>OX422209.1:283860939-286608334 GCA_949130495.1 Sambucus nigra | reverse complement strand
TCATACCTCCTTAATAGGCCCACCATAATATCATAAATCTTCTATTATAATAATAATAATAATAATAATAATAGAAGATTTATGATATTATGGTGGGCCTATTAAGGAGGTATGAAGTCGTCTTATGGAGAAGTTTAAGACAAGACCAAATTCAAGAGGAATGACATTGTAATTAGTATGAGAGACGGATAAAGAATTACGAGAATTTAAAAAATGGATGTATCGATCAGTAGGGTAAGTTAGACTTATCAACCGAATTTAGAAAAGGGGTAACTAGGACCCTTAGAGTTGTGTGAACACTCAAATAAATATGATAGCAAGATAAATCGTAAAATAAAATGTACGGTAAGTATTAGAGAGAAATATACCGCGTACCAATGTGAATCATTAGGTCGTGTGAATACCTATAGTATAAGTACTTAAGTTATGTGAATACCTAAAGTATATTAATAGTATTGGGGTCGATGGGTATCCGGACCAACACCTGAAAGTTTGAATTTGGGGTCGATGATTATCCAAACCATATCGAAAATAAATAATATTGGGGCTGATGGAAAATCCGGACCAATATACATATGCGTAACATCTACATTGGGGTCGAGGGATATCCGGACCAATATAAATGATAGGATAATTGGGATCGATGTTTATCCGGACCAATAATCCTTATAGTATATATTGTGTACTAAATATATATAACTTATGATGTCCTAATCGGTGCGATAGTAGATTTGTAGATGATATATTTATAGATATACATCTAAAAGATGAATTAAGAAGAAAAACTTGATTATCCTAACATGTGTAAGTGTTGCATGATGAATAAATTATATATGGGACATGAATGAAAATAATGTACTGTATGGGCGGTACGGGGAACTTAGGCGAATAGATAAGTTCAGATAATACTATAGCCTAGTTAGCTCGGGCAGTATAGTAAGAGGGGCTAAGTATTGAACGTTAGGCGTGCACAATAAATGAGAGGTGAGTAAACTCAAGAGAGTGTACGATAACCTAACATGTGTAAGAAATAATCGATTTGAAAATATGTAATAAACGCTTGCTAAATAACTTCAAAATGTTTTGTGTACTAACATTTGCTATAAATATTTTCAAAAAACCTTTTAAGTGTCCAGCATAGGGACGCCAGGCGTGACTTCACTTTAGGGACTCGGAGCTATATCACTCTGGATGCTGATATGATTGATTTGATTAAACGATTCCCCCAATAAAATCTAGTGTAGGATCTCATTTTATATTCCATGTTTGGACATGTTGTCCATTGGCATTATTTCGATTATTTCAGTTTCAGACTAGTATTGATTTATTTCATTTGTTTTGAATTTTTTTGTGGATGGTTTACTCGCCAATACTTTATTTATTTATATATCATGATGGTTTGGGCTTTAGTATTGTGAATGTTTATAGTAGTTTCCGCATGGGTATATTTATTTTTTTAAAGAAACATAAAATTTGGCACGGGTCTAATTTCACTTAGGTGGTTAGTAATTAAAAAGTTTTTGACAGTTATGCAAGGAATGAACCATATGAGAAACCTGTTTTAATTCAATAAAGGCCTGATCAATCGATGTTTAATTAGATGGGGTGTCACAGATGGTATCAGAGCATCAAGTTCGAGTATCCTTAGGATCTGTACGAATTACTACGTTTTCAAAGCATCGTTATTTGATATAGAGCCCTGTGACTAGGACTGTTGTTTTATCTTTGCGTGCTGTGAGATATCGTGCTTCTGTTATTAGATTTTGTGTAAATTGTGTACTTATACAATTCCATCTATTTTTTAGATACTGTCGAGGAGAGAGCGACCCTAGAGGGTAGCAACCTGGGACAAGGTGAGGGAGGACCCTCAGGAGCAGTAGGTACTGCCACCACCACCAGGGATGATTTCCACTACTCAGGCGGTAGTAATAGTGGCATAGGCTGTTGAGACAGAATGAGGGCCATGTCAGCCCACTTTCCCTAGTGTCAGGCTCTATAGTCCGCAACACCAGCTATTCAGGCCCAGCAAGGGAAACCCACTTGGCATAGCATCAGGGAGACCTTCCAGAAGGGCCACCCGCTCGAGTTTCAGGGAAGTACGGATGTAGTGGCGGCATGCCAATGGAAGAAGAACATTCAGCACAATCTGCGCATATTAGATTGCAGTGGAGTACAACGGCATATGTTGGACACCTACAAATTAGCGGGGGTAGCCCATCAGTGTTGGGAGTCAGTGACCATCGCTGAGGAGAGGGACTTAATGATAGTTTTGTAATTTTCGGTGCGATTTGACCGCAAGTGCTTTTCGCCTATAGTGGAGTCAGAGATGAGGAAGAAATTTAGGGAGGTATGCTAGGGTGATCGATCAGTTGCCAATTATGAGGAAGAGTTCACCCATCTAGCAAAATTTGTGCCAGATGAGGTGAACAATGAAGAAAGGAAAAAGGCAAGGTTTATGGATGGTTTTGCCTAGAGGATCAGGCAGCATTTGATTGGTAACCCTGCATTGATGACTTACACAGATGTCATTAACGCCACACTATTACATTGTCAGGATTATCGCTTCCACGGGAAGGGAAGCAATAAGGGAGTAGAGTCTAGCCACTAAGGCAAGTCCATGAGGAGTATCATTAGTGGGGAACAACCCCAGTAGTAGCAAATAGTGGGTACGCAGGGGAAGAACTACTGACAGGGGAACTCCACCAAAAGGTTTAGATTTGGTGAGCACTGTACAGATAGGCAAGGCCAGTAGGGTCCCCAGCAATAGCAGATTCCCCAGGTCCGTCAGGGCCAAGGGAATCAAGGAGGTGGCTAGTAGGGCCATGGCCAGCAGGGCCAGGGGCAGAGACATTTTCAGGGTCAGTGTTTCACATGTGGCCAGCAGGGTCACAAGAGTAGAGCTTGTACATAGAAAAATGGGGCATAACATCAGGGTTCCCAATAAGGGTAGCATGCTCCGATAGCTCCAGAACCAACACCGGCCCCACAACAGTAACAACAGGGCCATATGAACTATGGGGGTGTGTAAAACGTCTAGAATATACCGAGGCCTCCAGCACCACAGGCGCCACCTGCAGTAGAGGGTACATTTTCTATCTATGGGTCTAAGGGTAGAATACTTTTTGATACTGGAGCATCTCATTCATTTATTAAGACTATTTTGGCACAAGCCGTCGGGTTATTAGAAACAGTCGATAGTCTTCTTATGTGTGTTGAGTCACCAATGGGTAAGGGTTCGTTAATAAATTCAATTTATAGAGGAGTCAATATTATGATTAGGAGATTGAGTCTAGCCGCAGACCTTCTAGTGGTAAACATGGAGGGTTATGACATAATTCTAGGTATGGATTGGTTAGCAAGCTACAAAGTGATGGTAGATTGCTATAATGGAACTATTGTGTTTTTGATTCTGGGACATGAGATGTTCCTTGTGGCAATGCCTCTTCCCGAGAGCAGATCGTGCACTCATTTATATTACATCGAGGAGGATACCTCTCAGCAGGTGGTTGTTCCCTTAGATTCAATTCCTATAATGAGGGATTTTGAGGATGTGTTTCAGGAGATACCCGGGCTGCCATCGAGCTGAGAAATAGAATTTGTCATCAACTTAGCCCCAGGGATGAGACCCATTGCCAGAGCACCGTACCGCATGGCCCCTTCAGAGATGTGGGAGCTGAGATATCAGATTCAATAGCTCTTGGGCCAGGGTTTCATTCGACGGAGCACATCTCCTTGGGGTGCTCCGGTGTTGTTCATGAAGAAAAATGATGGTTCTCTTCGCCTGTGCCTGGATTACAGTAAGCTGAAAAAGGTGAGGATACGGAACAAGTATCCGTTACCTAGGATTGATGACTTATTTGACCAATTGAGAGGGACTCTGTATTTCTCCAAGATCGATTTGAGGTCAGGCTACCACCAGCTGCATATTCGTGAGGATCATCCTAAGATTGCTTTCCTATCGTTGTATGGATGCTACGAATTCAGGGTGATGACATTTGGGCTCATCAATGCTCCTGCAGTGTTTATGAGTCTCATGAATAGGATATTCGAGGAGTTTCAGGATTATTTTATGATAGTCTTCATCGATGATATCCTGGTTTACTCATGGATGGAGGAGGAGCATGCTGAGCATTTACGTATGGTTCTACAGATGTTACTGGAACATTAGTTGTATGCTAAATTTGGTAAGTGTAGATTTTAGCTTCGAGAGGTACATTTCTTTGGCCGTATTATGTCCAACAGGGGCATAGTTATTGATCCGAGTAAAGTATCAGCGGTGAGGGAGTGGGGGCAGCCCATGACACCGACCGAGGTTTGCAGCTTCTTGGGATTGGCCAGATATTACCATCACTTCATTAAGGGGTTATGAAAGATTGTTGGGCCTTTAACAAACTTGAATTGTAACTAAATACCATTTATTAGAGCGACCAGTGTCAGTTGAATTTTGATGAGCTAAGTGACCAATTGACATTAGCATCCGTACTTACATTGCCTAGGAGCGGGGTGGAGTATCGGGTCTACATGGATGCATCCTTACAAGGACTTGGGGGTGGGGGTGTTATAACAGGAGGGGAGGGCGATATCTTATGCATCTAGGAAGATAAAGTACCATGATAAGAATTACCCCACCCACGACCTCGAGTTGGCAGCGGTCGTTTTTGCATTAAGGATATGGAGACATTATCTACTGGGGGAGAAGTTTGCATTATTCACGGATCATAAGTCACTTCAATATCTCTTCACACAGAGGGATATGAACATGAGGCATAGGCGGTGGCTAAAATTCGTGAAGGACTACCAGTTTGATATTCAGTATCATCCTGCTAAGGCTAATGTGGTTGCAGACGCATTGAGCCGATGACCTATTGGAGACTTAACAGAGATATGGAAAAGCAATGTGGAGTGAGCTTCGATAGGAAGATAAGGATGCCAGAGCATACATAGCAGTTATGACTATCACTCCTGAGATCGTTATGCGAGTAGTGAAGACACAAACAGAGGATCAGTTCTATCAGGACAGGGTACGACAGTTACTAGATGAGGGTGCAGAGTCTTACTCAGTCATCTCAGAGGGAGGCCTGCACTTTAATTGGAGATTGATAGTGCTTGAGGATGAGGAGTTAAGACAGGAAGTTTTGACTGAGTCTCATGGTTCTAGAGTTGCGGTACATCCTGGTGAGGATAAGATGTAGCAGGATATGAGGAGATAGTACTGGTGGGCCGGCAGGAAGAGGGATATAACAAAGTTTGTCTCTAAGTGTGTTACTTTCAGGTTGTGAAAATTGACCATCAGAGGCCTTCGAGGATGTTGCAACCACTTGACATTCCCATGTGGAAGTGGGAGAAAATCGTGATGGACTTTATTACTAGGCTACCTACGTTATAGCAGGGTCACGATTCGATATGGGTGATAGTGGATCGACTGATCAAGGTGGCCCACTTCTTGCCAATTATCACAAGCTACGAGATGATGCACTACGCACAACTATTTATTTAAGAAATTGTTAAGCTTCATTAGGTCTCGATAAACATTGTGTCTGATAGGGACAAATTATTTTGTCACATTTCTGGTAGAACTTTCAGAAGGCCATGTGCATAGATTTACGATTGAGTATGGCATACCACCCATAGACTGACGGGCAGATTGAGAGGGTAAATCTGATGCTTAAGGATATGCTGAGGATGTGCATCTTGTAGAGGGGGCTTGAAGGTAATACTGAGATGAGGGATAATTCCTTAATTGGAAAAAGTGTTTGAGATTAAGCAACCGAAGCAGCTCAAGCGTGGCAACTCAACAAGGCAGCTTGGCGTGGCAACTTATACTTTAGCTTGTTGTATTAGTCATATTGTATTTCTGTTTATGTTGATTGTAAGATATAACAGTGTTAATGTTTTAACGAGATTAATAACGAGTTTGTGTGAGGTCAAACGGTACTTGCGAGAGACTAGGCTTGGCAGGGCCTGGGAGAGCTTTCATGTTCTATCGAATGACCTCGCCGTGGGTACTTGAGAGGGACCTGGTTTGGAGGATTGAGAAGTGAGGCACCGTTGGGGGCTTGTCCTGACCATCTTAGATACACCTGGTAAAACACCGGGGGACCTTAACCATGGAACCTCGGGCGGAGCATCCTTGAGTTCCATCGGGCTTTGAGTTGTGAACCAAGCAACCCTCTACTTAATGTCACATCTACTGTAGGTGATGTCACTAGCCAGCTAAATAATGTCAGACTTGTACTTAAGTAAACCACTGTGGTATTTGGGGCTGTCAGGCAGTTGGTGAGCCACCTCTGCGATAACAGCCCCCTGACACATAGTGGTTGGGGCAAAAGGCATGTCTTGGCATTTAATGTTTATGACGTGGAGACAACTAGGCCATCAAGCATTTAATGTTGTGACATAAAATATGAGGGATGTATTTTATAGTCTTTAATGACTGAGTTGCCTCGGGGGGTGATGTGGGGGGATATTTAAGGACCCCAACCACCTTTGAGGAGGGAGGAGATCCCGGGAGAGCTTAGAAGTTATTACTAGAGAGAATATACACTCAGAGAGAGTTATTACAAACCAAAGAGGTTTACTCACTCACCATTATTATTTATTACCAAGCTTTTAATACTTGACAGAGATTCTTGAGGGTTTTGGGTGTGTTTCTACCTGCCTACCATGGTATATCTAGGGTGCTTAGTTTTCTCTCCTTCTAGCTAAAGTACCTATAAGTTTTATTACTACTTTCTGAGTTATACACGAGAGATTTGTGAGTTTAAACTGAGTTTATCTTCATTGGGTTTGTGCTTTGTATGCCATATCATTAATCCAAAGATTTGGTCAATTAGCTTATCATTACCATACTCAAATAGGGGTTATGCCTCCATCTATAATCTAAAGTACCTTCTTACATTTGGCGACTCTGGTGGGGAGGCATTCTTCTAAGTAAGGAGTATGGCGCAGGATAATGCTAATCGAAGGATCAACTTTGATGACATCCAACATAATAAAGAACAAGCTGCGAGAGAGTTGGAGGCCCTAAGGGATGGGGATCCTCGAGTAGAGGTACCTCCGGTGTCGGTGATGACAGGTGTTTTGGGGGTGGCATAAGCTTCCACGAGTACGAGGTTGGGGCCCACTCAGGTCGCGCTCCTCATGAGAAAGTTTTATGAGTTTTTAAAAACTCCAGTAGCTTCAACTATGCTGGGAGGATTGGAGGCTAATGCTTTCGTAACACCGGGGTTAGCTCCAACGGCCTCATCAGGTGCAGGTGTTGTGGGCATGGTCCCAAAGATCATACCCTCTGTTGTGAATCCAGCATGGGTAACATCAGGAGTATCGACGGCCCCAACCGTGGTGCCTGCTCCAGCTGCAACGGGCACTCAACCCGTGATTCCATTGGTTGTTGCCCCAATGGCATCGCCCCATAGAGGAAATGAGAAAAGAGATGCAAAAGGAGATGTTGAAGTTGATGCATGCTTCCTCGAAATCTGCTGGTGAGGTAGCTTCGGTTTTTGATGACTTTCGAACACCGTATCCCCAGGAATACATCGACGAGCCCTATCCAAAGGACTATATTCCTCCTATTTTTGAAAAGTACATGGGAAAGGGTGGGAACCCGAAGGAGCATATTAAGTGCTTTGTTGAACATTTGGGGGCGCATTGTAATAATAAAAGTCTTAGGTTGAGGGAGTTTTCCAAATCCTTGATCGATAAAGCATATACCTAGTATTCCCATTTGGCTCCCAACAACATTTCTACATGGGAAGAGATGCACATGTTGTTTGTCCAGAAGTTCTTTCTGGCAGAAGATGAGTTTAATTTGACCAAACTGGGTAGGGAGAAGCAACGACCTATGGAGGAAATGGTGGCCTATGTTCGAAGATTCAGAGAAATATCTCTCGATGTGAGGGAGGAGGCCAATGAATCCAAGTTACTGCAGATCTGCGCTGAGGGGCTGCTTCCTGAGTACATCTTCCATCTTATTAATGAGACGTGCCAGGGGACTTTTACGACGTTCTTAAAAGCTGCGAGAAACATCTCTTTGGTGGTGCGACCCAATCCGGTGGTGGTGCCCATGATGTTTAGGCAGCCGATGCAACCTGCGGGGGGGGGGGGGGGGGGGGGGAGGTCTCAACCCCCACAGATAGGGTACACTGAGGGGGGAGATAGGGGAAACGCATCGAAGAAGGATAATAAGAGTAAGTTTAGAAGAGACAGGGAAGACCCACCACCATTGCCTTATACAGTAGAAGAAGCTGTCAGCTGTTACAACACGATGGTCCAAGGGGGAACGACCAATGAGCCAAAAGACGTTCCCGCTGGGGAGCCCGATGCGGCAACAAAGGCGAATCCAAAGTATTGCCAAGTTCATCGGAGGATCCAGCATCCAACAGAGAGTTGCTTCACACTGAGAAGAATTATTGACAAGTACGTGAAGGTGGGGATGTTGCAAATCCCCCCACAGAATGTCAACAACAACCCATTACCAGCATATGGGGCTAATATCGTGGTGGCCTACGATGAAGAGGCGGAGAGAGGAGAAAGAGAAGAGTATGAAGCAGCTTTGGAGACCTGTACCAAGGGAATGGCTAACGTAGTTTTGGCCTACAATGAAGCAAGAGCCGAAGATGTGGAGGATGTGTATAGCGTTGAAGGTGAGGAAGCAGATCCGGTTTTAGAGTACTCTGCAGTTTCAAAATCCCCGAAGTTCACCTGGTTCTTCGACCAAGTGGGGATTCCAAAAGAAGGCAGGTTGGAAATAACCCAGTCGATACTAGATATTACGAGGAAAGACACAATCCATTCGCTAAAATGGAAGGAACCCATGGCCAGGTTGGTAAGGAGGTTCCTGTCAGAGGTGACCTTCAGCGATGCCGATAGGGCTTTGAGATTCCCTCATAACAGGCCATTGTACGTGATTGCCAGTGTCAACGGAGTTAGTTTTTTTAGGACTCTCATGGATGGGGGAGCTTCCATTAATATCATTCCAATTAACTCCTTTCATGCACACAATATTTCGGAAGAAAGGTTGGTCGCCATGCCTTTGGTAATTTCGGGGTATGATAACCAATCTTCCAAATCCATTGGGTATGTTAATGTGGGGATTGTGATGGGAAATTTGAGTTCCCATATAAAGTTCCACGTGATAGAGAGTACAACTTCCTATCATCTACTAATAGGAAGGGTGTGGATGCACAACCAAGGGTTACTTCCTTCTACGTACCACCAATGTGCTAAGGAGAATATCAAGAGGACGGAAGTGACCATCAGGGCTACAAAGAGGCCCTTCGCTATCAAGGAGTCTCACTTGGTGGACGCGGCATTTTATACTGAGTTGGAAGAAGATGTCCAGGTCCTAACGATGAGGATTAAGGGAGCATGGGTTCCCTCTATCAGAGAACGGATGGGGCCTTTGAACGAGCAGAGTAAAGAGGTTGTGAGCAACGCAAGAGTAGTGACCGAAGAAGCTCGCCAGGTGGTCCCTCGGCCCCAAATCATCTTGAAGCAACTCAAAGACAGGATGATGCCTAAAGTGGATCCGATGGAGCACGAGGTTCAACGACAAAGCGTGCAGAGTCAGTTCTCGGGGAAAAGAGTGGCCGAGGCATCTAGGGAGAAGAAGAGAAAAGCAATCACAGCTACCAGCTGATCATGCAAGGAAGTCATTACTGAAGAAGGAAAGGTGGTGCATAGATTATAACGGTATGAGTGGGCGGTCCAGGAAGCTGATGATGAGGTTGAACCGATATATGAATGTTTTCTGGTAGATTAACGGGGGCAGTGCATGGTGATAGATAATTCGAGCATACAGGAATTTGTGGAGGAAGTCGCCAAGGAACCAGATTACATGGAAAGTCAGATGAAGCCCCAAGTACAAGAGTTTGAGAAATTAAACCTGGCGAAGGAAGGAGAGGAGTCGAGGCCCATCTTTATATCGAAGGATCTCAGTAAAGACAAACGAGAGGCCTTAGTCAAGTTGATTAAGAAATTTATAGATGTTTTTACATGGAAATACATGGAGATGGAGGGGCTAGATGAAGAAGTAAGCTGTCATAAATTGAACGTGATGCCTTCAGCCATTCCAATAAAATAAGTAACGAGAAAGTACAAGCCTGAGCTGGATTTGAAGATCAAAGAAGAGGTTCAACGCTTGCTAACGGCGGGGTTCATTACACTGATACAACACCCACTCTGGTTGTCCAGTATTATCCCAGTGGGGAAGAAAGACAAAAACCAGATAAGGATTTGTGTGGATTTTAGATATTTGAATAGATCTTGTCCCAAAGATGAGTTCCCTCTGCCCTCCATCGATAGCCTGATAGACGCAATGACTGGCCATGAGATGTATAGCTTCATGGATGGGTATTTAGGGTACAATCAAATCAAGATGGACCCCTCGAACGCAGAGAAAACATCATTCAGAACCCCGTTGGGCAACTTCATGTACAAAGTGATGCCGTTTGGACTCAAGAACGCTGGGGCGACTTACCAAAGAACAATGATGGACATTTTCCATGACTTCTTTCATAAATTTATGGAATTCTATGTGGATGATTTGGTCATCAAGTCGAGGAAGGAGGAGTCCCATTTGAGCGATTTGAGAAAGGTGTTTTCCCGTTACATGAAGTTTAAATTAAGGATTAATCCATTAAAGTGTGTTTTTGGAGTAACAAGTGGGAAGTTCCTAGGCTTCGTGGTTGACCGACAAGGGGTGCAGATGGACCAGGATAAGCAGCGGGCGATCTTAGAAATGCCATGTCCAAGAACGACGAGGGAGTTGAAGAGTTTCCTGGGTAAAGTCTCCTACCTTAGGAGATTCGTGCCTGGGTTAGCCGAGATAACACACCCACTGATACAGCTGCTGCGAAAGAACACGAAGTTCAAATGGGAAGTAATTCACCAGGAGTCCCTTGACGGATTGAAGAAGCTGCTCATCTGACCACAGGCTATGGTTCCACCAAAGGCAGGAATACCGTTGCAGTTGTACCTCACATCCACCACCAGGTCCATGGGAGCTTTGCTGGCACAAGAGATCAATGGGAAAAAACGGCAAATTTACTACCTCCGCAGGATCATCCATGGGCCAGAAGTCAGATATAGTAGATTAGAAAGGCATTGTTTAGTCTTAGTATTTGTAGCGCATAAACTTAGACATTATATGTTGTCTTTTACAATTCATATTGTAACTAGATGTGATCACATTAAGTATTTTCTTGCAATAAATATATTGATTGGCAGGGCAGCTAGATGGTTCCTTATCCTCTCTGAATATGACTTGAAGTGCATAGTTCCTCGCATAATTAAAAGCCATGCATACACTAATCTGTTGGCCATTTTCCCTTCGGGAACCTTTAAACCACCCAAAGAAGATATTCCAGGAGACGATTTTTAGGCCAACCACCTAGACGCAACGGATGAGGAATGGACAATACAGTTCGATGGGTCATCGGCAGAAAAGAAAGGAGGAACAAGGGTTATTCTTTCAAAAGGAATGGAGGAGATTTGCCTTTCTTACAAGTTAGATTTCCCTTACTCTAACAACGAGGCAGAATATGAAGCATTGGTGTTGCAATTGCTAGAGGCTCTTCGAAGAGGGATCCGTTCACTATGCATCAAGGGAGATTCAAACTTGGTGGTTCAACAAGTGAATGGAGAATACGCGTTGAAACACATGAGCCTGGCACCATGCAGAACGATCATTCAGAGGCTCCTTGGCCAGTTCTATTGGATCAAGATCAAGAAGCAGCCCAGAACAATGAACCATCACCCAGACGCCTATGCCACCATTGCCCAAAAGATGATCACGAGGAGAGATACAACTACTTTCATGATTCAACGAAGAACAAATCCTTCGATGATATAGTCAATTTTATCGATGGAGGAGGACACAGACTGGAGGGGAGAGATTAAGAGGCAACTGGAATCTGGTGAAGGAATGATGGGGCTCAGAGAATTAGCCCAGTACTGTACAAACTAAGGAAACCTTTACTTCAGAAACGCAGGAGGATGGCTGTCAAGGTGCATTGGCCCAGAAGAAGCAGGGCAGATATTGAAGAAAATGAACAAAGAATACTGTGAAACGACTGAGATCCCCCTTTATAGAAGAATTCAAAGGGAAGGGTATTTCTGGCCTAACATGAAGCAGGATGCAACCGAGTTACGATGGAAGTGCGATAAATGCCATTTGTTCTTCGAGGCAGTGGAATGTCACTTCGTGGAGACTCAGCCTGACTGGAGATAACCCTATATTGACTTCATTAAAGATGGAGCTATCCCAACAGAGAAAATTGATGCGATGGGACTCCGACGAAGGGCCCCGAGGTTCTACGTTCAAGAGGGGAAACTTTATCGAAGGGGATACTTCAATAGGCCATTGCGTTGCATCACGAAGGAAGAATCAGCTGAGGTTCTCAAACAGGCGCACGATCTAGCTCATATAGGAGGGGCCAAGTTGTATTACCAGTTAATGACTTTGGGGTACTATTGGCCAAAGATGGAGAAATATTCTGATGAGTTCGTTCGAAAGTACAAGCCTTGCCAGCTTCATAGAAATATGATCCATGCCCCGTCAGTGGACTTACACTCCCTAGCAACGCCTTATCCTTTTCACACTTGGGCATTAGACCTGGTAGGGGAAATACACCCTTCTTCGAGGGGGAAGATATGGATCCTAGTAGCAATGGAGTGATTCACAAAGTGGGTCGAGGCGATACCACTAAGGAGGGCAACAGCAGGAGTAGTGAGCAACTTCATCAGAGAACACATCATTTTCCGTTTTGGGATCCCAAAGGTTATCCTTTCAGACAACGAAACCCCTTTCATCAATTTAGAGGTAACGATGCTCACAGACAAATACTCCATTATCCATCACACTTTGACGGTGGCATACCCAAATGGGAACGGTGAAGTCGAAGCGACTAACAATAATTTAGTCAATATCTTGGCTAAAACGATGGAGGATTTCCCAGGATCGTGGGATGACAAGATACCAGCCATTTTATGGGCCTATCGAATGACTAAGAGGAAGCCTAAAGGGTATACGTCGTTCTCTCTTATTTATGGGGCTGAGGCAATTCTCTCGATAGAGTTAGAAGTTCCCTCGGCTCGATATGCTCTGTGAAGCAACATTCTCCCTCAGAATAGACATGTGCTGTTAGAAGCGTTGGACGAATATAGGGATAATGCAATGCAACATTTCAAATGTATACGAAGCAGCTCTCCAGGGCATATGATAACTTGGTGAGACCAAGGAAGTTTGTAGAGGGAGATCTTGTATTGAAGGTAGCAGTTAAACATATTAGGGGGCTTCCCCTACCTAAGTTTGCGGAAAATTGGGAGGGACCTTTCATCGTGAAAAAGGCTCACGACTTAGGTTATTGCTTAATTTCTAAGATAGAAGAAGACAGGATATTTAAGATTAATAACAAATGGTTGAAGGTCTATCATGTGTAAGCAATTACGTTTGGGGCCACCGATGTATCTAACTCTTATGAATATACGAGTTCATTTTTATTTTATGCAAGTTATGTTTATTTTAATTCAAGTAGAGATGAAAGAACTACAAAACATATTTCACAATCTATGTAAATAGCTGTAACACAAAGAAATGGCATGGGAATAAGTATCTTTTTCCATTCATGAACTTTGGGGCATTACAAAATTAGGAGCTATCTCCCAAGGATTACATGAGAAGAAAGAAAGAAAATACATATATAAAAACTCATTGACCTAGGAAGAGAAAAAATCTCCATGAAGTCCCGAAGAAGCTTCTAAGCAAGACCGTCGGGCATTAATGGAAACTTCAAACGTAGTCTGTGCTTGCGTACGTTCGATGAGAAGTTTTTCTCACTTTAGCTTTGCCAAACGCAGAGATTCTTCAAGGTCCTCCACCTCCTTGTCAATGGCTCCGAGGAGAGGTGCTAGCTCGGCCAGCTTGGTTTCCTTAGTTCTCTGATCCTCTCAATGTTTTTGTAAGAGCTCCCTCTGGATGTCCAACCGTTGGCTCTTCAAAGTCTTCAAATGTGCGATGAGCCAGTAAAAACGAAACCCGTCACAACCTAACTCCCTCAGATATCCCAAGAATTCATTAAGGAGGGGTCTGGTAACATGGGCGTTGGAGTGTTGGTAATTTCAACAATAACAGTGGCCATGCCTTGAAACCTGTAGCTCACAAATGATATGTTCGAACGTAGGCAGTCCACCATGAAGGTTTCAGGATGATGGCTCAGAAGTTGCTTGATTGCTAAACGGTGGTTGGCAGGCATTTGGGGAGAACGTTGGAGTACCATCAGGTAGAAGGCGGGAGGATCCAAGTCGGTAAGAGGAAGCTCGTACCCATATTCACTTTTC
The DNA here is from genome assembly GCA_949130495.1 of Sambucus nigra. NCBI lineage: Eukaryota > Viridiplantae > Streptophyta > Magnoliopsida > Dipsacales > Adoxaceae > Sambucus > Sambucus nigra. Next base: position 286,593,997 of record OX422209.1, on the reverse strand, counting down.
GCGGTAGCACCCATCGTGGAACCTTGATCATTATGGGTCGATTCTTCGGAGGAGACAGGTTCACGATGTGGCGAGGCAATGGGCGAAAGAACTGGTGGAGAATCCTCCTGAGCAACCTGAGAACAGTTAGGTGAAACAAGGAGTTTATGAGAAAAATCTTAACGAGCGTTTTCATTGTTAAGTCATCGATATAGGTGGAGTTTATGAAAAACCTTAACAAGTGTTTTCATTGTTAGGTCACCGTTATAGGTGGAGTTTATGAGAAAAAAATCTTAACAAGTGTTTTCGTTGTTAAGTCACCGATATAGGTGGATTTCATGAAAAAATCTTAACAAGTGTTTTCATTGTTAAGTCACCGTTATAGGTGGAGTTTATGAGAAAAAAATCTTAACAAGCGTTTTCGTTGTTAAGTCACCGATATAGGTGGAGTTTATGAAAAAAAATCTTAACAAGCGTTTTCGTTGTTAAGTCACCGATATAGGTGGAGTTTATAAGAAAAAATCTTAACAAGTATTTTCATTGTTAACTCAACGTTATAGGTGGAGTTTATGAAAAAAAAAATTAACAAGTGTTTTCATTATTAAGTCACCGATATAGGTGGAGTTTATGAGAACAAATCTTAACAAGTGTTTTCATTGATTAAGTCACCTATATAGGTGGATTTTGAGAAGTTGAGAAATACAGAGAAATTAGAAAAGTACCTCAGTAGCGGCAGGAGTGAGAGGGGTAGTTACCACGGGAGTCATAATGCTAGAAACCATGGGACACGGGCTCATTACCTCAGCAGCCTCAACGGAGCCCTTGGATGTAGAATCTTCAAGGGTAGGCACACTCCCCTCACCGGCATAGGGTACTATGGATAACATGATCGCATCATCAGAAGGAGATGTTGGACCTCCATGAGATGCCCCAACGAGAGCAGCCACACCAACCTAGGCCTGGGAGGGGATAAGGCCACTCAACGCAAAGGGAAGAGAAAGACTTGGAGAAAGCTGCAAATGTAAAGACAAGTGTTAGACAGAAGGAGTAACCACAAAAGGATAAGAGACATAAATCCACCTAGTTTACCCCCGTAATGGCACTGAAAAGAGGAACTGTAGTAGTAGGTCATGCCAATGCAGGAGGAAGGAGAAGGTTGACTATCAGCGACGCCACTTCCACCTAAAATAGTCTAACATGTTAGAATTGATGAGTAAACCAATGGGACAAATAAAAGACGTAAGACTTGGGAAGAAGTTTACCTGCGGGGCACTCTCTTCGACCACAACAAGGGGTAGAGAGATCTCTCGCTCTGAGGGTAACTCAGAGGAAGCGAAAACAGTTGCCTCGGGCGGGTCATACATCTCAGCAGCACCCATGGTGGCATCCCTGGCCCGATGAGAGGATTAACAGTGTGAATAGGTGAGGCTTATTGAAGGAGAACGTGGAAGGTCAGCAGTGGCTGGAGGGGTACTGCAACGTCCCCTACGAAACGGCTTACTGCGGGACTGGGGGGGACTGGGATGACTAACCCTCGCTTCTTCAACTCCCTGCACCAAAGTTATCAGGCAATAAGTAAAGGCGCTATGTTAAGAGAAGGAGACTGAGTAAAGAAGAAGGCAACAATGGAGGTCGCACAATGTTCACACATAGTTTCTCTCTCTAAAGGAAGCGAGGAGCTTGAAGAAGATAAAGAAGATGAAGATATAAAAGGGTTTTGAAATAAAATAGACGTTTGAAGGGTTTCAAACTCGATGGTTGGAGTTTCCCACCATCGCACGTGCAAGGGACGCCTATAATCATTTCAAATGAACATGTGGCACATCGGGAAGGGTCTCGACATTTGAAAAGATAGCGCCACATCATTTAATGAAATAACACTTGGGAAAAAGAAAGGGGTTGCCTTCTCCAGCAAGTTGAGTTTTGGCGCCAAATTTATGTCAGACTTATCCAATGACTCCCAACAAAGGTAGTCCCCCAACAGTTCAAAAAATCTACGATGTCCCCTCGCTATATGTCCAAACGTTGTTTAAAGGGTGACTCAGTTACATCGGGAAGAATTTATACTTTTTCGAACACAATGAAGCATCACAAGGGAGAATTTTACTTACCAGGAGTCCAAACGAGTATTTGAGAAGGTTAGTAGGCCTTTCGGGAGAACTTCAAATAGTAAAGCTAGAACGTTTGAGGCTCTACATGAGGAAAAAATGGCAATGTCCCTTCGCCCAAGCCTCAATGACAATGGCGCTTCGGCTCAGGTACATCGGGGAGAATTTTAATTTTCCAGGAGATTATATCGCAGCGGTTCTAACGAGGGAAAGAAGGCCATAATTTTTTCACGCAGAGAAGGCTCATCGGATTGAGAAGTTTCATGCATACATTTCTTATTCCAACAAATCTCTCCACGAAGGGGCAAATATAAAGGGGGCTTGAAGGTAATCCTGAGATTAGAGATAATTCCTTAATTGGCAAAAGTGTTTGAGATTAAGCAACCGAAGCAGCTCAAGCGTGGAAACTCAAGCGCGACAACTCAGTAAGGCAGCTTGGTGTGGCAACTCATACTTTAGCTTGTTGTATTAGTCATATTGTATTTCTGTTTATGTTAATTGTAAGCTATAATGGTTGTAATGTTGTAACGAGATTAATAACGAGTTTTTGTAAGGTCAAACGGTACTTGCGGGAGACCAGGCTTGGTAGGGCGTGGGAGAGCTTTCATGCTCTATCGAATGACCTCGCCGTGGGAACTTTAGAGGGACCTGGTTTCGAGGATTGAGAAGTGAGGCACCATTGGGGGCTTGTCCTGACCATCTTAGATACACCTGGTAAAATACCGGGGGACCCTGACCGTGGAGCCTCGGGTGGAGCAGCCTTGAGTTCCATCGGGCGTTGAGTTATGAACCAAGCAACCCTATACTTAATATCACATCTACTGTAGGTGATGTCACTAGCCAGCTAAACAATGTCAGACCTGCACTTGAGTAAACTACCGTGGTATTTGGGGCTATCAGGTAGTTGGTGAGCCACCTCCGCGACAACAGCCCCCTGACACACAGTGGTTGGGGAAAAAGGCATGTCTTGGCATTTAATGTTTATGACGTGGAGACAACTAGGGCATCAGGCATTTAATGTTATGACATAAAGTATGAGGGATGTCTTTCATAGTCTCTAATGACTGAGTTGCCTCGGGGGGTGATGTGGGGGGCTATTTAAGGACCCCAACCACCTTTGAGGAGGGAGGAGATCCTGGGAGAGCTTAGAAATTATTACTAGAGAGAATATACACTCAGAGAGAGTTATTACAAACCATAGAGGTTTACTCACTCACCATTATTATTTATTACGAAGCTTTTAATACTTGACAGAGATTTTTGTGGGTTTTGGGTGTGTTTCTACCTGCCTACTAAGGTGTATCTAGGGTGCTTACTTCTCTCTCCCTCTAGCTAAAGTACCTCTAAGTTTCATTATGTAAGAACATAATTCTTAGAATTTTCTTTTGTTTTAATTGGCTTAATTCCGGACAAAATAAATTAAGTCTAGGCTAGTTTTCTATGAAGATTAGTTAAAGCCTAAGACAAAGTTCAAGTCCAAGAATGTGCAATCAAAGCTTTTCAAGAAGATCACAAGTCAAGACATGTTGCATATGTTTAAGATCACTCAGGTATGAATACTTGTGAGTAGTTGGGTAATTTGTTATTGATTAAATACTGGGTGATTTAAGTGTTTGGGAATTAAAATCATTTTATTGTTTTAAAAAATTATTTCTGAGTTGAAAATTGTTTAAAGAAAATTCGAGGATTAAATTAAAAAGAAAAATAATATTTTTACTGTGTCCCGCTCGAACGAGACTGAGTATCGTTCAAACGACATTGCATGTCGCGCGAACGAGATCTCATCTCGCTCGAACGATGTTTCGCCTCGATTTTCGTGTTTTCATTTTCTTGGACTCTGTTCAGCTCAATTATAAATAAAAAGTATCTCCAAACGTTTCTGTAGGTAGAACAGTTTAGAAAAACTTATTCCCATACAAGTTTTTCATCTTTCGGTGTTTATTCAAGATCGTATTACTCAATTCTAAAGTTAGTGATCTTGAACGCGGTTTACCGGAAGACTATTTGTTCATCAACAATATCGTGTTGCACTTTGTGAGGGGAACTCTACAACCGAGAGCTGAGTGCTAATGTAGAAGGAGATCTTACAAAGTATCTTGTGAAGGAGCCGTCTTCTTCTCCACTGCTGACCTCTTGGAAAGGGAAAGTTCCAGCCGAGACATCGAAATCGACACCTGCGGGTATTTCGTATGTCGCACTTATTTCATTGTAATTCGTGTAAGCCGTTTTCTTACAAATTATACTGAAATAAAAAGGTTTTGCCCTTCGGGGATTTTTCCTGAAATTGTTTGTTTTACCACATGTTTTATTCATCGAATGGAGTTAATCTTTTAAATGCAGGTTATGGTTTAAGAAGTTAAAATTGGTTTTAACTAAAAATTGGAACAAAATTGTTTTTACCTAGAGTACACTAAAGGGACGTTTCAAATTGATATCAGAGCTTGTTGCACTATTTTATTGTGTTTGTGATCCCGTGTCCTTAGGTATGCCTTTCGGTGGTTTTGATGATTTTAGAATTCAACTGTTTGATTCATCTAATTGGAAATCACACATGAAAACTGCTCTTAAAAACTTTTGAATAAAGGTGATTGTGAAAAGTGTCTTTGCTGCGAAAGTTTTGGTCACAAGATAAATGAGTGTTCCACTAAACTGAGGGAAAATATTAATAAATCGATAAATCTCGTTTCTTCCCTTAGTGATAGTGACCCCGAAGAAGAATTTTTTTTGCTAGCAAGCGTGATCTTTCCACTTTTGTGGTTAGTCATGTAAGTGATAAAGACTTACCTTTCCATGAGTCTTCCGCAATCACCGAAGTTGATACTCCTGAGAGTGAGGAGGAGGAGAGTGAGAATGAGAGCGAAGACGAAAGAGATTTGCAAACTGCTTTCAAAGAATTGTATGAAGAAACTTTAAAAACAAAGAAAGCAAATGTGAAACTAGCAGCCTTGTTAAAAGAACGTGCCATAGAAATAAATAATTCCAATTCTTTAATTGAGGATCTTAGGGCACAAGAAAAGAAAATTCGAGAGAAGCTAGAATATGTCGAAGGTGAGAGATATTGTCTTCGGGGATTGATGGAGACTATGAAAAAGGAAATTCTAAAATTTGTAAATTCTACGCGTTTACTTGAGTCAAGGATAGGTGAGCTTGAAGAAAAACTGAGAGATTCGAGTAAAGTTAAGTTTTATTTGGAGGCTAGGTCTGAAAAGTTAGACAAAATCTTAGGCACCGTCGAAATTAAAGATAATCGGAGAGGTATTGGCTTTAATAATCATGTCACACCTGCGCCCAAAGCCAAAGTCATCCAAAAAAGAGAATTGCCTAGGAACTTAAGGAGAGAGCCACCTAGGAACATGAGGTATAATTGGCCTTTTGGACATACTCCTCACCGTATCTACACTTGCACACATTGCGGTAGGAGAGGTCATCTCAGACGGTTTTGCTACGGCCTTAAGAATGCTCCTAGAAAGTCTAAAGCCATTCCGGTTCCCAATACCTCTTCTCGTCGGTTCACACCTACTTGGGTTAGGAAGTCGGATTTGGAAGCGTTAGGCTTAAATATTGGTGATTCTCGTATCATTGCTCGTGGTTCTCCTCATCTTTCCTCTTTCGATTGAGGTTGTTCGTTGATTTGTCATACTCTAGTATTATCATCTTTCATTATATTTGGCTAGTGATATGGCATTTTCGAATTTTTGTCATTTATTTGAGTCTTTTCAAAAATTACAAAAACATTTTGCCTTTTATAAAAACTTTTAAAAATACAAAAATATTTTTGATTTTTGAGTCGTGAGGTTACATGATTGATATATGGATATTAGTGTGCTTGATTCCCCCTTTCTTTCTTTTTTTGGGGCTAGGATTTTTGGTCATTATTATTGATGCCTAGAATGATCTTAACCTTTGGACTATGGGGTTGTTTCGATGTTGATATGCATTTTTTAGTCAACTTTGCTTATATGCCATCCTTGCACACAAGCACAAATGTATATGGATGTTTGACTTCTCTTGCATATTTGAGTTTGGTGATACGTTCTTATCTCAATTTTGTCATCTATGCGTAAGTAAACTTAAGGAGGAGGTGTGCTTGTAAGAACCGTTTTTTCGTGAGAATTTGTATTGAAAATATGTTGAGTGTTCATGGGAAAGGGCTGCGAGAGTATATAATTGACTCGTCATGAAAGCCACCATTTAAAAGATCCTAAAAGAAAATCAAGGCAATAAAAAGAAATCTATGCCATAATTGGGGCCAATAGGACTTTCTCTAAGTAGACATTGATAGATATTTCTAAAGATCTTGAAAAATTCATATATTGAGGGAGTTTGGTTGGAATTTAAAGGAAACGGATTTGCACCATGAATCCTATGTTGAAACATCGTATCATGACGCTATTGTTTGTAGAATCGTCAATAATCCGGACTTGTATGCATGTTGATTAAGTTTAGTCCATCAAACTCACACTTTTTGTCACGCATGGCTTTGTTGAAGTTTGATGATTCCTTGCTATATCAATAAGAACTCTTTGATCGATTCGACGTATTGAAATGATGGCTCAATTATTGTAGTTCCCTCCCAATCAATCCTCTTTCTTAATTGAGCACATTAGTACCTTGTAAACATGTAATTCCCATTTTTCGCTTTTTACACTGTTTTTCTATTTTCTATTTTTTTCTGTTTTGCAGTCTATTTTTGTGTTCCGGGTATTATTTTGGGATAATTTTTTCACTGGTCAAATTCTGCAAGTTTTTGGGGTATTTCTGGAAATTTTGATTTCTCGTTCGAACAACATCTCATGTCGCTCGAACACGTCGTTCAAGCGACTTCCAAAATCGTTCGAGCGACATCTTCTCTCGTTCAAGCAACATTCGTAAGTCGTTCGAACGACTTCTCGCGAGATTAGGTTTTCACTTAAGCCGTCGTTCTCTCTTCTCTCCTGTCGTTCTTATCTGTTTCTCGCGACAGCAGCGACGTTTTTTTTTCCAAACCCAAGTTTATGACTTTTTTAGCTTTTAACGCACCAATCTTCACCATTGTCAGCTCCTACACTCTACTCTGAGCTTCGTCCCTCGCTCTTACAACGCCTAGATCAACCGGTGATACCCCCTTTGAGCGTTTGAATCAACCATTGTTTCTTCTATATCAGCTAAGGGGTTGTGGTTCAGACGGTTGTTCAAACCTACTGTGTCTCGTCGGGTTTATTGTTTCTCTGGCATATTATCTTCTTTTTCCGGCAGTTTCGAGGTAACCTTAGTAATTCTTATTGTTTTTGAGAATTTTTTTTCTATTACTGTTTTTGACTCTGTTTGTGGCTGGTGTTCACGGTGGTTTGGTTGGACGATTGTACGGAGATAGGTACTTAGGTGTGCGTGTGTCTGAGAAGGTATCTTTTTTTTACATCACTCATTTCACATTCCGGTCATGCCTCCCAGACGCCGTGGTTCCCCTACCGGGCGACTCCATGAGGCTCCACCCTCTGCTCGAGCTCAGAGAGCTCAGGCTAGCAGGCCCCCGTACTCTCCTGAAAGGTGGGTCACTCATATTGAGTATGATTATTACTGCACATTGGGCCTCCATATTCGGTCAGTTGTTTCCGAGAGGGTTTTTCGTTATACTGAGTTTATGAGTTAGGTATTCCTCGTTGGTTATCTTCTAGAGGTTGGGATAATATGTTTGAGATTCGAGGGGATGTTTATCCGGATATTGTCCAGGAGTTTTTCTTTCGTGCTCTTCCCCACGCCGAGGGAATTTTCTCTTCTGTACGTGGCATTCCTGTACTCGTCACTACAGATCTCATTGCAGCTTTTCTGCACCTTCCTTGTGTCCCACCCGCTGTGTTCCCTCGTTATACCGACGATGGACCGACTTATGACGATATTTTGTGGCATTTTTTCTGGGAGATTCCTCTAGCAGGGTCTACGATGTATCATCGCCAGCTTCATCCTGCCTTCCGTGTACTCAATCGGTTTGTATCATCATCCATTTATCCTCGGATAAATCATACTCAGATAGGATCAGATATTGTTTACTTTATGTACCATGTTTCTCAGGGGTGGGATATCTATCTTTCGACTGTCATGCTTCGAGTCATATCTTCAGTCACTGTCCATGGTTCCATCCCTGTCCGTCTTACTCTTCCATATGGGATTCTCATTTCCGTCATTTGCACTTCTACTGGTGTCCCTGTTTTAGAGGGTGATCTGCGTCTGCCTACGCCTGGTGTGATTAATCAGTCTACTTTCGCTCATTCTGAGAGCTATTTTCCACAGTCAGCGAGAGCGAGAGCTCCAACCCTAGAGGGAGTCTTCCCTGATGCTAATCCTTGTCAGGCCTCTGATCACACTGATCCGAGCTTGTCTACTCCGCTACCACCCCCACTCCTGCACCTACACATCCTATTGAGGAGGAGGTTTATTCTTTATAGGCACAAGTAGCTGCTCAGTCCAGAATATATGATTCTATCATGGCTAGATTTGATGCTGAGGCTGATGCTCGTGCTCGTGCTGAGTCCAGGATGACAACATTTTTTGATGAGATGCGGCAGAGAGAGCAACAGAGAGGCGCCGGTTCATCTAGACTTGGTCATATTTCTTCCATATACACTGATGAAGATGATGATGATGATGATACTGCTGATGCCTAGTTATAGTTATTGTATCTAAGACATCCATCTTCCTGATATATTTTGTATTCTCTCTGTTATGATGTACTCTTTCGATCAGCTGTATCTTTATATTTATGACATGGATGTACTGTCTACTTTTGCTGTTTTAGTGATTCTCGCATTATTATTATGATTCTGTTATCCTACCCATTGTCATATTGCTATTTATTATCTAGATATGCTGATGCACTCTCATATGTTATTGATAGATCTGGTGTGTTTGTCCCACCTTTTGTCTATTCCAGGAAAAAAGGGGGAGAGATATGCGATGTAGGGGGAGTATTTAGATAGATTTTATATTAGTTTATTTCCTCCATACTTCACTTGGGTATTTTGGTTGTGTCTCGTGTGTGTAGGTACTACTTTCAGATATTCATCACATTCATTTACACATCACATACAGAGACAGATTCAAATGATTGCCATTCAGAGACAGATTCAGATTCCTACCGTTTATTCAGTCTCTCTATGTCCTGTACTTTTATATTTATGTGTTTTGGGATTGGACATGTATTTGTTTATGGCATATAGCTTTGTTTAGTTTTGTCCCAGAATAGTCAAAGGGGGAGATTTGTAAGAACATAATTCTTAGCATTTTCTTTTGTTTTAATTGGCTTAATTCCGGACAAAATAAATTAAGTCTAGGCTAGTTTTCTATGAAGATTAGTTAAAGCCTACGACAAAGTTCAAGTCCAAGAATGTGCAATCAAAGCTTTTCAAGAAGATCACAAGTCAAGACATGTTGCATATGTTTAAGATCACTCAGGTATGAATACTTGTGAGTAGTTGGGTAATTTGTTATTGATTAAATACTGGGTGATTTAAATGTTTGGGAATTAAAATCATTTATTGTTTTAAAAAATTATTTCTGAGTTGCAAATTGTTTAAAGAAAATTCGAGGATTAAATTAAAAAGAAAAATAATATTTTTACTGTGTCTCGCTCGAACGAGACTGAGTATCGTTCAAACGACATTGCATGTCGCGCGAACGAGATCTCATCTCGCTTGAACGACGTTTCGCCTCGATTTTCGTGTTTTCATTTTCTTGGATTCTGTGCAGCTCAGTTATAAATAAAAAGTATCTGCAAACGTTTCTGTAGGCAGAACAGTTTAGAAAAACTTATTCCCAGACAAGTTTTTCATCTTTAGATGTTTATTCAAGATCGTATTACTCAATTCTAAAGTTAGTGATCTTGAACGCGGTTTACCGAAAGACTATTTGGTCATCAACAATATCGTGTTTCACTTTGTGAGGAGAACTCTACAACCGAGAGCTGAGTGCTATTGTAGAAGGAGATCTTATGAAGTATCTTGTGAAGGAGCCGTCTTCTTCTTCACTGCTGCCCTCCTGGTAAGGGAAAGTTCCAGCCAAGACATTGAAATCGACACCTGCGGGTATTTCGTATGTCGCACTTATTTCATTGTAATCCGTGTAGGCCGTTTTCTTACAAATTATAGTGAAATAAAAAGGTTTTGCCCTTCGGGGATTTTTCTTGAAATTGTTTCTTTTACCGCATGTTTTATTCATCGAATGGAGTTAATATTTTAAATGGATGTTATGGTTTAAGAAGTTAAAATTGGTTTTAACTAAAAATTGGAACAGAGTTGTTTTTACCTAAAGTACACTAAAGGGCCGTTTCACATTACTACTTTCTGAGTTATACACGAGAGATTTGTGAGTTTAAACTGAGTTTATCTTCATTGGGTTAGTGCTTTGTATACCATATTGTAAGGACATTTTTCACATGTCCGAAATGTTTCATTTATTTATGTTGTACGCCGCTACATTTGGCACGTCACCTCACGATCTCACATGACGGCCTCTATTCGAATTCCGAGAATCAAGCATGAATTATCTCCACTAATATGTCCCTCATCTGCATCAACAACTTCACGTTCCTTGATTGTAGGCTCGTAATGCAAGTGGAACGCAAGAGAAGTCAAATCAGTGAAACAAGGCATGATAGGGATGTTCAAGGGAAAATTGGTAATTTTATAGCCATCATCCGGAGGACCGGTCAACTGGAAAGTTGAAGAGCTTGCCGCAACAAAGATACTGGAAGAAACGGAACCTCAATCCGAGCTACGGTGAACAAGTTATGGCCCGTTGAAAATGGAGATATGTTCATTGAAAAGTCTGGAAAATTTTCTAAGTGTTTAAGCACCAATTCCCAGCACACTTTCCCGAACCCAGACCCAAACCGGTTCGGAGGGGCGAACCAGTTCGCAGGGGTACCCGAACCGGTTCGGGGTACCTGTACGCTGGATAGAATTTCAGCAGTTTAAAATCGTGGGTCTCTTCATGGATTTCCCTATAAATACCAACTTCGGGAGAGTTGTTTTGCAAGACTTTAGGAGACGAATTTGAGAGTCCAAATACATCTAGTCTTCATATTTTTGAGTCCCAAGACTCATGGTTTGATTCACACATCCTTGCCAAACCTTTGTGAATCCTTTAGCAACCCAAGAACACAACTTTGGTTTGTTCAACCCTTGTGGAGGAGACCGTTCTTCTTCTTCATTGCAGCCCTACTGGAAAGGGATAATTCCAGCCGCGACTATAGAATCCGATACCCGAGGGTAATTCTTAGTCAACTTGTATTTTCATTGTAATCCGATTGTAAGCCGTTCTCTTACAAATTATAGTGAAAATAAATGGTTTTGCCCCTGAGGGGGATTTTTCCTTAATTGCATATGTTTGAATGTTCTTGCGTAGATTATCATTTTATTCAATCACATACTGCTGCATGTTTAGGGTCTGTTTGTGTTAAAAGGGTTTTATATATAATTTGATCATTTGAACGCGAGCACACACGTCTTCAATTTGGTATCAGAGCAGGTTACGCTAATCTATCGCGTATTCCTTTTTCCGCAAAATTTTTCTAAGATATCAATTTTCTAAAAAATTGATTTTTGAAAAAGTGCGTGTTCAAATGGAGAAGTCATATTATAAAATGCCTGTGTTTGACGGGACAAATTATGCTTATTGGAAAGCCCGTATGAGGTCGGCTTTAAAAGCCATTGATGAACGTGTCTGGATTTTGGTTGAACGAGGGTGGACTCCTCCCACCGTGACTGTTGATAATGTGACCAACTTGAAACCTGACATTTCTTGGTCTGATGAAGAAATTAAATGGTCATCTTTTAATTCTAAGGGTCTAAGTTCTATTTCTGGGTCTGTCACACCTGATGAGTTCAAACGCATAATGACGTGTACCACGTCAAAAGAGGCATGGGATGTTTTACAACTCACCCATGAAGGAACTAATGCTGTGAAAGAGTCTAAGTTGCAAAACTTGACAACTCAATTTGAAACAATCACCATGCATGATTCTGAATGCTTTGATGAATTTTATGCTAGACTTTCTGACATTGTGAATACTAGTTTTAATCTTGGTGAACATATTCCAAATGCTAGAGTTGTTAAAAAGATTCTTCGTTCTTTGCCTAAGCGTTTTATCCCTAAACTCACTGTGCTAAATTCTATGGGTAATTTAAATATGCTAAAATTGGAAGAACTTGTAGGAGATTTGCAAACTTATGAAATTGATATGTTCCCTAAAAATGCTAAATCTAAAGATAAGGGAATTGCACTTAAAGCCCAAGAGAGAAGGAGTGAGGGGTCAGCTAGAAAGATGGTAGAGTCATCTAGAAAGAGAGAGACTGACACGTCAGATTCTGAGTGCGATTTTGACTTAGATGATTTGGCTCTTTTCGCAAAAAATTTCAAGAGGATTCTCAAATTTAAGAAAAATGGCAATTTTAAAGATAAAAAGAAATTTGAGAAAAATAAGTTTGAAAAGAAAAATGAAAAAGTTTCCAAAAATCCTCCTCTGAAAGAAAGTGAGAGATGTTTTGAGTGTGATGGTAGGGGTCATAGAGCTTTTGAGTGTGCCAATCATCTGAATAGAGAGAAAGGGAAAGCTGTCCTTAATGCTACCCTTAGTGACGACAGTGAGGTCGAGACGGTGGATTCTGGAGATGAGTCACCGCATGAGTGTAACTTCACCGCATTCATGGCCAGCCAAGTGAGCACTCCTAGTTCTCCTCACGACGTTGAGGATGATGCTTCACAGGGACACCTAGACAGTGAGATCGATGTGAGTGAGGGGGAGGATGACACAAGTGAGAGCGAGAGTGATATACAACGCGCCTACGCTGAGTTATATTCTGAGTCTTTTAAAACTAAAAAGCGTAACAAAGCGTTAGTTCTTAAGATCACTTTCCTAGAGGAAGATTTAAAGAAAGCGAGAGAAAGAGAGTTCTCCACCTGCACCGCCCTGAGAGAGAGAGAGTCTACATGTGTCGAGAATGAGAATTTGTTTAGAGAGAGAGAGAGTACTCTAGAGAAAGAGAGAGGGGACTTGATCAAGCAAGTGGCTAGTCTTACGAGTCAGCTCCATTCCTCCGTGGAGACTCAGAAGAAACTTGAAGCCCTTGTTGCCCAGCTGACTCATGATCTTGAGAAAGCACGGGAAGTCAAGGTACAAATCGAGGACAAATCTGGGAAGATGGGAAAGATGCTCCTTGGCCCCGCTTTAGGTTTTGGTGATCGTCAAGGAATTGGATATGATGGTGCCTCCACGTCCCAAATTTCACCTGGACCAGTTCCTGAGTTTACTACAACTCCTTATGGTCACCGTAAAAAACATCGAAGGAGAGTTCGACCTAGAAAAGCAAATCGAGGTCCGCCTTTGACAGTGCTCTTTTATACTTATTGCAAAAGAAAAGGCCACCTTAGGGAAACTTGCTATAGCATGGGTCGGACATGACGTACTACTGCTCCACCACGTCATACTGATGAGTTTTCTTGTCTAAGAGAGCGAGTTGAGTTCTTAGCTGCCACGACTCAGAGTTTAATGGAAGAATTCCGACGGATGTCTTTGCCGTTAGTGAATGCTTCTCACATTCCAGCTAAAATCAACAACAACAAAGGCAAACAAAAGGTCACCTCGACTTGGGTTCCTAAGAAAGATAAAAAGGATTTTGTTGTTCATGTTGCTCTCAAAGCACATAATACCTCTCAGTGGTATTTTGATAGTGGGTGCTCCAGACACATGACAGGTGATGCCTCATTTTTTACTACTCTTGAGGATTATCAATATGGCAGAGTCACCTTTGGAGATGGGAGTAAGTCTAGCATTATAGGACGAGGTACTATCGAGTTACCTAGTTTTCTTAAGCTAGAAAATGTTTTGTACGTCAAAGGTTTGAAAGCAAACCTTCTCAGCATTAGCCAGCTGTGCGACACTGACTTTGTAGTAAAGTTTGACTGGGACGCGTGTAAAGTCTACAATCAAGCCGATAAACTTTTGATGCAAGGGGTAAGGACCGAGGATAATTGCAATGGGACTGAGCCCACATCCTCACTTGTCTGCAACAGCGCCATGATCACTCCTATGGATCTGTGGCACCAACGTCTAGGTCACGTGAATGTTAGAGATCTTAATCGTTTAGCTAAAAAGGACCTAGTACGTGGCTTACCATCTCTTGGAAAGTCAACTTCGACCGTTTGTGGACCCTGTCAGTTGGGAAAACAAATTCGTAGTCCTCATAGGAAGCTGCATTCCATTACCACCTCTCGTGTTCTGGAGTTGATTCACATGGATGTTATGGGTCCCACTCGTACTGAGAGTCTAGGTGGTAAGAGGTACATCCTCGTGATGGTAGATGATTTCTCCAGGTACTCCATTGTAGGTTTTCTGAGAGAGAAATCCAATGCTATAGAATTTTTAACGACCAAGTGCCGTGTCCTGCAAAATCAACATGGTGTCACTATTAACAGAATACGTAGTGACAACGGCACTGAATTCAAGGAAGCAAAGGTGGATTTGTACTGTGATAGCCTTGGGACCAAACATGAGTTTTCTGCTGTGAGAACTCCTCAGCAAAATGGGATTATTGAGAGAAAGAATAGAACGATCCAAGAGATGGCTAGATCTATGCTTCTAGGTCGTAAAGTTTCTAGGAGATTTTGGGCAGAGGCAGTGTCTACTGCATGCCACACGGTGAATAGGGTTTATTTGCGTCCACACACACTACAGACACCTTATGAGTTATGGACCGGAAAGAAGCCCAACCTGGCGTATTTTCGTGTTTTTGGGAGTAAATGCTACATCCTACGGGATAGAGAGCAATTAGGAAAGTTCGACTCCCGTAGCGACGAGGGAATATTTCTAGGATATTCATCAAATAGTAGAGCGTACCGGGTATTTAACCTGACGAGCTCTAGGGTTATGGAATCAATAAATGTTACCGTGCAAGATGACAAACCTTTGACTGTTATTGATCCTAACCTTCAGTATGAGGATGAGGATTGTTCTGACAGTGATTTACCTGTTCCTCTCTCACACTCTGTGGACCCTATTCCTAAGTTAGGGGACACACCTGCCTGGGTTCGCAAGAGTCGTGACCCTTCTGCCATTATTGGTGATCCCACTCTAGGGGTCAAGACTCGTGCTCAGCTAGAGAACGTTGTTATCCATCTTTGCTACACGTCCAAAGTCGAGCCCAAGAACCATAAAGAAGCACTCAAGGATGAACACTAGATATCTGCTATGCAGGATGAGTTGCTTCAGTTTAAAAAGAATAATGTCTGGGAATTAGTCCCCCGACCTAGTGAGACTAATGTGATAGGTACCCGGTGGATTTTCAAGAACAAAATGGATGAATATGGTACCATAATCAGAAATAAGGCTAGGTTGGTCGCTCAAGGCTACACACAGATAGATGGTGTAGACTTTGAGGAGACATTTGCTCCTGTTGCGAGGCTTGAGTCCGTCCGTCTTCTTCTCGCCATCGCATGCCATCTGCGCTTCAAGGTGTATCAGATGGATGTCAAGAGTGCCTTTTTGAATGGCATTCTACATGAGGAAGTTTGTGTGGAACAACCAAAAGGGTTTGAAGACCCTTAGCACCCTGAGCACGTCTACTATCTGAGGAAAGCCTTGTATGGTTTGAAGCAAGCACCCCGTGCTTGGTACGAGAGAATTACTTCCTATCTCTTAGCTCGTGGCTTCAAGAGAGGGGGAGTAGATATGACGCTGTTCGTCAGGAGAGATGACGGTGCTATTTTGGTTGCCCAGGTCTATATGGACGACATAGTCTTTGGATCCACATGCTCCCAGCATGCTCACCACTTTGAGGAGGAGATGAAAAGTGAGTTTGAGATGAGCATGGTTGGTGAGCTTACATTCTTCCTTGGTCTCCAGGTTCGTCAGCTAGAGGATGGGATGTTCATCTCCCAATCCAAGTATGCTAGAGACCTAGTGAAGAAATTTGGTTTAGACTCCGCTAAGCATGCACGTACACCTATGAGTACCACTACCAAGCTTAGTAAGGACACTTTAGGCAAGGACGTAGAGCAAACCTTATATCGGAGTATGATAGGTAGTCTCCTCTACTTGACTGCCAGTCGTCCCGACATCGCCTTTAGTGTTGGAGTCTGTGCACGTTATCAGGCATCCCCAAAAGAGTCACATTTACTTGCTCTAAAATGTATTATTAAATACCTAAGTGGGACTCTCTCCTACGGGATTTGGTATTCCTTTGATACCGATGACCGTCTGTCCGCCTATTCGGATGCCGATTGGGCTGGGGATGTAGATGGATGTAGGAGCACTTCTGGTGGGTGTTTCTATTTTGGTTCTGCTCTTATCTCCTGGCTGAGCAAGAAGCAAAATTCCATCTCTTTGTCCACTGCGGAGGCTGAATACATATCCGCCGGGAGTTGTTGCACACAACTCTTGTGGATGAAGCAAATGCTGGAGGATTATGGGATATCACAGGACACCATGACCATTTCCTGTGATAACACGAGTGCGATACACATATCCCGCAATCCAGTTCAGCATTCGCGCACAAAACACATCAGGATACGTGATCACTTTATACGTCAGTTAGTTGAAGAGAAAGTCGTATCCCTGAATTTTGTTCCTACCGACCGTCAGTTGGACGATATTTTCACGAAACCTTTAGATGACCTTAGATTTGAGAGTCTTAGGAAATCTTTAGGGATTTGCACAGTTGACTGAGGGGTTGGTCTATGTCTAGAATAGGATGCTCCTTCATGTTCATATCATATGCTTCCTATTGCTAGTCTGTTTTATATGTACCATTTCTTTGTTGTACAGCTTTGTTTTATTCTTTTTGCTTTTTATATTTCTTTTGAAAAATACAAAAAGATTTTCCTTTAAGAAAAATTTTAAGAAAAGCACAAAAAGATTTTATTTTGACAAATTTTTTGAAAAATCCAAAAAGATTTTTGTATTTTGCTTCTTTTATGGATGATCATGTAAGATAGCCAAGTCACAACTTCATTCCATTTATCCATGTGACTGTTTGATAGAGATTTGAGAGGCTACATCATTTCATCCATGTTCTTTACATTGATTGGAGTCTTTGAGATGTAATTAGTGATATCTTCCTACATGTTTGACTCCTATATCCTTTATTGCACACATGCACGGCTATATTTGATTATTGCACTTATCTATCTCATGTTGGCTTGCGTGTTTTCATCTCAATCCTGTCTATACAATGTACAATATGCGATAAAACTTGACAAGATTGGAATGCATGTAAAAACCGTTTTGGTGAGACTGTGTGTTTTTGAATAACGGGGAGGGGCTGCGAAAGGTAATCATCTATCCTTTGCGCAAAAGCCACCGTTAAAAAGGACCTAAAAATGGAGGAATTTTAATATCCAAGGTCCAAAGAGGATAAAAGAGCCCGAAAAAATTTACAGGCAATAAAAAGCAATTCATGCCAAATATGGGCCACTTAGGTTTCACCATCAATTCTCCAAAGTTTGAGAATTTAGAATGCCTCTATTCAAAATTATATCTGAGGGAGTTTGGTTGGAGAATCTTTAAACGGGTTTGCACTTCCTTGAAAGTCCTGAAATAGCATAAAATCATTTTGGACGTTATTGGTGTGAAAATCATTTTGAGCTTTGATTTGTTGATTTGATTGAGTCAATATCTTATACTGTCACTCTTTTACACCAAAGGAAGCATTTGAGTTCATTCCCTAGGAATATCCAATATTCATCGTGCACATATGTCATGTTTGTATGCATTGATTTTCCTATCGAATTTGATCACACCACTTCATTTACGCTATCATTGACTTGGTTGCTTTTTTGTTCATTCATGGTGTGATTTTATCCATGTGACACCCCGCACTTGCTTATTTGATTTATTTCTCTCATTTGTCTATTTGGGGACATCATAAAAAGGGGGAGAATGAATTATCTTATCATGGGGGAGTTTTTTGAAATTTGAGTTTGCTCATAAATTGATATATATATGTTTATCTCATCATTTCAAACTCGATATGTCACTTGGTATTTTGCTTTGTCTCATGTGTGTAGGTACTACATTGATGATCTCTGAATTTCACACCCTGATGAGAAAAGATCTTGATTCCTGAAAACTTAAAGAACAAACGATGAAGACTATTCACTTGTACCTTTTCCAGTTTTGGGTTCATGGGAGGGTAGATTTGTATAGGCAATTTCATACTTAATAATTCGGATTTTTTATGTATGTACCGGCATAGACATAGGGGGAGATTTGTAAGGACATTTTTCACATGTACGAAATGTTTCATTTATTTATGTCGTACGCCGCTACATTTGGCACGTCATCTCACGATCTCACATGACGGCCTCTATCCGAATTCCGGGAATCAAGCATGCATTATCTCCACTAATATGTCCCTCATCTGCATCAACAACTTCACGTTCCTTGATTGTAGGCTCGTAATGCAAGTGGAACGCAAGAGAAGTCAAATCAGTGAAACAAGGCATGATAGGGATGTTCAAGGACAAATTGGTAATTTTACAGCCATCGTCCGAAGGACCGGTCAACTGGAAAGTTGAAGAGCTTGCCGCAACAAAGATACTGGAAGAAACGGTACCTCAATCCGAGCTACGGTGAACAAGTTATGGCCCGTTAAAAATGGAGATATGTTTATTGAAAAGTCTGGAAAATTTTCTAAGTGTTTAAGCACCAATTCCCAGCACACTTTCCCGAACCCAGACCCAAACCGGTTCGGAGGGGCGAACCGGTTCGCAGGGGTACCCGAACCGGTTCGGGGTACCTGTACGCTGGATAGAATTTCAGCAGTTTAAAATCGTGGGTCTCTTCATGGATTTTCCTATAAATACCAACTTCGGGAGAGTTGTTTTGCAAGACTTTAGGAGACGAATTTGAGAGTCCAAATACATCTAGTCTTCATATTTTTGAGTCCCAAGACTCATGGTTTGATTCACACATCCTTGCCAAACCTTTGTGAATCTTTTAGCAACCCAAGAACACAACTTTGGTTTGTTCAACCCTTGTGGAGGAGACCGGTCTTCTTCTTCATTGCAGCCCTACTGGAAAGGGATAATTCCATCCGCGACTACGGAATCCGATACCCGAGGGTAATTCTTAGTCAACTTGTATTTTCATTGTAATCCGATTGTAAGCCGTTCTCTTACAAATTATAGTGAAAATAAATGGTTTTGCCCCTGAGGGGGATTTTTCCTTAATTGCATGTGTTTGAATGTTCTTGCGTAGATTATCATTTTATTCAATCACATACTGCTGCATGTTTAGGGTCTGTTTGTTTTAAAAGGGTTTTATATATAATTTGATCATTTGAATGCGAGCAGACACGTCTTCACATATCATTAATCCAAAGCTTTGGTCAATTAACTTATCATTACCATACTCAAATAGGGGTTACGCCTCCATCTATAATCTAAAGTACCCTCTTACATATGCTGAGAGGGTGACGGGCAGACTGAGAGGGTGAATATGATGCTTGAGGATATGCTGAGGATGTGCATCCTATATTTTAGGGGAGGGTGGGAGAGATACCTTCTATTGGTAGAATTTGTGAATAACAACTCTTACCAATTTACTATCGGTATGGCTTCGTTCGAGGCATTATATAGGAGGCCTTCTCGTTTACCCACATGCTGGTTAGAGGTGGGGGACAACAAGTTGTTGGGGCCCGAGATGATTCAGGAGAATACTGTCAAGATTGAGTTGCTTCTAGGATGTATTCGGATAGCTCAGGATAGACAGAAGAGTTAGGCCGACAGGAGAAATGTGGAGTTAGAGGTTGGAGACCAGGTATTGGTTTGAGTATCTCCCATGAAGGGGATCATGAGATTTGGCAAGAGAGGAAGCTAGCACCGAGATATATCACAGTTATTGTTAAATCACATTAAATTACTTCACTAGCGTAATGTAAATAAATGTATTTTTCTCAATTAATTTTTGAATTAATTAAATCTTGAATACGTAAAAGTATGAGGTATTACAAGTGCCACATTGTATGTCATCTTTAGTGACATGAGAGTGGACGAGTAGAATTTTTATGTCAGTAGACGGGATTTTGGGGGTGCATGTTATGGAGTGAGGGCCTAACAGATCTCGACAACTGACAATGTTAGGTAGTAGTGTATCCGGGGGGTTCTTTGTTTGGATTTCGCTTTGCAAGATATCCCGCACATGAAAATTAGCGAACGTTGGAAGTGGGAGAAGTTTGGTCACTAGGACATGGGTTTAGTACCTTAGTTATTGTATGTATATGTGATTATAACTAAGAGTTAATAGTTATATTATGATTTACGACAAGGGGTGCCTGGTAGCATTTGTGTGGTTATGCACGGTTATAGGATGTATGGGAGCCCTAGTCAGCTGGATTTTAGTATGGTCCGTAATCACAGGATGAGGAGTATGTATTAAATATAAGAGTAGTTGAAAAAGGGAGCTGACATTTATAGATATTGGAGCTTTCCCTAGTAGGAATAATGCTATATCCATTAGTATATAGACCCAACAGAGTGGGAACTATTGGGCAAGATGGTAAGGTGTTGTATATTCGCCAAGGTGAGGTGGTAAATAAAAAGATGAAATATTTTGGTGTAAGGTGACTAAAGAGAATTGGTCACTAGAGTGAACGGTAATATATAGACGATGGGACTGAAGGATACCCCTAGTAGAGGTATAACGAGAATCGCAGAATGATTTTGACTTTGGTAATAAGGCGGATGTTATGCGAGGTTATATCCGAAGCTTTTAGTACCAGACTTATCCAATTTTGAGAATGAAAATTCTTTGTAAGGGGGAAGTATGTAAGTATTTTTGAGTAATTAAGAATAAATTAATTCGGTGATTTTTAAAATTCAAGTGTCTCGTGATTTGATGGAATTAAATATTTTTGGGAAATAATGATTATTATTGATGGAACAATTTGTGCGACATTTATTATACGTCATAGTGAGTGATATCAACAGGATTGTGTGGGATCTCAATCGGTTGTCGCGTGTAGACCATATGAGGTCGATATAGAAAATTATTGTAGAGTGATTCGGATGATGATTTAGAGGTCATGGTTAAAATAGTCAGAATACTATACCCGAGTGTATAACTTGGGTCCCGGGGCAATTTTAGACCAACCCGACACTGTTTAAGAGAGTTTCGATCATTCGGGAGTTTGTGGTAGATGGAACTACAAAATTTTAAGTTATATATCTGCCCCTCTGATTGAGAGGCTAGGGTTAAC
The DNA here is from genome assembly GCA_949130495.1 of Sambucus nigra. Lineage (NCBI taxonomy): Eukaryota > Viridiplantae > Streptophyta > Magnoliopsida > Dipsacales > Adoxaceae > Sambucus > Sambucus nigra. The sequence continues at coordinate 286,572,684 of OX422209.1, read as the reverse complement.
ACAATCATAATAGAAGAAAGGCCATATGAGAGGAAGAGGAGAAGAAAATCAAGGCTTCCTACATAAATTCTCGCCCCAAACGTGACAAAATCAAAATCGGAGCGTGGTGAGATCAATCATATCAACCTATCAACTGATTTATACGTTTAATAATAAGAAAAGTGTTTATCTTGCATGTTTTCAGAGAATTTATGATACCCATGTAGTGTAGGGTTTTCAATTTCATGATTTCAATTATGTTTTTGAGATTTAGATGAATAAAACTCATGGTTCGGTATAGGATTGCGTGTACAATGAATCCCTATGTGAAGATAATATGAAATTAGAATATATTTTATTATTAATATGTAATCTTTATGGGTTCTTGGTTGAAGAACATGAATCTTGAATGACTTAATTGATGAACTTAAGATGTCAATCTGCCAGAATTTTTGACGTGATTTAAGCGTATGCCATTTCAATTATAATTAAAATTAGAGTGCAAGCCATATATGTCTATAATGGTCTACATCTTAGATTTCCTATGAGATTTGAATGAGTCCATTTAGAGTTTTTTAGAGGGAGAAATCGTAATTTTACTACAGGGTGTTTAATCTATTAGCATAGTAATCTGTCAGAATTTTTTACGTTACTTTAAACGTGTGCCATTTTAATTGTACTTAGAATTAGAGTTCAAGACATATCTTTTTGGCAAGATCTATGTCTTTTCTTTCCAATGATCTTTTAATGAGGTCATTTGAAGTTCCGTGGATGGAGAAATATCAATTTTACTACGGGGTGTTTAATCTGCCAGAATAGTTCGACTCGATTCGGTTACCCAGTTTTGCACAGTTTTGCTTATTTTGATATATTTATTTGGGAGATAAATTACAAGGAAGTTGGGTGCTAATTTGTGGTTAAATAAAGGCTTATATAGGGTTAGTGAGTATATGGTTAAGACTTGGCTAAATTTTAGTGTGAGTGATCTTGGAATTTGGACTGATGATAATGAATAGATTAAGATGCTTATCATGAATTTGGAATTTGGGTCACGGGAAGGGAAAACCATGACCTATAACTTGGACCAGTTGTGTATGAGTGAATTAACTAATGAAATAAATTAAGGGACTAACTAGGACCCTTAGAGTAGAGATTTATACTCGAATAAATATGATTGTGAGAATAATCATAAATTGATAGCACAGTGAGTATTCGGGAGATGTATACTACGTACAAATTATATTTATAGATTGAGTGTATACCTTACGGATGATATTATTTATTGAGTGTATATCTAAATGGATGATATTTATAGGTTTTGTGTATACCTATACAAAATGTATATATGAGTGGTGTGTCTGCCTATATGAGTTATATGGATAGGTTGTGTGTATGCCTATTATGTGCTTCCTTATGTGTGTGAACATACCTACACTGCCTGTTATCCGTAGGTTTCCCGCAGTGGATGATTCCACCTTGACGATTCCAGTGAGGTTTGTATTTGCTCCCCAGAACATATAAACTAGGTACGTGCTATCTGAGTGTATGATAGTTTTGTCGGTCAATTGGGTACGTTAGGTATGTGCGTGACCCATAGGCTTAGAACTATGTTCGCCTCCAATATGTGTTGATTTGATTTATGGTTCGAGGGTGATATTCCAACATCTAGTGCTTTATTGGGTACGAGAGGTGCATGGACTTGATAGCAGAGTATGAAAACTCGCGTCGCAGTTCTTAGCCTGGGGATACCGGAGTTATGTATATAGATTGTGTGATATATCTATACATACATGTGTATTTATCCTACTTGTGTGTGAAAGTAGTAGTTGTAGATATCTAAATGTGATGTAATTAAGCGATATTCTACCTAGTGTGTGATGGTAGTAAAGTTAGATAGCTTATATCTAAAAGATGATTTAAGTAGAACAACTTAATGAAATGGTTTAATGATAGCATAAGTGAAATGTTAGTTATAATGAATAATAGCATACGAGACATGCTAATTATTAATATTACGATATCGTACTATATGAGCGGTACGGGAGAAGTTAAGTAGGCATGTAACTAAGGACGTAATGAGTGGAGAACTGTATGGGCGATACGGGGCAGCCAAACATGTTAGCGAATAGATAATTTGAGGGGACCTAGTTGGGATGGGTAGCATAGCTAGGTAGTATTCGTTAGGTGTGCACATTAGTTGAGAGGCGAGGAAGTCAAGAGAGTGTACGTTGGACTAACATGTGTAATGAATAACTGCTTTTTAATTTATGATAAATACTTTCTAAATATTTTCAAAAGGTTTTGGGCTCTGACCAGTCTTGCAAAATATTTTTAAAATCTTTTAAGTGTCCAGCCATGGGGACGCCAAGCTTGATGATTCATTCCAGGGATGCGTAGATGCAACATTTGTGGAGGCTTGCAAGGTTTGGATTAGATGCTTCAGTTACTTTATTCCTAGAATAGGATTCAATTTCATTTATTCATTTAGGCGTGTTTCCCCTTCAACTATTACTTTTATATCAGTTCAAACTATGTAATCAGGTTTATTATTTGTGTTGGATTTTTATTAGACTTGTGGACATATGGGTTATTCGTTATTATTTATTTAGTTATTTATCTTGGGATGGATTCGTATTGTTATTGATGTTTGGATGGTTTGGTTATCATATTTAATTTCCAAATGTTATTATTAATGAAAGATAAAATTTGACACATGCTTAATTTATCATAGGTGGTTAGTAAATTAAAAAAAATCGGTAGTGATGCTAAAGACGATCTAGATGGGATTCCTATTTGTTTTAATGAAGGACTGATCACCCGTGGTTAAAATATGAGGGTGTCACCAGGACGAGTTTAGAGTCTTGTTGGTTGCTATTTATAAGGTGGTATAAATCCTTGTGATGGTATTTGTTTTTCCTTAAATGAACAATATATAGTGAAGTTTCTTGAGGATCGTTTCTAGGGTGGACGTAGGCAGTGACCGAACCACGTTAAAAATGTCCATTCAAAAAGTTCTTATAAACTCTCTCTCTTAACTACTTATGATTGTTGTTGATTAATTATTCATACTTAAATTTATTTATCATATTGCAATTAATATATAAAAGAAGTTGAGAAAGTTTGTAAATTTCCATTAAAATTCATATACCCAATTCTCCCCCCTCTTAGTTATGTTTTTGGGCTAACAATTGGTATCAGAGCCTAGCTCATAGATACTCATTTTTGAAAAGTATATTGTGATTTTAAAGATCATAAATATAATAACAACTATCTCTAAAATTATCCTGAATATTAATGACCTTCCAATGTTTACGGACGAATATTATAAACTATGGAGAACTAGAATATCCTGTACATTCAATATGCTGGTTTTTTTATCTCTCGAATGTAATTACCGATATAAATTTACCACTTGTAACAAGATTAAGTGAGGAACAAAGAAATGAACTTAATTAAGAAGCATTGAAAATATTATGCTATATTTTAGATACACACGCATCAAATAATGTATCTCATTTCACCAAAGCTAGTGACATGTATAACTATATCATTAAGGAAATCATCAAAGAAAAAGACACCATTGGTTCCAAAGATAAACTCCGAACACCACACAAGTCAGAAGAAATTATCCCATCCACTAGTTCAAAAGAAAGTATTCACAACACAACATCATTATACAAGGGTGCTTTGAGAAAATAAGAAGTATGTTCAAAATCAACCATTTTTGAAGATCTATCGAAGGATGACTTAATAAATGCACATGATGAATTAGGTCAACTGTATGATACATTGGTTACCATTTATAAAAACCTCATTGAAAATTACGTTGCTATACAAAATGAAAGTAAAGAAATCTATATAGTAAAAGAAAACACTAGAAAAGAAGACAAAAACTTAGCATTAAAAAATGATTAACTTAAAAAACAACTCAATTCTTCGACCAACGGAAAAAGTAATTACATTCCATGCTTACAAATCGAAAACAATCAATTAAGAAAAGAAGTTGATTTACTCAAAAACTCTTTTAGAAATTAAACCAAAGTTCCATACTTTTTTTTGGAAACCTTAATTAAAAAAATTCGAAAAAAATACATAAAAAGAAAGTAGTCCTAGAATCCAAACAAAAAAATTCGGAGGAAAGGAAGAATTAAATAAATACAATCACTTTGTAATATGCACATTTTGTAAAAATAAATATCACACACTCGAAAGATGAAAAATTAGTTGAGGAATGAAGATCCATTTTTGCACCACCGACAAAGAAAAGAATCACACTTACGTTAACTGCAAATTGAGATGTTCATTTAATTATTGCACATATTATGGAGTAAATAATCATAATATTAACTCATGATACCTTAAAATTATGCATCTTCATGGAATAACTAAGAAGTCTACTACTAATTATCTAACAGAAAAGAACTTGAGATATGACCCCCCAAAGCAATTATTGTCCAAACCTTTTAATTATCAAAGAAATAAGTGGATAAGAGAAATTGAAAAAGAAAAAAATAATAAATATCTAATAAGATATATAACATCAACTCTTAGTCCTAAAACCACTAGAATCTTTAGAATTTAAGTCCAAGTATTCAATTATTTTTGTCCCATTTGTCACGTGATATAACTATTCGTTCACATGCACTACTGTCCATGTTCCTTTCCAACAATATTTATTATAAGTGTATTCACTATACCACCACACACATAAAAACAATATGGGAAATAATATCTTCTATGTCATATGGATTGGTTGACATCCAAAAATTTACACATCTTGGGTGGAATGCAAAAATTTCTCTCCAAGGAAGTAACCTTACTTACTATTCAAACACCTCATTCCCATGCTCCTAATATTACTCCACCTCAATGGCCATATAAAATTCCCAAAAACTCATACAAAGAGGACAATACATCATTCCCCACCTCAATTCGACCACACAAAAGGATGACACCATGGAGGCAACTTTCAGAAATAAAGGAGGAGCAATATGCATTAAAGGAAGGTGAAGGATATGTGTGAAATATTTAAAACTCTTGAAATGTAAACAATAATGTTATCTTGTCATATCATCAATTAAATAAAGAGTTTCCTTGTGTTATTGCACTCTTACATCCTTATTATCTTACACTCTTGCATCTTACACATTGTCATAATAACTCCTATTTTCCTCAAACTTCACTCTTACCTAAGAAATGTTAAAGATGAAACTTATCATCAATGAACTCCAAAATCCACACATTAATAAAAAAATAAAAAAAAAAATAATTCTGATAATTATAATAGACTATCACATTTGCGTAACTCTGTGCATCTGGATAGTAATTCGCTTAACTCTTACTGGTTTGAGGCATTTTATTTAAATCTCTTTAAAGATCTCCCAAAGTTGTTATGTGTTTTGATTGCATGGTCTCTAAACTTTTAGTTGACTTATTTAACCTTTTTACATTCCTTATAAAACCCTTATAAATATCTCCCATATATTTGCTACATTTTTCTTTAAAAGAATTATCAAGCCAAATCTCAAAATTTCTCCTTATACAAACTCCAATGGCATCTTTATCTAGATATTCTATTGAGAAAATAAAACCCCAAAAGTATATAGTCCCCGACCTAGAATTATAGTTTTCAAACATCCCAATCACAAAGACACCTTCATTAAATCCTTCTCCCATAAAAGAGTTGAGCCTAGAGGCTTTGTTCATGCAAGATTTGTCCAAACCAAGGTACCGCATATATATGACTTATTTGAAACTCAAGGTTGGATTGAGTTTCTTGAAATATCTGAAACTACCTACCCTATTATTGCACATATTTTCTTCACAACCTCTGTTGGAGGAACAATTCACTGTATTGCCATGTCCTCAAAACACAGTTAAAATATACATATAAGGATATTCAAAAAACCCTTGGAATACCCAACATGGGTTTTTGTACCTACATTTCACACTAATGGACAGATTATCCTGATTTCCATACTATTGAGGCAATGGAATTTTTTTCCGTAAAAGAAGTTACGTTCTCTAATGAATATCATATACATATTAATAAACTCGATGTCACTTCAAGGGTTATACCTAACTAATTATCATATCATATCATTCTTAGTAGTGGAAGTCAAAGCGCTGTCACCTTCCTAGACATATTCATAAATTGGTGCATTAAAAAGAGAATCCACACCGAGCTCATCGCTTATATTTTCCATCACGCTTATATGGAACAAAATAAATCGTGGAAGGCTTCATTTAGGAACGGCTCTTACTACACTCTTGATGGAAAAACAATTCTTACTATCTCGAGAACACAATTCTATAATCGTAACCACATCTCTCACCTTTTCTTTCCATATTCTCAAACTCGTGAACTTACAAAAAGCAACAATGAATGGTACATTCAAAAACTTAGAGAAGGTAAAAAATATGATGTAGGAGAAGAAGAAATATTTTCCATGGTTCCTTAAACTAGGAATAACAATGAGGATGATGTTTGTCCTCAAGAACCAAACTCCACGCATTTATTGATTGAGAACTTGACTCGTCAATTCTTATCACTTGACACCTATGTCCGACAAGATCTACCCTCCTTATGATCTTGGTAAGATCATTTTATAAGTCGAGTGGACTCACTTGAGAACAAATTTAACTTTCTTTCTTAGATATGTTAATGCAACAGGGAGGAAGCATACCAAAGAATGTATGAACACTCAAATAACATCCATATGATCCAAAATACCGGTAACCTCTGTTTCTAACAAAGAGCTTTATAGACAACTTAACATGATACTTCAACAAATGGCATATACCTAAACACTCAAGAAATTATTCAATGAATGACTCCATTCTCGTACCCCGACTTGCCATTGGAATACATGCACTTAACAATCCACAAGGTCATGATGGAGGATATCCTACATAATAAGGAACTGAGAAAAATAATCAATCAAGTGGACCCACATTTCGTCGATGGAACCTCTATGGCATCCCTACACTAGTACCCTAAATATCTTATCTTTTTTTTGGTTGTATGATCTCCTACTGGTTTTAATAATCTATTTATGAATTAATGCTTTAGCAAATTTATATGTCTATCACTCTTTTTTACACCATAAAAACATAATTTATATGCCTATCACTCTTGTTTACACCATAAAAACATACTCCCATTATCCTTACCCCACATTAAATTCACATACAAAACAAAGATTCCATATAAAATAACAAATATCCATTGATATAATACAATCCTTACACAATAGACTTTACCATGGCATGTTTCTCGCATGGCACAATATTTCAGTTCCATAACATACGTCCCCATAACTCAAAAAATAATTGATGTATTACTTGCCATAGTAGACAATGTGAGTACAAAATATTCCCTCATAATATTTCTATGCTAACTTTCCTTTTCAGAAAATATGAAATTGTCAGAAAGGTGGTCACAACATGTTTATATCTCAAAACTTTTGCACTATTTCCACACCAATATGAACAAATGTACACTTTAGAAAGACCTCACCCTTTTTGATAATGACAAAAGGGGAGAAATATTAGGAGAAAAGCAAAGGTAAAATAAAGGGGGAGAAAAGTATTTCTCAAAATGATATCTCCAAGAGAAGGGGAGACCTATAAATATTTTTTCAAACCATAATAATTGAGTTGTCATCATAAAAAGTGGGGGAGATTGTGAAACATAAAGTGTTTCATGAAAAAGGATTATGTATGATTACGACATAATTGATATATGATCCACTACCTTGTCTTTAATGTACTTGAGATAAAAACAAACATGCAATATATGATGAGATTTATTACAAGGATCATATAAACCATGCAGCTATGAAATCAAGTACCAAAGAATCACAATGAAATTACAACCAACCCTAGAAAGATCAAATAACAAGCATTATAAGATCAACTGCAAAGATTAATCAAGTTCATCATACACACATTAAGAGAAGACTATCATAACCAATTTTACAAGCAAAGGTCCTGATCATCTCACAGAAACAACATCACATGTTCTATGCAAACCAAAGAAATAATCAAACTCCAAACGACCTTCTCAAAGCCTTGAAGATCTTTGGGAAAATTTTCACAAATGTAAGTGAACTTATATGATCATGTATATCCTTAATCTCACCTAACTAAAACTCTAAACCTTCCCAATAACCTTGATTGAGGTGTAAACCGAGCGTCCGTGTAATACGCTAGACGTTGTTATCGGCTTCCAACCTCAATACAAAAAAAAACTAAACTTGTAACTACACTTCTTAAGGAGTATAGTGGCGAGTCTGGGTATCGAATGCACAGGGAATTAGGACGTGTGAACGTGACGACAAAGGTAAGGTAGTTTAATCCTACAGTTGATGTTAAAATAAAAGAAAAGAAAAAGATGATTGATTTTTATGGATTTTATCTATGAATTAACTAGATTCAATTAAATTAAACTATGCATGCAAAATTAACTAACTAAGAAGGAATTAATATGAATGAAGAAATGGGTTAAGAATACACTCCCCCAAACCCTAGTGTGTATGCCAGTACAAAATTAGTCATAAATTAGATAATTGATCAGACCCAGTCTTTAGTACTCCAAAGCATTACATATATGAGGTTCAAGCCCTCATCATACATAATCAAAGAATGAGTAAAGCAGTGTTGCAATAGTTCATGCACGTTTCATCCTTAAGCACCTCAGTTACCTAGGGCAAACGAGATCAAAGGTTCTACAATGGTTTTGAAACAATACCACACGATCTAATCACTTATTTAATTTAGAGGACAAATTTTATATCTATGCATACCACATCGGGTTGGGTTCATGCATCCCCACCCTTAAAAACTTATCTTAACATGATTAAAATAAAAGAAAACTTAAAAGTGAAAGTGCATGAATTCATAACTAAATCTAGAAAATTGAGAACATGACTTGAATTAGGATTGGAAAACTAGAGAGCAACAGTTAATTAAACTAACTATGAAAGCAGTAAAGATAATAAATTAAAATTACTTGCAATGGATGAATAATGAATCTTGAATAGATCTTTGAATCTTGAATAGTAGCCAAAATTCAAAACTAGGGTTCTTGGTTACAAGAATCCTCTAAAAATTAACTACTAGCCTCCTACAACTTGATAAAAATAACTCCTCCCACTTCCTAATAGGGTTTTCCCTTTTATAGATCTCAAAAATGACTCTTCCCCTGCCTCTCCATGTTTTACAACTTTTAATATACCTAAATGAGACTCTTACCTTGCCTCTCCACGTTTTGCAACTAATAAAAAGGAATTAAACAAGAAATTTCAAGAGTTATCTCTTTAGTTCTGAAAATGACTCTTCAGTTCTGCAAATGACTCTTCATTATCTCGCAACTTCTTCACCGTAGCTCAGATTGAGGTGCCGTTTTTTCCAATGTTCTTGTAATTTTAATCTCTTCAACTTTCTAGTTTTCCCCACCACCGGAATATATATGTAAAATTACGAAAATGCCCTTCAACTCCTCATTTCTTGATTTCTTTCACTGTTTTGCATTCTCTTTCGCACTAATTTGCATGAAATACCTGTAAAATACATAAGAGATACACAAAACACGAAATACTTGCGAAAAGAGGTTAGTAGCATAAATACGAAACAAATCCAAGCTATTTACACTACACGGGATCATAAAAATACCGAAATTACGGAGATAAATGTGAAGAATATGTGTCTAATCAAACCTCAATCAAGTTAGATCATCATATACATCCAAACAAGGAGTTATATGTCACATAATAACTACTTCATAGTCGACTAACACTGAGTTATAGTTGGCTAACACTATGTTATAGTTGACTAACTTTGGCCAAATGGATCTGCATTCAAAAAACCAAAACTCCACTTTCTAGAGGGGAGTTATAGTCGATTAACACTATGTTATAGTTACCTACAACTATGCACAACTTCAAATTTCCAAAAGAGTTAGTTTTTAAATTTAAATATAAAAAGATCAAGAATTTATTGTACTACCCTCCAACAACTAGGTTTTCAAAATAGCCTATAAAAGAAGACCTTGGGTTCCTTAAGTTTTCTAGAGAGAGAACTAAGTCCGAAACCCAAATCCATGTAAGTGTTTCAAACCCCAAACTCCATTGAATCCAAGCTCCACTCAAAACACCTTTGAGCTTCAATCTTCTTCCTCACACCCTATTTAGCCAAAGATATAAATAATACTCGTGTGAGCTAAAGAATCAACTCAATACCCACGTGAGAAATATACTTGTGATTAGTTGATTGTTTACATTCCAGAGAGAGAAAGTAAACCCATTTCACAATTGACTTAGTAAATCAACTTTGCTTTTATGTTTTGGTTATAAATATTATTATTTTTACTTATGGTGAACTTCATTGTATCTTCACAACCAGTAATGTTGTTGTTCTAGGGAGTCAAGACATTTCAAGACCTCGGGCTCTTGCATGGGTACTACTTGGGTAAGGAAGAGTTTTGTGTACTGTTAGTTATGGGTTGCAAAGTGTTATAATATCTCGTGAGGATTTTGGTTACTCCTCTAGTGAACTGGAGATAGTGAAGTTTCTCGAGGACCATCTTGGGCATGGACGTAGGCAGTCACCGAACCACGTTAAAAATCTTGATTTGCAGAATTTTTTTAAGCTCTATGTTAATTACTCATGCTTGTTGTTGATTAATTTTTTATACTTTGAAGTTTCAGTATGTATGGAATGGCCTAAAAAAATCCAATTTTTATTTTTTTTTTCAAATTAAATCATCATCATTTCCTTAATCCCATTATATGGGGTCGGCCACATGGATTCTCCTTTTCCATTCTAATCTATTGTAAGTAATATTATCATTCAAATTTAAATTCTTAAGATATCTCCTAATAATTTCATCCCACGATAGCTTATGGCAACCCCTTGTCCCTTTACTCTCTATTTTCAATAATCTTCCGCTTGTTATAGGCGCATCTACTGGTCTACGCAACACATGCCCCTAACATCTAAGCCTACTTTATCTTAATTTATCGCTAATAGGAGCTAGTCCTAACTTTTCTCTCACATAATGGTTTTTAATCTTATCATTCATAGTAATTCCTATCATCCATCAGAGCATCGTCATCTCACTAACATGGAGACTTTGTTCATTTTTTTTAAAGCGCAACATTCCGCTCCATAGAGGGTCGTTGGCCTAACAATTATTCTATAAAATTTTCCTTTTAATTTATTAGTTTTCCTCTTATCGCATAACACCCCACTTTCTTGTCTCTATTTCATCCAACCAGATGATATTCTACTCATAACATCCTCATCAATATCTCCATTACTTTGTATCACTGAACCTAACTAATGAAATTTATTAGTTTGGTTTAACACTTTTTCTTCAATATTTAGCATTATGCTGTCAGGCTCTTCATTCTTAAATTTACATTCCATACATTTAGTTTTATTTCTACTGATTTTTAGTCCCTTAGATTGTAAGGCATTTCTCCAATTATTTACTCTCATTGCTAAAAAGCCGATCCTTGAACTTTAATCGTAAAATCATTAGTTTCTCCATAATTAGTTCTTACTCTAGTCTTTGTGTACTCATACATATCTTCAATAACTTTAATATAACTCATATGGATTCTTTTCCTCCTTAAGGCCCACCATATTATATCCTTATGTACTCTATCATATGCCTTTTCTAAGTCTATAAAGACTATATATAAATTTGTATTCCTACTTTTACATTTCTTCATTAACTGTCTTGATAAGTAAATAACTTTCGTGGTGGATTGCCCTGGCATAAATCCAAATAGATTTTTCAAAATAGTTGACTCTTTTTTTAATCTTTCTTCTATAATCTTTTCCCATAATTTTATAGCGTGATTCATCAGTTTGATTCCTTTATAATTACCACAGTTTTGTATATCCCCTTTATTTTTATACAAAGGTATAATGGTGATTTTCCTCCACTCATCTGGCATGTTTCCTTATTTTAAAATTTTATTAAATAAAACATATTAACTATTCTACCCCTATACTTCCAAGGGTTTTCTACACCTCTATGGGTATTTTATCTGGGCCAACCGGTTTATTCTTTCGCATTTTTCTTATTAATATATCTACTTCTTTTTCACTAATCGGACATAGCATTCTTATATTCGGTTCTATGTTCTCGACATCTTTTTTGGGATATTCTTCATTTAATAATCCTTGAAAATACTGTTTCCATCTATCTAGAATTTCTTTATCGTTAATTAATATGTTTTAATTTACGTCTTTAATACACTTAACTGGACCCATATCCCTTGTCAATATATCTCTATTATTTGTGAATTTATATATCTCATTTTCACCTTCCTTGGTACCTAATTTATTATAAAAATTATCTATTGCGTTTTGTTGTGCATTTCTAATAATAGTTTTTACTTCCGTTTTTAATTTCTTATACCTTTCTAAGTATTCTTGATTTTTACTCTTTTACCACTCTTTGAAACTTACTCGTTTTTTTTGTATTATCTTTTGTACTTCCTCATTCCACCACCAAGTATCTTTTTTAGTGAATCTTTTTCCTTTAGTCTCACCTAAAATTTGCTTATCTATTTTCTCAATATCATTCTTTGTTCCTAAACAAATGTTGTTAATATTGTCGTCCCAGTTCCACTTCATATTTAATAGGAACTTCTGCCTAAATTCTATCTCTTTGCATCCTTTTAAACCCTTCCATTTTGTATTTTGAAATACTTATTTTCTCTTTTTGGTACTTAAATCCTTTAATTTCCAAATCTATTACTAATAAACGATGTTGATTTATTAAGATTTCGCTTGGTATAACTTCACAGTCTTTGCATGTGTTCAAGTCTCTTTTTCTAAGTAATCAATAATCGATTTGAGTTTTATTCTCTCCGCTTTTAATTGTTAATAAATGTTCTTCACTTTAAAAAAAAAAGTGTTTGTTAATGCTAGATCACATGCCTTAGCAAATTCTAAGATAGTTTTCCCTCCTTCATTTCTCTTACCAAAACTACAACCTCTGTGTATCCTTGGATACCCATCCCGTTCTACTCCTACATTACCATTCAAGTCACCTCCTAAAAATATGTTTCATGCATAGGAATTTGTTGTAATATTTCATTCAATAATTTCCAAAATAATTTCTTTACATTTTCATTTAAAGCTCATTGGGCGCCTAAGCACTTATAATATTCAATATTGTTTTGTCTAATACAGTCTTAATGCTAATAAATCTATCTACTCATCTTTTAACATCCACCACTTTATCTTTCATATAGTGATCAACAATAATACCCACCCCATTTATTCGATTATCTATCCCACCCGAGTAAAATAATTTATAACCTTCACCTATCTCTCATTTAGTCTATTGTAGGCATATAATATTGATTTTTATTTGTTTTAAGGTATCCATAAGTTCTTTACACTTGCCAGTTAGTGTCCTAAATTCCACGTACCAAATCTAATTTTATATATCTTGTTTTTATTTATGTTCCTTCTTTTAACTAGAGAATCCATCACAAGATTTGATATAAAATTTTACAGTCAGTTGTCAACCTAACAATAACCCACCTCGTTTCACATCCGGACTTGGGCATGGGTAATGGTAGAGCCAAAAGATTAATTAATTAATGAATTAGTTAATTAATTAAATACTCTTACAAAATACTTTACTAAAATATGCATCTAGGTAATACAAGGATAAAATAAAACAATCACATAATGCCCGATGTACGAGGAAAACCCCAATGGAAAAAGCATCGGATGAACCAACTAATGAAATCCACTAATTATGGAATTAAAGGATACTACATAAGACTTACAACACGGACTTGATACCCTCACAAGCCTTGAGTCTCTTCGCTCCTCAACCTCCTCCCAGTAACACGTAGGATTACACCCATACAACTGACACAATGTGTGAGTCCACACACACCTTGGTATTGATCGATAAGGCTCAACTATCGTATATGGATTTGGAACATGGATGGACAGTTTATTCATTGTAATGTATATTGTGTGTAAGTAGAAAATACGGAATCATCCTTATAAAATGTACTCAACAAAGATGATGATGAGTAAAACCTTGATGCCAAATGATATCTTAAAGCATATAAAGATTGATGAATATTTGATCTCAAAGAGTTTGGGTGAAACTAGTGTTTAGAGGCTTTTGGTTCATGATAGAAAATTTATTTTTGAAAAAATTTTCAACTTAAAAAGTTCTGTAAGGACAAATTTCCAAATATTGTAATTTTTTATCTATTTGCATTATTCTGGACAAAAACCACTTTGAGTCGTAGGATAAATTTATATGTCATGATTCCCTTAAACCTATGACATTGTGTTGAAGACGTATTGGCCCAGGTTGAAAGATAGATCATGTCGCATTTTTGGTGCATGTTTCTAGTTTTCATAGTCACATAGATTTTATAGATTCTCTCAGGTATAAATACATAACAGATTTATGGTTCTCGGGATTTTTATAAGGATGTTATTTTATTTAAAATTGATTTTAAAATGATTTTATTGAATCTTTTTAGACTTAAATCATAAGTCTTGCACTTCATTTAGTTTAAAAGAGTTTTTACCTTGTTCAAATGATATTGTTCCATCGTTCAAACTACATAGAGTTCTCATTCAAACGAGATGCTAATTTTGTTCAAATGACAAGATGTTTTTGTTCGAACGACGTGTCACCTTAAAAATTTATATTTTATTTTTTAAAGCATCTTTGACTTAGAAAAAAGGTGTGCAAAATTGAATAGAAAGAAACATGTTTTCTGTACGTGTTTCTAAAGTTTTCCAAAGCAAAAACATTCTTTTTTTTTCATGATCCTAGTTTACATCTTTTGTATGTCATAGAGATCTTGTGTTTGCACAATTGTTTTTGTTCTTCCTTATTTAACAAACTCGTTTCGTGCAGTGGACTCCATACTTCCTGATTAATGGTTACTGTGACTGTATCGGTGGATACCGAGGTATGCGTGGACTCATGTTCTGTGGACCTTGCATAGGTGGACTCCTACATTGCACTATGGATGAGCGATGGAAGAGAAGAAGAAGAGGTGTCAAGGCTTGTGGGGACTAAGTCTTTGAGTAAGACCGTATTCTTCCTTTGTAATTTTTGTATCATAGTGATTGTCTAGCCTAGGCCATTCGAGATTTTGTCCCTTAATGGTTTCATGGTACATCGACGTGTCTTATAAACTTTATGTACTTTATCTTCTTAATATCACTAGCTACATGTTTAGGATTAAGAAGATAAAATTGGGTTAATTGAAATTTGATTCACATACTTGGTGCAAAATAAAATTGACAAAATTTATAAAAGATTGTCTTTTCTTAAAGCATATACACTAAAGGGCCTCCTCAAATTGATGTCAGAGCTAGAACACTAGGTTGTCATGTGAGTGATCATGTGTGTCTTTAGGTATGAATTTCGAAATGTTTGATTGCTTTAGAACACCTACATTTGATGGGTCTAATTATACTTACCAGAAAATGCGAATGAAGTGTGCACTTAAGGCCATAGATGAACGTGTGTGGTTAGCGGTTGAAAAGGGGTCGACTCCATCAGTCACGCAAGAGGGAGTGACCACTCATTTAAAACCTGTGAGTCATAAACCGATGCCGAACACAAACTTGCATAATATAATTCTAAAGGTTTAAATGAAATTTCCTCATCTGTCACCCCGAAAGAGTATAAACATATTCTGATATGTGAGACATCTAAAGAATCTTGATATGTACTTGCACTTATCCACAAGGTGTGACACCCCGACTAATTAAATACCGGGTAGCTACTCCTTTATTAAATTAATTCAAAATGCCAAGTTGGCTCAGTTAATAGCATCACTGTCGAAAACATTTTATTATTACTAACCACCTAGTATTTAAAAAGTAAGTTGCCAAATTTTAATATAAGTCTGATTAACATGCAACAAGTGTAATGAAGGAATAAGTAACACCATTCACCATACTGAAGTAAAACGAATAACCATCACAATAGAGTAAATAAAGTCTGGAGGAAACTCCTCACTACAATCCCATACTGAAATAAATAACCGAATGCTAAAACAATACAAATCAAAGTCTGAAAACTGTAATGTAAAAGATGTCTCTAATAGAAATGGGCAACATGCCCTACAATTGATAGATAGTGACTCTGGAATCCAAAAGATAGAAGCGTCTACAAGCAAATCCCTGTAGCTTCCACAAACAGCTACAGCTCGTCACCTGAATGAGAATCCTATGCTTGGTGTCCCTGTGGCTGGGCACCTAAAATGGTTTTACAAGAAAAAGAGATTTGAAAAGCAAACGGGTCAGAGCCCGAATGTGGAGTTATATTTTAAAAACCTGCAAGTGCTTTAAAAACATTTAAAACATTAAATGCAAAGTACATGTTAGGACGTGCACTCACATGATATTCTCACCTCTCGTCTAACTGTGCACTCCTAACGTAAGTACCCATCTACAACGATATAAACCACTAGCTAAGTGACATCATAACTAGCTAGACTGTAATAGTTCCTACCCTTATTACCCGGTCCTATTAACATATAACGCTCGTAATTAGATAGGGATATAATGTAAACTCAGATGCTTAATATGCAATATATTTCTCTATCAACTAACTCATTATGTTTCTCAGAACAATACCGTAATTATTTATACAACATTAACACGAATGTTCTCATTAATTAAGTGTATATTATTCACATCATAAATATACAATACAAGCACCCAGAGAACTAAGCTGCGGTGCACACATACTCTGCTATCCATCCCGGTACATCACGTACATAAGGATCACATATTCCGAATCTCTCAGGAATAGTTCAGATAACACAAATCACAAATAGTGGAGGCGAACACAGTCACATCACATGGGTCACGTACATACCTACGCTCCCACGATCAGCGGACTTATTAACATCCCAATAAGTCTTTCTCTGACCTATGTTCATCGAGGTACCAGTCTAAATCCGGGAAACACAAGGATTAGAGGGCCCTAAGCGAACGCAAACCTCCCGTGATAGCAAGTATGGTAGGTATGTCATACACATAATTCATATACCAATACTAAGTAAACACGCATCTTAGTAATACCGTAGTTTAATCGTAGTACATATCGCATTCTCGTACTAACTATAATTATCACAATTTATACTACTCTGGTTTATAATCATACGCGCCATAATTTTCTCACGTCGTAATAGACACTCACGTCTCAACCCAAACGGTTCATTCTAATTTAACTCACTTGTATATAATTTCCTTCTCATAAATACCCAAATGTCCCAAACCTATCACTACATCATCATTGGAAGGTTAACTATATCCTTGAATAAGTTTACGGGACTCCAAAATCAAAACAGTCCAAAAAGGACCAAACTGTCAGCTCGTTAGAAGTCTCGTTCGAACGAGGCTATTCGAACGAGATTCCAGTTTGTTCGAACGAACTGTACCTTCTAACAATATCTCGTTCGAACGAGATATCGAACGAAATCCCCTTTTCGTTAGCAGCGACTGGTCAACTCGTTAGAAGCTCGTTCGAAAGAGTTCGTTCGAACGACCTGGGTAGGGGCTTCTAACGAGCTACCAGATTCGTCCCAGATTTTTCCCATCTCGTTTTTATCCAATTTTATCACTCCTAATCTCTTCCAAAGTTCATCCCAACAACGTTTTAGGGTCTCTAATTCATCCTAAACATATTCAAGTCAACTCCTAACATGTTTTCAAGGATTAAATCTCTTTAACATCAATCAAAATATAAATCTCTACACTTTTTCCCCAATTATTTCAAGAACATGAACCCTAACTTTTGAATCATGAATTAACTCACTATAAATCCGTTTTAATTCCTTCCTAACACAGATATTATGCAAATCATTATCTAACTATCATTCTACATGCAATTCTCCTTAATAAATTCAAGTTCTAAGCTCCAAACTAAATGGGTTTTCATAATCTTTCAAGAACAATTGTAATTCATCAATTTTCTAACATGGAAGAAACATTCTACGAATTTAAATATGATTAAAACACTTGCCTTGATTGGATTTCTGATTTTGGTGTTGGCTTGGTGAAGATTTCTGCAGATTTTTCCTTTCTCCAAGCTCTCCTCCAATGGTGGCTTAAGGTGGCTAGGGTTTTGATTTGGGAATTTTAGAAAACTCTCCTAATAACCTACGTAGTCTTCTAGGTTAATGTGGTTTGGTTAATGGGCTTAGTGGGTTTAATCCACACCAGATTTACATCTCTAATTTTCGTCACTTTTAATTCCTAAAAATGTAAAATTACCAAAATACCCTTTAAGTTGCCGGTATGGCCTAAAAATACCCCGGGACCCAAACTACACCCCCGGGTAGTGTTTTCTGACTATCTCGACCCTTCCGGACGCGTTGTCGCACTCAAAACGACCATACGGTTTATAGATTTTAAATTCACTTTTATTATCAAAATATTACACCGTGACGCGGCGGTCCCACGCGTCTCAACAAAATTTCTAAAATGCCGTCTATCGATCTCACGACAAATTTTATAATACTAAATACATATATCAAAACATATATGCACATAATAAAATACCAACTCTTATCTCGTTAGTATTTATAACCCGGATTAATTTCCAATTAATACGCATTTAATTAATTAATCCCAAAAATAAATATAGTAAAAAGTACGGGGTATTACATACTTCCCCCCCTAATAACTGAATTTCGTCCCGAAATTCGAAACTAGAAAGTACCTGCTAAAAACAAATCTGGATAACGATCGCGCATCTCATCCTCGCGCTCCCATGTGGACTCCTCGACATTGTGATGTCGCCACTGAACACGCACTAACGGAACTATCTTTGACCGCAGTTTCCTCTCGCTTCGGTCCAAAATAGCAATCGGCCCCTCCTCGTAGGAGCTATCCGGCTGGAGATCGATGTCCTCATGAGCCAAATTATCTCTAAGGTATTTCCTCAGCGAGGAAATATGGAACACATCGTGAATCCGATGCAATTGTTCCGGTAGCCCGAATCTATACGCAACCGGTCCGATCCGCTCAATAATAGGAAACGGCCCCACATACCTCGGTGCCAACTTCCCCTTCTTCTCGAAACGCATAATCCCCTTCATAGGAGATACTCTGAGCAGAACCTGGTCCCCCACTTGGAACTCCCTGAAAAACCTCTTCGCATCAGCATAACTCTTCTGCCTGTCTTGAGCTACCCGAATGCGACTCCGAATCAACTCAATCCTTGCCGAAGTATCCTGAATTACTTCTGGCCCAAGTAGTTTGTTGTCCCCCACCTCTAAACAACACGCTGGGGAACGACAAGGCCTACCTTACAATGCCTCAAACGGAGCCATGCCAATAGTGAACTGGTAGGAGTTGTTGTAAGCAAACTCCACCAGTGGAAGGTACTGCTCCCATCCACCCCCGAAGTCAATAATGCACATGCGTAGCATGTCCTCCAACATCTGATTGGTGCGCTCTGTCTGCCCATCAGTCTGCGAATGATAAGCCGTACTCAACCGCAATTCCGTGCCCATGGCCTCCTGGAAACTCTCCCAAAACCGCGAAACAAATATCTTGTCTCTGTCAGACACGATGTTTAGGGGCACACCGTGAAGTCTCACAATCTCCGAAATGAAGAGCTGGGCATACTGTCCCGTAGTGTAGTCAGTCCTTATGGGTAAAAAGTGAGCGACCTTGGACAACCTGTCCACAATTACCCAAACGGAGTCGTGACCCCTCTGCGACGTAGGCAACCCCGTGATAAAGTCCATGGATATGCTCTCCCACATCCACACCGGGACCTCCAATGGCTGTAGCAATCCTGCCGGTCTCTGATGATCCACTTTTACAAGCTGACAAGTGGCGCATTTCGAAACAAACTCAGCGATATCTCTCTTCATACTGCTCCACCAATACTGCCGTCTCATGTCTTGGTACGTTTTGTCCCCTCCGGGATGTACCGCGAACCGTGAGCCGTGCGACTCTGCCATCACATCGTGCCGCAATTCCTCTCCTTCCGGAACTACCAATCTTCCATTGAAGCGTAATCCCCCGTCTGAGCTAACGGTATAGGACTCGGCTCCCTCTGCTAGTAATCTAACTATCTGCTCTTGACAGAACGAGTCATTAGCCTGTGCCCGTACTACCTTCGTGATAATCTGCGGTGTAACGGTCATCACAGACATGAAAGATCGGGACACTGCATCCTGGTGTCCCAATTCCTTCCACTTTGCTTTCCACACCTCTGCCACCTCATCTGCTGGTCTACGGCTCAACGCGTCTGCTACTACGTTAGCCTTACCCGGGTGGTACTGGATGTCGAACTGGTAGTCTTTCACAAACTCAAGCCAACTACGTTGCCGCATATTCAACTCTTTCTGCGTGAACAAGTACTGTAGAGACTTGCGGTCCGTGAATAGTTGGAACTTCTCCCCCAAAAGATAGTGCCTCCAAATTCGTAGGGCAAATACCACTGCTGCCAACTCCAAATCATGCGTGGGGTAATTCTTCTCATGAGGCTTAAGCTTACGGGAAGCATAAGCTATGGCCTGTCTCTCCTGCTGTAATACACCTCCCAGTCCTTGCAAAGACGCATCGGTGTAAACTAAATACTCAACTCCCGGTCTCGGCAATGCTAACACAGGTGCTGAGGTCAATTTGTCCTTCAATTCATCGAATGCGAACTGACAGGCATCACTCCAGATGTAGGGCACACCCTTATGAGTAAGATGTGTCAAAGGACCTGCTATCTCCGAGAAACCCCGAATAAACCTCCTGTAGTATCCTGCTAGACCCAAGAAACTATGAATCTCAGTTGGTGTCGTGGGCTGTCCCCACTCCCTCACCGCTGACACCTTCCCCGGATCAACAGATATTCCCCTGTCGGAAATGATATGCCCCAAAAACTGGACTTCCTTCAGCCAAAACCCGCACTTCTCATATTTTACATACAACTCGTTCTGACGAAGTGTCTGCAAAACCTGCCTCAAATTCTCGGCGTGATCCTCCTCTGTCTGAGAGTAAACCAGAATGTCATCAATGAAGACAATGACAAACTGATCTAGGAAATCCCTGAACACTCTGTTCATCAAGTCCATAAACACTGCTGGAGCGTTGGTCAAACCAAAAGGCATAACCCGGAACTCGTAAGAACCATATCTCGACAGGAACGCGGTCTTCGAGACATCCTCCTCCCTGATACGCAACTGATGGCATCCCGATCTCAAGTCAATCTTCGAGAAGAAAGAAGCTCCTCTCAACTGGTCGAATAAGTCATCGATTCGAGGCAACGGATACTTATTCCGTATCGTGACCTTATTCAACTCTCGGAAGTCCACACACAATCTCAGTGAACCGTCCCTCTTCTTCACAAACAAAACTGGAGCGCCCCAAGGTGAGGTACTACTGCGAATAAAGCCCTGGCCTAACAACTGCTCTATCTGATCCCGTAACTCCCTCATCTCGGCTGGAGCCATACAATACGGTGCGCGTGCTATAGGTCTCGTACCCGGTAGCAAATCTATAACAAAGTCTATCTCTCGACTGGGTGGTAAGCCTGGTATCTCCTGAAACACATCCGAATACTCCCTGACGACTGGGATAGAGTCTAAAGGAATCACAACCTCCTTAGAGGTATCCTCCTCAATGTAGTACAGATGAGCGGTCGATCCTCCCTCTGGACGAGGCATCGCCACTACAAACATCTCTTGCCCCGGAATGGCAAAAACAATGCTCCCGCTGAAGTAATCAATCATGGCCCTATATGCTACGAGCCAATCCATACCGATGATCACATCGTGAACATGCATGTCTAACACTAACATGTCTGCAGGCAATACCAAACCACCAATCTCTACCCCCACTCCCCGGCATATAAAGAAAATAAGTGACCCACTCCCCAATGGTTAGTCGACACACGTAACTGTGCTCTCTGCCGTAGCTAACAATCCTAAAGCTTTCGCGAAGTGTGTAGCTATAAAACAGTGTGTAACACCTGTATCGAATAATACCCGACCCATAGTGCCATGGATAGGAAACGTAACCTCGATCGCGGGCGGTGCCTGTGGAACTGCAGCGTGGTGGACGTTGTAGACACGTCCATACTGTAGCTTCCCCTGCTAAGCTGGGACTGCTGGAATGGGTGGCAATGCTGCCATCTGTGGCGTTGCGGGAAGAGCGGCGGGAAACATAGGCCTCTGTGGCTCCTGGCGAGCACCCTGCTGCTGCTGCTACTGTTGTGGGGCCCTGCCCCTATCAGGACAATCCTATCATTTATGGCCAGTCTTGCCACAAACAAAGAACTTCCCTAGGAAGTTTCCCCCTCTCTGCCCCTGCTGTCCCAGGCCCTGGTGGCCATTACCGTTCCTTCCTTGGCCCTGCTGGCCCTGGTGAAACTGCTGCCCATTCTGCCCCTGCTGGCCCTGATGGCCGTTTGGACCCTGATGGCCCTGACGGAAACCTCCCTGTCCCTGTCTGTAGTTCCCTGACCAGAACCTCTTATTATCCCCCTGCTGGGAGCCCTGCTCATTCTGTCTCTGCCCCTGACCAGATTGTGCCCCGCTGGCACCATGTCCTCCAGCCCTGCCCTGATGGCTAGACTCCCCCGACCTCTTACCCTCGGCCATATGAAAACGGTGGTCCTGGCAGTGTAATAGTGCAGCGTTAACCACGTCAGAATAAGTGGCCAACGATAGGTTCCCTAGCAGATGCTGACGGATCCTCCAAGTCAACCCGTCGGTGAACTTCTCAATTTTCTTCTTCTCTGTTGGTATCTCGTCTGGAACGATGTTCAACAGATTCGTGAACTCGGCCTCATACTCGGCCACCGTCTTGCCTTCCTACTTCAGACTCATCAATCTCCTCCTCATTTCCGTATGAACAGCTGACGAAAAGTACTTGCGATCGAACCGCACCCAGAACTCCTGAATCGTGAGAGTATCCCTCTCCTCCATGGTGGTAATAGACTCCCACCACTGCAGTGCAGATCCAACTAGCTTGAAAGTACCTAGCACCTGCTTCTCAACATCCGTGCACTCATACATCCGTAAGTGCCTCTGCATATCCTTCCTCCATTGGCTCGAGACTACCACATCTGAGCTACCTGCAAACTCTGGCGGATGCGCTTTCTGAAAAGTGTCACGTACACGCTCCCAAGAAGACGGGAATGCATTAACCTGTACTGGCATGGAAATCGGCGCCTGGGGTGGTGCCTGCTGAACAACGGCAATGGCGGCATTTACCGCTTGAGCTACTATAGCTGCAACCTCAGCGGCGTTCATCATGCCTTGAACTGGAGCAGGCTGGGGTTCGGGCGTTGCATCTCTGGGAACTCGTCGTGCACGTCGTGGAGGCATCTGAAATAAGAACAAAGTTAATAAGTTCACGGTTATAAACTTAATATAGCTGAAGAATGAAGCAGACACAAAAAGAGTACAACAGTCCTAAAATATAGGGCTCTATATCAAAGAAACGTAGCGGAAACATAATAGCCGTACAGATCCTAAAGGACACTAGAACCTGATGCTCTGATACCACCTGTGATTAAAACACTTGCCTTGATTGGATTTCTGATTTTGGTGTTAGCTTGGTGAAGATTTCTGCAGATTTTTCCTTTCTCCAAGCTCTCCTCCAATGGTGGCTTAAGGTGGCTAGGGTTTTGATTTGGGAATTTTAGAAAACTCTCCTAATAACCTACGTAGCCTTCTAGGTTAATGTGGTTTGGTTAATGGGCTTAGTGGGTTTAATCCACACCAGACTTACATCTCTAATTTTCGTCACTTTTAATTCCTAAAAATGTAAAATTACCAAAATACCCTTTAAGTTGCCGGTATGGCCTAAAAATACCCCGGGACCCAAACTACACCCCCGGGTAGTGTTTTCTGACTATCTCGACCCTTCCAGACGCGTTGGCGCACTCAAAGTGACCATACGGTTTATAGATTTTAAATTCACTTTTATTATCAAAATATTACACCGTGACGCGGCGGTCCCACGCGTCTCAACAAAATTTCTAAAATGCCGTCTATCGATCTCACGACAAATTTTATAATACTAAATACATATATCAAAACATATATGCACATAATCAAATACCAACTCGCATCTCGTTAGTATTTATAACCCGGATTAATTTCCAATTAATACGCATTTAATTAATTAATCCCAAAAATAAATATAGTCAAAAGTACGGGGTATTACACAAGGGAACTAGCATTGTTAGGGATTCTAAACTTCAAAACCTCACTAGTCAGTTTAAAGTGATTAAGATGTTAGAAAGTGATACATTTGATGAGTTTTACGCTAGGTTGTCAAATATTGTCAACTCGTTAATAAACTTGGGAGAGAAGACACCGAACAACCGTCATAAAGAAAATATTAAGGTCGTTGCGTGCAATATTTGATCAAAGGTGATCGTTTTAAACTCTATGGGTTTGCTTGACTCAACAGAACTAGAAAATCTTGTAGGTGACCTATAAACTTATCAGCTTGACATGTTTACCTCCGAGAGAGTGACAAAGAGAGAAAGGGATATTACTTTGAAAGCCCCGAAAGAGGAAACTAAAATTTTGAATGATGATTTCGACACCGAATTCGAAGATGTGGCCATGTTGGAAAAGAAATGCAAGAAGTTTCTTAATTTTTAAAAGCAATTGAAATATGCAAAAAGACTTATGAAATTCGAGAACAACAAGGTCGGTCACATCCCTAAGAACCGGAGTGATAATGATCAGAAGGATGAGTCGGATAAGTGTCATGGTTGTGAGGGTTATGGCCATAGGGTAGCAAAGTGCTCTACTAGACTTAAGAAAGAAGGAAAAAACCCGATTGCATTTGAAGCCACCCTTAGTCATAGTGATCTGAAAGAGGGAGATGATTCCCCCATTGAGCGCAACTACACCGCATTCTTGGTATGTCATGTGATCAACGACAATAAATCTTCTCATGAAGATACTCATGTGAATGAAACTTTCGATTCCATAGTGAGTGAACCCCAAGTAAGTGAGGTTGAAGCGAGTGAGGATGATGATGTAGAAGAGAGTAAGTTGTAAGTTTACTTTCGTGAATTGTATGAGGAAACGGTGAAGGTGAAGAAGGAAAACTTGAAGTTACAAGCTAGGTTTAAAGAATGTGCCGTAAAAAATAATGATGCGTTGACTGAGGATCTTAGGGGACATGAGATGACTCTTCGAAAGAAACTAGAGTATGTTGAGGGTGAAAGAGAGAGTCATCGTGGTTTGATGGAGGCTACGAAGAAGGAGATTCTAGAGTTTGAGGAGTCTAGGCATTTGATTGAGTCTAGGATCAGTGACCTTGAGGAGAGATTAAGATATTCGAGTAAGTATAAGTTTGATTTGAAGGCTAGGTAAAAAAAGTTTGATAGGGCATTAGGCACCGTCCAAATAAAATATGATAGATGTGTAATTGGCTTTGATGATCGCATTGCTCCCATTCCAAAAGCCAAGACCACACTGTGAGAAAGCCAACTAGGAATGTTAGGAGAGGTCCACATTTAAGTAACATTCCCCGCTGTATCTACACTTTAACTCATTGCGGTAGGAAGGGCCACCTTGTATGTTTTTTATGACCTTAAGAGTGCTCTTAGGAAGTTTTGGAATATAGTCGTTTCGGTTCCCCAAACCCCCATGCATCGTTACACACCTACTGGGTTAGGATATTAGACTTAGAGACTGTAGGTATTAGACTTCATGACTCTCGTTTTGCTTGCACGTGATTCTTCCCATGATAGAGCTTACGAATTATCGTGTTAGCATTTTTGTCTTATGCTAGTTTTTTCTTCATGATATATATTTTCCAGTGTTATGGCATGTGTATCTTTTTTATTTTATTTTACGTTTATTGATTCCTATTGAAAAATACAAAAATATTTTCTTTTTATATATTTATTGAAAAAATACCAAAATATTTTTGGTTTAATATATTTTTAAAAAAATACAAAAATATTTTGTTTTTGGGCAAAAGATATTACTGAAAAACACACAGAGATTTTTGTTTTTTTGTGTCTTGAGTTTACACTCTTGATATGGCGTATTGGAGTGCTTGGACTCCCTTCACTTCATATTTCCATGTGGCTAGGACATTTGGTCATGATTTTGGATTCATGGATTCATCTTAACCATGTGTTTAATGTGGTTGTTTCGAAGTTGATTTGCATTTAGATTCGACTATGTATATGCCATTGCACACATGCACGATCTTATTTGAATGTTTGACTTCTCATGCACATTTGAGTTTGGTGAGACGTTCTCCTCTCAATCTTGTCATTTACATGCATATTAGACTCAGGGGGAGTTATCCATGTAAGAATCGTTGCCCGTGAGGATATGCTTAGTTAATTGAAAAAATGTAAGTGTGCATGAGAAAGGGTTGCGAGAGGCATGTGAACTCGTCATTAAAACCACTGTTTGAAAGAGCCCAAGAAAAAAATTAAGGCATTAAAAAGATAATTGGTTGCTAAAAAGGGGTCAATAGAAAATCTCGTAAAAAGGGAAATTAGAACCTCAAAAGAATAATGCAATAGAAAAGAATTACCATTTATGTTTGAGGGAGTTTAGTTGAAGATCAACGAGTTTGCACAATGAGTCCTAGGTTGAAAAAGTTGCTTCATGACACTATTTTTTGGTAGAATCATCAAAATTCAATACTTGTGTGCACGACGTTTATTTAGTTCATTAAGTTCACGTGCCACATATGGCTAAACCGTAGTTTGATGACATTCGGCAGTCAATTAGAGATTTTTGAATGTGTCTATGTGTTTTAAGTGTGATTCATTTGTGTTAGTTTCATGCATTCATTTCATTCCATGTTTAGGCACATCGATGCTATGTTAACGTGTAACTTATAATTATTTTTGAGTCAATTTTTTACTTATTTTTATAGTGTCAGGTGTTTATATTCGTGGTTCATAATTTTGAGCTAAGTTCGCATAGTTTTCTGTGTTGGAATTGAGAATTTTTACTACCATTTGAACAATTTCTAAGGTTCATTTAAACGACTTCTCCATGTCATTCAAAGTACGGTTTTAGCGAGGTTTGCGTGATTTGTTTTTTATGTACAATGTTTGGTTATTATAAGGTCGTTAGATATGTCCCTTCAAAAAATCTTCGCGCTAGAGATTATTATTTTGCATCATTAGAAGTGAGATTCATTTCACTTCGAGTGAGATCCTTTTGTAGTTTAAACGACCTTCATGATCTTTCGAACGACCTGCTTAAATTTGAAATTTGTTTGAGCAATTGCAGTACGTGTTTGCTTCATATACTTCTATTATTCCATTATGGTACTTCTGGCTTGTTTGTGGATAGGTTTTATGCAGTTGACTTTCATTATTCATGCTTGATAGTTATGCTGCATTGTTGATGATATTCTGTTTAGTCATATCATTTGTACTTGTGATGATTTTTTTTCATGTAACGATTTACTAGCTATGCTTTGTCATATCCTGATCTTTTATTAGTTGGTTACTCATGTTTATCTATTTATTCTCCAATTGCTATACTTATGCTAGATATTATGTTCTCTGTTTATTTGTCTCACTAGTTGTCTATTCTAGGCAAAATGGGGGAGATATATATATATATGTGGTGTAGGGGGAATCTTGAGATTTGATGATATTGTTTATATATCATTTTTATTCCTCCATACTTCACTTGGTATTTGTTTATTTCATATGTGTAGTGATTATTCAATGATTATCAAATGTTTCAGCTACATCACATTCAGACATCTCATGCTTGTCAGTCCTACATATTAAAGTCTGTATCCTATATTTTTTATTTTTGGGTTTATGATATGGGACATAGGTTATTCAGCATGATGGTCCGTCTTAGCATTTCACTGTTTTGATTTTGTCCCAGAATAGCCAAAGGGGGAGATTTTTAAGGACAAATTTCCAAATAATATCAATTTGTATGTGTTCGCATTATTCCGGATAAAAACTACTTTGAGTCATAGGATATATTTTAAATGTCATGATTACCTTAAGCCTATGACGTTGTGTTGAAGATGTAGAGGCCAAGCTTCAATGATAGATCATGTTGTATTTTTGGTGCACGTTTCTAGTCTTCATATTCATATGGATTTCCAAAATTCTCTCAAGTTTGAATGCATAATAGACTTGTGGTTCTCAGAATTTTAATAAGCATGTTATTTTATTTAAAACTGATTTTAAAATAATTTTATTAAATCTTTTCTGAGTTATATTGAGTTTAGAGTCATATGAACTAAGTCTTGCACTTCATTTAGTCCAAACGAGTTTTTACCTCGTTTAAATGACATTGTGCTATCGTTTAAACGACATAGAGTTTTCGTCCAACGAGATGCTAATTTTGTTTAAACGATATGATGTTTTCGTTCGAAAGACACACCGCCTAAAAAATTTGTCTTATATTATTTTGGGCGTCTTTGCCTCGAAAAAAAGTTGTGCAGAACTGGACAAAAATAAATACATTTTTTGCAAAGTGTTTCCAAATTTGTCCAAAGCAAAAACATCCTTTAATGGTTTCAAGATCCGAGTTTACATATTCCATATGTCATAGAGATCTTGTGTTTGCACCATTGTTTTTGTTCTTACTCTTTGAACAAAATGGATTCGTGCAGTGGGCTTTGTACTTGCTGATTGACGATTCCTGTGGCTGTATCGGTGGATACTGAGGTACGCATGGACTCATGTGTTGTGGACCTTGCGTAGGTGACTCCTAAGTTTCACTGTGGAGGAGTGGTAGAAGAGAAAAAGAGGCGTCAAGGCTTGTGGAGATCGAGTCGTTGAGTAAGACTGTATTCTTCATTTGTAATTTTCGTATCATAGTGATTGTCTGGCATGGGTCATCCAAAGTTTTTTCCCTTAGTGGTTTCCTCATACATCGGTGTCTTGTGAACTTTCTTTACTTTATCTTCTTGATCTCGCTATATTCATGTTTAGGATTAAGAAGATAAAATTGGGTTAATTAAAATTTGGTTCACATACTTGGTGCATAATAAAATTGAGAAAATTTGAAAAGGATTGTCTTTGCTTAATGTACATACACTAAAGGAACTCCTCAATTTCCCAGTATGCCTATTTATTGAAAACACTATTTTTGCAGAGGAGGAATCTCGTTTGGAAAAAAAATAGAAGTTCGTTCGAATGAAGTGCATAAACTCGTTCGAACCAAACAGAACACCGTTCGAACGGACATGCCTATCTCGTTCGAATGCACTTCAAATGAGTTTTAAATGAAGTTTTGACTATTATTCGAACCTCATTGTTTGAACCTCGTTCCAATGACATAGCCATCTCGTTCAAACCAATAGAAAATCTCGTTTAAATGAGCCGAATGAATTCATTTGAATGATTTAGAAAACTCGTTCAAAAACAAAAAAATTCTTCAAAAAAACCTTTATGAAAAATAGCCTTTAACATATAAAAATAGACACCCAATGATATCCATGAATCAAAGTAAAATGCATCCATACCTTTTTGAGATTCCTCGATGTTGAAGGCCAAATGTGGAACGAAACACGTCGTGATAATGTAGACGTCTTAACTTGACTTCTATAGTCTTTAATTAAATATGTCATAGGCTTAAAAGGTCAAAACACTCAGTTTCTAACCTATGACTCCAACAATTTTGTCCAAACACGGAATAAGCCAAAACATACAAATTAACTCTATTTGGAAATTTTTCCTTACAAATCTCCCCCATTGGCTATTTCAGGACAAAATAAAAAATAAAGACTCTCGGGGACTGTCAAGCTCATCTAAGACTCAGTCCCCAATCCCAAAAGAAAAAAGTACAACTTGACTGACTCATAAACCTCGAGTATCTTTGTTCTCATATAACTTTGTCGCATGTTGCAAACATGCACACTTAAACACACCTTCAAATGCAAAGAGAATATAACAAATATAAATTTTTCATACGAATAAAGCCCCCTATGTCTAATGATCCCCACCTAGGTAAGACGTCTCCCATAAGATAAAAATATCCTCTTAACACTAAAGTGAAAATACCATTTTCAGCATTTTTTTTGTTCAGGAATAGACAAATAAAGAATGCATAATAAACCATTTCTCTCCCAAAATGCGTGAACATGTGATATTAGCTGTAATTATAGATAAAAGAATAATATCTTGCAATGGTATTAAGTGCAACGAACACAACATGACAACACAAGCAAAAATAATCCAAATAATGATCAATAAATACCAATATTTATGCAATAATGATACCAACTTGAATACAAAATGAAGCATGAGATACTAATGTGAACAAGCAATAGGAGATACAAATATGATAATATATCATGCTAATTTGTTTCTAAGATAAAGCACATGGCAAACATGGATTAAATGCAAACGCAAAGACTCAAAACAAACGATACCATATATATATATAAGCAAAATATACCAATGACACACAGGCGTGCATGCGCGCACACACACACACACATAAGTATATACATCACAAATAAGACACAAAACATAATAATCTTTACACACTAGCTTAGTATCGATATGTCTAAACACGCGGGATGGAGTGAAGGGGCGTGGATTTAAAACAAATGAATTATGAACCAATCACTCAAAAATGTCAAAGGAGTTCTATTTGACTATAGTAGCTTTATCAAACTAAGATTTAGACTCAAGTGATATATAAAGTGAACTCGAAGAACAAATAATCATAATGCATACAAGCCTAGAATTTTTATGATTTTACAAATAAATAGTGTCATAACATGTTAAGCATAACTAGGATTCATTGCGCAAACCCATTGATCTTCAACTATACCACCCTCAAGAGCGAACAAATATCATATTTTTTATTCAATTTTTGAAGATACCATTTTTGAAAATAAAAAAACAAACTTGTTGGTGTTTGTTTTTTCTTTTTGCCTCTCATTGTTTAGTCTCTTGCCAACGGTGGCTTTCCCGCAAAACATATTTTCTCCTTTCGTAGACCTTTTCCATTCACCCTCATATATTCAATACAAATCAACATACTCATGGATAATAACTCTTGCATGCAAAAATCCCCCATAGTCAAAAGATATGTAGATGGCAAGATTGATGGGAGAACGTCCCACTTAGCTCAAATATAACATGTGAAGTTAAAATCCAAAATAGCTCGTGCATGTGTGTGTGGAGGCATATACAAAGTGAATCCATTAAGCAAATCAAAGTCGAATTACTCTATGAAAGCACGATTAAGATCAATATAAGCATTAAAAATAATAATCAATTGTCCTATCCACATGAAAACATGGAATAAAGTGGATTCGAATACACCAATATACCACACTTAATGTGTATTACAAAACTACACATAAACAAAAATCATTTTGAGTTTTTAAACATTTTTTCAATGTGACTCAAAAGATAAATAAAATATTTTTTGTATTTTTTTCATAAGAAGACTCAAGAAGGAAAATCTGAATACAAAGTACTCAAACCACATAAAACTAGAAAATACATATATTATGAAGTACAAAAGCTAGTGTACTAACACTTGCGAACACAATCAACCATTGAATTTAGCTTGAGAAGTATCATGTGCACTCATTCAAGAATCAACAAGTCTAACATGTAAACCCTCCAAATCTGATTTCCTATCCCACATAGCTGTGATATGGCGCTCATGGGTTTGGGGAACCTTGGTGACACTAGAATTATAATTCTTGGGACCTTTTCGAAGATCAAAATAAAAAGTCCTAATGTGAACTTTCCTACGGTAATGTGCACATATATAGACACGACGAGGAGTGTTACCTAAGGCTTAACCTTTTCTAATGTCCCTAGAAACAGTTGGCTCTTTAAAAAAAACATGGTATTGACTTCAATAGCAAAATCAATTGGATCATTGAAGCCAATTCCAAGTGTATCATCTTTGATTCAGATGGTTCCTAATATCTTATCCAACTTTTTAAACTTAGATTCCAAATTAAATTTGATATGACTTCTTCAATCAATCCATTAACTCCACTATCCTAGACTTGATAAAATGATATGACTCTTCAAACTCAAGGGAGTCCTTCTTTAAAATCTCCATCAAATTATGAAGGCGATATCCATCTCCCGTAAAATGCTCTAAATTATGTCAAAGTGTCTTCTAATCTTCCCTAAGATCATCAATCAGTTTACTCTCATCATTCCATATGACATGTTCTTTCGACTTAGCTTCTAACTTTAAGTTTGCCATTTTTAACTTTACCATTTCCTTATAAAACTCTCAAAAGGTAATTTAAAGTTCACTTTCCTCCTCCTCCTCCTCCTCCTCCTCCTCTTCTTCTTCTTCTTCTTCTTCTTATTATTATTATTATTATTATTATTATTATTATTATTATTATTATTATTATTATTATTATTATTATTATTATTATTATTATTATTATTATTATTATTATTATTATTATTATTATTATTATTATTATCATCATCATCATCATCATCATCATCATCATCATCATCATCATCATCATCATCATCATCATCATCATCATCATCATCATCATCATCATCATCATCATCATCATTATTATTATTATTATTATTATTATTATTATTATTATTATTATTATTATTATTATTATTATTATTGTTGTTGTTGTTCTTGTTCTTGTTCTTGTTCTTGTTCTTGTTCTTGTTCTTGTTCTTCTTCTCCTTCTTCTTCTCCTTCTTCACTCACTTAGGAATCACAACTCCGGTCTCTCCATCATCACTCACTTGGTAATTGCAAATAATGGCCTTAAAAGTGTCATGCTTAGAATTATTTTCATCGAACGATTTTTCATCAAGGCTCACATGACTATCCATGAATGCAATATATTTGCGCTCAATGGGAGAATGGGGTTCCTCTTTTATTTCACTATCACGAAGGGTGGCATTGTATGCAATTGGGTTTTTGCCCTCTTTCCTTAGCTTAGTGAGGCACTCAGCTACCCTATGGCCATAACCCTCACATGCAAAGCATCTATCTGACTCATACTCTCTTACTATTATCATTATGATTCTTAAGTAATTTCATAACCTTGTTAAACTTAGACTTATCAAATTTATTTTCATCATACTTAGGTTTCTCTTTACTAAACTTAAGAAAATTTCAGAACTTCTTAGCAAGCATAGCCATATCATGAGGATCAATGTCAGACTCATCATCGAAACATATATTTCCATATTTTGAGATTTCATTGTAATGCCCTTATATTTCTTCATCTTTTTATTGTAAAACATGTCAAGCTCATAAGTTTGAAGATTACCTAAAAACTCTTCTAGTTTCATAGAGTCGAAAGTACTGAAGAAATTCAAAATAGTCACTTTTGAATTAAATCTTTCAGTTAAGGAAATATTTTCTTGACTACACGAGTTTTGGGTATTCTCTTTCCTAATTTCAGTGTCGAATTCACAATATTAGACAATCTAGCATATAAATCATCAAAGGATTCACTCTCTTCCATCATAATGGGTTCATATTGAGTGGTGACGTTTTGGCGTTTGGAAGCCTTAATAACACTAGTTTCCTCATAAGTGAGTTGGAGTATGTTCCAAGCCTTTTTAGACATTTCAAATGACATAATACGATGGAAATCCTCTCGTGTGATGGCACAGAACAAATCATTCAAAAACAAAAAAAATTCTTAAAAAAACCTTTATGAAAAATAGCCTCAAACATAAAAAAACATCCATAATATCCAAGAATCAAAATAAGTGCATCCATACCTTTATGAGATTCCTCGGATGTTGGAGACAAAATGTGGCATGAACCATGTGCGATGATGTACACATTTTTAACTTGGCGGATATGATTTTCAATTGAACATGTCATAGGCTTCATAGGTCAACACACTCAAGTCTTAACCTATGACTCAAACGATTTTGTCCACACACGGAATAAGCCAAAACATACAATTTGACTATATTCACAAATTTTGTTGGAACACGAGGCCCCTAATTTTTTAAATTCTTTACTATAAAAAGAAATTTCCTTTTAAAGATAGATGCGAAAGCGTTATAGATATGCGGAAGCGAGATGGTTCAACACAAACACAAAACAATAAATTTTAATATATTTTTCAAATTAAAATTAAACAAAGTGAAATTAGATTAAACGTAAATACATTTTTCACTTAAACCAATTTAACCCAAATCCTAGAAATTTGCCTAAGTCATATTTTCAATATTACCAAATTAGGCCAAACCAATTTTATCAAATTAAGTGATGACTTGAATTAAATTAACCTAAACATTACCCAAATTAATTTAGCACCAAATTAAATAAGTAGTGATTTAAACCAATTTTATCTTTTTACCTAAGCATGCGTTCTAGGTGATTTTGCAAAAGATAAAATAAACAAATAATCCTCTACGCCGTGATGTACGAGGAAAAACTCACAATGGGAAAAAACCTCGGACGACCCTAGCCTTAAATCCACTAAATACAGTTTTACAAGTACAAGACACGAAAGACTTACAACACTCGACTTGACTCCGTCCAAGTCCCGATGCTCCTTCTTGTATGGACCACTTTCTAGCGGATAACCACAGAGCTCCACCGTGGTCTCAGAATCCACCGAACGGAATTTTTCGATCACCGCCACCCGAACAAGGAGCCTTTCTCCAAGTGGGTATGTCACAACAAACAAGCTTCTTCTTTGTGGGATGTAGAAGCAAACCCAAACAATCTCTTCAATGCGGTAGAGAAAACCCGATGCCAAACACTCCAAGCGAGATGTATATATATTGAAACTTGGAATAAATAATATGGGTGAAAAACAAGAGTGTTTAATGATTTTTTTCTTTAAGAAATGAACACTCAAAACTTGAATTTTTTCTTGGAAACTTGAACTCTCAAAACTCTCTCTAGGAGATGGAATATTATGAAAAAGTTAATTGGAAAAAGTTGGTTCCCACACTAGATAAGTTATGTCAAAAGTTAGTGGGGTAAAGAAGTGGGAAACATGGAAAAACTGCTCAAAACTTCCAAATAAACTGTTCCCACTAAATCTCATTTGAACGAGATTTTTCGTTCGAACGAAGTCTCGTTTGAATGACCTTTTGGGTTGTTTTAGGAGTTGTAGGGGTTGTTTAGAGGTTAGGTTAGTATTTTAGGTTTTTTTGAGCTATTTGTTGTCTTCCTTGCCCCCTGTGTGAATCACCAAACTTGCTTCGGTCATCTTCTTCGGCAAGCTTCAATTTAGTGTTCTTTGTGTTCTCCACTAAAAACGATTCATATTCCACCATTTGATCTTTTAGTCAACTAAGTTATAACACTTAAATGTTTAAAACCTTATACGAACTCCTAGACCAATTTCCCCATCTTGAATATCGTATTATTAGGAAAGTATGAAAGGGTGAGTTAGAGGTCGAGGCTAAGAGAAGAGTCAAGGACGACCTCACACTCCCTATCTATCCCATCCTTTTAGCTATCATTCATCCTATAATAGTGGAGATAAGTGAGGATTCCATTAGTGGAAACTCATCGTAGAGCTCCCACTCGTCCTCATTTTTAGAGGATTATATCCCCTCTAACTTCAGGGTATCTGGGGAGGCTGACTCTTATGAGGAGGCTATGAGAGTCTCCCTTATCGTATGGAGGACTAGGGGCCATTGGGTCTAGTGATCACGACCGAACTAATGGGACTTTGGTCCCTAGGGGATTAAGAGTAACTATTTCCCTACCTCCTCTCCAAATGGAAATTCCTTTCTCCCCCATGATCGAGAGAGAAATTTGAAATTAGTATCCTAGTGGATTACCGACCGTATAGATCATCGACTATGAAGATGAGGCTGAGTAAACAATAGATACATCTTATGCTCAAAAGTTCAAGAGTACTGTGATAGACGTCGACCTTCTGTATTATAAGTACTTGAACTTGATTGCTCCCGATATCAATATGAGGGTCATTGAGGAGGTCGAGAGGGCACTTGATGGTCATGAAGGAGAGATTATTGTCTAAAAACTAATGTTTAAGGTCAACTTTTACCTTCCTATCCACCCTACTATACAAATGATACTTGCCAGCATGGGCCTGGCCCAAGCCCAACTTTCTCCAAATACGTGGAGGATTTTGGTCGGCTTAATATCTCTATGGAATTTCTTCTTCAGCAACGACTTTCCAATGAGCGTATTCAAGGCATGCTACACCGTCTCTTGCTCTAAGGCCCAACCACCTCATATCCAGGAAGTCCACAAAGAAAGTTATCCATGTCAACTAAACATTCAACCATCATTGAAAGCTATGATATTTTTTCGTCTCTGGTGTAGGGGAATTCCCTCCTAATGTCGCATGCTCTGCCTCAGAGCCGACAGTCCCATAAAAATGGGCAAAAGATTTAATGTATTCCATACTTGACCCTGGCCTGAGCGTAGATGATCGAGATAAGTTTGAACAAATATGAGAATAAGGGGATGATGGTGGGCTAGTGCAATTCGATCAGCTTATGACCCCTGCGGTCCTGGTCGAGACGGGACTGGGGGTTAACCCCTAATTGAAATGTGTAAGTTTTTCCTCTGAACTATAGTGTTGTCTTTAAATGATCTTTCCTATTTGACTTGTGAATTTTGTTTCTGAATTGTAGTGTCATTTTTATTTGTATAATACATAACATTAACCTCTTTTAAATTTTTACATATCGGCCACATAACACACCAGAAATTATCTAGAAGATTGCTGCTCCCAACATTTCTTCTAAAACCAGTTTGGGAAGAAGTTGGCTCCTCTAGACCCCGAATAAACTACCGTTAGCGACACGGTAATGTCGATCTCTCGAAAAAGAGAAGAGAGGTAGTGGATGATACTACAGTCCACCGCCTAGAAAAGAAGAATAAAAAGGACTTCTCGTCCAAGGGAGATTGGACAAATGGATCCCGATATTATCTTATGATGCTCTGGAAGCTCTACTCGAGCAGATGAACCTCAACGACGAAATTTTAATCGATGACGCTAAGAGATCCATAACTGCACCTACTTCGATGATGCCCGAGGTTAATAGCCTCTTCCTTGAGGCGATGGATACCCATCGTCTCATCTATTTTTTCCTTCATAAGGCCACTCAAGTTATTCTTTCAAACTTTTTGCTATTTTTTTGTTGATGTGTTGTCTCGTACTAACCCATTTCCTTTGTTATTTTTGCAGTTTTTGCTCACCTTTACATGCCTTGGTGAGTGGGTTGAGAAGAAGATTCCCTCGATCAAAATGGGTAAGGATGCTGAGAAGATGGAGAAAATTCTAATAGGAGAGTTACCATCCAAGTATGTGGAGCACCAAAAGGTCGTGGGCATGATCGAGAAGAATAACTCTGATGCTTTAAACAAGCTAAAAAGGGATCATAAGGATGCCCTCAAAGTCTTATCCGATAAGAAACATGCCAACATTGATGATGTAGTAAAGAAGGCCTTAAAAGAAGCAAAGGATCAAGCGGTGGTTGAGTTCAAGGCCTCCGATAAGTTTGTAGGGTATACCTTTTAATACTTCAAAAGGGGGTAAGGACGACTTGTCATTGGGTCATCCTTAAACGTCCCGAGGTTGGGGCATTGGTGCCTAATATGTAAGGATATAATTTCCATTGTCCGTAGTTTACATAGAATATCTCGTATATCATTACAACCGTCGAGGGAAGCTCAAGTTCATATATTCATTAAGACGGATCCGAATTTTAAGTATCTTCAACATTTGCTCGACATGAGGTACAATTTCATATAGAATATGTTTAAGTTTCATAATTACTTTACTTTAGTATTGGAATACTTTTCAAAGTTGTTTTTAAACAAAATGAGTCTTTTTTTATAGGTCAAAATAATTTTTCAAGACCTGTAGGTGAGGTTTTCAAAATAATATTTTCTCACTCCTATCGTTCAAACGACAAGGCAATGTCATTAAAACGACATTAACATGTCATTCAAATGACAACTTCTAACGACATGCAATGTCATTTGAAGGGTCGTTCGAAGGGTTGTTTCTTGTTTTCTTCAAATGAACTCGTACTCTTTTGGTTTTTTAAAGGTCGTTTGTAAGGTCGTTAGTAAAAACATGATATGTCATTCAAACGTCATAGACATGTCGTTCAAACGGCATAGACATGTCGTTCAAACGACTTCTAACGACATGCGCCGCCTCAATATTTTTGATCAGCTATAAATACATGTTTTGAAGACCTTTTTCATTAAGACTTTTGATACACGAAAACTTCTTTTTGGTAGAACTTAAAGCCTTTAATTTTTAGGTCAAAAACCTAGTTTTGATTCACTAAAATGATCCTAATTCTTTTGTGAATCCTTTATGGAATCCAAATCACTTCCTATTGAGGTTTGTTCTTGTGGTGTGCCATCTCTACTGCTAGATCGATAGCTCTTAAGGACGTTCGATTGCGATCACTTGGAAGTCTTGAGGGTGTTCCTTGCTGGAGACAGAGTTGCGGTTCTAGTGGGTTCTTGTAGGAGTCCATTGCTGATTTAGGTTGTGGTTTATGTGAGTTTTCTGCGGTAGATTCATTGCAGATTTATGTATGTGTGTTGTACATTGTGATTTGCAAAAATTTATAGAAATAAAGGTTTTACCCTTTCTGGGAATTTTTCCTGAAATTAGTATGTGCAACAATTTGTGATTGTGTGCGATGGCATGGTTGATTTATTCATATAGATGCATGTTTTAGGGCTTAAATAAAATTTTATTTAATTAGTTTAATTTGGATACAAAATTGACATCTAGTTAAATAAATTTAAAGTTTGGAAATTTGAAAATTAAATTAATAATCGATATCGCAACATTCTCAAATTGGTACCAGAGCAGGTTAATCTAATTTATCGAGTGATTCTTTTTCCGCAAATTTTTTGTGATATCGATTTTTTTTTTGAAAAATCTAATTTTGAAAAATTTCACAATTTTTCCAATAGAGAACTTATATAATCGATTGCGCGTCTTTGATGACACAAATTATGCTTACTGGAAAGCCCACATGAAATATGGTTTAAAAGCAATTGATGAACATGTCTGGACTGTTTGTGAAAGAGGGTGGACTCCTCCCACTATCACCGTCAATAATGTCACCAATCTCAAACTTATGTCAGACTGGACTCAGGAAGAGTTTAAATGGAAAACCTATAATTCGCATGGCCTTAGCGCTATTTTTGGAGTCGTCACATCTGACGAGTTTCTCTATATTATGACGTGCACCACGTCTAAAGAGGCATGGGATATCTTCCAATTGACACATGAGGGTACCAACACAGTTAAGGCGTGCAAGTTACAAAATTTGACCACCCAGTTTGAGAGAATCACCATGTCAGAGTCCGAGTGTTTTGACGAGTTTTATGCTAGGTTTTCGAACATTGTTAACATGAATTTGGGTGAGAAAATTGACGATACGAGGGTGGTTAAGAATATCTTGAGGTCATTCCCATCTCCTTTTATTTCTAAGGTCGCTGTTTTAAATTCTTTGGGGATATTAGATACACTTAGGATAGCAGAACTCATAGGAGATCTTCAAACTTATAAGATCGACGTATTTCTAAAAACATTTAAGCCTAAGGCTAGAGGGATTGCACTTAAGGCGTAATCTAGAAAAGATGAGGAAGTGTCTTGTAACACCCCGCCTAATTAAATACCGGGTGGCCAGCCCCATACCAAATTAAAACAGAATATACCGTTGGCTCATTCTTAGCATCACTGTCGAAAAACATTTACAACTCACCCAATACCCAATTAAGCTAGTGTTAAAAACTTTCCAAATTTTAATTCAACAAAATTCATTTCTAGTTTAAGAATAACACAACACATTTTATTCTACAACACTGATAACTAAATAGATAACATAAAAGAATTTAAAAGCATTTGGAATAAACATTCCCACATAATATTAATCCATTACAATAATCCCAACAATGTTAAATGTATTAAAAGACACGAATACAATAGTATTTGACCCCGATAGAAAAGAGATAACTGAATCCTTTGGGCGACATGCCCTGACTAAGAATACTGTGAATCAAAAAGATGATAGGCGTTTAAGCAAAACTCCATAGATCCATAGCCTGTCATAATCCGCTAAGGTTGGCGTCCCTATTGCTGGACACCTGATATAGAAGATACAATAGAAAAGAAAATATGCAAGGAAACGGGTCAGAGCCCGATTGTGTAAATGATTTTTAAAACAGCAAGTATTTAACAAGTTCAATAAAGCATTTATTATGTACATGTTAGATCCAACTCTCACTTGCTATTCTCACCTCTCAACTAGAGTGCACACTTAACGTTTCCTATTAACCTCCTAGTTAATGATTCCTCTTTAACAATTCCATAATATAATTCCATTCCCATATCATAACCCCGTATGTCCCATACCATACGTTATATAATCATTCTTATACATTTTTCATTTATATGAATCGTTGCTCATTAACATGAATCATTTCTCATTAATATGAATTAAGCTTTTCAATTCTATAAGAATAAACATTCATTAACTTAATTCCATTCTTTTCTCAATTCGCCTTTATCTACAATTATCACACAGTAGATGACTTAGCCACAATATAACCATTCAATCATTTAATTCATTATATATATATTCATATATAATACGGCACCCCGAGTCATAGCTGCGGTGCAATGCATTACTCTGCTATCATGTCCCATCATTGTTGGTCGCCAAATAGTGGACAAAAGGTTCGGTAAGGATTCCTCGAACCATAAACAACAACACAAACATTGGAGGCGAACATAGTTCTCGTATCCATGGGTCACGCACATACCTACGTACCCACAGTCAGCGAACTTATCAACTCCCCGATAAGTCTTTCATAGACCTATGTTCTCGAGCGACAAATCAAAGATCCAATGGATTCATCAGGATATGACTGCCCTCACGCGCAAACCTCCCACCGATAGCAAGTAAGCTAGGTATGTCATACACATAAATCATCAATCAATCAATCAAATAGGCATTATCATACCTATAATATAATATCAATAAGGTGATATCACTACCCTAAGATAATTCCCATACGTAACATTATATCTCTTTTAAATTCCACGTATTAAAATATCATATCTTTACTTCATAATTTAATTATCCTCGCATCCTATAACATCTCTCCACTCCCGACGTCGTTAAGGTTCATGCGCGGAGCGTCTCGCAAAGCGAAATCCAAACAAGGAACCCCTCCAATACACTACTACTTAACTATGTCGATCGAGGAGGTCCGTAAACTTTAAATACGTGATTGGGATAACCTCATACCCCCTTTCAACCAAATGTGTTCTAAACTCCCATCTCTATCCAGGAGTCATACTGCTAAGCGTTCGTATTACACTTAGTCCTTGCACAATCAATAATGAGCTTAAACTCAGTCCTTGATGTTCATATTGTAATCCTAAGGCTACCCAGGTGTTACATTCAATAACCACGACTGGACCTATCCTTAATCCTCAAGCAAACCAATTATAATCCAACAAATAAATCTTACAACCGAAATTTCTTTAATTTAATTATCATCATTCTAATCAATTTAAATCCCAATCAAATTAATTCAAATCTTATCAAGGGTCTACTGATATTTTCTAAGTCCCATAATATCCAATTAATAATCACCAAAGATCCACAAAAGTTTTGGGATAAGAACCAACATTAAAAAGAAACAACATCACGAATTCTCATATTTTAAATACTCAAAAAAACCAGATCCAAAAATTATTCGAATCATCAATCCGACTTCCGATTTGGATTCTACACGAAAAATTGAGTCAGGTATGTGTTTTGAGTTTTTCTTAAATCTCATCCAAATGCACTCGAAAAGGAGATCTAAACATTCCAAATTGGCTCTTCTCATTCCACTCGTTTTTGCCTCTTTTTCCAGAAAATTATCAACATATTATCTTCAAGAACACAAAATGATTTTCAGAATTTCTTCCACAGATTGATGAATATTTCTTGGATTACTAACTACCTACAACATGAGTTTAATTCCTATATATTTCATACTTCCAGAAATCCATTACTACTCCATTTTTATCTTCCAAACATGAAAAATCATCTCTTTTCATAATTATTCTAACATGGACAATATACGAACTTAAGTTGCAAATATCAAACACTTACCTTTAATGAAGATCTGATCCTTTGGGGTTGAATAACATAGGTGGTTCTCCCTTTTTTCGGCCACTTTCAGTGGTGGTTGGTGGTGGTGACCTTTGGTCTTTAGTTCTCCTCCTTTCCAAGCAAGCTTTTCTCTTCCCAAGCAACCTTTCACTCTCTCTAAGAAGATGACCTTTCAATTTTGTGTAGAAGAGATGAATGAACCCACATTCAACTAATCTCCAAATACTTATACTAAGACAAAACCCGAAATCACTATTCATCCCCCTTGTAAAAATAACCAAAATGCTCTTTTGGGTTGTCTTTTCATTTCCAAATGACCCGAGACCCAAATCCAACATCCAAATAAACTTTTCTGACTATTTCAACCCTTCCGGACGCAACGACGCAGTCAAAATGACTATAAGGTCGATAGAAAATAAATTTCCTTTTTAATTTAATAAATTAGTCCCGACACGTCCCATACCGCGTCTGACTAAAAAATCCAAATTACCGAAATTATATCACACCGTCATAATAATGACATCATATTCATATATTACCTAAATATCTTTAAGTAATATTCAGAATCATCCATTTTAATATCCACAATTCGGATAAAACCCAAATGAATTAATTTATAATAAAATCCAATTAATCCATTAATTTAAAATATAACCCATTTTAAAAGTCATTAAAATCACGGGGTATTACATGTCTAGGAAGAATGAGAAGAAAGAAAGAGTTTGTGAGTCCGAATCTGCGTTTGAGGGAGAGTTTGATTTTAATGATGTGGCCATGTTTGCTAAAAATTTTAAATTTTTCTCAAATTTTCCAAAGAAAACTCTTCCAATAAAATGATATTTGTGAACAATAAAAAGGCAGAAGAGTCTAACGAGAGCAGTGAGAAAGAGAAA
Organism: Sambucus nigra; assembly: GCA_949130495.1. Classification (NCBI taxonomy): domain Eukaryota; kingdom Viridiplantae; phylum Streptophyta; class Magnoliopsida; order Dipsacales; family Adoxaceae; genus Sambucus; species Sambucus nigra. Next base: position 286,529,712 of record OX422209.1, on the reverse strand, counting down.
GAGTAAGATGCGAGATGTTTTGAGTGTGAGGGCAAAGGGCTCAAAGCATTTGAATGTACCACTATGCTAAAGAGAAAGGGCAAGAAAGTTGCTATGCCAGCCACTCTTAGCAATAGCGACGAAGAGGTGAATTATTCTTAAAATGTGTCATCACATGGTATGTGTGTCACCTTTATGGTAAGTTACATGATCACACCTAGTTTTCCTCACGAAGATGAGGACACTTATGTATGTGAGAGCCCCAATGATGATTTGAGTGTTTCGAGTGAGTGTGAAAGTGAAGTTGAAAGCGATCTCCAAAAAGAGCTTATAGATTTGTACACCGAGACCTTAAAGACGAAGAAGTTGAATAAGGAGTTAGGTCTTAAGGTGTTGTATTTGGAGACAGAGATAGAAGTTTTGAGAGGATTTGAGGCGTCGATGAGTTAACTCGAGAAGGTGAATGTTTCTTTAAGTGAGCAATTGATCGTCGTAGGTCGGGAGAGTGAACTTGAATCCCGTGTGTCCCAACTCGAGAGAGATCTCGAATGTGCTTGATAGGTCAAGGTTACTATAGAGGATACATCTAAGAAGGTATGAAAATGCTCCTTGGTCCCACTTTGGGTAATGTTGAGAGATTAGTAATAGGTTTTGATAGTGCGTCTACTTCCCATGTTGCACCTGAGCTGGTTCCCGAGTTTGTGATAAATCCATATGGCTCTCAACCTAACCCACCTAGGAGTCCTTTACCCAATAGAAAAGCGCATCCTAAATGTTTTGTGATAGGTGTTTCTAAGCCCGTGTATATTTTCTCCCATTGCAAGAAGAGAGGATACCTTAAGGAATTATGTTCACATATATTTTTGCCACGTGTTCCCACACACGCACCCACACATGATACTTTGCTTGATCCAGCACATCATATGAGAGAGTTTGCACATATTCGAGATCAGGTTAAGTTTTTAGTAAAAACATCACATGATTTAATGGATGTTTTTCATAGGATGTCACCACCTTTGTATAACTCGCCCGCACCTAATAGTTGAGGTTTAGATTTATTTGCTAGCATATGATGATTTTCATGATGATATTTTATGCCTATTGCTAGTATGTAGCACTTTTGTATTTATCTTTTCCATTTTGATATATTTTTTGAAAAACCAAATAGATTTTTGTTTTTGAAAACTTTGGAAAAATGCAAAAAGATTTTCCTTTTTTGAGAAAAATTGAAAAAATCAAAATGATTTTATTTTTAAAAAAATATTGGAAAAAGAAACAAGATTTTTGTATTTTGTTTTACACCATTTATGGATGGACATTTAGGATGACTAAGTCACAACATCATTGTAACGCCCCAACCCGGATTTATGGGTTAATCGCAGTCAACCCACTCCAGCCCGAACGTTAGATGTGAAGTGCAATGAAACAACCTATATAATATTGCTAATCCAGTTTTTATTTTAATTAATATTTCCACTGATTTAGTCTGAGATTCCAATTTCAAGATAAACTATATGTGGGACATATAGGAAACACCCCGAGGTCCAAGCACACAGAGCTGCTAACATAAAAGAAAGAAAGTACTTACCTGTATAACGCTCTCAAAAGTACGAAACTGCTCCCAAGCTGCCGTAACAAAGTGAGTATGTGAGCTAAATGCCCAGTGGGAATATACAACAGTGCAATATAAAATCGAACGGCAGAAAAAGACTCAACATGTTATAACTACGTATAAATGCAACTTTATTATATATATATATATGCTTTATTACTTAAAACCGTCTTATGCAAAAATGTTACATGTCCGGATGAATTCACCTTAATATCACAAAAATAACGTTTTGTTAATGCTTAATATTTATTCCTTCACTTAACTCATGCGGTTAAATTACTTAAACCACTACACTTTGTTTAACCTAAAATCATGCCTTTACCAAAATTGCCCTTTTTACACAACTAACCCATTCAAGAATTTTCATTAAAAGCAGTCATTCAACACACACCATCACCGCGCTGGAAAATAATTATTTAACCTTCATAAAACCTTCACGAACACACTCTTGTATTAATTTAGGATTTAACCCCCAAGGTCACTTAACTATCCCATTAACCACTATACATTATTTTTTCATTGACTTTATGGAAATTTTTTACTTTGCACATTACTAGTTCATTTAACCCATAACCGAAATACTTGTTAATTCATTCAAGTCAGGTTGTACTCACACATTTCACCACACGACCCATTTATTGAAAAGTTCCATCTTCCATTATCTTTTTCTCGGAATCATTCACATTAACCACATACTTTAACGGGCTCCACACCGTTGGCTATGTGCACCATATGCTCTGTCTAGTGGTTTAGAGCTTTTCACCTAAGGGCTCCGGGCCCTTCTTGCTTATTTTCCGATTGCGTCCGATTTCTCATTAATGTGTTTGACATTTTGTACACAAGTCCACATTATTGTGTTTAGTCACCTTTACCCGGCCGAATCCAAAATTCGGACTTAACCGTCCGTTTTTCCCTTAACACTTGGAAAATTATTTCTTTCTCCTTTAAGTCCCTTATTCACACACACACACACACACACACACACACACACACACGTGAGTTATACTAAAATCGTTCACGCTTTAGGACTTAATTCAATTTCACCCATATTAGTGTAAAGACGTTCTTTAACATTTTTATTCCATAAAAATGTTCCACTTTAAGTAAATTACCAATTTACCCTCTGTTTATCAAATTTACTCTTTAGTCCTTTAACAGGTATTATTTGTCAAAATGGTTATTAAGTTTTCAACTTAATATTTAAAACACCTTTAGCCATTTTAACACTTGTTTCATACCACTATTACCTAACTCTCACACTTGACACTTTTACACTTCGAATATGTAAATAACACCTTTACATGATAACTTCTAATTTTCACATGTTCTTTCAAGACTAAAATCTCCATTTGTCTTTTTATATGTCTAAACCCAACAAAACGTTCCTTAAACTTGTTCACATACCTATTGTCAAAATAATAAAAGCTTATATGCATGATAAAGTGGACTTTAATTTTTTTATATATCCTTTTACATGGTTTAATCATGCATTCATTCTAAAATTTATACCATTTGCAATAAACATGCATTTTTCTTTTATTTTCAATTAGAATAATAGTTCCTTCATTTTTATTCCTTTAAAATGTCCATTTCTAGTTTTACTAGAAAGCAAACTAAAATAATATCATCACACATTCTTATTAAAAAAAATGTTCATTATTCCTTTTACTAGAATTACACAAAGATGAAATTCTCTTACATTTTTATTGCATAAAATGTTTACTATTTTCTTTTACTAGAAACTATACTAGAATATCATTTTCACACATTTTTATCCAGTAAAAATATTTATATTTTTCTTTTACTAGAAAATATACTAGAATAGTATTCTTTACATTTTTATTGCATAAAAATGTTTGTTAATTTCCTTTACTAGAAAGTATATTAGAATAGTATTCTTTACATTTTTATTTCATAAAAATGTACATTATTTGTTTTTATCATGAACACACTTAAATAACATTTTATTACTAATCCTATTCTTCAACATTCAATAACAATAAGACCACAATATTAACCAAATAGAGTCTCAAGTATAAAGAGTAGTTTATCCCGCTTCAAATGATGCTCTAAATAGTGAAAGGCATGAAAGATAGGAAGATTACAACCCCCACCTCTTAAGGTGGCCTTAAGAGGGGTTGTCTAGCTCCACCAAATTTTCCTCCGAGAGACTCCATCCAAACTCTCTTTAAAACTCCATAAATATATATACAGTCACCACCTCTAAAACTCTTGATTTGAAACCTCCCATTTAACACTCAAACTTGACATTCTAGCCATACACAAAGGTTTAAAGTTTGCACACAAGGATTGTGTGTTAGTGCCTTAAGTCTAGATTGATTTTTATGATAATAAGGAGAAGAGAAAGTAATTTGTAGTGTCCCTCTTTAACAGAGGACTTTCGATTTGGAGGAGAGGTTTCTACACTGTTTTTTGGTCGGAGCTTTTTATTATGGTAAGAAGGCTTGTTGATGTTATATATATATATATATACTAGAGGAATGCCCATGCCTGAAGGCACGTCGAAACTTTTCCAAACACCACAAAAAATCCTTTTGAGACCTCATATAAACAACACAAATTTTACTAAAGGCACAATATATCGACTATATTACATCACAATTAAACCAATAAAGATAATTATAATCCATGACAACAGTACTTCTTTATGTTAAAATTCCAACAAAATTATAGTCAAAATAAATATACAACATTTAAGTCGAATTTTTGTTTTCCTACGCCAAGTGTCAACAATATAGAAAATTTGGACATAATTTTCTTTGTTTATAGGACTATCCACCCTGTTTAGAAAATAAAAAGTATTCTAACAATAGTAACAATAATAATAATCCATCCCGGACCTCGTATATACCACATCAACGATTTAAAAAAAATCAATTATAACCCCCAAGTGTGAGTACACAACAAACCATTATTCGTAAAAGAATCTCAAAAGTATTAAAAAGAAAATATGACAATCCCGTTTGATTCCTAATAAATATCACCAATATATCCATGTCTTCAATGGTGAGATAGCCTCATCTCCTTAATACATGTATAATTTAAGATCACCTACAAATATCATGAATATTGTGATTAGTGAACTATATGAGTGAACAAACTACTTAACAATTTGCATCATTATTATTAAACAACATCCCACAATAGATCGTCTTAAATAATATATTGTGTACCTCACTTGTTTTGACGTCGAACGTGGTGTGAAGAAACTCTCCTGTGCCACACCTCACACCTACTGTAAGCTAGATCGTCTTAGGTACATGTCACAGCGTCTCACTTACATTAGGTGTAGGGGAAGAGAAAGGATTATTAAATAAGGTGGACAAACTATAATACAACTATGGTGCCAAAATGTAAAAAGTTTACAAAATTTTCTCTTCCTTATTGTTATTGCTTCTTCCCTGCTTTCCCTCCATTCCCTCCTTTTACCTGAACAAAAGATTTAGAATTAGTTAATTGTATTGTTTATCCTAGCATTCGTATTCAATCAAATAGTGGCTATGAATATAAAAAGTAAGTTGTTTCACTCATTTCATTTTTAAAACTGAGGCAAGCGTTACTGTTGGCTTCTTTGCTTCACGTTTAACCAATCACCCTTATTTAAAAAACGACAGGGATTATTATCGTTGCATAAAAAAATATACTCAGTTTCTATAAGTACTTAACGTTTTAATTAAATTGAATAACGAAAGTTGAATTGAGATAAAAGGTTCTATTCAGGTTGAATTAAAAAAAACATATTCAGGTTCTATTCAGGTTCTAAATGCTTAATTGTTTTCATTGGCATATGAGGTTCAATTGAGATAGCATGGTTATCATGATCATAATTATTTGATATGAAGAAATAAATTTTAGTTGTACTCTAATAAGAACTCATAGTTAAATACAAATTTTATGTGTAAGACGTAGAAAAGAAAAAAAATGAATGGTGCTGATGGGTGGTTATTAACTTACTATATCGGGAACTATTTTTTTCTAAACCTTCAAGCAAAAGCGTGAATAGTTTCTTCCGATTGCAACCTTTTCGGGGCTGCTTGTTTGTCGGCAAGTTTAATCTGTGGAAGAGAAAAGTTGTTAGTAATGATTGAGTAGTTCCTTTTCACATGCCACACCAACAAAGACCTTAAATCAAACAATAAATATTAGGTGAGTGAGTGACAGATTTCTACCTGTGATTCATTTTCGTGGTTGGAATGGTTGAAGAGTTTGCCAGAAAACAAAGAGACTTAAATCAACCTGCAATATATCATAAGGGAGGGAGTGAAAAAACTTGGATATAGGTGTTAAACCTCCTAGAAAAATATATAAATAAATTTTAGCGCTGTAAAAAAATGAATAGTTATTAGAAGCATAAATTGAAGATGAAAGAAAAATTCAAACGAAAGTGAAAAAAAAAACACAATACCGGCAGAAAAATGAAGAGATTTTTGAGAGAGAAAATGGGGTAATGATCACCGATGCAGATTGGTAATAGAGAGGGGAGGGTGAGGGGCATAAAATACACAGTATCTCAGAAACTCTCCCCTCTAAGAAGTCCCTATATGCAACAAACTGAATTGAAAACATTCAACATTTTTGCCTCAAACTTCATTTCTCTGTTATACAATGAACTAACAAATAAAGAAAACATATATCCAAACATACTTGGTTCATATTGAATCGAATTAGTTCGTGCCGATCAACGGATTGCGGAACATACTCTGATAAATCAATTTAACACACATCCTCATCAGAGAGAGAAAAAAAGTTGATTGAATTGTAAAGGATAATAACAGGTTGTTAATCAAGCTCTAATGAACTAAACAAATGAAAATCAACAACCTTTTTTTTTTTTTTTTTTTTTTTTTTTTTTTTTTTTTTTTTTTTTTTTTTTTTTTTTTTTTTTTTTTTTTTCATAAAAAGAAAAAAATTACATACATGAGGACATAAATTATGTTCCTTACAACATATTCAGTGCCAAGTAGTGAATCCCTGTCTCAATTGACCCATGGAGGTTTGCTTTACCAACAATTTTTTGAACTCTTACTAGCAATATTACTTGATAACAGTTCTAAAGTTTCATCATCCCCTAAAGATACAATTCTGATAAGAAATAATCACTGGTAAATCTCTATATAACAATATTCACTCATTAATTCCACCTGCTAGTGCAGCTTTCAATCACAGCACAAAAAATGAGGTACTGTCAGCTCATAATATGGAGCAGCTCCCTTGTTCCTTTTTTGAATCTTCATAACGGCTTAATGCTTCCTCGAATTTAAGCCACGCAGGACCCGTCTCTTGAAGGTTTACGTTCTTCGGGCCCGAAAGATAAGCCTGTACAACAAACTGTGGTGTCCTTTCCCTTCCTTCGTATGCAGATAACCAAGCCAAATAGGCCGCACCATATCATGAGGCCAATGGAAGCAAAAAGTATAAACTAACATTAATGAGGCCAATGGTTATAACATGTTATCAATACATAAATTTACCACCTTGATTCTTAATAATCACAAAGCACAACTCCTTATTAAAAGAAAAATGCAGAAATATGGTGTACCATACAACAGCATGATGGTTCAGCAAACCATTTATGTAATTAGAGTACATAAAACTCACATCACATGACATGTATACATACATAAACCCCCCATGTGCAGAGTAAATCCTAATTTAAATAAAGTAAAGTAGGAAATTAAATGAAATATGAAGATGTGATGGAAAAGACAGACATACTGACCTTCAATAACCATATCCATATCAGAAACATTCCTTCAAAGGTGAAAACCACATCAAAAAAACCTGCTGCTTCTGGAATTGCTCTGCCAATACTATGAAGAAAATGACGATGTGACAAAGAAAGTTTCAAAAGTGACACAAAAATGACACGAATTGCTGCTGCTTCTAGAATTATATGGTTGAAATGACACAAAAATGAAGATATTACAAAGAAAGTTTAAAAAGTGAAAGAGTTAACATATCTTAAATGACAGCCTCCTTTCGTGAAAGATTATCCTTCATGAGATCTATTTCATATCTATAAGAGGATCCTCACACATGGATCGGGTTTGGGGTTCATAATGGGAAGAGTTAACATCAACACTAAGGTCAAATTTCATTAAAGCCATAAATAATGTCATCTGATTAACACCCCGTCAAGCTAGAGAAAATATGTTTAACCAAGCCCAACTTGACTATTGGAGACTGAAAAAAAGAAGGCCCAATGGACTTTGTTAACAAATCTGCAATTTCTTCTGAGGCAGAAACAAAAGATGGACTGATGAAACCTGATCGAAGCTTTTCTCAAATAAATTGAATAACTACCTCTATATATTTCTCCTCTCATGAATTACTGAGTTAGACGTAAGAATAATAACTGATTTTATTATCATAAAAAAACTATGATGAGATTTTTCTCTATTAAGCCCAATTCAATCAGTATCGATCCAACCAGAGAAAGTTAGATGTATACCTTGAGCCATAGCAGGGTATTCAGATTCAGCTGAGGATCTAAAGACACTGAGATTTGATAGATCTATAGAGAATAGATAGAGATTAGCTTACTGAAATAGCACAACTGATGAGCACAAATGAGCATAACTGAAATAGCAGTAAGGAGAAAAGAAAACAATCAATAATATGGACTCAAACATTATGGCAAGAGTACTGAGGAACATGAAAAAAAGAGAGATAATATTCATTATAAATGCTATAACATCACTATTTACAATGGTTTCTATCTATCTCTCTAATCAGTTCAGTTTTGCTTGCATCAAGTAATAACATATTTTCAAAGGCTAAATTGCAAAATAGCTTATGCATATACCATAGCTACTTAGCAAATTATCAATGTGATACTATGCATTATCAATAGAAAAACCAACCGCGATAGTATTTAGGTAGGTATTATCAACATAGCTACTCAACCGTTGGTCAGTCAGACATTCCGTATTCAAAGTACAGTAAAACTATACTGTCCTAAATGCGAGGATATTTACTATCTTCGATCCAGGTACCAAAGCAATATTGATGGGCCTTACTTTGGAACCAAATTTCCTCACCTGCTTTTGATGACATATGGCAGCACAGAGCTATGTTCCTAGAGTATTGTCTTTAAGCTACACAAACCTTAACGTCGTGTTTTCGCTCATGTTTTAAATAGGTCATATCTCTGGTGACAATTCATGTTCTAAAGAGGTCATATTTGTGTTAGCTAGGAAAATATGATTTCGTGTCGTGTTATGTCGTCTTCGAGGGTAAATGGTGCTAGTTGTCTAGGCCCAATCACAATAGGAGATGATCAATGTAACAATACAATTTCAGCATTATAGATAAGTACATCCATATTTTAATACCAACAAAAATGTTTAGAACAAAAATTTGGTTCAAGCTTTGCATTTGTTGCCCCTTATTAAAAGATGATCACTGTGTCACTTGAATGCTTCATGGTCACAAAGTTCTATCCTAGAAATGGAGACACAATTGAAGGATACCACATCCATGCGCGCACACAAAATAAAGATACGATGGAAGGATACAACAATCACCAAACTCGGGAAAAAAATGTATTACCTGTGATTCAAGGGGGAGAATTAACATAATATATGTCGAATTCGATGTGGACCTGGAAAATAACAATTACAAATAAATGTGTCAATCAAACTCCCCAAAAAATTGAAAGTATTTAAACAGTGCCTTTAGGTTCGTGTTCCATAACATGTGAAAATGTATACCATCTTGTTGGTATTAGATAACACAAATAAAATTTTCTTTTGAAAAGGAAAATATTTATATACGACATAAAAATACTACCATTTGTATGTTTAGGGACGTTCTCAATATATTATTACTCATTTCTCTACCTGAATTTCAACGTATATCCAACATCATCCAATGAACACAAATCAACAAAAAAATTTAAAGCCTTAAAAAAAGTGAAGTATTGAGGCTCAAAAGTAGCTAATGGAATTCAATTAATTGAAACTGTAATTTCAGTCCTAATATGCACAAAAACAGATGGCACAACATAAGGATACTACCCTTAAATTAAGCAAAAACTAAATCCGCACAGATATTTCATAAGAACCCCAAATTGCAAAAACTAAATCCGCATAAAAACTAAATAGGTGTGTTTATTCAAATATGGAGCATGAATTAAGCTTAATTCATGCTCCGCAATTAGAAAATCTAATGACAAAGCAACATAACACAACTGCTATTAAACAAATATGGAGAATGGATTTGAACAACAGAACATAACTATTATTAAACCAAATATGGAGCCTGGATTTGAAAGTGTTAAATTGGTATTCAGTTTTCTATACTCTTCTAAACTCTAATCTCTTATCTAATTATATGTTGTTTACATTCTTACTTTGACAATATAAACTATTCCCCTAATCCATACCAAATGGAATGACAAAAGAAAATAAACAAAGTGGAGGTGGTATCAAGTATCTGTACCAATAAAAAATGATACATTGTACAATGTGTTGCCTACAAAATCACAAACCATTTGAAAATTAAAACTTTCAATCAAACATTGGCAATCAAATAAAATGTCAATGGTCGAATACCTAGGATCTATAGAGAATATAAGAAAAATGCAAAAAAGACAGATTAACTAAGAAACCCAAACTTAAAACCCCAATAATGAAGAATGTATTTTTAAAACCCTAATAATTTGAGGGTTTGTGTATAATTAATCAAGCCCAAATATCACAAAAATGGAATTTATCTGTATAATTAATCAAGTCCGAATTAAAATACCTGAGATTATAATAACTCATACAAATTATTCCGAATCACCTGGAACAAAAAAAGAAAACAAAACAATGCGTGAGAAATTATCATAGTGCCCTAAATTATATATGAGATCCCCATGTGTATAAAAAATCTCCAAATTAAGATGTAATACCTAAACAATATCATCCAAATACAAATCAGAAATCAAAACCCCCAAATGATACAAAAATCTTACCGCGACATGTGTTTGAGAGATGTGTGTATGAGAAGATGATTTCGGGTGTTTGATTTCGTGGAGAATGATTTTAAAACATGGAGAGTATGGTATTAAACGTGGAGAAGATGATGTTTGAGAGGAAGAGAGAGGATTTCAGGTGCTTGAGATCCATGTGTTTGAGATTCGGAACCGAGGATTTTGCGTATACGCGTGAGGAGAGAGGCAATGAGAGTAAGAGATTACTTTTATGCCCTTCTTTTTGAATTTTGATGTAGAGGGGGAACTAAATTAAAGTGTGTAAAAAGTGGGGGAACTCAAATATATGAGGGGTAAGATAGGTAGTACGTGATTAATTAATCTCAGCCATTAGATCGTTGCCTTGTTGTCAAAATCTTGACCTCTAATTAAGTTATCTCTTTATGGAATAGTAACAAAATTTTACTCCTTATTTTATATATATATATATATATATATATATATATATATATATATATATATATATATATATATATATACATTCAAAAAAATGATTCAACAAATGGGACACAATTTAGAACACGTTTCGATAGATAAGAGTGTCCATTCCACCTCTTGGGTAGTGCCTCATGCGTCACTTATAGGTGCTGATGTGGAGGAGGTTACTCCCTCTTGGTTTCCATATTTTTTCTCATGGTTTTCTTAGCAATTATACTCCTTTTTTCCTCCCACAATAGTTGACCAAGTGAACCCACTTTAATTTTCTTTGTTCTTACCTTGGAAGCCACGAACTAACATGCACATGTTGTTAACAATTTGGCAACATCTCCTAATATATATTTAGATATTTTCCCACGATAATGGTATCTTTTTTTTTCTTATTAGTGTTATATTTTTGCCTCTCTTTATTTCGGCCCAACTCGACTTATAAAAACAAGTACTGCTCGACACTTAAAAAAATATAGTTTACTTAACTATACATGCTTATATAACATCAATAAAATTCCAATGTCGCACATTAAATTCTATTTAAATTAATAGACTTTTTAATCTCCACATAATTACCCCATTTTGCCATTTGTGTCGATTAAATCTCATGCAGTCTAATGCACGCTACATGCAACTCTACATATGCCCTCTACAATACGTGTAAAATCCAGGTGACCCCTTATCTTTTAATATTTTATGTATGCTTCTCATCGTTAATCCATGCACAACACATAGTTATTGTTTTAATTATTTAATCAACAATCGGGGTATTATAAACATCCATCCTTAGGGAATTTCTTCCCTGGAATTCTTGACTCGCACCATCCTCAAACCTAAGACATCCACTAATTTCTAATCTAAGTCACCCAAATTTTTCTAAGACTACGACATCAAGTCCTCGAATTCTAAGACAAAACATATGACCACTCACGAGTTTCCCACTAAAATTTTCCTCATACAAGATGATTTAATGCTCACCTTCAAGCTAGTCACAAAATTCATCTAACAGTCCTCAAATCTCTTCTTGTTCAGTGATCATAATTAGTCGAGTCCTACGATTACTCTTGCCATCTTTTAAGACTAATCACACTCGTGCAACCCTCACTAGCAATCGCTACACACCCAAGTATAACCAACACACTTTTTGTGCCAAGTCATCATAATGAACCATCTTGATCTTAGGGTTACACACCTTGATTGTTCTAAATTTTCGAATCATTCACCAACGTAACCTCGCTTAAGTTTGATATTCACCTCACATTCTAATCTCTCACTTCAAAGGGAAATTCCTTACTACGTCAAAACCCAACCGTTTGACTAATTCCCTATTCAGGATTCTTAATTGAACCTAGGGTAATTCTAGGCATCTAACCACCGAATTCATACCTAGGTATTACAAAATCTACTTACATCAACCAATAATCATTAGTGATAACTTCCTCGGGCCCCAACATTCTACGATGTCCTCAAGTCATCATCACGCTCTTTATAACTAGAGCCTCTAATGATCGTACTGGTCAGACCTTGGATTTCCATCCTAGGAGAAACGAATACTGAGAGTAGCCATGCGATCAAAAATTCATCCACCCCATACACGAAACTTAGTTCTATAGCGAGCACACTTATAGATAAGAGCACTCCCAGTTACCGAGTTAAATAGTCCAAGCCAGATCCCACAGCGCTCAATGGGGCTAAACCGCATCGTACCATATCATGGTACATGTCCAGACTATCCTACTCATTTCCTTTAGAAGGGAACAACACATGGACCTAAAATTTCATGGGAAGTCAACGCTTGACTTCCCTCCTTAAGGGTAAGGCTTATTACTTAAATTTTCATAGGATACGATCCACCTTGGTCGGAAAATGTCGACACCCTTATCGACACTGACTTTGTCCATCTCATTAATGATGGTGACACCAACCTGACACACCCAGATTGTTTATCTCACTCTATTACAATATAGCCGTACTCTGACATCTTCTTAGGCAATACCCGATACAGCAACACACTTACCTCATTACCACTATCATCGTCCCTGGATAACTGTTGCCTATCCCAAAGTCCAATTCAATTGACTCTTACATGATGGACAAATGCGTTATCTCATAAAAGGGTATCGCGTACTATTTAGACGCCCCCTCAAACTTGCACGAGTCTAACACACAACCGAAGGTCTCAAAGTTTCTCCACTTATGCTATTCTAATATCTACTATCGACTCATATTGATACACTCATGCTTCGATCTCTTAAAAAATTGTTCTCTGCACAAGGCCTCAACCACATCATCGTTGACCCAAATCTCTAATGTATTCCTATTATTTATCGAAATCTATCCTGAATCCTACTGCATTGGTCCCTTTAATACAATGAGTATCACTACCTATATAAATTAAACTTTTGCAGTCTCACCTAAGGCTATACAAAACGGGTCCTTTGAACTTAGTCGGTAACTCAAGGTCATCACCAAATCTTTCACACCCTATTTCTGGATTTAATTGTTTCCTTAAGGACATCAAGGACACCTAAGCAAGTGTCACCCAGACTAGACAACAATTTATCGACCAATAACTATACATAACGATTATATCCTAAGACTTCTTCATGCTTATTCCATTGATTTCTTAGGCATTCACCCAAATATCAATCTATTATTTTCTAACATGGTAGGCCATAACCATCGAACACACCAAGGCCTCACGACAAGTTGACCTTTCATCCCAAGGATAATCCAAAGACATTCTTACTACAACTAATACTATGCACTACGGATTTGAACCACCAGATAACACTATTAAGTATTTTGGAAGGATACAAGACATGGTGTATAACTAGTACATCTCTAAGTCTACACTATCGATCTCGCTAAGATCCTATACATCAAATTTTGCATCATTCCTTTAACCATTACTCTGAGGGTCTACCTAAGGTTTAATCCCTTATTACTACAAGTCATTATTGTCACTCACACGACCCCTTGCCACGAATGGTTTGTAACCTTACTCAAGTCTTATAAGATACATTCACCGTCACCAATCACTAAGGCATCCACCCACAAGGATGAACTTATATCAACTGACACTGGTTTATCCTCAATTATTAACCCACACAAATTTATACGCATATCTAATTATACATCAATCACGGTGTTAACCCAAGGATCGAATTCGCCTACTCCTATCATCGACATTGTCCACTCATAAGTGACGAACCTAAGGCTATATGCAAATTGAAATCACAATTACTGCAACTTAGTTACACACTCCAACTATCGAACTCTACTGTTGACTATACCCCATTCGTGCTACCTGCCCCATGGAATTCATTTCACTCTTTTATCATCCTAAAGACTCGACTTCATCAAAGGTTGAAACATAACACCTCACACTGAAAACCACGGTGTCCCCACTTACTAGCTTACGTGGACACCTGTAAATTACTAACGTTTTTAAATAGAAACACGGAAGAGATTAATAACAAACAACTTGATCGAATTCAACTTGGCACTAATTTGCTTCTCGCGCAAACCTCTTTGACTTTACCATCGAGAACACAAACTAAAATCACCAGCAAAATAGCGTGATTGACCCAAACCAACATCAACGTCGAAAGATCCACTACCGACCTCACGACATCACTCCCGAAAGGAACCTTGAATTTAAAGATCTAATATGATTTTCTAACGCCCTGACCTGAATTTATGGGTTACGTACCCGTAGTCAACCGGGTCCGGCCCGAATGTTAGGTGTGAAGTGCAATGAAATAACCTATATAATATTGATAATCCAGTTTTTATTTTAATTAATATTTCCACTGATTTAGCATGCGATTTCAATTTCAAGATAAACTACGTGTGGAACCCATGGAAAACACCGCGAGGTCCAAGCATACAGAGCTGCTAACGTAAAATAAACAAATTACTTACCTATATAACACTCCAAAAAGTATTAAACTTCTCCCAACCTGTCGTAACAAAGCGAGGGTGTGAGCCAAATGCCCAATGGGAATATACAAAAGTCCAATATAGAATCGAAAGACAGAAAGAGACTCAACAAGTTATAACTACGTATACATGCAACTTTCTTATATATATACACACACACACATATATAAATATATATATACACACACGCACACACATAATGTGTGTGTGTGTGTGTGTATATATATATATATATATATATATATTTCAAGTAATAAAAAACATATATATGTGTGTGTACACACACATATATATGTGCTTTATTACTTGAAACCGCCTTATGAAAAAACGTTACTTGTTCGGATTAATTCACCTTAATCTCATAAAATAACTTCTTGTTAATGCTTAACATTTATTCCTTCATTTAACTTATACGGTTAAATTATTTAAACCACTACACTATGTTTAACTAAAAATCATGCCTCTAATGAAATTTCCTTTTTTACACAACTAACCGATTCTAGTATTTTCATTGAAAGCACTCATTCAACCCACATGCCCATCGCGTTGGAAAATACTTATTTAACCTTTGTAAAACATTCATGAACACACTCTTGTGTTAATTTAGGATTTAACCTCCAAGGTCACTTAACTAACCCATTAACCACTATACATTACACATTCCATTCACTTTATGGAATTTTTTTACTTTGCACATTACTAGTCCACTTAACCCATGACCGAAACACTTGTTAGTTCATTCAAGTCAGGTTGTTAATTCATTCAAGTCCAGTCTCAAAATAAATAATCCACGTTGTCCATAAAACTTGTGTTCCTAATTATGCAATTAAATATAAGAGAAATTACGCCACATAATAGAAATAAATAGACTTGTCAGCAATTAAATAAATAAATGCAGCAAACAATAGAGACATAAATGCCCTTTCCATCATGGCCTAGACTTTTTCTTGAAGTAAAATGCTATAAGTCTAAGATTCCTTGTTGTAGAAGACTTCCCTTGACAAATAGTCCAACTTGAAGTAAACTTCATTACAAACAATAGTTCTTGAGGGTATTGATCACTGGAATTTGATCGCCCATGGTTTGAAAATAATTTGTGGAAGAACCACCTAAAACCACCCCAAAAATAGTCGGGGGGTGGGGGGTGGAGGGGGTGTCAGTCGATCAACCCTATCGGGACAAGTATTCTTCCTCCTCTCGAGTTTGCCATGAAATAACCCCCATAGCCATCTTAAACCTCCATGAACGACCATGAAACTTTTCCAAACATTTAAACCAACTCTAATATATGAGTCTAAGTAAATAACAACATTACGTACCCTCACAGTCGCCTCCAAATAAATCGATATTGAAATAATCACCAAACTTAATTATTACAACCACATCGAATTTAGATGAGGAAAAAACTAAGGATAAACCATCGTAGGATCCAATCCAATAGAAAAATAATGCGTGAATTTTATGGAAGGAATATACATGAAGAAAATATGCAAAACCATGTTAGTAGGAAAGCATACACAAAGATATATTATTCCACAATAGGCAAAACCATGGTTTTTAAGTTTGGACAACATGGACCTTTACAATGGATGATTATTCTAAAATAAAATCTCTTATTCCAATAATTTTTTTAGGTATGGATCTTCGATTAGTCAAACACAAAAAAATATTTAGATTCAAAACTTTAGGATTGAAGAACAAACCTAGTGTAAGAGCACAATACCTTTGCAGATTCGGTTGCAATTCGATGGGGGATAAATGTAGTTTTTGATGATTTAGAGATCCCTTGTTTGGATCTACAAAACCTTTCCTAAACCTTTTAAATGCTAGAATTTTCTAGTTTATGATCCTCCCTAAAGTCAGGTGGGTGGGTGGACATCTTTTGAGATGAAATGATTTGCTTATGATTGAGATATGGTAGTATCTCTCTAGCCCTCTTCACAAAAACGTTAATAGGATTTTCTCTCTCCCCTCTCAAACCCTAATGCTAAATAATAATGATTAAAACTTCTTCCCACACCTTTATATACAAGTACAAAATGTGGTCTTGGGCTAAACTGGATTTCTTGAGATAATGGGTCTGAATACTTGGGTATATGGACTACACCAAGGACCAAAGACAAATAATTAAATTAGCTCCAAATAAATGTTCAAAAATACTAAATTACATTTACCATAATTTATCTTCTTTATTTATTTAATCCTAATTAATTCCATTAAATAATTATGATTACACTCTAATTTAATTATTTTCAGAAACCACTCAGATATAATGAGGTTTATTTGTAAAGTTGATTATGCTACATAAAATGATTCCCCGTGTTAAGCTTCCAATACCCGCTTGGGTAAATCAATTTTTCACCCTTAAATTTATCCAACATCTAATCAATTCCTTGATTCTCAGACATAACTTATTTTTCTACTCTACCAGACTATAAATAATCCACTGATAAGTTTTACTAGTCGAAGAAATTCTTATAAGTCTATCAAGGGGGTAACACAATCCTAGGTATCCTCGGGTGCGGATTGCTCTGAATTAAGATCTCAAACCTACTTACATAACTATCACACAATATGTGAAGATCATTTGATTCAATCTAATATTGAACCACACCCATAGCAAGTATCAATGCACCCTTTACAAAATGGTGTGAGTTGCCTGAGTATAATCGAGACAACCCTTATAATCTTGATATGTATCGATCGTAATCCTTTGTTGAACTATCAAACAAGTTCTTGAACACTTGTATAAGTTCCCGTAATTTGAGGTAAACTAATAGGATTGCATCCTAACCATTCAAATATGATGTCAACTTCATATATATGTTATGAACTTTTCAATACTGCTAGAACAAGATTTCTAATCTCCTAATGATCAACCTGAAATCGAATCACTAGAGTTCCCTATTGACCGATATATGTATATGAAACAATATATTTAAATAAATATAAAGCATTCTTAAAAACTTGATTCTCATTTTAAAATAAATAAAACAATCCTTTGTTAAACAATAACAAAATGTTTTACACATGATTTTATGAATAAAGACCAACACTATATATGCATTTTAAGAGTCTTAGGTCCATCGATAAACTAATTTATCTAGTAGAGGTTGAGAAACCAACTTAGGGTCTAGTACAGTCTCTACATATATCTTAATCATACTATACTTTATAATCCATACATGATTTAAATGAGACAAAATGGACTTATGTCAAGCGAAGAATGAATTTTGATTTCATTTGCTCTTCTTATTGTGAAAATACCGATCATGTTTTCCTTTCACACCTTCCCAATTTTCCAACAAAAATCCTATTTTTCCTAGCGTCACTTTATACAATGTCAGATTGAGTAAATAACAAAAGTTTATAACATGACCTACTTTGTAACAATGAGTACACTGAAGTAATTAGGTCCATAAACACGCGATTGTACCTCACAAACACTCTTTGCAAATTTTGGAGTAATAGTAGACTTCGACTTCAAATGATTCACATTATCATATTTCTTTTTATTTGGAGAACGTTTGGAAATATGCTTGAGAAATGGTGATTCATTTAATGATGAATCATTGCTATGAAATAAAACTCTATTAGAAATTCCTTATTTTATATAATTGAATCCATTTTCTATAAGTGAATCCATTAATATATGCTACAATCTTATACAAGTTATTGGCATTGAATTATTCACAACATCAAAATTTATCATTCAAAGTGTCAAAAGAAATGGTCATATCATCTCTTTTTTTAAGGTGGACACACATCATCTTCAAGAAAGGTTAACTTCTTATCTTCAAAAAGTTCATAAAGAAATTCTAATAAGTCATTAAATCTTAATTAGAGGGCTTCAATTTCTAAGGTAAAGAGAATGTTCATGAGCTTTTATAAGTTGAAAAAAATCATTTTCTTTTTTTACATGTAAAAGCTCATTACGAATGGTGATTTTCTCAAATTCAAGGGTTTTTATTTTCTTAAGTAAATAATCTCTTTCAATATAAAACTAAGAAGATGCATGATCTTCGTTCTTCTTCAAAGACTTTTATTTTTCCAATTTTTTTTTTGCAATAAGTTTAAAATTTGACTTAAATAAAAATTTTGATTTCAAAACAAGATTCTCATAAGAAGTAGGTAGATCATCTTCATCATCACTATCACTATCGACATAAACCTTTTTAATGTTAATAGAGTTTGTTGATACGAGTTTGTTGAATGCATGCGTATTATGTGCACTAATTAAGTCACTAATAACCTCACAAAAACCCGACTTGATTAAAATACTCAGATCATAATCCTTAATTTGATTAAAGCTATTGAAATGAGGAACTGCTGCGATACTAGTTGAGAGTGTCATGTGCTCGAAACCTAAATGGAGTGAAAATACCCAGTTAAAATTATCATTATAATATAAGTGATATTTTCCTTTAATTACTTTAGATAAAAATAGACAATCTAGGTCTATGTGAAAAAACTCTACCAATTAGACAAGATTAAATTTTGTCTTCCATTTAGATAACATAATTTAAATATTGAAATAAGGAAAATAATGACACAACACCTAGTCGTACAAGGAAAAATCCA
The DNA here is from genome assembly GCA_949130495.1 of Sambucus nigra. Lineage (NCBI taxonomy): Eukaryota > Viridiplantae > Streptophyta > Magnoliopsida > Dipsacales > Adoxaceae > Sambucus > Sambucus nigra. The sequence goes on along the minus strand of OX422209.1, from coordinate 286,510,168 downwards.
CAACAGGAAAAAAACTCAGGCTGAATGAAATGACAAATGCACTATTGTAGAGTATTACAGAGGAAGACAATAGCTTATAACCAAAGAAGTACTTATACACTATAACCACTTTCCCACTATATTTTGTGAAGAGAGCGTTAACATCTGGAGAACGCTACACAATCGCAATCACTTTTGGACTCAGTTAATGTATTCCAAATCTATAGAATAAAACTAATTAAAAATCCTCTTTGAAGTAGAATACGAACTTTGTTAAGAATTCACTAATGCCTGGATACCAATTTATAGGATGGGAGTTCTTGTAAAGGTTTTGAAATTATTTAAAATGATTTCAGCTCGCTCAAACCTCACAATATGTTTTGATATTTTCACATGAGTCTTACAAGAAAAACAATGCAAGTATTCTAGATCAAGAACTAACATATAAGATTTCAAGATTCAAAATGACTTGTGATTAAAGTTTGAAAATTAAACACCTTATGTACACACATATAAATGAGAAGAATATAAATAAGGGTTGAACTATCTTGAGTAATGAAACTCAAAAATAAATTTCTAAAATTTTTCTTCTTGATCAAGTGTATTTGCTCTTAAAAAATTCCTCAAAAATTGTTCTTTAGAGTTTTGACCAAGATAATAATTAAGAAGTCAATCTCACCATATACCTCAAGATATTCCTTGTGTGGAAGACATGATTAATCTAAGTTGGAAGGTGAAATAACAAAACAGATAAAGCAATTGAGACTAGAGAAGATTTGGTTACCATAAAACTCTTCACATTTTTTAAAAAGATAATGTAACAAATATTTGGTTCATAAGTACGGGTGTGACCAACGAACAAATCTATTTGGTGACATGATGGGATGGTTCGTTGTAGTGACATACTAGCGAAGGAAGTTACGATGAACCCATAAAAATATGGGGTAAAAACTCTAGACAGTGTCGCGATAAACAAAGATATATCTTCGTGTCAGTGAAGATATACTTCGCTACACAAAGGCACCAACGAAGTGACCCAAATGGAGGAATTTAGGGAAATAACAAGCCTTGAAGGATTAAAACATTACATAATCTTTCATGTGATATACTTATGCAAAAGAAAATTCAAAAAGTATGATTTATTTATAATAATAATATACTTGAATAAGTGTATCGCCTTAACCAAAAAGCTAAACCAACGCACGCATAGAAAAAGATTTAATTTCAATGTGAAGAAAGTGTTTAAATTTTTTTAAAAAGTCTAAATACCTCAACCAATTATATACATATATGTTATCATGTGAATGTTAGGTTGAGAAGTCAAAGCAAGTCCAAAACATCCATATTGTAGTTTTGTTATGCCTGAATGACCTCAAGGAGTAAGAAAAGACATACAATATATATTTTGTACACGGAATAAGGAAATTGAGTTATGTGTGGAGCACACGAGTATATAAATACTCTTACATAATCAATCAAAAATTAAGGGGCAAAAAGTTTTTCATAATGTCAATCACCAACCAGGAGATCACATATTGATATTCCCCGCTAACATCATCAACCTTATCTTCAATATGGGATGATTTATCACTAACTTCATCTAAGTCCAAAGTGGTGCTAAATGTAGTACAGTTAAGGACACATGGAGAGTCCTTGGTATCGAACTCCTACTCAATATCACTAAGGGTTGAATTTAATATCTTGTTATTACCCTCTCATCTTAGTTTCATGGGATACTCAAAAGACCTAATGCCTACACCCTCACACTCATAACACCTACTCGAATGTCTGTTCTTTTTACATCGGTCCCCAATTTTTTTTACCTTTTGGTTTTATGGTTCTTAAATTTTTTTAGATTAAAAAAAGTTATATTATTATTTGAGAATTTGTTTTAACTTAAAGGGTACAATCCTCTTTTTAGCTTTCAAATTCGTTATCAAAGTCGTTTGCATCCGTTTTATAAGATTTTAATGCAATTCCCTTATCCTATTTAGGCGTAGAATAATTTTTAACTCAAAATTTTAGAGATAACCTACTAGTTACTTAACTCCCATCTTATTGAGGTTACCTAAAACATTTAAGGTCATGACGAGTGGACCACCGATAGGAGGTAAAACCTCAAAATCTTACACACTACCTTGTCAATGGAATTTTCTCTCCGAAATTACAATGTGAGTTCATAATATCATATTTTTTAGCATAGAAGTCATCAAAAGTATCATTTTTCATGCATTGATAACATCTCGAACTCGGCGGTGAGATTTTGGATGTTTGAAAATCGTACGGTATCGGTACCCTCATAGGTAACATTAATTACCGCCCATTCCTTCTTAGACATTTTCCATGTTATAATGCATCAGAGCCTCTCTAATGTGACCACACAATATAAATTATCAAGTCCATGAGAATTATAGTTACATAACCTAAGGTCATCATCACTCCAACTCTTTACGAATTTTTAGATAATTATGTCATCTACTTTAGTCCTGTGATGTGTGAACCCTTTTTATGGCTTCCAAAACCATCTCGTCAAAGGACGTGAGAAAAAATTCATACATTCCTTCCAATATGTGTAATTATATCCATTAAATTAAATTCATACACTACTTTAGTCCTTGGAAGCTTGTTGGAAGTTCGTGAAAACAAGAAAGCCTCTTCATTCGAACTTGAGTTTCGTTAGGGCGAAATAGGCCTTTTGTTCGAGCAAACTATGTGTTTTCATTTGAATGACTTTGCCACCTCAAAATTTTTGTTTTCACTATTTAGAGCGTGTTGAAATCAGTTGTTTTAAGAACTTATGGTGAAAATCAATTCCTTACATGTTTACAAAAGTTCCAAAACCCTAGTTTCACCCAATGAGTTTAAAAGATCAAAATTTTAATATTCTTATGTTTTGAGATCTTTCGTGTTGGGAACCAAAGTTTATTTCTCATCATCTTATGTTAAGAAATTTTTTGTACAGTGGACTCTGTAGTGGTTTACTGTGTTGTGGTGAAGAAGCGATGCTTCGCGTTTCGATTCCATAGATGTTTGCTGAGCCTCATCATTTGATACCGAAGTGTGCATGGATTCTTGCGTTGTGCCATCCTGTGTGGGTGGAATCCTACATTGCACTGTGAAGGAGAGGTTAAAGATTGAAGAGAATCAAGGCTTGAGAGGGAGAGGATTCGTTGTGTAAGTATACTGTCTAGTCTTTGTAAAACCTTATCATAATGATTTGTTTGGCTAGGCCGTCCGAGGTTTTTCTCTTTTTATTTTTCCTAGTACATCAACGTATTATAGATGATTTGGTTGTTTTATCTACTTATCACCTAAATGTATATTTTAGGTTAAAAATATAAAATTCGGTAAATCGGTTTTCACAACAAACGGTTTATTTTGGTGAACAAGTTTTATTGGGTTTAATTGTTTTTAATGTTTTTTCTTTAATTTTGAAAAATATAAAAATATAATTTTTTTTTGTGACTATCCCTACCTAAGCACTGTAGGGCCTTCTCAACTACTATATCTGTCTTTATAAGCCCTTTGATGAGTTTAGGAAGAGGGGAATGAGACAAAAAAATAAGCTGATAATCTAGAGGAAGAAATGGTGCTAGCTAATCCATCAGACACAATGCTAGCTTTTATCCAAATATGGTTGTAATTCACCTTCAAAAGATCAACATATGATTTGGATTGGTCAATATAAGAAGAAATCTTCCATGGAGGTTTACACTTAGCATTGTAAATATTTATCATTTTCTTAGAATCAAATTCAAGTTGAAATCCTTGATGACCCATTTTAGAACAAACACTTAGACCATACTCCAAAGCCATACTTTTAGCATACAAATTTTCATTGTAGCCTAAAAATATTTAGAAAGTTTCAATTAAATCTCCTCTATGGTCTCTAATAATGTTATCCAAAATGATTTCTAGTATATATATATATATATAAACGTGCATAAACACAAAGTTACAATGATTTTGATGGAGATTTCAACAATCAAGGCATGTGTTCAACACTTTGTCCTTAAGATGACATTAGCCCCATAATGGTGCTTCATGGACTCAATGACAATCGTCTTCCAGGATACAACAATCAACACTTGCAATAGTAGCATCGCAAATTGCAAGTAAGAGCCGAACTAATAATGGAAGAAATCTCTTTAATTAAAGGACACAAAATGGATAGTGACTTACAGAGAAAATCATGTCTAAAAATCCATAGGGAAAAAGAAATCCAAACCACCAATATATATACATTGAAATTGCGGTTAGGACAATTATAATTGTCCATAACTATCACAACAATTGGAAAAAAATAATTATAAAAAATGAGATAAATATTTGGGCCAAAAATAAATAAAATACACACTAAAATTGGACGCAAAAAATAATAAAAGTCCAAATAAAAGTTCGTCCAAAAAGTAAATACTTTGAATAAATCAAACCTTAATGACAAGGTCCCAGGACCCATGACCCACACTCAGCCACGTGCCGAGCCGAGTCGAGCCGGATCAAGTCGGGTCAGGTAGATGGCAACGATGCACGCTTGTGGACATGAAATTCAATCCAAGCCCATGTAGGCCCTCCCTCCTTCAAAGAGTTAGGATACTCCAAGGGCACCAAGACCAAATGCCACATTGGGTTATAATATACTACACCTTTTACCCTTATTTTATCTATGCGCTACTTTGGGTTTAACAATACACTTTAACCAAATTCATTGTTCCAAGTTGATAATTCAAATAATAATTTCTTATTCAATAATTTATGATTTTACACATATGAGTATGAAAATACGGTTTGCGATTTTGTCCCTCTATCTCATGATGGTTAACTGGATAATTTGAAATTAGGGAGAGTATACGTAGGTAGTAAAGATCTGAAATAATGATTATGTGATGCACTAGAGTGAAAAAATGAAATACATTTCAATCTAGAAATAATTAAGAAGGTGTAATATGGAATTTTAAAAAGTTTTAAATGTAATATTTTTCTTAATTTTCATTGTTATTTGGGTTTATTGTAAAGAGAAAAATTGACTTTATTTGACGTACAGAATTTATGAAAAAAAGTTTGGGAATGTTTTGAAAAACCTAAAAAATTGGCCGGGGGTTACGTGTAAACTGTTGAGTTTATAAATTTAAAACTGATTTTCTTGAGATTATACTTTTTGGGGATCCAAATAGGGTGATGTAATATTCCATTTTGTTCAGAATTTAAAAGTAAAATTTATGGAAAAATGAGTTTTTTCTAATTAGAGACATAGGTTTTACATTCACTCATGCACATGTAACCCACTTCACCTTTAACTTCGACAGGTTGACTTTAGGGTTTTGAATCATTGACCTTAAATTCAAGACATTTTAGAAATCCATTTGAGTTTTTCCCTAAATTAAAGTTATGTAATTTTTGAAGAGGAATCCAACCATATTGGTTTCAAAGATTTTGGTGGGCTAGTTTGAGCTATTGACTTAATGTAAAAATGGAGAAAATTTAACATGAGAACGAGTGATTAAAAGCTATGACTCTCATTCTAGCATAGTAATGGTTGAATTTTGTGTTGAAAATGCAATCAAACACACCGAGATGCATAAAAACTCAAAATTTTACTTTGAAAGTGCGTTAAGCTGAAGTGAGTTTTCTCAGGGGCAAAGGGTGCCTTTCATAAGGCTCGTGAGGGAGAGTTCATTAGTGGAATTAGAGGTGGGTTTAACCTAATTTTTAACAAGTTTCAACGATGGTAAATGTTGGGTTAAATGGGTACCTTGTGTACTCCATGTGGTACATGCCATGTTGGCAGTCCATCCAGTTCCACATCAACAGGAAGGTAAGTGGAAATAATATAGGTATTTGGTTTGGTCCGTGGGTGGTTTTTAATATAGAGTTTTGGGATTATAAGTTAATTTTTAAAAGTTTTAGGGGCTTATGTGAAATGTTTCAAACTTAAGGGATTGGTCCATGTTATCCCTATAAAATATAAGTTATTTAGTCAAACTTTAGGTTATAATTAGAGTTTAATTGATATAGAAAATTGTATAACAACATGGCTCTCTATTCAAGGACATTATGGTGATTTTGACAAAGTCTAAGGTTTCTTTAGAATTTTAGAAATTTGGAGGGACTAAATGCCTTTGGAGGGATCAAATTATAGCCTTGAGAAGTTCAGGTTAATCCGTTAACAAAATTCATGGTAATGTGATCTTATTTTCATTCTGAGATAGGGAATGGATGAAGTAATCTGCTGGGGTGATGATGATAAATCTTCACTTATTGACAAGTCAAATGTTTTTCTATGGAATGAAGTATATCCTTTTTCATACTTGGACACCGATAATGTTGTTTGAGAGTCTGATACATTTTGGTGCTTTCAAGGTGAATCACAAATTTGGAATGGTGGGATTCTTGTAGGATTTCTTCCCATAATGTGGATATGAAAGGAACACATATTCTATTTTTGAATTTTAACCCTCAGTCGGGGTCCAAAGTCCAGTCTTTTCGAAGAGGTAATTTTGGAGTTTCTACTTTTAGGATTTAAAAAATTCATCTTGGTATTAAAGTTTAATGATTTTCTTTTATAAGGTGGGGAAAGCTATGATGTTTTGCAGGATAATTTGGGTTTGGGAAGAGTCTCTCTGTAGGTTGTAATCTCCTATGGTTTTTAAGAATATAAAAATATTGTGGAGGTTTCCTTGTGTTTACAGCTCAAGACATCAACAACTTCGTTAATTTTTCAGAAGGATAGAGTAAATTAAATTTGTAATCTTCTAAAAATTCTATCCATCTCCTCTGTTGGAGGTTTAGATCCTTTTGGGTGAAGATGTAATTAAGGCTTTTATGGTCTAAGAATACATGAAACCTCTCCATATAGATAACATCTCCATATTTTCAAGGCAAAGACTACTACTGCTAACTCCATGTCATGTATCGGATAATTAAATTCATAAATTTTCAATTGCCTGACCCGTACTCAATCACTTTTCCTCGTTGCATTAACACACAATCGAGTCCGTATAAGCAAGCATTGGTGTAAAGGTCATAGCTTTTGTTACTAGAAGGAATGGTCAGGACAGGGATAGTGGTTAATTTTTCCTTGAGTGTACGGAAATCTTGTTTATATTCTGAGATCCATACAAACCGAATATCCTTTCGGGTTAATCTCATCAAAGGTAAAGCAATTCTGGAAAATCCTTCCCCGATATGTCGACAATATTCAGCAAGTCCAAGAAAATTGTGTAATTTTGTAATGGTGGTGGGTTGAGGCCAGTTAAGTACGACATTGGTTTTGGTCGGGTCTACTTCTATGCCTACTTCGGTGACTATATGCACACTTGATCTTCTTGGCATAATGTTGATGCTTACGAAGAATGTCCAACACTATGCATAAATGTTCCTCATGTTCTTCCCTAGTCTTAGAATAAATTAATATGTCATTGATAAAGATGATTACAAACTGATCTAGAAAATGGATAAATACTCTATGCATTAAATCCTGAAGGCAGCGGGGGAGTATGTCAATCCCAAAGACATGACTAAGAACTTAAAATGGCCATATTATGTTCGAAAAGCAGTCTTGTGCATATCTTCTTCCTTGAAACGGAGTTGATGATAACCGAATCTTAAGTAGATCTTTGTGAATATTTTTGATCCTCGTAATTGGTAAAAAATATCTCCTATTCTGGGCAAAGGGTATTTTTTTTATGGTTACCTGGTTTAATTATTGATAATCAATGCATAATCGAAAAGTTACGTCTACCTATTTTACGAACAGAACTGGAGCACCCCAAGATGATATACTGAGGCATATAAATCCTTTCGTTAATAAATCATCTAGTTGTATTTGGATTTCTCGCACATCTAAAGGAGCCATACAGTAAGGGGGTATTGAAATAGAGGAGGTATTTGGTAAAAAAATGATAAAGAGTTCAATCTTTTGAGGTGGTGGTATTCTGGGTAATTCTTCAAGAAACACACCCTTATATCTATTTAAGATGGTGAAAAGGGAGGTAGTTTCCTTTTTACCTATTTGAAAAAGTAGGGGTCATTAAGGATTTCTTCATTGAAAATAAAATGAAGGTTAATGGGATGGTTTCAATTTTACCGTGTTTGCCTAACAATCAATATGAGCAAAGTTTCGGGATAATTTATCCATCCCTATGATTAAATTGAACTCGGTTAGACAAGAACTATTAAATCTATGGTTAAGGTCCTGTTCCCAAGCAATAAGGTCTAATTCTTGGCATTCCTATGCTAAAAGGATGAGCTAACAAACTAAAAGATAATTGCAGGCGACTCATACATGAATGGCTAATGAAAGAGTGCGTGGATTCAAAATGAAATAATATATGTGATGAAATATTATAAAAAGGAAGATTACCTTCTTCCACACCATGATAATTTGGATCAAGAATACAACCATGAATGACAATTAAGTGGTTATTTTCTTCTCACAAAAATTTTATCGCACTAGATAATTAAAATTATTAGTTGGATTCTTGAAGGAAGGCTTGGTAACATTGGGAGAGGTAGAGGGAGGAGACATTTGTAATATAGGGAATTGGGGTCTAAGGTGTCCTACTTGGCTGCATTCGTGACAACGAACAAAAGGTCTATTGTTGTTATGATGAATTTGACTTAAATTTTGACCATCCTTAGGCTTTATATAGGGATGATCTCACTGATTCAGTTGGTTTCTAATGACATAAGGATTGCTGAGAGGAATTGAAATTCGAGTTGTGCTACTAGATGTTGGGTTCTTTTCTATAAGGTAAGTTACTTCGACTATTCGGTTAAATTCACGGGTCTTTGAAGAAGTAACAGAAGATTTGATGTTCTGGTGTAACCCTCGTTCAAAATGCTTGAATTTCTTAATTTTGGTATTAACGTAGTCTTGAGAATAACATGATAATTCTATGAACTAAGACTCATATTGATCCATAGTCATGTATTATGTTGTAGGCTTACGAAACCCACAGTCATCTGGTCCCTCATGAATTCTAAAAAGTACTTATGGAAGAAGATTTCTTCAAACTACTCCTAGTTAACTCATTCACACTCTGGGAATGTAGAATAGACTTCCACTAGAAGTCTTCTTCTCCTTTGAATAAATATGAAGCCAATCTTATCTTGAATTAAGGATTAATGCCTACTCTATTAAGTACATTGAGTGTTTGTCGGATCTATTTTTCTACTTCGGCTTCACCGAGCTTCTCGAAAAATGTTGGGTTTCCTTAGAAATTATTTAAGAGCATTCATCCTTTACATTTCTTCTGTTATTTCAGTATTAACTAGTGGTGGGGGTGGTATGTTTTGTTCTCGCTGGGTTAATATAGTTAATTCTTGTAGATAACATAGAATTCTTTCAGTAGTGGTAGTTGTATTAGGCATCTATGGAATTGGTCGTTCTTCTTGGGTTCTACTGGTAGTTGCGCAAGTGTTAACCATCCTCTAAAAACAATATATTGATGGATAAATTATAATTAGATATAAAGAAAACAAACTATCATATTGTATTAGGTCAAGTTATAGATAGTATTACACATTCAAAAGAGAAAACAAAGAAAACTACATATCCATAGGATCCTATTTTATAATAAAAGAACGATTAACTACTTCAAAAGAACGATTAGGTAACTTATTGTTGTCATTTAAGAATATGGGATTCTTCTACTAGAACACCCACATTTTATTTATTTATAGACATATTTTGTCAAAAGTCTTTAATCCATCTGAGGAACAAATTGGTCAAACTCGGGGTCGGGTTCTGAAGGATCAAAATCATTTGAAGAGGTTCTAGTGGTTGAAGGGGTAAAACAAGTTGTATCCGATGAAATGGAGCCATAGTCAATAGGTGAGTCAGGAGGAATTACTGTGATCTCATTAGGTTTCACTCTATCCCATGCACGATGAATAGAATATTGCAATGTATCTGGGTATTCAGAAAATTGCTTCGCTTCTCTGATTGCTTGAGCTTCTCCCTATCAGGCATCTGATAAGAAAATTATGTTTGATCTCGGGGGGTAGCAGTAGCCTAGTCACGGTCGATATTTTGTATATGTTGACATAGCTTCGCATAGCCCCATCTTCAATCTCTTGTTTAACCTTTCGTGGGTAACTCCGCTTCTATCGAGATAGATTTCATCACAGATATTGATCACTACAAAATGGTATGAGTTCCAAAATGTAACAAAAAACTTATAAGATAATAAGCTTAAAAGTCGTAGATGGAAGATTCTTGTGCTCGGTCCTACAAAAACATAAAACTTGGCGATGCTCTGATACCATGTTATCGCCTCTGCGCTTCTATGCTTTAATGGAAACCAGGGGATACTAAAAGAAAATAAATAATTGAAGAAAAACATAATTTGAATGATTTTATTATAAGAAGATGTTAGGCATCTTATTAAATCATGCATCTAAAATAAGAGGAAATACATCTTTATTCGTACATGTCACACATAATAGGAAAAACTTATAGAAAACATAAAGGAATCATAAGAGCTGATAAGTTGTAGTACAGACATTCCAGCAGGGACTACCATCCTTGTCTCTTACCACCCACACGAAAGTTATTGAACTAGTTTTCAGGGGTAAAACGGAGTAAAAGTCCATATGTGCGGGTGGCATTTCATCTTCTTCGGGCTTAGTATCCTTCTGGAAGAAAAATAATTAAGCAAATATGCCAAGCAAATAATTTTATTTCTATACAAGATGTGAGTATCATGTATTATCAGAATATACCTGGAATCAAATTATGCAGATGTTGTAGATAGAAACAAAAGGAAATATCATAGAACTATCAGGGGTATACTAAAGTCTATTGATATGTAAAAGAATAGTATGGAGAATTGAAATAGACTATATTAAGTTACAATGATAAGTGCTCATATTATAACCATATAGCCTATAAATTATTGGTTATAGAGGCTTCAACTGCGTAGTCATACCATTAAATTATCATCCAAATCATATAATTCATTTGGATAGGAAATCCTAAATAATTGGGGAATAATAAATAGCTTGACACATTTACTTAGAGTGACACTCATACGTATGTAGAAAAATAAAAACTAGGCACTCACCATCTGAGTCCTACATGCCAATTAGAACTATCGTGGTATACTGAGGTCTAATCCCTGAATCGTAAGCTATACTATTAGGGTTTCACTGGTAAAATGTATAAATTGCATGGTTTATTGCAATTTAGTCAAATAGGGTGCAAGGTTATACCATAACTAAGTGTTAAAAGAAATTCAGTGACATACGAATTTTAGAGATTATACCAGTGTATCGGTGTCACACCTCGCGTAATTCTAGTGTCGGCTGCCACCAAAACTATGTCCGGTGAGAACTAAATTAAATACCATTCTTAGCATATGACATATATGAGACATAAAATTACTTCCATAAAATGATAATTAAATTGATCCCATAAATAATAAGCATTCATGCAATATTAAACCCATCACCATTCTAAACTCCAAAAAAATCCAATCTAAAATTGAATATAAACTCCAATAATATAAATCTGAACCCATACTGAAATATCTGAATAAATATCGTAATAACTGTGGAAAAGAGTGGACTGCCAAATCCATCAACTGAGTTTCAATATAAATGCAAACGAAGGGAAACTAAACTAAACTACAAAGCACAAAATAAATAACTCCATCTTTACCTCCAAGATATAAATCCAAACACTCCTATGCAGCTACTCCAGCACTAATACTTGAAAAATGTTAGTCGACGCACAGGGTCAGCGCCTCGAGAATGAATACACCTTACTCCCCTCCATTAGGGTTCGTGAACCAAGACAATAGCAATATACATGATTAATATCACAGTAGAATATTATAAATTAAACGAGATAATAAATAGCGATGCGAGTAAATAAACAACCTATGATAGAAATACTCATTTATGCCATCTCAACATCTAAGTCCAATTATCCATTCATTTAACTTAATTTAAGTTAATCCAATTATTGATTTTGCTCCTTATTGATATCATATGTGGGACTTCCACCTACATCTTTATCTCATTTTATTTGTTTAGTTGCGATACTCCTGATGTTCTACACCACACACACTCCCCTCGCCATAGCCAGACGGTCCGTTTAAACTGTCAACCTTGCAATTATGTACGAGGTTCCACGCACGACACGTCTTCACAGCCAGCCAACCCGTTTAAACTATTAGCCCTTCAATTATTCAGATGCCAAACACCCACACGTCGTAATAGTCAGCCAATCCGTTTAAACTGTCGATCGTGCAATTATTAACAACACTAATATATTTTAATACCCATTTTTATTATATTTGGTATTAATTCTAAATTTCTCATTTTCTCCTCTTTAAATATTTATTCACCCCACCCTTATTATTGATGTGAGATCCTCAAAAACACACTTAGACCCATACCTTAGGGCCCTAAACACATAAATACGTCCTACCTTAATTATAGGATGAATTTCTATCAAACATCTCCTCCTAGTCTTATGCCCAGGCTAGCGAATCCACAACACGATGTAAAAATCAACCCCACCCCGGAATCACCCTCTACGCGAACTAGTCATATTAGTAGAAATCATAAATCGCAGCTAAGGCCTACCTACTAGTACCATACCTATCAAGCATCCTAACATACAGGTGAGATCATACTATCAAAATCCCATCGTACTCGTGATGGTAAATATAAATTTCAATCAATCACATAATCCAACAACAATTATAAACAACGTCACCAATTTATTCATGTTGGCACAATTTAATTTAATTCTATTAATATTATTGTCGTTGTTCTTTACACAATTACTTCCATTTAATCATTATAGATTAATCAACGTGAAAAGTTATTATGAAACACACCAAAATTGTTCACTTTTATTAACTACATAATTTTCATCCGTATACATGCTATTCTACACCCATAACAACAAAAATCCACTACTCTCTCCTATGCACCCGAGGGTTTTAAGTCATATTCCATATTAAAATTTTTCATCAAAATAGTACTAAATTTAGTTTTCACTTTTTCTAATTAAGTTGCAAATTTATTTTACAAAAAACATGTCATTAAAGGATTAGACGACACTTGAAACACATAATACTGAAGGAAGAGAATAGAGTATCCATGCCTGAATAAAAGTTGATTGAGAATTATGATTTCAAAGAAGTATTATCATCAAAAAATTGATAAAGATTCGTTCTTGATGCGTCTTGAGAGAATCCAGTTAATCTTGACAAATCTTGAGTTGAAACCTTAAGGAAAATTGGGGCAAAGGGTTGTAGATGAAAGGGAAGTATTTTGGAGAAGTCTTCTCGAGGAAGAGTTGTGGAAAAAGATATTTGAAGAACCCAACCACTCTTAGCACGTGACACATCGCGTAATTCTAGTGTATCGGTGCCACACCTCGCATAATTCTAGTGTCGGCCACCACCAAAACTATATCGAGTGCGAACTAAATTAAATATCATTTTTAGCATGTGACAGATTTGAGACATAAAATTACTTCCATGAAATGATAATTAAATTGATCCCACAAATAATAACCATTCATGCAATATAAAATCCATCACCATGCTAAACTCCAAATAAATCCAATCTCAAATTGAATATAAAGTCCAACAATATAAATCTGAACCCATACTAAAATATTTGAATAAAAACCATAACAACTGTGGAACCGAGTGGACCACCAAATCTATCAACTGAGTTTCAATATAAATGCGAAGGAATGGAAACTAAACTAAATTACTAAGCATAAAATAAATAACTCCAGCTGCATCTCCAAGATATAACTCTAAACACTCCTATGCATCTACTCCATCACTAATAACTAAAAAATGTTAGTCAACTCACAGGGTCAGAGCCTCGAGAATGAATACACACTTCTCCCCTCAATTTGGTTCCGTGAATCCAAACAGTAGCATTATACATCATAAATATCACAATAGAATATTTTAAATTAAACGAGATAGTAAATAGTGACGCGAGTAAATAAACAACCTATGCTAGAAATACTCATTTATGCAATCTCAACATCTAAATCCATTTATGCATTCATTTAACTTAATTTAAGTTAATCAAATTATTAATTTCCTCCTTATTGATATCATATGTGAGACTTCCACCTACATCTTTATCTCATTTTATTTGGTTAGTTGTTCTACTCCCGTTGTTCTACACCACACATATTCCCCTCGCCATCACCAGCCGATCCATTTAATCTGTTAACCCTGCAATTATGTACGAGGTTTCACGCACCAGCCAACCAGTTTAAACTGTTAGCCCTATAATTATACAGATGCCACACACCCACACGTCGCAATAGTCAGCCAACCTGTTTAAACTGTCAGTCCTGCAATTATTAACGACGCCAATATATTTTATTACCCATTTTTATTTTTTCTCCTCTTCAAATATTTATTTACCCCACCCTTATTATTAATGTGAGATCCTCCAAAACACCCTTAGTCCCATACCTAAGGGTCCCCCAACATATAAATACGTCCTACCTTAATAATAGTATGAATTTCTAACAAAAATAGCTTCCTAGTCTTACACCTAGGCCAGTGAATCGACGATACGGCGTGAAAATTAGCCCCACCCCAGAATCACCCATCGGTAAAAATCTACATGAACTAGTCCCATTCCTAGAAAGCGTAAATCGCAACTAAGGCCTACTTACTAGCCCATACCTAGCAAACATCCTAAAATATACATGAGAGCATACTACCAAAATTTTATCGTACCCGCGATGATAAATATAAATATCAATCAATCACATAATCCAACAACACGTATGAATAATATCACAAATTTATTTATGATGGCACAATTTAATTTAATTCAATTAACAATACCGTCGTCGTTCTTTACGCAATTAATTCCATTAAATCATTATAGATAAATCAACATGCAAAGTTATGAAACACAACAAAATTGTCCACTTTTATTAATTACATAATTTTCGTGCATATACACGTCCCGACTTCATTAAAAAAAACCATAAAACTCTAAATGTTACTCTACACCCATAACAATCAAAATCCACTACTCTCTCCTATGCACCCGAGGGTTTTAAGGTTTATTCCATATTAAAAAATTTGATCAAAACAGGACCAAATTTAATTTTAACTTTTTCTAATTGAGTTGATAATTTATTTTAAGAAAAAACATGTCATTAAAGGTTTAGGTGACACTTAAAACGTATAATACTAAAGTAAGAGAATAGAGTATCCATTCTTGAATAAATGTTGATTGAGAATTATAATTTCAAAGATGTATTCTTCTCACAAACTTGATAAAGTCCTGTTCTTGACGCATCTTGAGAAAACCCAGTTAATGTTGACAAATCTTGAGTTGAAAATTTGACGAAAATTGGGGCAAAGGATTGTAGATGAAAGAGAAATATTTTGGAGAAGTCTTCTGGAGGAAGAGTTGTGGAAAAAGTGATTTAAAGAAGCAAATCAAGGATTAGTTTTAATTTATAGCCACGTTTCGGTGCCTGTGAGGCTAGCTCTTCCAGAGGTTGAAGTAAATAGCACCTACCCACTCTAATCGGTGATGGTGCTGCTGGCGCTTCCTGGGCACCTGATGCTATCGGTGCTAGAGGCCCCTGACCTTACTGACCTTGAGTCACCTGACCCTGTTGGTCCACCATTTTTGGACATCGTGAAGCCATGTGTACTTCCTCTTCATGAATGAAACATGCGCCCCTAAAATGTCTAAACTGCCTATTCAGTGCTCGCTCCCCCAACTGTCCTTACTGCTACTTATTTGTTTTATGTTTCTTCTATGCTTGGTCAATTATGCCCTCATTCTCCCCTCCTTGTCCATTTGACTCTTGTCTCTCTCCAAATTCTTTCGATAATTAGCTTTCTCTTACGATAGTAACATCGCGACATCCACCACCTGAGCATAAGTACTGTACGTCGGATTCCCCAATACCATCTACCTAATCGACCAAGACAATCCCTTAATGAGCATTCCATCTTCTTCACCTTAGTGTTAACCTCCTCCCGTACGAACATAGATAAATTAGTGAACTCTTGTTCATACTCGACAATCGAATTTGAACCTTTCTTAAAGTCTAGAAATTCCCTCTTCTTTATGCTCTTAATAGCATAGGAAAAGTACTTATTATTAAACTTTATCCGAAAATATCCATAATTCAAGAGATTCCTATCCTCGGATGTGGTGATACTCTCCCAGCACTGTAGCTTATCCCCAGTTAGCTTGAACGTTGCCAACATCTGCTTTTGTACATCCGTGCAATCCACCTTCCTCAAGTGTATCTCCATATTTCTTCTCCATTAGTGAGCGATCATTGGGTTGGATCCCCCTACGAAGGTGGGAGGATTTCCCTTATGTAAGCCGATCCTCACCCGATCCCAAGATGAAACGGGTGTACCCTACTACAGATCCTCTAAAGTCACCCATCTCTATCTCCCCATCTCCATACCAACCACTGTGGTCTTACGTATGATAGCCACTAACTACTCGGCATCCAAAATAATCTGTCGCTGCCTCTCCTGAGTCGCGGAACCAAAAAACAGAATCCTCTCTCCTACTTCCAGCTCTCCTAGTGTTCGCCATCGAAAAAAGATAGGAATAAAGAAACATTAGACTTGGAATAAGTAAGATTATAAATCATTAAAAGGAATCAAATATCAGCGACGCGAAAGCTAAAATAGACTCATAATCTACGAGACCAAAGTCCATTCTCTGATACCATCTGTCACACCCCGCGTAATTCCAGCGTCGGCCACCACCAAAACTATGCCGGGTGAGAACAAATTAAATATCATTAATAGCATGTGACATATATGAGACATAAAATTACTTTCATAAAATGATAATTAAATTAATCCCATAAATAATAACCATTCAAGCAATATAAAATCCATCACCATGTTAAACTCCAAATAAATCCAATCTCATATTGAATATAAACTCAAATAATATAAATCTAAACCCATATTGAATTATTTGAATAAAAAACGTAATAGCTATGGAACCAAGTGGCCAACCAAATCCATCAATTGAGTCTTAGTATAAATGCGAAGGAATGAAAACTAAACTAACTTACTAAGCATAAAATAAATAACTCCAACTGCATCTCCAAGATATAACTCCAAACACTCCTATGCAGCTACTCTAGCACTAATACCTGAAAAATGTTAGTCAATCCACAGAGTCAGAGCTCTGAGCATGAATAAACAACACTCCCCTCAATTGAGGTCCGTGAACCTAAATAGTAGCATTATACATGATAAATATCATAATAGAACATTTTAAATTAAACTAGATAATAGATAGCGATGCAAGTAAACAAACAACTTATGCTAGAAATGATCATTTATGCCATCTCAACATCTAAGTCCAATTATCCATTCATTTAACTTAATTTAAGTTAATCCAATTATAAATTTTCCACCTTACTGATATCTTATGTGGGACTTCCACCAATATCTTTATCTCATTTTATTTGTTTAGTTGCGGTACTCCCGCTATTCTACACCATACACACTCCCCTCGTCATAGCCAACCAGTCCATTTAAACTGTGAACCCTACAATTATGTACGAGGTTCCACGCACGACACGTCTTCATACCCAGCCAACCCGTCTAAACTGTCAGCCCTGCAATTATTAAGACTTAACATACCCACGTATCGCAATAGCCAGCCAACCCATTTAAATTATCGGTCCTGCAATTATTAACGACGTAAATATATTTTGATACCCATTTTTATCATCTTAGGTATTAATACTCAATTTCTCATTTTTCTCCTCTTCAAATATTTATTCACCCAACCTTCATTATCGATGTGAGATCCTAAAAAACATCCTTAGTCCCATACCTAAGGGTCCCCAACACATAAATATGTCCGACCTTAATTATAGGATGAATTTCTTTAAAAAATATTTTCCTAGTCTCATGCCTGGGCTAGAAAATCGACTACACAATGTAAAAATCAGTCTCACCCCGGAATCACCCATAGGTAAGAATTTACACGGACTAGTCCCATTCATAGAAAGTGTAAATCGCAACTGAGGCCTATCTACTAGTCTCATACCTAACAAGTATCCTAAAATATAGGTGAGAGTATACTACCAAAATCCGGTCGGACCCACGATGTTAAATATAAATATCAATCAATCACATAATCCAACAACACATATAAATAATATCACAAATTTATTCGCGATGTCAAAATTTAATTTAATCGATAATACTGTCGTCGTTCTTTACGATATCACTTCCATTTAATCATTATAAATTAATCAACGTGCAAAGTTATGAAACACACTAAAATTTTCCACTTTTAATTACTACATAATTTTCATGCGTATACACGTCCCGATTTCATTAAAATAAACCGCATAAAATTCTACATGCGATTCTAGACCCATAACAACCAAAACTCACTACTCTCTCCTACGCACCCGGGGGTTTTAAGTCTTGTTCCATATTAAAAATTTTCATTAAAATAGTACCAAATTTAGTTTCACTTTTCGAATTAACTTGCTAATTCATTTTAAGAAAAACATGCCATTAAAGGTTTAGGCGACACTTAAAACGCATAATATTAAATGAAGAGAATAGAGTATCCATGCCCAAATAAAAGTTGCTTGAGAATTATGATTTCAAATATGTATTCTTATAAAAAAGTTGATAAAGATTCGTTCTTGACGCATCTTGAGAAAACCTAGTTAATCTTGACAAATCTTGAGTTGAAACCTTGAAGAAAATTGGGGCAAAGGTTTGAAGATGAAAGGGAAATATTTTGGAGAAGTCTTTTGGAGGAAGAGTTGTGGAAAAAATGATTTGAAGAACCCAAACACGGATTAGTTTTAGTTTATAATGATTAGAAGTTCTAATGCTAATAGAATTTTATTTAAACAAAAAAAATTTGCATATTAGTCACGACCCCCAGAACCGTGACAACCTTTTTTTTCCTATATGAATTCCCATTTTAATTTCGATTAAAATCCTACTTTTGAATGTTAAAACTCAACATTTTAAATTACTAAAATTAATAAATTCCAAATTTTATTTTACCCAAAATGCCGAATTGATTTGAATAATACCTTTTAAAATAACGGGGTGTTACAATCGGGTTTCAGGAATAACTGAGATATCAATAGAATCAATACTCATGATAACTACAAACTATACAAAAGATTTCGTAATAAGGGTTTGAGTTAAAATTTTGATATAGTGATACAAAAACACTATAATGTACAAAGGCATAAGTTTAATTATTTAATATCGAAAAATAGAATCACCTACTTTGAAGATACAATTTGCTATTTTGTGCATCTATCTAATGGTGGTTAACGGGATAGTCTAAAATCAAGGATGTAGTATAGGTGTGAAATAATGCCTATTTGATGCAGTTGAGTAAAAAATGATATACATTTTAGTGTAAAAAACTCAAGAGGGTGTAATATATAATTTTGAAAAGTTTAAAATGTATTTTATTTAATTTTTATTAGGAATTGGGTTTAGTGGAAAGAGAAATTTTTTCTTTATTTGACCTAAAGAATTCATGAAAAAAGTTTGGGAATGTTTTGAAATACTTGAAAAATTGGCCAGGGGTATGTGTAAAATGAAAGTTGAGTTTTTAAACTTAAAACAGATTTTCTCGAGATTATAGTTTCCACGGATCCAAAAAGGGTGATGTAATATACCATTTTGTCCATAATATAAAAACAAACATTTTGAAAAAAAATCAGATTTTTCTGACTGTAGACGCGCTCTCACGCACTCAGTCAAATATTACACGCGTTTGGTTTGACCTTCACTCTCGCGCGTGTAACCCACTTCACCTTCAACTTTCGACAGGTTGAATTTAGGGTCTTGAAACTTTTAACTTAAATTCAAGATGTTTTAGAAATCCATTTGAGTTGGTTCATGAATGAAAGTTGTATAATTTTTGAAGAGGAATCCAACTATATTGATTATAGATTTTGTTGGGCTAGTTTGAGCTATTGATTTATTGTAGAAATGGAAAAAATTATATGTGAGAATAAGTGAATAAAATCTATGATTCTTATTCCATTATAGTAATGGTCGAAGTGTATGTTGAAAATGCAATCAAATAGGCTTGGTTTGAAGGATTTTGGTTGAGTATAACTCCTGCGTTCGAACTCCGAAATTTTCAAGCCCAAAACATTCGAACATAGATTTAAGGAATTAAAGATTGGTTTTGGTTTAATTACATATTTCACCTAGGTTATCGAGGACCAAAGTTTAAGTTTCTGTACTTTGAAACTGGTTTAAAGTCAAGGAAGCAGAATTTAGCATTGAAGCTCAAGCTTTAGTGGGGTTTTCTAGTTTTTAAGCTTATATAATGCATTCACACGTAACTACTTATATTTACTCTATACAAGTGCAGAAATATAAAAAAATGAAAGAAAACAACATTCACACATAAAATGATAGAGATACATAAAAACTCAAAAATTTACTTTGAAAGTGTATTGAACTGAAGTGAGTTTTCTCAGGGGTAAATGGTGCCTTTTATAGGGTTTGAGGGGGAGAGTTCATATATTTAATTGGAGGTGGGTTTTAACCTAGTTTTGTAAAATTTTCAACCAAGGAACATGTGGGGTTAAATGGGTACCCTTTTTACTCCATGCGGTACCTACCATGTTGGCGTCCAAATGGTCCCACATCATTTGGGAGGTAAGTGTAAATAAGTAAGGTTTTTGTTTTGGTCCTTGGGTGACTTTGGTTTAGAGTTTAGGGCTTATAAGTTATATTTAAATGTTTTATCAGCTTATGTGAAATTTCTCAAATTTAGGGGATTGGTCAATGATATCCTTATAAAATATAAGTTAATTGGTCAAACTTTAGGTTAAATTGTAGTTTAACTGGTATATGAAATTGTATAATAACATGATTCTCTATTTGTTGGGAATTTTAGAACTTTGGAGGGACTAAAAGCCTATTTAGGGTAGGTTGTTACATTTTCTAGTTATAATATAAAGCAAATAGAGATTTAACTTCCAAAGGTAATTTTAAAGTATAAAAAATTAGAAACAACATGAAATTGTAAAATGACTACCACGTGAACTATAATGATAGTTCTCTCTCTCTCTCCCTCTCTCTCTCTCTCTCTCTCTCTCTCTCTCTCTCTCTCTCTCTCTCTCTCTCTCTCTCTCTCTCTCTCTCCCTCTCTTAAATCTTGATCTTAATTTTCAAAAGCTAATTGTGTCCATCCCTCTCTTGGTCGGCTTGAACGTGCACGGGTGGTTCACTCCCTTTTCGAGCGATTTGGACGTCGTTAATTGGTGTGGTGTGTAAAGATAGAGTTGGCAACCTATTTTGCATAAAGCAAGCAAAAGAAATGTTGTCGCCTCTAGAGAATAGCATCAAAGACATACTGATGCTTGTGAAACCAATTAGTTCAAGAATTCGGGAACTAAGTTACGAAATGGGAAGGTGTTAGGCACCAATCCTACCCTTTTCGTCTCTCATGGGCATGTGTTATTGTTCTCCTTTATAACTTCGAGAAGTGTGTGCGTGTATATATAAATGGAGAGCGAAATCACTCGACTCGTCTCATGGATAAAGACGGAGTGAGATTATCCTTAGGAGTGTTCCCAAAATAGTAATTAAAAGTATAAGGTATGTGTTCGGCGGGTAACCGATCATTTATAGAAAGACGATGGTATGGGTTGGACAAAGCGCAAGCATGAATTATAGATATATGATATGAAAGTAATATTTGAAAAAAGATCGGAAAGGACTCAAATCTTGGATTTTACCAGAGACACCTATGTAGCCTAAAAAAGGCATCAAAGTCCATGTAGGTCGCATATATCATGGGGTGTGTTTTATACCATAAATCTAATTGGGGACTTTTCTTATGTGTGTGTGTGTGCGTGTGTAAAAAGGATGTTTTAGTGTGAGAAAATGTAGTGAGAAATCCTCATTTGGAATTTACAAGAAAACTCTCTTTTTCTTGTTTTTGTTTTTTTTAAAGAAAATATACTATTTTCGATACTACTAATAAAAGAGTTGAATATTAATAGCTGAGATCTAATAAAATGAAATGCTAAAATAAGAATTAAGTAACTAATGAAAAAAATAAGATAATTTAAAGAGAGAGTGAAAGGTTTGGACCTTTTTTTAAATATTTAAAGTTAGTCTTGATTGTTGAAGGGTTGCTCTTGCAAGTGGATGAAGGTGGTAGGAGGAGAGAGAAAGGAATTTGCTAAATTGGGGGATGGAAATGGAATGTGGGGGAGAGGTTTCAATATGGAAATAATGTTGACTTTGAGAGAATGTTGCTGAGATCACTGAGAGGGATGTTTTTGCGGTGCCTTTCAAAGTGAGCTCATGCTCTCCTTATATAGGGTTAAGGGGGTGCTGATCGACATTATCCTTGACATGCCTATCGGTAGGCAACCCCAAACACACTGTCGATAGGCATGAAAATGGGTTTGTCATTCGGCAGTCCTCTGTACATTTTTCGGAATAATGGTCGTAAAACACAATTCGTAAGCCAAAATTGTGTACGGGGTGATCATTAAAAAGGGTATCCAGATCCTTTTGAGAATCCATGGGCCACTCCGGGGTTTGGGAGTTGAATGTGGCCACACGGAGCTCGAAAGTTCTGTTTGGTCACTGGACAGGAAATTCTTGGAGGAAAATGGATCGTTCGTCCGAACCGTAAGTCAGAATCTTGTACGAGATGGATCGTTGGAAAGGGTAATCAGAGCCTTTCAAATATTCATCCAATATTGTTTTGTTCATAGAGTTTACCTTGGTCAAACGGGGCTCAAAAGTGCCTAGTGACCCTTCGGAGTAAAATGGGTCGTTCGTCTGTACCGTAAGGATGATTCATGCACGGGCTGAACCGTTGGAAAGGGTATTCAGAGCCCATAGAATTTTCATTCAGTCTTATTCCATCTAAAGAGTTGACAGGTTTCAAATGGATCCCGGGAGCATCCGGTGTCCTCTAGATCATTTTTTAGGAGAAAATGGTTCGTTCGTCTAAACCATAAGGCCAATTATTGCATGGGGCGGGCCATTGGAAAGGGGATTCAGATCCCTTCAAAGATTCAATGAGCTTTTGCTCAGGTGAAAAAGTTGACCGATAGTTAAATGGGTCCTGGGAACGCCCGGTGGTCTCAGTACTTGGAGTATGACCTAGGGTCTATGGTGAGGAAAGAAGTGTTAGGGACCTAAGGAGATCCTTGGGGGTCCTAGAATGTGGTGTATACAAATATACAATAGTTTCACCGCAATATCACATATATTAATTTGGTTAATTATTCACCCCAAAAATGGTGATAGTTTTACATGTATATAAATATTGGTTTACATAAATAAATACATTATATACTTATACTCAATCATTGTTCTGATTGATATATGACTCTAATTGTCTGAAAGATGTTTTATATTTTCTATTTTACTCTTCAAATATAATCAAACGAAAAAAATACACTTCAAACATATCATTCATGTAAAGTACATAACATCAACTCCATATTAAAAATTCATTTTTCTCTGTTGATCATTTTTCTCCTTTCTAAATCTTGAAAAATGTTTACCCTTAAATATGAGTGAAATTTGTTCTTGAATATGACATTGGTATGGATATTTTACTTCACCAACATTCTTAGTATTGAAATTTTGTTATACCTTGGAAATTAAGTCAGTTTCTGAATTGCATTTTAGTAGTAGCGATATATCTAATTACCACTTGTACAAAATTTAGTCACTTTTTCTTTTTTATTTGGTCTCTAATTTTAGTCCTGGCAAAATAAGGCACGACAAGATAACACAACACGATCTGACATAGAGTTATAAGTTAATGGTTGGACCCTTAATGATTTGGGTGATATCAATGACAAACCGATAAGACATGAGAGTTAACGAGTCAGATTAGTGATAACCCCTACACCCGTTAATACCCGATAAAACCCGTTAAGATCCATTAATTAAATAATTAAGATATATATTTGGGACTTATTCAAACGTTTATTATAATACCCCGTATTTTTATGCTATATTAATTTGGGGATTTATTAAATTTAATGTGAATTAATTATTTGATATAAATCCGGAAATTAATTATGTTATAATTATTAACGTGATGAGAGTTAGTAATTATGGGAAATTTGTTTAATATTACTAATGAGCAAAGTAATATATAATATTGGTTATATTAAATGTCACGAGTGAATAAAATGATAATTTTGGAAATTTGAGTCGGGGCGTGCCCGTATCGCGTCGGGACTAAATATTGATGAATAAAAGTGAATATATTATAAGTTGCTCGTATGGTCGTTTTGAGTGCGCCAAAGTGTCCGGAAGGGTCGAGATAGTCAGAAAAGTGTACCCGGGGGTTTAGTTTGGGTCTCGGGGCGTTTTTAGGCTTAATTAGTACCCCGGGAGGGCATTTTGGACATTTCGCATTTTTGGGTAATTAAACCCACGAAATTTCAAGGGATATATCAGATGTCTAAGGTTGCCTTCTAGGGTTAAAACAACCAAATACAAGTGACGGCCATAGGAGAGGGAAGGAGAGAGCTTTCAAAGCAATCCAAGGCCCAAAATCCATCCGTTTGCACTGCCACCACCACCAATGCGTAGATCGCGCGACGAGGAATGCATCCACACCAAATTCGTCATCAAACCAGAACTCTAAAAATCCCAGACAAGTTTTTATCTTGCTTATTTTCGTTAATGCATCACTCATGTTAGTCTAGGGATGATTAGGATGAGTTTATGGAAGAAAACCCAAGTCTGAGATAGGAAATCGCCTATAGTAATGATTTGAATGTTATTCTGGAAACCCCTTCACATGTAGAGGATTAAACCACGAAATTATGATGTTTTAGAAGAAGAAAATTCTAGAAAATATTGATTAGAACCATGTTAAATAAATTCTAGTGTTTTTGAGATTTTTATGAAGTTTTTGCCTATAAATCCATGATTAGTGACAGAAATTTACATGCTTTACGTAGAAGATACATAAAATGAGATTATAATGTTGGTAGTACAGATTTCTGGGAGATTGGGAATGAAAAGTTTGGATTTGTAGGAGGTTATGTGATAGAACCCGTAACTGATTAACTGCAGAATTCGTCATACCTGTTTGATCGATCGATCGAGCCCCAGACCTCGATCGATCGACCCCTTCTGGCAGACTCATATTTCCCCTTTTTAAATTAGTTGAATTCAATTTAATGAGAAATAATTCTTGGACACCCTTATTAAAATGTTTTGGGAGATAAAGAAGACCAGTAGGACATATGAATAATTTTGGGACCTTTAATGTAAGACAAGAGTTGTATTTTTGGGATACTTACATATAAGGGACGATGAAACTATTTATTAAAGGGAGAGACGCATAAGAAAGTTACGTTGGAACATAAATGAATACCTACTGAATCTTTCACTTGAGAGGATATAGCCCATGAGTATTACGTAGTAAGTTGGAAAAATCCCTCGAATCCAAGTAAGAAATTAACGGTTATACGTGAGAACTAAATATTGAGATATGAGGACAAATGTCGTAATTATGGGATTTGAGATGTACCTAAATTGATATGGTAATACTAGTATAGTTATATGACTGTGTTTATTCATATACTATCTATGTGTGAAAATCGTGCCCGCGCTACTTGCTATCCCTGAGGTTACCGCGCTGGGACAGTCTTATCTCGATGGGACCTTTATGGGGGATATTGACCCGTACCCTAGAAGATAGATATCCTTGGTACAGGCTATCGAATCGATAGCTCAGACGGTCCTAAGAGACGTGGGGGCATGTGCTATCCTCTTAGAGACTTGGAATCTATGCTTCGCCTCATTATTGTTTGTGTATGTGCTAATACAGTTCGAGAGTGATTCCGAACTTGTATTTCCCTTAGTATGAGAGATACAGGGATTGGATAGCAGAGTATGCACGCACCATAATTTTTATGTGGGGTGTTGTTAGAATATATATATTATACGAGTATTTAATATATATTTATGAAATTCTGAAATTTGGAATTGCCTACTGTGCTATGGTAAGTAAGAAATGAATTTTGAATTTAAATTTGGAAATACTTATATTGAAAAAGTATAATATGACACTGGAAAACTTTATTAATAAATAAAGTTAAAATGAGAGCTTTGTTACTAAATGAAATTTTCCTTTTAAACAGTTATATTGTTCAGTTTTAAATCTTACGAGTAACCTAAGATAAGTTAAACCATTGGGAAGCTTAGTGCGATATAAGATAAGATAATCCGTTGGGAAGGTTAGTACGATAGGCGTGCACATTAGAAGAGAGGTGAGAATTTCTCAAGAGAGTGTCGCACTAATATGTTGTTGCATTGGCCTGTAAACATTTTAATTTTAAATCATTTACACTATCGGGCTCTGACCCGTTTCTATTTCTCTTTCTCTTATATATATATATGTATATATTACAGGTGCCCAGTCACAGGGGCGTCTTGCGTAGGATCCCTTGGAAGGAACGCTCTGCAGCTTAGGTGGGAGTTGCAAGCCTCTTGCTTAGACGACTTCATTTATTTGACTCCACTCCTAGCATATTCATTTAGTGGGGCATGTGTCACCCTTTCCATTATTCAGTTGTTTATTTGGACTTTGTGATTCAGTTATTTCTAGTATTGTCACTTTCGGATTTATTACTGTCTGGATGTTTTACTTTAAGTTTTAATGTTGGGATTTAGTTGTTGAATGTTTAAATTATTTGGATTATATGTTCCAGGATTATTGTGGTGTGATTCTCTAATATTGAATTGTTGTAAATAATTAAATCTTTGTTTTTAAAATAAAATTTGGAAAGTAATGTTTAAAAATGGTTTTGACACTTAGCTTAATTAATTAGGGTGTTTAAATTGGAAAAGTTATTTTTACGGCAGTGATGCTAAGAATGAACCAACTGTTCACCTTGATTTTAATTTAATAAAGGGGTGATCGCCCGGTATTTAATTAGGCGGGGTGTCACATTTATATAGGTTAAAGTTAATTTAGTCATAATGAATTTTACTACATGGGAGATTTAGTAATGCCAATGAATTAATGGGACTAATTATGTTTAAAAATGAGACTTATATATGATTCAAAATAATTCATTATCTTAATGCTTAATAACAGGTGAACATGACATGACACGTTAACATAACGAGTCGAGTTTTAATATGATTTTTTTACATGATCAAAAAGTCACCCATTTAGACACGAACCTGATAAGACCTAAAACACGTTAGAACTCGATATGAACACGAGTCGACACAACCCGTTGACAGGTCTATCTATTTTTCCCGTTTTTATTGTAATTTTATGTTACCTCCACACTAAAAATGTGAGTAAAAGTTAGTAAAAAAATAATCCACTACAATGCATATAAAATTTTAAATCATTCACGCATCACGCAGATTAAAATCTAGTGTGTGTGTGTGTGTGTGTGTGTATACACACACACATACATACATATAATGGGGATTGGAGAAACAATAATAAAATTCAAAAGTCTAGAGAGGTAAATAGTGATATCCCTAAAGAACATACTCTCTTTGTCCCAATTCTAAAAGATCAATACTAATTAAGGTGAGGGCCATTAATAGAGTAATTTTAAAATTTTAATTTATCCCTTATACTCTTTGATTACTTTTATTTCATTTGGGTGTCCTCTGGTAATAATAAATAAAATACCGAGGAGAAAAATTCATGTTAAAGTCTAATAAGGATCCGAGGTATAAGTCCAAACTAATAAACTCGTAGCCTTTAATAGAAGTCCAAAAACTCCAAACCAACAAATTAGACTATCTTTAGTCATCGTAACATAACAATCATTGAACTACGCCATCATTGTACAATTATTTACAAGTACTGTAAATTAAACTTGTTTTAATTAACATTATTGTTGTGGGCCAAATTATTCATGCTATGTAGACCTATGACATTGGTACTCCTCTCATCATAAGTACACACCTCAACACTTCATTCATATTTTATCACCTCCAAAACGACTTGGTTGGCATACCGGCTGACAAACTTTAGAAGATGAACTATCAGGAAGAAGAAAATCCATTCACATGGAAATTGCTAAGATACATTCTACACGTGCCTTAGAAGATCAATAATCTCATTCATTATGTTATAGGGTGAATGCCTGGATATATAAAGGCATTCAACCCCTTGGTTTTCGGACCCTTATAAATATCTTTAGCTTAAGGGACAAGTCTGGCACACATATGCAAGACTACCCAAAATTCTATGTAACTACCTTCAATCGTAAAACCATAATAGTGGACGTAGGCTTTCCTTAAGCTGAACCATTTTAAAAATCCTTGGCGTTCCTTATTATTTTCATTTACATTAATCAACTAATTATCTGTGATTATAAAATTATTGATTATTAGCTAATATAAAGTATCTACCAATTTTGGGCATCAACAGATTGACACCATCTGTGGGAATGACTTTTGGTCATGCTTCTCTACCCCTTTTATTCACTTGTTCACCTTAGAGCTGAGAGTAGCCTTGCACTTGCAGGAAATGTTCTAGATCCATCTACTCCCCCTAGTATTGTCAGATCTCTAAGGAATTTTACTTAATCTTATCAAAGGGAAGGAAGCCATACAAGGATTAATTAGGCAATTGGCTGGAACATTTCAAGATAAATCCACTGTCGTACCATCCAGGAGGGAAATGTCGCCTCATCCCATCAGAAATGAAAGAATTAGTTGCTCTAGATTCACTCATGATAGATCCTACCATCCCAGGAAACGTCATCAGTTCGATCTACTAATTACTATGATGATCGATCTTTCATCTCTGAACGACCGAGCGTGTTAGAAATCTTTAATAAGGCATCTTCTTTTGATTCTCTGGGTCCCTGAGTAATCAGATATTATCGCAGAGCGCTTGTTTGATCCCACGAGCATAGAGAAGGGTCAGGTAGATCCAGGGCTAGTATCAGAGGATCTATACTTATCGAGCAAAATTTTTTGGAAAAGAGCTCAGCACAGACGCACAACAAGGCCACCAAAGATACCTTAGCCAAATCCAAGCCAGAGGAACACTCTTAGAAGGGGTCCATACAGAGATTGGAAGATTGTTTAGGATAAATGGCTAAGACTAAGAATCCTTTATGGAGGATTTTTGTGAATGGATCTCCTTTCATTCAAGCTATTGTGAATTACCTGACACCTTCTAAGTTCAAACCCCCCGTGGTCATGCTCAAGTATGATGGTAAATTTGATCTCATCTTTTATATTGAGTAGTACCAAGCTACTGCTGATATTTATTCTGTTCTAGATGAGATGAGATGCAGAGATTTTTCAAGTATGATCACTAGTCCAACTTAGATCTAGTACAATAATTTACCCTGAGGGCAAATTGCCAATTTTCATCAGCTCTCCAAACTATTCATCAACAATTTATGCTTTAGAGAAAATCCAATCAAGAGAGTTGCCCATATACTCAGTGTTTGCTAACGAGCAGGAGAAATTACTCGAGAATATATCACTCATGTCAATAATGAGAAACTAGAAGTTTTTTTATTATGAGGAGAAAATAGTTATCACAAGTTTAATGATCGGACTGCTTCCTGAGAAGCTATATTATATATTGGCAAAAGAACCTCCAAAAACCATGACTGAACTGATTGCAAAAGATGGGAAGATCATGAATGCTGAAGAGGCTATGTCTGCTAAGCAAACCCCCGAGACAAAGTTCGAAGGCTAGAAGATATTTGACAATAAGGAACAGAAGGATAAGAAAGCTAAGAATCTTGAAAAGTATGAGGAATATACTCCTCTCACCATAGGTGCACATCATATTCTGGAAGAAATTAAGGGAAATAATGATTTAAAATGGCATGGGAAGCTAAAATTGCCTCACAACCGAAGGGATATGTCCAAGTATTGTGACTTTCATAAAGACCATGGGCAGACCACTGATAACTGTATTACTATCAAGAATGAGATGGAATCACTCATACGTCAAGGAAAGTTGACCAAGTTTGTTAATAGAACTGGAGGTCGGGACACGAGAAAAAGGTCAGAATTTCCTTGTAAGAACAAAGACGACAGGAAAAGATGATAAGATAATGATTCTGAAGATGACCCCGATTTGTCGAATAAATCGATAGAGCCTGAACATGATACATGTATGATATCTTTTGGCTTTAATTTCATTGCAGGAGGGACGCTGAAGGAAAAAATGGAGTAGTAGAAAGAAAGTCTTACTTCAATGAAGCGCAAGCTTGCTTTTCCCTTAGGAAAGCCAATCTAACAGACTAAGTAGATGGTCGACCCAAAAAAGTGACAAAAGATAAGCTTGTCATCGATTTCTATAAAATTAATTTATCAAGAGTTTTGTACACTTGTGACGATCCTCTACTTATCACCTATTGAGTACATCACACCAGGATCGCGAGAATTCTCGTAGATAACAGTACCTCAGTTGATATCATGTTCTACAACTGCTTTCATAGCCTATGGATGAGAGATAAAAAAATTGGAACCTTACCATTACCCTTAATCATCATTTTTGGAGAATAGGTTTATCCTTTGGGGTTTGTCAAGATGGAACTATTGATCGGCAGTTGGCCAGCAAGCAGAACAGAGAAGATTCGATTCTTCTCCTGGAAAAAAATGTTCCTTGAACGTAGAATATGATCCCGGTGGGGTTAGATTAAAGGCGTTTGAATTAGTGGCATCCATAGTTCATCTGTGCATGAAGTTCCCCAGTCACTATGGGGTAGGTGTGGTAAAGAGCGATGAGAAGAGGCTAGATAATGCTACTATACCTTTGCCGACCAACAGGAAGTTCAGAAGCGCACCACCACCTATCAAATCGACACTTTAGATCTTCATGAAGAAATTGAGTTGGTCAAAGAGGAGGGTTGTGTAAGCCACGAAAACCATTTGTACTAGATGATGAAAAGCTTGAAGGAAAACACCAGAATGGCTCAAACCTAAGACCTTCCCTCAATCAGGAATTGATTACATTCCTTAGAGAGAGAAAACACGTGTTTGCTTGGATCCATGAGGATATACCCGGAATTCACCCTAATTTCATATGCCATGGGCTCGAGATTAACAAATATGCGAAGTGGATTAAGCAGAAATACAGGGTATTCAGTCCCGAGAAAAATGTGGCTATCCAAGAAGTCGATAAATTGTAACACCACAACAAAACAAATAACTAGTGGAAATTTTTTTTGTCACCAATTGAAAAAATTTCATCACCAAAAATATTTTGTGAAGAAAAAAATTTCGTCAAACGTCTATCATGAAAGCCCCATCGCTAAAGGTTTTAGTGAGAAATACAAATTTCATCACCAAATAGTACAACTTTTGGTGACAAAATATTCTCCGTCGCGTAATAGCAAGCATTTAGTGACAAAATTATTTGTAGCCAAAGATCTTATTTTTGTCACAAAAATGCAAATTTTGTCACCTAATGTATATGATAATATGCAAAAGAATAACCATATAGTGACAAAATTAATATACATCGGGGAAAAAATATTTTTGTCACGAAATGAATTTTATTGTCAAAAAATTATAAATTTCAAACTCATAATTTTCTCATTTCAATTTCAATTTCATATATATATATATATATATATATATATATATATATATATATATATATATATATATATATATATATTCAGTCGAATACATATTAATTATAGAATTGACTAAATTTCATCGACATTATATAAGTAATCAACTACAATAAAAAACATAATAAAAAAATAAGGTTCAAAAGATTATATAATTAATACAAAAACATTCGTACAGATATCTCAAAACCATTGATCAATTAAAAAGTAGTCTACATCGTTTGTTACAACACATCAACTAAGGCATTAGTTTCTAACTTAATATTTCTTAAGGCATTAAATTCTAATCGATTACAATGTATCCTCCAAAAAAAAATTTTCAACATATTTGTTAAGTTCTCCTTCCACCTTCATCATCATCCCAAAAATAAATTCCAAAAAAGCGTCCTCACAATGTCCCAATCTGTAATTCAAAAAGTACCAAGGCATTAGTTTATAACGTTATAAGTCTATTAACAATTGATAAATATAATAACATAAACTAAGAAATAACATGCATTGAGTTAAACACCCAAAAAATTACAAAATTCAATTTTATTTTATTTTAATATTTTAAAATAATTCGGTCGAGTTTCTTTTTCTAGACTAAAACCACCCTATTAAATTAAAAAAATGAAAAAGTCAAGAAATCTAATGATAATCCACCAAAACTCCCCTTCCACCGATTCAAAAGATAAGGTAATAGCATCTCCAATATTTAAAAAAAAATCGACAAAGTTTCCTTTGTTTATAGACTAAAATCACCCTATTAAATTAAACTATAAAAAAGTCAAGAAACCTAACAACAATCCACTAAAATATCCCTTCCAACGATGCAACAAATAAGGTCATGACAAAAGCATGATTAACACAAATATGAAAAAATTCAAATTGAACTTTATCAGCTGATATCAAGAAGGAATGCCAACAGCTTGAAAGAAACAGAGTAACATAAAAACCTGAGATAAAAAATCAATGCATTCCCTTCTGGTGTAAGTTTCAAAGGACATCTTCTCTGCGAGTAGTACACTGGGAGTCAAAGGAAAAATCATTTGATTTGTATCCAATCTGTTTTTGAATACATTGAGGACATAATTAGTACAAAACAATATAAACCCAAATACTACATACAGTAAATTATCACAGAATAACTAAAAGTTAATCTCGAAAATATGAACAATAGCAATACCGTGATGATCTGTTCTTGGTTCAGTCAATATGAGGACACGGGACTATCCGAATTTTTCAAATTGTTATTTTGTTTAGTCAACTGATTGAGTAATCACCAGGATACAAAGTTGTGTTCATTGCTACTGCTACTAACAAGATGCTATAACACAATAGCAAAATTGTAAATAATAACTGTAGTGGAAATATAAATACAATTATGGAGTGAATTAAAAGGGATAACAACCATTTTGAAAAGGGGTGGTCCCTATGTGTGTGTTTCAAATTAAACCAATTTATACCAAAAATAGTCCAACTTTTAATTAGCACCAAACTAAGTTGTGAAAAAACAATTTTTACTTTAAAATTTTTTTTAGCTTGATTAATCCTAAATATGCATATAGTGATTAAAGCAAGTAAAGTAAAGTAAAGAATACTCATGATGCCGAATGTACGAGGAAAAAATCCAAGACGGAAAAACAACCTCGAACGACCCAAGCCAGACAATCACTGTGAATGTGGAATTACAACGAACAAATATAAGACTCATTCAACGACTCGATCTCCACGGGTCTTGACGCTCTTCTGATCTTCAACCACTCCTATCACAGTGCCCACGCATAAAGTCCTTCTTCCACGATACCTACCCACAACACACGCATCCACGTATGTCTCGGTGTCCACCGAATGGCTTTGTTACGTCTACGATGTCGAATATGAATTCCTTCTCTTTTCTTCACCGTAAAACCCATATGTTCAAGTATAGAACAAACCTTCCTTATGCAGCAAGATCACATAAACATATAGTAACGATACCTCGGATCTTTGCAAACTCTAAGGATGTGTTTTATCTGTGAAACCTTACAAAAACATGTGCAAACACGTTACTGGATCGTAACCTGTTTTTCCAGAATGCACACATGTAAAATCTGACAAAACCACGCTTTAAATAGGAAAATATCACCGCCTCAAAAAATGTGTCGCTCGAACGAGATTGGCTTGTCGTTCGCGTGACATAGCTATCTCGCTCGAACAAAGTATAGATGTCATTCGAACTACGCGCGTGTCATTTTGACTTTTTCTTTAAAATGTCTCTTCAAAAAGAGATCCAATTAAGTCAAACTCTATTTCAAGCTTATTAGAATAAAATGTAGTGTAAACGTTTAAAACAATTTTAAAACATTTTTCTTATAAAAATTACATCCTTATCTTTTACAAAAATAATTCTGAGAACCATTAATTATACGCATTCATACCTGTGTGATCTCGAAATGCAATTAACTTGAAGATGAATAAACTTGAACCAATTAAACTTCGACATGATTAATTCTTTGAAGCTTTGCCGCAACGTCTTCAATTTCTTAAATATGTCATAGACCAAATGGGATCATGACAAAATAAAATCTCCCTATGACATATTAAAAACATAGTTTTGTTCACAAAATTAAATCAAAACAATACAGGGACTCAATTCGAAATTTATGTCCTTACAAATCTCCCCCTTTGACTATTCCGGGACAATACTAAACCTGTGAAATGACTAAGTCGGGCCATCAAGCCGTATGACGTCTAAATCCCATCCTATAAACCCAAAATAAAAAATTACAGGACATGGAATAGTTTATGTAGCACTGACAAGCATGAACTATCTGAATCTGATGTAGACTTGAAATCTCGAATCTCTAAAGCATACCTACACACATGAAATAGACAAACAAATACCCAGTGAAGTATGGAGGAACAAATGAAACCAATATATATCAAAATGATACCAACTTTTCAATAGATACCAATATGAATAAACTCTGAAAAATCATTTGTTAGACAATTGAGCAACAAAATGATACCAATTTGTAAAATATGTAATCAAAACATGATCAACAAATCTCAAATCTCCCCCTACATCACATAAATATCTCCCCCTTTTTGTCTCGAATAGACAGTCCGGTGAAAAGATAAACCAATCAACAAGTATCTAGCATGAGAATAGACTAATTAAAAATCGCTAGATAATCATGAAACAACCAGCTAAATATGATGAATAGATGACAAATCTGTTGCTAGAAACCAATGAATCACACCAAAAATATAGCAAACTAATCAGGTGTGATAAATGGAATCATATGAAAAATATCAATTTTGAACCAATCTAAGCTGCATATAAACCAGTCAGTCCAAAAAGCTTCCAGCAGTACCAAAAAAATATACCACAATAAGCAGGGTGCTGCAAAACAAAAAGGCAAAGAAATACCATACTATCGTTCGAACGATTCAGGGGCGTCGCTCAAATGAGACTTCTTGTGACAAGGAGATGTCGTTTGAACGACTTCTCACGACATGCCAAATTTTCTCAGATTCCCAAAAATATCATGAATTTTTGCCCAGTGAAAAAATTTCCAGAAAAAGCACACTGGAAGGGTCTGACAGCAGCAAAACAGTGCTAAAACAGTAATCTTTTTACCGAAAATGCAAAAACGCATACAAACAAACAATGCGAGTTACATGCAAACATAGTACCGATGTGCTTAAACGTGGACATGGAATGTATGGGCATGAAACTACAACAAATGAGTCACAATTCCAACACACCGAAAAGATCTAGAAGCTCTAATTGATAGCGATAAATCATCAAACTTTATCATAGCCATATGACAATTAAAATGTGAGCTTAAGGAACTAAACATACTACATGCACACAAATCCATAATTTTAACAATTCTACAAACAATAACGTCAAATTGCAATGTTTTAACATTTTGGATTAGTTGTGCAAACCCATTTAATTTTCTCCAACCAAACTCCTTCATAAACATACTTTTTAAAGTTCTTTTGAGGTTTCTAGCATTCTCAACTTAGAGAAAATCTTATTGGCCCTTTTTCTTAGCGTATTGCCTTTTATTTTGGGCTCTTTTAAACGGTGGCTTTCACGACGAGTTAATTTTGAACTCTCGTAGCCCTTTCCCGTGAATCACTCATCATTGTTTCCAATTCGGTATCAATTCAAATCCTCACGATAAATGATTCTTACATGCACAATTCTCATTAAGTCTACTTACACATAGATGAAAAGATTGAGATAAGAGTGCCTCACCAAATTCAAATATGCAAGTAGAGTCAAACATCCATATAAACTCGTGCATGTGTGAAATGTTGGGATATATACAAAGTCTAATAAAATTCAAGCAACTTCAAAACAACCCCATATAAATAATGGTTAAGAACATTCCAAGCATCGATAATAATGACCAAATGTCCTAGCCACATGGATAATGAAACGATGGGGGAGGGGGGGGGGGGGGGGGCAAGCACACCAATATGCCACATAAAACATGTAAACTCAAAAACAAGAAAGCAAACTATCTTCGGTTTTTCAAAAATTTTATCAAAAATAATTTTTTTTTATATTTTTCAATAAAGACTCAAACAAATGAAAAATATAATACAAAGATATAAACATGTCATAACACTAGGAAGAATATATCATGAAGTAAAACTAGCGTATAATAAACAAATTCATGCAAGTAACTATCCATAAGAAATAGCATGTGACGAATCATGCGCAAGCATGTGAGAATCAACCAACCTAGCATTTAGCATCTCCAAAACGGCTTTCCTAACCCAAACCGGTGTATACCTAACAAACCGGGTTTGGGGAATCATCGGGACACTACGTTTAAACTTCCTCGGGTCCTTTTTAAGATCATAGCAAAAACTCTAAAGGTGACCTTTGCTACCACAATGCGAACATGTGTAAACTTGTCAATTACCCCTAGAAGGTTATCTCCCTCCCCCTCAATGTGAGAAAACTTATCCCTTAGAGCCTTTTCTCCTGGAACAAAATCATTAATCGAATTATTTTCCTCAACGACACAAACCCTAGAATTTCTCAAATCCTTAAACTCTTTTTCTAAAATGAGGACTCTGTCATCACTCTCCTTTTTACCCAATTTTAACATATTAAAATCATTAAACAAGGAAACAAACTTCTCACGACAAATATCTCTTTGAATTTTAAACGTTTGCAAATATTCAATTATATTTTTAAAACAGTAATTTTCTTTCTCCAAAACTTCAATACGTTTTGCAAACTTTAAATTCAAACGATGTAAATCATCAAAGCTTAGAGAATCCATCGAGAGAAAACAAACACAGGAGAGATAAACAAACGCATGGGATCACAAAACAAATAAATTATGTTTTTAGCTCTGATACCAATTTGAAAAGGGAGTGGTCCCTGTGTGTGTGTTTCAAATTAAACCAATTTATATCGAAAATAGTTCAACTTTTAATTAGCACAAAACTAAGTTGTGAAAAACCAATTTTTACTTTAAACCAATTTTAGCTTGATTGATCCTAAACATGCATCTAGTGATTAAAGCAAGGAAAGTAAAGTAAAGCAAAGAATACTCACAACGCCGGATGTACGAGGAAAAAACCCAAGACGGGAAAATAACCTCGGACGACCCAAGCTAGGCAATCACTATAAATGTGGAATTACAACGAACAGATAAAAGACTCACTCAACGACTCGGTTCCCATGGGTCTTGACGCTCTTCTTATCTTCAACCACTCCTCTCACAGTGCCCACACCGAAAGCCCTACTTCCACGATACCTATCCCCAACACACGCGTTCACGTATGTCTCGGTGTCCACCGAATGGCTTTAATACGTCTACGATGTCGAACAAGAAGTCCTTCTCTTTTGTTCACCGCAAAACCCATATGTTCAAGTATAGAACAAACCTTCTTGGTGCAGCAAGATCACATAAACACATAGTAATGATAAATCAGATCTTTTCAAACTCTAAGGATGTGTTTTAGCTTTGAAACCTTTGAAAAAATGTGCAAACACATTTCTGGATCGTAAACTATTTTTCCACAAAGCACACTTGTAAAATCTGACTAAACCAAGCTTTAAATTGGAAAACATCATCGCCTCGAAAAATGTGTCCCTCGAATAAGATTGGCTTTTCGTTCGCGCAACATAGCCATCTCGCTCGAACGAAGTACAAATGTCGTTCGAAAGATGTGCATGTCATTTTGACTTTTTCTTTAAAACGACTCTTCAAAAAGAGATCCAATTAAGTGAAACTCTATTTGAAGCTTATCAGAATAAAACATAGTGTAAACGTTTAAAACACTTTTAAAACATTTTCCATATAAAAATTACATCCTTATCTTTATAAAAACAATTCTGAGCACCATTAATTATACGCATTCATACCCGTGTGATCTCGGAATGCAATTAAATTGAAGACGAATAAACTTGCACCAATTAAACTTCGGCATGATTAATTCTTTGAATATTTGCCGCAACGTCTTCAATTTCTTCAATACGTCATAGACCAAGTGGTATCGTGACAAAATAAAATCTTCCTATGACATATTACAAACATAGTTTTGTTCACGAAATTAAGTCAAAATAATATAGGGACACAATTGGAAATTTATGTCCTTACACATATACTTTTTATGTTCTTTGTAGTAGATTATTAATTACATATACAAAATTATGTACAACACTATTTTACTATCAATATATAAATAAAAATCTACAAAAATTTTAAAGTTTAAGACATAAATCAACTACTTTCTTTTGCAAATAAAATTTAGAGAATATCTTACACAAACAACTTTGTACAACCAATTACAATACCTTCACAAGATAACTCTTAAAAGACAATCACATTACTTTTGTGCATATAAAGAATTTGTGTACTAATAGATTTTTAAAAAATAAAAATATAATAAGGGCCGTATGGCACGTCTTATTTTCCACCTCTCCCCATAGTGTCTTGTACAGGTTCCTTGCCATCATTTTGGCCAACACATAGTCCAAATTACAAAAATATATAAATTTTGAAACCAGACTTCGAACATATATTTAAGTAGTTCAAATATATTGAAAGAGTGATAAAGAGACAGACCCAAACACACATCCAAGTTAACTATATCATTTTTCCTCGAAAGAAATATTTCTATCTAGTGAATATAAGTTGTGAATGATAGTACATAAAGAATCAATGTAAAAATAATGTAAATGGAATCATTTAGAAAGTGGCTATTTATATTAACTCTTACATGTTCATAGCATCTCTTGCAATATGCAAAACAGAATGGGAGTGGTGACAGAACAATGCATCAATAATAGGTAAAGAATGGGGTATTGATAACTTCCATGTGTCCATAGTAGGTATAGGTTTATTAGATACTATTATATTTACAACTCATTATGTGTTAGTTTAAATTCATAAGTTCAATTACCTCAATAGAGTCTTCCTGGTCTTTGCATGCATTATATACAACTCAAATCCTTCTATGTTATCTTGATGGAACTTGAACATGAGGCTACTCTGTTTGATTAACTATCCACAAAAATGTGATGGAGTTGTGTGATGTATATATATTTATAAAGGAAGTCACAATGATAAGGATAAGTACAAAAAATTCCCACAAGAGATGGAAACATATTTGATCTTCATAAAATACAAAATTCAAATTATAAAAGAATGAGAAGTTTTTGGGTAACACGACCCCTCAAGTTAATCGTGATGTGGAGCCTATCGTCAACATGTTGCAGAGAAATTCAAATCGAGATGCAAAGGGTCCCTACGTCATTATGTCGATAATTTGACCGTTCATTAAGACAAATTGAACATGGAGAGTTCGTCGAGATACCTTTCACGAACAAAAGGGAATTCGATTTCAACGTGGTTTGTGTGGGCATGAAATACCTAGTGAAATGACATGTAAAAGGAACAAATATTGTCACTAAGAAAATAAAAAGTCTAATATATTTGAAGGGTGTCATTGTAAATATTATGACTCAACCGATGATCCATTCTTTATTCCATACATTAGAATTTATACATGAGAATCGTACTGTAAACATGGAGAGAACCCACAAAAATAGTTAACAACCTTAGACTTAGTACTTCCATGTATATCTCTAACTTTCTCATAAAAAACATTAATAGCACGAAGTGGACTTGTTCAATAGTGGAATGTTTGAGCTTTAGACTATTTTTCAGCTCTGGAGAATATGTTCAGCTCCAATTTTTATTGAGTTTTATCGCTCTCCTTCAAGCGTGAGTGTGAGGATTGAAGCATGCCAAGATTTTTGAGAAGAAAACAAAAAATATCCTTTGGTAAGGATTTAGTGAAAATATCGAGAATTTTAGATCGGGAAGGAACATAAGATGTCACAAGAGAGCCACGAGCAACTTTTTCATGGATTGAATGAAAGTCTAGCTCAATATGTTTGGTACGTGCATGAAAAATAGGATTATTGGACACGAATAAGGCAGTATTATTATCACATTAGTGGACACAAATAAGGCACTATTATTGTCCCAGAAAACAACCAAAGAAGGTGTTAAAGGAACTCAAATGTCACAAAGTACATAGGTAACCAAAGTGAGGTCGATAGTTGTGATGGCCATGGCATGACATTCTAATTCATCACTAGAACAAGAAAATATAAATTGCTTTTTTGACAACCAAGAGATGTAATTTAAACCCAAAAAGACACACGATCCACTTGTAGAACGTCGAGTATCGAGAAAATTAGCTTAATCAGCATTGAAGAAAGCATATAATCTTGCAGATAAGCAAGAGAGTATGAGAATGTAATAGTCATGGGTGGCAACGATATAACGAACAATACTTTTGACGTCTTGAAGGTGGAAGGATGTGGGTTGATGCATAAATTGACAAATCAAATTAACGACATGAGAAATGTCAGGGAGAGTGATTAGTCACGAATATTGCATTAAAAACCCCTGCCTCATTCTATATATCTGTCACAACATGAGAAACTCTATCCGAATTCTATATATGATTCAAAAGCAATGATATGAAAATATCTGGAAAAATGATCCAAAATAAGCAACTAAAATACTCACCCAACAATTTGGAAGCAGAAAGTCCCTAAAATAATCGTTATCACCTAACAAAGGAAAATATCTAGATTGAATAACGACATTCAACGAATGAACAAATTATTCTGGGTAAGGGAAATGAATATCCTTGATAATTTAAAGTTTCAATATCAATCAAAGTTTCATTCCTAAGAGGTGGATCAACATTAACCGAAAATTCTTAGCTCTAGATATAAATTTACATTTATAATTTGTCTTTCCCTTCTACCATGTCTCCGAACATGATGTTGACCTCTACAAAATGTCTTCCACACCTTCTATGAAAGTTAAAAAGATTATCAATCTTTAATATGAGTGACTTAAGCTCATTCTTCAAGTTGTCAAGAAGATTATCAATTATGTACCCTTTAGGCTTAAGTTTTTACATCCTTGTTCATTTGTTAGGCCTATATCACTCGATCAATTTAAATTACAAATAAATGTTATCCATATTTTTCCAACCCGAGTCACAAATTAGTAACCACTAATGAACGGTTGGGTATAATAATGTAGTTAATCCTTAACTTGTTGCAATGAGGCATAACTAGATGGTTAGATGTATAAAATATTCATGCAAATGGAACGAGTCATCAGGGTCTAAAAGTGAAAAAACTTACTAAATCTTCTCTGCATGGTTGAATCACAACTAAGGAAGTGAGTTTTCAAACCAAAAGTATTCATCATCCACAACAGAATGCTCATGGAAGCCAAAAACATCAATTACCCTATTATCTTATCTATATATGTGACTAATGGAACAAATTTGTATTTTTAACTCTTTTCACTATCTAATATCATAGGTAATAAACCCTGAATCCAAAGCATTAAGATTTACATGGGATCACTGGCATCAACCACTAAGTGACGATGTAATATCTCATGGGATCCCTGGCATCAAGCTTTACATAGTTCAACCAGTTAGCATTCAATAGGTGGTGTTGTAAGGGGTAAAGTAGTGGATGAATCCCCCAATGGGATTTTAAGATATTGTGAAAGCGAAGCAGTGGATCAATTACAAATTGGATTCTGCCAACACCCTAGATTCTATCACACACATTTGGATGACCTTACTGCGTTGCACACATTACAAATTCCACATTCACATCCCTCACCATCAACTGTCATATCACTTAAACCCTCCCACTTTCAACTTCAAAATTATTCTTTCTAGGGTTATATTGATAATAGCTTGCGGTACGGGTAAAGTGAGTGAGAACAAGGATAGATAAGGTAGATCAAATGTTAATATCTAATGTGATAAATTAAATTCAATTATTTAATTACGAAAATTTCAAGTGTCATTATTCATTCTAGAAAGATAAGGTAGATCAAATGTTAACGTGTAATGTAATAGTGTGGTAGCCTAGTTATGGAGTTGAATATAAATAAAATGAATGAAATTTGGAATTTACTGGATGGTGCCAACCCAACAAGATAACAACTGAGCAAAAAAACCCTGGATGGAGCCAACCCAAC
Organism: Sambucus nigra; assembly: GCA_949130495.1. Taxonomy (NCBI): domain Eukaryota; kingdom Viridiplantae; phylum Streptophyta; class Magnoliopsida; order Dipsacales; family Adoxaceae; genus Sambucus; species Sambucus nigra. Next base: position 286,468,036 of record OX422209.1, on the reverse strand, counting down.
AAGATAACAGCTGTGCAAAAAAAGAAAAAAATATGAAGTAGTAGGCACCTTGTCACCAGAGAAACAATAGTGCTTGAGGGTTTGAGGATCGAAGGATTGTGCGAATGAGGGATTGAAGATTTAGCAGAATGTGTGTTAGGTATCTAAGAGTAGGGGTATAAATTCAGGCCAATGGGTTGTGTTTTGACCTGGATTGACATGACACGACTATATTTTAGGTAACACGAACATGACCCATTATAAAGTCGTGTATTTTTTGCCAACACAAACACAACTCGTTTATAGTACGACCCCACACGACTAACACGATATAAAAAGTGTGTCAATTTGACACCACACAACACGACCCATCTTGACCAACATTTTAGCCCATTTGTACTGATTGACACAAAAACAGAAATATTAGTGTTTAAAAAAATATAGTTGTTTAAAAACACCATATTTCGAGCATAAAAATCCTTCCAAATTACTAAACCATGTATGCATACCCTCACCAATAATAAATCAACAACCAAACGACCTCAAAACCTATCAAATTCAATGTGGGGGATTATTAATTCTAAGGACATCGGTATAAGACAAAGTGGGAATTTAAGATATTATAGTGAAGATTCAAGCAATGGACTACAGTATTAAAAAAATGCTTAAGAACAAAAAGCCCTAGTTTGCAATTTCTAAATTTCAGTGTCAATCCATGGAATAAATGATAAATCGATGTATAAAAATGAAGAAAAATGCAAATACGAGGAATGTAATGAAAGAAATTATAGAAAAAATAGTGAAATCCAACCTAGAAACGAAATTACAACCACTGCCATTTCCCCATCCCACACATCCTAAAACCTGCTTGATTTCGTGAACCTAAATCTCCTCAACAAACCTCATAAGACGTCTCATCATCATCCATCTACACCAACCCCCTATCAAATTCCATCGTTCATACCATATCTCCATTAGAACCCTGGCCTCTGCACCGAACCTGCATCATCCCCCCCCTGTGTTCCATCTTCAACCCAAATAGACATAAAATGAATAAGGCAAGAAAATAAGTCATCAAAATCCTTTCATCAATGGCGTACCACCACCACTATAACACCGTCATGACCATAACTGTCACGATCTCCTTTCGCTACTTGTCCAGGGACTCACTGAAGCCCTAGTTTTGAAGTACCAGATTGTGAAAGAGTTGAACTACAAAAGAAGAGTTAGTACGGGCTTAAAGACAAAAAAAATGGTGAAAATGAAACTGACTACTAGTGGGTATTAGGGGGAAAATGATTTGAGGGTTTAGAAGAATGGGTATCTGAAAATATTTTGTTATTTTTTTTTATTAATATGTAATGAAATTTTTTTGTCACTAATTAAATGTTTTTTTGTGATAAATTTATTTGTTATCAAATGTACGATAATTTTTTCACGAATAGATAAGTCCAATATTCTAACGTGTGAGAACAAAGGCGCAAAAAAATTATGACTATTTGGTGGCAAATATTATTAACTCATCACCAATTAAACAGCATCCCATACATTTCATGACAAAATTAATTTTCCTAATGAAAAGGTAATTTTTAGTGAGAAAATTACTTTTGTCCATATATTTTTGTCATAAATAAGACATTATGTTGTAGTGTAAAAAGACCATTTCATTGAGAATGTCAAGTATCCCAGCTGGTTGGCAAACGTAGTAACGGGAAAAAAGAAGAATAACAAATGGAGAATATGTGTGGTTTTTACCGACCTCAACAAAGCAAGCCGAAAAGAAAATTTTCCTTTGCTTAGGAATGATAAATTGGTAGATGCAATGGAAGGTCACGAGTTATTGGGCTTTATGGATGCCTAATATGGTTACAACGAGATCAAAATGAAACCAGAAGATAGATAAAGAACGTCTTTCATCACCAGCTGAGGTACCTGCAACTACGACGTTATGCCTTTTGGGCTTAAAAATGCTGGAGCAACATACCAGAGACTGGTGAATAAGGTTTTTGAAGAACAAATTAGGATGAACATGGAAGTATATGTGGATAACATGCTCACCAAGATCAATGTGTCTTCTAACTACATCAACGACCCGAGTCATATGTTTGATCAATCGAAAAAATATCAGATGAAGATAAATCCAACCAAGTGTGTGTTTGGTGTATAGGAAGAAATGTTCCTCGGATTTATTGTGAATCAAAAGGGAATTGAAGCCGACTAAGATAAAATAAAGGAAATGAATGAGATACAATCTCCCACATGCAAGAACGTGCAAAAATTGGTTGGAAGAGTGGCTTCCCTCAACGAATTTGTGTCCAGCGCCACTGATAAGTGCCTACAATTCTTTCATATACTTAGGAAAAACTTCTAATGGAATGAAAACTGTGAAAATGCCTTTAAGGGGTTGAAGAAGTACCTGGGGTGTTAACCATTGCTCTCCCTCCAAATTTGGGAGAAAAAATATATTTATGTTTGGTTATTTCAGAGTCATCTGCTAGCTTGGCATTTATCAGGTTGGAAGATAGAGTTTAAAAGTCAGTGTATTACACAAGCAAAGCATTCATAGGAGCTAAAGTCGGTATCCCCACCAAGTAAAGTTAGCCCTTTCACTTATTAAATCTTCAAGGAGGATGAAACCCTAATTTTAAGTACAGACATTGTGGTTTATACTGATTTATTATTGCAACAGACACTTCACAAGCCAAAAAAATCAGGGAGATAGATGTCCTGGGAAGTTGAGCTGGGAGAATAAGAAATCCTTTATGAGCCAAGGATAACAGTGAAAGACCAGGTTATAGCTAACTTTATTATAGAATTCACGTATCCATAGGTAATCATTACTCCAAGTTTGCCTGTCGGGAACACTTCCTTGGAAGAAAACTCCACTCCAAAGCAAACTGAAAAGATCGTCGACCAACCTAAAATATCTGCTGCTTACGAGATGGCTCATAGGTGCAGTGAACAGACCAAGAAAATATTCCAAAAAGGAGTATTATCCAAAGAAAGGTTCAATAATGACATTCCACTTTTAAAGTTATACGTAGATGGATCATTATATGCTACTGAAAGTGGAGCAGGTCAAATTCTCAACACTCCGAATGAAACTGACGTGGAGTATGCATTTCGTTTTCAATTCCAAGCCTCCAACAAGAAATAAGAGTACGAAGAATTTACTGTTTTGGAGTTAGGTTATCATTAGGAGTAGAACATGTTGTGACACATAGTGATTCTCAGGTGATTGTTAACCAAGTGCTTCAAATATATAAAGTAAAGGGGGACCTCATGACCAGGTATCTTTCCAAAACCATGGAAGTCATCTCCAAGTTTTCTATAGTCAAAATGGTAAGAATACGAAGGACAGAGAATGTTGAACATATGCACTTGCTCGGCTGGCCTCAATAACCAAAATAGAACTCAAAAGAACCATCCCCGTGGAAATCCTTGCACGCAGAAGTGTAGATGTGGATGTTATGGTCAGTCTTGTTATGATGTATTTAGGACCTTTATGGATGGATCCTATCAGAAAATATATTGACAAATGCATACTACCTGCTGATCCAAAAGAAACTAGGAAGTTGAGGTTCAAGGCAACCAATTATGTGTTAGAACGAAGAGTCTTAAACAAAAGAGGATACATTATTGCATTGCTTTGTTATGTTCACCCAGTCGAGGTACCAGACTTGGTTATAGAGGTTCATGAAGTTCCTTATGGGTCTCATTCAACTGGACGATCATTACTACACATGATAGATATGCAAGGATACTATTGGCTAACTATGAGAGAAAATTGCCTTTTTTTTGTAAAGAAGTATGATAAATGCCAAAAAAAAATTATGATTGATAGAAGACTGAGGTCTACCTTAACTCCCATTACTTCCCCTTTTCCTTTTTCTATTTGGGCAATTGATATGGTCAATCGATTGTCAAGGACCAGGGGAAGGTTAGTGGACGTGGATTACTTCACCAAATGGGTGGAGGCTGACACATTGGTTGAGATGCCTTATGAAAGAGTTTTCCAGTTCATATGGAAGCACATCATTTGCAGGTTTGGAATGCCATATGCTTTCATCACTAACTATGGCACACAATTTGAAAATGAGTAGTTTGAAGAGTATTATATTCAATCCTAAAGCCAAAAACTTCATTATCCCTCTAAACACCCACAGTGAAATGGAAAAACATTGGTTACCTACAAAACCATACTTGATGGCTTAAAAAGAGGTTTGATGATTCAAAGGGAAACTAGATAAATGAACTACACAACGTTCTTTGGGCATATAGAACTATGCCAAGGAAAACTCCCGATAAGACTACTTATATGCTTGCCTTTGGAACATAAGCTATGGTACCAGCCGAGGTAGGTCTGTCGACTCATAGGGTGTTAAAATTTGATTCTCCCAAGACTGATATCATGAGGAGATTAAATTTAGATATGATTGAAGAAGTTAGGGAGGATGTTTCACTTTAAATGGTTGTTTATTAATAAAGGTCTGTTTGATTCTATAATATAAGAGTCAAGCTGACCAACTTGAAAGAAGGAGACTTTGTCTTTAAAAAGGTAATCCATAAGGGAAACAAGTTGGCACCAAACTGGTATGGTCCTTACCACATCTCACCAATCGCCTGACCAGGAACCTATTGCCTGAAGACACTTAAAGGGGAAGAATTAAAGAATCCAAGGAACACCGACCACCTCAAAAAATATTATCAGTAATTTTGATTTGATGTAATCATTTCATCCAATTTAATAAAGTTGTGATTTCCTACCAATTAAGTATCCTTTTTAAGTTTTTTTTAGATACGGTGATGATACATATCCCCAACAAACAAACTAACAAACTTTTTCAACTTTAAAATTCAAAATTTCTTCACAATTCAAACTTTTCCAACTTCAAATTTTTTTAAAAAAAGTTTGGATTTCATGTATGACTTCGTCTTTGAGATGTCACGAACAAGGAGTCCCATTAACCTCAATAAACTTTTCCAACTTCAAGAAAGAAAATTCTTTTAGACTTCATGTTTGACCTCATATTTGACAGGTCATAAACAAGAAGTTCCTGAAACTCCATGTATGACTCCAAGTCAGGAACAAGGAAGTTTTACCCGACAAAATTAAATTCAGGAAAGACCTACATTCCTAATACACTTGGTCTCCACTGGCACCTAATGCAAGTACTTGGTTTTAAAAACATTTAATCTGAGTGAATTAGTAGAACCTAAGGTCTTCTAACTCAAGTTCATAACTTGATCAAAATAATTAAGCTGGTTAGTGGGCCACATAGTCAATACACTAATTATAAAGCTTAACTACGGAGAAAAGACTAAAATTAATATATAAATATATATGCTATAAAATAGTCTTTTTATTCCATTAATAGTTGATACAATCAAAGAAAAGTCAAGAAAAATAAGTTCATTCTATGGGGTGTTTCCCTTCGACTTTACTCATCCTAGATGGAAGATCATCAAAGAGTATTGGGCAAAGTTGTATTTCTAAAATCTCTAGGACTATTACGCCTGCTGTTGCTCGGTCGGTCCAATAGATGAGGGGAATGAATAATCATCTTCACCTTTACGGCCTTAATACCCTTAGTATTTTCTCACAAATCTCTCAGGAATGGTGTTGGTAGAAATCCATTTGGCATCAATCTTAAATGGAGGGTCAGGATAATCCAACATGCTTGGATCATGATAATACCACAAATCACCTTTTTTCTTATATCTTTAGTAGTCCCAACATGTTTAACCAACCCCATTGATTTCCTTTACGATGAGCTTGCTTCAGATGATCATCCAGGTGAGTTAAGGCTTCATCATATCCATCCATCTAGATAGCTTTGGGTTGTTTGTGGAAGTGAAAAGTTAGTTGGGCCACTTTGTCTTGGAGCTTCTTAATGGATTTATCTTTTTCTTATAACAACGTTTCTTTGTAAGCTAAGGTCTTCTTAGTTCTCTCTTCATCCACAATTGGCCCAGGAACAACTACTTGTCTAGAGGATTGGCTAGACTTTGTTTTCTTCTTCTTTAAGTTTTCTAACTCCTCGAACAGTCTGCCATTCTCAAGTTCCAGAAGAGTTACACCTTCAAACGACACAACTTTAGCCGACTTCTTCAAGCTCAACAACTCATTCCTTAAATTTTTATTCTACTTCTCAAGAAGTGTAGCAACCTCCTAAGCACTTTCCACTTATTTATTCCACACTAATTCCTTCTTTCCGAAGGTGGATTAATCTCCTGTAGCTTCTTAATAAAGACCCATTTTGAAATTAGTTCCTCATATTTAACTTCATAATCAGAGTAGAGTAGAGCTCAAGAAAGATTATGATCATCTTGCATCTACTCGATCATCTCTTAGTATGCAGCGTTGTTCACCACTGCTCTATAAAAAAGACCATGCAAATGTATATAGGCCTCCTTCACTTGATATGTGGCATCTTCGTTTATAAACCCTTCTACTTCTGTTTCAGTTAAACTCACATAGCCAGCTTCAAATATATTATTGCAATGTTTCAACATGTGAGATTCGTCAGACATAATCATAGTCTTACTAGCATAAAAAAAAAATTCACAAGAATAAGAATATAAGTTCGACCAAGGAAAACAAACAATGGAAATCAAACAGCAAAGAATATCGTAAGAATTAAATAAAATTTTCATTTTATTACCAAATAAAGGGCTACAACTTTGTTTTCATTACAAATAAACAAAGAAAAAAAGAAAAATAAACATAAAGCAGTCAAAAAAAGCTAAAGGAGTTACACCTTCACCTTATCCTTACCAGCTGATTCAGGGGAAGGTTGGTCGATCACAATAGTTGGCACTACAAAAGACTCCCCAGAACCCTCCTACTCATCAAACTCTTCATCAAGGTTATGAGGATTGCCTGGATTTTGCCTCTAGAATAATTCGGAGTCTGCTAGTGTGCCAACCTTCTTCAAAGCATCTGATAAACCATCCCTATAAGAGAGTTTCTTGGCATATTCAATATGGATGGTGGCAGTAATGAAATCTTTGTCCCAGCCTTTGTTATAGGACTCCTCCTTTATTTCTTGCTCTTGGACTTCAAATCCAAGAACTTTTTTTGGCCAACAGCTAATTCAGTAACTAAGTTGGCGGCCTTATCCTCAACAGACTTGGCCCTGCCCTCAACGTCCTTGAGATTATCATCAACAACCTTCACTTTCTAATTGGAAACCTTTACTTTATTTCCTGCCACGGTTTTCCTATCTTCAACCACCTATAATTTTTCTTGCCAAGCCTTCCTATCTCTTTATCTCTTCAGGGCTTCCCCAGACTCCTGTAAGGTCTTCTTCAAGCCTTCAAAACCTTCTTCTACATCATCAGAGGATGACTTTAACTGGTCATCATTAATCAAGATTTGAACATAATTGACCAAGAACTATAAAAATTAGGATAGACAACATCATTATAAAAGGTATTCAGCAGAAACTATTGAAATAAACGATGGACTAAAATACTTATAAGTGCCAAATTATGGTTAGCCATGTCGATTAAATGGGCTCTAGACATTGGGGCAATAGTCGATCTATTCGCTGGAAGAACTCCAACATCGATCAACCCCTTAAACAACCCAGGGTTTACTACCACAGAGGCAGACTCAACACCACCCTAGTCAGTAGGAACTTTTTGGGCCAGTTCCTACTGATTAGGCAAATCTTTTTATTAGTCATGAATATTGCATATCCACACCCGTTATCTTCATGCATTCTAGCATTTTTTGTGTTCCTTAAGCCTATAATTATGCTCGTTAACCAGATAACCTCGGTTTTGGATATATATATGCTTTACAGAGTTTAATTAAGCTTTTGTAGGTATTAGAATGCTTAAAGTGAGGATTTATCGCATTTCAGAGAAGTTCCATCGTTGGACTCAACTTCAAGGTCATTTTAGACATTTCACACTTTATCTCTTGCAGATTGGAATTCCACGGAAGGGTATTTCATTGAGTTAGCTTCGTATGGTCATGAACGGGACGTCATTTCAAGCTTGAACGAAAAGTTTATGGCCATTTCCGAAAAGCACTTATCAACCCATGTGAAAGAGAGAGAACACGAGGAAACAGGGGACCGGTCGATCAGCCCTGAGCCCCTGATCGATCGGTGATGAAAAATTTAGCCTATAAAGGAAACATGGGACTTCTCACCTTGGGATCAGTCGACCGTCCCCCTTGTCGCGATCGACCAGTCGTAGCAGATATCCGACACTTATTTTATTTTCTTTTATTTCTTCATTTTTTATTTTCTTCATTTCTCAATTACTATAAATAGAAACCTTAGTTATTTTTGGAAATTATCTATCTCTTTAGTTAGTTTTAGGTTTTGGTTCTTTTAGGGAAGCTATGGTATGGAGGAGACTTTGGGGGTGCCATTTCTCCCTCCTACGGTTTACCCATATAAGTTGTGTAAGAACACTATTGATCTTCTTCCTCTTTAAACCAAGCTTCCATTGTTTTTTTATTGCTTTGTTGTTTATTTATTTTCTTAGTAACTTATATTTATTTATTTATTTATTACTTTCATTTCTTTCTTGCATTTAATTTATGTCTTTCGTTATGTTATATAGCTAATTTAGTTTAGGTTGAGATTGATTGAACTCACCATGGTTTTATTTGGTTGCTTTTCTTTGACAATGGAGTTTGTGAGTTTAATTCGATTGGGTTGTTCTTGATTATTTGCCAAGGATATTTAACGAGGTATATCATGTATGTTCCATATTTATGACCTTTGTGTGTGTAAATTTTGGGGTATATGTTAACGCTAAAATCATAGTAGCCTTTTATGATGATTTAGGGGGTGATAACTCTAAATTAAATTAATTGTTGAAATGAGATTCAATCTTGATAAACTTGTAGTCCCATGTAACCAATTATACTAATTAATCTGAGGTAAGGGATATTAGCTCAATCTATAGTTTTTATTCCTTTTGTTAATCGTAGTTTAAATACACATGCCTAGTATTATCTTTTCTTTTGTTAACAAATTATCTTTTATACTTTTCTTCCTGAATTATTAAATTAATATAATTATACCAACTAGTCTTTGTGGATTTCGATGCCCGAACTGGACGATTTACTCCCTTAACAGAGTGCAGTTAATAGTTTAGTTTTTTATATTAAGTTTGTGAAACGAATTCAATGATTGGGGTATTGACAATGCGCTACCTTTCACCCTCGATCAAAATGGCGTTGTTTTTGGGGCTTGTTCATTTTAGAATTTAATTGATTTAGTATTTTGTAGTATTTTATTTCTATCGGTATTTTTTGTTAACTATTTTTTATAGGACTTCTACACTTGAGCGCCAAGAAACGCTTGAATTTTCCAGATGCATATTACTTTGTGGAATTTTCCATCTCGAGCCTATTTCCGGGTAAGCATGTCTTATTCTAATATTTTTGGTAATCGTAGTGATAATTCTCAAAATCTCCTTAAACCTATGAATTTTGGTCAATTCTCACAAGCCCAAAATATTGAAACACCTAAAATGACTTTGGGTGAGTATTACCGAAGTCAAGTTATGGATTATGGGAACTTTCAGAATGATTATTCAGATTTTGGGCCTCAAAATCCTTATGATAAGAAAGTTGAAACAATTTGCAATGGCTTTCAAAATTCTTATGATAATGATTTTGATAGTTTTCTCGAGGATGGTTTCCAAACTTTTAATTATCAAGAATTGGTGTCTCTGCCTATGACCTTGCGTGAGGGATTGCGCCTTCTTAAAAATGAAAATTTTGAAAACTATTATGGGGAAGAAAATCGTTGTTGGGAGCAAGAGTTGGATGCATTATTCGAATCCAATTATGATTTCTCTTCTTATACTTTTAAAGTCGAGGAATGTTTTGAACCAAATGAGGATTTTGTGCCTGCTTTGGAACAAATCATTCTTGACTTGGCCCATGGTATAATAGAGAATGAAAATGAGGATGAAATGGACATAGTATCCATTTGTGGGGGGGAGTCCCACCAAAGAGTGATTAACTTAGTTAATTCGTTACTTGGGAAATAGAAGAGGAAGATCAAGATCACCCGAGCGGGTTCTCTTGAAGGACCTACCTCGAAGATTCTCTATAGACGTGACTCAAAGGTACCACCTCGAATACTCTCCACGAATATGGTTCGAAGGATCCAACTCATAGATCAAAGTCACTTGAATGATAATAGTTTGTAACATGAAAAAGAATGAATTGTATTATGTACTTTATCTTATGTTATATGTTGAGTGCGATTGTTCGGCACCCGCGAGGGACCATACATAGAAGGGCATGGGAGGGATAATATGCCCTATCGAACAACCTCCTTCTGGGAACCTTGTAGGGATATGGTTTGGAGGATTGGGAGTAAGGCAATGTTGGGAGTATAGTTACCAACCCTCTGGCAAACTTGGGCAAAACTTCATCTAGTATATTTGTTGCTTGAGCCACCTACAACCAAGCTACCCTAAGTTCCACTTATTCGAGGGAACCTCCTCGAGGCACCTCATTCTTGTAACTTTCCTTAAAGGTAATTCTTAAACAACAAACATAAGACTAAATACTCGAGCTACAGCCGAGCAACCTCAAACCAAATACCATCTCGTTTGACTGATGTGACCACACACCTAGTGGGGTCACTGTTTACCCACTTTCTGATGTCATCACGTCTGACATTTAGGGACTCAAAATTACAGCACTCAAGTGAGTTTATCCTTATGATGGAAGTCTTTATTATAAAAAAAATCTGACCCCTTAGCCGTTCTAAGAGAAGCCCCTAAGCTGCCACGTCATGTCCCTCATTAATGCCCACCATGCTTCAAACTGGTAAAATAGTTTCCCGCCAAATTACAAGATCCCACGCATTTAATGCAATATCTCCCACGTTAATGAGGGGGTAAATGTGCATTTAATGCGATTAATCACATTGAAAACCAGCAAGGTTACTCAAGTAAACTTGACTTCATATGAATAAACCAACTAAATAGTTTACATGAAGAATAATTATGAACCCAAAATTGCTTCCCAAGTTCCTTCATACACGAGATCTCCCGTGAGGACATCATTGAGCATTAACTGAGCTTGAAGTTCCTGCCTTGCCTTTATTGTGCCCAGAGTGCTTGCTCTTTCCCCCTACGACCAAGCTACTTATTGGTCTCATCTATTTATTATACTTATTGTGCAATTATGGTGCAAACATATCATTTAATATAAGTCTAAATATTTAATCTCATTACCTCTTATTCAACTATGTCCATATTTATTATTCAATACTGTATGGAGTATTAATCCCGGTCTTGATAAGGGGTTACGCCTCACTTGATACTAATTGTATTCCAAGAACCCACATCTTACATTTGGCCAATCCACTGGGGAGGTATTCTCTTTTGAAAAGATTCCATATGATAACACCGTTAGGATCATTGAATTTTATGCCATACAACGTGAGGAGGAGGCAGACCTCTCCATGTTGCCTGAGGGAGTGAGAGTAACACGAACGGATCCTAGGGCATCCGCTACCGGTGTGACGAAAATGATGGGTGTACAGGCAAGAATAGTCCCAGTACAAATGAAGGGGCTCACGGGTTTGTTCGCAGAGTTCATCAAGACTCCAGCGGCCCAGGCGATGCTGGGAGTCCCTATGGGAGTAAGATCTTTCACGATGCCACTAGCAGGAATACTTGCTCCTATTATTATAGGAGGTGTTGTTGTGCCCATTTTTAGCGGTATTCTCCCCACTGCTCCACCAACCTTTGGTAGTGTTCCTCCCACTACGGTCCCACCTTTGACGACAGGGCTAGCTGCACAAGATCGGGGAATGGCTTCGAACACTCAGGCCACGACAGGTGAAACGGAGAAAAACACACCATCGGCTCCAGCGACGCCAACGGTGGTGATAGTGCAGCCAACCAGTTCTCCACCAGCCAGCTTGGAGGAAATAAAGAAAGAGCTACTGAAGTTCATAGCAGTGTCTAAAAGGGGAGATAGTTCTTTAGTGTATGATGACTTAAAGGCATATAACAACGAACCCTATCCAATAGGGTATATTACACCAATCTTTGAGAAGTCCACAGGGAAAGGTGAAAACCCTAAGGAGATTATGAAGAGATTCATTGAAAGCCTTGTGGATCATTGCAATGACAAAAAGTTGAGGTTGAGGTAATTTTCTAAGTCCATGACAGAGAAAGAATACACATGGTATTCCCACTTAGACCCAGGCAACATGGCCTCATGTGAGAAATTGCATGTTTTGTTTGTAAAAAAGTTCTTTTTAGCTGAAGATAAGCTTACACGCACGCAACTAGAATGTGAGAAACAGAAGATCGGGGAAGATGTTGTGGCCTATATTAGGAGGTTTCGCGAGTGCTCTCTAGACTTAAGAGAGGAAACACGAGAGGATAAACTTTTTCAAGTTTGTACAGAAGGGTTGTTACTCGAATATATTTATCAATTGATCAATGAAACATGCAAAGGTACGTTCATAGCGTTCTTAAAAATGCCAAGGAACATCGCCTTGGTGTTCAAGCCTGTATTTCCCCCACCTGCCTTGCCAAGATTATTTCTAAGGCTAGAGGTTGTATCAGGGAGGGGAGTACTCTCGAAGGTCAATTATGCAGACGATGGGAGTAAGGGGGAAAGCAGTGGTGATCGAGGAGGTAGAAGAGGTAGAGGAAATAAGGGAAGATTTGAAAGTGAGGAAAATCCCTCTAAGCTAATTGGCATAGTGGGACAAGCTTTGAACTTGTATGACATCATGGTTCATGACAAGGTCTGTAGGCCAGTTAATGCCAGCACGACGTAACTTACCCGAGAAGACAGAGAGAAACCTCATTATTATACACTTCATAATAGAGTGAATCAATCGACCAAGGTGTGTTTCTCGTTAAGAAGGTTGGTTGACCATCGTGTAAAGAATGAAGACATCCAGTTGCCACAATCTAACGTGAACGATAATCCTTTACCACCTCATGGGGACCACATGGGCAGCTCTTTTGATGAAGAGGCTGGACAACTGATGAGAGAGTCGTGGTTTGAATAGAATAACTTTGAAGAATCTCTAGAGGAATGCACTTTTGAGCTAGCTTAGCTCTAGTTGGAGGATGAAATGGAGAAAGAAGATGAACAAGAAAGAGAAGAGTATGACCCCGTCGAGGGATTAAGTAGGCAGGTGGGAGCCTACTCTCTGGAGGCGTTAAATGCAGTGATATCCTACGATGAGGCTGCGTATAGAGACTAGAAGAAGTCTATGAACTAGAGGAGGAATAAATAGACCCGTGGATTGATGCACGACGGTTGCTCGCTCACCAAAGTTCGGTTGGTTCTTTGATCAGGTTGGGATCCCAGCGCACTCAGGATTAGAGGTTACGCGAGACATCTTAGAAATTACAAAGAAAAATATGGCACCACACCTGAAATGGAAAGGGCCTATGGATAAGCTCGTAAGAAGGTACCTGTTTAGGCATATATTCTTCACATTTATCCCCTTAATTTCAGTATTTTTATGATCCCGTGCAGTGTAAGTAGCTTGGATTTGTCTCAAATGTATTCTACTAACCTTTTTTGGCAAGTATTTCGTGTTTTGTGTATTTCTCATGTGTTTTACAGGTATTTCATGTAAGTTAGTGCAAAGGAGAACTCAAAACAGTGAAAGAAACCAAGAAATGGAGAGTTCAAGGGCATTTTCGTAATTTTTCAGCCTTAGTCCGGAGGTGGGGCCAACTAGAAAGTTGAAGAGCTCTAAATTAGAAGAATACTGGAAAAAACGGCACCTCAATCCGAGCTACGGTGAAGAAGTTATGATGTTTTGAAGTTGCGGGATAATGAAGAGTCTCGATGTGCGGATTTCTGTCATTAATTATGCATTTAATGCAGTGCAACTCTTGGAAAACTTGTTCCACAAGCACTATTGGTTGTCAATTTCGAGATTTTGTGCTATAAAAGCCCATGACCTACATCATTTGAAAGAGAGTTGCTAAAGAGAGGCTAGGTTAGGAGTAGGTTAGAAGTGCTAGATTGAATTTTAGGGTTAGATTTTGAGAGCAAATTTTCTATTCCTTCAAGAGTTTTCATGAATCCTATTTTGTAAGAATTTCTGAATCCCAATTCCGTTCTTGTTGCTGAATTCAAGTAATCTCATTTCCATTCTCTTGTTTTATTATTTGCAATTTATTTATAATGTCTTGTAGATCCTTAATGTTGTGTATGAATTTGTTTTTTTTAATCCAATCATGAGTAGCTAAATTCTCAAGGGTTGGGGTACATGAACTCAATCCTAATACAAATTATTTGTATGGAAAATTAGAAAATAAATGAAAATATTGGTTGAATCGTGAATGAAAATCATATATGCATTGTCATATCTTTTAATCTCTCTTGCCCTAGGTACTTGAGATGTTTAAGAATGCTTTGTATGTATAATTTGTCGTTCACCGCTTTATATTGATCTTTGATTTCATATGATGCGGGCTTGAACCTCGTATATGTAATGCTTAGTGATGATAAGGACTGGATTTAATCAAGAATTTTGATTTACAATTCTAGTATTCTATACGGTAATTTGTTAAGGATTGAGGGATTGTACCCTACCCTATTTTCTCCCATTTGTCAGATCTAATTTCTTTTGCACTTTTCAGTTTGTTTTTAATAGAAATTTTCCCAATCATCATCTTTTTCATTTTTATTTTAGAAGTAATAAATCAATTAAATTCTATAAAACATTCCCTGTGGATTCGATACCCAGACTTACTACTATACTCCATAAAAGTGTAGTTAAAAGTTTAGGTTTTTTTTGTATTGAGGTTGGAAGCCGATAACAACGACTAGCGTATTACACGGACGCTCGGTTTTTCCACTCGATCACAAAATGGCGCCGTTGCCGGGGATCTAAAATTGTTAAATTTTCAAGAAAGTTATTGTTATCTACAAGTGATTTCATAAAAAAAAAAAAAAAAAAAAAACAATTTTCATTTTTTCTCTTGTGTGCTTATATGCAGAATTCATCTCCCACCCAAATTCACGAAAATCCTATTGCCGAAGCTGGGTCTGAAAATTCTGAGTCTTTGCCTTTTTGGGTTCCACTTCCTTCTCCTAATAATTCCATCACAAGTCGTTTTTTGAGTCAAACCTTGAGTGAGAATTCTGAGCCTTTCGGTAGCAATATGACGGATCATGGTAGTGTCGGTGTTGGTGCGGGAGAGGATGATGTACCATATCAACCCATGAAAGATCTTTTATTTCCGGAGAGAACTGTTACCCATGGTTGCATTTTACTCCCGTATAATGCCGGTCAGTTCCACTTTCGGAATGGAATGATCCAAATTCTTCCTACATTTCATGGGATGGATTCGGAAAAACCATATCTCCATATTCGAGAATTCGAAGATACGTGTGAGACATTTGGAGACCAAGCTTGTCCACAAGAGGTAATCCGGTTGAAGCTCTTTCCTTTTTCCTTAAAGGATAAAGCTAAAACTTGGTTATGGTCCTTGCCCCCAAATTCTGTTTTATCCTGGAGAGATATGCAAAACAAGTTTATCTCAAAATTTTTTCCACAACACAAAACCAATTCTGTTAAAGCCCAAATCCAAGCTTTTCGTCAAAATGAGAATGAGGCTTTTGATAAGTGTTGGGAGAGATATCAGGAGTTAGTTAATGCATGCCCCATCATGGTTTTGAACCTCATCATCTGATTTCATTTTTCCATCAAGGCCTTACTTTAGCATCCAAACAGCTTGTTCAAACCATGTGTGAAAGACCTTTTTGGGATTTAGATTCTAGCGATGCTGAGGCCCATTTGAGATATGTATCAGAGACTACCCAAGCATGGGATACTTCTGATCCCAATAGTCAAAATAGAAATCGACAAGTGTCCAACTTGCCTGCTGCGTCCGGTATTTATCACTTGGAAAAGGACACTTTGTTGGATCGAAAATTTGACCAATTGGAGAAGAATTTTAGAGATATGCTTGAAGTGCGATTGAGAGATGTGCCTGGACCCGTACAAGCCGAAAAGGAGAAAGTGTGTGCTATTTGTAATGCGGGTCATTCTACCGAAGGATGTCCTACCATACCTGCATACAAGGCAATGTACACTGAACAAGTTGAAGCAATAGGAGGGTTTCGAGGAAATTATAATGAATAACAAGGGAATGCATATAATCAATCGTGGAGGAATCCTGGGTTCAATTATGGACAACCCCAAGGTGGGATGGTTCCTAACCCACATATGACCCTACCACCACCTCCTCAATTTCAGCAAGTGGCTCCTCCAATGCCAAATCCGATGCAGGTACCACCTCCTGGTACTTATGTTGCTCCACCGAGGCGATCTCTTGAGGATAACTTAAATTACCTCATCCAATCTCAAAAGGAGACAAGTGCTAAGTATAATCGAATGTTCAATGACATATATACTAGCATCTCAAGGTTACAAACTGCATCGAATGTCCAAGAGAAGGGAAAATTTCCTGCTCAAAGCCAACGACCTTCCGAAGGACAAACCAGTGTTAGCACTACATCCCACGACCATCGAGAGCAATGTAGCACTACTACCACTCTACGTAGTGGGAAAGTAGTTGATTTGTCACCTCCCTCACGCACTACATCTAAAGATAAAGAGGTTTCGCCCGGCACAAGAGAGGCCTAAGATGCCCCTTTAATTGAGAGTGAGGAGGAGGAAAACACTAGTGGACCCAAGGCCATCACCCCCACCGCTGCCCCATACCCTCAACGATTGGTCTCTCACTCCAAAACGACCTCCCGTGATGAAGTTCTGGAAGTCCTTAAGCAAGTAAAAGTCAATTTACCTTTTCTTGAGACTATACAGAGAATTCCCGCGTATGCTAAGTTTATTAAGGACTTACTCACGGTGAAACGCAAGCTAAAAGTAAACCAGAACGTCTCTTTAACCCAAAATGTTAGCGCAGTAGTGTCAAGTGACTTTCCATTAAAATATAAAGATCCGGGTGCACCCACTATTTCATGTATCATGGGGAAGAACCGAATCGAGAGAGTTATAATAGATCTAGGGGCGAGTGTTAACATTATGCCCTATTCCATCTATAGGAAACTAGAACTGGGGGCCCTGAAGCCCACAAATATGACTCTCCAGCTCGCGGATCGTTCTGTGAAGTTTCCTCGGGGAATTGTTGAGGATGTGATTGTTCAAATAGACACTTTTTACTTCCCGATGGTTTTGTCATTTGGGACGAAGAGCCATCTGTTCTCCCAAGTAATCATGTTCCCGTTATCCTTGGCCGTCCATTTTTAGCTACTGCTAATGCTCTTATCAATACCCGAAGTGGGCGTATGCAATTAACTTTCGGGAACATGACCCTCGACACAAATATCTTTAATAATTCCAAGAGAGAGGATGATGAAGAGGAACCGCGAGGGTTGGATCTTTTAGGGGAAGCACACGAGCAAGAAAGAACTTACAAGGAAGAGCCATTAGGGGATGGTTGTGTGGCGCATAGTGAGAGGAGTGGTTGCAACATCGAGAGCAAGGTAGGGGAGGTATGTTTAGTTAATGCATTCGATAGCATGAGTGAGCCCATGAACAAGAGTGAAAGAGGATATTTAGAGTGTGTCGGGAGAGGCTCGTCGAAATACTTAGAGGAAAGTGAATGGCAGGACACTATCGATACATTTCTCCTCGATTACAAACCACCCACACCACCCTCTCATTCGGTGAGTGAGCATGAAAGGCAGGTTGAGGACACCAAGCAAGAGAGAGATCTAGAGGAGTTGAGCCTAGCAGAGTTTGATCATGATGAAGTCCAATCTTTCTTGGCCTCATTTCGGCATTTAGACGAAGGGACAATAGCCTTGATGCATTTCTCCTTAACAAACCTCCACCCATACCATTTGAGTCTTCGGAGGTACTTGAAGATACGACTCAAATCTAGTCCGACTTAGAGACCAACCCACGTGCTACACAACAAGAGGATCCTTTTCCGGTTAATCATAATGTATCTCCCGGTCTTTCCTTTATCTATGGGCACGGGCCCAATTTGTTCCGTCTATTCACTTATGATGGTAAGACGGGAGCGACGAGGAGAGCATTGTACCCCGTGCAAGGGGTCGGGTGATTTGTAGAGAGAGATGAGAGGTCGTCGCACCCCCGACGCATATGGGGTGATTTTTGTTGTATTTTTGAGTCATGTATAAGTGTTATATAGTATCTTGTTGCATTTACAGTAATTAGTTCAAGTATTGTTATTTTTTTGTATGCTTGGTTCTAACATGTTTTGTAGATTCAATGAACTCGCACTCATCAGGGATCGCTCTATTTGGGTAATATCTTTCTTTTCCTCTCTTTATGTTGTGTTCTTGATTTGCATTGAGGACAATGCAACATTTAAGTTAGGGGGTGTGGGATATTCTTCCCATTTATTGTTTAGATTCATTTATTCGATCACATGTTCTTTCCAAGTGTGTTTTTTTTAAAAATAAAAAAAAAATTGAAAAATGTTGAAAAAAATCCAAAAATATTTTTCTTCAAAATAAATAAAAATTGGAATTTAAAATTTTCAAAAATATCACTTTTATTCTATTTAAAGTCTCAAATTGTTAAATCTCAATTGCACTAAGCCAAAATTGACCGAAGATGGAAATTGAAAGAAAATTGATGACTTTACGAATAAGTGTGGAGATTAGTCCAACCCGGTGAGATTTCGAGCCTATCGATCTTTTTGAGTTTTTAAATCAATCTGAGTTTATGATTAACTCAAAGTTCTTTTCAGCGTTTTAATAAGTCGTTGATGATCTCAATCCTTTATTTTGATCGGTTATGGGAAATGTGTGAATTATTATCTCGAAATTCGTGCTAAATATATCTCTAAACTTAATTAATCTCGAGATGCATATAATAATGTGATTAGCAATTCGGACAATGAAGTAGGCCCTCGTTTGTTACCCAAAAATATTAGCCATAAAAAGTTGTGAAAAATAAAATTATCCTTTTGCAAGCCAATTTGAGCCAAATAAAATATTTTCCTTTCGTTTGATAACCCGAAAAACCTAAATAGCCCGGAATTGCGAAAATGGAATATTCATTAAGTCCGAAAAGTGCAATAAAAAGGGGCAAGGAGAAAAAAATAGAAATGCTCAACAAAAAAGAAAAATAGCAAAAAAAAAATGAAAAAAAAAAGAAAAAAAAAGAGAAAGAGAAAAATGAGCAAATGCCCGAAGAAGCACAAATGGACGTCATAAGGACATTTTTCAATTTCGAACATTCCATTTATTCCCATTTTTACCCTTTACACCTTTTAACCCAAAAAGTCCTAACTGAGTCCGAATGGCGAAATTAGTTACCGCGTGGAGAGCTAAGACATGAAAAGATAATTTGAGAGATTAAAATGGTGTGAATTAGAGGTGATGTTCCCATTTCCTAATAACCGTAATCCGATGATGAGATCTTTTCACCATAAATTTCCTTCTTTTCAATTTTGTATGCATGAATTTGTGTCCATTATATTTACTCTGTATATCATGCATACCGAGAGAAAATAGCCACAATTCGAGTGATTCGTTTTTGAGTGCATCCGTAAGAATTTGAATCAAAACGAATTTTCGAAAAGTAACGTAATGCTCAATCGGTGGAAATTTGAGGTTGAATTTTTGGTTTTGCACACACACACTATGGTTTGAGACAGTTGAATATGAGTTGATGGTGATTATTTTTCGAAAATTTTAAATTGTACAATTTTTAAATATTTTGATATTTATTTGAGTCAATAAAGAATTTTGTGGGTGTATTCACTGCAAACCCTAACGAGACAAAACTCGTCCTACTAGGGTAACCTAGGGGTTTAAAGGCTTGTTGCATACGCTAAATGCAATCGCGTGCCTGCGAAAGTGGAATTTTATTTTAATAAAGGAATTTTCAAGAGTAGAATTTTGGTTAGGATTCATATACATTGCTCGGGACGCGCAAAGTTCTAAGTTAGGGGGTGTGTTTAGGCACATATTCTTCACATTTATCCCCTTAATTTTAGTATTTTTATGATCCCGTGCAGTGTAAGTAGCTTGGATTTGTCTCAAATGTATTCTACTAACCTTTTTTGGCAAGTATTTCGTGTTTTGTGTATTTCTCATGTGTTTTACAGGTATTTCATGTAAGTTAGTGCAAAGGAGAACTCAAAACAGTGAAAGAAACCAAGAAATGGAGAGTTCAAGGGCATTTTCGTAATTTTGTAGCCTTAGTCCGGAGGTGGGGCCAACTAGAAAGTTTAAGAGCTCTAAATTACAAGAATACTGGAAAAAACGGCACCTCAATCCGAGCTACGGTGAAGAAGTTACGATGTTTTGAAGTTGCGGGATAATGAAGAGTCTGGATGTGCGGATTTCTGTCATTAATTATGCATTTAATGCAGTGCAACTCTTGGAAAACTTGTTCCACAAGCACTATTGGTTGTCAATTTCGAGATTTTGTGCTATAAAAGCCCATGACCTACATCATTTGAAGGAGAGTTGCTAGAGAGAGGCTAGGTTAGGAGTAGGTTAGAAGTACTAGATTGAATTTTAGGGTTAGATTTTGAGAGCAAATTTTCTATTCCTTCAAGAGTTTTCATGAATCCTATTTTGTAAGAAATTCTGAATACCAATTCTGTTCTTGTTGCTGAATTCAAGTAATCTCATTTCCATTCTCTTGTTTTATTATTTGCAATTTATTTATAATGTCTTGTAGATCCTTAATGTTGTGTATGAATAATTTTTTTTTAATCCAATCATGAGTAGCTAAATTCTCAAGGGTTGGGGTACATGAACTCAATCCTAATACAAATTATTTGTATGGAAAATTAGAAAATAAATGAAAATATTGGTTGAATCGTGAATGAAAATCATATATGCATTGTCATATCTTTTAATCTCTCTTGCCCTAGGTACTTGGGATGTTTAAGAATGCTTTGTATGTATAATTTGTCGTCCACCGCCTTATATTGATCTTTGATTTCATATGATGCGGTCTTGAACCTCATATATGTAATGCTTAGTGATGATAAGGACTGGATTTAATCAAGAATTTTGATTTATAATTCTAGTATTCTAAAGGATAATTTGTTAAGGATTGAGGGATTGTACTCTACCCTATTTTCTCCCATTTGTCAGATCTAATTTCTTTTGCACTTTTCAGTTTGTTTTTCTTAAGTAACTTTTTAATAGAAATTTTCCCAATCATCGTCTTTTTCATTTTTATTTTAGAAGTAATAAATCAATTAAATTCTATAAAACATTCCCTGTGGATTCGATACCCAGACTTACTACTATACTCCATAAAAGTGTAGTTAAAAGTTTAGGTGTTTTTTTTGTATTGAGGTTGGAAGCCGATAACAACGACTAGCGTATTACACGGACGCTCGGTTTTTCTACTCCATCAGTACCTCTCTGAAGTCACGTTCTCATATGATGACAGACTGATAAGGTACCCCCATAACAAACCCTTGTATCTTACGGCGTCTGTGAATGATTGTGTTTTCTCCCGTATCCTATTGAATGGGGGAACATCCATCAATATTATGCCTATTGGCTCCTTTTATGCCACTGGCCTATCAGAGATAAGGATAGTGCCACATTCATAGGAAATTTAGGGGTATGACAATCAATCATACAAATCTGTGGGGCATGTAAGTGTAGGCATCACAATGAGGAATATCACCTCCCACATCAAATTTCATATCATGAACTTCGAGCCATCGTACCAACTTCTAGTTGGCAGGTTATGGATGCACAACCATGGGTTGGTACCCTCCACCTATCATCAATGCGCTAAGGCAAACGTAAAAGGCAAGGAGGTGTTGATTCGAGCTTTCAAGAACCCTTTTCAAAGGAGGAAGCTCATATGGTGGGCGTTGCCTTTTACCCAGATCTGATAGAAGATGCCACGATAGCATCAAAATATACTAGGGGAACAAGGGTCTCTACCACCCAAGAGAGAGTGTGAGCGCTCGCTCGAGCGGGGTGGCTTACGAAGAAGAGCGTGATTTAGATGCAGCAAGACCCCCTAGTCTATCAAGGAAGCTCCAGGACCGAATAACTCCACTCTTTGATCTAATTAAGCACCAAGTCCAGACTCAGAGAATTTTTATTGGGCATAATATGAGAGAGTTGGACGGTAATCGCCGAGAGCGCCCCTTTAAAGAAGAGGCCTCTCGACAGTGTAAGAGGGTAGTTTTACCTAATGCAGAATTATATACAAGTTATGAAGGTATGAGGGGGCAACTAAAAGTATAGACGATGGAGCTGGCTCAATTTATGAATGCTTTATAGTAGATAGCTAGGGGAGGAGTTTGGTGATTGATAATTCTGGAGTCCAGAACTTTGTAGAAGAAGTAGAAAAGGAACTTGAGTACATGAAGGCCAGACCCAGGAGTTGGAGAAAGTAAACTTGGCCAAAAAAGGTGATAATCCTAATCATATCGTTATCTCGAAGGACCTGGAAGGGATGGATCGTGAGGATCTGATCAAATTTCTGCTAGAGTTCAAATATGTCTTCAAGTGGAAATACACCGAGATGCCTGGGGTAAACCAGGTGGTGAGCTAGCCTAAGTTGAATGTCTTGACATCAACGATCCCGATAAAGCAGGCCACCCGAACATACAAGCAAGAGTTAGATCTGAAGATCAAAGAGGAGGTTAAAAGACTGCTTACATTCGGTTTCATAGTCCCAATCTAGTATCCGGTTTAGCTCTCTAGTATTGTGCTTATAGGAAAGAAAGATAAGAATGAGATCAGAATCTATGTGGACTTTAGGGTCTTGAATTGAGCATGCTCAAAATATGAATTCCCACTGCCTTTTATAAACAGCTTGATCGACGCAACTACGGACCATGAGATCTTTAGCTTCATGGCTGGTTATGTAGGGTACAACTAGATAAAGATGGATCTATCTGATGTGGATAAGACTGCCTTCTAAACGCCTTAAGGAAATTTCATGTACACAATTCTACCTTTTGGGTTGAAGAATGTGAGAGCCACTTATCAGAGGATAATGATGGCTATTTACCACGATCTTTTCCACAAGACAATGGAATTTTATGTTGATGATTTGGTAATCAAATCCAAAAAGGAGGGGTCCCACTTAGATGACTTGAGAAGAGTGTTCACTCGATACAGGAAATACAAACTAAAAATGAACCCCCTCAAATGCACATTCAGAGTGATGAGAGGGAAATTCCTGGGGTTTATGGTAAACCGGCAAGGGGTTCAAATGGACTTGGACAATCAACGGGCTATTCTTGATATGCTAAGACCAAAGTCAGCAAGGGAGCTAAAAAGTTTCCTAGGAAAAGTCTCCTACTTGAGGAGGTTTGTTTTAGGGATGGCCAAGGTAATGCACCCACCGATGGAGTTCCTGAGAAAGGGCATGAAGTTTGCATGGGAACCGATGCACCAGGATGTCGTGGACAATCTGAAAGAACTCTTTACTTCCCCTCAGATGATGATCCCCCCGAAAGCAGGTATCCCTTTATGTTTATATCTTACATTAACTGAACGGTATACTGGTGTACTGTTGTCCTAGGAAATGGATGGTATTGAAAAACATATTTATTACTTGAGTAGAATCATACGTGGTCCTAAGGCTAGATATACTAGTATTGAGAGGCATTGTTTAGCCCTTGTATTTGTACTATAAAAACATAGGCACTAACTAATGTCATTCAAAGTCTATATTGTCACTAGATGTAATCCCATAAATATTTTTCTTGCTAGAACTGTACTAATAGTTAGGGAAGCCCGATGGTTCTTAATCCTCAGGGATTATGATCTCAAGTGCATAGTCCCTCGAGCTATCAAGAGCCAAGCTTATGTTGATTTTCTGGCCATCCTCCCATCGAGAAGGTTCAAGCCACCCGTGGAGGAGCTCCCCGGTGATGATCCTTAAGCCAACTTCATAGCATCAAGACTAGACGAGTGGAGCATGGAGTTTGACAATTACTCGATCGAAAAGAAAGGGCTGAGAAAGAATAGTGAAGAGATTCAATTATCCTTCAAGCTAGATTTTAAATGTTCAAACAATGAATCTGAATATGAAGTACTGGTATTGGGGCTGCTCAAGGCCCTCAGAAGAGGTATGTAAGTCCTAACCATAAAAAATGACTCCAACTTGGTGGTGAAACAGGTAACCGATGAATTTGGTTTGAAGCACATGAGTCTGGAGCCTTACCAAACGATCATACAACGGTTACTCAAGCAGTTCAAATTGGTAAAAATCGAGAGATATCCCCAAACGATGAATCGACATACCGACGCTTATGCTATCATTACCCATAAGAGTCAATAATTATTCAAATCACAAGGAGAACAACTCCCTCGACCGTGTCGGAGATTTGCCCACAGATGACAAAGATGATTGGAGAGGGGTAATTAGAATGTAATTGTAAAGAGGCCCAGGCCCACTGAGCCTAGCGGACCTGGTGCAGTATTTTATTACCAGTGGTAACTTATATTATAAAAATAAAGTTGGCTAGTTATCCAGGTGTGTAGACCCCGAAGAAACCAAGAAAAGACTAATCGAAGTGCACGAAGACAGTTGTGAGACAACTGAGATCCCCTTATATAGAAGGATCTAACGGGCATGGTATTTTTCAATATTAATGAAGCAAGACTCCATAATGATACAAAGAGATTGTGTGAAATGTTGTTTATTCAACTAGGCAGTAGAATGAAATTTCACCAATCAACCCCAAGACTGGAGGTGGCCGTATATGGACGTGCTGGTAGATGTAGTAATGCGAACTAACAAAGAAGATGACACAAAGGTGAAAAGAGGAGAACCAAGGTATTTTGTCCAAGAAGGGAAATTGTATCGATGAGGCTATCATGACAGGCCTCTAAGGTGCATCAGAGGGGAAGAGGCTGAATAAGTGCTAAAGTAAGCCACAAGTCAGGACACATCGGAGGAGCCAAACTCTACGATCAACTCATGGCTTTGGGATATTACTGGCCTACAATAAAGAAAGACTCAGCTGAGTTTGTTCGAAAATGAAAATCTTGTCAACTGCATGAAAATATGATCCACGCTCCTTCGGTAGACTTTCATTCTCTCTCTATGCCTTTTCCATTTCACACACGGGCGTTCGATCTAGTAGGGGCAATAAACCCTTCTTCGATAAGAAAGAGTTGGATATTGATTACCACTTAATGTTTCACCAAATGGTCAAAGGATATACCACTCAAAAGAGCCACATCGAGGGTAGTGGCTCGATTCATGAAAGAGTACATCATCTATCGATTGGACTGCCCGAAGGTGTTTTTATCAGATAATGGCACCCCTTTCATGAATAGTAAAGTAAACATGTCAATAGACAAGTACTCCATTATCCACCACAAGTCAATAATACCTGGAGTGGAACGGGCAGACAAAAGCCACTAACAAGACTTTTGTGAATATCTTGGCAAAAATATTAGAGGATTTCCTGGTCACATAGGATGACAAAGTCCCCCAAAGTACTGTAGGCCTATCGAACAACAAAGAGGAAACTGACGAAGTATACTCCACTTTCCTTAGTTTTGAAGAAGTTATTCTGTCAGTTGAGCTCCAGGTACCCTTTGCTCGCTATAATTTTCAAAGTTCCATGCTCCCTCATAGCCGACACGTGCAACTTGAAGCATTAGAAGAGCATCGAGACAATGCAGCGAGGCATTTTGAAATGTATAGAAAATAGTTATCTAGATTCTATGACCAAATAGTGATGCCAAGGAAGTTCAAATAAGGGGACCTGGTTCTAAAAGCATGCACAAGGCACATCAGGGGCTTTCCATTGCCCAAGTTTCAAGCCAATTAGGAAGGACCCTATATCATTCGATCAACTCAGGATTCGGGTTATTGTGAGGTATCCAAAGTGGAAGATGATGTTACCTTCAAGCTAAACAACAAGTGGCTGAAAACCTATCATGTTTTAATGTATATTTTGACCATGATTCAGTCTATTGCATCGTGTTTTGCTAATACTTGTTCGGGAGGATGTCCCTTGTTTAACATATTATAATTTTTATGTTGAAAATGTTGACCTGCCATTCTTTTGTGTTAGTTGTTTTCCTTACTTCGCATGGTATGACTTAAATTAATGTAATAGATCATACGATATTCAAACAAAATATATAGAAAGAAAATCAAATGCCATATTTTTTTAAAATAGAAAAGTACTCCGATTACATGCGAAAGAAGTTCAAAACAAAGAAAACTACATATCCATAGGATCCTATTTGATAATAAAAGAACGATTAGGTTACTTATTGTTGTCATTTAAGAATATGGGATTCTTCTACTAGAACACCTACACTTTATTTATTTATAGACATATTCCGTCAAAAGTCTTCAATCCATCTGAGGAACAAATTGTTCAAACTCGGGGTCGGGTTCTGAAGGATCGAAATCATTTGAAGAGGTTCTAGTGGTTGAAGGGGTAAAACAAGTTGTATCCGATGAAATGGAGCCATAGTCAATAGGTGAGTCAGGAGGAATTACTGTGATCTCATTAGGTTTCACTCTATCCCATGCACGATGAATAGAATATTGCAATGTATCTGGGTCTTCAGAAAATTGCTTCGCTTGTCTGATTGCTTGAGCTTCTCCTTATCAAGCATCTGATAAGCAAATTATATTTGATCTTGGGGGGTAGCAGTAGCCTAGTCACGATCGATATTTCGTATATGTTGACATAGCTTCGCATAGCCCCATCTTCAATCTCTTGTTTAAACCTTTCGTGGGTAACTCCGCTGCTATCGAGATAGATTTCATCATAAATATTCATTACTACAAAATGGTATGAGTTCCAAACTGTAACAAAAACTTATAGGATAATAAGCTTAAAATTCGTAGACAAAAGATTCTTGTGCTCGATCCTACACAGGCTTAAAACTTGGCGATGCTCTGATACCATATTATCGCATCTGCGCTTCTATGCTTTAATGGTAACCAGGGGATACTAAAAGAAAAGAAATAATTGAAGAAAAGCATAATTTGAATGATTTTATTATAAGAAGATGTTAGGCATCTTATTAAATCATGCATTCAAAATAAGAGGAAATACATCTTTATTCGTACATGTCACACATAATAGGAAAACTTGTAGAAAACATAAAGGAATCATAGGAGCTGTTAAGTTGTAGTACAGACATTCCAACGGGGACTACCATCCTTGTCTCTTACCACCCACATGAAAGTTATTGAAGTAGTTTTCAGGGGTAAAACGGAGTAAAAGTCCATAGGTGCGGGTGGCATTTCATCTTCTTTATGCTCAATATCCTTCTGGAAGAAAAACAATTAAGAAAATATTCCAAGAAGATAATTTTATTTCTATATGAGATATGAGTACCATGTATTATCAGAATATACCTGGAATCAAATTATTCAGATGTTGTCAAAATAGAAACAAAAGGATATATCATAGAACTATCAGGGGTATACTAAAGTCTATTGATATGTAAAAGAATAGTATGGGAAATTGAAATAGACTATATTAAGTTACAATGATAAGTGTTCAAATTATAACCATGTAGCCTATAAATTATTAGTTATAGACGCTTCAACTGCATAGTCATGCCATTAAATTATCATCCAAATCATATAATTCATTTGGATAGGAAATCCTAAATAATTGGGGAATAATAAATAGCTTGACACATTTACTTAGAGTGACACTCATACGTATGTAGAAAAATAAAAAATAGGCATTCACCATCTGAGTCCTACAGGCCAATTAGAACTACCGTGGTATACTGAGGTCTAATCCCTGAATCGTAGCTATACTACTAGGGTTCACTGGTAAAATGTATAAATTGCATGGTTTATTGCAATTTAGTCAAATAGGGTGCAAGGTTATACCATAACTAAGTCTTAAAATAAATTCAGTGACGTACGAATTTTAGAGATTATACCCGTGTATCGGTGTCACACCTCGCGTAATTCTAGTGTCGGCCGCCACCAAAACTATGTCTGGTGAGAACTAAATTAAATACCATTATTAGCATGTGACAGATATGAGACATAAAATTACTTCCATAAAATGATAATTAAATTGATCCTATAAATAATAACCATTCATGGAATATTAAACCCATCACCATTGTAAACTCTAAAAAAATCCAATCTAAAATTGAATATAAACTCCAATAATATAAATCTAAACCCATACTGAAATATCTGAGTTAATATCGTAATAACTGTGGAACCAAGTGGTCCACAAAATCCATCAACTGAGTTTCAATATAAATGCAAACGAAGGGAAACTAAACTAAACTATAAAGCACAAAATAAATAACTCCATCTTCGCCTCCAAGATATAACTCCAAACATTCGTGTGCATCTTCTCCAGTACTAATACTTGAAAAATGTTAGTCGACGCACAAGGTCAGATCCTCGAGAATGAATACACCTTACTCCCCTCCATTAGGGTTCGTGAACCAAGACAATAGCAATATACATGATAAATATCACAGTAGAATATTATAAATTAAACGAGATAATAAATAGCGATGCGAGTAAATAAACAACCTATGCTAGAAATACTCATTTATGCCATCTCAACATCTAAGTCCAATTATCCATTCATTTAACTTAATTTAAGTTAATCCAATTATTAATTTTTCTCCTTATTGATATCATATGTTGGACTTCCACCTACATCTTTATCTCATTTTGTTTGTTTAATTGTGATACTCCTACTGTTCTACACCACACACACTCCCCTCTCCATAGCCAGACGATCCGTTTAAACTGTCAACCTAGCAATTATGTACGAGGTTCAACGTACGACATGTCTTCATAGCCAGACAACATTTTTAAACTATTAGACCTTCAATCATTCAGACGCCACACACCCACACGTCGTAATAGTCAGTCAACCCGTTTAAACTATCGATCATGCAATTATTAACGACGCTAATATATTTTAATACCCGTTTTTATTATATTTGGTATTAATTCTCAATTTCTCATTTTTCTCCTCTTTAAATATTTATTCACCCCACCCTTATTATTGATGTGAGATCCTCAAAAACTCACTTTGACCCATACCCACAACACATAAATATGTCCTACCTTAATTATAGGATGAATTTCTATCAAAAATTTCTTCCTAGTCTTATGCCTAGGCTAGCGAATCGACAACACGACGTAAAAATCAGCCCCACCCCTGAATCACCCTCTACACGAACTAATCCTATTAGTAAATATCATTAATCGCGGCTAAGTCCTACCTAGTAGTCCCATACCTATCAAGCATCCTAAAATACAGGTGAGAGCATACAACCAAAATCCCGTCGTACTCGTGATGGTAAATATAAATTTCAATCAATCACATAATTCAACAACAATCATAAACAACGTCACCAATTTATTCGTGATGGCACAATTTAATTTAATTCTATTAATAATATTGTCGTCGTTCTTTACACAATTACTTCCATTTAATCATTATAGATTAATCAACGTGAAAAGTTATTATGAAACACACCAAAATTGTTTACTTTTATTAACTACATAATTTTCATCCGTATACATGCTATTCTACACCCATAACAACCAAAATACACTACTCTCTCCTACGCACCCGAGTGTTTTAAGTCATATTCCATATTAAAATTTTTCATCAAAATAGTACCAAATTTATTTTTCACTTTTTCTAATTAAGTTGCTAATTTATTTTACAAAAAACATGTCATTAAAGGTTTAGACGACACTTGAAACACATAATACTGAAGGAAGAGAATAGAGTATCCATGCCTGAATAAAAGTTGATTGAGAATTATGATTTCAAAGAAGTATTATCATCAAAAAGTTGATAAATATCCGTTCTTGATGCGTCTTGAGTGAATTCAGTTAATCTTGACAAATCTTGAGTTGAAACCTTAAAGAAAATCCGGGCAAAGGTTTGTAGATGAAAGGGAAGTATTTTGGAGAAGTCTTCTCGAGGAAGAGTTGTGGAAAAAGATATTTGAAGAATCCAACCACGATTAGTTTTAATTTATAATGATTAGGAGTTCTAATGCTAATAGGATTCTATTTAAACTAAAAAAAATTGCCCGTTAGTCACGGGCCAGAACCATGACAACCATTTTTTCCCAATTTAAATTCCCATTTAAACTCCAATTTTAATTTCGATTAAAGTCCTACTTTTCAATATTAAAACTCAACATTTTAAATTAATAAAATTAATAAATTTCAAAATTTTATTTTACCCAACATTATGAATTAATTTAAACAATAACTTTTAAATTTACGGGGTGTTACATACTTCCCCACTAGCACAGGAATTTCATCATCAAAATTTAACGAAGTGTAAATGCGCAAAATAAAAATAAGGCTCACACATGCCTACCCATAAAATGTCACGATCGAACGCCTATACACCCAATCCTACACCCGTATACCCCTTGATAAAATATAATATATATATATATATATATATATATATATATATATATATATAAGAAAAGCCTGCTTTTCCTGAGGGTGAAGTAAATCGCACCTACCCACTTCAAACGCTACTGGCGCTCCCTAGACGCCTGGCTCCATCGGTGCTGGAGGCCCCTGGCCTTGCCGACCCTGAGTCACCTGACCCTGTAAGTCCACCCTTTTTGTACATCATGAAGCCTTATGTCCTTCCTCTCCACAAATGAAACATGCACCCCTAAAAGTTCTAAACTGCCTATTCAGTGCTTGCTACCCCGACTATCCTTGTTTCTCCCGATTTGTTTTCTGTTTCTTCCATGCTTGGTCATTTCGTCCCTTATTCTCCCCTCCTTGTCTATTCGACTCTTGTCTCTTTTCAAACTTCTTTTGATAATTAGCTTTCTCTTTCCGTAGTAGCATCAAGACATCCACCACCTGAGCATAAGTAGAGTAGGTCAGAGTCCCCAACACCATATGCCTAATCGACCAAGACATTCCTTTAATAAAGCATTCCATCTTCTTCACCTCAGTGTTAACCTCCCCCGGTACGAACATAGACAAATTAAGTAACTCTTCTTCATACTCGACAATCGACTTTGAACCTTGATCCAAGTCTAAAAATTCCCTCTTCTTTGCGCTCCTTATAGCATATGGAAAGTACTTATTATTAAACTTTATCATAAAATTTCCATAATTCAAGCGATCTTTATCCTCGGATGTGGTGACACTATCCCACCACTGTAGCGCATCTCCAGTTAGCTTGAACGTAGCCAACATCTACATTTGCACATCCGTGCAGTCCACCATCCTCAAGTGTTTCTCCATATCTATCCTCCATTAGTGAGAAATTGTTGGGTCAGATCCCCCCGCGAAGGTGGGAGGATTTACCTTATGGAAGATGGTCTCATCCTATCCCGAGCTGAAACGGGTGTACCCTACTGCTGAGCGTCGAAAGTCACCCATCTCAGTCTACCCATCTCCATATCGCCCTTTATAGACCCATGTATGATAGCCGCTAACTCCTTGACATCCAAAACAAGATGCCACCGCCTCTCTTGAGCTGCGAAACTAGAAACCGAATAATCTCTCCTACTTCTAGCTCTCCTAATGTTCGCCACTTGAAAAAGATAGAAACAAAACAACATCAGACAAGGAATAACTAAGACTACAAATCATCAAAACGAATCAATGATAAGCAACATGGAAGTTTAAACAGACTCACAACCTACGAGACCTAATACCATGCTCTGATACCATCTATCACACCCCCGCGTAATTCTAGCGTCGGCCACCACCAAAACTATATCGAGTGCGAACTAAATTAAATATCATTCTTATCACGTGATAGATTTGAGACATAAAATTACTTCCATAAAATGATAATTAAATTGATCCCATAAATAGTAACCATTCATGCAATATAAAATCCATCACCATGCTAAACTCCTAATAAATCCAATCTCAAATTGAATATAAACTCCAACAATATAAATCTGAACCCATACTAAAATATCTGAATAAAAACCATAACTACTGTGGAAGCAAGTGGACCACCAAATCCATTAACTGAGTTTCAATATAAATGCGAAGGAATGGAAACTAAACTAAACTACTAAGCATAAAATAAATAACTCCAGCTGCACCTCCAAGATATAACTCTAAACACTCCTATGCATCTACTCCATCACTAATAACTAAAAAATGTTAGTCAACTCACAGGGTCAGAGCCTCGAGAATGAATACACACTTCTCCCCTCAATTTGGTTCCGTGAATCCAAACAGTAGCACTATACATCATAAATATCACAATAGAATATTTTAAATTAAACGAGATAGTAAATAGTGGTGTGAGTAAATAAACAACCTATGCTAGAAATACTCATTTATGCAATCTCAACATCTAAATCAATTTATGCATTCATTTAACTTAATTTAAGTTAATCAAATTATTAATTTCCTCTTTATTGATATCATATGTGAGACTTCCACCTACATCTTTATCTCATTTTATTTGGTTAGTTGTTCTACTCCCATTGTTCTACACCACACATATTCCCCTCGCCGATCCGTTTAATCTGCCAACCCTGCAATTATGTACGAGGTTTCACGCACCAGCCAACCAGTTTAAACTGTCAGCCCTACAATTATACAGATGCCACACACCCACACGTCGCAATAGCCAGCCAACCTGTTTAAACTGTCAGTACTGCAATTATTAACGACGCCAATATATTTTATTACCCATTTTTATGATCTTAGGTATTAATTCTCAATTTCTTATTTTTCTCCTCTTCAAATATTTATTTACCCCACCCTTATTATTAATGTGAGATCCTCCAAAACACCCTTAGTCCCATACCTAAGGGTCCCCCAACACATAAATACGTCCTACCTTAATAATAGTATGAATTTCTAACAAAAATCGCTTCCTAGTGTTACGCCTAGGCCAGTGAATCGACGACACGGCGTGAAATTTGCCCCACCCCGGAATCACCCATCGGTAAAAATCTACATGAACTAGTACCATTCCTAGAAAGCGTAAATCGCAACTAAGGCCTACCTACAAGCCCCATACCTAGCAAACATCCTAAAATATACATGAGAGCATACTACCAAAATTCCGTCGTACCCGCGATGATAAATATAAATATCAATCAATCACATAATCCAACAACACGTATGAATAATATCACAAATTTATTTATGATGGCACAATTTAATTTAATTCAATTAATAATACCGTCGTCGTTCTTTACACAATTTATTCCATTTAATCATTATAGATTAATCAACATGCAAAGTTATGAAACACACCAAAATTGTCCACTTTTATTAATTGCATAATTTTCGTGCATATACACGTCCAGACTTCATTAAAAAAACCATAAAACTCTAAATGTTACTCTACACCCATAACAACCAAAACCCACTACTCTCTCCTATGCACCCGAGGGTTTTATGTCTTATTCCATATTAAAAAATTTCATCAAAACAATACCAAATTTAATTTTAACTTTTTCTAATTGAGTTGCTAATTTATTTTAAGAAAAACATGTCATTAAAGGTTTAGGTGACACTTAAAACGCATAATACTAAAGGAAGAGAATAGAGTATCCATTCTTGAATAAAAATTGATTGAGAATTCTGATTTCAAAGATGTATTCTTCTCACAAACTTGATAAAGACCTGTTCTTGATGCATCTTGATAAAAACCCAGTTAATCTTGACAAATCTTGAGTTGAAAATCTGAAGAAAATTGGGGCAAAGGATTGTAGATGAAAGAGAAATATTTTGGAGAATTCTTCTGGAGGAAGAGTTGTGGAAAAAGTGATTTAAAGAAGCCAACCAGGGATTAGTTTTAATTTATAGCCACTTTTCGGTGCCTGCGAGGCTAGCTCCGCCAGAGGTTGAAGTAAATAGCACCTACCCACTATAATCGGTGATGGTACTGCTGGCGCTTCTTGGGCACCTGATGCTATCGGTGCTAGAGGCCCCTGGCCTTACTAACCTTGAGTCACCCGCCCCTGTTGGTCCACCCTTTTTGGACATCGTGAATACATGTGTCCTTCCTCTTCACAAATGAAACATGCTCCCCTAAAAGGTCTAAACTGGATATTCAGTGCTCGCTCCCCCAACTGTCCTTACTACTACTTATTTGTTTTATGTTTCTTCCATGCTTGGTCAATTCTTCCCTTATTCTCCCCTCCTTGTCCATTTGACTCTTGTCTCTTTCCAAACTTCTTTTGATAATTAGCTTTCTCTTACCATAGTAACATCGCGACATCCACCACCTGAGCATAAGTATTGTACGCCGGATTCCCCAACACTATCTACCTAATCGACCAAGACAATCCCTTAATGAGCATTCCATCTTCTTCACCTCAGTGTTAACCTCCTCCGGTACGAACATAGATAAATTAGTGAACTCTTGTTCATACTCGACAATCGAATTTGAACCTTTCTCAAAGTCTAGAAATTCGCTCTTATTTGCGCTCCTAATAGCATACAAAAAGTACTTATTATTAAACTTTATCAGAAAATATCCATAATTCAAGAGATTCCTATCCTCGGATGTGATGACACTCTCCCACCACTGTAGCGCATCCCCAGTTAGCTTGAACGTTGCCAACATCTACTTTTGCACATCCGTACAGTTCACCATCCTCAAGTGTCTCTCCATATCTCTTTTCCATTGGTGAGCGATCATTGGGTTGGATCCCCCTGCGAAGGTGGGAGGATTGCCCTTATGTTAGCCGATCCTCACCCTATCCCAAGATGAAATGTGCGTACCCTACTACAGATCCTCTAAAGTCACCCATCTCTATCTACCTATCTCCATACCGACCGTTGTGGTCTTACCTATGATAGCCACTAACTCCTCGGCATCCAAAATAATCTTTCGCTGCCTCTCCTGAGTCGCGAAACCAAAAGACAGAATCCTCTCTCCTACTTCCAGCTCTCCTAGTGTTCGCCATCGAAAAAAGATAGGAATAAAACAACATTAGACTTGGAATAAGTAAGATTAAAAATCATTAAAAGGAATCAAATATCAGTGATGCGAAAGCTAAAACGGACTCACAACCTACGAGACCAAAGACCATTCTATGATACCATCTGTCACACCCCGCGTAATTCTAGCGTCGGCCGCCACCAAAACTCGGGTGAGAACTAAATTAAATATCATTAATAGCATGTGACATATACGAGACATAAAATTACTTTCATAAAATGATAATTAAATTGATCTCGTAAATAATAACCATTCATGCAATATAAAATCCATCACCATGCTAAACTCCAAATAAATCCAATCTCTAATTGAATATAAACTCAAATAATATAAGTCTAAACCCATACTGAATTATTTGAATAAAAAACGTAATATCTATGGAACCAAGTGGCCCACGTAATCCATCAATTGAGTCTCAATATAAATGCGAAGGAATGAAAACTAAACTAACTTACTAAGCATAAAATAAATAACTCCAACTGCACCTCCAAGATATAACTCCAAACACTCCTATGCAGCTACTCCAACACTAATACCTGAAAAATGTTAGTTAATGCACAGAGTTAGAGCTCTGAGCATGAATAAACAACATTCCCCTCAATTGGGGTCTGTGAACCCAAATAGTAGCATTATACATGATAAATATCACAATAGAACATTTTAAATTAAACGAGGTAATAGATAGCGATGCAAGTAAATAAACAACTTATGCTAGAAATGCTCATTTATGCCATCTCAACATGCAAGTCCAATTATCCATTCATTTAATTTAATTTAAGTTAATCCAATTATAAATTTTCCACCTTACTGATATCATATGTGGGACTTCCACTTATATCTTTATCTCATTTTATTTATTTAGTTGCGGTACTCCCACTGTTCTACAACATACACACTCCCCTCGCCATAGACGACTAGTCCGTTTAAACTGTGAACCTTACAATTATGTACGCGGTTTCATGCACGACACGTCTTCATGGCCAGCCAACCAGTCTAAACTGTCAGCCCTGCAATTATTCAGACGCCACACACCCACGTATCGCAATACCCAGCTAACCTTTTAAACTGTCGGTCCTGCTATTATTAACGACATCAATATATTTTGATACCCGTTTTTATTATCTTAGGTATTAATTCTCAATTTCTCATTTTTCTCCTCTTCAAATATTTATTCACCCAACCCTCATTATCGATGTGAGATCCTCAAAAGCACCCTTAGTCCCATACCTAAGGGTCCCCAACACATAAATATGTCCTACCTTAATTACAGGATGTATTTCTTTAAAAAATCTTTTCCTAGTATCATGCCTGGGCTAGAAAATCGACTACACAATGTAAAAATCAGTCTCACCCCGGAATCACCCATAGGTAAAAATCTACACTGACTAGTCCCATTCCTAGAAAGTGTAAATCGAAACTGAGGCCTATCTACTAGTCTCATACCTAGCAAACATCCTAAAATATAGGTTAGAGTATACTACCAAAATCCCGTCGGACCCGCGATGTTAAATATAAATATCAATCAATCACATAATCCAACAACAGGTATAAATAATATCACAAATTTATTCATGATGTCAAAATTTAATTTAATCGATAATACTGTCGTCGTTCTTTACGATATCACTTCCATTTAATCATTATAGATTAATCAACGTGCAAAGTTATGAAACACACTAAAATTTTCCACTTTTAATTACTACATAATTTTCATGCGTATACACGTCCCGATTTCATTAAAATAAACCGCATAAAATTCTACATGCGATTCTAGACCCATAACAACCAAAACTCACTACTCTCTCCTACGCACCCGAGGGTTTTAAGTCTTGTTCCATATTAAAAATTTTCATTAAAATAGTACCAAATTTAGTTTTCAATTTTCGAATTAATTTGCTAATCATTTTAAGAAAAACATGTCATTAAAGGTTTAGGCGACACTTAAAACGCATAATATTAAATGAAGAGAATAGAGTATCCATGCCCAAATAAAAGTTTCTTGAGAATTATGATTTCAAATATGTATTCTTATAAAAAAGTTGATAAAGATCCGTTCTTGACGCATCTTGAGAAAACCCAGTTAATCTTGAAAAATCTTGAGTTGAAACCTTGAAGAAAATTGGGGCAAAGGTTTGAAGATGAAAGGGAAATATTTTGGAGAAGTCTTTTGGAGGAAGAGTTGTGGAAAAAGAGATTTGAAGAACCCAAACACGGATTAGTTTTAATTTATAATGATTAGAAGTTCTAATGCAAATAGGATTTTATTTAAACTAAAAAAAATTTGTATGTTAGTCACGACCCCAAAAACATGACAATCGTTTTTTTCCTATATAAATTCCCATTTTAATTTCGGTTAAAATCCTACTTTTGAATATTAAAACACAACATTTTAAATTACTAAAATTAATAAATTCCAAATTTTATTTTACCCAAAATGCCGAATTGATTTGAATAATACCTTTTAAAATAACGGGGTGTTACAATCGGGTTTCAGGAATAACTGAGATATCAATAGAATCAATATTCACGATAACTACAAACTATACAAAAGAGTTTATAATAAGGGTTTGAGTTAAAATTATGATATAGTGATACAAAAACACTATAATGTACAAAGGCATAAGTTCAATTATTTAATATTGAAAAATAGAATCACCTACTTTGAAGATACAATTTGCTATTTTGTGCATCTATCTAATGGTGGTTGACGGGATAGTCTAAAATCAAGGATAGTATAAGTAGGTAGTATAGGTGGAATATGAACAAGAGTTGATGCAGTTGAGTGAAATAATGCCAATTTGATGCAGTTAAGTAAAAAATGATATACATTTTAGTGTAGAAAACTTAAGAGGGTGTAATATATAATTTTTAAAAGTTTAAAATGTATTTTATTTAATTTTTATTAGGAATTGGGTTTATTGGAAAGAGAATTTTTTTCTTTATTTGACCTAAAGAATTCACGAAAAAAGTGTGGGAATGTTTTGAAATACTTGAAAAATTGGCCAGGGTATGTGTAAAATGAAAGTTGAGTTTTTAAACTTAAAACTGATTTTCTCGAGATTATAGTTTCCACGGATCCAAAAAGGGTGATGTAATGTACCATTTTGTTCATAATATAAAAACAAACATTTTGAAAAAAAAATTAGATTTTTCTGACTGTAGACGCTCAGTCAAATATTACATGCACTTGGTTTGACCTTCACTCTCGCGCGTGTAACAGACTTCACCTTCAACTTTCGACAGGTTGAATTTAGGGTCTTGAAACTTTTAACTTAAATTCAAGATGTTTTAGAAATCCATTTGAGTTGGTTCATGAATGAAAGTTGTATAATTTTTGAAGAGGAATCCAATATATTGATTATAGATTTTGTTGGGCTAGTTTGAGCTACTGATTTATTATAAAAATGGAAAAAATTATATGTGAGAATAAGTGAATAAAATCTATGATTCTTATTCCAATATAGTAATGGTTGAAGTGTATGTTGAAAATGCAATCAAACAGGCTTGGTTGGAAGGATTTTGGTTGAGTATAACTCCTGAGTTCGAACTCTGAAATTTTGAAGCCCAAAACATTCGAACATAGGTTTAAGGAATTAAAGATTGGTTTTGGTTTAATTACATATTTCACCTAGGTTATTGAGGATCAAAGTTTAAGTTTATGTACTTTGAAACTGGTTTAAAGTTAAGGAAGAAGAATTGACCAA
Organism: Sambucus nigra; assembly: GCA_949130495.1. Taxonomy (NCBI): domain Eukaryota; kingdom Viridiplantae; phylum Streptophyta; class Magnoliopsida; order Dipsacales; family Adoxaceae; genus Sambucus; species Sambucus nigra. Next base: position 286,429,457 of record OX422209.1, on the reverse strand, counting down.
TCAAGCTCAAGCTTTAATGTAGTTTTCTAGTTTGTAAGCTTATATAATGCATTCACACGTCAACATTCACATATAACTACATATATTTACTCTATACAAGTGTAGAAATATAAAAAAATGAAAGAAAACAACATTCACACATAAAATGATGGAGATGCATAAAAACTCAAAATTTTACTTTGAAAGTGTATTGAACTGAAGTGAGTTTTCTCAGGGGTAAAGGGTGACTTTTATAGGGTTTGAGGGGGAGAGTTCATATATTGAATTGGAGGTGGGTTTTAACCTAGTTTTGTAAAAGTTTCAACCAAGGAACATGTGGGGTTAAATGGGTACCTTGTGTACTCCATGTGGTACATGCCATGTTGGCAATCCAAATGGTCCCACATCAGTTGGGTGGTAAGTGTAAATAAGTAAGGTTTTTGTTTTGGTCCTTGAGTGATTTTGGTTTAGAGTTTAGGGATTATGAGTTATATTTAAATGTTTTATCAGCTTATGTGAAATTTCTCAAATTTAGGGGATTGGTCCATGATATCCCTATAAAATATAAGTTAATTGGTCAAACTTTAGGTTAAATTGTAGTTTAACTGGTATATGAAATTGTATAATAACATGATTGTCTATTCAAGGGTATTTTGGTAATTTCAATAAAGTGGTTTCTTGGGAATTTTAGAACTTTGGAGGGACTAAAAGCCTATTTATGGTATGTTGTTACATTTTCTAGTTATAATATGAAGCAAATAAAAATTTAACTTCCAAATGTAATTTTAAACTATAAAAAATTGGAAACAATATGAAATTGTAAAATGACTACCACATGAACTACAATGATCGTTCTCTCTCTCTCTCTCTCTCCCTCTTTCTCTCTCTATCTCTCTTTAATCTTGATCTTAATTTTCAAAAGCTAATTGTGTCCATCCCTCTCTTGGTCGGCTCGGACATGCGCGGGTGGTTCGCTCCCTTTTCGAGCGATTTGGACGTCGTTAATTGGTGTGATGTGTAAAGATAGAGTTGACAACCTATTTTGCACAAAACAAGCAAAAGAAATGTTGTCGTCTCTAGAGAACGGCATCAAAGACATACTAATACATGTGAAACCAATTAGTTCAAGGATTCGGGAACTAAGTTATGGAATGGGAAGGTGTTAGGCACCAATCCTACCCTTTTCGTCTCTCACGGGCATATGTTATTGTTCTCCTTTATAACTCCAAGAAGTGTGTGCGTGTATATATAAATGGAGAGTGGAATCACTCAACTCGTCTCATGGATAAAGGCGGAGTGAGATTATCCTTAGGAGTGTTCTCAAAATAGTAATTAAAAGTATAAGGTATGCATTCGGCGGGTAACCGATCATTTATAGAAAGACGATGGAATGGGTTGGACAAAGTGCAAGCATGAATTATAGATATATGATATGAAAGTAATATTTGAAAAAAGATCGGAAACGACTCGAATCTTGGATTTTACCAGAGACACCTATGTAGCCTAAAAAAGTCATCAAAGTCCATGTAGGTCGCATATAACATGGGGTGTGTTTTATACCATAAATCCAATTGGGGACTTTTCTTATGTGTGTGTGTATGTGTAAAAAGGATGTTTTAGTGTGAGAAAATGTAGTGAGAAATCCTCGTTTGGAATTTACAAGAAAATGTAGGTCGCATATACTATGTTCGATACTACTAATAAAAGAGTTGAATATTAATACCTGCGATCTAATAAAATGAAACATGCTAAAATAAGAATTAAGTAACTAATGAAAAAAAATAAGATAATTCAAAGAGAGAGTGAAAGGTTTGGACCTTTTTTTAAATATTTAAAGTTAGTGTTGATTGTTGAAGGGTTTCTCTTGCAAGTGGATGAAGGTGGTAGGAGGAGAGAGAGAAGAATTTGCCAAATTAGGGGATGGAAATGGAATATGGGGGAGAGGTTTCAATATGGAAATAATGTTGACTTTGAGAGAATGTTGTTGATATCACTGAGAGGGATGTTTTTGTGGTGCCTTTCAAAGTGAGCTCATGCTCTCCTTATATAGGGTCAAGGGGGGTTCCGATCGGCATTATCCTTGACATGCCTATCGGAAGGTAACCCGAGACACACTGTCGATAGGCATGAAAATGGGTTTGTCATTCGGCAGTCCTTTATACATTTTTCAGAATAACGGTCGTAAAACACAATTCGTAAGCCAGAATTGTGTACGGGGTGATCATTAAAAAGGGTATTCAGAACCCTTTGAGAATCCATGGGCCACTCCTAGGTTTGGGAGTTGAATGTGGCCACACGAAGCTCAAAAGTTTCGTTTAGTCACTGGACAGGAAATTCTTAGAGGAAAATGGATCGTTCGTCCGAACCGTAAGTCAGAATCGTGTACGAGATGGATCGTTGGAAAGGGTAATCATATCCCTTCAAAGATTCATCCAATCTTGTTTTGTTCATATAGTTTACCTTAGTGACCTTTCGGAGTAAAATGGGTCGTTCGTCCGTACCGTAAGGATGATTCATTCACGGGGTGAACCGTTGGAAAGGGTATTCAGAGCCCATAGATTTTTTATTCAGTCTTTTTCCAGCTGAAGAGTTGACAGGAGTCAAATGGATCCCGAGAGCATTCTGTGGCTTCTAGATAAGTTTTCGGGAGAAAATGATCCGTTCATCCAAACCATAAGGCTGATTATTGCATGGGGCGGGCCATTGGAAAGGGGATTCATATCCCCTCAAAGATTCAATGAGCTTTCGCTCAGGTGAAAAAGTTGATCGATAGTGAAATGGGTCCCGAGAATGCCCGGTAGCCTCAGTACTTGGAGTATGACCTAGGGTCTATGGTGAGGAAAGAAGTGCTAGGGACCTAAGGAGATGCTTGGGGGTCCTAGAATGTGGTGTATACAAATATACAATAGTGTCACCCTAATATCACATATATTAATTTGGTTAATTATTCACCCCAAAAATGGTGATAGTTTTACATGTATGTAAATATTGGTTTACATAAATAAATACATTATATACTTATACTCAATCATTGTTCTGATTGATATATGACTCTAATTGTTTGAAAGATGTTTTATATTTTCTACTTTACACTTCACATATAATCAAACGAAAAAAATGCACTTCAAACATCTCATTCATGTAAAGTACATAACATCATCTCCATATTAAAAATTCATTTTTCTTTATTGATCATTTTTCTCCTTTCTAAATCCTAAAAAATGTTTACCCTTAAATATGAGTGAAATTTGATCTTGAACATGACATTGGTACGTATATTTTACTTCACCAACATTCTTAGTATTGAAATTTTGTTATACCTTGCAAATTAAGTCAGTTTCTGAATTGCATTTTAGTAGTAGCGATATATCTAATTACCACTTATACAAAATTTAGTAACTTTTTCTTTTTTATTTGGTCTCTAATTTTAGTCCTGGCCAAATAAGGCACGACTTGATAACACAACACAATCTGACATAGAGTTATAAGTTAATGGTTGGACCCTTAATGGTTTGGGTGATATCAATGACAAACCGATAAGACATGATAGTTAACGAGTCAGATTAGTGATAACCCCTACACCCGTTAATACCCGATAAAACCCGTTAAGTGTAACACCCCGTATTTTTGGTACATTTATAATTTAATTAATTCGGAAATTCTAAATTACTAGTGTGTTGTAATTTAATGAATTAATTATGATAGAATAATATATAAATATTAATCTGGGATTGTATGGTTAATATTTAGGGAAAAGTATTTACTGAGCGTATAGTAATAATGTAATTTCGTCGTTTCGAGTATTGATGACGAGATATGTACTTATCACATCCGGAAGTCGGTATAGACTATATTGGGTGGGGGATAAGTATTTTTATAAATTAATTCGGATGCAAATTCTGAGTGTACAGTTGAGTCCGGATGGGCCGAGATAGTCGGAAAAGTGTACCTGGGGGTAGTAAACGGGTCACGGGACGTTTTTAGACATAGCCGGGCCCACTCGGGGGCATTTGGGTCACTTGGGCTTGGCCCATTAGTCAAAAAACGGGATTAAGTTAATTAATCTAATAAAAATAAATAAGGGGGTGGCTGAACTTAATTAGAGAAAGCAAATTAAGGATTAGGAAACCCTAGCAGCAGCCAAAGCCAAATTGGGGATCAAAGAGAGCCATCAAAGGTCATCTTCAACCTTGGGATTTAGCTCCAATTCAGACTCTACGAACCTTGAGGCAAGTGGATAACTTGCAGTAGCATTAAATCTGTTTTCGATTCATATTCATGTGTAGTGATTATGTAGAAATCCGTTTTTGGGTGTTAATGGAATGAACAAGGGATTTTGAAAACCACAATTCTGATTTACGAAATTTGGGTGATAATTCTTGTAAAATCTGAAAATGGTGAATTATTGCATACCGGATAGAATGTTATCTGCATATTTGGAAACGAATTTCATGATGAAATTTGAGGTATAAATGGACCTAGGGTTAATGATGAAACTTTCCCCAATTTTAGAAATTGGAGTTAATGGACGAATTATTGATGTGGATGAGTATTCTGGAGATTCCTAATGGGTTTCCTAATATGTACAAATGCAAAAAGGGACTGAGTTTCAGTGTAGAAGCAAATTAGGGTTTGCAGATTTTCGCCCATGGCTGTCCGTCTTCGCGAAGAAGACGAGTACCTGTTCGATCGATCGATCGACGCCATGAAGTCGATCGATCGACGGTCGGCAGAAACTCACAGTTCGCCCAGTTTGTTTATATAAGGAGGGATTTATATAAAAGTTGTTATGTGTTATATTATTGAGAAAAATATTAATACATGATTTAAATCTGATTAATTGTGAGGAAATTAATTAGAAGATGGGAATAGAAATTGGGTGTCACGTCACAATTGGTTGAGCGACATCGGAGTATATTATTTCATTTAGTAATGGACTAAGTAGTTTAGAGTCGGGATTTAGACTCGGGTGAGGTTAATTCGGACTAGGAGGTTGAGTCCAATTAAATGGTGAGGGCAACATCAAAAGTAACTGAATTTATTAATTTGCAAACTAATTAATAATTCGAGTTGGGTAATAACCTCATAATAAAATGGAATAGGCTTGTGTCACGGGTTTAGTACACGGTGTAGCTAGAACATTTTTATATATGTATATATATATACGGTGTGTGATAGTATATATATATAGTGTATGCCTTAATATCAGTGGTTAGATATTATTATAATCTAGTGCTATAGGGGGAGGTTACGCGTAGTGGATGAATCCCCTAGCTTGAGGAGTAGGGCGAGTAGATTCCCAGGTCATAGCGTCCGTTACAGGGGGTGAGGGGCATCTCACTTTCCGGGAAGGAATATGACCGCCTCCAATCGTATACTAAACCAAGTTAGTGAGAGATTCTAACTTGGATAACTAGGATATGTGAATATACCTAGTGTACTAGTACTTTAGAGAAATTATATCCGGGGAGTACTTTTACTCGGGTGGATATTAGTGGTTTATGTATCCCAGTATGTGTGTGAATGCTGCAATAAATTCTAAGTATATAATAGGGTGATTATTATATACGGGCTAAATAAATACAAGCATGTGTTGTTGTATATGTATAACGAGTGGAGTAGTTATATGAATTAAGAAGGGAAATGATTTAATTAAGTTGATGTTACTAATGACTTAAATCATAATTACATTTTACTCAGGTTAGAGTAGGGGGGAGTATAAGGAGACTTTAATAATTATCTAGTCATGAGATAGATAACTAGGTGATAATTAAAGCGTTAGTGGTGCACATTAGAGGAGGGGCAAGGAAGTTCTCAAGAGAGTGCGACACTAACTAAAATATGAAGAGCATGCATATTTATTATTACTGCAAGTTAATCATTTGCTAAATGTTTTCAAATGTTTTGGGTACTAACCCTTGCTATAAAAACTTTTTAAAAACCCTTTTAGGTGTTCATCCACAGGGACGCCAGACTTGACTCAATTCCAGGAAATCCGTTGCTGCAGCATATGTGGATGTTGCGGGGCCTTTGATAGACGCCTCTTTCTTTCATTCATGATGTAGAGACTCATTATTATTTATTCGAGCATGTCGCTCACTTTCCATTTATTTGTTTCTTAGACTTGATGGGATTTTATTCTTGTCGTTATGGGATGTTTATTTGGACCGATGGTTTATTCGGTTAATTAATTTTTACTTGTGGAATGAGTAGTTCAATTATCTGTGATTGTTATATTGTTTTATTTTCCGCATGGGTTTTAGTTTACTTAACGAAAGATAAAAATTGGCACTAGTCTATTTTTCTCACTTAGGTGGTTAGTAATTTAATAAAACGACAGTGATGCTAAGAATGGACCAAATGAGAAACCTGTTCTAACTTGATTTAGGACTGATCACCCGGGATTAATTAGGCGGGGTGTCACAGATGGTATCAGAGCATCAGGTTCTAGTGTCCTTAGGATCTGTGTGGCTTTCTACGTTTCAGCGTAGCGTTCGGTTGTTATAGAGCCCTATTATTAGGACTGTTGATTATATCTTCCGCTCGTGAGAGATCGTATTTCTGCTATTTGTTTTGTATAAATTGTGTACTTATACAATTCAATCTATTTCAGATGTCACCAAAGAGACAGAGTGCGGAGAGGGCTGAGGCTAGGGATGAGGTGAGGGAGGCTCGCAAGGAGCCACAGATACCGCCACCACCACCCCCACCCGAGTTGATTTCTACTACGCAAGTGGCACTAATAGTGGCCCAAGCGGTCGAGACAGCGATGCGAGCTATGGCAGCTCATTTTCCATAGCCCCAAGCACCGCCTCCAATGGCTCCAGCAGTTCAGGCTCCAGTGGGGCCACCGTCTTGGCAGCAAGTTAGGGAGACCTTTCAGAAGGGTCACCCACCTGAGTTTCAGGGGAGCATCGATGTGGTGGAGGCTTGTGACTGCAAGAAGAATATTCAGCGCCATCTGCGCATGCTGGAGGGTGCCGATCTGCAGAGGCAGAAGCTTGCTTCCTTTCGTCTGTCGGAGGCAGCCCTATAATGGTGGGAGTCAGTGACCACCACTGAAGAGCGAGATTTCATGGCGGTACCCGAATCCGGGGTGCGGTTCGACCGTAACCACGTTCCACCAGCGGTAGAGGCGGAGATGCGAAGGAAGTTCAGTGAGTTAATACAGGGTAACCGGTCAGTGGCAGATTATGAGCAAGAGTTCACCCGTTTGGCAAGCTTTGTACCAAATGAGGTGAGCAATGAGAAGTGGAAGAGGTCAAGGTTCATGAATGGCCTAGCCTGGAGGATCAGGCAGCATTTGATTGGGAATTCGACATTAATGACTTATGCAGATGTCGTTAATGCCGCCCTCGTACTTTGTCGGGATCATCGTGCCCATACAAAGGGGAATAAGAGAGCAGGTGAATCGAGCCAGCAGGGCAAGGCGGTTACGGTTGGTTGCACAAGTGGTACTCAGCCATAATTCATTCAGCAAGGGAATCAGGCAAAGAGATTTAAGCCTGGTGGGTTCCAACCGGGAGGACAGGGGTCCAGGCAGGGGCAGCCAGACCCTAAACAGCAGCAGCAGGTTCCTCAAGGCCATCAGGGCCAAGGGAACAATCGGGGAGGCCAGCAGGGCCAGCCACGTCAGGACCAACGACAGGGAGACGTACAGAAGCTCTGTTTTGTCTATCGCCAGCCAGGACACTTCAAGAGGGAGTGCCCGCAGAGGGGCAGAAGCCATCAGCAGGGTACCCATCAGGGGCAACAGGGGCAGATACCACCAGTCGCACCAACTCCACTCGCCCCAAAGCATCAGTGGCAGATACACTACGGGCGTGTGTATAATGTCCGGAATGTTCCCAATCCTCCGGCACAGCAGGCGCCGCCAGCAGTTGAGGGTATGTTTTTCATTCATGGTCATGTATGTAGCAAAATTTTAACATGGGAGCATTCATTCATTAAATCTAATTTTGCTAAACGGGCTGGGTTATTAGAGGCAGCCGGTAGCCTCCGTATGAGCGTAGAGTCGTCAGTAGGCAGCGGGGCTTTGATTCGCTCGATTCGTCGGGGAGTGGACATTTTGATTGGAAGGCTTAGTTTCAGTAGCAGACCTCTTAGTGTTAGATATGGAGGGGTATGATGTCATCTTGGGCATGGATTTGGTTGGCAGGTTACCGGGCTACGGTGGATGGTTATGAGAGGACAATCGTGTTCTCCATTCCGGGACAGGAGATGTTCCTGATAACAATGCCGCTTCCTGAGGGAGGGTCACGCACTCACTTATATTACATTGAGGAGGAAACCTCACAAACGGTGGTAGTCCCTTTAGACTCTATTCCCGTAGTGAGGAACTTTGAGGATGTATTCCAGGAGATACCAGGGTTACCACCCAGCAGAGAAATCGAATTTGTTATCGATTTAGCACCGGGGACGAGGCCGATTGCTCGGGAACCTCACCGTATGGCCCCTTCAGAGATGTGTGAATTGAGGGAACAGATTCAGCAACTACTGGGTCCGGGTTTTATTCGGCGGAGTACATCGTCGTGGGATGCGCCGGTGTTGTTTGTAAAGAAGCGAGATGGTTCACTCCGCTTGTGCGTGGATTATAGGGAGCTGAACAAGGTGACGATATGGAACAAGTATCCGTTGCCTCGGATTGATGATTTATTTGACCAATTGATAGGGGCGTCTTACTTCTCCAAAGTCGACTTGAGGTCAGGGTATCATCAACTGCGTATCCGAGAGGAGGATGTTCCTAAGACCGCTTTCTTGTCGCGGTATGGATCGTATGAGTTCAGGGTGATGCCCTTAGGGCTCACCAATGCACCGGCAGTGTTCATGGACCTCATGAACAGGGTTTTCAGGGAGTACCTAGATCAGTTTGTCATCGTGTTCATTGATGACATCCTAATCTACTCGCGTACCGAGGAGGAGCACGCAGAGCATCTGCGCATGGTTTTACAAACATTGAGGGATCATCAGCTCTATGCCAAATTCGGGAAGTGTGGATTTTGGCTACGGGAGGTACAGTTCCTTGGTCACGTTGTGTCAGATCAGGGTATTGCAGTGGATCCGGATAAGGTGTCAGCGGTGAGGGAGTGGGGACAGCCCACGACACCGACCGAGGTGCGCAGTTTTCTGGGTTTGGCCGGTTACTACAGGCGATTCATTCAGGGATTCTCCAAAATTGCAGGACCTCTGACGAATCTGACTCGGAAAGGGGTACCTTTCAAATGGGATGACAGTTGTCAATTAGCGTTCGATGAGCTAAAGGACAAGTTAACATCTGCACCCGTACTTGCATTGCCAAAGGGAGGGCTAGAGTATCGGGTTTACACAGACGCATCCTTACGGGGTCTTGGGGGTGTGCTCCTGCAGGAGGAAAGGGCTATAGCTTATGCTTCCAGGAAGCTAAAGCCCCACGAGAGGAATTACCCCACTCACGACCTAGAGTTGGCAGCGGTCGTTTTTGCTTTAAGGATATGGAGGCATTATCTTCTAGGAGAGCAGTTTACTCTATTCACGGATCACAAGTCACTTCAGTATCTCTTCACACAGAAGGATCTGAATATGAGACAAAGGCGGTGGCTAGAATTCGTGAAGGACTACCAGTTTGATATCCAGTATCATCCTGGTAAGGCCAATGTAGTAGCAGACGCATTGAGCCGAAGATCGACTGGGGAGATATCGGAGGTATGGAAAGCGAAGTGGAGAGAACTTCAATATGAGGACGACGTAGCCAAGGCTTGCATGTCGGCTTTGTCCATCACACCCGAGGTCATTATGCGGGTTGTGAAGGCTCAGGCAGAGGATCAAAATTGCCAGGATAGGGTGGGCCAGTTGTTAGCTGAGGGAGCGGAGGGTTACTCGATTAGCTCAGAAGGAGGCCTACGTTTTAATGGGAGGTTAATGGTGCCAGAGGATGAGGATTTGAAGCACGCTGTTATGACAGAATCCCATGGTTCGAAATTTGCGGTACATCCCGGTGGGGATAAAATGTACCAAGATATGAGGAGGCAGTATTGGTGGGCAGGGATGAAACGGGACATAGCGGAGTTTGTTTCGAAGTGTGCCACGTGTCAGCTTGTGAAAGTTGACCACCAAAGACCATCAGGGATGCTACAGCCGTTAGAAATTCCCGTGTGGAAGTGGGAGAGCATCTCCATGGACTTCATCACAGGGTTACCTGTATCGCAGAGAGGTCACGACTCCATATGGGTTATTGTGGACCGGTTGACTAAGGTGGCCCACTTTTTGCCGGTACGCACAGACTTTGAGACGATGTGTTATGCACAGCTATTCATAGCAGAGATTGTTAAGTTGCATGGAGTGCCGATAAATATCGTATCCGACCGAGACAAAATCTTTGTTGCCCACTTTTGGCAGAGCTTTCAGGAGGCAATGGGCACGGAGTTACGCTTGAGTACAGCGTATCACCCACAGATTGACGGACAGACTGAGAGAGTTAATCAGATGCTGGAGGACATGCTCAGAATGTGCATTTTGGACTTCGGGGGAGGATGGGAGAAATATCTTCCTTTGGTAGAGTTTGCGTATAACAACTCTTACCAATTCACGATTGGAATGGCACCGTTTGAAGCACTGTACGGGAGACCTTGTCGTTCACCCGCTTGTTGGTTAGAGGTGGGGGACAACAAACTCTTGGGGCCGGAGATTGTCCAGGAGACATCTGCCAAGATAGAGTTGATTCGAGGAAGGATTCGAATAGCTCAGGACAGGCAGAAGAGTTATGCTGATGCTTCTCGAAGACATGTGGAGCTAGAAGTTGGGGACCAGGTTTTAGTCCGGGTATCCCCTATGAAAGGGGTGATGAGGTTCGGAAAGAAGGATAAGTTAGCACCGCGATACGTAGGACCTTTCCCTATTATTGAGAGGGTGGGACCGGTGGCGTATAAGCTTGGATTACCAGATCATCTTCAGCGGATACACGATGTATTCCATGTGGCATCGCTGAAGAAATATCGAAGGAGCGAGAGAGCCTTTTGGCATATTCCACTCGAGGAGATCGACTTACAGCCAGACATCTCGTATGAGGAGAGGCCGGTAGCAATTCTGGATCATAGTGAGAGGAAATTACGATCCAAGGTTGTTCCTTTGGTTAAAGTACAGTGGGGTCATCACAATGTTGACGAGTCTACCTGGGAGAGAGAGGAGGATATGATGGAACAATATCCAGAGCTTTTCAACGCAGGTACAATCTAATTTCGAGGACGAAATTCCTTTATAAGGGGGGGAGTATGTAACACCCCGTATTTTTGGTACATTTATAATTTAATTAATTCGGAAATTCTAAATTACTAGTGTGTTGTAATTTAATGAATTAATTATGATAGAATAATATATAAATATTAATCTGGGATTGTATGGTTAATATTTAGGGAAAAGTATTTACTGAGCGTATAGTAATAATGTAATTTCGTCGTTTCGAGTATTGATGACGAGATATGTACTTATCACATCCAGAAGTCGGTATAGACTATATTGGGTGGGGGATAAGTATTATTATAAATTAATTCGGATGCAAATTCTGAGTGTACCGTTGAGTCCGGATGGGCCGAGATAGTCGGAAAAGTGTACCTGGGGGTAGTAAACGGGTCACGGGACGTTTTTAGACATAGCCGGGCCCACTCGGGGGCATTTGGGTCACTTGGGCTTGGCCCATTAGTCAAAAAACGGGATTAAGTTAATTAATCTAATAAAAATAAATAAGGGGGTGGCTGAACTTAATTAGAGAAAGCAAATTAAGGATTAGGAAACCCTAACAGCAGCCAAAGCCAAATTGGGGATCAAAGAGAGCCATCAAAGGTCATCTTCAACCTTGGGATTTAGCTCCAATTCAGACTCTATGAACCTTGAGGCAGGTGGATAACTTGCAGTAGCATTAAATCTGTTTTCGATTCATATTCATGTGTAGTGATTATGTAGAAATCCGTTTTTGGGTGTTAATGGAATGAACAAGGGATTTTGAAAACCACAATTCTGATTTACGAAATTTGGGTGATAATTCTTGTAAAATCTGAAAATGGTGAATTATTGCATACCGGATAGAATGTTATCTGCATATTTGGAAACGAATTTCATGATGAAATTTGAGGTATAAATGGACCTAGGGTTAATGATGAAACTTTCCCCAATTTTAGAAATTGGAGTTAATGGACGAATTATTGATGTGGATGAGTATTCTGGAGATTCCTAATGGGTTTCCTAATATGTACAAATGCAAAAAGGGACTGAGTTTCAGTGTAGAAGCAAATTAGGGTTTGCAGATTTTCGCCCATGGCTGTCCGTCTTCGCGAAGAAGACGAGTACCTGTTCGATCTATCGATCGACGCCATGAAGTCAATCGATCGACGGTCGGCAGAAACTGACAGTTCGCCCAGTTTGTTTATATAAGGAGGGATTTATATAAAAGTTGTTATGTGTTATATTATTGAGAAAAATATTAATACATGATTTAAATCTGATTAATTGTGAGGAAATTAATTAGAAGATGGGAATAGAAATTGGGTGTCACGTCACAATTGGTTGAGCGACATCGGAGTATATTATTTCATTTAGTAATGGACTAAGTAGTTTAGAGTCGGGATTTAGACTCGGGTGAGGTTAATTCGGACTAGGAGGTTGAGTCCAATTAAATGGTGAGGGCAACATCAAAAGTAACTGAATTTATTAATTTGCAAACTAATTAATAATTCGAGTTGGGTAATAACCTCATAATAAAAAGTGGAATAGGCTTGTGTCACGGGTTTAGTACACGGTGTAGCTAGAACATTTTTATATATGTATATATATATACGGTGTGTGATAGTATATATATATAGTGTATGCCTTAATATCAGTGGTTAGATATTATTATACTCTAGTGCTATAGGGGGAGGTTACGCGTAGTGGATGAATCCCCTAGCTTGAGGAGTAGGGCGAGTAGATTCCTAGGTCATAGCGTCCGTTACAGGGGGTGAGGGGCATCTCACTTTCCGGGAAGGAATATGACCGCCTCCAATCGTATACTAAACCAAGTTAGTGAGAGATTCTAACTTGGATAACTAGGATATGTGAATATACCTAGTGTACTAGCACTTTAGAGAAATTATATCCGGGGAGTACTTTTACTCGGGTGGATATTAGTGGTTTATGTATCCCAGTATGTGTGTGAATGCTGCAATAAATTCTAAGTATATAATAGGGTGATTATTATATACGGGCTAAATAAATACAAGCATGTGTTGTTGTATATGTATAACGAGTGGAGTAGTTATATGAATTAAGAAGGGAAATGATTTAATTAAGTTGATGTTACTAATGACTTAAATCATAATCACATTTTACTCAGGTTAGAGTAGGGGGGAGTATAAGGAGACTTTAATAATTATCTAGTCATGAGATAGATAACTAGGTGATAATTAAAGCGTTAGTGGTGCACATTAGAGGAGGGGCAAGGAAGTTCTCAAGAGAGTGCGACACTAACTAAAATATGAAGAGCATGCATATTTATTATTACTGCAAGTTAATCATTTGCTAAATGTTTTCAAATGTTTTGGGTACTAACCCTTGCTATAAAAACTTTTTAAAAACCCTTTTAGGTGTCCATCCACAGGGACGCCAGACTTGACTCAATTCCAGGAAATCCGTTGCTGCAGCATATGTGGATGTTGCGGGGCCTTTGATAGACGCCTCTTTCTTTCATTCATGATGTAGAGACTCATTATTATTTATTCGAGCATGTCGCTCACTTTCCATTTATTTGTTTCTTAGACTTGATGGGATTTTATTCTTGTCGTTATGGGATGTTTATTTGGACCGATGGTTTATTCGGTTAATTAATTTTTACTTGTGGAATGAGTAGTTCAATTATCTGTGATTGTTATATTGTTTTATTTTCCGCATGGGTTTTAGTTTACTTAACGAAAGATAAAAATTGGCACTAGTCTATTTTTCTCACTTAGGTGGTTAGTAACTTAATAAAACGACAGTGATGCTAAGAATGGACCAAATGAGAAACCTGTTCTAACTTGATTTAGGACTGATCACCCGGGATTAATTAGGCGGGGTGTCACATTAAGATCCATTAATTAAATAAATAAGATATATATTTGGGACTTACTCAAACGTTTATGTAGGTTAAAGTTAATTTAGTCATAATGAATTTTACTACATGGGAGATTTAGTAATGCCAATGAATTAATGGGTCCAATTATGTTTAAAAATGAGATAATATGTCAACTTATATATGATTAAAAGTAATTCATTATCTTAATGCTTAATAACGGGTGAACATGACATGAAACATTAAGATGACGAGTCGAGTTTGAATATGATATTTCTACATGATCACAAAGTCACCCATTAAGACTCGAACTCGATAAGACCTAAAACACGTTGGAACTCAATATGAACATGAGTCGACACAACCCATTGACAGGTCTATCTATTTTTCCCGTTTTTATGGTAATTTTATGTTACCTCCACACTAAAAATGTGAGTAAATGTTAGTAAAAAAATAATCCACTACAATGTATATAAAATTTTAAATCATCCATGCATCACGCAGATTAAAATCTAGTGTGTGTGTGTGTGTGTGTGTGTGTACACACACACACACACACATACATACATATTGTGGGGATTGGAGCAACAATAATAAAATTCAAAAGGCTAGAGAGGTCAATAGTGATATCCCCAAAGAACATACCCTCTTTGTCCCAATTCTAAAAGATCAATACTAATTAAGGTGAGGGCCATTAATAGAGTAATTTTAAAATTTTAATTTATACCTTATACTCTTTGATTACTTTTATTTCATTTGGGTGTCCTCTGGTAATAATAAATAAAATACCGAGGAGCAAAATTCATGTTACAGTCTAATAAGGATCCGAGGTATAAGTCCAAAATAATAAACTCGTATCCTTTACCAGAAGTCCAAAAACTCTAAACCAACAAATTGGACTATCTTTAGTCATCGTAACATAACAATCACTGAACTACGCCATCATTGTACAATTATTTACAAGTACTATAAATTAAACTTGTTTTAATTAACATTATTATTGTGGGCCAAATTATTCATGTTATGTAGACCTATGACATTGGGACTCCTCTCATCATGAGTACACACCTCAACGCTTCATTCATACTTTATCGGCTCCAAAACGACTTGGTTGGCATACCACTCGATAAACTTTAGAAGATGAACTATCAGGAAGAAGAAAAGCCATTCACATGGAAATTGCTAAGATACATTCTACACGTGCCTTAGAAGATCAATAATCTCATTCATTATGTAATAGCGTGAATGCCTAGATATATAAACGCATTCAACCCCTTGGGTTTTAGACCCTTATAAATATCTTTAGCTTAAGGGACAAGTCTGGCACACATATACAAGACTACCCAAAATTCTATGTAACTACCTTCAATCGTAAAACCATAATAGTGGACGTAGGCTTTCCTTAAGCTGAACCATTTTAAAAATCCTTGGCGTTCCTTATTATTTTCATTTACATTAATCAACTAATTATCCGTGATTACAAAATTACTGATTATTAGCTAAGATAAAGTATCTACCAATTTTGGGCATCAACAGAATGGCACTATCTGTGGGAATGACTATTGGTCATCCTTCTCTACCCATTTTATTTACTTGTTCACCTTAGAGCTGAGAGTAGCCTTGCAGCTGCAGGAGATGTTCTAGATCCATCTACTCCCCCTAGTGTTGCCAGATCACCAAGGAATTTTACTTAATCTTACCAAAGGGCAGGAAGCTATACAAGGATTAATTAGGCAATTGTCTAGAACATTTCAAGATAAATCCACTGCTGTACTATCCAGGAGGGAAATGTCGCCTCCTCCCATCAGAAATGAAAGAAGTAGTTGATCTAGATTCGCTCATGATAGATCCTACCATCCCAGGTAACATCATCAGTTCGATCTACTAATTACTATGATGATCGATCTTTCATCTCTGAACGACTGAGCGTGTTAGAAATCTTTAGTAAGGCATCTTATTTTGATTGTCTGGGTCCCTGAGTAATCAGATATTATCGCAGAATGCTTGTCCGATCCCACGAGCGTAAAGAAGGGTCGGGTAGATCCGGGGCTAGTATCAGAGGATCTATACTTGTCGAGCAGAATTTTCTGGAAGAGAGCTCAGCACAGATGCACAACAAGGCTACCAAAGCTGCCTCAGCTAATTCCAAGCAAGAGGAACACTCTTAGAAGGGGTCCATACAGAGATTAGAAGATCGTTTAGGAGAAATGGCTAAGACTAAGAATCCTTTATGGAGGATTTTTGTGAAAGTATCTCCTCTCATTCAAGATATTGTGAATTACCTCACACCTTATAAGTTCAAACCCCCCGTGGTCATGCTCAAGTATAATGGTAAAATTGATCTCATCCTGTATGTTGAGTAGTACCAGGCTACTGCTGATATTTATTCTGTTCTAGACGAGATGAGATGCAGAGATTTTTCAAGTATGATCACTAGTCCAACTCAGATCTAGTACAATAATTTACCCTGAGGGCAAATTGCCAATTTTCATCAGCTCTCCAAACTATTCATCAGCAATTTATGCTTTAAAGCAAAACCAATCAAGAGAGTTGCCTATATACTCAGTGTTTTCTAATGAGCAGGAGAAACTACTCGAGAATATATCACTTATTTTAATAATGAGAAACTAGAAGTTTTTTATTATGGGGAGAAAATAGTTATCACAAGTTTAATGAGCGGACTACTTCCTGAGAAGCTATATTATACATTGGCAAAAGAACCTCCAAAAACCATGACTGAACTGATTGCAAAAGCTGGGAAGATCATGAATGCCGAAGAGGCTACGTCTGCTAAGAAAACCCTCAAGACAAAGTCCGAAGGCTAGAAGATATTTGACAATAAGGAACAGAAGGATACGAAAGCTAAGAATCTTAAAAAGTATGAGGAATATACTCCTCTCACCATAGGTGCGCATCACATTCTGGAAGAAATTAAGGGAAATAATGATTTGAAATGGCACGAGAAGCTGAAATTGCCTCCCAACCGAAGGGATATGTCCAAGTATTGTGACTTTCATAAAGACCATGGGCAGACCACTGATAACTGTATTACTGTCAAGAATGAGATGGAATCACTCATACGTCGAGGAAATTTAACCAAGTTTGTTAATAGAACTATAGGTCGGGACACGAGAAAAAGGTCAGAATTCCCTTATAAGAACAAAGACGACAGGAAAAGAGGATGAGATGATGATTCTGAAGATGACCCTGATTTGTCAAAAAACCGATAGAGCCTGAACATGATGCAGGTATGATATCTTTTGGCTTTAATTTCATTGCAGGAGGGATGCTGAAGGCAAAGATGGAGTAGTCGAAAGAAAGTCTTACTTCAATAAAGCGCAAGCTTGCTCTTCCCTTAGGCAAGTCAATCTAACAGACAAAGTAGATAGTCAACCTAAAGAAGTGAATAAAGATAATCTTTCTATAAAATTAATTTGTCAGGAGTTTTTTACACTTGTGACGATCCTCTACTTATCACCTGCTGAGTACATCATGCCAGGATCGCAAGAATTCTCGTAGATAAGAGTAGCTCGGTTGATGTCATGTTCTACAACTGCTTTCATAGCCCGTGAATGGGAGATAAAAAACTGGAACCTTACCATTACCCTTAATCATCATTTCTGGAGAATAGGTGTATCCTTTGGGGACTGTCAAGCTGGAACTATTGATCGGCATTTGGCCAGCAAGTAGAACAGAGAAGATTCGATTCTTCTCCTGGAAAAAAATGTTCCTTGAACGTAAAATATGATCCCAATCGGGTTAGATTAAAGAATTTTAAAGCAGTGGCATCCACAGTTCATCAGTGCATGAAGTTCCCCACTCACTATGGGGTAGGTGTGGTAAAGAGCGATCAAAAAGAGGCTAGATAATGCTACTATACCTCTCTCGACCAACAGGAAGTTCAGAAGCACGCCACCACCTATGAAATCGACACTTTATATCCTCATGAAGAAATTGAGTTGGTCAAAGGGAGGGTTGTGGAAGCCACGAAAATAATTTAACTAGATGATGAAAAGCTAGAAGGAACAAACCAGAATGGCTCAAACCTAAGACCTTCCCTCAATCAGGAATTGATTACATCCCTTAGAGAGAGAAAGCACGCATTTACTTGGATTTATGAGGATATACCCGGAATTCGCCCTAATTTCATATTCCATGAGCTCGAGATTAACAAATATGCGAAGTGGATCAAGCAGAAATGCAGGGTATTCAGTCCCGAAAAAATGGGGCTATCCAAGAAGTCGATAAATTGTAACACCACAACAAAACAAATAATTAGTGGAAATTTTTTTGTCACCAATTGAAAAAATTTCGTCACCAAAATATTTTGTGAAGAAAAACATTTTGTCAAACATCTGTCACGAAAGCCCTCTCGCTAAAGGTTTTAGTGAGAAATGCAAATTTCATCACCAAATACTACAACTTATGGTGACAAAATATTCTCTGTCTCGTAATAGCAAGCATTTAGTGACGAAATTATTTGTAGCCAAAGATCTTATTTTTGTCACCTAATGTATATGATAAGATGCAAAAGAATAACCATTTGGTGACAAAATTAATATACATTGGGAAAAAAATATTTGTCACGAAATGAATTTTATTGTCAAAAAATTATAAATTTCGAACTCATAATTTTCTCATTTCAATTTCATTTCTCATATATATATATATATATATATATATATATATATATATATATATATATATATATATATATTCAGTCGAATACATATTAATTATAAAATTGACTAAATTTCATCGACATTATATAAGTAATCAACTACAATCAAATACATAATAAAAAATAAGGTTCAAAAGATTATATAATTAATACGAAAACATTCGTAAAAATATCTCAAAACCATTAATCAATTAAAAAGTATTCTACATCGTTTGTTACAACACATCAACTAAGGCATTAGTTTCTAACTTAATATTTCTTAAGGCATTAAATTCTAATCAATTACAATGTATCCTCCAAAAAACAATTCCCAACACATTTGTTAAGTTCTCCTTCCACCTTCATCATCATCCCAAAAATAAATTCTAAAAAAGCGTCCTCACAACGTCCCAATCTGTAATTCAAAAAGTACCAAGGCATTAATTTATAACTTTATAAGTCTATTAACAATTGATAAATATAATAACATAAACTAAGAAATAACATGCATTGAGCTAAACACCAAAAAAAATACAAAATTCAATTTTATTTTATTTTTAATATTTTAAAATAATTCCGTAGAGTTTCTTTTGCTAGACTAAAACCACCCTATTAAATTAAAAAAATAAAAAAGTCAAGAAATCTAATGATAATCCACCAAAATTCCCCTTCCACCGATTCAAAAGATAATGTAATAGCATCACCAATATTTTTTAAAAAAAATCGACAAAGTTTCCTTTATTTGTAGACTAAAATCACCCTGTTAAATTAAACTATAAAAAGTCAAGAAACTCAACAGCAATCCACTAAAATATCCCTTCCACCAATGTAACAAATACGGTCATGTCAAAAGCATGAGTAACACAAGTATGAAAAAATCCAAATTGAACTTTATCAGCTGATATCAAGAAGGAATGCCAACAGCTTGAAAGAAACAAAGTAATCATAAAAACCTTAGATAATAAATCAATGCATTCCCTTCTGGGTAAGTTTCATCTTCTCTACGAGTAGTTCCACTGGGAGTCAAAGGAAAAATCCTCCTATTCGTATCCAATCTGTTTTTCAATACATTGAGGACATAATTAGTACAAAATAATATAAACCCAAATCTTACATACAGTAAATTATCACAGAATAACTAAAAGTTAATCTCAAAAATATGAACAATAGCAATACCGTGATGATATGTAATTGGTTCAGTCAATATGAGGACACGAGACTATCCGAATTTTTTAAATTGTTATTTTGTTTAGTCAACTGATGGAGTAATCACCAGGATACAAAGTTGTGTTCATTGCTTCTGTTACTAACAAGATGCTATAACACAATAGCAAAATTGTAAATAATAACTGTAGTGGAAATATAAATACAATTATGGAGTGAAATAAAAAGGATAACTACCATATTGAAATGGGGTGGTTCCTATATGTGTGTTTCAAATTAAACCAATTTTTACCAAAAATAGTCCAACTTTTAATAAACACCAAACTAAGTTGTGAAAAAATAATTTTTACTTTAAAACAATTTTAGCTTGATTAATCCTAAACATGCACATAGTGATTAAAGAAAGTAAAGTAAAGTAAAGAATACTCATAACGCCGGATGTACGAGGAAAAAACCCAAGACGGGAAAACAACCTCGGACGACCCAAGCCAAACAATCACTATGAATGTGTAATTACAACGAACAAACATAAGACTCACTCAACGACTCGATACCCATAGGTCTTGACACTCTTCTGATCTTCAACAACTCTTATCACAGTGCCCACACATAATATCCTTCTTCCACAATAACTGTCCACAACACACGCGTCCACGTACGTCTCAGTGTCTACCGAATGGCTTTGATACGTCTACGATGTCGAACAAGAAGTCCTTCTCTTTTCTTCACCGCAAAACCCAGATGTTCAAGTATAGAACAAACCTTCTTGGTGCAGTAAGATCACATAAATATATAGTAATTATAACTTGGATCTTTGCAAACTCTAAGGATGTGTTTTAGCTTTGAAACCTTGGAAAAATATGTGCAAACACGTTTCTGGATTGTAAACTATTTTTCTAGAATGCAAACTTGTAAAATCTGACAAAACCACGCTTTAAATAGGAAAAGATCACCACCTCGAAAAATGTGTTGCTCGAATGAGATTGGCATATCGTTCACACGACATAGCCATCTCGCTCGAACGAAGTACAGATGTCTTTTGAACAACGCCCATGTCATTTTGTTTTTTTCTTTAAAACGTCTCTTCAAAAAGAGATGCAATTAAGTCAAACTCTATTTGAACCTTATCAAAATAAAACGTAGTGTAAACGTTTCAAACACTTTTAAAACATTTTCCTTATAAAAATTACATCCTTATCTTTTATAAAAACAATTTCGAGCACCATTAATTATATGCGTTCATACCTGTGTGATCTCGGAATGCAATTAACTTGAAGACGAATAAACTTGCACCAATTAAACTTCGGCATTATTAATTCTTTGAAGCTTTGCCGCAACATCTCCAGTTTCTTCAATACGTCATAGACCAAGTGGGATTGTGACAAAATAAAATCTCCCTATGACATATTAAAAACATAGTTTTGTTTACGGAATTAAGTCAAAACAATATAGGGAATCAATTGAAAATTTATGTCCTTATAAATATCCCCCTTTGAGTATTTTGGGACAAAACTAAACCAGTGAAATGCCTAAGCCGGGTCGTCAAGCCGTATGACGCCTAAATCACATCCCATAAACCCAAAAAAAAATTACAGGACACAGACTAGTATATGTAGCACCGACAAGCATGAAATGTCTGAATGTGATGTAGACTTGAAATCTCAAATCTCTAAAGCATACCTACACACATTAAACAGAAAAACAAATACCCAGTGAAGTATGGAGGAACAAATGAAATCGATATATATATCAAAATCATACCAATTTCTCAATAGATACCAATATGAATAAACTCTGAAAAATCATTTGTTAAACAATTGAGCAACAAAATGATACCAATTTGTACTAATACCAATTTGTAAAATGTGTAATCAAAACATGATCAACAAATCTCAAATCTCCCTTACATCACATACATCTCTCCCCCTTTTTGTCTCGAATAGACAGTCCGTTGAAAAGATAAACCAATCAATAAGTATCTAGCATGAGAATATACTAATTAAAAATCGCTAGATAATTATGAAACAACCAGCTAAATATGATCAATAGATGACAAATCTATAGCTAGTAAACCAATGAATCACACAAAAAATATAGCAAACTAATCAGGTGTGATAAACGGAATCATATGCAAAATATCAATTTGAACCAATATAACCTGCATATAAACGAGTCAGTCCAGAAAGCTTCCAGCAGTACAAAAAAAATACCACAATAAGTAGGGTGCTGTAAAACAAAGAAGCAAAGAAATCTCATATTGTCGTTCAAACGAGCCAGGGACGTTGCTCAAACGAGATGAGGACGTCGCTCGAACGAGACTTCTCGCGGCATGGAGATATCGTTTGAACGACTTCTCGCGACATGCCAAATTTTCTCAGATTCCCAGAAATATCATGAATTTTTGTCGAGTGAAAAAATTTCTAGAAATAGCACACTGGAAGGGCCTGACAAGAGCAAAACAATACTAAAACATTAATCTTTTTACCCAAAATGCAAAAAAGCATAAAAACTAACAATGCGAGTTACATGCAAACATAGTACCGATGTGCTTAAACGTGGACATGGAAAGTATGGGCATGAAACTACAATAAATGAGTCACAATTCCAACACACTGAAAAGATCCAGAAGCTCTAATTAATAGCGATAGCTTAAGGAACTAAACATACTACATGGGCACAAGTCCAAAATTTTAACAATTCTACAAACAATAGTGTCAAATTGCAATGTTTCAACATTTAGGATTAGTTGTGCAAACCCATTGAATTTTCTCCAACCAAACTCCCTCATAAACATACTTTTTCAAGTTCTTTTGAGGTTTCTAGCATTCTCAACTTAGAGAAAATCTTATTGGCCATTTTTCTTAGGGTATTTCTTTTTCTTTTGGGCTCTTTTAAACGGTGGCTTTCACGAAGAGTTAATTTTGAACTCTCGTAGCCCTTTTCCCGTGAATCACTCATCATTTTTTTCAATTCGGTACCAATTCAAATCATCTCGGTAAACGATTCTTACATGCACACTTATCCTGAAGTCTACCTACACATAGATGACAAGATTGAGATAAGAACGCCTCACCAAATTCAAATATGCAAGAGAAGTCAAACATCCATATAAACTCGTGCATGTGTGCAATGTTGGCATATATACAAAGTCAAATCAAAATGCATATCAACTTCAAAACAACCCCATATAAACAATGGTTAAGATCATTCCAAGCATCGATAATAATGACCAAATGTCCTAGCCACATCGATAATGAAACGATGGGGGTGGTCAAGCACACCAATATGCCACATCAAACATGTAAACTAAAAAACAAAAAACAACAACCAAACAAGAAAGCAAACTATTTTCGGTTTTCAAAAATTTTATCAAAAACAAAATCTTTTTATATTTTTCAATTACGACTCAAACAAATGAAAATTATAATACAAAGAGATAAAGATGTCATAACACTAGGAAGAATATATCATGAAGCAAAACTAGCGTATAACAAACAAATTCATGCAAGAAACTATCCATAAGAAATAGCATGTGACGAATCATGTGCAAGCATGTGAGAATCAACCAACCTAGCATTTAGCATCTCCAAAGCGGATTTCCTAACCCAAATCGATGTATACCTAACAAAACGAGTTTTGGAAATCATCGGGACACTATGTTTAAACTTCCTAGGATCCTTTTTAAAATCATTGCAAAAACTCCTAAGGTGACCTTTCCTACCACAATGCGAACATGTGTAAACTTGACAAGGAACGGGACCTTTAGGTTGACCTTTTCTAACACCTTCGGATGTGATTGATCATCTAAAATAAGTAATGGTTTTGCATTAGCAATGGAAGCATTAGAACAAGACGAGCCATTACCATGACTACACAAACTATTCGAGTCATTTGAAACACTTTTAAACTTCAAAACTTTGGACTCAAACAAAAAATTAAGCTCCTCAAACTTTAGGGACTCCTTCTTTAAATTGTCAATTACCCCTAGAAGGTTATCTCCCTCCCCCTCAATGTGAGAAAACTTATCCCTAAGATCTTTTTCCCCTGCCACAAAATCATTAATCGAATTATTTTCCTTAATGACACAAACCCTAGAATTTCTCAAATCCTCTAACTCTTTTTCTAAAACGAGGATTCTATCATCACTCTCCTTTTTGCCCAATTTAAACATATTAAAATCATTAAACAAGGAACCAAATTTCTCACGACAAATATCTCTTTGAATTTAAAACGTTTGCAAATATTCAATCATATTTTTAAAACATGAATTTTCTTTCTCCAAAACTTCAATACGTTTTGCAAACTTTAAATTCAAACGATGTAAATCATCAAAGCTTCGAGAGTCCATCGAGAGAAAACAAACACATGAGAGATAAGCAAACACACGGGATCACAAAACAAATAAATTATGTTTTCTAGCTCTGATACTAATTTGAAAAGTGGGGTGGTCCCCATGTGTGTGTTTAAAATTAAACCAATTTATACCAAAAATAGTCCAACTTTTAATTAGCAACAAACTAAGTTGTGAAAAAACAATTTTTACTTTAAACCAATTTTACCTTGATTAATCCTAAACATGCATCTAGTGATTAAAGCAAGTAAAGTAAAGTAAAGTAAAGAATACTTACAACGCCGTATGTACGAAGAAAAAACCCAAGACGGGAAAACAACCTCGGACGGTCCAAGCCAAACAATCACTGTAAATGTGGAATTACATTGAACGAACAAAAGACGCACTCAACGTCTCGATCCCCACGGGTCTTGACACTCTTCTGATCTTCAACCACTCCTCTTATAGTGCCCACGCAGAAAGTCTTTCCACGATACCTATCCACAACACACGCATCCATGTATGTCTCAGTGTCCACTGAATGGTTTTGATACTTTTACGATGTCGAATATGAAGTCCTTATCTTTTCTTCACCACAAAACCCAGATTTTTAATTATAGAACAAACCTTCTTGGTGCATCAAGATCAGATAAACATATAGTAATGATAACTCGGATCTTTGCAAACTCTAAGGAAGTGTTTTACCTGTGAAACCTTAGAAAAACATCTGCAAACACGTTTCTGGATGGTAACTTGTTTTTCCAGAATGCACACTTGTAAAATCTGACGAGACTACGCTTTAAATAGGAAAATATCACATCCTTGAAAAACGTATCGCTTGAACGAGATTGGCTTGTCGTTCGCGCGACATAGCCATCTCACTCGAACGAAGTATAGATGTCATTCGAACGACGCGTGTGTCATTTTGACTTTTTCTTTAAAACGTCTCTTCGAAAAGAGATCCAATTAAGTCAAACTCTATTTCAATCTTATTAGAATAATACGTAGTGTAAAGGTTTAAAACACTTTTAAAACATTTTAAAACATTTGTCTTATAAAAATTACATCCTTATCTATGATAAAAATAATTCTGAGAACCATTAATTATACGCATTCATACCTGTGTGATCTCGATTGCAATTAACTTGAAGATGAATAAACTTGCACCAATTAAACTTCGGCATGATTAATTCTTTGAAGCTTTGCCACAACATCTTCAATTTCTTCAATACGTCATAGACCAAATGGGATCATGACAAAAAAAAATCTCCCTATGACATATTACAAACGTAGTTTTGTTCACGGAATTAAATCAAAACAATACAATACAGGGACTCAATTCGAAATTTATGTCCTTATAAATCTCCTCCTTTGACTATTCCGAGACAATATTAAACTAGTGAAATGCCTAAGCCGGGCCGTCAAGCCGTATGACGTCTAAATCCCATCCTATAAACCCAAAATAAAAAATTACAGGACACAGACTAGTATATGTATCACCGGCAAGCATGAACTGTCTGAATGTGATGTAGATTTCAAATCTCGAATCTCTGAATCATACCTACACACATGAAACAAACAAACAAATATCCAGTGAAGTATGGAGGAACAAATGAAACCAATATATATATCAAAATGATACCAATTTTTCAATAGATACAAATATGAATAAACTCTGAAAAATCATTTGTTAAACAATTGAGCAAAAAAATGATACCAATTTTTACTAATACCAATTTGTAAAATATGTAATCAAAACATGATCAACAAATCTCAAATCTCCCGCTACATCACATACATCTCTCCCCCTTTTTGTCTCGAATACACAGTCCGGTGAAAAGATAAGCCAATCAATAAGTATCTAGCATGAGAATATACTAATTAAAAATCGCTAGATAATCATGAAACAACAAGCTAAATATGATCAATAGATGAAAAATCTGTAGCTAGTAAAACAATGAATCACACAAAAAAATATAGCAAACTAATCAGGTGTGATAAATGGCATCATATGTAAAATATCAATTTTGAACCAATCTAACCTACATATAAACTAGTCAGTCCAGAAAACTTCCAGCAGTACTAACAAAATATACCACAATAAGCAGGGTGCTGCAAAACAAAGAAGTAAAGAAATCCCAGACTATCGTTCGAACAAGCCAGGGACGTCGCTCAAACGAGATGAGGACGTCACTCGAATGAGACTTCTTACGACATGGAGATGTCAATTGAACGACTTCTCGCGACATGCCAAATTTTCTCAGATTCCCCAAAATATCATGAATTTTTGCCCAGTGAAAAAATTTCCAGAAAAAGCACACTGGAAGAGTCTGATAGCAGCAAAACAGTGCTAAAACAGTAATCTTTTTACCCAAAATGCAAAAACGCATAAAAACTAACAATGCGAGTTACATGCAAACATAGTATCGATGTGCTTAAACGTGGACATGGAATGTATGGGCATGAAACTACAACAAATGAGTCACAATTCCAACACACTGAAAAGATCTAGAAGCTGTAATTGATAGTGATAAATCATCAAACTTTATCATAGCGATATGACAATTAAAGTGTGAGCTTAAGGAACTAAACATGCTACATGCACAAAAATCCAGAATTTTAACAATTCTACAAACAATAGCATCAAATTGAAATGTTTCAACATTTAGGATTAGTTGTGCAAACCCATTTAATTTTCTCCAACCAAACTCCCTCATAAAAATACTTTTTCAAGTTCTTTTGAGGTTTCAAGCATTCTCAACTTAGAGAAAATCCTATTCCCTTTTTCTTAGCGAATTGCTTTTTATTTTGGGCTCTTTTAAATGGTGGCTTTCACGACAAGTTAATTTTGAACTCTCGCAGCCATTTCCCGTGAATCACTCATCATTTTTTTCAATTCGGTACCAATTCAATTCCTCACGGTAAACGATCCTTATATGCACACTTATCCTTAAGTCTACTTACGCATAGATGACAAGATTGAGATAAGAACGCCTCACCAAATTCAAATATGCAAGAGAAGTCAAACAACCATATAAACTCGTGCATATGTGAAATGTTGGCATATATACAAAGTCAAATAAAAATGCATATCAACTTCAAAACAACCCCATATAAAAAATGGTTAAGATCATTCAAAGCATCGATAATAATGACCAAATGTCCTAGCCACATGGATAATGAAATGATGGGGGGGGGGGGGGGGGGGTCAAGCACACCAATATGCCACATCAAACATGTAAACTCAAAAACAAAAAATAACAACCAAACAAGAAAGCAAACTATTTTCGGTTTTTCAAAAATTTTATAAAAAAACAAAATCTTTTATATTTTTCAATAAAGACTCAAACAAATGAAAAATATAATACAAAGAGATAAACATGTCATAACACTAGGAAGAATATATCATGAAGAAAAATTAGCGTATAACAAACAAATTCATGCAAACAACTATTCATAAGAAATAACATATGACGAATCATGTACAAGCATGTGAGAATCAACCAACCTAGCATTTAGCATCTCCAAAATGGATTTCCTAACCCAAACCGGTGTATACCTAACAAAACGGGTTTTGGGAATCATCGGGACACTACATTTAAACTTCCTCGGGTCCTTTTTAAGATCATAGCAAAAGCTCCTAAGATGACCTTTCCTACCACAATGTGAACATGTGTAAACTTGACAAGGAACGGGACCTTTAGGTTGACCTTTTCTAACACCCTTGGATGTGATTGATCCTCTAAAACAAGTAATGGTTTTGGCATTAGCAACGGAAGCATTAGAATAAGAGGAGCCATTACCATCACTACACAAACTATTCGAGTCATTTGAAACACTTTTAAACTTCAAAACTTTGGACTCAAACAATAAAATTAAGCTCCTAAAACTTTAGGGACTCCTTATTTAAATTATCAATTACCCCTAGAAGGTTATCTCCCACACCCCCTCAATGTGAGAAAACTTATCCCTAAGAGATTTTTTTGCTACCACAAAATCATTAATCGAATTATTTTCCTCAACGACACAAACCCTAGAATTTCTCAAGTCCTCTAACTCTTTTTCTAAAACGAGGACTCTATCATCACTCTCCTTTTTGCCCAAATTTTAACATATTAAAATCATTAAACAAGGAACCAAACTTCTCATCACAAATATCTCTTTGAATTTAAAACGTTTGCAAATATTCAATCATATTTTTAAAACATGAATTTTCTTTCTCCAAAACCTCAATACGTTTTGCAAACTTTATATTCAAACACTGTAAATCATCAAAGCTTAGAGAATCCATTGAAAGAAAACACACACGGGAGAGATAAATAAACACACGTGATCACAAAATAAATAAATTAAGTTTTCTAGCTCTGATACCAATTTGAAAATGGAGGTGGTCCCTATGTGTGTGTTTCAAATTAAACCAATTTATACCGAAAATAGTTCAACTTTTAATTAGCACTAAACTAAGTTGTGAAAAACCAATTTTTACTTTAAACCAATTTTAGCTTGATTGATCCTAAACATGCATCTAGTGATTAAAGCAAGTGGAGTAAAGTAACGTAAATAATACTCACAATGCCGAATCTACGAGGAAAAAACCCAAGACGGGAAGACAACCTCGAACGGCCCAAGCCAGGCAATCACTCTGAATGTGAAATTACAACGAACAGACAAAAGGCTCAATCAACGACTCGATCCCCATGGGTCTTGACTCTATTCTTATCTTTAACCACTCCTCTTATAGTGCCCACGCAGAAAGCCCTTCTTCCACGATACCTGTCCACAACACACGCATCCATGTATGTCTCGGTGTCCACCGAATGGCTTTGATACGTCTACGATGTCGAACAAGAAGTCCTTCTCTTTTCTTCACCGCAAAACCCAGATGTTCAAGTATAGAACAAACCTTCTTGGTGCAGCAAGATCACATAAACATATAGTAATGATAACTCAGATATTTTCAAACTCTAAGGATGTATTTTAGCTTTGAAACTTTAGAAAAAATGTGTAAACACATTTCTGGATCGTAAACTGTTTTTCCAGAATGCACACTTGTAAAATATGACGAAACCAAGCTTTAGATAGGAAAAGATCACCGCCTCAAAAAATGTGTCCCTCGAATGAGATTTGCCTATTGTTCGCGCGACATAGCCATCTCACTCGAACGAAGTACATATGTCGTTCGAATGACGTGCGTGACATTTTGACTTTTTCTTTAAAACGGCTCTTCAAAAAGAGATCTAATTAAGTGAAACTATATTTGAAGCTTATCAGAATAAAACGTAGTGTAAACGTTTAAAACACTTTTAAAACATTTTGAAACATTTTCCTTATAAAAATTACATCCTTATCTTTTATAAAAATAATTCCGAGCACCATTAATTGTACGCATTTATACCCGCGTGATCTCGAAATGCAATTAAATTAAAGACGAATAAACTTGCACCAATTAAACTTTAGCATGATTAATTCTTTGAAGCTTTGTCGCAACGTCTTCAATTTATTCAATACGTCATAGACCAAGTGGGATCGTGATAAAATAAAATCTCCCTATGACATATTACAAACACAATTTTGTTCACGAAATTAAGTCAAAACAATACAGGGACTCAATTGGAAATTTATGTCCTTACACATATACTTTTTATCTTTTTTGTAGTAGATTATTAATTACATATACAAAATTATGTACAACACTATTTTACTATCAATATATAAATAAAAACCTACGAAAATTTTAAAGTTTAAGACATAAATCAACTACTTTCTTTTGCAAATAAAATTTAGAGAATATCTTACACAAACAACTTTGTACAACCAATTAAAATACCTTCACATGATAACTCTTAAAAGACAATCAGATTACTTTTGTGCATATAACGAATTTGTGTACTAATAGATTTAAAAAAAATAAAAATACAATAAGGGACATATGGCACGTCTCACTTTCCACCTCTCCCTATAGTGTTTTGTACAGGTTCATTGCCATCATTTTGGCCAACACATAGTCCTAATTACAAAAATATATAAATTTTGAAACTAGACTTCGAACATATATTTAAGTAGTTCAAATATATTGAAAGAGTGATAAAGAGACAGACCCAAACACACATCCAACTTAACTATATCATTTCTCCCCGAAAGAAATATTTCTATCTAGTGAATATAAGTTTTGAACGATAGTACATAAAGAATTAATGTAAAAATAATGTAAATGGAAACATCTAGAAAGTGGCTATTTACGTTAACTCTTACATGTTCATAGCATCTCTTGCAATATACAAAACAGAATGGGAGTGGTGACAGAACAATGCATCAATAATAGGTAAAGAATGGGGTATTAATAGCTTCCATGTGTCCATAGTAGGTGTAGGTTTATAAGATACTATTATATTTACAACTCATTATGTGTTAGTTTAAATTCATAAGTTCAATTACCTCAATACAGTCTTCCCGGTATTTGCATGCATTATATACAACTCATATCCTTCTATGTTATCTTGATGGCACTTGAACATAAGGCTACTCTGCTTGATTAACTATCCACAAAAATGTGATGAAGTTGTGTGATGTATATATATTTATAAAAGAAGTCACAATGATAAGGATAAGTAAAAAAAATTCCCACAAGAGATGGAAACATATTTGATCTTCATAAAATACAAAATTCAAATTATAAAAGAATGAGAAGTTTTTGGGTAACACGACCCCTCAAGTTAATCGTGACGTGGAGCCTATCGTCAACATGTTGTAGAGAAATTCAAATCGAGATGCAGAGGGTCCCTACGTCATTATGTCGATAATTTGACCGTTCATTAAGACAAATTGAACATGGAGAGTTCGTCGAGATACCTTTCACGAACAAAAGGGAATTCGATTTCAACGTGGTTTGTGTGGGCATGAAATACCTAGTGAAATGACATGTAAAAGGAACAAATATTGTCACTAAGAAAATAAAAAGTCTAATATATTTGAAGGGTGTCATTGTAAATATTATGACTCAACCGATGATCCATTCTTTATTCAATACATTAGAATTTATACATGAGAATCGTACTGTAAACATGGAGAGAACCCACAAAAATAGTTAACAACCTTAGACTTAGTACTTCCATGTTTATCTCTAACTATCTCTTAAAAAAAATTAATAGCATGAAGTGGACTTGTTCAATAGTGGAATGTTTCAGCTTTGGACTATTTTTCAGCTCTAGTGAATATGTTCAGCTCCGATTTTTTGTTGAGTTTTATCCCTCCCCTTCAAGATTGAGTGTGGGGATTGAAGAATGCCAAGATTGTTGAGAAGAAAACAAAAAATATCCTTTGGTAAGGATTTAGTGAAAATATCAAGAAGTTTAGACCGGGAAGGAACATAAGACGTCACAAGAGAGCCACGAGCAACTTTTTCATGGACCGAATGAAAGTCTAGCTCAATATGTTTGGTACGTGCATGAAAAACGAGATTAGTGAACATGAATAAGGAACTATTATTATCACATTAGTGGACACAAATAAGGCACTATTATTGTCACAGAAAACAACCAAAGAAGGTGTTAAAGGGACTCCAATGTTAGAAAGTAAATAGGTAACCAAAGTGAGGTTGGTAGCTGTGGTGGCCATGGCATGACATTCTAATTCATCACTAGAACGAGAAAATATAAATTGCTTTTTTGACAACAAAGAGATGCAATTTAAACCCAAAAAGACACACGATCCACTTGTAGAACGTCGAGTATCGAGAAAATCAGCTTAATCAACATTGAAGAAACCATATAATTTTGCAAATAAGCAAGAGAGTATGAGAATGTCGTAGTCACGGGTGGAAATGATATAACGAACAATACTTTTGATGTCCTGAAGGTGGAGGGATGTGGGTTGATGCATAAATTGACAAATCAAATTAACGACATGAGAAATGTCAGGGCGAGTGACTAGTCACGAATATTGCATTAAAAACCCCTGCCTCATTATATATATCTGTCACATCCTGAGAAACTCTATCCGAATTATATATATGATTCAAAAGTAATGATATGAAAATATCTGGAAAAATTATCCAAAATAAGCAACTAAAATACTCACCCAACAATTTGGAAGCAGAAACTCCCTAAAATAATCGTTATCACCTAACAAAGGAAAATATCTAGATTGAATAACCCCATTCAAGGAATGGACAAATTATTATGGGTAAAGGAAATGAATATCCTTGATAATTTAAAGTTTCAATATCAATCAAAGTTTCATTCCTAAGAGGTGGATCAACATTCACCGAAAATTCTTAGCTCTAGGTATAAATTTATATTTATAAATTTGTCTTTCTCTTCTACCATGTCTATGAACATGATGTTGACCTCTATAAAATGTCTTCCACACCTTCTATGAAAGTTAAAAAGATTATCAATCTTTAATATGAGTGACTTAAACTCATTCTTCAAGTTGTCAAGCAGATTGTCAATTATGTACCCTTTAGGTTTAAGTTTTTACATCCTTCTTCATTTGTTAGGCCTATATCACTCGATAAATTTAAATTACAAATAAATGTTATCCATATTTTTCCAACCCGAGTCACAAATTAGTAACCACTAATGAATGGGTGGGTATAATGATGTAGTTAATCCTTAACTTGTTGCAATGAGGTATAACTAGATGGTTAGATGTATAAAATATTCATGCAAATGGAACGAGTCATCAGGGTCTACAAGTGAAAAAACTTACTAAATCTTCTCTGCCTACTTGAATCACAACTAAGGAAGTGGGTTTTCAAACCAAAAGTATTCATCATCCACAATAGAATGCTCATGGAAGGCAAAAGCATCAATTACCATATTATCTTATCTATATATGTGACTAATGGAACACATTTGTATTTTTAACTCTTTGCACTGTCTAATATCATAGGTAATAAACCTTGAATCCAAAGCATTAAGCTTTACATGGGATCACTAGCATTAACCAATAAGTGATGATGTAATATCTCATGGGATACCTGGCATCAAGCTTTACATAGTTCAACCAGTTATCATTCAATAGGTGGTGTTGTAAGGGGTAAAGTAGTGGATGAATCCCCCAATGGGATTTTAAGATATTGTGAAAGCAAAGCAGTGGATCAATTGCAAATTGGATTCTGCCAACACCCTAGATTCTATCACACACATCTAGATGACCTTACTGCATTGCTCATATTACAAATTCCACATTCACATCCCTCACCATCAACTATCATATCACTCAAACCCTCCCACTTTCAACTTCAAAATGATTCTTTCTAGTGTTATATTGATAATAGATTGTGGTACGGGGAAAGTGAGTGAGAACAAGGATACATAAGGTAGATCAAATGTTAATATCTAATGCGATAAATAAAATTCAATTATTTAATTAAGGAAAGTTCAAGTGTCATTATCCGTTCTAGCACGATAAGGTAGATCAAATGTTAACGTGTAATGTAATTGTGGGGTAGCCTAGTTATGGAGTTGGATATAAAAAAATGAATGAAATTTCGAATTTACTGGATGGAGACAACCCAACAAGATAACAACTGAGCAAAAAACCCTAGATGGAGCCAACCCAACAAGATAACAACTGTGAAAAAAAAAAAAGAAAAAAATACGAAGTAGAAGGCACCTTATCACCAGAGAAACAATGGCGCTTGAGGGTTTGAGGATCGAAGGATTGTGCGAAGGAGGTCTTGAAGATTTAGCAGAATGTGTGTTAGGTATCTAAGAGTAGGGGTATAAATTTAGGCCAATGTGTTGTGTTTTGACCTGGACTGACATGACACGACTAGATTTTAGGTAACACGAACATGACCCATTATAAAGTCGTGTATTTTTGCCAACACGAACACAACTCGTTTATAGTACGACCCCACACGACTAACACGATATAAAAAGTGTGTCAATTTGACACGACACGACACGACACGACCCATCTTGACCAACATTTTAGCCCATTTGTACCGATTGACACAAAAACAGAAATATTAGTGTTTAAAAAAATATACTTGTTTAAAAACACCTTATTTCGAGCATAAAACTCCATCCAAATTACTAAACCATGTATACATACCCTCGCCAATAATAAATCAACAACCAAACGACCTCAAAACCTATCAAATTAAATGTGGGGGATTATTAATTCTAAGGACATCGGTATAAGACAAAGTGGGAATTTAAGATATTATAGTGAAAATTCAAGCAATGGACTACAGTATTAAAAACGCTTAAGAACAAAAAGCCCTAGTTTGCAATTTCTAAATTTCAATGTCAATCCATGGAATAAATGATAAGTCGATGTATAAAAATGAAGAAAAATGCAAATACGAGCAATGTAATGAAAGAAATTATAGAAAAAATAGTGAAATACAACCTGGAAACGAAATCACAACCACTGCCATTTCCCCATCCCTCACATCCTGAAACCCACTTGATTCCGTAAACCTAAATCTCCTAAACAAACCTCATAAGACGTCTCATCATCATCCATATACACCACCCCCTATCGAATTCCATCGTTCATACCATATATCCACCAAAACCCTAGCCTCTGCACCTAGCCGACATCAACCCCCCCGTTCCATCTTCAACCCAAACAGACAAAAAATGAATAAGGCAAGAAAAGAAGTCATCAAAATCCTTTCGTCAATGGCATCCCACCACCACTGTAACACCATTATGACCATAAATGTCACGATCTCCTTTCGCTACTTGTCCAGGGACTCACTGAAGCCCTAGTTTTGAAGTACCAGATTGTGAAAGAGTTGACTTGCAAAAGAAGAGTTAGTACGGGCTTAAAGACAAAAAAATTGGTGAAAATAAAACTGACTACTAATGGTATTAGGGAGAAAACTATTTGAGGGTTCAGAAGAATGGGTATCTGAAAATATTTTGTTGTTTTTTTATTAATAAGTGATGAAATTTTTTTGTCACTAATTAAATGTTTTTTGTGATAAATTTATTTGTTTCAAATGTACGATAATTTTTTCACGAATAGATAAGTCCAATATTCTAACGTGCGAGAACAATGACGCAAAAAAATTATGACTATTTGGTTGCAAATATTATTAACTCATCACCAATTAAACATCATCCCATACAATTCATGACAAAATTAATTTTCCTCACGGAATGGTAATTTTTAGTGAGAAAATTACTTTTGTCCATATATTTTTGCCACTAATAAGATATTCTGTTGTAGTGTAAAAAGACCATTTCAGTGAGAATGTCAAGTATCCCAACTGGTTGGCTAATGTAGTAACGGGAAAAAAGAAGAATAACAAATGGAGAATATGTGTGGTTTTTACTGACCTCAACAAAGTAAGCCCAAAAGAAAATTTTCCTTTGCTTTGGAATGATCAATTGGTAGATACAATGGCAGGTCACGAGCTATTGAGCTTTATGGATGCCTAATATGGTTACAACCAGATCAAAATGAAACCAGAAGACAGAGAAGAACGTCTTTCATCACCAACCGAGGTACCTGCAGCTACAACGTTATGCCTTTTGGGCTTAAAAATGCTGGAGCAACATACCAGAGACTGGTGAATAAGGTTTTTGAAGAACAAATTAGGATGAACATATGTGGATGACATGCTCACCAAGAGCAATGTGTCTGCTGACTACATCAACGACCTGAGTCATATGTTTGATCAATCGAAAAAATATCAGATGAAGCTAAATCCAACCAAGTGTGTGTTTGGTGTATATGAAGGAATGTTCCTCGGATTTATGATGAATCACAAGGGAATTGAAGCCAGCCCAAATAAAATAAAGGAACTGAATGAGATACAATCTCCCACATGCAAGAACGTGCAAAAATTGGTTAGAAGAGTGTCTTCCCTCAACGGATTTGTGTCCAGCGCCACTGATAAGTGCCTACCGTTCTTTCATATACTTAGGAAAACCTTCTAATGGAATGAAAACTGTGAAAATGCCTTTAAGGAGTTGAATAAGTACCTGGTGTGTCAACCATTGCTCTCCCTACCAGTTTTGGGAGAAAAATTATATTTGTATTTGGCTACTTCAGAATTAGCTGCTAGCTTGGCATTTATCAGGTTGGAAGATAGAGTTTAAAAGTGATTGTATTACACAAGCAAAGCATTCATAGGAGCTAAAGTCAGTATCCTCGCCTGGTAATGTTAGCCCTTGCACTTATTGAAGCTTTAAGGAGGATGAAACCCTAATTTCAAGTACAGATATTGTGGTTTATACTGATTTATTATTGCAACAGGCACTTCACAAGACAAAAACATCAGGGAGATAGATGTCCTGGGAATTTGAGCTGGGAGAATACGAAATCCTTTATGAGCTAAGGACAACAGTGAAAGACCAGGTTATAGCTAAATTTATTATAGAATTCACGTATCCATAGGCGATCAGTACTCCAAGTTTGCCTGCCGGGAACACTTCCTTGGAAGAAAACTCCACTCCAAAGCAAACTAAAAACATCGTCGACCAACCTAAAACATCTGTTGCTTACGATATGGCCCATAGGTGCAGTGAACAGACTAAGAAAATATTTCAAAAAGGAGTATTATCCGAGGAAATCTTTAATAATGACATTCCAATTTAAAAGTTATACGTAGATGGATCATCATGTGCTATTGAAAGTGGAGCAGGTCAAATTCTCAACACTCCGAATGAAACTGACGTGGAGTATGCATTTCATTTTAAATTCCAAGCCTCCAATAAGGAATCGGAGTATGAAGCATTAATCATTGGTTTGGATTTAGGTTGTCATTAGGAGCAGAACAGGTTGTGAAACATAGTGATTCTCAGCTCATTGTTAACCAAGTGCTTCAAATATATAGAGTAAAGGGGGACCTCATGATCAGGTATTTGTCCAAAACCATGGAAGTCATATCGAAGTTTGCTGCAGTCAAAATGGTAAGAATACCAAGGACAGAGAATGCCCAAACATATGCACTTGCTCGGCTGGCCTCAATAACCAAAACAGAACTTAAAAGAACCATCCCTGTGGAAATACTTGCACACAGAAGTGTAGATGTGGATGCTATGGTCAGTCTTATTACGATGTATTTAGGACCTTTATGGATGGATCCTATCAGAAAATATATTGACAAATGCATACTACCTGCTGATCCAAAAGAAACTAGGAAGTTGAGGTTCAAGCACCCAATTATGTGTTAGAACGAGGAGTCTTATACAAAAGAGGATACACTATTGCATTGCTTTATTATGTTCACCCAGTCAAGGTACCAGACTTGGTTGGATAGGTTCATGAACTTCCTTATAGGGCTCATTCAACTAGATGATCATTACTACACATGATAGATATGCAAGGATACTATTGGCTAACTATGAGAGAAAATTGCCTTTCTTTTGTAAAGAAGTATGATAAATGCCAGAAGTTTTTTATGATTGATAGAAGACTAAGGTCTACCTTAACTCCCATTACTTCCCCTTTTTCCTTTTGCTATTTGGGCATTTGATATGGTCAATCGATTATCGAGGACTAAGGGAAGGTTAGTGGATGTGGATTCCTTCACCAAATGGGTGGAGGCTAACCGATTGGTTGATATGCCTTATGAAAGAGTTTTCCAGTTCATATGGAAGAACATCATATGCAGGTATGGAATGCCATATGATTTCATCACTGACCGTGGCACACAGTTTGATAATGAGGAGTTTGAAGAGTATTATATTCAATCTGAAAGCCAAAAACTTCATTATGCCCCTGAACACCCACAGTGAAATGGAAAAACATTGGTTACCTACAAAACCATACTTGATGGGTTGAAAAAGAGGTCTGACGATTCAAAGGGAAACTAGATAAATTAACTACACAACGTTCTTTGGGCATATAGAACTATGCCAAGGAAAACTCCAGGTAAGACTCCTTATATGCTTGCCTTTGGAACATAAGCTATGGTACCAGCCAAGGTAGGCCTGTCGACTCATAGGGTGTTAAAATTTGATTCTCCTAAGACTGATATCATGAGGAGATTAAATTTAGATATGATTGAAGAAGTTAGGGAGGATGTTTCACTTTAAATGGTTGTTTATTAATAAAGGTCTGTTAGATTCAATAATATAAGAGTCAAAGTGACCAACTTGAACGAAGGAGACTTTGTCTTTAAAAAGGTAATCCATAAGGGAAACAAGTTGGCACCAAACTGGTATGGTCCTTTCCACATCTCACCAATCGCCTGACCAGGAACCTATTGCCTGAAGACACTTAAAGGGGAAGAATTAAAGAATCCAAGGAACACCGACCACCTCAAAAAATATTATCAGTAATTTTGATTTGATGTAATCATTTCATCCAATTTAATAAAGTTGTGATTTTCTACCAATTAAGTATCCTTTTTAAGTTTTTTTTAGATACGATGATGATACATATACCCAACAAACAAACTAACAAACTTTTTCAACTTTAGAATTCAAAATTTCTTCACAATTCAAACTTTTCCAACTTCAAATTTTTTTAAAAAAAGTTTTGATTTCATGTATGACTTCGTCTTTGACACGTCATGAACAAGGAGTCCCATTAAACTAAATAAACTTTTCCAACTTCAAGAAAGAAAATTCTTTTAGACTTCATGTTTGACCTCATATTTGACAGGTCATAAACAAGAAGTTCCTGAGACTCCATGTATGACTCCAAGTCAGGAACAAGGAAGTTTTACCCGACTAAATTAAATTCAGGAAAGACCTACATTCCTAATACACTTGGTCTCCACTGGCACCTAATGCAAGCACTTGGTTTTAAAAACATTTAATCTGAGTGCATTAGTAGAACCTAAGGTCTTCTAACTCAAGTTCATAACTTGATCAAAATAATTAAGCTGGTTAGTGGGCCATATAGTCAATACACTAATTATAAAGCTTAACTACGGAGAAAAGACTAAAATTAATATATAAATATATATGCTATAAAATAGTCTTTTTATTCCATTAATAGTTGATACAATCAAATAAAAGTCAAGAAAAATAAGTTCATTCTACTGGGTGTTTTCCTTCGACTTTACTCATCCTAGCAGGAAGATCATCAAAGAGTATTGGGCAAAGTTGTATTTTTAAAATCTTTAGGCCTATTACATCTGTTGTTGCTCGGTCGGTCCAATAGTCGAGGGGAATGAATAATCATCTTCACCTTTACGGCCTAATACCCTTAGTATTTTCTCACAAATCTCTTAGGAATGCTGTCGGTAGAAATCCATTTAGAATCAATCTTGAATGGAGGGTCAGAATAATCCAACATGCTTGGATCATGATAATACCACAAATCACCTTTTTATTATATCTTTAGTAGTCCCAACATGTTCGACCAACCCCATTGATTTCCATTACGACGAGCTTGCTTCAAATGATCATCCAGGTGAGTTAAGGCTTCGTCATATCCATCCACCCAGATAGATTTAGGTTGTTTGTGGAAGTGAAAAGTTAGTTGGTCCACTTTATCTTGGAGCTTCTTGATGTCTTTATCTTTTTCTTATAACAAAGTTTCTTTATAGGCTAAGGTCTTCTTAGTTCTCTCTTCATCCACAATTGGCCGAGGAACAACTACTTGTCTAGAGGATTGGCCAGACTTTGTTTTCTTCTTCTTTAAGTTTTATAGCTCCTCCAATAGTCTGTCATTCTCAAGTTCGAGAAGCATTGCACCTTCATACGACACAACTTTAGCCGACTTCTACAAGCTCTCCAGCTCATTCCTTAAATTTTTATTCTACTTATCAAGAAGGGTAGTAACCTCCCAAGCACTTTCCACTTATTTATTCCACATTAATTCCTTCTTTCTGAAGGTGTCTTAATCTCCCGCATCTTCTTAACAAAGCCCCAACTTGAACTTAATTCCTCATATTTAACTTCGTAATCAAAGTAGAGTAGAGTTCGAGAAAGATTATGCTCATCTTGCATCTACTCGATCATCTCTTAGTATGCAGCGTTGTTCACCACTGTTCTATAAAAAAGATTATGAAAATGTATATAGGTCTCCTTCACTTGATTTGTGGCATCTTCATCGAGAAACCCTTTTACTTCTGTTTCAGTTAAACTCACATAGCCAACTTCAAATATATTATTTCAATGTTTCAACATGTGAAATTCGTCAGACATAATCATAGTCTTACTAGCATCAAAATAAAAATTCACAAGTATAAGAATATAAGTTCGACCAAGGAAAATAAACAATGGCAATCAAACATCAAAGAATATCATAAGGATTAAATAAATTTTCATTTCATTACCAAATAAAGGGTTACAACTTTGTTTTCATTACAAATAAAGAAAGAAAAAAGGAAAAATAAACATAAACATAAAGCAGTCAAAAAAAGCTAAAGGAGTTACACCTTCACCTTATCCTTACCAACTGATCCAGGGGAAGGTAGGTCAGTCACAATAGTTGGCACTACAAAAGACTCCCCAGAACCCTCCTCCTCATCAAACTCTTCATCAAGGTTGTGAGGATTGCCTGGATCGTGCGTCTAGAATAGTTCGGAGTTTGCTAATGTACCAACCTCTTTCAAAGCATCAGATAAACCATCCTTGTAAGAGAGTTTCTTGGAATATTAAATATGGATGGTGGCAGTAACGAAATCTTTATCCCAGCCTTTGTTATAGGACTCCTCCTTGTCTTTCTTGCTCTTGGACTTCAAATCCAAGAACTTTTCGGGCCAAAAGCTAAGTCAGTAACTAAGTTGGCAGCCTTATCCTCGACAGACTTGGCCCCGCCCTCAACTTCCTTGAGCTTATCAGCAACAACCTTCACTTTCTAATTGACAACCTTTACTTTATTTCCTGCCACAGTTTTCCTATCTTCAACCACCTGTAATCTTTCTAGCCAAGCCTTCCTATCTCTTTATCTCTTCAGGGCTTCCCTAGACTCCTGCAAGGTCTTCTATAAGCCTTCAGAGGCTTCTTCTACATCATCAGAGGATGACTTTAACTGGTCATCATTAATCAAGAGTTGATCATAATTGACGAAGAACTATAAAAATTAAGAGAGACAACATCATTATAAAAGGTATTCAGTAGAAACTATTGAAATAAATGATGGACTAAAATACTTATAAGTGCCATATTGTGGTTTGCCATGTCTATCAAATGGGCTCTAGACATTGGGAAAGCAGTCGATCTATTCGCTAGAAGGACTCCAGCATCGATCAACCCCTTAGACAACCCATGGTTTACTACCATAGAGGCAGACTCAGCACCACCCTAGTCGGCAGGAACTTTTTGGTCCAGTTCCTATTAATTAGGCAAACCTTTTAATTATTCATGAATATTTCATATCCGCACCCGTTATCTTCATGCATTCTTGCATTTTTTTAGTTCCTTATGCCTATAATTATGATCGTTAACCAGATAACCTCGGTTTCGAATATATATATGCTTTGCAGAGTTTAATTGAGCTTTTGTAGGTATTAGAATGCATAAAGTGAGGATTTATCACATTTTAGAGAAGTTCCATCGCAGGACTCAACTTCAAGGTCATTTTAGACATTTCACACTTTATCTCTTGCTGAGTGGAATTCCACGGAAGGGTATTTCATTAAGTTAGATTCGTATGGTCATGAACGGGACATCGTTTCGAGCTTGAACGAAAAATTTATGGCCATTTCTGAAAATCACTTTTCAACCCATGTGAAAGAGAAAGAACACGAGGAAACAGGGGACCGGTCGATCAACCCTGAGCCCCTGATCGATCGGTGATGCAAAATTTAACTTATGAAGGAAACAAGGGACTTATCACCTTGGGCTCGATCGACCGTCCCCCGGGCCGCGATCGACCAGTCGTAGCAGATATCCGACACTTATTTTATTTTCTTTTATTTCTCCATTTTTTCTTTTCTTCATTTCTCAATTACTATAAATAGAAACCTTAGTTATTTTTGGAAGTTATCTATCCTTTTAGTTAGTTTTAGGTTTTGGTTCTTTTAGGGAAGCTATGTTTTGGAGATGACTTTGGGTGTGCCATTTATCCCTCCTAGGGTTTACCCATATAGGTTGTGTAAGAACACTATTGATCTTCTTCCTCTTTAAACCAAGCTTCCATTGTTTTTTTATTGCTTTGTTGTTTATTTATTTTCTTAGTAACTTAGATTTATTTCTTTATTTATTACTTTCATTTATTTCTTGCATTTAATTTATGTCTTTCATTATGTTATATAGCTAATTTAGTTTAGGTTGAGATTGATTGAACTCACCTTGGGTTTATTTGGTTGCTTAGCTTTAACAATGGAGTTTATGAGTTTAATTCGATTGGGTTGTTCTTGATTATTTGCATAGGTTATTTAACGAGGTATATCATGTATGTTCCATATTTATGACCTTTGTGTGTGTAGATTTTGGGGTATTTGTTAACGCCAAAACCATAGTAGCCTTTTATGATGATTTAGGGGGTGATAACTCTAAATTAAATTAACTGTTGAAATGAGATTCATTCTTGATAAACTTGTAGTCCCATGTAACCAATTATACTAATTAATCTGAGGTGAGGGATATTAGCTCAATCTATAGTTTTTATTCCTTCTGTTAATCGTAGTTTAAATACACATGCCTAGTATTATCTTTTCTTTTGTTAACAAATTATCTTTTATACTTTTATTCCTGAATTATTAAATCAATATAATTATACCAACTAGTCTCTGTGGATTTTGATACACGGACTGGCCGATTTACTCCCTTAACAGAGTGTAGTTAATAGTTTAGTTTTTTGTATTAAGTCTGTGAAACGAATTCAACGATTGGGGTACTGACACTACGGTACCTTTCATCCTCGATCAAAATGGCGTTGTCTTGGGGGGCTTGTTCATTTTAGAATTTAATTGATTTAGTATTTTGTAGTATTTTATTTCTATCGGTATTTTTTTAACTATTTTTTATAGGACTTCTGCATTTGAGCGCCAAGAAACGCTTGAATTTTCCAGATGCATATCACTTTATGGAATTTTACATCTCGAGCCTATTTCTGGGTAAGCATGTCTTATTCTAATATTTTTGGTAATTGTAGTGATAATTCTCAAAATCTCCCTAAACCTATGACTTTTGGTCAATTCTCACAAGCCCAAAATATTGAAACACCTAAAATGACTTTGGGTGAGTATTACCGAAGTCAAGTTATGGATTATGGGAATTTTCAGAATGATTATTCGGATTTTGGGCCTCAAAATCCTTATGATAAGAATGTTGAAACAATTTGCAATGGATTTCAAAATTCTTATGATAATGATTTTGATAGTTTTTCCGAGGATAGTTTCCAAACTTTTAATTATCAAGAATTGGTGTCTCTGCCAATGACCTTGCGTGAGGGATTGCGCCTTCTTAAAAATGAAAATTTTGAAAACTATTACGGGGAAGAAAATCGTTGTTGGGAGCAAGAGTTGGATGCATTATTTGAATCCAATTATGATTTCTCTTCAGATACTTTTAAAGTCGAGGAATGTTTTGAACCAAATGAGGATTTTGTGCCTACTTTGGAACAAACCATTCTTGACTTGGCCCATGGTACAATAGAGAATGAAAATGAGGAAGAAATGGACATAGTATCCATTTGTAGGGGGAGTCCCACCAAAGAGTGATTAATTTAGTTAATTCGTTGCTTGGAAAACAGAAAAGGAAGATTAAGATCACCCGAGCGAGTTCTCTCGAAGGACATACCTCGAAGATTCTCCAAAGACGTGACTCAAAGGTACCACCTCGAAGACTCTCCACGGATATGGTTCGAAGGATCCAAGTCATATATCAAAGTCACTTGAATGATAATAGTTTGAAATATGAAAAATAATGAATTGTGTTATGTACTTTATCTTATGTTATATGTTGAGCGAGATTGTTCGGCACCCGCGAGGGACCATGCTGTGACACTACTCCCCCCCTAATAACAGAATTTCGTCCCGAAATTCGAAACTAGAAAGTACCTGGTAAGAACAACTCCGGATAACGTTCGCGCATCTCATCCTCGCGCTCCCATTTGGACTCCTCGACATTATGATGTCGCCACTGAACACGCA
This sequence comes from Sambucus nigra, assembly GCA_949130495.1. Classification (NCBI taxonomy): domain Eukaryota; kingdom Viridiplantae; phylum Streptophyta; class Magnoliopsida; order Dipsacales; family Adoxaceae; genus Sambucus; species Sambucus nigra. The sequence goes on along the minus strand of OX422209.1, from coordinate 286,385,305 downwards.
CTAACGGGACTATCTTTGACCACAGTTTCCTCTCACTTCGGTCCAAAATAGCAATCAGCCCCTCCTCGTAGGAGCTATCAGGCTGGAGATCGATTTCCTCCAAAGCAATATGAGAATGAGCCAAATCGTCTCTAAGATATTTCCTTAGCGAGGAAATATGAAATACATCGTGAATCCTATGCAAATGCTCCGGTAACCCAAGTCTATACGCAACCGGTTCAATCCGCTAAATAATAGGAAATGGTCCCATATATCTCGGTGCCAACTTCCCTTTCTTCCCGAAACGCATAATCCCCTTCATAGGAGATACTCTGAGCAAAACTTGGTCCCCCACTTGGAACTTTCTGAAGAGCCTCTTCGCATCAGCATAGCTCTTCTGCCGATCCTGAGCTACCCGAATGCGACTCCGAATCACTTCTATCCTCGCTGAAGTATCCTGAATCACTTCCGGCCCAAGTAGTTTGTTGTCCCCCACTTCCAACCAACATGCTGGGGAACGACAAGGTCTACCGTACAATGCCTCAAATGGAGCCATGCCAATGGTGAACTGGTAGGAGTTGTTGTAAGAAAACTCCACCAGTGGAAGATACTGCTCCCATCCACCCTCAAAATCAATGATGAACATACGCAACATGTCCTCCAACATCTGGTTTGTACACTCGGTTTGCCCATCGGTCTGCGGGTGATACGCCGTACTCAACCGCAATTCCTTGCCCATGGCCTCCTGAAAACTTTCCCAAAACCCTGAAACGAATATCTTGTCTCTGTCAGACACGATATTTAGGGGTACACTGTGAAGTCTCACTATTTCTGTAATAAAGAGCTGGGCATACTGTCCCGTAGTGTAGTCTGTCCTTACGGGTAGAAAATGAGCGACTTTGGTCAACCTGTCCACAATTACCCAAATGGAGTCATGAACTCTCTGTGACGTAGGCAACCCCGTGATAAAGTCCATGGATATGCTCTCCCACATCCACATCGGGACCTCCAATGGCTGTAGAAGTCCTGTCGGTCTCTGATGATCCACTTTTACTAGCTGACAAGTGGCGCATTTCGAAACAAACGCGGCAATATCTCTCTTCATCCCGCTCCACCAATATTATCGTCTCATGTCTTGGTACATTTTGTCCCCACTGGGATGTACCGCGAACCGTGAGCCGTGCGACTCTTCCATAACCTCGTGCCACAATTCCTCCCCTTTCAGAACTACCAATCTCCCATTGAAACGTAATCCCCTGTCTGAGCTAACGGTATAGGATTCGGCTCCCTCTGCCAATAATCGAACTATCTGCTCCTGACAGAACGAGTCATTTGCCTGTGCCCTTACTACCTTCGTGACAATCTGCGGTGTGACGTTCATCACAGACATGAATGATCGGGCCACTGCATCCTGGTGTCCCAACTCCTTCCATTTGGCCTTCCATACCTCTGCCACCTCATCTACTGGCCTACGGCTTAACGCGTCTGCTACCATGTTAGCCTTCCCCGGGTGATACTGGATATCAAACTGATAATCCTTCACAAACTCAAGCCACCTTCGCTGCCGCATATTCAACTCCTTCTGCGTGAATAGGTACTGTAGGGACTTGTGGTCTGTAAATAATCGAAACTTTTCCCCCAAAAGATAATGTCTCCAAGTACGAAGGGCAAATACCACTGCCTCCAACTCCAAGTCATGGGTGGGGTAATTCTTCTCGTGAGGCTTAAGCTTACGGGAAGCATAAGCTATGTCCTGACTCTCCTGCTGCAATACACCTCCAAGTCCTTGTAAGGACGCATCGGTGTAGACTAGATACTCAACTCCCGGTCTTGGCAATGCTAACACAGGGGCTGAGGTCAGCTTGTCCTTCAACTCATCGAATGCCAACTGACAAGCATCACTCTAAATGAACGGCACACCCTTACGAGTCAGATGTGTTAAAGGACCCGCTATCTTCGAAAATCCCCGAATGAATCTTCTGTAGTATCCTGCTAGACCCAAGAAACTACGGATCTCTGTCGATGTCCTGGCCTGTCCCCACTCCCTCACCGTGAATACCTTCCCCGGATCAAAAGATATTCCCCGGTCGGAAATAATGTGTCCCAAAAACTGGACCTCCTTCAGCCAAAACCCACACTTCTCATATTTTGCATACATCTCGTTCTGACGTAGCGTCTGTAAAACTTGCCTCAAATGCTCGGCGTGCTCCTCCTCTGTCTGGGAGTAAACCAGAATATCATCAATGAAGACAATGACAAACTGATCTAGGAAATCTCTGAACACCCTATTCATCAAGTCCATAAACACGGCTGGAGCATTGGTCAAACCAAAAGGCATAACCCGAAACTCGTAAGAACCATATCTCATTAAGAACGCAGTCTTCGAGACGTCCTCCTCCCTGATGGTATCCCGATCGTAAATCAATCTTTGAGAAGAAATAAGCTCCTCTCAACTGGTCGAATAAGTCATCGATTCGAGGCAACGGATACTTATTCCGTATCGTGACTTTATTCAACTCTCGGTAATCCACACACAATCTCAGTGAACCATCTCTCTTCTTCACGAACAACACAGGTGCACCCCACGGCAAAGTACTCCTCCGTATAAACCCCTGACCCAACAACTTCTCAATCTGATCTCGTAGCTCTCACATCTCTGCCGGAGCCATACGGTACGGTGCGCGTGCTATAGGTCTCGTATCTGGCAATAAGTCTATGACAAAGTCTATCTCTCGACTGGGGGTAGGCCTGGTATCTCCTGAAACACATCAGAATACTCCCTGACAACTGGAATCGAATCTAAAGGAATCACAACCTCCTTAGAGGTATCCTCCTCTAGGTAATACAAATGAGCGGTCGAGCCTCCCTCTGGGCGAGGCATCGCCACTACAAACATCTCTTGCCCCGAAATGGCAAAAACAATGCTCCCACCGAAGAAATCAATCATGGCTCTATAATCAGCGATCCAATCCATACCGATAATCACATCGTGCACATGCATATCTAATACCAACATGTCTGCAGGTAATACCAAACTACCAATCTCTACCCCCACTCCCCGGCATATAAAGAAAATAAGTGTCCCACTCCCTAATGGTGAGTCTACACACGTCATTGTGCTCTCTGCTGTGGCAAACAACCCTAAGGCTTTCGCAAAATGTGTAGCTATAAAACAATGCGTTGCCCCCGTATCAAACAAAACCCGACCCCTAGTACCATGGATAGGAAACATACCCTCAATCGCGGGTGGTGCCTGTGGAGCTGCTGCCCGGTGGACGTTATAGACACGTCCATACTGTAACTGCCCCTGCTGCATAGGAACTGCTGGAATGGCTGGAAGAGCTGGCACCTGGGCTGGAGCTGGGAGAGCAGGTGGAAAAAGTGGCCTCTGTGGCTCATGTCGAGGACCCTGCTGCTGCTGCGGGGCCCTGCCCCTATCAGGACAGTCCTGGCGTTTATGGCCAGTCTTGCCACAAACGAAACACTTCCCCGGGAAGTTCCCCCCTCTCTGTCCCTGCTGCCCCCCGGCCCTGGTGGCCGTTATCATTCCTCCACTGGCCCTGCTGAAACTGTTGTTGACCATTCTGACCCTGCTGGTTCTAATGGCCGTTCGGACCCTGATGGCCTTGCTGGAAACCTCCCTGTCCGTGCCTGAAATTTCCCGACCTGAACCTCTTCTGATCCCCCTGCTGGGAACCCTGATCACCCTGCCTCTGCCCCTGAACAGAATGTGCCCCACTGGCACCATTTCCCCCAGTCCTGCCCTGATGGCTGGACTCTCCTGACCTCTTGCCTTCAGTCATGTGAAAGCGATGGTCCTGGCAATGGAGCAATGCAGCGTTAACTACATCAGAATAAGTGGCTAACGAGAGGTTCCCTAACAAGTGCTGATAAATCCTCCATGTCAACCCATCGGTGAATTTCTGAATTTTTTTCTCTTCTGTCAGTATCTCATCCGGAACAATGTTCAGAAGATCAGTGAATTAGGCCTCATACTCGGCCACAGTCTTACCCTCCTGCTTGAGGCTCATCAACTTCCTCCTCATCTCTGTGTGAACAGCTGACGGAAAGTACTTGCGGTCGAACTGCACCCAAAACTCCTGGATAGTGAGAGTGTCTCTCTCCTCCCCGGTGGTAATAGACTCCCACCACTGCAGTGCAGACCCCACTAGCTTAAAGGTAGCTAGTATCTGCTTCTGGACATCGGTGCACTCATACATCCTCAAGTGCCGCTGAATATCCTTCCTCCACTGACTCGAAACCACCACATCGGAGCTACCTGCGAACTCCGGAGGGTGTGCTTTCTGAAAAGCATCACGTACAAGTTCCCAAGCAGACGGGAATGCATGTGCCTGAACTGGCGCGGCTATCGGCGCCTGAGGTGGTACCTGCTGAACTACGGCAAGTGCGGCATTTACAGCCTGGGCCACAATGGCTGCAACCTCGACGGCATTCATCGTGCCCTGAACTGGTGCGGGCTGTGGTTCTGGTGTTGCATCCCTGGGAATCCTTTGTGCACGTCGTGGAGGCATCTGAAATAAGAATGAAGTTTATAAGTTCGCAGTTATAAACTCAAAATAGCTGAAGAACGTAGCATATACAAAAGAATACAATAGTCCTAAAATATAGGGCTCTACATCAAAGAAAGCTCAGCGGAAACATAATAAGCCGTACAGATCCTAATGGACACTAGAACCTGATGCTCTGATACCACCTGTGACACCCCGACTAATTGAATACCGGGTAGCTACTCCTTTATTAAATCAATACAAAATGCCAAGTTGGTTCAGTTAATAGCATCACTGTCGAAAACATTTTAATAATTTCTAACCACCTACTATTTAGAAAGTAAGTTGCCAAATTTTAATTTAAGTCTGATTAACATGCAATAGAAGAATAATGGAAGAACAACATAATCCATTCACCATAACGAAGTAATGAAATAACTAACAAATAATAATAAGTCCGGAGGAAAACTCCTCACAACAATCCCACAACTGAAAGTAAAATGACAAGTCTGAATCCTGAATTAATTACATGCCCGAAGTCTGAATAACTGAAATAAATGAAATGCCTCTAAAGAAATGGGCGACATGCCCTACAACTGATAAATTCTGAATATAGAGTCAATATAGATGAAGCGTCTACAAGCAAAGTCCCGTAACTTCCACAAATAGCTACAGCTCGTCACCTGAATAAGGATCCTAAGCACGGTGTCCTTGTGGCTGGGCACCTAAAATGGTTTTTACAAAAATAGATTTGAAAGCAAATGGGTCAGAGCCCGAAAGTGGAAATCATTTTAAAAACAACAAGTGCTTTAATAACATTTAAAATAATGAATGCAAAATACATGTTAGGACGTGCTCTCACGTGAAATACTCACCTCTCGTCTAACTGTGCACTCCTAATGTTCCTATACCCATTCATGTGTTTTCTCATAACTATCTAGTTCAAAAGAGTTTCTAACACTTCTACTCGGTTCACGTTATAATTCCAACCTTAATGATTAAATAGAGAGTTCTACTTTAATTCAGATTCTCAATTAGTAATAGAATTCACTATCGGTTAACCCGTTATGATTTCTCAAAACATTACCATAATTATATTCACAATATCAACATGAAAGTTCCCATTAATTAAGTGTATATTATTCACGTCATAAATATACAATACAAGCACCCCAAGACTAAGCTGCGGTGCACACATACTCTGCTATCCATCCCGGTACATCACGTACATAAGGATCACGTATTCCGAATCTCTCGGGAATCGTTCTTAAATAACAACATCACAAACAATGGAGGCGAACACAGTCACATCACATGGGTCACGCACATACCTACGCTCCCACGATCAGCAGACTTATTAACATCCCAATAAGTCCTTCTCTGACCTATGTTCATTAAGGTACCAATCTGAATCCGGGCAACACAAGGATTAGAGGGCCCTAAGCGAACGTAAACCTCCCGTGATAGCAAGTATGGTAGGTATGTTATACACATAAAATCATATGATAAGCATTCACACATCTTTGATATCTCAATATTAATAAAGGTATACTCTACATCCTTTTACCATTATTCCAAATTTATATATATTAAGTCTCCCGATAATATAGAGTTTAAACCCCCGACACGTTACACGTCATAGTTTCTTATACTTAAAACCTATCTTAAATAGATAATTAAGTTCCTATTATTCCCACATATAACTTCATCATTCCTAAGGTCCTTACTTCTGCCCCGAACCTCATTTCATCAATATTTTCAAATTTACACTTTTAACCCAAATATTATTTCACTTATCGAATTCCATTAGATTTAGAATAATTCCTCAAATTGAATTCTAATTAAGGTCCAAATTTCATAGCCATGCCACTGGTCTTCCTTAAGTTTAAGGGTATACATGAGGTCTCCAATCATATTTTCCAAGGGTTAACATCATTAAAATTTAAATAGGAAAACTTTACTCATTCTGGGAAGATCGATCGATCGACCTTTTCCTTCGATCGATCGATGGTGGTCGATCGATCGACTGATGAACATCGATCGATCGAACGCACCAGGTATGGCTACGGTATGCTTCGTTTTGCAGTTTTCAAATCATCAAAAAACATCCTTTTAATGCATGAAACTCTAATATAACGTTATAGTATCATCATACAACCATCCTACAACATTGTTAACGTTCTAAAACCAATAATTCATCAACCAAGGGCTTGGTTTGGATAAAAACTTCATCAAGAACCCTAGTTTCCTATTTCTTTCAAGAACATTAATAAATCTCTTCTTAAATCCGTTTTTAAATCATCAAGGATCGTAATTCTGAATTCATAATTCGTCCAGAATGTTTCTACATGTAGTCCCTAACATAGTTCATAGTTTTACATCTTCAAATTCATGGGTCTAATCAATCTTCCAAGATAAATTTGATAATTTTCTAAACATGGAAAAGCATAGCATTGAATCAATTGAAATTAAACCACTTGCCTTAATCTTTCTCTGAATTTGAGGTTGAATCTTGAAGGTTGAATCTGTCCTCTCTATCTCTCTGCAGAATTCTCCTCTTTCTCTCTCTCTCTCTACAAGTTCTTCTCAAGGTGATAATGGAGGTGGGGTTGGTTTTTGCCAAGTCTTAAAGTTTCTAACTTCTCCCGTAGCCCACTACCTAAATTGGGGTTGGAAATGGCTTAGTGGGTTAAGACTAAGTCAGATTTTTAACTCTAATTTTCGTGGGTTTTAATTACCCAATTTTCGAAATTACCAAAATGCCCTTATAAGTTACCGGTATGGCCCAATAATGCCCCGGGACCTAAACTTAACCCCCGGCTAGTGTTTTCTGACTATTTCGACCCTTCCGGACTCGTTGGCGCACTCAAAATGACCATACGGTTGATAAAAACAAAATTCACTTTTTAATTCAAATAAATATATTCCTGACGTGACTGTCACGCGCGTCCCAACAAAATTTCCCAAATTGCCGTATTTCAATCGCGCGACAATTTCAATAGTTCCAATATTCATATATTGCCATATATACACATTATAATCAAATACTAACTCACATATCGTTAATATTTTTATCCGGATTAATTCTCAATTAATTCACATTTAATTCAATTAATCCCATAAATAAATATCATAAAAATACGGGGTATTACACATGCATGGAAGGGCATGGAAGGGATAACATGCCCTATCGAACAACCTCCTTATGGGAACCTCGTAGGGACATGGTTTGGAGGATTGGGAGCAAGGAAATGTTGGGAGTATAGTTACCAACCCTCTAGGAAACTTGGGCAAAACTTCATCTAGTATGTTTTTTGCTTGTGCCACCTACAGCCGAGCTACCATAACTTCCACTTATTCGAGGGAACCTCCTCGAGGCACCTCATTCTTATAACCTTGTCTTAAAGGTAACTCTTAACCAACCAACAAAAGACTAAATACTCGAGCTACCTATCAGTCGAGCAACCTCAAAACAAATACCATCTCGTTTGACTGATGTGACCACACACCTAGTAGGGTCACTGTTCACCCACTTTCTGATGCCATCACGTCTGGCATTTAGGGACTCGAAATTACAGCACTCAAGTGGTTTTATCCTTAGGATGGCAATATTATTATAAAAAAATATGACCCCTTAGCCGTTCTAAGAAAAGACCCTAAGTTGCCACGCCATGTCCCTCATTAATGCCCACTATGCTTCAAACTGGTAAAATAATTTCCCGCTAAATTACAAGATCCCACGCATTTAATGCAATAACTCCCACGTTAACAAGGGGGTACTTGTGCATTTAATGCAATTAATCACATTGAATACCAACAAGGTTACTCAACTAACCTTGACTTCATATAAATAAATAGACTAAATAGTTTACAGGAAGAAGAATTATGAACCCATAATTGCTTCCCAAGTTCCTTCGTACACGAGAGCTCCTGTGAGGACATCATTGAGCATTAATTGATCTTGAAGTTCCTTCCTTGCCTTTATTGTGCCCAGATTTCTTGCTCTTTCTCCCTATGACTAAGCTACTTATTGGTCCCATCTATTTATTATACTTGTTGTGCATTTATGGTGCAAACATATCATTTCATATAAGTCTGAATATTGAATCTCATTACCTCTTATTCACCTGTGTCCATTATCATTATTCAATACTTTATGGATTATTAATCCCGATCTTGATAAAGGGTTATGCCTCACTTGATACTAATTGTATTCCAAGAACCCACATCTTACATTTGGCCAATCCACTAGGGAGGTATTCTCTTTTGAAAAGACGTCATAGGATAACACTGTTAGGATCATTGAATTTGATGCCATACAGTGTGAGGAGGAGGCAGACCTCTCCATATTGCCTGAGGGAGTGATAGTATCACGAACGGATCCTAGCGCGTCCGCTATCGGTGTGATGAAAATGATGGGTGTACAGGCAAGAATAGGCCCAGCACAAATGAAGGGGATCATGGGTTTATTCGCAGATTTCATCAAGACTCCAGCGGCCCAAGCGATGCTGGGATTCCCTATGGGAGTAAGCTTTTTCATGATGCCACTAGCAGGAATACCTTCTCCTATTATTATAGGAGGTGTTGTTGCGCCCACTTTTAGCGGTATTCTCCCCATTGCTCCACCAACCTTTGGCAGTGTTCCTCCCACTATGGTCCCGCCTTTGATGATAGGGCTAGCTACACAAGACCGGGGAATGGCTTCGAACACTCAGGCCATGACAGGTGAAACAGAGAAAAACACACCACCCGCTCTAGCGATGCCAATTGTGGTGATAGTGCAGCCAACCAGTTCTCCACCGGCCAGCTTGGAGGAAATGAAGAAAGATCTACTGAAGTTTATAACAATGTCTAAAAGGGGAGATAGTTCTTCAGTGTATGATGACTTAGAGGCATATAACAATGAACCCTATCCAATAGGGTATATTCCACCAATCTTTGAGAAGTACATGGGGAAAGGTGCAAACCCTAAGGAGATTATGAAGAGATTCATTGAAAGCCTTGGGGCTCATTATAATGACAAAAAGTTGAGGTTGAGGTAATTTTCCAAGTCCATGACAGAGAAAGCATACACTTGGTATTTCCATCTAGCCCCAGGCAGCATGGCCTCATGTGAGTAATTCCATGTTTTTTTCGTAAAAAAGTTCTTTTTGGCTGAAGATAAGCTTACACGCACGCAGCTAGCACGTGAGAAACATAAGCTGGGGGAAGATGTTGTGGCCTATATTAGGAGGTTTCGCGAGTGCTCTCTAGACTTAAGAGAGGAAACGCGAGAAATTTTGCTAGTTTGTACAGAAGGGTTGTTACTCGAATATATTTGTCACTTGATCAATGAAACATACAAATGTACGTTCACAACACTCTTGAAAATGGCAAGGAACATCGCCTTGGTGTTCAGCCTGTATTGCCCCTGCCTGCCTTGCCAAGCTTATTGCTAAGTCTAGAGGTTGTCTTAGGGAGGGGAGTACTCTCGAAGGTCAATTATGCAGATGATGGGAGTAAGGGGGAAAGCAGTGGTGACCAAGGAGGTAGAAGAGGTAGAGGAAACAAGGGAAGATTTGAAAGTGAGGAAACTCCCTCTAAGCTAATTGGCACAGTGGAACAAGCCTTGAACTTGTATGACATCACGGTTTGTGACAAGGTCTGTAGGCCAGTCAATGCCAGCATGACGCAACTTCCCCAGGAAGACAAAGAGATACCTCATTATTATACACTTCATAATAGAGTGTATCACCCGACCAAGGTGTGTTTCTTGCTAAGAGGGTTGGTTGACCATCATGTAAAGAATGTAGACATGTAGTTGCCACAATCTAACGTGAACGATAATCCTTTACCACCTCATGGGGACCACATGGCCAGTGTTTTTGATGAAAAGGTTAAACGACTGATGAGAGAGTCGTGGTTTGAAGAGAATAACTTTGAAGAATCTCTAGAGGAATGCACTTTTGAGCTAGCTTAGCTCCAGTTGGAGGATAAAATGGAGAAAAAAGATGAACAAGAAAGAGAAGAGTATGACCCCATCGAGGGATTAAGTAGGCAGGTGGGAGCCTGCTCTCTGGAGGCGGTAAATGCAGTGATAGCCTACGATGAGGCTGCATATAGAGACTAGAAGAAGTCTATGAACTAGGGGAGGAACAAACAGACCCATGGATTGAATGCACGACGGTTGCTCGCTCACTGAAGTTCGGTTGGTTCTTTGATCAGGTTGAGCTCCTAGCGCACTCACGAATAGAGGTTACTCGAGCCATATTAGAAATTACAAAGAAAAATATGTCACCACACCCAAAATGGAAAGGTCATATGGCCCAGCTCGTAAAAAGATAGATCTCCGAAGTCACATTCTCAGAAGCTAACAGACTGATAAGGTACCCCCACAAGAAACCCTTGTATCTTACGCCGTCTGTGAATGATTGTATTTTCTCTCGTTTCCTATTAGATGGGGGAGCGTCCATCAATATTATGCCTATTGGGTCCTTTTATGCCACCGGCCTATCGGAGACAAGGATAATGCCACATTCATTGGAAATTTTGGGGTATGACAATCAATCATCCAAATTTATGGGGTATATAAGTGTAGGCATCATAATGAGGAATATCACCTCCCACATCAAATTTCATATCATGAACTGCGAGCCATCATACTAACTTCTAGTTGGTAGGGTATGGATGCACAACCATGGGTTGGTACCCTCCACCTATCATCAATGTGCTAAGGCAAACGTAAAAGGCAAGGAGGTGTTGATTCGAGCGTTCAAGAACCCTTTTCAAAGGAGGAATCTCATATGGTAGACGTTGCCTTTTACATAGATCAGATAGAAGATGCCACGATAGTATCAAGATATACTAGGGGAACAAGGGTCCCGATCACCCGAGAGAGAGTATGAGTGCTCGCTCGAGTGGGGTGGCTTACGAAGAAGAGCGTGATTTAGATGCAGTAAGACCCCTTAGTCTATCGAGGCATCTCCAGGACCGAAAGACTCCACACATTGATCCAATTAAGCACTAAGTCCAGACTCAAAGCATTTTTAGTGGGCATACTATGAGAGAGTTGGACGATAATCGTCGAAAGTTCCCCTTTAAAGAAGAGGCCTCTCGACAATGCAAGAGGGTAATTTTACCTAATGCAAAATTATATACAAGTTATGAAGGTGTGAGCAGGCCACTGAAAGTATAGACGATGAGGCTGGCTCAATTTATGAATGCTTTCTGGTGGACAGCTAGGGGCGGTGTTTGGTGATTGATAATTTTGGAGTCCAGAACTTTGTAGAAGAAGTAGAAAAGGAACTTGAGTACATCAAGGCCAGACCAAGGAGTTGGATAAAGTAAACTTGGCCAAAGAAGGTGATAATCGTAATCCTATCTTTATCTCGAAGGACCTGGAAGGGATGCCTTGAGAGGAGCTGATCAAATTGCTTATAGAGTTCAAAGATGTCTTCGAGTGGAAATACTTTGAGATGTCTGGGGTAAACCAGGAGGTGAGCCGACCTAAGTTGAATGTTTTGACATTAAACATCTTGATAAAGAAGGCCACCCGAACATATAAGGCAGAGTTAGATCTAAAGATCAAAGAGGAGGTTCAAAGACTGCTTACATTCGGCTTCATAGTCCCAATCCAGTATCCGGTTTGGCTCTCTAGTATTGTGCTTGTGGGAAAGAAAGATAAGAATCAGATCAGAATCTGCGTGGACTTTAGGGACCTGAATTGAGCATGCTCAAAATATGAATTCCTAATGCCTTTTATAAATAGCTTGATCGATGCAACTACGGACCATGAGATGTATAGCTTCATGGATAGTTATGTGGGTTACAACCAGATAAAGATGGATCTAGCCGATGCGGATAAGACTGCCTTCTAAACGCCTTTGGGAAATTTTATGTACACAATTATACCTTTTGGGTTAAAGATTGCGAGAGCCACTTATCAGAGCATAATGATGGCTATTTTCCACGATCTTTTCCATAAGACAATGGAATTTTATGTTGATGATTTGGTAATCAAATCCAAAAAGGAGGGGTCCCACTTAGATGACTTGAGAAGAGTGTTCACTCGATATAGGAAATACAAACTAAAAATGAACCCCCTCAAATGCACATTCAGAGTGATGAGAGGGAAATCCCTGGGGTTTATGGTAAACCGGCAAGGGGTTTAAATGGACTTGGACAAGCAACGGGCTATTCTTGATATGCCAAGACCAAAGTCAGCAAGAGAGATGAAAAGTTTCCTAGGAAAAGTCTCCTACTTGAGGAGGTTTGTTTTAGGGTTGGCCAAGGTAATGCACCCACCGATGGAGTTCTTGAGAAAGGGCATGAAGTTCGCATGGGAACCGATGCACCAGGATGCCATGGAAAATCTGAAAGCACTCCTTACTTCCCCTCAGATGATGATCCCCCCGAAAGCAGGTATCCATTTACGTTTATATCTTAAATTAACTAAACGGTCTATTAGTGCACTATTGGCCTAGGAGATGGATGGTGTAGAAAAACCTATTTATTACTTTAGTAGAATCATACATGGGCCTGAGGCTAGATATACTAGTATTAAGAGGCATTATTTAGCCCTTGTATTTGTAGTATAAAAACTTAGGCACTACCTAATGTCATTCACAGTCTATATTGTCACTAGATGTGATCCCATAACATTTTTTCTTGCTAGAACTATACTAATAATTAGGGAAGCCCGATGGTTATTAATCCTCAGGGATTATGATCTCAAGTGCATAGTCCCTCGAGCTATTAAGAGCCAAGCTTATACTGATTTTCTGGCCATCTTCCCATTGAGAAGGTTCAAGCCACCCGTGGAGGAGCTCCCTGGTAATGATCCTCAAGCCAACTTCATAGCAATAAGCCTATAAGAGTGAAGCATGGAGTTTGACAGTTACTCAATCTAAAATAAAGTGGAAGCTGGGGTCATTTTGAGAAAGAATGGTGATGAGATTCGATTATCCTTCAAGCTAGAATTTGAATTTTCAAACAACGAATCTGAATATGAAGCGCTGGTATTGGGGCTGCCCAAGGACCTCAGAAGAGGTATGTAAGTCCTAACCATGAAAAAGGACTCTAACTTGGTGGTGAAACATGTAACCGATGAATTTTCTTTGAAGCACATGAGTCTAGAGCCTTACCGAACGATCATACAACGGTTACTCAGGCTGTTCAAAGTGGTAAAAATTGAAATATATCCCCGAACGATAAATCGACATATCGACACTTATGTTATCATTACTCAGAAGAGTCAATAGTTATTTGAATCACAAAGAGGACAGCTCCCTCGATCGTGTCAGAGATGTTGCCCACAGATGACAAAGATGATTGTAGAGGGGTAATCAGAAAGCAATTGGAAAGAGGCCCAGGACCACTGAGCCTAGCGAACCTGGTGTAGTATTTTATTACCAGTGGCAACTTATATTATAAAAATAAAGATAGCTAATTATCCCGGTGTGTAGACCCCGAAGAAGCTAAGAAAAGACTGACCGAAGTGCACGAAGACAGATGTGAGACAATTGACATCCCCTTGTATAGAAGGATCCAACGGGCAGGGTATTTTATAATGTTAATGAAGTAAGACTCCGTGATGATACAAAGAGATTGCATGAAATGTTGTCTATTCTACCAGGTAGTAGAATGCAATTTCACCAATCAACCCCAAGACTGGAGGTAGCGGTATATGGACGTGCTGGTAGATGCAGTAATGCGAACTAACAAAGAAGATGCCATGAAGGTGAAAAGAGGAGAACCCATGTATTTTGTCCAAGAAGGGAAGTTGTATCGACGAGGCTATCATGACAGGCCTCTAACGTCCATTATAGGGGAAGAGGTTGGATAAGTGCTAAAGTAAGCCCACAAGACGGGACACATCGGAGGAGGCAAACTCTACGATCAACTCATGACTTTGGGATAATACTAGACCACAATAAAGAAAGACTCAGCTGAGTTTATTCGCAAATGCAAAGCTTATTAACTGCATGAAAATATGATCCACGCTCCTTCGGTAGACTTACATTCTCTCTCTATGCCTTTTCCATTTCACACATGGGCATTCGATCTAGTAGGAGCAATAAACCCTTCTTCGATAGGAAAGAGTTGGATATTGATTACTACTTAATGTTTCACCAAATGGTCAAAGGCTATACCACTTAAAAGAGCCACATCGAGGGTAGTGGTTCGATTCATGAAAGAGTACATCATATGTCGATTCGACAGCCCGAAGGTATTTTTATCAGATAATGGCACCCCTTTCATAAATAGTGAAGTAAATGTGCCAAAAGATAAGTACTCCATTATCCACCACAAGTCAATAATACCCGGAGTGGAACGGGCAGACAAAATCCACTAACAAGACTTTGGTGAATATCTTGGCAAAAATATTAGAGGATTTCCTGGGCACATGGGATGACAAAATCCCCGAAGTACTATGGGCCTATCGAACAACAAAGAGGAAATCGACGGGGTATACTCCACTTTCCTTAGTTTTTGGGGAAGAAGTTATTCTGTCAGTTGAGCTTGAGGTACCCTCTACTCGCTATAATTTTCAAAGTTCCATGCTCCCTCATAGCCGACACGTGCAACTTGAAGCACTAAAAGAGCATCGGGACAATGCAGCGAGGCATTTTGAAATGTATAGAAAATAGTTATCTAGATTGTATGAACAAATAGTGATGCCAAGGAAGTTCAAATAAGGGGACCTGGTTCTAAAAGCATGCACAAGGCACATCAGGGGCTCGCCATTGCCCAAGTTTGAAGCCAATTAGGAAGGACTCTACATCGTTCGATCAACTCAGGATTCGGGTTATTATGAGGTATCCAAAGTGGAAGATTATGTTACCTTCAAACTAAACAACAAGTGGCTAAAAATCTATCATGTTTAAATATATGTTTTGACCATGATTCAGTCTATTGCATCGTGTTTTGCTAATACTTGTTCAGGAGGATGTCCCTTGTTTAACATATTATAAAGTAATGTTTATGTTGAAAATGTTGACCTGCCATTCTTTTGTGTTAGTTATTTTCCTTACTTCTCATGGTATGACTTACATTAATGTAATAAATCATACGATATTCAAACAAAATATATTGAAAGAAACATCAAATGCCATATTTTTTTAAATAGAAAAGTACTACGATTACATGTGAAGGAAGTTCAAAACAAAAAACTGGGGGACATCCAAAAAGGGAAATTAAACAAAGATTACTAGGAACTATCCATGATAAAATGAAGGTTGGCCAAGACAAAAAGACGATGGTGATGCTGAGGAAGAATTTTCTCAAGGCTACTCTAGTCGGAGATTAGGTCGGCTAAATCCTTTTGATAAAGCTCCATCCTTTACTGAACATTCTCTAAGTTTTGCTCTTTATTGAGAAGCTCAGCCTCCGTCTAAACAACAACTTCGAGAGCCTCCTTTTCAGACATAAATAGATCGGTCTTAATACTTATAAGCTCCTCCAAAATGATTATCTGCAAGCGATGAGAACTATACAATCAATGATAGAGAGCATGTAGGTCAGCCTTCTTAAAGTCACGTAGCAGCTTTACCAACCAAGACAACGAGAAATCATCATTGATAAGAACGTTAACCTTCCCTAAAAATGACTTAATTGTATCAGAACTGAGTGACTCAAGAGTAGTATTAAGGATCTCCTCCAAAATAATAATGAGCCCAATCAGGTGGCAAGCCATCATCCCAGGAATAGGCTGAAGACTGCGAGAACTGAAAGTTGAAGGAAAGCGAGCTAAGAGTTGCTCAATCAACACACGGAGGCCCTCAGTCAATATATGGGGGAAATTGACCAAAGTCTGTCTTGCAACCACTTCATGGGGTGCACTGAAAAGGAGTCTGTTGTGCGAAGCACTGTCACTTTCTTAGACCCTAAAAGTGACCACCTCACGCACTTCACCAACATTAGTCACCATTCCTTGAACCTGTATGGCAAGAGCCCCCCCCCCCCCAGAGATGCGAATTCAGCCAAGGTATTCGCCTGTGCAATTACATGAGCGACTGGCTCTTCTACCTGAAACATAAGAATTTTGCAAGTTAGGAAAAAAAAATATACAAATTGGCTTGCAAATATAAATTTTAAGACCAATATGACTTGGCTCGCCTGACCCTCGGTTATAGGAGATTCTAAGACCAATATGACTTCGCCCGCCTGACCCTCGACTATGGAGATTTTAAGACCAATATGACTTGGACCACCTAACCCTCTGTTATAGGAGATTCTAAGACCAATATGGCTTGGCCTGCCAGACCCTCGGTTATGGGAGTTTTTAAGATTAATATGACTTGGCCCGCTTGACCCTCGATTATGGGAGATTCTAAGATCAATATGAATTATAAAAACTAAGAAAGTTTAAATGCAGTAGATACAAAGGAGAAGAAAGGCATACCTTTAGATGTTGGTCATTAGAAAATTGATGAGTAGCTATTTGTACTACATCTTCTTCCTTTGCCAAAATAGGTGCCACCAAAATTCGTTGTTCGTGGGGGGAAATCACATCCCCCTAACTTCAATAACCTCCTTCCATCTTCATTCTCCCTGGCCCACAATAATAATTTTGACTCACTCCTGGCTATGGATTAAGGGTCCAAAAAGTGTAACAAGAAACTAGTCATAAGAGGGAGTGAGGATTAACTGAGTAACGGGTTTGGGTAAA
This sequence comes from Sambucus nigra, assembly GCA_949130495.1. Classification (NCBI taxonomy): domain Eukaryota; kingdom Viridiplantae; phylum Streptophyta; class Magnoliopsida; order Dipsacales; family Adoxaceae; genus Sambucus; species Sambucus nigra. Next base: position 286,368,169 of record OX422209.1, on the reverse strand, counting down.
GATACATGAAAAGCACAATGGAGAGCAAGTTATAATATCAAGACAAAAGTACAAAGAGCTTAGAACAACAAGAGGAAAGCTTACCATGGATGACAGAACAACAGGAGAGGGGGAGTTATGTACAGATGCAACAATACTTGCACTAGGAGCACCTTCCCCAAGACCAGCCTACTCGGGAAAAAACTAGGGTCAAGAGAATAGCCACTACTGGATTCAGTCAAAGTATCATAAATAACTGCCCCTAGGGTGAAATTTGAGGTTACCTACGAAGATATAGGGGCAATTATCTCCTTCAATGCAATATTCTTTAAAGCAGGTAAAACTTTGATTAACTTTTCCAACAGACTTCCTTCTTCAACATCATTGCGCGAACTACCTCGCGCACCAACCTTAAAAAAAGAGTTGGAATAAACTAGAGTCGAAAAAATAAAAAAAAGTTAAAGGCTTAAAAGGAGACTAGAAGACATACCTCTTCTTCTTCCAAAACCTCATAATCTCGATGAGGTGAAGCTGGCTTAGAAGGGAAACCATCCTTCTCAACCTGTGTCTGCGAATAAGAGAAGACTCACCCTCCTCCTCCTCCTCCTCCTCCTCTTCTTCTTCTTCTTCTTCTTCTTCTTCTTCTTCTTCTTCTTCTTCTTCTTCTTCTTCTTCCTCCTACTCTCCCTCCTCCTCCTTTTCCTCCTCCTTATCGTTATTATCATCACCTTCACCAACAGATGCATATCTTTTAGACTGCTCTTCTTCACTTACCTTGCCTTATTCCTCCAACACAATTTTGACCAAAATAACTAACTTTCGCTTCTTGCTACCTTCTATAGTCGGGGAACATAAGAAAACCCACGAAAGGCCATCTGGTCTGACATAAAATCCCTATCCTCCTTTGTAAAATTATCTGACTTTTTGGGTAATCTTGGGATCAAGATTTTGGATTGGAGAGACTTGATGCGGAATTTTAGTCTTCTTTGTTGGGTATTTCCTATTTTCACTCACAGTCGCTCTAGTTGAAGCAGCACGAGAAGTGTCACCCCTCTCACTAGGCCTGGAAGAACTAGGGCCAATGGCAACTACCTCAATCGCAATAAAAGGTTGAGCAGCTTTCTTCCTCGTCACTACTGCTTGATCTATGGCCGTAAGTGGATTCAACTTGGAGGGAATAAAACTTTCGGTGGTATTAAGAAGAAATATTGAGTTAAAAGTAGTACAATTTCTCAAATCCAACTCCATGGGAGGATATCTTTCAACCTCAGGATAACGAGGCTCCTTTAGAAGATTACTCTGGAAACGACCAAATTGGTTCTGCCAGAATACTACTAGGTACATCACTGATCTACCTCCTCGAGCATCCTTACTTGGGATTATAGGGTTGGAGGGGTAATTCGTATAAAGGTTAACAACAGTTGAAGTAGGAAATTACTGCATGGAAAGGAGAAATTGGTGGTTTTTCTCGAGTGAAATGGCTTAACATAGGGTTTCCTTGATCATAGCCAAACTGCATGGCTACAAGGTATAGGTTGTAGACAAAGTAAAAAGAAGACCATTCTATGTAAGAAGGGAAATAATAAGGGATCAACAACATGGGGACATTATTGGAGGGGAAATTTCTAGTCAGTGCATCATCAATGGGAACGATGGGACGCTCCTCCTCTATTAAGAAAATATTTGAAAAAAATTGGTCCATCCCCACGTAGGGATGAGGTGCGAACCTTTCGGCTCTGTCAATCAAAGATATAATAGGTTTCTTGGAACTCTTGTGGTTCCAACAACAAATTTCGGAGACTCTGATGGGCTGAGAATCGGGATAGCTACCAGCCGAGGTATAATATGGAAAATGGGCATATAGGAAGGCTTCCAACAGTAAGTGGTTCTAATAGTTGGAGACATCAAACTTGTCGATGCTCCTAGATGAGTCTATGGCTACTTGATCCAACCAAATGTACAACTAACCAAGTGTAATAGCTGTGAGAAGGAGTTTCATGCCATTGGCCAGGCGAACGGCCATATTAATCAAGTCATTTCTTGGGAAATCGTGGAGATTGCCTGGGAGGAAGATCGTTGATATCATCACCCAGATATAGCTAGCGATCTCAATATGAGAATTAAACCTTTTTTCAGCCAAGGGTTTCTCCAATACCTGCTTCCCCTGAGGGTTTTCTTTCGCTTCCTTGCACGCCTTGATCACTGCCTTATCCTCAATGAAATAAAAGTACATAATTACCTCTGAATATGTACACTTGTTGTACGTCACCATACAGTCTTTTATAACTGCCTCCAACGCGGCCCTTAAAACCTTCTCCTTGCTAGAAAAAGCTTCCTTGAAGAACGTGTCAAAACCTACAGCCTCTAACCCCAGTAGCTCACAGACATCTTCAAGGGTGATGGTAAACTCACCCCAAGAGGTCACAAAGGTGTGTGACCTATACTCCAGTGGGACACGAGTAATTAGAGGGAGGTATTGTTCTTTGCTAGGGTGAGGTCACCTAGCCAACTGATGCACGATAGACCAATCAGAGCAAGTTGTACAAAATATTTGGAATGTATATGGTCGGTCCAAGTACCTAAACCTTCATAAGATCCAAAAGAGGCCTCAAACTCCACCTTTGAGAATGGGAAAACACCAAGCTCAATATGGAATCTGGTGATAGTGGCAGTAGGGATGTAGGCGGAGTTCTCAGCATCGTCGCTTTCCTCTATTAGCAACTTTGCATTTTTCACTGACTCTAGTTCTCCAGGAAATTCTTCAGCAGTTGGCCAAAAGTGAATGAGTTCCCCAAAGTATGGGTCACAGTGGTAGCGCGCCCACTGGTCCTGGCGCGCCTGAGTCTTGGGGGAAACACCCCTAGCATATTAGGTCCTCTTTACGATGGGTGCCACAAGTGGAGTTTAGAATGAGAAAGAAAGATAGTAAGTTAAAAGAAACGAAGCTGAAGGGAAAGGCAAAAATCTGCTCTCACAAAATCTCACTTTGAAAATAGAAACCCAAAGGTGGAAATGAGAGATGAAAGCATACCCCTTTTTATAGGGGCAACACAAGCCCTAACAGGCGGTAAAAGGAAACTCTTTGAGAAGCGCAAAAATGATCGAATTAACTTGCATGACCAACACACACGCATAGCGACGGAGTTCAAGAATTGTAATGATGGCATTTCAGGAAGAGACGTGTGAATGATATCGCCTAGGGAACACGCGCTTACCCTGACGTGATCCCGTGTTACACGCCGAAGCACACACGATAGTATTATTAAATGAGACATAGGGGGAATGAATCACTTTGGGGGGAATTTAAATAAACCCCTTCACTTCCCCCAAGGTATCTGTCACACGTAATCATGAAGCCCCACTAAAGAGAGATACGTTATAAAAAAATAAAATAAGATATTTGAAGTAGATGAGGTAGTTCGAAAAACAGAGAAAGATATATATCCTCTATTATTAATAACTTTTTTTCTTATAAATTAAGTGCCCCGGGATATTGAATACTAAGTGTAGGAAAATATTGAAGACTAATAAAAAAATTTCGTACAAATATTTCTTCATGCAATAAACAAATATCTCTACGAAGGGGAAAATGTAGGGGGAGTTCCCACCAAAGAGTGATTAACTTAGTTAATTCGTTGCTTGGCAGACAAAATAGGAATATCAAGATCACCCAAGCGAGTTCTCCCAAAGGACCTACCTCAAATATTCTCCACAGCCGTGACTCGAAGGATCTACCTTGAAGACTTTCCACATATGTGGTTTGAAGGATCTAACGCGTAGATTAAATTTAACCGGATGACAATAGTTTATAATATGAAATATAATGAATCGTATCATGTACTTTATCTTATGTTGTATGTTGAGCGAGGTTGTTCGATACCCATGAGGGACTCCTCATCGAAACCTCGCAGGGACATGGTTTGGAGGATTAGAGTAAGGCAACGTTGGGAATATAGTTACCAACCCTCTTGGCACACTGGGTAAAGCTTTATCTAGTATATATGGTTGCTCGAGCCACCTACAACCGAGCTACCATAACTTCCATGAATTCAAGGGAACATCCTAGAGGTACCTCATTCTTTCAACCTTGGCTTAAAGGTAATTCTTAACCAACCAGCAGGAGACTAAAACTCGAGCTACCTATCAGCCAAGCAACCTCAAACCAAACAGCATCTTATTTGACTGATGTGACCACACACCTAGTGGGGTCACTGTTCACCCACTTTCCGACATCATCACGTCTGGAATTTAAGGACTTAAAGTTACAACACTCAAGTGGATTTCTCCTTAGGATGGAAGGCCTAGTATACCAAATCTAACCCCTTAGCCATTCTAAGATAAGCCCCTAAGCTCCCACTTCACATCCCTCATTAATGCCCACCATGCTTCCAACTAGTAAAATAGTTTCCTCCCAAATTATAAGATCCCATGCATTTAATACCATATCTACCACATTAATGGGGGGGGGGGGGGGGGGGGGATGGTACTTGTGCATTTAATGCGGTTAATCTCATTAAATACCAGCAAGGTTACTCAAGTAACCTTTCCTTCATATAAATAGAACAACTAAATAGTTTACAAGAAGAAGGATTATGAACCCAAAATTTCTGCCCAACTTCCTTCATACACGAGAGCTCCTGTGAGGACATCATTGAGAATTAACTGAGCTTGAAGTTCTTATCCTGACTTTATTGTGCCTAAAGTGCCTACTCTTTCTCCTGTCGACCAAGCTACTTGTTAGTCCCATCTATTTACTATACCTATTGTGCATTTATGGTGAAAACATATAATTTAATATAAGTCTGAATATTGAATCTCATTGCCTCTTATTCACCTATGTCCATTGTCATTATTCAAAACTATATGGAGTGTTAATCCCAGTCTTGATAAGGGGTTACGCCTCACTCGATACTAACTGTATTCCAAGAACAAACATCTTACACCATTTACAATGAAATGATTTCTTCTTTGGTCCCCAAAGAAGAATATTTCATTTAAAATGATCTTATTTCCTTCAAAACTCAATCTTCAAGCGATGATGACTCATCTCTTGAGTTTGAATTTATTTTTTCCCCATGTTTATTCTATAATATCATCCGATATAAGTATCTAATGAATCGGTTCCACACTTTAAAATGTTTAACCTTATAACCGATGATGATTACATATTCGAGTTGCTTTCCATGAAGTCGATTTTGCCTCCATTTGCGCCATCTCCCATTCCAATTGCAAAACCTTTGGGAGGAAATTCAGTTTTTTGTATTCCCACATGTATTCATCATTGGTTCAATCCAAATCCCCCATCATCCCCCCAAAATTTTAAATGATGATGGTTCATTTCTTCCACCTTACACATACCTTTCATTGTTTGAATAAAATTCCAATTTTTCGAAAGGTATGCATGAAAGGGAGGGTCCTCCATTGATCCTTCAAAGTTAAATAGTATTTTGGGTGGACCCTAAAAAATTTCAACTTGTAGTATATAGTTAGTTAGAATTTCAAATTGTAGGTTGTAAATAGTTTGTCTTTTTATTTTCCTTAATTTTATTTATTCTTACTTTTTGTCTAGCGTATTTAGTTAAGCTTTTGTTATTTGTTTTTGTTATTTATGGTACTAACATGTTTTGTAGAATCATTGTACTTGTACTTTCACGAGATCCCTCTATTTTGGGTAATATTGCTCTTTTTTTTCTTTAGCTTGGTTCATAATTCATATTAAGGACAATGTCAGGTTTTAGTTAGGGGTGTGGCATATTCTATCCATTCACTGGTAGTTTCCAAGGTTTGATTATATATTTTTACCAAGCATGCTTTTATTATAAAAACTAAAATTTTTGAAAAGATTCTCTTTCTTTTTTCTCCTTTGTTGGACATTTTTTCTTTGTTTCTGATGATAAACTTTAATAAATGTCCTATCCAATTGGCAATCCAATGATGCGTGTTCTCGATTTTAGAAGTTAATAGACTTTAGTCCTCAATTATTGATATTGTGAATAACATCATGAATTAAACTTTAATCAGACGAGCACATGCGCTTTTCTTATTTAATTGATTTAGTTTCAAATTTTTATAACTCGGTAATCTTTTATTGCATCGTATATACTTAGACCTTGTGGGCTTTGTGATTTTCTTCATTTGTGAGTGTTATACACTCTCTTTCCTCCTTGAAAACATTACAGTCATCGGTAATCTCACTATTCTTTCATTTGATCGTTCGTTAATTGAGTTCATTTATGAAATGTGTTACTTGAGCATGATTTTCAAAGTTTGTTTTGACTCGAGAATAGTGTAAACTTTAGGAAAGGATCATAGGCCATCTTTGTTATATCACACATATTGACCTAACCTCACTTTAAATGTTTTCCCTCGTTAACCCCTTTGAGCCTTAATATAATCTTTCTTTTCATAACCCCAAATCCTATAACCAACTCCACATTGGAGTTATAAACCATACATGTCATCTTTCATACCTTTGTTTGGAATGATACTTGGGATTTAATGATGTTCGTGTTACATGATTGCTATTAAGCATCTGAGAGTGTGAACGAAAGTAAAGAAAAAGAAGAAAAAGAAAACAAAAGAAAAGAAAAGAAAAAGTGAGAAAAGGAAGAAAAGAAGTGAAAGAGAAAGTTTCCTCTATGTACATATTGTTTAATAATCTTCGTCACCCTCCTATTTCATATCCAATGCTTGTTATGGAATCATTGCCAAATTTTGTAGTTGCCCACATTTCCCATTATTCCAAATTTTTCATTCCCCAACACCTTTGAATCCGTACTTAATTCAATGGTTTCATAACCTTAACCCCAAGACTACATTACAACACTAAACAAGTCCATAGTGATCCTAGGGTGAATTCAATTAAAAAGTTTTAATAGTTTTAATAATCTGTGAAAATATAGTTCACCTCAATTAATTACGGTATCTTTCATTTACATTAGATATTTTTCATTTTATTTTTAACTTTCTTCTTTAGTGACATGTGTGCGGACTAGTTTCCATTTACATTTACTCTTTACTCCTGCATGCCCCGTGTATTATGTCCCATTCATAGTGATTTCATTTGTTGAGTATACTATCCGGTGAGGATTGATTTATGCATATTTTAATGCTTATCCAATTTATTTAAGTTTTTACCAAACCAAACTTTGCACCTGCTAGCTCCCCTCCCACTGTTTCAATTCTACGCAATTCATTCTATAATGTTAATAATAAGGACTTTTGTGTGAATTCATTCACTTTACAAATAACGTGTTTGAAATCTTTTCCGTTATTATTGGGCTTATCATATGTTGGTTGGGAATATTTTGAGGAAAAATTGGTATTTGTGGGTTTCATCCCTTAAAAACCATCATGAGACAACACTTGTCCATTAGGGCAACCCTAGGGGTTCAACGTCTTATTGCATATGCTAAATGCAATCGTGTTCCCTACAGAAGTGGCATTTATAGTTTGATGCATATATATGTCTTGTACCACCTTCCGTGGTGTCGTTTTGTTTGTTTCATCACTAGGGACTAGCAATGTCTAAGTTAAGGGTGTGATTAGTCATGAATATTGGATATTCGCGCCCGTTATCTTTATGCATTCTAGCACTTTTTGTGTTCCTTATGCCTATATTTATACTCGTTAACTAGACAGCCTTGGTTTATATATATATATATGTGTGTGTGTGTGTGTGTGTGTGTGTGTGTGTGTGTGTGTTTTGCAAGGTTTAATTGAGCTTTTGTAGGTATTGGAATGCTTAAAGTGAGGAATGATTGCATTTAAAAGAAGTTACGTCATCAGACTCGACTTTAAAGGAATTTTAGACATTTCACACTTCATCTCCTTCTGAGTGGAACTCCACAAAAGCATAATTCGTTGAGTTAGCTTAATGTGGCCGTGAACATCACGTCATTCTGAGTTCGGACAAAGAAGTGATGGCCATTTTTTAAAATCATTTTTCATCCCATGTGAAGGAGAAAGAACACCAGGAAACAGGTGACCGGTGGACCAGACCTGATCCCCGATCGATCGGTGATGCAAAATTCGGCCTACGAAGGAAACGTGGGACTTCTCACCTTGGGCCCGATCGACCGCCCCCTGACCGTGATCGATCGGTTGTAGCATATATCCGACCATTATTTTATTTTCTTCTCTTTTTCCATTTTTTATTTTCTTCATTTCTCACTTACTATAAATAGAACCCTTAGTTATTATGTAAGTTATTTATTCTTTTAGTTAGTTTTAGTTTTGGTTCTCTTAGGGAAGATAGGGTTTAGAGAAGACTTTGGGTGTTCGATTTTTCCCTCCTAGGTTTTACCCATATAGGTTGTGTAAGAACACTATTTATCTTCTTCCTCTTTAAACCAAGCTTCCATTTTTATTTATTACTTTTGTTGTTTATTTATTTTCTTTGTAACTTAGGTTTATTCCTTTATTTATTGCTTTCAGTTCTTTCTTACAATTAATTTATGTCTTTTATTATGTTGTGTAACTAATTTAGTTTAGGTTGAGATTGATTGAACTCACCTTGTGCTGATTTGATTTCTTTGCTTTGGTGATGGAGTTTATGAGTTTAATTCAATTGGGTTGTTCTCGATTTTATGCCTAGGATTATTAATGGGGTATATCATGTATGCTCCGTATTTACGACCTTATGTGTGTAACTTCTGGGGTATTTGTTGACACCAAAATCATAGTAGTCTTTTATGACGATTTAGGGGGTGATAACTCTAGATTTAATTAACTGTTGAAATGAGATTCAATCTTGATAAACTTATAGTCCCATGTAACTAATTATACTAATTAATCCGAGGTGAGGGATATTAGTCTTAATATATAGTTTTTATTCCCTTTGTTAATCGTAGTTGAAATAAACTTGCCTAGTATTATCTTTTCTTTTCCTAACAAATTATATTTTATACTTTTATTCCTGAATTATTAAATCAATATAATTCTAGCAACTAGTCTTTGTGAATTTTGATACCCGGACTGACCGTTGTACTCCCTTAAAAGAGTTTAGTAAATAGTCTAGGTTTTTGTATTGAGGCGGTGAAATGAATTTAATGACTAGAATACTAACACTGCGTTACCTTTCACCCTCGACCACCTTTCTTTAGTCTCTTGAACCGAGGCTCAATAATTCTTGTTTCCTCCACATTGAGGAACCGAGGCCTCTTGTTAGTGGTTGTACTTTTCTTGGAAGGAGGAGGAAAACTAATAAACAAGTTAGGAATTATTCTCTTTACCATTTCTGCAGAAGGTGAAGTTGGGATGGATGTAACGTGAAGTGATTCGATGATGTTCCTCCTTGTACAAACTATCTTTACTCTAGTTGATTCAGCAGTATAAGAGGTAGAAATTGGTTCCTCATCCGAATTTATGATGGACTGAGGGAGAATGACTATTGGTTGAGCAATGAATGAAGTGATGGAACTCTTGTATTATAACAGAACAAAGGCTACTTAGGGATGTTCTTCTCCCATTCTATGGTAAATGGCCCACAAATATTTAAGATCCTCAAGATTACCTTCCCCTTCCTTCAAACACTTATTTTTTCTTTTCTCTACACAAGAACAAAGAAAAATAGTTAATCGGCATATCATCAAACAGTCAATACACATGGAAAGAAATTAAAAATCAAAATATTGAAGACCTATGCCATACGCTTCCTCAAGGAACTTTGGTCCAGTATATTTTACTCCCTCGGGCTGGGGGCAAATTGTCAATTCTTCACTACTACATCATAGTCCCAATGGTCCTTATTTGAATCTGGAAAATTAACCACCAATGCCCTATTGGCCTTCATGGTTTTCAAGTAATAAGTTTTTCCACCAGTGGTTCCCCATTTGTTACAGAACATCAACTCAGGAATGCCAATACAAGTCATATGGGTTTCATTTAATCTATTTACCCCATTTTACCACTCTCTATGTATTGGGGGCTACCATTGCTAGTACTATATCAAAATACTGACTAAATTAATGAAAAAGGGGATTTAGGGGAAACGTGTTGCCACATTCAGCAATGAATAAGGTGGGAATCCATTGAGTCTTTACCAATGACAACACGCCAACAGGACCACTTGCTATTTATAAACCTTCCCAACTAGGGATTTTTCTTCTCTCCCTAAACTCCTCTAAGGAACCTTCATCCACAATATACACCATGTTTGAAAGAGAGAAAAATCAAATGGGGGAAGAAGAAGGCAAGAAAGATTATAGAGTTTGAGAAGAAACAAAAAAGAGCAACTAACAGAAGCAGAGAAATAAAGCTTGAGAAGAAAGAGAAAGCTTAAGTTCAGAGTTTAGTAATGAAGAGAAAAGGGGATAAATCCTCGTCCTTTTATAGTTTCACCTCGAAAGTTGGAATGTAATGATATACTGAACCAACGACGGTCACATGGTTCCTAAAGACGTGAAAATACTAGAGTGCCCTTTGGCGGTTCCATATTTTTCAAATTATTCACAAAAATACCACTGACTTATACATTGATGAAAATTTATAAGTCCAGGAGGTCGGCTGTGTGACACCCCGCCTAATAAAATACCGGCTGATCAGTCCTATACAAAATTAAAACAGGAATCCCAGTTGGTTCATCCTCAACATCACTGTCGAAAACTTTTTAAAACTTACTAACCACCTAGTATTCCAAAAGTTGGTGCCAAATTTTAACTTTTTTAATTAAACAAACCAGTACATGCGGAATTAAATATAAACCATTCACACAACTAACTTAAATCAACTGAACAAAAATAAAATGACATGCCGAATTAACCATCGGCCACCAAAGTAAATAGTCCAATACAAACATCTAACACTTGAATAAAATAAATCTGAAAACTGTACAAGAGAAGTCTGGGCGACAAGCCCTAAATAAAACTGATAAATGATTCCTACTCTAGGAATAAATGAACGATGCGTCTAATCCAAACTCCTGCTAGCATCCACATATGTCGCAGCCCCGTGTCCTTGGAATAGAATATCAACCCTGGCGTCCCTGTGGCTGGACACCTAAAAGGTTTTGAAAATAGTTTTATAGCAAGGGTCAGAACCCAAAACATTCGGAAAATATTTAGCAAGTGAATTAACTACAGTAATTTAAAATGCATGAATGCGGTTCATATTTAAGTTAGTGTCGCACTCCCTTGTGGACATTCTCACCCCTCCACTAATGTGCACACCTAACGGTTACCTTAACCCCACCTAGTTGTACTACCCCGTCCAACTAGTCCTGGTATAACCTCCCCTTGCCATACTACTCTAACCCGAGTATCATTATTCATGAATTATAAGTTATCTCACTAATTAACTTAATTAATTCCTTCTTAATTAATAGCATATAACCGTGACACAAGTTATATAAAGTAAATACATCACACACTGTATTATTACCCACATATAATATTTACTACCATATTATATGTATCTTTACTAAAACATCCACACATATACCGTGTGTATATCCATCCTTCCGAGTATACCCTCATCGGATGATTCCCTCTAAAGTGCCATCTCACTAGGTGTGCTCACATAACCTAGTTACCCAAGTTGGATTCACTCACCAACCTGTCCCAAAACATAAACGAAGTGGAGGCGGTCATATCCCTTCCCTGAAAGTGAGATAAGCCCCTCACCCATATACCGGACGCATTGACCTGGGGATATACTCACCCTACTCCTCAAGCTAGGGGATTCACCCACATCGCGCAACCTCCCTTGATAGCACTAGAGTATATAATTAAATAAATATCTAACCACTGATATTTAATAGCACACACAATATATACACACATATATATGCTATCACTACACCGTATATATATATATAAGATAATCCCCGGCTTTACCGTGTACTCATAACCCGTAACACTAGCCTGAAATTTCCTGAGTCTCTGTCCTGACTCAACTAAATAAATTTTCTCACTTATTAAATTATCATTTTCCCGAGTCTATGGTCCGACCATAATTTCATTAATTGATCCGACTCTCATTTAATTAATTTATACATTAATTAATTAATACCAATCCGAGTCTGTGGTCCAACTCTCAGCTAATTAATTTACATATTCATTAATTTATACCAATCCGAGTATGTGGTCCAACTCTCAGTTAATTAATTTACACATTAATTCATTTATACCAATCCGAGTCAGTGGTCCAACTCTCAGTTAATTAATTTACACATTAATAATTTATACCAATCCGAGTCTGTGGTCCAACTCTCAGTTAATTAATTACACATTAATTAATTTATACCAATCCAAGTCTGTGATACAACTCTCAGTTAATTAATTACACATTAATTAATTTATATCAATCCGAGTCTGTGGTCCAACTCTCAGTTAACTAATTACACATTAATTACTTTATACCAATCCGAGTCTGTGGTCCGACTCTCAATTAATTAATTTACACATTAATTAATTTATATCAATCCGAGTCTGTGGTCCAACTCTCAGTTAATTAATTACACATTAATTAATTTATACCAATCTGAGTCAGTGGTCCAACTCTCAGTTAATTAATTACACATTAATTAATTTATACCAATCTGAGTCTGTGGTCCAACTCTCAGTTAATTAATTACACATTAATTAATTTATTACCTTTCCGAGCCTACCGCCCGACTCTAATCTAATTAATTACACATTAATTAATTTAATACGTTCCCGAGTTTACAATCCGACTCTAGTTTAATTAATTACACATTAATTAATTAAATATTTGGTGTCCCCCAACCATTATACCTGGACTCGCTCACTTGGCTCGTAACTTACTATTTCCCAAGTCTATGTTCCGACTCTAAATTAATTTACTTTCTCAATAATTAATTTAATACTTTGGTGTCACTTAACCAACATACCCGGACTCGCTCACTTGGTCCATTTTTAAATCTCAGAATTTCATTCCCACATTTTCGCCCACAATGTGTCACACATTCATCTCCATCAAATTTCCCAATTATATTTACCTATAATTACCACCATACCCGGACTCGCCCACTTGGTCCATTTTCAACATGTAAAATCAGCCCAAAATCCTTTTCTCAATAATTATTTTCCATGTAATTAAAACTGGCGTCACTGCCAAAATTTCTTTAGCATCGATCGATCGAACCCCCTAGGTCGATCGATCGATCGATCGTTCCAGAAATCGTCTTCTCCAGACCACTGTCGGCCATAGACGAACCCTAAAGCTTTGATTCTCAATCTAAACCCTTACCCAAATACAATTAACATATCCTCCATATAATAAAAGGGTCTAAACATCCCAAGACCTTAATTCATCATCAAATTCCATTAATTTTCACGTTTTCCCGATTTGGGTATTATCCGGGTTCCAAATCTTCAATATGAATTCCATTCATATTAACAGTAATTAACCATTGATTCTTACTGTTTTTAACATACGATTCATCCCTCTACATTCTAGAATCATAAACATAATAAATCTCACCCTTAATCTCTTTAAAGTATATCAATTTCCAAAAACCCAATTTTAATTATGGTTACACACCCCAAAACGAATTTTCATATACACACACCATGATATGAATTGATCATCATCAATTTAGAAATCACAACAGTTAACCACTTGCCTGGAATTGTTCATAGGGTCTGATCCGTTGGCGTAGTCCCTTAATTTGGCTCCAATATCTCCAAATTGGCTCTTGATTTGCTTTCCCCCAATTTCCCTCTCAAGCCCTAGGTTTAGAATTAGTGTTTACTGCCGTTTAACACTTCCCCAAATTAGGTTAAAACCCTTAATCCCGTTTTTGGCCACATGGGCCTAATTACAATAGCCCAAATCACCCCGTGTTGGCCCGACTATGTTGAAAAATGCCCCGAGACCCAATTACAACCCCCGGATACTCTTTTCTGACTATCTCGACCCATTCAGACTCAACCGCGCACTCAGAATTGCCATCTAAAATACTTTTTGATATTTCCAAATTTCGACCTCAAAATGCGACACACGAGATTTTGAACAATTAAACTTAAAAGTCTCCAATTATTAATAATTCGGCTCACTCAAATAAATTCTCTAACTCATGAATTTAAGTTTCTCCAATTTAAATATTTTTATAACTCCCAAAATAATTAAATATTAAATCCTCAAAATTACGGGGTGTTACATACTTCCCCCCTTACAAAGGAATTTCGTCCTCGAAATTAAGATAAGCCTAGTGTTCGAAGCTTCAAATATTACTCTCTAGTCATGCGTCTCTAATCCCTCTATATCTATCTCTCCCTCTTCTATTTATAAGTTACACAAATATGCATTTTAATTAACTAGGGTGCCCATATACCCTGTACGCCTACTTATCCGCACAAAAATTGCCTTAGTTAACCCGGGTGCCCATACACCTTATCCCCGTGCTTTACTACACAAAATAATTACCCGATTATACTAGTCGTAACTCGTAAGATGACTTCCAACCCGTAGTCATATCCCACACACACACATATATGTACTGGCCAGGGTACCCAATTCATGTACTAACGACCAAACATCTCCCCACTTCCAACGTTGCGCTAAGTTTCGCGCGTGGGACGTCTCGTAAGGAGAAATCCAAACAAGGGACCCCCCAAATTCTTATCTCTTAGCACAAAAGTATATACGCCTACCCTTAGGCTACCAAAGACAACGTAAAATACCGCGCCCTACTATCACTAGTCCTTGCGCAAAATAAACCCCGAGCTATCTCTCCCTGCTCGTAAATAAATTAAATCACATTGATTCTCTTCAGTAAACATCCCTATCTACCGGGATGAAATGTGAGACACAAGACCTCATTATATGCCTATCGCACCACGCAATACAACATATATACACACATATATATATATATATAGGCTAAACGCCCTCTCAGGTGATACCTAGTACCAATCATACCCTGGTGTCGCGAACACAAAAACTTAACCCCACTATCCACAATAGTTCAAATCCATCGCTATCTAATCGATATTTGGGAAGAATAATCAACCTTACTCCCATAATTCTCGAAAGTAGTAACCATTCGCATAATTCGAACCTTCTCTCAGTGTACACCTCCACTCTCCCGTGAAGAACACCAAAGAACTCCTCTACCCCACGGAAAGTTTATCTACATACTATGGATGCTACAGCCAGCATACCCACTAAATTCGACTCACCCGCGAACTCTAGTGAAAAATAAGTCTTATATTGTGACACCCTCCTGTCACTCAAAACATACCTCATGCCCATAGGATAAAAGATAATTATCTCCATACTCCAGCTGCAACGACTGATCCTCGGGTTTTGGAGCTTCTTCTCCCTGCCCGAATGCACCCATGACTTGCTGTAGTGGATGTACATCCAGGACCTCGTCCTGTAGTTGACTCATGCCTCGCTAAGGACAATCTCTCTTCATGTGCCCCGCTTCCCCACAAACGAAACACCTTCGATGAAATTCACCCTGCCACTGATCCATTCCTTGCTGGCCATCCTATCGATAGCCTCCAGCTCTAAATCGTTTGGCATGATTTCCCTGCTGAAAATCCTGCCCCTAATCTCCCCCTGTCTGCTGCTGGGATACCCCACTGGTACTATTCCCTCCTGCTTTATTCGACTGGATGGCTTCCACTCCATTCCTGCTTCCTTTCACGTGGAAGCGATATTTCTGGTAGTGCAGGAGTGCTGCATTAATGACATCAGTATAAGCTAATAATGCGGGATTACCAATTAAATGTTTTTTGATTCTCCAGACTAACCCATCCATAAACCTTGCTTTCTTCCTCTCTTCATCGCTTACCTCATCCGGTACAAAATTTGCCAATCGAGTAAATTCTTCCTCGTAACTGGCCACTGAACGGTCCCCCTGAGTCACCTCTTTAAATTTTCTCCTCATTTCGGTCTCAACCGCTGGAGGTAAATACTTGCGGTCGAACCGCACCCAAAACTCTGCAAATAGCTCATGTATCCCTTTCCTCAATTGTGGTGATCGACTCCCCCCCACTGTAGCGCTGGTCCCACTGAACTAAAAGTGGCTAGCATTTGCTTCTGCACCTCATTGCAATCTACCATGCGTAGGTGACGTTGGATATCTCTCTTCCACTGACACGCTAGCACTATATCTGAACCTCCTTGAAACTCTGATGGATGCCCTTTTTGAAAAACCTCTCGTATTTGCTGCCACCCCGACGACCTCGGGTGGGCCTGAACATCTGGTGCCACTAACACTTGTGGCTGATCTCGTTGCAAGTACCTTGCCATTGCGATCATCATCGCTTCAACTGCCTGCGCCACCAATTCAGTTACCTGTGCTGCCGAAATCATCTCTGGCAGCAGCTGCGGTAACTATTGCTCCTGATGAGCCTCCCTAGTCTCAACTCCCCCTGCTGTCCTAGCTTCTCCCTCTCCTGGGCGGTATCTGGAATGAGAATCGAATCGTATGAGTTCACTCTCAAATATAAATTTGGCAGAAGAACGTATATGTGCATACGTATGAGAATACAACAATCCTATTATAGGGCTCTATATCAAAGATTGCTAAGCCGAAACGTGAAAAGTCTCACAGATCCTAAGGACACTATAACCTGAAGCTCTGATACCATCTGTGACACCCCGCCTAATAAAATAGCAGGTGATCAGTCCTATACCAAATTAAAATAGGAATCCCAGTTGGTTCATCCTCAGCATCACTATCGAAAACTTTTTAAAACTTACTAACCACCTAGTATTCCAAAAGTTGGTGCCAAATTTTAACTTTTTAATTAAACAAACCAGTACAAGCAGAATTAAATATAAACCATTCACACAACTAACTTAAATCAACTAAACAAAAATAAAATGACATGCCGAATAAACCATCGGCCACTAAAGTAAATAGTCCAATACAAACATCCAACACCTGAATAAAATAAATCTGAAAACTGTACGGAGAAGTCTGGGCGACAAGCCCTAAATAAAACTGAAACTGATAAATGATTCCTACTCTAGGAATAAATGAACAATGCATCTAATCCAAACTCCTGCTATCATCCACATATGTCGCAGCTACGTGTCCCTGGAATAGAGTATCAAGCTTGGCGTCCCTGTGGCTGGACACCTAAAAGGTTTTGAAAATAGTTTTATAGCAAGGGTTAGAACCTAAAACATTTTGACAATATTTAGAAAGTGAATTAACTGCAGTAATTTAAAATGCATGAATGTGCTTCATATTTAAGTTAGTTTCGCACTCCCTTTTGGACATTCTCACCCCTCCACTAATGTGCACACCTAACGGTTACCTTAACCCCACCTAGTTGTACTACCCCATCCAACTAGTCCTCGTATAACCTCCCCTTGCCATACTACTCTAGCCCGAGTATAATTATTCATGAATTATAAGTTATCTCACTAATTAACTTAATTAATTCCTTCTTAATTAATAGCAGATGACCGTGACATAAGTTATATAAAGTAAATACATCACACACTGTATTATAACCCACATATAATATTTACAACCATATTATACGTATCTTTACTAAAACATCCACATATATAACGTGCGTATATCCATCCTTCCGAGTATACCCTCACCGGATGATTCCCTCTAAAGTGCCATCTCACTAGGTGTGCTCACATAACCTATTTACCCATGTTGGATTCGCTCACCAACTGGACCAAAACATAAACGAAGTGGAGGCGGTCATATTCCTTCCCTGAAAGTGAGATAAACCCTTCACCCATATACCGAACGCTATGACCTGGGGATATACTCACCCTACTCCTAAAGCTAGGGGATTCACCTACATCGCGCAACCTCCCTTGATAGCACTAGAGTATATAATTAAATAAATATATAACCACTGATATTTAATAGCACACACAATATACACACTCACACACACACACACACACACACACACACACACACACACACACACACACACACACACACATATATATATATATATTATCACTACACCGGCTTCACCGTGTACTCACAACCCGTAACACTAGCCTGAAATTTCCTGAGTCTCTGGCCTGACTCAACTAAATAAATTTTCTCATTTATTAAATTATCATTATCCCGAGTCTATGGTCCGACTCTAATTTAATTGATTCACACATTAATTAATATAATATTTTTCCCGAGTCTATGATCCGACTCTCATTTAATTAATTTACACATTAATTAATTCATACCAATCTGTGTCTGTGGTCCGACTCTCGATTAATTAATTTATACATTAATTAATTTATACCAATCCGAGTCTGTGGTCCAACTCTCAGTTAATTAATTTACACATTAATTAATTTATACCAATCCGAGTCTATGGTCCAACTCTCAGTTAATTTGTGGTCCAACTCTCAGTTAATTAATTACACATTAATTAATTTATAACAATCCGAGCCTGTGGTCCAACTCTCTGTTAATTAATTACACATTAATTAATTTATACCAATCCGAGTCTGTGGTCTGACTCTCAATTAATTAATTTACACATTAATTAATTTATACCAATCCGAGTCTGTGGTTCGACTATTAATTAATTAATTACACATTAATTCATTTATACCAATCTGAGTCTGTGGTCCAACTCTTAGTTAATTAATTAATTACACATTAATTAATTTATTACCTTCCCGAGCCTACCCCCTGACTTTAATCTAATTAATTACACATTAATTAATTTAATACATTCCCGAGCCTACCGCCCGACTCTAATTTAATTAATTACACATTAATTAATTTAATACGTTCCCGAGTCTACAGTCCGACTCTAGTTTAATTAATTACACATTAATTAATTAAATACTTGGTGTCGCCCAACCATTATACCCGGACTCGCTCACTTGGCTCGTAACTTACTATTTCCCGAGTCTATGTTCCAACTTTAAATTAATTTACTCTCTCAATAATTAATTTAATACTTTGGTGTCACTTAACCAATATACCTGGACTCGCTCACTTGGTCCATTTTTAAATCTCAGAATTTCATTCTCACATTTTCGCCCACAATGTGTCACACATTCATCTCCATCAAATTTCCCAATTATATTTACCTATAATTACCAACATACCTGGACTCGCCCACTTGGTCCATTTTCAACATGTAAAATCAGCCCAAAATCCTTTTCTCAATAATAATTTACCACGTAATTAAAACTGGCGTCACTGCCAAAATTTCTGTAGCATCAATCGATCGAACTCCCTGGGTCGATCGATCGATCGTT
The DNA here is from genome assembly GCA_949130495.1 of Sambucus nigra. Classification (NCBI taxonomy): domain Eukaryota; kingdom Viridiplantae; phylum Streptophyta; class Magnoliopsida; order Dipsacales; family Adoxaceae; genus Sambucus; species Sambucus nigra. Next base: position 286,349,014 of record OX422209.1, on the reverse strand, counting down.
CCAGAAATCGTCTTCTCCAGCCCACTGTCGGCCATGGATGAACCCTAAAGCTTTGATTCTCAATCTAAACCCTTACCCAAATACAATTAACATATCCTCCATATAAGAAAAGGGTCTAAACATCCCAAAGACCTTAATTCATCATCAAATTCCATTAATTCTCACGATTTCCTGATTTGGATATTATCTGGGTTCCAAATATTCAATACGAATTCCATTCATATTAATAGCAATTAAACATTGATTCGTACTGGCTTTAACATATGATTCATCCCTCTATATTCTAGAATCATAAACATAATAAATCTCACCCTTAATCCCATTAAAGTATATCAATTTCCAAAAACCCAATTTTAATTATGGTTACACACCCCAAAACGAATTTTCATATACACACGCCATGATATGAATTGATTATCATCAATTTAGAAATCATAACAGTTAACCACTTGCCTGGAATTGTTCGTAGGGTCTGATCCGTTGGCGTAGTCCCTTAATTTAGCTCCAATATCCCCAAATTGGCTCTTGATTTGCTTTCCCCCAATTTCCCTTTCAAGCCCTAGGTTTAGAATTAGTGTTTACTGTCGTTTAACACTTCCTCGAATAGGTTAAAACCTTTAATCCCGTTTTTGGCCACATGGGCCTAATTACAATAACCCAAATCACCCCGTGTGGACCCGACTATGTCCAAAAATGCCTTGAGACCCAATTACTACCCCCGGGTACTCTTTTCTGACTATCTCGACCCATCCGAACTCAACCGCGTGCTCAGAATTTCCATCCAAAATACTTTTTGACATTTCCAAATTTCGACCTCAAAATGCGACACACGAGATTTCGAACAATTAAACTTAAAAGTCGCCAATTATAAATAATTCGGCTCACTCAAATAAATTCTCCAACTCATGAATTTATGTTTCTCCAATTTAAATATTTTATAACTCCCAAAATAATTAAATATTAAATCCTCAAAATTATGGGGTGTTACAGGTTGTTGATTACCATCATGCTTGAAATTCGAGTAATTATTTAGAACTAATGCTTCATACTTTTAACAAAACATCAAGCATGGAGCATTAGGGGGTATTGTTATGGGCCACATTATTCATGCCACCTGGACCTATTATATTGGGACACCTGTCCTCATGAGTATACACCTCAGCGCTTCATTCATACTTGATCGGCTCCAGAACTACTTGATCAGCATACCGGCCGAAGAGCTTAAGAAGATGAACCATCAGGAAGAAGAAAAGACATTCACATGAAAATTACTAAGAGACATTCCACGGGTGCCCTAGAAGATCAATAGTCTCATTCATTATGTACTGGTGTAAATGCCTGGATATATTAAGGCATTCAACCCCTTGGTTTCTGGACCATTATAAATATTATTATCTCAAGGTACAAGTATGGCACACATATGCAAGACTACCCAAAATTCTATGTAACTAACTTCAGTCGTAATACCATAATAATGGACGTAGGCTTTCCCTAAGATAAACCAATTTAAAAGTCCTTGGTGTTCCTTATTGTTTTCATTTACATTAATCAACTAATTATATGTGATTACAAAACTGGTAATTATTAGGTAAGATAAAGTATCCACCAATTTTGGATACCAATAATTACGAAAATCCTTTAACTCGTGAATATCACAAAGGAGGCCTTAAAGGAAGCTATATACGAAAAAACATGGGCTATTTAATCCCAATGCGTAGTTCAAAGGATTTTTGGGATGACATTCGATCTTAGGTTCAAAACTTGGTAACTTCTTGGGGCTAGACCATGGGTGAAGTTGGTATTCACTAAATCTGGCATGGATGGCCTTTCTTTGATCGAAGTGAGGGTGAGGGAGAGGATGAGGAGGGACTTAGTCTCGGCATATGCAAAAGCTGACAGAAAATACCCCTTATCGAATAACAAAAAAATGGTTATATACGAGGATAAATAAAGGTTTATAGATGTTCGAGAGGATCCATCCATAGGAGAAAATAATTGAAAGTGTCACCCATGTATCAAAATGAAATTGGGCTGTTAACTTAGATATTGTTTCCCATATTATGTATCGAGAGTGAGACACATACACATTTCGATATTAATTGTAATTTAAAGGAATATAAATTATATGTTGAAGTTCAAGTTTAGGTTCAAATGATAGTTGTAACCTAAAATTAAAGTAAATGACACTTCTTACCCCTATCCCACTTTACCCCTAGACTTTGACCCACTCCAATATTATACATTTGGCATTCTGTGCATTCAAACCAAAATGACTATTTTGTTATGTCTACTATTTATTAAATACAATTGTACAAAATAAAGAATTATTATATAATTATAGAAATAAAATGAATTTGCAGAAAATTAAAACTTACTTGAATTTGCAGAAAATTAAAACTTTTTTGAATTTGCAGAAATAATATTAGAATAGAGAAGAAATAATCCGAGCCCTGTTTAGAATAGTCTCCTTAAGGAAAATTTATTCCCTCCAATGTGCTTATAGGTTAATGAATAATTGCCTCCTAATATAGAACGGATTTATCGAATTAATTATGTAGCACAACAATAATTAATCCCAACGAACACAAATCTGTGTTAATACTCAACCGGAACAGTAAATGATATGCAGAAATGGAGAAAACATTTTTCTGGAGGAAAGAACATTTTCAAAATTTTTCTAGAGGGTTTTGTTGACGGCAATTAAAACTGGAGGGAAAGGTTTGTATTTATAGCTTTTGTGTTGACTGTTGGAACAGTCAAAACCGAAACTAACTGTCAAAAACAGTTAATTTGTCAACTATTGACCTTTGGCAATTAACTCTCAAACAGTTAATTAATAATTAATTAATTCCATAATTAATTAATGAAAGCCTAGAAAGTTTAATTAATTTGGCCCAAAAATGTAGGATAATTTTTATAAGCCTAAGCCTGATCCCGAATCGAACCTAGCCGAGCCCGCCGACCGGACGGACGGCGCGCGCGTGCGTGTGGTCTTTTGGCCGAAGCCCAACACATGCATAGTGTCGGCCATCTCCCCTTCAAAGATATGGGATACCCCAAGGAATCCAAGCCTTAGTCCATACTTGGAGTGTTATTAACTCATCAACTGTCCACTACTCTTCCAATGTGGGACAAGAGTTAAAACATACCCAATTCATTAACTTTCATTACTTTGTGAGTCACTTTAGGGACATATTTATCATTCATAACTTATTGAAATTGGACATATGAATATACTACGTTAATCTTCTTGCTGAGGAGAACGCGTTACTATATGGTCCCAAAATTATCGTAGTGTGGGTCCCACCTAAATTTGAGCTCAAAGTTGCTCAAAATTCCGTCCAGAAAATTTTGGACTTCTTTTTAATTCCAACTTAAGTCCAATTTTCAAACAATCCTCCACATGAATGATATATCGCTATAAACAACATAGAACATATGATAATGCAGATGCAGAAACAAGTTGAGTAAAACTGGAGACTTATTGCATCGGGAGAAGTAGCCTAGTGGCCTTGAACTTTCCTTAGCGATATACTATCGGATTTACTTGGTTAATCAATAGACTTCACGTCCTTGAACCGTCAACCATTTCTGTAAACCTAGACAACAGTATTCACACAATAATTCTTTAACACAGTTGGTTCTCACGTTTGTGTTCATTTTGGCCATGAACACCACTTGGTTCCGTGAGTATTTTAGAGAATATGCCTTTCAATATTCTCATAGAAGTGGACCCCTTCTTACTCACGTAGATGACTTCCATAAAGAGTATCCTGCAATTCCCCACTTAGATATACTAGGACATGGATGTCATTAAAAGTATAACTTATCCTAATTTCGCGGCAGATGTGCACTGTCTCATCTTTGGAATGGATATGATTAAATATCCTCCAGTGCTTACTGCATACAACGTAGTTCGGTTTTCCCATTGAACCTAGATATTGGGATCTCCAGTCAGCTAGGTTGAGTTGCCACTATATTGATTCTTATTTATTTATAGGTTTTAGACCCATTCCTCTCGATGATCTTTCAACTTGCTCTCGATTTAAAACTTTTGTAAGTGGATCCGCTATATTATCTTTTGATTTTACATAGTCAATTGAGATAATTCCGTTTAAGAGAAGTTGTCTAACGGTATTGTGACGACGACGAATATGTCGTGACTTTCCGTTATACATGTGATTTTGTGCCCTTCCAATTGCCGATTGACTATCGCAATTTATACATATCGTGGGCACATGTTTAGACCAATTTGGAACATCCTCTAAGAAATTTCGAAGCCATTCAACTTCTTCTCTAGCTTTTTCTAGTGCAATGAATTCGAATTCCATTGTCGATCTAGCAATGCACGTTTGTTTTGAGGATTTCCAAGATACGGCTACACCTCTAAGGGTAAACACATACCCACTCGTAGGCTTAGAGTCTTTTGTATCTGATATCCAATTTGCATCACAATATCCTTCAAGAACATATGGATATTTTGAGTAGTGCAGTCCATAGTTTTGAGTATATTTCAAATAACAAAACTTACAATATTGCTTTCCAATGATCTCTCCCTGGATTACTCGTAAATTGACTTAGCTTACTTATTGAGTATGATATGTCCGGTCATGTACAGTTCATGATATACATTAAATTGCCGATAATACGAGAATATTCTAGTTGAGATATGCTTTCACCATTATTTCTTGCTAGATGTAAATTTACATCTACAGGTGTCTTGGTGGGACTAATATCATACTTCTTGAATTTTTCAAGTACTTTCTCTATATAATGAAATTGAGATAATATAAGTCCATCCGATGTTTTAGAAATTTTAATTCCTAATATAACATCGGCGATTCCCAAATCTTTCATGTCAAATCTACTAGTCAACATTTGTTTTGTAGTTTTGACAATTTCCAAGTTACTACCCATGATAAGCATATCATCAACATAGAGGCATACAATGACATATCCATTTTGAATGTATTTAAAGTAAACACATTTATCGCATTCATTAATTTTGAAACCATTTGATAACATTGCATTATCAAATTTTTCATGCCATTGTTTAAATGCTTGTTTTAATTCGTAAAGTGATTTAACAAGCTTACATACTTTTCCTTCTTGCCCGGGAGCCTTGAACCCTTCAGGTTGCTCCATATAAATTTCCTCGTCTAGTTCACCGTTTAAGAATGTTGTTTTTACATCCATTTGATGTATTTTAAGTCCATTAATAGCAGCTATTGCTATTAACATCCGAATGGACGTTATTCTTGTTATCGGTGAATATGTGTCGAAGTAATACAACCCTTCCTTTTGCCTATAGCCTTTAGCTACAAGTCTAGCTTTATATTTACCAATTGATCCATCGGCCTTCAACTTCTTTTTGAAGATCCATTTATAACCTAACGGTTTTGAAAGTGGTGGAAGATCCACTAGTTCCCATGTATGATTTTGTAATATGGATTCAATTTCACTATTAATTTCTTCTTTCCAATTAGAAGCATCGGGTAAGGATATGGCTTCTTTGTACGATTGAGGTTCATTTTCTAGCAAATATGTTAGAAAATTCGGACCGAAAGAAGTCAAGATTTTTTCTTTTTTACTACGTCTTGGTTCATCCTCTATTGGTTCAATAGGTTGATCAGTACCACTTGTAGTAGCTTGATTTGTCCTTTTAGAATGACCAGATTCTGGGGTCATGTTATACGGAAATTCATTTTCAAAAAATGAAGCGTCCCTCGATTAAATAATCGTATTTACATGAATATCCGAAATCTCAGATTTACAAACTAGAAATCGATATGCACTGCTATTAGTAGCATAACCGATGAATACACAATCCACGGTTTTTGGCCCTATTCTTACCCTTTTAGGTTTAGGAACCATCACTTTGTCTAAGTACCCCCACACTCGTAAATATTTATAGGAAGGTCTTCGACCTTTCCATAATTCATAAGGTGTCTTGTGAGGTACTTTATTGAGAATGTAATTAACAGAAAGTAAGGCTTCCCCCCATAAGTTTTGTGGAGCTCCTGAAGTTAATAACATTGAGTTCATCATTTCTTTCAAAGTACAGTTTTTGCGCTCAGCAACACCATTCGATTGAGGAGAATAAGGAGCGGGTGTTTGATGAATAATTCCTTTCAAAACAAAACTCCTCAAATGGATATTCATATTCACCTCCTTTATCACTCCTAATAACCTTTATCGTTTTGCTTAATTGATTCTCAACTTCATTTTTATATTGTTTAAATGCATTAATAGCCTCATCTTTACTATGTAATAAATATACATAGCAATATTTTGTGCAATCGTCAATAAAAGTAATAAAATACTTTTTTCCACCTCTAGTTTGAACAAATTTTAAATCACAAATATCAGTGTGAATTAAATCTAAAGGTTCAGTTATCCTTTCAACAGAATGGAAAGGTAATCTAGTTAATTTATATTCCACACAAATTTCACATTTATGATTTTTATCAATATTATATTTTGACAAAAAATCCAAGTTAATTAATCTACGCAATGTATCAAAATTAACATGTCCTAATCTAGCATTCCAAATATTAGATGACTCAATCAAGTAAGAAGAACTAGCAATTTCATTCATTGAAATAAATATTTTTGGGGTTACAGTAAGAACATTGATTTTAAAGAGCCCCTCATTTAGGTAGCCCTTTCCTACATACATGTCATTCTTTGACAACACAAAGCGATCAGACACAAACACAAGCTTGAAATCATTTTTAGTCAGGAGAGATCCAGAAATCTGATTCTTTCAAATATCAGGCACGTGAAGAACATTATTGAGAGTAAGTTCCTTTCCAGAAGTCATTTTTAGAGCAATCTTTCCTTGTCCCACCACCTTAGAAGTGGAAGAATTCCCCATAAAGAGGGTCTCCTCATTTTCCAAAGGCTTATAGGTAGAAAACTTCCATTTGTTTGCACAAATGTGTCGTGTGGCCCCAGTGTCCACCCACCATTCCTTGGTATTTTCAGCCAAGCTATATTCAGAGATCACAGCAGAAAGATTCATATCCACCAAGTCATTGGCGATATTTTCACCCTCAATTACATTTACTTGAGGATTATTTCGATTTTGCTTCTTAGGCTTATGACACTCGCTTGAGCGGTGTCCAGGTTTACCACAGTTGTAGCATTTGCCTTTGAACTTCTTCCTGTTCTATTTGGAAGTGCCTTCCCCGTCATTCTTTCGCTTGTTCTTCTTAGGACCTTCAACAACATGGACTTTTGTTTCCATTGGATTCTTCCCACTTTTCTTTTGAGACTCAAGGTTATCTTCTTCGATTCTCAGCCTGACCACCAACTCCTCCACATTCATCTCCTTTCGCTTGGGCTTGAGATAATTTTTGAATAAAGTCCAAGATGGTGGAAATTTTTCAACAATTGTAGCAACTTGGAAAGTTTCACTAAGGGACATTCCTTCAGCATGAATGTCGTGGAGGATCACTTGAAGTTCTTGCACCTGCGAGATCACTAGTTTAGAGTCAACCATTTTGAAGTCCAGAAAACGCCCGGCGATAAATTTCTTCATCCCAGGATCTTCAGTTTTGTACTTCTTTTCCAAAGAATTCCACAATTCCTTGGATGTCTTGATCGTGCAGTAGACATGATACAATGTCTTGTCCAAGTAGGCCAGAATATAATTCCGACATAGGTAGTCCTAGTGCTTCCAAGCATCAACAGCGGCAACCTTTTCAGAGTCATCTCCCTCTTGAATAGAGGGACAATATTTATATACAAATCTACCCAGTTGGCAGGTAGTGAGATAGAAATACATTTGTCCTTGCCAACGTTTGAAGTCAGCCCCATTGAACTTTTTCGGTTTCTCCCCGTGTGGCATAGATACGGGTGCAGTCACATTTGTGTTAGTGACAGTCACATTAGTAGGAATAGTGTTCGTACTATGCGATTCCATTTCTGTTACAAAAACAGATTTTTTTATCAATGATAATATTCATATACGAATGAATTAATCAAAACAGAGTACAAAGTTCTGTGCACCAATTTCTTCCAAATATAATAATAATAATAATAATAATAATAATAATAATAATTATTATTATTATTATTATTATTATTATTATTATTATTTTAGGTTCAAGCCTTGGGGAGGGGAAGGGGGAGGGGGTGAGACTTGAACCCCCAACCTCTTGCAAAGAAAGGGTTGGTGGTAACCATTGGGACAAGCCCCTTTGGTTACTCCAAATATAATTAACAATAAATGAATTCCAACAGAATTCTAAATAATATTCAGAGTTAAACTAAAATATAAACACAAGCTTATTCTAAAACAAAAATCTGTGTCACACTATTTTTTAATAATAAAAATAATTTCCGTACAAAACAGAATTACAATTAAGATTAAAAGTTTTATATAAACAGATTTAGCAAAATTTTACAAATAAAATTTTATTTTCTAAAACTGAATATATAAAAACAGTGTATAAATTAATTTATGTACCAAAATTGTTTTATTAATTTCTGCAATAAAACAATACTTTAATTCAATTTTTCTGTCAAAACAGATTTATTTTATACGAATAAATTTCTGTAATAAATTTTTTTTGTACACTACAAAACAGTAGAACAAATTAAATTTGCCTTAAGATTGTTATGTCTACTATTTATTAAATACAATTATACAGAATAAAGAATTATTATATAATTACAGAAATAAAATGAATTTGCAGAAAATTAAAACTTACTTTAATTTGCAGAAATAATATTAGAATAAAGAAGAAATAATCCGAGCCCTGTTGAGAACAGTCTCCTTAAGAGAAATTTATTCCCTCCAATGTGCTTATACATTAATGAATAATTGTTTACCAAGATAGAACGAATTTCTCGAATTAATTATGTAGCACAGCGATAATTAATCCCAACGAACACAAATCTGTGTTAATACTCAACCGGAACAGTAACATGATATGCAGAAATGGAGAAAATATTTTTCTAGAGGAAAGAACATTTTCGGAATTTTTCTGGAGGGTTTTGTTGACAGCAATTAAAAACTAGAGGGAAATGTTTGTATTTATAGCTTTTGTGTTGACTGTTGGAATAGTCAATTAATAAAAGCCCATAAAGTTTAATTAATCCGGCCCAAGCCCGAACTGAACCAAACGGCGGGTGTGGGCTTTTGGCCCAAACCCAGCACATGCATAGTGTCGGTCATCTCCCCTTCAAAGAGATGAGATACCCCAAGGAATCCAAGCCTTAGTCCATACTTGGGGTGTTATTAACTCATCAACTTTCCACTACTCTTTCAATGTGGGACAAGAGTTAAAACATATCCAATTCATTAATTTTCATTGCTTTGTGAGTCACTTTGGGGACATATTTATCATTCATAACTTATTGAAATTGGACATATGAATATACTACGTTAATTTCCTTGCGAAGGAGAATGCGTTCATATATGCTCCCACAATTATCGTAGTGTGGGTCCCACCTAAATTTGAGATCAAAGTTGCTCAAAATTCTGTCAAGAAAATTATGGACAGCTTTTTAATTCCATCTTAAGTCCAATTTTTCAATATATTTTTTAAAACAAAAATGTGCATATACTTATCACATAACAACAACTTTGTCAAAACATATTTAAATGATTAATTGTGTAGATATATATACAAATGTGGGAGTTGAATGCTGGCGAGGCTAATTTTGCTCTTTAGGACCATGCTATACTAATTTTCTATAAGTGAATGCTTTCTTCTTCTTCTTCTTTTTTGGTTGAGGTACGTGTGAATGGAATCTGGCCCTTTTTGTCTTTACTATTTTATTTTTGGGGGTGGGGATGGGAGTGTACATGTGAATGGATTTTGACCTATGGTATGAGAGCAAAAAGATACTCGGAAACTTTTCCCAGTACTGTCCATGAATTTGACTTACAAGAGAGTACATATACATACAATAAGGTGGATATCGTTTGAGATATTGTAAATATAAAATAATCGCACTCTAGTTGGTGGATGCAACATTCCCCAGCAAAATATGTCAATTCAATTAACGCCTGCAAACCGTAATCCATTCTTGTAAGCATCTCAACTCATCTTTTAATACGATCACCAACTTATTGATAGATGCTGTACATTAGTCGCTACTTATTAGACTATTTAAATACTACTGGGAAAAGGTATTATCTGTAGAAGGAAAAGTAGGGAAGTGATAACGACTGATCACTTGAACTTAATGGTGGATTATAGCGACTTGGTGTTAAATAAACTACTAAGAATGTGTGGAGGTCATAAGCATTCCATACCCCTGTTTTCTCTTTTGTATCATGGAATGTATAATAATGTGGGAATCATTTGGGTGCATGAACCAATTGACTAAACTTTCTAGAGAGAGGGAGAGAGATTAGCATTTTAAATTTTAAAGGAACAAGAGAGTAAGAATATTCTTGCTATAAACAAGTTTTGTTCGGTCGAAGTTGAAACTATTACGACGATTGATATATATTTCTGATCGATGTATGTATTGCCTAACCCTTTCATGATACGTACTCTTTAACTATCTCCCAAGAGGGGTGTCAATTTTAGAAATAATGTCACGACAAAAGACATCAAATTAATTTCATTTATATGATATGCCATATTAATTTTGTGTTGATTTTTTACATGAAGAGGGGTTCATGTCAAGTTATGATCCATGTTAGCCGTGTTAGTCATGTTGTATCCTATTATTCATGTTTTGCTTGTGTTCTCCTGTTGAATTCATCATAACAAATCGTGTTAGTCGTGCATGTCATGTTGTGTCTTAAATGGGTCGTGTTCATGTCAAGAGAGAAATACAATTTCATGTTGTGTCGTGTTGAACTAAACACAACCCGGAAATATGAAATGCCAACCCTATTTTCGAATAATTTATTTTGTTGATTTGTAGATGGGTAATGGTACTTGAGTCTATGAAAATCTATAAATGGGTGAGTCGGGACCCACTGCAAAAGAACAAGAGCAGTGATAAAATTTAACTTTTCCAATATAATAATGATGTTTCTGATTATAAGATTGAATAACTAATAATTGGATACAACTTTCAATAAAGTAAATGAATGAACTCCTGAAAGCATTGATATTCTGAGGGCGGAGAGGTAAAAACCTCAATATTTAGGAGAGAGAAGGGGGAGAATATTCCAGTGAGAATTTTGTGCAGGGTAACAGTCTTACAAGTTCATTTCATAAATGATCACCTTGTGCTCTATTTACATTAAAGCTTTCAGGGCACACATGGTACCTGCAGTGCTTGGGAATATTCCCATGTGACATATTTGAACCCATGTGACATATTTGAAAATGTTCTTTCCTTATTACTGTCACCCACGATTTTTATGTTGTGGAGCGACACCTGGCGTAATAGTGGACGAAAAGGTGATCATGTCGGCCATGATGTCATAAAGTGCTATTTTATTTGTTTATGAAAAATTACTTATTGAGTAAGTTTGAAAACTTGTGAGTGACTTTGAGGATCGCTCGCCACTTAAGGTGTTAAAATGTCTTGCGAGGTCGTTGTTTTGTAATATGTGTTGTATAATGCGTGGGTGAGTGCAAGTGACCTCTTAGATCCCTTGCTTCTATATTGTCTCATTTTCCAAGATATTGAAGTGCTTGAGCCTTAACTTGATCAACAAAACTTACCTCTAAACCTCCAAACCAAAACTCTCAAGAAGTCTCAATTAACCATCTGTTCAAGCCCTTCTTTCTCGGCCAAAGCTTATTGCTAAGTAAACAAGTGTAAATCAACAAAACCAATTTTTAATGTAGGAAGTGCTCATCCACATATATCTATGTGTTGCTTGAGTGACTGCTCGCAACTTTATATCGCTAGGTAGACAAGGGTTGCTCGTGTACTTTCTCTTATTCTGAGAGTTGACTTGGGGTTGCTCGTACATCCCCCTTGCTGCTACTACTCGTGTTTCTTTTGAAGATAACTTGGGCTTACTCGTGCACCCCCCTTGTTGGTATTGCTCGTGTAATTTTTGGAGATGACTTCATGTAACCCTCTTAGTGGTACTTCTCGAGTGACTTTTAGAGTTGACTTAGGGTTACTCGTTATAACCTTTTTTTCCCTTTATTCTCCTTGTGGCTTGGGGTTACTCACGTATCCACTTTGCTTCGATACTGCTCGCCAAAACCTTCGATACTTATGGGGTTACTCGTGTTCCCCGATACATTGGCCCTAATTGTGTAGGAGTCTCTCCTCCATTTGAATAGAGAGGGTTGTACATTAATAGTTTTTTAGGGATTTTTGGAACACTCCTCCTGTTTTAATAACGGGTGATCAATCCTTTATTAAAAAAAAATAGAAACCCATATGATTTCATTCTTAGCGTCACTGTCGCAACAAGTAATATAAATATAAACCTAATAGAACCATACACCAAACGGAATTACAATATAAAAAATAATCGAACAAGCATAAATAATGTAAACCGAATAAACCAACGGTTATCCAATATAAAAATACTAATAAGTAATGAATATCTAAGAGGAATTAAAAATTCTATCCAACTATGGGCAACATGCCCAAAAGAAAGTACTGAAATTGAAACTAAATCCTATATAGGTAGAAACGAGCTCAGACAGCTACAATCAGCCTCGCAGCATCTATAGCTACTACTCGCATAGGCATGAAATAACTAACGCTACTATCCATGATGATGCAGACTTAGGGTTTTGAAAACAAAATATATTCGCCAGTGGGTCAAAAACTGAAAAAGTGTTTGAAAATATTTTGCAAGTATTTAAATGCCTTAAATAAAGGCATGTAGTGTATCACCTTCATAATTAACTTACTGATCTCACTTACATGAGACATATCCTCACTTCATCAATAATGCTCACCTAACGCATTCATTTTATCTCCCTAATTATCCTCCCCAGTCTAACTAAGACAATAACCACTAACATAACTCATCCCTCTAACAATCACCATTAGCTAAATATATTCTACCCTTATTAGGTATACTTCTATATGTAATAACATAACCATAAATGTGATAAAATTAAATATACACACAATATCTCATATACACATATAGATATATCACTCGTTATATATATGTATATATCACATTCCCATAGCATGGACCTTGCAAATTCATCCCTTGTGTCATATTGGGCTCCAGGTATACCACGTACCACAACTGTGCCACTAGGCTGGAATCTCATAATCGATCCCAAATGTAAAAACAAACAAACGGATGTGATCATAAACATAGATCCGAGGTTCGTAATCATGCCATATATCACTTAACCGGTCTCCAACCCAACACTTATCCTCACACATGGATAGTGGCCATGCAACAGTATTATGACCTGGGGAATAAATTCAACACTTGTCGGTCAATGCCAGGGTGAACTACCCATAACGCATCACTTCCTAACGATAGCACTACTTAGTAGGTATCTTCAAATAAAAAAACAACAATCATAAACATACATGCACATATATAAGTAATCCCACAATACGTATATATATAGATTATTGACTACATACGAAATCCCACAGCGTACTAGTCTACCAATCCCGAAGTTCGAACCGACTTCTTGATTTTCCCTTTAAGTGTTCACTCACTTGTAACTTGATTCATCTCACTCGAACCTATCTAACTGATAAACACCCAAAAGTGTATATTTTATACTCCGAATAACCATATTTTAGTTGTTAATTCTCGACAATTTGGGTCTTATGCGTGTAAATGTTTAATTTACAGGGCTGATTGTGTTTGCGGAGTTCAAAAGCTTAATTCAAGGCAAATGCGCATCAAAAGGAGCTAATCCCCTTTTCCCATAACCTCACCTGAGCCTAAACCTGTCCCTAAACCTATCCCGGAGCCCATGTGTGTTTAGTTTGTGCTTTTTAGATTTTTCTTAGATTTTTAGTTTGAGTCGTTTTATTTTTAGGAATTATTTTAGATTTATTTAGAATTTTCTAGTTTTTATTTTCTATTTTTATATTTCTTTTTAATTAGTGTGATTTTTTTTATTTTGATTTTTATTACTTTTTAGTTTTTAGTCTTATTTTATTAGGATTGATTTTTTTAGGAATTCATTTATTTTTAGTTTTATTATATTTTACATTTTTTTTAGGATTTTAGTTTTTTGTTTAATTGATTTTTTATTTTTATTTATTTTTAGTTTCATTTTTAATTGAGTCTTTATTTTATTTTTAGGGAAGGATTTTATTTTTAGATTTTAATTTTTAATTTCATTAGTTTTTAGTTAGTTAGTGTTATTTTTCTAAGGGTCACAATTTAAACACACACACTCACACCTTAATACCCAACAACCTATATCCCCATACACTCAAACTAATACACACACATACACACCCTACTACCATACATTACACACACACCACAAAACCCACCTTATCCCTCACACTAACCTTCCTACACCCTCACCCACACTATAACCTCACTTCATCTTCCCCATCACACACCCTTATTTTCTCTCTCCTCCATAACCACACTCCACACTAAAACCCCAACACATACCCCCACTCACTTCTTTCTCATTAACCCCCATACCTACTGCCTAAACATGGCAACCCGACCTCTACCCGCTTAATCCCCCATCACCCAAGTTCACTCACAACTCCACCTCATCAACTCGAAACCACCAATCCACACCAACTCGACCTGGCGACGTCCCACCTACGAACCCGAAAACCTGACTCAACCCCTGCTATACCCGTCGGCGCCCACTCCCGCCGGCGACGCCACCAACCTGCTACCCCCGGCGCCGATCGACCTCCTTCCCCTTGCTCCGTTCATTTAAAATCATTAACCCATCACGTCACTACTCCAATCCGAGCCCTGTACAACCAAACCCGGAACATCACCTATCTCCAACCAAAACCCATTTCCCTAAGTCTTCCACAATTTTTTTCCACCTATTAAAAACCAAAAGCCAAAACTAACTAAATGCCCACATGTTTTAAAAGCCTCTTAACCCTTTTTTCCCATTATACACCCAACTAACTCATTTTACCCCAAAGTCCAAAATAACCTCATTCTCCCCAGTATCATGACCTCACACCCAAACCGCATGCACCGTCTATTAATTCCTAAATTAACCCTTACCCACACCTTATAGAAACCTATTTCACCTTTATCCTCCCATTTTTACCCCTTTGCTCCATGTGCATATATAAGATGGAAGACCCCATTTGAAGAATTATCATGTAAATAGAGAGAGAAAATTCTAGAGAAAAGTAAAGAGATAGGTTAGATTAGAAAATAAATTGGAAATTATTTTTGTAAATAGTTTTTATTTTTGTTTAGAGATTTTGTAAGATTTAATTGTGAGTAATTGAATTGTATGGAAGAAGATACAGTTCAAATTGTCAATTTCAAGGAGACTTGTTGAAGATTTGTTCTCTTTCTCTACTCTTTTATTATATATGCTTTAGATTATTTGTTCATAATGTTTAATATCATGTTAGTCTAGATACCCTTTCAATGGGTGGGGTGAACCCTTATTTGATGTTATTTTAATTTAATTAGTTTGATTACTTGAAAATTCCCTTTGAATATTAATTTTGATCCCTCACCCTTAAATTTACGTCGTGAGAGAGGGTAAATGACGAGAAAATAAAAATTCTAAGTTGTAATACCCATTTTAGATTCGAACTAGAGATAGGGATTTCTTAAGTGTGGTATTATTCCTTAAATTTTAACTCTAATTTCATTTTATATGATTTTTACAAATTTTAATCGATCGATCCTAGCGGGTGATTAATTAAAAGGAGTGTAGATCTATTTTCTAGAGTTGTGGGGGGTTAAATTTAATTTTGTAAAAGATTACTATTAAAATTATACTTGCAACGAGAGTTGATTTGTAATTTTGATATTAATTTGGGAGAATTCAAATAATTAAATTAATTAATTAGAATAACTAGAATTTGTGGTGTAGTCCCACTCCTTGATTGCTCTCACAATTATTTACCTCATTTTATCTCTTATTTTTGTGTTAGACTTTGTTTTTCATTTTAGTCACTTTTTAGTTTGTAATTTGATCTTCCATTTAGTTTAGTGTCATTTCACCTCACCTCACCTCACCCAATTGTTTTAATATTGAAAAAGCTAAAAAAAACAGAAAAGAAAAATCCCAAAAAGAAAATAAAAATTGAATTCTAATTGAGTTTGTCTTTAGCTTACCCCCTTGATGTGGATTGATATCCTTACTTACCGCTCTACACTTGAGTTTGATATTATTTTGTAGGTATTTGAGGATTTTGATTAGAGGAGCTTTTCAAGCAACGACGAAAAATATATCGAAAAGTTTCTTTATCACTAACCATTGGACTAACACACCCACCAACCCCTGATAATGTTCCCCAGTAATCCCAATCTATCCCGGAAGCCCATATGCCCATTTATCAAGCTTTAATGGCTTCAAACAATGCGCAATAGAAACCAGGACAAGTCAACAAACATAATTAGTTCGCCTGGCAGACCGAATCGGTTCAATATGTTGGCCTGCCTCCTTCTTCTTCAACCTCAGGTGTTCACCTCTTCAACCCTTCAATGGAGGTATCAAGCCACCCAAAATCATAAATTGACATCCCACATCAATATATAATCAACCCAGAATTATTCTAACATCGAGTTAATCCCGACTCCAACATGAAAACTTGAGGATTCCTAATCATTCATTTAATTTATTCAACTCAGAATTAAGAAATCTTAAAAATTTGATGATCTAACACCTTATCAAAGTTCTTATGTTCATTTACATAATCCTAAAATTATATCACGAATTTCTCACTTATACATTATCAATTTTAATCATAGTTTAGATAAAAACTAATTCCATTCACTTAATTAATAAATATCTTATCTTTTAATTCTCATATTAATTACTACTTAATCATGACCATAATTAACTATTGTAAATTACAAACCTAAAGCAAGTAAAAACTTGCCTTGTTAGATTAAAATCCGTAGTCTCAATTCGTAGAGATGATTGGAATTCTGGAGATATTATTCCTCTCTTCTACAAGATTTATTCTATTTTTTATTCCCCTTTTTTCTGTTTATTTTCTCCCTTAATCTCCAATATGCAGAGTCAAGAATGAATCTATGATTCATCTCCTTTAACCTTAAATACTTCAAAATCACACCTTAATCCCGTTTTTAGATTAAACCCTGAGAGTAAAAAGATAACTGTACCCCCATACGGCCCCTAATATGTTTAAAAGACCCCGAACCCAATAATAACCCGGGTACTTATTTTGGACTATTTTAACCCATTCTGGATCACTCGTGCATTTAAAAAGACCATTTGAGTAACCCAAATAAAATATATCATCATACCGTTAACTGGGCCCCGACACGTGCGTATAGTAAGCGTCGCCCATCACTATTTAAATCCACTGATTTAACTCTATTGACATAATATACTAATTCATCACTTTTCACTCATAAAACGACATATAACAATTCGCATCTCTATTTACTTATTACACAGAAGTACATAATAATAATGATAAATATTAATCCTAAACTTGCCAATTAATATTTATCGAAATCAATTTAATTTCTCCAATTAAATTAATAATTAAATGCACACGTTGAAATAAATTACTCAAAAAAGTATGGGGTATTACATTCTCCCCCCCCCCCCCCCCCAATAAAGGAATATCGTCCCCAAAATTCAAATCTATTCGCCACAAAGGGCTCTGGATACTTTTTCCCATGTTATTATCACGCTCCCAAGTTGAATCGACAACATTGTGATGCCCCCACTACACATGTGCTAACGGTACTAACTTTGACCGAAGCTTCCCCTCACTATGACCCAAAATGGCAATAGGTCTCACCTCATAAGTAGTGTCCGACTGTAAGTTTACCTCCTCCAATGGTATATTTTGGTAAGCCAAGTCATCCTTAAGATACCTCCTCAATGACTACACATGAAACAGGTCGTGAATTCATTATAAATGCTCTGATAAAGTGAGCTTATATGCAATAGAACCTACCCTTTCGATGACGGTAAAAGGCTCCATATACCTAGGTTTCAACTTGTCCTTCTTCCCTATCCGAATCATTCCCTTCATAGGAGATACCTGCAATAGCACCTGATCCCCCACATCAAATTCTAAGTGTCTTTGTTTCGCATCGACGTAACTCTTCTGACGATTCAGAGCTATCCGAATACAACTCCTGATCAACTCAATTTTTATTGACGTATCCTGAATTATGTCTATCTAGAGAAGCTTGTTGTCCACCACCTTTAACCAGCAGGGAGAATGATAAGGTCTCCCATACAAAGCCTCAAATAGTTCCATGCTAATAGTAAACTGGTATGAGTTTTTAGACGCAAACTCTATAATGGTAAGTACTACTCCCAACCACCCTTAAAATTTTGAATACACATCCTCATCATATCCTTCAACATTTGATTCACCCACTTTATTTTCCCATCGATATGCGGGTGATATGTCGTGCTCAAACAAAACTCCATCCCCATCGCCTCCTAAGAACTCTCCTATAAATAGGACACAAAGATCATATCCCAATCTGAAATAATGTCGAGCGATACTCCCACTATCTCTGTAATGAAACGTTGGGCATACTGCCATGTCATTAACCCATCTGAACTGGTAAGAAATTAGCTACCTTAGTCAATCGGTCCACAATAACTTAGATGAAATCTTGACCCCTCAGCGACGTTGGTAACCTCGTGATAAAGTCCATCGATATACTCTCTCATTTCCATACCGAAATCTATAATGGTTGCAAAACCCCTGTTGGTCTTTGATGATCAACCTTCACCATCTGACAATTGGTTCACTTAGAGACAAACTTTGCTAGGTCTCATTTTATACCATCCCACCAATATTATCCGCTCACATCCTGGTACATCTTGTCCCGTTCTGGATGCACTGAGAATCGTGATCTATGCGAATCCTTTATAATTACTCGTTGCAGGTCCTCTTTGTTCGTGAAAATTAACCTCCC
The DNA here is from genome assembly GCA_949130495.1 of Sambucus nigra. Classification (NCBI taxonomy): domain Eukaryota; kingdom Viridiplantae; phylum Streptophyta; class Magnoliopsida; order Dipsacales; family Adoxaceae; genus Sambucus; species Sambucus nigra. The sequence continues at coordinate 286,330,038 of OX422209.1, read as the reverse complement.
ATTGAAGTATAAGACACCCTCAGAACTGACTAATGGGAACTCCACTTTTCTTTCCAATAACTATCGTATCCTCTCCTTATGAGAGATATCCCCTACTTATACCTTCACAACCCTCAAAATGATCTCACGTGTAAGATCATCCCACTTCGCCTTCCACGCTGCTACCAACTACCCCACCGGAATACGACTCAACGTGTCTTCCACCACATGAGCCTTTCCCAGATGATACTGAATGTCTAACAGGTAATCCTTCACATACTCAAGCCATATGTGATGTCTCATATTTAGTTCCTTCTGCGTGAAAAGATATTGCAGTGACTTTTGGTTTGTGAATAATCAAAACTTATCCCCCAACAAATAGTGCCTCCAAATCCTCAAGGCAAAGACAACTGCACTAACTCCAAATCATAATTGGGATATTTCTTCTTATGGGGATTAATCTTACGAGATGCATAAGCTATAGCCCATTCCTTCTGCTGTAGAACTCACCAAAGTCCCTGTAAGGACGAATCGTTAGAAACAAAGTAACTCCACTTCTCCCCTAGGTAATGCGAGCACTAGTACTGAAGTCAACTTGTCCTTTAGCTAATCAGAAGCTAATGGACAATGATCATACCAAATAAAATTTAGGCCCTTATGAGTCAAATTCTTCAAGGGACCCACGATCTTTACCCTCTGACAAATCAGTATTAGTGACTTGCGAACACCACAAAACTATGAACCTCTATGAGTGTCATGGACTGGCCCCACTTCCTCACCACTGACACCTTACTCGGATCCATAAAAATTACCTTCTCGAAGACTATATGACCTGAGAATTATTCCTCCCATTAACAAAATCCATATTTCTCGAACTTTTCATACAATTGATAATCCCCCAAAGTCTGAAGAATCGTACACAAATGCTCTATGTGCTCACCCTCTGTCTAAGAATAAATGAAGATGTCATCTATGAAGACAATGACAAACTAATATAAGAAATCTCTAAACACTTGGTTCATGAGATCCGTGAAAACTTTTGGTGCGTTTGTTAGCCTGAACAGCATAACCCTGAACTCGAAAGACTCGTATCTCATAAAAAATACGGTCTTTAGGACATCCTTCTCCCTGACACGTAACTGATTGTACCTTAATCCTGAAATAATCTTCGAGAAGTAGGATTCTCCTCTAAATTAATAGAATAAGTCATCGATATGGGTCAATGGATACTTTTTCCGAATCGTGACATTATTCAACTCCTAGTCGTTGAAACACAACTACAATGACCCATCTTTCTTCTTCATAAAAACCAAGGTGAGGTACTCCTACAGATAAACCCTTGCCCCAAAAGCTATTGAATCTAATCTTTCAACTCTTACATCTCTAAAGAAGCCATGTGATATGGTGCACACGCTATCATCCTAGTCCTCGATGCTAAATCGATTAAAAACTCAATTCCTCGACTTGTAGGTAACTTCAGAATCTCCTGAAATACATCAGCGAAGTCCTTGACCACAGGGATCGAATATAGCAAGAAAATAATACCCTTCGAAGTCTCATCCTTGATAAAATATAAATGCATGATCGACCCTCCCTCATGATCTGGCATTGTCACAGGAAATATATCCTGTCCTAGAATAGAAAACACCATGGTCCTACTGTAACAGTCCACCATCGCTCTATACATCGCTAACCAGTTTATCCCCAAAATAATAGCATACTTGCACATCTCTAAAATGAGCAAATACAGTACTAAGCATAACCTCTAAATGTCTACACCCACTCCCATGCACATGGAACGAATGAGAGCCCTGCTACCCAATAGTGAATCTACAGTCCGAATAATATCGAATGTTGCATTCACTAAACCCATCTGCTGCACGAATATAGTGCTAATAAAAGAGTGTGATGCTCCCTTGTCAACCCTCCCTATGTGTCCATGGATTAGAAACATACTCTCAACTACTGGTTGTGCTAGCGACAAAATTAGCCCACATATGTTATAGACATGCCCAAACTATAACTGCCCCTATGGAAGCGGTAATGTTGTAACTGCTGGTAGGGCTAGAATTTGTGGTAGTTGTTTCCCTTACTGGGCATCCTGGCCCTATTCGGCCATGCACGCCGAATGTGTCCCTATAAAATCTACTAGGCTATCGACCTACTGTCCCTAACAAGGTTGCCCCTATCTCTGGCGCTACTAACTTTAATATCCCTGGCCTGATTGCCCTAGTCTGGTTCCCTAGCCTTGATATCCTTGAGGAGCACGTTATTGGTCTTGATGGATGTTCCTGGAACTAACATCGCCCGAAAAAAACATCTGAGCTGAGTCCCCCTACTGGGAACCTCGCTCCAGCTATTTACCCTGTTGTTATGGTGCCCCACTGGCACCGCTACCCCTAGTCTTACCCTGTTGGTTTGACTCATGTGTCCTATTCACTCCACTCTAATGGAAGCGACGATCTTAGTAGTGTAGCAATGCGTCATTAATGACATCAATATAAGTCCTTAATGCGGGTTCCCCAATAAATGGTGACAGATCCTCCAAATGAGCCCATATATAAACATGAGAATCCTATTCCCATCAATGTTCACCTCATTCGACACAAAGTTTTCTAGGATGGTGAAGTCCTCCTTATAATCAGCCACTATATGGATTTCCTACATGAGATTCAGAATCTCCTCCTCATCTCTGTTTGCATAGTTGACAAAAAGAACTTGCGTTCCAACTACACCCAGAACTCCTAAATAGTCATAGTATCTCTATCATATGCATGGTAATTGATTCCCACCACTGTAGAGCTACCTCAACTAGCTTAAAAGTACCTAGTACCTTCTTTTAAGTGTCGCTGCACTCAACTATAGGATGATGCCTCTATATGTCCTTATTCTATTAGCTAGCTATAATAAGGTTTGCATTCCCCTGAAATTACGGTGGATGGCCCTCTGAAAGTCCTCCCGAACTAGCTCCCAGAAAGTCGGCAACGTTTGAGTCTATAGTGGTACCCCCAAAAAGTCGGCAGCATTAATTTCCTATGCCACTATGGCTGTAACCTCAGCTGCGGTCATAGTCCTCTTGGTTGCCTATGGCTCCTGCTGAAACTCCCTCTCTACAGCCCTCCTCACTACATGAGATTCTCTCCCTCTTTTGGTGTTTGTTATCTAAAACCAAATCAAAATTATATGATATTCCACTTCAATATAATAGTAGCAGAAGAATGTAAATGCGCAATATAAACCAATAGTACTAATCATAGGTCTCTATATCAAAGAAGCACAATGCTGAAAATGTAGCAATTTTGCACAAATCCTAAGGACACTAGAATTTGATGCTCTAATACCAACTGTGACACCCCACCAATTCCAATACCGGGTGATCAATCCCTTATTAAAATAAAATAAAAATCCATGATTTCATTCTTAGCATAACTGTCACAACAAGTAATATAAATATAAACCCAATAAACTAGACACTAAATGAAATGACAATGTAACAGGTAATCAAAAAGGAAAAAATAAGGTAAAGCGAATAAACCATTGGTTACGACAATTAATAATCCAACGTAAAAATACTGATAAGTAATGGATATCTGACAGGAATGAAAAGTCCTATATGTAGACACCTAATCCTAGTACCCCCTAAATACCTCCTTAGGTACCTAATACTTCTTTTCCCACTATAGACCCTAGGTTGTACTCCAAGACCTAATCTAGAGGCCACCACGAGCTTCTGGGTTTGACCTTGGTCAACTTTCCAACCTAAGATAAGCTCATTGAAACCTCGTAGGGATCTGAATCCCTTTTCCAATGATCCATACAATACATGAATCGGCCTCACGGTTCGCGTATACTCACCTTTTTACTATAAGACCTGATTCAAAGGCCACTAAGTGCTTCTGAGCCCCATTTGACCTCAGTCCTCTCCAACCCGAGCGAAACTCAAAGAAATATCGTAGGGCTCTAAATCCCCTTTCCAACGGTCCATATCGTCAGATCTAGAGCCTAGTTTGACCTTGGTCATCTCTTTACACCTAACAAAGCTTGTTAAAATATCATAGGGCTCTGAATATCCTTTTCAATAGTCCATACCATGTGGAAATCGGCCTCATGATTCGCGTGTACTTGCCTTTTTTACTCTAAGAACTCCCTCTCCAAAGACCATCGGGTGCTTTTGAGCCCCGTTTAACTTTGGCCAACTCTCTAACTCGGGAATGGGTCAATGGGTTTTGGTAGGGATCTAAAAACCCTTTCCAACGATCTTGGCCATGCGCGTTTCGGACTTACGATTTGCATTTTATGCCCATTTGTTTTAAAAAGTCCATTACGAACTGCTTATAGGAACCCCAGATCCCTTTCCTATCGGCAGAATGTACTTTTCTTGGCCATAAAGGTGGAGCTATGCCAATAGGCAAGTCGGGGGACATGTCGGTCGGCACCCCTGGAAACCCTAATTTTTACTATTTAAGGAGACGATGACCTCATTCTCAAGGGGTGCCTTTATGAAATTAGAACATTCCCCTCGAAATGAGTGCAATAAAATTCTATTTTTCCAAACATTCTCTCTATTTCCTTACATCATTCTCGTTCATTTTCCAACCTAATTTCCATCCTTGCCTCACCACCAACCATACTAAAATTAGTCTCCTACCATTGCAAAAACCATATTTAAAGTTCTCTAGAAGGTCTACCCTTATTCATTTATGACTCACTCAATTATTAGTAGTTATTTACTTTCCTTTTTACAATTGATACATCTTTTTTTTCAATTTTTTCACATTAAAAATTATCTCACTTTTTATTATTTAGTACACATAAATCTTATTCTCATTAAATTTAAAAAGCCAAAAAAGGGTTTTCTAATAAACCCAAAATTAGGATTTCCTCATTTTTCACACTGTACACTTGTGCACATTTTCTAATAACACAAACTAAAGGAAGTTCTAAATTAAGACTTATGGTTTAAGCATTTTATCGAACTACATGGACTTTGATGCCCTTTGGGCTACATAGGCATTCCCATCCAATCTTGGGATTCGAGTCATATTTTCTTATTTATCCATTTTCTGTTTTCTTCTGTTTGTTAGTATTGGGAGTTCACGTACTACTATATATTCGTGTTCCATTCAATATACACATAGTGATTTGTGATTTAATGGACATTCATATTACTCTTTTTGTTACTTCTTTTGCAGTCTCCTTAGGATGATTCCGCTCCATCTTTCCCATGACACGAGTCGGATGATTCTTTTCTCTTGTTATTCACACCGTATACATGTACACATATATCACACTTTGGAGAAAAAGAGAATATTATCATATCCCATCGGAGACCCAAAGGGAGTGATGTGTGCCTAACCCCTTCCCATTCCATAATTTAGTCCCCAGACACTTAAATCATTTGATTTTGTACGCATTAGTATGCCTTTTGATGCCATTCTCTCTAGACAGCTACATTTTTTTTACCTGCTTTGTGAAAAGTAGGATGGTGACTCCCTTTTTGTGATTCTCCACTTTTCACAATGTCCAATTTATATCCAAGGCAACCCACGAATATCTGCGCGAGTGACGGAAAGAGGACTCATGTATCCTCGAATCCCCACACACACAAAAGAGAGGTATTTCTCCCATTTTCCCTTCCCTTCGATTTTGGAGCCGGCCTGCATTGGAGGAATCCGACCTAGATGGTCACAATGGTGACTTCTCTTGGCACATTTTTTGAGGACTAGACTCTATTTTGACATTGATGTTATTTCTTTCGTTCTCTTCCGTTTTTACATGTCTGCATATGCCTCCACTTGTATGTTCTCCTTACTCATATACTTACGTCATGTATATATGTCTCATTATTATCATGATGTTTATCTCTACCATGTTCTTTTCTCACCACATGTATATATCAACTTCTTGTCACATGTTTTCCTTTTTTTCTCACTCGTATATATTCACCATGTTTCACCGTCTACTTACTTTTATATATTCACCATGTTTCACTCCACACACTCTCACTCGTATATAGTCTCACTCTTTCTCACATGTTTCACACACAATACTACATCACTTGAGAATGGAAATATTGATAAAATTATTGTCCCATTTTGGGGGGTCACTTCGTGATGTGTGTGGATCCTGCAGGGCGCGGTTAACTTAAGTGATATGATTTCTACCTTCCATTGGCCTCGTACCTTCTAAGTATATCGAATGGTATCCCCGTATTGTACCGATTGACCAAACTCATGACGAGTCTTATATAGTAGATAACTCATTTATGTACATCGACAATATTGAATTCACTCTTATACATACCATCTCCATAAGGTATATCGTGAGGCAATTCATATACACTTAAGTATATCAAATGGCTTGTCCACATGTACCGATGAATTTGTCCTAATAAGAAAGAGGTATATCATGGAAGTCATGCGAAAGGATGAAACCTTTCCACTAACCCACCAAATGCATCAACTATATACAGGCATCTACCAAAGGACACTCATACCTAGTTTTTTTTATCATAACATGCAACTCTGCCGAAATTTTGGGGCTTCTTACCATTCAAATTTTCACGCTATTTTTCCCATTTTAATATAAGAACCTCTCCATAAGTTTAGAAACAAATTAAATCGTGTCTTGCATTATGTACGCTATCTTTTACCCAGACTCGATCCTGTCCGACATTTTTCTTACATTCTAGTCAAACATAATACAAGTGGAACCTAATAATAACAACCATACTAAGGGTTTTACGTTTACCCTAATTTAAAAAAGTACCAAAAATATTTTTACCTTCTTTAAAAGAAAAATAAAATTCCAAAAATATTCCTCTTTCCATAAAAAAAAAGCCAAAATCATTTTTCCTTTCAGGTGTGATCGTGTACCCTGATTTTTGGCCTGCCTCCTTATTGGCTCTGATCTTTCGTCAAACCAACCCGAAGCTCCACCGCTTCCTCTACTTCTTCTACTGAGTTAGATTTATCCCTTCAAAAATTATCCATAGAGAATGTAGAATAGGATGCAAATGCTCAACTAGATCTAATGACCATCCTTGCCAGCTCAGTGGTAAGATTGACAACCTCCAAGATGAAGTCCAAGAGATGTAATGACACTAGGTCCAGACTCCTAAGTCCCCCGAGCCCAAATCCTCTTTCCCTGTGCTATGGAGTCCTCCTAATCCTGAATTATTTTAGGTCCTATAAGAATATCAACATGCCTCGCATAACCCACCTGCAAATGGTCCGCCACCAGCTTAACTACCGATCCTAAATCTTGCCTAGCCAGGGGTTAATCTACCAATATGAATGGATCCTAATGAGGAAGAACTGAACAAGGTTAAAGAGGACCTTAGTCTAATGTCAAAGAGGTTCGATCAAGTCAAGATATCAAGGGTCTAAACGACTACACTCATATGTCTCCCTATCCCTCCAAGGCCAAATTACCAGAGAAATTCAAGATGGCGAACATTGACAAGTTTGGGGGCAGCGAGCTCCCCGTTGTGCACCATACGCAGTTATCATCAAGCCATAAGTCTCCTTGGAGCGTCAGAGTAATTAATGGCCCAAATGTTCTGTCAAACCATTAAAGAATTTGCTCTCAGGTTGTTCTTGTCCCTTAAGGAATCTAGAATTTGCAATTGGGAGGACGTGGCTAGAGTGTTCATGTCACTGTAAAAGTATAAAGAGGAGTAAAAAGTCACGTGAAGAGACTTAGATAAACTCAAAAAAAATCCAGGGGATTCAATAAGTAACTTTATCGAAGTATGGAGTGAGAAAGAAACTATAATGATTAACACACCTTCAGAAGAATAACAGGTAAGCATAGTAAAGAAAAATTTCATACCCCATATCTGAGCTTCGATGGGAGGTTAGTACAACCCTCACTTTAGAGCCCTCTGGGATTCTAGGGTACAAATTAAAGAAGGGGTTGATAGTCATAAAAAAAAATTTGAACCAAATCTCCTTCCCAAAAACTTCAAACATCACCCCCACTATGGTTTGCAATCGACTGTTAGGCATACCACATATAAATGCTTTCACCTCAAAAATGTGATCCAGAATATCATAGATAGTGTTATCATCACCCCACCAGACAATCCTAAACCCAACACTACTCATAATACTATTCCATCACATAGAACTGGGGTGAATGTTCTCATTTCAGAAGGAAATCCCAAATTTAACCCCTCAACCAGAATCAAGCCCATCAAAATATCCAATTTTCCTACCGTCTCACCAAAATATCCCCTCAAAATCTACCCATACTTTCTCTTGCATCCCTCAAGGTCTGTCACTCCTCACCCGAGCAGACATTGTTGTTCATACCTACTCAGAAGGGGGAGGCATGGAATTACTCGTAGTTCTGAACCAGCTTCAGAAGTTCAAGCTAAAATTGCCCACAAAAATAACTATTGGCTATGAGAGGTTCAATAATTTGTTCATGGGAGTCTATAGGTGGGCCCGAGTGTTAGATGAATAGGTTGTGCTTGTAAAAAAATTTAGTCTAGATGACATCGGGCAAGTCATGACGGATGTGTTCTTTAAGAAGAGAGAGATTACTTATGATCCTGATGTTCCTAGGGCATCTCGTCCCTTCATTCCATCACTTCCCCGCTGATTGAGAAAAACTATATGATGAAGCCATAGAATTCGTTAAGTGTGTTGATTACTCTTGGAAAGATGACATCATTGCCAATAGTTGGGGTGATGATTTTTATAGCTCGAACAGTAAGTCGGAGGGTGCGGATTTCCCCTTTTACGAGTTCCCTAAATCATGGTATGACCATATCGACAAGAAGATAAAACATGAACTAGAAATATTCTTGGAGGATGAGGTTGCTTCGGATGAAGGGAAGAAACATAATGTGGAGCATGCAATAGATAAATCCATGAAAAGAACATAAAATTCTTGGAATAGTTTACCGATGAGTCGTTCGTCCTACATACACTCGGGCTAGACCTCTACACGATCCACTAGGAAGCTACAATGTTTGATCCGTATGAGAAGATCACCGTTACTGAAGCACCCCTCCTCAATTGGCATGTCATTCCTATTCAACCAGCCCAAGCCAACCTAGACCCTACTATCCACTCTCTTCAAGAGATGACCGATCCTATTGTCTTTTCTCATGGTTCTAATGTAATTATAAATGAAGCCTCCTTTGATGAGGTCATCACGGTTGTATTCCTACAAACTCTTTTAATGAACCAAATGAGATTTTGCTATCCAGGTGGGCCTTACATTAATTATCTTAATTCTAATCAAACTTTTGGTGAATATGACATAGTAAATGAATAATTCTTAACTGATCTAAATTAGGAAAAAATAGACAACATAGCCACGTTCAAACTAATGATGATGAAGCTATTATAATTAATATAAATTTCTAGTAGCCTTTTGCACGAGATTGGAATAGGGTCCACCCTCGACAAGCATGGGCAATCGCAATTTGAAGAGATTTTAAAAGAGTTTTAGATGTATTTGCATGGTCCTACGACGACATCGTCCCTGAAATGGTCCCTCAAAGTCAAAGATGATTTGGTGAAATAGTTAAATATAGATTTCATTCACGTGGTCGAATACCCTTCGTGTCTTACAAATATCGTCCAATTGCTAAAATTGGAAGGAAAAGTCTGCATATGCGTCGACTATTGAGATAAGAACAAGGCATCCATGAAGGGTAATTACCCTCTGCCTAACATCAACACAACACTACCAGTCACGCTCTCAGGTTATTTGTCAATTATTTGCCGGGTATATGTCCCGACCATGAGGAGAAGACTGCCTTCATCACCTCATGGAGAACCTTTTGTTACACAGTCATGCCATTCGGTCTCAAGAATGTTGAGGCTACCTACCAGAGGGCCACTATAACCATATCCACAAAGAAGTCTAAGTCTATGTATAAGATATGATTATTAAGTCTAAGACTTGGGAAGGTCACATTCCTGCCCTCTAGAAATTTTTTGAGCGACTGTGATAATACCATACGCGACTCAACCCACAGAAATATTTCTTCAGTGTCACCAAAGGTAAACTTATAAGATTCATGGTTAGCGAAAAGGGGATTGAGGCAGACCCCCTCCAAACTGAAAGACGTACTTGAGATGCGACCACCCTGGATGAAGAAAGAAGTGCGTGGATTCCTAGGTAAGCTACAATACATCAGTTGGTTCATTAGGCAACTGACCTCTATTCGCGAGCCCATTTTCAAAATTCTCCAGAAGGATTCAACTAATGTTTTGAATGAGATGTGAAAAATCAAATCAAATGATAATTCACCTGACCTCCGATGATTATGCCTCCGTAGAAAGGTCTCCCCCTCCTTCTTTATTTGACTATCACCGACACTGCAGCAGGGGCTATGCTAGCCCAATACATTGAAGAATTTCATAAGGAGAGAGAAATATACTACATTGATCGAAAGATAAATGATTACGAGGTAAGATACACTACATTATATAAGGCGCATGTCATTTTGGTTTGGGTCATGCAGAAGCTTTGACACTACTTGCTTGCATTCCCTATCAAACTTGTTTCCCAAATGGATCCCGTAAAATAAATATTAGAGATGCCTGCTCTGTTTAGCCGCATGGCCTAATGGTTGATGTTACTGGACGAGTTCAACATCATTTATGTCATGCATAATACTATCAAAAGGAGACCCGTCTTCGATTACATCGTCAACAATCCCATGGAAGGAACTGAGGTTTGGATATTTTAATTCCCAGATGAAGAGATTTGTTGCACCTCTTACGAAGACCTCATGTGGAAGATGTTCTTCGACGGAGCTGCCAAAAATAAAGGGTATGGTATTGGGATACACCTGATTGCCCTCAATGACTCTCACACTCTTGTTGCCATTAAGTTAGATTTCCCTTGCACCAACAACATGATAAAATATGAGGCATGCACCATAGGGATCAAGATCGCCCTCGAGAAAGGAATCAAATTCATGGACGTCTATGGAGGCTTGGACCTCATTATGTAAATCCTCGAGAAATAGAAAGTTAAAGATGAAAAGCTACTACTCTTTCACGCTCACCTAGAAAACCTCGTTCCCTAATTTAAATATGTCACCTTCCATTACCGTCCTCCCTAAAAGAATAGCTTAGTCGATGAACTAGAAGCCTTGGACTCCATAGTCGACATATCTGAGGGAATACTAATGGATCCCCTTCTGGTTCAGAAATAAGCTACACACACCCACTATTACCACATCGAGTGCGTTACAGAAGAATATTTGAACATGGAAGGATTGTGATACTATGACATTTGGTGCCTCCTTAAACATGGTTGGTATCCTTGAGATGCTAACAAGAAAGATCTTGTGACTCTTTATAAGTTTTATGCCCAGTACATCATCTGTGATAAATACTCTTCAAGAGAAACTTTGATAGAACCCACTTGCATTGCATACTAGAGGCTGGGATCGAAGACATTATGCAAAAAATCCACAGTAGGGAATGTGGGCCCCATATGAACGGTCATATGCTTGCCAAGAAGATTATTCATTAAGGTTACTACTGGATCACCATGGCTCAAGACTACATTGCTTATGTTCGAAGATACCTCAAATGCCAGCAGTTCACCAATTTTTAACATTTTCCTCCTCGAGAGTTATACAACATGACCTATCCCTGGCCCTTCTCCACTTGGGGAATAAAAAATCATCGGGAAGATCATTCCTAAAGCTTAAAATGGGCATGAACTCATCGTGGTCTCCACTGACTACTTCACAAAATGGGTCGAAGCTAAATCATACGCAGTACTGAATACGAACAAAGTAGACAAATTCATTACAAAGAATATCATTTGTTACTACGGAGTTCCCCATGAGTTAGTGTTATACAATGGGATACTTTTCGAGGATGAGGTCACAAAAATAGTTGATAAATATGGAATCAAAGGCAAAAGTCCTCTCCCTACTGATCGCAAACCAATGGCACTGTCAAAGCCGCCAATAAAATCCTTAAGACAATCATCATCAAGATGACTAAAAGCTACAGAGACTTAGTTGATTGGATGCCATATTCCCTCTGGGGCTCCCATACCACCATCAAAGCACCCCTTGGGCTACACCCTATTCTCTAGTATACGGCATGAAAAGAGTTATCCCTGATGAACTAAAAGTACCTACTCTACGGGTTATGGTTGAAAGAAATGTTAGTGAAGAAGATTGACATCAAATTTGTTGCGATAAACTCTCGCTCCCAAATGAAGAGACATTACAAGATGTTTAACACATCTAAAGGTACCATCTCCATATTGCGCAATCATTCAATAAAATTTTCAAGGAATGCGGTGTCCAATAAGGAGATATTTCCCTCAAGGACATTGTAGATACCATCTAGGATCCGAGAGTAAAGTTCAAACCCAATTGGAGTGGCCACTAAGTTGTGAAGAAAATCATGTTTGGTGGCTCTGCTATTCTCATAGACCTTGACGGAGATGAAATAGCGCGTTCAATTAACCTGTACCATCTCAAAATGCTTTACCTTTATTTTGAACTCTCATCATGCTATGACTTCTATTTAAAAAAAATCTATTATTTCCTCTCTACTCAGAACTACATAGGACCTGATCCTCTCATAAACCCCCCTTTAAAAAAAAGAATCTCACAAACTTCCGAATCTACAGAGAGACTTAGGTAGCCCATAATACATTCATGGGCACGGTCCTTTCTCTTTCAGAAAATTACATTATTTTCTCCCTCAGAGAACGATGGTCTTTCTCATCATTTAAACGAACAAAAGAATTTTGTATGCCATAGCGATTGGTATAGATAGTTCAAATACAAAATTCATCAAAGACACAACAAAATACACCAAAATTATTGTTCTTTTATTAAAAACTAGGAATACAACCATTACATGAGCTATTAGTGATGGGAGTGAAAAATAACCCACTCCCTTATAAAACCCCATAAAACATCAAAACCCCAGAACCCGCATCATTAACAACTTCACAAAAAATCAAACACCTACCAAACCAAACGTAACCTTCTCAAAAGCCTCTCAAAACCTACACAAACTTCTCATACCCTAAGATCTTGCCTTCAACTACCGATGGAATAGCTTCATCGTCATTTCTTGTCCCTATAGGATCCCAAGAATACCACTCATGGTTAAGGCTACGTATTAACTCCATGCGGTGATAGGCCTTTATAAGTTTGGAGGAAGCCACGACACCTTCTTCCAAAGTATCGAACATTATGAGCCATCTTTACCCAGTCCCCTCATCTAGATTATTGTCAACCACTCACTTCCATAACCACTTCAGGTAGTCCCGGGATATAAACCCAAACACTCTTATAAATTGTGATAAATGGATAGACCATCGGTGGTACTTCCACAAGGGTCCCAATATCATCCTTAAAGACTTAGTCAAGTTCTCTACTAGAAATTAGTTAGTTGTGCATAGAGGAAGGATTGGATTTAATCCCATGTGGCGCAGAAGCTGCCATAAAAAATAGAAAGAGGTATGATGAAGACCCACTAACCATACGTACCGGTAATCCCCCAGTTACAAAATAGGCTGCAAGTTCCCCTACCATGGTACAGACCATCAAAAACATTGGGGCCCATACTCTACAAGCCAGTTTACCCAGTTCTCTGTCAACGGGACGAAGTTGAAGAAAGGCCTAGAAAATAAGTTTGGAATATCCAACAAAGGGTACTCAAGATGGACTTCTAGGTGCAATCTCTCGCATAACCACATAAAAAGCATGAGAAGATCCTTCGTAAAAAGTCAGGCCGACCCTCTTTTTATGCATCCAGACCAGATATCACCGTAGTTGGACTACAGTAGTAAGAGATCTATAGTAATATCGTTGCTACCTGAGGGTCAATGGTCAGATCATATGTTACCAACGGAAGCCTGATAGTCAAGCCCATTGCTATAGAACCAGTAAAAAAATTATAAGTAAAATCCATTTGGCATACGGAGTTCATTACCACTGGGAGGATGATATTCCCTCTATGCACCAATGACCGAGTAGATGAAGGGGATACATGGACCAACTCTAATAATGACACCCGAGGAAATGGGATAAATCTGATATAGCTGCTGTCATACTAGGGTTGACACCTAGCATAGCAGAAAATTCTTCGTAGGTGGGACACACCTCATCTAGGCCAAACTGGAAGGCATGGTCTTCAGGGTTCCAGAACTATACCACTTATTCCAAAAAATTCTAGTCTATAGGACGATTTATGGCACAAGGAGACATGGCGCAAGCTGAAAGCTTCGTAATCAATGTTGTAGAGGCACATGGAGTCTAAGCCTTTGAGGAAAGATGAAAACTCTCAGACATAGAGAGTGCCATTTTAGTTGAAGAATAAAGATTACAAAGGAAAGAAATGGAGAAATATTATATTCTATAAGATGAGTCGCCCTTTTATTTGTTTTATTTTATCTAATCTTCACAACAAAAAAAAACCTTAGTAACAAATTAACGTGCGCGTAAATAAGCAACTAAATCAAGATAATACAAAAAATTCATCTCTTATATTATCTTATTAAGAATAATTACATTGTTCCTACAATTATAAAAGAGAAAAGAAAAAATGATAAATCGAGAAGCAGCCCGAACCCTCCAAAAATTTCTCACAAACCCCCTCACAATCAAGTGCCTCAACAACACGCTTCCCCTGATGACGTGCAATAGACCCCCTACTCCCAGAACTTGAGCTCTCCTTAGATGTAGTCAGCCGAACAAAGAAGGAACTAGTTAACTTTATCACGTAATCCGACACCGAATCCATTTAGTCCTGAATGTCCCACAACTATGTCATCGACACACTGATGGTCTGTAAAAGAACCAAATCATTAAAGTCAAAGCAAGCCAGTAATGAGAAGAAGAAAAATGAAAAATGAAAAAGATAAGAAAAGGGTTATACATCTCTCTAAAGAGCCTCGTCAAGAAGACCAGTGAATCCATCTTTCTCCGCATGAGGGCGATGATGCACCTATAACCTCCCCACTGTGAACCCTAATATGATAAGAAGGGATGGAAATATGGTGAAACGGAACCTCCTCTGTTGCCACCATCGCTCCTCCCCCATTTTATGGTCCGATGTCAGTGGTCCCTCTCCCCGATACTACTGTAGGTAAAGGCGTGTTCTTCACATCATAAATGTATGACGACATCAATAGATCGTAAAGTTTAGGTATTCGTAACTTTCCATCATATCATTATAATGCATATAGGAATCTCCCTCCATCATCGTCGCCCTGGCCTTATCAAATATTTCCTTCACCCACCTCATATACTCTGAGGAACCAAGACCTCCACCTCACCCTCCATAATCTGGCACATCACTCTATCTCCAAAGTATCAGACGTAATCGAACTTGTGCGCCAGCAGCCTCTTCATTTGCGCATGCATAATCGTAACCCCTACAGATATCAAGACAAGTGCCAAGGGTAGAAGATCACTTATTTTCCTAGAAAAGATAAGAGAAAAAATCTTATCCTGAGCACTCGTTAGGCATTCAGCACTACCCGCACATCCTTCAAAGATGGGGATTGGTTTAATCACCTGTTTGACTTTCTCCACCTATACATTCAAGAGAAATCCACCAGATTACTCACCTTTAGTGATATCAAATTGACTTTGTTCCTTATCACCTTATAAATCCACATCTGTAGAAGGCAACATAAAATTCAAAAGAAAGAAAGTGAAAGACAACAAGAAAATAAAGGAAAACTGAATCTAAATATTACCTTTAAGAGATACTGGGTCCCGTGAAAACTTTTTGACAATACCAACTGAAAGCATCTAAAGAAGCGTAGAGGGATGCCAGTATGAAGCTCCCCCAATCATAGAAATAGAACTCCGAAATGATCTAAAAAATAGAAGAAACCACAAATAGATGACATCGCCACTCGTTGCGACCACAAACCCTCCCAACAGAAGCAGAATAAATAAACGAGTTACTTACCTCACATACCACCCATAGGTATCATTAGTATTCCTAGACAACAGACTCTCCTTCAGCATGGAGATGCAGACAAAGTTCGCCAACGCGATCCTCCCTATATCCCCAAAGGCCCAAAACTCACAAAGTGTGATCCACCATAATCTGCTGACTTGCTCACTCTAACTCGTTAGCTGCTGAACATCTAGAAGAGTAACCATTATCAACCTAACACCTAAATAAAATGTGTAGGTCGTGCTCCACCGCCACTTACCTAGTGCACATAATATGGCAGTGGAACCCAGTGTCTCATCCAAAGCCCTCACTAATGGGACAAATACAATAGACTCCGCTATCAATCGAATAGCTGTAAGAAGATGGTCCCGAACCTCCTTCATTCCGATCGACCCCCGGGAGAGATTTATCGAAGAAGCTATGTCTATCGACACAAAAATCAAGAAAAAAACCTTTAGCATCCGAAGGATAAAAAGGAAAATAAAAAGAAAAATGGAAGCCAAATGGCAAACACTTACATAGCCGTTAGGGTTCTTCACCCTTACAGAACGATGATATATTGGCTCCCTCAACAAAACCCTCCCATTAAGCATAGGCTCAAAGTTGTCAAACACATTCTCATTTCCTAACTCCAGTGGCACAGTAACCCGCCATTCCAACCCTCTCAATCATCAGTTTCCATCCAGTTGATGTTATTGTTTGAGGCATACTCCATGAGTTTTTTCGAAGAAATCGGCTAGAAATTTATGTTTACATAGAGAAACTAAGAGATTCAACCACTTGAAGGTGTGAAAAAAAGAAGAGGGCCGCCCAATTTAATAGGAGACTAAGGGTATGCCGTTCGTTAATCCCCTGGTCCTTTCTATCGGTAGTGACCTTACCTTTCACCAAGAATCCTATGCGTCTATGCCTTATGCGATAGGAACTTCCACAAATATTCCTATTGGTAGCTCCTTAAAATTTCATTACAAAAATGCTATAAAAATCCAAAAATTGCCTGAAAAATTCACTTAAACCCCACTCAAAATCCCCACGAGGTCAAGAATGTCACTACTCTGAGAAAAACTCATTAAGGAGCACCAAAACATTTATAGAGTTCTCATTAATCCCCAACAGGATTAGAAGTATATCCATCGGCACCAACAAAGCTCTCATCACTAGCATACTCCTCAACGAAACCAAAATCCAAGTGTGCCTGCACTCGTAATACCAATACCCTCTCCAGTGTAGACAAAATTGAAAAACACTCCCTACTAATAAATCTTTTGGGTCCGCATAATTGACTTAGATCAGGAGAATTGACCTCGATCCTTTGAATCTGTCATTTCAAACTCTTTAGGTCTGTAGAATCGACCTTGACCCTCTGAATCAATCGTCTCAACTCTTTAGGTCTGCAGAATTGACCTATCTCCGCAGAGTTAATGTCTACCCGTTGAATTGGTCCTTTAAACTCTTTAGGTCCACATAATTGACCTTGACCTTCTAAATTAGTTATTTCAACTCCTTAGGTTTGAAAGGTTGACCTCAGCCTACTGAATTGGTTGTTTCAAACTCTTTACATCAACATAATCGACCTTGCCCCTCTGAATAGGTCATTTTAACTCCATAGGTTTGCAAAACTGATATTGACCCTCTAAATCGATCATCTCAACTCTTTAGGTCTGCATAATTGACCTAGGTCCATGGAATCAACGTCGACCCATTGAATCGATCATTTTAAACTCTTTAGGTTAATAGATATTGACCCAAGTTCGTAAAATAGACCTACACCTACTGAATCAGTCATTTTAGCTCCTTAGGTTCACATAATCGATCTTGACCCTATTAATTGGTCATTTTAACTCCTTAGGTCCACAGAATCAACCGCGACCCTCTAAATAGGTCGTATCCACTCTATAGGTCTGTAGAATTTACCTTGAGCCCCTAAATCAGATGTCACGACTCTTTAGGTCAACAGCATCGACCTCTACCCTCTGAATCGGTTATCTCCTCCCTTGGATTAGTAAAATCAACCTCAATCCTTTAACCAACTATCCTTTAACACCAACAAAATCCCAAATCCTTAAACATCAATGAGGTATCTATCTTTCTATAACATATGCTTGTTCTAAGATCTCCCGTTGAGGGGCTCTATAGACACCCCACCCTAGTACCCTCTACATACCTTTTTAGGTCCCTAACACTCGTCCTCCCATCATAGACCCTAGGTCCTACTTTGAGACTTAGTTAATAGGATATCTGATGCTTTTGAGCCCCTTTTGACACCGTTTAACTCTCTAACCTAATAAAATCTCATTAGAATCTCGTAGGGCTCTAAATACCATTTTCAACAGTTCATACCGCGTGACAATTGGCCTCACGGTTCATGCGTACTCACCATTTTACTTCGAGACCTGATTTAAAGTCCACTGAGCACTTCGAGTACCCGTTTGACCACGATCATCTCTCCAACCTGAGCGAAGCTCAATAAAATCCTACAGGTCTCTTAATCCCCTTTCCAATAGTCATACCATGCGCAAATAGGACTCACATTTCATGAAAATATACTTTTTTACTCCAAGAGGTCACTAGATGCTCTCGGGGCCCGTTTAACCTTGATCAACTCTCCAAACTGATAAAATCTCATAGGATCTGAATCCTCTTTCCAGCAGTCCATACCGTGTGTAAATCAACCTTAGATTTCATGCATACTTGCCTTTTTACTCCAAGAACCCCCGTATAGATACCATCGGGTGCTTCCAAGTACTATTTAACTTTGGTTAACTCTTGAACCCGATAGTGACTCAATGAATTCCTATAGGCCTCTGAATACCCTTTTCAACGATCTTAGTTGTGCATGATTTGGACTTATGATTTGTATTTTATGCTCGTTTTTCCAAAATGTACATTTCAGGACTGCCTATAGGCTCCCAAGACCCCCTTCATATTGGTAGGGTGTACTTTCCTTGACTAGAAAGGCATGAGGTATGTCGATAGGCAGGCCAGGGGACATGCCAATCGACACATCCCTGAAACCCTAATTTTTACAATTTGAGGAGACCATGACCTCCTTCTCATGGGGTCCCTTTCTAAAATCAAAACGTTCCCCTAAAAATCAGTGCGCCAAAATTTTATATTTGTAAAAATTATCTCCATTTCCTTTCATCATTCTTCTCCATGTTCTACTCTACTTTCCATCCTTACCTCACAACTATCCAACCATACTAAAATCATCCTCTTACTATTGTAAAAATTATAATTAAAGTTCACTAGAAGGTCTACCCTTATTCATTTACAACTCACTCAATTATTAGTAGTTGTTTACTTTCCATTTTACATTTGATATATTTTTTATTTCATTCTTACGCACGAAAAATAATATCACTTTTTATTATTTAGTACGTGTAATCTTATTTTCATAAAATCTAAAAAGCCAAAACGAGAGTTTTCTTATAAACCCTTATTAGGATTTCCTCATTTTTCACACTTTGTACACTTATGCACATTTTCTAAAAACAAACTAAAGGAAATTCTCAATTATAATTTATGGGTCAAACCCCACCTTGCATGTTATCGAACTACATGGACTGTGATTCCCTTTGCACTATGCAGGCATCCCGAGCCAATCTTAGTATTCTAGTCCTATTTTCTTATGTATCCATTTTTTATTTTCTTGTGTTTGTTAATATTGCGAGTACACATACTCCTACAAATTCATGTTCCTCTCAATATATACATTCACTTCTCTATAGTGATATATGATTTGACGGACACTCACATTACTCTTTTTGTTACTTTTTTTACACACTCCTTAGGATTACGCCTCTTCGTTTTTCCCATAATGCGAGATCGGGTTATTCTATTCTCTTGTTATTCACATTGCACACATGTACACCTATATTGCACTTTGGAGTAAAGGAGAATATAATCATAGGCCATGAGAGACCTAAAGGGCGGTATGGGTGCCTAACATCTTCCATTCCATAACTTAGTCCCTAGGCCCATAACTCATTTAGATCCATACACACCAATGTGTCTTTTGATGTCGTTCCCTTGTGACGACTAAATTTCTTTTGCCTATTTTGAGAAAAATAGGTTGGTGACTCCATTTCTTCGTGATTCTCCCCTTTTGATAACGAACAATTTATATTCAAGGCAGTCCGCAAATAACAACGCGAGTGGAGAAAAGTGGACTCCTATATCCTCGAATCCGTGTGTACGAGAGAGGGGGATTTCTCTGGTTTTCCCTCCCCTCCAATTTTCGGGGAGACCCACTCCAGAATAAACCTACCCAGATGACCACACTATCAAAGTAAGGGAAACATGCCCAAAAGAATGTACTAAAACTGAATCCTATCTAGATGTAAACGAGTTGAGGCAACTAGAATCAATCTCTCAGCATCCAGAACTACTGTTCGCATTGGTATGAAAGAACTAAATATCTTTTCCTTGTAGTTGAACACCTGTTGTTTTGAAAACAAAATATATTTTCTAGCGATTCAAAATCCAAAAAATATTTGAAAATTTATTGCAAGCATTTAAATACTTTAAATAAAAACATGCAGTGTATTGCCTTCAAAATTAACTTAACGATCGCAATCGCATGAGACATCCTCACCTCACATTTATTTTATTACCCTAATTATGCTACCCATTCTTATTAAAACAATAACCGCTAAGATATCCCATCCCACTAACAATCACCATTAGCTAAATATATGCTACCTTTACTAGGTATATTTCAATATTTAATAATATAGCTACAGACGTGCTATAAATAAATATACACTCAATATCCGATATACACATACATACATACATACATACATACATACATATACATACATACATATATATATATATATATATATATATATATATATATATATATATATATATATATATATTCATATATATATCACTCTACTTATATGTATAGACTGCATCCTTAGAGCATGGACCTCTCGGGCTCGAGCTATACCACGTACCACAACTGGGCCACCGGTCCAGAATCTCACCACTGAACCTAAATGTAAACACAAACTCAAGGATTCCTAATCATTCATTTAAATGATTCCTAATCCCAAGGAATCCTTGAGTTTTTAGGTGGATAAATTAAATGAATGATTACGAATCCTTGAGTTTTGAGGTGAATAAATTAAATGAATATATAGTCTCAATTCTTAGAGATGAGTTGAATTCCAGAGATGTTCTTCCTCTTTTATCCAAGCTTTATTCTCTCTTTTCTTCCCCCTTTTTCCTCTTTGTTCTCTCCTTTAATATTTAATATGAGGATACAATAATGAGGCTATTATTCACCTACCTTAACCTCAACTACTTCTTAATCACATCTTAATCCCTTTTTAGGTTAACCCCTAAGAGTAAAAAGACAAATATACTGCCATACAGGCCCTACTATGTTTAGTAATCTCCCGAAATCCAACTATAACCTTCGGGTACCTATTCTGGACTATTTCAACCCATTTTCAATCACTAGTTCACTTAAAAAGACCATCGAAGCTACACAACTATAATATACCATCATAGTGTTAATCGGACCAACACGTGCATATAGTACACGTCGCCCATAACTATTTAAATCTGCCGATTTAACTATCTATTGACATGATATAATAATCCATCATTTTTCACTCATACAACAACATATAACAATTCGCATTTCTATTTACTTATTACATGAAAGTAAATAATAATAATGATAAACATTAATACTAAACTCGCTAATTAATATTTACCGAAACCAATTTAATTTTTTAGATTAAATTAATAATGAAATGCACATGTGGAAATAAATTACTCATAAAAGTACGGGGTATTATGATTTGTAAAATAATTTTTTCCATCATTACTTGAATTTTATTGCATTTAATTCTCTGACATGTCTGTCTATGCAAGACATGCTTCTTATTACCTCGAGGGGACACATGTCAAGTGGGGGAGGCTATTAAAGATCAAGGTAATCATTAATCCCTTTTCGAACTGACAGAGCCTCTTTATCTTCCCAATGAATAAATACCCCTCACCCTTCTCCTCAAATATCTTACTGCCATTTTCAAACATCTAAGAGAGAGAATTTTTCGTGAGATCTCTGAACTTTTTCTCCATTTTTGTCAGAGTTGATTTTGTCTATTTTGTTCATTAATTGATCATCATTCCAATGGCTTCTTCTTCAAACTTTTCTTCCGCTATTGTTACTACCACCATAGAGATTGTAATGGGTTACTTACCTATTCAAATGACATTGGTCATTACTATTGTAACGGGGGGGGGGGGGGGGGGTCCATTATTTTCACTGTGGTACTTGTTGCCTTTTCCACCGCCAATGCCAATAGTTGTGGTGTTCTTCAAGGCGTAGCTACTGGTTCCTCATCCATTACCAAGGCCCACAAGAAATATTTAGAGACACGTTCTATGAGAGATTTTTTAACCTACATGTGTTCTCCTTTATTTGGGTACAATAATCATTTTGTCACACCCATCTAAATTCTGGCGTCGGCCGCCACCAAAACTAAGCCGGGTGCGAGTAAATTAAATATCATCCTTAGCATGTGACAGATATGAGACCTAAAAACTCTAATCCACAAGATAAATTATTTTAATCAAACCCAAATATGAATGACATCCAACTGATAAAAACACCAAAGTGAGATAAAAATCCATCACATGTGATCTCCGAATATCTCAATAATTAAATAAATAAATCCAACTGAAATCTTAAAACAACTTTGGAACCGAAAGGCCCAATAAACTCAAAAGTAGTATCATAAATAATACGACGGAATGGAAGAGAAATATAACGACTAAAGCAATAAAATTAATCCAGTTGCACCTCCAAAATATCTCCAATGAATCCTATGCAGCAACTCCCAAATAAATGATGAAACAAATTAGTTAACGCATGTGTCAGAGCCAAAGCCCAGAGCATGAAAACCGGCTACTCTTCTCAATTAGGGTCCCTGAACCTAGACAATAGTGCTATATATATCGACTATAACAATAAAATATTTTAATTATGAATCTTATTAATCACCAAAAGTAAATTTCTAACTACCCGCATGGTTTCTTTAAAAGTCACACCAATATTATTTTAATTAACCCACCTTCCCAACAATATTAAATTTCATTAAAAGAACCACAATTATAACAATGTTCCACACACGACACGATATAATAAGGTTCCACACACACATCCCCTTGTCAAGTCTGTTGTTTGATCCGTTTTTATCCCGCGATCCTCACGATATGACAAGGTTCCACACACGACACGATATAAATCGTCCTCTGACCCGTTTAAACTGTCGGCCCTAGACACATTATGTCGCCAATAAATTTTAATATCCGTTTTAGTCCTGCAATATTAATTTTCAAAATTTCTTATACTCATTAATCAAATATATTCCCCCCCCCCCCCCCCCCCCCCCACAGCGGTGTGAAAATCCTCAAAATACCCCTTAGTCCCAACTAAGGGTTCCCAAAACACCAATTCGTCCTATCCTAAGTAAATGATGATTATAAAAATTTCACTCCAACTAGATATCAATCCTAGACTATTGTAACAATGGTATAATATAGAAAACCAGCTCCCACCCCAAATTATATAACCCGCATAGACTTACACTAACTAGTCCCATACCTAATTGGCATAAATCACAACTAAGGCCCACTTACTAGTCCCATACCTAAAAGGTGTACTATAACAAGGGGTGAAGACCAATTACCTACAATACCCAACTTTCCCGAGATATTATAATATTTCCATAAAGTGGCATAATTAATAAATTATAACAACATTCATAACAACACTAAATTCCCAATTAAATAATTTTAATCTAAATAGTGAAAATCAAGGACACAAAAATATTTTGATTTTAAGAATAATAACTACATGTAAGTCCTATCATAGTTATTATTTTCCAACACAAGTAATTAATTTAATCTAGGGTACTAACATGAAATATTAAAATTTACTTTCTAAGGGATCCGCTACATGCACATGCCCATAATACAACCGATTACGCCAATACAACCCAAAGAACAACAAAGTAATAAGTATTAGGTAACATTAATATTTCACACAAAACAATCCCAAAATTTTTCTCTTTAATAATTATATTCATAATTTATTTTAGAAAAGATGAGTTTAATGGAGGTTACAATCAAGACACATAACACTAAGGGAAAAGAATTGGGTAAACATGCCTGTGATTAGTTGGACAAAAATCTGAGTAGAAGGTTGAACTCCTCTTGAGAAAACACCAATTAAGCCTTCTAATCTAAGGTTGAAATCTTGAATAAGTTTGGGGATATGGTTTGTAGATGAAAGGGAGTAATTTTGGAGAGGTCTCCTGATTGAAAAGTTTGAGAAAAAGTGATTTGAAAAGTCTATCCACGAATTAGTTATGATATATATAGGGTTAAGTGTTTGATTAAGAAAAGAGTTCTAATCAGATACAAACACTCAAAAAATCATTACGGACGATCAGACCATCATATTTACTTAAAATTTTAATATGTTGTAGCGATTAGCGAGACAGGACTGCTGTGAAAAATTCAGCTCGATCGGACGGTCGGATTTCTAAAAATATTATTTTTTCTAGAGAGTTTTATGTTTTGAGGACTCTTCTATATAATAAAAATTCAATTAAAACTCCATTTTAATTCCGATTCCAATTCCGTTTGAAAATTTATTTTTCAAATATAAAAAACCAACCTTTTAAATTATAAAATTTATAAAATCCCAAATTTCATTTTTCTCCGATTTCCAAAATTAATTTAAAAATTCCCATTTAAAAAAATTGGGTTGTTACACATTTCATGTCTGCCCTTGCGTGGTTTGAAGTAGGGTTTGTGGCTATGGTGGCCGAGCACTCACTTTAAGGGTTCCCAAACTCTGAGGATGCCACTGTTGTCTTGCCCAATAATATCCTGAGAAACCGAGTGGATAGGGGTGATTTTCCCTTCTCCAACATTAATTTTGATGTTTGTGGTGGAACCCCCTAGGTGTGGGGACTCTGGTTTGACTATTTTATATTTTAGGAAAGTCATTGTAACATCGTCAAGGGGCTTGGTCTATAGAGGACCCTCAAGAGTTTGAAGAATTTCACCATCAGAAAAAGTATGTGTGCTCTCAACATCTTTGTGTATCACTAGAGAATGGACACCCATACCTTTATTTTTGGCTAGGGTAGGTATTAATTACTTTAGAGGATATCAGTGAACTCACAGGTTTTACAATCTTTGGGAACCATGAATTCACTGATGGCTATGTCGATAATGGGGAGAAGGAAAGATGTGAGGAACTGCACAAGGCATTGGTCTCGTGCATTTATCATAATGGGATTACTCGTACTAGTGCGAGCAAGTACTCCTTTGCCAACTGTCAAAGGTACTGGTTCAGAGAGTTCGAGCCTTTTTCTAAGGATGAGGCTAAGAACAATGTCCCAAAGAACCAAGATGGACCAAAACTAAAGGCTAGAATCCATATTGTTTCTTTCTTTGTTACCTTTGTTTATCAAGGTCTTTATTCTAGGGGAGACAATTAACTCCCATCGTGTGTTGTTATTTCATCCAGCCGTGAGACTTGATTATGGAATAAGCATTCAACTTATTGATTTAACTCTTGGATCTCTATATACTTGGGTGGACCAGAAGAACGTTGACATGGAGAGATCGCAAGGACGCTATAATGCCTTCAATTTTGAAAACTCTTTTAAGCTGATGGGATTTTTTCTTCAAGTAGTTCCCAAATTAGGCCATAGAGACTTGCTCGTTACCGAGTAGTACTGATCGAATTTCTAGGTGGCATAGGAACACTCCTAATCATTAATTTATTCCGTTTTAGGATAACATTGATGATTTTTCCTTCTGCCTTTTCTCAAGGAGATTGGGAGGTATACTTTCTTAGATTTTCTTTCTTCCTACCTCTCACATTTATAATCCTCCTATGAGCATTAAGTCCTTGAGTGTATGCCTACATATTCTTGTTATGGCATTCATTTTCCTTGTATACTTCTCTTTTCAACAGAGCTAGGTCAAAGAGTAGAACACTATCGCTCTGAGAGGGTGAGGAGACAACATGGATCTAATCAGGGTAAATTTTCTCCAGACCTCCCCACTAACCTTTCTTTCGCGGAGTTATATTGGGAGTCTTACTCAAATTTTACTCTTGCGGGCATGTTTGAAGAATTGTCCACTTTAAGAATTTCCCTAATTATGCTCATGACTACTTATCGTCCATCAGTTGCTCATTATTCATGCTTTGGCAGTGATAAATTCAACTCGATAAGTCTTCTGGATTCAACTCGATAAGTCTTCCATCCAAGATATGCCTCACGAGTCGTTTGTTACGCTCATTCCTATTAACTACTTTACCAAATGTACTCATAAAGAGGATTGGAATTATAGCTAGGTGGCAAGGGCTCCCCTTATTATGGTAACTCTGGTTTTAGTGAAACCTATATGTGAGGGGACTATCTACTCAAAGCATCCCAAAGTAGAAGCTCGGTAAGAAAAGTCAAAGGGGAAATACAAGTCTTATTAAAAAATAAAACATTATGACATGGATGTCCTCAACTTCAGTACACCTACAATTGGTGGATTTTCCTCACCCATGTCTCATGTAAGGTCTTGAGCAGCCAGGAAAAAAACATGATGGAATAAAATTGTTGGTGCTACTGTCTTAGCGGATCAAGGAAGTGATACTGAAACTTTTGGTATCGAGGGTATCTTCTAGACTGTTTGTGAGATAAGATATGACATTGCTGAAACGACTTTCCCTCAATCGTCCATTTCACTTACTTTTCTACCTATGGAAGGTACCTTAATTATTTTTTACTTCCTTTATAAAAATAAAACAAATGGAGATGCGAGTGCTCACTCGACACCATGCTCATTTGAAAAATAACTTATTAACTATGGAAGTACACTTTCATATAACTATTGTGGCCACTCGGGGTTGGATTCCTTCGACACGCTCAGTTTGGGCCCCTCGATTGTCGAGATGGTGGGGAGGAAGAAGGAAGGAAAAAAGGTTCCCTCCCACTTTCCCGCTCTTCCTTTTTTCGCGATCCAGCCTCGGATATGAGATTGGTCATCATTAAATTAGGGTAACACTAAGAGATAGAGTCGCCAACCTATTATTCCTCAAAACAGGCAAACGAATGTAGCTTCCATGAGAGAACGACATCAAGGTCTGACAGATGCATACGAAACCAATTAGTTAGAAGGTTCGGGGACTAAGTTACGGAATAGGAAGGTGTTATGCACCCATTCTTCCCTTTCGGTCTCTCATGTTAATCTTCTCCTTTTACTCTGTGATGTGTGTGTGTACATGTGTATAATATAAGTAATTGTAGAATGAAATAATACAACTCGTTTCATGGAAGGGATGAAGCGAACTCATCTGTAGGAGTGCACCCGAAAATAATAATTAAAAATACGATGTAAGTGTTCGCGAAATGACAAATCGCTATGAAAGAACGAATGTGCGCATTAGACGAGACACAAATATGCACAACTCTAAAACTCACGAAATAAATATAATAAGATATAAGAGATATATATAATGAAAAAGGGAGGACTCGAATATCGGGATCAATCCAGGAGGCCTACGTAGCCCAAGGGGCATCAAAGTCCACGTAGTTCAAAAATAGCATAGGGGTGGGGTTCAAGCCATAACTCCAAATGTGGGACTCCTCTTATGTGTATGTGAAGAAAATGTGTTTTAAGAGTGAAAATGTAAATAAGAAAATCATGCTTTTGGAGTTTATGGATAAACCAATTTTTTTTTATCTTTTTAGTTTTTCATGAAAATAGGTTATGTGCAATACTACTAATAAAGAGTAAAGATTAGTGGATGCGTGGTAATGAAATAAAAGCACAAAATAGAAATAAGATGAATAACATTAAAATGGAAAAACTAGAGGTAGGGGTTGAGAAATAGACCTCCTTATGGATGTATGTTGCTGAATTTGGAATGAAAGTGTTCTTATTTTAAAGTGGTATAGAAGTGATGTAGAGAGGTGCGGTGAATTAAAAAGTGAGATAAGGATTTGAGGTAAGAGAATGTGGGACAATGAGATTTTTGGGAAAGAGAAAGCCTCTGATTATGAAGAGAATGTTCTCTGATTTTATGAGAGGGGTCCTTTCTAATGGTAAGGTCATGGCCTATTTACAGACAAATTTGGGACAAGGGGGTGTCAATCGACATGGCCCCTGCCCTGTGTATCAACATGGTGCCTGCCTTGCTGGGAAAGGAAAATGACTTCCTGTCAATAGTCAAGGTTCCTGAGGTGCCTATAGGTAATTCGGACAGTTTTTTAGAAACAATGGGCATAAAATGCAAATCGTAAGTCCGAATTGTTCATGTGGTAGACATTTGGAAAGGTAATTCAGAGCCCTTTAAGAATCCATGAGCCACTGCTGGTTTCAGGAATTGACCAAAGTCAAACGAGGCTCGAAAGTGCCTGATGGTCTTTGGACATGAGGTTTTGATAGGAAAACAGATCGTTCATCCAAACCATAAGGCTGATTCGCACACGAGGAAAACTGTTGGAAAGGGAATTCAGATCCCTTGAACAATTCATTGAGCTTTACTCGATTTAAAGATTTGACCAAGGTCAAATGGGGATCGAAAGTGCCTAATGGCCCTTCGGAGTAAAACCGATCGTTCATCCGAATTGTGAGGCTGATTTGTATATGGGATGGACCATTAAAAAGAGGAATCAGAGCCCTTCAAAAGATCCATTGATCTTTACTCCAGCGCGAAAGTTGACCAAAGTTAAATGGAGCTCGAGAGTGCCCGGTGGCCCACAGATTAGTACTCCACCTAAAATAGATAGTTTGTACGAACCCCGAGGTTGATTCGTACACGGTATGGACCATTGTAAAGGGGTTTAGAGACTTTCTATGATTCATTGATCTTTTATTAAGATGAAAAGTTAACCAGAGTCAAATGGATCCCAATAGCGCCCAATGGCCTCCAGATCAGTACTCAGAGTAGGACGCGGGGTTTATAGTGAATGGATGAGTGCTAGGGACCTAAGTAGTTTCTTAGGGGTCCTCAGATGGATTGTGTACAAATCCCCTCGATGGGCAAGCTTGGAACAAGTTAAGGTTGTCGAAATATAGACACCACATCGATACTAGAAAAGAGGAGTTAGGTCAAGTTTTTGGACCTTAAGGGAGAAAATGACCGATTCAGGACCTAAGGAGTGTTGAGGACCTAAGGAGTGCTGAGGTTGATTATGCATACCTAAGAGGTGCTAAGGTTGATACTTCAGACCTAGGGTTGTGATGACTAATTCTACGAGTCGAGGTCAATTTTACGGACATAAGGAGTGTTGAGGTCGATTTTGTGGATCTGAGGGTTGTAACCATTGGTTCTGTGGGACGACGTCAATTATGAGCACCTTAAAGGAGGATGACAAATTGTGCGGGTCGAGTTCGAATTTGAGGGCCCTCAAGAGGGGTGACCAATTATGCGGGTCGAGGTTTATTTTGAGGACCTTAAAGAGGGATGACCAATTCTGTAAACCGAGGTTAATTCTATAAACCTTAAAAAAGGGATGACCAATTTTATGGGTCGAGGTCGATTTTGAGGACCTTAAAGAGGGATGACCAATTTTGTGGGTCGAGTTATATTCTGAGGACTATAAATAGGGATGACCAATGCTGCGGGCCGAGGATAATTTTGTGGACCTTAAGTTATAGTGATCGATTTTGCGGGTCGAGGTCAATTCTATGGACCTTAAGTTGTAGCGACCGATTCTGTGGGGTCAAGGTCAATTATAAGGACCTTAAATTGTGATTTGGGGGGAGTAGTACTTTTGAGGAATTTTTTGACTTGCTATTCCACTGGAGATTGTGTAGACTAAGGATCCTATTAGGAAAGGTGTTTGGGTGAGAATTCAATTTTATCTCCGTAGAGGGTATGTTAATGATTAGAGTGTGCGATTGATCCAACTAGAAATTTTGAGAGTTTGTAAGGGGATTAGCGTTCCAAAAATGGTTTTCCTGGGGGTAAATAATGTTCTATATTTTATGGGGATTTTGGGGGATTTCCCTAGGCAATTTTCAAATTTTTTGGCATTTCCAGGACGAAATTTGGAGGGGACTGCCGATAGGCAGGTTTGGGGAGGTTACCATCGACATAGGTCATGGAACCCTGGGCTTCTCAAGGAATGGTAAAGGACACTGTAGGTCAGCATGATCAGGGGATACCGATCACCATACCTCTTACCATAAAAAGGGGTGGCCCCTCCTCATTTTTCACACTTCAAAGTAATTGAATCTTTTGATTTATCTTTCTAAAAGTCATTCTCAAGTTATTATTTCTTTAGTATTTCAAATGGCGGGTACTTCTGGAAACGTTAACAATGAGTGTGTGTCTTTTGATGATTGGATAGACCTGGAATGACGGGCTATGGTCTTGCTTGCTTTGGGCAATGAGAATGACTATGACTCTTCTGAGTCAGTAACTGATGAGAGGATCTAGTTGTGCATGCCTTACCACCACCGTTCGGCAAGGGTGAAGAACCCTAATTACTATGTGAGTATTTGACCTTTTGGTTTTCTAATTTCTTCTTTTTTTTCTTATTTCTATTCTTGGTCTAATGAAGGGTTTTTCCTGGTTTCTTAAAAACTAATATAGCTTCTTCGAGAATTCAGCCTGGGAGGACGACAGGGTTGAAAGATGTTTGGGATAGTCTTACTTAGGCAGTGCGTTGGATGGTGTCGTTTGCTAGATTTGGTCCTTCGGCAAGCGCACTGAATGAGATGTTGCGCTCTTTTGCGGTATTCTGTGCTCTTGGCACAAGGTGGTGGGAAATGACCCACACATTCCATCTGGGTATCGGGAGATGAAATTACTCTCTTGTATGTTCAACAACTGATAGGGTTGTATTGTGAGGGGCATCTAATTGTGGTGGATCGTACTCTATGGGTCACGGATGAGGCACTGTGGGTTGCCTTGGGGGACATTGGTAGAATCGTGTCAGGGGAATCTATTCATATTTCTGCACTAAGGGATACTCTACTGAAGAGGCATATTGATGAGATGGATGGGCGAAAGGTGCGACAATTATCCCGCTTGTTTATATTTCTTTTGCTCAGATGGTTTGTGGTGGAGACGAGTGAGGACATCGTCTATCTTTTGGTTTTATGATATTTACGGAACACATGATTGGGGGAGATTTACTCTGGAGTCCCTTTATGCTTCGCTTGATGCATTCAGTTGGTGTCGTTGACAGACATTTATAGGACCTACCTACCTTTTGGATGTAAACTTTTATTTTCTTGCAGTCCTTTTTATTTCCTTTTTTTATTTTTCTTCTTACAGACGTGGTTTTATGAGGTGATAGGGATCAATATTGGGTTGATATCCCTGAAGGATAGCAAGTTGGGGTACTTCTACACGATGTATTGGTGGAAAAAGTCAAACAGACAGTCGAACCAATCCTTGTCTTTGAAAGATGGGTCGAAGGCACTGAACGACCTGACGAGCGATCAAGTTAGCTTTTTTGGTTTTTTGTTTCCTTTTGCGTTTTTTGGAATCTTTACTTTTAGGTAGATATTGACACTTTTCTGGGGTGTAGGTTACTTTATCCCTCGGAGTATTTCTTCATGGGCCACGGGGGTTACGGGTATGTACGCACAGATGAGACAACTATTAGCGCATGAATTTGGATATGTCTGGTGCCTTGGAGAGAGACTCATAAGGTACATTATGGATGAGGAGGTGGATCCCACCGTAGGCATCCCTGGAGTACATGAGGTGGGTTAGAGATATGACGAATGATGCGAGGGCGACAACGATGATGGGCGAGACCTACAAGCTTTATACTGATATGAAAGCGTATTACGACTACTTGGATTTGATGACCAGTTAGTTGATGCCTTACTGCATATACGATGTGGAGAAAAATCCTCCACCTGCAACTACTTCGATGAGGGGTACTAGAACACCAATGCATCGACCCACAATATGGGAGGAGATGCGGTTACATCGGTGGAGGAGGCTCCACTTATCCAGGTCACTTTTCCTTCTTACAACATCTTGTTGAGTAGTGGGGAGACGTTGAGGGTGCCCCACTGTCCTCATGCATCAATAGTCGGGTTGACGAGCCTTATTGATAATGCGCTCCAGTCTGAGGTATACATATCTTCTTTCCCTTTTATTTCCTATTTTCGCTTTATTTTTGTTTGCTTTTGACTGCATTTCTTGACTTTTTTTGTTCTTATGTTTTCTAGACTGTATGGGCGTCGAAAAATTGTCTTCGTGATATCAAGGACTTGATGGCATCTATGTCCGCGTACATGAATAAGTCATCCACTTCTTTCATGGTCCCATTGTCTACTTCTGACGCTGGTTCTAGCTCCGAGAGTGGGGGGTCTACCGCTACTCGTAGGGGGAAACGTGTGTGCCAGAGAGGCTGAGGATTATCTTGAGAGTTTTTTATAGGGTTTGAGAAGTTTCCCATTTGTATTTCTTTTTCTTTCCTTTTCTTTTGTTCCTGCAAAAAACGTAATAATACCAGAGAAGAATTATATGAAAAAGCGCATTTTTTGGTGTATTTCTTGATTTAGTGACTTATTCTACATGCATATTACTTTTCAGCTGAGATTTTTTTTCTCATTTATCTGCGAAGACAGAGGTCAGTATGAATTTGTTTTTAAAAAAAAATGTTTGTTTTATGAAAAGAGGAGTAATGAAAAGGAAAAACCCAGGGACTAACATTTTTTTCAAAGACAGAACTTTTGGAAATTGATTTTGGGCGAAAGAAGAAAAAGGAATTTTCCCAAAAAAGGGGGGTTGACAAAAAACATACCCCATGTCCTGCCTATCAGAATAAGGGTCATGTCAAATCACTCCTTTGGCTTTGATTGCACTTTCTGCATACTTGGAGTTCTATGCTAGCAGAGGGATTTATAAAATTTTGAACGGTTTATCCCTTATCAGGACCTTTGGGTATAAAAGGGGGATTTTTTTTTTTTTGTGGGGGGGGGGGGGGGGGGGGGGAATTATTCACCACTATCCACATTCTCTATTCCGTGTCATTCCTCTCTTTCTCAAATGTCTCTCCCGATACTGAGTTATTTTCTTCCTACCCATAGGGTCTAGAGGCAACGTGTCTCTATAATGTCGACTATGACACCTTTAGTCTTCGATGGGTCTCCTTATGGCGTAACCATGCTATAGGATGGAATTTACTCGGGGCGGAAGTATAGTTCCGGTACCCCTAAGATTGTTTTTTCTGGTTTTCATAAATGAGGCATTCCCTACTTATGAGGAGTTTTCAACAATACTTGGTGTTAGCCACAGTGTAAGGGCAGTTATGCCCAACTTGTACAGTTCTCCCTGAGTGTCTTTAATGAAGTTAGTTCATATCTCTCCCTCAGTGGATCGTCCATTGGTCCATGGAAGGCCTACCGGCCTCCGAGCGATTATGAATTCGATATACCATAGGGATTTATCTAATGCTAGTTTTGCTAGAGCTGTTGCTTTGGGATAGACTACTAGGCTATTATTAGTGACTAGTGACCTAACGATCAATCCTCAGGTGCCCACGATAGTGGTGTGGATGCCTTATCACTATAGTCTCGCGATGGTGGTGCTGGCGGAGACCTTGAATGGTCTTGATCCTTGGAAGGAGGGTCTTTTTAACTTTCTGCAGGGGAGCCCTGTGATGTTGTTCGTGTGGATTTCTGAGAGATTTCTCCTAGTGGCCCCTTCTAAGTACCCCGTTTTGGGTGTCCCTAACTTCTTCATCAAGACCTTCTTTAGTTTTATCCTTTGAACGGAGAACTGGGTTAACTGTTTCGTGGATCACGGGGACCGATGTCTTCACTGATTTGTGCAATGATGGGGGGGGGGGGGGGGGACTTGCAGCACGTTTTATAGTTGGGAGAGTACCGATATCTGTGGTTGGTTGACCTTCTCCAGACTTCCTTCTATTTTCCTTAGTGGCTTCTGCGCCAAGTGGGGTGGAAGCAGATAATACCTCCTTGTATAATTAACTTTTTCCCCTTAGAGGACTTGGTCGAGTCTGTAAGGATGATATTGGGACCTTTGGGAAGCATCGTCGACAATCTACCAATCCATCACAATATGTTGGAGGGATTTGTTATGTTTCTGGAGACTATATGGGATGGATTCGAAAGAGGGTAGTTGGGATGATTTTAGAGTAAGGGAACATGCAAAGATAGCTTATGGATTTCGATACCATGGTGGAAAGTATTGTGGTTTCGACAAAGCTTGTCAAGGCATACTCTTGCATAGAGTGCATACAGAGCATCAATCGGGAGTGGGAGACCTGGGGTCCTCCGAGAGCAGGAAGTGATTATGAGGCAAGGTCGTCTAGTAGCTGAGGGAAGTATTTTCTGAAGCTGGGAATTTTTATTTGAGGGTTGTTAATATTGTTGTAGGTGTTTGGCATGTTTTAGGATTAGACTGTGAATCTAGTTAATTAGTATGGATTTGTAGGTTTGTTTGTAGGCTGTTAGGGGAACTGTAGTTTGGTATTATAATCAAAAGGGAAGTGGTTTGTTTTACTCCCTTTACTGAACTTTGGTAGAGGGTTTCAATTTCCATCTGTTTGACTCGGTGATGTGTGTATACATATGTATAATATAAGTAATGGGAGAATGGAATCATCCAACTCGTGTCATGGAAGGGTGATACGGCAGAAATATTGCGTATTTCACCCGTTAACCTACGCGTTATTAGCCCCCTCGGGTATCTTATTCCCTATATTTATGCTCGTTAACCGGAAAACCCTCGGATTTCTATGATAACATGTTTTGCAGGGATTAATTGAGCTTTTGTAGGTATTTGGATGCTAAGTGTGAAGTCCGGATGCGTTTCGCTCGATTTCCGTACACAACCGCACGCGCAAGGGCATTTTAGTCTTTTGACAGCTTGGGCACCTGGCCCGACATCTACACGGAAGTTGTAGCCCTCCTCGCTAGCTTCGCGTGGCCACGAACGGTGCGCGATTCCGATGCATAACGACAAAGTTACGTCGATTTGAGCGACGTTGGATTGTATGCCAAAACAGGGGATTCTGCATACTGCCTGCTTGATCGATCGATCGACCATAAGGGTCGATCGATCGACCCTTCTTATTTTTGCCACGAATTACACTGTCGATCGATCGACACCAGAGGTCGATCGATCGATCCCCTGTTTTCCCCTGCAGATATTTTCCTTTATTTCTTTCTTCTTTTCTTTTATTACAACTTACTATATAAGTTGGTTTTTGTTGTAATAGAAATATATATATAGATACTTAGAGATATTCTGAATTAGAGAGTTAGTTAGGGTTTGGTGTGGAGATTTCCTTTCTTCTTCTTCTTGGATTGACAACCCATGGGTTTGTAAGATTGAACTATTCACTTCCTCTCCTTTTATATAGTTTGTTCTTCTTCTCCTCTTGCCTTGTAATTTAGTTTCAATGCTTTCTAACTAGTTTACATGTTTTAATTCTTGCTTTCTTAGTCTAATTAGCATAATTTAGTTTAACTCACCATGCACCCTTAGATAAATAGGGTCGGGATTTCATTTCCGCCATTTTCGGGCCCCGAGCTCCGAAAACTAGGTTTAGTGCAAAATCGCGTTTAATTGAAACCGCGCGTATCAAAGTTGGATTGCTAAGCGTTTATCTTTCTTTGTCACGCAACGTTAGAGTTTATAGCGACAATCCGAATTTAATCCGCGTGTGATCATTTTTCAGTTAAATGTTTTATCTCGCAACTTTGGGTTAAATTCCTTCTTGCGTGATGTTTATGCTTAATTGAAAATGCTCGATTAGATTGCTTTCGAGCCTTAACTCTAGTTAGTAGTTGTTTCGATCCGTTTGGTAGAATGCGATCCCGATTCTCGCTTTCCTTTAATTTAGCGTTAACTTATTCTTTTCTTTTGTCACCATAACCACCTATCACCTTTTACACTTTTATTCCTGAAGTAATTAAACAATTAACATCTGAAATTTAATAACTCCCTGTGGATTCTCGATACCCGACTTACCGCTTTACTTGCTTGTCAAGTGTAGTTGTAGCTTAGGTTCTTTTGTATGTCGAGCGGGAGCCGAAATCAACGATAGTGTCCCTACACGAACACTCGGTTTCCCTCGCGTCAAAGGGACAAAGCAGACTCATCCGTAGGAGTGTACTAAAAAACAATAATAAAAAATACGAGTTAATTGGTCGCCAAATTAAATATCTCTATGAAAGAGCGAATGTGTGCATCGGACGAGACACAAATATGTAGGAGTCCAAAACTCACAATACATATATATATATATATATATATAATAAAGTAGAAAACTTATGTATGTCATAAGTTTGGTTCATGATGTCATCTTTTGAATTTTTTTTGCATTATCTATTTTACCCCTTACAAATTTGGATTCCCCCTCTTTTAACACACTCTAATTTGTTTCCCCCTTTTTTTCAAAATTCAAACACAAGGGTACAATGGTCCTCCCACTTTGTCCCTTACACTTATTTGTCTAAACCACACCCATTTCTCATTGCACTCCCTCACTTTATGCTCTCCATCAGTTCACTCTCTTTCCACGAGAATAGGGTTTCAAAACCTACATACAGCCTTCATCATTTTATGCCCCTTACCGCCGCCCCTAGGTAATCTTATTACACCCGTCTCTTACCCACGCAAATGCTCAGAGGGTTTTTCTAAACCTTTACTCTTTCCCAACTCCACACTTCATCACCTTCATCACCAGAGAAGCACCACGAGAGTCGTAAAAACGTCAACATCGATTTCTATTTTGGGGATTTTTGGAAGTTTTTCTCTCGGCCATCAAACGATGTTTGGAAATCGTTACCTTTAAGGATAACGATACAAAATATCGTGGAAATCGTGAAAACCAGTGGAAATCATGAAAACCAGTGGAAATCGTTTTGTCTGAAAATCAATAGCCTGAAAATCAATAGCCTGAAAATCGTGGAAATCGTGAAAACCAGTGGAAATCGTTTTGTCCCGCTTGAAATGTGTAAATGCGATTTCTATTTTGGGGATTCCAAAAATTCTAAAAATCATCGAGCACCATCAACCATCAAACGATTTCACATTTACTGATTTTGTTTCCTTTTTTTGTTTATCAAAATTGGACTTTGTTGATACCTTTTATTCATCGGCATGAAGGTAACGATTCAGCTACCATTTTATGAGTTGCTATTTTGTTCGATATCTGCCATTTTATGATTTGTAAACTTATATTTCTCAGTTTTTAGAAATGATTCGATTCAGTTATTTCTCAGTTGTTGCTATTTCTCAGTTCGTAGAGTTGTTATTTCTCAGTTCGTAAAGTTATATTTCTCAGTTGTTAGATATGATTCGTAAAGTTATATTTTGTTGCTATTTCTCAGTTGTTAGATATGATTCGATTCAGTTATTTCTGTTCATTTTTTGGGTTGTACGTATTCTCGGTTGTACTATTTTGAAACGATCTATACCTCTGTTGTATTTACCTTTGTTGGATTTGTTTGGACGGAACACCTATACTATTTTTGGGTTTTTTTGAAACCCAGATCTGTTTTGGGTCTCAGGAGATTCTCGATGGCTTGGACTACCTGCACTCGCATATACGAGTCATGTGTCATTCACCTAGATCTTAATTGGAGTAACGTCTTCATTAATGGCAATGACGATCAGGTATCAGTCTCTCTCTCTCTGTATAAATATAATTGTCGTTTTCTCTATTTGGTCATGCTTTCCTTTTTGGAATGCCTTAATAGTTTATGATAGTCTTTTCTCCAACTGTTTGAATAAGATATATATTGTGTGTAGGTTTGATTGAGGTTAAGCAATGTCAATGGAGGAATGTCAAGTCGATCTAGAAATCTAACTCAGAAATCTGGCTCCGATGAAATCTGGTGTGAAATGAAGTCGACCCACATGTTTTTTTTGGGTCGTTTACTGCCTTCTTAACCTCGGGCCGTTTACAGCCCTTTTTATTTTATAAAATGTAATTTATTGAACCAAAAGGCAACAGCCCAAACGTATTACAACAAGACCCAAACACAACAAACAAAAAAAGGCACTAAAAGCCCAACACGAACACCCAACTCAAACTACATACAAACCCGCAATCAACCATTTTGGTTGTATATGATGGTTAAGATGGAAATTTCAAAATATTCAAAAAGTTAGATATATGTAACTTAAAGAATACTTGCATTTTCATTTGAGTGCATTTGCATTTTGTTGTATTTGGATTGCGTAAGTTTATTTTATTTGAGTTCATTTGTAATGACTTTAAAAGGTAAATGTTGAATATAGTCCCCCTTTTATGTGTATATTCTTGGGATTGAATATTGTTGTTGGATTTTTTTATTTCTTAAATAGGGTGGATAATCCTATAAACAAAGGTGGTTATGTCCAAATTTTCTAAGTTGTTTACATATTTTTGTTACGACTTAAATTATTATTTAATGGCTATTATGTTATTTATATGAAGTCTTGGACGGGCTATTAATATTATTATTCGAGTATATTATAATTTTAAAAAACGTTTAAAGATTTGTGTTGTAAGAAAAATTGACTTCAATTGTTTGTATGTACATGTATGTGAAAAAAGTTTCAAAAATTACTTAAATTGTATGTATATATGTATGTGTGTGTGTGTGTATGTATGTATGTATGTCTGTACGTTTATATGCAAAATTACATGACGTATGGTCCAATTAACGACGCACACTTTCAAAAAATTTCGTCGTGACTTAAAAATGATAGAGAGGCTTGACTTAATCACACAGTACTCATTTATCTCAAAACTTTTATTTATTTTTTTCTTAAAATCTGACTTTCAACTTAAAAAAAAAATTGTCCAATTAAAAAACATAAATATACACTATATATAAATATATGTAAAAATATCTGTTAAAATTATGTTGTAAATACATCATTGTGTTAATTTTTTTTACCTAATGCAAATTAATTTAAAATTATATAATGCGATTATGAATCTTTTATTTTTTTAACTAACATGATCATGACTCAAATAAAACGCGATGTGACATGTAGTCGATTTTTTTTCATACTGTTGGTGTGGAGCATTTTTTATTATTTTGAAAATAATTTTTACTATTTAGAAAAAATGGTCAACACCAACGGCATTAAAAAAATACGATTTCATGTCACGTCATGTTTTATTTGGTTCGTGATCATGTTTGTTAAAAAAATAAAATATTCATAATCGCATTGTGTAAATTTTTTAAATGATCCATTATCAAAAAGTCTCTCAAATATTTTTTTAATACACATTTAATCAAAGTATTTTTATTTTATTCCACAAAGTCCATCAAACACCCATTTAATCAATATTCTCTTATTTTTAAAGGTCCAAGCTAACGGCACATGTTGAGTGATTTTATATAGTGAATCAAAAAATATTCGAGGGATTATTTTGTATATGATTCAAAAAATTAACACAATAATGTATTTTAACACATATTTTTTTATATCTATAGCGTGTATTTATATTTTTTAATTGAAATATTTTTTTAACTTGAAAGTTATATTTTAGAGAAAAAATGAATTTATAGAGTGACAGAATAAATAAATAAATATTTTTGTTTTTACTGTTAGGATACACTTAAGGAAAAAAATGGGTAGTATAAGATTAAAAGACATGCTGGTGGTATATTAATGATGTGGCAATGTCACATCATTAAGTTTGAGATTTATGTAAAAAAAAGGGTTGCTGTAATCGTGCTCATAGAAATATAGCTGCTTTGTTGTATTTTGATTCAATTGGGGATAAAGAGGAGACAAATTCATCAATTTCAAAGTGCATACCACTATTTAGGGGTGGACAAAAAAAATACCGACCCGAATGGACCGATTGGACCGAACCGGACCGAACCGAAAATTAAGGCTATTTTGAAACCGGTCCGAAAATCGGTTCACAAAAACTAAAAACCGATTAAACCGGTCCGGTCCGCGGTCCACTATATTAAAAGACCGATTTGGACCGGATCGGACCGATTCCTATATATATATAATAAAAATAATGTTATTGTGTTTCTTATGTATAGTTTTTGAATTAATGTATATAACTTATGAATTTAATTCAGAACATTTTATATATGTATAGACATTTTTTTATTTGGATTAAAAAAACCCATGTAAATATCACTTGGAGTTTCGAGTATTATTTTTTTGTATATATATTTGTGAGAAAAATAGATAAAAACATTCATAATATGTACATATATATAAAATAGAGTCAGGACCGAATTTTACCCCGGACCAAACCGAAAAAAGCCTGGACCGAATTAGTAGGTTAACCGAATTAATCGGTCCGGTCTCGGTCCAAAAAAATTAAGGACCGAATATTCGGTTCGGTCCAAAAAATAGGCAAAACCCGGACCGGACCGGACCGTGCCCACCCCTACCACTATCCATGAAGGGTTCGTTTATTAATAAGCCAAAATTGAGTCAATGAGATCCCCTGTGTTCGAGGGACCAAGATTATCATCCGTTGGAGTTGACAGTTTACGAAGCACATCAGCTAACGATAGTAAAAGAATCACAGAGCCGTGTTTGGGGAAGAAACAATCGAAGAGACTAGATTCGTGTGTATTACTTCTTATTTACATTTTCATTTCGGTTTACTATTTTTTCTTATGTTTTGATTTCTTATGTACTTAACTTGAAGATACGTATCCATAGTTGATATGGTTGTGTTTATCAAGTATGATAAGGGGAATTTGAGCAAGAAATCCCATTTTTATCAGAACCAGAAATCAGAGTTTTTTTGTTGCATTGAAATGAGAAAGAAATCAAGTATGAGAAGGGGAATCAAAGATTGATTGTAAATATGAGAATCTAGGAACGAATGTGAAATGTTCAAATAGTAGCAGAACTATATGTTGAAAAGGATATTTATATGTTCAAATACTTTATGACTTATTTTCTAATTTTCCATTTGTTTTCCTCACAGGTGTTTAAGATAATACATGTACAAATTTGTAAATATGACCAATTTGTTTATAGGACTATTAGTATCGTTGTTGTTCAAGTTTTTTTTATTTCTTAAACAAGGCGAATAATCATATAAACGAAAGAAGTTTTGTCCAAATTTAATTTATTTATTGATATATTAGTTGTATTTCGACAAGTTGAGTTAAATTGATGTTGTTTATATGAGGTCCAAGAAGGACTAAATTTTCTAAATTGTTTACGCATTTGTGTTGCATAAAAAAGTTTGACTTAAATTTACACGATTCAATACTTTGATAATATACACTTATAATATATAAAACATTTATTATTTACATTAAACACGATTGAATACTTTTAACAATTCTCAGCGTGCCTTCAGGCACGGGCATACCCTAGTATATATATATATATATATATATATATATATATATATATATATATATATATATATATATATATATATATATATATATATATATATATATATATATATATATATAAACGAAAAAGGGAGGACTCGAATCTCGGGATTGACCCAAGATGCCTACGTAGCCCAAAGGGCATCAAAGTCCATGTAGTTCGCTATTAGCATAGGGGTGGGGTTCATCCATAAATCCAAATGTGGACTCCTCTTATGTGTATGTGAAGAAAATGTGTTTTAAAAGTGAAAATGTAAAAATAGAAATCTCATTTTTGGAGCATATTGATAAACACTTTTTTTATATTTTTTGGGGTTTTTACGAAAATAAGTTATGTGCAATACTACTGATAACGAGTAAAGATTTATGGATGTAGGATGATGAAACAAAAACATAAAGTATAAATAAGATGAATAACACTAAAATGGATAAACTAAAGAAAGGGGTTAAGAAATAGACCTCCTTATGGGTGGCCTCCAGATTAGAGCCTTTCAAAGATTCATTAAGCTTCGCTCAAGCTGGAGAGTTTACTGGAGTCAAACGGAACCCGGGAGCCCGGTGGCCTCCAAATCAGTACTTAAAGTAAAACGGATCATTCGTCTGAACCATGAAGCCAATTTGCGCATGGGACGAATCATTAGAAAGTGAATTTAGAGCCCTTTAAAGACTGGAGAGTTGATCGACGTCAAACAGAGCCTGAGGGCTCGCATGGTCTCCAAGTCAGTACTTAGAGTATAACCTAGGGTTTATGGTGAACGGATGAGAGCTAAAGACCTAAGGAAGTTCTTGGGGGTCCTAGGATGGGGTGATTACAATTATCATAGTTCATCTTTAAATGATATTGACTCATTCACTATCAAACACTACACCAAAAATAGTAATCTGGCATGGTTTAAAATTGTGCCAGATCAAATCTGGCACGGTTTTGAACTGTGCCAGAACCAAGTGTTCCAAAATGTCAATTTTTTCTGGCAC
This sequence comes from Sambucus nigra, assembly GCA_949130495.1. NCBI lineage: Eukaryota > Viridiplantae > Streptophyta > Magnoliopsida > Dipsacales > Adoxaceae > Sambucus > Sambucus nigra. Next base: position 286,287,772 of record OX422209.1, on the reverse strand, counting down.
GGTTTAAAAGTGTGTCATATTTAGCCAAACAGGAACACGTCTGAAATACTATAAAACCGGGCTAGAATTTGATATTCCTGGCATACTTTATAATTGTGCTAAATCGAGTACATTTTGGAACACTTTGGCAAAATTCAAAATCGTTCCAAAATTTGATACACTTTGGCACGATTTTGAGCTGTGCCAAACTTTTGGATCAAAGAAAAAAATAATTATAAATAATATTACCTAAAAAAATAGCAACATTTCCACTATTTTTTGTACCTATTTTAGAATAGCAAAGATTCAATAATAATATAAAACCAGCATGGCCAAAATAGTATAACAACAATACAAATAGTCTGCAACAACACTGATAAACATCCAGACAATAAGTCCACCAAAAATTAATGGCTCAAATTCCATTAATATAAAATTCATGTCAATACATATGAAATTCATCTCAATACATGAGGAAATTTTAATTTTATCTCAATTCATGTCGATACATATTAAATTCATCTAAAATTTTATAGTCTTCTCTTCAAGCAGCACTAACGTGTTTATCTTCTCATTTATCAAGCAGCACTGGTTCGCCCTTACATGCACAACCATCGAACTTCCAATGAGTTCCAACCTATAAAACAAACAAATAAAAAAGAGTAATTAATTCTTATCATTTGACAAGATTGAAGGCTAACAATTTGATAGGGACTAACATATATTTTTTCAATCACACAAGATCTGACAAATGCATTGACTATTCCCGTAAAATGGGGTGCATTGCCCTCAACTTTCAAGCAAGGGCAATGACCTCAACTTTAAAAGACAAAAAATTTATGTAATCCAACTAATAAAAAGAGATGATAAAAAACATACATAATCCTAGTATAAACTCAAGAAACTTATATTATGTTTAGGATAGTCTCACGTACCTATGGAACTCTAAGTACAAACAACGGAACACTAATGACAATTCAAGGTCAACGTTACATAAAGATGACATGTAAAATATTGATCTAAACAATATCTATTTAAGAACTATAACAAATATTTTTTGGAACAATATCTCATTGAGTAAAGCCAATATTAAACACACCCACAGTGAAAATTTTACCTACCAAAGTCGCTGACAACAATGAAATCATCAGAAAGTAATATTTCCACAATACAGTTTAGATGGATTAATATTTAACATTATAGTTTAGATGGATTAGGCGGTCATAATCAACGGTCGTACTTGACTAGTAGCATTGTTCTAAGTTCCTTCACTTTTCCCCAGCCTCCAACCTATTCAGTGTTAGTGAAAGCTACAATCGTACCCCATGAAGAACTTTGTATTGGGTCCTCCACTTTGGCGCCCCAAGAAGAGCTTCCCACATATTCATATTACAATAGAGAAGAATAAGCTTCAGTACTTAGTAAATAGTAAGTTTAAAATGGATGAAGTAATAATTTTACAGACATCGCATGCCAACCATACCTTTGTTTAGATCCTGATCAGAGTTGAGAACATTTCCAAAACCAGATTCAGGCTAAAGCTGCAAACCAAGAATAGAATCATCAAAATGTTGGTTTAGTTTTTATTCCTTCTAGTATATACGTAGGTTTAATATAACTGTTATGTAACCTTTTTAAATAACAGTTATATTAACTGTTATATAACAGTTTATATAATTATTATATAAACAGGTTATATAACTAACAAAATGAAGAGAAGAGGCAACCCAATGATATCAACTAACAGAATGAATATAACTCCCAATATAACATAGTATTGAGAACATTTTTCTAAACTCAATTTCACTTCGGATCAATAACTGGTCATTAATTTAATGAATGTTTCCCCTATCTGAACTTGATGTGGGGGGGAATATTAGATTCCATAGGATGGTAGAGTTATGCACAGAGTCATATGTCCCGACAATAGTGTTGAACACAAGTAAATGATTATAACTAAAAAACCAGATGATGTCGAATACATGAAAAAACACTTCAAAAATTCAGAAACAAACTAAAAGAAATAACTAAGGTCATTATATAAATTCTAAGCACAAACTCAGTACCAAAATCACGAAGAATTATTCGTCTCTCGAGGATCATCGAAGCAGGCATGGTAATAATAATCTTATAACCCTTAGATAATGCCATCTATTATATATAGTAGTTTAAAAGAAGGATCATAATCATACAATGTTTGTCGATTGAAGAGACACTATGTACCTAAATACACTGGCCCTTGGATCCATTAAGACCTCTCGTGTTGATCTGAAACCAAAATAGCATTAACGACGTTACTTGTAATACATTTCTACAAGGTGAGTTTTATAGTTCATTAATTTTGTTTGTAAAAAACATTGATTGAAATACTATATGATTGTCCATGAATTTATGGACTAATTTAATATATTATGGTATGTTTGATTGAACATAAGTTCCATCAAGAACTAGCTAGTGAAACTTACATCAAAGAACACAACATTGCGATAAGAATATCGATTGTGGAGATCATTACCTTTAAACCTATATATGAAGGGTGGATTGGTAAGAACCGTAAAGACTCAAACCTATATATGACATTTTACAACAGTAACCAAGTATCAGGAACATAAGCAATGAAAATTTAATTACATTCATAGCACTATCCTTCTTCATGTCCAAGCAAAATATTCACAACTTTTATGAATAAACTTACCATTACTTTCATAGCACCAAATTTCTTATGCTGTTAATAGCCAGGTATTTTCTCACGCGAAACATACACCAGCATAGGTAGCTCCATTCCTTCAGCATCAAGTGCACCGAAACTTCATAGATAAACCTTGATAGCGAAATAGAAAGTGTGTTAGTTATTTGATTGACAAATAAAAAGTAAAATTAAGTCAACAACTTTTATCCAAATTCATAGCATTTTTGGAATCTGATATATTTTTTTCCTACCGATCTTGGCATGATAGGTACAACTTTCAAGTTATAAGTAACTTAAATAAAATATCAAGTGGCACTTCACTTACATTCGAGCATTCAAGATCGAATGAGACAAGCATAATTTAAACAATAACCTTATATGATTAATTATATACAAAGAGTAACAAAATACTTAAAGTCGTACATAAATTCGATTCTTACATGTCATGAGCAGGGAAGACCCACTCAATTTTTGGACAAAAGTTTATTATTTACTTGTTAAAAGAAAGACATAGATACCAAGGGTAAGCAATACATGTGTGCGCACACGTACGCAAGAACACTTAAAAAATGAAACAAAGCATGGGAAGATTGAGCGGGATATGCTTACAGGATGCCTAAGAAGAAATGCATCCACCCTCTCTTCAGGATCAATTGAATGGGTACTGTAAAGGTGATAGGAGAAGTAGTGTCTGGTGTAAGTCGCCACCAAAACTATGTCGGGCGTGAACTAAATAAAATATCATTCTTAGCATAAGGCATATATGAGACATAAATAAATCAATCCACAAGATAAATAATTGAATCAATCCCAAATGATAATAAAAACTGAACGATAAAAGGTCCATTACATGCTAAAACTTCGAATAAATCCAATCTCGAAAAATGATTTAATTAAAACTAAGTAATAATCAACTGTGAATAATCCAACTGAAATCCTCTAACAACTTTGGAACCGGATGGCCCAATCAAAACCATAAACTGTGTCTCAATGTAAATACAAAGGAAAGAAAGTCCAACTAAATAAAGCGATAGAATTAATAAACTCTAATTGCACCTCCAAACAATATCCAATAAATCCTATGCAGCTACTCCAACACTAATACTTAAAAATGTTAGTTAACGCACGAGGTCAGATCCCCGAGCACAAATACACATTACTCCCCTCAAATAGGATCCATGAATCTAGACAGTATCATTATACGTAATAAATATCACAATAAAGTATTTTAATTACGAAGATAATTAAACGCGGGGAAGATAAATTACTAACCACCCCCAAAAATTCTGATAAAAACACACCAATATCATTTTAATTATCCCACAGCCCCAAAGCATTAATTTAATTAAATTAACCCAAAATTATTATTGTTATCACTTTTCATTACGGTGTTCCTCCCACCCCGGGTGGTAATCCATCAAAGTGTCACACTTCCCCTTGTCAATAGCCAGCCGAATCCGTTTAAACCGTCGGTTTCCCGCAATATGACAAGGTTCCACACACGACACGACATAAATCGCCCAAGATGACCTGTTTAAACTATCGGTCCCTGACACATTATGTAACCACAAATTTTAATACCCATTTTTATCTTAGTCATTAATTCTCATTTTCTCAATTTCATAATTAACAAATTACTCCACCCTTTTAATCGATGTGAGATCCTCAAAATACCCCTTAGTCCCATACCTAAGGGTTCCCAAAGTACATATACGTCCTATCCTACGTATAAGATAAATTTACAACATTTACTCGTCCTAGTCTCATGCTTAGGTTAGCGTGACGACGATAAAATACTAAAAATCAGCCCACCCCTGATATGATAAAATCGCGATAATCTACCCTAACTAGTCCTATACCTAGAAGGTGTAAATCATCTAAAGGCCTACCCACTAGTCCTATACCTAGAGGGCATCCTAAAATATAGGGAGAGCATGGAATACCCAACAATAATTCGTCATAATGGAATTAAAATACCAACAAGTTGCACATTAACACATAAATAATCAACATGTAAATCTGTGCATGAGTTCAATTTAATTAAAACTTAATTTAATTATCCAATCGTCATAGTCACGCAAAATCTCATTTATTATTTTAATTTAATTAACATGTGAATTCCTCATTTACATAACAAGATTTCAATTTCCATGATCTCTACACAATTTCTATGAGTTATATACCCCCGAAATCATTTAATTCAAAACAAGGATTTTTCTACATGCAACCTACACCATAAAAACCCAAAATCCACTCATTAATACTGCGTACCCAAGGGTTATGAATATTATTCATATTAAAAGATTTTATAAAAATAGTCCAAGAATTAGTTATCACTATTTCTAATTAAGTCACTAATCTCTTTTAAGAAAACATGAGTAAAGGTTTAGGTAACACTTAAAACGCATAATACCAAAGGAAATGTATAGATTATTCATGTCTGAGATTAGTTGGAATAAAAATCTGAGGTGACGGTTGTATTCCTCTTGAGAAAAAACCAATTAAATCTTCAATAGTTCAAGTATTGGAAGAAATTCGAGCAACAAAGATCAAGCATTGAACGAAGAGTGACTGGATGGATCAATCGTTATCCATGTCGAAGTCATGGATCAATATGAAAATGGTCTTGAGCATCTTAATTGGGGTCATTCTATGCTATGTCCAATTCGACTCTAGTATGGTTGGTGTCCATTCTTAGCATAAGTTTAATAGTTCAATAGGTGACATAGTTTGGAGGTAATATTATTATAGTTCCTTTGAAGGTGACCCATTTTCCAAAAAAAGACTTTTATGTTCTACACATGTCATGTGTGATATGTGGTAAAGTTTTGTTACTTTTGTTCTGGCCCAGAACCCATTTTTAAAATGACAATGTTAATCACCTTAACATATATTCTCTTAGAGCAATCAGAGTAATTATGTAACTAGGTTGCTTGCTAGAAAACCAAAAGCTGAAAAATGAAATTACATGAAACAAATTGCTAAGTTATGTAAAAAACCAATTCGTGGTATATGATAATCTAGTTAGACATATTCCTACATGTATGTGGTAATTTAAACTCCATGTGTGGCCATCCCCGGATATATCCCCTCGCGACGGGAGAGGATCCCTCTAGGTCCCGCGCGTCCCTCCCCGGAGCGCTTCGGCCGACGTCGACGAATGAGGTGAAAAATGTAGAAAGATAGAGTCGCCAGTCTATTTTACAAAAAACAGACAAAAGAAAAGGGATCCACCCCGAAGGACATCATCCAAAGACATACTGATACATACGAAACCAAAATGATTCGAAAAGGGTCCGGAGGCTAAGTTACGAAATGGGAAGGTGTTAGGCATCCATTCCACCCTTACGGTCTCTCATGGGTTGTTTCTATTTTCCTTTATTTACCCATGATATGTGTGCATGTGTATACGTAGTGGAGATAGGAATCATTGGCTTGTATCATGGAAGAGATAAAGCGAGTCATCCATAGGAAATATTATAAAATAGGATTTATGCGATTATCCTAGCGTCGATCATTATAGGGTAATTAGGAATGTGGGGGGTTTGAGGTTAAAGAAGAAGGGAAATAGTTAGGTGTGGTAAGGGTGTAGGTAGATAGTGTGTATGATAGGATGTGTTTGGGTGTGAGTGGATTGTAGGGTAATTAGGTGTGAATGAGGATTGTGTTGTGTGTAGTGTAGTGTATGGGAGGTGTATGATAAGTGTGCGTGTGTTTAATTTGGACCCTTAAAAAATAACATTAACTAACTAAAATAAAAATTAGTAAAATAAAATAAAAACCTAAAAAAAATCCTATTCTAAAATAAAACAAAGACTCAAATAAAAATTGGAACTTAAAAAGAAATAAAAATAGAAATCTATTAAACTAAAAACTAAAAACTGAAATCCTAAAAAAAAGTAAAATTTAATAAAACTAATAAATAAATGAAATCCTAAAAATTATAATCCTAATAAAATAAAAACTAATCAAAATCAAAGTAAAATAAAATTATACTAATTAAAATAAAATAGAAAATAAAATCTAGAAAATAATAAATAAATCTAAAATAAAACGACTCAAACTAAAAATCTAAAAAGGGCACAACCTAAACATACACGGGGCTCGGGGTCGGTTTAGGCTCGGTTTAGGGTAGCTAGGATACGGGACAAGGGTATTTAGTTCCATAATCCGCACAATTGCCTTGAAATACGCGTTTGAACATCGCAACGTGCATTCGACCTACAAGATAAACATTTAAGCACATAAGACCCATATTGCCGAGAATTAGCAACTAAAGTACGTCTATTCGGGGTATTAAATGTACAGTTTTGGGTGCTTATCAGAAGTGCCTTCCCACAAATTTGAAACAATTTTTCTTTTGTGGACTTCTCATTAACCTCCAATAACCTTTCTCTAAAATGTATAATATATTGCATCAACTCCTCAGACGGATTCTGTCTCTTGGTCTAAGTGTCTTAGAGTGAATTTGTCTTCAGCCAAAAAATAACTTCTAGAGAAATTACATGTGCATATCTTCCCAAGTTGGAATACTATTAGGAGCCAAGTGTGAATACCACAATTAGGCTTTTACCATTAGGGTTTTCGAAACTCTCTCAGTTTTAAATTCTGGACATTGCAATGTACACCAAGGTACTCCAGAAACCTTTTAATATGCTTTTTTGGATTCTCTCTTTTTCGTTGAACTTTATAAACTTTGGTACAACATACCCCTCGAGGTATATTATCTCATTGAGATTGTCTGGGTAAGATTTTTTTCATTTCCTCATACATTTTGATTTTAGAAATAATGTCACGAAAAAAAATCAAATTAATTTGATTTATATGATATGTCATATTGTTTTTGTGTTGATTTTTAAATGAAGATGTGTTAATATCAACTTATGATCCGTGCTAGTCATGTTAGTCATATTGTATCCATGTTTGCGTGACTTTTGGAGATGATTTTGTGCACGCCCTTGCTGATACTACTCGCGTGACTTTTGGAGCTGACTTGGGTTTGCTTGTGCAACCTTCTTCTTTTCTTTGTTCTCCTTGGGGTTTGGGGGTTGCTCGCGTGCCCACTTTGCGTGGGTACTTCTCACATAACCGTTCAATACTTATAAGGTTGATTGTTTATCCCTCTGAAATTGTATAAGAGGGTGGTTTAACAAAGCTCCTAAACCATAGGAATGACTCCCAGTAAAAATTCAATACTTATAATTAAAGTGTCACTTCAATTTTTTGCAACCCAATAGCATTATCTCGCCAAATTTTGGAAGCACCACAACAAGACAATGAATAGCACACACATCCCCATTCTCAGCCATTTTACGTGGAAAATGGATTCACCTTCACCAATTAACTAAGAAACTATAATCCGTAATGTACACACATAGTAATTTAGAGTATTTGGATGACCAAATTCCATAATCGTTGTCTACCACGCTCATTTACAATGACCGACCCTAAAAAATGACACATAATCCATGTACATCTCGTCAAGAGCAATGATTTCAGAATCCACAAAATTTCAAAACTTTAGAATTTAGCAATGGCACTTAAAATATCCAGTAATAACAAAAGCGCGAATGGATAAGATAATGGCTTCTTCATTATTTACGTTATAAATAAAGACAGGGCATTCCTCAACATGATTGATAGGATATTGTCCTATAACACCCTATAAGGACCCCAACCTAAAAGAGTAATCCTTTATATTGGGAGAGTGAGAAATTTTCAAGCCCTAGTGGCCAACTCCCTCCCTATTTAAAATATTGATAACCTTTAATGGGAAGTGATTTTGCAATTTATGACATATTAGTTTCCACCCCCCTCCCAATTGATAAGCACTCCTATGCAAAGGATGCATGACTATAAAAGATACCATGTTAAGATGATAAGGATAAAGTACATCTCAAGAGAGGATCTCATGATAAATTGTATAAATAAAAGGTAACCTATAGGGGGGATGTTAAAAATATTGGATAAAACCCCTCCTAAGTTGTAATCTCCCTCATATTAATAAAATATCTATTTTATCCCTTCCTTCCACTTGATGTGGGCTATTTTCCCAACCATGCATATGTTGTGTTCTCCTTGTGTGAATGGACATCGATCTCATAATATTTTATCTTTTCTTGTCTGATTGTGTACTCTTAATTTGTGGGTTTGTGAACTTAACTTCATAACATCAACGTATCTCTTTGAAGTCCCAAAGCCTACATCATTGCATATCTTATCAATGACCTTAATCATCATTAAGACCTTTGGTTAGGTGTTTTGATCCCTAACATGCATCCGATAGTTTATGGAGAGTTATTTTGTAGGTTTCTTATATCATTTGTCTTAACTAAAAAATACTAACTGTCAATAAAAGGTTGAACAGACTAAGTTCCGGAAAAAACCACTAAAACTCTTACCAATAGGGATTAACAATCATACAAAATCCTTCCACTAGTATGAGGGTCACTAGTTCTTCAAACATTTTTAAATCGTCTGAAAGTGCACCATAAAATCAAAGTCTCTACTTTTAATACAATACACATATGATCTTCTTGAAAAGTATACAAGGACAAAAAATAGTTAGCCTACATAAATAGGGATACTAAAGGAAATGTATAAATCAAAACATGGATAGAAACTGTAAAGATGGGACTGAATCTATTCCCATGCGTTTTAAACTCGTTCCTAATGTTTTTCTTACTCTAAACCTCTATCCAAGATGAAATTTAAAATAGGATAACCCTCCATTAATTCAAGGTTAATTAGGTATGTGCTAACCCTAATGAGCATAAGATGTCATCACCGCATCATTGGAAAGCCATGTTCATTCCCATGTCTAAACTCATTAAGACTTGATGATTTTATGAGATTTGTGATGGGTGTAAACTATTTCATTGAACTCATGGTTATTTTTTTGATGTATAAAATGGAAATCTAACAATATCAAAATTTGTTGGGATAATAGAGCTCCGGTAATGGATTGGACAACTCATATTTAAATCATATAATATATTTATTATTGGCCTGACCAACTTCATCCTCCTTAACCTCTATGTCTTGGTGCAATATGCCAACTTTCTTAACTTGCTTATTGGTGGAAGAAGGGGTCGTCTCAATTTTCCTTAACAATAGAGGGAACCTCATGGTGACAAAATATGAATCAGAGTGTTCATATATGACGGAATTATTAACAAAGGATGATTGGGATGAGAATAGTATGGGGTCTATGTATCCACATCCTTAGGACAAGCATACAAGTAAAGACGCTGGTCATAAGGAAATCGTGGCCCAAGGAGAAAACTAATAATCACTCCCTTTTTATAAGTTAACATATAAAGTTGGTCTTCCCAAAACTCAGGAATTATGAAATCATTAAAAAAAATTAAGCCCTAGGGATGAAACAATTATTTTCGTATTAACCGTTAAAGAAGGGAAAAAATAAAGTAAATGATTTATTTTTTTCTCCTAGTAATATTTTCTCGAAACACGTGCAAAATAACCCTCACAAAGATCTAGCGAGATAAAAATTTTAATTTCTATATGTTTGCTATCGTTGATGAGCAACAAAGTGCAGAGAAAGGGAATAATATAGTTACAATATTCAAACAAAATTAAGAACTGTTGGAAACACCTGTCTTCAACACCTGTTATAAGAGTGCAAAATTGAAGTGGCTTTTAAGAGTTTGCCCCACATCGGTAGTGCCTCTAAAATGAGTTGGGTATATTTACAATTTATTTGGAACAAATGGACAAGTCCTTTGGGTATTAGATGTTTTGTGTGTATGGGTGGGGGACTTATTGGGCGAAGTCACACACGCGCGCCCGCCATCGCCGTCCGTCCGGGGCGGCCCGTGTCCGGGTATTTCTTGAACAAATAAATTGATGGTTTTTTGGGCTTAAAATTAATTATTAACGGTAATTTTTCTGGAATAAAAATGTGGTTATTAACAGTTGAAAAAAATCCTCCAACTCAAATCGTTTTCCAAAATTTTCTCTCCCACTTGACCCACGTTTGTTTTTTCCCATTAACTTTAATAATTTTTTGCAATAAAAAGGAGGTTAAGACCTCTGTTTTTCGACACAGTTCTCAGAAAACAAAAATCCTTCTGCTATCCAAAAATATTTTCTCTCCATTTTATCCTGGGGGTGACGAGGCTACTGAGACTGGTGGCACAATTTGGGCAGATCCGCGAAACACCTTAAAGAGAGCGACATTGTCCGCGACTCAGTCGTATTCCAGACTATACCTGCTTTCGAGTTTTCTTGTTCTTTCTGTCTCGGATTTATTTGCTCCAAAATTGGGTAATTTTGTTCCTTAATTATGCATTTAATTTACTGCTGCTACAACAATTTTAAGGTGTTACTATTCTGCTATGGACGAAATTGACTCTAGCAACCTTAACAAGCCTTACAAATATGAAGACACCCATTTTAAACGTTGGAGCAAAAAATTACTATTTTATTTAACTACGAAAAAAGTCGCATCATGTGTTCAATTTGACAAACCTGTAGTAAATAATCCACCTAATGTTGAGGAAAGCAAAACAATTAGAACTTGAGAGGAAAATAATTTTCTGTGCAAGAACTATATTTTGAATGCTCTAAGTGACGAACTTTATGACTATTATGCCAATTATAAAACTGCAAAAGATGTTTGGGATGCACTGTTTAAAAAATATGACACGGAGGAGGCGGGTGCTAAAAAATATGCCGTCAATCGTTCTTTGAAATTTCAAATGACGGATGACAAATCTATTGTTGCTCAAACCCATGATTTACAAATGATTGCCCATGAAATTATTTTCGAGGGCATGGCTTTAGATGAGCAATTTCAGATGGCTGTAATTATTGATAAATTGTCTCCACTATTTAAAGAGTTTAAAAATATTTTGAGGCATAAGTCTAAAGAATTTTCACTAGAGTCACTCATTACTAAATTGAGAATTGAGGAGAAATCCTGAAAATAGGACTATAAAGATGAAATTCTTGTTGTGTCTAACAACAAAAATCGGAAAAAGAACCACACTCCAGTTGTTTTAAAGGCAACGGAAAAAATATGAAAAATCAGAAGAAGAGCCACAACTAGAATTTTAAAAATCACACTCAGAAGAATAAGAACACTAGAAATGGACAATCTAGCAACTCGGGACAATTTCTCCATTTGAAGTGTGACAAGCCTGGCCATATGGCTCGCAAATGTCGCAATGTGCCACAAGCACAAGCGAATTTGACCGAAGAGGACCTATGTGCTATGATTTCAGAAATCAACATGGTTAGTGGTGCCGAAGGGTGGTGGTTGGATACTGGCACTTTTCGCCATATCTGTTATGACCGTACTCTGTTTAAGACTTTCTGAGACTGCAGATAAGAAGGTGTTGTTGGGTGATTCTCACTCCATTGAGTTTGCTGGTACTGAAAATGTGGAATTAAAGTTCACTTCAGGAAAGACTGTTATCCTCAAAGATGTTCTTAACACTCCCGAGATAAGGAAAAATTTGGTTTCGGGTTATCTTCTCAACAAAGCTGGCCTTACTCAAACTATTGGTGTTGATTTATTTACTTTGACCAAAAATGGAATTTTTGTAGGCAAAGGTTATGCCACTGATGGGATGTTTAAGTTGAATGTTGATGCAATGAACAAAATTTCTCCTTCTGCTTATATTGCTTGTTCATTTAATATTTGGAATGCTAGGCTTTGTCATGTTAATAAACGACTTGTTAAAAATATGAGCACTTTAGGATTAATTCCAGAATTATCATTAAATGATTTTGAAAAATGTGAATGGTGTAGTCAAGAATAAATCACTAAGACACCACATAAATTTATTTTTAGAAAATTTGAACCACTTGATTTAATTCATTTGGATATTTGTGAATTGGATGGTGTCACAACTAGAAATGGCAAACATTATTTTATAACTTTTATTGATGACTTTTCTGATTATTCATTTGTGTATTTAATGAAAAATAAAAGTGAAGCGTTTGACATGTTTAAAATTTTCCTAAATGAAATTGAAAATCAATTTAATCGAAAAATTAAAAGGTTACGTAGTGATAGAGGCACCGAATATGATTCTGGGCCATTTATTGAATTTTATAATACCCACGACATTATTCACGAAAAAAACTGCCCCTTATTCGCCCGAAATGAACGGTAAAGTTGAAAGAAAAAATAGGACATTAACTGAATTAGTTATTGCTATTTTATTAAATTCGGGGGCTACCTCACATTGGTGGGGAGAAATTATTTTGACAGTGTGTCACGTACTTAATAGAATTTCTAAGACTAAAATGAAAATATCTCCTTATGAAATTTGAAAAAATATTAGGCCCAACGTGTCATACTTTAGAACGTGGGGGTGTTTAGCCTATGTACGTATACCCGATCCTAAAAGGTCTAAATTAGCGAGTAGAGCATATGAGTGCGTTTTTATAGGCTATGCTATTAATAGCAAAGCATACCGATTTTATGACTTGAAAAATCAAGTAATTATTGAATCAAATGACACCGATTTTTATGAAGATAAATTTTCTTTTAAATTGAGAAATAGTGGGGGCGAGTCATCCACTAATATTTCTTTAAATAAGAATAAAGAAAATAATGAATCCATTTTAGAACTTCGAAAAAGTAAAAGGGCTCGTGTGGAAAAATATTTTGGTCCCGACTTTTATGCTTACACTTTAGAGGAGGATCCCAACACTATTCAAGAAACTTTATCTTCTTTAGATGCCGATTTATGGCAAGAGGCTATTAATGATGAAATTGATTCTTTGGAAACAAATAAAACTTGGCATTTAGTGGACCTTCCTCCTGGGTGTAAAACAATTGGGTGTAAATGGATTCTTAATAAAAAATTAAAACCTGATGGCACTGTTAAAAAATATAAGGCACGTCTTGTTGTCAAAGGTTTTAGACAAAGAGAAAACGTAGACTTTTTTGATACATTTTCACCCGTGACTAGAATAACGTCTATACGTGTACTGTTTGCTATAGTTGCCTTAAATGGTTTAATTATACACCAAATGGATGTTAAAACTGCATTTTTAAATAGAGAATTAGAAGAGGAGATTTATATGTAGCAACCTAAAGGTTTTATTGTACACGGTCAAGAAAATAAAGTATGTAAATTACTTAAATCTCTTTATAGATTCAAACAAGAACCTAAACAATGGCATGATAAATTTGATAGCCTAGTCATCTGTAATGGGTTTAAAATAAATGAAACTGACAAATGCATTTATTATAAATATGTTGAGAACATTTGCACTATCATATGTCTTTATGTTGATGACTTGCTAATATTTGGTTCTAATATTCATGCCGTAGAAAATGTTAAATCATTATTGTGTGTCAATTTTGATATGAAGGATTTGGGTGAAGCTAGTGTAATATTGGGAATTAATATTACTAGGTCAGAAAAGGGAATTTCTTTGGATCAATCTCATTACATTGAGAAAGTTTTAAAGAAATATAATTACTTTGATGTAACACCCCGCCCGCCCGGGGAGAGCGAACGGAGCGCTACTATCGATAAAACTAAACTAATCCACAAATAACAAGGTATAGAGCATCTAAATCCCACAATAAAACAAGAAACCACTAATCTCAAATCTCTTCGAATAACTACTAAGTCTCTCGAAATAATTACAACAGCTAACTATCTCAATACTAAAATGAATCTCCAATGCTCTATACATTAAAATAAATAAATACAAGTCTTCTCTCTTGTATTAAAAATCCTTCCCAAAAATAATCCTCGCTAAAAATCAATCTCTATAGCGCCCCAAAATCCGCGCTAACCTGCCACTAAAAGAAAATATGGGGAAGTACACAATACAACAGGAAAGATGCTCAACAAATATGTTAGCGATGAATAAAACGCAACAATACGACTACGAATACTCAAATCAAATAATGCAAATCTCAATAGCATTTTATCAATAAATTTCTCAACAACACATTAACCGGAGTCACCAGGCCTCACCATACCGCGCCATACTTTATCAAGTAGCCGGAAAAAGAGTCTTGGCGGGTGCCCAACATCAGTGCCATATTAAAATCTCATGACAGCGTGCTCAAACAACATGAATAATAACTCGTGAATGAAAATAATTCCAACAATTATTTTTCCAGATTTCCAAGAATTTAACAATTCAAAATATGAGTTCAATTAACAAGAATTCAACGGAATAAACACTCGCGAGATTTCAGGAGCATATTGTGTAAAACTCCATACCTTAAAATCATCACATAATTTCAGCCTCAAAATCTAAACACGCCATCACGTTCCTCTCGCAAAAATAATCAAATCTTGTTCTAGCCCAAACTCGAGAAAACACCAAATAAGCCTTCTAATCTAAGGTTGAAATCTTGAATAAGCTTGGGGATATGGTTTGTAGATAAAAGGGAGTAATTTTGGAGAGGTCTTCTTGTTGAAAAGTTTGAGAAAAAGTGATTTGAAAAGCCAAGCCACGAATTTGTTGATATATAAAGGATTAAGAGTTTGATTGAGAAAAGAGTTCTAATTAGATACAAACACTAAAAATTTTATTCATGGATGATCGGACGATTGGAATCGCTTGAAATTTTAGTATGTTGTAGCGAACGGCGAGACAGGACTTCTGACAAAAATTCAGCTTGATCGGACGGTTGGTTTTCTAAAAATATTATTTTTACTAGAGAGTTTTATGTTCCGAGGACTCTTAGAGAGTTTTTTGTTTTGAGGACTCTTCTAAATAATAAAAATGCAATTAAAACACCATTTTAGTTCCGATTTCGAAATCGTTTGAAATTATCGCCTTTAAAAATAATAACCAACATATTTGAGCAATAAAAATAATTTTATCTCAAAATTTATTTTTCCTCTTAATTTCGAAAATACCCCAAAAATTACACGGGTTGTTACACTTCCCCACTAACAATGGAATTTCGCCCTCGAAATTCGCCGAATACCCAACTCTCAAAAATCAGGCCAACAATCTCCAAAAATAATACTCGTCACCAAAAATAAATTCCTCACCTCTAAATCTAGATGTCTAACACGAAACGATCATCTAAAGATTCTATCTCCAAAAAATACGCTCCCCAAAAACGCAACAGACCCAAAACCCAAGACCTGAGGGTGGTCGTATACCTAAGCTCTGATACCATTCTGTAACACCCCGCCCGCCCGGGGAGGGCGAACGGAGAGCTACTATCGATAAAACTAAACTAATCCACAAATAACAAGGTATAGAGCATCTAAATCCCACAATAAAACAAGAAACCAATAATCTCAAATCTCTTCGAATAAATACTAAGTCTCTCGAAATAATTACAACAACTAACTATCTCAATACTAAAATGAATCTCCAATGCTCTATACATTAAAATAAATAAATACAAGTCTTCTCTCTTGTATTAAAAATCCTTCCCAAAAATAATCCTCGCTAAAAATCAATCTCTATAGCGCCCCAAAATCCGCGCTAACCTGCCACTAAAAGAAAATATGGGGAAGTACACAATACGACAGGAAAGATGCTCAACAAATATGTTAGCGATGAATAAAACGCAACAATACGACTACGAATACTCAAATCAAATAATGCAAATATCAATAGCATTTTATCAATAAATTTCTCAACAACACATTAACCGGAGTCACCAGGCCTCACCATACCGCGCCATACTTTATCAAGTAGCCGGAAAAAGAGTCTTGGCGGGTGCCCAACATCAGTGCCATATTAAAATCTCATGACAGCGTGCTCAAACAACATGAATAATAACTCGTGAATGAAAATAATTCCAACAATTATTTTTCCAGATTTCCAAGAATTTAACAATTCAAAATATGAGTTCAATTAACAAGAATTCAACAGAATAAACACTAGCGAGATTTCAGGAGCATATTGTGTAAAACTCCATACCTTAAAATCATCACATAATTTCAGCCTCAAAATCTAAACACGCCATCACGTTCCTCTCGCAAAAATAATCAAATCTCGTTCTAGCCCAAACTCGAGAAAACACCAAATAAGCCTTCTAATCTAAGGTTGAAATCTTGAATAAGCTTGGGGCTATGGTTTGTAGATAAAAGGGAGTAATTTTGGAGAGGTCTTCTTGTTGAAAAGTTTGAGAAAAAGTGATTTGAAAAGCCAAGCCACGAATTTGTTGATATATAAAGGATTAAGAGTTTGATTGAGAAAAGAGTTCTAATTAGATACAAACACTAAAAATTTTATTCATGGATGATCGGACGATTGGAATCGCTTAAAATTTTAGTATGTTGTAGCGAACGGCGAGACAGGACTTCTGACAAAAATTCACCTTGATCGGACGGTCGGTTTTCTAAAAATATTATTTTTACTAAAGAGTTTTATGTTCCGAGGACTCTTAGAGAGTTTTATGTTTTGAGGACTCTTCTAAATAATAAAAATGCAATTAAAACTCCATTTTAATTCCGATTTCAAAATCGTTTGCCTTTAAAAATATTAACCAACATATTTGAGCAATAAAAATAATTTTATCTCAAAATTTATTTTTCCTCTTAATTTCGAAAATACCCCAAAAATTACGCGGGTTTTTACATTTGACTGTAAACCGGCTAGTGCTCCATTTGACCCTAGTGTAAAGTTAGTTAAGAACACTGACGACAGTATCAATCAAAATGCTTATGCAAGTATTATTGGTGGCTTACGTTATGCTACCGATTGCACTAGACCTGACATAGCTTATGATGTGGGAGTACTATGTAGATTTACCAATAGACCTAGTATGGAGAATTGTCATGCTATTGAGAGGGTCATGCGGTACCTTAAAAGGACGATGAACCTCGGATTACACTATAATAAGCATCTCACTGTCCTTGAAGGATTTAGTGATGTTGATTGGAACACCCTGTCTGATGATTCTAAGGCTACTAGTGGATATATATTCAACATCACTGGTGGTGCAGTTTCTTGAAAATCTAAGAAACAAACTATTTTGGCTCAATCCACTATGGAGTCTGAGATGATAGCGCTAGCTACTGCTAGTGAAGAGGCAGGTTGGTTAAGAAACCTCTTGTCAGATATCCCATTATGGGAAAGATCGATACCTACCGTTTTGATTCATTGTGATAGTACCGCGGCTATTGCAAAAGTTGAGAACCGTTATTATAACGGTAAGAAATGACAAATACATCGTAAGCATAATACTGTTAGAGAATTTATATCTACGGGTTCTGTGAGGGTGGATCATATACGGTCTGAATAAAACTTAGCTGATTCTTTAACGAAAGGACTAGCTAGGGATAAGGTGTGGAACACCTCGAAAGGGATGGGACTAAAGCCATTGGATAAATGAGTCATTTATGATGGTAGCCCAACATATGGACTGGAGATCCCAAGAAATATGTTCAAAGAGTAATAATATGTCACAAGTGATATGGGTTGAATTATGCGATTATTAATTAATATAGAACAGGATTTTACTCCGAGTCCATCCCTATGGAACATGATATCCTGAAGCGAGTAAATGATGAGTTATTATAACTCTTAATGAGATCTATAACTCTATTTTGAGTGTGATACCTATCTACAGGAGTATTCTTGATAGACTCACCTATGTGAATGTGGAAGTGTGGCCGCTTCCTATGGATATTTTGGGCAAATTCCTAAAGCGTTCACTATACTAGGATAGACGCACATGGTCGTAACGTGCTAGCTATTAGAACTACACCCAAGTAGGGTTGTGTGTGGGATGTTGTCAGAGATAGAGTTCAAAATTATGGTTACTCTAGTATATTCTGAATCATCTTTACTACGTAAAGGTTCAAGTCGAAAGACACATTTGCTTATGCACAATTCTATGAATTATTGCTCGATAAAATGTTTTCAAGTTTTGCGAGTGGGGTATGGTCGGAAACAGCTGTCTTCAGCAGCTGTTATAAGAGTGCAAAACTTAAGTGGATTTTAAGAGTTTGTACCACATCAGTAGTGCCTCTAAAATGAGTTGGGTATATTTACAATTTATTTGGAACAAATGGGCAAGCCCTTTGGGCATTAGATATTTTGTGTGTATGGGTGGGGGACTTATTGGGTCAAGTCACACACGCGCGCCCGCCGTCGCCGTCCGTCCAGCCCGGCTCGTGCACGTATTCGGGTCTTGGGCTTGGGCTCATTAAGAAATAATTTTTTGGACAAATAAATTGACGGTTTTTTGGGCTTAAAATTAATTATTAACAGTAATTTTTTTCTGGAATAAAAACGTGGTTATTAACAGTTGAAAAAGTCCTCCAACTGAAAATGTTTTCCAAAATTTTCTCTCCCACTTGACCCACGTTTTTGCCCATTAACGTTAATAATTTTTCGCAATAAAAAGGAGGTTAAGACCTCCGTTTTTCGACAAAGTTCTCAGAAAACAAAAATCCTCCTGCTATCCAAAAACATTTTCTCTCCACACACAAAGACGAAAATAATTAATCTTCCATTGAATAATTATCACATCACAGAAATGATTAATCGTACCCCAAATTAATTATAATACCAGATTCGAGCAATATATATAACTGAATGGGTGTTGATTGAACGAGTTGGATTGTGTTACCAACCGTATTTTCTTGGAGGCTGTTTTATCCTGGGGGTGACGAGGCTATTGAGACTATCGGCACAATTTGGATAGAGCCGCGAAAAACCTTAAAGAGAGCGACATTGTCCGCGACTTAGTCATGTTCCAGACTGTACCTCCTTCCAAATTTTCTTGTTTTTTCTATCTCGAATTTATTTGCTCTAAAATTGGGTAATTTCGTTTCTTAATTCTGCATTTAATTTATTGTTGTTACAACAAGAACAACTAGAGAAACTTACATCCTCGAAAATATATTGGATGCATAAGAAATCACATAATAGAGAAAGGAAAGATATTTTGATACCATAGATCAATCCAACACTTTTCAAACACACTTAAATCAACGATGTCTATTGAAATTTCATAAAGAGAGAGAGAGAGATGTTGAGATTGGGTGAGGGAAAGATAATCATAGTTGGGTGGGGGGTGGGGGGGGGGGGGGTGGACCCATATTGATGGGGAAAAAACATGTGTGATGTTCATGTACGCTAGAAATGAGTGAGAGTTTAATATAATCATCACCTACCAAGTTCCACTAAACTTGTCTAAACAAGTCACATGCAATAACTATAATTAGCGTATGTAAGGATAAGAAGACACCAAAAATATCCTATAAGACGTCATTAATGTAGACCATACTAGAGACAATTGTCTATGGATACGGTATGAGGGAAGGGACATCCCACTCAATCAAGACAAGAGTTGTCAGTAAGTCTTGCCATTATCTCTAAGAGCATCCACAATGGGGATACAAAATGCCAAGAGAATTTGTAAGTTTACAATCTGGAACGCCTACAGTGGTGGATATAACTGAACAAATTTTGTATCTCGATTTGTAGTGGTTCCGCAAAGATACAAATCGCTTGCTGAATTTGTAAAGGGTTCCTACGAACTTCTGAAGTTCGTAAAAATTCCTACGAACAAATAAAGTTCGTAGGAAGGATAAATAATTATTTTTAATCATATATTTGGGTTTTGACGAACAAATGTAGTCCGTATAAACTTCCTACGAACTAATGTTGTTCGCAGGAAATATTTTTATACTTCCTACGAACAACATTAGTTCGTAGGAAGTTATTTTGCCATTCCTCACTTCTCACCACTGCAGAGCATAACAATAAGAAAAGGTAAAACTCCCTTTTCAATGTGTAAACTTACCTTTCGTCCTCCTCCCCCAGTAAGGATGCTCTAAGCATGCAGATGCATACTTCAGCCTCCTTCCTATAAAAGTATAGTATAATCATGAGCCTCTGATTTGTTAAATTGTCTTGATTTAGTGAAGAAAATCACACTTTGGTTTCTTCATCTTTTTTTCTTCGAAAATATACATCAATGTCGAAGTTGACTCTTAATAAAAATGTCCCATAAAATAGATTTAGGATGAAGGTTTAAATACATATATACTACAATACTATAATTCGTTAGGATCATTAAATTTTGTTCATAATCATCTTCAAAATTGAGTGTGCGTGCTTTGATACTTGTCATCATCAAATTCTATAATACTTTTCAATATCAAATGCATTCTTTAAAACCTAAAGATATTATGATGTGGCTTTATTTTTAACAAATCTAGGCCCTTGCCTTAGTTGGACATGATAATAATTTTTCCTCTATGACAAAATTTTCTAGATGGGTCTGTTTCTTGTTCGGTGAAGTTTTTCCTTTAACAAAGTTTTCCTTTTCTCCAATAAAGTTTATATTTGCTACCTGCGACCCTCTCTGCTAGTTTGTGGAAAATTCCTTACTTGATGTCATGACCTTGCTTGTTAAATCTTCACCGTAAAGAAGACCCTCTTTGCTCCAGGGAATGTATTATTATTGTTCCAATAAAAGTACCAATGAATGAATCTTTATGGACAAAAAATAATTATATCCTTGGTTTCTGTGAAGAATTTCCTTTTATGAGATGTAAAATTTGATTGATTTAATTTTTGACATAATTTTTTGAAACAAATTGTCACATCAATTTGTTCTAAAAATTTATGTTAAAAATTAAATCACAATAGCATTTTTGAATTTGATTATTGGATGTCATAGCATCTACCTACCCTCTCACACTACCATGTTAATTGAGATGTGACCTCATAGTTTATCCATTAATTTTTCTTTCTTCTATATACACCATTAATGACTTCATTTGAAATCAAGATTTTTCTATCATAGCAAAGTTGTTTGTGTTCAAGATTCTTCTTCTTTGAGATATTACATAACACTTAAAAAGAAAATATAAGAACCCTAACTCTCATTTTTTTCTTATTTATTTGTTGTTCTCTTATTCACATTTGATTGCATCTTTTCTTATAGACTGATTAATAGAAAAGAACATAATCAGCCTTTGTTTAGCCTGCACCTTTTTATCACTTAGTCTCCCAAATAATTTAAGTTTATATTCCTATGAGAGTTCTCGTGATATTTTTGGCTGATTTTGAATTCCACAATATTGGAATCAAGAGATTACTTCATATTTATACAAGGCATTATTGAAGTGATAGGTCAACATTGTTGATCATGGAACAATACATTGAGATATTAATATTCTTTCCGACTATGTAGCGATCTAGGACTTGATAAAGATTGGTGAAAAAATTGTTTTTGGAGGTAGCACAGAAGGTAGTGTAAGATGTTGATCCCCTTTGTAAGTTTTTCCATGTTTTTAGTTAGAGTGTGTCATGGACCCGAGGTTTTTTCTATTTGTGAATTTTCCTTTTATATCCATTTTTATATGTTGATTTATATTTACTTCATTAACTATCATTAATATCTTTTATTAGATTGATATTTGGAATGTATCGTGAACCATTGGTAAATCTTGTCACATAGTTATGTTAGAGTGTGTTATATATTTTGGCATGATTGAAACTACACGTATTTTTAATTAGTTCATTTTTTGTTATCGTTCACACAACAATCATTCTCAATTGGTAACAAAGATAGTCCTGATTTTTATTGGGTTTAATGACCGATAGGTCGATCATATTTTGTGTGAAAATCTAGAAAATTAACATATAATTGACTATTTTAAGAAATGATGATGTCTCAAAGGCTATTTTTGGGTTTGGATCTATAGATGACAATTTGTTAAATGAAACAGAGCCTTTTAAATATTCCTCTGATGGTGATGCATGTTTCATCAATGTAGACATCTTATCTACTTCTGGATATTCAAGTGATGAATCATTCATTTAAGAAGATTGTGATTTACAACAAGTCCATGATAAAGTTTTTTTCTAAAAATGAGAAACTTCAAAAAATCTTGTTGAAAATTTCAATCCAATTGAGGAAGGGAGAAAAAGAAAGCATTGTCTTGAAAGATGGAAGATTTAAATTTGATCAAAGTGGACTAGCAAAAGAACACAATAAAAGAAAAAATCATTTACTTGGAGAAAGGAAAAAATGATTTGTAAGAGAACATAGATGTTGAAAAGAGAATTATAGGAATATAAATGTCCAATGACTATTTTAATTTATAAGAAGTTTCTCTTTAAAATAATTTTGTTTCCTCTAATAATACCGAATTTTTTTCCAAGGATAAATTCCAAAATTTTGGTAAAATGCTTTTATCTCACACCCAAGCTTCATTTAAAAGAGTGGTATTAGGTTTAACAAATTTGAGGCGTCATCCTCCATAAAACCTAAGACACATTTGTCAAAACCTTACTGAGTCTCAAAATCCCAAAGAATTATCTCCACCACAAGTAAAGAAAAATATATCAAAGGTTTCTCGTGTTGTGTTCAAATGAACATTTTGTCACCGAAAAAAGAAAATTGAGAGATTTTTTCTTCAATCTGAGAAAAACCCCTAAAGTGATCAAAGATTTCCCATTCGACGATTTAAGAGTTACTTTAGATACTTTGTAAAAAAATATATAACTATTTTTACATCACCAAAAATATTTCTAAATCAAAATGTATCAATATAAGTACAAAACATTTGGGAGGAGTGAAAACACAAAAGATTACCCAATGGCAAAAACCTTCTAGATGAAAAATAAATATTCAAAATGTATTATTATTAATACTAATTTTCTTGATAAAAATTATGTACAGTGGTACTTTGATTGCAAGTGTTTTGGGAACATGCTGATGTTATTTTTTAATTTTGTTGAGAACAAAACCGATAAAAAGCAAGTCTTACATTATAGGAAAGATTTTGATGGATATGTTAGTTTGGTGGATGGAATGAAGGATAAATTGCATAGATCTCCATATTATTATTTTTACCATTAACGATATTCAGTGATTAACTCAAATGGTAAATTCATTTTGAATATCAAATGTACTACGGATAATTGATATACTATCAAAATCATTCTAAATGTGATTTGGAATAATGCCAAGAATGATGTGGAAAATTATTGGCATAAGAGGTTGGGACATGTGAAGTTCAGGGATTTTTCAATACATTCTAGGAGTGAAATTGTTCACGACTTACCTTATTTTTATTTGACTTCATCCCATATATGTGTAGTTTTTCAAATAGGAAAAAAAATCGAAATACAGATAATAAGATGAATGTGATTTTTACCTCACGTGTGTTAGAGATCTTGCATATAAACTTCATGAGTCCAATGCACACATAATGATTATGGGTAATAAATATGTCAAAATTATCATAATTTGCATATCTATATTCACTTTTGTAAGATTTTTATGTCAAAAATTTGACGCTGAAAATTTATTCATTCCCAGGGTGAAAGAAATCCAAATGAGAAAACATTCACTATCATTAGAGCCCAAAGTGACCGCGGGAGGAATTTGAGGGAATGGGGATTCTTGAGTGGTGTGATGGAGTGGGGATATGCCGTGAGTTTTCATCCCTAAAACATATCAACAAACTAAATTGTTGAGTCGAGGAAAATTTATATCCAATAAATGATTAGGTCCATGTTAATAAGAAAAAGCGTACCTAAAGGTTTTAAATGGAAGCTGTCAACACGACATGTCACATTGTGAAGCGAGTTTATAGTAGGTATGACACTTATCGATTCCCTTATGAACATTGGAAAGGTTGGAAATCAATTATTAAGAACTTTTGCAATTTTGGGATCAAATAATAAATTCTCAATTATATATAGCATCTTATAAAGGTTGAGTCAATGATTGGGGAGCTCATTTTCATCAGTTACACCAATAAGAGCGAGGTCTACTACGATTACAATTGACCCTCTTACGAAACGATTGAGTCCACTAATGTTGTAAATGTTGATGATAATTACTCTTCATTTCTTCAAGATAAATATGAAAATACTTCTTTTATGTTTCCCTATGTTGAAGAGGAAATCATGAAAAATTAGAAGTGAGAGTAGAGGTCATCACACCACCTTAAATGGTTGATAATATGGGTGACAACCCTTAATGGGTTCAAATGTATCATAATGATAAAATAATCATAGGAAGTACAAATGCATGATTAAAAGAATTGACATGGGTGACAAGCCATAATTTTGTCTCTTATACCTCAAACATTGAGCCTATAATGTGAAAGAATCCTTGTTGGATTAATTTTGGGTCAACATAATGCAAGAAATAATTAAACCAATTTTCCAAGGAAAAATTTAATGATATAAATCCTTAGATAAATGACACTAATCACATTGGTACCAATTGGATATTTAAATATATATATATATATATATATATATATATATATATATATATATATATATATATATATATACACACACACACACACACACACACACACACTAGGGTATGTCCGTGCCTGAAGGCACGACGCTAATTTTCGAAAGTGTACATCGTTGATAGGACCATACGACGTATTTAGTTCATAATAGATAAACAATTTTTGAAATAACCTATGGTACGAACTACCATGTGTATCATTATTGTGTGTTTAAGAGGAAATCCACCCTGTTTAAGAGGAAAAATACCATTATTCATGAGCCAATTCACCCTGTTTAAGAGGAAAAATACCAACTACCATGTGTATCATGTATAATCAAATGTATAGATCACAATAATAATTAAATATTAATAAACCAATTATGTGTTTAATTATGTACAACCTCAAACCTAAGTTGTTAAATTATCACACCAACCAACCTCGGTTCTTTCTTTCTCCATTCTCACATATAAGAAACTCTCTAGCATGTTCAAAAAAAAAATTCAAAAAGGCATCCAGATTGTAAAGTTAGTTATGCATTTTGTCAACCACCATTCACGTATTATGTAAATATTATCACAATCTAGCCCTAACTAAGAAAAGACACATTTGTCTTTTTTCCTTTCGAACATATGTAGGAAATGGTGTAAAATATTTCATGCATAAGATGATTGAAGGATAAAGAATAAACATGAATGTATTGATTGATCTGATGTAATACATTTAATAATATCAAGAATATCATAATATAATTACAAATTGATGAAGGCACTCTATAAGAACTGTTTATGTATGACAAACTAATGAACCCAAAATACTCTGACTAAGACACTTTAATTGAGCAGTCGTCGTATTTATGTTCCATAAGAAGACGGCTTCTTAAATTTCCTTTTAAATTAAAGTTCTAAATGGCATATAGTTTCAACAAAGATAAAATAAAGGAGGCATTCTTAATGTGTTATGTGAAAAAAATTGAGATTATCGAACTTATAATACGATAGAATGTGTTGTTAATTATGTAAGCCTCTATTGACAGTAATCCATCTCAGTCTGCCTTCATGACGCCGT
Source organism: Sambucus nigra (assembly GCA_949130495.1). NCBI lineage: Eukaryota > Viridiplantae > Streptophyta > Magnoliopsida > Dipsacales > Adoxaceae > Sambucus > Sambucus nigra. Next base: position 286,261,840 of record OX422209.1, on the reverse strand, counting down.
GTAAATATTGACAATTACAAATATATTGACAGTTGCAAATCTGCATCTAGAATATATGCATCTTATAGAATATTTGCAAATCTGCATCACATATCAGCTACTGTCAATAGATGCAAATTTGCATCACACAGTAGCAAATCTGCATCACACAGCAGCCTGTAAAAATACCATATTATAGATTAAAAACAGGGTAAACTAAATCCACCCCATGTGCTATTTTGGGTATGTGGATCGCCTCTTTGTACTGCCTATAGTTTAGATTTGTTTCACTTAACACATCGTGTTAACATAGTGTTTTAAAAAGACTAAAATATCTTCATATAAAAAGTGCAGGGTCAAAGTGCAAGTGAAAGAGGCATAAAGGCTTACTTGAAAGAATTCAGTAATTTAAAATGGGTCTGCTTGTTCTCCACATATTTCAACTTGGAACCAAATATCTGGTACAGAAACCAAAACAAAGATATCATCGATAAATAATACAAATTGACATACATACATACATACATACATACATACATACATACATACATACATACATACATACATACATACATACATACATACATACATACATACATACATGTAGATTTGATTACAATTGAGGTTGTAACTGATGCTTTGTGATGAAGGCCTGTGGATGAATTGAAAAGAGATGTATATCGAAAAACTAATGTAAAATAGATATCATTAAAAAAATACATACATGAGAACATAATTTATGTTCCTTACAACATATTCAGTGCCACGTAGTCAATGTTTGTCCCAATTGACTCGTGGAGGTTTGCTTTACCAACAATTTTTTGAACTCTTACTAACAATATATTACTTGACAACAGTTCTAAAGTTCCATCACCCATCCCCCCCCTAAAGATACAATTCTGATAAGAACGAATAATTGTTAAATCTTTATAAAATAATATTCAACCATTTATTCAACCTGCTAGTGAAGCTTTCAATCACATCACAAAAATTGAGGTGCCACTATCAGCTCATAAGATGGAACAACTCCCTTGTTCCTTCTTTGAATCTTCATAACGGCTTAATGCTTACTCGAATTTAAGCCATGCAGGACCAGTCTCTTGAAGTCTGTACAACTGGATAAAGTCGATATTACTACTCCTAATTGCTTCTGCTGCTTCCTTCCTTGCCTCTTCTTGGGATTTAATACTCGGGATTTAGTTGTGCCCACATGATCATCCGAAACACCACCGGGTGATACTTCATAAATTGCTTCTTCTGCTGCCTTCCTTGCCTCAGTTCACTTTGACTTCAAGAGCGAGAGTAGTGGCTGGATGCATCTGTCTAGAAGCACCTCCAAGCGCAAGTCTTCGTCTTTGCAGAGCACACTCGATGTTACAGAAACATTTTCCTTTGCCACAGGAGTGCCACTCCTAAGAAAGGATATTAAAATGGATTTGCTTGAGCATGCGAACCAATAAGGGCCCTCGTTTCCTTTCTTGATTCGATGATACACAGAAGGGTCAAGAGGCTGCAACTGAATAAAAGTAACCACTTCTTGGTTCCCATAGTCTATGTAAAACACCTCGAACTTGTCTTTTGGAGATTCAATGGCACCTTGAGGAGCGTTTACAACATTGCTCGATTCTGGGAATTAACTGCACTGAACTGAGAAATGATTATTTCACCCTTCTTCGGATTAAAGGAACCAATTATAGGAGCTTCTTTAAGGATTAAAGAAGAAGGCTTCTGTTAGATTCAAATGTCTTAAAAGAAAGGGTAAAAATATACATGTCATATAAACTGTACATGTATTAGCCCCCAGTGTATTATAGATCAGTCGCAAGCGTATTGCTTATAATCCAGAAATTGGGTATCAGCCCCTGAGTGTATATATATCATGTGACACCCCGCCTAATTAAATACCGGGCGATCACTCATTTATTAAATTAAATCAAGGTGAACAGTTGGTCCATTCTTAGCATCACTGTCGAAAAACAAATCTTTCCAATTTAACATCCTAATTAATTAAGCTAAGTGTCAAAACCATCTTCATACATACTTTCCAAATTTTATTTAAAGAAAAGTCATTTATTTTATTAACAACATTCAATGAGTAAGAATCACACTACATTAAATTCGGCAAAATAATCCAATAAATTTAATACATTCGTCAATCGAATGTCAACATACGAAATCTAAAATCACACATCCAAACTGAATAAATCCCATAGTAACAATACTGGAAATAACTGAAATAAAAATGTCCAATAACAACGGAATAATGGAAAGAGCTACACATGCCCAACTAGATGAAAGTACTAAGAATGGATCCGAATGAACGAAATCGTCTAATCAAGAGACCTGCAACTCCCACCTAAGCTGCAGCTCGTTCCTTCCAAGAGATCCAAAGCAAGACGCCCCTGTGGCTGGGCACCTGTAATACATACATATATATACAAGAGAGAGAGAGAGAGAGAGAGAGAGAGAGAGAGAGAGAGAGAGAAAGAAACGGGTCAGAGCCCGATAGTGTGTTTGATTTAAAATACGTTTAGCAAGTATTTAAATTGATACAGGCCAATGCAACAACATATTAGTGCGACACTCTCTTGAGAAATTCTCACCTCTCTTCTAATGTGCACACCTATCGCACTAACCTTCCCAATGGTTTGTCTTATCATTTATCGCACTAATCTTCCCAATGATTTAACTTATCTTAGATTACCCTTAAGATTCAAAATTTAACGATTCAATTGTTTGAAAAGAATATTTCAATTAGTAACCAAAGTTCTCATTTTGACTTTATTAATCAATAAAGTTTTCCAATTTCATATTATACTATCACAAACAAGTATTTACAATTTGAGCCATCAACCATGCCCTACATATCAAATCACAGTAGGCAGTTCCAGATTTCAGAGTTTCATATATATATCTTAACTACTCGAAAATATATATATATCAAAACAGCACCCCACATAATAACTATGGTGCGGGCATACTCTACTATCCAATCCCCGTATCACTCGTACTAAGGGAATATAAATTCGGAATCACTCTCGAACTGTATCAACACATGCTCAAACAATATTGAGACAAAATATAGATTCCAAGTCTCTCAGGACCGTCTGAACTATCACTGCGATAGCCTGTACCAAGGATATCTATACACAAACAAAATGAGGCGAAGCATAGATTCCAAGTCTCTAAGAGGAAAGCACATAACCGCATCTCTTAGGACCATCTGAACTATCATTACGATAGCCTGTACCAAGGATATCTATCTTCTAGGGTACAAGTCAATATTCCCCATAAAGGTCCCATCGAGATAAGACTGTCCCAGCGCGGAAACCTCAGGGATAGCAAGTAGCGTGGGCATGATTTTCACACATAGATAGTATATGCATACACAATCATATAACTATACTAACATTGCCATTCCAATAATGGGTAAATTCTCAATTCCCATAATTACGACATTTGGATTTATTTCTCATTATTTAGTTATCACGTATAACCATTCACATCTTATTTTAATTTGAGGAACTTTTCCACTTACTACATAACGCTCATGGATTCTATCCTCCCAATTATAAAATTCAGTAGGTATACACATTTGTCCCAAAGTAACTCTCTTACGTGTCTCTCTCTTTAAAGCATAAATTTACCGACCCTTATGTAATTATCCCAAAATACAATCTTTGCCCGACATCAAGGGTCCCAAAATCTATTCACATGTCCTACTGGTCTTCCCTATCTCCCAAAACATTTTATTAAGGATGCTCAAGAATTATCTCACAATAATTTGAATTTAACTCATTTAAGAAAGGAAATAGGAGTCTTCCAGGAGGGGTCGATCGATTGAGGTCTGGGGCTCGATCGATCGATCGAAGCTCTAGGCTTGATCGATCGATCAAGTAGGTCTGCGAAAACTGAAATTCTACAGTTACGGGTTTCATCTCCAAACCTCAACAATTTCCATATTTTCTAATCCCAATCGTCCCAGAATTGATACTACTAACCTTATATCATCATATTAGGTATTTTCAACGTAAAGCATGTCAATTTACGTCACTAAACATGGATTAATCATGACATAATTCATTTAAACATACAAGAACCCTAGAAATCTCTAAATCATGGTTCCAATCTGTTTTTCCAGAAATTCCTTCTTATACTACATTAAAATTTTGTGGATTATTCTCCTACATCACCAACAATTTCCAGAATAAGGTTTAAGTCATCACTACATGCAAATTCCTATCACAATTTAGGTTTTCTTCAATGAAATTCATCCCTAAACTAATATGAAGGATGCACCAACGAAATAAGCAAGATAAACACTTGCCTGGGATTTTCGACGTTCTAATTTGCAGATGTTTTTGGTGTGGTTGCGTAGCCCTTTGCGCGATCTACGCGTTGGTGGTGGTTGCGGTGCAAACGGGTGGATTTCGGCCTTGAATTTGCCTTGAGAGCTCTCTCCTTCCTCTCCTATGGCCGTCACTTGTGTTTAGAGTTTCTAACCCTAGATGACAATCCAGATATCTGATTTAACCCTTTGAATTTTCGTGGGTTTAATACCCAAAAAGGTGAAATGTCCAAAACGCCCTCCCGGGGTACCAATTAGGCCTAAAAACGCCCCGAGACCCAAACTAAACCCCCGGGTACACTTTTCTGACTATCTCGACCCTTCCGGACGAGTTGGCGCACTCAAAACGACCATACGAACGACTTATAAAATATTCACTTTTATTAATTCACATTTAGTCCCGACACGACACAGGCGCGTCCGGACTTAAATTTCCATAATTGTCATTTTATTCACACGTGATAATATTATAAAAATAAATCTCATATATTACTATACTCATTCAGTAATATGCAACAAATAACAAATTTCCAATAATTACTAACTCTCGTCACGCTAGTAAATATTTAAAGCAACATTCCGGATTAAAATTAAATTAATTTATCTCAATTAAATTTAATAAATCCCATAATTTAAAAGCTATAAAAATACGGGGTATTACATACTTCCCTCCTAATAACTGAATTTCGTCCCGAAATTCGGAAAATAAGGCCTATCAGTTAGCACAATTTTGGATATCCTTGTCAGTATGCAAATTATCTACATAGTACGGCGCTCAATCACTATAGCCCTTTCTTCACAGCAACATTGTTTTACAATCTCGTTGGAGACACTTCACATTGTGCTCCCAATCGACAACATTCGCATAGGTCACGCCTATACGTTATAAATTTCATTATCTCACTAACATTAGGAGGCCGCACCTCACTACATGACAAATACTCGGATTTATTCATATACAAAACTCCCATTCTGAGAAAATATTACGAACATTTGATCACTCTTGCTCGCCTAAAATAGTCGTGGAATTCTACCACATTTATCGGATGTTTTCTCGACCAATCCAAAAATTTTGATTACCTACTCTCCTATAAACATACGGAAGGAGAATAGTCGAGGTTCTTCCATAACAAACCCTTAATAAGTACCTTGTACGCGACAAACAGGTACGAGTGCTTCTACAGAGCATTCTCGAAATCATCGTATCAAGATTCCAAAATCTCCTTCACGTGGCTCCACAAATCTTTAATCACCGTGCGCCCATTCTTTGGCTAAGGGTGATACATCCTACTCAAAATGAAATCTTTTCTCCGATGGTTCCTGAAATCCCATATCAAAGGTGGGATTCAACAAATCTCATCCTGATTCAGAAATTTATACTGCACCGGACCATGCACTGGCGCGATCCTTCCTTTCAAAGGAAGTCTGGGGCATACTAGTTAATATTGCAAACGATCCCAAAGGAATATCAATCACTTCGTTCTCAGCGGCTTAATTCACATGTTAGGGATGAACCCTCGATCTTGTTTTGACGATGGCAACCCATCCAAGGACTGTACCGACTTTACCGACCTCTTCCAATTTCAAAAATTTTCGATAAACACAAAATCCTTTGGTTGATTCTCTTCTTTCAACCAAACCTTACCTATGGGCGGTGCATGTAAAGACTATTCACTATGTCCCGCTAAACATTGATTCTTCCTTGAAATGTCTCACATTACGTGACACGTAATACTCCCCTTCCTTCCTTGTAGTATGCCGAAAGTTCCACCTGTGCTCTTCTCTCCATGAAGCGCACTTATGGATTTCCTATACCATACCAACATCATCACCCTTTGTATGTGCAAGTCGCTCTCATACTTGCCTACTAACAACTCCGCTCCGAGTGTTCTTCATAATCATTTAATTCTGCTCCATTTAGGGAATACTCTTCTTAAATGGCTTCCCACAGTCTTCCAATTCAAATTTGGGTGTACTATTCTAATTGCACACTTATGTATGGATTATCGCCCCTCATGTGACATTTAATCCACTCTATCACTTCCACTTCGTTATACTAGTCCCACAAACATATATTTCACACGTCTATTACCACGTCCCTTCGACTTGGACTATTTTAACTGTAGTTAACCAAGATGCCCACATTTTGGCAACACTCCGACCGCCCTGGGAGAGCGAACGGCGTGCTACTCATCTGTAGGACTAACTAAATTCAACGGAGTAGAAGGAATAGGGCATTCAAATTCCATGACAATAAAAGAGGAATAATAATTCTCAACCTTCCTCAGATAAGTACAACAATTTTCCCAAATAGGTACAACAACCAAAATAAATCACTAACGCTCTATTCATCAAAATGATTACAGGTTATCTCTTTTGTATAATATAAAGTTCTTTCCAGATAATCCATGCTAAAAATCATTCCAACTCTTTATTCACTTTGTGTTCTGTACGCGATTATGACATTTGGGTACTCTCAATCACCCTAGAAGTCAAAATTCTTAAATTCTCCTTATCATCGTTCCACCCTTCAACTCGTGGGGATAACTTTCAATGCTTTCCTACCACAAAATCCGGCTCCAATGACCTTAAAACAAAATTCAACTTCCAACTTACATACATAATTACTTGATCCCATTTCGACCAGGGTACCGAACTCATGGAACAATGACCAAACGTCTCCCTATCTCCAACCTTACGCTAAGTTTCATGCGTGGGATGTCTCGCAGAGAGAAATCCAAACAAGGAACCCCCCCGATACACTACTACCTAGCATTGTCGGTTATCGAAATCCGTAAGGTCCTCTGTCCATAGTATATACCCCTGTATTCCGTCCCTTGACAGAAAAGTTACAATTTCTCCCGTAATTATGCTTAACAAAGAACGTTTCACCAATTTCACTATCGTTCAGCATAGGTTGGTGGTAATAGCATTCCATAAACCTCGAATACATACAATCGGAATTCTCCAAATTCCTTTCCCTAATAATAGGGGTATAACTATTAACTCCCACATCTCTAAAGGATAAATATAACAATGCACTCTTCCTATCACTAAGTCCGGAGTGCCAAACATAATACTGCGTCAAATCTTGTCGCTTAACGGTAAGTCCCGATACATACCGAATCATACTGACAAAGTCTATACATACATTGGCATCGAATATCTCGAGCCCACTATCTCCTCCGAAGTCTCTTGGATAGATAAGATAAGTGCGAGTCCAACCTTCTCACAGGTAAAGCCTCGCCAAAACAAAACGTAAAACATGTTGCTCTAATGCAACCACTCCGATAGCCTTGCAATAAATGCCCACTATCGTACTACCCATTTCTATAACATTTTAACAAAGATAATATCATTCTCGTGTATCGCATCACTACAACAAGTAACCTCAATAAAGCACAAATCACTGTTAATATACTCATCCATCCTCCGCGGATAGCACTAAAGAAAAATCCCGCTACACTAGGGAAAAATATTCACATAATAGTAACATTCATAATTATATGCATTAAGCTCGTCTCACATGCTAATCTAGCAATGAACAAAATATAGTGACTCGCTCGTGTCACATAAACACGCCTCATCCTCTGAGGATACAACTTATTCTTCCACCTTGCCAATCGTCTTAACTGCGCAAGTGGTTTCTGGACGTAACACGTCTACTCAAACCAAACAAAATTACTTTAATCGTTGCCTTTTACTAGGCACCGTATTCTTGTCCCTTTTCTCACTTTGGAACATATTATCGCGAGCGATCTCACTCCGCACAAAATACCTCAACACATAATCCACTTATCACCTGTCCTACTAACCAGGTTAGGATTGTCCTTCTCTCGGACTTTAGTAAACTCGATTCCCGTTAGCCATCCCGATTGTTCCTTTAACTTTTTAGGCCATAAAGATCATGTTACTATCTATAATAGTACTTACTGAATTTACCATCACTTGGTAAGAATTCCATTATCCGAATCATTTAAATGGGTCCCCTGATGTATATCCACATCCCTTTTTGGTGCTATATCACCACCGTTGTATTTAGTCTTATTCTCGACTAAATTCTTCAATTTCTTTAAGCTTCCCACACAAGGAGCATTATCATCTTTATTGACAAAATACAACATTGTCAACCTCTGAATCAGCCGTCCATAAGAATTTCCTCCTCGAGTTTTTTTTTCAACTATTATTACGAGTTGGTCTCCCACTTGGAGTCGTTTCCTTCACTCGTATCTTCATCTTTCGATACAAAATTTGCTAATGATTAGGATTCATATCCACAATTGGACTTCTGTCATGCCCTCCTGCGATGAGTTCAGAACCACATTTTTCTTCTCACCCTGAACAGTTGTGGAAGGAACATACGGTCAACACTGTACCTAAGGTTCTCCTATAGGCATAGCATTCAACTTCTAAAATTGGTGGTTGACTCCAACCATTATAACTTCATCCCGAAAGCCAAGAAAATTTTCTCTAAATTTTCATTTTCAGTTTGCCACACTTCTTCCTATATCTAAGCCTTTGGGTACATTACCTCCTTTGGTAAAGACACATACGATTTCCGCATTTCTAAAATTTCCCATTGACAGTCTCTACACGTTTTATAATACGTTGGGTAGGTTTACCCTCGCACCTCATTTGACTATAACAGCATTTGAAAATTATTGTTGCACCTTAGTCGCCTTTCGAGTCTTGGCTTCTCGTGCCATAATGGAGGTGACCTCGACTACGGTCATCATCCTTAGATATATTTCATCATCTCAACTGAACCCTGCCTCCTGATGTACGCTTAACGGTCCTCTTCTGACATCCGTCATCGCTCGGCACTCGCACACATCCGAACGAAATTAGTATCCACTAATGTATACACATTATAACAGGAGAACGAAATCTCGTCAAAGAAATCGACAATCCTAAACATAGGGCTCTATAACAAACAAAGCAACGCTGAAAGCATAATAAGCCGTACAGATCCTAAGGACACTAGAACCTGATGCTCTGATACCACCTGTAACACCTCGCCTAATTAAATACCGGGCGATCACTCCTTTATTAAATTAAATCAAGGTGAACAGTTGGTCCATTCTTAGCATCACTGTCGAAAAACAAATCTTTCCAATTTAACATCCTAATTAATTAAGCTAAGTGTCAAAACCATCTTCATACATACTTTCCAAATTTTATTTAAAGAACAGTCATTTATTTTATTAACAACATTCAATGAGTAAGAATCACACAACATTAAATTCGGCAACATAATCCAATAAATTTAATACATTCGTCAATCGAATGTCAACATGCGAAATCTAAAGTCACACATCCAAACTGAATAAATCCCATAGTAACAATACTGGAAATAACTGAAATACAAATGTCCAATAACAACGGAATAATGGAAAGAGCTACACATGCCCAACTAGATGAAAGTACTAAGAGTGGATCCGAATGAACGAAGTCGTCTAAACAAGAGACCTGCAACTCCCACCTAAGCTGCAGCGCATTCCTTCCAAGAGATCCAAAGCAAGACGCCCCTGTGGCTGGGCACCTGTAATACATACATATATATACAAGAGAGAGAGAGAGAGAGAGAGAGAGAGAGAGAGAGAGAGAAACGGGTCAGAGCCCGATAGTGTGTTTGATTTAAAATACGTTTAGCAAGTATTTAAATTGATACAGGCCAATGCAACAACATATTAGTGCAACACTCTCTTGAGAAATTCTCACCTCTCTTCTAATGTGCACACCTATCGCACTAACCTTCCCAATGGTTTGTCTTATCATTTATCGTACTAATCTTCTCAATGATTTAACTTATCTTAGATTACCCTTAAGATTCAAAATTTAACGATTCAATTGTTTGAAAAGAATATTTCAATTAGTAACCAAAGTTCTCATTTTGACTTTATTAATCAATAAAGTTTTCCAATTTCATATTATACTATCACAAAAAAGTATTTACAATTTGAGCCATCAACCATGTCCTACATATCAAATCACAGTAGGCAGTTCCAGATTTCAGAGTTTCATATATATATCTTAACTACTCGAAAATATATATATATCAAAACAGCACCCCACATAATAACTATGGTGCGGGCATACTCTACTGTCCAATCCCCGTATCACTCGTACTAAGGGAATACAGATTCGGAATCACTCTCGAACTGTATCAACACATGCTCAAACAATATTGAGCCAAAGTATAGATTCCAAGTCTCTCAGGACCGTCTGAACTATCACTGCGATAGCCTGTACCAAGGATACCTACACACAAACAAAATGAGGCGAAGCATAGATTCCAAGTCTCTAAGAGGAAAGCACATACCCGTATCTCTTAGGACCGTCTGAACTATCATTCCGATAGCCTGTACCAAGGATATCTATCTTCTAGGGTATAAGTCAATATTCCCCATAAAGGTCCCATCGAGATAAGACTGTCCCAACGTGGAAACCTCAGGGATAGCAAGTAGCGTGGGCATGATTTTCACACATAGATAGTATATGCATACACAATCATATAACTATACTAACATTGCCATTTCAATAATGGGTAAATTCTCAATTCCCATAATTACGACATTTGTATTTATTTCTCATTATTTAGTTATCACGTATAACCATTCACATCTTATTTTAATTTGAGGAACTTTTCCACTTACTACATAACGCTCATGGATTCTATCCTCCCAATTGTAAAATTCAGTAGGTATACACATTTGTCCCAAAGTAACTCTCTTACCTGTCTCTCTCTTTAAATCATAAATTTACCGACCCTTATGTAATTATCCCAAAATACAATCTTTGCCCAACATCAAGGGTCCCAAAATCTATTCACATGTCCTACTGGTCCTCCCTATCTCCCAAAACATTTTATTAAGGATGCTCAAGAATTATCTCACAATAATTTGAATTTAACTCATTTAAGAAAGGAAATAGGAGTCTGCCAGGAGGGGTCGATCGATTGAGGTCTGGGGCTCGATCGATCGAAGCTCTAGGCTTGATCGATCGATCAAGCAGGTCTGCGAAAATTGAAATTCTGCAGTTACGGGTTTCATCTCCAAACCTCAACAATTTCCATATTTTCTAATCCCAATCGTCCCAGAATTGATACTACTAACCTTATATCATCATATTAGGTATTTTCAACGTAAAGCATGTCAATTTACGTCACTAAACATGGATTAATCATGCCATAATTCATTTAAACATACAAGAACCCTAGAAATATCTAAAGCATGGTTCTAATCTGTTTTTCCAGAAATTCCTTCTTATACTACATTAAAATTTCGTGGATTATTCTCCTACATCACCAACAATTTCCATAATAAGGTTTAAGTCATCACTACATGCAAATTCCTATCACAATTTAGGTTTTCTTCAATGAAATTCATCCCTAATCATCCCTAAACTAATATGAAGGATGCACCAACGAAATAAGCAAGATAAACACTTTCCTGGGATTTTCGACGTTCTGATTTGCAGATGTTTTTGGTGTGGTTGCGTAGCCCGTTGCGTGATCTACGCGTTGGTGGTGGTTGCGGTGCAAACGGGTGGATTTCGGGCCTTGAATTTGCCTTGAGAGCTCTCTCCTTCCTCTCCTATGGCCGTCACTTGTGTTTAGAGTTTCTAACCCTAGATGACAATCCAGATATCTGATTTAACCCTTTGAATTTTCGTGGGTTTAATTACCCAAAAAGGTGAAATGTCCAAAATGCCCTCCCGGGGTACCAATTAGGCCTAAAAACGCCCCGAGACCCAAACTAAACCCCTGGGTACACTTTTCTGACTATCTCGACCCTTACGGACGCGTTGGCGCACTCAAAACGACCATACGAACAACTTATAAAATATTCACTTTTATTAATTCACATTTAGTCCCGACACGACACAGGCGCGTCCCGACTTAAATTTCCACAATTGTCATTTTATTCACACGTGACAATATTATAAAAATAAATCTCATATATTACTATACTCATCTAGTAATATGCAACAAATAACAAATTTCCAATAATTACTAACTCTCGTCACGCTAGTAAATATTTAAAGCAACATTCCGGATTAAAATTAAATTAATTTATCTCAATTAAATTTAATAAATCCCATAATTTAAAAGCTATAAAAATACGGGGTATTACATATCAGCTGTGATAAACTTCAACACAGGTTTCCATTTGCTCTCTATCAATGCATACACCAAATTTAAACACGTGTGTGAGTAAACATAGATGAGCCAACATCTTCAATGGAAATACAATCATATAATTATTGTGACATTCTGCACTATAAGTACAAATTCAACACGGTATAATGTCTACTACTTTCACATGCCTTAACAACTAAATGTACGTTAGAACCTCATAACACTTACAAAATAACACATGTTAAAACAAAATATATTACAAAGAATATAAATACGTTTCAACAGCCATGCCAAATTATTCTTCTTTAAAAAATATATTTAGTCATATCTACGAACATATATCATTGCTGGAAGTTTTGAAACCAACTCCATGTTGAAATATATATGGAATTTTGGATCGAGTTAAATGTATAATACAATAACCTATGTTGCATATGTATCCCGATAGACATAGTGTACGACTAAAATAAAATTGCCCTATAATTGAAAAAAGGTGAGAAACTATTAGAATCCTAAAATAAACTTGCAAAAATAGTGAAAAACTATTAGGAACCAAAAGTGAGAAGCTTGAGGGTAGGAGAGACTGAGAGAGAATTGTATACCTATAAAAGGAACCAAAATGGTTAAATCTGCAAAATAGACAGAAAAAAATAGAATCCAAAATTCAGATATTAAATTTTAAATTAAAAAAAAAACATAATGTATGTTATAACTTCTTTTCAAATCTTATGCAACTTTAAATCTTGGACGATTTTCATCACCAACATAGAAATTTACCAACTCCATCATGAGAAGACAAATATACAAAATTAGACTGCAATTTTATTTGACACTTTATCAAATAAAAACAAAAATATTACTAAGGAATAACTATAAATTCACGTAAGTCATAATAAAAACATATTTATATGTAGTGTGTAATTATTGGTAAAGGTCAACATAATAGAATACAAAGTGTCAAACATTATATAAGAAAATACTTAGTGTACTATATTGTACCTCTAATGTGGTAATCTCATTTTCATATTACTTCAACTAAGGTGCAAAACATTTGACAGCAAATTCAATAAAAAAATCTAATCAATCATAAAAAATAATCTATTACTTATCAAAGATATACCAAGACAAAAGAAATTAGTTCTCTCTAGATTGCTACTTAGCAGAAACCAAACATCATATTTCTTCTTGGTGTTTATAAAGGATCATTGTAACTAAACTTGAGTTATGGGTGATGAATATAGCTAGAGGTATACCTGAGAATCTGAGAGGGTGAGAGATAAGAGTAATGCCTGAAAAATAAGAAAAAAAAGGGTTAAAAAATTTAGATTATTGGATATATGAACATAATCCCCAATAACCCCCAAACAGTATAATAAAAACTACCAATGACATCAAATTTTTGAAAATAAAAATTTTCCCTAATTGTTTTGTTATTGTTTTTTAAAATAAAAACTACCACACAAAAACAATAACAAAATTCAAGATGAACTCAGAAGATCAATCAATTATTATTGAAGATAAAGTGTTTGAAGTGGGAGTAGTATACTTCATCTCTGTTACAATGGTTAGAGCTTTGATCTACAAAACAGGAAGACAACTCGAATGGGTAAATATGCAAGAACCATAATTTTGAAAATACAGATAACTTTGAACGAAAAAAACAATCAAATTGAATAAAATACAGATCTAAATAGGGCGGAGATAAAAAATAAACTCTAAAAAGTGAGTTTTGTAAAAACATCTACATACGTAAAAGTGTCTCGAAATTTGAAACCTCGGGAAGAATAAAAATAATATATCATAACATGCGGGTCAGTGTATTCACTTCCATAAACTACACATATATTGGAGTCTTATTGTACATACATACAATTACATCAATTTCAAATTATAAGGTTAAATAATATTTATAATGAAATACTTGATATAAGTAAGGTTAGCAGTAACCTGCTCGAACACCATCAAATAGACAATGAATCACACTTACTTTGACAACTCAGGAAAAAAGGACTTCTCTGATGTCAATTGTAACCACAACAGTAATCATAAGTAAAAAAGTATTTCAATTAATAATATTTCTTATCTACACATAATTTTGTTGAAGTTACAATCAATATGATAAGTGAAAAGAACACAGAAAGTCATAAACAAAGTAAAACACTTAGTTAGACCTTTTATCAAACACCTAGCAACCAACAATGAAAATGTAATAGCTTACATACCTTTGTGATTTCCCATCAACAGTCTTCAACTCTTGTGGTTAAATTGCAAACCACCATAAATAAATAAGTTAAAATATGTCAAGAATGAATAGTCAAACCACCATAAACAAATAAGTTAAACCACCATGAATTCTTATTGAAGATCAAGTGTTTGAATTGGGAGTAGTATACTTCAAAGATGAACCCGGAAACTACAGATGAAACACTTACATTAATTTCAAATCATAAAAATGAACAAAAATGAAATAATCATTTCTGGATGGGGTTTTGAGATGGATTTTTTTTCTCGTGGTCCATTCTTGGATTTACATTGGATTTGTCCTGCTTTTGTTGCACTAAGAGAGAGAGAGAGTCTTCAAAGATGAAATTAGCTATAGTTGAAAAATGATTTAAACACACGTAAACATTGTAATCAAATAAAAACCTTTCAGATATGTTCTTTCTAGATCAAATAAACATAAAATCTTTCAGATCTGTAGAAAGAGAAAACCTCATAATGCAAGATCAGTTTCCATAAAAGAAAAATTCACTAAGAATGCACCCAAATTCAAATTACACAACATAACCTCTTAAAGTGAAAGTAGAGTAGTGGGTTATTTATGAAATAAAACCTTTTGAAAAACCCCAAATGCGAGTGAGACTCGTTAAGAGCAGGGAGGAGTTGTGGAAAACGAGTGAGACTTGGGGAGAAGATGTGGTAGATAGGCTTTATCACGATTTCCATCATTCCTGCCAAAAAAAAGGGTTTGTAAATGAATAGTTAGAAACGTAGAAAACACACAAATTTACATAAATAAATGGACACACACATATAGAGAGAGAGTCACCAACCTTAAGGAGTGGCATCATGGGAGGGGAGCGGTTGCATGTATGTTTGAGAAAGAGAAAGAGCTTACCATGGGAGGGGTACACGGGAGTGAGGTAAGTGTATGAGGGTTTGTGTTGACAGCGTCTTGTAGGTGTGTTTACCAAGATACCCCTCAATTTGAGTTTTGAAGAAAATGGGGGAAACAAATTAGAGTGTGTCAAAAGAGGGGGGAACCAAAATTTTATGGGTAAAATGGGTATTGCACGAATAAATCATATTGATGACATCATAGTTCTATCTTATGACATACATAAGTTTTGTAACTTATTGTATAGATATATTCATTTACTCTTGGCTCTAGCATGTTCCATAAATTTCAAGATTCATCAAATCAATGTGAAGAGTGAATTTACAAATGGCAAAATTCAAGCACAATTTTATGTGTAATAATAAAAGCTCTTTGAGGACCCCAAGTTTCCATAACATGTGTATCGCCTCAAAAAGGATTTATAGGGATTTTATTAAGACACGAGATAGTGGTATAAGAGAATCACCTTATATATTATACGGAAGGGTTTCAACTGAGGGATTTTGGAAAAAAAAATTCTCTTTATGTCTTAAGAGAAGGACATAGTGGTTGACCAAGTTTACATTAACGACATCATTTATCTTTAATAATGACCAATATGTTTAACATTTTTCTTTGTTTATAAAAAATGAGTTTGAGATACGATTTGTTAGGGAAATCACATTCTTTCTAGGTCCCAAGTGGGAAATATTAAATTCACAATCTAAGTATGAAAATGACTTAATGAAGAAGTTTGACCTTAAAAACTTGATAATGATTCTAATAGAAATGTTATGGACAAAAGGTTGTATCGAAACATGATACGTAGTTTTTATTACAATACAAATAGTATTATCAACAAATCTTTTAGTGTTAGTGTGTATCATAGCTACAAATATCACCCCAAGGAGTCTCACTTTCAAGCAGTAAACGTATGTATCAGGGCTGAATAAAATTGAATTTGGTTTGTTTAAATTTATACACTTAATTAAATAAGTGAGTTTGAATCCATTAGAGAATTACAAACTTGATAGACATTGCACACATCATTTTACAAATTGGTATTAAAGCATTTTGCACTAATTTACTGTGTAGATCCTATAGTGCAATTTTTTTTGTCATTATTTGTGTTCCTCTCCTGATTTATTTTATCAATGGATTATCATACTGTTAAAGTTGTTAGTCGAGATGAGTTTGAATAATGTTCACCACCGTGTGAAAAAATTAACTCTTTTGAATTTGAAACTTTGCAAAAGAATTAAAATTTTGGAAGAAGAAAATTCTCTTTTTAAAAAGAAGTTTGAATATTTACAAACGTTTCAAACTCAAAGAGATATTTTTCATGAGCACTTTGGTAATATGTGTATTGACTTTGATTCTTCAAAAGTTACCAAAAAGGAGAGTGATGATAGAGTCCTATTTTTAGAAAAAGAATTGGAGGACTTAAAGAATTCTAGGGTTCCTGTTTGTGCTGTTGAGGATAGAAAATTAATCGATGATTTTACGGCATGTGAAAAAACTCTTAGGGATAAATTTGTTTTATTTGAGGAGGAGCGAGATAATCTTTTAGGATTGATTGAAAATTTGAAAAACGAATCCCTAAAATAGGAAGAGTTTAATTCTTTACTTGAGTAAAAATTTTTGGAGTTGAAAAATGATTTAAAAGACTCAAGTAGTTTGTGTAGTATTGGTAATATCTCGTCGTGTTCAAATGCTTCCGTTCCTAAAGCCAAGACCATTATTTGTTTTAGAAGGTCAACCATTCCCAAGAACGTTAGAAAAGGTAAACCCATAGGTGTCTTTCCGCCCGTTTACACATGTTCACATTGTGGTAGGAAAGGTCATCTTAGGTTTTTTTTATTTTGATCTTCGAAAAAGTCCTAGGAAGTTAGTGTCTAGTGTTACCTTGGTTACCAAAACCCCCACGCATCGATGAACACCTATTTAGGATAGAAAATCACTTTTAGAGGGACTAGATGTGAGACTAGTTGATTCTCCATTGCTTGCATATGATTCTTCTCTTGCTATATCTTATAGATGATTGTGTTTTCATGCTTGTCATACGCTAGCTGTGCTTCTTGATAAATTATTGCTAGTGTTATGACATGTGTACTTTTTGTATCATATTTTTGTTTTTGAAAATTTTTGAAAAATACAAAAAGATTTTATTTTGATAAAATTTTTGAAAAAGACAAAAAAGAGTTTTGTATTTTGTTTGCACCATATATGAATGAACACTTAGAAATTCAAAATTTCATTCCATATCCATGTGACTATTTGATAGTGATTTGAGATATTATGTTATGTCATTCGCTTTACAAAGTTTGGAGTCTTTGAGATGATATAGTGTCGCTACCTACATGTTTCACTCATTTGTCCTTTATTGCACACATGCACGGATTTGTTTGACTTTTGTGCTTGTGTATCACATGTTGGTTGAGTGTTTCCATCTCAATTATGTCTATACAACAAGCTAAATGCGATAAAACTTGACAAAAAGTAGTGCATGATATAAACCGTTTGTGAGATTGTGTGATTTTGTTTTGAAAAATGGGGAAGGGCTAGGAAAGGTACTCATTTATCCTTTGCGATTAAGAAAACATTTAAATGGACCTAAAAACATGAGGAATTGAAAATTATCCGGGGTCCAGTGAGGTTTAAAAAAGCTCGAAAAAATTAAAAGGCAATAAAAAGAAAATTATGCCAAAAATGTGCCAATAGATTTTATTTTCATCACCTTATAAGAAAAATAAAAAGCATTATCTTTTAATGAGGGAATTTGGATGGAATTTAAATAAGGTTTGCACGCCCTTGAAAGTCATGAAAAAGAATTACATAGTTTTGGATGTGATTGGTGTGGAAATTATTTATACTTTGATTTGTTGATATGATTAAGACGATGTCATCTAAATTCAACACTTTTACACCTAAGGACGATTTTGATGCTCACTCGTTAGGAATACACAATATGCATCGTGCACATATGACGTGATTGAGTTTTATTTCCTATCGAATCTGTACACACCCATTCATACCGTTTCCATGATTTGGTTATCCTAGTATGAATTCATGGTGTGTATTTGAAACACTTTTGTATAAAAAAAATGAAAAATCAAAAATAGTTTGTGAAGTTTTTTTAGCATATCTTGCATTGAGCATGTTTGTCATATTTGTTTGCCTTGTTTATTGTGACACCCTGCTTTGATTTATTTGGTTTATTCTTTTCCTTGTCTATTTTGAACAAATAAAAAAGGGGAGAACGAATTATGATATTATGGGGGAGTTTAAGTATGGGGGAGATTTCATTATGCTTACATGTTTTATGTTTATCAGTTCAAACTCGATACGTCACGAGGTATTTACCTTGTCTCATGTGTGTAGGTTCATTTGAAGATCATTTTTTGCACACCTTGATTATGACAAAGAATGTTTGATGTTTGTTTAAGATTGAAAAAGTTTGAAGACTTGTCATTTACCTTTTCAGTTTTGTCCAGTGAGAAAATTTCATAAAAATAGTTCCAGGAATGGGAAAACAGATCCATAACAGTACTAAAAAAGTAGAAAAAAATAACGAAATAATGTAAACTACAAAATGATACAGACTATCAATAGGAACAAAATGGCATCATGTAAATCACACTATGCTAGAAAAAGTCTAGACCTCATCCAGTAGGTGCGACGGAGTTTCCCAAAGATGGTGACATATTTTGAAATAACTTCATCAAGTCATGTGAAGTCTTGACCAAGAACTTTACTTGCTCTCGTATATGTGCAAATTATCAATCATTATGTGCAATCAAAGTATCATGGGTGGGTGCATGTGTGCGAACATGTGTAAGAGTAAAGAGTGACACATAACCCAATTTAAAGGAAAATTCCCTAAGGTGTCCTCTCTTTTTGCAATGGGAGCGAACATAAACCGGCCTAGGTACACCTCTCTCAATAACTCTAGGACGTGCTCTCCTAATAGGTACGGGATGTCTAGGTGGGTTAGGTCGAGTCACTAAAGTGGGAATCGGCTCGGGTGCAACAATAGAAGTGGATACACCGTCATGACCTTTTCGTAAACTCTCACCACCACCCAAAATGGGATTGAGAACCATCTTTCAACTTTCTTAGATGCGTTCTCTAAACGTACTTTGACCTCCTGAGCACGTTCGAGATCACTCTCGAGTTGGGATACACGTGTCATCAAACTAGACACCGTGTCGGTCAAGTCACACTTTTTTCTCCTAAAAACTTCTTTCTCTCTCTCCAAATCTAAAACTCGATGACCTAAATCTCTATTACACTTATTTGTTTTTAAGGTCTCGGTGTAAAAATCCCTAAAATCTTTTTGGAGCTCACTTTCGGATCCACTCTCAAACTCGCTCTCATCTCCATTAGAAACACTTGAGTCATCATCGTCGCTCTCGTGAACACTATCATCGTGAGACAGAGTGGGTGTGCTCACATGACTCGAAAAATCTACACACATCCCATGCGCTAAACCTTTATTGGACTCATCGCCCTCATCTTCCTTATCACCCTCACTATCACTAAGTGTGGCGGGCATATCATTTTATTTTCCCTTTATTCTCATCCTAATAGGACACTCTTTAGCTATGTGCCCTTTACCCTCACATTCAAAACACCTGATCTCATCCTTCTTATCACTTTCTTTGACATCCTCTTTCTTTTTATTCGAAGAATTTTCTTTAGACATTTTGAGGGACTTTTTAAAAAATTTCGCACAAAAACTCACTTTCTTTTTTTTATCTCTCTTCCATGAAACATACTCACTCGATACGTCACAATGTATTTTCCTTGTGTCATGTGTATAGGTACATTTGAAGATCATTTTTTGCACACCCTGATGATGACAAAGAATGTTTGATGGTTGTTGAAGATTGAAAACATTTGAAGACTTGTCATTTACCTTTTCAGTTTTGGGTTCATGGGAGGGTAGATTTGTATAGGCCATTTGATATTTGATAATTCGAATATTTTTATTTTGTATCGACATAGACATAGGGGAGATTTGTAAGGACATTTGTGTTCGTTATCAATTTGTATGTCGTATACCGCTACACCGTCGAAGAAGTTCAAGATCACATTCACATCAAGACGGATCCGAATAATCAATATTCTTCAATAAATAGCCTTCGCATGATTTACTTTGGTAAGGTTTTGTTTTAGAGTACCTTAATAATACATTTAGAGAATTAGGATATTTTTCATAAAATATCTTCTAAGTGTTGGAGCGGAGCTTTAATTGTTTTTCGTCAAAAATATATTTTCGGAGTTTGAGGTCGTGCATTTACTGAAAGGATAAACGAAGAAAATTATTTATTCTTTAAACAGATGTCGTTCGAACGAAATTGTTTGTCGCTCCAACGAGACGTGATGTCCCGCGATACTTCAAACGACATCGTCTCTCGTTCGAATGACACCACTGCCTTAAGTCTTCTATAAATTGGACTTTTCAACTCCGTTTTTCATAAGAAGTCCACAGTTTTTGAAAGACACAAAACTGCAAAACTGCAGAATCCCTTTGGATTCTTCTTTTAGGGTTTAATCCCTTTTTATTTTCAATTCACAAATCCTGATATCTTTATATGAATTGTTTTGGAATCCAAAGAATAATCGTATTATTGTTCAACCTCTGTGGAGAAGGAATCTCCGTACCTTGTGATTCCTAGAGGGAATTCACTACTGATCGGTGGATAGCGAGCGTATATCACTGCGTGTGGATGACTTGAACTGCGGTCTGAGGCGTAGTTTTGAAGTTTTGACGAAGACACCGTGCGTTACATTTATGGATGATTATCAGGTTGTATGTAAGTTAATGGTCTTGTAAACTTTTGAAAGTGTTAAAAAGGTTTTTACCCGAAACGTTTTTTTTCCTGAATTTGTCGTCTTTGTTTTACATACATGATTTGATTGAATACTTAGATTCATGCAGAGGGGATGAATAAAATTGAAATTGGTTTGTTCAAATTTAGACACTTAATTAAATAAGTGAGTTTGAATCCCTTAGACAATTGCGAACTCAATTGATATTGCACACATCATTTTACAGGTCAAACACCCTATAAGCCCTACTCGATGATGAATAACATAAAAATATCCTTTAGTCACTCCAGGAGTACAACTTTTTTAAGTGATATCTATCTATCAAGATGTAATATGTACTCCCAAAGAAATGGAAATACGATAGGTAGGGTTTTTTCGTGTCCATGACTCATAAGGTGTGTGTAGGGTGTGCGAACGAAGACATACCCAATTCACCGTGAGGCATGCGGTGATCACCACCTCTTCCAAAACATGTCTAGGCACATTTTTTACAAGAAGCATGGATTTATCCATCTCTTGTGTTGTTCAGTTCTTCCCCTCAACTAACCCATTTTGTTGACGAGTACGAATGGCCAAAAACTCATGTTTGATGCCCACTCCATCACAATAGATATCCACTCCGTCTTCTTTAAATCTAGTGTTGTTGTCATTACACATTCGAGATAAAAACTTTGGTTAAGCCTATATGTTCATAATTAAATTAAACACACGTCCATAATGAAACTGTGGTCACCCCTGAACCCGAGCCCTCGGAGGAGGCACTGTCGAATACTGTGATGCGGGTGATAATGTCAGAAACTCGAGTTGGGATTAAAGGGCCTGTTGATATCCGTGGTGATGATGATGACCCTATCTAAACCGATTGCTATAAAGAATCTCTAAAATGAATGACTAGTATCTCCACATGTGAAACATGGACCGTTGATAAGGTATTCGAATAATGACCCTAATATTCCTGACCCTAGGCTTGAGGTTTGTCGTGCAGTCTCTCCCTATGAACCTATTAGCCCTATCCTCTATGGCCCTAATAACCATGTTGTCCCTAACCTCCCTGAAGGTGATGTTGACCCACATGAAACCTTTTAATGGGATTCCTCTATAATGGTCATCTCTGATGAGGATCAGGACTTACCTGTCCTTAGAACGAATATACGGTATCAGCAATCTTCGGACCTTGATCGTCTCCTCTTTTATCCTTCTTTATCTCTCTCTCACTAAAACTCCTAATGGTCATCATAATGGAGTAGTTTGGCATTAACTACCTATGTATATGTATTGCACATTGGGTTACTCATCAATACTTGATTCGGCACGAATATTGCATTTTTCACCCGTTAATTTATGCATTTTTAGGCCCCTCGGGTATCGTAATTGCTATAATTATTCTCATCAATCAGAAAAGCTCCGTTTTATGTGCTAACATGTTATTTGAGGTATTATTGAGTTTTTTTAGGTGTTACGTTACTTAGTGTGAAGTTTAGCCACGTTTCGATAAAGTTTTATTGGAGTTCGCACGTTCAGGGGAATTTTTGTTATTTCACACTTCAGTATTTTTGCCTAAAGTAGTCATAGCTGGTGTAGATCTCGGGCCAAGCTTCACGTGGCCATGAACGGTGCTTGAATCAGATTCCGAAAGAAGAAAACTCGGGTCTTTAATCGGAGAAGAATTATAAGGGATTTATTTTAATATTTTAATACTAACAGTCTAATTAATTCCATCCATGTCCTTATTCCCACTTTTGAAGCAAACTTCCATGGATATTTTGCTGCCATGCTCGGGTGCTCGAATTTTTTCTTTCGTCTGAAATTGGAGCCTTTCATCCAAAATTGGAGCTTAGGCCGTGTGTAGATATTGTTATGGGTCAATTGGCTCGAGTTATCGAATTTTTGGAATACCCATTTTGGCCATTCCCAAACTTTGGTCAACAATGGTGGGTAGTGGTTTGTCATGATGTAGCAGCGTTGTGGGTTGGGTTATGGTCTTGGTTTGAGCTACAAAATTGCAGAAATCCAACATGAAGCTAGTTCTCGGCTTATGGCCATTGTTGGCAACTCGACTGGAGGTTGCGTTTTGGTCTCCACGGTTTGCGGCATTAATGGTTTTCTTGGTTTGGAGTTGGGAATTACAGAAAGGGGAGGAATTTGAACCTACTGGTACGAATCAATTCTAACCTTGGATAATCGATTCTCCACAAGGCAAGGCTCAGGTCTCCCATCACCGAATCGATTCGGTCCCCTATTTTTTTAACTTTTTAAATTACAAGTTTTCCATTGGGTTTTTGTATATATTAACTTTCTCCTCTTTTTTTAGAGATATCTTTTATTATATTAGGATTTTAGGGTTTGTAAAAGGGAGAGCTTCCCTCTCCTCATTTCTCTTGGATATTTGTCCATTTTATGTATGTAAGTTACTATTCATTATCTTCCTTGTTGTTATTTAGTTGTTTTAGCTTAATTTCCTTTGTGAATTTAATTTTCATGCCTAGATAAATTAGTTTAGTTTAATTTTTTCTTGTTTTAATTATTAATTAGTTATTCTATTTCTTTATCCATGTTGTGTGAGTAGTTAAATAGGGTTTGGATCGTGTGTCTGCCATTGATGGGCGTCGAGCTCCATAAGTTAGATTTCGCATAAAATTGCGTTTAATTGAAACCTCGCCTATCAAAGTAGGATTGTTATGCTTTTAACTTTCTTTGTCACACAACATTAGTGTTTATAGCGATAATCCGAATTTAAAACGCGTGTGACCATTTTTCGTTAAATGTTTAATCTCACAACTTTGAATTGAATTCCTTATTGTGTGATGTTTATGCTTAATTGATTATGTCGATTAAATAGCTTTCGAACCGGAATTCTAATTAGTAGTTGTTTAGCCCGTGTGATGCGAATGCAATCCTAACTCTCGCTTTTAAATTGTTTAGTCTTAACTTCTTTCTTTTTCCTTTTCCACCATAACCACTCATCACCTTTTACACTTTTATTCTGGAAATAATAAATCAATTAAAATCTATCCAACATTCCCTATGGATTCGATCCCTACTTTCTGCTACACTTCCATTAGTGTACCAAGTTGTGGTATTTGTTTTGTTAGGGCATAAACACCCAACGGCGTGTTTTAAATATAAAGTTTACACCTCATCAAAAATGGCACCTAGTTATAGACTGTAGTTGATTTACTATTTCGTAATATTTCTTTTATTCATATTTGTATTCTTTATTTTATCCTTTCTTTTTTACTTGTGCTGGATTATTTCGAGAAATTGAAATTTTGGTGCTTGTTGGCTTTTGTTGAATTATCTTCTTTTTAAATAACTCACCATAACTCTTTAGATAAACTTAATTGTTGTGCTAATAGTTCTCAAAGTTACACTCCCAAAAAAATGCGAGAATGCCTACAATTTCTTGAGTATGAGCGTCTTGCACGTGAAAATCAAGAAGTTATATGAAATCCCTCATTATCTTAGGATGGAACTTTGCATTGTGGGAATAAGGAATTAAACGATGAGGCTGCGATTTATGATGATTGGAAAAAGAAAAATGTCCAACTCGATGAGATCATTTCTTCTTCAAAAAGCTCGGTTGAGGTTGAAACTCACATTTCACCTACACCCCTTTTTGAGGAAGAAATAATTGAGAGTGATTCAAACATTGTCGATTGTCCTTCACTTCCTTTATTCCCTACTATTCTTGAACTGTTAAATTTATCACAAGAACGAGTTAAAAGTCTTGATCACTTTGACCCAATTTTTGAACATGAATGTTATTTTGAGATGGTTCATCTCATGGGTTATTCACTGGCACTAGCCCCACCTCCCCTTCCAATTGAAGAACCTTGGGGTTGTGATTTTAATTTTTTCGAGATGAATGTAGTCATGTCTCCCTTGAAATTAAGACCCCTCATCATCCCTCTCAAACTTTTTATTGGCGATGGTTCACCTTTTTCGCCTTACACATGCCTTTCATTTTTCAAAAGGAATTCCTATTTTTTAGGAGGCATGCATGCTATGGAGGGTCCACCGTTGATCTTCCAAAGTCAAAATATTATTTGGGTGGATCCTCAACTATTTAGACTTCTAGTGTATAGTTAGTTAGAAGTCCAAATAGTAGGTTGTAAATAGTTAGTTTTTAGCTTAGTGTAGCTAGGGTTTGGATGGTGGGAGTTATTCTCTTCTTCCTCTTTGGGTGTGACAACCTTTGATTTTGTAAGTTGGTACTATTCATCATCCTCTCCATTAATATAGTTGTTATTCTTGATTTATTGCTTTGTTAATTAGATTTACATGCTTTGTTAAATTAGTTTATTGTGTTATATATTTCTTTCTTAGTTAATTAGTGTAAATTACTTTAGTTTCATGCCTTGTCACTAGTTAAATAGGGTTTGGGTCGTGTGTCCCCCATTGATTGGCGTCGAGATCCAAAAATTAGGTTTTGTGTAAAATTACATTTAATTGAAACCTCGCATATTAAAATTGGAATATTATGCGTTTAACTTTCTTTGGCACGCAACGTTAGTGTTTAAAGAGATATTCCGAATTTAATCCACGTGTGACCATTTTCGGTTAAAAGTTTTATCTCACAACTTTGAGTTAAATATCTTCTTGTGTGATGTTTATAATTAACTAAAAATGCTCGGTTAAATATTTTCGAAGCAAAATTCTAGTTATTAGTTGTTTAGCCCACGGTGAGGACGCGATCCCGACTCTCATTTTATTAATATTGTTTAGAGTTAACTTCTTAATTTTTTCCCTTTTCTTTTAAACCAAACCATATCACCTTTTTTATTTTATTCTTGAAATAATAAATCGATTATAATCTATATGACACTCCCTGTGGATTCGATCCCTACTTGCCGCTACACTTCCATAAGTGTTCCAAGTTGTGGTATTTATTTTGTATCGGGCGTAAACACCCGACGACGTGTTTTAAATATAAAGTTTACGCCTCATCAATGCTCGCTTAATTCTCCATGTCAAGCCTCTAATAAAATGGTTCATCTTATGGTCTTAAAAAATCTTAGTCTATAGTGAATAATGAAAAAGGCGAATGAACTCTCGTTCATTCTCAATGACCATCTGATCCTCTTGTGTCATCCTAACAAACTAAGTTCTCAATTTCTTCTGTTGGGATGGAAGAAAGTACTTTCCCTCAAAATTTATCCAAAACTATGACAAGATCAGTTATAATTATCCCCTGCGGTGGTAACATACTCCTACTAACCCAACATATTCCTAACCAATCCGAAACTCACAAACATATGCTATTACACAATTGTTTAGCCCACCAATCATAAGTGTCGCTCAATATTGTGCCTCCACTATAGAACTACAATAGGATCTTTAAATCTTGAGAACTCTAGTGGGTTCCCCTTTTCAAAAGTAGTCATGTCACTCTCCCATTAAGAAGTAGTAGGTGGGGATGCTATAGGTTCAACAACGGGTGGTGGAGGTAGTGGTGGATATTGCGGATGTTTGGATGCTAGAGTCGCAACCACTGTATTAGAGGTGATAGATCCTAAGTTTGTCGGATGTATAGTTTTCACTTTCTTCCATGGTGGTGATGATGGTTGCAATTGCAACTGAGGTGCAACTGCCTCTAACTGACGTATTTGGCGTCTATGGGTGTTCAACATGTGAAAGATTGTAAACAAAGCATATTAGTAAACTTATGAGTAAATATAGTACAAAAATATAAAAGCTAAAGCTTTGAAGTATCAAAGGATGCAACGCGGAAAGGCACTGAATGCACTCAAGATCCTAGGACACAGTGTTATGATACCAAATGTGACACCCCGTAAAATCTAGTAATATGTTAATCAATCTAAAATAAATATTACAGGAGTTGCTACAATTGAGTACCATTCTAAGCAACTGAAAATAAAATAAGCACATAGATTAAATTCCTCAAATAATAATGAATTGGAATCCCAACAACATTTGATACCATCAATGACATAACTATACTCTAACACAATAGTACAGTTGTCTCAACATATTGCCAATATCTGAAAAATAAAACTCATACATAAATACGACTTAACAGAATGTAAATAGTAGTAAAGATAATAGGTATGTAGACCCGACACCTACATCCTACAATCGGCAACAAAGGAATGGAAAAAATCGAAAGATCAAAGTTGGGGTTGGAATTGCGGGCTAGGTTATGAAAAATAAAATCAACAACAATGTTAACAACAAGTCTAAGTAGAATGAGATTTTAATGGAATTGGGGTACTATATTACCACACATTTAACTCTCGTCTTTTAGTTATTTTTAAGTTTATCCCAACCCAAATAACCCTAGATATCTCATGCGTATAAATCCAAGACCAAGTGTTCCAATGAAAAAGTATCATTAATCTTGATTGAATATAACTAATGGATCCCAATTAATCTACACTAAATATTACAAGTGTATAAGTTTATAAGTATGTACAGTCACAAAGTTTACTTTTAACATAAGTACGGTCCCAACCACTTACATAACTGTATAAGTTCACCATTCAAGTCCGCACATAACGAATGGCTATCCTAATGCCTTCGGGGAATTGTCGTGTCGTACTAGGTAGAGTTGTAGGTTGTCCAAATCTTATAACCCTAAAGGATCAACAAGGATTAATCAATAAGCCTTCACACCAATCATATTTCTCCATACCCAAAGCTATATGAAAGAGTCCCATCGTGTTATCACCATGGGATAATATATGTATAATAGCACACAGTGTCTGGGTTAACCCTTACATGGGCTTTATCTAATTGAGCCAAAAAACATCTCCAATACGTTTTTAACTTTTTCCAAGTATTATACAAGCTCAATGGGCCTAAAACCCATACTTTTATACTAAAACAGACCTTATATGCATCCTGAAACCAACCTTAAACATTTCATAAAACCAGTTACTAATCTAACTGAGTAATTTAGTGACTTAGCCTATTCGAATCTAAATATCCACAACTCAATTAATTTATTAATTCATTGTAACACGACATTATAGGAAACTACTTCACAATCATTTGAACCTGACACTGAGGGGATAATCCAAATAAGGAAGCCTTCGATACCAAATTCCTGACTATTCCATAATCACCCATGATACAGAGTCACATTAAAATGTTTATTAATTATTTTATCGTCTATTAAATTCGATTTTGTTAAATAATTTAAATAACATAGAAGACTATATTACAATGGTGACATGATGTGTCACGAAAGGAAAATAAGACAAAATAATTTCATAATTTATTTAATTCATAAATATACGGGGTATTACACATGCTCAACCACACTATGTGAACCCTATTCTAAGGTGAGAAAATCCATCTTCTTCTCAAACCTCATAGAATATGGAAAATTCTTATCAATAAAATTTTCCACAAACTCCCCATACGTCAAATAATCTTTATCCTCGAGGGTGATCACGCTCTCCTACCATTACAAAGCGTCAAAATGATGCTTGAAATTATCCAACATCGACCTTTTCACCTTATTTCAGTCCACCATCCTAAGTTGTTTCTCCTCCTCTGATGAGCCACTGTTGGGTCAAATACCCTTGCAAATGTAATTGGATTACCCATGTTGAAATTTTTCCCTTATCGTGTTCCAAACAGTTGTGGTCACTACCAACTATTGAACTTCTCATCCTTCTTCCCTTTGCCTCCCTATATTAAATTATTTCCTCTTGGAGGATTGCTTCTAAATCCTTAAATCTTAAAAAAAACTGACCATGTCCAGCCTACCCCATGGGACTTGTCATCTCTTTAGCCCTTTAGACTTCCTTATCTCTTATTCTCCTCATGTTCATCATCTAAAAAGAGAAGAACAAACATAACAATACCTAAACCTTAAAAAAGTACAAATCATCGGGATATATCAAGAAATGACGCGTGGAAAGAAACCACGGACCTATGACCCTCTAGACCTAGGACCATGCTTTACTACCAATTGTAACAACCTGCATATTCTAACATCAGGTTTTATTAAGTTCAAATATTATTAAAATACAATTCTTAGAATGTGACAAAATATGAGACAATTTAAAATTGTCAACAATATGAGATACGAGAAATAAGAGTGTAAACAAAGACCGACAATAAAACTCAATAAATAACAAAACTTTCAATACAATCCATCACCAATAATATATCTCCAAAAAAGTTTCCAAATTATAAAAGTGGAGTCATAAGTGACTAATAAATCCATAACTATCTCATGTGAAGTAAACAATAGAAAATAACTATATTATAAACAATATATATCCCCATATGTCCAAGCTCACACTCCAAGATCCAACAACTCCTAAAAGCACACTCCTAACTTGAGATGTTAGTCCATGAGTAAGATGGTTCATGTAATACTCCGCCTTAGAAAATAGATGATGAATAATAATTTGAGTATTTTATTGAGAAATATAATTGGAGAAACAAACACATAAGTGATTGAACTAGAATTGGACGTAAAATTATGCATTTCTTAAAGTAATTAAAAAGGAATTTCCCACATGGCATGGCCTGCATCGATGTAGAATTGTGTCCAATTATCCGGTATGAATGTACCGGTGAAGTACAACGTGACTTAATCGAGGAACAAATGAACCACAGATGTAAGTAAGTGTGATCCATAATTTAGCCGGTACGCGATTTGGATGAGTTTAATTTTGTGCGATTTTTATGGAACACTCCATTGGCAATAAAAATGGTTTGACCACTTTATAAGGGTACTAAAATATGGATAAAAGGTCCAGGTCAAATTAGGAAAAAAGGGAATTTTTTGAAGAATGGTTGATCGATTGACTAAATTAAGCCTAGGGTCTCGCTCGATTGATCCATCGATCGATAAATGGTTTTTTATCGATCCATCGATCAAGCAGGCCAGTTCACTCATTGTGATATACTGTTTCATTTTAAATCGTTGGTTTTACCACATGTCAACCATTTAGGAACCCCAGACATAGATGATTTTGGGTGAGGCTTGATTTCTAGTATAAAAGCTTAAGTTGGGTGTTCTAGGGTTCCAAAAAAATCCTTTCCCCATTGTAGCCTCCCTCTCTCTCTCTCTAAGTTGGAGCTCCCATTGAAATGTGTTATGTCCCAGATTTGTTAAGGCTAAAACCACCCACATACACCACCATTTCCATCATGAAACCACCACTGGAAAGCCTCAAATCAACTTACACCGCCATACAAACCTAGACAGATTTATTGGGTTAAAGAAGAGGGTATTCTTAGAGTTGAATGGAGTTTTGAAGAGGGTGTTCTTGGAGGAAGAAGATGGATTTTGTGGAGAACAAGGAGAGTACAAATGGAGCTTCCATGGAGTTTTTTGTGAAAGAGCTCGTGGTAACCCTTTGAGACTACCTTTAAAGGTGGGTGTTGTTCCTCCTATAACAACTCTACCACTACCAATTTCGAGTCTTTGAGGTAGGTAAATCTTACCTTGTTAGAGGTTTAAAGTTTGATCAATTTTCAGTGAGTTTAATTACATACATTGGTTAAATATATGTAGGATATATGTTAAATGGTAACCATGAGTTAATTAGATAAATTCTCATGAATTTGAATGGAAATGGTTTTCAAAGAATAACTTAAAATGGGTCTTGAAAATGTAGAAATAATTAGAGTATAAATCTTGAATATTTTATGGAATAAAATGTGTTTAAATGATGTTTCAAAGGGAGATAATGTGACTTCATGCTTAGATATCCATTGGGCTTGTGTAGTCCATTTTCATAACATAAAAGTGGGGGTTTCCTACTTAAAATCATGATGTATAAGAAGAAGAAGATAAACTTTTACTTAAATGGGTTTTAAAAGTGTTGAAATTTCCAGAACACTATTCATGGATATTTATGGAATAAAATGTGTTAAAAGTGGGATTAATGATGGAAATGTGATTTCTATAAAAAGTAGTGTTTTAAACTTGTTCATGTCATTTTTTAAAATGATTATATGTTTGCTTACATTAAATAGAGAGCTTATTATGTAAAGAAAGGTTTTCACTTTAAATGGGTAATTTAAAGTGTGTAAACTCGTAATAAGAACATAGTATGGCTTAATGTGTAAATATTGATAAAATGGGTGTTAAGATATAAAAACCAAAAAATAAAGTGTGTTTAACAAATATGTAGAGAATGAGGTTTTAATATAAAAAAATGTATGAATTTATATATTAAAGGTGTGTAAAATGTAAAACGTGAAAGTTGAGTAAAGTATGCTAATGAACAAGTGTTTTGATGGTTAAATGTTCATTTGGAAAGTTAAATTACTTTTTGGGAAAATGGAACTTATTAAAGGACTAAATTGTGAGTTTGGCAATAACAGGGTAAATTGCTAATTAACTTAAAGTGGAACATTTTTATGAATTAAAAATGTTAGTGAATGTTTTTACACTAGTATGGGTGAAATTGAATTAGGTCCTAAGATGTGAATGATTTCTGTTATTAAATCAACGTGCGTGTCAATAAAGGACTTAAAGGAGAAGGTACTGATCTTTCAAGTGTTAATGGAAAAAACGGAAGGTTAAGTCCGAGATTTTGGCTTCGGCCCATAGAGGTGGATTAATGTTAACATTGTAATAATATTGAACACATTGAAAAGATAAAGGAATACTCGAATGATGCTGGGAAATTATTAAGCAAAGAATGACGTCCCTAGTGGTAAAAGATCCCAAAGTAACTACAGTAGAATATTGTAGTGGAGAGCGGTGGTGAGAGGCCACGAAGTCCGTGGTTGTTGGATAAATCACAAAGATAATGACATAATGAGGAATATGACAAGAAACAAGTTATAAAATAGAAATAACCTAACTTGTGTAATTGATAAATGTTTCGATTTATGTATTGTGGATAAGTAAATTGAGAATAATGACTAATGTCCATAATAAAAGTGAAATGGTTAAGCAAGGTGACTTAATGGGTAATTAAACTAGCTAAGGAGTTTTAAAATCATAATAACACAAGTGCGTGTTGTATAAGGCTTTCAATGTTAATAAAAAAAATTTAAACACGATGCGCGCATGTGTTGAAAGAAAGTTTTAAGTAATGATTAAGCCACTCTGGTGTGAGTTAATGAACCTTGAGTAATAAATGTTTTGAAAGTGAATGAAAGGTTTTCCCAACAATTGTAAATTGTTTTACTGGGTGAGTTATTTGGAAGAATATGCTAGTTTTAAGCATAAAGATAAAAATGATTATTTTTGAAAGACAGGGAGAATAAACAGTATCCGATAACGTTTTGGAATAAAACACTGTAATACACTGGGACATGTATTTTCAAAGGTATATATGTAGATATATAGGTATTTTCACATGCATGTAGTTGTAGCGTGTGAGTGTTCTTCATGCCATTCGTTTCTATATTGCATTTGTATAAGTTCCTAGTGAGCTTTCGGCTCCCTCCCTCCTTATGTTATGTAAAGTTGTATGTTGTCTCATATTTTGATAGTGTTATACAGGTAAGTAATTACTTTGCATTTACGCTAGTATCTCTGTGTACTTGGCTTTGGGGTCACTTTTCTTGGGTCACATCACGTAGTTTGATGAAAGTTAGAATCACATGCTAATAAGAGTAACATTAAATGATAATAAAACTGAATTAGAAA
The DNA here is from genome assembly GCA_949130495.1 of Sambucus nigra. Classification (NCBI taxonomy): domain Eukaryota; kingdom Viridiplantae; phylum Streptophyta; class Magnoliopsida; order Dipsacales; family Adoxaceae; genus Sambucus; species Sambucus nigra. Next base: position 286,228,848 of record OX422209.1, on the reverse strand, counting down.
CATTATTTAGGTTGTTCCATTGCACTTCACAATTAACATACGAGTCCAATCGGGTTGATCATTTGTTAACCTTTAAATCTGGGTCAAGGCATTATAACTTGGTATCAGAGCCTTAGGTTCAATGTTCCTTTCGGGTGTGACATGGTGAGGTTGATAGCAGATCTTTCTGACGTCAATGTAGGTTTGAGACCGTCATGCTAGTTTGGTGACAGCTTAGTTTGTGTTCTCGATGGTAATGTCAAATAGGTTAACACGACAAGTAAGTTAGTGACAAGTGGCATGCGATCAAGTTGATTGTTATTAATCTCTTTCGCGCTTCTGATTAGATATATTAGTAACTTACAGGTGTCCATGTAAGCCAGTAGTGGCGACGCCGTGGTTGTTAGTGTAAGGTGCTTATGTCCCAATCTCTAATGACATAGAGTCTTATGAGATGCTAATAGAGTGAAATGATTCACATTGGGCGGGTGGCACAAATTGCATATAGTCAATGGTAAAGGTTGATGGTTAGGGTGTTATGACTAGGCACTGACGATTGGTGATTAAAAGGTATATATCCCTTAGGTGGGGATCTTATGGGTAATTAACATAGATAATGTAATTAGGCAAATTCAATCATAGGAGTAATATCTTGATTGATGGTAGTTCGACGAGCATGTGAATTTAGGTAGGCCAATAGCGGCAACACCGTGATCCTTGGTTGAGATATATTGAGTGGAAACTTTGAGGATGAGAATAGCCCTAGCAGTGGAAACATAGAGTAGTGTTCATTGTGACCTATCTATAGTGGTTTATATTTAATCAATGGAGCTTAAGTGGGTTCGTTGTGACCAAGTTGTAAAGGTTGTATATTTCATCAATGGAGCTTAAGTGGTTGAGTACGTTCATAAGAATTGATTATATGGTGATAACGCAATGGGTTCCTGGTTGAGTACTTAGGTTTAGTGTATCTTGATTTTACTATGGGTCTAGATGATCATGATTAAGTGAGGTAACCTAGGGGAAAACCTAGAAATTTTGGTGACCTAGTGTTAAGTACTAGTGTTGTGATGTTATAGAATAGGACTTCCTGTGGCGTCACTAGGGTGGGCCTCCTCTTAGGAAATATCCGATGTCCGGTGTCCTACCAAAACTTTGGTGGTGTTAATTTATAGTCTTAGAGATAGTAATGTGGTATTGAGGAATATGATCCTTTATGGGGCCCGTTGTGTGGGCCTTGGTGTTTATAGGAAATACACAACATCTCGTATCCTACCAAAATATATTATAATGTTAGCTTGTAAATTAGCACATGGTATGATGTTTACATAGCGAGGAAATTTAGTTATTGTGGTTGAACGCTCATTGAGGATTAATAATGTGGCCTAATGAATCTGGTTTTGGGTTAGCCTTGTGGATAGGCATGTGAGTTTTCATTTATTACTCTTTGGAGATAAGTACTAAGGTTTGACTAATGATATGTTAATGTGGGTGATAACATTTCGTAGGGGTAAATTTGAGGTTGTGTGGTATAGATCACTATAAGACTTGTGATTTCTCGTGATATACGTGTAAGATGTTTAAAGCGATGACTAGGTCTCACTTCGTCTCCCATAAAGAATTTGGAAAAATCATTGTCACATTGAAGTTTACGTATTTATGGTAAATCATTAATAATTGTAGTATGTTTAGGTCACGTAGATTTATGAAATCACTTGAAGTTAGTACCATGACTGTTGTTTATAATCATGTGTCATGATATAACCTTCGAGGATAATCTAAAAAATAGGTTGATAAGTGCTAGATGGTGCACCTGGGAGACTTAGAACACGATGATGTTCATCTTGATTTTAGAGATAACTCTTAGAATGGCGGGTTAGGCTTGATTATATCAACTGTGTGTGCTACCTGTATGATTTGGTACGAATCTAGTGAAGGAAATCATTAGGTCCTAGGATGGATAATTCTTGAAAGTTTGAGATGCCATTAGAATAGTTGTGATTTGGGATCATATAGGACGTTCCTAAGAGTTGTAGTAGTGTTCTGTGAGTTAAATAGGTTTGAAATCATATGAGTATTATGTTTCATTGATTAGAGTGATCTCAAAAATCGAGGTTATCTATTCCGTGTTTAAATTATGGAGGCCTAGGTACGAGGGTTCAGTGATTAGCAGTAAGCCCCGAGAGATGTAACTTCTCCACGATTTGGGATATTTATTGTTACCAATGATGGAACATGTAGCATCGATCGACGTAGCGTTTCAGCTTAACGAAGGAATTGGTTATGTATTTCGTTCGCTTAGAAAGGATGAATGACTCCGGGTTAGAACTCGTCAGGGTTAATAGGTCAATCCAAGGTATATGGAAAGGCTCAAACTTTAGCAGATGTCAGTGAGCATTATAGACTTCAAGGGTACATTGTGGGTTCTTTTTTTGTGTGGAGCGGTTTGTTATTAGAAATTGATTATTCTTTTGGCATGGCAGTCGCCTGATTGGTTGCATTCCTTGTATCTCCTTTGATACTAGTTATGGAAAGTTGTTGATCAGTTATGATTTGGGTGTAACGCTACATAAGCTCAGCAGTGATGCAGGTTAGGCATGTTATGGCTGATGCGTCACGGTAAATGAGTGTGCTCTTCTTCGAAAGCACCTTTGTTCAACACTGGTTTATGTGTATGTGTGGTCTCATGTATGTTGCATATAGTTTTCATATGTTAGTTGATTGCTTTAGGTTAACATGTTTCGTTAGTTAATTGGTATATCTAGTTACGACTTGGTCGTCGGTTTAGAGGTGACTTGAGAATATTGTGAGCATTAGAACGTAATAAAACATTAGATGTTAGTGTTTTAAATTTTTTGGAAGTGTGGGTATTGAGGATGTGATCGCTCGTGTATATTTTTGTGGTGATACCTAGGATGACTCTAGGTTAGCATAGGACCTTGTACAAGATATTAGTCGGGTAGACCAGTGAGATTAGGTGACCATCTCATGACTTATGATGTGATGGCTAGTGACATCGAGGATGTGTTAGCCTAGTAAAGGTGTGATTGAAGATTACTTGAGGAGCGTAGGATGTAAATCCTAACGTAGGAATAACCCATGATAATGAGTTCATTAGTGATAATGCGATATATGGTGAGTATTGATCCTTTCGAGGTTTTGTTTAGATGGAAATGTTAGGCATGCTTGAGAATTAGCAATAGGACCTTAGGGTTCGTCATGATTGGGTTAACAATAGTGATTGATGAAAATGAAATCTTTGGATTTTAGACCATAGTGTTGAAGATGCCTAAGGATTAGAAACTGGTTGAAGGTAATTTGATTCTAAGATTGATGACCAAGAATTTCGAGAACGAAATTTCCTAAGGAGGGAAGAATGAAACATCCCCTAGAAAATAGAGGATGAATAATAATTTGAGTATTTTCTTGAGAAATATAATTGGAGAGACAAATGCATAAGTGATTGAACAAGAATTGGACGTAAAATGACGTATTGCGCAAAGTAATTAAAAAGGAAATTCCCACGTTGCATGGCCTGCATCGATGATTAATTGTGTCCAATTAGTTGGTATGAATGTATCAGTGAAGTACGACATGATTTAATCAAGGAATTAATGAACCACGAATGTGAGTAAGTGTGATTCATAATTTAGCCTGTACGCGACATGAATGAGTTTAACATTGTGCGATTTTCGTGGAATACTCCGTTGGCGAGAAAAACGGTTTGACCACTTTTTAAGGGTACCAAAAATATGGATAAAAGGTACATGGGGTCAAATTAGGAAAAAGGTAAATTTATTAGTAATGGTCGATCGATTGACTAATTTAAGCCTGGGGTCTCACTCACTCAATCAATCGATCTATTGCTGGTTTCTGATCGATCGATCGATCGATCAAGCAGGTTTTCAACTGTGCTATTTCATTTTAAATTGTTGGTTTTGCCACATGTCAACGACTTAGGAACCCCAGACATAGATGATTTTGGGTGAGGCTTAAGTTATGGTATAAAGCTTATGTGGGGTGTGCTAGGGATTCAAAAAAAATTCCTCTTCCCATTGTAGCCTCCCTCTCTCTCGCTCTATAAGTTGGAGCTCCCATGGAGATGTGTTATGTCCCAGATTTGGTAAGGATGAAACCACCCACATACACCACCATCTCCACTATGAAACCACCACTAGAAAGACTCAAACCAACTTACACCACCATACAAAACCCTAAATAGATGTATTGGGTTAAAGAAGAGGGTACTCTTGGAGTTGAGTTGCGTTTTGAAGGGGGTGTTCTTGGAGGAAGAAGATGGGTTTAGTGGAGAACAAGGAGAGAAGAAACGGAGGTTGTATGAATCTTGTTGTGGAAGATCTTGTGGAAACCCCTTAAGGCCACCTTTGAAGGTGGGGGTTTCTCCTCCTACACCACCACTACCACCACCATTTTGGAATCTTTGAGGTAGGAAAATCTTACCTTATTTGAGGTTTAAAGTTTGATAAATTTTGAATGAGTTTAAATATATACATTGAGTTTAATATATGTAGACTATATGTTAAATGGTTACCATGGGTTAATGAGTTAAATTCTCATGACTTTGTATGGAAATGGTATTCAAAGCATGACTTATAATGGGTCTTGAAAATGTAAAAAAATTCAGAATATATATCTTGAAGATTTTATGGAATAAAATGTGTTTAAATGATGTTTCAAAGGTAGATAATGTAATTTCATGCTTAGAAATACATTGGGCTTGTGTAGGCCATTTTATAAAATAAAATTGGGGTTTTCTTACTTAAATGATGAAGTAGAAGAAGAAGATAAACTTTTACTTAAATGGTTATTAAAAGTGTTGAAATTTCCGACATTTATGGAATAAAATGTGTTAAAAGTGGGATTAATGATAGAAATGTGATTTCTATGAAAAGTAATGTTTTAAGCTTGTTCATGTCATTTTGTAAAATGATTATATGTTTTCCTACATTAAATAGAGAGTTTATTATGTAAAGAAAGGTTTTCACTTTAACTGGGTATTTTAAAGTGTGTAAATTCATAACAAGAACATAGTATGGATTAATGTATAAATATTGGTAAAATGGGTGTTAAGATATAAAAACCTAAAAATAAAGTGTGTTTATCAAATATGTAGAGAATGAGGCTTTAATATATAAAATTGATGAACTTATATATTAAAGGTGTTTAAAGTCTAAAATGTGAAAGTTGAGTAAAGTATGATAATGAACAACTATTTTAATGGTTAAATGTGGTTAAGTGTTGAATTCGTAACTTAAATTACTTTTTAGAAAAAGGGCACTTCTTAAAGGACTAAATTTCGAGTTTGGCAATAAAAGGGTTGATAATTTACTTAAAGTGGAACATTTTTATGAATTAAAAATGTTGGTAAATGTTTTTACACTAGTATGGGTGAAATTGAATTAAGTCCTAAAATGTGAATGATTTTTGGTATAAATCAATGTGTGTATGAAAAAAGGACATAAAGGAGAAGGTAATGATTTTCCAAATGTTAATGGAAAAAATGGATGGGTATGTCTGGGCTTTTGTCTTCGGCCCATAGAAATGGATTAATGTGAACATTGAAATAATGTTGAACACATTGAAATGATAAACGAATACTCGGATGATTCCGAAAAATAATTAAGCAAAGCATGACGTCTCTAGTTGTAAAAGACTCCAAAGTAACTGCAGTAGCATATCGCGGTGGAGACCGATGGTGAAAGGCCATGAAGTCCGTGGTTGTTGGATAAATCCTAAAGATAATGATGTAATCAGGAATATGATAAGAAACGAGTTAGAAAATAGAAATAACATAACTTGTGTGAATGATAAATGTTCTGATTTATGTATTGTGGATAAGAAAATTGAGAATAATGACTAATGTCCATAAGAAAAGTGAAATGGTTAATCAAGGTGACTTAATGGTTAATTAACCTAGCTAAGGATATTGAAACCCATAATAACACAAGTGTGTGTTGTATAAGGCTTTCAATGTTAACAAACATCTTCTTACTACAATGTGCGCGTGTGTTGAAAGAAAGTTTCAAGTAATGATTAAGACATTCTGGTGTGAGTTAATGAACGTTGTGTAATAAACGTTTTGAAAGTGAATGAAAGGTTTTCCGAACAATTGTAAATTTTTTGACTAGGTGAGTTATTTGGAAGAATAGGCTAGTTTTAAGCATAAATATACAAAACGATTATTTTGTAAAGATGAGGTGATTAAACGGTATCAAATAACATTTTGGAATAAAAATAGTTTAATATACTTGGACATGTATTTTCAAAGGTATATATGTAGATATATACGTATTTACACATGCATGTAGTTGTAGCTTATAAGTGTTCCTTCTGCCATTCATTTCTATATTGCATTTGTATAAGTTTCCACTGAGCTTTTGGCTCACTCCCTCCTTTTATTACGACAGGTTGTATGATGTCTCTCATTTTGAGAGTTGTAATACCTCGTATATTTATTAATTTTTAATTATGGGATTAATTAAATTAAATGAGAATTAATTAGAAATTAATCCGGATATAAATACTAGCGAGATGTGAGTTGGTATTTGATTATGATGTGTACATATGGTAATATATGAATATTGAAAATATTAAAATTGTCGCGAGACTGAAATACGACAATTTGGGAAATTTAGTTGGGACGCGCGTGTTAGTCGCGTCAGGTATGAAATTATTTGAATTAAAAAGTAAATTTTATTTTTATCAATCGAATGGTCATTTTGAGTGCGCCAACGTGTCTGGAAGGGTCGAAATAGTCATAAAACACTAGTCGGGGGTTTAGTTTGGGTCCCGGGGCATTTTTGGGCCATACCGGTAACCTATAAGGGTATTTTGGTAATTTTAAAAATATGGGAATTAAAACCTACGAATTTTAGGAGTTAATTATATATTATTTAGGAACCCACTAAGCCCATTATCAGCATTAGATGAGTTAGAGGGCTACGGGAGTTATAGGAGAGTTTGAAGAGTTCCAAAAAGAAACCTCCAACCACCATCTTCAACCTTGGGAGAAAATCCGTAGAGAAAGGAGAGAATCAACATTCATTCACCAACATCAATCCTGAAGAACAATCTAAGGCAAGTGATTTGATATTTTTAATGCATTGAATATTTCTTCCATGTTTAGTGTAGGAATTTTTCTTAGCTTGAAAGTTTTGAAGAAAACCAATGAAATTATTGGAGAAACTTTGAATTTGGGTTAGGATTTGCATGTAGAATGATAATGGACTGATTTAATATTCGAAGAGTTGTATATGATGATTTAAAAATGGATTTTTGATGAGTAATTGGGCATAATAAAAATTATGGGTTCATGTTCATAGGGTTTGGGGAATATTTGGAGATTTACATTAATTCCATAATGATTTGTAAGATTTGACCCCTAAAATATGTTAAGAGGTGATCTAGGGTGATTAGAAATGGTGATATATGTTAAAACATAAATTGGATTGACTTAGGGTGGATTTAGGAAGAGAAGAATTGAGAAAAACGGACTTGAGAATTTCTGGGCTGGAACTGCCATCTCGTTAGAAGACCTGCCCAGGTCGTTCGAACGACCTCGTTCGAACGAACTTCTAACGAGATGACAGTATCCCTTCTAACGAGTTGGTAGTTCGTTCGAAGAATGAGATTTCTAACGAGTTGACAGAATGGCCTTTTTGGCCTGAATTTATTTCTAGTATCCCGTAGACTTATTTAAATGTTGAGGTAACCTTCCCTTATTAACTAGTGGGTATAGTTGGGAGATTGGGGTACATTGAAGAGTAAAACTTAGAATCTTGTAGTAAACCGAATGACATTTGTGGATTGGGAAGTGTATAACTAATCATGACGTAAGAAGAGTTAATAACTTAAATACATATAAATTGGGGACTTGTGAGTTGTATAATACTAAATGTTGGTACAAGAACGAGAAGTATACCACTAATAAAATATTTTGATATCTAAGATGTGCGAATGCTTAGTATATGTAGTTATCTGTGTATAACATACCTACCGTACTTGCTATCATGGGAGGTCGGCGTTCGATCAGGGCCATCTAATCTTTGTGTGCCTACGGGGGGATTTAGATTGGTACCTCGAGGACATAGGTCAGAGAAGGACTTATTGAGAAGTTAATAAGTCTGCTGATCATGGGAGCATAGGTATGTGCATGACCCATGTGATGTGAACTATGTTCGCCTCCATTGTTTGTGATTGTTGTTAATGAAACGTTTCCTGAGAGATTCGGAATACGTGGTCCTCATGTACGTGATGTACTGGGATTTGATAGCAGAGTATGTGAGCATCGCAGCTTAGCCTCGAGGTGCTAGTATGGTATATTTATGATGAGAATAATATACGGTTAATTGAAATGAATTGTCATGAATAAATGTGAGTATTAATAATAGCAACAGTTTGTAAAGTGAAATGGAAGATCTCTAGTAATTAGTAGTACTAACATGGGAAATTGTGTAACAAGTTATAACACTCTGTTAAACAAAAGTTGTTGGGAATTGAATTGGATATCGTATAGTAATGTAGATTTTGGGTATCGGACTAGTTAGTTATGGTAATGACTAGAATGGGTACGGGAACGATAGGAGTGCACAATTAGTTGAGAGGTGACGAACTCATGTGAGTGCACACACTATCATGTACTTTATATTCACTGTTTAATGATATTAAACACTTGCAAAATTTTAAATTATTTTCACAATCGGGCTCTGACCCGTTTGCTTTCAAATCTATTTTTTTTTGTAAAAACCTTTTAGGTGCCCAGCCACAAGGACACCATGCATAGGAGTTCTATTCAGGTGACGTGCTGTAGCTGCTGTGGAAGTTACAGGACCTTGACAGTAGACGCCTCCATTTTCGATCTTGACTCCATTATCATATTTTCTCATTGGTTGGGCATGTCGCCCCATTTCTTTTAAAGACATTTTACTTATCATTTATTTCAGACTTTGGGTTGTAATTAATTTAGTGATGTAGACTTGGTAATTTTTATTTCAGTATTCGAATTATTGTGAGAAGTATTCCTCCAGACTCATTATTATTTGATGGTTATTCTATTGTGACTATGTTGTGGTGGTTATGTTAGCATTTCATACTTTACTTATTGTATGTTAATCGGATTTAATTAAAATTGGCAACTCCTTTTTTAAATATTAGGTGGCTAGTATTTGTTAAAAACATTTTCGACAGTGATGCTACGAACTAAACCAACTTGGAATTTTGTATTAATTTAATAAAGGAGTAGCTACCCGGTATTTAATTAGTCGGGGTGTCACAAGAGTCTTGTACAAGTAAGCAATTAATTTTCATTTACGTTAGTAGCTTTGTGTACTTTGCCTTGGGGTCACTTCCCTTGGGTCACATCACATAGTTTGATGAAAGTTAAAATCACATGCTAACAAGAGTAACATTAAATGATAATAAAACTGGATTAGAAACATTGTATAGGTTGTTTCATTGCACTCCACAATTAACATACGAGCCTGATCGGGTTGATCTGTTATTAACCCTTAAATCTGGGTCAGGGAATTCCAGGTGATGCTCACTATAGGAATACTAGCTACTTAATCAAAAATAGGGTAACATAAACCCAACCAAAGTAATAAATGAATTAAATATCACAGTAAAGCATTTTATTTAGCAATTAACGTTTAAACATAAATTTTAATAACAATCTAAGTGATAACATAGATAAAAAACTATCCATATTACATCAGGGAGAAACAATGGTCCACAAAATGACAAGAGTATAAACAACTATCTATTTAATAATCGATCTTAATAATTAGTCATTTAATAACATATTCAACCATTATCTAAGTAATAATAGGTATCATCAAATATCTAGTAGTTAACATATATTAACAATATTCCTTATTGGTAATAAATAGTAGCAACTGTATATTTATTAATAGACTCGAACAACTACGTAATTTTATAATGCATAAATTAATTAAAATCTTTTGAACCACTTTACATGTTCATATTTCATTAATAACATCTTTCGCATCTTCAATTACTATTCTATATAACCGTTTGTTTATTTAACGTGTTAAAACATATTAATTATTTACCAATGTTTTAATTGATTTATAGTATCTTTGTTTTAATAGCTTCATTATAGCTAAACGGCCTCTCACACAGTCGTGTACATAACATAATGTACCACATATATCATCATACGAACATAAACAAGTACATCCAACTTGCACAACTATACCAATATCTTACCTATAATAATATGAACCCCTATAAAATAGAACCTCACAATGCATTTTAATTAAACATTAAATTTCCATAATTAATTGATCTCTATATTATTCCAACCGTAACTTCATCTAATCTTTTCTCCCTAACAACCCATCATGCACTATACAATAAATGATCCCATTACATTATCCAGGCAATGCCATTCGCTAGTATGGGCCCACTAAACACAAGTGATGCACAGATAAATCTTCCCCTAGATCCAGTCAACACCATGCACTAGCATGGGGACACCAATCACGTAGGTCACAACACATAAAACTATACTCCATCATATATAACCGAACAACCATCAAGGGCATGCACAAATAAAGTGTCATCTCTCGGCACACCCATATATATAATTATCATCATAGTCTAATATTCTCAATTAAGAATGACCATAATTACACGTATATCATTACATGTTCCACGCTTACTACTCAATTTATAATCATAGTACATTCATTTATCCTTAAGATCCCAACTTTTATCCTTCTCAATTCTCTATGTGTGGGACGCCTCGTAAATTAAATCCAAACAAGGAACCTCTCAATATACTTCTATTAATATTAGGTAGTTTTTTACACTGTAGAACAAAAACAAATATCCTACACCCACACCCAGGAATCTCCCCTCGATCAAGGCATCGTTCTCAAATTCAAAACCTACAATATCTCCACACTCATATTTTTTTAAACTCTTAAATCCTAACCTTCTCTAAGCTCCATGTTTGGGTCATATCATAACTTAAATCAAAATAATAAACCTCACCCTCCTAATACACTTTTGTCTATATTAGGTAGTTATTGATAGAAAATAGTTGCTAAACTTATTCTTCTACATCCTATGGTGTCTAATCTTAGTGACCACCCATATAATACACATAGCCATGCCATAAAGTTATTTCACTACTTCTACACTCAATCAATTCTCATTAATTTCTCATTTAACTTCTATAATCCCAACATCACTAAGTGTGATCTACTCATAAGCCACATATCTCAACAATTATGTATCCAATCCACATGACTCATTTCTCAAAACCAATGTGATAAGAATTGACAAATAACTAGGTATAAAGGAAACAAAATGTCATCTCCCACGCTCATATCTCCATATTTTTCTTAGCTTTATCTATACCAAAATTTATGCAGATTACTTAAATCTCCTAATTTAATTTATAATCCCCAAGCATCCTAGAACATCAGGATCCAACGACATCGATATACATACTCAATGCCATAAAGTCCCAACGGTAACCTCGTATCGTCAATAACCTCAACCACTCATTAAAAACATATAACCAATAACATAAATACCATTGACAACAACGACTAACCAACAACATAAGTCTCCTCAATAATAGTATTTAAACTGTTCACATTATCCCCTCAATAAATAACCAACAATTTAAAACCCTTCACTAAGCAATTAAGTATCAAACTAGATCCCATAGAGAACAACCATAATCAAGTAAGAACAATAATCCCATCAGTATCAACAATGAAAAAATAGCACAAATCTCCTTTATAACAACATAATAGTCAATAATGTAAATCCTCTCGATAGCAATAATAATTAACAACATAAATCTCATAGATAAACAACATATAGATAACACTTCAAATTTTATCACCCAACATCATCATCATTTGTTAGACACGTTAATTATTATCAAATTTATGTGGATTATTAAAATTTCATAATCTCTTTTACAAGTCCCTGTTATTTTATATGACGTTTCAACAATCATAAACATATTTAGAGATGGTCGTATAAGCGAATATAAAATATTCTAAGGGACAAGTTATATCCATAACTCATTATTAATCCTTTCTAGATTTCGAAAATTAATTTAGTATTTTAGATTTTCTCTATCCAATTAACATATTATATTTCCATTTTAACAATTACATAACTTAATCTTATTATCCACTTCTAGAAATGATAACATGATATAGCGGTTGCACTAATTCTTTTAACATTTATTCACAATGGAAAACTATAAGGTTTATCTTTACCTAATAGCTTTTAGTAAATTTTAATCAAGAACTAATTAGGGTTTATAAAATATCTAATTCATAAATCAATTAAGGGAAAAAGTAAAGAATTTTTGATTTAGATTGAATTCTAAAACATGTGATGTTGAATTCGTGTTCTTCTTGGAAAATCACACAATTTTTGTTCATGGGTAAATCCCAAATTCCAATGGAGGATTGAAGGACTGTATGGTGAATTGTAAAAGGTTGAATTGATTATTAAACTAATCCATGCTTTAAAAAAACCTCATTCACAACACTATCGCTATAGAATCTAGGATGCCCGCTATAGCAACCCTATAACTGCTATAGCGGCTAAAAGGGGTCTGCTATAGTAGCTGTAATACCCCGTATTTTTATGGCTTTTATAAATTAGGGATTTATTAAAGTTAATTTGAGGTATTAATTTAATATTAATTCGGAAATTATTTTTATTTACTAGCATGATGTGAGTTAGTAATTATTGGAAATTTGTTGAATATTACTAGATGAGTAAAGTAATATATGAGATTGATTTTATTAAAATTGTCACGAGTGAATAAAATGGCAATTATGAAAATTTAATTCGGGACGCACCTGTGTCGTGTCAGGACTAAATTATTATTATTAAAGTGAATAAATTATGAGTCATCTGTATAGTCGTTTTGAGTGCGTCAAAATGTACAGAAGGGTCGAGATAGTCAGAAAAATGTACTCGGGGGTATAGTTTGGGTCTCGGGGTATTTTTAGGCCTAATTGACACCCCGGGAGGGCATTTTAGACATTTGGTATTTTTGGGTAATTAAACCCACGTATTTTCTTAGTATTTATTAGCCATTTAGAGTTGTCTCTTGGGGTTAACAAATACAAAGCCTAAGCCAGCCATTAGAGAAGAAGGTGAAGAGTCTTCAAGCAATCCAAGCCCTAGAACTCACTCGATTTCATCGCCACCATCACCAAAACGTAGATCGCATGATGAGGAACGCAGCCATATAATTTTCATCAACAAATCAGATCCTTGACTCCCAGGAAAGTATCTATCTTGATGATTTCCAAGTTAATATACCTTCCATGTTAGTCAAGGAATGAAAATCATATGTTTTAATGGGAGAATTATATATTTTGGAAGAAAATTATATGTGTTGTAGGGAGAACCCAAGTAGTCTAAAATCTTGATCATATGTAGAGGATTACCCATGAATTTATTATGATATTTGGGAAGAAAATCTTGATTAAAATAGAGGGTGGTGATTATTCATGCAAAATTTGGTTTTATAAAGAGATTTGAGATTAAACCCTTTTTTTTATTGATTCGTTGATGATTTATTGATGTCGTCATGTTAGAACTTGTTTATGTACATTGCTTATACACTTGGATTACTTTGGTGGGAGTTTGGCATGGGGTTAAAATGGTTAAACCCGTAGGTTGCATATTACAGAAAACTGGGCAAGAACTGCTTGATCGATCCATCGACTCAAGAACATCGATCGATCGATGATCGATCGATCAACCCCCATTGCTTGATTGATCGACCCCTCCTGGAAAACTGCATATTTTCCCCTTTTTGTTTAGTCCGGTTAAAATGCGTAGGAACCCTTGATCATCATTGATAGAGTATAATGGGTTATGAAGAGGACCAATAGGGTCTTAGTAGACTCCGTTGAGTGAAATTAATATGAGATGAAATTATGGGTTAACGAGAGAGTTATTCAAATATTGGAAATTGTGCGTACGTTTACAAAGAGATTGAGACTCGTGAAAGATTTAGACTAGAAGGTAAGTGAGGGTATACCTACTAAAATTTTTACTTAGTGAGAGAGAATACTTTGAGAGATGAGAAGTAAGAATGAAGTAAATAATAAATGAGAATAAAAGAGACGAATCCGTTATGCGAGATAATTAAGTAAAATTTGTGCTAAGCACGGATGACAATAATTACGAGTCGTGGGTGAACCTAATTTCGAAAATGCGAATATCTATATATATGACTGTGTGACTGTGCATATACTATGTATCTGTGTAAAAATCCTACTCGGGCTACTTGTTATCACGAAGTTTTCGCGTCGGGACAGTCTTATCTCGATTGGACCTTTATGGGGGATATTGACTTGTACCCTAGAACATTGTATTCCTTGGTACAAGCTATTTGATTGATAGTCAAATGGTCCTAAGAGACGTGAGGGTATGTGCTGACCTCTTAGTGACTTGGAACTATGCTTCTCCTCCATTTGTATGTGTATTGTGTTAATACAGTTCGAGAGTGATTCCGAACTAGTATTTCCCTTAGTACGAGTGATACAGGGACTTGATAGCAGAGTATGCCAGCACCATAGATTTATGTGGGGTGAAAATTGTATATATATATATATATATATATATATATATACATTATATGAGTGATTGATATATATGTACTTATATATGAAAACTTTCTACTGTGTGTATAAGTAGTTAGGTAATGAATAAATGCTTCAGCTTTATAACAAGTGTTCATGAATTTTCGTAATGGTAATGAGTGGTTATAAGTAACGTAAGAATATGGAAGAGAAGGATTTTCTGAAACAATATTATGGCCTTAGTACTTCTCGGGATACAAATTTATGGGAAATAAGTTAGATAGACTTATGAGATTAATACAACGGTAGGAGTGCACACTAGATGAGAGGTGATGATTCTCAAGAGAGTGTCGCATACTAACATGGTTGTGATATTAACCGGTAAGCATTTTAAATACTTGATTAACTAATTTAAACTGTTTTACACTCGGGCTCTGACCCATTTTCTGTCATTTCTCTCTCTTGTATATATATGTATGTATTACAGGTGCCCAGCCATAGGGGCATCATGCTTAGGTTCTTTGGATTGGACGTGCTGCAGCTTATATGGGAGTTACAGGCCCTTGCTTTAGACGACTTCATCATTGAATCAGTTCCCACTTTAGATCTTCATAGTTAGGGCATGTGTCGCCCAATGTCCTATTCCGTTTAGATCTTGTCAAGGATTTATGTTCGTTTATATTTTCGTTATTCAATACTCCTTGGGAGTTAACTCTTGTCAGAAGGATTTCATTTATGGTTCTTATACTTGGTTTGGATTATATAGATGGTTTAATTCTTGTGTGTAAATTGCCATCCTTAGTATTTATGTGATTGTTAACTGTTGGATATTAAAATGGTTTATATTAGTACTTAAGAAAGGAAAAATGAGACTTTAAATTGTTTTGACACTTAGCTTAATTTTTTAGGGTGTTTGTATTGGTAATAATTATTTTACGATAGTGATGCTGAGAATGATCCAACTGTTCACCTTGATGTTAATTTAATAAAGTACTGATCACCCGGTATTTAATTAGGCGGGGTGTTACAGGTGGTATCAGAGCAACAGGTTCTAGTATCCTTTAGGATCTGTGCGGCTTATTATGCTTCCAGCATAGCTTTCTTTGATATAGAGCCCTATGTTTATGATTGTTGATTTCTATGGTAAGATTCATTTCTCCTGCTATAATGTATATATTAGTGAATCTTATTTGCGTTCGGACGTGTTCGTACAAGAAGTATGGCAGATGAGGGCCATTGGATGGATAGCGGAGGTCGTACTTAGGAGGTTATGAAGTATGTTCGAGGATGATGACCGTAGTCGAGGTCACCCCTATTATGGAACGAGAGGCCAAGACTGTAAAGAGAGTTAGGATGCAACCTACAAATTCCAAGTGCTGTTATAGTCGAAGGTGATGACAAATTAGACTCACCCAACGTAGTACGCTTGGTAGAGGGTTAAATGGAAAATTGAGGAGAGCCATCCGTAGAAGTTCTAGAAATGCGGGAATTGGGTGTGTTACCCAACGAAGGAAATATATTCAAAGGCTTGGGCATATAGTGGAGTGTGGTTAACTAGAACTGAAAATTTGGGGTAAATTTTTCTTGACTCATTGGAGCAAAGTTATAATAGTGGGAGTCAACAACCACCGCCCACGAATGAGGGTACGTTTTCTATCTATGGAGTTATGGGGCGCATAATGATTGTCATTAGGACCTCACATTCATTTGTAGCTATTAGAATTACGTGGACCATAGGGTTACTAGACTTGGCCATTGGCACTATTATTTATGTAGACTCATCGATGGGTAGTGGGACGCCTATTATTTTCTTGTATATATCAAAACGTGAGTTTAATCTTATCGGGGATTTACTTGTTATAGACATATCCGAGTAAGATGTGATTATTGGCATGGATTGACATGTTGTATATGAGACCAAGATTGATCGTTATAGCCAGCGTATTGTCTTTGATACGAGAGTGAATAAGTAGACTTTTATAAATAGATAAAACTTGTTAGGATGTTATATACTATAGACTAAGGACCTGAGGAGTTTTGATGACCAACTATTATAGGTAGTAGTGTATCGGGGGGGTTCCTTGTTTGGATTTCGCTCCGCGAGACACCCCACGCATGAAACTAAAGAATGTTGGGAGTCGAAGTAAGTTAGGCCTTTAGAATATGAGTTTATAACCTTTGCCATTATATGTATATATTTATATTAATCAGAGAGAGTTATGAGTTGTGGCATGATTTGAGGTAAATGAAATCGCCAAATGAGAATGTGGAAATCATAGAAATACGGATTATAAACTAGGTAGTCAGTTAATTAAGAGTAACCTTACAAAGGAATCACATTCATTTAGACCTTATGATGGAAAGTACGCACATTGAGTGTATGGGCGTCCTGGATGGTTTGATTGTAGTATTTTCCATATTTGTGTCACAGTAAGTATTCTTGAGGTTAATGAAAGTAGAAGTTGTGACTTCTAGATTTAATTGTTTGATGACTTAGGAGCGTTACTCCCATAACTTTTCCATGAGGATGGTATAGTACGGATTGGGTAAAGTTTAACTCAAGAAAATCTAAACTAAATAGTAAGGCTTGGAGTATAGCATTAGTGGGGGTATTCGGTAATGTACTGTATGGGTGGTACGATGAAAATTACATGAGATGTGAGATTAATACCGGAATTTTCCTTACCAGTTACGCTTTATTTTTCCGAATTTCGGGACGAAATTCCGTTATTAGGGGGGGAGTATGTAATACCCCGTATTTTTATGGCTTTTATAAATTGGGGATTTATTAAAGTTAATTTGAGGTATTAATTTAATATCAATTCGAAAATTATTTTTATTTACTAGCATGATGTGAGTTAGTAATTATTGGAAATTTGTTGAATATTACTAGATGAGTAAAGTAATATATGAGATTGATTTTATTAAAATTGTCACGAGTGAATAAAATGGCAATTATGGAAATTTAATTCGGGACGCGCCTGTGTCGCGTCAGGACTAAATTATTATTAGTAAAGTGAATAAATTATAAGTCATTTGTATAGTCGTTTTGAGTGCGCCAAAGTGTACCGAAGGGTCGAGATAGTCAGAAAAGTGTACTCGGGGGTTTAGTTTGGGTCTCGGGGCATTTTTAGGCCTAATTGACACCCCGGGAGGGTATTTTAGACATTTGGTATTTTTGGGTAATTAAACTCACAAATTTTCTTAGTATTTATCAGCCATTTAGAGTTGTTTCTTGGGGTTAACAAACACAAAGCCTAAGCCATCCATTAGAGAAGAAGGTGAAGTGATTAGAGAAGAAGGTGAAGAGTCTTCAAGCAATCCAAGCCTAGAACTCACCCGATTTCATCGCCACCACCACCAAAACGTAGATCGCATGACGAGGAATGCAACCATATAATTTTCATCAACAAATCAGATCCTTGAATCCCAGGCAAGTATATATCTTGTTGATTTCCAAGTTAATATACCTTCCATGTTAGTCTAGGAATGAAAATCATATGTTTTAATGGGAGAATTATATATTTTGGAAGATAATTTATATGTGTTGTAGGGAGAACCCATGTAGTTTAAAATCTTGATCATATGTAGAGGATTACCCATGAATTTATTATGATATTTGGGAAGAAAATCTTGATTAAAATAGAGGGTGGTGATTATTCATGAAAATTTTGGTTTTATAAAGAGATTTGAGATTAAACATTTTTTTTTTATTCGTTGAGGATTTATTGATGTCGTTACGTTAGAACTTGTTTATGTACATTGCTTATACACTTAGATTACTTTGGTGGGAGTTTGGGAAGAAATTATAGAGGTTTGGTGGGGTTAAAATGGTTGAACCCGTAGGTTGCATATTGCATAAAACTGGGCAAGAACTGCTTGATCGATCGATCGACTCAAGAACATTGCTCGATCGATCGACCCCCATTGCTCGATCGATCGACCCCTCCTGGAAAATTGCATATTTTCCCCCTTTTTGTTTAGTCCGGTTAAAATGCGTAGGAAACCTTGATCATCATTGATAGAGTATAATGGGTTATGAAGAGGACCAATAGGGTCTAAGTAGACTCCGTTGAGTGAAATTAATATGAGATGAAATTATGGGTTAACGAGAGAGTTATTCAAATATTGGAAATTGTGCGTATGTTTACAAAGAGATTGAGACTCGTGAAAGATTTAGACTAGAAGGTAAGTGAGGGTATACCTACTGAAATTTTTACTTAGTGAGAGAGAATACTTGTAGAGATGAGAAGTAAGAATGAAGTAAATAATAAATGAGAATAAAAGAGACGAATCCGTTATGCGAGATAATTAAGTAAAATTTGTGCTAAGCACGGATGACAATAATTACGAGTCGTGGGTGAACCTAATTTCGAAAATGCGAATATCTATATATATGACTGTGTGACTGTGCATATACTATGTATCTGTGTAAAAATCCTACTCGGGCTACTTGCTATCACGAAGTTTTCGCGTCGGGACAGTCTTATCTCAATTGGACCTTTATGGGGGATATTGACTTGTACCCTAGAACATTGTATTCCTTGGTACAAGCTATTTGATTGATAGTCAAATGGTCCTAAGAGACGTGAGGGTATGTGCTGACCTCTTAGTGACTTGGAACTATGCTTCTCCTCCATTTGTATGTGTATTGTGTTAATACAGTTCGAGAGTGATTCCGAACTAGTATTTCCCTTAGTACGAGTGATACAGGGACTTGATAGCAGAGTATGCCAGCACCATAGATTTATGTGGGGTGCAAATTGTATATATATATATATATATATATATATATACATTATATGAGTGATTGATATATATGTACTTATATATGAAAACTTTTTACTGTGTGTATAAGTAGTTAGGTAATGAATAAATGCTTCAGCTTTATAACAAGTGTTCATGAATTTTCGTAACGGTAATGAGTGGTTATAAGTAACGTAACAATATGGAAGAGAAGGATTTTCTAAAACAATATTATGGCCTTAGTACTTCTCGGGATAAAACTTTATGGAAAATAAGTTAGATAGACTTATGAGATTAATAGAACGGTAGGAGTGACACACTAGATGAGAGGTGATGATTCTCAAGAGAGTGTCGCATACTAACATTGTTGTGATATTAACCGGTAAGCATTTTAAATACTTGCTAAACTAATTTAAACTGTTTTACACTCGGGCTCTGACCCATTTTCTATCATTTCTCTCTCTTGTATATATATGTATGTATTACAGGTGCCCAGCCACAGGGGCGTCATGCTTAGGTTCTTAGGATTGGACGTGCTGCAGCTTATGTGGGAGTTGCAGGACCTTCATTAGACGAATTCGTCATTGAATCAGTTCCCACATTAGATCTTCATAGTTAGGGCATGTGTCGCCCGATTTCCTATTTCGTTTAGATCTTGTCAAGGATTTATGTTCATTTCTATTTTCGGTATTCAATGCTCCTTGGGAGTTAACTCTTGTCAGAAGGATTTCATTTATGGTTCTTATACTTGGTTTGGATTATATAGATGGTTTAATTCTTGTGTGTAAATTTCCATCCTTAGTACTTATGTGATTCTTAACTGTTGGGTATTAAAATGGTTTATATTGGTACTTAAGAAAGGAAAAATGGGATTTTAAATTATTTTGACACTTAGCTTAATTATTTAGGGTGTTTGTATTAGTATTAATTATTTTACGACAGTGATGCTGAGAATGAACCAACCTTTCACCTTGATGTTAATTTAATAAAGGACTCATCACCCGGTATTTAATTAGGTGGGGTGTTATAGGTGGTATCAGAGCAACAGGTTCTAGTATCCTTTAGGATCTGTGCGGCTTATTATGTTCCAGCATAGCTTTCTTTGATATAGAGCCCTATGTTTAGGATTGTTGATTTCTATGGTAAGATTCAGTTCTCCTGCTATAACGTATATATTAGTGAATCTTATTTGCGTTCGGACGTGTTCGTACAAGAAGTATGGCAGATGAGGTCCATTGGACGGATATAGAAGGTCGTACTTAGGAGGTTATGAAGTATGTTTGAGGATGATGATCGTAGTCGTGGTCACCCCTATTATGGCACGAGAGGCCAGGACTGTAAAGACGGTTAGGACGCAACCTACAAATTCCAAGTGCTGCTGTAGTCGAAGGTGATGCCAAATTAGACTCACCCAACGTAGTACGCTTGGGAGAGGGTCAAATGGAAAATTGAGGAGAGTCATCAGTAGAAGTTCTAGAAATGCGAGAATTGGGTGTGTTACCCAACGAAGGCAATATATTCAAAGGCTGGGACATATAGTGGAGTGTGGTTAACTAGAACTGAAAATTTGGATGTTGAAATGGAGAATGGTAATTGATTACAAGACATATATATATATATATATATATATATATGTGTGTGTGTGTGTGTGTGTGTGTGTGTGTGTGTGTGTTTGTATTCCTTATGCTCTCATCATAGTATTTATAAGAAAACCAATGTGTGAAACCCCATTCGTGTTAGAATTTGGCTCTAAAGGAGTACTTCTAACTAAAATCAGCCTCCTGAGATATGAGTCCAACACTAGGATAAAGCTATAAATGAAGAAAAAATATGACTCAAACTTGAACCTCTAGAATAAACAACAAAAGATACAATGATAATCTTGTCATCCTGTTGATGAATTTTAGGAATGCAGAAAATATGAACAAATTAATTGGATTTGAGGCATAAAAACTATTGTCCTTATGGTGTTATTTGCCCCCACTCAAACAGAGTTTGCTAACGGGTATAGGCAAATTACCTCCAAGATACAACAAATCCATGGGAATTTTCTTGTAATAAACTTGAAGAATACCCCCTGAACACTCTACGAAATTGGGAAGAAGAAACAAGAAAGAGAAAGAAATTTTCAAAATTAAATTAAGACGGGATTTAGTCTCCTAGATATAGCCTGTTGTGGAATTTGTTCATCAATAGGCACTTCTCCAAAGGTCATGTAATCACAGCCTTTGGATAAATAACTGCAAATTAAACTCTCTAAATTTACAGATAAGAAGTTTTTCTTTACGAATTAGTCTTTAATGAAGTAGCGCCATAATCCAACGGTTCAGATTCACTCGCACCATAAACTTTGTGTCATTTCATGTGTATTTTAATATACACCGTTTGATCTGTTAAAATTTTCAAAAATCAAAGGCTCCGACTGCTACTCACAACGATGTGTACGTGCGAAGTGCGAAGTGCAAAGTGAGCCTCTAAAGCACCCAAAGCGCCTTTAAAGCCCAATCACACTTTCGCACATGCGCGAGAGTGTGCAGATGGTGAAAATCACCATCCATGGACCTAAGGTGTACACTAGTAGCGTACCATTCAATACACACAACTAATCTCTTATGACACAAGATCCTTTATTGACTCACTCTCTTTTTCACACTTTTTAAACGTGGGACTTTTGTTTTCCCACCTCCCTTTGTCTTTTCTTATTCCAACTAATTAATGGTTTCAACCTTCCATTTTCTCTTACCATTAAAACCCATTAATATTAAAATCATCCAAAAATCCCCCACTAGATTTTAATATCTTATATGCTCATGAATATAAGAGGGTATCTTTCGATTTAAACCTTCAGTTAGTGAACATATATCAAAGTTCTAATAAGACAATGGTGTGCTATGCATTAAACCTTGTCTCAATATTTAGAATCGAATATATATCAAACATGAGATATCCCAAACTCTACGAGATGTTCAATATGTTTTAGCGCTATTATGGTCATGTACTATATCTTGATTTCATGAATATTTACAAGAGTAAACTCAAACTCTTGCTAGAAGTGTCACAACTTCCTATATTCATATAAGTGAAGTTCTCTTGCATATCCTTGCTACTTTAGACAATAAACTTCATTAAGAGATGAACTCATCCTTTCGACATAGAAATATGCACTAAACATCCTAGAAGGGACATGAAATTGAATAAATTTCAGTGCAAAACTAATCATTTATTAGTAACTTGTTATTACCCATTAAACTTTGGAATTGTGGTAATACTATTACAAAGTTTGTTACCAATACTGGCGATTACTAAAAAAATGGTTTCAGTCTTATTCCACTACATGTATCATTTACTAAATCTCTAGAGAGTCCTTTGGTAAGAGGGTTATTTAGATTCTTATTCTCTAACATATATAATATTAATAATTCCATCAGTTATTAATTGTTTGACATATTCATATCTTGAACTTATGTGTCTAGATTTTCCATTACATACTTTATTATATACTCCAGACAATGTATCTTCACTATCACAATATAAAGAAAGAGGTGGCATTAGTTTTGGCAACAACATTATATCCAATAATAAAGTTCTTATCCTTCCTGCTTCTTTTTCAGATGCTGCTAGTGCTATAAACTCAGATTCCATTGCTGAATGTGTAATGCAAGTGTGAGAACAATTTTTTGAACATTGTTCATAGCATAATTTTAGACTAGTTTGGCGTATTCCATTACAAATCGTCATGCACCGTCAAGACTAACCGAACTCGAGCATCTCTAAGTTTGAAGACTTCTCGACATCTCATAAAGGTATAAAATAATTTAGAGTTTGAATTAATTTACAGAATTAATGTTTAGGATGTTTAGTTTTTATAAAAAATGAACTAGGTTTTGTTATTTTGAAAAAGATGGCCTTTGATTATAAAAAATAAATATGTTTTAATCTCGTTCAAATGAGATTGACATCTCATTCAAACGAGATAAGATGTCATTAGAAGGTCATTTCTTACGTTTTCAAACGAGGTTCAAACGAATGCTTACTGTCTAAAATTTTTTGATCTCATTGGAAACGAAGTTATCTCGTTCTAACGAATACAACATGTCTTTAGAACGATCCTATATGCTCGTTTGAACGACGCGCCGACGTAAAATTTGTATAAATACCTATTTCGTGATCAGAACGTTTAAGACTTTTGTTGGATTCATTTTTGCATAACCTTTGTAAAAGTTATTCATGTTTAATTGTTCAAAAACTCTTTTTAATTTACAAAAAACATCCTTGGATATTCTTCTTATGAATTCGTTTAAACCCTAGTAAGTTTCTATCTTTCCATACAACTTTATGGACAATGCATCTCCATGGCTAACTTGTAATACCTGAGGGGACTCACTACTGAATACGAAGCTGAGGATGATGGAGGACTATGGTCCTGTGATTCTTACGAGGATCATTGTTGTTCACTAGAGATTTGCGTAGATTAGAGTATTATACTTGAGGCAGCTATCAAGTAGTCTGCAAGTCGTCTGTCTTGTAGATTTCTAAAGTGAATAAAGGTTTTACTCGAAATGATTTTTTTTCTTAAACCTTGTCTTTGTTGAATTCTTGGTTTGATTTATTTGTTTTATCACATAGATGTATGTTTAAGATAAAAAAAAAGATAAAGTTGTTTCCAATTGCGCACTCTCAAATTGGAATACTTGTCGAGCATATTTACAACTTTGAGCCAATAATTGGTATCAGAGCTTCCCTACATCTACAAATTGGTATTAGAGTCGGTTGCTCCAAGTTATCGAGTGATCTTGATTTTTCAAAAAGTTTTTCCCTCTGATACCTTTATTTTCAATAATTGGTATCAGAGAAGGTTGAACTACGTTATTGTGTTAGATCCATGGTTAGTACTTTTTGGGTATTTTATTTTCTCTCGATGGATTCCCACAGTTTTGACAACTTAAATCGTTTGAATTTAAAGTTTGCTAAAAGAATTGAAATTCTTGAAAAAGAAAATTCTCGTTTTAAATCCTCTATGGAACTTTTGCAAATAGTTCAAACTCTAAGAGATATATTTCGTGAGAAACTTGTGGACATGGACTATGATTTTAGAAAATTAGAATTTTTCAAGATATAGAGTGATGATAGAGTCCGATTTTTAGAAAAAGAATTAGAGGACTTTAAAAATTCTAAGGGTTGTAATTGTGCGGTTGAGGATAGTGTTTTAATTAATTATTTTAAGAAACGAGAGAAGACTCTTATGGATAAGTTTGCTTTTATTAAAGGGTAGAGAAATATTGAAAATATGAAGAAAGATTTCTTAAAAGTGGAAGAGTCAAGTTCTTTGCTTGAGTCTAAAATTTTAAAATTAAAAGATAATTTAAAAGACTCAAGTAGTGTTGTTAGTAATGGTAATAACTCACATGTTTCTAATGTTTCGAGTGTTAAAGCCAAGACCATAGTTTGTTTAAGAGGTTCAACCAAATCCAAGGATGTTAGAAAACGTTAACCCATAGGTAACATTCCTCACGTTTACACATGTTCACATTGTGGTAAGAAAGACCACCTTAGGTGTTTTTGTTATGATCTTAGAAGAAGTCCTAGGAAGTTGAAGTCTAGTGTCCCAATTGTTCCCAAAACCCCATTTGTCGTTTCACATCTATTTAGGTTAGGATATTAGTTTTGAAGGAGAAAGATGTTAGACTTGTTGGTTCTCATAAGCTTGCACATGATTCTTCTCTTGCTACATCTTATGTTTAATTGCTTGTATGATTTTGTTTGTCATACTCTAGTTACGCTTCATGATATATGTTTTATAGTATTATGACACGTATATCTTTCGTATTATATTCTTTTTTTGAGTCATATTAAAAAATACAAAGAGATTTTTTTCATAAAATTTTTGAAAAATACAAAAAAAAAATTCATTCTTCTCTTGCACATTTAGTGTGGCATATTGGTGTGTTTGAATCCAATTCACTATGCAATTTCCATATGGCTAGGACATTTGGTTATGACTTTAGAGACTTAGATTGATCTTTAACCATATTTATGGAGTTGCTTCGAACTTGATGTTCTTTACGGATTCGATTTTGTATATGCCTATGCAAACACATACGAGATTATGGGATTTTTACATCATTATGTACATTTGAGCTTGGTGAGATGTTCTCCCATCAATTTTGTCATCTACATGTTTATGTGACTATGGAGGATTTGTGCATGTAATAATCGTCGCCCGTGAGATTTTGTTTATTATTGAAAAAATATGAGTGAACATGGGAAATGGATAAGAGAGACAGGTTGACTCATCATTAAGGCCACCGTTTGAAAAGAACCTAATAAAAAATTAAGATAATAAAAAGAGAAAAATATGCCAAAAAGGGGCCAAAATAGTTTATTTTGTTTTATCTTTCAAAAAAATCACTTGAAAAAGTAGAAAATATGATTATATTTCTCTTTTGAGGGAGTTTAGTTGAAGATCAACAAGTTTGGAAAATGAATCCTAGTTATGCTTATTATGTAATGACGCTATTGATTCGTAGAATTGTCAATATTCTAGGCTCATATGCATTGTGCTTGTTTTCTTCATCAAGTTCAAATTTATTTGTCTCTTGAGGATAAAGCTTAGTTTGATAAAGTTTTGCAGTCAATTAGAAGTTCTTGAATATATTTGAGTGTTTGGGTTATAATTCTTTTGTTACTAGTTCACACCCATTCATTAAATCCGACACGTTTGGACACATCGATACAATACTAGTGTGTAAAGCTTATGTGTTTTGTGACATGTTTTGTGGTCGTTTATACCTATAAATTTATCTAATTTTCCTTAATATATTTTGTATATATTATATATGGTATTGTATGTTGTAATTATGAAATTTAGTTTTTGAAAAAGTTGAAATTTTTTAAAAAATAGTCGGTTGTTTGCCTTCGAGATTATCATTACATGTGCTTGATTTATATCCTTTTGTGATGGTAACGTATCTTCTACGTGATGTTTCGTATTTCATGCTTATGTTTATACTTATTTATCTATTTCGGATAGAAACAAATGGGGATATTTAGCAAATTAAAAATGAGTTTTGATGAGTTTCACTTAAGAGGGAGAATTGATTTTTAAGTTTTACTTTATTTCAAACTCTATGCATCACGAGGGTATATGTTTCTTGTTTCATGTATGTAGGTTTCCCTTTTGCAAAACTAAAGAAGATTAAAAGATTAAGGGAAGAACAAGAAGTTTGAACGCAAAGAGACTTATGTCATTCCGTTCTAGGATTAGGAAGGGTGTTAGTATGTTTGTTATAGGAAATTTTTATTTTAGTTTGATGTTCGGTCATGTTTGTTTGTTTTTCTACTGGAATAGCCAAATGCAGAGATTTGTAAGAATAATTTATCCAACATTGTTCATAGCATAGTTTTTTACTAGTTTGGCGTATCCCATTACAAATCTTCACCCACCGTCAAGACGAACCGAACTCGAGCATCTCCAAGTTGGAAGACTTCCCGAAATCCCATAAAGGTATAAAATAATTTTGAGTTTGAATTTATTTATAAAATTAATGTTTGGGATGTATATTTTTTTATCAAAAAAAATGCACATGGTCTAAGTACTCTATCATATGCCTTTTCTAAGTCTATAAAGACCAAAAATTTGCACATGATCTTTATAGAATTAGAAAAGGCATAATAGAGTACCTAGGGATATAATATGGTGGGCTTTAAGGAGGGGAAAAATCCCTATGAGTTATATTAAAGTTACTGAAGTTATGCATGATAACAAAAAGACTAGAGTAATAACTATTGTGGAGAAAATAATAATTTTACGATTAAAGTGGGCCTGCATCAAGGATCGGCCTTACGTGCTTGCTTATTTTCCATAGTATTGGATGAGATTACTAAGAATATACAAGAAGATGTCCCATGTTGTATGTTGTTTACGAATGACATAGTTTTAGTAGACACTTCAAAGGAGGCCTTAGCGATGAGAGTAGATACTTGGAGAAATACTTTTGAGCCCAAGGGACTAAAAATCAATAGAAATAAAAATGAATATGGGGAATGTAATTTAAATAATAAGGCGCCTAATAACATTATGCTAAAGCTTGAAGAAAAGTTGATAAATCAAACTAATAAATTACGTTATTTAGGTATAATGATACAAAGTAATGGGGATATTTATGAGAATGTTACGAGTAAAATATCAACTGGTTGGATGAAACGGAGACAAACAACTGGGGTGTTATGCGATAAGAGGATAATAAATAAATTAAATGGAATTTTTTATAGAACAGTTGTTAGACCAATGACTCTATATGGAGCGAAATGTTGGCCTTTAAAGAAAAATTATGAACAAAGTCTCCATATTAGTGAGATAAGTATGCTTCAATTGATGATAGGAATTACTAGAAAGGACGTGATTAAACTCTAGTATGTGAGAGAAAAGTTAGGGGTATCTCCCATTAGAGATAAATTAATGGAAGGTAGACTTAGATGGTATGGACATGTGTTGCGTAGACCAATATATGCACATATAACAAGAGATAGATTATTAAAAATAGAGGGTAAAAGAGAAAGGGGTCGTCCTAAGCTGTAGTGGGAGGAAATTATTAGGAGAGATCTTAAGCATTTAAACTTTAACGATAATATTATTTATAATAGACTATAATGGAAAAGGAGAATCCCTGTGTCCGACCCCATGTGATGGGATTAAGGCAAGGATGATGATGATGGTGAGATTTATTTTTTACCAAAAATGAACATGGTTTTTTTATTTTCAAAAATTAGAGCTTTTAATTTTCGAAAGGAAATATTTTTGATCTCGTTCAAACGAGATTGACATCTCGTTTAGATGAGATAAGATATCGTTAGAAGGTCAATTCTTAGACCGAATGAGGCTCGAACAAGAACTTACTGTCTAAATTTTTTAGATCTCATTAGAAGCGAAGTTTATCTCGTTTGAACGACATCAGCATGTCATTAGAAAAATCATATATTCTCGATCGAATGAATCGTCGACTCAAAATTTGTATAAATAACTGTTTCATAATCAGAACGTTTAAGACTTTTGCCATATTCATATCTGCATAAATTTTGCAAAAGCTCTTCTATTTTAGTGTTCCAAAACACTTTTTAATTCACTATAAACATCCTTGAATATTGTTCTTGTGAATTCTTTTAAACCCTAGAAAGTTTTGTATCTTTGAATACACCTTTGTGAGTAAGGCATCTCCATGGCTGACTTGTGATACTTGAGAGGACTCACTGCTGAAGACGAAGGCTGAGGCTGAAGAAGGACTACAATCTTGTGATTCTTACAAGAATCATAATTTTTTATTAGAGATTTGCGAATATTAGCGTATTATACTTGTGGTGGTTATCAAGTAGTCTCTAAGTAGATTGTCTTGAATATTTATAAAGTGAATAAATGTTTTACCCGAAAGGTTTTTTTTTCCTTAAACCTTGTCTTTTTTGAATTCTTGGTTTAATTTATTTATTTTATCACATAGATGTATCTTTAGGATAAAAAGATAAATTGGCTTAAATTTCTAACTCTCAAATTGTAGTCCTTATCGAGCATATTCACTTTCACATTTACAAATTGGCAGAACACTCATTATTTTGACACAAAAATTGGTATCAGAGCTTCCCTACATCTACAGTTAGTTTATTTCTTGGTGCCTACGATACCGCCCCACCTGCCAAGGTGAATATCGATCCAGATGTGGATTTATTATTGCTCGCATTAATTATCCAACTAGCATCAGATTATCCTTCAAGAACTGTTGGAAAGTCATAGTAAAATAAACCTAATTCTTTGGTCTTCTTAAGGTAACCAAAAATACTCCCAATTTCCTTACAATGATCCACACTTTGGTTATTAGTGTATCTTAACATTTTACCTACTGCATGTGCAATATCTGGCCTTATACAATGCATTTTCATACATTAAACTTCCAATTGCACTAGCATATTCTAGTTGTGCAATTGATCTGCCATACTTTTCTAATAATTTTATACTAGAATCATATGGGATATTTGCTTATATTATTTTCAAGTGATTGAATTTGAGGAGAACTTTTTCAATGTAATGAGATTGAAATAATGCATAACCCCCACTATGTTTTTTAACTTTAATACCTAAGATAGTATCTAATTCATTGAGATCTTTCATCTTGAATTGTTAAGTAAGATACTTCTTAGTCTCAGATGAACATTTCATGTTTGTACCAAAAATTGGTAAGTCATCAACATATAGACAAATAATTACACCATAATCAGTGGTGAATTTAGAATAAATGCACTTATCAGCGTTGTTATGTTTGAAACCATTTGAAAGAATGATTGCATCAAACTTTTTATGTCACTACTTCGGCACTTGTTTCAAACCTTAAAGTGACTTAATTAATTTACAAACTTTATATTCATTTCCACGCAGGACAACCCCTTCGGGTTGTTCCAGTTATACCTCTTCATCTAGGTCACCATTCAAAAATGTTATTTTAACATCCATTTGATGCACAAAAAAATTATAAATAGATACAATTGCCATTAAAACACATATGGATGTAATTCTAGCAACAAGTGCAAAAGTATCAAAATAGTCAACCCCTTTTCTTTATTTAAAACCTTTTGCTACCAATCTAGCCTTAAAGGATTAATAGAATTATCGGTATTATATTTTCTTACTATTAATAGGTTGCGATCCTTGTGGCAATTCCACTAAAATCTCTGTTTTATTAGACAAAATGGAATCCATGTCATTATTAATAGCTTCTTTCCAAAAAGAAGCATTTCTTGAACTCAGTGCTTCAATAAAGGTTTTAGGATCTTCTTCTATGTTCAGTAAATAAGTATTTTACTAAGAATATTATCTCTATCTCTTTCAACATAAAAGGATAAGGCTTGAGATGAAATAAAATCAGGGCCAAAAGATTTATCATTTCTAGTACGCAGACTTTTTCTAGGTTCTATTTCAGTTTCGGATTCCTTCCTTTTATCATTAATTGATGTACTAGGAATCAAACCAGTGGATGGATCAGAGATGACATCCAATTCATGACATGAATCCTTATAAGAAAAATAATATATTCAACATCTATTGATTCAATTATAACATTAGAATTTAAGTCCAACAACCTTTATGATTTAGAACTTTTCGCGCATCCTATGAAAACACTTTTAATTCCTCTTTCACCCAACTTTGAAATTTTTGGGTCATGAACTCCACAGAAAGCCAAAAAACCCAAAACCCTTGGGTAGTCTAGATTGGGTTTTCGATTCTTCCACACCTCATATGTAGAAACATGTGTTTTCACTGATAAAATTATGTTATGTAAATGATAAGCGCTGAGAAGAGGCAGTCCCTACAAATTGTTTGGTAAATTTGAATTAATTAACATAGAGTTAATCATATTAGTAAGAGTCATATTTTTTCTTTTAGCCAAACCATTTTTTTGGGGAGTATAAGGAGAAGTTCTTTGATATATTATTCCATGTTCTTCATAAAAGGTGTCAAATTCATTTGGAATATACTTTCCCCCCTCTATCACTACGGAGAGTTTTAATTTTCTTTTACATTTGATTTTTAACTTATTTTTTTAAACCTTTTAAACATTAAAAAAGCTTCATCTTTATGTCTTTTCAAGTATACATATGTGAATTTAGAATAATCATCAATGGCTGTAGTAAAGTATCATTTCCCACCTCTAGTTAAAATGTCACTATATTCACATATGTCAAAATGAACTAATTCTAATAATTGAGTACTTCTTTCAACTTTAGGAAAAGGTATTTTTGTTATTTTTGGTTGAAAATAGATTTTACATTTATCATGAGAAGTATTATCACAAGATATCAATTTATTTTTAGACATGTATTTTAACGCTATAAAATTAAAATGTGCTAATCTAGCAGGGCAAATATCAAAAGACTCAACAACATATGCAGAATTATTTATATTATTAATAATAATAATGAGTTTGAACATTCCATAAATAGCATACCCTTTCCAAACAAATGCCGCATTTTTGGACATAATTAACTTGGAAGACTCAAAGATGGGCTTGATGCTGCTTTTACAAAGAAGACTTGCAGACATTAGATTTTTTCGAATTTAACTTATATGTAGAACATTTGTCAATGTCAATTTCTTCCCAGATGTGAATTATAGTTGAGCATTTCCTTTTCCCAGAAACATAGCAAAATTATGATTCCCCATTATGATTCCCCAATTTCTTCCCGGAGTACAATGATTTATCATTGCAGACATGTATGGTAGCCCCAGAACTCCATGTTCAGTTCGCTAATCATACCAATATGTATATCTGATACCATTGCTATAAGATCCTCGATCTTATTTTTCACCATATTTGGAGTGTTTGCATTGTTTGATTTAGTGGCATCTATCTTTTGTTTCTTATTTCTGCAATCACGGGCATAGTGGCCATTTTTTCCACAATTGAAATAATCCCCATTGGAAGGTTTCTTGTTGGAATTATTTTTATTGAACTTCTTAACGTTAGGTTTGAAATTCTTATGATTTTTCTTTCCTTCAACCAAGTTAAGTTTGGTGGGATTCTGAGAAACATTTGTTTGATCGTGGGATCTGTTTTCTTCTTCAATTCTTACATGTTTCTGTAATTCCTTCAAACTTATATCGTCTTTCCTATGCAAGAGTTTCTTACATCAATCATATTAACTTGGTGGTAATTTTGTAATAATTGCACCAACTTGAGATGACTAAAAAATTTCCCCCTTCAATTCATGAAGATTTGTTACAAGAATTTATAACTCATGTACTTGGTCTAAAACAGTTTGGTTATCTCTTATTTTGAATTCAAAATATTTCAGAATTAAGAATTTATTTTTACCTTCTTTATTTGTTTTGTATTTATATTCAAAAGAATTCCAAATTTCCCGCGGAGACAGAATGAAGTCATAAAGATCATAAAATCGACCAGACACTGATTTCAAAATATGCCTAGGATACATCTGTTGTCATCCCCGATCCTCGCGGCGGGTGGGTAGTGTGAAGATCCTAGGTCCCGTGCATCCCTCTCGGGAGCGCTATGGCCGGCATCGTTGATGAGGTGAAAAATGTAGAGAGATGGAGTCGCCAGTCTATTTTACTCAAAATAGACAAAAGAAAGGGAGCCATCCCGAAGGACAGCATCCAAAGACATACTGATGTATAAGAAACCAAAATGATTTGAAAAGGGTCCGGAGGCTAAGTTACGAATGGGAAGGTGTTAGGCACCCATTCCGCCCTTATGGTCTCTCATGGGTTTTTGCTATTTTCCTTTATTTTCCCCGTGATATGTGTGCATGTATATATATAGCGGAGATAGGAATCCTCGACTTGTATCATGGGAGAGATAAAGTGGGTCATCCGTAGGAAGGTTCATATAAATAATATTAGAAAATAGGATTTACGTGATTATCCTTGCGTTGATCGTTATAATGGAACGATAACGTATGTGGAATAATACGCCTCTAAGATCAAATATATATATATATATATATATATATGTATAGTCTAAGAGAGTTGAGATTAGAGAAAAGAGAAAATGAGAGAAAAAGTGAGAATAGGAATCGAGTCTCGGGTTTTACCCCGAGACGCCTACATAGCCTATAGAGGCATCAAAGTCCACGTAGTTCGCATGAAGAACAAGGGATGGGGTTTATCCCATAAATCTAATCGGGGACTTCTCTTATGTGACACCCCGCCTAATTAAATACCGGGCGATCACTCCTTTATTAAATTAAAATCAAGGTGAACAGTTGGTTCATTCTTAGCATCACTGTCGTTAAAATACTTTTCCAATTTAAACACCATACATAATTAAGCTAAGTGTCAAAACCATTTTAAACCTTATTTCCATTCTATTAAATCCAATTATAAAACCTTTAACCATTTACATTTTTAAGAGTCACACATTAGGAATGAGAATAGAAATGAACATTCAAGAATTTAACCATCAATAAATAGTCCCAACATTTAAAAGACTAAAGGAAAACATCCTCACAGTAATAAATCCCGAAATAAAGATGCTGAAAGTAAAAAGAATTACAGTCTCTGACAATACCAACTAAATAATAGAATGAGGGCGACACATGCCCCTGCTGGATAAAACTGAACTAGGAATAGAGTAAAAAAAAATGAGGTCCTCTAATCAATGGCCTGCAACTCCCACCTAAGCTGCAGCACGTTCCTTCCAAAGGATCCTAAGTAAGACGCCCCTGTGGCTGGGCACCTGTAATACATAAATATATATACAAGAGAGAAAAAGAAATAGAAACGGGTCAGAGCCCGATAGTGTATATGATTTAAAAATTCGTTTAGCAAGTATTTAAATTGATACAGGCCAATGCAACAACATATTAGTGCGACACTCTCTTGAGAAATTCTCACCTCTCTTCTAATGTGCACTCCTATCGCACTAACCTTCCCAATGGTTTATTTCATCATATATCACACTATCTTTCCCCAAGGATTTAACTTATCTTAAGTGACTCTCAAGATTTAAGATTTAACAACATCATGGTTTAAAAGGATAATTTCATTTAGTACAGAACACTCATTTTAACTTTATTGATTCATAAAGTTTTTCAATATCATATTATACTTTTCAAAACAAGTATTTCCAATTTGAGTCATTATACACGTCTTACTTACCATCACAGAGTAGGCAGTTTCCCAAATTTCAGAAGTTCATATATATATTAAATACTCGTATAATATATATATTCTAACAGCACCCCACATAAAAACTATGGTGCGGGCATACTCTGCTATCCAATCCCCATATCAATCGTACTAAAGGTAATACAAGTTTGGAATCACTCTCGAACTGTATAAATACATACACAAACAATATTGAGGCGAAGCATAGTTTCCAAGTCCAAGAGGTCAGTACATACCCTCACGTCTCTTAGGACCGTGACTACCGATTCGGTAGCCTATACCTAGGATTTCTATCTTCTAGGGTACGAGTTAATATCACCCATGAAGGCCCATTCGAGATATGACTGTCCCAGCGCGGTAACCTCAGGGATAGCAAGTAGCGCGGGCATGATTTTCACAAGTATATAATATATGCATACACAATCATATAAATATACTACTTTTATCATATCAATTTAGGTTTATCCCATAACCCACATTCACAACATTTATCCTTATTTTCCCATTATTATATATCAAGTATAATGGTTCGTTTCTAACTTTAATTCGAAGGGTTTTTTTTTCCAACATACTACGTGATTGGACATAAATATTGTATATTTATTCCCCTAATTTCAGTGAATTTGTGAACCCGAGTGATGTAACCTATATGGATTTGTTGCACATTTATGCTACTAATCTTTATTGGCAAGTATTTCGTGTTTCGTGCTTCTCTTATTGGTTTTACAAGTTAATTATGCAAGCAGCGCAAAAGAGAAAGCGAGACAATGAAATAAAAGCTAAGAAGGCAAGTTCAAGGGCATTTTGGTAATTCCGCATCCAGATCCCGAAGGAGGAGTCAACTGGAAAGTTAAAGAGCTCGGAACAACGAGAACACTGGAAGAAACGACACCCAAATCCGAGCTACGGTTGATGAGTTATGACCCGTTGAAGTTGAAGAAAAATCCAAGTAAGAAAGGAAAGAAAACAAGAAAAAATTCTAAGTGTTGAATGGAAGAAAAAGCACCCCAGACCAGCAAACATTCGCAAACCCAAGAGCGAACCGGTTTGGGGGGCGAACCGGTTCGAGGAACATGCGAACCGGTTCGTGGGTCCTGAAGCGCGATTTCTCCTTTATTCTGATTGGCTCTAAGGTTTCCTTCTTATACAACATCAAAATTTCGTGGTTTAATCCTCTACATCACAAAAGGTTTCCAGAATATCATTTAAGTCATCACTACATGCAATTTCCTATCTCAAATTGGGTTTTTCTTCCATACAATTCATCCTAATCATTCCTAAACCAATATGAAAGATGCATCAACGAAATAAGCAAGATAAACACTTGCCTGGGATTTTCGACGTTCTGGTTTGGTGTTGAATTTGTTGTGGTTGTGTTCCCCGTCTCGCGATCTACGCGTTGGTGGTGGCGGCGGTGCAAACGGATGGGTTCCGGGCCTTGGATTGCTTTGGAAGCTCTCTCCTTCCCTCTCCTATGGCCGTCACTTGTCTTTGGTTATTCTAACCCTAGAAGACAACCTTATACATCTGATATAACCCTTGAAATTTCGTGGGTTTAATTACCCAAAAATGTAAAATGACCAAAATGCCCTCCCGGGGTACTAATTAAGCCTAAAATTCCCCCGAGACTCAAACCAAACCCCCGGGTATACTTTTCTGACTATCTCGACCCTTCCGGACGCGTTAGCGCACTCAAAATGACCATACAAACAACCTATAAAATATTCACTTTTATTAATCCACATTTATTCCCGACGCGACACAGGCGCGTCCCGACTTAAATTTCCATAATTATCATTTTATTCACCCATGACAATACTATAAAAATAAATCTCATATATTACTATACTCATCCAGTAATATTCAACAAATAACAAATTTCCAATAATTACTAACTCTCGTCACGCTAGTAAATATTTAAAACAACATTCCGGGTTAAAATTAAATTAATTTATCTCAATTAAATTTAATAAATCCTTAAATTTAAAAGCCATGAAAATACGAGGTATTACATACTCCCCCCCTAATAACGGAATTTCATCCCGAAATTCGGAAAATAAGGCCTACCAGGTAGCACAATTCTGGATATCCTTGTCAGTACGCAAACTATCTACATAGTACGGCGCTCAATCACTATAGCTTTTTCCTCACAGCAACATTGTTTTACACTCTCATTGGAGACACTTCACATTGCACTCCCAACTGACAACATTTGAATAGGTTACGTCTATACGTTATAAATTCCATTATCTCACTATCATTAGGAGGCCTCACCTCACTACATGACAAATACTCGAATTTATTCATATACAAAACTCCCATTCTGAGAAAATTATACGAACATTTGATCACTCTTGCTCGCCGAAAACAGTCGTGGAATTCTACAACAGTTATCGGATGTTCTTTCGACCAATCCAAAAACTCTGATTATCTACTCACCTCTAAACATACGGAAGGAGAATAGTCGAGGTTCTTCCATAACAAAACCTAAATAAGCACCTCGTAAGCGACAAACAGGTACGAGTGCTTCTACAGAGCATTCCTGAAATCATCGTATCAAGATTCCAAAATCTCCTTCATGTAACTCCACAAATCTTTAATCACCATGCGCGTATTCCCTGGCTAAGGGTGATACATCCTACTCGAAACGAAACCTTATCTTTGTTGGTTCCTGAAATCCCATATCAAAGGTGGGATTCACCAATCTTATCCTGATTCAGAAATTTATACTGCATCGGACCATGCACTGGCGCGACCTTCCTTTCAAAGGAATTCTGGGTCATAATAGTTAATATTGTAAACCAGCCCAAAGGAATATCAATCACTTCCTTCTCGGCGGCTTAATTCACATGTTCGGGATGAACCCTTGATCTTGTTTTGAGGATGGCAACCCATCCAAGGACTGTACCGACTTTACCGACCTCTTCCAATTTCAGCAATTGTAGATAACCACAAAATTCCTTAGTGTATGCCGAAGGTTCCACCCGTGCTCTTCTCTTCACGAAGCGTACTTCTGGATCTCTTATACCATACCAACATCATCACCCTTTGTATGTGCAAGTCGCTCTCATACTTTCCTACTAACAACTCCGCTCCTAGTGTTCTTCATAATCATTTAATTCTGCTCCATTCAAGGAATACTCTTCTTAAATGACTTCCCACAGTCTTCCAATTCAAATTTGGGTGTGCTATTCTAATTACACACCTATGTATGGATTATCGCCCCTCATGTGACGTTTAATCCACTCTATCACTTCCATTTCGTTTAACTAGTCCCACAAACATATATGACACACGTCCATGACCACGTCCCTTCGACTCGGACAATTTTTAACTGCAATTAACCGAGATGCCCACATTCTTGCAACACCCCGACCGCCCTAGAAGAGCGAACGGCGTGCTACTCATCCGTAGAACGAACTAAATTCAATGAAATAGAAGGAATAGGGCATTCAAATTCCATGACGATAAAAGAGGAATAATAATTCTCAACCTTCTTCAGATAAGTATAACAATTTTCCCAAATAGGTACAACAACCAAAATAAATCAGTAACGCTCTATTCATCAAAATAATTTCAAGTCATCTCTTTTGTATAATATAAAGTTCTTTCCAGATAATCCATGCTAAAAATCATTCCAACTTTTTATTCACCTTGTGTTCTGTACGCGGTTATGACATTTGGGTACTCTTAATCACCCTAGAAATCAAAATTCTTAAATTCTCCTTATCATCGTTCCACCCCTCAACTCGTGGGGATAACTTTCAATGCTTTCCTAGCACAAAAATTCGGCTCCACTGACCTTAAAACAAAATTCAACTTCCAACTTACATACATAATTACTTGAGCCCATTTCAACTAGGGTACCGAACTCATGGAATAGTGACCAAACGTCTCCCTATTTCTAACCTTACTGAAAGAGTTGGCGCTTGCGTTCAATTAAGAAATAATATAATAAAACACCTTTTAACCCAAACAAACCCTAAACATGCAACTAGGTGTGATTGAAACAATATGAAATCATGCAAGAGTTATTCAAACACACATAATTAAGGAAAAATCCCCCACAGGGGCAAAACCATTTGTATATCACTATAATTTGTAAGAGAAACGGCTTACAATCGGATTACACTAAAATACAAGTTTTTGACTAAGAATTACCCTCAGGTATCGGATTCTGTAGTCGCGGCTGGAATTATCCCTTTCCAGTAGGGCTGCAATGAAGAGGAAGAAACGGTCCACTTCACAAGGATTGAACAACAGCAATGGTGTTCTTGGTTTACCAAAAGTGACTCACAAATGTATGGAATTTGTGTGAATCAAGGGTATGAATCAATGGACTCAAATACCATGAAGACTTAAGAGTTATGGAACTCAGAAAATCATGTGTAAGTCTTATCAAACCACTTCCCCGTAGTGGGATTAAATATAAACTCTTTGGCCGAGAAAATATGATACACGATCTGTTTGATTCTATCCAGGGCGGACCGGTCCGGGCCTTAGGCGGATCGGTCCGATAGCGGACCGGTTCTTTTAATTTGAAGCTGATTCGGTTCGCATTCGGTTCGGGGCTCACTGGCTTCAAAGAGCAAGGCGGTCCGGTCCGGTCCTGGGTGGATCGGTTCGCAGTCGGATCGATTCCTTTTTTATTTCAGCGGATCGGTCCGAGGCGGATCGGTTCGTTTTAATTTCAGGCGGACCGGTCCGGCAGACTGGATTTCTGAATTCTTCCTTTCTTTTGATCTTCGGATTTTGTTGATGATGAATGGACTTTGAATCTTTGCAACGGTGTTACGGCTAATGACATATACACGTATGTTGGACAAAAATGTCCTTACAAATCTCCCCTTATGTCTATGCCGAAACAAACAAAAAAAATCCGAATTATCTATAATCACAATGCCTATACAAATCTACCCTTCCATGAACCCAAAAACTGAAAGTGGTACAAATGACTAAGGCTGCATCGTTTGTTCTTCGAATCTTCAGAAATCTCACCGCTTTTCTCATCAGGGTGTGCAACATGGGATTATCAAAAGATGTACCTACACACATGAGACAAAGCAAATACCAAGTGACGTATCGAGTTTGAAATGAGATAAACATATCTCAGAATTTCAAAACTCCCCCATAATCAGATAATTCATTCTCCCCCTTTTTATGATGTCCCCAAATAGACAAATGAGAGAAATAAATCAAGCAATCAAGTACCGGGGTGACACAAGACAAAAATCACACCATGAATGAACACAAAACAACCAAGTCGGTGAAAGCGTAAATGAATGGGTGTGATCAAAATTCGATAGGAAAATCAATGCATACAAACATGACATATGTGCACGATGAATATTGGACATTCCTGACGAATGAACTCAAATGCTTCCTTTGGTGTAAAAGATTGGAAATATAAGACATTGACTATATCAAATCTACAAATCAAAGCTCAAAGTGATTTCTACACCAATAATGTCCAAAATGATTTTCATGATTTTTCAGGACTTTCAAGGAAGTGCAAACCCGTTTTTCAATCTCCAACCAAACTCCCTCAGATTTATATTTTGAAGAGAGGTATACTAAATTCTCAAACTTTGGAGAATTGATGGTGAAACCTAAATGGCCCATATTTGGCATGAATTGCTTTTTATTGCCTTTAAATTTTTTCGGGCTCTTTTAACCTCTTAGGACCTCGGATATTAAAATTCCTCCATTTTTTAGGTCCTTTTTAACGGTGGCTTTTGCGCAAAGGATAAGAATAAACTTTCGCAGCCCCTCCCCGTTATGCAAATTATCACACAGTCTCACCAAAACGGTTTTTACATGCAATCCAATCTTGTCAAGTTTTATCGCATATTATACATTGTATAGACAGAATTGAGATAGAAACACTCAAGCCAATATGTGATAGACAAGTGCAATAATCAAATATAGCCGTGCATGTGTGCAATAAAGGATATAGGAGTCAAACATGTAGGAAGATATCACGAATTACATCTCAAAGACTCCAATCAATGTAAAGCACATGGATGAAATGATGTAGCCTCTCAAATATCTATAAAACAGTCACATGGATAAATGGAATGAAGTTGTGACTTGGCTATCTTACATGCTCATCCATAAAAGAAGCAAAATACAAAAATCTTTTTGGATTTTTTTCAAAAATTTGGAAAAAATAAAATCTTTTTGTGCTTTTCTCAAAATTTTTCTTAAAGAAAAATCTTTTTGTATTTTTCAAAAGAAATATAAAAAGCAACAAGAATAAAACAAAGCTGTACAACAAAGCTATGGTACATATAAAACAAACTAGCAATAGGAAGCATATGATATGAACATGAAAGAGCATCCTATTCTAGACATAGACCAACCCCTCAGTCAACTGTGCAAATCCCCAAAGACTTCCTAAGACTCTCAAACCTAAGGGCATCTAAAGGTTTCATGAAAATATCGGCTAACTGACGGTCCGTGGGAACAAAACTCAGGGATACGACTTTCTCTTCAACTAACTGACTTATAAAGTGCTCACGTATCCTGATGTGTTTTGTGCGCGAATGCTGAACTGGATTGCGGGATATGTGTATCGCGCTCGTGTTATCACAGGAAATGGTCATGGTGTCCTGTGATATCCCATAATCCTCCAGCATTTTCTTCATCCACAAGACTTATGTGCAACAACTCCCGGCGGCTATGTACTCAGCCTCCGCAATGGACAAAGAGATGGAATTTTGCTTCTTGCTCAGCCAGGAGACAAGAGCAGAACCAAAATAAAAACACCCACCAGACGTGCTCCTACATCCATCTACATCCCCAGCCCAATCGGCATCCGAATAGGCGGATAGACGGTCATCGGTATCAAAGGAATACCAAATCCCGTATGAGAGAGTCCCACTCACGTATTTAATAATACGTTTTAGAGCAAGTAAATGTGACTCTTTTGGGGATGCCTGATATCGCGCACAGACTCCAACACTAAAGGCGATGTCGGGACGACTGGCAGTCAAGTAGAGAAGACTACCTATCATACTCCGATATAAGGTTTGCTCTACGTCCTTGCCTGAAGTGTCCTTAGTAAGCTTGGTAGTGGTACTCATAGGTGTACGTGCATGCTTAGCGGAGTCTAAACCTAATTTCTTCACTAGGTCTCTAGCATACTTGGATTGGGAGATGAACATCCCATCCTCTAGCTGACGAACCTGGAGACCAAGGAAGAATGTAAGCTCACCAACCATGCTCATCTCAAACTCACTTTTCATCTCCTCCTCAAAGTGGTGAGCATGCTGGGAGCAAGTGGATCCAAAGACTATGTCGTCCACATAGACCTGGGCAACCAAAATAGCACCGTCATCTCTCCTGACGAACAACGTCATATCTACTCCCCCTCTCTTGAAGCCACGAGCTAAGAGATAGGAAGTAAGCCTCTCGTACCAAGCACGGGGTGCTTGCTTCAAACCATACAAGGCTTTCCTCAGATAGTAGACGTGCTCAGGGTGCTGAGGGTCTTCAAACCCTTTTGGTTGTTCCACATAAACCTCCTCCTGTAGAATGCCATTCAGAAAGGCACTCTTGACATCCATCTGATATACCTTAAAGCATAGATGACATGCGATGGCGAGCAGAAGACGGACGGACTCAAGCCTCGCAACAGGAGCAAATGTCTCCCCAAAGTCTACACCCTCTATCTGTGTGTAGCCTTGAGCGACCAACCTAGCCTTATTACGGATTATGGTACCATTTTCATCCATTTTGCTCTTAAAAATCCACCGGGTACCTATCACATTAATCTCACTAGGTCGGGGGACAAGTTCCCAGACATCATTCTTTTTAAACTGAAGCAACTCATCCTGCATAGCAGATATCCAGTGTTCATCCTTGAGTGCTTCTTTATGGTTCTTGGGCTCGACTTTGGACGTGTAGCAAAGATGGCTAACAACGTTCTCTAGCTGAGCACGAGTCTTGACCCCTAGAGTGGGATCACCAATAATGGCAGAAGGGTCATGACTTTTGCGAACCCAAGCAGGTGTGTCCCCTAACACAGGAGTAGGGTCCACAGAGTGTGAGAGAGGAATAGGTAAAACACTGTCAGAACAATCCTCATCCTCACACTGAAGGTTAGGATCAATAATCGTCGGAGGTTCGTCATCTTGCACGGTGACGTTTATTGATTCCATAATCTTAGAGCTCTTCAGGTTAAAAAAACCCGGTACGCTCTGCTATTCGATGAATATCCTAGAAATATTCCCTCGTCGCTTCGGGAGTCGAACTTTCCTAATTGCTCTTTATCTCGTAGGATGTAGCATTTACTCCTAAAAACACGGAAATATGCCAGGTTGGGCTTCTTGCCAGTCCACAACTCATAAGGAGTGTGAAGTGTGTGTGGACGCAGATACACCCTATCCACCGTGTGGCATGCAGTAGACACTGCCTCTGCCCAAAATCTCCTAGAAACTTTACGACCTAGAAGCATAGATCTAGCCATCTCTTGGATCGTTCTATTCTTTCTCTCAACAATCCCATTTTGCTGAGGAGTTCTCACAGCAGAAAACTCATGTTTGATCCCAAGGCTATCACAGTACAAATCTACCTTTGCTTCCTTAAATTCAGTGCCGTTGTCACTACGTATTCTGTTAATAGTGACACCGTGTTGATTTTGCAGGACACGACACTTGATTGTTAAGAAATCTACAGCATCGGATTTCTCTCTCAGAAAACCTACAATGGAGTACCTGGAGAAATCATCTACCATCACGAGCATGTACCTCTTACCACCTAGACTCTCAGTACGAGTGGGACCCATAAGATCCATGTGAATCAACTCCAGAACACGAGAGGTGGTAATGGAATGCAACTTCCTATGAGGACTACGAATTTGTTTTCCCAACTGACAGGGTCCACAAATCGTGGAAGTTGGTTTTCCGAGAGATGGTAAGCCACGTACTAGGTCTTTCTTAACAAGACGAGATAAATCTCTCACGTTCACGTGACCTAGACGTTGGTGCCACAGATCCATAGGAGTGATCGTGGCGCTGTTGCAGACAAGTGAGGATTTGGGCTCAGTCCCATAACAGTTATCTTCTGTCCTCACCCCTTGCACTAAAAGTTTACCGGCTTGATTATAGACCTTACAAGCTTCCCGGTCAAACTTTACTACAAAGTCATCGTCGCACAGCTGGCTGATGCTGAGAAGGTTTACTTTTAAACCTTTGACGTACAAGACATTTTCTAGCTTAGTAAGTCCTGTTAACTCTACAGTACCTCGTCCTATAATGCTAGATTTACTCCCATCTCCAAAAGTAACTCTCCCATCATCATAATCCTCAATCTGAGTAAAAAGGGAGACATCACCTGTCATGTGTCTGGAGCATCCACTGTCAAAATACCACTGAGAGGTATTATGAGCTTTGAGAGCAACATGAACAACAAGGACCTTTTTCTCTTTCTTAGGAACCCAGGAATAGGTAACCTTTTGTTTACCGTTGTTGTTGTTGGTTTTAGCCAAAATGCGGGAAGCTTTCATTGACGGTGAGGACATTCGTCGGAATTCCTCCATCAAACTCTGTGATGTGGCGGCTAGAAACTCAACTTGCTCTCTCAGACTAGCAAACTCATCAGTATGATGTGGAGGAGCAAAAGTACGTCGTGTCCGACCAAATATATAGCAAAACTCCCTAAGGTGTCCATTTCTTTTGCAATGGGAGCAAAAGGGCACAGTATTAGGAGGACCTTCGTTTGCTTTTCTTGGTCGAACTCTCCTTCTTGGTTTTTGATGACGGCCATAAGGAGTCGTAGTAAACTCAGGAATTGGTCCTGGTGCAATTTGAGACGTGGAGGCACCATCAAAACCAATTCCTTGCCTGTCACCAAAACCTAAAGCGGGACCGAGGAGCATCTTTCCCATCTTCCCAGATCTGTCCTCGATTTGTACCTTGACTTTCCTAGCTCTCTCAAGGTCATGAGTAAGCTGAGAAACAAGGGCTTCAAGTTTCTTCCGAGTCTCCATGGAGGAATGGAGCTCACTAGTAAGACTAGCCACTTGTTTAGTCAAGTCCGCTTTCTCTTTCTCTAAACTGCTCTCTCTCTCTAAGCAAATTCTCTTTACTAACCCAGGCAGACTCTCTCTCTCTCTCATGGCGGTGCAGGTGGAGGACTCTCTCTCTCTCGTCTCTTCTAACTCTTCTTCTAATGCGGTGATCCTAAGAACTAACTCCTTGTTACGTTTTTTAGTTTTGAAAGACTAATTATATAACTCGGCGTAGGCGCATTGAAGGTTACTCTCGTCCTCACTACCTTCCTCCTCTCCCTCACTTTCTTCGCTCTCATTGTCGAGGTGTCCCTGTGAAGCATCATCCTCATCGTCGTGAGGAGAACTAGGAGTATTCACATGACTAGCCATGAACGCGGTGAAGTTACGCTCATGCGGTGACTCATCTCCCGAGTCCACCGACTCGACCTCACTGTCGTCACTAAGGGTTGCATTTAGGACAGCTTTCCCTTTCTCTCTATTAAGACGATTGGCACACTCAAAAGCTCTATGACCCCTACCATCACACTCAAAACATCTCTCACT
This sequence comes from Sambucus nigra, assembly GCA_949130495.1. Lineage (NCBI taxonomy): Eukaryota > Viridiplantae > Streptophyta > Magnoliopsida > Dipsacales > Adoxaceae > Sambucus > Sambucus nigra. The sequence continues at coordinate 286,184,276 of OX422209.1, read as the reverse complement.
TTCTTTCAGAGTAGGATTTTTGGAAACTTTTTCATTTTTCTTTTCAAGCTTATTATTCTCAAATTTCTTTTTATCTTTAAAATTGCCATTTTTCTTAAATTTGAGAATCCTCTTGAAATTTTTTGCGAAAAGAGCCAAATCATCTAAGTAAAAATCGCACTCAGAATCTGACGTGTCAGTCTCTCTCTTTCTAGCTTGGGCTTTAAGTGCAATTCCCTTATCTTTAGAATTAGCATTTTTAGGGAACATATCAATTTCATAAGTTTGCAAATCTCCTACAAGTTCTTCCAATTTTAGCGTATTTAAATTACCCATAGAATTTAGCACAGTGACTTTAGGGATAAAACGCTTAGGCAAAGAATGAAGAATCTTTTTAACAACTCTAGCATTCGGAATTTGTTCACCAAGATTAAAACTAGTATTCACAATGTCAGAAAGTCTAGCATAAAATTCATCAAAGCATTCAGAATCATGCATGGTGATTGTTTCAAATTGAGTTGTCAAGTTTTGCAACTTAGACTCTTTCACAGCATTAGTTCCTCCATGGGTGAGTTGTAAAACATCCCATGCCTCTTTTGACGTGGTACACGTCATTATGCGTTTGAACTCATCAGGTGTGACAGACCCAGAAATAGCACTTAGACCCCTAGAATTAAAAGATGACCATTCAATTTCTTCATCAGACCAAGAAATGTCAGGTTTCAAGTTGGTCACATTATCAACAGTCACGGTGGGAGGAGTCCACCCTCGTTCAACCAAAATCCAGACACGTTCATCAATGGCTTTTAAAGCCGACCTCATACGGGCTTTCCAATAAGCATAATTTGACCCGTCAAAAATAGGCATTTTATAATATGACTTCTCCATTTGAACACGCACTTTTTCAAAAATCAATTTTTTGGAAAATTGATATCTTAGAAAAATTTTGCGAAAAAAGGAATACGCGATAGATTAGCGTAATCTGCTCTGATACCAATTTGAAAGAGTTGGCGCTTGCGTTCAATTAAGAAATAATATAATAAAACACCTTTTAACCCAAACAAACCCTAAACATGCAACTAGGTGTGATTGAAACAATATGAAATCATGCAAGAGTTATTCAAACACACATAATTAAGGAAAAATCCCCCACAGGGGCAAAACCACTTGTATATCACTATAATTTGTAAGGGAAACGGCTTACAATCGGATTACACTGAAATATAAGTTTTTGACTAAGAATTACCCTCAGGTATCGGATTCTGTAGTCGCGGCTGGAATTATCCCTTTCCAGTAGGGCTGCAATGAAGAGGAAGAAACGGTCCACTTCACAAGGGTTGAACAACAGCAATGGTGTTCTTGGGTTACCAAAAGTGACTCACAAATGTATGGAATTTGTGTGAATCAAGGGTATGAATCAATGGACTCAAATACCATGAAGACTTAAGAGTTATGGAACTCAGAAAATCATGTGTAAGTCTTATCAAACCACTTCCCCGTAGTGGGATTAAATAGAAACTCTTTGGCCGAGAAAATCTGATACACGGTCTGTTTGATTCTATCCAGGGCGGACCGGTCCGGGCCTTAGGTGGATCGGTCCGATAGCGGACCGGTTCTTTTAATTTGAAGCTGATTCGGTTCGCATTCGGTTCGGGGCTCACTGGCTTCAAAGAGCAAGGCGGTCCGGTCCGGTCCTGGGCGGATCGGTTCGCAGTCGGATCGATTCCTTTTTTATTTCAGCGGATCGGTCCGAGGCGGATCGATTCGTTTTAATTTCAGGCGGACCGGTCCGGCAGACTGGATTTCTGAATTCTTCCTTTCTTTTGATCTTCGGATTCCGTTGATGATGAATGGACTTTGAATCTTTGCAATGGTGTTACGGCTAATGACATATACACGTATGTTGGACAAAAATGTCCTTACACTTACGCTAAGTTTCATGCGTGGGATGTCTCGCAAAGCAAAATCCAAACAATGAACCCCCCCGATACACTACTACCTGGCATTCTCGGTTATTGAAATCCGTTAGGTCCTCCATCCATAGTATATACCCCTTTATTCCGTCCTTTGACAGAAAAGTTACAATTTCTCCCGTAATTATGCTTAACAAAGAACGTTTCACTAATTGCACTTGTATAATCATGGAATTTCCTTTTTGTGTAAACTTAAACACAAAGATGATGCGGAAGCTTAAGGATGATGGTTCAATAAAATTAATCCAATTAATGTATTCACTTAAAACGATTCATTGATCCAAGTCCTAGAATTTGCCTAAGTCATAATTATCAATTATCCAAAGTTAGGCGAAACCAATTTTAGCAAATGACTTGAATAAACCAAATTTACCCAATATTTAATTTAGTCCCAAATTAAATGAGTGTGATAATTTAAACCGAATTTTATCTTGAATTAGTCTAAGCATGCGTTCTACGTTATGATGCAAGATAAAATAAACAATATCACACTACGCCGAGATGTACGAGGAAAAACCCAAGACGGGAAAAAACCTCAGACGGCCCTAGCCACAAGTCCACTAGATATGGAATTACAATTACAAGACAGATAGACTTACAACGACTGACTCGATCCCTCTCAAGCCTCGACGCTTCTTCTTGTAAGCACCTCTTCCTAGCGGGCAACCTCGGAACTCCACCGCGGTCTCGGAATCCACCGATGGGCCTTTCTATGGTCACCGTCACCCTAGCAAGGAGCCTTTCTCCAAGTGGGTAGAATCTCAACAAAAAGTCTTCTTCTTTGATGGATGTAGAAGCAAACCAAAACTTCTCTTCTTGAATTCGGTAGAGATAAACCGGTGCCAAAACTCCAAGAAATTTAATATGTAAATAAGAACTTGGACTAAACACAATTGGGTGTAAACTAGAGTGTGAAGAATTTTCTCTTTGAAAAAATAACACTCAAAACATGAACATTTTCCTAAACCATTTTTGCTCTCAAACACTCTCTAAGAAATGGAAATATTTTGGAAAAGTTATGGAAATGTTAGTTTAGAAAATGTCATTCCCGCACCTATTAAAGTCTGTAAAAGGTGGTTAAAAACAAAGTGGGGAAGTGGGTGCAAAACTGCCAAAAACTGCCTAAAAATTGTTCCCGCCTGACAGCTCGTTTGAACGACATTTCGTTCGAACGAACTGTCGTTCGAATGAGACTTCTAACGACACACCAGTATGGACTTCATTAGAATCTCGTTGGAAACCTCGTTAGAACGAACAAGTTCGTTCGAACGACATTTCGAACGACAGACCAGTTTAGACTCGTTGGCAAACTCGTTCGAACGAAACCTGGTTCGAACGAAAAACTCGTTCGAATGACATTTCGAACGACTTCCAAAATTTTTTACAAAATTCGATTTTTGGCCCAGAAACTTTATATATTTTATTTTTAAAGTGCTAATTAAACTTTTCTGAAAGTAAAACACAGTTTTAATTAAACCTAACACCCAATAAACTTTGTTCCAAGCTCCTATATATATATAATTGCATTCATAACTTGGGAGCATGGAACTCTAGTTGATGACGAAGAAACGAGGCACGAAAACCGGCATATTTGATGAAGCTTTATATTCTTTGCCGCTGCGTCTTCAACAAACACTTCATAGGCTTGAGAGTATTACAATTACATACTTTCCTATGAATAAATGTTTTTGTCCGGAATTGAGCCAAAACTACATATGGACTCAATTGGAAATTTGTGTCCTTACAAATCTCCCCCTTTGGCTATTCCGGGACAAAAACCAAACAAAAATCCTAAAGCGCCGTCAACCTCTACTAGACTCAAAACATAACATAACCCACCCATAACTTGACTCAACCCAAGGATTAAACACTTTTCCTTTAGACAATGCCGGTTTAGTAGAATACCTGCACACTTAAGCAAACTCATCAAATGCCTAGGGAATATCAAAATATAAAATGCAATGAATTAAATTACTCCCCTTAAATTAATTCTCCCCTTTATCAAACACATGACCTACTTAGAAAGACGTCTCCCCCTAAGATAAATCTCCCCCAAACGAAGATACAAGAATAATAGGATTAAATACCATTTCTCCCACTATCATCATTCTCCCTCTTTTTGTTCAGGAATAGGCAAAGGATAAAGAACTAATAAACAACATGTTGAAGCTTAAAGTGATAAGACATGAAAGCATATGGGCAATAAAAGCAAGGCAAAGACAAACAAATATCATATATATAAAAACTAGAAATATACCAATGAAGCACTTGCATATATATAGATATAAACAAACATATAACACAAAATACAATAAGTTTGCACACTCGTATGGCAAAAATGTGTCATATGGAAATGGAAGTGTAGGGATGTGAACTAGCAACAATTAAAATTAGACCCAAACACTTAATAAACATTCACGGAGTTCTCATTTGATTGCAAACTTCATCACATTGAAATATAACCTCATGTAACAATATAGATTGAACTCAATGAACAAACATACACAATGCATACAAGCCTAACATGATGATGATTCTACAAACCAATTAGAGTCATGACATTAAAGACAACTAGGATAAACGGACATTGTGCAAACCGTTGATATACCATCCAATTCTCCCTCAAGAAGCATATATATTCTTTTACTTTAGAATGAATATATCAAACAAACATAGGCCTTGGCAATTGTTTTTCTTTTTAATGCCAAATATTTTGTTTTTAGGCCGTAGGATCACGTATTTCTTTTAGATCCAATAAACGGTGGCTTACAATCGCAAAGGATTTAATTCATCCTTTCGGAGCCCTTCCCCGTGCACATTTTTATTTATCATGTTTCCATTTTCACACGAATCTCACATGCAACGGATTTTGACATGCACTAGTCCTCCTAGGTCATAGATATGTAGATGACTAGATTGGTAGGATAACACCTCAAAAAGCTCAAATATAACATGTGACATTAAGATTTCAAAAGAGCTCGTGCATGTGTGAATAGAGGCATATAAAAATAGAATCCATTTAACCAATACAAAATCCAACTACTCCATATAAAGCATGGTAAAGAACATTTTAAGGATTGAAAATCTAAACCAAAAGTTCTAGCCACGTGGGAGCGTAAAATATGGGATTCAAACACAAATATATGCCACATAAAGTGTGTCAAACTAAAATACACACAAAGTAAAATCCTTTTTGAGTTTTTAACATTTTTAATCAAAAATAAATATTTACTCAAAAGGACAAACAAAAATCATTTGTATTTTTCATTGAGCTTAAATGAAATAAATAAAACACAAAAGATAAAACAAAACATCTTTTTATATTTTTCAGTTAATTCAAACACAAAATATAATACAAAAAGATAAACAAGTCATAATTTCTAGCATACGATATGATATGAGGCAATGACTAGAAAATGACTAAACAAGCATACATTTAGCATGTGAATATAGCATGAAGTACAAAGGCTAAAGTATGCAAAACACTAACACATTCATCCTTTAGATTTAGCAAGGGAGGAAGCATGTGAAAGTAATTGAGAATCAAAAACCCTATTTTGCAAGGCAACCAAGTCGGATTTCCTAACCCAAATTAATGAAGAATGATTATCTTGGGGTATAGGAATATTAAAAACATTTTATGCATTGGGTTGGGATTTTCTAGGAATTCGTTTAAGATCAAAACAAAATTTCCTAAGATGACCTTGTCGACCACAATGTGTACAAGAGAGAATATGTCGAAAAGATTTACTTAAGGAGTGATCTTTAAATGTATTCCTAGTAGATTCTCCTAAAACATTGTTTTGGGCATTATAAGTAAATTCATTACAAGTATTGAAGCCTAAACCACAGGTGTCATTTTTAATTTGGACCGTTCCTAACATTTTATCTAGTTTTTGTGAACGACATTCCAAGTCAAATTTGACATTACTAGAATCTTTTAATTTAATTTCCAATTCTAAAATGTTAGATTCTAATAAAACATTTCTCTCTTCAAAAGCAAGAAGCTCCTTTTTCAAGGATTCCATTAAACCCCTAAGGCTATCTCTTTCGCCTTCTACATATTCAAGATTCTCTTGAAGAGTCCTCACTTGTGTCCTAAAGTATTCTATTAAAACATTTTCATCAATGACCTTGACACTCTCTCTTAAACTAGCTTCTAACTTCAAATTAGCTCTTTTCAATTTAATAGATTCTTTATAAAGTTCTTGAAAAGCATTTTAAAGCTCACTCACATTAACGTCTTCTTCATTTTCACTCTCTCTTTCTTCTTCACTCTCACTATCATCAAAAATAAGAAAATCATGTATAATGACCTTGTAAGTGGCATGTGCTATCGTTTCATCAATCGATGAGTTCTCACTATCGCTCAGATGACTAGCCATAAAAGACACAAAATTTTTCTTAGTTGGGGAATGGGGCTTCTCTTCCTTATCTCTATCACTAAGGGTCGCATTATATGAGATGGGTCGCTTACCCTCTTTCCTTAGTTTAGTGGGGCACTCAAACGCCCTATGGCCATAACCTTCACAACCAAAACACTTATCAGACTCGTCCCTATCTAAATTGTCAATGCTAGGTTTAGGGATCTTCTCGGCTTTAGAAAACTTCTCGCTTTTATCATGTTTAGAAGTATCAAATTTCTTAAAATCATTTTTAAATTTATCTTTGTTAATTTTAAGAAATTTTCTAAATTTACGAGCAAATAAAGCCATGTCTTCCGAGTCACTATCACTCTCGCTCTCTACTACTTGATTGACCTCTTTTCGGGCTTTTAAAGCAACGCCCTTTTCAATTTTCTTTTCAGTTTTAGAGGGAAACATATCCAGTTCATAGGTTTGTAAATCACCTACAAGCTCTTCTAATTTCGTAGAGGCCAAAGTGGGTAAAGAATTTAAAACGGTCACCTTTGGAATAAATCTATCGGGTAGGGACCTTAAAATTTTCTTTACAACACGGTCGTCAGGTATTTTCTCTCCCAAGTTAAAAGATGAATTAACAATATCAGAAAGTCTAGCATAAAATTTATCAAAATTTTCTTTTTCATCCATTTTGATAGTTTCAAATTGAGTGGTGAGGTTTTGGAGTTTTGAAGCTTTAACGACACTAGTTCCTTCATGAGTTAATTGTAAAATATCCCAAGCTTCTTTAGCGGTTTCACACGTCATAATACGTCGGAATTCATCGGCGCGACAGCGCTAAATAAGGCATTTAAACCTCGGAAATTGAAGTTAGCAAGTTTAAACTCATTTTCAGTCCATCTATCGGCGAGTTTTATAACACGTTCATTTTCAACTAAGTAAGTTTGTGGGGAGTACCCGGTAACAACAGACGTCCAAACTCTCTCGTCGATAGATTTTAGTGCCGATCTCATACGCGCTTTCCAATACGCGTAGTTGGAACCATCAAAAATAGGAAATTTTGAAAATGGGGAAAAATCCATTTTAGCCAAAAATTATTTAAAAAGATCGGTAACGAAATAATTTATCGCTTTGGCTCTGATACCAATTTGTATAATCATGGAATTTCCTTTTTGTGTAAACTTAAACACGAAGATGATGCGGAAGCGTAAGGATGATGGTTCAACAAAATTAATCCAATTAATGTATTCACTTAAAACGATTCATTGATCCAAGTCCTAGAATTTGCCTAAGTCATAATTATCAATTATCCAAAGTTAGGCGAAACCAATTTTAGCAAATGACTTGAATAAACCAAATTTACCCAATATTTAATTTAGTCCCAAATTAAATGAGTGTGATAATTTAAATCGAATTTTATCTTGAATTAGTCTAAGCATGCGTTCTACGTTATGATGCAAGATAAAATAAACAATATCACACTACGCCGAGATGTACGAGAAAAAACCCAAGACGGGAAAAAACCTCGGACGGCCCTAGCCACAAGTTCACTAGATATGGAATTACAATTACAAGACAGATAGACTTACAATGACTGACTCGATCCCTCTCAAGCCTCGACGCTTCTTCTTGTAAGCACCTCTTCCTAGCGGGCAACCTCGGAACTCCACCGCGGTCTCGAAATCCACCGATGGGGCTTTCTATGGTCACCGTCACCCTAGCAAGGAGCCTTTCTCCAAGTGGGTAGAATCTCAACAAAAAGTCTTCTTCTTTGATGGATGTAGAAGCAAACCAAAACTTCTCTTCTTGAATTCGGTAGAGATAAACCGGTGCCAAAACTCCAAGCAATTTAATATGTAAATAAGAACTTGGACTAAACACAATTGGGTGTAAACTAGAGTGTGAAGAATTTTCTCTTTGAAAAAATAACACTCAAAACATGAACATTTTCCTAAACCATTTTTGCTCTCAAACACTCTCTAAGAAATGGAAATATTTTGGAAAAGTTATGGAAATGTTAGTTTAGAAAATGTCATTCCCACACCTATTAAAGTCTGGAAAAGGTGGTTAAAAACAAAGTGGGGAAGTGGGTGCAAAACTGCCAAAAACTGCCTAAAAACTGTTCCCGCCTGACAGCTCGTTCGAACGACATTTCGTTCGAACGAACTGTCGTTCGAACGAGACTTCTAACGACACACCAGTATGGACTTCGTTAGAATCTCGTTGGAAACCTCGTTAGAACGAACAAGTTCGTTCGAACGACATTTCGAACGACAGACCAGTTTAGACTCGTTGGCAAACTCGTTCGAACGAAACCTGGTTCGAACGAAAAACTCGTTCGAACGACATTTCGAACGACTTCCAGAATTTTTTACAAAATTCGATTTTTGGCCCAGAAACTTTATATATTTTATTTTTAAAGTGCTAATTAAACTTTTCTGAAAGTAAAACACAGTTTTAATTAAACCTAACACCCAATAAACTTTGTTCCAAGCTCCTATATATATATAATTGCATTCATACCTTGGGAGCATGGAACTCTAGTTGATGACGAAGAAACGAGGCACGAAAACCGGCATATTTGATGAAGCTTTATATTCTTTGCCGCTGCGTCTTCAACAAACACTTCATAGGCTTGAGAGTATTACAATTACATACTTTCCTATGAATAAATGTTTTTTTTCGGAATTGAGCCAAAACTACATATGGACTCAATTGGAAATTTGTGTCCTTACAAATCTCCCCCTTTGGCTATTCCGGGACAAAAACCAAACAAAAATCCTAAAGGGCCGTCAACCTCTACTAGACTCAAAACAGAACATAACCCACCCATAACTTGACTCAACCCAAGGATTAAACACTTTGCCTTTAGACAATGCCGGTTTAGTAGAATACCTGCACACTTAAGCAAACTCATCAAATGCCTAGGGAATATCAAAATATAAAATGCAATGAATTAAATTACTCCCCCTAAATTAATTCTCCCCTTTATCAAACACATGACCTACTTAGAAAGACGTCTCCCCTTAAGATAAATCTCCCCCAAACGAAGATACAAGAATAATAGGATTAGATACCATTTCTCCCACTATCATCATTCTCCCCCTTTTTGTTCAGGAATAGGCAAAGGATAAAGAACTAATAAACAGCATGTTGAAGCTTAAAGTGATAAGACATGAAAGCATATGGGCAATAAAAGCAAGGCAAAGACAAACAAATATCATATATATAAAAACTAGAAATATACCAATGAAGCACTTGCATATATATAGATATAAACAAACATATAACACAAAATACAATAAGTTCGCACACTCGTATGGCAAAAATGTGTCATATGGAAACGGAAGTGTAGGGGTGTGAACTAGCAACAATTAAAATTAGACCCAAACACTTAATAAACATTCACGGAGTTCTCATTTGATTGCAAACTTCATCACATTGAAATATAACCTCATGTAACAATATAGATTGAACTCAATGAACAAACATACACAATGCATACAAGCCTAACATGATGATGATTCTACAAACCAATTAGAGTCATGACATTAAAGACAACTAGGATAAACGGACATTGTGCAAACCGTTGATATACCATCCAATTCTCCCTCAAGAAGCATATATATTCTTTTACTTTAGAATGAATATATCAAACAAACATAGGCCTTGGCAATTGTTTTTCTTTTTAATGCCAAATATTTTGTTTTTAGGCCGTAGGATCACGTATTTCTTTTAGATCCAATAAACGGTGGCTTACAATCGCAAAGGATTTAATTCATCCTTTCGGAGCCCTTCCCCGTGCACATTTTTATTTATCATGTTTACATTTTCACACGAATCTCACATGCAACGGATTTTGACATGCACTAGTCCTCCTAGGTCATAGATATGTAGATGACTAGATTGGTAGGATAACACCTCAAAAAGCTCAAATATAACATGTGACATTAAGATTTCAAAAGAGCTCGTGCATGTGTGAATAGAGGCATATAAAAATAGAATCCATTTAACCAATACAAAATCCAACTACTCCATATAAAGCATGGTAAAGAACATTTTAAGGATTGAAAATCTAAACCAAAAGTTCTAGCCACGTGGGAGCGTAAAATATGGGATTCAAACACAAATATATGCCACATAAAGTGTGTCAAACTAAAATACACACAAAGTAAAATCCTTTTTGAGTTTTTAACATTTTTAATCAAAAATAAATATTTACTCAAAAGGACAAACAAAAATCATTTGTATTTTTCATTGAGCTTAAATGAAATAAATAAAACACAAAAGATAAAACAAAACATCTTTTTATATTTTTCAGTTAATTCAAACACAAAATATAATACAAAAAGATAAACAAGTCATAATTTCTAGCATACGATATGATATGAGGCAATGACTAGAAAATGACTAAACAAGCATACATTTAGCATGTGAATATAGCATGAAGTACAAAGGCTAAAGTATGGAAAACACTAACACATTCATCCTTTAGATTTAGCAAGGGAGGAAGCATGTGAAAGTAATTGAGAATCAAAAACCCTATTTTGCAAGGCAACCAAGTCGGATTTCCTAACCCAAATTAATGAAGAATGATTATCTTGGGGTATAGGAATATTAAAAACATTTTATGCATTGGGTTGGGATTTTCTAGGAATTCGTTTAAGATCAAAAAAAAATTTCCTAAGATGACCTTGTCGACCACAATGTGTACAAGAGAGAATATGTCGAAAAGATTTACTTAAGGAGTGATCTTTAAATGTATTCCTAGTAGATTTACTTCCAGAATTTTTTACAAAATTCGATTTTTGGCCCAGAAACTTTATATATTTTATTTTTAAAGTGCTAATTAAACTTTTCTGAAAGTAAAACACAGTTTTAATTAAACCTAACACCTAATAAACTTTGTTACAAGCTCCTATATATATATAATTGCATTCATACCTTGGGAGCATGGAACTCTAGTTGATGACGAAGAAACGAGGCACGAAAACCGGCATATTTGATGAAGCTTTATATTCTTTGCCACTGCGTCTTCAACAAACACTTCATAGGCTTGAGAGTATTACAATTACATACTTTCCTATGAATAAATGTTTTTGTCCGAAATTGAGCCAAAACTACATATGGACTCAATTGGAAATTTGTGTCCTTACAGCACTATTGTTCTGTATAGGTTGGTGGTAATAGCATTCCATAAACCTCGAATACATACACTCGAAATTCTCGAAATTCATTTCCCTAATAATAGGGGTATAAATATTAACTCCCACATCTCTAAAGGATAAATATAACAATGCACTTTTCCTATCACTAAGTCCGGAGTGCTAAACATGATACTGAGTCAAATCTTTTCGCTCAACGGTAAATCCCGATACATACGGAATTATACTGACAAAATCGATACATACTCTGGCATCGAATATCTCGAGCCCACTATCTCCTCCTAAGTCTCTGGGATAGATAATATAAGTGCGAGTCCAACCTTCTTATAGGTAAAGCCTCGCCAAAACAAACATAAAACATGATGCGCTAGTGCAATCACTCCGATAGCCTTGCAATAAATGCTCATTATCATAGTAACCATTTCTATAACGTTTTATCAAAGATAATACCATACTCGTATATCGCATCACTACGACGAGTAACCTCAATAAGATACGTAACACTGTTAATATATACTCATTCGTCCTCCGCGGATAGCACTAAAGAGAAATGAAAATCCCGCCACACTGGGGAAAATTATTCATATAATAATAAAGTTTATAATTTTATGCATTAAACTCGTCGAACATGAAAATCTAACAGTGAGCCAAATATAGTGACTCGTTCGTGTCACATAAACACGCCTCATCCTCTGAGAATACAACTTATACTTCCAACTTATACTTAATTTAATTAACACCCGAACTGCATTCAGAAACTCACGAACGACTGGAATCAAATCCAGGAGGATCACAATCTCCTTATAGGTATCCTACTTTATATAAAAATATAGGCGAAAGATCCCCCTTCTGGGCGAGGCATCGCCACTTAAACATTTCTTGCCCCGGAATGGTAAGGACAATACTCTCACCAAAGCAATCTATCATGGCTCTATAAGCTGCGAGCCAATCCATACCGATAATAATGTCGTGCTCATGCATATCTAAGACTAACATGTCTGCTGGTAATACAAGCTACCAAATCTCCACCCCCACACTCTGGCATATAAAATATAAGTGAACCATTTCCCAGTGATGAGTCTACATATGTCATAGTGCTCTCTGCTGTGGCTAATAGCCCTAAGGCCTTTGCAAAATGGGTAGCTATAAAATAGTGCGTTGCCCCTAGTATCAAACAAAACTCGACTCATAGTATCATGGATAGAAAACATACCCTCAATCGCAGGTGGTGCCTGCAGAGCTGCTGCCTGGGGGACATTATAGACACCTCCGCACTGTAGCTGTCTCTACTGAACTGAGGCTGTTGGAAAGGGTGGTGGAGCTGGCTTCTGTGGTTTATTACTAGCACATTCCTGTCATGGGGCCCTATTCTTCTCTGGGCAATCCTGACGCCTATGGCCATTTCTGCCACATTGGAAGCACCTCCCTCGAAACTACTTCACTTCATTACGTTGTCGACTAGTCTCACTTTTTCCCTGGTCTTGCTGGCCTTGATAGGAAATTTGTGGAAAAACTTTGTCAGGGTGAGGACAATCCCTCCACATGTGACCCGGCTGTACACATTTATAGCAGAGTCCTGAAAGTTCTCTCTGGTTGGGTTAAAGTTCCTTTCCAGACTGATCCGGGAAAGTTCGACATTCATGACCGTCCATTCCGCATTTAAAACACCTCTTCGTGACTTCACTCGGACCCCGACTTTGTTGACCCTGACGCTTTTGGGTTTCTCTACACAATTTGTTACCTTTGTGGATTTTACGGCCTTGAAGAGATTTTTGTTGCGATTTTTGCATCTTCACACACTTGTTATTTCCAGTCATAACAGACTGACTATACTCTCTAGATCTTTTTCCCCCCATAAGTTGCGTGCTGCGTTCTTGATACTGTAAGACTGCAGTGGTAACTGCCTGTGCCACAATACCTGCTAACTCAGCGGTTGATATTCTCTCTGGAGATACCTGAGGTGTAAGTCGATCTTGCTCATTAACTCCCCTAACCGTCTTAGTTAGTTCCTTTTGACGGTTCATCAGAAAATTTAAATAAATTTGGATGAGTTCATCATTCGCATAAACAAATCGCAGAAGCACGAATTCCCAATGTATAGAGATGAACACAACATTCCTAGTATTAGGGATCTATATCAAAACTGCCAAGCTGAAAGTGAAATAAGCTGTAGAGATCCTAAGGACACTAGAACCTGATGCTCTGATACCACCTGTGACACCCCGCCTAATTAAATACCGGGCGATCACTCCTTTATTAAATTAAAATCAAGGTGAACAGTTGGTTCATTCTTAGCATCACTGTCGTTAAAATACTTTTCCAATTTAAACACCCTACATAATTAAGCTAAGTGTCAAAACCATTTTAAACCTTATTTCCATTCTATTAAATCCAATTATAAAACCTTTAACCATTTACATTTTTAAGAGTCACACATTAGGAATGAGAATAGAAATGAACATTCAATAATTTAACCATCAATAAATAGTCCCAACATTTAAAAGACTAAAGGAAAACATCCTCACAGTAATAAATCCCGAAATAAAGATGCTGAAAGTAAAAAGAATTACAGTCTCTGACAATACCAACTAAATAATAGAACGAGGGCGACACATGCCCCTGCTGGATAAAACTGAACTAGGAATAGAGTAAAACAAATGAGGTCGTCTAATCAATGGCATGCAACTCCCACCTAAGCTGCAGCACGTTCCTTCCAAAGGATCCTAAGTAAGACGCCCCTGTGGCTGGGCACCTGTAATACATACATATATATACAAGAGAGAAAAATAAATAGAAACGGGTCAGAGCCCGATAGTGTATATGATTTAAAAATTCGTTTAGCAAGTATTTAAATTAATACAGGCCAATTCAACAACATATTAGTGCGACACTCTCTTGAGAAATTCTCACCTCTCTTCTAATGTGCACTCCTATCGCACTAACCTTCCCAATGGTTTATTTCATCATATATCACACTATCTTTCCCCAAGTATTTAACTTATCTTAAGTGACTCTCAAGATTTAAGATTTAACAACATCATGGTTTAAAAGGATAATTTCATTTAGTACAGAACACTCATTTTAACTTTATTGATTCATAAAGTTTTTCAATATCATATTATAATTTTCAAAACAAGTATTTCCAATTTGAGTCATTATACATGTCTTACTTACCATCACACAGTAGGCAGTTTCCCAAATTTCAGAAGTTCATATATATATTAAATACTCGTATAATATATATCTTCTAACAGCACCCCACATAAAAATTATGGTGCGCGCATACTCTGCTATCCAATCCCCATATCAATCGTACTAAAGGGAATACAAGTTCGGAATCACTCTCAAACTGTATAAATACATACACAAATAATATTGAGGCGAAGCATAGTTTCCAAGTCCAAGATGTCAGTACATACCCTCACGTCTCTTAGGACCGTGACTACCGATTCGGTAGCATGTACCTAGGATTTCTATCTTCTAGGGTACGAGTCAATATCCCCCATGAAGGCCCATTCGAGATATGACCGTCCCAGCGCGGTAACCTCAGGGATAGCAAGTAGCGCGGGCATGATTTTCACAAGTATATAATATATGCATACACAATCATATAAATATACTACTTTTATCATATCAATTTAGGTTTATCCCATAACCCACATTCACAACATTTATCCTTATTTTCCCATTATTATATATCAAGTATAATGGTTCGTTTCTAACTTTAATTCGAAGTTTTTTTTTCCAACATACTACGTGATTGGACATAAATATTGTATATTTATTCCCCTAATTTCAGTGAATTTTTTAACCCGAGTGATGTAACCTATATGGATTTGATGCACATTTATGCTACTAATCTTCATTGGCAAGCATTTCGTGTTTCGTGTTTCTATTATTGGTTTTACATGTTAATTATGCAAGCAGCGCAAAAGAGAAAGCGAGACAATGAAAGAAAAGCTAAGATGGCAAGTTCAAGGGCATTTTTGTAATTATGTATCCAGATCCCGAAGGAGGAGTCAACTAGAAAGTTAAAGAGCTCGGAACAACGAGAACACTGGAAGAAACGGCACCCAAATCCGAGCTACGGTTGATGAGTTATGACCCATTGAAGTTGAAGAAAAATCCAAGTAAGAAAGGAAAGAAAACAAGAAAAAATTCTAAGTGTTGAATGGAAGAAAAAGCACCCCAGACCAGCAAACATTCGCGAACCCAAGGGCGAACCGGTTGGGGGGCGAACCGGTTCGAGGAACATGCGAACCGGTTCGGGGGTCCTGAAGCGCGATTTCTCCTTTATTATGATTGGCTCTAAGGTTTCCTTCTTATACAACATCAAAATTTCGTGGTTTAATCCTCTACATCACAAAAGGTTTCCAGAATATCATTTAAGTCATCACTACATGCAATTTCCTATCTCAAATTGGGTTTTTCTTCCATACAATTCATCCTAATCATTCCTAAACCAATATGAAAGATGCATCAACGAAATAATCAAGATAAACACTTGTCTGGGATTTTCGACGTTCTGGTTTGGTGTTGAATTTGGTGTGGTTGTGTTCCCCGTCTCGCGATCTACGCGTTGGTGGTGGCGGCGGTGCAAACGGATGGGTTTCAGGCCTTGGATTGCTTTGGAAGCTCTCTCCTTCCCTCTCCTATGGCCGTCACTTGTCTTTGGTTGTTCTAACCCTAGAAGACAACCTTAGACATCTGATATAACCCTTGAAATTTCGTGGGTTTAATTACCCAAAAATGTAAAATGACCAAAATGCCCTCCCGGGGTACTAATTAAGCATAAAATTGCCCCGAGACTCAAACCAAACCCCCGGGTATACTTTTCTGATTATCTCGACCCTTTCGGACGCGTTGGCGCACTCAAAACGACCATACGAACAACTTATAAAATATTCACTTTTATTAATCCACATTTATTCCCGACGCGACACAGGCGCGTCCCGACTTAAATTTCCATAATTGTCATTTTATTCACCCGTGACAATACTGTAAAAATAAATCTTATATATTACTATACACATCCAGTAATATTCAACAAATA
The DNA here is from genome assembly GCA_949130495.1 of Sambucus nigra. NCBI lineage: Eukaryota > Viridiplantae > Streptophyta > Magnoliopsida > Dipsacales > Adoxaceae > Sambucus > Sambucus nigra. The sequence continues at coordinate 286,167,745 of OX422209.1, read as the reverse complement.
ACAAATTTCCAATAATTACTAACTCTCGTCACGCTAGTAAATATTTAAAACAACATTCCGGGCTAAAATTAAATTAATTTATCTCAATTAAATTTAATAAATCCTTAAATTTAAAAGCCATGAAAATACGGGGTATTACATCTTATTTGTGTGTGTGTGTGTAAAAAAGTGTTTTAGTTGTGAGAAAAGTTTAAGAAAAGTCTGAGAACTCCCATTTGGAATTTATGAGCAAACCCTCTTTTTCTTATTTTTTGGGGTTTTATTTATATGAAAATAGGAGATGTGCAATAATACTAGATAAAAAGTATATTAAGATATGTGAGATGAGAGAATAAAAGTGCTAAGTAATAAAACAAGTTAATGCGAATTTAGGGGAATTTAAAGAGAGAGTTGAGAAAGGTTGACCTTCTTTAAGATCTTGAGCTTGATCTTGGATGTTGGAGAGCAGCCCTTGCACTTGGATGATGATGGAGGGTAATGAATTCACCAAGTTTGATGAAAAGTGAAGGTTGGAAAGGGATTTGGATGTAGAAATCACGCTGACTTCGAGAGAGGTTTTCTGGATTTGCTGAGAGTAATGTTTATAAGATCTGGACTCTTCTTGCAATGAGGTCAAGGCCTCCCTTTTATAGGCCCAGGGCATTACCGATCAGCATAGCCCTAGTCCTTCCATTCGGCAGGTGCGTTTAGGCACACTGCCGATAAGCAGGGCCTGGGACTTGCCGTTTGGTAGTGTCCTTCGGGACTTTTTAGAAAATCGATCGTTGAATGCAAACCGTTGATCCGAATCACGCACGGGATGGACCATTGGAAAGGTAGTTCAGATACCTTTAAAAGTCCTTTGGACTTATCCCGGGTTCGAGAGTTGACATTGGGTAAAAATTTGCTCCGAAGAGCTCGTCGGTACTTTAGACGAGAAAACTTCGGACGCAAACAGATCGTTCGTTTGCATGGTATGTCATAATTGTGCATGGGGTGGACCGTTGGAAAGGTTGGGAGATGTACTTCGACATTCCAAAGAGCTTGACCCAGTTTGGGGAGTTGAATTTTGTCAACTGGGTCCTAGAAGCATTTGGTGATCTCTCGGGGTAAAACAAATCGTTCGTCCGCATGGTAATTCAGAATCACGCACAGGATGGACCGCTGGAAAGGGGTTTCAGTTCCCTTTTAAGATTCATTCAGTCTCAGTCGAGTTAAAAAGTTTCCTTTGGTCAAACGAAGCCCGAGAGTGCCCGATGGCCTCCTGATCGAGTTTCAGGGGAAAATAGATCGTTCGTCCGCATGGTAAGTCAGAATCGCGCACAAGATGGACCGTTGGAAAGGGAATTTAGTGCCCTTAGAAGATTCATTCAGTCTCGATCGAGATGAAGAGTTTGAATTTTGGTCAAACAGAGCCTATGAGCGTCCAATGGCCTCTAGGTTGGTACTCAGGGTATGACCTGGGTTTGCAGTGATGAAGGGAGGTTCTAGGGACCTAAGGAGAGTTTAGGGTGTAATCGAATGGGGTGTCTACAAAGACCCTCGACGGGTGAGTTTAGAACAAATGATAGTCGTCGAATAGACACCGCATGATGCCTTTTGGGAGAGTATGACTAGAGGGTCGAGGTCGATTCTGAGGACCTAAGGATGAGGATGACCAATACTCTGGGTTGAAGCCAATTCTGAGGGCTTGGAGATGAGGGTGACTGATTCTGTGTGTCGAAGCTAATTCTGTGGACTTGGAGATGAGGGTGACCGATTCTGCGAGTCGAAGCCAATTATGTGGGCTTGGAGACGAGGGTGACCAATTTTGCGGGTCGAAGTCAATGTTGGGGGTGCTCTTAAAGGAAGTGATGACCAAAGCAATGATGGGGTGACCAATTCTGCGGGTTGAAGCAAATTCTGAGGGCTTAGGTTTTGATGACCGATTCTGCGGGTCGAAGTTAATTCTCCGGGCTTTGGAGAGATGACCAATTCTGCGGGTCGAAGCCAATTTTGAGGGCTTAAGGTGAGATGGCTAATTCTGTGGGTCGAAGCCAATTCTGAGGTCTTAAGGTGAGATGGCCAATTCTGCGGGTCGAATCTAATTTTGCTGGCTTTAGGTGAGATGACCAATTCTGCGGGTCGAAGCCAATTCTATGGGCTTGAAGGTGAGATGACCAATTCTACAAGTCGAAGCCAATTCCAAGGGCTTAGGTTTTGATAACCAATTTTGAGGGTCGAAGGAAATTCTGCGGCCTTTAGGTGAGAAGACCAATTCTGCGGGTCGAAGCCTATTCTGAGGGCTTAAGGTGAGATGACCAATTCTGCAGGTCGAAGCAAATTCTGCGGGCTTAAGGTGAGATGACCAATTCTGCGGTTCGAAGCCAATTTTGCGGGCTTTAGCTGAGATGACCAATTCTTTGGGTCGAAGATAATTATTCGGCCTTAAGGTGAGATGACCAATTCTGCAGGTCGAAGCCAATTCTGTGGGCTTTAGGTGAGATGACCAATTCTGCGGGTCGAAGCCAATTCTACGGGCTTGAAGGTGAGATGACCAATTCTACGGGTCGAACCCAATTCTGAGGGCTTCGGTTTTGATGACCAATCCTGCGGGTCAAAGACAATTCTGCGGGATTTAGGTTAGATGACAAATTCTGTGGGTCAAAGCCAATTTTGAGGGCTTAAGGTGAGATGACCAATTCTGCGGGTCGAAGCCAATTCTGAAGGCTTAAGGTGAGATGACCATTTCTGCGGGTCGAAGCCAATTCTGCGGGCTTTAGGTGAGATAACCAATTCTGTGGGTCAAATCCAATTCTGCGGGCTTTGGAGAGATGACCAATTCTGCGGGCTTAAGGTGAGATGACCAATTCTGCGGGTCGACGCCAATTCTGAGGGATTTAGGCGAGATGACCAATTCTGTGGGTCGAAGCCAATTCTACGGGTTTAGGTGACGATCCAAGACCGAGGTCAGTTCAGACCTAGGAGAGGTGTACATTTCCTTCGAGAAAATCAGGGATTCTGCTGGGGATAAGGATTGGATTTTGGGTTCTGCTGAGGAATAGTCAATGAGCTGGGGTGCCGATTGCTGGGAAAATCCTTGTGTATTTTGGAGACTTTACCTGGGGAGAATGATTCTTTGTAATTATGCCGGGGAAAATTTCCTTGTGATCTTGATTTGAGCTGGGGAGCCGATGGCTGGGGAAATCCTTGTGATTTTGGATATTCTGTGGAGGAAAGGAAAATTTGATGCTAAAAACTCCGCTGGGGGAGTGATTAAGTGGTCCAGGTTTTGGACATATTGCTCGGGGAGGTTTGAGACCTTTGGGGTATAGGAGGTGATCCTTAGAAATTCTTCGGGGACATTGCCCTAGGGAATTCACTTGGCTTTTTAGAGCTCCGCTGGGGAAATAGGGGTTCCACTTGAGGGAGAGTGGAATTCTCTGGGTGAAAATGTTTTAGATGCTTCATGGGATTTTTAGGAATTTTTTGAGGATTTTAAAGGGTTTTTTGATATTTTTGTACGAAATTTTAAGGGTGGTGTCGGTCGGCATGGTGTAGAGGTGGTGCGTCGTCTTGTCGTAGGGAAAAGAGAGCGCGTCGTCGAGATGAAGTTTAGGTTAGAGGGAGAGAGAGAGAGAGAGAGAGAATGTGGGTTTGGGTTGTGTCCCGCTGCTTTTCTTTATTTTCTGCAAAATTTGATGTAACACAGAAAAACATATATATGCAATGCAATGGGGTATTTTATTATCTTCTGTTAATGATGAATGAATGCATGCACATGTACTTTTTATTTTTCTACTGAGACCGTAAAAAGAGATATTTTTGGAATTTTAAAAGAAAATTTTATTTATAATGATGAATTATATAAAGATAAAAAGGGGATTTTTGAAATTCTGTTGAGAATATCAATTTATTTTGAGATTTCTGAATTTTGACAAAAGAGGAAAAAGGAAAATTTCCAAAAGTAGGGGGTTGCCGATCGTCAAGGCCCTTGTCCTGACTATCGGCATTCAAGTCCAGTCCCATCAATTCAAAGCCTTGATGGGTATCCCCTTCAGCCTTTTGCACTTTATGGGGCAGGATTACCTTCAATTTCTGCAGGGATTATGTCTTTTGTGAGGGTTTTCAAGTATAAAAAGGGGTAAGGGTGGAGTGTTTTCATCACACCTTCACATTCTTACTTACTTGCATACTATCTTTTAGTCTTGCAAGATGAATCTCCCTGGTAGAATTGATTTTTCTAACTACCTCGAAGCCTTGGAAATAATGTGCTCTTATAATGTCGACTACGATGCTTTCAACATGCATCGAGTCTCTTTGTAGCACAACCGGCCCATAGAATGGAACATGATGATGGCAAAGGTATAATTTTGGCACCCTGAAGACCATGTATGCCACTTTGGCTTAAAGGAAGTCTGTTCTACCTATAAATAATTTTCTGCCATGTTGGGGATAAATCCTAGTGTTGTCGCGGCTCTGCCTGAGTTTTCCCATTCTCCTAGGGATTTGTTGACAGGGCTTCTTCGTATTTCATCGTCGGTGGCTAGACCACTGGTTGCTGGAGGAATGATCTCTCTTTCGATGGTGTTACAATCCATGCATTTTTAGGAGGTTGGCGATGCTGGATACGCCAGAGCCGTTGTTCTGGGCTTGGTTTCAAAATTACTGCTGGTGATTGGGGAACTGCTGGCGGACTCACAACTTATAGCCATTACTTCATGGATGTCATATCGTCGCATTCCCGCGGCGGTGATATTCGCGGACACTTTAAATGGCCTGGATGCATGGCGAGAAGGTCATTTTGACTTTATAAGGGGTAGCCCCGTGATGTTGTTCATGTGGCTGTCTGAAAGACTCCGTCTGGTGACTCCTCCGGAATACCCTTTGTCGGCTGTACCCAACTTATTTTTGCGATATTTCATCAGCATTGGCTTAGATATTGAGAGCTGGGAGGAATGGTTTGTGGAGCATGGGGATCTAAATCTGTATTGGTCAGTGCCTTGGTGGGGACAACTGCTGCATATTCTGGAGCTGGGAGAATACCCCTATATTCGGATGGTTGGCCTCAGACATACCTCTTTCTATTTCCCTTGGAGGCTTCTGCGTCAATTTGGCTGGGAGCAGGTTGTGCCACCTCAGACACTAGATTTCTTTCTGGTAGAAGATTTGACAGAGTGTCTGCACATGCGGCTTGACTCTTTGTGGGAGAGTCGGCATCCGTCGACTCGCCCTCTCAGAATGTTAGGATAGTTTGGCACATCCTCGGGGATTATATGAAGTGGTTGTGAAGGAGAGTATCCAGAAAGATGTTGGTAGTAGAGACTGGACAAAGGTGGCTCATTTTATTTAATACCATGGAAGGAGGCGTTGTGGTTTTTCCGAGGTTGGTTCGAGCCTATCGGTCCATGGAGCGTCTACGGCATTCTGTTCAGACAGGGGAAGCTTGGGGACCCCAGGATGTAAATTTTGATGATGGAGCGGGCTCCTCGACTCCTGGAGAGTTTATTTTGTAATGGGGAATAAATGTGGGGATTTATTTGGCTTTTTAGGAAAGTAGGGGGAAGGGAGTTATCCGTTCCTTTCCTTATGTAATTGTACTGTAATTTCTTATTAGTGAAATAAACTAGTTTTTGATCATCCAGCTACGCCTTTTGATGAGTTTTGTATTTTTTAATTATCTATACCGATCACTAAGGCATACATAATCCTTTTGTTCAAGTATATATTAGAATGAACTGTCGTTCTCGGATATAAGAAAATAATAGTTTTTTGTGAAAAAGAAAGGGCCGTACTCACGTAAAATGTATGAGTTGCCTACGTACCTCTAGGGTTTTGAATTTTTTTTAATTTATATGTGAAATATTTTTCCAGAGGATTAGGTCCACGTAGTTCTAGGTAAAGGGAAATGAAGAGTATTTCTGTTTTTTTTTAGAATAAAAGGGAGATGAGAAAAGTCATAGCGCGCCGAGATTTCGGACTAGGGGTAAAAATTCTTGAGACGATCCAGGTTGACTGGACGAGCCATCTCTTCCCATCTAAGTAGGTGAGCATGGCAGCACCGCCGGACAAGATCTTCTTCACAATGTAGGGACCGCTCCAATTGGGGTTGAATTTCCCTCGGGGGTCCCAGATGGGCTCTACTATTTCTTTGAGGGATAAATCCCCCTCTCGAACACCGCGGTCCTTGACTCTATTATTGAATGAATGCGCTATTCGGTGATGGTACCCTTTTATGTGGTATAGATCTTTCAATCTCCTTTCATCTAGGAGGGTCATCTCGTTAAGACGACTTTGGCACCAGTCTTCTTTGTTGATTTTGCTTTCAAGCATGACACGCAGAAAGGGTATTTCCAGCTCCACGAGTAGGACTTCTTCCATGTCGTAGACTAGAGAGTAAGGGGTAGCCCCAGTAGAGGTTCAGATTGAGGTCCGATTTCCCTAGATGGCGTATGGGATTCGGTCGGCCCAATATCAACAGCTTTTGGTAATCTTATTGACGATGGCTTTGAGGTTCTTGTTAGCGGCTTCGACTGCACCATTTGTCTGAGGTCGGTAAGGATAAGATTTGTGTCTCTGAATCCCATATTCATTGACCACCTCTATGACTTTTGCCCCGAAATGCAACCCGTTATCTGATACTAGCTCATGCGGGACCCCATATCGGCAGATGATGTTTTTTTGATGAATTTGGCCACTTTCTTGGCATTCAGGAATGTGTATGACTCAGCTTCGACCCACTTGGTGAGGTAATCAATGGCAACTAGGATGAACTCATGCCCATTAGAAGCCTTTGGTGTAACCTTCCCTATGATGTCGATGCCCCAGGTGGATAACGGCCAGGGAGAGGTCATGTTATATAATTCATGTGGAGGCAGATGCTGAAGGTTGGAGAATTGTTGGCATTTGAGTCATCTTCGAACATAGGTAGTGCAATCTTGGGTCATGGTGGTCCAGTAGTAGCCTTGTCGAATGATCTTCTTAGCAATCATGTGACCGTTCATAAGGGGTCTACATTCCCCATTGTGGATCTTCTACATTATCTTTTCAATATCAGCCGCTGCGATACAGTGTATGTGAGTTCCATCGAAGTTCCTTTTGAGCAGTGCTTTATGACAGATGATGTACTGGGCGGCCAGTCTTCGAAGAGGCGCTAGATATCATAGTACCAACAATTGGCTATCTCGGGATCTTTTGTGGAGACAAGCTCGATGTGGTAGAAAAGGGTTGGTTTATCTTGCTTTTGAATCTAGAAGGGGGTCATTGTTATTCCTTCGGGCATGTTGACCATGGAGGCCAAGGTAGCAAGGGTATCAGTTAGGTTATTCTTTGCTCAAGGTAGGTAATGGAAGGTGATATCTTGGAATTGGGAGGCTAGCTCTTCTAAGTGGGCATGGAAGGGTTGGAGCTTCTCGTCCTTGACTCTCCACTTTCTGAGCACTTGACCGATAATGAGGGAGGAATCCCCGTAGACATCTAGGCATTGAATACCTTTCTTGAGATCAACCTTGAGGCCTACCATGCATGTCTCGTATTCAGTCATGTTGTTGGTATAAGGGAAATCTAGCTTGATAGCGATGACAGTGTGGGAGGCATATAGGATAATCAAAAGTATCCCAATGCCATATCACTTTTTATTGGTAGCACCGTCAAAGAACATTTGCCACCAAAGATTATCTTGGGCAGTGCACAGGATGTTTTCATCTGGGAATTTGGAGATCCAGACATCGGCTTCATCCATAGGGTAATCAACGAGGTAGTCAGAAATGGCTCTTCCTTTCATGGCTTTCTACGTGACGTACATGATATCGAACTCGGCTAGGAGCATCAACCATCGGGTCATTCGGTTGGATAAGGTAGGTTTCTTGAGCAGTTATTTGATGGGGTCCATTCGGGATACAATTTTGATGGGGAAGGCGAGCATGTAGTGCCGTAACTTTTGGGTGACCCAGACAAGCGCGACTCATGCCTTTTCCAAAGTAGTGTAGTTGACCTCATACCCGGCCAATTTGCAACTGGCATAATAGATGGATCTTTCTTTGCGGGAATCTTCAAGGTATTGGTCTAGCAAAGCCCCAGCTGCAGTGTCATTTATGGTTAGGTAGAGGAGCAAAGGGAGACCAGGTTGTGGTGGCATGATTATCGGAGGTTGAGTCAGGTATTATTTGATTTGGTCGAAGGCTTCTTGGCAGGCCTCGTCCCAAACCTTAGTTGAATCCTTTTGGAGGAGTTTGAAAATAGGTTTGCAAATGACAGTTAACTGGCTGATGAACCGATTGATGTATTGCAATTTTCCAAGGAAACCTCGAACTTCTTTCTCTGTTCGGGGAGGTGGCATCTCAAGTACGGCTTTCAGCTTGGCAGGATCTGCTTCTATCCCTTTCTCAGTAACCATGAATCCTAAGAATTTTCCCTTTATAATGCCGAAGATGCATTTTTGCAGATTGGGCCTCATCTGATACTGTCGCAGTTTTCGAAGAACTTCTGGAGAGCGGGAACATGACCTTCTCTACTCTTGGATTTTATAATCATATCATCCACATAGACCTCAACTTCTTTGTGAATGAGATCGTATAGGATGGTTGTGGCAGCCCTCTGGTAGGTAGCCCGATCATTCTTGAGACCAAATGGTATGACAGTGTAGCAAAAGGTTCCCTATGGGGTAAAGAACGCGGTCTTTTCTTGATGATCTGGGTGCATTTTGATTTGGTTGTATTCGACAAACCCATCGACGAATGACTTAAGAGCATGACAGGCTATGTTGTCCACGATCATATCAATATTGGGTAGCAGATAATCATCCTTTGGAGAGGCTTTGTTCAAGTCCCGGTAGTCTACACACATTCGAACCTTCCCTGCTAATTTCGGCACAGGAACTAGCCATGTGGGATATTCGATCACAAGAATAAAGTCCACATTCATCTGTTTGACCACCTTCTCTTTGACTTTGAGCGAACATTCGATGCGGAGATTTCTTAGATTTTGTTTAACCGACTTGTAATCTGGAAGAGTGGGGATCTCATGTTGAGAAATTTCAGGATCAATGACGGTCATATTGTTATAGGACCATGCAAAGACATCCACAAATTCCTTTAGCAATTCTTCGAGTTGTGCACGCTCAAGCTCATAGGAGGACTCCAGAAAGGGAAGTTGTTGTGGAAGTTTGCTGAAGACGCTCCCAAGTCCATGGAAGAGCTATTAGCAACTGCAAGGAAGGTCATGAATGCTAAAGAGGACATGGCCGCAATGTATGAGGATGAGGACAAAAGTGGCAGTGGGAAGTTCCAAAGAAAGAAAGATGGAAAAAAGAGGTATGCATATGATAATTTTACACATTGTACTCCTCTAACTGTGAGCTGTGAACACATCCTCAACGAGATCAAGAACGATCAGTCCTTGAGATGGCTAGAGAAGCTGAAGGCTCCTCCGCATAAGAGTAATAAGAACATATGGTGTGAGTTCCACCAAGACTACGAGCATGTGACAGATAAGTGCTTCACCTTGAAAGATGAAATCGAGAAGATGTTGAAGTTCGGAAAGCAGAGGAAGTATGTCGATGGTAAGGCTCCTAAGAAGGGAAGAGATGACCCTAAAAAGAAGATAAATGACAGATGTCGAGATGAAACCCCAGTGAGAAGAGACGAGGACTCCGTTGGTGATGATCAGGACGATCCATACCTCCCACCAAAGGATGACAATTCCCCTTTGAAGAGGTTTGGAATAATCTCCTTCGGTGTTAACACCATATGTGGAGGACTAGCAGGGGGTGTCTCTGAAGTAGCCGACCGTAAAGCTGATTTGGCAAAGGCTAAGGTAGTGAACAAAGTGGAGGTTGTGAATCTAGCATCTTCAGAGGCTAAGCAGAAGAGGAAGAAGGTAGATATGGATACTCTTATAGTTGGATTCTCCCGACTCGACTTCAAAGGTATCTTAGCTTCGCATGACGACCCTTTGGTAATTACAACAAGAGTGCATGGATGTGAGGTACAGAGAATCCTCGTAAATGGAGGAAGTTCAACAGATGTAATGTTTTGGCCATGTTTTAAGAGTCTGGGCCTCAGCAGAGTAAGACTGGTACCCTATCATCATCCATTAAAGGGCTTCAGCGGTGAAAAGGTCCATCCATTGGGCATGTATGAGATGGATGTACGAATGGGAGACGAGTGGCCTAAGAGGTTGACCAGGAAGATCAATTTTTTCATTATGGATGAAAACGTCTTCTCGGCCTATAACGTCATTATAGGAAGAGTATCCCTTAAGGACTTTGAGGTCGTGCCGTCGACGGTCCAAAAAATGCTAAAATTTCCGACCCCCTATGGGGTAGGGGAAGTACAGGGTGACCAGACCATAGCACGAGAATGCTACTTTAACTCAGTCGAAGAGCGAGAATCCCATAAGAGGGAAAATACAACATATAACATTGACACACTTGATCCTAGGGACGAAACAAAACTGAAGAAAGGAGAGGCCACAGAAGAGGTAGAATCCATCGTCCTCAATGAGGACGAATCGGAAAAAACCGTCTAAATCGATAAGGCGTTAAACCGGGGATCAAGGAAGAGCTGATAATATTTTTGAAGAAGAGGAAGAGTGTCTTCCCTTGGAGCCACGCAGACATGCCTGACATCGACCCGGAGGTTATGTGCCACAAACTCAAGGTGGCAGAGGATGCTAATCCAATCAAACAAAGACGAAGAGTTTACTCCAGGGAAAAGTATGATGTCATCAGGGAAGAGGTTCAAAAGTTGAAAGAGGCAGAATTCATCAGGGAGGTCATATACCCAGAGTGGTTATCAAACGCCATCATTGTGCCCAATGCCAATAAAAAATGAAGGATGTGCGTAGACTTTACTGACCTGAACAAGTCTTGCCCAAAAGACAGTTATCCCTTACCATGGATTGATCAGATGGTAGATGCCATGGTCGGGCATGAACTTATGAGCCTCATGGATGTGTATTTAGGCTACAACCAGATCTTCATGGATGTTGAAGACTAAGAGAAGACAACATTCATCACAGACAAGGTGACCTATTACTATAAGGTCATGCCCTTCGGCTTAAAAAATATAGGGGCCACGTATCAATGCCTTGTAAATAAAATGTTTGAAGATCAAATTGGCAAGACCATGTAGGTATATGTAGATGATATATTGACAAAGAGCCTGAAGTCCTGCACTCATGTAGCCGACCTGGAGAGAACTTTAGATAATATGGACCTATACAGGATGAAGCTCAATCCTGCCAAGTGTGTCTTCGGAGTAGGAGCTGGAAAGTTTCTTGGATTCATAGTTAATCAGAGGGGAATAGAGGCCAGCCCCGAGAAAATCAAGGATTTGCTTTATATAAAGACACCAAGAAGTATAAAAGACGTTCAGAGGCTCACGGGAAATGTCGCTGCACTCAACAAATTTGTTTCCAGAGCTACGGATAAGTGTCTTCCATTTTTAAGGTGCTTAGAAAGGTCTTCGAATGGGACGAAGAGTATGACAAAGACTTTAAACAACTCAAGTCCTACCTCGGATCCCCACTACTCTTATCTCGTCCCATTCTGGGGGAGAAGTTGTATGTTTATCTAGCATTCTCTCAGTTAGCTATAAGTGCGGCCATAGTACGGGAAGATGTTGGGGTACAAAGGCCTGTATAATTCAATAGTAAGGCCCTTTAAGGGTCTGAACAGAACTATCCTAGGATGGAGAAGTTGGCATATGCTTTGATACACGCTTACAGGAAGATGAAACCTTATTTCCAAGCCCACTCTATGGTCATCCTCATTGACTCCCCATTAAGGTAAGTCTTCCATAAGCCTGAGAATTCGGGAAGATTGATGACCTGGGCCATTAAGTTGGGAGAGTATGACCTTATTTATCAACCCATGGTGGACATTAAAGGGTAAGCACTCGCAGATGTTTTTGCTGAATTCACATGGGAATAGGTTGAGATTGAGAATAATCTACAGATTATAGAGGGATCAAACATTAACGTCTTCCAAGACCCATAAGAGGTTGTGTCTAGCAGAACCAGAAGAGGAATAGCTGAGAATGAGGAAGAGAGGTACCTTTTTAAGAAAGGAGCCCTGTCAGAGGGGAACTTCTCTTCAAATGAAGACGTATGGAACCTCTTCGTTGACGGGTCTTCTTGCGAAAGTGGAAGCGGTGCAGGGCTGATACTGTCAGCTCCGGATGGTACTGACGTTGAATATGCGCTAAGGTTCAACTTCAAAGCATCGAACAACGAGTCAGAATATGAGGCCTTAATAGCATGCCTCTCCTTGGCAAAATCCATTAGAGTTGGACGACTCCTACTTCAAAGTGACTCGAGGTTGGTTGCCAACTAAGTACTTAGAGTGTATGAGGCTAAGGATGAAAGGATGGCCAAAAACCTGAAGATGGCAAGAATGATGTTGGAAGCGTTCAAAGAGGTGAAGATGAAGAGGGTACCTCGACAAAACAATGGTCGTACAGATGCACTAGCAAGGTTGGATTCAGCAATAAGGACGAGCATCAGAAGGACAGTACCAGTCGAGATCCTGCTCAAACCGATCATTGAAGAAGAAGAGGTTATCAACTCTTCCCTCAACTTGAACTTAGGAGACTCATGGATGGACCCCATTATCAGATATATCAGAGAGGGAGTGATATCGAAATCAAGGCTATAAAGGAGGAAATTGAGGTACAGAGCTGCTAAGTTCTCAAAAATAGGAGATGTCCTGTATAAAAAGTGATTTCTACTACCTCTCCTCAGATGTGTCCATCCCACAGAAGTCCCCCACGTCCTGTAGGATGTACACGAGGGTTCTTTCTCCAGGCACATAGGAGGAAGACCTTTATCCAAATGAATAATTACGCAGGGATACTGGTGGTCGGCCTTGGCCAGAGATGTTGCTGCCTACGTGAATAGGTGTGATAAGTGCCATAGATTCTCCACCATCCCTCATCAACCTCATCAACCTATGACGTCAGTAAGATCTCCTTGGCCATTCGCAGTATGGGGGATTGACTTGGTTGGACCATTGCCGAGAGCTACGAATAATTATCAATTTCTGATAGTTGCAATTGATTACTTCTATAAATCGGTAGAGGCTGAGCCAATGATCACAATTACAGAGCAAAAGACCTTCCAGTTCATCTGGAAAAGCATCATATCAGACATGGTCTTCCGAACACCCTCATCTCAAACAACGGAACCCAGTTCAAGAATTCTTCCTTGGAGAAATACTGCGAGAGGGTCGGGATCAAGTAATTTTTCTCTTCACCTGGCGACCTCAGGCAAATAGTCAGACCGAAGTTACAAATCGAACAATCCTCGACGAGATTAAGAAGGGGTTGGAAGAAGCTAGGGGAGATGGACAAAAGAGGTTTATGCTATGTTATGGGCCTATAGAACAATGACTAGGACACCAATGGGGGAGACCCCATTTATGCTAGCACATGGCTCAGAAGCTGTCATACCAACAGAAGTAGGACTCCCCACTCACAGAGTTCAGACCTATGACCCCGAGAAGAATGGGGAAGAGAGAAGACTCGACCTAGATTTGATTGAGGAAAGAAGGGAAGACGCTGAGATCAGACAGGCAGCCTACCAACAGAGAACAGCAAAGTTCTACAATCAAAAGGTGAAATCAAGACCTATAGTTGTAGGAGACCTAGTGCTAAAAAAGACATTGCATAAGGCAAACAAGCTCCACCCGAATTGGCATGGTCCTTACAAAGTAGTCGATGAGGTTGTACCCGGTACCTACCGGCTAGAAAATCTCAAAGGGGAGCCTTTCTCCAATCCATGGAATGCTGATCACTTGAAAAAGTACTACATGTGATGTTACAATTGTTTCTATATAAATATATTATTTTATGAAGAGAATATTAATGAGAAGAGCAGTTCCTATGTCAATACTTTGTTTGGATTGCTTTAATGGTAAAATTATGAGTTAACATCATGTTATGGTGACCTCAGACCTTAAAACATCATAATTTGGTGACAAGGTCTGAGGTGAAACATCATACTTTGATGACCTCAAACCTTAAACATCATTAATTTGGTGAAATTTATGACGGATAACATCTTAGTTTGATGACCTTGGACCTTAAACATCATAATTTAGTGACAAGGTCTGAGGTGAAACATCATACTTTGATGACCTCAGAACTTAAACATAATTAATTTAGTGAAATTTATGAGGGGTAACATCTTAGTTTGATGACCTCATACCTTAAACATCATAATTTGGTGACAAGGTCTGAGGTGAAACATCATACTTTGATGACTTCAGACCTTAAACATCATTAATTTGGTAAAATTTATGAGGGGTAACATCTTAGTTTGATGACCTCAGACCTTAAACATCATAATTTGGTGACAATGTCTGAGGTGAAATATCATACTTTGATGACCTCAGACCTTAAACATCATTAATTTGGGGAAATTTATGAGGGTAACATCTTAGTTTGATGACCTCAGACCTTAAACATCATTAATTTGGTGAAAATTTATAAGGGTAACATCTTAGTTTGATGACCTCAGACCTTAAACATCATTAATTTGGTGAAATTTTTTTACGATAACATCTTAATTGGATGATCTCAGACCTTAAACATCATTAATTTGATGAAAATTTATGAGAGTAACATCTTAGTTGGATGACCTCAGACCTTAAATATCATTAATTTAGTGAAAATTTATGAGGGTAACATCTTAATTGGATGACCTCAGACCTTAAACATTATAATTTGGTGATAAGGTCTGAGGTAATACATCATAAATTAATGGCCTCAGACCTTAAACATCACTTGATGGGGAGTATGATTTTCAAGACAACATTCAAGAAAGCATTCATCGAAATAAGCAAAATCCTCTGAAGAGGATGATATAACATAAAGAAGTCAGAATTGCAAGTCAACATGCCTTAGAGTATGTTATCCGAGGTCACAGACAATTACAGATGAAAAACAAAAATTACAAGAGTAAAGCTTCACAAATTATGGTCTAGGTGTCTGCAGCTACAGGGTTGGTAACCTCGGCCCCATCATTTTGGCAAACATTGGTAACCTCGGCCCCATAATCTTAAGGATTGACATCCTCAGTCTCTGTAGATTCTGGTTGGGAAGTCTCTGCAGGTGAAGCACCTCCTTCTTCCTCAACCTATTGCAAGGTCTGAGCAAACTGGGGGTTATCAAAGTTGAGACCAATGAAGTCTGAGGCTGTCAGGCTCCCTAATTCTTTTTCCTTATAGGCTGCCCATTTACCATTAGCTTTCACACCTCTTTTGAGATACTCGAAGCCAAAGCTAATAAATTGGTCAGAGACTTTATAGTCGGCCAAAATTTTCTCAGATGCGTCCTCAAGGGTAGCTCTCACAGCAGCATCAACCTTTTATTGAAGAACGTCGTCATTAGCCTTCAGGGCAGAGATGTGGTCCTTCTGGAGCTTGGCAATGTCCCTGTCCCTATACTCACCTTATTCTCAGATTCAGTCAAGGCTATCTTCAGACGTTCAACCTCAGCATTTAGAGAGGCCTCCACCTTCTGGGCCTCTTTTCCATTCTCAATTAAGGGCAGCTTCCTCAGGGTCCAGTCAACAAACTGGTGCATGGACAAGATACGCTGGAATATAAAATTAGATGTATGAATGCAAACCTTAAACCAATAAAAGCCGAGGTTAGACTTGGAATAAAAAAAATTAGAAGTTTTTACCTGGATAGACCTATAAAGGCAAAACTCGGCTAGCAGAGGGGTGTCAATCGAGCGTAGAAAATGCTTATATGCATCCGTCATCACATAGCCGATGACATCCATCACCTTTAGACCGTGACCTATCAGGCTGTCACTGATCTTCAGCTACTCCAGACGAGCAGTTAATGCGTCATCAAATGAGATTGGGATGGCCTTTTGGTGCTTACTAGGCCTCTGATGCTTTGAGGCAACAGTGGTGGATTTCCTCTTCTTCGTAGCATCGGCCTTAAAAGTCCAGCTTTCTTCACCAGCTTGATAAAGCTTGGTGCAGAAATCTCCCATAGGTCATCTGATATACCTTCTGGGCGTTCTGTAAAAAGGTCTGTCTGAGTTAGTAAATCAGAGACATTAAAATATCAAAGGTATAACTTAGCAAAATAAACACTTACGAAGCTCGGCTAAAGGACTCCCACCCGGGCCAGTCTCAGAGAGGTAGTAGGGGGTCATCAGATGCTCGTATTTCACTAGCCTACCATGCTCCCCCTGATCCTAAAGGTCTTTGACCTTTTGTAGGTTATCCTGGCTTAACCTAGGGTCGTATTTGGTAGCCAGTGATAATTTTGCCCACCTCGGAGGAGTCCTCGGCTCTAATGATGAAGAGGGAGCCCAAGTACCAAATTCCCCTGCCCCTGAGGCGAAGAAGTACCGTGGTTTCCAGTTATGATTTGAGGTATGGGTAACCAGCAACATCTTCTTATCATACTTCCTAGCTAGGAAGTGGTAATAGCTCCGGTGGTTTCTGGTAGAGGATGGCACGTAGCACCCTGTGAAGACCCTGATAGGAAGGTCGGAGTGATGGACTGCCCTCCATAGGATGATGGCTCCAATCATCACCCTCTAAGCATTGGGGGATAGTTGGGAAGGGGCCAGGTTAATATGGGATAATATGGATTTAATTGTTGGATGGATGGGGAGACAGAATCCTAACTTAAACATCTGCTCATAGGCACAGATATCACCATCTCGACTGCCAAAGGCCCTTTCATCCCTCAGAGGCCTCCTAAGATTAATAGAGGGACATATAGCATAAAGGTGCCTAAAGGCTAACAAATCGAACTCAGTGATAGCACTCTCTATCTCGGCTGCCTCCGAGGTATCAACATCACTTTCATGACCATCATCTTCGTCCCTGGCAATATCGGCCTGGGTAGGTGTAGGAACACCTCCAGGGAACCTCTGAGCAAACTCAACCCCTATAGCTGCCGACAGGGGAATAACATCAATAGATGGTGACATAGCCACACTCGGCCCCACAACTTTAACATCGAAAGAAGTCCGAGAAGTGATGGAACCATTATGGGATGAGGCGCGACTTTGGACCTCAGCCTGATCAGGGACCTGATCTTATATAATGGAGAAGTCCATGGCCTATTAAAATGAATTAATAGACATAAGGTCTGAGGTAGATGACTCAGACTCAGGCTCAGACATTGGATAGGGATCAATTGGATCCTCGACTGGCTCAACAGGCTCTACTGGCTCAGGGTAAATCACCTTAAGAGGTGGAGGGAAGATAGGTCTGAGGGGGAATGCCTCAGCCCTACGAGCTTCCTCTTAGGCTTGTTTTATTTGCCTAATTTTCGCAAAGGTATTATCTTTAAGAGAGGGGAAATCTTCTATGTGCTTATAAAGAGGTCTGAGCATAGGAAGACGACCTTACACTTGGGACCCTAATCCAAAAGCAAACAACTTGGTACAACTCAATTTAAAGATCAAACGTAGTTATTTAAAATCTTTCTAACCAAGAAAAGTCAAGCATAGTCCACCGAAAAACTCGTACGACCACCCGAAAATGCAACTGTCACCGAAAAATGCAAGAAATAGAAAAAGAAGGCTGAAAAATGGCAAAGGGAAAGTTAAGAATGATACCTGAAGGAATGCGAAATGAAGAAGAAGGAAGATTGAATGAAAGAAACCCACAAACAGCCTCGGATTAAGTTTTTAACAAGAGAGTGAGAATGCAGAAGGCTCAGGCGAGAAGAGTAAGAAATGAAGAAGAAAGAGAAAGAAAAGGGTTTAAACCCTCAAAATCTGCTTGCATGCATCCCAAGGTCCATCATTTCCTTGGGAGCCCAAAAGACCATAATCATTGCACTTGCCAAGCACGCAACATACTTCAGCAGTTGACACTTGTCAAAGGAATGTTGGAATAAAAGGACAAAAAGCCTAGGAGTTGTATACCCCTTAGTCACCTATTTTACATAAGTAACTAAGGGCTAGGGGTGATTGATATGCCCAATGTGTACCTGCCAATTCAGAGACATCAACCTCGGCTTGTATGACGACCGAGGTAATAAGAGTTCAAGAATACCCATCAGCAACATCGTCTTACATCAGGTCAGATACGGCTGACGTTCCATCAACCATGAACATCATCTCGTCTTTGAATAAATCGAGGTCAGCAAGGACCTATTAGTTCATCTTTGATCAGGTCGGCCGTAGCCGACGTTACCAACACCACCCTAATTTGGCTATAGATGACGTTGCAATCACCACGTGAGAATTAGCAAAGTCCCATAGGCCCAATAGATAATTCCATCATCGACTTTAGCCGACGTTGCAGGTTTCACCTAGTATCAACAGCCTTGCAAGCTCAGCATCAAGTGCCAGGCCAACATCGGCCGAGGCCGATGTTCCTCATATCAAACCTTGGTAGATCCCAGCCAAGGTCATCATATAATTACCAGTCAAGGCAAGGGTTGTACCTCACCAGCCTCGTACTCATTCAGGCTGAGGTTGGTACCAAGAAAAGATAGCCAAGCTTCTATGCGTACATATATGGCTTGGAGCACGTGGACAAATTTGTTATAACTGAATTATTCCCTCCACGTGAGGGAATATTAAGGTCATCATTACTTAGTTGAAGATCAGCCAGGTGTCATCCTTACACTGGCTAGATCTCCATGCACATGCTCATTGTATGCCTGGGGGGTACATGACATCCCCCAAACACTATATATAGAGGTCATCCTCTACCTTGCAAAGGGATAAAAAATTATAACCCTAGCCGAAACTCTGTCAAATTATATAGTAGAGAGAGAAAGCTTGAGTGCTTGTATCTATGGTCGTTAGTGCCTTCTTTTAGTGACCTTACTCACTCACTTGCACAGTGGACGTAGGCCTAATTGGCTAAACCACTTACATATTGGTGTTCATCCTCTTCTCCTCATCTCAATCTCTTATATTTAGTATACTCTTGTGCTGCCATTATTATCACTGGTTTAAGCTTACAAACACCTTGACGGGTGGTGCTGTTTCCAGCATCATCAGCCCCTACCCTAATCTCGTGCTGTTGGCTACTAGAACCGAGGTTAATTACAATAGTCTCTTCTTCATTAACTTAAACGCGATTATGTTAGTTATTATTAACCTTATTCAGATCAGTTAAGAATTATTCATTTATAAAATCATCATCATCAAAAGTTTGATTAGAATCTAAACAGTTAATGTAAGGCATAGCAAGATACTCAAAATCTTTGTTTATTTCATTGATAGGAAAAATAGCATTGAGAACCTCATCAAAGCAGGTCTCGATTACATTTGAGCAAGGATAGACAACAGAAGAAGAAATAGGATAAATATTGGGATTAGGTGGGATTTCAATAGGTAGAATCGGTGCAGCATGCCAGTTAAAGAAAGGTGTATCAGCAGCTTTAATCAGGTAGGATAGATCCAGTGATGTAGTGACTGAATGAACCATACAGAGTTTCAGCCCTAGTGTCTGTGAATTAAATGAGTCCTCAGAGTCACTTTCTTCAGGATCTTCAGTATCTTTGATGAGTGGTTGTACATAGTGTTGGGAACTTTTGGTCCATGGGTAGCTATCTTGGAAGAAGATCTCCATTCCAGGCTTCATCTTCTTGTCTGTATGGTCATACCATGGTTCTGGAAAGTCGCAAATAGGGAAGTCTTCACCTTCTTTGATGAATCGTCCATTCAATGAGTCATCTGGGATAGTCTAGATGCAGTCTAGTCTCCTCTTTAGTCGAGACTGGCGAATTATTCTAAACTCTTATTCTGATGGTTGATACCCCAAACCACAAGGAGGGAAATATTTCTTCAGTTCAATAAGCTCAAGCATCCCTTGATGTCTTTGTCCTAGCCCCAGTCTGGGTATGAAGTGCATGTTTCTGAACATCTGAATCACATTGATGTTGCCATGAGGGTCATATTCTGGACAAACCTTTTCTTTGAAATCGTCCCATGCCAGAAGTAAAAGTGGCTTAACTCAGAATCCTGATAGGAGCATATCATAAGACCCGTTTTGTATCTCAAGGATCAGACTGTTGGTGCTTGCACCCTCGGTATTGTCGTCGTCGCCCAAAATGGTGATCACTCGTCCATTAGCAAAGAACTTTAATTTCTGATGGAGTCAGGAAGACACACCCTTGATACCATCGACCCAAGGTCGTCCGAGTAACAGGTTGAAATAAGTTGGGATGTCAATAACTTGGAATTCGACAATAGGGTTTATAGGGCCATCCCCTATTATAATCTTTATGGATCCCATCACCTCTTAACGGGTATTATCGTAGGCACGTACAGTAGCGGAGGTTGGAGCGAGGTCGCTTTCTTTCAGTCCTAAGCATCTGAAGGTTCTTAGTGGGCAAACATTCAAGGAGGATCCATTATCGATAAGAGAGAGTGGTACGACCTTCCTTATAACTTTGACGGAGATGTTGAGTGCATGATTGTGGTTTGGCCCAATTCTAGGGATTTCTTCTTCGAAAAAGTATAGCATTCGGGTAGAGTTCAAGGATCTAACCAAATTTATTGCTTCTTTCGGTGTGGTAGAGGGAGGAATTATGGGTCCAGTGAGCAACTTGATCAGAGCGTTTCTGTGCAACTGAGAAGACATGAAAAGCCCCCATAGAGTGATGTTAGCTTGAGTTTTCTTCAGTTAATTTAGGATCTTGCTCTCCTCGATGGTCATTTATGTCACAAGAAGGTTTTCAACGTCCTTCCCTTTGTCATTGGCTGGTAGTGATCTTGGGATCTGGTAATGGCTCCCTGATCTGGTCATATGATTTACTGAAGAAGGGAAGAACATGAATCCCGTTTCCTCATCAATCTTGGGTTGTTCTACCACCTTGTTTATTTCTTCGAGGAGTTCTTCAAATGATATCATCCCACACATGTCAGCTACCGAGCCAGTTTTCTCTGAAGATTTCTCTTCATTTGAATTTTTGAACTCTTCCCCCCATCCGGTGGCAACAATTCTGTCTTTCCATGTAAATTTAATGCATTCCACAACTTCAATGGCTTTTTCATAGAGGTCTTCCCATTCTGTGGGGATGTGTAAGGGTGAGGGGACCAGGCATCCTTATAATTTCAGAGTAATAAGTAACTCGGTTATACTACAAATATCGTTGGTTTGCCTGAATAATTCTGCTATAATTTGGACGGCATCATCCAAGTTGACTTCATCGGTCGGTATCACCTAATCGTCTGATTCTCGGGCTCATATTGTCTTGCTTCCAAGAACAGCGTACTGAACCTCTGGCAATCAATGATCATCTGTGAGGGAAATTTCATCCAGAACTCTAGGAGTTGGTTTAACACTTTTGATAATTCCATACCTCCATTTTCAGAATGGGTACGGACAGCGATGCATGCTCTGGTAAGGAGTGACAGCGTCTGATCAACGAGGCTAGTAGGGTGTAGGAGGAAATATGGGCAGGTTTAGAGAGGTTTAGGAGAGTATATGGGTGTGATTTGTGTTGAGGGATCAAATTTTGGGTTATCTTCTAAGAAGATGGCATTAACATGATTTGGGAGTGGGTTGTGAGTAGTGTTTGGCTTAGGATTGGCTGGTGGGTCGATGGTACCCCGGTCAATTAGACCTTGGATTACATTTCAAAGGTGAAAGCATTGGTTGGTGGTATGGCCAGCAGTTTGGTGAAAGGTGCAATGAGCATCTGCATTGAAGTTTCTTGGGAGTGGATTTGGCAAAGGACGGGGGTCCAAGGGTTTGATAAGGTTTCGACTTAACAGGGCCTGGTAAACTTTGGAGAGGGAGTCATGGAGCTCGGTGTATTCTTTTCAGACCGGGACAGGGCGACTTTCTGGTGCCCATGAAGTGGTTGGTTGCGAGATGTTATTGATGGTTGAGACTACGGCTCCGATAAGTTTGTCATATTTTCTGGGGGTGAACTGTCCGGACACCTTTTTCGGTTCAATTTCTATTTTAGCAAGACCTTCCTCGATCCCTACTCTTGTTTCTCTGAGAGACCGAAAGTGATGATAGTATTGTCCTCCCATGGTCGTTCGGACATGGGCCAAGAAGTACTTCTTCACTATGTTGACTTGTTCTTCCTCGAAAGGCCGATTGGTCATGGTAGCTTCATTTTCCCTCCATCGGGCTATGAAGTTACTTACTGATTCCCCAGAGTTCTGTTTGAACAACTCTAAATCACGGTGGGTGACCTCAAGCTCTTCATTGTACTTATACTGCGACATGAATTCTCGAGCCACATCCTCCCAACTACGGATTCTAGACATTTCGAGAGATAAAAACCATTGGAGGGCGCTATCCTTCAAAGTTTGCTGAAACATTTGGGCCATCACTTCTTCAGAAGCCCCTAGTAGAGTCATGGAACGATGATAACTATGGAGATGAACAATCGGGGGTCCACTTCCTCTGAATTTCTCGATATTTGGCATCTTGAACTTCTCAGGTAACCTCGCTTTTGGATAAGGAGACATGTGGGTGTAGTCCATGTAATTCTCAGAGATTCTGACTTGGTCAAACTTTTTAGTGAGCATATTGATGTCTTCTTTGAACTTGTTCAACTCTTACTCTTTCGGATCAATTTTCATAGGCAAGTTGGCCCCAGGCTGGGCAAGGTTAGGCATAGGAAGTTGGGTAGGCGGCGGCCCATTAACAGGAAGGGAACGTGGAGCGTGCTAATATTCTTCAGGAACCCAGATAGGCTCCGGTGAACCCATAGCGAGAGGGAACAGGGCCTCGGGCTCTTGAGGAACGGGAACCTAGTTTCGTTGCATCTCTCGAACCTCAGTTTGGAGGTTGTTAATCTTGGAAACGAGCTAAGCTAGGACTGCCGTCAGATCAGGCTGCATAACGGGTACTTGATATGTGTTCTCCATGGAAAATCTGGGTTTGTAACATATGCAAAGTTATGGCTGGACTTGTAACCAGGCTCACGAGTAGGGTCCTATTTTAAAAATGCATGAAAATTTGGGTGGCAGGCCGAATTGGAATTTCGGCAGAGTTTCGGGTTGAAACCGACAATCTTATATGTGTGTCCTAGGCTTGACACCTATATGCGGGTATGCAGTTAGTTTGGTGAATCAAAATGGGTTCCCCACTTTGGCGTGACTTCCACGATATACATCTTGCTCTTACGGGAAATAGATACGTATGGACAAGCCATTTGATAAACCTGAGTGTACGTGAATTTCCTCACTATATACCTCGTGGGGACGATACGTGTGAGAGCGAATTCGATATGCTCGGTATACGTGAACAAGTTCCCTATGATATACCTCCCATCATGACTTTGGTCTAGCGGTACGATGCGGAGGAACCGTTCGATATACGTCGAAGGTACTTTGCCAATGGAAGGTGAGAGTCATATCACTTAGGCTAACTGCACCCTGCCGGACCAGTGCACATCACGAAGTGACCCTCGAGTTACAGGGTAGAATTTGGTAAAAAACAATGCAATTTGGTGAAGTCGTGTGAATCATGCATGATCCTCTTATTAGTATCTCATGATTAGAGTGCCTTCCTTCATCATGCCCAACGGGGAACAAAGTATGAGTACCAATGGTATACCAAGTATGGGTGATGCGCGCAACATGAGGATATATGTGATCCTAGGTGCACGTGGTGTGAGGTGTACATGGAGAATTCTCTACAAGTGTGTGAATAGAAGCATAAGCATGAGGTACACATGGAAAAGGGGAACATGCAGAATAGGGGAAAATATAAATAAATTTAACACCCATATAAATAGATTCTAGCCCTCAAAATAATATCCCCAGCGGAGTCGCCACTGTGGCCATCCTCGATCCTCGCAGAGGGCGGGTAGAGTGAGGATCCTCGGTCCCGTGCGTCCCTCTCGGGAGCGCTTCAACCGGCGTCGTTGATGAGGTGAAAAATGTAGAGAGATGGAGTCGCCAGTCTATTTTACTCAAAATAGACAAAAGAAAGGGAGTCATCCCAAAGGACAGCATCAAAAGACATACTGATGCATACGAAACCAAAATGATTCGAAAAGGGTTCGTAGGCTAAGTTACGAAATAGGAAGGTGTTAGGCACCCATTCTGCCCTTGGAGATAGGAATCCTCGACTTGTAGCATGGGAGAGATAAAGCGGGTCATCCGTAAGAAGGTTCATAGAAATAATCTTAGAAAATAGGATTTACGCGATTATCCTTGCGTTGATCGTTATAATGGAACGATAACGTATGTGGAATAATACGCCGCTAAGATCAAATATATATATATATATATATATATATATATATATATATATATATATATATGTAGTCTAAGAGAGTTGAGTTTAGAGAAAATATAAAATGAGAGAAAAAGTGAGAATAGGACTCGAGTCTCGGGTTTTACCCCGAGATGCCTACATAGCCTATAGAGGCATCAGAGTACACGTAGTTCGCATGCAAAACGAGGGGTGGGGTTTATCCCATAAATCCAACCGGGGACTTATCTTATTTGTGTGTGTGTGTAAAAAAGTGTTTTAGTTGTGAGAAAAGTGTAAGAAAAGTGTGAGAATTCCCGTTTGGAATTAATGACCAAACCCTCTTTTTCTTGTTTTTTAGGGTTTTATTTATATGAAAATAAGATATGTGCAATAATACTAGATACAAAGTATATTAAGATATGTCAGATGAGAGAATAAAAGTGCTAAGTAATAAAACAAGTGAATGCAAATTTAGGGGAATTTAAATGGAGAGTTGAGAAAGTTAGAACTTCTTGAAGATATGGAGCTTGATCTTAGATGTTGAAGAGCAAACCTTGCACTTGGATGATGATGGAGGGTAATGAATTCACCAAGTTTGATGAAAAGGATGATGAAAAGTGAAGGTTGGAAAGGGATTTGGATGTGGAAATCACGCTGACTTCGAGAGAGGTTTTCTGGATTTGTTGAGAGTGGTGTTTATCAGATCTGGGATCCTCTTGTAATGAGGTCAAGGACGCCCTTTTATAGGCCTAGGGAATTACCGATCGACATAGCCCTGGTCCTGCCAATCGGCAGGTTCGTTTAGGCACACTGCCGATAGGCAGGGCCTGGGACCTGCCGTTTGGCAATGTCCTCCAGGCCTTTTTGGAAAATCGGTCGCTGAGTGCAAACCGTTGATCCAAATCGCGTACGGGGTTGACCATTGGAAAGGTAATTTAGATACCTTTAAAAGTTCTTTAGACTGCTCCCGGGTTAGGGAGTTGACTTTGGGTCAAAAGTGGCTCGGAAACGCTCGTCAGTCCTTTGGACGGGAAAACATCGGACGCAAACGGATCATTCATCCGCATGGTAAGTCATAATCGTGCATGGGGTAGACCGTTAGAAAGGTTGGGACATGTACTTTGACATTCCAAAGAGTTTGATCCGGTTTGGGGAGTTGACTTTGGTCAACTGGGTCCTGGAAGCATTTGGTGACCTCTCGGAGTAAAACGGATCGTTCGTCCGCATGGTAAGTTAGAATCGCACACGGGATGGACCGTTGGAAAGGGGTTTCAGTTACCTTTGAAGATTCATTCAGTCTTAGTTGAGCTGAAAAGTTAACTTAGGTAAAATGGAGCCCAGTGGCCTCCTGATCGGGTTTCAGGGGAAAACGGGTAGTTCGTCCGCATGGTAAGTGAGAATCGCGCACGGGATGGACCATTGGAAAGGGGATTCAGTGCCCTTCGAAGATTCATTCGGCCTCGATCGATCTAAAGAGTTTGACTTTTGGTTAAACGAAAACTAGGAGCGTCTGATGCCCTCTAGGTCAGTACTCGGGGTATGACCTGGGTTTGAAGTGATGAAGGTAGGTTCTAGGGACTTAAGGAGAGTTTAGGGGGTAATATAATGGGGTGTCTACAACATCAATTTGTCTTCTTCACATTTCTTCCACTGTGCCTTTACAGTTTCATTATCGTCTTCTTTTGTTTCGAAATTGCATCTAGTTTCGAATCCAGAACATATGCAATTTTCAAAACTGTAAGAAGAAAAATAATTTTCCTTTTCAATGAGTGAAATTTATTCTATCCAAGTGGTTCAAATGAATAATGGGTTTCAGAAACATATTCATATTCTTTTCTACCTCCATTAATAACACTTTAAAATTGTTGATGAATTTTAGGAACTCAAAAAATAAGAACAAATTAATTGGATTTGTGGTGCAAAAACTACTATCCTTAAGGTGTTATTTTCTCCCACTCGTAGAGAGTTTGCTAATGGTTATAGGAAAATTACCTCCAAGATACAACAAATAAACACATTTTTTCAAGTAGCAAACTTGAAGAATACCTTAGAACATTTTGTGAAATTGGGAAGAAGAAATAAGAAAGAGAAAGAAAATTTTGAAATTAAATTAAGACAGAATTTAGTCTCTTATATATAGCCTATTATGGTGTCTGTTGACCAACAGGCACTTCTCTAGAGGTCATGTAATCGTAGACTTATGGTATATAACTGCAAATTAAATGCTCCTGATTTGCAGAAAGAAGTGTGGTTGTACGGATTATTTTTTAACAAAGTGGGACCACAATCCAATGGTTCTGATTCACTTGAGCCATAATCTTTTTGTCATTTCGTGGATGTGTACATGCAAAGTGCAAACTGTGCCTCTAAAGCGCCCTAAACGCCCAATCGTACTTCTACACACATGCGTGAGCGGGCGTGTGTGGATGGTGCAATGCACCATCCATGGACCTATGGTGTACACTAGTAGCGTACCTTTTAATGCACACAAGTAATCTCTTATGACACACGAAACTTTATTAACCCACTCACCTTTCACACTTTTTCAATGTGGGACTTTGGTTTTCCCACTTCCGTTTGTCATTTTTATTCCAACTAATTAATGGTTTCAACCTTTCATTTTCTCTAACCATTAAAACCCATTAATATCAAAATCATACAACACATCCTACCGATCGAAGGACATCCAATGCTATAATAAGTAAGTTAAAGGGCAAGCCTTCAAAGGGGAGACTACATTTTAGATAAATTAATTCAGAAGATAGACAATCTTGGACAAAATTCACATGGGTAATATTGGAAACCTAAAAAGGTCATCGCTAAAACCTATTGGATAGAAAGAAAAAAAATGAGGGGAACCATTTTTGAGTTCGTGGAACTTTAATCAATTGAAGAAGTACCACTAATGGGATGTAATTTTAATTTTCTTGAAGCTATATGTAATGAACTTATTTTGATGGAATATATTAATTTTAGAATAGTTGCATCTTCCAATTACTTTTATTTATTTGAAGTTATATTCCTTATTTTTATTCAAGTAAAAATTGTTTGTTATATTGAAGAGTACTGGTAGGTAGAAAATTTGAAAGAAATATTAAACTATATGGCTTATGAGGCATAACCAAGAGTCAAAAAGTTGAGTCTTACAAGTTAAACCTGCAATGAGGATTATACTAATTTAGTTGAAGACAATACATAATAAATGACTAATTCAATCAAAGTAAGGATTGACCACATATGAGAAGTACTTAGCAGACCCATCCATTATGGTCAACTCATAATGGAAATTACTAAGTAAGATTCGACCATCTGCAACTCGAGGATTCAACCTAAGGGATTAACTCATAAGATGATAGCTTAAAATGGTTGATTAAAAGTGACATTCTAATCATGCCCAAATGGCATTTGGGGATACATTGGTCAACTCAAGGATGAAGACTAACGTGGATATTTTACATCTTGTAATAATCTAATATATAATTATAAAAATGGTGTCTCTTAAAGTAGTTTCGTTATCTGGCTCATCTAATTTACTGCCTCATTATAGTACTTGAAATTTAAGAGAGGATATGAAGAGTTAGTTTTTCCTTTGAAGGATTTATTAATCATTCAAGTATTAGACAGTATATATATATATATATATATATATATATATATATATATATATATATATATATATAGTGTCTCTTAAAGTAGTTTCATCATGTGGCTTATCCAATTTAGTCCTTCATTAAATTTCAAATACTATAATGAGGGAGTAAATTGGATGAGCCACATGAAGAAACTACTTTAAGAGACACTATATATATATATATATATATATATATATATATATATATATATAGAGAGAGAGAGAGAGAGAGAGAGAGAGAGAGAGAGGGGGAGAGAGAGTCAGGCTCTTGTACATACCAACGGTACATACCGCTGAAGCGGACCCATTTTATAAATGATTTTGAGTTGAGTTTTTTTATGTGGTATTCAAACATTTCGGGGGAGCCATATAAAAAAATCAGGACAAACAAATATTTTCTGGTATTTTAAACAAATCGTTCAAAGTTTTGCAACATTTAAAATGCTTTAAAAGCTGTAAAAGTTTGACCGATTTTTTTAAAATAGCAAAAAACGTTATTTTGTGTGGATTTTTTTATATGGGTCTATTGAAATGTTTAAATATCATATAAAAAATTCAGCAGAAAAATATTTTTTTTACTATTTTAAAATTTTGGTATGCACCGTTGGTATGTACCGTTTGGTATGTACAGGAGACTCTCTCTCTCTCTCTCTCTCTCTATATATATATATATATATAGCAGACTCTCGTACATACACTTATACATATCATCAATGCGAATTGTTTTTTTTAAATAGTAAAAAATTAATTTTGAATTAATTTTTCATGTGTGATATTTAAACATTCTCACAAAAATAAATCAACCCAAAACAATTTCTTATTTAAAAAAAAATGGTCAAACTAAGTCAGTTTTAACAACTAAAAAACTCACATAGTTTGACCATTTTTTTTAAATAATAAAAAATATTATTTTGAATTGATTTTTTTTGTAGTCCCTTGAAATGTTTAAACACAATAAAAAATCAACTAAAACATTTGTTTTACTATTTTAAAAAAATGGTCTGCATTGGTCGACCTCATATATGGTATATATGAGATTATCTCTCTCTCTCTCTCTCTCTCTCTCTCTCTCTCTGTCTCTCTCTCTCTCTCTATATATATATATAGGGGTGAACCCGGGCGCAACGGTAAGGTTGCCCCCGCTGTGACCTGAGGTCACGGGTTCGATTCACGGAAACAGCCTCTCTGCGCAAGCAGGGGTAAGGCTGCGTACATCCAGCCCCCCAGTACCCCGTAGTGGCACCCGAGACCACACCTTCACCCCACTACCCCCCACCGCCCCCCACTGCCCCCCCACCCCCACCCACCACCATCACCAAAGCAGCCCTTGTGGCAGCCCTTATGACAGCAGGGCTGCCATGGGGGTGGGGGATCGATCGGCACGTGTATTTGGTGCTGCTGGCGCGGACCAATTACACTATAGGAATTAAAATTAATGTGTTATTATGTGTTTTTTGTTAAGGTCCATTAAAAAGTCAATTCTTTTGGTCCACTTGTGAACCTCTCCCTATATATATATATATATATATATATATATATATATATATATATATATATATATATATATATATATATAAAATAAGGAGCAAAAGATTTTTACTATTCAATAAGATGATAACTTTATCAAGGATTGGGATGGAGCCACCTAGACACCAAATGGAGGGTCGAGATTAAATTTGAGAAAAGTAGAGGGGACAAGGTTGTGTGGCTGTGAATCTTTGGGTATGGAGCCTCCAAGGGATTTTTTGTCCCACTTTTCCCTCAGACCAAATCTTCAACTATGCAAACTATTTTACCTCGATCCAGTTAACCTCTCACTTACCCACTCTTCAACCTTTCATAGATGTCTCTCAAATGAATCCCACCGAGAATACGGGGTAGGTCCACAACCGAGAAACCATCATAACCTCTATAGCCGATTAGTTTATAGCCATCGAAAAGACTTATTTGGACTGATCTAGCAAGATCAATGGTGCTCCATAAAAGCCTCTAGGAACCATAAAGCTCACCGGACGGATACGGTTGCTTTAGCCACCGAAAAGACTGATCCGTAGAAGCCTATTCTAGTGGATGTATAATAAATGGCAAATCTGATTAGTTTGGGTAAATTCATACCACACATGTTTGATAATTTTATTTTCCCGATTTTCCCTATTGTATAGGTAGTGTAAGGTCGAAGTGGGTAATCATGGAGTAGTGTGAGTTCGAAGATAACCATCACCATGGTTTGAAATTTTTCTTTGGAGTT
This sequence comes from Sambucus nigra, assembly GCA_949130495.1. Taxonomy (NCBI): domain Eukaryota; kingdom Viridiplantae; phylum Streptophyta; class Magnoliopsida; order Dipsacales; family Adoxaceae; genus Sambucus; species Sambucus nigra. The sequence goes on along the minus strand of OX422209.1, from coordinate 286,137,740 downwards.
TAAATTTTTATTTTAAACCCTTGATTTATGTTGTTTCTACATTGTTTTTGCAGATCTAAAGGTTTGTATGACATTTAGGGCAAATGTGGGGCATAATATTTTTGCAGATCTATTTTTTTTGTCTTATTTAGATTGAGGTCGAGAAATAAAATAATATGGTGATAGATCTTGACATGGGTAAACAGTACTTGATTTGTAATTACTTTTTTAATCCACTATACTTTTCCATGTTATCATAAATACTATAGTATATCATGAGCTAGGTTATCACCATATATAGTTCTTAAGGTATCTAACATACAACCTCATAAATTCTAAGGCTTTGTTGTTTTATAGTGGATATGAATATTGGTTAGAATTGTTTATGCTTTTCAATAAGATTTTCCAACCTCATAAATGACCCTTAAAGTTGTTGGTAATTAATGAATACTGTTTATTATTTATATAATTTTAACTCACTAATGGCATGTTTTGATTTGTTAATGTCTTGCATTATTCATTTAATTGCCTACATTATCAAAATTTGTGGATGCTCTATAAGTATTGTGTTCCTCATATTTGGTTCTAATCAATTTGTTTGAAATGACTTCGTTACTTGGTTAAAACATGAGCTCTGGTTTTGATGATTCTTTGATTGTTTGTTAACACGTGTCTTTTTTCAAATGGAGTCCTATCACACCAATGGTATCCTGATAAATGGATAAAAATATTTCATTGAAGAGTGAAGCACATTCAGAAAGAAGTGACATCTCTCAAGACCAACATTCCGTATACGGGGTATGTTTTGAGAGATGCCATATTCCCTATTAAGGGGATTTTAAAATTTTTATTAGGTTTAAACGCTGGGTTTCAAGTTTTCAATGTTGGTCATATGATTTGAATAAGAATGATATGTTTTTAGATTTTTTTAGATTGTTTTGTGGATTATAGTACGGTTATATTTATCCAAGTTTAAATGTTGAAAGTTTAAAAACATAAATCAAATAGTTTTTATTCATATGCATATGATATTTTGGTTTTGACATTTCAAATTTAATTCTCCTCATAAAATTCCTATGAATTAGTCATTTCGCTCAGTTTCCATGTCCCAAACCAGGACTTTACTCTTAACTTTGTTGCCACCTTTTGCGAAGATTATTACAACATATTAGACCAACTGATCCACTGCTATCTAAGAAAATGTCCATGTATCTCATACACGGATGCAACTGTGTAACTGGTATAGATGATCATTGAGTCTGATATTGACCGCATAAGAATGCTATTGAAAACTATTTTGGACTGATTTTGGGGGTGATAACTATTTGAGATTGTAATTGGAACTACATAAAAATATGTAATTGGTACTGTAATTAGGACTGCATAACTGTTTGGGACTGATTTTGGAGGTGACTGCATAAAAATATGTAACTGTTTAGGACTGCTGCAAAAATGTCCATGTATCTCCAATTGTTAATAACATTTTGGGTCTTAACTTTGCATTTTCAATTTTGCTGCTTACTTTTTATTATAGTTTCAAACATGTGTTATTTTTCAAGTTGAAGGGTCTTAATATTTTTTGGGGTTTATTTTTAGATTGTGCTTTTATTTAGGTTCTCTTCACAGAAAAAAGATTATTGCAAGTGTTTGAATTAACAAACCGGTGCAGGTTCATTCAGATCGATGCAGGCTCATCTTAGTCAAGAACGCTATCGGAGACAAACTTTCCAGTCTGTGGAATAAGGCCAAGAACACAAGACATAAAAAGAAGATTGTTGGATTTGATGGCCTGAGAATATGGCCCCAATGCTGCTGAAGCTTTATCCGTTTGAGCAATCACATTTATCTTTACAATCAGTACAACCAACCCATTAAATTTCATGCCACAAACAAGTAATTTGAGCCATTCCCACATTTATTTTTCCAAATTTGTTATTTTGAAAATATCCATTTTTTCCACAACTAAATCTCTATATTACTCTAAAACGCTATGTAAGCATTAAAGACGCTAAAAAATTAGCCTATCCACATCAGCATCCAACACCAATGATATACACGTGATGAGGCGGTCGATACAACTTTCGATAACCCTTCAGCTCCAAATCTCTATTCAGTTACCATGACAGCAAATTGCTTGAAATAAAGAGGCAACAACTCAAGATTTGTCGGGTCTCCTTCTATATTTATACACCTAATTTTTACCATTCCAACTCTTCTCCTCCCTTCCTCTCTTATATAAAATGAGGAACCATCATTGTACTTCAAAATATTCAGATCGGCGGATCACTCGAAAAGCCTTTTAATCTGAACTAAAATACTTCAAGATAGCCGAGAAGGAGATGAACCTAAGTCGAACTAAACTTTTCAGACCAGGAGTTATTCATTGTTGATTCTTGAGCTCTGAACGAAATTTATCTTTCATGGGTTAACGAATGATGAATATATATTTAGACCTAAATATATGATAGTCTCTTTCTCTTTTTCATTTCTTAATTCATTTCCAGATCCACCCACCCATGTGGAGGCGCTGGTTGTTTGAGCGACACTGGTTGTTTGAGCGGTTGTATATTTCCAGATCCACCTAGAGGTGATGGTTGTTTGAACCTCACGTTAACTAAACTTTTGTTTCATTTCTTAATTCATTTCCAGATCCACCTAGAGGCACATGTTGTTTGAACCTCAGTTGAACTAAACTTTTCAAACTAGGCGCTGGTTATTTGACGATGAAGATGACGGATAATGGGAGGGTTACGAATCGGGTAATCATCTTGGCTTATGTTTCTATTTTTATCAGTAGGTTTATTTAAAATGAAGGGTATTTTTAGCATTTTGTGTGGTAAATGTTGCAATATGATAAGCTACTTTTTACACAATTATGCTTGGAAAGTTTTCATAAAGGATTAATTTAATTATGAACCATCATTGCACTTAAAAAAATGCTAATTTTCTTTTTTAGAAAATATGTATTTGTTAATGATTAAAAATGACAAGAGTAGATGGTAGTTTCAGATCAACTATGTTGCCACTGATGAATATTAATTGTTGTTGCAGTAATAAACAATTAATTGCAGAATTAAATTCAGGAACGAAATTACCCAATTTTTGGAGCGAATAAATCTGGGGCAGAATAAATATAAGAATTCCGGAAACTGGACAGCGAAGAACACGGCTGAGTCGCGGACTAGGTCGCTCTCTTTAAGGTGTTTCGCGGCTCTGCCTCCAATTGTGCCGACAGTGTACAGTCCCGTCACCCCCAGGATAAAACAGCCTCGAAAATGAAATTACGGATTGACAGCACAAGAATCAATCCGGTCTGTATACACCCATTCAGTAGTAATTGCTCGATTCTAAATAATATAATTAATCTGTATAACGAACGAGATTAATTATTCTGGGAAAATTTTTCTGGGAGAAAGAAAGAAGTTATTCTGGGAGAACAATCAGAACTGTGTTAAAAAAACTGTGTTGAAAACGGAGGTCTCAACCTCCTTTTATGCAAAAAGAAATTACCGTTAGTGGGCTAAAACGTGGAGAGAAATCTGGAAACGTGGGTGGAACAATTCAATCAGTTAAAGGCCCACGTTTTTTCGGAATTAATTACCGTTAAAAAATAATTTTTAAAGCCCAAAAACGTTAATTTATTTGTCCAAAAAATTAATTCTTAATGAGCCCAAGCCCAAGACCCAGGACCCGGACCCGGACCCGGACACGGGCACGGGCCGGGCCGAACGGACGGCGGCGGCGGCGCGCGCGTGTGTGACTTGGCCCATTGGGTCTGCCCCACATACCCACAAAACATTGAATGCCCAAAGGGCTGAACCTTTGTTCCCAAAAAATTGTATATTAACACACCCCATTTCTTTGAACCCACCGATGTGGGACAAGAAGGAGTTCTCCTTTCAACTTTTGTAACTAACAGCTGTTTGCACAGCTGTTTTCCAACAATCCCCCACTTGCAAAATTTGAAAACATTTTTATCGAGCATTTCTATAGAATTGTGCATAAGCAAAGGTGTTTTTCGACTTGAACCTTTACGTAGTAAGTAGTAAAGATGATTCAGAATATACTAGAGTAACCGTAGTTTTGAACTCTATCTCTGACAACATCCCACACACAACCCTACTTGGGTGTAAGTCTAATAGCTAGCACGTTACGGCCATGTGCTTCTATCCCAGTATAGTGAACGCTTTAGGAATTTGCCCAAAATATCCATAGGAAGCGGCCACACTTCCACATTCACATAGGTGAGTCTATCAAGAATACTCCTGTAGCTAAGTACCCCACTCAAAATAAAGCTATAGATCTCATTAAGAGTTATAATAACTCATCCTCAACTCGCTTCAGGATATCATGCTCCATAGGGATGGACTCGGAGTAAAACCCCGTTCTATATTAATTAATAATCGCATGATTCAACCCATATCACTTGTGACTTGTTATTACCCTTTGAACATATTTCTTGGGATCTCCAGTCTATATGTTGGGTTACCATCACAAATGACTCATTTATCCAAGGGCTTTAGTACCATCCCTTTCGTGGTGTTCCACACCTTCTCCCTAGCTAGTCCTTTCGTCAAAGGATCAGCTAAGTTCTGTTCAGACCGTATATGATCCACCCTCACAGCACCCGTAGAGATAAATTCTCTAACAGTACTGTGCTTACGACGTATTTGTCGTTTCTTACCGTTATAATAACGGTTCTCAACTTTTGCAATAGCCGCGGTATTATCACAATGAATCAAAACGGCTGGTATCGGTCTTTCCCATAAAGGGATAACTGACAGGAGGTTTCTTAACCAACCTGCCTCTTCACTAGCAGCAGCTAGCGCTATCATCTCAGACTCCATAGTGGATTGAGCCAAAATAGTTTGTTTCTTAGATTTCCAAGAAACTGCACCACCAGCGATGCTAAATATATATCCACTAGTAGCCTTAGAATCATCAGATAGGGTGTTCCAATCTGCATCACTAAATCCTTCAAGGACAGCGGGATGCTTATTATAGTGTAATCCGAGGTTCATCGTCCTTTTAAGGTACTGCATGACCCTCTCAATAGCATGCCAATGCTCCATACTAGGTCTACTAGTAAATCTACATAGTACTCCCACAGCATAAGCTATGTCAGGTCTAGTGCAATCTGTAGCATAACGTAAGCTACCAATAATGCTTGCATAAGCATTTTGGTTTACACTGTCGCCAGTGTTCTTAAATAACTTTACACTAGGGTTAAATGGAGTACTAGCAGGTTTACAGTCAAAGTAATTATATTTCTTTAGAACTTTCTCAATGTAATGAGATTGATCCAAAGAAAGTCCCTTTTCTGACCTAGTAATATTAATTCCTAATATTACACTAGCTTCACCCAAATCCTTCATATCAAAGTTGACACATAATAATGATTTAACATTTTCTATGGCATGAATATTAGAACCAAATATAAGCAAGTCATCAACATAAAGACATATGATAGTGCAAATGTTCTCAACATATTTATAATAAATGCATTTGTCACTTTCATTAATTTTAAACCCATTAGAGATGACTAAGCTATCAAATTTATCATGCCATTGTTTAGGTGCCTGTTTGAGTCCATAAAGAGATTTATCTAATTTACATACTTTATTTTCTTGACCGTGTACAATAAAACCTTCAGGTTGATCCATATAAATCTCTTCTTCTAATTCTCCATTTAAAAAAGCGGTTTTAACATCCATTTGGTGTACAATTAAATCATTTAAGGCAGCTATAGCAAATAGTACACTTATAGACGTTATTCTAGTCACGGGTGAAAATGTGTCAAAAAAGTCTACATTTTCTCTTTGTCTAAAACCTTTAGCAACAAGACGTGCCTTATATTTTTCAACAGTGCCATCAGGTTTTAATTTCTTTTTAAGAATCCATTTACACCCAATTGTTTTACATCCAGGAGGAAGGTCCACTAAATACCAAGTTTTATTTGTTTCCAAAGAATCCATTTCATCATTAATAGCCTCTTGCCATAAATCGGCCTCTAAAGAAGATGAGGCTTCTTGAATAGTGTTAGGATCCTCCTCTAAGGTGTAAGCATAAAAGTCGGGACCAAAATCTTTTTCCACACGAGTCCTTTTACTTTTTCGAATTTCTAAAATGGATTCATTATTTTCTTTATTTTTATTTAAAGAAATATTAGTGGATGACTCGCCCCCACTATTCCTCAATTTAAAAGGAAATTTATCTTCATAAAAATCGGCGTCATTTGATTCAATAATTACTTGATTTTTCAAGTCATAAAATCGGTATGCTTTGCTATTAATAGCATAGCCTATAAAAACGCACTCATATGCTCTACTTGTCAATTTAGACCTTTTAGGGTCGGGTATACGTACATAGGCTCAACACCCCCACGTTCTAAAGTATGACACGTTGGGCTTAATATTTTTCCAAATTTCATAAGGAGATATTTTCATTTTAGTCTTAGGAATTCTATTAAGCACGTGACACACAGTCAAAATAATTTCACCCCACCAATGTGAGGCAGCCCCGGAATTTAATAAAATAGCCACTACTAATTCAGTTAATGTCCTATTTTTTCTTTCGGCTTTACCGTTCATTTCGGGCGAATAAGGGGCAGTTTTTTCGTGAATAATACCGTGGGTTTTATAAAATTCAATAAATGGTCCAGAATCATATTCGGTGCCTCTATCACTACGTAACCTTTTTATTTTCCGATTAAATTGATTTTCAATTTCATTAAGGAAAATTTTAAACATGTCAAACGCTTCACTTTTATTTTTCATTAAATACACAAATGAATAATCGGAACAATCATCAATAAAAGTTATAAAATAACGTTTGTCATTTCTAGTTGTGACACCATCCAATTCACAAATATCCGAATGAATTAAATCAAGTGGTTCAGATTCTCTAAAAACAGATTTATGTGGTGTCTTAGTGATTTTTGCTTGACTACACCATTCACATTTTTCAAAATCATTTAATGATAATCCGGGAATTAATCCTAAAGTGCTCATATTTTTAACAAGTCGTTTATTAACATGACAAAGCCTAGCATGCCAAATATTAAATGAACAAGCAATATAAGCAGAAGGAGAAATTTTATTCATTGCATCAACATTCAATTTAAACATCCCATCAGTGGCATAACCCTTGCCTACAAAAATTCCATTTTTGGTCAAAGTAAATAAATCAGCACCAATAGTTTGAGTAAAGCCAGCTTTGTTGAGAAGATAGCCCGAAACCAAATTTTTCCTTATCTCGGGAGTGTGAAGAACATCTTTGAGGATAATAGTCTTTCCCGAAGTGAACTTCAATTCCACATTTCCAGTACCAGCAACCTCAGTGGAGTGAGAATCACCCAACAACACCTTCTTATCTGCAGTCTCAGAATAAGTCTTAAACAGACTACGGTCATAACAGATATGGCGGGAAGCGCCAGTATCCAACCACCACCCTTCGGCACCGCTAACCATGTTGATTTCTGAAATCATAGCACATAGGTCCTCTTCGGTCAAATTCGCTTGTGCTTGTGGCACATTGCGACATTTGCGAGCCATATGGCCAGGCTTGCCACACTTGAAACAGAGAAACTGTCCCGAGTTGCTAGACTGTCCATTTCCAGGGTTCTTATACTTATTCTGAGTCTGAGTCTGATTTTTAAAATTCTGGTTGTGGCTCTTTTTCTGATTTTTCATATTTTTTCCGTTTGCCTTTAAAACAACTGGAGTGTGGTTCTTTTTCTGATTTTTGTTGTTAGACACAACAAGAATTTCATCTTTATAGTCCTGTTTTCGGGATTCCTCCTCAATTCTCAATTTAGTAATTAATGACTCTAGTGAGAATTCTTTAGACTTATGCCTCAAAATATTTTTAAACTCTTTGAACAGTGGAGGCAATTTATCAATAATTACAGCCACCTGAAATTGCTCATCTAAAGCCATGCCCTCAGAAATAATTTCATGGGCAATCATTTGCAAATCATGGGTTTGAGCAACAACAGATTTGTCATCCGTCATTTGAAATTTCAAATAACGGCTGACGGCATATTTTTTAGCACCCGCCTCCTCCGTGTCATATTTTTTAAAAAGTGCGTCCCAAACATCTTTCGCAGATTTATAATTGGCATAATAGTCATAAAGTTCGTCACTTAGAGCATTCAGAATATAGTTCTTGCACAAAAAATCATTTTCCTCCCAAGTTCTAATTGTTTTGCTTTCCTCAACAGTAGGTGGATTATTAACTACGGGTTTGTCAAATTGAACACATGATGCGACCTTTTTCGTAGTTAAATAAAATAACAATTTTTTGCTCCAACGTTTAAAATGAGTGCCTTCATATTTGAAAGGCTTATTTAGGTTACTAGAGTTAATTTCGTCCATGGCAGAATAAGAACACCTTAAAATTGTTGTTGCAGTAATAAACAATTAATTGCAGAATTAAATTCAGGAACGAAATTACCCAATTTTTGGAGCGAATAAATCTGGGGCAGAATAAATATAAGAATTCCGGAAACTGGACAGCGAAGAACACGGCTGAGTCGCGGACTAGGTCGCTCTCTTTAAGGTGTTTCGCGGCTCTGCCTCCAATTGTGCCGACAGTGTACAGCCCCGTCACCCCCAGGATAAAACAGCCTCGAAAATGAAATTACGGATTGACAGCACAAGAATCAATCCGGTCTGTATACACCCATTCAGTAGTAATTGCTCGATTCTAAATAATATAATTAATCTGTATAACGAACGAGATTAATTATTCAGGGAAAATTTTTCTGGGAGAAAGAAAGAAGTTATTCTGGGAGAACAATCAGAACTGTGTTAAAAAAACTGTGTTGAAAACGGAGGTCTCAACCTCCTTTTATGCAAAAAGAAATTACCGTTAGTGGGCTAAAACGTGGAGAGAAATCTGGAAACGTGGGTGGAACAATTCAATCAGTTAAAGGCCCACGTTTTTTCGGAATTAATTACCGTTAAAAAATAATTTTTAAAGCCCAAAAACGTTAATTTATTTGTCCAAAAAATTAATTCTTAATGAGCCCAAGCCCAAGCCCAAGACCCAGGACCCGGACCCGGACCCGGACACGGGCCGGGCCGGACGGACGGCGGCGGCGGCGCACGCGTGTGTGACTTGGCCCATTGGGTCTGCCCCACAAACCCACAAAACATTGAATGCCCAAAGGGCTGAACCTTTGTTCCAAAAAAATTGTATATTAACACACCCCATTTCTTTGAACCCACCGATGTGGGACAAGAAGGAGTTCTCCTTTCAACTTTTGTAACTAACAGCTGTTTGCACAGCTGTTTTCCAACATCAATGATTAAAAATGACAAGAGTAGATGGTAGTTTCAGATCAACTATGTTGCCACTGATGAATAGACAAGAGTATATGAAAGTTTGACATGTCTATTTGCTTCACCTCACCATATCAAAAGAAATAGTTTCTCATTCTTCCATAAATCGGTTATTTTCCTCTAATTTCTACAGTTATTTAATAATTTCAATTTTTTGCTAGCTTCGGTGGGTATAATGGAAGCAACAATGTACGGTTGTATCTCTATTTACTTATTCCTACAAACACAAACAATCATAAATATTCCTTCCATTTTCTTATTTTCATGACTGTATTTTATAAGTTGCGGGAATGGTTTTAAGTGATAAAATGGGTTTTAGATGGGGACATTAAAGCTCATGAGGGACATTTTTTTTTTCTGGAGCTGGGATCTTGCTATGTGTTGAACAGAAGTCCTAATATAAGGACTAAAATAATAATTTCTTTATGTGTAAATAATTTATAGAGTTTGAAGATAAAACATATGTATGATATAATTTTTTTCTATTGGAGTGAAATTAAGTGACTTATTTTTATATTTGAATTATGCCAGTGTAATTATCCATATGAGGAGTTGAATGGGTGAGAAAAGTTTGATGTTTTTTATGGTAATGGATATCAATTTATGTTAGTGTAGTATTTTAATGGACAGACTAATCTATTAATTTGTAGAAAAAATGATTACACATACTAACTTTGTAATTGATTAAATAGATTATTTTTGTTATCATTTATTTATAATTTCATAGCTTTATGTAGATTGTACGTATTAATCTCACCATTATTCCACTATAAAATGATAGTCTGATATTCTAAACATATCGTGGATTGGTGAGGCTCTAACTAAGGGTGTATGTCGACGGAGATTGTGGACCGACCAATTTAAAATCTATAATTGATGGATGTGCTCCAATGGGCGGAGATTGTTGTGTTTGGTGGGACACTACGCAAGGCGAGAAGGCTTAAAAGTCGTTAGGTGGTAGAAGTGGGGCTCGATATGATGAAATAATGGGATTGGGTGTGACGTCGAGTCAATGTTTGGTATGTAATGACCCATCTCACCGTTAGAAGCGCTTTACATAGTAATGTATCAGCTGTGATTGAGACGACATGTGATTAGGTACAACTGACGAAAGTGGTAGAGTAGATTTTTCCAACGTTTAATTTATGTGTAAGTTGTAACCAGGGACAAAACTAGGATTTTACCTTAAGGGGGGCCAAATTTTATATAAAAAATCATTAATTATATATATATATATATATATATATATATTCATCCACAAAAAAAGTAAAAAGTATGTAAAAATCAAAAATCTGCAATTACAATTAATTCACATTAAATGTTTGTATTTAATTACAATAAATAAGTAGATATAAAATTAAATTCGTATTAGGTAATATTAAGAATTATATATGTAGTTTATATTAGTAAGTTCAATCAGTAAATCAATTGGAACAAATAAAGTAATTAAATAGTTGTATTAGGTAATACTAATAAAGCAAGTAAATTTGTACTAGGTAATACTAATAAAGTAAAGTAATCGTTGAGGATAAATAGGGAGAGTTGTCTGAGGTGAAACAAAGGGGTCCCACTTTGAAAAGTGGTAGCCGTGTACTTTTTTTTTCATTGATTTGGAAAAATCATCGTCTGAGTTTACACTTTATAGTGTGGAAACCACTTATAAGACTACCGTTTACTCAAAATAGAACTAGGGTTAGGGCCACAACTTATTATATATCTTAACTGAGTCTAACTTACATGCAAGAGTAACAAAAAATTTTAAAATCTTTTTTTTTTTTTTGTGTGTGTGTGTGGGGGGGGGGGGGGGGGGGGGGGATGGGCCCCTTTGGCCTCCATGTGGTTTCGTCTTTGGTTGTAACAGAGGTTAGTTGTTAATTATATGGCATGTAGATCTCATCAAAAGTTAATAATGGTGGGAGTGAAAATGATTGAAGCCACTGATTGAGTTGGTGGTGTTTTTGGATTTTTTTAAGTGGCTGTTATTTGAGCCCTTTTTTCTTATCAAAATGTTTCATTAGAAAATGACTTTGTTGATGTATCTATTGATTCAACTCATAACATTCATTTTTTAATTTAGTTCATTACTGCATTTTTTTGCATTCAGTTGTAAATAATCAAATATAAGAAAGAAAAAATAAGTTATAACTAATATTATGTAATGAGTTTTCTGAAATGTACACCACATGTCTGGTTAAATTTCAAAAAGGGAAAAAATTTGGGTAATTAGCATTTGTATTTAAATATTTCTATTACTAGCATTTTTATAATACATTAAAAAGGAGAAGTCCAATAACAATATAAAATTATGTTTTAATGTTTTAAATTATGTTTTAATCAACTAGTAAAGCACATAGATTTACATTTCCATAATATTACTCTAAAATTCAAGTTGAATAGAACCAATTGTTTATTAATAACGATAATTGATCCTTTTCTAAGGGTATAAACATAATTTATATAAGTTGTGTGTGTGGTATGTTTCAAGCTTCGAGAATGCCTATTTTGAAAATCACAAAAATGTCGCACATGGCACCTTGCCTACGCATCGCGCGGGCTTACAGCTAGATTGTTTTTATTTTTACTTACATTTATTATAAATGTATATATGAAATTTCAACTTATTGTCGTCAGTTGAAATTCCTAGCATATTTTCTAGATTCTAGCAACGAGTTATTTATACTCACTCACTTCCAAACTCACTTCAAACTCTTACATAGATATTCATCCCTGCTCTTACATATTGCAGAAGTAAAAAACATACGATTTAAACTATAATTTTACTTTATTAGTTATCACTTGGATTGGTCTAACTTATTTTCTTAATATCTATAGTATTGTGACTATTAGACTAATATAGATTCGTGTGAATGAAATATTTAGGCTTTCTATAGGGACAGAGGATTCATAATTCGTGTGAATGGAACATGTGGAAACAAAGTAAGACATTCATATTATAATGGTTGTTTTCATTTTAATGTTTACAACAGTTGTGGTACTGTGTCATTGGGTATTCCCTTTTATTTGTACTCCATTTTTTGAACATATTTAATACTCACTTTGCATTTGTAGTTTCTCTTGAAATCAAGTTTCGTTATTTAAAGAATTTGTATACCTCTCTTATTTCGAGTTAGTAGTATGTTGTATGAGATATTCAAATTTTAGTTGCAGTTATCAGTTAAAAACTCTTTTAGGTTTGTATTAATTTTAAGTAGACGGTAATATAGGGTCTACAATGTTAGGTAGACAATAATTTTAAGTAGATAGTAGTTTTAAGTACTAATTTCAATTTTAATTGTCGATGTACACTGGCTACTGAATTTGGTGTTGGGGATTTAGAATGTTAGTTAAAGCATCTGAACTTAAACATATTGTATTGAATTTCTCCATCAATGGTGCATTACTCTCAGCTACTGATGAGAATGGGTTAAGGCATTTGCTATTATATATTAAAATATTGGGTAGAATTGAGGAAATTTCTACGAGTTCAGAGAAATTTCAACCAAGTTGTAAGGATTTCCATTCTGGAGTTGATAATCTTTCACAACCTAGTAGATACATAATTTGGAGTAATTATATGAATTCCACGTTTTTCCTGCTTACACAATGAGCATTAAGGTTGATCCTTCATTAGATTTGGAAAGATCTTCTAGCGATGTATATATTTTGTAGTCATACTTGCTTATTCTCATTCGAACATAGGTCGATACTGATGTTATTTATATGATTTTGCAGATCATCCAACCGGCATTCCATTTTTTAGTTTTAGGAAATGGTAACTTCGTTGACCGAAAACATTCTCGTCAGCTTATATGGCAAAGCTTCCCAAGCCACTCAGACTTGGCATAAGATAGCTATAGTGGGCCCCAAACACTGCCAATGAGCAGAGAAAAAGGAAAAAGATTATTAGAGGGAACTCAGAGGCTCCCATTCAATAGCAACAGAAGAAGAAGAAGAAGAAGAAGAAGAAGAAGAAGAAGAAGAAGAAGAAGAAGAAGAAGAAGAAATAGGGTCTTTCGAGACGATCTTTAGAGCCTATGATGCCCATCACGGATGACAACCTGGCGGCTACACGCCTAGCACAACTGGTTATCAATGCCGAATCTCTTTTAAGTAATCAAGTGAAGGATAGAGAGGCCATCATCTCAGTTGTTCCTCTTTGCGGTAACTTATATTTGCTTCTAGGTTTGAATTCGAATTTTGCAGCTCCCCTTCTTGCACATTAGCACTAAAATTAATTTCCTTTAATAGTGTATTCACACATTAACACTATAATCAATATCAATTCTTCATATTAGGTTTGTTAAGCATGTTTTTTAATTACAATGTTTAGCAATATGTTTCAGGATAGGTATGGACAAAAAGATTGGGGTACCCTATTTTTATAACTTTACAAAAGTATGAGGTTTGGTGCTTTTTTTACTTTTAATCTTCAAATTTTATAGCATCCTTTGATATTCTGGAAATATTTTTTATCAATAATTTAAAAAAAAATATACATAGTTGAATTGTAAATCTTAATCTACAACTGTGGTGAAAATTTGTGTTTGGTTTTATCAAAACATTGAGTTTTAGGATTACAGTTGAAAGGGTATAATTGAATATGTGGTTCCCAAGTTGATCACATGTAGCATTTGTTAATTTATTAGTTCAGTTATTGTTGCACTACAAGTTACATAAGATTGAGTTACTTTATTAAAGTATTGAATTTAATATAACATCCTTTGATATTCTTGTCCTGCCCATAAATATCTACCTTGGATATTCATATTCTAGGTGTGCTTCTCAATAACGTATAATTTAGGTTTTTGAAATTTGAATGTTATATATTAACCATTGTTTTTGTTTTTTTATTCTCGTTGAGTAATTATACTGACGATTCAATACAATGTGCAGGTACTTTGTCACACGTAGTGATATTAACAGTTGAAGAATTCAATGATATGATTGGGGAATTAGTTATGTCGATCCAGATTTAATTATTTGTTTATGTATTATAGTCAACTCTCAGTATAACATTTTTTCAATGTTTGATTTTCCCTTTTAGAGAATAAAATAATATTTTATTTTGTATTTTTGAATGTTGTACTTTTTTTATTTGTTAAATAGGGTGGTGGATAGTCCTATAAATAAAGGGAATTCTTTCCAAACTTGATGAATTTTAAAGTATTTAAAAGAATGTTGTTGGACTATTTGTTATTTGTTAAGCAGTGTGGATATGATTATGGCCATTTTTTTTAAAAAACTACACATTGTTTTGTTGGGGAACGATATTTTTTCCATTTTACAATTATGTACTCTAGAAATTTTTATCGTTTTACGATTACACACTTGGAAATTTTCTCCGTGCCTTCAGGCACGGGCATTCCACCAGTGTGTGTGTGTGTGTGTGTGTGTGTGTGTGTGTATCTTTGAGAAATTAAGTATTTGTGCATTTATTTAACTACAAAGTTTGATCACTTTGTAACAACAAATATATTTGTATTTTTTGCTTAAATAAAAGAAACAGTGCTACTCAACTAAATTGATGATTTAATTATTTTATTTTACCATAAGAATAAAAAAATCTAACAGCTAAAAAAATACTTTATGTTATATCTCATTTCGTCACCATTAAGAATTATGTTGGTTGAGGCTACAACCAAATTACAAAATGTTCATCATTAGATAGCTTCCAATAATAAGTTGTAGCATTGTGCGCGGAACTATTCGATTAGAATTATGTGAAACTTGTTTTTAGCACAATCTCCATGAAAAGAGTAGTATATCATAAAAGGTTGGATACTATATACTTGATATAAATGGATTTCATGTCAATAAGTTTTTTATGTAAATTTAACTCCAATTTTTATGTAAGTGTCAACTTATAGAAAATATTTCTCATTAAAAATATTTTGATACATATTTCTATAATATTTAATTAACATGTTTCTTTTAGTCTTTCTATAGGAGATTTGTAAAACACTTGCGCATCACGCGGGGTTAAAATCTAAGGATTACAATTATTACAGAGAACACATTATATATGTCCATGTGATGGGGGTAGAGAGTGTAAAAGGACCGTCACTCATTAACAATTGGAAGAATTTATTGTTTACCATTAGGCCCTTAACCAAAAACGCATTCAGTAAATAAATTATTACACAAAAAAATAAAAAATAAAAGTTTAAAAAATTATCATTCTATAAGAGCTGAAGAGCTAAATATTTACAAAATTGAGCGTACAAATTTCAAGAACCACGAATTGTTCAAGACATGAAATGAACATGCAAGGTTAGATCAAATAATCATCCACTATTGAAGTCAATGTTGAGAAAATGAATTAATCATTACATAATAATTTCCATCACAATTGGAAGCTCTCATACCATTAGTAGCATCATTGTCAGTTGTGATATCCCAATTACGGGTGTTAGTGTGTGGCATCCCTCGGTTTCCATCTCCTTTCACCGAGGGGTTGGCGGAAAGGGGGTGAAAATGGTCTCACGCCCTCTCTACTCTAGGAATGCTTCGGTCGTCGTCGGTGTGGGGTGAATGTAAAGAGATGGAGTCGCCAGCCTATTTTGCCCAAAATAGGCATAAGAACATGTCATCGCTTCGAGAGAGAGGCATCAAAGACAAACAGATGCTTACGAAACCAATAGTTCGAAGTTTTGGGGGCTAAGTTATGGAATGGGAAGGTGTTAGGCACCCATCCCTCCATTTTTGTCTCTCAAGGGCTTGTGTTACTATTTCCCTTTATTTCTCCATGAAGTGTGCGTGCGTGTATATATAATGGAGATCGGAATCGCCCAATTCATACCAATGGAAGAGATAGAGTGAGGTCATCCATAAAAATGTTCCCAAAATAATATTTAGAAAAAATACAATTTATGCGTTTATCGTAATATTGATTGCCATATTGAAACGATAATATTTGTTAGATAAAATGCTAATAAGGATCACAAACATAATATGTATTAAAATAATGTATGGATGAAAAGGATGAAAATACGAAGATGGGAAAATTTGGGGAAATTTAAAAATTAGAAAATTAGCAAATTGGAAAATTGAACTCGAGTCTTGAGTTTTAACCCGAAACACCTACGTAGCCTATAAAGGCATTATAGTCGATGTAGTTCGCAAGCGGCATAAGGATGGGGTTTATCCCATAGATTTGAATGCAATTTTATTATATATGTGTGTGCAGAAATTGTGTTTTAGTTTTGAAAATTTGTTATGGATAATTCCGTTGGAATTTATAGGTATAACCCTCTTTTTGTTTATTTTGGATTTTTTACAGAAAAATAAAGTATGTGAAATATAACTAATAAAAAGGTTAGATGTTAATGTGTATGAACTAAAGTCAAAGCTAGATTATGAATTTATGTAATTAATGCAAAAATAAGAAATTTAAAGAGAGAGAGGAGAATTTTGGACCTTCTTTGAAGAATTGAAGCTTGATCGTCATCTTGGATGAGTTCCCTTGGATGTTGAGATGAATGTTGGATGTGAGAGAATGAGATTTTTCCAAATTCGGTATAAAAAGGATGGGAATGCAAGATGGGATGGAATTTCATATAAGGAAACTTCGTTGATTGCAAGAGAATGTTGCTAAGATCACTGATGCTGATGGATTTGAGTTGTGACTTGGGAATGATCTCATTCCATCTATTTATAGGGTTAGGGGATTGCCCATCGAGATAGCCCTAGCCCTGAAAATCAACAGATAACCTTAGACACACTGTCGATAGGTAGGGAAATGGACCTGCCAATTGTAGTCTCGTGCAGATTTTCCCGAAAAAATGGTTGTAGAACGCAATCCATTGATCCCAATCGCTCACAGAGTATATACTTAGAAAGGTAATTCAGATACCTTTAAGATTCATTGGTCAACTCTCGGGTTCGATAGTTGACTTTGGGTCAAATGTTACTTGAAAGTGCTCGTCGATCCTTTGGACAGAAACAGATCGTTCATCCGAATGGTAAGTCAGAATCGTGCACGGGGCAGACTGTTGGAAAGGTTATGTGAGGTACTTCAAAATTATAAAGAGCTTTCGTTGATTTAGAATGTTTACTTGGTCAATCGGGGCTCGGAATCACCCGATGACCTTTCGAAGTAAAACGGGTCATTCATCCGTACCGTATGGATGATTCGTGCACGGGGGGTAGAACCATTGGAAAGGTTATCCAGTTTCCTTTAAAGACTCATTCAGTCTCATTTGAGCTAAAGAGTTGACCTTGGTCAAACGGAGCTAGGGAGCGCCCGGTGGCCTCCGGATTAATTTTTAGCGAAAAATAGATCGTTCGTCTGAATGGTTATGCCATTTCACGCACAGGGTGGACTGTTGGAAATGGGTTTCAGTGCCCATCAAAGATTTAAAGAGATTTTTCTCTGATGATAAAGTTAACTAGGGTCAAATCAAAGCTCAGGAGCGCCCGATGGCCTCCAACTCGATTTTTAGTAGTAAAATGGTTCGCTCGTCCGAATCGTTATGTCAATTTGCACAAGTGGCGGATCGTTGGAAAGGGGATTTAAAGATCTTTGAAGATCCAAAGAGATTTTTCTCTGACAATAAATTTGATCGGAGTTAAATGGGGCCTGGGAGCGCCCGATGGCCTCTAGATCTATACTCGGAGTATGACCTAGGGTTTATAGTGAAGCCGAGAGGTGCTAGGGGCCTAAGGAGAGACTTATGGGGTCCTAGAATTTGGTGTCTACAGTTCCCCTCGACGAATGAGCTTGGAATAAGTCAAAGTCATCGAATAGACACCACATGATTTTTTAGAAAGAGGTCAATTCTGCGGACCTAAAGGGATAAGGATGATAATTTCAGAGGGTCAAGGTCGATCCTGAGGACCTAAGGAAATACTGGGGATGGACAATTATGTGGGTCGAGGTCAATTATGAGGACCTAGGGTAGGGAGAGACCAATTTTATGGGTCGAAGGCAATTTTGAGGGCTTAAGTTGAAACGACCAATTCTGCGGCCGAGGTCAATTTTGAGGACCTAAGTAGGGAGTCACCAATTTTGAGGGTCGAAGCCAATTCTCAGGGCTTAAGTAGGGGTGAACAATTATGTGGGTCGAAGCTAATTCTGAGGGCTTGAGTAAGAGCGACCAATTCTGAGGGTCGAAGTCGATTCTTCGAACTTAAATATGGATGACCAATTTTGTGGGTTGAAGCCAATTCTGAGGGCTTAAGTAGAGATTACCAATTTTAGAGGTCAAACCCAATTTTGTGGGCTTAAGTAGAGATGACCAATTCTGAGGGTCAAGGTCAATTTTGAGGACCTGAGTGGGAACGACCAATTCTGCGGGTCGAGGTCAATTCTAAGGACCTAAGTGGAGATAACCGATTCTGAGGGTCAAAGCTAATTCTGAGGGCTGAAGTATAAGCAATCAATTTTGAGGGTCGAAGCCAATTCTGAGGGATTAAGTTGTAGCGACCAGTTCTGAGGGTCGATGCCAATTCTGAGGGCTTAAGTTGGGGTAACTAATTTTAAGGGTTGAAACCAATTCTGAGGGCTTAAGTAGGAGAGACCAATTATGAGGTCTTAAGTTGTAGTGACAAATTCTTAGGGCTTAAGTTGTAGCAACTAATTATGAGGATCGAAGACAATTCCGAGGTCTTAAATATAAGAGACAAATTCTGAGGGTTGAAGCCAATTCTAAAGACTTAAGTTGTAGCGAACAATTCTGAGGGTCGAAGCTAATTCTGCGGGCTTAAGTTGTAGCGACCAATTTTGAGGATCAAATCCAATTCTGAGGGATTAAGTTGTAGTTTTCTTACGGGAATTCGGAGACTCCACTGGGGAAAAGGGTAACAATCTGAGGATTAGATGTTTCCTTGTTAGGGAATTTTTCTTCAATTTATGCGGTGTCCTTTGGAGATGTTGTTAGGGAGATATTCAATTGATTTTTGGAATTAGTGTTCCGCTGGGGAAGTAGGTGTTCCATTGGGGAAGTAAGTGTGGTATTAAATGTTTTACTTGGTGAAAAATATTCTAAAATTCCTTTGGCAATTTTAGGAATTGTTTGGGATCATTCGACATTTTTTGGGAATTTTTGTACAAAATTTCAGAGAGGGTGCCGACCGAAAGGGTGTAAGAGGTGCTAAATAGAAGTAGCACATTCTTTTATGGTACCCAAATAAGGTGAAGGGACAGTGCCGATCGGTATGTTACTGGGAGTTATCGATCGGTATACCCCTTAGCCTCCTATGAAAAGGGATGAGATTTCTTCATTTTCACAGCTTCTAGACTTTCTCTCTTCTTCTCTTGCTTTATACAAACTGTTTTAGAGTTCCCAAATCAAGAAATTGTTGATTTTTCAAGCAGTGAGGTCCACATGGTGTGCTTGAATGTCGACGATCGGGCGAACTTGGAGTGGCGGGTCAAGTTGCCCCTAGCACTGGGCAGTAAGAATGCTTTCGACTCATTCGAACCAGTTGAAAACGAGTGGATTATTTTGCGTGAGCCTATGCACCATCAATCTTCTAGGGTGGTGAACCCTACTGGCTATGTAAGTGTTAATGTCCTTTGGTATTTCTTTTTTTTCTGGTACTATTTCCTTATTTTTTTTCTAAATCTTAACAACAGTTTTTCCTTTTGCTTCAGTAGACTGATATATCTATGTCAAACCTGCGTTCTCGAGGGACGATAGGGTTCAAGGATGTGTGGGATCACCTTCCATCGGTGGTGCATTGGGTGGTGTCATCAGCCAATTTTGGAAGATTGGCATCTGCAATGGATGAGACGCCTCATTCGGTGGTTGTCCTTTGCGCTTTGCGGGAGAGGTGGTGGGACACCACCCACACCATGCGTTTAGGTTTGGGGGAGATGACGGTGACTCCCATCAAGGTACAACAGCTGCTGGAGGTGGATCGGACTTTGTGGGTGATGCCGACGGCGGAGGAGGCAACATTGGGTGATGGAGAGAGGATAGTCACTGAGGACTCCATCCATCTGTCTCTTTTGAGGGAGGTGTTATTGATTCGATGTATCGATGATACTGACGGGCTACAAGTACGGCAAATGGCCTGTCTATTTATTCTACTGCTGTTGGGAGGGTTTTTAGTGGCGACGAGTGGCGACGTTGTCCACTTGTGTTTTTTCCATTTTTTAGGGTATTTTCGAATATCCCTTTTTTTTACGGGGGGTCCCGACTTTGGCAACCCTTTATTCTTGTTTGGACGCATTCATTCGGTGCTGCCGGTAGACCTTTATTGGCGCCACGTATATTTTGGAGGTATTCTTTATTTTATGCATTTGTAATTTTTCTTTATGCATTTTATTCTTTTGATTGATGACTCTTTCTCCTTTGTAGATGTGGTTCTATGAGGTGATTGGTATTAACACCCAATTAATAGCTTTGAAGGACGAGTCCGTTGGGGGCTTCTTCCAGATGTACTAGTGGCGGAAGTCCAACTGGCAGTAGAGGCGATCCCTTTCTTTAGGGTCGATGTGTCCGACCCTGAATGGCTTGACGACAGATCGAGTAAATTCTTCTTTCTTCTTGAAACCATTTTTCCTTAACGATCTTTTTAGATACTGAGTTTCCACTATGGATTTTGTAGGTGACCCTTTATCCGTGGGGGACGACCATCTAGAACAAGGGGTGATCAGGGATAATACGCAGCTACGTCATCTGTTGGCGCATGAGTTAGGCTACTCATGGTATCTGGGGGAGAGGGTAGTTCGATAGGTGGTGGAGGACGAGGTGATGATGCCACCTGCGAGGCCCCCGATGTACATGAGGTGAGAGCAGGAGATGTCAGAGGATGCGAGGGTGGCGACGATGGTCGGCAATCCTTATTGGTCGTATACCGACATGGAGGTGACCTATGATTACTTGGATTTCATGTTAAGTTGTATGATGTCGCCCAGCATAGCATATATGATGTTATGCCTCTTCCCCCCATGGCTCGAGTCATCTAGTGGGGTCTACCCACATTGCAGGTGCTGCGTCGACATCGGCAGCAGCGACGACATCAGAGGTTCCCTTTGTGTGGTTGGCTCCTCCTTATAACATCTAACAATCATACGGAGGGTCAGAGAATATGTTGCAGCGTCACAATGCGATGGACCTGGAGGATCTGGGGCTGATAGAGGACGTTCTTCAGCGAGCGGTATACCTTTCATCTCTTTGTCTTTCTATTTTCTAATTTCTTTCTTTGCCTCAGACTAACTGATTTGCTCTTTTTATTTTTTCTTGCAGCACAATCGGGTGTCGACCACTTGGCTGAGAGATATTTGAGATTGGATAGCTTATGTGACTGCCCGTATTCGAAAGTCCTTCCTAGTTCCTTCTTTCTTGGTGACGTCTGCCTTGTCTGGGGAGGGGTCTGGTTCAGGTAACGGAGGCTCTTCAGCTCGTTCATGGGGAAAGTGCGTATGCCGTAAGGATGGAGGGTCTTAGAGAGAGAAAGAGAAGAGAAAGAAAGAAAGAGAAGGTGAGAGGGCGAGAGAATGTTTAGAGTGTGGGGTTCGGGCTGAGTCCCGTTGTTTGTGTGTTTTCCTATAAGGCAAAATGTAATAAAGCAATATATATGCAATGAAATGAGATTTTATTAATTTTTACTTTAGTGAGTTAATGTATATGCACTTTCTACTTTGCTGCTGAGATCGTAAAAGGATTTAAAATGATTTGAGAGAAAATTTATTTTAAAACTGGATGAGTAAAAATAGATGGAGAAGGAAATTTTGAATTCTTTACAATAAAAATTATTTTTATTTAGTTTTTTTTATTTTGACAAAAAAGGAAAAAGGGAATTTTCCAAAAATAGGGGTTGCGGATCGGCATAACCCTTGTCCTGCCTATCGGTATGTTAGTCCAGTCCAATCAACCTAAGGATTTGGTTGTACTTTCTTCAATTACTTGGTCCTTGGTGGGGCAAGTTTTTCTCCGAGATTTGTAGGACTTTTGTTTTTGGTTAAGTTTTCCAAGTATAAAATGGGGGTAATGGTGGAGAATTTTCTTCACCCATCCACAATTCCTTTCTTTCGTATACTTCGTGTTTTATGTCTCAATACTTTGTAATATGGCTCTCCCCGAAAGTGTGGAATTCCCTTTTTACCTCGAAACTTAGAGGCGATGTGCTCATACAATGTCGATTATGATGCTTTCAACATGCATCGAGTTTCATTATGGCGCAACTAGCCTATTGAATGGAACATAATAATGGCGAAGGTAGAATTCTGGTACCCTGAAGACCATATATTTCGCTTTGGCTTGGATGAAGTCTATCCGGTTTATGAAGAGTTCTCTACCATATTGGGGATAAATCCCAGTGTTGTGGCGACCATGCCTGGATTTTTTTCGTCCTCTCAAGAGCTGTTAGCAAGACTTCTCCATATTTCTCCCTTGGTGGCTCGATCATTGGTCATGGGAGGAATGCTCTCCCTCTCGGCTGTGCTACATTCTATGCATCTGCAGTATGATTGTGATGCGAGCT
The DNA here is from genome assembly GCA_949130495.1 of Sambucus nigra. Lineage (NCBI taxonomy): Eukaryota > Viridiplantae > Streptophyta > Magnoliopsida > Dipsacales > Adoxaceae > Sambucus > Sambucus nigra. Next base: position 286,114,986 of record OX422209.1, on the reverse strand, counting down.
ACGTGGATCCTTCGTTCTTGTCTTGACTTTAAAATTACTTTTAGTGACTGGGGAATTATTGGTGGACCCACAAATAACATCCATCACTTCATGGATGTTGCATCGACATAATCCTGCAGCGGTAATACTGGCAGAAACTCTGAATGGTCTAGATACCTGGTGGGAAGGCCGTTCTGAATTCCTGAGGGGTAGCCCTGTAATGCTATTCATGTGGCTTTCGAAGAGATTCCATATGGCGGTCCCTCATAAATATCCTTTTGCAGCTGTGCCAAACTTATTTACTTACTACTTTATTAGGATAGGCTTGCATATCGAGAGCTATGAGAACTAGTTTATAGAGCACGGGGCTCAAGGTGTATATTGGTCGGCGCCTTGATGGGTAGAATTGCTTCCCATTCTAGAATTGGGGGAACACCAGTATGTTCGGTTGGTTGGCCTCCGGTAGACATGTTTCTACTTTCCCTGGCGACTCTTGCACCAATGTGGCTGGGATAAGATTATGCCACCTCGAACACTAAACATCTTTCTTATGGAGGATTTGACAGAACATTTGCACATGCGATTGGTCACTCTATGGGACAATCGTCGATCATCGAACCATCCTTCCCAATCCATTGGTAGAGTCTAGCATGTTTCCGGGGACTACGTGAAGTGGTCGTAGAGGAGGGTAGTTGCTAAAATATTGGTTGTGGAGACCTGGCAAAGGTGGTTCGTCATATCTGACACCATGGAAGGAGGTGTTGTTGTTTTCCCTTGGTTGTTCTGGGCTTATCGTTATTTAGATCACCTTCGGCATTTGATTCAGGCATGGGAGGTTTGGGGATCCCAGGATGTAAATGATGATGGGGTTGATTCCTCTGGCAGCTGTAGGTAGGATCCCTAGAGAATTTATTATGAAGCTCGTTTGACGTGTTTGGTTATGTATGGGAATAAATTTGGAAGGGTTGTTTAGGAGTAATTTGGTTTGTTTTTATTTGGGACGTAGGGTTAGGTTGGAAAGGGAAGTTGTTTGACTCCCTATGCTGATGTAATTTTAATTGAATTTTCATCAATAAAATAAAAAAAATTAATTATATTGTTCTACCTCTTAATGAGTTTTTGTATTTGAATTATCTATACCAATCGCTAAGGCATACATAATCCTTTTGTTCATGTAAATGATAAAAATAAATCGTCATTCTCAAGGATAAGAAAAGAATAATATTTTATGAAAAAGAAGGGGGTCATGATCATGTGAAGTGTACGAGCTGCCTACGTACCTCTGGGGTTTTGGAAATTTTTGAGTTTTATTTTTAAACGTAAAAAGATTTTTAGAGGATCAGGACCCATGTAGTTCTGAGTAGAGGGAAATGAAGATTTTTTTTAGAATAGAAGGGAGATGAGAAGATTCGTAGCGCGATGAGATTTTGAACTAAGGGTATAATTTCTTAAGATGGTACAGGTTGAATGGACGGGCCATCTCTTCCCCATAAAGGTCAGTGAGCATATAGGTGGCACCAAATAGGATCTTCTTTATAATGTTGGGGCTGCTCCAATTGGGCTTGAATTTCCCTCCGTGTTCCCAGATGGGCTCTAAAATTTCTTTAAGGGCTAACTCCTCTTGTTGGACACCACGGTCTTTGAATCTTTATTGAATGATCATTCTATTCGGTGATGGTACCCTTGTACATGATACAGAGACTTCGGTCTCCTTTCATTTATGAGTGATAACTCGTTAAGACGGCCTTGATGCCAGTCTTTCCTCACTGACTTTACGTTCAAGCATGACGCGTAGTGAAGGAATTTCTAGCTCAACAGGTATGACTGATTACATGTCGTATACCAAATGTTAAGGGCTAGTTCCAATACAGGTTCGAACTGAAGTCCAGTAGCCCTAGAGGGCATAAGGGATCCAGTCGGCCCAATCTCGATAACTCTCGGTCATCTTACTGATGATGGATTTGAGGTTCTTATTAGCGACTTTAATTGCACCGTTGGTTTGAGGTTGGTAGGTAAAATATTTGTGTCTTTGAATCCCATACTTGTCGACCACTTTTGTGACCTCTGCTTCGAAATGCAACCCGTTATTTGGCACTAGCTCATGCAGTAAACCCATATTGATAGACGATATTTCTTTGGATGAACTTGGACACCGTTTTGGCATTTAGAACTGTGTATGATTTGGCTTCGACCCCTTTAGTGAAGTAATCAATGGAAACCAATATGAATTCATGCCCGTTGGAGGCTTTGGGTGTAACTTTCTAGATGATATCGCAGCCCCATGTGGAGAATGGCCAGGGAGAAGTCATGTTGTACAATTCTCGTGGAGGCAAGTGCTAAAGGTTGGAAAACTGTTGGCATTTAAGACATCTTCAAAGATAGGCAGTGCAATCTTGAACATGGTAGTCCAGTAGTAACCCTGTCAAATGATTTTCTTAGCAAGCATATGGCCATTCACGTGGGGTCCGTACTCTTTGTTGTGGATTTTTTGCATCATCTGCTTAATGTCAGCCCCTGCGATGTAGTGTAAATGGGTTCCATCGAAATTTCTCTTGAATAGTTCTTTATCGCAAATAATGTACTGGGCAGTCAGTTTGTGGAGGGTTAATCGGTCTTTCTTGTTAGAATCTTACGAATACCTACCATGCCTGAGGAGGTGCCAAATATCATAGAACCAGCAATCATGATCTTCTTCTATGACTAGCTCAATGTGCTAGCAGTGGGTTGGTTTAACTTGCTTTCGGACTAGAGAGGGGGCCATTGATATTCCTTAAGGTATGTCAACCATGGAGGCTAAGGTAGCAAGGGCATCGGCTAGGTTATTCTTTGCTTGGGGTAGGTAATGGAAAGTTATATCTTGGAATTAGGAGGTCAGCTCTTCTAGGTGGGCATGGAAGGGTAAGAGTTTTTCATCCTTGACTTTCCATCTTCTGAGTACTTAACTGATGATGAGGGTTGAATCCCCACAGACATATAGGTATCAAATTACTTTCTTGAGAGTGACTTTTAGGCCTACCGTGTATACCTCGTATTTAGGCATGTTATTGGTGCAAGGAAATTCTAGTTTGATGGAAATGGGAGTATGAGAGTCATCAGGGGAAACTAAGAGTATCCCAATGTCGTATCCTTTCTTGTTAGCGGTGCCGTCAAAGAACATTTTCTGTTGGAGTTATTCTTGGGAGTTACAAAGGATATTCTTATTCGAGAATTCAAAAATCCAAACATAGATTTCCTCCATACGATACTCGACGAGATAGCTAGAGATGGCTTTTCTTTTTATGGACATTTGCATGACATACACAATATCATATTCGGCTAGAAACATCAACCGTCGGGCCATTCTGATGGACATGGCAGGCTTTTTGAGTAGGTACTTTATGGGATCCATTCGGGAAACAAGTTTGATGGGAAACGCGAGCATGTAGTGCCATAGTTTTTGGGTGACCTGGACAAGGGCGACACATGCCTTGGTAGTGTAGTTAACTTCGTACCCGGCTACCTTGTGACTGATGTAGTAAATGGATCTCTCTTTGTAGGACTCTTCAAGTTATTGGGCTAACAGAGCCCCAGCTCCAGTATCTGTTACGATTAGGTAAAGGAGTAGGGGAAGACCAAGTTGTAGTGGCATGGATATCGAAGGTCATGTTAGGTATTAGTTGATTTGGTCAAAGTCTTCTTGATAAGATTTGTTCCAAACCTTAGTGGAATCCTTTCGAATAAGTTTAAAGATGGGCTCACAAATAAAGGTCAACTGGTTGATGAACTAGCTGATATACTGTAATTTTCTAAGGAATCCCCAAATTTCTTTCTCCATTTGGGGTGGTGGCATTTCTTGTATGGATTTCAGTTTAGCAAGATCTGTTTTTTTTCGTTTCTCACTAACCATGAATCCCAAGAGATTTCCTTTGGTAATCCCAAAAACACATTTATGTGGGTTAAGTCGCATCTGGCATTGCCGTAGTCGATTGAAGAACTTTCAAAGAGCGAGAAAATGACCTTCCATAGTCTTTGACTTGATAATCATATCATCCAAGTATACCTCTAACTTCTTTATGTATCAGATCAGGTAAGATGGTTGTGGCAACCCTCTGGTAGGTAGCCCCTCTGGTTTTTAAACCAAATGGCATGACGGTGTAGCAAAAGGTTACCTAAGGGGTGATGAATGCAACTTTGTCTTGATGATCTGAGTGCATCTTGATCTGATTATATCCGTCAAACCCATCAACAAATGACTTAAGAGCATGACTAGCTGTATTGTTCACAATCATGCCGATATCGGGTAGTGGGTAATTATCCTTTGGAGAGGCCTTATTCAACTCTCAGTAGTTAATGCACATGTGAACCTTTCCTTCGGATTTCAGCACGGGTACGATATTGGCTATCCATGTGGGATATTCAATCACATTAATGAATCCCACATTCAAATGTTGGACCACTTCTTCCTTAACCTTGAGCGACCATTTTGTGAGGAGCTTTCGCCGTTTCTGCTTAACCAGTTTGCATTCTGGGATAGTTGGAATCTTATGTCGAGCAATCTCAAGATCAATGCCATGCATTTCATCATAGGACCGTGTGAAGACATCCATAAATTCTTTCAATAATTCCTTAAGTTGCGTGCGCTTATGCTCGTCAAGGGTAGACCATATCCTCATCTCATGCATTTGGCTACTAGAATCGAGACTAATTACTATAGTTTCATCTTCATTAACTTGAATGCGGTTATGTTGTTTTTTTATTAACCTTATTAAGATCAGTTAAGTATTGTTCATTTACAAAATCATCATCATCAAGAGTTCGATTAGAATCAAGACAATTAATGTAAGGTACAGTAAGATACTCAAAATCTTTATTTATTTCATTATTAGGAAAAACAACATTGAGAACCTCATCAAAGGAGGTCTCGATTACATCATAATAAGGATGAACAGCAAAAGAAGAGGAAATGGGATAAATATCAGAGTTGAGTTGTATTTCAGCAAGCAAAACTAGTACAGTATGCCAGTTAAGGAGATATATATGAGTAGCTTTTATCAATGAGTGGTCGCACATGATGCTGGAAGTTTCGACCCATGAGTAGTTGTCTTGGAAAAATATCTCCATTCCAGGCTTCATCTTCTTGTCCACATGATCATACCACGATTTGGGAAAGCTGCAAAATTAGAAATCTTCACCCTCTTTGATGAATCTTCCGTTTAAGGAATATCTTGAGACGGTTTTGGTGCTTTCTAGCCTTGTCTGCAGTTGAGGTTGGTGGAGCATTTTGAGTTCTTATGTTGATGGTTGATGATCCAAGCCACAAGGAAGAAAATACTTATTCAATACTATGGGTTTAAGTATCCCCTATTGTCGTCATCCCAGCCCCAGTCCGGACATGAAGTGTATGTTCTTGAACATCTGGATCACATTGACGTTATTATTAGGGTTATGCTTTGGACAAACCCTATTTTTGAAATCTTCCCCTTCAGGTAGTTGAAGCGGTTCGACTCGAAAACCTGATAGAAGCATATCATTTTCACCATGTTGTATCTCTAGTACCGAATTTTTGGTTCTTGCATTCTCGACATTATCATCATCGCCCAAGAGAGTGATGACCTACCCATTGGATAAGAACTTTTGTTTCTGATGGAGGGAAGAAGACACACCCTTGATACTATGGATCCATGGTCGTCCAAGCAACAGATTAAAAAATTCGGGATATCGATGACTTGGAATTCAACAATGGGATTTATAGGGCCAACCCCTATTATAAGCTTTATGGATCCCATCACTTCTCGACGAGTATTATCATAAGCACACACCATGGTAGAAGTTGGATCAAAGTCTTTTTCTTTCAGTCCCAATCAATCGAGGGTTCTTAACGGGAAAATATTAAGAGTTGATCCATTATCGACAAGCGAAAGTGGGACAGTCTTTCCCCTGACTTCGACAGAGATATTAAAATCATAGTTATGATTTGGTCCAATGTTAGGGATTTCTTCTTCGGAGAAAGAGAGCATTCTAGTAGAGGTTAGGGATCCGACCAGATTCACTACTTCTACTAGCGTAGTGGAAGGAGGGACGGTGGGATCAGTAAGTAGTTTGATCAAGTTATTCTGGTGTAGCTGGGAAGATATAAAGAGTCCCCACAGAGTGATGTTACCTAAGGTTTTCTTCAACTGATCGAGGATCTTTCTCTTCTCGAGGGTCATGTTTGGCATAGGAAGATTCTCAACACCTTTTCCTCTATCAATCGTTGATGATTTCCGGTTTAGAACCTAGTAATGCCTCCCTGATCTAGTCATATGGCTCAGAAAAGAGAAAAAAACAAAAAACATGTTTCCTCATCTAACTCAGGTTATTCAACCACCTTGTTGATTTCTCCTAGCATCTCCTCAAACTTTATCATTCCACATATGTCGACTATTGGGCTAGTCTTTTTTGGGCTTTGCTCTTCATCTGAACTATCGAATTCGTCCCCCATCTAGTGGCAACGACATCATCTTTCCATGAAAAATTAATGCACTCCATAACCTCAATGGCTTCTTCATATAGATCATCTCATTCGATGGGGAGATGCATAAGTGAAGGGAGCAGGCGCCCTGATAGTTTTAAAGCATCAAGTAGCTCGAAAATACTACAAATTTCACCGGTTGGTCGAAATAAGTCTGCCATGATATGGACCACATCATCTAAAATGACTTCATCGGTAGGTACTACCAAATTATCTGACTCTCGAGCCTACTTTCGAGCTTTTAAGAATAGTGCAGTGAATTTTTGGCAGTCAATGGTCATCTTGGAGGGCAATTTCAACCCAAACTCTAGGAGATGGTTTAATACTGCTGATAATTCCATATCTTTTCCTCTGAAACAGGTGCGAATAGAAATGTATGCTCTAGTAAGAATTTCTAGAGACTGGTCAATAAAATAGATAGGATGAAGGAGAAAATATGGGCAAACTTGGAGGGATTTAGGGGAATATATGGGTATGATGGGTTATTTACTGGGTATGGTCTGGGTAGATGGATCAAGTTTTGTGTCTTTTTCCAGGAAAATGACATTTGTATGAATTGGGAGTGGATTGTGGGTAGTATTTGGTTTAGGATTGGCTGGTGTGGTGATAATACACCGATTAATTAGACCTTAGGTTACATTTCGAAGGTGGAAACACTGATCAGTGGTATGGCCAGCACTGTGGTGAAAATCACAATGAGTGTCTGGTTTGAAATTTTTAGCAAGTGGTTTTGGTAATGGACAAGGGTCCAACGGCTTAGTAATATTTCGGGTTGAAAGGGACTGGTAAATTTTGGAGAGGGGAGCGTGAAGCTCGGCATATTCCTTTTTTACTGGGTTAGGGAGGCTTTTTGGTGCCCATGAAGTGGCAGGCTGAAACATGTTATTGATGGTTGAAACTGCGATATTGGCGATCTTTTTATACTTTTTTGGAGTGAACTATTCGGATTATTTCTTCGGTTAAACTTTTGTCTTGGCAAGACTTTCTTCGATCTCTACTCGTGCTTCTCAGAGGGCACAGAAATGAGAGTAGTACCGTCCTCCCATTATCGATCAAACATGGGGTAATAAATTCTTCTTCACAATACTAACTTGCTCCTCTTCGAAAGGTTGGTTGGTCATGATGGTTGCTTTCTCTCTCCACCTTGCTATGAAGTTACTGACTGATTCCCTAGGGTTTTGTTTGAGAAGTTCTAAATCACGATGGGTAACCTCCAACTCTTTGTTATACTTTACTGTGACCTGAATTTGCGGGCAACGTCCTACCAACTGCAGATTCTAGACTCCTACAGATATAAGAACCAGCGGTGAGCGTTGTCTGTCAAAGTCTATTGGAATATTTGGGCAGCCATTATTTCCTCGGAAGCACCTCGAAGAGTCAAGGCTAGGTGGTAACTTCGGAGATGAACAATTGGGGGTCAACTACCCCCGAACTTCCCAATATTGGGCATCTTGAACTTTTTCGATAGCCTTGCTTTATGATAGGGAGACATATGGGTGTAATCCATGTAGTTACTAGAGATTCGAACTTGGTTGAACGTTTTGGTCGAAATCTTAAGGTCTTCCTTGATATTGTTCATTCATTTCTGGATGAATGGCCATATCTTCATTTATTTCTGGATGAATGGCCACCTTGTTGTTTTTTCCCAACTGATCTTCGAAGGATATCATATTGCACAAACTCTCTATTAGACTAGTGCCTTCCTGACTGGGCTCATCATCTGAGATGTCAAAGTTATCTCCTCATCCGGTGGATACTGTATCCTCTTGCCAAGCGAAGTCAATGCATTTAATGAGCTCGACGGCTTCATTGTACAAATCTTCCCACTCAATGGGAAGGTTCAAGAGTGAAGAGACCAACCGTCCCTCAAGCTTAAAGCGGTGAGTAGCTCATCAATACTATAAATTTCACTACTTTGTCGAAATGCATTAGACATAATATTCAATACGTCATCTAGATTGACTTCATTAATGGGTACTACCCAATTATTTTACTCCCGATCCCATTTTCAGGCTTCCATGAACAATCCACTAAATTTACGACAACCGAAGGTCATCTCTGCGATCAATTTTAGCCCAAACTTCACGAATTGGTTAAGTACAACAGGTAATTCAATATCCTTTCCTTCAGAATGAGTACGGAAGGAAATACAAGCCCTTATGAGGAGTGACAAAGCTTGGTCAGTGAAGTAGGTAGAGCATATGAGAAAACATGGGGAAACTTTGAGCGGTTTGGGTGAAATTATGGGTATGATGGGTGCTTTATTGGGCACAATCTGAGTAAATGGATCAAAGTATGGGTCATTCTCTCTAAAGATGGCATTTGTGTGGGTTTGAAGTGGGTTATAAGTGGTATTGGAGTTAGGATTGGCTGGTAGGGCAATGATACCCTGATCAATCAAACCTTGGATCATATTCCAAAGATAGAAGCACTGGTTCGGTAGTATGGCTGGCAGAGTGGCGGAAATCACAACGGGCATTAGCTTTGAAATTTTTAGGGAGTGGATTTGGTAGTGGAGGAGGGTCTAAGGGTTTGATGAGGTTTCAACTCAGCAGGGCTTATTAGACTTTTGACATGGGAGGATAGAGCTCAGTGTATTTTTTTAGTAGGGTTAAGGTAACTATTCGGTGCCCAAGTGGTAGCAGGTTAGGAAAGGTTAGTGATGGTTGAGACTATGGCGCTGACGGGCTTCTCATATTTTCGGGGAGTGAAATATCCGATTACTTTTGTCTGTTTAAATTCGACTTTGGCAATGCCTTCCTCAATTTCTACACCATCTTCTCAGAGGGCTCGGAAGTGTGGGTAATATTTTCCTCCCATTATGCTCGAATATGCAACAAGAAGTTCTTCTTCACGATACTGACTTATTCCTCCTCGGAGGGTCTGTTAGTCATGGTAGTAGCTTTCTTTCTCCACCTTCTTATGAAGCTACTAACTATTTCCTCGGGGTTCTACTTAAGAAGCTCTAGATCTTGGAGTGTAACCTCTATTTCCTCATTGTACTTGTACTGTGACTTGAATTCTTGGGCGACACCCTCCCAACTACGGATTCTGGATTCTTTTAGGGACATAAACTAATGAAGGGTGCTCTTTCAAGGTCTATTGGAACATATGGGCCATTATATCTTGAGAGGCACCAAGGAATGTCATGGCTCGGTGATAACTTAGATGATGAAAAATTTGGGATCGACTTCCCCCAAACTTCTTGATGTATGGAATCTTGAACTTCTCTAATAGTTTGGCTTTGAGATAGGGAGACATATGGGTGTATTACATGTAGTTCCCGAATACCATGACCTAGTCAAACTTTTTTTACAACAACTTAATGTCTTCCTTGACCTCATTCAATTCCTCCTCCTTAGGATCTGTGGGTACTGGTAAGTTAGCCCATGGTTGGGCAAGGTTCAGGATAGGGAGTTGAGCTGGCAATGGTGCATTGGTAGGCAGGGTGCGCGGAGCAAGTTGATACTCTTCTGGGACCAAATAAGCTCGGGAATGGTTGGACCCAAAAGATGAGGAAAGAGAACCTCGAGTTCTTCAAGAATCTGGGTCTGGTGATGATGTATCTCATGAACCTCGGTTTAAAGTTTATCAATCTTGGCACTAAATTTGGCCAAGATGCTCATCAGATCGAACTGCACATTCGGCGCTTGGTCGTTGTACTCCATGAAGAGCACGTAAAGGTAAATCCCAAACTCGAATGAGTTAGCAGAAGAACGGACGGATTTTTGGGGCGGTTTGATGAAAGATCGAAGCAAGTAGGGATCTAGGCTAAAGTCAGGTATGCAATCGACTTGAGAGGGAAAACAATTCGAGTTTATTTTCAAAAGAGGGAGGGAGAAAATTTTGGGTATTTCAAAGGGAGGAGAAAAAATGTTTTTGGTATTTTTGGAAGAGGAGGGAGAATGGAGAGAAATTCCATCATTATTATTATCAATGATATCATTAGGTTCCCAGTTGTATTAGGTTTGCCTAAATGCAGACAAAATATCGGACAGGACCCAAGCCTGAGAAAATAGGGTTTGAACATATATGTAAAATACGATTGGACTTGTTTTTAGGCTCATGGATAGGGTGCTGTTTTGAAAAAAGGAAAAATCGCACAAAAATTCGAGCGGTATGCCAACTCGAAATTTCAACAAAGTTTCGCATGATAACAAACTAATTATGAGTGTCCTAGGTTTGACATCTATATGAGGTTTATGAAATTGTTGGATTAGTAGAAGGGTTCCTCCCTTTGGCATGACTTTCATGATATACCTCTTACCTACAAGGGAAATCATTCATCGGTACGTGTGGATAAGCCATTTGATATAACTGAGTATATGCGAATTGACTCATTATATACCTCGTGGGGACAGTACATGTGAGAGAGAATTTGATATACTCGATGTACATGAATGAGTTCCCTGCTATATACCTCCCGTCGTGAGTTTGGCCAAGCGATACGATGCGGGAGGAACCATTCGATATAAATTGAATGTACAAAGCCAATGGAAGGTGAGAGTCATATCGCTTAGGCTAACTGTGACCCACAAGTTCAGTGCCAATTAAAAAGTGACCCCCCGAGTATGGGCCAAAATTTTAGTCAAAAGGCATCCCTTGGTCATGTAGTGTGCAAAAATGCATGAGTCTTAATTAACATATTATGAAAAGAGAGTATTTTCTATCATTTTTTATTTTCATGATGAGTAAAGGGAATGCTACACTAAATGGGGAGCATATACAAGTATATCTAGCATGAAAACTATACTATACATCGACATATGTGAGTGAGTATGTGACATGGGAGTATATGCAAGTGAGTGTGTGTGGTAGTGAACCTATACATGGATCAAATACAAGTGGTGTGTGACATGTGGGTATATATACAAGTGTAGAAAGTGTGTTTGTGTGCTAGTGAAGCCTAAGCATGGATATTCTAAGTGGTGTGTGAATTATGTCAGTGTAACGTGAAACTAAGTGCAAGTGTGTGAAGTGTACATGGAGAGTATAAACAAATGTGTGAAGTGTATAAGTGAGTGGAAAGTGATATAAAAATGAGTGAGATATATACAAAAAGGTAAAAAAAAGGAGAAAAGGGAACATACAGGTAGGTACATATGCACACGTGCAAAAAAAAAATAACGCCCATGCAAAAATAGAGACTAATCCTCTTATAGAATTACTCCGTGGAGTCGCCACTATAAGAATCCCGAGGTTAGGGAGTCGGGGTCTCCAGAGGTGTATCCCTCCTTCCTTCCCCCTCTTACTTTTTTGGCATGCGCGCGGGGTTGTGTCCTTTATGGGGGGCGCTCCGTCATCGTCGATGTGGGATGGTATGTAGAGATAGAGTCGCCAACCTATTTTGCACAAACTGACAAATGAAATATTTTTGCCTCGAGAGAAAGGCATCAAGGACAATAATGATTCTTGCATAACCAAGTAGTTCAAATGTCTGGGGACTAAGTTACGGGATAGGAAGGTGTTAGGCACCCATCCCGTCCTTTCGGTCACTCATGGGCACGTGTTAATCTTCTCATGTAGAACTCCGTGATATGTGTGCTTATGCGCATAATATAGATGGAAAACGGAATCGCTCGACTCGCGCCGTACATAAAGGTGGAGTGAGGTCATCCTTAGGAGTGTTCACAAAATAGTAATAAAAAATATGGTGTAAGTGTTTGTCAATTTACAAATTGTTGTAAAGGAACGATTGCGTATATCGGACAAGACATAAGCATTTAAGCATATAAAATGTCTATATCATGAATATATGTGAATAGAGTAACAAAGGTAGGTGGGAGGACTCGAGTCGAGGGATTCACCCAAGATTCCTACGTGGCATGGGAGCATCAAAGTCCACGTAGTTCGAAAATAATATGAGATGGGGTTTAACCCATAAATCCAACCGGGGACTTTATTATATGTGTGTGTGTAGAAAAAGGTGTTTTAGTGTGAGAAAGTGTGATGAGAAATCCCCCTTTTGGAATTTACAAGTGAACTCTTTTTTCTTATTTTTTGATTTTTCTATGAAAATAAAGTATGTGTGAATACTAATAATAAAACATAGAATTAATATGTGTGATGTAATAAAATAAAACACTAAAGCAAAAATGAAGTAACTGGTGCCAAATAAGAGAAATTAAAGACAGAGAGGAAGAAATTAACCTCCTTATGATGACTTGAAGTAGATATTCCTTATAGATGTACTGACCTCAAGGTGAAGTGATGGTAGTTTATGGAGGTGGGTGGGATTTTACTCAAAAGAGTACGAAAATGATGGAAGGAATGTGGGATATGGGCTTTTTAGGAAAGAATATCTCTAAATTCGAGGGAATTCTCTCTAAATTGCTAAGAGGGATGTTCAGGGGTGCCTGAGGTGTGTCTTTTAAAGTGAGGTCGTGGACTCTATTTCTAGGTACTAGATTTTCCTATCAGCGTAGAATTTTAGACACACTGGCGATAGGCACTGTCGTGGGGTTGCCATTCGGCAGTTTGAGACAGTTTTTCTGAAAAAATGGTTGTAAAATGTGAATTGTAAGTCAGAATCATGCATGGGGCAGACCATTAGAAAAATTATTTAGATCCCTTCAATAATCCATTGAGACACTCACGGATTTGGGAGTTTACTGAGGTCAAACAGGGCCCGAATGCGCTCGTTCATCACTAGACACGAAATTCTCAAAGAAAACTAGATCATTCTTTCAAAAAATAAGTCAGAATCATGCACGGGACTGACCACTGGAAAGGGTATTTAGAGACCTTCGAAGATCCATTCATTCATGTTCGATTCGAAGAATTGACCTTGGTCATACGGGGTCCGAAAGCATCCGGTGACCCTTTAGAGTAAAATGGATTGTTCATCCGTACCGTAAGGTTGATTTGTGTATGTAGCAGACCGTTGGAAAGGGGATTCAGATCCCTTCGTAGATTCATTCGGTCCCAATCGAGCTGAAGAGTTGACAGGAGTCAAACGGAGCTCGAGAGCGCCTAATGGCCTCCCGATCAGTTTTCGGAGTAAAATGGATCGTTCGTCCAAACTGTAAGTCCCATTTATACATGGGGTGGACAGTTGGAAAGGGGATTCAGAGACTTTAAAAGATCCATTGAGCTCACGCTCAGGCAAGGAACTTGATTGGGGATCAAAACGGGGCCTAGAAGCACCTAGCGACCTCCATATCAATTTTCGATAGTAAAATGGATCGTTCGTTTGAATAATAAGTCCGATTATTGCACGGGATGAACTGTTGGAAAGGGTATTCAGATCCCTTCGAAGATTCATTAATCTTTTGCTCAAGAAAGAAATTTAATCTGAGTCAAACGGGGCCCAGGAGCGCTCGGTGGCCTCTAGATTAGTACTCGACGTATGACCTAGGGTTAGGGACCTAAGGAGGTGCTTAAAAGGGTCCTAGTATGGGGTTTCTACAAGCCTACTAATACACTGTGGAAAGACCTTCTTTTTGAAGGTGCTCTAATTAGAAAGTCCTCAAAGTATTCATGTCAAAAGGAAACATGGTCATTTGCGCAATAAAGTATGTAACCTTTGGATCACGGTGAGCTGAATTAGTAGAGGTGACCATCTCTTTACTTTGTGTAAGGAAATATCTCAAGGGTGTGCCTTGGATGTGGTTATTGGGGCATCCTTTGATGACCCTAATATTGAGAATGGATGACCATGTCAGCCTTATGTCGGCGGTGGGAATGGGACATCAACATTAGGAATAGACATATCGATCTCCCTCTTTTTAACATATTCATCTTGCTTATCCCTCTCTTTCTACTTTTCCATCTCACGAGATTTTTTCTCCCTGAGTTTGATTACCCTTTTCTTTGTGCCAATTGTGCCTTAGGCATCTTGATTAGCTTAATCGCCCTATTTTGTCAGATCGGGTATGACAGCCTCTATATCCATTTTTTATCTTGGACGATTAATCGCCTCTTTAAGATTATCTGGAAGAGGATAAAGGTAAAGTAATTTAGTTGAAAGTTCTCTTCTTCAACTTCTTCCTAAAGGCAACCAAAAACGCCAACCTCTTCGCATGAAAAAAGAGGGTTAAGATTGTCAAAGGGAGGATCTATTTGTGCAACTTAATCTTTTTTTTCCAATTCTCATTCTTCTTCCATCTCTTATCCTTCTTATTCCTCCTAGTTTTCACCATAGTCAGTGGATACGACGTAAATGTAACACCCCGCCCGCCTGGGAAGAGCGGAGTGGGGCGCCACTATCGATAAAACTAAACAAATATGCAAATATCAAGGTATAGAGCATCTAAAATAATCCCACAATAATATAAATCCACTAATCTCAATAGTCAAAATTAAATACAATAATTGTCTCTCGAAATAAAATAAATCACCAATGCCCTATACAACACAATAAAATAATACAAATCTTTCAAAAAATACTCTTCCCAAAATAATCCACGCTAAAATCATCCCAATTGGTCCATGGCGCTTAAATCCACGCTAACCTGCCAACTAACAGAAAATATGGGGAGGTACACAATACGACAGGAAAGATGCTCAACAAATATATTAACGATGAATAAAGCGCAACAACACGAGTACGAATATTCAAATTAATCTCATAAGCATTTACCAATAGATTTCTCAACAACACATTAACTAGGTCACCGGGCCTCACCCCATCCACATATGCTTTATCAAGTCATAGCCTCGGGAAGCAAGAATTTTGGCAGGTGCCCAACATCCGCGCCATATTAAAATCTCATGACAACGTGCTTAACAACAACATGAATAATACCACATGAATCAAAATAATTCAACAATTATTTTTACAGATTTCAATGAATTTATCAATTCAAATATGAGTTCAATTAATATGAAATCAAGGGAATAAACTCTCGAGAGATTTAAAGGAGCATATTTTGTAAAATCCCATACCTCAAAATCATCATATGAATCATCATATAAATTCATCTTCAAAATCTGATCGCACCATTACGTTTCTCTCGCGAAAATAAGCAAATCATGTTCTAGCGCCAACACGAGATAACCCCAAATAGTCTTATTTTAACAACTCAGAAAAATCATCTCCAAATATTATTCGAATCGCTGATCCAACTTCATATTTGGATTCTATAAGAAAAATTGAGTCAGGTATGTGTTTTGAGTTTTTCTCAAATCTCATTCGAATGGACTCAAAAAGAAGATTTAAATAATCCAAATTGGCTCTTCTCATTCCACTCGTTTTTGCCTCTTTGGATTTCATTTTTGGCCTCTCTTTTTCATCTTCCTTTCCTTATAATCACCCATAATATTCCTTATATAACCCCTCTCTCAAACCCTAGTTGGAGCCTAAGCTTTGGATTCTACACGAAAAATTGAGTCAGGTATGCGTTTTGAGTTTTTCTCAAATCTCATTCGAATGTACTCAAAAAGAAGATCTAAACATTCCAAATTGGCCCTTCTCATTCCACTCGTTTTTGCCTCTTTTAATTTTATTTTTGGCATCTCTTTTTCATCTCCCTTTCCTTATAATCACCCATAATATTCCTTATACAACCCCTCTCTCAAACCCTCGCTTGGAGCCTTTAATTCAAAATTGTCAACTTTACATATTTAAACCATTACAAAATGTCCAAAAGCCAATTAAATTTGAATTTAAATATTCGATTCATTTCAAATAAAAATAAATATAATATCAATATCCCGATTAATAAAATAATAATATTATTAAAATTTAATACCATATTCATAAATAAAGCCCTCAAAATTACGGGGTATTACATACTTCTCCCCTTGAAAAGGAATTTCATCCTCGAAATTCGACGAAACATAACGCTAAAAAAAATGCTACTCGATTCTATTTCCCAAAAACCACACACTAAAGTCCTCAAATTAATTCTAAAAATCCTCACCACGACGCTTAACACATCCTCAAAATTTTTTATCTCCAAAGAAAATATGTCTAACCCGCATATTGGACCCAAAACCCAAGACCCGAGGGTTGTCGTATACCTAAGCTCTGATACCCTCTGTCACACCCCGTCCGCCTGGAAAGAGCGGAGCGCCACTATCAATAAAACTAACCAAATCAGTAAATATTAAGGTATAGAGCATCTAAAAGAATCCCACAATAATATAAATCCGCTAATCTCAATAGTCAAATTTAAATACAATAATTGTCTCTCGAAATAATATAAATCACCAATGCTCTATACAACACAATAAAATAATGCAAATCTTCCAAAAAATATTCTTCCCAAAATAATCCACGCTAAAATCATCCCAATTGGTCCATAGCGCTCAAATCCACGCTAACCTGCCAACTAAAAGAAAATATGGGGAAGTACACAATACGA
This sequence comes from Sambucus nigra, assembly GCA_949130495.1. Taxonomy (NCBI): domain Eukaryota; kingdom Viridiplantae; phylum Streptophyta; class Magnoliopsida; order Dipsacales; family Adoxaceae; genus Sambucus; species Sambucus nigra. The sequence continues at coordinate 286,098,210 of OX422209.1, read as the reverse complement.
CAGGAAAGATGCTCAACAAATATATTAACGATGAATAAAGCGTAACAACACGAGTACGAATATTCAAATTAATCTCATAAGCATTTATCAATAAATTTCTCAACAACACATTAACTGGATCACCAGGCCTCACCCCATCCACATATGCTTTATCAAGTCATAGCCCCGGGAAGCAAGAATTTTGGCGGGTGCCCAACATTCGTGCCCTATTAAAACCTCATGACAACGTGCTCAACAAAAACATGAATAATACCACATGATTCAAAATAATTGAACAATTATTTTTCCAGATTTCAATGAATTTATCAATTCAAATATGAGTTCAATTAATATGAAATCAATGGAATAAACTCTCGAGAGATTTAAAGGAGCGTATTTTGTAAAACCCCATACCTCAAAATCATCATATGAATCATCACATAAATTCAGCTTCAAAATCTGATCGCACCATTACTTTCCTCTCGCGAAAATAAGCAAATCATGTTCTAGCGCCAACACGAGATAACCCCAAATAGTCATATTTTAACAACTCAGAAAAATCAGCTCCAAATATTATTCGAATCGCTGATCCGACTTCATATTTGGATTCTATACGAAAAATTGAGTCAGGTATGTGTTTTGAGTTTTTCTCAAATCTCATTCGAATGGACTCAAAAAGAAGATTTAAACATTCCAAATTGGCTCTTCTCATTCCACTTGTTTTTGCCTCTTTGGATTTCGTTTTTGGCCTCTCTTTTTCATCTTCCTTTCCTTATAATCACCCATAATATTCCTTATATAACCCCTCTCTCAAACCCTAGCTTGTAGCCTAAGCTAATGCATATTACTATATTGCCCTTTAATTCAAAATTGTCAACTTTACATATTTACACCATTACAAAATTTCCAAAAGCCAATTAAATTTGAATTTAAATATTCGATTCATTTCAAATAAAAATAAATATAATATCAATATCCCGATTACTAAAATAATAATATTATTAAAATTATATACCATATTCATAAATTAAGCCCTCAAAATTACGGGGTATTACAGTAAATAGGATCAAATTTCCCAAAGTAGACATAACTGGAAGCTTTGTTTGGAATTGGGGTGCTAGTCAGAATATAGGGGCCATCAACCATGGTGTAATCGTCAACCATTACCTATGGGATCTTTATAAGGTTGTTGGAAGAGGTAACAACGAGGTCATAGTTAAGTAGTATGTGGGCTGCTCTTTAATATGGGCTCACACCAATTGGATTTCTCCTCCAAATGATCCTAATGTCTCACAAAATGACTTCGAAATCTTGAGGTTTTCAACTGCGATGACGATCTGCACACAAGACAAGTCGATCAGTAGCAGAACGAAAAATATGGTTCAATTAAAAATAGTTGATAAACTATCAAGAGATTTGGCCAATGCAATAACATGGAGACCTATGTATTGGGCAACCATGTAACCAGACTACATGGCTTATTCCTAGCTTGGAAGTGGTACACATCGGACCTAGGAAAATTTCTCACATTATAACATTATATAATCTCATTCAAACCAAGGATGGTCCTATAAATTTAATTTAAGGCAACTATATCCATAATAATTCAGTTGATGCTACCATTTTCCCGGATTGGGAGTATTCCATAGATCAGAGTATTTCCACCAGCAATGCGTGAAGGGGAAAATGAACTCCCCCTTCAATTATGGAAACCATCATACAAGAAACTTCTTCATTAATTCGAAAGGTATCCCCCTCCGATGACGAATTCCTAATGTAGACGTTGTCTGGTATTAAGTATTTTCTAGAAAAGTCTTAAAAATCATTCTCTGAAAACATTTCATACTTTCTCAAGTGCCTAGACATGGCAAGAGGGTATAATGAAAGAGAAGATGAAGAAAATAAAGAATGAATAAAGATCTAGATTTTGAGAATTTTAGAGAGAGAGAACGTAACAGGAGTATACCATAGAAATGAATGGAATAGTAAAGGTATACGTCTTCTCTAAGGCATCATACCTTTTGTTGCCAAAGGAAATGGAACTACGGCTATATATTGGGCAGAAATCCCTGCATAGTTGAACATAGGCCACACGCTCACGCGTAATCATTTCCTTGGGCGAATCACTAGCAGCACACGAAACCTTAAATGTGGGGATTGTGCGCGTCATAATTGAATTATTACACTCCCACTCACTTGAATGGGTACGTGTGGAGCTATCAGTAACGTTTGAGAAAACACATGTCCAATTAAATAGTAAGATTAAGACGACTTGATCTAAAAAACTGATTACCCAAATCTTGGGGCAATTGAAAGGAGATGTGGTCGATCACCCCACGTGGATCGACACGTGGCATCCAAGTGTCAATAGGGAACAGTCAGTCAAACATCAAGTAAGAGATAACTCATATGCTAGTAAGATCATAATGCAATGCAGATGATTAATCCTAATACAACTCTACCAACCAGAGATAAGATCAAAGTAGAGAGACCTAGATTTGTGGGAACCTTGTACCTATAAATAAGGGTAATTGCACCTTATTTTGAGATATTGTTTTGTATTTTTCTCAAAACGACTTGGACTCTCACCAAGCAACACTGGAACTTCAATCGTATATTGTTATTCCAAGTAATATACAACTATTCCCCTTCCCATGGACGTGGGTAGGACAATCTGTCGAACCACGTATATACAGTGTCGTTTATTTTACAATATTCATATTATTGAGGCTTATTCATAATTTTGCACTTATTATGGGTTTCATATCCCCTAATATATATATATATATATATATTTCCACAAAAATCAACTATAAGAATAAAAATAATCCCCATTACTCATTGAAAACCCCTGTTGTAGCACTAAGAAAACCTAAAAGCCCTAACAATTGAAATACTGAAAAACGGTTTTGGAAATTTATAGGATAAATAAATGGATTAATATTGGAATAAAATAGATAAGTTGAAAGGGTTACCTAACAATGGAATATCAAAGAAAACATCACTTGAGCTCACCAAGATTGGCCTAAAATCGTCGCAGAAAAAACTTTGTTGGAATGGTTATGGAGAAAGGTTTCTAAAGAGAAAATGTCTATGTGAATGGCAATGGAGAATTGGTTTTCATGGGGGAAAGTAGACGAATTAAGAAAGGGAAATACTCATTTCTCATAAGGATCAAGTCGTAAGATCCCAAGGTACGCACATCTGTAGGCCCCATGCCCAACAAATACACGTGGGGAAATCCCCAAATGCTACCTTGACTTGACTATATGCTCAACCAATGGATGTCGTATGTCATATTCCTACTGGATGTTTCAGACAAAGGAATGAACTTGCAGATGGCGTGCTCTTACACCCCAATATTATTTATCTGTAACCTATTAGACCACCTCAAAGACAACCCGACAAGCCTAACCGACCCTCTTTGAGGACAATAAAATTTTTATTAATTGATTAAATGAATGAAGATCTATGGAAATTGATATGGGAATGTTGGATATATGCCACACCACATCGTAGGGTCGTCTTACTTTGCCTTACCTCAGCTTCACATGTCATGCATAGGACTTATAGAGGCATAACCCTTTTAGCCTACTAAACTGATGTATATCTACATGTAATATTACTACACCAAATCTTCATATTATAATAATAAAATCCACTCCCCCTCAACCTAAGTCATCCTTAGCCTCAAATATATTGATAGCAAGAGGACGACACGTGTGTTAATGGCATATTGGATTCTCACAAGGGATAATATATTTTGGAACACTACATCACGTGGTAATAGATTCCATTCATCGTAACTTCACATCTTATTGGTCCACGCTCAACATGTTATAACAATCACATGGGATAGGTGTGTGCCTCCTAGGACGTGTGCATTGAACCTCCTTATCCTTATATATAGATGTATTCCTTACTTATATAAACTAAGTTGAATATTTTGTATTTTTACTTTGCTAAAATAGTGATTAGGAGATTGATGTGTAAATCTCTTGTAATGGATATTTTTTCCTAAGTGGTAGTGAAACGAGACTCATCCCGTAAATGTATGCCTAATTGGCTAAAACCAATTAAATTTTTGCTCATCTTTCTTTTACCTCATACTTTATTACTTATTTTCTATGTTCATATGTTACTAATGGTTATATAGTTAGCTGACCTAGTATTGATATTTCATTAATTGTACAGTGTGATGGATTATCATGTCATTATACGATTTTCCCACATATATAGTGCTCCTCCTGGTGTGCGGGGGTTTTCCTTTCGTACCTCTGATCCTATACGAATTTGATCCTTGAGAGTTTCAGGGTTGTCTTAAGAACTAGATGCCCAACAAATCTCCTAATGACTCCACCTTTTCTTCCACCGCTAATAAAGGTTCTTGTTCACCTCGTCCCTCCGTCGTTTAAGGTGCTCTTGTTCTCGAACATGCTCCTCATAGGCATCAATTAACTAAGAAACCTAAAATGGAATGTTCTTATGTTTTTTGTTATAGAACTGGTAATATGTGGGGCTTACCATGAGATCTATATCCTGCGACTATGCTTAGAATGAACTGTTAAAATTATTTAAAAAAAATAATCCTACATAATGTGCTCTATAATTATATTAGTACTAAGAGTCACTTTAGTTAATGAAAGAGTACTCCAAATACCAAGAGTTAAAAGAACTCTTGGTTATCTACCCTGATGGAATGTTAAGATTAAGTGAATGTTGGAGATCTGGGTCATGTCTCTGCCTATAAATAAATGACTGATTTTCCATCATTCAAATACACAAAAAGACAACATAATGAAATTATAAAATAAGGGAGAGAAACACAAAGACTCAAGTTTATGTTAATTTTTGGAATTCTATTTTGGCTATAAAAGATGATCCAACCGTTGGATCCTGATGAAATTAGAGTATGCTCTTGTCGTACACAAGAGAACGTCGTGGTCCGAAATTTAGCCTGATCGAAGATCGCTAAGGTCGACTGCTCCATCAATATTTCCATTTTTGACATGATGGAAGTATGTGATTATAATATCATTTTATATTCCTCATAATAATTATATGCAATAATCATGTTGATCTAAGATCTTAACGTTAATGTATAATACAAAACGCTTTGTATTATTAAAGAGTAAATAACATGTAGAATTGGATATTCATAAGTTAAAGTTATAGATCCATATAAAAATGTTAATTACATGTTTTTTAATTATGTTTACACATGGTATCAGAGCTTAGGTTTCGGATCTCATGATTGTCCATTAAAAAAAATTTTTTTGTATAAAAGAATCCAGTTAAAAAAATAATAATAATGAATTGCGGATTTGTTTTTTAGTGACAAATTTTTTTTTGCTTGGAATATTACGAAATTCGCATGGTCACTTGAAAACGTCGAAATAAACAAAACTCATTGCATATAATGCGCACCACCCTATCGCATTGATTTGACATCGTTTAGACCCCTAAAAATGCGTTTTGCCATTTTTGGTAATAATATCGACGTTAATAACTCTCACTTAAAATTTTATTTTACGATTCTGTGAATTGGACACTCATTTTGAAAAGATTTTTTATGTTACTGTAGTGATAACTCAAAATTTTCCATTTTTGGAAAAATAAATTATTTTAGGAGTTTTATGGTATAAATCACTACATATATTTTTATCAATAAATGATTATTCTAATATTCATGCTATGTATTTTTAAAAGGTCCAATATAAAGTTTTGAATATTAGATTTATGAATTAGAGGTTTGACAATAATACTTTCGTAAATAGGATTATTGTGTATAATCTATATTTGGTTGCCAAAAGGTCCTAATATAATTATGAATTAATTCGACACTAATATTTATATGATGGTAAAGTAAGAAGAAAGTGTCTTAATTTATAGTCATAAATATTATAATATTGTGCATGCATCTATATTTGGACCGTTGATTATCCATTATGTTTTGCGTGTAATATTTTTTGGGGTATTGATTTTTATATACATTGCGTAATATGTGTGTGCATATATGTTCCATGAAAGTAAAAAATTTCCACTAACTATGAATTAAATATTTAAGAGCAATTAATGATAAATCAATTTAGGATATCTGTGAATGCAACTAACTCAATTAATTGGTATATATGTGTAATCACATAAAAAAAAAATTCATAAGATAAGATTTTGGGTATAAAAATTTTATGACCAAATTATAATTGATTTTGGTTCCCTTATTGTGATTTTCTTTTATGACAATTTTAATCATGTCTTTAAAGCTGCTTATTTTATAAAACAGTAAATCTGAATAGTTTGAGACAATTTCAGTCACACTTTTCTTATGCCCTCTAATAAGCAATAATTGAGATTAAAATTGTCAACTTACCCGGAATTGATGAATTTTATTTTTATGTCAATCCAAAAGGATTTAACGATTAAAAATCACCATTTTTTTTAGTAATGAACGTTGTTTTGACTATTTGAGCACGTTTAAGCTTTCAAAACTTTAAATTTGTCATATTTGGTAATAAAGTTAACAATTATTTCTTTCTCCAATTTTTTTTTATTTCTCTTATTGAAAATATTATTTTTAAGAGTTTTCTTATAGTGATTACTCAATTTTTTTATTATTGTAAATTATGAGTTTTCTTATAGTGCTTATTTAAATTTTTTATTATTGAAAATTATGGATTTCTCCATTTTATGTGTTTTAATAAATTCATCAATTGCCTTATCTTATTTGGCGGTCATAATACTTTCAATATATACCAAACATTGTTATGATGAAAATTATGGGTTTCTCCATTTATGCGTTTTAATAAATACATCAATTGTCTTATCTTATTTGGCGGTCATAATATTTTCGGTATATACTAAATATCGTTATGACTATTATAGTTATGGTCAAGGTTTTGATATTAATATTTATATTAGATTAGATTAAGTGTCCATTAAAGTTCCCTAGTCTATAATTATAAATATTAAATTATTGTATATAACTTTGGGTTTTAGTATATTTAAATATAATGATGAATGTTAGATTGTTGATGCAATGATGATGTGACTTGTTCATTGTAAGATTGACCAAAGGTATAATTTCGATTATCAAATGAACATTAATGAGTAAATTTTTTATTCGCATCAACTTAACCTCGAAGGATTTAAATTTTTCCTTGAAACTAATATTTACATAAAGTTTTATTCGGTGTTCAAAATTGTAAATATTAGATTAAATGTGTATATGCTTATTATGTCCAATTAGAGTAATGGCACATGCCTTAAGGTTTTCATCTCAGTATTTATTAGATTACGATTCCACCAAAGTGATCTAATCTGATAAATTATAAATGTTGAATTTTGTGATAATATTCAGATACTATGTCTTGGTTTCCCCAAAGACTTCGGATATGGTTTTGAGTGTTCGGATTGTTAATGATCTCATTATGATTAAGCCATTGTGAGTTGGTTACTCCAAAAACTCTAGTTGCAATGTTTAAGTTAATATTAAGGAGCAATATATTTGCTTATTAAGGTTGGTATCGATTGCCCCAAAGAGTCCATAACCTTCCTTAATTTATAAGTACACTTTCATTTTATGCCTTTTGAAAATATTAATGCTTGCTGAAATTATTATACAATTCATAAAATAATGTAATATTCATATAATGGATAATTTGGTAGTCATAAAGTGACCCAACTAAAATGATTGTAAATATTAAATTTAAAAATTTAAAGATAAAAATGATAATAATAACTCATCATGCTTATATATGTAAAGACATTAATGAGGTATATTTGATTTATTTCGTCTAGTAAGATAATCTCCCAAAGGAAATTTATTTTGAGTAACTGAAATAAATATTGAGGGATTATGTAATTAGGTGGTGAAAAGTTATCTTAGATAGCATGTCCATCCAATAAAGTCATATATATATATATATATATATATATATATTCAAGGTTATTAAGAAAGAAAGTCCATATTTATAATATGTTATTAATGTATGTGTTATCAACTCATAGCAATAATGTAGTGAGTTATTTATTTCATTAATTTTATATTACTTTATTTCTCTAAAACTACATGTTTTATCCCTTTGATGTTCTTGAGACTAACTTCTAGGAATGAAATCAAAAAGCGAAGTTTCACTTAAAAATTTTAAATCGTTACAATTCAGTTTTACTTAAGGAAGCCACTATTAATGAATTAGCGTGTGAAACTCTTTTAATACCTTAAAGAATTATTAAACGGATTAAGCATAGAGTTTGTGCAAAATCTCATAATGTTAGCGATTAAAATATGAGTATCCATTATATAACATACATACTTTAAGCTTTATTATGTAAATTATAATATATCATTCGATATGAATGAAATAAGTTATTTTATTTTTCAAAAACTAGAGTGCTACGAAACATAGTTTTAAATCGATATGTGGATGCTTACAAGATAAACCATAAAACAAACGACAAATTCCTGGATTCCTTTTCTTACGTTATTTTGTAATCATTTCAAAAATACCTCAATAACGTTTCAAAACATTTTTCTCATGTATATAAAACATCTTTAAGTTTATATGAGAATATATTTTCCTTAATTATGGTATTCCCATTGGTGGTTTGTACAATTATTTTTTATGAAACTTTTACAAGAGAAATGATTCTGATCCTATATCATAATTTTGAACTTCATAATAGCTTTTTCGATACTGTAGCATAATTGAATATCAGACTCTTTTAAATGTAGACTTATTTTAATGATTTAATATATTAGATTGTCTATGAATTGTCACTTATGAATCTTGACATGCGTGTTTGAGCTCTTAAGGTTTTACAATTTTAGAACGATCTATGTGGTTCAAGTGGGAGATTATAGTCCTTGAATAGTCGACCTACATAGATCATGTTGTTATAAAACAACAAGTCAAACGCAATAAGTTAAGATATCGTCATAACATTTATTCACACAAATTCCTTTTTAAATTTTAAAAGTGTATTATATAAATTCACTTTACTTACCCAATTTGACACCCCGGCATGATTGGGAATGTCAAGTGCATGCATGGATTTAGAATCCACTAAAAGAATTAGAATTTATAATTATGTCTACACTTGAAAGAGGATACACTAGTTATTTTCGAAATCGAAAATGTCAAATTCTTTAAAGAATGGTGAAATTATCAAATCACCTAATGTGATTATAAAATAAGTTAAGATACTCATGTCATTCCTTAAACATCAAAAGTAATTTTTCTTTTAGTTAGTGGATATGAATAGTTTTAAGCGGCTATTAAATGTGTTTGTTATTCTGAATGATTGTGAGATTTATCACAAGAATGCGAATTTGACAGAGAAGTAAGAAAACATTAGATTTTGATAATCAATGATATAATCCTAGATTTATGGTCAAAGTTTTCATTACGAATAGAGAAAGGGGATCAAATAAATATTTTCACATATATCTTAGAAATATTAAAATTTTAGAGCTCGAGTAACTTCTTTTGAGTAAGAGTTACATTTAATGTGAAAACTTACGAGAGTGTAAGAAAAGAACTGTATAAGTTGAGAAATCACTATATAAACTTATGTCAATTTCCCATTAATGGTAATTTAAGAATACCTTATGTATTTTGATTAAGTATATATATATATATATATATTTGAGTAAGAGTTACATTTAATGTGAAAACTTACGAGAGTGTAAGAAAAGAACTGTATAAGTTGAAAAATCACTATATAAACTTATGTCAATTTCCCATTAATGGTAATTTAAGAATACCTTATGTATTTTGATTAAGTACATATATATATATATATATATATATATATATATATATATATATATATATATACCTTAAAGTCAGTGGGAGTAGATTTATATATTTCATAAATTTCTCTTAATAATGAATGATGGATTAGAGAAATAAAATAGTTTAAGAGTATAAAGTAATTAGATGATTAAAATATTATATGCTCACACTTATGATAATTGTTCTCTTTTGATTAAGAAGGTTTGTTTTGGCCTAGTGACCAATATTATGAAAGAATGAGAAATAATTAAATATTGTATGTAGCGTGCTTTGGGGCTACAATTTATAGATTATGGGTGCCAAAATTTGTTTTGTGACTTGAAGTTGTCGACATTATTACCAAGTCGCAGAAATACTATGATAATGCCGCTACAATCTTCGTTATGAAAAACTAATAGGTATTTTAAAGAACCTGGGCACATTAGGATATAATGCCTATATGTGAACGAAGAAGTTCATAAACAACAAGTGTCAGTTGAACACATTAGTATAAGTGTTAACATAGCATATTCACTAATAAACGGGCTATCACCAAATAACATTCATGAAACATGCTTAAGATATGAGTCTTGCGTATAGCCAATTAAGTATAAGTGTTAGTGGATTGTTTGGTGTTTATATTTTGGCACTATACTTGATATCGATTAAAGTATATTCTGAATATGTTAATTTTTATCTTGCAATATAAGTTTACATGCATGTGAATTAATGAATGTGATAGAAATAGTCTTTTATATAAGACATTATTGGACCATTATTAAATAACCCGATTATAGACCTTATTGGATGAATTGTTAATGTTGTGGTATATGGAAGTGATCATGCGCTTAAATTAGTATGTGAGCGTCATGACCCGCATTAATGGTTTGTTTGATTAGTGTATTTATGAAAAATTATTTGAAGATGACTCAAAGATTATTGCGCCCCTTATGATAATTATGGACCAAGTGAAAGAATTTTAGAATTATTTAAAAAATAATCCTACATAATGTGCTCCATATGTATATTAATACTAAGAATCACTTTGGTTAATGAAATGGTACTCCAAATACCAAGAGTCAAAAGGACTCTTGGTTATCTACCTTGATGGATGATTAAGATTAAGTGACTGTTGGAGATTTGGATAATGTGTCTGCCTATATATAAGTGACTAATTTTCCATCATCCAAAGACTCAAGTTTATGTTGATTTTCAGAATTCTATTCTCGCTATAAAAGAAGATACAACGGCTGGAACGTGCTGAAATTGGAGTATGTTCTTGCCGAATATAAGAGGACGTCGTGGTCCGAAACTTCACCCGATCGAACATCGCTAACGCAGACTGCTCCGTCAATCTTTCCATTTTTTACATGATGGAAGTATGTGATTATAATATCATTTTATATTCCGCATAATAATTGTATGTGATAATCATGATGATCTAAGGGTCTGTTTGATAGAAAACTGGAAAAATGCAAATGATTTCAGGACATTTGATTCCAGAGAAAATAATTCCAAGGCAAATGAATATTTTTCAACTTGTGTTTGTTTGATACAAGTTGGAAAATCATCAATTTTCCACATTTTCTATCAAACGCAAAAGTTGGAAAATAGATATAAATGTGAAAATTTTATTTATGGAATATATATATATATATATATATATATGTAGATGCAATTATTATGCAACACAAATAAATATGAGAGAAAGGTTATCAAGACGAGAATAAGGAATACAAGATGCCAATCACACAACAAAGGATGTACGTGGTTCAACCAAGATGTGCCTACGTCCACGGTGGTGCAGTCGATATTATTTCTATATACTCCGGAGAGTGATTACAGACAATACAACTTGTCCTTTTGCCCCGGACCTAGGGTTTAATATATACGTGTGCATGTAGATGAGTGGGGGTGATGGGTTCCTCCACGTTTTCCATTTCCCCCATAACTTCCCTTCATGGGATCGTGGGGGGAGACCGGATCAATTATAAAAGATGAGGGGCCTGGACTTTGGGCCGCCAGGACTGGGATACGCGTCCAGGCCCATAGTTTTGAATTTCGGGTACCCACAATTGCCCTTAAATTTGTTGGGCCATGTTTATGGGTCCAATGGATTTAAATGATCATCAATTATGGCTGACTTGTGATTCTTCGAAAACTGTGAAGTTGCTTTGGCGGCACCCGCTTCGCTATCCGTGCGCTATGATTAGGATTGAAGGCTTGTTGAGATAGCCACTTTTTCATCCGTCGTTTCAGCCTTTCCAGTACTCTTCCTTCTTCTGAGAACTCTAGCGCCTCGTACCTTCTTCTCTGAATTCCCATTCCCATTGCTTCTTAGTCGTCTTGAGCTCGTGCTTCTTCATCGCTCGAACCGATCTTCTGTTTTGTAAGTTTCTCGTGCCCTTTCTTTGCACTTTCTCTTTGGTTTGTAGAGTTTCTAGAGTTTTTTAATGGCGAGGATTGGAAATAGATCAATCTCTGAGTTCAGGAAGTTCTACAATATTCCTGAGTGGGTAGTTATTGAATGTTATGCCTCCCCTCCTAGGAACGTTAGGGATATAGAGGATGCCCACTGGATCCATGTTTTGTTGCTCTCCTAGGGGGGACTTACTTTTCCCCCTAATGATCTATTTCTTCATTTTTTTGGTTATTTCGGTACTGTTCCCGCACAGTGCTCGCCCAATGTGTGGAAGATAGTAAATGGCGTCCATAGAATAAACCAGTTGTATGGTACTAGGTTAGGACTTGTCGAGATTTGTTTCTACTATTCCTTCTCTCGAACTAGCTCAGGTGTCTTATACCTCAAAGCTAGGAGTCCTGATAGGGTATTGGTAGTAAACCTACCTGATTCCTATAAGGACTACTGGCAAGAGGGTTTCCTCGTTATGAATTGACAGTTCCCTCCCCAGTTTGAAGGGTCGAGGTCTGAGAGATTCACTATCCCTTTTTACGGGGAAGAATATATAGGTAGACATTGTACTGTTATTTCAACCTTTGCTGACTTGTGACTTTTCTAACCTTTCTTTGCTTTTTCTTCCATAATGAGGACAAAGAATTTGGAGCCTGCTCTCAGCGAGGTTCGTATTTCGGAGTTGGTGAAAGCTTAGAATATCAGGGAGCCTCTGGGTGACGGCGAGCACCCTAGGTATGCTGCCTTTTTTCTCGAGTACAAGAAGGTAGGCTCCAGCTTCATAGCACGACCTGTGGATAGTGTTCCAGAGTTTGATTCTTTCGGAGAGACTACTGCTGAGCCTATCCAGTTGGACGAAGAGGAGAGCAGCTCTGAGAGTGAGCCTGCAGGAGCTGAGAGTAATTTGGGTGGAGGGAGGTCTGACAGTAGAAGTTCTTCTGAAGAGGATTCTGAAGCTCGAGGATCGTCGAGCACTTCCAGTAGTTCAGGCGAAGAGATGCCTCCAAGGAAGAACCTGATTAGAGACGATGATGATGATGAAGACCATGTGCTTCTTGCACAGAGGTCAAAGAAACAAAGGTCTTCTTCTGGGGCCGTGGCTACTGGCTCTCGGTCTTCCACTCAGGAGCAAGAGAGGAAGAGGAGAGAGGAAGAGCAGGTGAGAGAGAGGGAGAGAAAGAAGGAGGAGGAGAGGAAGAAGTTGGAGGAAAAGAAGAAGGTGGAGGAGAGGAAAAGGATGGAGAGGGAGAGAGAGGAAGAGAGGAGGAAGATGGAGTCGAGGACGAAGGCTGGGCAAGCCTTGGTCCCGGTGTCAGCTTTGCCCGAGGGGGCCTCAGTTGCCACTTCCCCTCAGTTGGCTCCTGCAGTGCTTGAAAGGGCAGTTCTTCCTGTAGATCGCCAGAGGGTGCTGGGGTCTGATCAATTAGCCCTCCAAGCTAGCCAGAGATTGGCCTTGGTAAGGTTCTCTCCCTTTTCAATTCCTTAACAAGTTTTAATTATTTCTCCTTCTTGATTTCTTCTTTATTTTTGGCAGTTTGTGACGGACTCCGCTGTGCTCTACCGTTATCGCGACGAGTTGGTGAGGATGAATGGTGAGCTGGAGCAGCAGAAGTCCGCTCTGGAAGTCAGGGGTTCTCGACTGGAGGCTAATCTGAAGGCTGCTGATGCCGCTCGAGCTTCCTCTGATCTAGCCCTTATCAATTCTAACCAGGAGAGGGATGCGGCGGTCAAGGAGCTGAGCGAGTTGAGGCAGGCCTATAACCTAGTCTGCTCGAGCAAGCTGGGTGTTGTGGAGGAGAACAAGGCTCTGACCGAGCAGCTGAAGGAGAAGGAGTCCCAGGTAGCCACCATCAAGGAATATTCATACAACTCCGGATGGGCTGCGGCTTATTAAGACGCCGAGGTTCAAATAGGCTATATCAGCCGTTTGAACTTCAAGAACGGCTGGAACAAGGCCCTCCTAGCTGCTGGTGTTGATGCTGAGTCTCCTCTGTTCGACAAGCATGACCCGGGTTCAAGGCCAACCGTGGACGAAGAAGCCCCTGCCCCAGCCATCGAGGGTGTTGATATTACCTCTCAGACAACCCCTGCCAATGCTGTTCCTGCCCAGGCGAATGAGGGCATCTCTGTAGAAGGGGATGCCTCTGCTGCTACTGACAAGGGGAAGCAGCCAGCCACCTCTGGGCAGCCTGAGGTTGCTAGTTAATCCTCCCTTAGGACTATTTTTGTACTTTTGCTTGTAATTTTCCCATTTCCTGCTCGATGTACTTGACCTTCGTTAATGAAATAAAAAGGCTTCTTTTTCCAATGAATTGATTGATTTATCTTTCCCTTGCCCTTTTATGTCTTGTAGTTGACTGATGTAGAAGACTATATTCCTGCCACATCTCAATTGGGCAGGACTCTTGGTCCCAATGCCAGTCCTCAGGTTAGTCAGGCCTTTGTTAGGCTTTGTAAGTCTCTTAGGTCAAGGAACCAAAAATATAAGGATCAGTCAGAGCTAGTGGCTAAGCTGAAGGACAGGCTCCAGGAGATGGAAGGCATTGGTGCCTCTGTACAAGAGGAAGTCAATGTACTGAGAGCAAGGTTGCTAGAGGCCACCGAGATAAATCAAGTTGGGGAATTCCTGCAGCAGGAGAATGAAAACCTGAGGAGGGAAGTCCTAAAACTTAGAGAGCATGAGCCGAGCACTGTTTCAGCGATTCTGCAAGGCTTCTCGTCTTCGCGAGCTGGACATACTCCTCCTATGCCACGAGGTTCCACTCGTCCTCCCCTCCCGCGAGCTGGTAGGAGCACCAGGGGCAGGAACAGGGAAGCAGAAGAACAGCGGGATAAGGAGATGGAAGAGCTCCGTGATGATGTCCGTCGAGCATATGTAACTGCTGCTGGGCTTCAAAGGGACGTTACTCGATTGCGGCATTTATTCAAGAAGGGTCCTCGACAAGCATGGGCTGACGGTTATGATCAAGGCTGGCTAGATGCTCCCACAAGATTATCCGAGTTCGAAGAACTTTCTTTCATCAGAGGGTGGTTGAGTGCCTTGAAAGAACTCTAGGTCCCGAGGAACTCAGTGTTATGGTATCGTCACGAGATGTCCTCCTCCACTCTGATGCCCAATCCATTCAGGAGGGATGATAGATGGATCCCTATTGATGCTATTCCTCAGCAACTGTTAGAGTTGGACGCAGATGAGGCTGTAGAAGAGCTGGTCCCTGCTCCTGATGATGGACGAAGAGCTAGGGTGGCAGACTATCTTGTTCGGAGGCTTCCTCCTTCTTGAATTTTTTGCAAGTTTTTTCTTTTTGATAATGTAAACGCTTTGGGCGAGCTTCGCCGACTAAACGTGTATTATCTTTGTTGTAAATATATCAAGTTGTTATTCTTTTGTCCTTTTTGATAATGTAAATGCTTTGGGAAGCTTTGCCGACTAAACATGTATTATCACTGTTGTAAATATAAGAGATCAATGAAAAGTTCGTGTTTTGGGCTATTTTGCCGACTAAACGTGTTCATCCAATCTTTTTATATTCTTGCTACTTCATAATCCTTTTTATTCTACCATACAAGTGTCCCCCCAGTCTAGTATAATACCAAAATACCATTATGCCCCATTTTACCTTTTAGGTTGTGTCGTCACACTCCCTTAGGCCTAAGTAGGGCAATTGGCGAGGACACACCTGGTATTGGATGTCTTCATCCGATCAGGATTTTGCTCAACCAAAGTAGGTTTGATGGCCAGTATAAAATCTGGTCGTATTGCCTAAGAATCCTCTGTAGGGCTTTAGATTTGCCAAGGGCAAGTCTAAGAGGTCTTTCGTGTTTCATGACGATGACCTGAGGAGGGGTATTCCCCTGCTATATCGACCATTGTGCCTGTGATTTGGAAAAAGATGTGTGATAAAATGCAGTTTACTGATTTCATTAGTAATAAGGGGAATGAACTATTCCTTTCACATAACAAATACAAGAAAAAGATTCAACAATAGAATTCCTTGAGAATTTAAAAATAGAATTTTTTTAGATTAGCCGCATTCCATGCTCGTGGTATCTCTCTGCCCTCCATTGTTTCCAAATGATATGCACCTTGCAGGTCATCCCTAGTTACTTTAAAGGGTCCTTCCCAGTTTGGGCCTAGCTTGCCATCTGATGACCTTACTGAGTTGCCCAGGACTTTCCTTAGAACATAGTCCCCAACTTGGAATCTTCTTGGGTTAACCCTTTTGTGGTAATGCCTTGCGAGCTGTTGCTGATAGCTCGCAAGCTTCACCAGGGCCAGTTCTCTACGCTCGTCGGCGAGGTCGAGTTCAGCGAGCAATGCCCCATCATTCTGGCCTTGGTCGACAAGGTCGGATCTCATTGTTGGCAAGCCCGCTTCTAGTGGAATGACTGCTTCCATGCCATATGTTAGAGAAAATGGGGTTTCTCCTATTGCTCGCCGAGGAGTTATTCGGTATGCCCATAGGACATGGGGTAGCTCGGTTGCCCATGTGCCCTTGGCTCGCTCTAGTCGCTTCTTCAATCCATCGATCACAGTTTTGTTGGAAGCTTTTGCTTCCCATTGCTCTGAGGGTAGGCCACCGAACTAAAGTTGTGCCTGATCCCGTGCTCGTTACAGAAGTCCTGAAAGGGGCCACTCTAGAATTGTGTCCCATTATCAGTGATGATGGTTCTGGGGATTCCGAATCGAGTGATTATATTCCTCCATATGAATCTTATCATGTCAGCGTCTCGGATGTTTGCCAATGGTTCTGCCTCGATCCATTTGGTGAAGTAGTCAATTGCAACCAACAGGTATTTGCGATTACCGGCAGCAGTGGGTAGTGGTCCCACGATGTCCATCCCCCATTGGGCGAAGGGCCACGGGCAGGTCAGGGATTTTAGGTCGCTGGCTGGTTGGTGGACCATTAGAGCGTGAAGCTGGCATTTCGGGCATTTGCGGACATATACTGCGGAGTCCTTTTGCATATATGGCCACCAATAGCCTTCCTTCATTGCTCGAAAGGCTAGAGATCTTCCTCCGACATGACTTCCACAGATTCTTTCGTGAAGCTCGCGCAGTACTTGCTCGACATCGCCTGGGTGGACACATCTAAGGTAAGGACCGGAGAAGGACTTATTATACAAGTCACCTCCTTTGGATAAGTGAAAGCGAGCAGCTTTGACTCTTATCTGGTGGGCGATTTTCTTGTCCTCAGGGAGCGTGCCCTCCTTTAAATAGTCTCTTAAGGGGTCTATCCAGCTGGGGGCTGATCCCACCTAGAGTATTTGTTCCACGTTTGGCAGCTTGCTGTTGTGGTTAATGCTTGGACAAATAAGGAAATCGATGGGAATGACCCTTTTAAGACTAGAATCAACTGCCGAGCTTAGGCCTGCTAAGGCGTCGGCATGACTGTTTTTCCCTCTGTGAAACTGCTGGATGTTGATCTCCTCAAAGCTCGTAATTAGTTTCCTCACCAGGGTGAGGTAGGTTGCTATCCTTTCATCCTTCGCGTTGTAATCTCCACTTATCTGATTGGAGACTAGTTGAGAATCTCCGAACACCTGTAAACATTTTGCTCCCAGAATTTGCGCCTTTTGGAGACCGGCTATTAGGGCTTCATACTCTGCTTCGTTGTTGGAGGCTGCAAATCCAAGCCTGATTCCTTGCTCAAGGATGGTGTTTTCTGGGGTGATGAGGACGATGCCTACGCCTGCCCCCTTTGAGTTAGAGGCTCCATCAACGAATAGTTTCCAGGTATCCACTGTTGCTAGGTTCTCTTTTTGCTTTGTTGGTTGAGGTTGGTCGGGGATTTCTTCGCCAGTGAATTCGGCTATGAAATCAGCGAGGATCTGACCCTTGATAGCGATCCTTAGTTGAAATTGGATGTCGAACCGGCCGAGCTCGACTGACCACTTAGACAATCTTCCCGATAAATCCGTTTTCCTTAGGATCTCCTTAAGGGGGTGCGATGTAAGGACGATGATAGTATGAGCTTTAAAATAATGCTTCAGTTTCCTCAAGGCTATCACTAGTTCAAAGGCGAGCTTCTCTAATAGCAGGTACCTTTGCTCGGCATCTAATAAGGTCTTACTCGCGTAGTAAACGAGGTGTTGGATTCCTTCGACCTCGCATATTAATGCCGAGCTGGCAGTGTGACTGGATATCGAGAGGTATAGGTACAAAGAATCCATTGGTTATGGTATGACAAGAAGCGGTGGAGAGCTTAAGTAAGACTTGAGCTCGTCCAATGCTCGCGAGCAGTCCGGGCTCCATTCTATTGGTTTATTCCCTTTTAGAAGCTGAAAAAAAGGCTTGCACTTCTCGAAGGATTTGGAAATGAAGCGATTTAAGGCAGCGAGCATTCCAGTGAGCTTCTGCACATCCCGGACTGTTCGATGTGGTTGTACCCTTTTGATTGCATCGATCTGGTCCGGATTAGCTTCTATGCCTCTCTGGCTGACTAAGTATCCAAGAAATTTTCCTGACTGGACACCGAAGGAACACTTGCTCGCATTAAGCTTCATTCGGTACTTCCTGAGGATTTCGAAGGTCTTTGACAGGTCTGAGAGGTGATTTTCCTTATTCTTGCTGTTGACGAGCATGTCATCGATGTAGACCTCCATTGTGTCTCCCATTTGATCCTTGAACATTTTTGTGACCATCCACTGGTAGGTTGCCCCCGCATTCTTGAGCCCAAATGGCATGACTTTGTAGCAATACAACCCAATCGTCGTGATGAACGCCATTTTTTCCTGGTCTGGAGCATACAAGGGGATCTGGTGATATCCTGAGTATGCGTCCAGAAAACTCATTCGCTCGTGAGCTGCAGTGGCATCTACTAGTTGGTCTATCTTTGGGAGGGGGAAACTATCCTTTGGGCATGCTTTGTTGAGGTCAGTGAAGTCGATGCAAACTCTCCACTTCCCATTGTTCTTCGGAACTACTACTGGGTTGGACAACCACTTGGGGAATTGTACTTCCCGTATGGATCCTGCATCCAGCAGTTTTTCGACCTCCTTTTTGACCGCTTTAGCCTTCTCAGGTGCAGTTCTTCATGCCTTCTGTGTGACCGGCTTGAACGTGGGGTCGACGTGCAGCTGATGACAAACCATATCAGGATCAATGCCAGGCAGCTCGTATGGTTCCCATGCGAAAACATCTACGTGGTGTCTCAGCAAGGTCGTCAACTCCTTCTGTTCTTGATCGGTGAGAGATGCTCCAATCAAGAAGACTCTGCTACTGTCCCCAACTTCGGCTATAACTTTTACCAGGTCCTCGATGACACGCTCGGAGGGGAGGAGCCTGGTCTCCTCTACTCCTGGTCTTCCATACTTTAGTTGCTATTTAGAAGGTATCACACCCTCTTCAACTTCCTCGCTGGGTTGACCGGCCTTCTTCTCTGGCTTTGGTCGGATGGTTGTTATGAAACACTTCCTCGCCATCGCTTGGTCGCCGTGGATCTCCATTACTCCTCGCTCGGTTACATACTTGAGCTTCTGATGGTAGGTCGAGGAGACCGCCTTCATTGCATGAAGCCATCCTCTGCCGAGGATGGCCTGGTACAATGATTCGATGTCAACTACCAAAAACTCAATCATCTTGGAGACGTTCCCAGCACGAACTGGCAGCACTATCTTGCCTAGGGGCATGGTCATTTTCCTAGCGAAGCCGACCAAAGGTACAGTAGCTTCCTTTAGGTCGGCGACGCTCAACTTCAATTTCCTGAACAGGTCGAGGTACATTACTTCGGATGAGCTTCCTTGATCGACGAGCAGCTTATTGATGTCAAAGTTGGCTATCCTGAGTGTAATGACCAGGGCATCATGATGTGGGGTCCTTACTCCCATCAAATCTTCATCCGTGAAAACAATATGCTTGTTATAGTTGACGTCTTCTGCTCGTCGACGCTTTCCTGACTGTGATTTTGCTGGATCGATTTGAAAGGCCTGCATTACCGCTGTAAGTTTTTTCATCTCCATTCGAGCTGAGTTCCCTTGTATCTGCTTGACGTCAGATACTCCGTGAATTACGGCGAACTCGTGTCCAGTATAATCCTCCAGCACATTATCGGGTCTAATCTCTCTGTTGGCAGTCACTTTCTCTGCCCTTTTCTCCACAAAGTCGTTCAAATGCCCGGACTGGGCCAATTCTTCGAGGTGAGACTTAAGAGCTTTACAGTGCTCGGTCTTGTGCCCTCCCTCTTTGTGAAAAGCGCATCTCAACGCATTTTTCCTCTTCGAGGGATCTCCCCCATCTTCCTGGGCCACTTGATGAATGGCTCATCCTTGATCTTCGCGAGAACCTTGTAAATTAGTTCTTTGAAGACGGTGTTGACCGCCTGGAATGCTTTTGATGTGTCCTGGTTCCCTCCGTTTTTGGAGCCATTTTTGCCCCCGTTCTTTCCTCCTTTCCTCTGGTTCTCAGTTTTCTCACCTACCTTGGTAGTGAGCTTAGCTCGACCGTTTTCTCCTATATTAAAGCGGGTTACATCTTCCACCTTTGCGTATTTCTCGATTCGGGCCATAAGATCGTCAATAGTCATAGCTTCCTTCTTCGTCAGGGATTGGTAGAGGAGGGAAGAATTAGGGAGCCCAATTTTGAAGGAGGTCACTGCCACCTCTTCCGCGCAGTCCTCGATCTCATTGAATAACTCCCAGTACTTCTTCGCGTATTCTCGGAGGGTCTCTTAAGGCGTTTTCTTCATTGTCAGTAGAGCATCCATCCTTTTGGGATGGGAGCTACTGGTAATGAATCGGGCCGTAAAGAGTTCGGCTAGGGATTTGAAATTCTTGATCGACCGGTGGGGGAGCCTTTCGAACCACTTCTGTGCTACATCATGAAGGCTCGAGGGGAAAATACGGCACATCAGGGCATCCCGGTGACTCCAGAGGGTCATGGCCTGTCGGTATTGCCTGACGTGATCGATGGGATCAGTCTTTCCGTCGTAAACCTTGAACCTTGGAATGGAAAATTCTTGGGAGCTTCCTCCTCTTCGATTTCTTTTGTGAAAGGTGACTTCATCTGGGTTTTGAGAGCTCGCCTCGCGAGTTATCTAGTTGATTTTGTCCCGTGGTGAGCGGGATGCGGGTCCATCTCCCTGCGGACCATGTTTCGTATGAGCTCGTCGCTGCGAGCAGGGTTCTGTTGGCGGCGAGCTCTTCGCAGCTGTTCGTGGAGGCCGTCGTCTGACTCGCCTCCTTCGTCCCTTTGATATTCTCGCCTAGGGCTCCTTCCTCGGCTGCGAGACTTGCTCGCCTGAGGGCTAGGAGTGCGATATGGGCGTCTCCGGTTATCAGGACGAAGCTCCCTTTCTAGTTTTTCCAGTCTTCTTTTCAAGCGAGCATTCTCAGCCTCGTACCTGCGAGTAGGGATGGCAACGGGTCGGTTCGGGGTCGGGGAATGGCATCCCCGTCCCCGTCCCCGTTAGAAATCCCCATCTCCGTCCCCGCCCCGTTCCCCGTTATAACGGGTTCGGGGATCCCCGTCCCCGTTTAAAACGGGTATCGGTTTCCCCGCGGGGAACCGGTTTCTTTTTTTTTTTAATATAAAAAATTTCATTTACAAAGGTTAGAGTAATACTAAAATGCTGCAAAGAAAACAAAAATGTAATAATTCACCCATGGGTTTGAAAAATGTCATTTACAAAGGTTAGACTAATACTAAAATGTTGTAAGAATGTATAAGCATATTGCTAAAAAAATACAAATCGCATGGGTTTATGTATAAAAGAAGATTGCAAAAAAAAAAAAAACAGATCTGAGATGGGTGTGTGTATAAGAAGATTGCAAACAAAAAAAGAACAAATCACATGTGTCCGTGTGCATGAAGGTGTATCATATCTCATATGTGTGTGTGTGTATACTGGATTGCAAAAAAAAAATTACAAATCTCAGACTTGGATCCATATCGGCACTGAGGAGTCCTGGACGGAGGGTTGCGAATTGCGATGACGCTGAGGAGTCCTGGACGCAGGTGTGGGACGTTGCTGAGCAGTCCTAGCCAGAGGTGTGTGGCGGTGCTGAGCAGTCCTGGCCGGAGCTGAGTCGTCCGGCGTGAGTAGATGAGTCGTCCGGTGTCATTTCAAGTCGGGTGATGAACAGAAGGAAAGGAATGAGGGAAGATGTGAGGGAATGAATGAGCGGCGGTAGGTTAGGGCTTTGAAAGCAGGTTTTAATAAAATCATTTTATACTTATATATTTGTTATAATATAAATATATATTATAATATTATTATATACTAATAATTCGGGTATCCCCGTGGAGACCCGAGGGTATACCCGAAACCGACCCGAAATATTTCGGGGATTTTTTTTACTCCCCGAACCCGACCAGATCCCCGAATTTTCGGATATTTTTCGGGGATTTTTTTTTGGGTAACCGCGGGTTTTCGGGTTTTCGGGGATAATTGCCATCCCTACCTGCGAGAAGACTCTCTCTGCTCGTGGAGCCTTGCCTCGTACGCATCAATCAACCTGGATATCTGCGTGGACCTCGCTGGTCCCTGACTTTCTTCTGAGGCTGGTCTTTGCAGGCGAGCTCTCTGATCTGAACGTCGGACTTCAGACCTAATCATGCGAGGAGCAGGTGGCTCTTGAATATCTCCTGCTTGGGGGGCATTGCTGCTGTGACCAGACATCTTAAACTCCTTTCTTGATGTGGGCTCTTCTCAGGGAAAGATGAACGATTCCCACAGACGGCGCCAATTGTAGATGCAATTATTATGCAACACAAATAAATATGAGAGAAAGGTTATCAAGACGAGAACAAGGAATACAACATGCCAATCACACAACAAAGGATGTACGTGGTTCAACCAAGATGTGCCTACGTCCACGGTGGTGCAGTCGATATTATTTCTATATACTCCGGAGAGTGATTACAGAGAATACAACTTGTCCTTTTGACCCGGACCTAGGGTTTAATATATACATGTTCATGTAGATGAGTGGGGGTGATGTGTTCCTCCACGTTTTCCATTTCCCCCATAACTTCCCTTCATGGGATCGTGGGGGGAGACCGGATCAATTATAAAAGATGAGGGGCTTGGACTTTGGGCCGCCAGGACTGGGCTACTCGTCCAGGCCCATAGTTCTGAATTTCGGGTACCCACAATATATATATATATATTCCATAAATAGATTTTTCACATTTATATCTATAAATAAATATATCCGGATAATATATTCATATATTTTGTATATTAATATATTTTGTATATTTAATAATATATATTTATATATTTAGTAATATAAATATATAAATATATATTATTAAATATAAAAAATATCCGGATATATATATATATATATATTCCATAAATAGATTTTTCACATTTATATCTATAAATAAATATATCCGGATAATATATTCATATATTTTGTATATTAATATATTTTATATATTTAATAATATATATTTATATATTTAGTAATATAAATATATAAATATATATTATTAAATATAAAAAATATCCGGATATATATATATATATATATGAATAATTAAATATATAATAATATATATTTAGTATATATAATAATAATTATTATTATATTATTTACGAAAGTATATATAATAATAACAATTATTATTATATTATATAATATTATTTACTAAAGTATATATAATTATATATAATAATAATTATAATTATTATATTATATTATATTAATTACGAAAGTATATATAATTATTATTATTATTATATTATTTAGGAGAAAATATATATATACTAAATATATATTATTAAATGTACAAAATCTATGAAAATATAATATATTATTTATGGAATATATCAATATATATTATATTATATATTTAATATACTAAATATATATTAGAATATGTAAATATATATTCCCTCTCTATATATATATGTATATATTCTATAAATAATATATATTCAGTATATATATAATATATGTGCGTGTGTATATATATATTCTGTAAATAATATATATTCAGTATATATGTAATATATATTATACATACGAAATAAATGAATTATTTTTAAAAAAGTATACGAAATATATGAAATATATTAATCATACGAAATATATGAGTATACAAAATATATTAAATGTACGAAATATATAAATATAAGGAATATATTAAATATATTAAATATACAAAAAATACGAAATATAAATATATATTAAAATATATGAATTATATAAATTATATAAATGTACGAAATATATAAATATATGAAATATATATAAATATACGAAATATACGCAATATACATATATGTGCTAAAATCACTGTTCTAAAAAACCCGCCTAGGCTTAAGGCTTGGGAGAAACCCCTCGCCTTACGTTTTTCACGCCTTATCCTTGGTAAAACCCTTACGGTGCACTTTTTTCTAAAAACAACAATGCTTTAGTGAAACGATGTCGCCTTTTAAAGAATTTGTTTACAAATTGGACCATTATCTTATCCAAAATAATCATATAGTATTTTAATTTGCATATATTGAGACATATTTTTATGATATGTGCAATTTTTGTAGTTTAATAGCCTTGTTATGGTTAAAAAATATTAAAATATATTAAGAAGACCTAAACGCCTTTTGACGCCTTTTTATGTCTAGGCCCGCCTAGGCTTCTAAGGCTTAAGGCTTGGCCTCCACGCCTCAATCACGCCCCGCGTTTTTTAGAACCTTGGCTAAAATATATAAAATATACGAATATATATATATATATATATATATATATATATATTCGTATATTATATATATTTACATATTTATTAACAATATATATTTATATATTTATGAAATATGTAGACAAAAACTTGTCCCCCCTCCCCCCCAAAGAATTGAATTACACCCTAGGGTGGCAAATTATGCTTAAGGGGTGTTGTACATAGAAAACAAATTTCAAGACAAATTAAGACTATCAAACAACCTAAAAGTTGAAAACGACCAGAATTTTTCAACTTTTCTAAATTTGTCTTGGAATTTGTTGACTATCAAAGGGAGCCTAGGATCCTAATGTTAATGTATAATACATAATGTTTTTTGTATTATTAAAGAATAAATAACATCTAAAATTGAATATTCATAAATTGAATATTCATACATTAAAGTTAAAGATCCATATAAACATCTAAAATTGAATATTCATACATTAAAGTTAAAATCCATATAAAAGTGTTAATTATATATTCTTTAATTATATTTACATGAACAACATGATCTAAGACGTGATCATGGTGGAGAAGCCATCCCATTTTCATAAACATGATGTGCACTATGATTGTCTGCCTAGATGATTGCCATGAGTACATAAAAGAGTTAGCTCTTATACTCTTCGCAGGGGCCTTTTAGAAAGAGGAAATTCTGGTCCCACGAACAATGCCAAATGTACGGGAGGTAAGTGAACAGCTCGACCCGATATTTTTTGCTTTTTTTGTATTCAGAATTATCAAAATTTAAATTTTGTTAAATGCTACACAATGAATTCCATGCATTAAGGCTTGGGCCTGATTGTTGCGTCATTTTATTTGAGCACCAATTGTGTTGTTGCACCACAATAATGTTGGAAATTAATGTTAAGTGACGAAATTAATTATTTAATTTCAATTGTATTAAATTTTGAATTTTCCATTTATGTGGTTTTAATAAATGTCAGATAATTAATTAGGAATGTGATAAATAAAGATATTAAAAGATTTGGGTAAACCTTATCCGTTAGTCACATGATGGTTAGTGGCATTAGTAGGAGACTTGAAAGAGTCCCACCTTGACTAAGATTCCGGCGCTCTTCCCCTTATAAATAGAGACCTCTACACCATCTAGAGTCATCTCATAACACACTATTTCTGAGGTGGGAGAGAAACTCTGAGATTCCATTAGAGTGCATTTTTTCCAAGAAGGCAGATCGATGGAGCAATTAATCAAGATTGATCTTTGATTAAGGTATGTCTTATTTTCTATCTTTTAGACGTATTCTGTGAAAACATGAAGATCTAAAATCCTTTTATTAAGAACAATTGTATGTTAAACTTTAATCATATTAATGTGTTCATGATTAATATTAGGGTGTTCTTAAGAATAATTTTATATGTGGTATCAGAGCTAAAGTTTAAGATCTCATGATTTTCCTTATTGATGCTCGTCTTTAATGATATATGTGCCTGAGACTTTCTGCGACATTTTATTTATGTCATTAAATTGTTTTTGTGCCTGAGACCTTCTGCGACGTCTTATTTCTGTCATTAAATCTGCTCTTAAAGTGTGTCTGAGATTTTCTGTGACATTTTTCTTCTGTCGCCAATACTTACTGGTGAGAATGAAAGGTCAAAACTTGCTCGGAATTTTACGAAACTGACGTGGTGGACTGGAAACGTCAAAATAAACAAAACCCATTGTAAACAATGGGGGCCACCTTACTTTTGCGTTTTGACGTCGTTAAGGCCCTCAAAACCCCGTTTTTGCCATTTTAGGAAATAATCTCGGGGCGTATAACTCTTTATAGAAAATTGATATTAACGTTCCGCAAAAAGTTTTGATTTTCTGGCATGTTTTACTTCAATTCCATGGTGAAAACTCATTTTTGCCATTTTTGGCAAAATTCATGTATTACGTGTTTTTATACCTGGGCAATTATGTTTTTGAGGCATTCGAGCTACTATTGGTATCTTTGTGATTACTGATAGATTACATATTATAGTTAATATTAATGCATGATTAACTATATTTAAGTTGAGACATGTAAACAATTATTCATTTGAGTTAAGTCAAAGGCCAAACACAGGCTGAGACTGCATGTACGAATAATATACTTACATTCATTAAAGACTTATTCTAATGTTAGTTATAAAATTGGATTGAGGCGCAACACATGCTAATATCTGAATTGAAAAACATTAGAACCAGTTTTGTAAAAATAGAATAGTTGAGATTAAGTCCATTAATCATGGTATTAAATGAATTAGGCAACAAACACAGATGCCAAAATTATGGGACCATGATAAATGAATTATAGGGTAATATATCTTTAAAATCTGAATATTATGTGATGATTAACACAGATTCCGTGATATTCGGAATGTAGATGAAATATACCAAAATTTTAGTCAACAATTCAATATTCGACCCTTGCAATTTTTGTTGTGTGTGAAAATTTAAGTTTTCCCATATTTCATGTATGTTTTATCTAGAACTGTGATAAAACCTTGCTCTAATGATCCTTTTTAGTTGAATATTCGTGCGAAACACATGCCAACATATTTCATATGGTCGGATATTAGACTTGTGTTATTGTTAATATTCATATTTTGATGAATCTCGTGCTAAACACAGGCCAATGATTCATATTGTTGAATATTATGATATTCATGTTTTAATGAGTCTCGTGCCAAACACAGGCCAACGATTCATGTGGTTGAAAATCAGAATTATTGTTTATTTTAAGGCTAGTACTCCCATTAAGTTGAATTAAATGCCAAACACAGGCTACAATTCATATGTGCGAATACTAGATTTATTCGTTGCATGCATGCATATTTGAATGCATGACTTGCAAATTTTGATACTCATAAGTAGGTATTCATTCAGTTTAATCAAATGCCAAATACAGGCTAAGATTACATGTGAAGATACTATACTTGTAGTCATTTCAGATTATCCTAATGTTTGTTATAAGGTTAAATTGAAGCGCAACACATGCTGAAATTTGAATCAAATAAACATTGGAATTTTTGTAAATGTTAAATAATTGGCATCAATGTTAAAAAGTCATATTTACATATGTCACTAGTATGATAATTGTGATTATAACCATATTTTGCATTAGTATGACCATGAATGATTTGGGTCAATATTTCTGATTTGTTACTCATACATAAGTGATGAAGCGAAAGTAAATGATTTATGTCTTCCATTTACTATTATTTGTGTAATATCTCATGTAAACTCTTTGTCTATTTGATTTTCACATTATGTCTAATTTTTCGTGAATTTCAAATTAAGGAATAGACAATAATATAATTATTCATGTATTACGGGTATTTTGCACATGTATGCGTATCTCTTATATTTATATAATATATGGTTTGGTGTTCATTAAAGTGCTCCATTCCAAAAGATATAAATATTGGACTAATGCATTAATATCATGCATATTTTGGTTGCCTACGGGTCCATGTATGATATTGAATGCTAGGATGATGATACTTTATGATGTTGCATACATATTATTGTTTATTCATTTATTGTGATTACAATAATTGAACAAAATGTTAGTGGTGATATATATTGGGAAGGTAATAATGGTCGTCAAAAACAGATGCCATAATTTCTATCACTATCATATCACCAATTAAGTTTATGAAAATCATAAACATGAATAATTTAGCTTATTGATCATGCGATATTTAATGAAAATAAGTGAAAAATTTATTGACTTGTGTATGTAAGTCTTTACGTAATGTAATATTCATATTATGAAATGTTTGGTAGTCACTACAGTGACCCAACTAGAATGGCAATGAATATTAAATGTAAAGATGATGATAGTAGTAACTCATGATGCTTATAATTGTAAAGATATTAATGGGGTATATTGAGTTTATTTCTTCAAGCAAGGTTATTCCTTACAAGGAATCAATTTTGAGTGATTGAATGAACATCATAGATCACATACGTTATTATAGTATGTGAAAATAAGTTGTGCACAAATGTCGTGTACAATATAATGAAATAACATTATACCCAATAAAGTAATCTACAAGCATCATATAATCGATATTTCACGGTTACTACTGACAAAAACTCACGGTCATGCACTCAATTTATCATGTAATCGATGTGTGTGTTGTTAAATCAAAGCATTAATGAAGTGAGCAATTTATCTCATTATCTTATCACATATTATTGTATCCCATTTTATTTCTCTAAAATTTCATATTTAATTTGGTTAAACAAATTAAGTTTGTTTACATATTGCACACTCGGACTAATAATGATAAAGATAATATGTATCTTTTATGATTTGAAATGAGTTTTTCATCTCAGTAGAGTTTTCAAGTTATACTTACTATGTTATAGAAAGTATTTACTTTTGATGCAAGGATTTCTTACAAAACAAACTAGAAATGCTAATAAGATTCTTTTCTTTTATTCTTGGGGAATCAAATCGCCATTTGTTTTTATAAACCCTCAATTTCTTTTGGAAAATGTTTGTCTAAACTTGATCGTGAGGGATATGTTCTAAAGAATCTTTTGATGTATATTTTTTCAAGGGTTATGATTTTAGTTTTGATGTTTTGTACAAAATAAAGTTTGGACATAGTTCTTTAAAGATTTGTTTGATCCTGCATCATAATCGTAGCGTTTTTTTTATGAAACTCTTTAAATCTTGTACCAAATTAAATCTAGACTCTTTTTCATAATTTTCGTGGACAAGATTTTTGTAATGTCTCTTACAAATTTTGATAGTCGAGTTGTGCTCTTAAGGTATTACGATGTCTAATATAAGGATGACCTATGTGGCCCAAGTGGGAGATTATGAGAAACTTCCCTTAAAGTGGACCTACATAGATCATATAATTGTCATTGACACGTATTTATTGCATTAAAGTCAAATTCATTATGAAAGGTGAAATTAGTGGTAGTAGAAAATCATAAAATATGGTTATAAAGGAAGGTAGGGTACTTATCCCATTATCGATAACCTTCTTGAGGTTATAAAGGAAGGTAGGGTACTTATCTCATTAACGATAACCTTCTTGAATCCTTGTTCTTTTAGTTGTTAGATTGTCTAAACAACAAAGAACAAATAAATGGTCAACCACTAAATGATAGTATTGTCACCGTGAGAGAAATGTAGATATAATCATAAGGAATAGTATTAAGAAGATCTTAAAAGGTCTACTATCCTCGATGATTATGTGGTGTATCTGCATAAACATGAATTTGGCGTAGGAATAAATAATGACATGGTTTTATTTTCAAAAGTCATAAGAAGTGAAACTAATGGACTACAACTAAGGTTGAAATCTCGTTGAATTACATAATTGATGCACTAAAGTCGGGTATAAGGGGGTCATCAAGACCAAACACGACACTAACGGTAGTTAAACGAGATAAAGCTAAATTGTAGTAAAATATTTCACTATTAATGAAGAAAATGTTATGAATGAACCTTCTCAATTATATGTAAGGACATGGAATTCCTATGACATTAGTAGCTCATTATGATTGAGAGTTACATGAAGTGGATGTGAAAATTACTTTTTGAATTCTAATAAACCATGCGTAAATGTTTAGGAGATCATTTTATAAACATAAGTTTCCCACATGACGCATTTTAAGAAATAATATCATTATTTTTTTTTAATCGTTGTATATTTGTATACACCTTAAGATCAGTGGGAGTAAGTTTATATATTTTCTCTATATACAAGCACGGATTTAGAAAGTAGAGAATCAAAATAATTTTATGGGTTTAAAAGTTATGTATGAAGTAATGAGATACTTAAAGGACTATATGCTCACATTTATGATGTATGTGTTCATTTAAATATGAACAATTATTGTGACTCAGATTTACTGTTTGTACGGATGGTACGAAGTTCACTCTTGCTTAAGTATGTTTGTTTTGGTTTATCAACCAATATAATGAAGGAGTGCAACACAAACCATCCATTAAGTATTGTGAAAGCTGAGTTTGTAGTATGCTTGATGCTACAACTTATGTATTTTGGCAGCGTGACTTCATTTCGGGATTTGGAGTTGTCGACACTATTATCAAGTCGCTGAAATATTATGATAATGTCGCTGCAATCTTCTTTATGAAGAAATGTTAGGTATTCCTAAAGTAACTAAGCACGTTGAATGAAATACCTATCAGTTAAAGAAGAAATTCAGAAACAAAGAGTGTCAATTGATCACATCAGTACGCGTGATAACATAGCAGATCCTCTTACGAAAGGACCATCTCCGAAGACCTTTATGGAACATGTCAAAGAGATGGGTCTCGATTAGTTAGACTATGATTGCTATTTTGGCTTAGTTGTTTGACACCATTACTTGAATTCAATAAAAGTGTTTCTGATTTCAATTATTTCTGTCTTTTGAGAAAGCATGCATAAAATTATGAATTATTGTTGACAGAAATAGTCCTTATTGAAAAGGACATTATGAGGCCATTATGATACCCAATATTAAAGGCTTAGTTGAATGAAACATTAGTGTTGTGGTACATGGAAGGAACCATGCTCTTGAATAGTATGGAACCGTCATGACTCGCATCCGTGAATCATTTGATTCAGTAAAATAAATTTATCAATGATTGTGCACCTTATGATACCTAATCTAATTATGCGAATTATTAAGACCAAGTGGGAGACTGTTGGAAATTAATGTTAAGTGACGAAATTAATTATTTAATTTCAATTGTATTAAATTCCGAATTTCCCATTTATGTGGTTTTAATAAATGTCAGATAATTAATTAGGAATGTGATAAATAAAGATATTAAAAAATTTGGGTAAACCTTATCCGTTAGTCACATGATGGTTAGTGGCATTAGTGGGAGACTTGAAAGAGTCTCACCTTGACTAGGATTCCGGCGCTCTTCCCCTTATAAATAGAGACTTCTACACCATCTAGAGTCATCTCATAACACACTATTTCTGTGGTGGGAGAGAAACTCTGAGATTCCATTAGAGTGCATTTTTTCCAAGAAGGCAGATCGATGGAGCAATTAATCAAGATTGATCTTTGATTAAGGTATGTCTTATTTTCTATCTTTTAGACGTATTTTGTGAAAACATGAAGATCTAAGATCCTTTTATTAAGAACAATTATATGTTAAACTTTAATCATATTAATGTGTTCATGATTAATATTAGGGTGTTCTTAAGAATAATTTTATAAATAAGTCTATTGTTGAATAAACCTTAGGACGGCAGTAAACATGTTTCTTTAGTACTGAATTTGTGAGTTAAGAACTCGCAAATTTTTAATATAGAACTCAACTTTGAGGCCGAAAGATATCTGAAACTTCTACTACAAGATGACTTAAAATTTTCTAAAGCCATTTTCAGCTTGCATGGTTCCGAGTTGGTCTTAGAATTGAGTACCAAAAGCCGAGAGCTAAATATTTCTTTACTTTCACTTTACTTAATTTCGACTAGTCTAATAAAGTGACATGCTTTGAATAATTGAGAATTGTAAAAAACCCAAATCTCCTGTTAACGTATCTAGACGGGTTGAAATTTGGTTTCATTTTAACTCCATCGACCGTAACAATGAGAAAGTTTAGGTGGGTCAACAACGGTAGTCTACCTGTCACCATCCTGAACCATAATTATTGTTGGATTGTTGGCCTGCAATTCATTGGCATTGTCATTCATAAATATCAACTTGCTATCTAAATGTTCAATATGACAATCGGGGCAAACTTGTGACGTTGACACTGAGATGTGGTTTTATCCGTCAGAACACTCCTTAAAATCGAGTTTTATTTGATATTACAACATGGAATTACTAACTGATATACATATCTTAGAGCTTGACAAGAAAAAGTTGAAAAAAAAAAGTGTATTAACAAATTTCTTCCATCCTAGTGATCATATAAACAATAAAAAAATTATGTGACACATTTAAGTAAAATATATGTTTCGAGTCAAATTAAAAGTTTTTTAGACATCTTGTATTAAGTATTCACCTTAATAATAAGTTCATCTAACGCTTAAATTATATCCAAGTAAAATAGATATTTTGATTCAAATTAAAAAAAAAATTAGACATCTTGAATTTAGTATTCACCTTGATAATATATTTATCTAATGCTTAAATTAATTCTAGTTGTAGTTATCGAAAAATTAAAGTTCATATTAATTTCAAAAAAATGACTTCCATTATTTGAGGTTGAAGAATATGACAAAACAGTTTCATTTTTCTTGTAAATAACAGTTGCATTATTTGATACATAAGTTGTTTCATTTCAACACATTCGAATCTTGGGAGTTTATTTTTCTAATCAAAAGGAATAAAACTATACTTTTGGGGGGTATGCAAGAACTGTACATGTTAATTTTATTTTATTTTATCCATGTTAATTAGAATAAGTTAGTTGTTTTATTGGCATAAATGGGTCATCTCGGTTGACGTATATCACTGATAATTTTATACCCTACGGGTTGTCACTTGTCACCATCATACATAGACCACCTAAAGTTCATTTCATTTTAATTGTCACATAAATTGGAGGGCATTTGAATTCAAAAATACTAACAGAAGTGATTCAAATATATAAAATAGTTTTTGCCACATGCTTGGAACCTTTCAATTTGAACAGTATCAACATCATGGTTGTAAATAATAAATCATACTAAAACAAGTTCTACGCACAATGGAGAGCGACACTCATGAGAATTTTAATTCTTCCTTTAGTCTTCTCGTATTGGATTTTGCTTCTATCCAAAAGGAAGGTTGGATTTCGCTTGTTTTATCTTATATAAAGTGAACAAAAGATGCTGAGCTGGTAACTAAAGACCCAGAAACGTGGGAAACAAAAAACAAAAGCAGTTCAAATTCACAAGCCCATGCACCAATCAGAATTCGTTTTATGGCCAAAAATGGAATATCTTTAAGTGACAGTTCAATGGAGGGTGAGACTTTAGGCAACTCAGGGAGAAAAGATGATAGAGCAGTTCACCCACTAAATTTTGATAGGAATTTTTTTTTTGATTCTTCCAATACTTTTAAAAAGCAAACCTTGGTAAGAAAAGACTTTGATAATTACGACTCACAATTTGAAGATGAAATGCCAGTTAACTTATACTGTTTTGTTAATCATAAATTCGAATATGAATCATAAAGTTGTATCAGGAATAAAACACATGCAATCACAGAACCGAAAATTTCTTATAACTACGATTTAAAAACTCACATTTGTCCATCGTTATTGAACGGATTAAAATGACTTGAATGCTCCTTTCTTGAATACCTGGAATATGAGAAAAACGAATTTCGGATTTTCTCTCCCTCCTTAGAAACAGTGTGTATTGAGATGACTCTAGATGGTGTAGAGGTCTCTATTTATAAGGGGAAGATCACCGGAATCCTAGTGGTGGTGGGACTCTTTCCAAATCTCCCACTAATGCCACTAACCATCATGTGACTAACGGATAAGGTTTACCCAAATTTTTTAATATCTTTATTTATCACATTCTTAATTAATTATCTGACATTTATTAAAACCACATAAATGAAAAATTCGGAATTTAATACAATTGAAATTAAATAATTAATTTCGTCACTAACATTAATTTTCAACAGTCTCCCACTTGGTCTTAATAATTCGTATAATTAAATTAGGTATCATCAGGTGCACAATCATTGATAAATTTTGCTAAATCAAACGATTCATGGATGCGAGTCATGGCGGTTCCATGCTATTCAAGAGCATGGTTCCTTCCATGTACCACAACACCAATGTTTCATTCAACTAGCCTTTAATATTGGGTATCATAATGGCTTCATAATGTCCTTTTGAATAAGAACTATTTCTGTCAACAATAATTCATAATTATATGCATGCATTCACAAAAGACAGAAATAATATAAATCAGAAACACTTTTATTGAATTTAAGTAATAGTGTCAAACAACTAAGCCAAAATAACAATTATAATCTAACTAATCGAGACCCATCTCTTTGACATGTTCCATAAAGGTCTTCGGAGATAGTCCTTTCGTAAGAGGCTCTGCTATGTTATTATGCGTACTAATGTGATCAATTGACACTCTTTGTTTCTGAACTTCTTTAACTGATAGGTATTTCATCTCAATATGCTTAGCAGCCTTAGTATACCTATCGTTCTTCGAGAAAAAGACTGCTGCGATATTATCACAATAAATTTTCAGCAGCTTAGATATTGACCCCATAATTCTAAGTCCTGAAATAAAGTTTCGCAGCCATAATCCATGATTTGTAGCTTCGAAGCAAGCTACGTACTCAGCCTCCATAGTAGATGATGCAATGACGCTTTGCTTAGCACTTTTCCATGAAACAGCTCCTCCAGCCATAAGGAAGACATAACCCGAAGTGATCTTCCTACTGTTAAGGCATCCCCCAAAATATGAGTCTGAATAACCAATCACCTCAAGGTGATCAGTCTTCCGATATGTGAGCATGTAATGCTTGGTCCCTTACAGGTACCTCAAAACTTTCTTTGCAGCTTTCCAATGGTGAATCCCCGGATTGCTTTGATATCTGACTCGCATCCCAACGGCAAAATTGATATCCGGTCTAGTGCAGACTTGTGCATACAACAAGCTCCCTACGAGCGAAGCATAAGGCATGCCTTTCATGTGCTCCCTTTCTAAATCACTTCTGGGGCATTGACTTAAGCTGAACTTATCCCCTTTCTGAAGTGGAACATTAATGGGATTGCAACTTTGCATGCTAAATCTTTCTAAAACTTTGTTAATGTAAGCTTTCTGAGACAATCCTAACATTCCTCGTAACCTATCCCGAGATATTTCTATCCCGATCACGAAGGATGCCTCACCTAAATCTTTCATTTCAAAGTTTTTAGAAAGGTACTTCTTGGTTTCACTTAATAAACCAAGATCACTGCTGGCGATAAGTAAGTCATCAACATATAATACTAAAAACACAAACTTACTCCCACTGATCTTTAGGTATATGCACCGATCAACAGTGTTTTCCTTAAACCCACAGGATGTAATGGTATCGTGAAACTTAATGTACCATTGACGAGAAGCTTGTTTTAGACCATATATTGACTTCTTCAACATACAAACCATGTTTCCGTTTCCTTCCTTTATGATGCCTTGTGGTTGTGCCATGTAGACTTCTTCTTCTAAACTCCCATTTAGAAAAGATGTTTTTACGTCCATTTGGTACAACTCTAAATCATAATGAGACACCAACGGTAATATAATTCTCAATGAGTCCTTCTTTGAAACTAGAGAGAAGGTCTCATTATAATCAATGCCTTCTCGTTGATTAAAACCTTTGGCAACAAATCTAGCTTTATGTCGTTCGATATTGCCTTTTGAGTTAAGTTTGGTCTTAAAGATCCACTTGCACCCAACTCGTTTTTGGCCTTCTGGAAATTCGACCAACTCCCAAACTTTATTGTCATTCATAGATTTTATTTCTTCATTCATGGCATCAATCCATTTATCGGAATCATCACTATTTACAGCTTTTTCATAAGAAACTGGATCATTAATATTCCCTATGTTAAATTCGGTCTCTTGAAGGTATACCACATAATCATTCGGAATTGCCGATCTCCTTTCTCTTTGAGATCTTCTTAATAGAACTTCCTATGGTGCTTCAAAAGTTTCATCGGTTATAGTCTCATTATGTGGTTGTTCAGTTAGTTGATCATTCACTTGTTGTTCATTGTTATTATTGGGTCAATGACCGGTTCAACAACTATATTAGGAACAACATGTATGCTATGAACTTTGGGTATAGAAATTTGTACCCTGACTTCTTGAATGATTACCTCCATTTCTTTTATACTCCCACTTACTTCACCTTCTTCAATAAATTTAGCATTTCCAGTTTCTATGATTCTAGTTGTATAATTTTGACAGTAGAATCTATATCCGTTCGAATTTTCTGGATACCCTATGAAATGACAAGATAATGTCCTAGGATCCAATTTCTTTTCATGAGGGTTATAGATTCTAGCTTCCGCTGGGCAGCCCCACACACGTAAATACCTTAAATCGGGTTTCCATCCATTCCAAAGTTCAAAAGGGGTTTTTGAAACTGACTTACTAGGAACCCTATTTAAGATGTGTACAACGGTTTTTAATGCATGTGTCCAAAAAAATGTAGGCAATTGGGTCCTACTTATCATACTTCTTACCATTTCTATAAGGGTACGATTACGTCTTTCAGCTACACCATTCTGCCAAGGTGATCCTGGCATTGTGTATTGGGTGCAAATACCTAATTTTTTTAAGGAGTTTAGCAAATGGGCCAGGGCGTTGCCCTGACTCGTCATATCTACCATAATATTCACCACCTCTATCAGACCTAATAATTTTCCCCTTTTTGCCTAGTTGCCTCTCAACCTCATTAATGTATATTTCAACGACGTTCACAGACTGAGATTTATCATGCAACATGTACAAAATGCAATAACGTGAAAAATCATCTATAAAGGCGATGAAGTATTTTTCTCCACCAATGGATGGAATATCAAAAGGTCCACATGTGTTTGTATGTATTATTTCAAGTAGCAGGGTGCTTCTTGTGGCTCCTTTCTTTGTATGTTTGGTCTATTTTCCTTTAATACAGTCCACACATACATCATAATTGGCCCAATCCAGGTTATGGAGTATTCCATCTTTAATGAGCCTTTCAATTCTCGGCCTGGATATGTGCCCTAATCTTTTATACCACAAATAAGTAGATTTTTCATCATTAAGTCTACGTTTCGTACCAACATTAGGATGCAGGGTCACAAGGATTTCAGAAAATTCTTT
This sequence comes from Sambucus nigra, assembly GCA_949130495.1. Taxonomy (NCBI): domain Eukaryota; kingdom Viridiplantae; phylum Streptophyta; class Magnoliopsida; order Dipsacales; family Adoxaceae; genus Sambucus; species Sambucus nigra. The sequence continues at coordinate 286,060,574 of OX422209.1, read as the reverse complement.
TCAAGATTCAATCGATATAAACCATCTAATAAAAATACAGAACCAACATTATTAGAATTTTTAATCAAACGAAAACCATTATTCTTAAATTCAATTGCAAAACCATCTAAAGCGAGTTTAGAAATAAAAATTAAATTCCTAGAAACTGTGGGAACATAAAAAGTTTCTTGCAAATCTAAAATAAATCCAGTGCTTAAAATCAGGCGAAAGACTCCAACATCTTCTATTTTAGCCTTTGCCTTATTGCCCATGTAGAGAAAATGCTCATTTGGATTTGTTTTGCGGATCGAAATGAAGTCCTGCATCGAATTAGAAACATGATACATAGAACCAGAATCAATCCACCAAGTGTTAGAAGGAGCGTTAATAAAGTTTGATTCGAAACAAACATAAATAAAGGGATTACCCTTTTTCTCGAACCAGGCCTTTCGTTTATGACAATCCCTCTGTAAATGGCCCTTCTTTTTACAGAAGTGACACTTGTCGTTCTTTTCCTTCTTCACAGTAGCAGTTGATGGTTCATCTTGATGAGATGGCCTATGACCTTTCTTAATGCCCTTACCGAACTTCTTCTTAAAACCAGCTCCTTTGACTGTAAGGTTTGCCACATGTCCCTTACTCACATGGCCATTATGTTGCTTGAGCCTTCCTTCCTCCTGTACCAACATGCTTTGTAAATCATTTACATTCCACTTGTCTTTTATAGTGTTTTAATTGATTTGGAAAGGCCCATACTCAGGAGGTAGGGAGTTTAGGACGAATTGGACGAGAAAAGACTCATCCACTGTCATGCCCAAAACTCTAAGTCTAGCAGTCAGATTGGTCATTTCTATAATGTGCTCATTCATGGTTCGAGTACTATCGAACCTTATAGTGGTCAGGTCAGCCATCAGTTTCCCAGCAAGGGATTTATCAGCAGTGCGAAAGCGTTCCTTAATGTTTTTCAAATACTCTTTCGCTTTCGTAGTTTCAGGTAGGGAGGTCTTAATGTTAGCAGCAACACACATTCGCATAAACATTAGGGCCAACCTATTGGATCGAGACCATGCTTCATGGATAACAATTTCATCCTCACTACTGGTATCAGTAATAGCAGCGGGTTCATCACACATAATTGTCATGTCCAGGTCAAGAACCCCTAGGCTGAACTCAATTTGCTCATTCCATTCAGAAAAATTAGTTCCATCAAATTTGGAATAGGACTGAGCTTGCGAATACAGGTTAAGGGGAACTGCAATTAATAACAATGTTCACAAATTAAATTTTCACACACAACAAAAATTGCAAGGGTCGAATATTGAATTGTTGACTAAAGATTTTGGCATATTTCATTTACAATCTGAATATCACGGAATCTGTGTTAATCATCACATAATGTTCAGATTTGTAAAGATATATTACCCTATAATTCATTTATCATGGTCCCATAATTTTGGCATCTGTGTTTGTTGCCTAAACATTTAATATCATGATTAATGGACTTAATGTCAACTATTCTGTTTTTACAAAAACTAGTTCTAATGTTGTTCAATTCAGATATTATCATGTGTTGCGCTTCAATCCAATTTTATAACTGACATTAGAATAAGTCTTTAATGAATGTAAGTATATTATTCGTACATGCAGTCTCAGCCTGTGTTTGGCCTTTGACTTAACTTAAATGAATAATTGTTTACATGTCTAAACTTAAATATAGTTAATCATGCCTTAATATTAACTATAATACGTAATCTATCAATAATTACAAAGATACCAATAGTAGCTTAAATGCCTCAAAAACAGAATAGCCCAGGTATAGTAAAAACACAAAATACATGAATTTTGCAAAAAATGGCAAAAATGAGTTTTCACCATAGAATCGAAGTAAAACATACCAGAAAACCAAAACTTTTTACCGAACGTTAATATCAATTTTCTGCAAAGATTTATAAGCCCCGAGATTATTTCCTAAAATGGCAAAAATAGGGTTTTGAGGGCCTTAACGGACTCGGATTGCCGAAAAACACATTACATCACAGCCAAAGGCGGTGAAATTCGATCGTTGGCTCGTTTCCAGTCAACCTACCCAGTTTCAAGTCAATAGAACACCAAAAATTTTGAAAAACACTATTCACTGCGCTAAAAAAAAATCTCCCAGAATCTGTTTTGCGTAAAATCGCAATTTTCTCTTAATTAATCTTAAAAGAAAATTCGTTTTCTTATCATGATTAATGAACGTGTTTTCCAGTTAGTTTACACAACTTGAAACAATAAAATCATGTTAACGGCATATTAGGGTTCTTATAACACGAAAAGGGGTTGAACAATAATGGGACAGTTTTCACAAGATAAGGACTGTAGCAGCAATTTCGTTCTTAATATCATAACACAAATTCGAATTACCATATGTACGATTATCATATTGCTTAAAAATTTCCAGATTTTCAGGAAAAAAAAAAAAAAATTCCAGATTTCCAGATTTAACAAAAATTTCAGATTTCCAGATTTACCAAAATTCCAGATTTCCATATTTTTAAAAGATCATAAATCAGAATTGTTATAAAGGAGTTTTCATTAACAGAAAACATGAGATTATAACCCGCAAGCTCTGATACCACATGTTAACTTATATTGCTTTGTTAATCATAAATTCGAATATAAATCATAAGGTTGTATCATGAATAAAATAGTTTTGACATGAATCCAGGATGTTTATTTTCATGCAATCACAGAATCGAAAATTCCTTATAACTACGATTTAAAAACTGACATTTGTCCATCGTTGTTGAACGGATTAATATGACTTGAATGCTCCTTTCTTGAATAGGCCGGAATATGAGAAAAACCAATGTCGGATTTTCTCTCCCTCCTTAGAAACAGTGTGTATTGAGATGACTCTAGATGGTGTAGAGGTCTCTATTTATAAGGGGAAGAGGACCGAAATCCTAGTGGTGGTGGGACTCTTTCCAAGTCTCCCACTAATGCCACTAACCATCATGTGACTAATGGATAAGGTTTACACAAATCTTTTAATATCTTTATTTATCACATTCCTAATTAATTATCTGACATTTACTAAAACCACATAAATGGGAAATTCGAAATTTAATACAATTGAAATTAAATAATTAATTTCGTCACTAACATTAATTTCCAACAATACCTCCCTTAGAGGAATGCCCGGAAGTTAATTTATGCATGGAGATTTCAATGCTCGATTTTGGAATGTCCCAAAATTCTTCAAAAGCTCGAAAGTTTATTGAAGACTCGGTTAAAAGAAAGGGTGGCATTCAAACGTCCAATACCCCAATAAGTAATTCTTTTGAGATTTTAGGTAACATTGAAGATCCAACTACTCTAGTTGAGGTAAATGGATTTAATCAAAAGGGGGAAAAGAAACAAAATTCGTTCCCGTATTTATCTGCTGAGGAAAAATCCGCCCTTAAATATAATAGGCGCCCTATAACTCGTCCAAGATTTCGTAAATTTTCATAATCATTTTTCGTTAGCACTTGTAAGTGCCATAGGAGAGGTTTTTTCTCCTTCGTTTTATGAATATAATAAATTTCAACAAAAAAAATTGAGTTGATGATTTATCCAGTGTTTTTAGGAATTGCAATGGAGAATGGAAAGAGTAACTAATCATTCATCCATGCTCTTCTTCTAATGGTGCAGTATTCAAGGATAACAATAGAAGAACACACTTTGAGAACACATTTCAGAAAACATGGCACGTATTCATATGTTATTAGTGGACACTTGAATAGCGTGTATCCCATTTAAGATGTACACCAATGAGACGAAAACACGTGTCTCACATCTTTAAAATGTGTCTCCTTAGCATTAATCATATTGAGTAAAGAGTTATGCAGTGTAGGAATGGGTTAGGAGATTCGACTAATTCCTTATCCTAAGAACCTATTTGTGTTTCTTGATGATCACAGGATATGACAATTTGAATAACTCTATAATAATAATTCTTAAAAACCTTGTGTATAAAATTATTATCCCCCTTCAAAAGATGTAGAGTTCAATACATAGTACTTAAGCGGTGTGACCCTTTCACTAACACATGTCTTTTTGGTGTAAACCTCACACTCAGCTAGACCTAATTAGTTAATATGGGGACAGTTGTGACAACCCCAATAAATTTATAAATAGATTGATGAGGTCTAATATAAAAATTATGGGAATAAAAAATATTTGGTAATATTCTCATCATAACAAAATAAATAAAACGAAGTAAGTAAATGCAGTACAAGAATATTAAATTTTGAATCAAATAAAACATCTCTCGTAGCAATCACTGCCATAAGAACCAAATCCAACTCTGGAATAAATGTTTTAATAGTAAAATATCCATCTCGAAATACGAGTACATCTCATACAATATCTCTAACTTGGGAAAATATGAAGTGCATACAACTGCGTGAACTGAATTATAAATAAATACAAATGTGTAAAAGAGTAACTGTACACGATGCCTACAACCTAGGAATTATGTGTAAAATGTCTCAAGAAATACTCCTCTAACGAACAACCTAATTTTAGGGGAACCACAGCTTCCTAAGGCCTGTAAAAAACAGTTCAACAACGGGATTAAATCCATCAAGTATACAAAGAGTAAGAATTTAACTCAAGTTAGGCCACAATAATAATAATTCATCTTCCTCTCATAATAAATTATTTTTTAGTTATTTAAGTTACCCAACCCAAACACTCTAAAATAAACATACGGTTATACTCCCAAATCCCAGTGAGGCCCAATATAAAAATGATTTCCTCATTAATTAAGCATCTCTACTTTAACAGTTTTAAGTTCATCTCTTTTAATTATAAATGCTTACATTAACAATAATAATCTTACTAAATTTTATTCTCTTATCTTCACCGTCTCAGGTCAGGATTCTCAATATGTATATCTCTAATGTATCAATCTTGAACGTTATTAAGTCAGAGTTTTGCATATACATTTCTAGTATATTATTACCATAATATTCCTGAGTCATAAATATATGATTATACATCACTAGTATAAGTCATAATCAGGGACAACCATTTCAAGGTAACGTCATACAGAATCACTTAATCTAGAATATCTATAAGTGCACACAAATCACATCCAATCATGTGGGTTGCCCCCAGGACCGCAAACACAAGTACGAAGGCGCCCATTCCTACCACCTTCAGGGATCAATCGTGCATACTAGGTTTGGTATTGATTCCTCTCGCATTACAACCTTTACCACAATGATGTTGTCCGTAAATCAAATTATTTCTTCGATTGGATAGTACTATGGAAACTTTACGTAAGGCAGAGTTTGGTTTTTTGGGGGTGATAGTGGAAAAGTTGACAGATAAGTCACCCTTGCTGCCACTCCACAGAACCATTATAAGTCATCCCAAACCTATATCCTCAAAGCCTCAATAAGTGATAATCACAAAAAACTCTGATCATATCACTCGGCCTCCATACCCAAGCTTATGAGATATAAATTCCATATGTATTCCCTTCATGAACATGAGTACATCAACAGTAGGATCTCGGTAAAAGGGCCTATGAAAAGCCCATATCATCATCGGGAATACCACGCATGGTTAACGTCGTATGTGCCCTATTAAAATACCTCTAGTATGTCCCCCACGATCACTCATACACCATGGTATGTTTACACATAAATCAAGTAAACAATCATGCCTCGACGCAACTAGGTAAAACAAATAAGAACAAACCCTACTCATCTGGTTACACATAATAAATACAAACCCTACTCATCTGAGTTTTACATAATATCTATATTATTATTCGTTAATACACACATTAACTAAATCAGTTATATATGACATTCGCCCAAACTTCCAAGGCTCTTAAAATTTAGGCATCGTTTCATACCTAACTTTTACAAGAATTAATTTATTACAATAACTTCCCTACTTAATAGGTCATGAAACATTCTAAACTAATGTGTGATCTACACAATCATTAAACATTTATTGTTCTCAAGAAATATCCCAATACTCAACCATATATTCAAGGTCGTTAAAAGGGCTATGTTCCTAAAAGGGTCTCATGTTCTAAATTAATTAACTTCAACCAATTATGAACTAATATCTTAAATGTAAAAAAAGACGTGTTAAAAAAAACGTAATGCATTATATCTAAACCACCTTGAAATCACAACCTAGGATTTTTCATCAGCCATTACCTAACATCGTCACATGAAAACAAATCAGTCTTCCTACCAAGATCGTTCGCAGAGACATCGCAAATTATTAACTTTAAAAGTGATGGGTTTCTTCATCCCCAGACCCCAAGTTACGAACTTAAAAATCCTAGACTGCTATGGATATACCAACAAAGGTTCCTAACACTTCAAGAACAACTTAATATGATGTATAAACACTTATAATAAAAAAAATAAAAATAAAAACTTTCGAGTTCATAATTAATAATTTCATCCCATTTTTTATTCAATTATGAAATTAACATGAGGCTTTCTATGAATTAGCAAATATGATTCATATTCACACTAATTTAATTAGATTATTCAATTTTATGTTTTGATTCAAGGTGTCATAATTAGACTACTCAAGTTTATTAATAGAATTAAGTTTAAATTTCAAGTTAAAGAAAATTACAAAAATTATGATTTAGATGATTAAAATGCAGACTTACACAAGTTTTAATACACATTCTACTGACTACTACTATTACAAAATAATCCTAATCAAATTTCTAATCTATATAAACTTGATTATGGACTGATTAATGAATTAAAGTCCCCAAACCTCTCAATTTCTCTTCATCCTTGTATGTATATTCTCTCAACATCTCTAGGATTTCTCCGATGCCTAAATTGGGTTTTTAGATTTTTTTCCTAATAATCAAGCATCGCACAAAATTAGGCTTAGGTCCAATATAAGCCTTAACCCAATGAGCCCACATACTACTCCAAATGACATGAAACTCCACCTAAGCCATATACCAACCTAATAGACTTAAATTCCACAATTTTAAATTAAAACAGAAATTATAAACGTCCCAAAGGTCAATTAATTATCTCCTTATTTTCATTTATAAGTCAGTACGGGTCAATTAAGTTAAGACTTAGTTATTAATTAATGATGTATGACTTGGCATTATAAGTAACTATTTCACGATCCATGGAACCTAATACTGAGGGAATAATCCAAACAAGAAAACCTCTGTCACCTAGTTCTTGGCCATTCCATATTCGCCCATAATACTAGTCACTTAAAAATATTTAATAAATAAATTACTGTCTCTTATGCCAATTTTCAAAGAGTGTTAGTTCACATAACACATGTACGATTACGTATATGGATCGCATATCAACATGCAATAATTATAATAAGTGGCATACCACATGTCACATACAAATAGCAACTCATCACAAGTAAATAATCAATTTAAAAATAAATTAATTACTACAAACATGCGGGGTATCACATTCCTCCTTCGTTAAATAAGGAATTCCATCCTCAAAATTAGGTTCTTTACATACCTTGTCGAAAGTCTAAAAATATTTAGCTTGCATAGTGTACCCACCCTAATATACAAAACCTATTCATTCTTCGACATAATACACACTAAGGTCTCTCGTCGTAAATTGCGTTCGACTAATAATCCAACCAACTAGTCTAGTCGTTGAAACATTAACTTGTCCCTCAAGAATTCGCTCCATTATGTACCCATGGAAAATATTGTACAGATGGAGGTGGTGATCAAGTCAGTTCAATTGACATCTGCCTCATCCTATCCAAGATCATAAAAGGACCTATTTATCAGGGTGCCAACTTTCCTTTAGAACCCAAACTTTACAATTTCCTTCCCTAAGGAGAATCTTCAAAATCACCCCATATCCCTCCTCGGACTCCAAACCACGTTTCTTATTTCTCCGAAGCTCTTTTTCATACTCTGACAATCTTTATACGCTCTAATATGAACATCACCTCCTCTAAGTTGTCCCAAACACACTCTAATATGAGTAACTTGTTAATTCTTAGCTTAAATGAACTTGGTCAATATAACTCAAATGTCCCAAATTACCCTATATACCCTTTAGAGTCTCTATACCCCACGAGAAAATCAAAGAGATATATTATCCAACTTTTATAGTAGGATTACGAAAAATTGCAACTCTTTGAATGTCTCCAGGACTCTACCTTCACTACTAGAAAAGGCACCCTGTAACACCCCGCCCGCCCGGGGAGAGTGAACGGAGCGCTAATGCGATAAAATAAATCCAAATCCACAAGTAACAAGGTATAGAGCATCTAAATAAACCCACAATAATATAAATCCACTAATCTCAATCTCTTCAATTACAACAAGTCTCTCGAATTAAAATTACAACTTTCTAACTCGAATAAAAATACAAATCTCCAAAGCTCTATACATCAAAATAATACAAATCTTTCCCAAACAATCCTCGCTAAAATCAATCTCCATAGCGCCCCAAAATCTGCGCTAACCTGCCACTAAAAGAAAATATGGGGAAGTACACAATACGACAGGAAAGATGCTCAACAAATATATGTTAGCGATGAATAAAGCGTAACAACACGAGTACGAATATTCAAATCAAAATGCAAATCTCAAAGCATTTATCAATATAATTTCTCAACAACACTTTAACCGGGTCACCAGGCCTCATCACATCCGTATATGCTTTATCAAGCCATAGCCCGGGAAACAGGAATTTTGGCGGGTTCACAACATCCGTGTCATAATAAAATCTCATGACAACGTGCTCAATAACAATATAATGATCAAAATAATTTCAACAATTATTTTCCAGATTTCAATGAATTTATCAATTCAAATATGAGTTCAATTAAACAAGATTTCAAAGAGAATGACACTCGCGAGATTTAAAGGAGCATATTGTGTAAAACCCCATACCTCAAACCATGATGAGAAACCAACGATCACATCCTCAAGATCAACACAAAAGATCTACAAAATCTCCTCCAAGAACCTCCAACAAAATAGCCCCAAGAACACCTCTAATCTAAGGTTGGAACTCACAAATCTCAAGGGCCAATGTGTATATAAAAAGAAGAGAAATATAAAATATATTTGCTGCCAAAATTTGTGCCAAAAGTAGGTTAAAAAGGCTTGCCCACGACTTCCTTTTATAATGCAAAGAAATGAAGAGTTGGAATCCAAAAGACTCCTTTAAATAAGGCAAAGAAATGAAGAGTTGGAAGTCAAAACAACTCTAAGAGTTAAAAACATTTAAAAAACATTTTAAAATCCATTTTAACTCCGATTTCGAAACCGTTCGAAATTATCGCCTTTAAAAATAATATTCAACATATTTGAGCAATAAAAATAATTTTATCAAAAACTTTATTTTCCTCCATTTTCGAAAAATTAATTAAAATAGCCCAAAATTACGCGGGTTGTTACACACCCTTAGACACAAAGTATGATACTAACCACTCCACTTGGCCACCAATACTGATTCCTAAACCTACGGCACATCTGGTCACTCCAAGGATGTTCAATGAATCACAATTCCCGCATCTCGATCAAAACTACCTTATGTTGCTTCATTAAACGAAGGAAGGCGAATAATCCCAATTATAGCTTGCATACCATATCCTGGTGAAAAGTTCAATGTTTGGGACTGAACCACCCACGACACAAATTTGGGTGTAATAGCCACCACTGCTATAAAAACTTTATCTTTAGAAAGATGTTGTTTCTACTTACAAAGAACTTATCCACTTACGCTCAAAATGCAGTAAATGACAAATTCATAAACATGGACGAAGCATGGGTCAACCCACTGGAATAACCTAAACGTGCATACCCTATGTTGTGGCAGAAAACTGCATGCATGATATCCTTCTCCCAATTCCACAATCGGAGATAGCTCGAGGGTCATTCCATATTCAACAAAAATACACTCCTTTCAACCAATCAAACATGACATCGATCAATATGAATCTACAAACTCTCTCTCTCTCTCTCTCTCTCTCTCTCTCTCTCTCTCTAACTTCTTCGTTTTCCTTTCCTAACTGCCTTGGAACTTCTTTAATTCATCTAACTTCTACCGTAACTTCTATCATGGCGGATCCTCCTCCTTTCAAACCCCCTGATCTTAATAGATTTAGGCCCAAAAGCTTTGCTGAAATAGTTTTTATTCCCTCTATCAATATTTCCGCCAAACATGATTCCTTTCACAAAAGAGAGCCCCGTCCACTAGAAATAGTTCATATTCTAGTGGAGGATGTCTCTCAAATAGAGAGTGATGACGAAGACCTACTTTTAGACTTAATGCTAGGCTACATGGACAGAATGGCCCAATCCTTCGAATTTGGGGAACCTAGTGGCATTGCTCAGGAGGACGCTATCCCGTCAGGGAGGAAATTAATGCTGGAATGGCTTAATAGGGAAGTGGGGTCGGTCCCGCTGATGACGATAGATTTATTAGTGGACGGGGAGATTTCTAAGGGGGTTACCCTACACACATCATCGACCCACGAAAGCCAAAGGGCAAACGAGCGTCCCCTCAATCTACACCTAAAAGCCCATGCTCTCCCATCAAAATCCAAAAAACTCATGCTTTAGAGGGGGAGGAGCCCAGAGGCGATGAGGCATCACTACAACAATTAAGAGACTATGTTTTCACACTAAAGAAAAAAATACAGAATAGTAAGGGTTCAATGGGCATCATTGGATCGAAGAAAGGAAGAAAGGTGAAGAACAGTACCTACACTCTCAAGATTGTAGATCCAAGGTACACAAGAATTACTAGAGCATCTTCCTGGTACAAATCATCTTCCCAAACTTCTACACCTACATTTTATCAATGATTAATTTAATGGTTTGGAATGTTAAGGGGTGGGCAACAAACCCACTTCCAACAGAATTAAAAAACTTAAAAACATACATAAACTACCTATATTAGTCATTTTAGAACCAGTGATATCTGAAAACAAACTTGAGAAATGTAAATTCCAATGGGGTTTTGACTACGGGATAAGCAACTCCAACGAAAAAATATGGGTTTTATGGAGGTTTGGTATTAATATAGATATCAGAAAATACATGGAGCAATGACTAACATTACATATATCCCACAACAGTTTCCATACTCCAATAATATTTTCACCAGTGTACGCAAAATGCAATCTACTAGAACGAGAGGGACTTTGGAATGAAATGTTTCTAATTAATAACGAATTCAAGGATTTGCCTATAATCTTTGCGGGCGATTTCAACGTAGTTTCAAGTAATGAGGAGAAAAATGGTGGTAATCCAGTCATTGATGCATCCATTGAGGACTTCAATCAAGCCATTGATTCCTGTGGACTCATTGACCTTGGGTATGAAGGCTGTAGATTCATGTGGTGTAATAATAGAAAATAAGAGGATCTCATGATGGCTAGACTCGACAGATGGTTGTGCAATGACAGTTGGAGTACTTATTTTCCACAGTCATCTGTAAACATCTCAGTAGAACATGCTCAGACCACATTCCTCTATTGTTAATCGAAAAAAAACACTACTGACATAGGTCCTAAACCCTTTAAATTCCAACAATATTGGGCCAACCACACCGATTTCCTGACAACAGTTGCTCAATCTTAGTAATCAGTTAGCAACGGGTCTCCCATGGTGAGGGTCTTTGCTAAACTCCAAAAGTTTAAAAAATCATTAAAACAATGGGGCAAGACTACCTTCCCAAATATTTTTCAAGCAGTGATTGATAAAGAAGATCAAGTTAAACAAAAGGAAATAGAGTTTGAGAGGGATCTTAGCCCAACTAATCAGGAGATTTTTAAAAAAGCCCAAGCTGAGCTCATTCTTTCCTTAAGGATCGAAGAGGAATATTGGCAACAAAAATCTTCCATTAGATGGCTCAAATTAGGGGACAAAAATAATAAATTCTTCTATAACTCGGTTAAAATAATGCACAAAAAGCTAACATTTGTAGACTAAAAACGGAGGAAAGGTGGTTAGAGAATAATAAGGATATCCAACAACACATAATTAACTATTTCAATAGTCTTTTAACTTCAAACGTACACAACCCAAATGATACAATGCTACAACTTATCCCAAAGCTTATATCTGAAGAACAAAATAATAAACTCCAAGTTATACCAGAAGAAGAGGAAATTCGGGAAGCCATCAAATCTTTAAGCCACCTATCTGTCCCGAGCCTTGATGGCTTTGGGGGATTCTTCTATAAGAAATGCTGGCATATAATAACGAATGACATATGCATGGCTTTTAAAAGTTTTTTCTTAGGGGCGGTAATGCCTAGAGGCTCGTCTAGCACTTGTATTGCCCTGATCCCTAAAATAAAATGGTCAATATCATGCGAAGACTTCAGACATATCAGCTTGTGTAATTTCTCTTATAAAATTGTGGCTAAAATATTATCGACGAGGTTATCCATCATACTACCCAAAATAATATCTGACAATCAAAGTGGCTTTGTAAAAACTAGAAGTATACAAGATAACATTTTAATTGCTCAAGAAATGGTCCCAATACCTCCCCAAAAAAAACTTGGGGGGGGGGGGGGGGGGGGGGGTTAACATTATACTAAAGTTGGACATGTCTAAAGCATATGACAGGCTAAACTGGATGTTCCTCATTAACATCTTAAGGAAATTTATATTCGGGAAACCTGGATTGACCTCATATGGAGATCCATCTCAAATGTTTGGTTCTCTATTTTAGTCAACGGACAATTAAAAGGATTCTTTAAATCCAGTAGAGGTCTCAGACAAGGACATCCTCTATCCCCCAGCTTATTTGTATTGGCATCAGAAGTATTAAGCAAAGATTAAACTCCCTGATGGCTGAGGGCCTTTGCCGTCCATATTACCACTCCCGAGATGCACACTCATCACCCACCTTGCATTTGGCTGATGACATAATTATATTCTCCAGGGCTGACAAAAAGAGTCTTAGACAAATTATGAAGTTTCTTTCATGATTATGAAGCAACTTCGGTCAGCTTATAAACATCTCTAAAAGTAGTTTCACTATTAACAAGTCAACTCCACACAAAAAGACATTGGCAATAGCACAACTCACAGGGCTGAATCTAAGGTATCTCCCCATAACCTATCTAGGATGTACCCTCTTCAATGGAAGAAGGAAAATAAGCTTTTTCTACCCCCTAGTGGATAAAATTACACAAAAAACTACAAGGATGGAAATCTAAGTATCTATCTTATGGGGAAAATGGGCTCTTATCAAACACGTACTCTACTCAATACCATGCTACTTGATCTCAGTGCTTCATCCACCAAGGACATAATAAAGAAGATACAATCTATTCTTAATAAATTCTTTTTTTTTGTGTGTGTGTGTGTGGGGGGGGGGGGGGGGGGGGGGGGGGGGGGGGGGGGGACGAACAGATCGGTTGGAAGCACCAATGCACAGTTGGAGACCTTGTGTTCCCCAAGAGAATGTGGGTGGTCTTGGGTTTTCTAGTCTAGAAATCCTGTCAAATGCCTCAAGTCTGAAATCCCTATGGAAACTCAAAACCTCAAATTCCTTATGGAGCAAGTTCATGAACTCCAGGTATAGATTACAAAACAAGAATTTTGGCCAATCGGGCTCCATATCAAATGAAAAGAGTGAGTTCAGTAGATCACATAGCCAATGAGAATATGATCCTAAAGGATGACAAATGGTCTTGGTCGTTATCCAAAAATGGGGAATTTTCCCAAGCTTCTGCAATAGCAGTTTTGAGCGTCTCCCCCCCCCCCCCCTCCCCTCCCCCCCCCCCCCCCCCCCTCGCGCGCGCGCGTCAAGTCCGGTCTTTACTCAAATTTGGGAGAAAAATATCCCCAAAAAATGGACCATTCTAGCCTGGAGAGTGTTAAAAGGAAATATACTGATAGATGAAAATATCCAAAAGTGCAACATAAAAACTGGCATCGAGATGTGCCTTATGTCATAATGATATTGAAACTATTAACCATTTATTCCTCCAGTTCCCCATATCCCTCAAGCTTATGAAAATATTTTTTTGATTTAATGGGTCTAAAGGTTAATTCTCATTCTTTGTGTTTCTATGCTAATGGCTTGGTGGTTACACGGTAGGGGTAAAGACTACATGATCTTTTGTAGTAAAATGGTGCCTATAGTGGCCATTTGGAGCATCTGGACATTGCGAAATAAGGTGATCGTTGATGGGGGTAAGGCCTCGGCCACAACCCTTATTGAAAATTGTTGCCACTAGATTGGTCTCATTAATTCATCCTTATCCTTTACTTCAAAAATTCATGATTTTGACTCTCACTGGTGCAAAATTTTCAATATTAGGTTATCCCCGTTACAGATCCACCCTAGGTTGCAGAGACTAAAAAATCCATAATCTATAGCTATATTAGTCTTTTTGTACTGGGACCTTCGTTCCCAAATTAGTACATTCCTATGTTGGTAGGATATCTTTTTGTAATGGGGCTAATTATAAAGCCCTAAATTTACTGCTTTTCCTCACAGATTGTAAACGTCCTAGAGAGGCTTTTTCTTTATGATTTCTAATAAAACTTGTGGGGGTTCTGCCCCTCTTTGGAAAAAAAAAGGTGAGCCTATTTTTATATTTACCGATGATGATTGTAATAATCTTGCATAGCCTTAAAAGTACTCTCTCATTGGAAGATTTTCATTTGGTCGTCCTTTTACGGAAGCCATTCCAAAACATTTCAACATTTTTCTCTCGAATGTTATTTCTTTTTGGTCCTTCTTGATAATCATCATATTTTGATTAAACTTCTTTATGAAGGAGACTTTCTTTGTCTATGTCTTATAGAACAATGGTTTATCTTCAAAGCTCCCATGAAGGTTTTTAAATGGACCACGAATTTCTTTCCATCTGTGGAATGTTCCATTTTTCTGATATGGATATCGCTTCCTCATCTTCCTGGGCATTTGTTTGGTAAATCTTCACTATTTGCTACTTGTCAACATATAGTGGTTCCTCTGATCATGGACGAAGAAACTACCTTGGTTTTTAGGCCCAGTATTGTCAGGTTTTGTGTGGAGATTGATGTTTTAAAACCATTTCCTGAGAGGATATGGATTACATGTGGTTCTAAAGGTTTTTGGCAACAATTTTGTTACGAGGACATACCATCATTTTGTAAGCGATGTCTTTTGTCTGGTCATGTAGAAGGTGATTGCAATTCTTTCGTTAATAAAAAAAACCTCATGCCTATGATATTCCTTCCAACCATAAACTTCCTTCTATTACTAATACTTGTATATCTTCGAAACCCAACAACTCTCATCATGATGTTACTGTATTGGATCCTAAACCAAAGTTGCATAAATGGAAAGAAAAGTCCCATACTGGTGGTATTACTATTGAGGATAATGTATCTCCTAAGAAAGTGTTAGTTCTTATTCTAAATCCACCCAGCGGTTTAGGGATTCAAGAACTTATGTCTCATAGGCTTACTTTTACTTCCAAAATAGCTACAGTCATTTATGGTAAAAATAAGGCGAGTTTAGGAAATGATTAAGCCCAAGACTTTCTTCGCAATTCAGTTTCTTCAAAAACTGATGAGGATGATATTGATCTTAAAAATTCTTTTTTCATTCTTCAATCCTATTCAGAAGTTGGTGAATTTGTTTATGAAATTGATATCAATACAAATGTTCTTCTCCCTTCCAAAAATTTTAATAATTGATCCTCCACCTCTTCTTCTCCTGAGTCCCACGTACCCATTCACAGTATTATGAAGCCCTTGTGGAATTCATTTGAAGATGCTGATAAGGCTTCTGTTAAGTAGGAATCTATTAGCAGTTTGAAAGAGTTATCTACAAATATTGGGAAAAAATTATTCGAGTTAGAGATGATGATGGTGTTCATAACAATTTTGAGATTGTTGTTCCTCTTTTAGCCAACAATCTTTATCCAGTTTTGCCTTTTTCGTTGAAAAAAAAGGAAGAAGAAAAAGATCAAATTTGTCCCTGCTTCAAATATTAAAACAAGGGTTGCCTTTGTTTCTCAACTCCTTCCCAAGCTATATCAAATGTTAAATCTCCTTTTCTAGAATATTAGGGAAATAGGAAATAATACTTCTTATCGTAGATTAAAACGCATCATAAAAAAAAATTCATATTAGCATAATTTATATTCAGGAACCAAAACTAATTTTTTCTTGCATCCAAGAGTTGTGTTGCCAAAAGGTATAGCGTTTGGCAACATAAGAGTTGTGTTGCCAAAAGGCTATACATTTGGCAACACAGGTCTTGTGTTGCCAAAAGCAATACCTTTGGCAACACAGCTCTTGGCAACCAAATATGTGTTGCCATATCCAAAGTGATAGATGTAGATGATAACTTTTGGAGACAAAAAATTGTGTTGCCAAAAGTACTATATCTTTATTTATTACCTATTATTTTTTTCGCAATTGGAAGAACTTTTAAACATGCACTCTTTTCATCAAACGTGCAACCTTATAATCCAAAATAACATTGCACATTTTTCATACAATCATAAGTAATGCAAAGTTCCACAAATCTCATAAATATGAATTACAAAATAATATTCCATCACAATCCAAGTATAAAGGTACAAAATAAATGCCTCCCAAATAAGAACATAACAAAAGATGAAAACATGATCTAACCTAATACATTAACACATGATGTTAAAAAAATCCACGTAAACTAAAACGATGACGACAATATCGCTCCCCTGCACTATAAGAAACCGCAGCTCCAAGCCACCATGAACATAATAACTCCAAGCAAAATCCATCATCAACCTCCACAAGATACAAAAATAAATGACTACATGAGTTCGTATAACTTCAAATGCATGTATGTTTGACTTGATCAATTTAAAACACTATTTAATTTTAGAAAATTTCGGCAGAATTTTCTTTGTTTATTCATGAAATCCAACCTATTTTAACATTAAAATAAACCCAACAACAACAAAAACTGCAGCTACACCACCAAAAAATACCTTCCAGCGATTTAACATCTAAATAGTATATACGAGCCCACACGGCCATAGTATCCAAGTAGCTACGTACCTCGATCCTCCGTATCCATTGACTTTTCCATGTGTCGCAAATCCATTTTCATACTACACAAAATACAAAATAAATTATAATCTATCCGACTTCAGAAGACAATAATAATTTATAATTATTATAGTTATATATATATAAACATTTATATATAAATAGTTATATATAACTGTTATATAAACAGTTATATATAACAGTTTATTTAAAAAAAATTGTTATATAACTGTTATATATAAACAGTTATACATATATACAGTTTATTAAAAAAAAACTGTTATATATATAAACAGTTGTGTAATATATAAATATATATATATATATATATATATATATATATATATATATATATATATATATATATAGAGAGAGAGAGAGAGAGAGAGAGAGAGAGTTGGCTCATGTGCACACTAAGTTTGCACATCATTTTTTAAAAATAGTAAAAAAAATATTTTTGAGTTGATTTTTTTTGTGTGATATTTAAACATTTCAACGGACCCATATAAAAACAATCAGCTAAAATTTTTTTTGCTATATTTAAAAAATCGGCCAAACTTTCGTTGCTTTTAAGCTCTTTAAAAGCTGCGAAAGTTTGACCGATTTTTTAAAAATAAAAAAAAAGTTTTTTTGAGTTGATTCTTTTTACATGGGTCCGTTGAAATGTTTAAATATCACATAAAAAAAATCAACTCAAAGATATTTTTTTAATACTTTAAAAAAATTGGTGTGCGTCAACACTGTGCAAATTTAGTGTGCACAAGAGCCTACCTCTCTCTCTCTCTCTCTCTCTCTCTCTCTCTCTCTATATATATATATATATATATATATATATATATATATATATATATATATATATATATATATATATATATATATATATATATTACCGGACTCTTATTGGTCTCGTGCGAGGTGTTCATGACTCTTACCGGACCGTTTTGTGGTTGTTTTACGTTTTCAACCTTCGATGGCATGTTTTTATGCATAAGTCTAATTTTTGCAAATTTACGGCGTACACTCAAACTGGGAGCCCCGTGACTATGCGGTAGGTTCCTATGAGTCACATTGGTCCCGTGCGAGGTGTTCGTGACTCTTACCGGACCGTTTTGTGGTGTTTTACATTTTCACCTTTCGATGGCATATTTTTGTGCTTATATTTGATTTTTTGCAAATTTATGTCGTACACTCAAATCGGGAGCCCCGTGACTACGCGATCGGTTCCTACGAGTCACATTGGTCCCGTGCGAGGTGTTCGTTCCTCTTACCGGACCATTTTGTAGTTGTTTTACGTTTTCACCCTTCGATGGCTTGTTTTTATGCTTAAGTCTAACTTTTTGCAAATTTACGTCGTACACTCAAACCGGGAGTCACGTAACTACGCGGTAGGTTCCTACAAATTCAATTAGTCCCGTACGAGGTGTTCGTGCCTCTTACGGGACCGTTTTATGGTTGTTTTATGTTTTCACCCTCCGATGGCATGTTTCTATGCTCAAGTCTAACTTTTGGAAAATTTACGTCGTACACTCGAACCGGGAGCGTCGTGAATACGCGGTCGGTTTCTACGAGTTACATTGGACCCGTGCGTGGTGTTCGTACCTCTTACGGGACCGTTTTGTGGCTGTTTTACATTTTCACCCTTTAATGGCATGTTTTTATGCCTAAGTCTAACTTTTTGAAAATTTAGGTCGTACACTCAAACCGGGTGTAGCGAGACTACGCGATTGGTTCCTACGAGTTACATTGGTCCCGTGTGAGGTGTTGTGACTCTTTCGGGACCGTTACGTGGTTGTTTTATGTTTTCACCCTTTAAAGGCATGTTTTTATGCTTAAGTTTATCTTTTTGCAAATTTACGTCGTACACTCAAATCGGGAGTCACATGACTACGCGATCGGTTCCTACGAGTTACATTGATCCCGTTCGAGGTTTTTGTGCCTCTTAAGGGACCGTTTTGTGGATGTTTTACATTTTCGCCCTTTGATGGGACGTTTTTATGCTTAAGTCTAACTTTTTGTAAATTTACGTCGTATACTAAAATCGGGAGCGTCGTGAATATGCGATAGGTTCCTTCGAGTTAAATTAGTCCCGTACGAGGTGTTCGTGCCTCTTAAGGGACCGTTTTGTGGTTGTTTTACGTTTTCACCCTCTGATGGCATGTTTTTCTACTCAAGCATAATTTTTTGTAAATTTATGTCGTACATTCAAACTGGGAGCCCCATGACTACGCGGTCGATTCCTACGAGTTACATTAGTCCCGTGCGAGGTGTTCGTGACTCTTACGGGACCGTTTTACGGCTGTTTTATGTTTTCACCCTTTGATGGCATGTTTTTATGCTTAAGTCTTAAATTTTGCAAATTTATGTTGTACACTCAAACCGGGAGTTCCGTGACTACGCGGTCGGTTCCTACATGTTACATTAGTCCCGTGCGAGGTGTTCGTGACTCTTACGAGACCATTTTGTGGTTGTTTCACGTTTCCACCCTCTGATGGCTTGTTTTTATGCTTAAGTCTATATTCTTACAAATTTACGTCCTACACTCAAACCGAGAGTCACGTGACTAAGCAGTCGGTTCCTACGAGTTACATTGGTGGAGGTGTTCGTGCCTCTTAAGGGACCGTTTTGTGGTTGTTTTACGTTTTCACCCTTTGATGGGATGTTTTTATGCATAAGTCTAACTTTTTCCAAATTTATGTCGTACACTCAAACCGGGAGTCACGTGACTACGCGGTATGTTCTTACGAGTTAAATTAGTCCCGTACGAGGTGTATGTGCCTCTTAAGGGACCGTTTTGTGGTTGTTTTACGTTTCCACCCTCTGATGGCATGTTTTTCTACTCAAGTGTAAATTTTTGTAAATTTATGTCGTACACTCAAATCGGGAGCCCCGTGACTACGCGATCGATTCCTACGAGTTACATTAGTCCTGTGCGAGGTGTTCGTGACTCTTACGGGATTGTTTTGTGGCTTTTTTACGTTTTCACCCTTTGATGGAATGTTTTTATGCTTAAGTCTAACTTTTGCAAATTTATGTCGTACACTCAAACCGTGAGCATTGTGACTACGCGGTCCGTTCATACGAGTTCATTGGTCCCGTGCGAGGTGTTCGTGCCTCTTACGGGACCGTTTTGTGGTTGTTTTACGTTTTCACCCTTTGATGAGATGTTTTTATGCTTAAGTCTTCCTTTTTGCAAATTTATCTCGTACACTCAAACCGTGAGCGCCGTGACTACGCGGTCGGTTCCTACGAGTTACATTGCTCCCGTGCGAGGTGTTCGTGCATCTTACGGGACCATTTTCTGGTTGTTTTACGTTTTCACCCTTTGATGACATGTTTTTATGCTTAAGTCTAACTTTTTATAAATTTATCTCGTACACTCAAACTGTGAGCGTCGTGACTACGCGATCGGTTCATACGAGTTACATTGGTCCCATGCAAGGTGTTCGTGCCTCTTACGGGACCGTTTTGTGGTTGTTTTACATTTTCACCATTTGATGGCATGTTTTTATGCTTAACTCAACTTTTTACAAATTTACGTTGCACACTCAAACTGGGAGCTTCATGACTTCGCGGTCGGTTCCTACGAGTTACATTGGTCCCGTGTGAGATGTTCGTGACTCTTTCGGGACAGTTATGTGGCTATTTTACGTTTTCACCCTTTGAAGGCATGTTTCCATGCTTAAGTCTATCTTTTTGCAAATTTACGTTGTACACACAAACCGAGAGTCACATGACAATGCGATCGGTTCCTACGAGTTATACTAATCCCGTGCGAGGTGTTCATTCCTTTTAAGGGGATGTTTTGTAGTTGTTTTACGTTTTCACCCTTTGATGGGACATTTTTATGCTTAAGTCTGACGTTTTTCAAATTTATGTCATACACTCAAACTAGGAGTCACATGACTACGCGGTAGGTTCCTACGAGTTCAATTAGTCCCGTAAAAGATGTCCGTGCCTCTTGCGGGACCGTTTTGTGACTATTTTACATTTGATGGCATGTTTTTTACTGAAGTCTAAGTTTTTACAAATTTACGTCGTACACTCGAATCGGAAGCGTCGTGACTACGCAGTCGGTTCCTACGAGATACATTGGTCCCGTGCGACGTGTCCGTGCCTCTTACGGTATCGTTTTTTAGCTGTTTTACATTTTCACCCTTTAATGGCATGTTTTTATACTTAAGTCTAACTTTTTAAAAATTTAGGTCGTACACTTAAACCGGTTGCAGCGAGACTACGCGGTTGGTTCCTACGAGTTACATTGGTCCCCTGTGAGGTGTTCGAGACTCTTTCAGGACCGTTTTTATGCTTAAGTCTAAATTTTTGCAAATTTATGTCGTACACTCGAACCGGGATTCACATGACTGCGCGGTCGATTTCTACGAGTTACATTGGTCTCGTGCGAGGTGTTCGTGACTGTTAATGGACCGTTTTGTGGCTGTTTTACATTTTCACGCTTTGATGGCATGGTTTTATGCTTAAGTCTAACTTTTTGCAAATTTACGCAGTACACTCAAATCGGGACCGCCGTGACTACACGATCAGCTCCTACGAGTTACATTGGTCCCGTACAAGGTGTTCGTGACTCTTACGGGACCATTTTGTGATTGATTTAGGTTTTCAGCCTTTGAAGGCATTTTTTTTACTTAAGTCTAAATTTTTACAAATTTAGGTCGTTCACTCAAACCGGTAGTGACATGACTACGCAGTCGGTTCTACGAGTTACACTGATCCCGTGCGAGGTGTTCGTGCCTCTTACAGGATCATTTTGTGGTTGTTTTACCTTTTCACCCTTTGAGGGCATGTTTGCTACTTTGATTATATTAGGGGTGTGCCTCATTCTGGTATGGTTATTAGTTGTTTTACATTTTCATCCACCAATGCCTAATTTTCAAATGCTTTGTGTTCGACTTAATCAATTTAGAACATTTATTTATTTCATAAAATTTCGGGTAGAGTTTCTTTTGTTTATTCATGAAATCCAACCTCTTTTAACATTAAAAACAACAACAACAACAACAACAATAAAAACCGCAACTAAACCACCAATGAATCCCTTCCACCGATTTAACATCTAAAAATAGTATATATAAGCCCCCATGGCCATAAACATCATACAAGTGTAAAAATACAGTAGAACATTTAAAAGATCATCAAATAAGCCTATCTTGGGCGCCAAAGTAAAAATTGAATATTATGACATAAACTTAAATAAGTATCCGAGTATCTACATACCTGGCCTCTCTGTATCCATTGACTTTTCCATGTGTTGCAAATGCATAATCATTCTACACAAAATACAAAATAAATTATTATCAATTAAACTTCAAGACATACTGACAATTTATAATTTATAAA
Organism: Sambucus nigra; assembly: GCA_949130495.1. Taxonomy (NCBI): domain Eukaryota; kingdom Viridiplantae; phylum Streptophyta; class Magnoliopsida; order Dipsacales; family Adoxaceae; genus Sambucus; species Sambucus nigra. Next base: position 286,038,197 of record OX422209.1, on the reverse strand, counting down.
CAGTGCATATAAAACAGTGATCTTTGTGTTTTATAGAAGCGTTAACACAACCTATACCATGCAAGCATCATACCTCCTGCTTTTTCTTCTTAGATCGCCTCTTTTATACGAGGTTTTCGATCATCGGAGTTAGAACTTAGGTTACTTCTTTTATCTGTGAGTTCAACATCTGCATCGACTTCATCACTTGAGCTTCCAGCTAAGAAGAACCATCCTCACTTGGATCCAAAAGGCCATCATCCTCACTCCTCGTCTCTTCAACTCCTTCCCACTTGCTGCAGCATCTATTATATTGTCCTTGATATACTTGCGTAAGTTATTTCTCTGATCTACAATGTCCACATCATCACCTCCCATAAATACAGATACATATTTCTCTTTCTTAGGGAAGAAGTTAACATATTCAATATCTTCTTTCAATTTAGAAAGCTGCCCAGAAAAATTTGCTACTCCAGCTGACGCGACTAAAAATTTGTCTCAAGAGTGCGTTCCTTCTAGGCTCAAGTGCAAGCCTCTCGCGTTAGTAGTAATCCGACAAGTCGGGATCGTCTCCACAGGGATCAGAAATTGGCAATTGAGAATTATGTAGGAAAAGTTATTTATCCTTCAAATGGTTTCTCAAAATAAAAGAAAAGGTGATTGAGGGTTGAAATCTCCAATTAATGAAAATAAACTACGTGCACAAAAACCCTAATAATTGAAAAAAAAAATCAGATATGAATATAAGAGAAAATAGGGTGGAGTACAATCCCTCAAACCTTCGTAAATTACCGTATAGAAGACTAGAATTGTAAATTGAAATTCTTGACTAAATTCAATCTTTATAAATCCTAAGCATTACATATATGAGGGATCTAGCCCGCATCATATGAAATCAAAGGTAAATACAAAGCGGAGAATAGACAATTATACTTGCATAGTCTTCTTAAACATCCCAAGTACCTAGGGCAAGAGAGATTAAAAGATCGACTATGTTCGTATAATTTCCATACACGATTCGATCAATATTTAATTTACCCTCTATTTTCTACATGGGTAATTTACCTTGGAAGGAGTTCATGTACCCCAACCCTTGAAAATTTAGCCAGGCATGGTTTTATGAGAAAACAAATTCATAACAATGCAGGTAATTGTGGATCTAAGAAACTTTGTAAAAACAGAAATTACAAAACCAGTGATAATCGAATTGACAACAGAATTAAGACTAACTATGAGAATGAAATTTAATACTTGAAATCTGCACTAGGGAAAAGAGATGATTGAATCAAGAAATACTTCTTGTTCCTCAAACTTAAAAATTAGGGCTTTTCTAAGAATATGAAATTATCTAGTAAAAATTCTCTAAATTCTAACTCTCTCTCTCTCTCAAATTCGACTCCTTTTTGGAAGGATGTAGGCTTGGCCTTTTATAGCACCAACTAGCACGAATTTTGACAGCCAAAATCGATGGGCTACACAAGATATTCTAAGATTTGCACCTCTTGAGATTCATAATTAATGCCAAAAATTCCAACCGTGGGACCGGTCCGGATCCCCATCAGATCGGTTCGTTTTTCAGTCACCGGATCGGTTCTTTTCTATTTCCACCAAATCGGTCTGAATGCTGTCGGATCGGTTCTCTTGCCATCGATTCGGTATCAATACGGGGTCTACTGGAAAAGTGACATTTTGGATCGGTCAGAGATAAACCGGATCGGTCCGATTATCTTCAAGTTTGACTTTTTCTTCCCATCTTTGGCTGGTCATAACTTTTGATCACGAGCTCCGATTTGACTGTCGTTTCTTCCAATGCTCTTGTGAAACAAGGATCTTCAACTTTCCTTAAGCCTTCGAATCCAAACTCCGGGTGTAAATTTACGCTTTTTCCCTTTGACTTGTCTTCCTTTCTTTTCTTCCTTTCTTCCGATTTCTTTCTTTCTTTCCTTACACTACATACCTATAAAATCCATAAGAAATACATGAAACTCGGGGTACTTGTTAGAAAGAGTCAATGGCAATGATATGGGATAACAATGATTCAATTACGTTGTTCGAGATATCAAAATCACTAACTTAAGGGGCTAAATTCAGAAGAATTTATGCTTTGTCAAATCCCCCTAACTTAGAACTTTGCACGTCTCGGGCAATGTAAATGAAGCTACCCAAAGTTTTATTCTTGAGAATTCCTTTTATTGAACTGAAATTCCACTTTCGCAGGCATGCGATTGCATTGAGCGTATGCAACAAGCCTTTAAACCCCTAGGTTACCCTAGTAGGACGAGTTTTGTCTCGTGAGGGTTTGCAGTGAATACACCCACAAAATTCTTTATTGACTCAAATAAATATCAAAATACTTAAAAATTGTACAATTTAAAATTTTTGAAAAAATACTCACCACAAATTCATATTCAAATGTCTCAAACCATAGTGTGTGTGTGCAAAGCCAAAAATTAAACCTCAAATTTCCACCGATTGAGCATTACGTTACTTTCCAAAAATTCATTTTGATTCAAATTCTTACGGATGCACTCACAAACGAATCACTCGGATTGTGGTTGTTTTCTCTCGGTATGCATGATATAAAGAGTAAATATAATGGACACAAATTCATGCATACAAAATTGAAAAGAAGAAAATATATGGTGAAAAGATCTCATCATCGGAATACGGTCATAGGGAAACAGGAACATCACCTCTAGTTCACACCATTTAATCTCTCATATTATCTTTTCATGTCTTAGCTCTCCACGCGGTAATCAATTTCGCCATTCGGACTCGGTTAGGACTTTTTGGTTTAAAAAGTGTAAAGGGTAAAAAATGGGAATGGATGGAATGTTCGGAATTGGAAATTGTCCTTATGACGTCCATTAGTGATTTTTCGGGCATTTGCTCATTTTTCTCTTTATTTTTTTTTATTTTTTTTATTGCTATTTTTTTTATTGAGCATTTTTTTCTATTTTTCTCTTGCCCCTTTTTATTGCACAATTTGGACTTACTTGATGAATTTTCTCAATTTTTATAATTCCGGGATATTTATTTTTTTCGGGATATCAAACAGAAGGGAAATATTTATTCGGATCAATTTGGGTTACAAAAGGGATAATTTTTTTCATAACTTATTACGGCTAATATTTTTGGGTTAAACAAAAAGGGCCTACTTCATTGTCCAAATTGTTAATCACATTACCATATGCATCTCGAGATTAATTAAGTTTAGAGATATATTTAGCACGAATTTTGAGATAACATCTCACAAATTTCCCATAACCGATCAAAACAAAGGAGTGAGATCATCAACGACTTATTAAAATGCTGAAAAGAACTTTGAGTTAATCATAAACTCGGATTGATTTAAAAACTCATAAAAAATTGAAAGGCTCGAAATCTCACCAGGTTTGATCAACCTCCACACTTATTCGTTAAGTCGTCAATTTTCGTACAATTTCCATCTTCGGTTAATTTTGGCTTAGTGTATTTAATTTTTACAATTTTGAGACTTTAAATAGAATAAAGGTGATATTTTTGAAAATTTTAAATTCCAATTTTTATTTATTTTGAAGAAAAATATATTTTTTTTCTAAATTTTTCAATTTTTTTTATATATATGCGAAGTTTTATGAATACGCACTTATCATCCCCCCTAACTTAGTCTTTTGCATTGTCCACAATCAAAAGGACGAGAAAGCTAAATAAGACGAAATAAGGAGTGCGGTAAATAAAACAAGAAAAGTATTATAATAAAACTGTGGAAATAAAAAAATAACCAACAGGACAACATAACATAGGATAACCAACATAACATAACGAGAAGGGGGGCTGAAAAGGGTTCCAACTGGGAGTCTATGGGTCGGGTGGGGGGTGGGAGGGTCCGGGGGAAGCAGGGTCATAAGGATCATAGAAATAAGCAGGAAGGGGGGCATCGGGACCCAACTGGAGGCGGTACAGATCAGCCTACATATGCAGTATCAAACACGTGTCCCTTTGGTATGAGGACATAAACTCGTCAAAACGCGTCTCAAGAGAAACAACGCGCTCAGTGAGACCCGTACCAACCGGAACATAATCCGGATCAGCAGTTTCATCATACTCATCCTCCCCACCTTCTTTTACCTCCACATCTTCATCAGGAACAGCCGCTTCCTCAGCAGCAACCTCATCACCCGAGGTATCACTGTCATCTCGACGTGCACGGATCAGCTGGATTTGCTTATCACTTCGGGTGAGAGATTCTTGCCCAACTGGCTTGGGTAAGTTGATAAGATCTTATGGGGGAACAATGCCGACATCCTTAAGAAAAGAGGTAATGAGACGAACGTAAGGAAGAGGGGCCCTACCCTTTTTGTACAGCGCCGCGCAAATGATATCATTGTAAAACGTGCGGGCCAAATTGATAATAGTGGCATGGTCAAACAAATGATACATCATAGTAGCTTGACGCGAGTGCATAGACGAATCATTTGAAGTTTGCAAAAGGTTGGCACAAACGATGTGAAAAGTGATGCGTGCCTTGTCGGGTAACCTACCAACAGGATAAGTCTCGGTATTCCAAACCGAACCTGGCGTGATTCGAGACATGCAAACATCTTTGGAAATAGCTGGCTCATGGCTGGGATAGGTAAATTGGGATGGAGTGATCACACCTTTAGACTCGAGTTTCTGGGCCAGCAATTCAAGCGAGAACGGTAACGGTGTCGAGTCGACAAAGGCTTGAGATTCGAAATCGGCGGTACGAACAAGCGAACCGTAAAACTGATGCACTTCAATTTCCCATACATCCTCGTAAGGTTCATTGAAAAATCAGCACCAGCCACGGGACATGAACATCCCAGTGACAGAATTAGGCAGCTGATCCCAAAGCACCTGACGCTCAATGTGGATTTTTCGTCTCGGACCGAAAAAATGGCGGCACCAATTTGCCTCACGGCGGCAACGATATTCGCCATGGCCATCGGGCAGGACTTCAACGGAATTATACTTCTGGGGAGCAGCCATGGTAATTGAAGAACCAGACAGAAAGTGAGAGAGGAGAGTGGAGATGGAGGTGTGAAAGAAAGAGGAGGGGGTATGTGGTTATTTATAGGTTGGATGGTGGGTAGGGGGGAAGAATTGGGGGGAAATAGGGGGGACGAATTTTTTTAGGAGAGGAAGGGATTGGGGGAATGAATGGGGTGAGGATTGATGAGGTTTTAACCTCGAGAAATTGCGCAGTCTGCAGACGACCCGATCGATCTGGGTTCAGACCGGACCGGTTCGGTTTCTTTTTTATTTATTTCTTTTTGAGACCGGATCGATTCCTTTTTTATAGGGCCGGGCCGATCGGGTCTGTTGAATTTCCTGCTTCTCCCTGCTTTACTTCAGTTTCCACTTGCAACTTGATTTCTTTACCCCAACACTCCCTCCTATACAATTAAACCTCAAAATGCACAAAACTCACATCGAAACTCGAAACGCTCCGGAGATCTGTGTTGGATTCCCACCACTGGTAGTGATACACAAATTTTGATTTCCTAGCTAGCCTAACATCCTATGACTAATATTCACAACCTTTACCCCATATATGTTGGGGGTGCGACGACCTCACCTTTCTTATTCAGTCAATCCCCATAAATGGGGTCCGATAACCAGATTGTGTCAGTTTCCATTACAACCGCTTCCAAATACGGCTTGAGACGGTGTCCGTTAACCTTGAATGTGTTTCCCCCTTTTTGATCCTCTAGTTCAACAGCACCATGGGGAAAAACTTCCTTCACAATGAATGGACCTGACTATCTTGACCGCAATTTTTAGGGAAACAAGTGCAACCTCGAGTTGTAGAGAAGTACTTTTTGTCCAGAGTGAAATTCCTTACGTCGAATGATTCTGTTGTGAGCTCGTTTCATTCGTTCTTTTGAGATTTTAGCACTTTCATATGCATCATCACGTATTTCTTCCAACTCATTCAACTGAAGTTTACGTGTTTCGCCGAGTTTTTCCATGTTAAAATCCACCCTTTTGATAGCCCAATACGCTTTGTGTTCAATTTCAACAGGATGATGACAAGGTTTGTCATATACAAAGCGAAATGGGGACATTCCAAGGGGATTCTTGTATGCAGTTCGATAAGCCCACAGCGCATCATTCAATCTGAGAGACCAATCTTTCCTGTTAGGTTCGACTGTCTTTTCCAAGATATGCTTGATTTCTCGATTGGCTAACTCGGCTTGGCCATTCGATTGAGGGTGATAAGTCGTTCCAAACTTATGGACGACCCCATACTTTCGCATGAACTTTTCCATTGGCCTATTGCAAAAATGAGTGCCATTATCACTAATGATAGCCTTAGGAACTCCGAATTGAGAAAGTATGTGTTCTTGAATGAACTTTATTACCACTTTATTGTCATTCGTCCTTGTAGCTATGGCCTCTACCCATTTTGAGACGTAGTCTACTGCGACGAGGATGTATAGATAACCAAAAGAGGGTGGAAAAGGACCCATGAAGTCAATACCCCAGCAATCGAACAACTCTAAGACAAGTATGGGGGTCAATGGCATCATATCACGGCGAGTAATAGCCCCCATTCTTTGGCATCTATCACATGATTTGCAAAGATTATTCACATCCCGGAAGATTGTGGGCCAATAGAGACCGCTTTGCAGGATTTTTGCAGCAGTTTTATTTTTGGAAAAATGACCTCCACATGCTTCCGTATGACAAAATCGAATTACCCCTTGAATTTCATCATCAGGTACACATCTTCGGATGATTTGATCAGCACAATACTTAAACAAATATGGATCATCATAAAAGAACATGCATGACCAGGTAACGAACTTCCTTCTCTCTTGTGGAGTCCAATTGGAGGGAACAACTCCAGTAACAAGGTAATTTACTATATCTGCAAACCAAGGAAGATAAGAAGTAGCAAAAAGATTTTCATCCAGAAAATACTCGTCTATGGGGATGGGATCAATAGGTACATCGGACAAGAGGCGTGACAGGTGGTCAGCAACGATGTTTTCTACTCCTTTATTATCTTGAATCGAGAGATTAAACTCTTGTAGGAGTAGGATCCACCTGATTAGACATGGTTTGGCATCTTTCTTGGTCAGGAGATATTTGAGGGTCGAGTGATCAGTGAAGCAAATGATGGGCGACCCAACAACGTAACAGCGGAATTTGTCAAGAGAAAAAACAACCGCTAGTAATTATTTCTCCGTGGTGGAGTAATTAAGCTGGGGGGGCAGATAATGTCCTACTAGCATAGTAAATAACATGAGATTTCTTATCTTTTCTTTGTCCAAGGACAGCCCCAATCGCGTAATCACTTGCATCACACATAAGCTCAAATGGGAGTGACCAATCGGGAGCTTGCGTGATAGGAGCAGAAATTAGCATGATTTTGAGTTTATCGAAAGCTTCTTGGCATGCATTATTCCACTCAAAAGTAGTGTCCTTCATGAGAAGATTACTCAAGGGTCTAGCGATAGCGCTAAAGTCTTTGATAAATCTCCTATAAAATCCAGCATGGCCTAAAAAGGACCTCACATCTTTAAGTGATTTTGGCGGGGGTAACTCAGCTATGACTTCTATTTTTGCTCAATCAACCTCAATGCCCCTAGATGAGACTCTGTGGCCCAGAACTACGCCCTCAGTGACCATAAAATGGCATTTTTCCCAATTGAGGACTAAGTCTTTTTCCACACATGAGAATAGAACTCTTTCAAGATTAACTAAACATTGTTCGAAAGATGGACCGAAGATGCTGAAATCGTCCATGAACACCTCAAGACCTTTTTCTATCATGTTGCTAAAGAGACTCAACATGCACCTTTAAAAAGTTGCTGGCGCATTACATAATCCAAAAGGCATACGTTTGTAGGCAAACGTATAAAACGGACATGTAAAAGTAATTTTTTGTTGATCAAGTACATCCACTTCAATCTGATTATAGCCAGAATACCCATCTAGGAAACAATAGTTAGGATGGCCCGCTACTTGTTCAGTCACTTAGTCGATAAACGGCAAGGGAAAATGGTATTTTCTTGTTCCGGCATTAAGTTTTCGATAATCAATGCAAACACGCCACCCAGTGGTAGTGCGTTGAGGTATTAATTCTCCCTTAGCATTTTCAACCACAGTCATACCCGACTTCTTTGGAACGACATGAATTGGGCTCACCCATTTACTATCAGAAATGGGATAGATAATCCCAGCATCTAACAATTTGATGATTTCTGCTCGAACGACATCTTTCATGGTTGGGTTCAGTCGCCTTTGCATCTCTCTCGAGGGCTTCACCTCCTCCTCAAGATGGATTTTATGGGTACAAATCAAAGGACTTATACCTTTCAAATCTGCTATAGTCCAACAAAACGCACTCATATGGTTCCTCAACACATTCAACAACATGCCCTCTTGCTCTTTTTTTAAACTGGAAGAAACAACAACAGGAAATGTATCATCTTCTCCCAGAAAAGCATATTTTACATGAGAGGGCAGTTTCTTTAACTCGAGACTAGGAAATCTCTCTTCAGAGGGGATCATGAGTGACTCCCTCGGGGGTAATTCCTCAAATCTAGAAATCCAGTCAACATCTTTCAACTTCTCAAAACTCACTTATTCTTTTAACCAAGCTCCCAACTCTTCCACTTCATGCTCCAACTCAGTATAAGAACTCTTATTCTCAACACCTTGCACTAAACAAACTTCCAGTGCATCTCCACCTATGATCTTTTCGATGTGCTCATCCACCACCTCTTCAATAAGGTCAACCTCATGAATTTCATCCTCATCACCCATTTGGTTAGCAACATTGAAAATATTAGTCTCTAGAGTCATGTTTCCAAAAGTGAGTTGCATTTGGCCATTACGTGTATTGATCAAAGCATTAGCAGTATCTAAAAATGGACGGCCCAAAATTATGGGAACATGATTACTCAAAAGGGGGGAAGTCTCCGTGTCCCAAATGACAAAATCAACCGGGAAGTATAATGTGTCAACTTGAACTATCACGTCCTCCACAACCCCATGAGGCACTTTCACTGTTCGATCTGCTAACTATAGAGTGATTCGGGTAGGTTTAAGATCACCTAAATCAAGCTGCTTATAGATAGAGTATGGAAGAATGTTCACACTGGCACCTATGTCAAGCAAATCTTTTTCGACTCTACTTTCTCCTATAACACACGAAATTGTAGGTGCACCAGTATCCTTGAATTTCGGTGGAAGGTCATTAAGAAGGACCGAGCTCACGTTTTGTGCCAAAAAGACGTTCTTCTTCACCTTAAGCCGTCGTTTGATAGTCAAAAGATCTTTGATGACTTTGGCATATGCTGGAATTTGTTGGATAGCATCCAGAAACGACAAGTTCAACTTAACTTGCTTCAGAACATCTAACACTTCCGTACGCGAAGCCCCCTTTTTGGGTGGTGCCAAGCATTGAGGAAATGGAGCAGCAGTGGGCAGTTTTACTTCAACTTCGGGTTCAGCTCCTTTATCCTTATCTTCCATGTGCAATGGGGTCTTCTCAAATTCTGAAGCTTCTTTATCCTTAGATTCCTTAAGAGATGGGGGTGCTAAATCAATTACGCGACCACTACGTAGAGTAGTGATAGCTTGACATTGTTCTGGCAAATCTAATGAAGTAGAGCTAGCCGTAGTTTGCCTTGAGTAGGTGGTCTTTGGCTTTGAGCTGGGAATTTACCCTTCTCCTGAGTATTCAATGCAGATTGCAACCTAGAGATGCTAGTATGAATTTCGGTGAACATTCGATCATACTTAGTATTTCTCTCCTTTTGAGATTGGATGAATTGATTCAGATTATCCTCAAGAGATCTCCTAGGTGGAGTGACATACCGACTAGGAGGTGGTACCTGCATAGGAGGTTGCAACATAGGAGGCACTTGCTGAAATTTAGGAGGGAGAGGTGGCAAAACCACATGTGGATTAGGATCCATCCCACCTTGTGGTTGTCCATAGTTGAAACCAGGATGATTCCTCCAAGATTGATTATATGTATTCCCTTGCGGTACATTAAAATTTCTGCGAAACCCTCCTATCGCTTCTACCTGCTCAGTGTACATTACCTTGTATGCAGGGATGTTAGGACATCCTTTAGTAGAATGACCAGCAGTACAAATGGCACACACCTTCTCTTTTCCAGCTTGCACGGGTCCAGCTACTTCTTTCAATCGAACTTCAAGCATGTCTCTGAAATTCTTTTCCAATTGGTCAAATTTACGATCTAACAAAGTGTCCTTGTCCAAGTGATAAATACCGGACGTAGCAGACGAGTTGGACACTTGTCTATTTTTATTTTGACTATTGGGGTCAGAAACATCCCATGCTTGCGTAGTTTCCGCCACGTATTTCAGATGAACCTCAGCATCGCTCGAGTCTAACTCCCAAAAAGGTCTTTCACACATTGTCTGAACAAGTTGTTTAGATGATAAAGTATGCCCTTGATGAAAAAATGAAATAAGATGATGTTTTTAGAATCCATGATGAGGGAAAGCACTAACTAACTCCTGAAATCTTTCCCAACACTTATCGAAAGCCTCATTCTCATTTTTACGAAAAGCTTGTATTTGAGCTTTGACAGAATTGGTTTTGTGTTGTGGGAAGAACTTGGATAGGAACTTAGTTTGCATATCTCTCCAGGATAAAACATAATTCGGAGGTAGTGACCATAACCAAGTCTTAGCTGTATCCTTTAAGGAAAATGGGAAAAGCTTTAACTGGATAACATCTTGTGGGCAAGTTTGGTCACCAAACGTCTCACATGCTTCCTCTAACTCTATAATTTGGAGATATGGTTTTTCAGAATCCATCCCATGAAATGTAGGCAGAATTTGGATCATCTCATTCCGAAAGTGGAACTGACCGGCATTATACGGGAGTAAAATGCAACCAGGGGTAACAGTTCGCTCTGGAAATAAAAGATCTTTCATCGAAAGATATGGTATCTCTTCCTTTCCAGCACCAACACCAACACTACCATGCACAGACATATTGCTACCAAAAGATTCAGAACTTTCACTCGGTGTTTGACTCAAAGTGCGACTTGTGATTGAATTATTCGGTGGAGGTGAAACCCAAAAGTGTGGAGAATCGGTGGTGTGAGAATTTTCAGAACTAGCTTCGACAATAGGATTTTCGTGGAGTTGGGTGAGAAGTGGATTTTTCATGTAATCTTACAAGAGATGAGATGAAAAAAAAATTGTTTTTTTCTTTTAGAAATCACTTTAGGATTAAAATCTCTTTCCTAAAAATTACCAATTGACGATCCCCGGCAACGGCGCCAAAAATTTAACGCGACTAAAAATTTGTCTCAAAAGTGCATTCCTTCTAGGCTCAAGTGCAAGCCTGTCGCGTTAGTAGTAATCCAACAAGTCGGGATCGTCTCCACAGGGATCAGAAATTGGCAATTGAGAATTATGTAGGAAAAGTTATTTATCCTTCAAATGGTTTCTCAAAATAAAAGAAAAGATGATTGATGGTTGAAATCTCCAATTGATGAAAATAAACTACGTGCACAAAAACCCTAAGAATTGAAAAAAAAATCAGATATGAATATGAAAGAAAATAGGGTGGAGTACAATCCCTCAAACCTTAGTAAATTACCGTATAGAATACTAGAATTGTAAATTGAAATTCTTGACTAAATCCAATCTTTATAAATCCTAAGCATTACATATATGAGGGATCTAGCCCGCATCATATGATATCAAAGGTAAATACAAAGCGGAGAATAGACAATTATACTTGCATAGTCTTCTTAAACATCCCAAGTACCTAGGGCAAGAGAGATTAAAAGATCGTCTATGTTCATATAATTTCCATACACGATTCGGTCAATATTTAATTTACCCTCTATTTTCTACATGGGTAATTTACCTTGGAAGGAGTTCATGTACCCCAACCCTTGAAAATTTAGCCAGACATAGTTTTATGAGAAAATAAATTCATAACAATGCATGTAATTGTGGATCTAAGAAACATTGTAAAAACAGAAATTACAAAACCAGTGATAATCGAATTGACAACAGAATTGAGACTAACTAAGAGAATGAAATTTGATACTTGAAATCTGCACTAGGGAGAAGAGATGATTGAATCAAGAAATACTTCTTTTTTTCCTCAAACTTACAAATTAGGGCTTTTCTAAGAATATGAAATTATCTAGTAAAAATTCTCTAAATTCTAACTCTCTCTCTCTCTCTCTGAAATTCGACTCGTTTTTGGAAGGATGTAGGCTTGGCCTTTTATAGCACCAACTAGCATGAATTTTGATAGCCAAAATCGATGGGTTGCGCAAGATATTCGAAGATTTGCACCTCTTGAGCTTCATAATTAATGCCAAAAATTCCAACCGTCGGACCGGTCGGGATCCCCATCGGATCGGTTCATTTTTCCGTCACCGGATCGGTTCATTTTTATTTTCATCGGACCGGTCCGAATGCTGTCAGATCGGTTCTCTTACCATCGGTTCGGTATCAATCCGGGGTCTACTGGAAAAGTGACATTTCGGATCGGTCCGATTATCTTTAAGTTTGACTTTTTCTTCCCATCTGTGGATGGTCATAACTTTTGATCACGAGCTCCGATTTAACAGTCGTTTCTTCCAATGCTCTTGTGAAACAAGGATCTTTAACTTTTCTTGAGGCTTCGAATTCGAACTCCGGGTGTAAATTTATGCTTTTGCCCTTTGACTTGTCTTCCTTTCTTTTCTTCCTTTCTTCCGGTTTCTTTCTTTCTTTCCTTACACTACATACCTGTAAAATCCAAAAGAAATACACGAAACTCGGGGTACTTGTTAGAAAGAGTTAATGGCAATGATATGGGATAAAAATGATTCAATTACGTTATTCGAGATATCAAAATCACTAATTTAAGGGGCTAAATTCAGAAGAATTTATGCTTTGTCACCATCCCCACTAGATGAAGTGTGCTGTTGTTTCTCCAACCATCTTACACTGCATTAAAAAAATATACAAAAATGAGGAAGCCATTCATTGTTTCCTAATACCCAATCTCACAGCATTCAACAATTCATTTCCAGGATCAAAGACAAAAAATGAGAACATAAAACTAATGATATACTAGTATGATGCAAAAAATAAAACAATAACATTCCCCCTCACATTTCACTCAATATACATGTCCATATACCATCTAAAATGTCTTTATGTATAAAATCTTAATTCAACAATAACATCCTAAAATAAACTCAACTGTGTCACAATCAATGAAATTTGTGGATCTTGTTATAAATATTAAAAACTCACTTGTCACAATGCTCCTTCGAATTTAAATGATTTTTCTCTTTGTGCCTCTTCAAACAGCTCTTCTTATGTTTCTATACCTGAATGAAAAGTTACAAACTAATCCAAGACATAACAAATCAAAATCCGAACATATGTTTAATGAATATAACAAATCATGACAATTTGATTTTCAAATATAACACAAATTCTAAGGGTAAAGGGTCTCCTCCCATTGGAAGTCCTAGATAGCGTAATGTCCATTGCCCCTCTCATAATGAAACAAATATGAACTGAATAAATTTCACAAACAATAATATCACAATCCGGTAAGCTATTTCACAGACAAGTTTAGACACATTTACTTTCTCCCATTGGTTCGAGTGTTTGCGCTTTCTTGGTATCTCAAAAATTTAAGTTTCAGATTTAGGCAAGGAAGCACAAAGCCATTTCAGATTTAAGTTTCTGACATTATAGCACTTAATATTCGAATTTACCATTTCATATTCCACGAAGCACAAAACCATGAACCAAATGAGCATCAGTGAAAATTGGTTCATGTCTCCATGTTCAAGTAGGGTTTCCACGTGAGAGGTTATAAAGCATAATGTACACATTTAGCTAATATCTCGAACTTTAGTCCTTTATAATATTAATGAATCACAGTCAAGTATAGATTAACATCTTTCATGTAAACAACAGAGAATAAATTCATAGAAAATAATCAGCACCGTGACTTCAAAGAAAATGTGATAACTGGAACAAAAGGATCTAAAGTACTAGGGTTAAAAAAACAAATTTCACCAAAATCTTATGAGACACTTAAACACATATACATACCCAAATATACAGAGAGGCTCAGATATATGATTCGAATACCTCGAGAGATGGAAGAAATTATTGAATCCATTTTCTTGAGATTCTTTTTCTGAATCGATTTCCCTTCAGGTTGAATAAACAATATTAACAATAAAAAACACATCGAGTCCATTTCCTTTTAGTTTGAACAGACATTTTTTTGTGATGTTGAACAAACAATACAATGAGATTAGATCTTTGTTTAATCCATTTTCGTGCATATGTATGTGCGACAGTGTGATATATATATATATATATATATATTTCATCTCATAAAGAAGCCACTACAATAATTGAATCATAAGCTAAAGTCATAAAATGAGATTCCAATCCAAAATCTTATTATATCTGAAACAAACACAGTAAATTAAAAACATTACCCCATTAGCTGAGTCAATTAGTCTTGGGATCTGGCATGTCGAATAAGCCAACCCCAGCAGTCCCACGCGGAGGGGAAACCCCCAAAAACTTTTGCAAATTAGTCTGAATACTAATCGAACATAAGAAACATATAAAGGCCATGGAACGATCCGTAAAATCATCTCCTTTCAAACCCCTGTGACTCATCTTTTGCACAATCTTAATGGGAACAAAGGGCAGTTTGGCAACAGGTCTCCCCTCAAACAAATTGTTGAGAAAGCCAAAAACGATGAATAAAATAACGGCAACTATGTGATATATATATACAGAGAGAGAGAGAGAGAGAGAGAGAGAAAGAGATACTTGGTAAAAGATGGAGCGGTGGTGACTGGTGTTGCGGAGCGATGGTGACATGGGGTTGTGTATATCACAACGGGATTTCTGGGCTTTACGATGGGGATTTCAAGATGAAGATTTCACAACGGGAGGGAAGCTTATTTGACCGCGACGGGGAGGTTTCAGAAAGAAGGGTTTGTGGGTTGCTTGATTTTGACAGAAATAAGAAAGGGTTTGACAAAAATAAAAATAAAAATACTTTTTGCATCACAATATCCTTTGTTGCCAAAAGTATGATATTTTTCTCAACACACTCCTATGTTTCCAAAAGTTAAGTCATGTTTGCCAACAAACAAATATGATGCTAAAAGTTAAAATTTTCCCCCTTTTTATTTTGCTAGCTTCCTTCTTGAAATTTTAACCTTTGGCAACAAGTTTTATTTTATGTTGTCAAAAGTACAATGTAAAATGGCCTTTTGGCAACATAATTAAGATTTTGTAGCCAAAAAGGTATCTTTGACAACAAAAATAGCTTGTGTTGATAAATATTGTTGCTAATGGTGCAAATTCTTGTTGTGTAATGATGATAAGCGTACTTGGATAGCGAATTCTTATGAGATTAAAAAATGTGTTGTTACTCATTTTCAGAATATTCTTCAAGAACCTACCTTTTGTGATAACAATATTAGCGTACTTGGATAGCGAATTCTTATGAGATTAAAAAATGTGTTGTTACTCATTTTCAGAATATTCTTCAAGAACCTACCTTTTGTGATAACAATATTAGCATTTTTAAGCATATTCCTAAATTGGTTGAAGATTGTGATAATTCCTTGTTGTTCAAGGTTCCCTCTTTTGATGAAATTCGTTTGGTTGTTTTTTCTATGGATAAGGATAGTGTGGCGGGTTCAAATGGATTTAATGGCTTTTTCTTTCAAGCTTGTTGGGACATGATTAAGGAGGATATAGCTCTATCCATTCAATCTTTTTTTCGAGCATGAAATACCCAAAATTTGGTCTTCAACAAATATTATCCTTTATCCCAAAATAGATAACCCAAATTTCTGTTCGGATCTTAGACTCGTCGGCCTTTGCAATTTTTCAAACAAAATTATTTCTAAAATTTTGGCTAACCGGTTTGGCAGTTTGCTTCCAAAAATTATTTCATCATCCCAAACAGGTTTTATCTAAGGTCGGCATGCAACGGATAATATTCTTCGTGCTCAAGAATTATTTTCTAACATTAATAAGAACATTCATGGCTATAATGTTGTGATCAAAGTTGGTATGGCCAAAGCGTATGAAAAAATCGCTTGGCACTTTATTCTAAAGGTGCTTCGTGCATTTGGCTTTTTAGAAACATAAATTGATATGTTCAGGAGGATATTATCTAATTATTGGTATTTTATTATCATTAATGGCAAGTCGTGTGGATATTTTAATTCTAGACATGGGGTTCGTCAAGGTGACCCTTTATCCCCTACGTTATTTGTGATTATGGTGGAGGTTCTCAACAGAGGTATTCACAACTTGATGTTAGGCGGATCCATAGCGCATTATTCCATGCCCAGGGGATGCCCGCTCATATCTTCTTTATCATTTATAGACGACAACATCTTCTTTCAAAATGGTAACTTAATATCGGTCAAATGTTTTATGTAGTATCTCTCAGTTTATGAGGCTCAATCAGGTCAGCGGGTAAATGTTGCTAAGAGCTGCATTGTAGAAGCTTCCATATGTATGGCCAGGCAGCGGAAGAAATTAATTCCATGCATGGGTTTCATGATCAAACAGCAACCTATCACTTACCTTGGTGTTCCTCTTTATAAGGGACGAAAAAAAACTTCTTTTTTTCCTCTATATCAGATAAGGCAGTTAACCGCATTAAACAGTGGCAATCTGGCCTTCTCTAATTGGCAGGTAAAATGGTATTGATTCAAACAGTTCTTATGATGTTAGAAGCCTTATTTTTTGACGTTATTTTCTATCATGACTTTCCTACAAGACTTTAATTGTATATGTTCTAATTTCTTTTGGGGTAATTTCAGCAATTTTCATAAACATCATTGGGTTTCATGTGATGTCATTTCTAAACCTAAATCTGAAGGCAGTCTTGGGGTTCGTTCTGTTTAAGACTTGAGTATGGATCTTTCATGCAAAATATGGGTTCTTCTTCAGAATAATTCTCTTTGGGCTAATTTTTTAAACTTTAAATATAAAAAGTTGGCTCGTGTGAATTTTATAGGCATGCCTACATTTGTAGGTGATACTTGGAAGAGAATGTAAGAAGTGTATTATGATATTGAGGATAATGTTTTCGAAGCTACTAACCAAGGATAGATTTCACAAGACTTTACATTAAAAAAATGCTTGGGAAGTTGTGAGAATCAAACATGCCACTCAATTTTCTTTTACCGTGATTTGGGATCCTAGATTACCTCCAAAACTTTTTACTTTAATGTGGCATACCCTTCATAATGCTATACCTCTCGGTGCTAATCTTCAAGTAATTAATATTCCTTTTGTTTCAAAATGTCGTTACTGAACTTTATATTAAGAACAAAGCATCTCCCACTTATTTAACTCCAACAAATTTGCTACAGCTGTTTGGAAGTATTTTGAAAATATTATGGGTCTCAAATTTTAGAATTCTGGATTCAGATCGCGCCTTATATTTTGGTGGATTCACTTTGGAGGGAACAATATCAGGGCCACTCTTTGAAAGTTACTTCCTGCTTCATTTGTTGGAAATTTTGGTTTTCTAGGAGCAAAGCTACATTTGAAGACAAAAATATGAATGCCAAGTCTATAATTTATGAGGTACGTGAAGATATTTATTTATCTTTCAAAGCTAGGCCTTATAAAGGGCCTCTTTCTAAATTTCTTACATCCTTTATTTCTGATTTTTCTATTTCATGTACTACTTTGTAAGCCCCCAAAGAAAGGCTATTTTTCTCCATTTCTTTTTAATCGGGGTTTAGTCCTCTTTCTTTATTAAAAAAAATAGGACACCGATACATGGCAATGAACACTTTTTTCGTATCATGACCCTTCCCAACTCCTAGTGGTCTACATAAAACCCAATGAACCATTCATCCCTTAATAAATCAAACTGGATTTTTCTCAAAGTAACTAATTCCTATGAATAAACTATGGCTCAAAACAACGGTGTTTTCTCTCATGACACTCCTCCATCTCCAACAAATCTAACTAATAAGGTTCCCTCACAATGGGCTAAATGTTAGTGTCGACCTTTGGGACATAAACAATCTTTCATACAGATGGTAACTCGGTACCGCTTCGAATAAAACTAGAAGAATCTAGGAATATCGGTAACACTTCTAAGAAATTGTAATCCCTCTTATGTACACGCGTTTTAAAACTATTCATACACACTGAAAGAGTGGTGCTACATGAGTGTGTTTCAAATCAAACCAATTTTCACCAAAAATTGTCCAACTTTTAATTAACACCAAACCAAGTTGTGAAAAAACCAATTCTTACTTTAAACCAATTTTATCTTGATTAATTCTAAACATGCATCTAGTGATTAAAGCAAGTAAAGTAAAGTAAAGAAAACTCACAACACAGGATGTACGAGGAAAAAAACCCAAGACGGGAAAAAAATCTCAGATGGCCCAAGCCAGACAATCACTATGAATGTGGAATTACAACGAACAGACAAAAAACTTACTCAACGACTCGATCCCCACGGGTCTTGATGCTCTTCTGATCTTCAAACACTCCTCCCATGCAGAATGTCCTTCTTCCATGATACCTGTCCCAACACACGCGTCCACGTATGTCTCGGTATCCATCGAATGGATTTGATACGTCTACGATGTCGAACAAGAAGTCCTTCTCTTTTCTTCACCGCAAAACCCAGATGTTCAAGTATAGAACAAACTTTCTTAGTGCAGCAAGATCACATAAACTTATAGTAATGATAACTCGGATCTTTGCAAACTCTAAGGATACGTTTAAGCTTTGAAACCTTAGAAAAACATGTGCAAAACTCGTACTGGATTAAAAACTATTTTCCAAATTGCACCTTACGTAAATTCTGACGAAACCACCCTTTATATAGGAAAAGTTCACCGCCTCAAAAAATGTGTCGCTCGAACGAGATTGGCGAGTCGTTCGCGTGACATGGCTATCTCGCTCGAACAAGAAGATATGTCGTTTGAACGATGCACATGTCAATGTGACTTTTTCTTTAAAACGGTTCTTCAAAAGAGATCCAATTAAGTCAAACTCTTTTTCGAGCGTATCAGGATAAAATGAAGTGTAAAACATTTAAAACACTTTTAAAACATTTTAAAATATTTTTTCTTGTAAAATTACATCCTTATCTTTTATAAAAACAATTTTGAATCTCATTAACAATATGCATTCATACCTGTGTGATCTCAGAATGCAATTATCTTAAAGATGAATAAACTTGCACAAAATAAACTTCGGTATGATTAATTCTTTGAAGCTTTGCCGCAACGTCTTCAATTTCTTCAATACCTCATAGACCAAGTGGGATCGTGACAAAATAAAATCTCCCTATGACATATTACAAACGCAGTTTTGTTCATAGAATTATGTCAAAACAATACAGGGACTCAATTGGAAATCTATGTCCTTACACACACTAGACCCTCCCCGATCCTATATGTAACTAAGAAGTAACCCCTGCCCAAAAATGGAAAACGTAAATTCCTACCCACGGTAGTCAATATAAGTGTAATACATAGATACTAATCAATGATCCATAATAAAATCATAAGAACACATGTCTAATATAATAAGAACACCAAGTTAGATAAACACATGACCACATCTCCACAATCACGACATAAGGAAGCACCTCTACCAGTTGGGGTGTCCAAGTATAAAGAAAGGTCAAAGACAAAACTTTATATATCTCGGATTCGTAGTAAAGGCACAACTAATAAAATATTGATATGCATCAGTGTCAAAGTAAGACTAATACGCTTGAGCCATAAACATAATCTTAATTATGCCCCAGCGTTACCACAATAATATTAGTTTCCCTAAGGCATCTACTACCTAAGTAGTCTCACTCGCCAAAAATATAACACTTTTCTTCTAAAATAAGCATAGAAATAGTGGCTCTATCGACGGCCATGCTGACCCTACCTCTACGACCGATTCTACTAAAATCGCCTTTGTCGATAAAGTTCTCATTGGTCGGGCCCCCATTGGACATAACTACCCTGGCTCTAATGGACATAATAACTCTTATTGTCTTCTCTTGGTAACCTCTTAAGGTCTGCTCCCCTTGTACGGTTCCTCATAATGGTGAGTTCTCCCAGTTTTAGGGCAATGCTACACCATCTCTTGTATTTTAGGCCTAGTTTGATCCCAAATCTTCTTAGTTTTATGAACTTTATCCTTCATATAGCTATGATGATTTTAATGATGTAAGAAAGAAACTTCAACCACCTCAGCAAAAGTGGTGAAGTCCAATTACCCAATAACACCCATTGAATCATTCACGTGAGGTTTCTGCCAATGGAATAAGTCTTCTCGAATGATTTTTGATAACGTGAATAACCCTCCTCTCTTTCGTATTAATCTTTCCCTATGGAGAAAGATAAAAATAGTTTAACTCTCTTATCATTTTCTACCACATAGTCACCCTGACAAGGTCTTGGGAACTTTCCCCCATGCTGTAACGGATGGCGAATGGAAGCACTTCCCCTAAAACCATGCGTTAAACACATACTATTGGTCTCATGCCAAATAGTCCCTAACTCCAAACCTAAGTCGACCTTATGCGTGGGACGTCTTAGAAAGAAAACACAAACGAGTAACCTTCCCTATACATTTCGGTCAATTTGAATTGTTAGTTTAGGAAAATGGCATGAAACCCCCTCAGGATTATTAATATCAAGAATACAAGCCTAAATGGTATAACTTTTAAGTACCAAAGAACGTAATATAGAATAGAAACAGACGCACTCAAGACCTAGGACGCTAAAACTTAAAATGATACGATATTCTGACACCCCATAAAATTCATAAATAAATTGATTATGTCTAATACAAAAATCACAATAATAAAAAATATTTGGTAACATTATCATCATAATAAATAAATAAAATAAAGTTGGTAAATGCAGCACAAGAATATAAAATGTTGAATCATATAAAACATCTATGATAGCAATCACTGCATAAGAATCAAATCCAACTCTAGAATAAATGTCTCAATGGTATAATATGCATATCGGAATACAAGTACAACCCGTAGAATATCTCTAACTTGGAAAAATATGAAATACATACAACAGCCTAGACTGATTGTAAATAAATACAAATGCGGAAAAGGGTAACAGTACATGACACCTATAACCTAAGAATGATGTATACAATGTCTCTAGAGATGCTAAAAGACTAATTTTCTATTATGGAAGAATAAACCCCAGGTAAGCCAAACAGCAAGTAGACAGTTTAATCCTTCATATACATGCAAGTCAACTTTTTGCCAATTTTAATATAGAATTACCAAATTACTAGGTTGACATGCAGGATTAGTTTGGTAATAAATCACAAGCACAACCACACGAGATAGTGATGTACGAGGAAAACCCAACTGGAAAAAGCATCAGACGGTCAGGCCTAGAAAAAATTTATTATAGAGAATGTTTTTACAAAAGACTCAAACAATGTACATTACTTGACTCGTCAAGCCCGTGTGGATGAAAGTCTTCTACCTTTCTCTACTGTACTGCGCAATTCGGCGTCATCTTCACAACAATTCCATGCCTCGAACTCCTCCAATAGCCTCTACTGTCACCCATTTGGGATGAATCAACCACATGGAAGAATATATGATAAAGTGCAGGGGTTTGATCATGAAATATGATCAAGAATATCAATCTTGTATTTGCATATTTGGATTTTGGAACAAGGTTACAAGCTAGAGGCTTCAAAACATTTTTGTTGTTTAAGGTTATTGTTTAATGGATGCCAAACCTAATTTTTTAGAAATAGCCATTTTGAACAGGTCAAAAGCATTTTCTAAAAAATTGTGCCCCTCATTTGAATGAAAGAAGGGTCGTTCGAATGAGAGAATAAGTCGCTCAAACAACAAATCAATTTTGTTTGAACAATCTTCTAACGAGATTCCAACGAGGGTGGAAATATAAAACAATGGGGTCTCGTTGGAATATCATTTGAAATATGTTCGAACGAGAATTTCATCTTGCGAGAAGCTCATTCGAATGAGAATTGCATCTCGTTAAAACGAGATAGGTTCTCGTTAGAACAACCTAAAAATAAAACGTTTATTTTAAATCCTTTTTCAAATTGAAAAAAGCCTCTGAAAAAATGTTCAATTACAACAGAGATAATTTTGATCATAAAACATTATATCCTTTTCGATCTCGATAATTATGAAGTATGTTTAAACACGTCAAATTCGGTATAGTATCTTGTTTGTCTCAGTTCAAATACTTGAGTAACACTTGTTTGACATTCTTATAACCTACGTGTTTTGACTAATGGAATAAGCCAATACATACATAAGACTCAATTGAAAATTTGCCTTTACAAATCTCTCCCTTTTGCTATTTCAGGACAAAACACGGGGCAAAGTGAAAAATGTTAAACCAGATCGTCAAGCCACCTATGCCCATCCCAAAATCCTAATAAAAATATAATGAACACGGAAAACCTAACACCTACCCATCAAGACATTGGTCCATTATGTATCTTAATCTGAATATGTACTCAATAAAAGTGAGAATATGAAGCTACAAAAACAAGATAGTAACATAGAACATGAAGTGACATATAGTATATATCATCATAAGCACCAAATAAAGTAGATAGATATAGTGTAGAAAATAAATAACCATGAATAGAATAAAATCCATACACTAAATAAAAATTACATTTTTCCACAAGCATCAAAGATAGTTGTCTGAAAAAGAACGAGATCAAGTACACTAATCCACTATATAGATACAGTCTCAAAAAAATATATACATAAATCTCAGTAACAAAAAATAATTCCCAGGTGGAAGGAGGCCATCTCCCGTCTCAGCATCGCTTGTACCAACTCCGAATGAGCTACCTCATCATCTCTATTCTGAGCGCCGAATCTCCTCAATGTAGGCCAAAATACGGGACTCCATACAAGCTCGATGCTCACTCTAAATAGAAAGTTGTGTTATCAACTAGGACTGGACCCATCTGGACTCAAGAAGCTCAGTTTCCAATCGTCTTCACTCCGCACGGTCCTATTATTGATGGGTGCATAATGACTGATCCTATCAAGAAAAATATTGTATAGCTGGGGACTCCACAGGTGGAATCACTGATGAGGGGGGGTAAGTAACGGTGAACTCAAAAGTAAGACCCATCCCAGAAGAGGAAGAAGAATGTGTAGCAGTATACCTCGACGGGCCTCAAGAGGCAGATAGCTCTCAAAATGACGAACAGAGTGCATGTCAATGACAGATATCGAGCTCAACTAAACATCCACTATTAAGATAGGTACCTAGGTAGCTAGACATATGTGAGTAACCAACACCCCATAAGGAAGATTCAATCGAAGAGGTATCTTCCCGAAGTCTGGAAAAAAATCCATATAGAGCACTATCATCTTGGGAAGGTTAATGACTCACCTCTAGCTAATCGCATGCATAATTTGAACTATGTCATTGGAAAAATGGGTAGAGTTGGATTGAGAGAGGAAGGACGAGCATGTGACCCAATTAAGGATCATGTAGTCGGGGTGAAGTTCCGAGTGAAAAGGGGTCAGGGGGTTGAGTGGGGTTCGATGAAATATGGTAGAAATGATGGTAGACCAGGGTGTACTCTCCTTGGGAAGTTGTGTATAAGTGGCATCATGAGCCCGAGGAATACCTAATAACTCGGTACAATGTTATGGTAAAACTTTGTTTAAAACGATGTGATAGAAAGCAATATGCGACTTGAAGGACACGATTCGGTGTGAATTTTTAGTCTTACATCCACCATTTTATATATGAATGCTCTTGGCTCGACATCATTTTTTTTGTTCCATAAGAACCCCTTTAGGGGGTTCTAATGTAAATAGTACTTAATGGAGCTCGAGTATAAAGTATTGATTCATTACTTAGGGAAAGGATCCAGGGTTAATGTCAATCAATAAATTAGAACAACTTCGTAAGTAGATTTTGATATAAAAATTGAAAGGATCCGATTAGAGAAAGTTTTCAATTCAAAAATAAAATTTGTTAGAATTGATAAAACTTTTTCGATCCAAAGTGTATCATGCGGGAATCAACCATTTGGTATATGGGGTAACAATAATCTCAACTCCTCGCACCGTGGAACGGAGTGCGCCAAGAGTTCCCGGCATATGATAATAGAATCCCGTACAAGGTTGGGAAGGATGACGTCGTAAATAAAATATAGTGGGTCCCAACCCCATTCGAGTAAGCACTAAGGGAGATCAGTGTCGCAAAACTCCTCGAGCCTAAAAATGAGCTAATGAACTAGAACCCCAATTAAAAATCAAAAGGAGAAGTACAAGTCATAATAGGCATCAATCATCCACTAACTAGAGGAATAGGTGGGATGATTTTCCAAAGCATCACAAGTCCATGTGGACGAAATTGAAGACTCGGTTTAAGTCGCGTTTATGACAGAACGACGCTTTCGCTCCCCCCCCCCCCCCCCCCCGACCATGAGATAAGTAAACAAATGTTAGGAGACAAAAATATAGTAGGGATGACAATGGAATGTGAAAACCCATATCACCCAACCATAATGACTAACAACCCCATCACTATCAAATGTAATCGATCAAATGCTAAGTACCTAGCTCTGACAAAGCCAACCGACCCCCGTGAAAACCAGAAAAACCAAACATCAACCAACAAACTAAGGTAGATAATCAGAATTTGCATAAATGTGCATGAATGTCATATTACCATTTTGCAAAAACTGATAAACTTGACAAAAACTGAAATGGTAGAATGAGATACATGAATCTAGAAGGGGCAACCAAAAATATTTTTGAGTATATATATAAAAAAAATAGGAATAAAATAGAAAATGAACCAAAAATATTATTTAAGAACATATGAAGGGGGAAGAAGAATCTGATGTATATACACACAAATAGAGTTTGAAAGCAGAACTCACGGTGTATAAAAAAGAAAAAAATGGAAAAAAATACCTGAAGTAACCCTAGAAGAATGAGCACCCAACTGGAGGAAATGACATGTAGGTGAATGCATAGAGAAAAAAATAGGGAAGAAGAAACTCACGCACAAGTAAAAAAGAGGAGAAAAAGTGAAGAGGTGGGGAAAATGAATGAAAGAAAAGCTTTTAGACCTATGACGTAATTTTAATCTCGTTCGAAAGAAAATAAGTCCTCGTTTGAACAAAATAAATATCTTGTTTTCAATACAGAAAAATATTGTTCAAATGAAACCCAAATCTCTCTCAAACCAACATCAAATGAGCTTCCAACAAGAGTAAAAAATGTGACGTTGGAATATCGTTTGGATGTCGTTTGAACGAAATTCAAATCTCGTTCAAAGCAATATCAAACGAGCTTCCAATGAAAGTTAAAAAGGAAATAGTGGACACTCGTTAAAAAGTCACGAGAAGTGTTTTCGAACGAGTTCCCCATCTCATTTGAATAAGAGTTCATCTCCTTCTAAAGAAAACAAAAAAATAATTTTTGATTGTTGAATTTTTTGAGACAAACACCAAGAAGAACAATCCAAAACAAATTAAACTCAAATTTAACACATTATCATGTGACACAACGTTACTAAAAGAAGCATGGAAATGAAATGAATGGGTGTGAACCTAAATCAAAGGAGCCTCGATTTAAAGTTGCGCGATAGTGCACAGTGGCTATTGGACAAAACAATAGGTAAGCACTAAAATCAACCTTAGTGACAAATAAGGTGGTATATACAAGAGGTAGACACACTTATGCATATATTCCGAAGTTAAGATGATTCTCACCCCAATATAGTCATGCGAAGAAATATGAAAACTGAGTATGGATGTGTAAACCCATTGACCTTCAACTATACTCCCTCAAACACTCATTATGTAGAATATAAATTGTTCTCATTTGATCATATTAGAGAGGATAATTATTTTTTACCTTTTATCATGCAATATCACTTTGGCCCTTTATAGCATTAAATTTTGTTTTGCTTAATAAATTGGGCTTTTGCCAATGGTGGATTTTCATGAAACTAAGTATTTTTTCTATCACAGCCCGAGCCATTGCACAGTCATACAAATATAAAAAAAAAATCTCACACAATGGTTCTTACATGCACACCAATTTCGATAGGGTAAGATGAAAATGAAAGTATTGACATAATAGCATCGCATTTACAGCATGCAAAGAACATCAACACTCTAGTAACACCGTGAAACGTGTGTGTAGTAAAGGTGATGATAAGAGACTAACATCTCGAAAATGATCACATCAAAACATCACGATGATCGCGAAGACATATTTAAGCACTATAAGGGCATAACTAAATCTAGCACATCATGATAGGACATGGGGAAAACGAAGTGTAGGGGTATTATAAAGAGCGTATTCATTCCACATAAAACTCAAAAAATTGAAAAATCTTTTTAAAATTTTTAAAATAAAACAAAAGACAAAATTTTTTTTGGATTTTTCTATAAAAATAAAGTCAAAATATTTTTAGTTTTATATAAATGAATATACAAAAAATGTACAATCTATTTTAGGGATGTAAGGAACAGCAATAATCCAGCACCCTAAACTAGGTTACACCTGAACTTAATCAATAGAAAGAACACCTATATATTTCCTAAGATTCTTGAACCTAGAGGCATCTAGAGGTTTAGTAAAGATATCGAAAAATTAAATTTTGGTGTTCACAAAGCTCAAAGACATATTTTTCTCCTCAACTAGCTCATGTATCAAATGCTAACATACTAATATGCTTCATGCAAGAGTGTTGGACAGGATTACGGGATATATGAATTGCACCCGTATTATCACGGAATAGTCATCGTGCCTAAGAAGAACCCATAATCTTCCAACATTTGATTCATCCATAAGAGTTATGTGAAATAACTCTAAGCGAAAATATATTCGATAACTGTCGTGGATAGAGAAATGGAGTTTTTCATCTGGCTTAACTAGAAGACAAGAGCACTCCCAAAATAGAAACACCCACCCGAGGTGCTCCTACAACCATCAACGTTCCCAGCCCAATCGTCATCAGAGGAAAGAGTGCCACTCACATATTTGATAATACGTTTGAGAGAAAGCAAGTGGGACTCTTTCGGAGATGCTTGATACCACGCTCACACCCCTACGTTGAAGGATATATCGGGATGACTAGTGGTAAGTTATAGAAGACTACCTATCATACACCTAAAGATAATTTTCTCTACGCCCTTTCCCGACTTATCCATGGGAAGCTTAGTAGTAGGACTCATAGGTGTACGTGCATGCTTAGCTGTGTCTAACATAAAATTCTTCACTATCTCTCTCATGTATTTGGCTTGGGATATGAATATCTCATCCTCTAATTGTTAAACCTGAAGACCTAAGAAGAAGGTAAGCTCACATACCATACTCATAGTGAACTCACTAGTCATCTCCTCTACAAATGAATGAGTATGTCGAACACATGTGGAACTTAAAACTATGTCGTCGACATAGACTTGAGCAACCAAAGTATCCCCTTTATCTCGATGCATAAATAATGTCATATCAACTCCCCCTCTCTTGAAACCATGGTACATGAGATAGGAAGTAAGACTCTCATACCAAGATTGAGGAGCTTTATTTAATCCATACAGGTCTTTCTTAAGATAGAATACATGGTTAGGGAACTTGGGATCTTCAAAACCTTTCGGTGGTACAATGACACTAAAAAGGCACTCTTGGCATCCATTTGATACAACTTGAATTTTAGATGACATGTTATGGCTAGTAAAAGGCGAGCAGACTCTAGCCTAATAATAGGAGCAAATGTCTCATCCAAGTCGACCCCTTAATTTGAGTGTAACTTTAAGCGACTAACCTAGCTTTGTTTTGAAATATGATACCATGATCATCCATTTTATTCTTATAAATCAATTTAGTACCAATAACATTTGTATCTCTAGGTCAGGGGACTAACTCCCAGACATCATTCTTTTTTAATTGAAGCAACTCTTCTTGCATGGCATTAATCCAATGTTCTTATTTGAGTGCTTCTTGGATGTTCTTGCACTCGACTTGGGAACTGTGGGATATCTTTCCCACAATATTTAAAGAAATATCATGAATGCCGCAAATAATTATATGAATGAAGAAAGAAACAACTGTTTATGTGGCTTTACCATGAGATCAACCTAAGTCCACGGGGGTAAAGCCAGGGTGTTTTTTATTAAATAAGGGAAATGGCAATAATCAAAGTGCTAGTGTTGCTAACTGAGAGTCTGAGCTATTGCGTACTGATTAAAATTAGTCTCTAATATTGGTCGGGATGACCTTATTTATTATCCTCGTTTCCTTCACCCATGGTTTACTTTATGTTTATCTCTATCTTCACTAATGTTTTTAGATTTGCTCTTATCCCAACGGTCATGGGCCGATTACTCCATATCCTTTCTCTTGATTATTCACCATGTGTTCAATTATGTGACTAATTAATCTTGTTCCTTTATTTTCCCCCAAGGTGGAGGCAATCGGTTGAACACATTGATTGGCCTTACCTTGACTTGTTAATTGAGTGCTCGATAGTTCTAGTCTAATCGGCCCGATCTTTTGACTTCCTTATCTACCACATGTCCAATAATTTTGGATCCTTTTTTTCTTCCCATCCATTTTTAAGGCACGCAAAGCAATCATTATTTTTGTGGCTTGCGCACGTGTTTGTCGCATTATTGTCCAGCGTTGTCATTAGAAGTGATGATGGCCCATGATCTTGTGATCTAAGTTATGACTGCTGCTGAGGGAACGTCTATTTAGAAGAGGTATAAGGTTTTTTACCTTACACCTTACAATTTCTATCAATTTCCAAGGTAATTTTTCATTATTTCCACTATTGATCTTCTTCATATTTTTCCATGTATAGTCGCTTCAGAAAATATGAGGTTTCTTCTGCCAATAATTTTTAGGAGTTTCATAGTTAATACGAAATTACTAATAATATTGTTTTGAGGGTTTCTACTAAGGAAGAGGAAATTTTTATCTTCCTCATTACTAGTGAGAGTACTCCGCCCATTACTAGTGAGAGTACTCCGCTATTATGGAATACTCCCAGACTATGCAAATGGTAACTTTTACTGTATTATAATGGGACCAATGTCTATTAATCAAACTTATGGAACCAGCCTTAGTCTTGAGGAGATTAATCATTGTTACAACCAGATGTCTTCCCCAGGTACCAGACTTTACCATTTCCAAGCTAGGGATAAGGCCCAAAATTTTGTCACCTATTTACCTAGATCCCAAAATGACACAAATAATAGTATCATTGTGTTGTCTGGTGTAATTTATGGTGAAGGATATAGTGGCCTTGGGGTTCCTGTCACAAGGGGGCTCCTAGTAGGTCGCCCACCAGTAGTTTAATTTTATTTCCCTTTTTTTTTAATTACGGACCAATCTAACTTTTTGTTTATAGATCTCTTTCTGAACACCAAGCCCTCAGATTATCAAGTAAACCTTTAAGACTTCGAGATAGTTGGGAAAAGACCGACCCCAGCAGGAGTTCATCCACATTGAAGAGTGATCCACATCCTCTTTAATTACCCACTTACTTACCAATCCCTTTCCCACTTCACTTCCATCCCGATCAACATCCCAATTATCTAGGTATATGAACTGATCACCCATGAAAACCCAACCCCGGCCACTCCACATGTGATCTCCACCTATTCTAGAAAAGCGAAGAGGAAGGAGAAATAGAGGGAAAAGATGGAAAAAAGGAGAGGAGTAAAGGGGACAAGAATAGAAGAGGGAAGAATAGGATGATCTAGGTTTATTTTTGGAAGGTATTGGTCCTCTTTTTCTTACGAGGTGAGAGGTTTGATCATCCTTAGGAGTAGGTTATGGTTGAAAAGGACTTTTACTTTAAAAACTTTACTTTACCCCAATCCCCTCATCACTAGACGATAGGAGAAATCGAACCAGAAAATCGATCGACCTGGTAGATTTTAGGGATAATTTGAAGAAGCAATCGACTGCCAGCCAGAAGGGCAGTGAATCTTCCTCTGCTTATGACTAAATAAAGAGGAAGTTGGCCACCCTTGGCGGGAAGGAATCCCATCAGCTCAAACGCCGAGGGGAAGACGCCGAATGGGTCAAGAAGAAGAAGATCGATAAAACTCCAGTCGATAGTGGTTCCAAGGCACCCCATCTATCAAGTCATATAGTGGTTATCACCAAGGTCGATAAGAGGCCACATTCAAGGACTCCTCCTCTCCCTGTGAATCGGAACCATCCATGGGAGCCTGTCTTCTTTAAGGGTAAGGAACCTATAATGGCCACTGATTCGGCCCACGGGGACTTGGAAGTGACCTTCTCTATTTCTCAGATCGTGATGCTGCTGTATGACATGACGGAGCTAAGGAGCTTCACTCTGGAGAGGCCCACAAAGAGGGTCTTCATCATAGCATTTTGGTAATTTACCCTTTTTTATATATTTCTTTATTTTTGTAAGTTTTTTAAACACATCTTCCCTTGTTGGTGCATAGCATGTAGGTTCAGTAGGAGCTTACTAGTCGAGCTTCTTCTTATTATAATTTACTTAAGGGAACTGAGAAGGATAACACCACCCTCAAGAGTCGAATGAAGACTCCGGCCCAGCAAGTGGACGACCTGAATAAGAAGCTGAAGGATTAATCCGTCGCCCACAATAAGATGGTGGGGGAGGTAGAATAGGTCTAATATGAGTTTAGTCAGGTAGATAACTATCTTACCAAGATCATGGTCTTCCACCAGTGAACCCTCTTGGAGAAGTTCATTCTCTCTAAACTGATGGCCCAAAGGGAAAAGGGTATAGAGATCGACTTGGACAAGGCCTTCGACGATGGTTATAATGCAACCATCCAAGAGATAGTTGCCCAGTTGGACTATCATAAGTATGTTGCCTTTAATAAAGGTTGGGTAGTAGGGCTCAAGAGGAGTAATGTTAATGAGGGAGACCCTACTTATGCCGAGCACCCTCCTCTGGATAACCCTTTGATTGTCCTCCCTGGGGAGTCATTAGCCCCCTCCTCCACTGACCTGCCATCTTCAATCGGCCCCATTAACTCAAATTGATCTTTCTGTCGAAGTGGCTACTAAGCAGTCTGATACGGAATAGGCTTTTTATTCTTTTCTTTTTTGTATTTTTTGTTGACCCCTGGTTGTCTTTTTTATCATTAATGAAAAGCACTATCTCATTTGTGGTGTTTGTCAAAAATAAAGTATTCTTAGTTAATTCTTTCCAATCACCCTAAATAAAGAGATTAATGTAGAATTTACTAATTCATACAATTGGTCAATGTTAGTTTTGATAATTAAGTAAATAACTCTTGAGCATTACTTGGACAAAGCCATATCAGGTGACTGACTAGGTTAAACATATAGTAACTTGTAAATAATGATATAGTTCGCCTATATTAATTCTAGTGCGTCTTTAATTATTGTCCTTGAGTAATTTTCATCTAGCAAGGTAATTAGTTATTTTTCCAAGTGTTTTGCCTTGTTTTAACCAAATTAAACTTTTGACTTAGAGCCATTTTAAATTATTAGTTAAGCTTAACCCTTTCATAGTTTCTCATCCATTAATAAGTGATCAGTTGAGAAGTGAGTTTTTCTTTAGGCATATCACTTTAAGATATATTGTTAATGGGGTCTACGTACAAATCGCTCCATATATTAAAGTGGATATTATTCATAAAAATGTGTTTTGACCGACCTTTCCAAAGTCTTACCACTTATAAGTGGGGTTTTACCTCTTTTAGGACGATCTAATTTAGACCATACCATCCACAAATGGATTTTTCCCGACATTTACTAGATCGTACCACTTGTACAAGTGGGTTTTGCCTCTTTTAGGCTAATATAATTTAGATCATACCATTCACATGAATAGGTTTTGCCTGACCTTTCCCTGATCGTAACACTTATGCAAGTGGATTTGTTTCCTCTTTTAGGCCGATCTAATTTAGATCATACCATTACATGAATGGGTTTTACCCGACCTTTCCCAGATCGTATCACTTATACAAGTAGTTTTTTTGCCTTTTTTAAACTGATCTAATTTAGATCATACCATTCATATGAATGGGTTTTGACCGACCTTCCCATATCGTACCACTTATATGAGTAGGTTTTTATTGTGACAGAAAGGATAGTTTATTGATTAATAGGGAGAAAATCCCTTTCTATATGCCTCACATAGAGGAAACTTTAAGAATACTAAATACAATAAGGATAGCTCAAAGTAGAGCAATCTAATCTATTAGCTTTATTAATTTCTCTAGGAAGATTTACAAACTTATGAAACCAATTAGATCTTTTTTTTATAAGCCCTTATTTGGATAAAAGGAGAGATACCGTGTTGCCTTCTTTAGCGCACAAAGAAATGGAAAAGTTCATCTTTACAATAAAGTCCTGAATAATCTTGAATTAAAATCTTGCTTTTCAAGAAGAAGAAGAAGAAGAAGAAGATAGAATATCAAACAAAGATTAAGAGTCCACCTCTATATCTATATGATTGAAATTCTTCTAAGAACAGAGAGAAAGAGCATAAATAATGTTCTAAATTTGCACATCAAGAAAAATCCCTTAGCTATAAAATTAGAGGTTGCCCCAATAAAATTGCCCTTGAAGTCTCTTAATATTTCTCCTATACCCATGGATGAAAAATGATCTCTAACTCCAGAACTATTGAGCTTTAATCTCCCTATAAATAGCTTCTTTCAGTGAAGCATTAGATTAGAACTATAGCATTTCTGATCCATCTTGATTTTAAACATATCCAAAGCTTCTGTATCCACTGAATTATCCTCTCCTTTAACTGAAATCCCCTGAGATATATCTAATATTATTTGTATCACTTTGTGAATAATGGTTGTAGTTTTCATAGAAAGACCCTCATTGAGAGACTTGTTGTTAATCAACCACCATTCACATAAAATACTTACTAGAATAACCTTATGCAACCACTTAGATATCTCTGATTTTCCTGTTTAAAGCCACAATTGGATGATAAATCCATGCATTAAAGAAAATTGATAATTGATATTCATCAAAATCCTGAAGAATTCACATATATTAGAGGCTATAGGACTTGAGTTCAAGAGATGGATAAGGGATTTTGATTTGTTATGGAATCATTGACATCTAGAAGCAAGCCTTACTCATACTTTTCGGATCAACACTTCAACTGGAACACAATTAGACAAGCCTCTCCAACCAAAAACAGACATTTTAGGAGTTATATTTGCATGCCAAATTGATTTAAAGGCTAAAAAGAGAGCTTGTGATTTCTTGCTAGCTCATAAGCTGAAGCAAAATTAAAATGCCCACTTTTTATAGTTTCCAAACCAAAGATTCTTCTACCCATTTTGAATTCAACTCCACTAAATTATTTGACTTATAAGCCATTGAATCATTTGACTTATTAATTTTACCATACTTTGATTGCATAAAAACAAACCAGAGGCTT
Organism: Sambucus nigra; assembly: GCA_949130495.1. NCBI lineage: Eukaryota > Viridiplantae > Streptophyta > Magnoliopsida > Dipsacales > Adoxaceae > Sambucus > Sambucus nigra. Next base: position 286,004,746 of record OX422209.1, on the reverse strand, counting down.
TTTCCTTTTTTGAAATTCTAAGCAAGTTTGATATTTGAGCAGTAATGATAGAAGAAAATTTTTTAAATCTAAACCTCCTTCATGTTTTGGATGACTTATCAAGTCCCATTTAATCTAGTGTTATTTTCTATCATAATCATTGTTAACTCCCCAAAACAAATAACTAATAAGCTTCTCAATAGAGTTTATGGTTAACTTTGGAGGGTTAAGAGCAAAAAGGGTATATAGAGGAATAGAATATAGAATAAATTGGATTAAGGTTAGTCTACCTCTATTGAAAGAAATTTATATTTCCAACTTTGAATTTTTGAAGTTATACAATGGACTAGGGATCAAAGTAAATATATTTTCTTCTTCCTTTAAAAAGAGGGAAGCGTAGGTACCTTAAAGGTCATTTATCAAATTTGAATCCAGTAGCTTCAAGAATTCTAGAAATCGCAGAGATGTGACTCGTTTGACTTGTGGAGAAGCAATTCCTTTCTTTACTGATTTGTTAGCTTGATTTCGCTTCATAATTTTGAAGGAATTTCATCATTTTTCTAAGACTCCTTTTTAAGCCTCTAGTAAATATAATTATATCATTTGCATAACTCAACTGTCTTATCATAGGGTAGCCCCTAGGATGGGAGAAATGACTAATCACATCTTTAGCAATAAGGTTATTAAGACCTCTACTAAAAGATTTTACCATAATAATGAAAAGGCTTAGGTAGATGGGATCCCCTTTCCTTATTCTCCTAGATGGTTTAAAGAAGCCTTTAGACAGCCCATTTATAATAATAGAAAAGCAAGGTGAAGAGAAGCATATCCAAATTAAATCAATAAAAGTTTCTAAAAAGACAAAAGCTCTTACAGATTTAATCAAGAAATGCAAAGAAGTCCTATCATATGCCTTAGCCATACCTAATTCGATAATGATATTACCTCCTGAGCTTTTCCTACCAATCAAGTTCATCATATCTTGAGCCAAAAGAATGTTGTCCTGAATATTTCTACCTTGGACAAAACATGATTCATTCTTTAAGATGATTAAGGGTAGGATAAGACTGAGTCTTGAGTTAATAATCTTTATAATTACCTTATAATTAAAGTTACATTGACTAATAAATCTAAAGTCCTTGCAACAGGTTGGCTTAGTAACTTTAGGGATAAGGCATAACTGAGTAGACTCTAGGACTTTAGTAATTTAGCACCTAAGAAGAAATCTTGAATGGCTTGAATAAAGTCCTCCTTGATAATTTCCCAATAAGATACAAAGAAGATACCACTGAAGCCATCAGATGATGCTGCACTATTTTGGTTTAAGTATTTTATGGCTTTCTAAATCTCATCTTCATCTGGAATTCTAATCAGACTGTGGTTCATGTTATTCATGATTAGTTTAGGGATCACTTTAGTCATATCTCTGACTTCTTGAGGGCCTGGAAAAAATAAATTAGAAAAATAAGAGATAAAAATGTTAGGAGTGTCCTCTATATATTCATGGATTCTCCCATCTTCTGATTTAATTTTATTGATCCAAATCCTTATTCTAGCTTGTTGAACTTGAGCATAGTAACACTTGGTATTCCTATCCCCATCTTTTATCCACTGACTTCATGATTTTTTGAATTAAAAGATATCCCCTTTAGCCAATGTTGCATTTAGATCAGGTTTAGCTTTATAACACTTAACTCTTTGATATTCACTAGAATTTAACTCCAAATCTAGTTCTTCATCTTCCAACTGTGATATCTTAGCAAATAAATCTCTAAATTCCTCCTTTCTCCAAGTATTTAATTATTATTTTAACCTCTTTGAATTAAAAGCAAACATTTTAAGATGTCGGCCTGAAGATGCCTGTCCCTAAGAATCCCTAACCACTTGTGTAAAACATTCATGCTGACTCCACATGTTTTAAAACTTAAAAGGTTTTATCACTGCTCCCTCTGAGATTAGGAGAGTAATAAGCAAAGTATTATGGTCTGAATAATTCATGTATAGATATTTAATGAAGTAACTTAGAAAAAATTGAATCTAACTAGAATTTATGAGGCATCTATCCAACCTTTCAAATATAAATGAACCATTAACCTCTTTAGACCAAGTGAATTTTGATAAAATATATCCCATATCTTATAGAGAACAAGTAGTAATGCAAGCATTAAAATCAGAAGCTCCTCCAACATCTATCTCTCTACCACTTGCTCTTTCATCACTTGAGGCAACTATATTGAAATCTCCTACAGCTAGCAGAGGCTTATTATGAAATAAAGATGTACTATAAGCTAAATCATCCCATGGAACTCTTCTTTCTTGCATATTACATTTGTCATACACTAAATTAACTCATATCTCCAAATGAAGTTGGGGATGATCTAATTTAAACAATAAGTTTTTAGAACCATCATCTAAAGCCTCAGTAAGAATTCCATATCTCCCAAAACACCAGATTTTATAGATTCTATTATAAAAGCTACCTTCAACGTATAAACTTCTCCACATATCCTCAATTTTAAAACAATCTATCATCAAGTCTAAAATAGCTAAAAAGGAGAGATTGTGAAACTTACACAACTTTTTTAACCTTCTTTTTTGTTGACTTGTTCCCCACACCCTTAGCATTCCAAGCTAAACCTTCAATCATCTATTTTTTTGGACAGCGCCTTTCTTGAAACCTTTGCATGATTATTTAGTAGTTTTCTTTTTACTAATGGTTTCCTCCTCTTAGTCTGCTTATTTATCTTTATTCTTTAGAGTGGATATTTTGTAGGCATTACAGGACTTTCCTTTAATATATTTTCCTTCGCTCTCTGATAGTGAGCAATTTTGTCTGATAACATCTCAGAAAATAGAATAAGGTCCTCCCGTACTAGTTCTTTAGTGTTCTTTGATATGTCAATATGAGAGTAGTACCCCTTATAAACGTTGTTAACCTTTTATTCTAGCTTCCTAACTTTTGAGTTTGAGCTAAAATATTTTTCCACCTCTTTTGAAGTGTTTCTCTTAAAATTTAGCATATTATCTATATCCAGGTCATCCTCTGCTTCCTCAGTCCATTTTCCATCGTCAAGTTATTCCTTATTAGTTTTTTGCTGAATTTTTTAGAATTAGGCTTATGAAAACCTTCCCACCATTATTTCAAGTTCTTACTTTCTGACGTTTTTTCTCGAGGCCTTATTATCTACTTGTGAATTCCCTATTGATCTACTTGGACTTTAACTTCAGCAACTCCTTTTCTCGATTTTTCTTCCTTATCACCTGTCATATTCTTCTTTGCTTGATAATCATCTTTTTATTTTTATTTTCTTGATTTTTATTTTTATTTTCTTAATTTTTATTTTCTTGATAAACTTCATTTTATTCTTCTTTGCTTGCTCGGGCGAGTTTGCCAACGACTTTTCCCAATTGGCTTCTGGAACTTCGTTAGAAGGGTTGACGCGACTGAAAATGTGTCTCAGAAATGCGTTCACTCTAGGCTCAAGTGTAAGCCTGTCGCTCAAGTAATAATCCGACAAGTCGGGTATCGATCCTCAGGGAAAAAGGACAACAGAATTGTGACGACGGGAAGAGACAGAGAGACCCTAACTTTGACTCTAAAAAGAAAAGGAAAAATTGATTTGGTTTTGATATTGATTACAGCTAAATGCGATAATGAAATTATGAATAAATGCAACTATACTAATCTACCGAAATTAAGAATGAATGATGATTTGAAACTTTTTGTTTTAAATGATGAGAAAAATAGGACGGGAATACAATCCCCCAACCCTAGTGTAATGCAGTTATAATATTAATCATAAAATTATCTGATTGATCTGACCCGGAATTTGGTACTCCCAAGCATTATGTATACGAGGTTCAAGCCCGCGTCATACCTAATCTGAGGATGAGTAAATCAGTATCGCGATAGTGACAATCAAATTGCACTCTAAATCATCACGAGTACCCAGAGGCAAACGAGATATAAAGATCTACAATTATTGTGTAACTACGCAATACGATCATAATCAATCACTAAATTCATCGGATTAATTTTATACACACACACTAACACATCAGGCTGGGTTCATGTACCCCGACCTTGGAAAATCTAGCCTAACATGTTGAATTTAATGAAAACAATGATTGATGTGCAGGAATTCACAATTAATCTAAGGAAAATGGTAATTAGATGTAGAAAAGAATTAGAAATAAGAAATACTTACTAAAATTACCCGAGCAATAAGTGTAACAAATGAATGAAACTGGTACTCACAAAAATCACTGAATAAATCTTCAACCCAAGGTTCTAAAAAACGCGGGCCGTGACCAAGGCGTGGAGGCCAAGCCTTAAGCCTTAGAAGCCTAGGCGGGCCTTGGTGTGAAAAGGCGTTTAGGCATTTTTAATATATTTTAATAGTTTTTTCTATGACAAGGCTATTTAAAATACTAAATTGGTACATACCTTAAGAATATGTCTAAATATTTGTAAATTAAAATACTATTTTTTTAAATACAAAAAAAAAAAATAAAAGAACTTCATCTTTTCACGCCTTACTTCTAAAAAACTCGCGTTTTTTCACGCCTTACCCCCAAAAAATGCACGTTTTTTCACGCCTTGCCCCAAAAAATGTTGACCATCGTTGATCACGCCTTGATCCACGCCTAGGGCCAAAACTTGGCGTATCTAAAAAGCCTCGCGCCTAGGCGCGTTTTTTAGAACACTGCTTCAACCTTTGAATTAAAACTGCAATTGTTAGCTAAACTAGGGTTTCTGGAAATGGAGAGGAAAGATCCTACTAATTCTCCCTATCAATAACAATAATAAATCGGGTTTTTATACCCTACAATAATTTCGGAGTTCAGCTGCACTAGGAGTCCTTTTAGGAAGAGATAGGATTTGCAAATCTCGAAACCCGGACCGGTCCGGGCCTTAGGCGGACCGGTCTGACTTCAAGGCGGATCGGTTCTTTTTATTTTGGGGTGGACCGGTTCCTTTTATTTTTACCTTCTTCGGTTTGCTTGTGGTCCGGGGCCTTCTGGAGTTTGGCAAAGCGGACCGGTCCGGCTATTTGACTTTTTGGTTCATCTTTGACTGCTCATAACTTTTGTTTCGGGATTCCGATTGAGGTGATGTTTCTTCCTATATACTCGTGAATGAGATTTCTTCAACTTCTCTTTAAGTACCTCATCTGAATTCTGGGTGGAAATTCCACTTTTGCCCTTTTGACTTTTCCTTCTTTCTTTCTTGATTCTTCCGGTTTCTTTCTTCCGTTTCTTGACATCAAATACCTGCAAAATCACTACAAAATACCAGAAACTCGGTGTACTCAATAGGATCAGTCAATAGCATGATTATGAGATAAATTCAACTCAATTACATTGTTCGAGGTGATATAAGTAACTAAATCAAGGGATAAATTAGGAAGAATTTATGCCTAATCAAACCCCCCTAACTTAGAACTTTGCGCGTCCCGAGCAATGTAAAAGAATCCTAGCAAGGCTCAACTCTTTGAAAATCATTTTATTGGGATAAAATACCTTTTTCGCGGGCAAGCGATTGCATTTAGCGTATGCAACAAGCCTTTAAACCCCTAGGTTACCCTAGTAGGACGAGTGTTGTCTCTTGAGGGTTTGTAGAGAATATACCCACAAAATTTGACTCAAAGAAAATTCAAAATACGCAAAAATTGTGCAATTCAAACTTTTCCAGAAAATAGTCATCAGCAAGTCATGCTCAACAGTCTCAAATCATAGTGCGTGTGTGTGAAGCCAAAAATTTAATTGCAGATTTCCACCGATTGATCATTACGTTACTTATTCGAAAATTCGTTTTGATTTCAAGTTCTCACGGGATGCTCTCACAAACGAATCTCTCAGATTATGGCTATTCTCTCAGTATGCGTGATATAAAGACTAAATGTTGATGGAAGCAAAATCACGCATACAATTAGAAAGAAGGAATTTTTATGGTGAAAGGATCTCATCAAAGGATTACGGTTTTAAAAACGGGAACATTGCTTCTATTTCGCGCATTTAATCTCCTTTATTATCTTTTGGTGTATTAGCTCTCCACGCGGTAACCAATTTCGCAATTTAGACTCGGTTAGGACTTTTTTGAGTTTTAAGGTATATTGGGTAAAATGACAATTGTAGGGAGGTTGGAATTGGAAAAATTATTAGTGATGTCCATTTGTGCTTTTTCCGGGCTATTGTTCACTTTCTTCTTCTTTTTCTTAATTTCTCTATTTTTCACTTCTTTTCTTTTCTTACTATTTTTGTTGAGCATATCTATTTTTTTCTTGCCCCTTTATATGAACTTTTTGGACTTAAATTCTGAATTTTTCCATTTTTCACAATTCCGGGCTATTAGGGTTTTTCGGGTTGTCAAACGAAAGGGAAAAATTATTCGGCTCAAATTTGGGTTACAAAAGGGATGATTTTTTTCACAACTTTTTATGGCCAATATTTTTGGTAACAAACAATGGCCTACTTCATTGTCCAAAATGCCAATTGCGTTACCATATGCGTTTCGAGATGAATTTACGTTTAGCGATTAATCTGGCACTTTTTTCAAAGCAATATTACACACATTTTTCAAAACTGATCAAAATGAAAGACTTGAGATCCTCGATGACTTTTTAGGCGCTGCAAAGAACTTTGAGTTAACAATTAACTCGGATTGATTTAAAAACTCGCAAAACGTGATAGGCTCGAATCTCACCGGGTTTGTTAATCTCCACACTTATTCGTTAAGTCGTCAATTTTTGCTCAATTTCCATCTTTGGTCAATTTCGGCTTTGTGTATGTTGAATGTTTACAATTTGAGACTTTGAACCGACTTTTAATGATATTTTTGAAAATTTTGAATTTCAATTTTTATTTATTTTGAACAAAAATATTTTTGGATTTTTCAAAATTTTATGATTTTTTTTTGAAAATTTCTGGGCATTTTTGAAAATTTGTGAAGTTTTAGAGATACGCACTTGTGACCCCCCCTAACTTAGACTTTTGCATTATCCTCAAGCAAAAAGGACTAAAATCTAAATAAGGCAAAATAATAAGTGCGATAAATAAAGCAAACAAATAGAGAAAATGCAGTTTTTATTACAACAGGACTGTGTTACATGTGCAGGGAAAAACATACAACTGTGAACAGGGAAAAACAAATAAAAAGTTGCCAACACCATATAAAGCTTCATCAGGGTGGGGGATGGGAGGAACCGGGCGCGTTGGGGTCATAGGGGTTATAGTAGTAAGAAGGCAGTGGCTCATTAGGATCCCGTATGCGGCGATAGATGTCCGCTTGGAGGCGGAGAACGATGCTCATATCGCGCTCGTAGTTGGTCTGAAAGGTGTTGAAATTTGTCTCCAATGCCGACATACGCGCGGATAGGTCCGTTCCCGCCCACTCGAAATCTGGGTCGTCCTCCTCGTCCGCACCGAGGTCTCCCATCTCGACATCCTCACCGGATGGCCCTGCTTCTTCCTCGCTCTCGCTCGAGGCAGCCTTTTCTTCACCATCATCACCCCGCCTAGCCCGGAGGACAGCCAGCTGTTTGGCGCTTTTGGTGCGGGTCCCTTATTCGAAAGGACCGAGGATGCGAGTGTGGTCAACCGGGGGTGCTATGCCAGCATCCTTAAGGATGGAAGTGATCAAACTGGCATAAGGAAGTGGGGTGGCGCCCTTCTCATCCAAGGATGCATTAATGATATCCGCGTATAAAGTGCGGCCCAAATGGATGGAAGTTTGGGGGTCGAAGAGATGATATGTCAAAGTAGCTTGCCGAGGCCGTATGGCGGAGTCGTTGGATGTTTGCAATATGTTGGCGCACACAATCTGAAATGTGAGGCGCGCCTTCTCGTTTAGACATCCAACGGCGACGGTTTTTCCCGTCCAAGCCACATTCGGCGCAATTCGGGCCATGATTGTATCCTTGTCGACCGGGGGGATGTTTCGGGGATAGGTAAATTTGGGAACGTCCGGGACGTCATACTCGGCCAACTTAGCCGTGAGACGGGCCAAGGAAAATGGGATGACATTCCCATCCACGAAAGCTTCGGCCTCGAATTGGTACGTCCGCACGAGAGTGCCATAGAATGAGCAAACCTCGGTGGCCCAAACTGCCTCGTAGGGTTGGTTGAGCAACCGGCACCAGCTTCGAGCCATGAATAGGGCGATGACAGAGTTGGGCAGCTGTTCCCATTGGACAGCTCTCTCCTTATGGAGTTTGCGGCCCAAGCCGAAGAATTGATTGCATCACCGCTCCTCTTGGCGGGAGCGAAATTCGTCGTGACCGGAGGGTTGGATCTCGGTGGAGTCGTATTTGGTGGGGCAACACGGGGGCCATGGAAACAGAAGGGGTTTGTTGCTTGAAACACTAGAGAGGAAGAAGAGAGGATTTGGGTTGAAGGTGTGAGGAGAAGAGGAGGGTTTGGGGTGAATTTATAGTGGAAAGGGTGAGGGGAGGGGTTAGTTTTGGAGGAAAGGGGTTTGGAGGGAAAATGGGATGGATTTGGGAGGGAAAGGTTGGGGTTGGGAAGAGGGAAAATGGATTGGAGGGAATGAATGGTATTGGGGGGAAAGGGGGTGAATTTTTGGAAGGGGAGAAGACAGATCTGTAGAAGGCGGACCGGTCCGGGGTAGGGGCGGACCGGTCCGGGCCTTTGATTTTTCAACATTCGCCAGACGAACCGGTTCCTTTTAAAATAAAAGGAACCAGTCCGGGGTCGGACCGGTCCTCCTCTAAAAAGGAACCGGTCCGCCCCAGGGCTCCTGGGCTGGAATTCTCCTAACTTGGTTTCGAGCTCTCTTCTTCAAAAAATTTCACTTTCCCGACATACTCTCTATCCAACTGGACTAAAAACCCTCTCGATTTAACTGGTCAACATCCTTTGACTCAAAATTCCCAAAACACACGAATGATTCTCCCGAACAAAACCTAGTCCTGACGAATCTCAAAACACACACTACTCTCACACATACGTTTCTCACACACACGACTCTTACCCTATACGCGTCGGGGGTGCGACAACCTCACTGCAACAGCTCACTCAACCCCGTAAACGGGGTCCGATAACCAGACGGTGTCGACTTCTTCTGCACACGCCTCTAGATATGGCTTTAGGCGTTGTCCATTCACTTTGAATGTATTTCCCCCTTTTAAATCGTCCAATTTAACAGCTCCATGGGGGAAAACATTCTTCACAACGAACGGGCCAGACCATCGTGACCGCAATTTGATCGGAAAGAGGTGATGCCGAGAATTGTAGAGGAGAACTTTTTGCCCGGGGAGAAACTCTTTTCGTCGAATGATGCTATCATGAGCGAGTTTCATCCTCTCTTTCAAAATTTTGGCATTCTCATACGCATCATTGCGTAGTTCGTCTAACTCATTCAATTGAAGCTTGCGGGCTTCACCGGCCTTATCCATGGCATAATTCAATTGCTTAATCGCCCAATACGCTTTATGTTCGAGCTCAACAGGAAGATGGCAAGGTTTACCATATACAAAGCAGAAAGGGGACATGCCGAGTTGATTCTTAAATGCGGTACAATAGGCCCATAGCGAATCGTTCAACCTAAGTGACAAATCTTTTCGGGTAGGATTGACGGTCTTTTCAAGAATGTTCTTGATTTCTCGATTCGCGAGTTCGGCCTGCCCATTCGTTTGTGGGTGATAAGTCGTTCCCACCTTGTGAACGACACCATACTTTCTCATGAGCTTCTCGAATGGCCTATTGCAAAAGTGTGTGCCATTATCGTTAATTATTGCTTTCGGTGCACCGAAGCGGGAAAGTATGTGTTCCTGCATGAACTTTATCACCACTTTGTTGTCATTAGTCTTGGTAGCTATAGCTTCCACCCATTTAGAAACGTAGTCTACCGCGACAAGGATGTATAGGAAACCAAAGGACAGGGGGAAGGGTCCCATGAAGTCAATACCCCAACAGTCGAATATCTCAATGAGGAGTATGGGGGTAAGAGGCATCATGTCTCGTCGAGTAATGCCTCCCATTCGTTGGCACCTATTGCATGATTTGCAAGCATCGTTCACATCCCGGAAGATTTTGGGCCAATAGAAGCCGCATTGCAGAATTTTTGCGTCCGTCTTTTTCGTTGAAAAGTGGCCTCCACAAGCTTCCGAATGACAAAACAGGATGACTTTCGGGATTTCGTCATCCGGTACACATCGTCGGATGATTTGGTCGGCGCAATATTTAAAAAGGAATGGATCATCATAGAAGAACATGCGCGACCAAGTAATAAACCTCTTCTTATCTTGCGGTGTCCAGTAGGGCAGACGGCTCCCGTGACAAGATAGTTTACTATATCCGCAAACCAGGGATACGAAGAGGTAGCAAAAAGTTGCTCATCCGGAAAGTATTCATCTATGGGTATGGGATCACTAGGTACGTCGGACGAAAGCCGAGATAAATGGTCGACAACTATGTTTTCTACTACTTTCTTATCTTTGATGGAGAGATTGAACTCTTGTAGGAGTATGATCCACCTTATGAGGCGCGGCTTGTCATCTTTCTTTGCAAGTAGGTATTTCAAAGCCGCGTGGTCGGTGAAGACAGTAATAGGAGAACCAATGAGATATGACCGAAATTTATCAAGGGAAAAGACTACCGCTAGCAACTCCTTCTCCGTGGTAGAGTAGTTGAGTTGAGGTCCGGTAAGATTCCAGCTAGCGTAGTAGATGACATGAGCTTACTTATCTTTTCGTTGGCCCAAAACAGCCCTGATCGCGTAATCAATTGCATCACACATAAGTTCGAATGGTAAGGACCAATCCGGAACTTGCATGATGGGAGCGGACACAAGCATGTTTTTTAAATTTTCAAAAGAGCTTTGGCATACTTTCGTCCACTCGAATGGGGTGTCCTTCATGAGTAGGTTGCTTAAGGGCCTAGCGATGGCGCTAAAGTTCTTAATGAACCTTCGATAAAACCCCTCGTGGCCCAAGAATGAGCGCACGTCCTTCAGCAATTTTGGTGGGGGAAGATCAGCTATGACATCTATCTTTACCCTATCAACCTCTATTCCTTTGGATGATACTATGTGGCCAAGAACTATTCCCTCGGTGACCATGAAATGGAACTTCTCCCAATTCAGCACTAAGTTCTTTTCCACACATCGGGTAAGTACTTTTTCCAGCTTTTCTAAACAATGATCGAAAGAGGTGCCAAAAATGCTGAAGTCATCCATGAACACTTCAAGTCCTCTCTCGACCATGTCACTAAATAAGCTCAACATGCACCTTTGAAAGGTCGCGGGTGCATTACACAAGCCATATGGCATACGTTTGTAGGCAAACATACCAAAAGGGAAAGTGAAGGTCATCTTCTCCTGGTCAAGTACATCTACCTCAATTTGGTTATATCCGGAATAACCATCAAGGAAGCAATAGTAAGGATGGCCCGCCACTCTTTCAAGTATTTGATCAATAAATGGCAAGGGGAAATGGTCTTTCCTAGTTCCCGCATTAAGTTTCCAATAATCAATGCAAATGTGCCACCCGGTGGTGGTACGTTGGGAGACTAGCTCTCCCTTGGCATTCTCAATCACAGTCATACCCGACTTCTTCGGGACGACTTGAATAGGGCTTACCCACTTGCTATCCGAGATTGGGTAGATGATCCCGGCATCCAATAATTTGATAATTTCGGTTCTCACAACTTCTTTCATGTTGGGATTCAGTCTTCTTTGCATTTCTCTAGAGGGTTTGACATCCTCTTCGAGATGGATGTTATGAGTGAAAATCAAAAGACTTATCCCCTTCAAATCAGCAATGCACCATCCAAAAGCACTTTGGTGCTTCCACATAATTTTTAATAATTTAACCTCCTGCCCTTCATCTAGGCTAGAGGAGATAACAACAGGAAATGTCTCATCCTCTCCTAGGTATGCATATTTAATATGGGAGGGGAGTTTCTTTAATTCGAGGGTTGGAAATTTTTCACTGGAGGGAACCATGTGTGTATCTCTCGGAGGTAATTCCTCGAATCTAGAAACCTAATTAACCTCTCTCACGTCCTCGTCCGACGCACTCTCATCGAGTAGCTCTCTCAACTCCCCAACCTCCCTCTCGAAGTCGGTGTACGTTACCTCACTCTCGTATCTCACCGCTAAACAGGACTCTAAAACGTCGCCACAGTAATTCTCCTTAAAGTACTCATCTACTATCTCATATATGAGGCTCACCGAGTGAAGATCATCTTCCTCCCCTGCATTTTGGGCTATGTGGAAGATGTTGGTTTCCAAGGTCATGTTCCCAAAGGTGAGTTGCATTCACCCATTCCTAGTATTGATGATTTCGTTAGCCGTAGCTAGGAAAGGGCGCCCAAGGATGATGGGAACATGATTGCTTGAGTGGAAGGAGGGCTCCGTGTCCCAAATGACAAAATCTACCGAAAAGTGGAAAGTGTCAACTTGGACGATCACGTCCTCGACTATGCCTCGTGAGATCTTCACTGTTCGATCCGCTAATTGGATAGTGACCTTTGTGGGCTTGAGGTCGCCTAAGTCAAGTTTCCTATAGATGGAGTAAGGGAGGATATTAACGCTTGCTCCCAAGTCAAGTAAGGCTTTTTCGATTTTATTCTCTCCAATGATGCAGGATATGGTGGGTGCACCGGGATCTTTGAATTTAGGCGGGAGATCATTTAGTAGAATGGAGCTCAGACATTCTTCTTTACCTTCATCTTCCTTTTTACCGTCAATAAATCTTTGATGACTTTGCCATAAGCTGGAATTTGCTTAATGGCATCAAGAAAAGGTAAATTCAGCTTGACCTGCTTTAGCACTTCTAGCACGTCTTCACGTGGGTTTCCTCTATGGGAGGTAATTAACCTTTGAGGAAACGGTGCCGCAGAGGGCGGTTTCACTACTACCTCTGGCTCACTACCATCTTCTTGGTCACTCTCATTCAAGGGGACATCTTCGGCCTCTTTCGTACCGGGCAAAATCTCCTTGACTTTCGTTGTGTCGCGTGGGGGAGGTGATAAATCAATGACTCTCCCACTACGAAGAGTGGTCACAGCTTGACATTGCTCCTGATTTTCAGTGGAGGTGGAGCTAACACTAGTTTGACCTTGGGGAGGTCTTTGGCCTTGGGCAGGAAACTTGCCCTTCTCTTGAACACTCAATGAGGATTGTATTTTTTACAGATTCGCATTTATGTCGCTAATCAGACGATCATATTTGGCATTTGTTGCGGTCCGGCTTGCTATGAATTGATTCATGGTATCCTCGAGAGTTCTCCACTGTGGCGGGATATAATTTCCTTACGGTGGTGGTGCTTGCACATGTCCTTGCATGTGTGGATCTTGTTGAAAATGTTGTAGTGGAGGAGGGGCAACATGCGAAGGAGGGTTCATTGCGGCATGTTGTTTCCCATATCTAAAACCGGGATGATTTTTCCATGAAGGGTTGTAGGAATTCCCGTGCGGGGTACCGAAATTACCCTTAAATCTTCCTATACCACTAACTTGCTCCTGAAGCATTACTTTGTAGGCGGGTATCGTCGGACATTCCTCAGTTGAATGGACCGCCTCATAAATAGCACACACCTTCTCGATGTGGTTCGATATGGATCCAGTTAATCCTCTCCCACATATCCCTCGTAGGTCTCGCATCTCTTTATCAAGTATATCAATCCGACTGTCCGCTATAGAATTCTTTTCTACATGATATAGGCCGGACGCTGACGGAGTGGTGGTCACTTGACGATTTTGATTTTGAGCATTAGGGTCAGAGGTATCCCAGGATTGGGTAGTCTCGGCGACATACCTCAAATGAAGCTCTGCATCTTGGGCGTCTAAGTCGACAAAGGGACCACTTCCCATGGTTTCAACAAGTTGCTTGGAATTGAGATTCAGCCCATTATAGAGAAAAGAGATGATTTGTGCTGCATCAAATCTGTGATGTGGGCATGAAGTAACCAACTCATTGAAACGCTCATGACATCGATGAAATGGCTCATTTTCAGATTGTCTGAACGCTTGAATTTGAGCCTTTATGGAAATTGTTCGATGTGGCGGGAAGAATTTCTTGAGAAATCTCGATTGTAACTCGTTCCAAGATGGAATCGAGATCGGAGGTAAAGACCATAGCCAGGTCTTAGCTTTATCTTTGAGTGAGAAAGGGAAGAGTTTGAGGCGGATCACCTCTTGGGTGCAGGTTTGATCATTGAGCGTATCGCACACATCCTCAAATTCCCTAATATGGAGATATGGATTTTCAGAATCCATACCGTGGTAATGTGGTAGCCTCTGGATCATTCCATTTTTGAAACGGAATTGCCCGGCATTATACGGGAGTATAATGCATCCCGGAGTGACAGTGCGCTCGGGATATAGAAATTCTCTCAGCAGGCGGTATGGGGGATCTTGCTCACCGGTGGGTGCATTACTGTGTTGCGAAATCTCTCTCACACTTAACGACTCGATGCTCTCACTGGGTGTGCTCGAAGTGCGCTCGGACGTGTGTCCTAAGAAGGAAAACGGAGTGTTATTGGAGATTGAGTGTGACGGTGTGGGAGGCGGGATCCAGAACTGAGGGGCGTTTGGAGTGTGGGGACTATCTGGGTTATACTAAACTATTGGATTTTCATGAATGCTGGTTGGAGTATTATGGGGAGTGGGATTTTGCATTAAAAACTTGGGAGAGATGGTGGTAAATCTTTTTGTGATTTTTGAAATTTTTTTTTATGTTTTTGGATTTTTGGAGATTTTTGGTCAAAGCTTTGGATTGAGTCGATCTAATCCTAAGTCTACCTAGTTCCCCGGCAACGGCGCCAAAAACTTGACGCAACTGAAAATGTGTCTCAGAAATGCGTTCACTCTAGGCTCAAGTGTAAGCATGTCGCTCAAGTAATAATCCGACAAGTCGAGTATCGATCCTCAGGGAAAAAGGACAACAGAATTGTGACGACGGGAAGAGACAAAGAGACCCTAACTTTGACTCTAAAAAGAAAAGGAAAAATTGATTTGGTTTTGAGATTGATTACAGCTAAATGCGATAATGAAATTATGAAGAAATGCAACTATACTAATCTACCGAAATTAAGAATGAATGATGATTTAAAACTTTTTGTTTTAAATGATGAGAAAAATAGGACGGGAATACAATCCCCCAACCCTAGTGTAATGCAGTTATAATATTAATCATAAATTTATCTGATTGATCTGACCCGGAATTTGGTACTCCCAAGCATTATGTATACGAGGTTCAAGCCCGCATCATACCTAATCTGAGGATGAGTAAATCAGTATCGCGATAGTGACACTTAAATTGCACTCTAAATCGTCACGAGTACCCAGAGGCAAACGAGATATAAAGATCTACAATTATTGTGTAACTACGCAATACGATCATAATCAATCACTAAATTCATCGGATTAATTTTATACACACACACTAACACATCAGGCTGGGTTCATGTACCCCGGCCTTGGAAAATCTAGCCTAACATGTTGAATTTAATGAAAATAATGATTGATGTGCAGGAATTCATAATTAATCTAAGGAAAATGGTAATTAGATGTAGAAAAGAATTAGAAATAAGAAATACTTACTAAAATTACCCAAGCAATAAGTGTAACAAATGAATGAAACTGGTACTCACAAAAATCACTGAATAAATCTTCAACCTTTGAATTAAAACTGCAATTGTTAGCTAAACTAGGGTTTCTGGAAAAGGAGAGTAAATATCCTACTAATTCTCCATATCAATAACAATAATAAATCGGGTTTTTATACCCTACAACAATTTCAGAGTTCAGCTGCACTAGGAGTCCTTATAGGAAGAGATAGGATTTGCAAATCTCGAAGCCCGGACAGGTCTGGGCCTTAGGCGGACGGATCTGCCTTCAAGGCGGATCGATTCTTTTTATTTTGGGGAGGACCGATTCCTTTTATTATTGCCTTCTTTGGTTTGCTTGTGGTCCGGGGCCTTCTGGAGTTTGGCAAAGCGGACTGGTCCGGGGTAGGGGCGGACCGGTCCGGCTATTTGACTTTTTGGTTCATCTTTGACTGCTCATAACTTTTGTTCTGGGATTCCGATGGAGGTGCCGTTTCTTCCTATGTACTCGTGAATGAGTTGTCTTTAACTTCTCTTTAAGTACCTCATCTGAATTCTGGGTGGAAATTCCACTTTTGCCCTTTTGACTTTTCCTTCTTTCTTTCTTGATTCTTCCGGTTTCTTTCTTCCGTTTCTTAACATCAAATACCTGTAAAATCACTACCAAATACCAGAAACTCGGTGTACTCATTAGGATCAGTCAATAGCATGAATATGAGATAAATACAACTCAATTACGTTGTTCGAGGTGATATAAGTAACTAAATCAATGGATCAATTAGGAATAATTTATGCCTAATCAAGGGTCATTCAAACGAGACTTCGTTCGAATGAAAATCTCGTTCGAATGAGATTTTCGACGGGAAAATTCTCTGACAGTTTTTCGCAGTTTTTCTCCACTATTCCACTCTTTTGTTCCTACTACTTTTTGACATAATTAATATGTGCAGGAACCAGCCTTTTCAAACTAACTTTTTCATCTCCTACAATCTCTAGAGAGAGTTTTTTAGTGTTTAATTTCTCCATGAAAAGATTCAAGTTTTGAGTGTTTGTTTTTCAAGAAAATTCTTAAACACTTTTGTTTACACCCATATTAGTTTATTCTAAGTACCACATATATATATCTTGCTTGGAGAGTGTTTGGCACCGAGTTCTACTCTACGGAATTGAAGAGTTCGTTTGGATTTACTTCTACATCCCATAAAGAAGAAGTTCATTATTTTGGTTGCGGCATTCTCAAACGGTGAAAGGCACCATGTGTGGTTGATGGGTTCCTAAAGCTTCATTGGTGGATTCCAAGGTTCCGGTGGATTCCGGGATTATCGACTAAGCAGAGGTAGTTGCAAGAAGACGCGTCAGGGCTTGAAGGGAGTCGAGTCGAGTGTAGTAAGTCATAAGTCTTGTAATTATAATTCCGTACTAAGTAGACTTAAGGCTAGGGTCGTTCGAGGTATTTTCTCGATATGGGTTTTTCCTCATACATCACGGCGTAGTGGTTTTTTTATTTTATCTTTTGCAAAATCACATTAGATACATGCTTAGGTAAAAGATAAAATTGGAATATTTGATTTGGTGCTAACTTAATTTGGGTAAATATTAATTTAATTCAAGTCATTAATTTTATTGAATAAAATTTGGTTTGGCCTAAATCGCAAAATGAATATTTATTGTTAAGCAAATTTCTAGGACTTGAATTGAATTTCTTTTGGGCTAAAAGTTAAATATTCACAAGTTTGTTTTAAAGTGCAATTTTAATTTTGAGAAAATTAAAATCTTGTTTAGTTTAATTTTAATTTTGGAAGAATTAAAATTGTAATATTTTAATTGTGAATCTTGAAAAGATTATTCCTTTTTAATTGAACCATTCTTATTCCGCATTTAAAGGAAATTGATTATATTTGAAAATTTTAGAATTGGGGATCCCACAAGTAATATCAGAGCCGGAGCGCTAATTTATTGCGTTAAGGTCCTTCCAGTTACTTTAACTAAAAATGAAATTTTCCCCATTTTCAAAATTTCCTATTTTCGATGGTTCCAACTACGTGTATTGGAAAGCGCGTATGAAATTGACACTTAGGTCTCTAGATGATAGGGTTTGGTTGTCAGTCGTTAATGGGTGGTCCACACCTACATATTTAGTTGAAAATGAATGTGTCCCCAAACCCACAGATAGATGGAGTGAAAATGACTTTAAACTTGCAAATTTTAATTCCCATGGTTTAAATGCCTTGTTTAGCGCGGTCACACCGGATCAATTCCGACGCATTATGACGTGTGAAACAGCTAAAGAAGCTTGGGATATTTTACAACTCACTCTTGAAGGAACTAGTGTCGTAAAATCTTCTAAACTCCAAAACCCCACCACTCAATTTAAAACCATAAAGATGAATGAAAAAGGAACATTTGATGAATTTTATGATAGACTTTCCGATATAGTTAATTTATCTTTTAATCGGGGAGAGAAAACACCCGACAACCGAGTAGTAAAGAAAATTTTAAGGTCCTTACCCAATAGATTTATCCCTAAGGTGACCGTGTTAAATTCTTTACCTACTTTATCCTCTACAAAACTAAAAGAGCTCATAGGTGATTTACAAACCTATGAACTAGACATGTTTCCCTCAAAAATTGAAAAAAAAATATATAAGGGCATTGCTTTTAACGCTCGAAAGGAGGAAAAACAAGTAGTAGAGAGAGAAAGTGATAGTGATTCGTAGGAGATGGCTATGTTTGCAAAGAAATTTTGTAAATTTCTCAAGTTTAACAAATATAAAAATGATTTTAAGAAATTCAAAAACTCTAAGCATGATAAAACTTATAAGATCCCTAAAATTCAAAAATATGATCTTAATAGGGACGAGTCTAATAGGTGTTACGGTTGTAATGGTTAGGGCCATAGGGTTAGAGAGTGCCCCACTAAACTAAGGAGAGAGGGTAAGCAACCAATTTCCTACAATGCAACCCTTAGTGATAGTGATAAGGAAGAGGGAACCGATTCCCCCACTAAGCCCAACTTTGTGGCTTTTATGGAAAGTCATGTGAGTGAAAGTGAGCACTCCTTTGTGGATGAAATTTTAACACATGACACTTCCAAGGTCATAATTTCTGAATCCCAAAAAAATGATGGTAGTGAGAGTGGAGAAGAGAGAGAAAGTGATGAGGAGGTTGAAGAGAGTAAACTTCAATTTGCATTTCAAGAACTATGTGAAGAATCTATTAAATTAAAAAGATCAAACTTGAAGTTAAAAGCTAGTTTGAAAGAGCGTGTCGAGGTCATAAATGAGAGTGATTTAGTGGAAGACCTTAGGACACGTGAGAGAGCTCTTCGTGAGAAGCTTGAATATGTACAAGGCGAGAGAGATAGCCTTAAAGGTTTAATGGAATCCTTCAAAAAGGAGCTTCTCGCGTTTGAAGAGCGCAATGTTTTATTAGAGTCTCACATTGTAGATTTAGAAAATAAACTAAAAGATTCTAGTAAAGTCAAATTTGATTTGGAGTGTCGTTCGGAGAAATTAGATAAAATATTAGGAACGGTATAAATTAAAAATGACATGTGTGGTTTAGGCTTTGATTCCTATTACGATTCCACTAAGAAAGCCAAAACCAATGGTTTAGGAGAATCCTCTAGGAATAATGTTATAGATCATTCCTTAGGTAAGTCTTTTTGCCGAGTCTTTAGGTGCTCACATTGTGGTCGAAAAGACCATCTTAAGAAATTTTGTTTTGATCTTAAATGAGGTCCTAGAAAATTCAAACGTAAGGCAACCGAGGTAGCCAAGATTCCTAAATCTTGAGATCATCATTCGTCATTAGTTTGGGTTAGGAGATCCGACTTGTTAGCTTTACAAGATAGGATTTTTTATTCTCATTTACTTTCACACGATACCTCCCTTACTAAATCCAACGGTTGAATGTGTTAGTTGTTTGCATACTTTAGCTCTTATGCTTCATGCTATATTATGATGCTAAGTGTATGCTTGTTTATCATTTTTCTAGACATTGCTTTATCACATATCTCATGCTAAAATTATGATGTGTGTTTATCTTTTGTATTATAGTTCTTTCATTTTAGTTTGAATTAAATGAAAAATACTAAAAGATTTTTTTTTATCATTTGAGTTTTACCTTTTAGTAATTCAGGCTTAATGAAAAATTCAAATGATTTTTTTTTGTCTTTTGAGTAAATATTTTTGTTTGGTTGGTTAAAAATTTCAAAAAATCAAAAAGATTTTTTTTTGTGTGTGTATTTTGGTTCTACACATCTTATGTGGCATATAATTGTGTTTGAATCCCATCTTTTTAGCTCCCATGTGGCTAGAACTTTTGGTTAAGATTGTCAGTCCTTAAAATGTTCTTTACCATGCTTAAATGGAGTAACTGGATTTTGTGTTGCTATAATGGATTCTATTTTTATATGCCTCAATTCACACATGCACGAGCTCACTTAAAATTTTAACTTCACATGTATATTTGAGTTTTGTGAGGTGTTCTCCTACCAATCTAGTCATCTACGTATTATGTGACCTAAGAGGACTAATGCATGTTAAAATCCGTTGCACATGAGATTTGTGTGAGATATAAAAATGATATATATAAATGTGCATGGGGAAGGGCTCCGAAAGGAAATATCATCCTTTGTAATTAAGCCACCATTTGCTTGGACCTAAAAGAAATACGTGGTCTAAAGCCCTAAAATAATTTGGCGTTAAAAGAAAATAAAAGCCAAGGCCTATACTTGTTTAGTTTGATATAATCATTCAAATAATAATATGCTTATTTTGAGGGAGTTTGGATGGTATATCAACGGTTTGCACAATGTCCATTTATCCTAGTTGTTCTTTTAATGTCATGACTCTATTGGTTTGTAGAATCATCAAAATTCTAGGCTTGTATGCATTGTGTATGTTTGTTTATTGAGTTCAATTTATATTGTCACATGAGGTTATATTGAAATGTGATAAACTTTTCAATAAAATGAGAACTCAGTGAACATGTTTTAATTGATTGGGTCGAAATTTAATTGTTACTAGTTCACACCCCTACACTTTCGTTTTCATATGACACATTTTTTCCATACTAGTGTGAAAAGCTTATTGTATTTTGTGTCATGTGGGGTGTCTATACTTATATATATGTGCATGTGCATTAGTGATATTCATTATGTCTTTATATATACGATAATTTTTTTCTTTGCCTTGCTTTCTAGGCCATCTATGCTTCTAATTCATATTTGGTATCTATCTTGTTGCATATTATTTTTGATATCACATGCTTAGTATCTTATGTGTCACATTGGTATCATTTTTTTGCATCTTCGTTGGTATCCAGTATTATTTGTATGGATTAGTTATGATTTTGTTGCCCATATGCTTTCATGCTCTTATCACTCTAAGCTTCATCGTGTTTAAATTAGTTTATATCCTTTGTCTATTCCTGAACAAAAAGGGGGAGAATGATAGGGGAGAAATGGTATCTAATCATATGGGAGATCTAAATTGGGGGAGACGTCTTTTTAAGTAGGTCATTTATTTGATAAAGGGTAGAATTAATTTAGGGGGAGTATTTATTTAATATTCTTATTCCCTATGCGTTTGATAGTTTGCTTAACTGTGCAGGAATTCTTCTAAATGGCAACTTTCATCGGCAAAGATATTGATCATTGGGTTTTGAGTCAAGCTACGTAATTTTTATTTTGGGTGGGTTGTCTTTCAGTCTAGTAGATCTTGACGGCCCTTTCGGATTTTGGTTTGGTTTTTGTCCCAGAATAGCCAAAGGGGGAGATTTGTAATGACACAAATTTCCAATTGAGTTCTTTGTAGTTTTGGCTCAATTCTGAACAAAAACGTTTGAGTCACAGGATAGAGGTCTTGACCATACATCAAGCCTATGATATGTTAAAGTTGAAGACGTTGCGGCCTACTTATCAAGAGAACATCATTGCTGGTTTACGTGTGCCACATTTCACGTTTTCAACTTAGTTCCAATCCCTCCTAAGGCATTAATGCATTATACATATAGATATAGGGATAGAGAGAGAGAGAGAGGAACTTGGAACATTTTTTATTAGGTGTAATTTTATTTTAAAATGAATTTTATTTTCAGAAAGTTATTTTAGAACTTTGAATAAAAATTTTTTGGGCTTAAAATTGAAAAATGACATTCTGGTAGTTCGTTCGATATTGTCGTTCGAACGAGTTTGTCGTTCGAACGAGAATGTCATTCGGACGAGAATGTCATTCAGACGAGAATGTCATTCGGACGAGTTTTCCAATGACTTTTCCCAATTGGCCTCTGGAACTTCGTTATAAGGATCGTTCGAACGAAAATCTCGTTCGAACAAGATTTCCGGCAGGAAAATTCTTTGACAGTTTTTGGCAGTTTTTCTCCACTATTCCACTCTTTTGTTCCCACTACTTTTTGACAGAATTAATATGTGTGGGAACCAACCTTTTCAACCCAACTTTTTCATCTCCCACAATCTCTAGAGAGAGTTTTTTAGTGTTTAATTCCCCCATGAAAAGGTTCAAGTTTTGAGTGTTTGTTTTTCAAGAAAATTCTTAAGCACTTATGTTTACACCCATATTAGTTTATTCCAAGTACCACATATATATATCTTACTTGGAGAGTGTTTGGCACCGGGTTATACTCTACTGAATTGAAGAGTTCATTCGGGTTTACTTCTACATCCCATAAAGAAGAAGTTCATTATCATGATAGGATAATGGGACTTTGCATGTAGTTGGAAACTTGAAATAATTATGTTTTTAATTTGCCTCGTTGATTGTGACAGATCAAATGGAAATAATTGAATGAATTATGATGTCGCCAATAAATTAGTTTATATTCATTAAATTTATAATTTGTGCCACTTTGTGATTTAAATGATTTTCGTCATTGCTGGAACGACGGGTAAATGGGTTATTGTTGACTACACCTTGTTTAGGATGCTTTCTAGGTATGGAACTAGTTAGTAGACCTTTGGGTAGTTATTTATTTCTAAGTATGGGACTAGAAAGTGATGACGATTTACGGATATAAATTTCGGGGTGGGGATTATTTTTTATTTATTCCTTGGTTTCGTTAGTCTACAGACAAGACTAGGTGGTACTCATGAGTGGGTATTCTTCCTATAGGATAGGCTAGAATATAAATGTGTTTAGTGAGACTTCTAAGTATGGGACTAGAGGTGTTTTGAGGACTCATCGTCGATTAGAGGGTGGGGTTAATAATAATTAATGAGGACTTGAGATTTAATTGAGAATTAATACCTAAGATAATAAAATGGTTATTAAAATGAATTTACGTCGCCTATAAGTGCAGGGTTGACGTTCAACCGGGTGTGTGTGGAGTCGCTAATAAGTGCAGGGTTGACAGATTAACTGGATCGGCTCGCTATTGGGACGTATCGTGCATGGAACCTTACGTGTATGTGCGGGTCCACAGTTTAACCGGGCCGTCAGGCTACAGTGAGGGGAATGGGTGTGGTGTAGAACAGCGGGAGTACCACAACCAAACAAAGAATGAGATAAAGCTTTTAGTTGGAGTCCCACACTTTGTGCGTCAAATGTGAGTGCAGGACCGCAGAGGAGTTGGCTAGCCACGTTGAGTCGTACATTTTTTTAATCAATTAATTTAATTTAATAAGATTAATTGTTGGTGCTTCCTATTTAATTTATATAAAAAATTTATATCAGAATAGTTGGTTAGTTTAGAGATGTGGGTACTTTAGTGGTAATTCTTGATAATCCCATGCGATTTATATATATCTCGTTTAAATTTTAAAAAAAACATTATGGTTGATATATATAATGCTATTGTCTGGGTCCAAGGACCCCATTTGAGAGGAGTAGCTGGTATCCATGCTCGGGGCTCTGACCCGTGCGTTGACTAACCTTTTTCAGGGAGTTTTGTTGGAGTTGCTACATAGGATTCTTTTGGATATCATTTGGAGGTGTAGGTAGAGTTTATTTATTTATTTCTCTATTAGTACAGACTTTTTTTCATCGCATTTTATTATGAAACTATTTATGGGTTTTATTGGGCCATTCGGTTCCAAAGTTGTTTAGGTTTTCATTTGGAGTATTTTAATTCGGATTTTAATTAATGTATTACTTGGAGATTGGAATATTTTGGAGTATAGCATGTGATGGATTTTAAATTGTACATTTGATGATTTATTATTAGGATGGATTCAATTAATTATCTTGTGGAATGATTTATGTATGTCTCATATCTGTCACATGCTAAGAATGATATTTAATTTAATTCACACCCAGCATAGTTTTAGTGGCGGTCGACGATAGAATCATGTGGGGTGTGACACTAGAATTCTATGACTTTGACTTTCTTATCGTGTTTCTTTGCGAGTTCTTACTAGTAGGAGGCTAAATGTATTAGGGCTTGATCTCTCCTTTCTTCGGCCAGATCAAACTCGTTGGCTATTCGTTCATCGTTTTGGCCATCTTCAAATATCTCTGATCTGAGCATTGGTAGGTCGATCTTCCGAGGATTTACTTCTTCCATTCCATAGGTAAGGGAATAAGGCATTCCTTCATCATCTTCCTTAGAGTCATCATGTACACCCATATAATGCATGGCAACTCGTCTACCCATCGTGCTTTTGCATTTTCTAATCATCATTTAATGCCTAATAGGAGAGTTTTATTGGTGATCTCCACCTACCCATTCCATTAGGGGAATACTATTGACACATAATGAATCTTGACTCTGTATTCTGTGTAAAAATACCTGAATTGATCATTGTCAAATTGGGTCCCATTGTCAGTTACCAGTGCCCTTGGAAAGCCGAACCTTGTGATGATGTTTCTCCAGATGAATCTCCTGGCTTTTGGCTCCCTGATATGGTTGAGAGGTTCAACCTCAACCCACTTGGTGAAATAATCAGTCTTCGTTATCAAGTATCTTTGACTTCCAAGTGCAATTGGTAGTGGCCCTATGATTTCCATTCCCCATTGGGCGAAAGGCCATGGTCTTATGAGAGGAGTGAGGTCTTAGATGGGTTGTTTGATCATTAGTGAGAACATTTGGCACTTTGGGCATTTTTTGACGAACTGTGTTGAATCTTTGTGCATGTATTGCCACGAGTACCTTTGAGAGGTGGCTCTATAATAAAGCGATATCCCGCTGGTGTGCGCTCCACAACTTCCTTAGTGTATTTCATTTAAAATCCCTTCAACTTAATCTGGGTGTAAACACTTCAATATTGGGTTTGTGAACAACCTCCTATAGAGATTTTCGCCCGAGCTGAGGTAGAATTTGGTCTCTCTAACTTTCATCTTGTGTTCTTTTTTGTCTTCCAGGGGTATTTCATCGATTTGTAGAAAATAAATTATAGGGTCCATCCATGGTGGGGACAGTTGCACTTGGAAGATGCTGAGATTGCTCGTTGCTTCTTCAATGCTCAGCCAGTATATAAATTCCACTTCAATTGTCTTTTTTAGGTCAGCTTCAATGTTCGAAGCCAAAGTTGTTAATACATCTGCATAGCTATTTTCATCCTTGGGGAGTTTCTCCACTTAGGCCAATTTGAACTGGTGAAGTAGTCCTTTGGCATTGTTTTTATAGGCTACCATCTTGGGATCCCTTGTCTCATACTCCCCATTGAGTTAATTTTTGATTATCTTAGAATCACAAAACATAATAATGTGTTGAGATCCAAAGTTGATTGCCCATCGTAGACTGTGAACCATGGCTTTTTATTCAACTTCATTATTTGACCCTTTGAACCCCAATCTGATGGCTTGCTCGATCAGGCCTCCTTTCGAGGTTAAGAAAACTATCCCGAGTCTGGTGCCTTTTTCGTTTGATAAGAGGTCCCTAAAGAGTTTCCATCTCTGATCATTACTAGTGACTTGTAATGCCTCCAAGGTGGGTGGTGGTTGTTTCTCCCTTAAAGATGCGAAGAATTCTACCACGAAGTCTACCAAAACCTAGCCTTTGAAGGCTGGGCTCATACCTGATGTCGAATTAGGAAAGTTTGAGAAACCATTTGGTTATTCTATTTGGGAAGTCTGCCTTTCTAAGGGACTATTTTAAAGATTAGGTTGTTAGGACGACTATAGTGTGGGCATTAAAGTAATGCCTCAGCTTCCTCGCGATGGTCACTAGTGTCAAAACAATCTTTTCTATGGGCATGTACCTACTTTTTGCTTTGAGAAGAGTGTAGCTCACATAATATATCAGTTTTTTCTCTCCATCATGTAGACAAATTAATGTCTCACTGGTTATATGATTCGAAACGGCCAAGTAGAGGTATAGGTATTCCCCATCGTTAGGAGTTAACAACAAGGGGGAGATCCTAAGTACTACCAAATTCCTTCTAAGGCTTAATCACACTCTTTTGTCCATGTTGTAGGGATCTCTTTTTCAAGGCTTGAGAAAAGGAGCGGCACTTATTTGAGGATCTTGAAATGAGCCGATTGAGGGTATCCATCATTCCGGTGACATCCTGAATATCTTTATTAGTGGTCATCCTTCTAACATTCTAGAGATCTTTAATTTGATCTGAATTTGCCTCAATTCCTCTATAAATACCACATATCCCAGAAACTTACTGGAACTTGCACAGAATACACATTTGGTGATGTTGAGCTTCATCTTGTATTCCTTAAGAATGTTAAAGGTCTTCTCGAGGCCTTTTAGGTGATTATTTTTAATACCTACCTTTGACGATCATATCATCTATATAAGCTTCCATAGTAGAGATTATTAATTTTTTGAGCATCTTATTCACGAGTATCACGTTATTCAGACATAATGGCATTACCCTATAGAAGTAAAGACCTAAGGTCGTGATGAACAATGTATTTTACTGATTTGGGTTGAATGTGGGTATTTAATGATAATTAGAGCATGCATCCATGAAGCTGATTCGTTGGTGCCCCGACATTGAATCCACTAACTGGTCAGATTCAGGGCATTGGAAAGATATCCTTTGGACAGTGCTTGAAGAGGTCAGTGAATTTCATGAAAACCCTCCATTTACCTATTTTCTTTTTAAAAATAATAGTATTGGATATCTAACCCAGAAGTTAGACTTCCCTAATGGATCTCGCTTAGAGCAGGTTGTCAACTTCAGCTTTTATTATTTTTACCTTTTCTGGTGTCGACTTCCTAGTTTCTTGCTTGATCGTCTTGGTACTTAGTTCCATGTGCAATCAGTGGCAGATGACCTCTGGATCTATTCTTGGAAGATTATAAGGTTTTCAATCAAAAACACCTACATTTTCTTTAAGAAAGTGGAAAACTTGCTCGACTTCATCTTTGGGAAACTCAAATTAAATGAGGAAGATCTTTTCTGGTTGTGATTCATCAAAAGAAACTGAAATAAATTCCTTTAGCATGCGTATAATAAGGGTTAAATGAATTTATTCGACCCCTGGCCGAACTCCCTTTCAATTCTATTTGGGTCGGTCATCTTTGCTCTGATTATTCTTGGACTGAGATTGCCTTATCTTAATTGTCGAGACGAAGCATCTTCTTGCCCCTACCAGATCTATCTTGATTTTTATCATCCCTTGGTCCGACATAAATTTGAGTTAATAATGAAGTGATGAGGGAACGACCATCATGTCCTTCAGTCATCCTATGGTGACTCTAACTAGATTACATAGAACTTCGCCTCTTTATTGGCTGGAAAGAGCTTGACTGGTAGCTTAATTTTTCCCAGGGGTGATTCAACTTCCCCAATGAAGCGAATCAATGGGCCGAAATTAGTATCCAGATCCTTGATGCAGTAGCCAAGCTAGTAGAGTACCCTCAGGTACATGATCTTTGAAGAACTTCCTTGATCGATCAATAGTCCTCTTACGTCTAAGTTTACGATTTGGAGATTAAGCACCGAAGCATCTTTGTGAGGCAAGTTTATGCCGACCAGATCATCGACGATGAATGCGATTACTCATTCAGTATTGACTTAATTTATTTCCCTCTTGACCAGGTCAGGCTTAATGGGTCCACCTAGAATTTTTATTGAATTTTGGATGCTACTCTCACCTTCTCCTTTAACTTATTATCATTATATTGGGCTGGGTCAGTATAGTTGTGGATAACGGTGACCGGTCCTACTAGTGGGAGATCATCATCAATGTTTTGGACTGCGTTGATCTTGGTTATCGCCTTTGGCTTCGATGTGTTGATGTACTCCTTGAGATAATACACTTGGAAAGTTCCTCTATGTGCTTCTTGTACATCTTCCACTCTTTCGTGAGGTTCTCGTGGTCCTGGTAGTACCTGTAATTGAGATTGGCATCCCTAGAATTTGAATCGCCGCAATCTTGGGAAGCCTTTTGAAAATAGGCTTGTCTTTCATTTGGTAAAGGAGCCTAAAAACAGGCTCTTTGAAAACTATTTCCATTGCCTTGTAGCTTCTTTTGCTAGCGTGAGGCTTGGGGCAATTTTTGGAGGCTTCGTTCCTGGTTTCCCTTACGACCGATGATGACTGGTTCCCCCCTTTAGGGGATTTCTTTGGATCAATTTTATTTTGGTCGGTCGGGGAATTTGCACTGGAGAGCTCATCCTCTACCTTGATGTATTTCTCAATACTGGGCATGATATCATCCATTAAAGATGCTAGATTTTTAGTTATATACTAGTAGAGATCGTCTGATCTTTCCAGATCGAACTTGAAAGAGGCAATTTCCAACTTCTTATTACAATTATTGATTTTATTATATAACTCCCAGTACCTCAGAGCATACATCCTGAGAGTTTCTCCCTTCTTCTTTTTAAGGGATATTAGTGAATATACCTCCTTATCCACCTTGCTGCTTATGATAAGCTAAGCTTTCCTAAAGGTAGAGATTGATCTAGGTGAGAGTTTTTCAAACCACTTCAGATTGATGTCACCTAGAGTTGATCAAAACACCCTTCACATTAGGGTGTCTTGATGGTTCTAAAGAGATATAGTCTGCCGGTAGTGCCCGATATAGTGACCTGGGTTCGTCTTCCCTTCATACATTATGACTTTTGTTATGGAAACCTTCTTTGGAGGTTCAAAAGACTCTATTATCCCAGTGAACGGTGAGGCTGGACCATGCCCCAGTGCTTTCCTGTCTAGATCCTTGGGGGTCCTACAAAGTTTTAAGTTCGTCATTCCTTCCAGCTCCCTACAGACGAGTCCCCTTAATTCGTCCATCTTCCTCTGATTTAGTTCTTGTTCAGAGTGTGTTAATAGGCTTCTCTGGGCTGATTTTGATAGGCGTGGTTGATGATTCCTATGGTTGATATAGTTCCTTCTAGGCGAATGATCATCTTGATAGGTGTAACACCTCGTAATTTTAAATCGATAATAATTTATTTTAATTCGAAACTCAAAAAAATAAAATAAAAAAATTTTAGCAATTTAATATGCTGGATTTTATTTATGGAAAATGGAGTTTTAATCGTAATTGAAATTGGAGGAGAAATCGGGTTTCTATTTATACATATACATTTTTTGGGGCAAGTTGGCGACCTGCATAGGTCTGAATCGATCCGTCCTTATGGGAGAATCGATTCGCCTAGGAAAGTGTCGGCAGTTTGCTGGATTTTATTAGAGTTTGCGTTAATTAAAACGCTTAACCTTTTCTAATATTAAAATAACTCGGGATTAGAATTTTCTAATCACCTTTTCATCAACTTTTAAACCATAACTTTTAAACCAGAAGTCTCTGACATCTTTACCACCTCTCATCTACAAACTCTAGCCCCAAATTAAATAAAGAATTAACCCAAGTTTCTGAAGGCTCAAATCGTGTTTTCTTAAGCTCATTCAAGAACGAGTCTTTACTGAATTTTCGAGAGGAACGCAACCATCCAATCAGCATTTCCAATCGACTTTTCTACAGACATGATTATTTTTATTCTTTCTCATTAGTATTATGCGTTTTAAATATCACCTAAACATTAAATTACATATTTTTCTTAAAATAAACTAGAAACCTTATTAGGGAAAGTGGAATCTATATTGGGATTATTTTTATGAAAAATCTTAATATGAAATAAGACTTATAGCTATTGTGTGCTTAGGATAAAGGATGGATTTTTGTTAATATGGATGTAGATTTGCATGTAGAAAATTATAATGGATTTGTTGATTGAACATGACTTGTGAAATCATATAAATTATGAAAGTATGATAAAAGGAAAATTTTGTTGTGTTCACCGTAAACTTGCATAATGTTGAAATTATATTAGTTGCATAAAATAAGTTGTCTAATTTCAAATATTTATTGAATGGATGAAATTAGATTTATTTGAGATCTTATGAGAAATTGGTATATTTGTTGATAAAATGTCTCATGCAATTTATTAATTCAATTATATTTGACACTGTGGGAACGACGGGGGTTTGGGGTAGTTATGCTCTTACCTAAATTTTAGGAGTACTTGCTAGGTATGGTACTAGTAAGTATGTCTTAATTATGGTTAACACTCTCTTGGTTTGGGACTAGTTAGTGTAGAATTCTAAGGATGAGATGTTCTAAGGTGGGGATGATTTTTGTGTCGTTACGTTGATTCGATAGTCTAGGCGCAAGACTAGGAGGAAATTAATGGTAGAGATTCATACTATAGTGTAAGATGTACTTGTGTTTTGGAGACCTCTAGGTATGGGACTAGGGGTAGGTTTGATAATTTATAATTTATAATAAGGTAGAGCTAATATTAAATTATGAGAAATTGAGAAATTAAGAATTCATGCCTAAGATAATGAAAGGGTATTAAAATGGCTTGGTGCCGCCAATATGTGTGGGCTAACAATAAGGGTCGGACTGGATATAGCGACGTGGGTGTGTGTTGGTGTCACCAATAAGTGCAGGGCTGATACAATATGGGCGGACTCGCTATTGTGATGTGTTGTGTGTGGAACCTCATCAACATGTGCATGACTGACAGAAGACGGACTGGTTATAGTGAAGGGATAGTGTGTGGTTTAAAACATTGGAAGTGCCCGCAATATGTGCAGGACTCGGGAGAGGGTGAACTGGCTACACTCGTGTCGAATAAATTAAAATGAGAAGAATTAATTAAATTAAATTATAAAAGTTAGTTGAATATTGTCACATGATAATTGGGTAAAAGGGTGGCCTAGTTATATGGGTAGATAGTCATAGTTATTTTTATTCGCATGTTAATTTCTATCTAATTTTAATTAAAATACTATTTTTTTATGTTTATCATGTATAATGCTATTGTCTAGGTTCACGGAACCTAGTTGGGGAGAGTATCTAGTATTCATGCGGTGGGATCTGACCTATTATGTTGACTAACATTTTAGGTATAGCGCTGGAGTAGCTGCGTAGGAGGGGATGGAGATATTTTTGGAGATGCATCTAAAGATTTATTTTAGATGTTTTAGTAGTTGAGGGTTGCTTTCTATTTCCGTCGCTTTTATTACGAGACTTGTATTTATGGATTTGGTGGGCTAATTGTTTCCACAGTTGTTAACGATTTTTGTTAGATATTTACTGTTGGATCATTTCATTTGAGATTTATATTTATTTGGAGTTTGATTTATTTTGCAGGTTTGCATGGTGATGGATTTAATATTTCTTGAATATTGATATTTATTGGATCAATTTTATTATTATCTTGTGGAAAAAAATTATAACTCATATATCTGTCACATGCTAAGCATGATAACTTATTTAGTGACTCCCGACGTAGTTCGGCGGTGGTGAGTGACCACCTCGCTTGCCAGAATGCGCGGGGTGTTACAATAGAGATGGATCACACGAAGACTCCTTGAATGAGAAGCACTGATGGGATAATTTTTAGAGGGGCGAGGTCCCCTACTGCGGTGCCGTCTACCATGGGAATTCGAGGAATTTCCCTCAGATTGTAAAGATGGCTGGTGAGGTTCTCTCTTGTGATAACGCTGAATTTATGAGTCTGGGGTGTCACCCTCTGACCGTCGGGTGAGTTGCTGCCTGAGACGGGTGATCTCCTAATCACAGCTATTTAGTTTCTCCTCATAAATACTGTCCAAACGACATATAGCTTTCCTTTTAGCTCAATTGATTGGCGACGTTCGATGAATCTTGTGAATCCAAGATGGTGGATCCTCTTTGTAAAGTGTGGGGTCCACCACATCACTGTGAGAACTGATGGTACCATCATTGGGGGTAGATCATTCTCACAAGAAAGTTCATCATCGATAAATGTTACAGGCAAGTTATCTTTAATAGTGACATTTATCTATTTCATGATCTTGGATCTTGTAAAGATCTAAACCCTATAAGCCCAATTACACGATGAATAACCTAAGAATATTCCCTCATCACTTCTAGAGTCGAACTTTCCTAAGTTCTCTCTATCCCGAAGAATGTAGCAAGAAGTCCCAAAGACACAAAAATAAGATAGGTTTGTCATTTTCCCTGCCCACAATTCATATGCATTTTTGTAGTGTGTGGACGAAGATAAATCCGGTTCACTGTGTGACAAGAAGTATTCACTGCCTCGGCCCAAAGGCATTTAGTCACAAGTCAACCATGTAGCACAGATCTTTCCATATCTTGAATGGTCATATTCTTTCCCGCAAAAATGTCGTTCTGATGAGGTGTGCAAACTGCTAACAATTTATGTTTGATGCTGAAACCATCACAAAACTCTCCAACTCCGACATTGAAATTACTCAACTAAGTTATTAACCAAGGTTAAATATTAGGTTAAGTCTTTCGAATAAAGTCTTTAAAGAAACTCCTTTTGATTTTTAAACCGTGAAAGGTTTTTGATTCTTGGTAAGACAAGTTTTAAAGAAATCCTTATTAAGCCTTTACCCCAATCAGTTGCACAAGAATTACGAATATAAAACAGTAAAGTGCACAAGATAGTTTCTACATGGTAAATCCCTAAATTAGGGGAAACATCCATGGTGACCTCTACGCCACAAACCAAAAATCCACTTAAAATAGAGTAAGGTTACAATGTTATAACTATAACACGAAATTAAGAAAAAGTAAGAAATATACCTGATGCCAAGATACACCTCCTAGGTACTCTTCTATTTTGACCTCTCCCAATAGCTGAACACCTCCACCTTTTAGCTTTACATCTACTCAGTCAAACAGGTCACTTTTTCAACAGCACACTTTTCTACGTGCTCTGTGTGTGAAAGGTGTAACACGTGTGTTTGAGATATATGCAAGTATGAACCGTAACACACTCCATTTAATGTTACTAACGATCCTACAAATTACAGAGAGTGACTATATGCTCTTTGTTCTTAAAATTTCAAAACTCAGAAATAATATATTTAAGAATTAAATCTGACTTTTTCTTTATATACACGGAGATTTGACAAAATGTAAAATCAAGTTTTTTAGAAACAGATCTAAAGCATGTAAAATGATTTTCATTATTTTTATAGTTCTGCGAACAGTAGTGGATCTGAAATATTTTTCAAAAGATTGGTAAAGATCCTAGGAGATAGATAATTTCTACACAAAAATATAAAAAGTAGAGGTGTAGAAATAAAACTAACAACCTCGATCGTGTTGTGTATCTATCACTTTGTTGGATACTAAACTTTCAAAAACAATCAAGTATTCCAACTATGTGAGGTTGTTGGGAGAGAGATAAGTTATCAAAGGGGATGTATATGATTTTTTTCTCTCAAAATATCACTCTGAAAACTCAAGTAAAACCCTAACAATATGAAGGCAGCTAAAAATGGGTTTTCTCATAAGTATTTTGAAAACTAAAGAATGGATATCCTTCTCTTTCTTTTTAAAACAAAAACACACTCCTGATGTATGAAAATATTTTCAAAGAATAATTTTGAATTTTTTTCAAAAAAAATCCTTTCTCTCTCTCTTCTCTCTGCTCTCTCTTTTTCTTCTCTCTCTATAATGGCTAAAAGTCTCCAAATAGTGAGACAGAGCATACTTTTTATAGGGGGTTAGGAAGGTTCTGGAGACGCTAAACGCAATAAAGGACTAGGATTAGATTGAATGGTTGGATGTAAATCTAATGGTTGAGATTTCACTGCCTTAATGGTTTAAAACGGTTTATAACCGATTAAAGGTTCAAGATCGTTATTGGTCGGCTTAGGCATAACATGGATCAAGTCAATATTGATTTATAATTGTTGATCACATATCATCTACTGTCGAAAACATGCCACGAAAATGTGAATGTGAGAAAACACAAATCCAGCTAATCACAGTGATGCAGGTGTTGTACACATGTCAATCCAGAAGCGTCCCTTAAACGCCCATTTTTTATGTTTTAAAAATCCATCTTTCTACCCCAAAATTATATAGCGATTTTGTCTTTAGCAAAAAAAGTTTTTGGGAAAGTTTTGTTAATTTTAAATAAGAACAGAAACTTTTAAAATCCAAATTTTTAAAATGTTTAAAAATTCTGAAAAATTCTTTAAAAAAATTCAAACACACCTATTGCAATATGGGTGCATTGTGTCCTATAATGTGTTATTTTCTACCTTTTGTACTTAAATCCTTGGTTGGAGTTACTAAAGTTTGTACTTTGAAGCTTGAACTTTGTTGTATCTTGAAGAAGGTAGCTCATGGCAATCTAAAAACATATTTTTTCTTCATATCCAAACTAGTTGAAACTCAGACTCCTAATAAGTCAACCATATATTTTGTTTCAATCTCCCCTTTAGATATTGGAAATAAAATCCCTTTAAGTACATCGTGGTACTCGTAGGCACAAAAAAATGATATAATCCCACACAAAGTTTTATTCTACCCAACCCATCCTAGAATCAAAAATTAGAGAAATAAAAAAATACATAACTCAACTGCAATATAGGCCATTACCCTCATA
The DNA here is from genome assembly GCA_949130495.1 of Sambucus nigra. NCBI lineage: Eukaryota > Viridiplantae > Streptophyta > Magnoliopsida > Dipsacales > Adoxaceae > Sambucus > Sambucus nigra. The sequence goes on along the minus strand of OX422209.1, from coordinate 285,970,406 downwards.
TAAATGTGATTCAATATCTCTATGAGAATGCCTGGGATAAGACACTTGAAATGGCATATTGGTTGAATCAGAGAAAAATTATATAAAATAAGGTCTTAAGATGGACTAAAACCTTCTCCCCCATTTTGTCTCAAATAGAAAATGGGTAAACAAATGCAAGAGAAATAATAAAAACATAATTATTCTACCAGTACAAGTCATGACTAGGGTCATATCAAGGGTCTCCTACATTAAACAGATAAAGGAGGCGTATTTTGTTATTTATCAAACAAACATACCCGTAATCCTCATAAACCAATTATTAGCAAGATATACACCAGAGACTATGACTATAGGCAGAATTTTTATTCAAGATCTATCATATCTATCGATTTCCCCAATGATTCAAAACATATAATATCCAAGGGTTTTGTAAACAAATCAGGCAACTGTTTTTCTGTGTCTAAATACTTAATTTCAAGTTCTTTACTGTAATACCCCGTATTTCTGAGTATTTCTATTTAATTAAATTGGAGAATTGAATGAGAAAATACGATTTGATTTAAATTATGCAAGAAAAGTAATTTTGTAAGATTTATTAATAATTGTGAATATGGAGTATTAATCAAGAGATATATACTAATTAATATTGCCTCTTTCTATTTACTTAGCGCGAGTAGTAAATAGTTACTTCACACGTGTAGACCATTTTGGGGGTGAGAACAAGTAATATATTTTTAAGTGACTCAAATGATAATTTAGAGGTCACGGATGAGTCCGGAAGGGTCTAATTAGTCAAAATAGTATATTCGGGGTACTAATTAAGTCCCGGGTAATTTTGGACTAAACCGAGACCGTTCGGAGGGGTTTTGGTCTTTTAACATGTGAGGGTATTGAGACCTACGAATTTGAGAGTCTCTTATCAGCCGTATGAAAGAGGGGTTGGGGTTAGAACACCCATAGAAGATGCTTTTGAAGAGGTTGGGTTTGGATCTTGCATCCTAGGAGTCAAAGGAGGAAGGATTGAAGAAGATAAGCATCAATCCATCATCAACTCCATGAAATCAGAACCCCTATGTCAAGGAAAGTTGTTTATTACAAAGTTATAAAGTTATAATACCCATGTGTAGGGGTTTTGAATAGTTTTGTTAAATCACTATCTTGATAAGAAAGGAATGATATTTATGCATGTTGGGATAGGAATCGCATGTAGAATGATTTAACATATATACAGGAATAATATTCAGAGATGATTTGATAATTATTTCGGAATAAAATTTGGGTTTTGAATGAATATATGGGAAGAACACCATAAATAGGGTTTTAAGAAATTCTGAGTTTAATCCACTATTTCTTTAAATGAATTGAGGTTTTTGTGTATTTGAAACGTTAGAAATTGTCCTAGTATATGTGGGAACACGTTAGGATAATTGGGTCAAAGTTTGGGGTACCATAATGAAGTTTGGAGGTTTGTTAATGGAAGAAGAAATTAACAAAGAAGACAAATTGTTGCTGCCCCAGATCGATCGATCGATCTTGAATGTCGATCAATCGACTAGGTCGATCGATCGAACCCAGGAGTCGATCGATCGACTTAAGGTGTTTTTCTCAAATTTTTCCTTGGTTAAGGGTTCTTTGATTTTCGGGAATGAATGGGAATTCTAGGATTTATATTATACTTATATGGGAATGAGAATAAGACTAGTAGGTATATTGTTGAGGTTCGATAAGGCCATTGGATGTAGGACTTGGATCATGGACCGACGAGAATAAACCGATTGATTAGAGCATCGGGGAATTTGCAATTGAGCTACGAGGTGAGGTAAAGTCAATTCAAGTGATAGACCAGTAGGCTAAGTAATGACTACTGAAATTATATGTGAGGGGTAACTAGGGCCCTTAGAGTTGAATGAATACTCAAATAAATGCGATAGTGAAAAATCATAAATTGACGGATACAATTAATATAAGATAATACTATATTATGTACAAGTATGATTGATAGGTCGGGTGTGTACCTACTAAATTGTATGAACTATTAGGTTGAGAGATGTATACCTAAATTAACTACGTTAGGGTCGATGAAGTATTCCGAACTAACGTAGGGTTATTATATGTTACTGTCGATGGAGTATTCCGAGCTAACATAGGGTTATCATATGTTTGGGGTCGATGTGAAAATGTCGAACCAAAACTTCGAACTGGTGGCGTGATGAAAGAGTCCGAGCCAGAATATGTGTATATAAATAATTGTGGTCGATGTATCATTCCGAACCAATTCTTACTTGGGATCGATGAATCATTCTGAACCAAGAGTCCTTTACGTGTGTCAAAAGGACATAATAGTAATGACTGATATTTAGTGTATATTATGTGTGAAATATATACTTAATGATATTCTACTTCTGTGTGTTATTAGATTGATATATGACATGTTTAACGATACATATCAAACTGGTAAGTTAAGTAGTGAAACCTAATTACGAAACGTAACGTTAGATAGAGAATATCTAATTAGTAATTTAAGTAGTGAAACTTAATTAAAAAAGTGGGAAGATATTAATTTTGAGAATTGTAGAAATTTAGTAGTGAAACTAAATGAGAAGTTTTCAAACATAACATAGGTGAAATGTTACTTAAGAACTAATTAACCTTCGCGAGATATTAATGAAATGGATGTACTGTATGAGAGGTACGAGAACTTAGGTATAGATAAGTTCAGATGATGACTTTAGTCCTAGTTAGCTTGGGAGATATGGCTAGGCATGCTATGTGTAAAACGTTAGGTGTGCACAATAGATGAGGAGTGAGTAAACTCAAGAGAATGTACGAGAACCTAACATGCGTAATCAATAATCTTTTTTTATATTGTGATAAATGCTTGCTAAATATTTTCAAAATGTTTTGAGTATTAACTCTTGCTATAAAATATTTTCAAAACCTTTTAGGTGTCCAGCCACAAGTACGCCATGTATGCTGATTTCATTCCAGGGACTCGAAGCTGTAGCACAGTGGACGCTTACAGGATTTTGATTAGACGATATCTCTCTTTCAGATCTAGTGCAAGATCTTACACTATTCTATGTATGAACTTGTGGTCCGATATCAGTTTCAGATGTTTAGTTTCAGACTAGTGGTTGTTCTATTATTGTTTTGGGATTTTTAGCCGATGGTTATTCAGTAATACTCTTGTTATCTTGTACTTTTATTTTGCTAATTGGATTGTAGTACATGGTGATTGTTATACTTTGTTCCGCATGGTTAATTCTCTTTTAAGAAAGATAAAATTTGGCACCGGTCTAATTTTCACGTAGGTGATTAGTAATTAAAAGGTTTTTGATAGTGATGCTAAGAATGAACCATTTGAGAAACATGTTTTAATTTAATAAAAGCTTGATCACCCGATGTTTAATTAGGCGGGGTGTCACAGATGGTATCAGAGTATCAGGTTCTAGTGTCCATAGGATCTGTACGGCTTACTATGTTTTCAGCGTATTGTTTGAATTATATAGAGCCCTATCTTAGGATTATTGTACTCCTCTACGTACATGGTTTATGACCGCCTGCTATTCAGTATATGAAGTTATATTTATACGAGTTCGATTGAGTATGGTACGTCGAACATGACGGTAGGATCGACGTAGGCATTGGAAGCACTACAGGAGGAAGGGGCCCTATATGAATCATGGAGTGTTCGAGGATGGTAATCGTGGAAGAGATGACCGTTGTCGAGGTCACTCCTAGTGTGTAATGGAAGTAGATGCTGCAAGGACTGTTGGGGCATCGCAGGCATTTTCCAAGCACCGCGACGGCAAAGGGTGATACTAATCTGGACCGCCCAACGCAGTGATAATGGGAGGAGGTCTAAAGAACCTTTGAAGAAAACGAACTGTGAAAGATTTGATAAAACGTCAACTGTGCATGTTAACCAACGGATGTATAATGTCCAGAGGTCTTGGCATTGAGGATAGAGTAGAAGTACTCATAAGTGAAAATTTGGGTAAATTTTTATAGAGGCAACGGGGTGGGGATACCAGTCACCACATCCGGACCGAGGGTCAGTATACAAATAGAGGGATCTTAGGTATAGTTTAACCGCAAATTCCTCCAATGATGGTTCAGAAGAGAAGTAAATGGAAATTTCTAAACCCATCACATGAAAGCCTGGTAGAGGCCAATTGTAAAAAAGAAATTTATCTGTTGAAGTGAACTTATACCCGATGAGATATGTATAAGGGAAAAAGATCCCTTGAGAGAATGGACTCACGAGTTGTTGTCGCCCATAATTTTGGGAAAACTCTGCTTAGACGACTTATGTGTAAGGTTGATGAAAATTCTCCTAAGTGAGCGGAGCAAAAAGAGTTTAAGGAATTAGTCAAAGAGTAAGATTGAATGTAAAGGGGATAGTGCAAGCCATAAGTGGAAACCCAATAGGGAAATTTATTGAATAGATTCTAAGTCGGGACTGTTAAGTCCAATAGTACATTCCTCTTGGTCAGCGGAACTAAGGGAACCATGATGATAGTGTTCAGAATTGAGGCTGCCAAGTCCGAGAGGAGGAATACCCTAGACCGGTCATTGTGGCCTAGAATAAGGGGATTTATGAAAATATGTCTTATGTGGGATGTGAGACCACGAGTTTTTCTCTTGCCCGAAGTTATTTAAGGGAATAATAACTCCGATAAGTATTGCGTTCCGATAATGACAAGCGTGTTATGTTCAGGAACCATTTGAACCACCAGTGCGATGGGAAAAAAGGTATATGAGTTTTAGCCTCGAGTAAATGAAGTATATGACGATGCCTCACCTGAACAAGGGCTGAGATCATATTATTCATCAGTATGTTGGAGACTTCAGAGATGATGGATGTCTCATAGTGATTGATCCCGGTGTGTAGGGACCATAATGATGTGATTCAAGGTATGTCATATGACCGCTGAGCGAAGAGATCGAGCTCGTTGTTGGGATTAGTGCTAAGGACTTAGAGATAGTATAAGCGCAGTTCCACTTGACTCCTTTAGAGATGTTGGAGTATGGTCGTACCTATTATCGAGGGATGGAAGTTAAGTATCTCGACTATGTTTTGTTCCAATAATGCTCAGTTAGAATGCATTGGGAAAAGTCCTTTGTTTAAGTTCGGTTGCGAAAGGGGATACGGCTGAATTTTTATGCACGTCAAGAGAAGAGACGTTGTTAGATACTAGGGCATCAGTGAAGCCGGTAGTGTTATGGGAAAACACTGAAAATCTTATCTCACCACGAAGGGATAAGTGGAACTTTGTGGGAAATAATTTGATTTTTAGTCTATAGAAGATTGAGAATACCCCCGGGTTTGTAGTCACGCCATGAAAATAAGGCGAAAGTTGAGGAAAAGTTGGTTACGAGTGCGACGGTTGCAATGTTTTTGCAAATGTGCAAGGAGAAGAGGGTGTATGGGTGCCCTAGTCAATTTCCCTTCTTATTCATCCGAGATAGAGGGATGCGGAAGATTATATTTGATAAGTACAATGGTGGGGAAGTTATTAGGCAAGTCGTATTAATGAAATGGATTGAACGTGAGGGGAGAAAGACGATAATCCAAGCTTATATGTGCTGAGAGAACCAGCACACACTATGGGATAAGAGTCGGTGGGAAGCCGTTCAAAAGTTATCTCTTGATATGGGAGACCTAACTATTATGAAGAAGTAACGCAAGGTGCTACTTGACTAAGTGTTGAGAGTGACTTACGTGTTACTAAAATGTTGATTCTTATAAGGTAACCAACCCTAAAAGTACGCCAATTATGAAGAGCACACGGACTGTAAAGTATAACATACCCGGAGAAAAAGGGGAATAGAGTACCACTTGAGGAAATATGACGTAAGTGGGAAGCGGTATTGAGGAAGAGACATAGTGAGATTGTCTCCAGACCCACCACTAGTTGATAGAGAAAGATGGGATCGAAAAGAACAATCGGAATTAGGTAGTGAACCTACGTTTCTAGTGATGATATGAGTAGACAGACTTATAATTTATGGATAGGATGTGAACATCGCAACGAAGTCAACGTTCCATTAGGATAGCGGAATGGGTTGATCGGGATGGACTAGTATGTCGTTGAAAAGGAAGAGTGCACAAGTGCAAGATGCCGCTCTATATTGTTGTGAATCAGGATGAAATCCTAAAATCCCACCCTGTGAGAGATGGTCAGGGAGGAATGGAGATGAAGTTTTATTTTGGGTATGTTGTGTCACCTATGACTCCATATTGTGAGAAAGGAAGATACTATGCCCTAACGATAGTGGAATTTCTGTAGAACCCACTGATCAATTCATAGGTTAAATGTATACCTATATGAGCATATTTATAGGTAGTGTGAGTGTGCCTATATGGACGGTAAATAAGGATTAGTTTTGTGGGTACCTATTATGAACTTATATGTACTTTGAGGTGTGGTTCGAGGAGACATTTCGAACTCTTCGTTCTTAATGCGTGATATGAGAACATTCTATTGGAGTATGACATTTTAGAATATATGAAGTGTGAAATATATAGCTCCTAAATTGTCTACTCATGTGCGATGAGATATATATACATATATTGGTGCTCGAGGTGTGATTCCGAGACAATATAACAAATCACTATTAGTGACGAGGTGTGATTCCGAGCCAATAACCCTAAAAGTGTTATAGAAGGGGGGTGATTTTAATAAGTGTTGATAGTATATGTTATGTGTAAGAAATATATACCTTATGATTTTCCTACTTATGTGCGATAATAAGTATGCTTAATTCCGTATTGGGGTCGATGATGTTTCGGACCAATACATGAAGGATCGATTTGGGGTCGATGATTTTCCGAACCAAATCGATGATGAATAATAAACATTGGTATCGATGGAAGGTCTGAACCAACATATACATTACATTTACCTTGGGGTTGAGGGATTTCCGGACCAACGTAAATGATAGGTTGATTGGGGTCGATGATTTTGCCTGACCAATTTTCCTTATAGTATATATTGTGTGTGAAAAATATATACCTTATAATATTCTAGTTATGAGTGATAGTAGACACATAGATGCTATATATAGAGATATACATCAAAAGGGTAAATTAAGTAGGGAGAAACTTAATTTCAAGATTTAATGTTAGATTGGGAAAAATCTATGGAGATATTAAGTAGTGAGACTAAATTATAATATATGAGGCATTGATAACATGCGATAAGGGTTTATAATGAAGCAAGGCATGTACTTGGGGCGAACCTTAGGATGATATGATTTCATTCTTGGGTATTAGAGGAGGCAGTGATGTTTAAGGTCCTTAGTCTTAATACCAGTCTTATCCTAATTTCTAGGACGAAATTCCTTTGTAAGGGGGGAAGTATGTAATACCCCGTATATTTGAGTATTTATATTTAATTAAATTAGAGAATTAAATGAAAAAATACGATTTGATTTAAATTATGCAAGAAAAGTAATTTAGTGAGATTTATTAATAATTGTGAATATGGAGTATTAATCGAGAGATAGATACTGATTAATATTGCCTCTTTCTATTTACTTAGCGCGAGTAGTAAATAGTTAATTAGTATGTGTAGACCATTTGGGGGTGAGAATGAGTAATATATTTTTAAATGACTGGTCACAGATGAGTCCGAAAGGGTCGAATTAGTCAAAATAGTATACCTGGGGGTACTAGTTGAGTCCCGGAGTAATTTTGAACTACACTGAGACCGTTCGGGGGCGTTTTGGTCTTTTAACATGTGAGGATATTGATACCTACGAATTTGAGAGTCTCTTATCAGTCGTATGAAAGAGGGGTTAGGGTTAGAACACCCATGTAAACATCAAGACCATTAGAGAGAAGGAGAAAATCATTCTCAAGGCTTAGAAGATGCTTTTGAAAAGGTTGGGTTTGGATCTCGCATCCTAGGAGACAAAGGAGGAAGGATTGAAGAAGAGAAGCATCAATCCATCATCAACTCCATGAAATCTGTCAAGGCAAGTTGTTTATTATAAAGTTATAATACCCATGTGTAGGGTTTTTGAATAGTTTTGTTAAATCACTATCTTGATAAGAAAGGAATGATATTTATGCATGACTGGATAGGAATATTATGTCGAATGATTTATCATATATAGAGGAATAATATTCAGAGCTGATTTGATAATTATTTCGGAATAAAATCTGGGTTTTGAATGAATATATGGGAAGAACACCATATATAGGGTTTTAAGAAATTCTGAGTTTAATCCACTATTTCTTTAAATGAATTGAAGTTTTGATGTATTTGAAACGTTAGAAATTGTCCTAGTATATGTGGGAAAACGTTAGGATAATTGGGTCAAAGTTTGGTATACTATAATGAAGTTTGGAGGTTTGTTAATGGAAGAAGAAATTAATGAAAAAGGCGAATTGCTGCGGCCCCAGATCGATTAATCGATCGATCTTGAATGTCGATCGATCGACTAGGTCGATCGATCGAACCCAAGATTCGATCGATCGGCCTAAGGTGTTTTTCTCAAATTTTTCTATGTTAAGGGTTCTTTGATTTCTGGGAACGAATGGGAATTCTAGGATTTATATTATACTTATATGGGAATGAGAATAAGACTAGTAGGTATATTTTTTAGGTTCGGCAAGGTCATTGGATGTAGGAATTGGATCATGGACAGAAGAGAATAAACCGATTGAGTAGAGCATCGGGGAATTTGGAATTGAGCTACGAGGCGAGGTAAAGTCAATTCGAGTGATAGATCAGTAGGGTAAGTAATAACTGCTAAAATTATATGTGAGGGGTAACTAGGGCCCTTAGAGTTGAGTGAATACTCAAATAAATGCGATAGTGAGAAATCATAAATTGACGGATACGATTAATATAAGAGAATACTATATTACGTACAAGTATGATTGATAGGTCGGGTGTGTACCTACTAAATTCTATGAACTATTAGGTTGAGAGATGCATACATAATTAACTATGTTAGGGTCGATGAAGTATTCCTAACTAACGTAGGGTTATTATACTTTAGGGCCGATATAGTATTCCGAACTAACATTGGGTTATCATATGCTTCGGGTCGATGTGAAAATGCCAAACCAAAACTTCGAACTGGTGGCGTGATGAAAGAGTCCGAGCCAGAATATGTGTATATAAAGAATTGGGGTCGATGTATCATTCCGAACCAATTCTTACTTGGGGTCGATGAATCATTCCGAACCAAGAGTCCTTTACATGTGTCGAAAGGACATAATAGAAATGACTGATATTTAGTATATATTGTGTGTGAAATATATACTTAATGATATTCTACTTCTGTGTGTTAGTAGATTGATATATGACGTGTTTAATGATACATATCAAACTGGTAAGTTAAGTAGTGAAACTTAATTACGAAACGTAACATTAGATAGAGAATATCTAATTAGTAATTTAAGTAGTGAAACTTAATTACAAAAGTGGGAAGATATTAATTGTGAGAATTGTAGAAATTGAGTCGTGAAACTAAATGAGAAGTTTTCAAACACAACATAGGTGAAATGTTACTTGACAACTAATTAACCTTCGTGAGATGTTAATGAAATGGATGTACTGTATGGGGGGTACGAGAACTTAGGTATAGATAAGTTCAGATGATGACTTTAGTACTAGTTAGCTTGGGAGATATGTCTAGGAAGGCTAAATGTAAAACGTTAGGTGTGCACAATAGATGAGGAGTGAGTAAACTCAAAAGAGTGTACGAGAACCTAACATGTGTAATCAATAACTGCATTTTATATGGTGATAAACGCTTGCTAAATATTTTCAAAATGTTTTGAGTACTAACTCTTGCTATAAAATATTTTCAAAACCTTTTAGGTGTCCAGCCACAGGGACGCCATGTATGCTGATTTCATTCCAAGGACTCGAAGCTGTAGCACGGTGAATGCTTACTGGATTTTGATTAGACGATATCTCTCTTTCAGATCTAGTGCAAGATCTCACACTATTCTACGTATGGACTTGTGGTCCGGTATTAGTCTCAGATGTTTAGTTTCAGACTAGAAGTTGTTCTATTATTGTTTTAGGATTTTTAGCCGATGGTTATTCGGCAATACTCTTGTTCTCTTGTACTTATATTTTACTCATTGGGTTGTAGTACCTGTTGATTGTTATACTTTGTTCCGCATGGTTAATTCTATTTTAAGATAGATAAAATTTGGCACCGGTCTAGTTTTCACGTAGGTGATTAGTAATTAAAAGGTTTTCGACAGTGATGCTAAGAATGAACCGTTTAAGAAACTTGTTTTAATTTAATAAAGGCTTGATCACCCGATGTTTAAATAGGAGAGGTATCACATTTACATTCTACAAGTTCCCCGAATGAAGTGATGTCGGATTTTTATATGCTTAGTGCGTGAGTACTGAATAGGATTTGTAAAGATGTTAATAGCACTTTAATTATCACAAAATAATGTTAGTTTATCTTTTGTTTAATCCAAATATCTACCAGCTACGATATACTCAGATTCGGCAGTAGATAGGGATATGAAATTTTATTTGTTACTAATCCACCCAACTAAATTATTATCTACATAATAACAGGCACTAGGTCTTTTATGTACCAAATGCCATAATTAAGTGTGCCCATAACATATTTTATAATGCTTTTAACACACAACAAGTAACATTCTTTAGATGTATACTGATATCGTGCACAGACACACACAGCATATGAAATATCAGGTCTGGATGCAGTAAGATATAAAAGGCCTCCTATCATACTTCTATAAATTGTTGGATCAATATCTTTCCCATGTTCATCTTTAAGATATTTGAGTCGTGGTGCTCATGGGTGTTCGTGAAATTTTAGCATTTCTTAGACCGAACGTTTTAACCAATTCACTAACATATTTAGTCTGAGATATGAAAATTTAATCATTTAATTGCTTAACTTGTAAACCAAGAAAATATTATAACTCCTCCATAAGGGACATATGAAATTCCCCGTGCATAATATTAGCAAAATCATGTACTTGTTCAAGGGAAGTGGAATCAAAAATGATATCATCCACATAAATTTGTGCAATCAAGACCTCATTGTCAGCTTTTTAGAGAAATAATGTTTGGTTATTGTCGCCACGCTCAAACCCTTTATTGACTATAAAGGTTTATATGTGTTCATATAAGGACTTGGGGGCTTGCTTTAAGCCATACAAAGCCTTTATCAATCTATAGACATGGTTCGGGTAAGAAGGGTCAACAAAGAGGTATACTTACTCTTATAGAATACCATTCAAAAAGGGAAACTTAGCGTCCATTTGAAAAGGTTTGAATTGCAAATAACAGACAATCTATAAGAGGTAATGAACAAACTCGAGCCTTGTTATCGGAGAAAAAATCTCATCAAATTCTATTCCCTCTATCCGAGAATATCCTTGCACGACCAGCCTGGCCTTCTTTCAAATAATCACCCCAGATTCATCACTCTTATTTTTAAAAATTCATCGAGTGCCAATAACCTTTTTGTCTTCATGCCTTGGAACTAGATACCAGATATCATAACTTTTAAACGTACAAATTCCTCTTGCATGGCACTAATCCAATATGAGTAATTGGGGGCATCATTTACATTTTTTAGTTCTACAAGAGAAAAAAAAACATGAAAATTTTACCACATTTTAAAATTAGGAACTAGTTCACACAGTCTCCAAAGGGTTACCTATAACCTTATCTAGGGGATGGTCTTTAGAAACTCGGGTTGGTATAGCAGGAACCTCGGGTTGAAATGGGTTTATTATCTGAGGAGAGTGGATATCAAAATCATTTTCAAAATCATCCACAATAATTGATCAACTATCACTACTCTCAACACTTGTGTCATTTACAATTAAATTTATAGACTCGATTATAACTTTGGTATGTAAGTTGTAACAAGATAGGCCCAACTTAATTGGGAATATCTTTATCACCTCGGTTATCAAATTAAGATAAATGCTCTCAAAGGTTCTAATGTATTTCAAGTTGGGTTTTTTATTGTACTATAGTTTGTAGGAAGTCATTTTGGTATTCTTTCTAAGACAATCACGATTAATGATATGGCACGCAATCTGGAGTGCCTCAACCCAAAAGTATTTTAGCAATCCTTTTGCGTGTAACATTACCCAAGCCATTTCTTGGATTGTTCTATTCTTTCTCTCAGCAATATCATTTTGTTGAGGTGTCTCAGGTGCACTAAATTCATATTGATAACCATTACTAAGATGGTATTCTGCCACACCTGAGTCTTTGAATTCTCTGCTTCTATCACTCCTTATACAAGATACTTGGGTATCCTTTTCATTTTTAATTTTCAAAAGGATTTTAAGAAATTCACATAATGTATTCGACTTATTTTTCATAAAAGCAACCTAAGTAAATTGTGCAAACTCATCCACCATAACAAGGATGTAAATGTTACCACAAAGGCTAACAATTCTATAGGGACCCATAAAGTCCATATGGATTAGCTCAAGAGGTTTAGAAGTCATGTCATATTCAACTTTCTTTTGAGTGGACCTACTTATTTTCCCCACTTGGCAAGGACCAAAAATAATATTTGAAGGATTTTTTATCTTAGGTAAACCTCTAACTATCTCTCGAGAACTCAATCTGCGTCGGTTATCAAAATTAGAGTGATCTAATCTGTTGTGCCATATATCAGAGTCATCTAACCTAACTATATTATAGGATTCATTACCTGGAATACTGTGTAACAGTTATTTGGATTTCTATTTCCTGAAAGAATGCAGTTACCTTCTTTGTTTAAATCTTGTACTTAATTTTAGAAAATGTAACTTTGAGATCAAAATCACAAAATTGTGATATACTAAGAAGAATGGCTTTAAGGCCTTTTACTAACAAGAATCATTTAGAACAGTAAGGTCGTCTTGACAAAGCATTCTTTTACCATTGATATGGGATGAGACTTTGTCACCAAAAAGGATATTTCCTCCCAAGAAGTTCGTCTTAGTAGTTAATTTAGTCTCACATCTGATCATGTGTTTAGAACATCCAGAATCAAAATACCAACCAACTGAGGTACGTTCGACTTTAAACATAGTTATAACCACATTACACTTAAGTCGGGGTATAAGGTCATCTTTTCTAACCCAAATGGCCCTAGTTTTTATCTTTCCTTTAGCCTTTGATTTAGAAAAGTTTTAAGGAGTCTATCTAAACGATTTCTTTTTAGTACGAGACCTTCCATTTTTTTTATAGTTATAATTTTTAGTGGTCTACCTAGGGAGAATATAAGTGTTTATACTATTCCTATAATAGTTAAAGTTTTGATACACTAGTGTATATAAACATTTTTTAAAACACTCAGTAATGGAATGACCATAGACATCACAGTAGTTACAGTATTGGTGAGAGGTAGGCTTGCATTTTCCAAGTCCTTAAAAATAATCTTAAACATGTTTGACACAAGGGGTTTAACTGCAACAGTTTTAGTTCTTTGCCTAAAATCTCTTTGGGGGGCAAACATACTTAGCTTTACTGTCAGAGCATTGCCTTGGAATACTCACACTTTGTGTTGCTTATGAGATATTAATGTTCCGAATTCCTTTCTGAAATTTATTAGCACCTTGTCCTGGTTTAAGAGGTAACTTCCCATAAAACAAAGACGGTTTTTTAATCTTGAAAATTAGAATTTGTATTTTTGGGATTTTTACCAAATCCAAGGCCAGTTTTGTCATCGGAATTAATTTTACTAGAGCTGATAATTTTATCACAAGCTTTTGCATTAGTCTCAAAATAAAGACATTTTTCAAAAATAGTTGAGACTTTTTTATTAGATTCTTCTTGTTCCACCAAAGTAGCTTTATATCTTTCCTCTAAAACAAAATTTGTCTCAGAAAGTTCTTTTAGTTTAGAAACATATTGTTTTGTATTTGTATCATGGGCAACGCACTGATTAGTGTATTCCTCAGCATTCTTCGTAGCGCACTGATTAGTATGGTGGGTGTAACCAATTTCAATCATTTCCCAAACTTCATCACGTAGGGTTCCTTGAATCAACGCAATCATCCTCACCTTCTAGTAAGGATAATTGTGTCCATCAAAGTTGGGTGGTCTGGAAAGATTACTAAGTTTCTCAAATTTTTCATCCACTTTTAAAAAAATGAAAGCAATTTCAGGAGTTACAAGATCAAAATAAATTTTAAAACTTGCTCTGATACCACTTGAAATTACTCAACCAAGTTATTAACCAATGTTATATATTAAGTTAAGTTTTTTGAATAAACTCTTTGAAGAAACTCCTTTTGATTTAAGAACAAAAAATGTGTAAATCTTTATTAAATTGTGAAAAGTTTAAGATTCTTGGTAAGGCAAGTGTTAAAGAAATTATTATTAAGCCTTTACCCTGATCAGTTGCACAGGAATTACGAACATAAAACAATAATTACCAAATATATTATTTACATAGTAAAATCCCAAATTAGGGGAAACATCCATGGTGACCTCTATGCCACAAACCAAAAATCCGTTAAAAATAGAGTAAGGTTACAACGTTACAACTATAACACAAGATCAAGAAAAAGTGAGAAATATACCTCATATCGAGCTACACCTCTTAGGTACTCTTCTATTATGACCTCTCCCAGTAGTTGAACTCCTCCTCCTTTTAGCTTTATGTCGACTCGATCGAACAGGTCTCTGTTTCAACAACACACTTTTCTGTGTGATGTATGTGTGAAAGGTGTAACGTGTGTGTGTCTCATATATATGTAACTATGAACCAGAACACACTCCACTTAGTGTTACAAATGATCTTACAAATTAAAAATAGGGACAACATGCTCTTTGTTCATAAAACTTCAAAAATCAGAAACAATATTTTAAGAAAGTCTTATATCTGACTTTTTTTATATACACCAAGATTTCATAAAATGTAAAATCATTTTTTAAATAGAAACATGTGAAATGATTTTCATCTGAATTTTGTAGCTCTACAAACAAAAATACTGGATTTGATGTATTTTTCAAAAGGTTTGTAAAGATCCTCAGAGAGAGATAATTCCTACACAAAAATATATAACTCAGAGGTGTAGAAATAAAACTAATAACCTATATCGTGTGGTATATGTATCAATTTTTTGGATACTCAATTTTTTGAAAAGAAAATCAAGTTTTCCAACTATGTGAGGTAGTTGGGAGAGAGACAAGTTATCAGAGGGCATGTATATGATTTTTCTCTCAAAATCTCACCCTGAAACTCAAGGAAAACCCTAATAGTATGAAAGAAACTAAAAATGGGTTTTCACATAAGTGTTTTGAGAACCAAATAAGGGAGATCCGTTTTTCATTTTAAAACAAAAACTCATTTCTTATGTATGAAAAGATTTTCCAAAACAATTTTGAATTTTGAATTTTTCTCAAAAAAATATTTTCTCTCTGTAATCTCTCTCTCTTTTCTTCTCTCTCTATAACGGCCAAAAGTCTCCACATAGTGAGATGAAAGATCCTCTTTACATGGGGATAGTAAGGTTGTAGAGACATTGAACAAAATCAAGGGTCGGGATTATATTGACAAGTTGGATGTAAACCTAATGGTAAAGATTGTACCGCCTTAATGTTTTAAAATTGTTTATAACCGGTTAAAGGTTAAAGATCGTGATTGGTTGGTTTAGTCATTATATGGATCAATTCAAGATTGATTTATAATCGTTGATAACATATCATCTATGGTCGAAAACATGCCACAGAAATATCAATGTGAGAAAACACAAATCTAGCCAAACATAGTGATGTAGATAATGTATACATTTCAATCTAGAAACATCCCTTACATGCGTGTTTTTTATGTTTCAAAAATCCAACTTTCTATCCCATAATTATGTAACGATATTCTTTTTGGCACAATAAGTTTTTGGGAAAGTATTGGTAATTCTAAATAAGCCCAGAAACTTTTAAAATCTAATTTTAACTTTAAAAAATTAATTTTTAAATATTTAAATAATTCTTACAAATTCTTAAAAATAAATCCAAACACACCTAAAGCAATATGAGTGCAATGTGTCCTATAATGTGTTATTTTATACCTTTTTCACTTAAATCCTTGGTTGGAGTTGTTGAAATTGTACTTTAAAGCTTGAAGTTTGTTGTACCTTGAAGAATGGAGCTCATGGCAATAGAAAAATATATTTTATCTTCATATCCAAACTAGTTGAAACTCCTATATGGTGTAAACTCTTAATAAGTCAATCATATAGAGTGTTTCAGGCATCAATGAACTATGTGCCATTATCACTTCTAATTCTATTAATAGTGATGGCATGTCGATTTTTCAAGACATGGTATTTTGTTGTAAGGAACTCAATAGCATCCGATTTTTCTCTAAGGAATCCCACGATAGAATACCTAAAAAAATCATGGACAATCACTAGGATAAACCATTTACCACCTAGACTCTCCATGCGCATTAAACCAATAAGATCCGTGTGTATCAATTCTAATACACGAAAGGATGTAATAGTAATTAACTTCTTATGTGGTCTCTTAATTTACTTTCCATGTTGGCTTGAGCCACAAACAAATGAAGTTGGTTTTCCTAGAGACGGTAAGATCTGGACTAGGTATTTCCTCAAAAAGATGATCAAGATCTCTCTAGTTCACACGACCTAGTCTTTGGTACCAAAGGTCTATAGGGGAACCCTAGCACTATTACAGACAAATGAGGATTTCGGAATGATACCATAACAGTTATCGGATGTCCTCACACCTTGCAATATAATCTTGCCGGAATCATTGTATACACAACACTTCGATTGGTTAAATTTTACCACTAGGTTTCGTCACACAATTGGCTAATGCTTATTAAGTTATGTAAGGACATGTTTTATAAATGTCTGGGTTAGTATCTAGGCATTTCACACGATCATATCATGACGGACTCAAACCGATCCAGGTGGCATTTTTATACAGAAAATGTCTTCTAATCGGATTGATCCGGAGCTGAAGAAAAATGAACCGATCCGGTTGGTAATTTGAACACTCTTAAGCGATTTATAAGCGGTTTATCCCCAAAGTCACTGTGTTAAATTCTTTAAGAAATTTGAACACTCTTAAATTATAAGAATTGGTAGGTGATCTTCAAACCTATAAAATAGATATGTTTCCTAAAGCTATTAAAGCAAAACATAAAGGGATAGCTCTTAAATCCTGGGCCAAAAAGAATTTTGAGTCAGCTAGACGGAGGGTAGAATCGTTTAAATGGAGTGAGGAAAATACGTCAGATTCTGATTTCGACTTCAATTTAGATGATTTGTCTTTGTTTGCAAAGAATTTTAAGAAATTTCTCAAGTTAAAAAATAGTGGCCAAGTTAATGATAAAAAGAAATTTGAGAAAAATAAAAATGTCAAGAATTTTGAAAAAGTAAAAAAAGGCACACCCAAGAGAAATGATGAGAGATGACATGAGTGTGACGGTAAGGGTCATAGAGCTTTTGAGTGTGCTACAAGGCTGAACAGACTATCCAAATAAAAAGGAAAAGTTGTTCTTAATGCTACCCTGAGTGAAGATAGTTAGGTCAAGTCGGTGGATTGAGGAGAAGAATCACCGCATGAGTGCAACTTTATCGCATTCATGGATCGCCACGTGAGAGATTTTGATGCACCTCACGAAGATGAGGATGCCTCTTCGCATGGAGACCTTGATACTAAGAGTTAGAGAGAGGATGCAGGGAGTGAGAGCGAGATTGACCTTAGTCATGCTTATGCTGATTTATATGCTGATTCTTTTAAAACCAAAAAGCAAAATAAAGGTTTGGTTCTTAGGATTGCCGCGTTAGATAAAGAGTTAGGAGAGATGATAGACAGTGAGTCCTCCTTTTTCACCACTTTGAGAGAGAGAGAGTTTGTTTGTGGGGAGAGAGAGATTGTTTGGAGAAAGAGAGTTTATTTGGAGAGAAAGAAAATAGTTTTTATAAAGTAAAAGGAGACTTGACAAAGCAAGTGGCTAATCTTACAAGAGACCTCTGTGTATCCGAAGAGGCTCGTAAGATTCTGGAAGCCCTTATTGCCCAGCTCACTCACAATATTAAAAGATCACTGGAAGTCAAGGTTAAAATAGAGGTTAGATCTGGAAAGATAGGGAAAATGATCCTCGCCCCTGCATTAGGATTTGGTGAGAGGCCTGGAATTGGTTTTAATGGTGCATCCACTTCACAAATTGCACTTGGACCAGTCCCTAAGTTTATGACGAATCTTTATGGAAATCCACCAAAGCCCAAGAATGTTGTTCGGCCAAGAAAAGCAAATCGAGGTAAGCCTTAGGCTGTGTACTTTTAGACTTATTGTAAGTGGAAAGGCCACCTGGGAGAGTTTTGCTATAGTTTGGGTCAAATAGGACGTACTTATGCTCCATCACACCCCATGAGTAATCTCACGAAACTAAGAGAGCAAGTTGAGTTTTTAGTCACGACTTCTCAGAGTTTAATGGGAGAATTCCAATGGTTATCTGGACTGTCTGTGGATATTACCTACTTTGCGACTAGAACCACTAGCAACAAGGTCAACCAAATGCTTACCTCCACTGGGGTACCTAAGCCTCTTATTGCTTATATTGCTCTAAAATCTCAGATTACCTCACAATGGTATTTTAACAGTGGGTGTTCTAGAAACATGACTAGTGACGTCTCATTTTTTACCTCCTTAGTGGATCGCAAGGAAGGTAAAGTCATTTTTGGTGATGGGAGTAGGTATAGTATTATAGGAAGAGGTACTATAGAGATACATGGGTTTCCTAAGCTAGATAAAGTGTTGTACGTCAAAGGTTTGAAGGAAAACCTTCTCAGCATCAGCCAGTTGTGCGACGCTGACTTTACAGTTAAGTTTGGCAGGGATGCTTGTAATGTCTATGATCAAGCTGGTAAACTTGTATTGCAAGGGGTGAGGATAGAAGATAATTGCTATGGGATAATTCCCAAGTCCTCATTTATCTGCAACAGAGCCACGATCACTCCTATGGATCTGTGGCACCAATGTCTATGTTATGTGAACTTTTGAGATCTAGATCGATTAGTAAAAAAGGACCGAGTACGTGGCTTACCATCTCTTGGAAGACCAACTTCCATAGTTTGTGAACCCTGTCAGTTAGGAAAGAAAATTCGTAGCCCCCACAGGAAGTTGAATTCCATTACCACCTCTAGGGTACTTGAGTTAATTCACATGGATCTTATGGGGCCTACCCGTACAGAAATTCTGGGTGGTATATCCTCGTGATGGTGGATGATTTCTCCAGCTACTCCATTGTAAGTTTTCTGAGGGAGAAATCAGATGTTGTAGAGTTCCTAACAACCAAGTGTCGTGTCTTGCAAAACCAATACGGTGTCACTGTCAATAGAATGCGTAGTGACAATGGCAATGAATTTACGGAGCTTAAAGTAGATCTTTACTATGATAGCCTTAGAATCAAACATGAGTTTTCAGCCATAAAGACCCCTCAGCAAAATGGGATCATTAAGAGGGAGAATCGAACGATTCAGGAGATGGCTATACCTATTCTTCTTGGTCGTAAATTTTCTAGGAGATTTTGGGCAGAGGCGATGTCTACCGCATGCCATACGATGAATAGTGTTTACTTGCGACCACACACACTTCAGACGCCTTATGAATTATGGACTAGAAAGAAGCCTAACTTGGCATATTTCTATATTTTGGGGAGTAAATGCTACATCCTACGAGATAGAGAGCAAATAGGAAAGTTTGACTCCCGAAGCGATGAGGGAATATTGTTAGGATATTCATCGAACAGTAGAGCATACTGGGTGTTTAACCTGAGCAGCTCTAAGGTTATGGAGTCAATTAACGTCTCCGTGCAATATGGCGAACCTCCGGCGTTAGTTGACCCTAGCCATTTATGTAAGGATGAAGACCTTTCTGGCAATGATCCCCTTGTCCCTCACACACCCATGGTGGACCCTATTCCTATCTTAGGGGACACACCTGCTTGGGTTCGCATGAGTTATGATCCTACTGCTGTTCTAGGAGATCCCACCCAAGGGATCAAGACTCGTGCCCAACTTGAGAACATTATTAGCCATGTCTGCTATACATTCAAAGTCGACCCAAAACCTATAAATAATAACTCAAGGATGAAAATTAGATATCTGTTATGAAGGATGAGTTGCTTCAATTTAGAAAGAACGATGTCTGGGAACTTATCCCCCGACCTAGTGAGACTAACGTGATTGGTACCAAGTGGATTTTTAAGAATAAAATGGATAAAAATGGTACGATTATCCATAACAAGGCTAGGTTGGTCGCTCAGGGCTACACACAAATTGAGGGTGTAGACTTTGAGAAGACATTTTCTCATGTTGCAAGGCTTGAGTCCGTCCGCTTATTACTCGTCATTGCATATCATCTGAGCTTCAAGTTATATCAGATGGATGTGACAACCCGAATATAATTATGATAAATTATATTTAAATCATGCTTATCTTATGTGATATGAATAATGTGCTATTAGTATATCTAATGTTAAGTGATTATGTTTATTATAATCCTACTTTCATAAATCATGAAAGGTCGAATTATTTACAAACACAAATTTTGTTATTTTCGGTAGAAATGTTCCTGTTAGAGACTAGTTTTGACCTTTATAACATTATAAATGACTTGACGTGAAAAGTAGATAGTTGTAGACATGTGAGTTAGGGTTGTAACACAACAAACATATCATCAAATGGATGCCCTAGTAATGAGTTATACCAAATTTACGAACAAAGGGCAAAGCTGTCTATTCCATTTAAGTGGTAATTTGTCTTTTATTAAACCAAATGGTTTAATTTAATTGGATGTCTTGGGAGGCAGCCTTGGTCGACTTAAACTATCCCTATAACTTATTTATTCATCAAATTAATCCCTAGGTTCAGTTTCAAGTGTTGTGAGCTTGAGAAAAGAGAAGGTAGAAGTTTACGAAGAAAAGTGAGGAGAAAAAAAAGTGTAGAAAAATCTGTAGAAATTACGTAAAAGTCCTGAAGGTAATCCTAATTGAAAATCTGGTTATTTTTCTTATATTATTGATTTATATGACATAAATCATCATAAGTTTACGAAAGTTTCATCCCTTTATATATATGTATGGTTAGATGCAAGTTTATGTTAAGTTGAATGTAGAAACCCTTAAAATTGCTTTGTATTGAAACCCCTTGTATTCAAATCTGCATATCTCTTTGTGTAATTACTGGAATTGAGAAATTCCAATTGGACATGAAATTAGACTCATATGTTCATATCCTATTCGAAAATTAGAAATTATATCCTTGTGGTTAGGCCGTAATGATGATTTCAAGTTAGTATATAGTTTCTGTTTGTATACTTGATTTCGGTATGCCCTAAGTTTAGTCAAGCTTTTGAGATAGAAAATGAAGTCAAAAAATTATGAAACTTTAATTCTGTACTATTAAGTATTTATACTGGAAATTTTTTGAAAATCATGGAAATTTGTGCTGTATAGAAATTATGAAAATTCTTGCAAGTTGAAGGAACAATAGAGGAGCTTGTACGGCAGATTTCTTGTGTTGTAAAGAAATGGTCATAACTTGCTCTAGGAAGCTTGAAAAATTACACCGTCACTTTTATTGGAAAGTATATTCATATATGTTAATGATAAGGTTGGACCCCTGTATTTGTACAATTTAGGAATATAGGATGGTTAGGTATGTAGGACAATAATTTCAGGCCATACTGGATACCCCTTGAATGAATGTTGGTATTTCGTCCTTACAAAGGGTACTTTGAGTACATGTTTCATGTGTATATAGATTGAGAAGTATAATTTCATGTTTACTTGACTTTGGTTATAAATTACTTATAAGGTATTTCCTACGGTTGAATGTCCGTAACTTTATCAACATGTATATCATTGTTTTGCTTTTACCTATGTTTTATGGAATGTGACTTAATTGGAATTATATTGTTGATGTATAGTTATGGAAAGTTACATAATTATGTTAGGATAATATTTATGATTGAGGTTCAGTACTGATCTAGTTGGATTGACAGGTGTAAGGTCTAATCAACCCAGTTCAGCTCCACCAGAAGGAAACCTGAATACGTAGTTGACAACTCAAGGTGAGTGTACTCACTGGAAAGAGATATTTGTATCGTGTTATTGATATGATCATAATATAATGAATATGAAATTGTTCATTTCGGTTTACCGAAATTAGAGGTTACTCCCCGACCCGGAATGGGGGAGATTTGTCTATTAATGACAAGGGGTTACTCCTCGATCAGGAATGGGGGAGAATTGTCTATTTAGACAGGATATGTGAATCATGATTCGGAAAAGTTGGTCATTCATTATGAATGAGCCGGATAAGTTAATACATAATTATATGTACATGATTTATTGCATTTAAATTTATGCAGTAGTATTGTAGTGATGCATTCACTGGGCTATTTTGCTCATGGTTCCTATGTTTACATTTTTCAGGAAACGCGATGTCACTGCCAAATCTAAGAAGTCGGGTTGGGTTAGCCAGGAATGGGAGAAACAAAGATTTTGTTTAAATGTAAATCATGTAATTAGGTTAAATTTTCCTTCAATCAAGTTTGTAAAGGTATGACTACTCTGATGTTGTAAAAAGGTTTTCAGTTATATGGATTTACAATAATGACTCTGAAATTAAAACTCGTGTTGATGGTTTGGTTAAATTAATCATGGTTTGACTCACTTTGACATTCAAACTTAATTATAAGTAACTGGGTTGGGGTGTGTCAGCTTTTGGTATCAGATCCTAGGTTTTTAGAGGTTCTGGAGTGAGAAGAGTCTAGATTTGGCAGTGAATGTTAGAAATATATTTTATTTGATACTAACGATTATGTTAGGAAAGATATGTATATCTGCAAGTTGTTATATCATTGATTCATTTCAGATGTAAGAGAATGGAAAGAGGGAACGTAAATGTGAGAATAGAAGATGAGGCTTCAAATATTCCTGCAGACGCGGAGGTTGAGCAACCTGTTCAGATAAATATGGAACCCGAGCCAGAACAACTGACAGATATGCAAAAAATGGCACGTGCTATGACTCTAATGGAAGAGCAGCAAGCTAGATTTATGACTCAAATGGAAGAACAACAGACTAGGCAACTGGAGGCACAAGCATTGGCTAGGGCTGAGGAGGTGATACATCGGGAAGAAAGGAGTACATCGCATGAGAAATTTATTAAGATGAACCCACCATCGTCCGAAGGAGCAGTTGATCCAGCAGAGGGAGAAGTCTGGGTTAAAGAGATTGAACTTATCTTTGGGGTAATGAGGATGCCTGAAAATCAACGAGTGACCTTGGCGACGTATATGCTGAAAGGAGAAACTAAATATTGGTGGGATGCCACAAAACATTTGTTGATTACTCCAGAAGGTGGGAATGTGATCTCATGGGATGCTTTTGTCAAAGCTTTGTATGATAAGTATTTTCCCCCAATGTATCGAAAACAAAAGGAGAAGGAATATTTCATGTTGAATCAAGGAAGAATGACTGTCAGAGAATATGAAGCTAAACCTACAGCCTTATCTTGTTTTGCTTCGAGGTTTATACGGAATGAGGAAGATATGTGCAGCCGATTTCTCGATGGACTAGAGTTAATTATTAAATCAAGGTTATCGGCTTTAGAGACTAGTAATTATTCAGTCTTGGTGAATAAATCCCTGCTGCTAGAAAATGACGTGAATGAAGCAAGAGGGAATCGAGAACGAGGTGTAAAGAGAAGCAGATTCAATCCAAGTTATCAAAAGGGTAGTGATACAGAATATTCAAGACTTGGAGGGCAGGAATTTTAGCATGGTAGAGGTATGGGAGGTGGTTCGCAGAAGGGTGAGGCTAATAGTGGAAGAGGTTCAGGAGCTTCAGCGCAAGGAGATTCGAATGTTTGTTTCTTTTGTGGTACATCGGGACATATAAAAAGAAATTGCCCAAAGTTACTGAATATAGAATGTTTTAACTGTCATCAGAAGGGCCATCTGAGAAACAATTATCCTATGCTATCTAGAGCAGTTTCAGTTAGTAGTGTGGGGCCTTATAAAGGATCATCTCCAGGGAATGCAACCAGGGGAAAGGATACAGGACAAGCAAGTTGATCGAAGGCAGGAGGAAGAGTCTTTGCGATGACATTGCAAGATGCCCATGCTACACTAAAAGTGGTTACAGGTAAACTTTCTATTGCAAACAAAGATCTATATGCACTTATTGATCCTGGATCTACGCATTCATTTGTGGCATTACATATTGTTTCATATTTGGGTAGACCATGTTCATTTCTCAATTATGCCTTATATATTTCTACCCCAATGGAAAGTGTAATTCTGGCTGAGCATGTTTATAAAGATTGTGTCTTACGAATGGGTGAGCGAGATTTCTATGTTGATTTGATACCATTGGCCATTCGGGATTTTGATATTATATTGGGGATGGATTGGTTATCATCGTATCATGCTTCCATTGATTGTTTTTGAAAAGAAGTTACGTTTCATCTTCCTGGTGAACCTGAGTTCCAATATACAGGGGAAAGGAATGTTGTCCCTAATTGTCTCATCTCAGCAATTAAGAGCAGAAAGTTATTGAGTAAGGGTTGTACAGGGTATTTAGCGTATGGGGTTAATGTTAGTAAGGAAGCACTTAAAGTTGAAGATATACCAGTGGGTAGAGAGTTTTCTTATGTCTTCCCAGAGGAATTGCCAGGATTGCCACCCGATAGGGAAGTAGAGTTTTCTATTGAATTAATTCCAGGTACTGGTCCAATTTCTCTTGCTCCATATAGAATGGCACCAGCGGAGTTGAAAGAATTAAAAGTGAAATTACAAGATCTGATAAGCAGAGGTTTCATTCGACCTAGTGTTTCTCCATGGGGAGCACTAGTGTTATTTGTGAAAAAAAAAGATGGGACAATGCGATTATGTATTGATTATCGGCAGTTGAATAAGGTGACCATTAGAAATAAGTACCCTATACCTCGTATCGATGACTTGTTTGACCAATTACAGGGGGTCACTGTATTTTCGAAGATTGATTTGAGATCGGGTTACCACCAACTGAAAGTGAAGGATAGTGATACTTCCAAAACAGCTTTTCGGACTCGATATGGGCACTATGAGTTTTTGGTGATGCCATTTGGATTAACTAATACTCCAGCAGTTTTTATGGATTTAATGAACCGGGTATTTCACCCTTTCATTGATTTATTCGTGATTGTATTCGTAGACGATGTGTTAGTTTATTCACGTAGTATGGAGGAACATGAGAAACATTTGAGACTTGTATTGCAGATTTTGAGAGAGAAGAAATTATTTGCTAAACTTAGCAAGTGTGAGTTTTGGTTGAATAAAATTATGTTTTTAGGGAATGTTGTCTCGAGAAATGGGATATATGTTGATCCAAAGAAGGTGGAAGCAATTATTGAATGGGAGAGTCCTAAGAATGTGACAAAAATTAGGAGTTTCCTAGGATTGGCAGGTTACTATCGCAGATTCATTAAGGGATTTTCAACAATAGCATTACCACTGACAAAATTGACTCGTAAAGAAGTGAAGTTTGTATGGGATGAAGAATGTGAGAGGAGTTTTAAAGAATTAAAGAAGCGGTTGGTTTCAGCCCCTATACTTACTATTCCATGTGGGAATGAGTCTTTTGTGATCTATACAGACGCTTCATTTCCGGGTTTAGGATGTGTTCTTATGCAGAATGGGAAGGTAATAGCATATGCTTCCAGACAATTAAAGATGCATGAACGAAACTACCTTACACATGATTTGGAGCTAGCGGCCATTGTTTTTGCTTTAAAGTTGTGGCGACATTACTTGTATGGAGAAACTTGTGAGATATTTACGGATCATCAAAGTTTGAAATATTTGTTTACACAGAAAGAACTGAATTTGAGACAGAGGCGTTGGATAGAGCTGATTAAAGACTATGACTGTACCATCCATCATCATCCTGAGGCCAATGTAGTAGCATATGCTTTGAGTCGGAAATCATCAGGGATTCTTGTTTGCATACAGTGTGCCCGTGTTGGAAATATTCTTGATTTGGCATCGATGGGGATTGAATTGAAGTTTTCAAAAAGTGGAGGATTATTAGCACATGTCACAGTGAGACCTTTATTGGCCGAACGCATACGAAATTTACAGACCATTGATCCTTTCCTTGAGAAGAAGAAACAAGAAGCTCAGGATGGTAAAGAGAGTGACTTTGAGATTAAGAATGATGAATCGTTATGTTATAAAAACAGGATTTGTGTATCGAATGATCCACCCTTAAAGAAAGATATATTAGAAGAGGCACATAGTTCTACTTACTCTATGCATCCAGGAGGTACCAAAATGTACAGATATTTGAAAGAATATTACTGGTGGAACAATATGAAACATGAGATTGCAGAGTTCGTAGCTAAATATTTAGTATGCCAGCAAGTGAAAGCAGAGCATCAGAAGCCGGCAGGATTATTGCAATCTTTGCCTATTCCGGAATGGAAGTGGGAGCATATAACCATGGACTTTGTTACGGGATTACCCCGGTCACCAAAGGGGCATGATTCTATTTGGGTGATTATAGATCGATTGACGAAGTCAGCTCATTTTCTTCCAGTTAAGACCACCTACACTGTTGACAAGTATGCACATATGTACGTTGATGAGATTATCTGTTTACATGGGGTACCAGTGTCAATTGTATCAGATAGAGATCCAACGTTCACTTTTAAGTTTTGGCCTCGTCTCCAGAATTCCATGGGCACAAGTTTGAAGTTCAGCACTGCGTTTCATCCACAAACTGATGGGCAATCATAAAGGACAATTCAAATATTAGAAGACATGTTACGAGCCTGTGTATTCGACTTCAAAGGTAGTTGGGATGATCATTTGCCATTGATGGAATTTTTATATAATAATAGTTATCAGTCGACTATTGGTATGGCTCCTTATGAAGCTTTATATGGGAGGAGATGTAGAACGCCTTTGTGTTAGAATGAAGTAGGTGAAAGGAAAATTTTGGGTCCTGAATTTCTAGATATGACAACTGAAAAGATCAAAATGATTCGAGAACGGATAATGATAGCGCAAAGCAGGCATAAATTCTATGCAGATAAGAGGAAGCATCAATGGGAACTTCAAAAGGGGGATTTTGTATTCCTACGTATTTCACCATGGAAAGGCGTTATGAGATTTGGGAAAAAGGGGAAACTAAGTCCAAGATACATTGAACCATATGAGGTGTTGGAAAGAATTGGGCCCCTGGCTTATAGATTAGCATTACCTCCAGATTTATCCCGTTTACATGATGTGTTTCACGTATCGATGCTTCGTAAGTATTTGGCGGATCCATCTCATCAGTTGAAAACACAACCAATTGACCTGAAGGAAGACTTGTCGTACATCGAGGAACCAATGGAAATTATTGATCGTAAGGACCAAGTATTGAGAAATAAAGTTATTACCTTAGTTAAGGTTATGTGGATGAGCCATGGAGTTAAATAAGCAACTTGGGAAACAGAGGATAGCATGAGGAAACAGTATCCCCATTTGTTTGGTAAGTGTCCTTTATATTAAATTTTGGGGACGAAATTTTCTAAGGGGGGAAGTTGTGACACCCCGAATATAATTATGATAAATTATATTTAAATCATGCTTATCTTATGTGATATGAATAATGTGCTATTATTATATCTAATGTTAAGTGATTATGTTTATTATAATCCTACTTTCATTAATCATGAAAGGTCGAATTATTTACAAACACAAATTTTGTTGCTTTCGGTAGAAATGTTCCTGTTAGAGACTAGTTTTGACCTTTATAACATTATAAATGACTTGACGTGAAAACTATATAGTTGTAGACATGTGAGTTAGGTTTGTAACACAACAAACGGATCATCAAATGGATGCCCGAGTAAAGAGTTATACTGAATTTACGAACAAAGGGCAAAGCTGTCTATTCCCTTTAAGTGGTAATTTGTCTTTTATTAAACCAAATGGTTTAATTTGATTGGTTGTCTTCGGAGGCAGCCTTGGCCGACTTAAAACTCTCCCTCTAACTTATTTATTCATCAAATTAAATCCTAGGTTCAGTTTCAAGTGTTGTGAGCTTGAGGAAAGAGAAGGTAGAAGTTTAGGAAGAAAAGTGAGGACAAAAAAAAGTATAGAAAAATCTGTAGAAATTACGTAAAAGTCCCGAAGGTAATCCTAATTTAAAATCTTGTTATTTTTCTTATATTATTGATTTATATGACATAAATAATCATAATTTTATGAAAGTTTCAGCCCTTTATATATATGTATGGTTAGATGCACGTTTATGTTAAGTTGAATGTAGAAACCCTTAAAATTGCTTTGTATTGAAACCTCTTGTATTCAAATCTTCATATCTCTTTGTGTGATTACTGGAATTGAGAAATTCCAATTGGACATGAAATTAGACTCATATGTTCATATCCTATCCAAAAATTAGAAATTATATCCTTGTGGTTAGGCCGTAATGATGATTTCAAGTTAGTATATAGTTTTTGTTTGTATACTTGATTTCGGTATGCCCTAAGTTTAGTCAAGCTTTTGAGATAGCAAATGAAGTCAAAAAATTATGAAACTTTAATTCTGTACTATTAAGTATTTATACTGGAAATTTTTTGAAAATCATGGAAATTTATGCTGTATAAAAATTATGAAAATTCTTGCAAGTTGAAGGAACAATAGAGGAGCTTGTAGGGCAGATTTCTTGTGTTGTAAAGAAATGGTCATAACTTGCTCTAGGAAGCTTGAAAAATTACACCGTCACTTTTATTGGAAAGTATATTCATATATGTTTTCATATTGATAAGGTTGGACCCCTGTATTTGTACAATTTAGGAATATAGGATGGTTAGGTATGTAGGACAATAATTTCAGGCCATACTGGATACCCCTTGAATGAATGTTTGTATTTCGTCCTTACAAAGGGTACTTTGAGTACATGTTTCATGTGTATATACATTTAGAAGTATAATTTCATGCTTACTTGACTTTGTTTATAAATTACTTATAAGGTATTTCCTACGGTTGAATGTCCGTAACTTTATCAACATGTATATCATTGTTTTGCTTTTACCTATGTTTTATGGAATGTGACTTAATTGGAATTATATTGTTGATGTATAGTCATGGAAAGTTACATAATTATGTTAGGATAATATTTATGATTGAGGTTCAGTACTGATCTAGTTGGATTGACAGGTGTAAGGTCTAATCAACCCAGTTCAGCTCCACCAGAAGGAAACCTGAATACGTAGTTGACAACTCAAGGTGAGTGTACTCACTGGAAAGAGATATTTGTATCATGTTATTGATATGATCATAATATAATGAATATGAAATTGTTCATTTCAGTTTACCGAAATTGGAGGTTACTCCCCGACCCGGAATGGGGGAGATTTGTCTATTAATGACAAGGGATTACTCCTCGATCAGGAATGGGGGAGAATTGTCTATTTAGACAGGATATATGAATCATGATTCGAAAAAGTTGGTCATTCATTATGAATGAGCCGGATAAGTTAATATATAATTATATGTACATGATTTATTGCATTTAAATTTATGCAGTAGTATTGTAGTGATGCATTCACTGGGCTATTTTGCTCATGGTTCCTATGTTTACATTTTTCAGGAAACGCGATGTCACTGCCAAATCTAGGAAGTCGGGTTGGGTTAGTCAGGAATGGGAGAAACAAAGATTTTGTTTAAATGTAAATGATGTAATTAAGTTAAACTTTCCTTCAATCAAGTATGTATAGGTATGACTACTCTGATGTTGTAAAAAGTTTTTCAGTTATATGGATTTACAATGATGACTCTGAAATTAAAACTCGTGTTTATGGTTTGGTTAAATTAATCATGGTTTGACACACTCTGTCTTTCAAACTTAATTATAAGTAACTGGGTTGGGGTGCGTCATCAAGAGTGCCTTCTGAATGTTATTCTACAGGAGGAAGTTTACGTGGAACAACCAAATGGGTTTAAAGACCCTAAGCATCCAGGACATGTCTATTATCTGAGAAAAGACCTGTATGGTTTGAAGCAAGCACCCCGTGCTTGGTACGAGAGGCTTACTTCCTATCTATTAGTCTGTGGCTTCAAGAAATGAGGAGTTGATCAGAAGTTATGTGTTAGAAGAGATGATGGTTCTATTTTGGTTGCCCATGTCTATCTGGATGACATAGTCTTTGGATCCACATGCTCCCAGCATGCTCACGATTTTGAGGATGAGATGAAGAGTGAGTTTAAGATGAGCCTGGTTTGTGAGCTTACATTCTTCCTTGGTCTCCATGTTCGTTAGTTAAAGGATGGGATATTCATCTCCCAATCCAAGTACGCTAAAGACCTCGTGAAGAAATTTGGTTTGGACTCCGTAAAGCATGCACGTACACCTATGAGTACATCTACAAAGCTTAGTAAGGACACTTCAGGCAAGGACGTGGAGCAAACCTTGTATCGGAGTATGATAGGCAGTCTTCTCTATCTGACTGCTAGTCGTCCTAACATTTCCTTTAGTGTTGAAGTCTGTGTGTGATATTAGGCATCCCCCAAAGATTCACACTTACTCGCTCTAAAACTTATTATCAAGTACTTGAGTGGGACTCTTTCCTATAGTATTTGGTATTCTTTTGATACCAATTACCGGTTGTCCGCCTATTCGGATGTCGATTGGGTCAGGGATGCAGATGGATGTAGTAGCACTTCTGGTGGGTGTTTCTTCTTTGGTTCTGCTCTTGTCTCTTGGTTGAGCAAGAAGCAAAACTCCATCTCTTTGTCCACTACGAAGGCTGAGTACATAGCTTCCGAGAATTGTTACACGCAACTTCTGTGGATGAAGAAGATGCTAGAGGATTATGGGATATCACAGGACACCATGACCATTTCCTGTGATAACACTAGATCGATACACATATCCCGCAATCCTGTCTAGCACTCGTGAACAAAACACATTAGGATGCGAGCACTTTATCCACGAGCTTGTAGACGAAAAGTTCGTATCCTTGAGTTTTGTATCTACCGATATTTTCACGAAGTTTTTAGATACCCTTATATTCTAGAGTCTTAGGAAATCCTTAAGTATTTGCACAGTTGACTGAGGGGTGGTCATCATGTCTAGAGTAGGCTGCATTTTTCATGTTCATATCATCTGATTCCTATCTCTAGATTGTATCATGTGTATCATTATTTGTTTGTTTTTTATTTATTTTATTTTTAAAAATATTAAAAATCCAAAAATATTTTATTTTTGAAAAAGCCAAAAAGATTTTCGTTTTATAATTTTTTTTGAAAAACACAAAAGAGTTTTGTATTTTTTTACACCATTTGTCGATGAACATTTAAGATAGCCATAGTCACAACTTCATTTCATATTCCACGTGATTGTTTGATAGTGATTTGAGATACTACATCATTTCATCCATGTGCTTTACATTGTTTGGAGTCTTTGAGATGTGATTAGTGATATCTTATACATGTTTGTCTCCTTATCTCCCTTATTGCACACATGCATGGAATCTGTTGAGTATTGTACTTGTCTTTCACATATTGGCTTAAGTGTTCTCATCTCAATTCTATCTATACAACGACCAAAATGCAATAAAACTTGACAAGACACTAGTAAGTGTAAAAACCATTTACCGTGAGAATTTAATTGCAACAAAATATGATGAGTGAATCAAGGGAAAAGGCTGCGAGAGTTCAAAATATACTCGTCGGAAAGCCACCGGTTAAAAAAAAGCCCAAAAATTTAAGTGGTAATAAATAAAATATGACAAATCAAATGGGCCAATATGTCTTAGTTTCATCATCACAAAAGAAAAATATAATGTTGAATTATTTCTGAGGGAGTTTGGATGGAAAGAAATGAAAAACGGGTTTGCACATCCTTGAAAGTCATGAAAAAACGTTCAAATGTTTTGAACGTTATTGGTGTGGAAATCTCTTTGAGCTTTGATTTGATTGAGTTACTTTCTTTTAATTCCACAATTTCTACACCTAAGGAAGATGTTGAGTTCATTCGTTAGGAATATCCAACATTCATCATGTACATATGTTATGGTTGTATGTTGATTTTCCTGTCGAATCTGTTCACAACCCTACAATTCTGCTATCATCAACTTGGTTGTTTTAGTGTTCTTTCTTGTTGTGATTCTTTGTTGTATTTATTTGTAAGCAAAATTTTGAAAAATCAAAAAGAGAAAGTGGTTTTGCGTATGACAATCTACATTTACATTTAGTTATGTTCTTTTGTGTGTCTATTTGGGGACATCATAAAAGAGGGGAGAACGAATTATGGGGGAGATAATTTAATTTTCTATTGATTTGAGCTTAATTTGATATTTCATTTTTTTTATCATTATATATCAAACTGTTGTGCGTCACGGGTATCTGTTTCTTGCATCATGTGTGTAGGTACCAAATTGAGGATTCCGTTTGCACACCCTGATGAGGACAAAGAAAGTTCGAAGAGTTTTAAAGATTTAAAGATAATTGAAGACATGTCATCCATTTAGTATTTCCAGTTTTTGGATTTGATGGGGATATTACTTTGTATGACATTTATTTGGGGGGGGGGGGACATAATAGGATTTTTTATGTATATATCGGCATAGACATAGGGGGAGATTTGTAAGGACATGTTTTATAAATGTATGAATTAGTATCTAGGCATTTCAGTTTTATCCTAGATCTCAGCATATATGTCATATACCACTACAGTCAGTTGTCGCTTCAGTCGACTCGTCTCAGCACGATCATATCTTGATGGCCGCAGTCCGAATTCTGTGTTTCACGTGTTCATCATCATCAATATCGTGCGTCGTGATCATTATCTACATCGTGGGTTCATGGTATTGATTTTTCGGATTCATAAGTCCTCTCATACAGGAACAGAAAGAAAGCAAAATCCGAAACGATCTGGAGTTGGAGATAATCTAAGCGATCCGGGTGGCATTTTTATACAGAAAATGTCTTCTGACCGGATTGATCCGGAGCTGAAGAAAAATGAACCGATCCGATTGGTAATTTTATATAGGAAAAGTTATTTGTCCGGACTGATACGTTTAATTAGAAAATTAAATCGATTCGGATGACCGAACCAATCCGATGATCCTTTTCGGATCGATCCGACAGGCTCAGAAAAATCCAGTGCACCGAATTTTATTTGCCTCTATAAATTCCCACTATGGAGATGTTTTTATTCAAGACTTTAAGGGAACACTTTATTGACCTAATACGTCAAGTCTTCATATTTTTTAAACATAGACACTTTGAGATTCACAAACACTCAGATTCATATGTGTGAATCGTTCTAAATCCAGTCATACCCAATCGTGGTGCATCTCGTGTTAAGAAGAAGGTTCTCTACACTGATGAACTTGGAGCATCTTGAGGGAGTTCTTGTTGACGATAAAGAACCGGTGCTTGAGGGTCTTCGCTTGTAAAACTGTATTTCTTTATGTATGAAAGTGTTTACAAAACATATTGAAATAAGTAAAAAAAAAAGGTTTTGCCCCTTTGGGGGATTTTTCCTAATTTGCTATGTATGATTGATCCTTGCTTGATGTGAATATGTTGAATGTCGAATCAATCACCTTTAGATGCATGACTTTGGTGTGTGTTTAAATCTGGATAATTAAAAATTGGATTTAATTAAATTTGTTTCTCCGGTTGAACAAAAAGTGCACTCTCAAGTTCGCTTTCAACCTATTAACATAAAGAAAATTTTCTAGATTTGGGAATTTAGATATCTCAATGGTGCCCTGTCCCAAAATGCCAAACCGACTCCCATCCCCAAAGGTGACTTTACCTTCCTTATGATCCTCAAGTTTGATAAAAGTGATTTGTTACCCGTTATACGTCGAGCGCAACAACTATCACAATACCATTGGAACGTATTCTGAGACTTTAAAGCAACATAAAAAATAAGAGCTTTAGTGTTACTTTCTTTCGCAACCCAAGCAAGAGTACAAAGTTGGGGCTTTGTCTTCCTTTTGCTCTTTCTGTTATTTTTACTAGCTTTTAATTTGAATGAGTTCCCATGAGGAGTTGATAGTCTTTAGCAATATTCATTAACCCTTTCGAGGTGTGAACAAGAAATTCAACCTTCTCTTTCAACCTATCCAGGTGGCTATAAAAGGGTGCGGGAGTACGAGAATGAGAATCCCTCTCAAGCTTGTAGTCAAAATCTCTCTGATGTCCCGTTCTTTTGCAATAGGTGCAAACATAGGGTTCAATAGATTTCATCTTATTAATTTGCGTTACAGGGCTCCCTTTTGGTGGATTGGGTTTAGGAGTGTTTTTTACATAAATAAACTTGACAATAGGCTCAAATTTTGACTTCGAAGATTCACCCGCCTCATAACCTATGACATTTCTCTCTTGATGGCCTCTCTCCTCAAACCTATATACCGGTTCAAGAAAAAAATTCCCCATTCTCTCGGAGTTTTCCTCAAGAGTGAATTTAACCTTATGAAAAGCCTCTAAATCTTTCTTGAGAGTGACAATATAATCTTCAAGCTTCTCACGAACTTCCAAAGAATCACGAATACCATTAGAAAGTCTTATTACATTGGATGTTAAGTCATCTCTCTTTTTTCCACCAAACTAAGTTTCTAAGATAAATAAACTTTATCTACCTCGAGTAGATAGTCAATTTTTTATTCCTCTTTTGAATTTTTATGGATTCAGTGTAAATCTCAAAATGGGCAGCTTGGAGATCACCTTCATTATCATCTTTATCACTAAAACTATCATCCTTTTAACTATCTTGGGAAGAATTATAACGAAATCATATACCTTCATGCAGACTATTGTCATCATTAGAATGATACACATTGGAATGACTGGCATGACTAGCAGCGAATGTAGCAAAGTGGCGTCTAGAAGGAGAGCTCTATCCTGAATCATCTGACTCAACATCACTGTCTCTTAGAGTGCCATTGTAAACATATTTATTTTTTCCTCATCTCTTAATATTAGGAGGACATTCAAACACTCTGTGACCGTGATCATCACACTCATAACATCGCTCAAAATCAGCTTTTTTAAAGTTATTATTTTTGTTTTTCTTTGTGATCATTGAAATTTTTTCCTGTCTTATTATATTTGTTTTTATCAAATTTATATTTATCATACATTAAATTTTATTTCTTGAAATTGAGAATTTTTTTAATTTTTATAGAAAATAAGTCCATAACATCGGGGTCAAGGTTAGACTCACCAGACTCAGACGTCTCCTCCTTCCTAGCTTTCAAGAAAATTATCCTGTCCTTCTTCTTTGGGAGTAGAGGAAACATGTCAAGCTCGTAGTTTTGAAGGTCACTAATAAGTTCTTCTAGTTTCAAGGTGTTGGTGGTTCCCAAATAATTTAAGACAGTGACTTTCGGGTTAAGCCTTTTGGGTAAGGACCTCAGGCTAATCTTCACAACTCGAGTTTCGGGAATCCTTTCACCCAAATTGAATGGAGAATTCATAATGTCAGGTAAACAAGCATAAAACTCATCAAATGTTTCATTCGTGTTCTTACGTATGGTTTCGAATTGGGTAGTTAGATTTTGGAGCTTTGAGGCTTTCACAACATTTATTCCTTCATGCGTAAGTAGGAGTGTGTCCCAAGGCTCTTTAGATATTTCACACATCATTATTAGGAGAAACTCATCTAATGAAATAGCTCTGAACAAAGTGTTGAGACCACATGAATTATAGTTACACAGTGTATGTTCATCCTTGATCAAACTCTCAATTAGTTTAGGAACCGTGCGCTCTTCTACAAGCATAGTGGGTGGAGTCCACCCTCTAACTACTGCTATCCATACTCTCTCATCTATAGACTTAAGAACAACTTTCATACGTGCCTTCCAATATGCGTAATTCGATTTATCAAACATGATTTACCTATTAAATGATTTAACAGAAAATTTTTCCTAAGTAACTTATGGATACAACCTCAGATACCAATTGAAAGACTGATTTTCTATTGTGGAATAATAAACCCCAGGTAAGACAAACAGTCGAAGCCTTCCTATTCATGAAATTCAAGTTATTAGCAATTTTAATATAGAATTACGTAATTACTAAGTTGACATGCAGGATTAGTTTGATAATAAATCACAAGAACAATCACACAAGATAACGATGTACAAGGAAAACCCAACTGGGAAAATCTGGGATGGCTAGGCCTAGAGAAAATTAACTATATAGAAGGATTTTACAAACGACTCAAATGACTTAAAATACTAGACTCCTCAAGACAATGCGGATGAAAGTCTTTTGCCTTCCTCTAAAATAATGCGCAATGCAGCGTCATCTTCACAGCAACTCCATGCCTCGGACTCCTTCAATAGCCTCTACCGTCACCCCCTTGTGTGCAATCCACCACAAGGAAGGGTATATGATAAAGTGCAAAGGTTTGACCTTGAAATATGATCAATAATATCAATCTTGTATTTGAATATATGGATTTTAGATCAAAGGTACAATATAAAGGCTTGAAAACATTTCTGGTGCAAAAGGTTGTTCTCTAATGGATGCCAAACCTAATTTTTTAGAGAATAGCCATTTTGAATATGTCAAAAGAATTTTCTAAAAAAATCGTGTCACTCGTTCGAACGAGAACAGGTTCGTTCAACGATATCTTTTTTAAACGAGAGCATAAGTCATTCAAACGACAAAGAAATTTCATTCGAACAATCTTCTAACGATCTTCCAATGATGGAAGAAACATAAAACCATGGGGACTCATTGGAATGTCATTTAAAGTGTGTTTGAAAGAAAATTACATCTCAAGAAAATCTCGTTCGAATGACTTTGCATCTTGCTGGAACGACCTAAAAATAAAATGTTTATTTTGAATCCTTTTTCAAATGGAAAAAAGCCTTAGAAAAAATATCCAATTACGATAGAGATAATTTTGATCATAAAACATTATATACCTTTCTATCTCGATAATTGTGAAGTACGTTCAAACACGGAAAAATCAGGTATAGTAGCTTGCTTCTCTCAATCCAGAGTCCTTAGTAAGACTTGTTTGACATTCCTATGACTTAAGTGTTTTAACCAACGGAATAAGCCAATACATACATAAAAATCAATTGGAAATTTTCCCTTACAAATACTCCTATGACGAAAAACAGAAGTTTATGTTAGCAGTAGCAGCCTAAAACCTATGAAAAATAGTTTAAGAACGAGGATTAAACCTAATGAGTCTACAAAGAGTAATAATGTAACTAAAGTTGGTCCATAATAATAATAATGCATCTTCCTCTCATAATAAGTGGATTTTAAGAACTTATCCAGCCCAGAAACCCTAAAATAAACATGTGGTTCTACTCCCAAACCCCAGTGAATCTCAGTATAAAAATGATTTCGTCATTCATTAAACATCTCTACTTTAAGAGTTTTAAGTTCACCTATTTTAATAATGAACCCTTACATTAAGAGTAATACTCTTACTATATCTTATTCTATTATCTTAATCGTCCAAAGTCATGATTATCAATACTTATATCTCTAATGTATCTGTCTTAAAAGTTCTCACGTCACAATTCGGCATACACACCCCTTGTATTTTATTACCACAATATTCCTGAGTCATAAACATGTGATTACGCGTTACTATTATCGGTAATTGTCTGATACAACCATCTCAAGGTACTGCTATACAAAATCACATAATCTAAAATATCCGTGAGTGTACACAACTCACATTAAATCATGTGGGTTGTGCACAAGATCGCAAATACATGTATGAAGGAATATCTTTACTTCCTCTGGGGATCACTCGTATGCACTAGTTATAGTTATAGGTCATACCCACCCTATAAACTTAAAGCCTTTGGCAAAGGATAATAACTACATATTCCCATCATATCTCTTGGCATCCATACATAAGGTTATGCGATAAAAAATCCCCCATCTATCCCCTTAAGGAACACGAGTACGTCAATGATAGGATCGAGGTAAAAGGGCCTATGTAAAGCTTGTCTTATTACCGAAAATACCACACCCATTCAATGTCATACTCACCCTGAAATCCCTCCTTGTACTTAACTTATGGCCACTCACACACCATGGTATATTTGCACATAAATCAAGTAAACAATCTTGATTGTCAAACAAACATGCATAAACCCTACTCATTTTGGTTACACATAATAAATACAAACCCAAATCAATAGGATTATATATAATGTCTCTATCATTTGTTAATACACATTTTAACTATATTGGTTATGCATAAAATTATCCCGAACTCCCAAGGCTCAAAAAATCTAGGCATAGTTTCACACTAACTTTCACAAGAATTAACTTATTATAATAACTATCCTACTCAATGGATCATAAAACCTTCTAAACTAATATGTGATCAACATAGTTATTAAACATTTATTATTCTCATGAAATATCCCAATACTCAGTCCTATACTCAAGGTCCTCAAAAAAGTATATATAACTCCTATCTGTTTACGGGTTCCTAAAAGGGTCTCATGTTCTAAATTAATAAACTGAAATTATTAAGAACACCCGAAATGAATAAAAGACGTGTTCAGACCAAACCTAATGCATTAGATCAAAACAATATTAAAATCATAGCCAGGGATTTTTCATAAACCATTACCCAACATCGTTACATGAAAACAAACTAACCTACTTACCAAGGTCGTGCACACGGGTCTACTTAATCATGCAAGCGGACATTGTAAATTTGAACTTTAAAATTTACGGGCTTCTTCTTCCCCAAACCCCAAGTTACGAACCCAGAAACCCTAGTTCATCATGGACAAGCCATCTGAGTTTCCTAACACTTCAATAACAACTTATTATGATATCTAAACCCTTATAGATCAAAACCTAACCTTTTAAGTTTATAAATTAATAATTTCATCCCAAATTTGATTCAATTATGAAATTAACATAAAAGTTTCTACGGCTTAGAAAATATGATTCAGATTTTCACTAATATAATCAGAGTACTCAATTCCATGCTCCAGTTCAAGGGATTTATCATTAAACTACTTAAGTTTATCAATAGTTTAAGGTTAAACTTGCAATTTAAACCAAATTATAAAAATTATGATTTATATGAGTAAAAATCAAAATTGCACAAATTTTAATCTATATCCTAATGACTATTACTATTACAACACAATCCCAATTAACTTCATAATCGATATAAACTTGCTTATGGACTGATTAGCAAATTAAAGTCCTAAAATCTCTAGATTTCTCGTCAACCTTGTGTTTCTCTTCTCTCAAGCTCTCTAGGGTTTCTCCAATGTCTAATATGTGTTTTTAGGTTTTTCCTAATGATCAAGCTTTCCATGAAATTAGTCTTCAGACCAACATAAGCCTCGACCCAATAATACCAAATACTACTCTAAATGGCCTCTAACTCCATCCAAGTCATATACCAACTCAATAGACTTAAATTCCACTATTTTAAGTCAAATACGGACATTTTAAACATTCCAAAAGTCAATACAACATTAAGAAAAAATTTAATACATTAATTATCTCCTTATTTTAATTTATAAATCGGTACGGGTCAATTAAGTTAAAAATTAATTATTAATTAATAATGTGTGACTTGGCATTATAAGTAAATACGTCAAGATATGTGGAACTCGATACCGAGGTAATAATATAAACAACAAAACCCTCGACACTTTGTCCCTGACCATTCCATAGTCTTCAATAATATTAGTCACTCAAAATATTTTAATAAATAAATTATCATGTATTATGTCAATTTCTATAGTGTTAATTCACATAACACACATACAACCACATATCATCATCATAATCATCCTTACCTTAATCCCATCACATGGGTTCGGCCACATGAATTCTCCTTTTCCATTCTAATCTATTATAAGTAATATTATCATTCAAATTTAATGCCATAAGATCTCTTGTAATAATTTCCTTCCACGATAGCTTAGGGCCGCCCCTTTCTCTTTTACCCTCTATTTTCAATAATCTTCCTCTTGTTATAAGTGCATCTATTGGTATACACCACACTTTCGTATGATCAATAGGTGGAACTTGGGCTTCTTTTCAGGTGAGCCAAGTATTTGATCCGTGGTGGAGTGTGCTAGGCCCAAGTGGTTAAGTTAGGGACGATATTGATGGCTAATTCTGGGACTAAGACCTAACAACAAATCATATTAGGAAGCATGTGAAATCAAAGGGCATTAGTTGAATGCACCGTGGGTAAAAAAATTTAATGTACCCACAATAGCATTCAAGTAATTCCCTAAAATTTTACTTGTTTCAGGTTGGGCTTTATAAATTACTTTGATACAAAATAGGACAGCGACGACAATTATAACTACCCGCATATTTTTCCATTGGGGTTTATGAAGTCCATATGCCAATATATGTCGGTCGTTATAACTAAACTACGATTCTGATCATATGACATAAATATTAGACATTTAGAAATTTTTCTAATAAGATATGAATTAAGATAATAAAAGAATAAATAATTCATCCACCATAATCAAATCCATCACAATATTAAAACACAACAATAATAAAACTCCAATAATGAAATGACATCAATATAATTACTAAATAAAAACCATAAATAGTTATAGAGTCTAAGGACTCACCAAATCCAAGTCACTGTATCATAGATAATATAATTGAAAGGAATTCTAAGTAAAGCATAAAATTAAACTCTAGCTGCAACCTTATTAATTCAAGAAACCATACAGCTTACAGCAACCTAACCCAAAATATTAGTTAATGGTAATGGGTCAGAGTGCACTACAAGAATATCATTTACGTTTTCCAAATAGGGTTACATGAACCCATACATAAGTGCGGGATAAAATAAATATCACAATAGAACATTTAATTAATGATAAGAAATAAAATAAATTAATTTTCCCATATTTTACTTTCGTATTAACTTAATTTTCTTTTAATTGGCAATTATCTCATTAGTACAGCACAATTACCAGACAGTCTCCAATATAACCCTTCACATACCATGGTACGTCACATGTACCATCATATTATCACTATCCACTACATGACTATAGCTAGACAATCCGAAATGTCACCTTTCACATACTGTAATGTGTTTCTAATACTAATTTCGTCACAATAGTCGTTTCACCTAGGTCCTGCACATACTATGGTAGCTAGCCAATCCAAGACATTACACATGCCATAAGGCAAATATAAAACTATAAATATAGCCCGTTAGCCTAGGTCCCGCACATATTATGGTAGATAGTCGACATAGATCCTGAACATACCATAACATCCACATAAATCCCGTCAAATAGTCGGCTAATATAGGTCTCACACATACAATACAACCATCCAATGCTACACCCCAAACATACAATGATGTCATCAATTTATCAATCTCTAATACCTATTATATCTAAGTCAGGAATCTTTAATCAACATCTCATCACAATTTACTATATTCTCATCAATTATCCCTTGCCCCAAAAAAACTCGATAATCACAAACCATCCATACTTAGTCATACACCTAAAGATAACAAAAACTACACGTACCTCCTAATCCCATAACTAAGAAATACCCAAAGCCACAAACATTCTCTAATCCCATACCTAAGAAAAAACCATATGAAAAAAGTAAAAAACTCTCAAATCCCATAATCTATATTATACATCTAAAATAATAGAAAGCGAGTTTAATGAGGATCATTTATTGCCACTCTAAAACTCATTTCAAACAATTTCTTAGAAACCTTTCCCTTCTCCCAATCTTTTCGATTTCTCAATAAAAAAAAAGTGTCTCTCTAGATTTCCTCTTTACGTTTCTTTTCCCATAATAATTTCTCTTATATTTGGGCAATACAT
Organism: Sambucus nigra; assembly: GCA_949130495.1. NCBI lineage: Eukaryota > Viridiplantae > Streptophyta > Magnoliopsida > Dipsacales > Adoxaceae > Sambucus > Sambucus nigra. The sequence goes on along the minus strand of OX422209.1, from coordinate 285,928,564 downwards.
GAATTTAGTGGTTCATGGATTATGAAATTCATGTATAGAATTTTAAAATAAGGTTCACGTATTTAGTCAAAACATGCATTTGGTTGGTTCATGTATTAGGATGTTCATGTATAGACGTCTAAATGAGGTATGTTTTGGTTAAAAAGTTAAATGATATTTGAGATAATAAAATATGCAGCTTTTATTTATGCAAGTTATTATATATTTTTGCCAATCAAAATTTATTGTTTGATTTATTGCAACTTTAAAATTCATTTCAATCAATTTCTTAGAAACCTCTCCCTTCTCCCAATCTTTTCGATTTCTCAAAAAAAAAGTGTCTTTCAAGATTGCCTCTTTACATTTCTTCTCCCATAATAATTTCTCTTATATTTGAGAAATACATAAATTTAATTGGTTCATGTATTATGAAATTCATGTATAGAAGTTTAAATGAAGGTTCATGTATTTAGTCAATATATGCATTTAGTTGGTTCATGTATTAGGATGTTCATGTATATACGTCTAAATGGGGTATGTTTTAGTTAAAAATTTAAATGATATTTGAGATAATATAATATGTAGGTTTTATTGATGCAAGTTATTATGAATATATTTTTGCCAATTAAAATTTATTGTTTGACTTAAATAATGGGTTTTGCTTCGTTCGTGTATTGTATAAGATATTAATTTGGAATTAATTGTATAAATTGATATTAAATATAACAGGAACACTAAAACACGGCATAAAACCAATTATGATTTAAACATGAATATTATTGATTGAACTGAACTAAATGAAAATAACATGATTTATCGTATTATGTTCGGGTCAAACTTATATCGATTTAGTCATGTTCGTGTGAGTTTTAAAATTACCACCCCGATATAACTACATTCTTGACTACATATATGTATCGAAATATGATAGAAAAGAAAACTATATGTGCCCGTGCATTGCGCGGGTTACATGCTAGTTGTATAACAATAACTGTATATAATATATTTATGAACACAAGCTTGCATACGTAACCCGGTAATCATAATGATACTGTCATTTTAAAATATACCAATTCTAATATTTGTTATACCTCTAATATGGTACTACTAGAGGAGTTAATGAGGTTTTAATACCTGCTAACCTTTTCTCTCTCATCTTAAACATTGTGTTCTTTGAAAAAAAAAAAGATAAACCAAAAGTCTTTTTAACGTTGTGTTCTTTAAAACCAAAAAAATAGATAAACCAAAAGTCTTTTGATTGAAATCAAAAAATAGATAAAACAAAAGTTTTCTTAAACATTGTATTCTTTGAAACCAAAAAAATAGATAAACCAAAAGCCTTTTGGAAATTAAAAAGATCTATCTCTCTAGATAGAGTTAATTTTTAACAATATAAACTTTTCACATGGAAACTTGCACTAACCATTGCATGTATTGAAAAAGATGACATTATTGAAATTTCAGATATTCCAGAATATACCCCGATAGCCAAGTCTTAGATGAGAACCTTCAATCAATATAAAAAATTGGGTGGGTATAAAGTTTACAAATAACAAAAAAAGTAGCATTTACAAAGATAAACTAATAGAGTTCTTGGGTGGGTATAAAATTTACAAAGACAAATTGTAGGATAAATTTTTACATATATGAAATATTTCTCTAAAAATAAAAATATAGTTTTACATATAGTTTTTAATTTTTCATTTTCCCCCATTCTTTTTAGTTAAAAGTAGAAATATTTCAAAACTAGATCCACTATAGGATAAATTTTACATATATCAAAGTATATGTTTTTTAAAGAAAAATATTTAAGTAGATGTTTTGTTAAGAGTTTAAAACAAATGTTTTTAAGATATTTGTCATTTTTCTACCTTTATCTTTGATTGTTATTTCTTTACAGAAGATATTATACTTAGAATGACTTTTCTACATTTGGTACAATAATGTTTGATTACTTAACTTTAAAATATTGAACAAAGTATGTATCATATTATTTTAGTTGCATATAAAGTTGCGGAAAATATGAATTTTTTTAGTTTATTTTAAGCATGGAATAGATAAAAAGATGGAGTATCAATATAATGGCTTTAAGATAAGTTATTGAATTTATGATATATACTAATTTTTAATTATGTTTATATTTGTTTATTGTACATCATCCGTGCATCGCACGGGTTGTATGCTAGTATTATATAAATCTCTAGGTCAAGGTCATATTTCTTTATTTTATATTTATTTATATCCATTTACATGTGAATTATATAAGTTTTAGAACCCAATTTACAAGTCCAATTTGACTAACAATCCCCTAAGGTTTCCACCCAAACTTCAAAATACCAATTAATTAAATAAATATTCATTTGATTAACTCAACATTCACCAAATCCATTTAAACTAAAACTTTTCTCATTTAATTTAAAATCCAACCTCCAGTATTATTTTAATTAATTAATTCAATTTCTCAAAATTATGGAGCATTAAAATAACAACAACAAAAGCAATAATAATAATAATAATAATAATAATAATAATAATAATAATAATAATAATAATAATAATAATAATAATAATAATAATAATAATAATAATAATAATAATAATAATAATAATAATAATAATATAAGTTGGGATCCTTTTCTCAGAGTTAAAAGATGTTAAAGGTCTTATTAACTTCATATCCACTAATCAAGTCCTATTTTTATTTTTATCTCTTTAAATAATAATGTTGTTGTTGATAATAATAATAATAATAATAATAATAATAATAATAATAATAATAATAATAATAATAATAATAATAATAATAATAATAATAATAATAATAATAATAATAATAATAATAATAACATATTATAAATATTAGTCCAATTTTTAGAGTTAAAAATGTTAGAGGTCTTATTAACTTCATCTAAATTGAAGTTAATATTACCTCGTATTTGGAGCAATGCCTTTTTTAACTTTTAAACTATTGAAAAACTAAAGTTTCTTATATACAAAACTATTAGTTGAAATCTATCAAAAAGGATTCATATTAAATATTATATTTTAATATAAAAATAATGTGTGAAAATTATTTAATAGTGATAAAAGTAATTATTTATTTAGTATGAAAGACAAGTAAAAATAAATATCTACTTTGTATATGTATCAAAAAGAAAATATTTACTGTGGTCATGTTAAAGATATACTAAAATTTTATGTTCATGAGAAAAAAAATAGTAAGTAATTGTTTTTAGATTTATATTGAATATTAATCATGTATGATAGTCTAAATTAATGAGTTTTAAAAATGTCAATTTGAAAAATATCATAATTCATATATCTTTAGGTTTAAAAAGAAAAAACAACCATTTGAGACCTAAAGTTTTTCCCTCCTAAGAGGGTATTTATTAATTTGACTCTTATATTCATATTAATATGACTAATATAATTAAACACTTATATATATATTATGTAGTTAAATAATTTTAAATAGAACTTGTATGTGAAGACACCTTAAAACATTAACAATTAATGATTTTGATAAGTGAAACAAATATATACACACACACATATACATACACACCCACAGGCACAGATAATTAGATTATAAACTAGGAAAGTAATTATTATTTACCAATGTTGTTCAATATTCAATAAAGGGGACACATAATAGTGTTTATATTAATGTTATGGCTTAAAGTATCATTTATATCCACTATTTAAAAATCATCAAAATATAAGGAACCATATATATGATAATTTTCTCCATTTTTATCAATAATACCATCATATCAGCATTGTTTTAATTAATCACACCCCTTTTATTTAATTTTTTGCATGATTAATCATTTACATCTTTGGAACCACATTTTTCAATACTACATCTATTATACATTTTTATATACATGTTACCTTTAATGTCCCATATATGTTTAAAGTAAGGGTCGGTGTTAAAAATGTAATTCCTTCATTGGTTATCTATAATTATTTAATCAGAAATAGTTTGATATTATCTGTCATTTATTTTTTTTTAAATACAACTTTTGAAAAGAAACGTAAGTATTTTTGTATTAAAAGATACAACATGAATATTTATTTCATAATCTCCATCTTAAAAAATCGATTTAATTTTTTTTTGTACTGTTGTCTTTTGCCCCTTGACAATAGTTGCAAATTACTAAAGCTCGTCCCCTCCCCCCCACCCCCACACACATACACACAACACACATACACATACAAGCACGACCCAAAAAATATCTTACATATTCATTTCATAGTTTATGGCTCTTTTATTTATTTTTCAAATGATAAAGTATTTGCCAATATATGTTAATTCATTATATTACAATTATAAACAATTCTTAAAATGTATTATCTCTTTAGGCATTGATCATTAATTTTATGCTTTTGAATTCTTGATTTTTTTTCCTAATTTTATAGATAGTGATCATATGGGCATTAGTTTGTCACACTTTATTTTTCTGGAAGCAATATTAATAAAATAAATAAATATTTTAATATAAATTTATTTTGAAATGGATAAATTATCAAATTATGACAAATAACTTACACACTTAATTTTAAACATGGGGAATTATTTTTTCAGATAAAATATCCAAATGATCATGCAACCCAGAATATAAAGTCAAATACCAACTAATCTTAATGTTGTACTTGTGGAAAATATTATTTGCCTTCATAGTCTAAATTCATTTATAATTATTAATTTTATTATTGTATCATTAATTTTTGCCTCTCTCTCTCTCTCTCTCTCTCTCTCTCTCTCTCTCTATATATATATATATATATATATATATATATATATATATATATATATATACAGAAAGTCTCCTGTAACGACTTTTTATGGTGCAAACCCCGGTACGTACCATTTCTTTTAAATCATAAAAAAATGAATTTTTTTATGAAACTTCATGGATATGATGTCTACAGTTAGAAGATCATCTCCAATTTTTTTATCAAAAAATTCAACAAAAAAACCGTTGAGATGAGGTGATTGTAAAAAAAATGGTATAAATATTCATTTTCAACCGTTGAAATGTTGGGTCAGCACCAACCACTTTATTGATTGAATTTTTTGATGAAACTTCATGGATATGATCTTCTCACTGTCGAGATCATATCCATGAAGTTTCATAAAAATATTCAATCAAAAAGTGGGTGAAATGATCGTCAACATTTTAACAGTCGAAAATTCATATATATATATATATATATATCATTTTTTTACATATCACCTCATCTCAACGGTTTTTTTATTGACTTTTTTGATGAAAAAAATTAGAGATGATCTTCTCACCGTGGAGATCGTATCCATTAAGTTTCATCAAAAATTTCATTTTTTTACTATTTTAAAAAAATGGTATGCACCGGGGTCTGCACCATAAGGATTCCTTACAGGAGAGGAGAGAGGAATCCTCTCGGGTGCCGCTGGCGCGGACCCATTACACCAAGGAATTAAAATTAGTTGGCTTATATTTTTATGTTTTATTAGGTCCATTAAAAAGTCTGGTCTTTTGGTCCACTTGTGATCCTCTCTCTCTCTCTCTCTCTCTCTCTCTATATATATATATATATATATATATATATATATATATATATATATATATATATATATATATATATATATATATATATCTTGAAATTCAATGCTTTAAGAGGACCTGCATGATTATGCCTTCTAAGAGGAAGGTTGGCACAACCATGGAGGTGTATACATGTTTATTAAGATCAAGTTTTCCACTAATTAGATTAGGGAACTATCCAACTCTCTTAAGATATTCAAGAATGATGTAATGAAGCATATCGCCTCTAAATGCGACTTTAGGATTAACGATGGAAATTTACTTAGCTACATTCTCACCTATAGGGGCATTGGTTAAAATCCCAACCATATCAAGGATTTATAAGAGATTAAGAGGCCAATCGCACTCAGCCAAGTACAAGTACTCACTAGAATGTATATAACATTAATTGGTCCATAGTTAGGCCTTCAAATAAGTTTCGATCATTTTTTATGGCATTGAATAATGACCATACAATGGTCTAGACGATAGCATGTGATGAAGCATCATAGCAAACCAAGAGGTACTTTTGCTCCCCCACCTCTGGGGTCAACGCCTATTATTGGTGATAAGATCTCTGTGTACTTAGACATTTCTTTGTAAGAAATAAGTGGAGAATTAGTCCGATTAGATAGAGGATAGAGGCAATCAATTTATTACGTTATCCAAACCCGCCAATATCCATGTACGAGATACGTGTCTATAGATAAGTTACCCATAGCTCTAATAATGTCATCCAAAAAAACTAAGGCATCATTTTGATGCTCACTCCGTAGTAGTCCTTACCTCCTTCCATTAGAAGGAGGTCTTGGTGAAGACCGACCACACCAAAGACTGACCAAGTGATCCTTGAAGTTAAATTAATTTAATTAGTCTATGATCCTCATGGGAGGAAATTATTAAGAGAGACATTAAGGATTAAAACTTGAATGAAAATATTGCTTATTATATATTAGAATGAAAAAGAAGAATCTATGTGACCAATCCCATGTGATGGAATTAAGGCAAGAATGATGATGATGACTCTATGAGCCTAGTACTACCATCGAAGGGAAAGTCATAGATGATTTCATTATAGAATTTTCAAGAAACCCATAAGAGGAATTCATTCATCTCATCCCCGTCTTGAGAGATTTTCCATGTAAACTTGGAGGATGTTTGTGGATGGATCATAGAATTATAAAGGAACAAGCATTGTTATTGTCTTCATCACTCCCCAAGGAGCCATAATCAAACAACCACTTTGACTAAGGTGTGATACCTCGTATTTCCTATGGAATTTATTATATTTTTAAATGATTATTAGTTGCATGATAATTAGTTATTGCTTATGACATTTGACATGTAATTTGTTATATTAACATGTTACATAGTTTAATTATGCGTTACTTGAATATATATGATTATAGTAATTGGATAACTCATATAAATTTATTCAGATAAATATTTAAGTGACTTGGTATTATGGGAAGCTATCGAACGGTCACGAGAATAAATTCCCGAGGTTTTCTAGTTTGAATTATTCCCTCGGCATTAAGTCCCACCAATCGTGAAGTAAGTTATAAGAATATCGTGTCACGAATAATTAATTAATAATTCAAATTTAATTAAAAAGTAACACATATGGTTTAATTAATAAATTTAATTAAAAAAATTAACTCGTTGAATATCTTAACTTTTTTGTGCATTCATAGGACATTTAGAAAGTCTGAATTACGTTAAAAATAGTGGAAATGTTATCCATTTGGTTAGTATATGTGTTAGGCCAAGTTTGAGACTATTTGGAGCTTATTTTGGACCTTTTATGTGTAGGTTAATGCAGGGACTTAGTCTAACCAATTTCACTAATATTATAATCTAATTAAACTAACCTAAAACTCATAAAAAACTTTGGATAAACCTTAATTGCTAATGAGGAAGAAGAAGGAACCCTAGCTCTTGTGATTTGGATGTTTGAAGGGTTAATTTCTATAATCACCTTTGAGGCAAGTTTACTTTATATGAAAATGCCACGAGACTTGTGTTATAGCGATAATAATGTTTTAAAATTAATAAATAAGTTTATATCATTTGACTTACTTCATAAATTTCATAATTATTTTAATTAAATTAAGAACCCTAGTTATTTAATTGATATACACATGAAATTGGTTGTTTGAATGAACAAATTTATATAAAAAAACTTGTAATCTGTTATTAAAAACAATATATCTACATTGTGCATGTTTTAATCTTCAAAAGCCCTAAGTTTATTATATAAATTGTTCTGATATCATTGGTTAATTGAACCAATCCACATAAAGAATATGAAGTTAGGTTAGTTGGGTAATTTATGAAATTGAACTTTTAACTTTGTTAGAATCCCTTTTAATTCATATAGAAACTTGTTATGATCATCAATATAATTAATATATGTTTGGAGGATGGTTTAGTTTTATTGTGTAGAGGCTTTAGGTTGATTGAGTTATGTTACATCCGGCAAAGCCGAATATTGGGGAAGTACTCAACACACTGGGCCCATCGGATCGATCAAGACGGCGAATTAATTCGACCTGGGGGTGGATCAATCTGTGCCTATAGGCTTGTCCTGGTATGGGAATTTTTGGAACTTTAAGGTTGGGTTATGAATTTGTTTTATCTAAAGGTAATTTAAGATAATTTAATATTAATATACAATAGTAGGTTTGGGAGACGATACCTATTTTAGAAACCTTAGGGTTTGGGTTAACTTGATATCGCCGATTAATGTTAAATGATTGTGTAAATCATGAATAAACAAATTATTTTTAAAAACCATTAATTAGAGCATGTTGTTGATTTATATGAACTATGTGAACATACAATGGGTGTATGTGTGCTCCTGGGTAACCTACAAGTGGAGATTTAATGGGGTGCGTATGACGTGACCGCACATGGTATCCCGCTGAACACATAGGTTTTACCTAGATATTGTGACACCCCGCCTATTAAAATAATGGGTGCCCAGTCCCCCACTAAAAAAAAGTAAGAGTATCATATGTATTATTCTTAACATCATTGTCGAATTTCAATTAATTACTAACCACCTATTAGTGTAACCAGTTGTGCAAATTTTACTCTTGAAATTACCCTACCAATTAAAACAATTCAACATAATCCCATACTCTAAACAATATAATCAATCACCTCGGCCAAGAAATCGAAATGTGAATTAAATAAAACCAATTACCGAATAAATCAACGATTACTAAAAATTCAAATCAATCATCTGAACTGAAATAAATAAAATCGTAACAAATAAATCTGATAGAAAAGGGCAACATGCCTAAAAATATCTTAAGAGGGAACCTAATCTAGATAGAAATAAATGAAGTGGCTACTCTAAATTCTTCAAGCCTCCACATCAACTGCAGCTACGTATCTCTGGAAAGAACCATCATCCTTCGTGTCCCTATGGCTGGACACCTAAAAGTTTTTGAAAAATTATTTGATATGGGTCAAAGCCCAAAACCTTTTAAAAATATTTGCAAATAATTAAAATACATTAATAAATATGCAGCACAACCGTCCATATTTAAGTCGGTATCGCACTGACATGAGATACTTCAAACCTCTCAACTATAGTGCACCTAACGTATGAATTTTAAATCTTAGTTATCCTACCCAGCCTAACTAAACTCCATATAACCATAGGTCCACACATTGCCATGTGTTAAGCGTATTTTGTACAATTAGCTTTCACATCCGCTTAATAATTATAATTCTCAATTATAACTAAATCAGTTCAGTTTAAATAACTTTAACTAGTTATTAATTCGATATTCACAATTTATTATCACATAATTAATTTTCAATAACTTTCACCAGTCATCAAATCATTATTCACACTTAATATCTTAAGTCCATATATAATTTGCTTCACATATATCACGTATTTTATATATCACTAATAGTACACATATATATCACTCACTATATATGTATAGCCTCAATCCCCAAAGAATTACCTCACGGATGCAAAATCACTAGCATGCTATCAAGCTCCAGAGAGTCCATCACAACTTGGGCAACCGGGTCAGAATCTCACCGCCGAACTCAAAAATAAAAACGAATACCGGAGGTGGTCACGGCCTTAAGTCCGTGCGATATAACCATACCACATTATTCCACGGGTCTCCAACCATATACCGCGTGGGCTTGCACAAACCTATGACCCTAGGGAACGGTGCCATCTCTGTTGAGATTTACCAGAATGACCTCCCACAACGTGCAATCTACACTCATAGCATATCTGTTAGGACGGGTATGTATCACACAATATCATACATACAGATATATCACATACATATACTGTCTCTAAACCCGTATATATATTTAATCAATAACACGGCTAACCATGCCTATCACTCATAGGACTAGCTTAGTCAATCCCCACTCTCATTATTAAATAATCCCTTATATAGTATTCTGAACACGTGATCATTCTCAACCAGCCCGTGTTCCCTTTTTATCGAATTTCCATCCCAAATTCATTAATAAATTCACCGAGTACTATTCATCCCAAACACTTTAAACTTAACCCCGAATGTAACCCAATCACCTCAAGGTATTTTATAATAATCTAAAGTCATTTTCAGAAGTCCAAACTCTTTTACGGACATCCCAAACCAAACTGAAATTTCCCGATTATCAAAACTCATTAAAATAAATAAACTGGGCAACCTTGGGAAGCCGACAGGTTCGGCTTGGGGAGCGAACCGGTTCACTCCTCCTGTCAAGCCCAAAACAACATAGTTTCGTTTGTTATGAAATCTGCCCATTATTTTTCACCTAATTTAATCCCAATCAGCCTTTCAATCATCCTTTTACACTACCCAGTCAATATATTTCATAAGGGAACATCTTTTGTATATATTTCATAACCAAAAATCATTTAAACCCCAAGTATTAAATCATAAATAATTCAATTATTCCATACTTTTAATTTTCAATGACTAACACCTCAAGATAACATACTTTCGATTCAAGAACATAACTACTATGATCAATCCTAATAATCTTTATCAATATCCTACTTTTATCATGTGGGATTCATTCAACAATCTCGTATACAAATTCATACCATTTTTTGTGGAATCAATTTCTCAAAAACCCCATTTACATGCGAATCCCCACCAAAAAATCAATTTTTCATAACACCTACTATTATATGAATTGAAACTACTACATATATGATTAAGGAAGATAATTACGTGCCTTAAAATTATTCTCATAGTCTGAATCTTCCTCTTGTGTGATGAATTAAAGCAAGGAGTCCCTCAAATTTCTCCCAATTTGGCCTCCTCTAGAGCTCTCTCTTGATTTCCCCTTCTTTTTATTCTTTTTCTTATATTTTAGGGTTTTAGAATAACAAGGTGGCTGCCTCTCAACAGTAATCCTATCATTTCATAATCCTAATACGGAAAATAGATCAATATACTAATATAAATGAGTCAAATACCCTTAAGTGAGTCATGACTAGTCTAAAAAGCCGTCGGTACCCGATTAGAATCCTCGGGTACCTAATTTTGACTATTTCGACCCATTTTGGATCATTTGTGCACTCAAAATCACCATTCAAGTCACTTATCATCAATTTTATACTTTATTCCCAACACAACCCCACATGCGCGTCCCGAATAAGATTTGGTCGATCCGTCGCTTTTACCCACTTACGCATAATATAAAATAATATAATTTCATTTTCTTATCATCTAGATAGCAATAAATGATGCAGCTACTCCAAATTCTGCTATCCCTAAAAAGAATAATCATCCTTCGCAACCCTTTTGTTGGACACCTAAAAGTTTTTGGAAAATAATTTCATACAGGTCAGACCCAAAACTTTTTTAAAACATTTGCAAGTAATTAAAATGCATTAATAAATATGCAACACAACCATCCATATTTAAGTCGGTGCTATATACTCACACGATATACTCCTCACCTCTCAAGTATAGTGCACATCTAACGTATGTATTTCAAATATCCTACCCAGCCGAACTAGACTCCGTATAACCCTAGGTCGACACACTACCCTGTGTTACGCATATTTTGTACAACTAGCTTTCACATCCGCTTAATAATTATAATTCTCAATTATAATTAAATCAATTCATTTCAAATAACTTTCACTAGTTATTAATTCGATATTCACAAGTTAATATCACATAATTCGTTCCCAATAACTTTCACTAGTTATCAAATCATTATTGGCACTTAATGTCTTAAGTCTGTATATAATTTGCTTCACATATATCTATGTATTTTCCATATCACGACAAGTAAACATATATATCACTCATTATATATGTAGAGCCGCTATCCCCAGAGCATTACGTTACGAATGCAAAATCACTAGCATGTTATCAAGCTCCAGGAGTCCACCACAACCATGGTAATTGGGTCGGAATCTCACTACCGAACCCAAAAAATAAAAATGAATACCGGAGTCGGCCATGGCCTTAAATCTGTGGGATATATGTAATAAACCATATTTTTTAGGAATTAAGTAAAATTTAAATTACACGTGTGACCTAATTTAATGGAATTTAAATATTATGGGTTGATTAAATTATTAATCAGAGAGAAATGATTAATGTTTATTGAATAAAATTACTAAGTGAATAATAATTACATATTTGAGGTCATAACGAGTGATAATGATAGTGACAGTATGGTATCTCAACCAGATGTCGTGTGTGGACTAAATGAGGTAGAAATAGGAAATAAATTATGAGTAACTCGGATGATGATTTTGAGGTTACGATTGAGTCCGAAATGGTTGAAAGAATCAAAATAGTATACCCGGGTGTGTAATTTGCGTCCCGTGATAGTTTTAGACCAAACTGACACCCCGAGAGGGAATTTTTGTCATTTTATAGTCGAGGGTTAGGGGAATTTTGAAATTTTAAGGATTATATATAGTTTTGGTGATGTGAGGTTTCGGTAAAAAGTTTATAAAATCATTAGAGGCTAGTAGAGAGGAGAGGAAGAGTCTTTTGAGCGCTTAGAAGAGAATTTGTGGAGAAAGCATCCTCATTCTTAAAACACAACCAAAGTTAGATGGTGGATCAGAAGCATCATCAAAAGAATCAAATCAGACTTCTTTTATAAGAGGAAAGTATTTATCTTGTAAAACTTTTATGAGTTATAATACCCATGTAGAATAGGAACTTTGAATTAAGAACAATTGATGCTACCTTGTAAATTGATGAGTAAAATTATAATTGGGAATAGGATTTTATGTAGAATAAATCCAATTACATAGAGAAAACAACATTCAGGAGTTTTGGGATTTGAATCATGGATTAAATCTAGGTTTTGGGTGAATTTATGTGAAGAACACAAGACTGTAGGATTAATGATTATGGGATGTTAAATTTGATTATAGGATGAAATTATATGGATATTATTCATGAGTTGCGTTAGAAATCATCCCTACATGGTTATTTAATGTTTAGATATCATAATTGAGGGTTTGAGATTGCGGTATGAAAGTTTAAGGAATTTAATAACATGAAAATTCGTAACAGCAAAAGGAATAAGAAGACCCCTGACACTTTTCGAATCGATTCAGCCTAAAGGCAAATCGATTCGATTTTCCCAGAATTGAAATTTTTTCATTTTAGGCCCAAAAATTATGGAGAAATAGTGAGAAGACTTTTGGGATAATTTTAAATTCCAGAGAGGAATATAAAACCGATCAGTAGGCCTATAAGAGAGATTAGAATTATGCAAGACTCAGACGAGTAAATAATTTGGGGAAATTAACAAAATATACGTAATTGGTAAATGAAGGAAATTTGAGGAGGGCTACGTAGAGATGAGTGAACTTACATTTATGACCAGTAGGATACGAGGGAAATAACTTTGGATTTTAGAATGGGTAATTAGGAATAGTAGAGTAGTGAACGATACTCGAAATTCCACGAATTGGAAGTAATGGTACATCAAATATACGAGTGATATATACTACGTACGAGTTGATAAAATTAATTTGTGTGTATACCTATTGAATAATATATAAATATGTTATATTAATACCTATAGATATGATCTTATTCTGTGTGTGAACATACCTACGCTGCCTCCTATCAGAAGGTTTACGCGCAGGGGGTGATCCCACCTTGACGATTCCAATGAGGTCTTGATTTGTGCACCAGAAAATGAAGCTTAGGGCGGTCCACTATGTGTCGTGTATTAGTAGGATTGGCATGTCGTTGGGGTATGTTAGGTATGTACGTATCCCAAAGGCTTCGAATCATGTTCACCTCCATTGTTGTGTTGATTAATTTTGGGTTCGAGGAGACTTACTGAACCAATAGTCCTTTCTTTAGTATGAGAGTTACATGGACTTGATAACAGAGTATGCCAGCATCGCGATAGTTATGTATATATTATCTATGTGATGAATATATACCGGGATTCTATATATACTTATGTGAGACAGTAGAATCGATAAACCATGTATATCTAAAATACTTAAAGTAGTGAAACTTAAATAATTGACTCAATAATAAAATGGGAATAAATTATTTATTATTGAGACCGTATTAACATATTATATGAGAGAACTAGACTACTGAGAGTATTCAAATACCTTATCTAGTTGAGAAGGGAATACTAGTCAGGAAGAATACGTTAGGCGTGCACATTAGTTGAGAGGTGAGAATCTCAAGTAAGTGTACGTGGATAGTACATGTATAATAAATAACTAAATCAAATTTTGATTTAAATACTTGATAAATATTTTCAAAATGTTTTAATTGGGATCTAACCCGTGTCAAAAATATTTTCAAAACCTTTTAGGTGTCCAGCCACAGGGACGCCCAGCTTAGAGATCTTATCCAGTGACACGTAGCTGTAGCAGTGTGAAGGCTTGCAAGAGATTTTCTTTAGATGCTTCAGCTCTTTCATTATAGATAGGAGGTTCCTTAGCAATTCATTTGGGCATATTGCCTTCGGACTATTTCTTTATTTCATTTATGCATCAGACTATATTTCGTTTCACTTTTACTTATTATGGTTCAATTGTGTACTTAGAGCACCAATGGTTTATTTGGTCCCCTTTATTTTATATATCTATCTTGTGATGATTCAGACTATATTTATGTGTGAATGGTTTAGTAAATTTATTTCCTCATATGTTTATGATAAAAGATAAATTTTGACACCGACTTAATTTAGTGTAGGTGATTAGTAATTAAAAAGTTTTCAACAGTGATGCAAAGAATGAGACCATTCATGATTTTTGTTTAATTTATTAATGGACTGATCACCCAGGATTAGAATAGGCGAGGTGTCACAGATGGTATCAGAGCATTAGATTCTAGTGTCCACGGGATCTGTACGTCTTACTAAGATGTTAGCGTAGCGTTATTTAACATAGAGCCCTATTATTAAGACTGTTGCATTCATGATCACGCATTTCAGATTCGTCCTTCTGATTTTATAATTGTATTGACTATGAACTCACTCATACCATTCGAATCTATTTTTAGATGCCACCTAGGAGACGAGGAGCAGCGGGAGCAGCTGATCAAAATAATGCGGAGGAGGCTCAACCAGAGCCACAAGTATCATAGCCACCATCACCATAGGGGACAGTGATAGCTGTTGAGGTGGCGGCAATAGCGACACAGGCAGTGAATACAACTATGACTACCATGGCTCAGCATTTTCCTTCGGTCCAGCTAGGGGTGTTCACGGGTCGGTTCGGGTCGGTTTTGGACCATAGTTCAAACCGAACCGATCGGTTCGGTTTTGGAAAAGGCCAGACCGAAACCGAACCGACTATGAAAAAACCCGTCGGTTTCGGTTCACGTCGGTTTCGGTTCGGTTTCGGGTAGGTTTTCGACGGTTTCATATTTGGGCCGGTTTTTTTAAGGGCGGTTTTCGGTTTGGGTCGGTTTTTAAAGGTGGGTAATGGTTTTTGGATATAAAAATATAAGTTATTTAGTTTTTTTTTAATATATATATTGGTTCGGGTCGGTTCGGTTTGAGTCGGTTTTTCCCACGTATAAACCGACAACCGAACCGACATGGTCAGTTTTTTATATCCGTAAACCGTAGGCCGAACCGGGCTAAAACAAATCGGCGGTTTCGGTTCGGTTCGGGCCGGTTCGGTTCGGTTTTCGGGTCGGGCGGTTTTTTTGAACACCCCTAGGTCCAACAACCACCACAGTGAGTGGTACTAGGGATTCAAGCACACCCAAGACCAACCGAGTGATAGCGATTTAGGGAGGCTTTCCAAAAGGGCCACATGCCAGAATTTAAGGGTAGTTCTGATGTGATTGCGGCATGTCAATGGAAAATTGATATTCAGCCCCACTTGCAGATGGTTGAATGTAGTGAGGTGAAGAAACAAATTCTTACTACTTTCAGGTTGGTTGGAGCAGCGTTGCAGTGGTGGGATTCAGTTACCACTATTCCAGAGAGGGTACTATGACTATTGTTGATTTCTGGATGCGATTTTACCACAAATATTTTCCACCAGCTGTAGAGATCGAGATGAGGAATAAGTCTAGTGAGGTGACTCAGGGTGATCGTTTTGTTGTCGATTATGAGGAAGATTTCACTCGTTTGGAAATTTTCGTACCAGACGACGTGAACAACAAAGAAAGGAAGAAGATTGGGTTTATGGATGGTTTGGCTTTGAGGATCCGCCAACACTTAATTGGTAATTGATTAGGCATAAATTCTTCCGAATTTATTCCCTTAATTTAGTAGCTTTTAGCACCTTGAATAATGTAATTTGTATTGATTTATCTCATTTATATACAATTAACGATTCCCACATAGTGCCTCGAGTTTTATGCCTTTTTCATGCTTTTTACAGGTATTTAATGCAAGTGAAGAGAAGAGGAATCCAAGGCCCAGAAGTCAACAAATGAAGGAAAGTCAAGTGGCAAAGTAGTCATATCACATCTAGAGTTCGGAATAGGGACCAGTATGAAAAATAAAGAGCTCGCATCTACAAGCGCGTAGGAAGAAATTACAGCGATCCAAAGATGAGAGAAAATCAAAAGAAGGGAAAAGAATTTAAAATCTGGAGCGGACTGGTTAAGACAAGCAGCGAACCGGTTCGGAAAGAAAGCAAGTCTCTGAATGAATTTCACCATCGGACTGGACCGATTATAGATAAAAACTAACCGATCCGGTAAGAATAAAGTTCTTGAATGAAATTGGCTATCGGGCCGATCCGGGTGCACAAGAAGCTGAACTAGTCCGATGTCTTGAAAGTTCCTGAATAAAATTGGCTAACGGACCGATTCGATTTTAGAAAAAAATTAACTATCCCGATTCTTTGAAGATTCCTGCATAAGATCTGATTCCGCACTGAAAACTGAACGAAGAAGTTCTACCGGACCGGTTCGATTGAGATTTCCCAGAATTTTCGTTTATCATTAAGTGTTTTACTTGGTTCAAACTCTTGTAAATTTTGAAGTGTATTTATCTTAGCATATTGTCAGACATTAGGGGTTCGAATTTTATTAGTTTTTAGAGGGCTCTTGTTGAGAAGAACCCTACTTTTGAAGTTTTGCAATTAATTCAATATTCAAAATTTATTTCCAGATTTCTCCATTGCAAGTGACATTTTATTTTTTCTTTCAATTTCTTTATTAGTTAGTTAGAGTAATTCGTAGTTCTTAGTTTTTAATTCTTAATTCCAAAATTTTCTTCTCAATTTTCCAAAATAGTTATGAATTCCTGCACTTCTGAATTGTGTTTTCATTTAATTTAATCATATTTGGCTAAGTTTTTAAGGGTTGGGATGCATGAACCCAACCCGATGTAATTTACCCATGTAAAAAATAGGGTTTGAATTGAATTTTAAGTGACTCGTGTTGTCTAGTACACTCAACCGTTGTAGACCTTTTAATCTCGCTTGCCTAGGTAACCGGGGAGTTTAAGAGTGCGACGACCGTGTTAGTTATTCATCACCGCTTTATTTTTACCTTTGATTCTGTATGATGCGGACTCTTATCCTCATATTAATAATGCTTAGGATTACTAAAGACTGGGTTCAATTAAATTTTTAATTCAAAATCTAGCATTCTATACAGTAAATGTACTAGGGTTTGGGCGATTATAACCCGACCTATCTTTCTTTACTCATAGTTAAAACGTTCAGTAGATTTTAATCATAGTTAATTCATTCAGTAGATTTGATCCTTTGCACTTAGTTTAATCAGTAGTTAAATTTGCATTCGCATTTAGTTAGTAAAGTTCCTATTCATCGAAATCACCTTTTCCATTATTTTCGAGAGTCAATTTTAGGGTTAGTCAGTTATTCTGTGTCATTATGATTCTTTGGCCTAGTTCCCTGTGGGGACGATCCCTAGTTAGTGGGTTTATTACTAACGCGGCAGCCTTTCGCTTGAGCCTATATCAACACGCACACTAGATACACATTTGTGGTCGCGTCAAGTTTGTGGAGTCGTTGCCGAGGAATTAGGTGGACTTTAGGTTAGTTGATTCAATCCCAAACTTGATTCCAAAATTTAAAACTAAAAAAAATTCAAAAAAATCTAAAAGAAAATCCAAACAAATCCAGAAAATAAAAACTCAAAAAGAAATCATCTTTTAAAAGGCCTTTCATGCAAAATCAAGAACAAACTCCTCAGAATACTCCAACAAGAATTCATGAAAATTCCATGGTTGAGTATAATTTCGAAATCCCCTATACTCGTGTTCCACAATTCTGGGCTCCACCTCCTACCCCTCCAAACTCCATCACCAGTCACACTCTGTGCAGATGTGTTAGATGTTCTTAAGCAAGTGGAGTTGAATTTTCCATTCCTTGATGCCATCCAGTAAATTCCCGCCTATGACAAGGTCATTAAAGATATTTTGACTATGAAGAGATGGATAAAGGTGAAGAAGAATGTCTTCCTAGCACAGAATGTGAGCTCTGTTCTACTTAATGACCTTCCACACAAGTTTAAAGATCCGGGTGCACCCCCGATCTCATGTGTTATTAGAGAACGTCGAATAGAGAGAGCCTTGTTGGACTTAGGTGCGAGTGTTAATATACTTCCCTACTCCATTTATAGACAACTTGAGTTGGGTGACCTTAAGCCCACACGAATCACTCTCCAATTAGCAGATCGCACAGTGAAGGTGCCTCGAGGGATTATTGAGGACGTGATAGTCCGAGTGGACAGTTTCTACTTCCCGGTAGACTTTGTTATTTGGGACACGAAGCCCTTCATCCATTCTAGCAACCATGTTCCCATCATTCTAGGCCTCCCATTCTTAGCTACTGCTAATGCCTTAATCAATACACGAATTGGGAAATGCAACTCAATTTTGGGAACATGAACCTCGAGACAAACATATTCAATGTTGCTAACCAAATGGGTGACGAAGATGAAATCCATACGGTCAACCTCATAGAGGAAGTAGTAGAAGACAACATAGATAGAACCATGGGTGGGGATGCATTAGAGGCATGCCTAGTAAGAGGTGAGGAAAGTGAGATCCCATACACCGAGTATGAATGATAAGTAGAAGAGTTGAAAGCCATATTAAATGAGGGAGCGTCGTTAGAGGAGTTGAGAGATGTTAATTGAGTTGAGAGATGTTAATTGGGTTTCTAGATTCAAGGAATTACCCCTGAGGGAGTCATTCTTGACACCTTCCGAAGAGAAATTTCCTACCCTCGAATTGAAGAAACTACCCTCTAATGTGAAATATGCTTTTCCAGGGGAGGATGAGACATTTCCTGTTGTTGTCTACTCTAGCCTAGATAAGAGCAAGAGGGTGAGTTGCTGAAAATTTTGAAGAATCATAGAGGTGCTTTTGTTTGGTTTATAGCGAATTTGAAGGGTATAAGTCCCCTTATTTGTACCCACAAAATCCACCTCGAGGAGGACGTGAAGCCCTCAAGGGAAATGCAAAGGCGACTAAACCCAACCATGAAAGAAGTCGTTAGAGCGGAAATCATAATGCTGCTAGATGCTGGCATTATCTACCCTATCTCAGATAGAGAATGGGTGAGCCCAATTCAAGTCATCTCGAAGAAGTCGAGAATGACAGTGGTCAAAAATGCTAAGGGTGAATTAATTCATCAACGCACCACCACCAAGTGGCATGTATGCATTGATTACCGAAAACTTAATGTCGGTATGAGAAAATATCACTTCCCCTTACCTTTCATCGACCAAATGCTTGAACGCGTAGTGGGCTACCCATATTATTGCTTCCTTGAGGATTATTCCGGATATAACCAAATTGAGGTCAATATACTTGATCAAGAGAAGACAACTTTTACATGTCCATTTGGTATGTTTTCCTACAAACATGTGACTTTTGGATTATGTAATGCGCTTGTAACTTTTCAAAGGTGCATGTTACGTCTCTTTAGCGACATGGTAGAAAGAGGACTTGAGGTTTTCATGGACGATTTCAGCATTTTTGTCCCCTCGTTTGACCAATGTTTAGCGAATCTTGAAAAGGTTTTATCCCGGTATGTGGAGAAGAACTTAGTCCTCAATTGGGAAAAATGCTACTTCATGGTTACCGAGGGCATAGTTCTAGGCCATATAGTTTCATCTAAGGGAATAGAAGTTTACCGAGCAAAAATAGATGTGATAGCCGATCTTCCCTCGCCTAAATCATTTAAATATGTGCGCTCCTTCTTGGGCCATGCAGGTTTTTATAGACCATTTTTTAAGAATTTTAGTGTCGTCGCTATACCCTTGAGTAACCTCCTTATGAAGGATGCACCCTTTGAGTGGAATGATGCATGTCAAGAGGCTTTTGATAAATTAAAAGGCATGATGATTTTCGCTCCAATCATGCAAGCCCCGGATTGGTCTCTTCAATTCGAGCTTATGTGTGATGCTAGTGATTATACGATTGGGGATATTTTGGGGTAAAGAAAAAACAAGAAAGCTCATGTCATCTATTACACTAGTCGAACGTTAACCGGACCACAACTTAACTATTCCACCACGGAAAAAAAATTGCTAACGGTTGTTTTTGCTTTGGACAAATTCCGCTCATACCTTGTTAGGTCGCCTATCACTTATTTTACTAACCACTCAACCCTAAAATATCTTCTTACTAAGAAGGATGCTAAATCGTGACTCATAAGGTGGATCCTACTCCTATAAGAGTTCAATATATCTATAAAAGATAAGAAAGGGGTAGAAAACATCGTTACCGACCATTTATCGAGGCTCTCGTCCGACATACCTATCCGATACCCAATACGAGTATCTTTCGGATGAGCAGCTCTTTGCTACTTCTTCTCTACCTTGGTCTGAGGATATCGTTAACTATCTTATCACGGGATCCATTCCTCCTGAATGGACACCACAAGAGAAGAATAAATTCCTCACTTGGTCCCGCATGTTCTTCTATGACGATCCGTTTTAATTCAAATATGTACCAAATGAGGATGAGGATGACGATCCATTCTATAACGATCCATTTTAACTCATCCGAAGATGTGTACCAGATGAGGAAATTCAAAATGTGATCCGGTTTTGTCATACGAAAGCTTGTGAAGGGCACTTCTCCAAGAATAAGACGGCAGCTAAAATTTTGCAAAGCGGCCTCTATTGGTCCACAATCTTCGGGGATGTGAACGTCTATTGCAAATCTTGCGATAGATGCCAAAGGTTAGAAGATATTACTCGTCGTGACATGATGCCTCTAACCCCTATACTCATCATTGAGTTATTTGATTTCTAGGGTATCAACTTAATGAGACCATTCCCTCCCTCCTTCGGCTTCTTATGCATCCTAGTCGTGGTTGATTACGTATCCAAATGGGTGAGGCAATAGCTACCCAGACGAATGACAACAAGGTGGTGATTAAGTTCCTACAAGAACACATACTTTCTCGCTTCGACGCTCTGAACGCGATTATAAGTGATAACGGCACACACTTTTGCAATAATCCGTTTGAAAAGTTAATGAGAAACTATGGGGTCGTCAACAAGTTTAGGACGACCTATCACCCTCAAATAAGAGGGCAAGTCGAGTTAGCAAATCGTGAAATCAAAACAATCCTATAAAAGACCGTTGATCCTAGTCGAAAAGATTGGTCACTTTGTTTAAACGATGCGCTATGGGCTTACCGTACTGTCTACAAGAACCCCCTCGGGATGTCCCCGTTTCGTTTTGTCTATGGCAAGCCTTTCCATCTCCCCGTGGATCTAGAGAACAAAGCGTATTAGACCATCAAGAGGTTGAATTACAATCTTGATAAAGCCAGTAAAGCTCACAAGCTTCAATTGAATGAGTTGGAAGATATGCGTAATGACGTATATGAGAATGCTAAAATTTCAAAATAACGAATGAAACTCGTGCATTATAAGATAATTCGTCGAAAAGAGTTTCATCAGGGACAAAAAGTGATTCTCTATAGCTCTCAATTACACTTATTTCCCGATAAGTTGCGTTCTAGGTGGACGGGCCCATTTGTTGTTCGAGAAGTGTTCCCTCATGGTGTTGTGGAATTAGAAGATTCGAAAGGGGGAACTACTTTCAAAGTGAATGGACAACGCCTCAAGCCGTATTATGACGAGTTCATCAAAGAAGCCGACACCATTTGGTTATTGGACCCCATTTATGGGGATTGATTGAGCAATACAAGAAGGTCGTCGCACCCCCGACACGTATGGGGTGATTCTTGTGTATATGAGATGTGCGTAGGTTAGGTAAGTAGAGTCCGTAGGTATAAGTCACATAGGATAGGTGGAGAGATCACGTGTTGAGAGCAATCTTAGGGTTTTGGAACAAGTGTTGAGCGACGGCAGGTTGATTGTGTGTAGGTATAGTGGTGAGAGCTCCCAGAGATTGAGAGAGGTGAGTTATTCCAGTCATAGGGGACACTGTTAAAATTTGGGAATCAGACCGATCTGCCCCTGGATACCGAACCGGTTCATTTTTTAGAATAATTAAAATAAAAAACGACCAGACCGGTCCGGTCCAGGGCAACTCAGATCGATTCGGCTGCTGGTTTTCTTCGACCATTCCTAAGGTGCCCCCTTCCCCAATCCATTTTCTTCCCTCCCAACACGTTTTCCCCCCACCTTTTCCCTCCCAAATTCACCCCCTTCCCTCCAACACTCTTCCCTCCAAAACCAACCCTTCCCTCCACCATACCCACCTATAAATACACCTTCACCCTGTAATACCCCGTATTTTAGTGATATTTATTTATGGGATTAATTGAATTAAATGTGTATTAATTGAGAATTAATCCGGATAAAATACTATCGAGATGTGAGTTGGTATTTGATTATAATGCGTATATATGGCAATATATGAATATTGATAATATTAAAATTGTCGCGAGATAGAAATACGGCAATTTGGAAATTTTGTTGGGACGCGTGTGACAGTCGCGCCAGGAACATTATTTAATTAAAAAGTGAATTTTATTTTTATCAACCGTATGGTCATTTTGAGTGCGCCAACGTGTTCGGAAGGGTCAAAATAGTCAGAAAACACTAGCCGGGGGTTTAGTTTGGGTCCCGGGGCATTTTTAGGCCATACCAGCAACTTAAAAGGGTAGTTTGGTAATTTTGGAATTTGGGGATTTATGACCAACGAATTTTGGGAGTTTAAAATAGGAAATTTCAGAACCCACTAACCCATTACCAGCAATTAACTGAGTTGAGGGCAATGGGAGTTTTAGGAGAGGTCAGGAGAAGTCCCCAAAAAGAGAAACACAATGATCGAGTGTAAAAACCGAGCGTCCGTGTAATACGCTAGTCGTTGTTATCGGCTTCCAACCTCAATATAAAAAATACCTAAACTTTTAACTACACTTTTATGGAGTATAGTAGTAAGTCTGGGTATCGAATCCACAGGGAATGTTTTATAGAATTTAATTGATTTATTACTTATAAAATAAAAGTGAAAAAGATGATGATGGTTGACAAGGGGAAATAAGTTGGAACAAATTTATAAAACTAATTAAAATGAATGAGGAAATAGGTTGGAATACAATCCCCCAATCCCTAGTAATTACCCATTAGAATACTAGAATTGTAAATTATAAATTTGAATGAATCCAGTCTTTATAGATCCTAAGCATTACATATATGAGGTTCAAGCCCGCATCATATGAAATCAAAGATAAATATAAAGCGGTGCTAAATAATTACACGCACATCATATTCTTAAATATCCCAAGTACCTAGGGCAAGAGAGATTAAAAGGTCTAGGATGATTGTGAACTTATCTTACACGATTCTTTCAAATTTAAATTTAAATTCTATTTCCTACGTAGATAAATTACATCGGGATGGGTTCATGCATCCCAACCCTTAAAAATTAGCTAAACATGATGAAAACAAAAGAAAACTCTAACAAACATTGTTAACAATTTGCAAAACAATTGAGAATTGAATGGAAAAATAAAATAGAGAATAGAAATTGATACTTGTATTTAGCAAGAGGAGAAAGAGATGAATTTGAATCCAGCAAAACTTCTTCTTCAAACTTACAACTAGGGTTTATGAAAACTTCTACCAAAGAAAACTACAATCTAACTTTCTCTCTCTAATCCTACTCCTACCCTCTAGAATTTGACTCCCTCTCTCTAGAATTCAACTCCCTTTTGAAAATGAGGTAGGGCTTGGTCTTTTATAGCACCAAGTTGCACGAATTTGGCATCAAATTTCGCTTGTGGCACAAGTTTTCCAAGAGTTGCACTGCATTAAATGCATAATTAATGACAGAAATTCGCACATCCAGACTCTTCATTATCGCGCAACTTCAAAACATCGTAACTTCTTCACCGTAGCTCGGATTGAGGTGCCGTTTTTCTAGTATTCTTGTAATTTAGAGCTCTTAAACTTTATAGTTGGCCCCATTTCTGGACTAAGGATCAAAAATTACGAAAATGCCCTTCAACTCTCCATTTCTTGGTTTCTTTCACTATTCTGAGTTCTCCTTCGCACTAACTTACATGAAATACCTGTAAAACACATGAGGAATACACAAAACACGAAATACTTGCCAAAAAGGATAGTAGCATAAATAAGAGACAAATCCAAGCTAATTACACTGCACGGGATCATAAAAATACCGAAATTAAGGGGATAAATACGAAGAATATGTGCCTAATCACACCCCCTAACTTAGAACTTTGCGCGTCCCGAGCAATGTAAATGAAATTAGTTTAAAGTTCAACTGTTGAAAATTATTTTATTGGGATAGAATACCTTTTTCGCGGGAAAGCGATTGCATTTAGCGTATGCAACAAGCCTTTAAACCCCTAGGTTACCCTAGTAGGACGAGTTTTGTCTCGTGAGGGTTTGCAGTGAATTTACCCACAAAATTATTTATTGACTCAAATAAATATCAAAATACTTAAAAATTGTACAATTTAAACTTTTCGAAAAATAATCACCATAAATTCATATTCAAATGTCTCAAACCATAGTGTGTGTGTGCGAAGCCAAAAATTAAACCTCAAATTTCCACTGATTGAGCATTACGTTACTTTCCGAAAATTCGTTTTGATTCAAATTCTTATGGATGCACTCACAAACGAATCACTCGGATTGTGGTTATTTTCTCTCGGTATGCATGATATAAAGAGTAAATATAATGGACACAAATTCATGCATACAAAATTGAAAAGAAGGAAATTTATGGTGAAAAGATCTCATCATCGGAATACAGTTATTTGGAAATGGGAACATCACCTCTAATTCACACCATTTAATCTCTCATATTATCTTTTCATGTCTTAGCTCTCCACGCGGTAACCAATTTCGCCATTCGGACTCGGTTAGGACTTTTTGGGTTAAAAAGTGTAAAGGGTAAAAATGGGAATGGATGGAATGTTCGGAATTGGAAAATGTCCTTATGACGTCCATTAGTGCTTTTTCGGGCATTTGCTCATTTTTCTCTTTCTTTTTTTTTTGCTATTTTCATTTTTTTTTCTTTTCTTTCTATTTTTGTTGAGCATATCTATTTTTTTTTCTTTCCCCTTTTTGTTGCACTTTTCGGACTTAATGAATATTCCATTTTCGCAATTCCAGGCTATTTGGTTTTTCGGGTTATCAAACGAAAGGAAAATATTTTATTAGGCTCAAAGTGGGTTGCAAAGGGATAATTTTGTTTTTCACAACTTTTTATGGCTAATATTTTTGGGTAACAAACGATGGCCTACTTCATTGTCCAAATTGCTAATCACATTACCATATGCATCTCGAGATTAATTAAGTTTAGAGATATATTTAGCACGAATTTCGAGACAACATCTCACACATTTCCCATAACCGATCAAAATAAAGGATTGAGATCATCAACGAATTATTAAAACGCTGAAAAGAACTTTGAGTTAATCATAAACTCGGATTGATTTAAAAACTCATAAAAAATTGAAAGGCTCGAAATCTCACCGGGTTGGACTAATCTCCACACATATTCGTAAAGTCGTCAATTTTCTTTCAATTTCCATCTTTGGTCAATTTTTGCTTAGTGCATTATGATTGTTAACAATTTGAGACTTCAAACAGAATAAAGGTGATATTTTTGAACAAATTAAATTCCAATTTTTATTTATTTTGAACAAAAATATTTTTGGCTTTTTCTAAATTTTTCATTTCATTTTTTTTCTAAAAAAACACACTTGGAAAGAACATGTGATCGAATCAATGAATCTAAACAATAAATGGGAAGAATATCCCACACCCCCTAACTTAAATGTTGCATTGTCCTCAATGCGAATCAAGAACACAACATAAAGAGAGGAAAAGAAAGATATTACCCAAATGGAGCGATCCCTGATGAGTGCAAGTCCATTGAATCTACAAAACATGTTAGAACCAAGCATACAAAAAAATAACAATACTCTAACTCTCAAAACTAGACTATAATAAAAGAGAAAAAGAAAAAGAAAAAAAAAACTAACTATTTACAACCTAACATTTGGAACGGCTAATAAATCATACACTAAAAGTCGAAAAATTTGAGGGTCCACCCAAAATACAATTTGACTTTGAGGGATTAATGGTGTTCCCTCACTAGGATGCATGCCTCCCGAAAAATAAGAATTCCGTTTGAAAAACGGAAGGCATGTGAAAATTTTAAAAAATGCACCATCACCAATTAAAAAATTTAGGGGGATAATGAGGGATTTGAGTGTACAGGGGGACAAGTACCATTGGGATCCAAGAAAAATAGAATCACTTCCCAAAGATTTTTCAAGTAGTATGGGAAGCGGAGAATACAAACTAAAAGAGTCCATCTTGGAAAACAATTCAAGTATAGAGTCCTTGTCCTCAAAATCTTCTCCCTCAAAATTTTCAATTGGATCTGGTGGAGTGACACGTCTAAGTGTATGGCCCATAATATGAAGCATCTCAAAATAACATTCCCATACAAGAAGCGAATCAACATCCTCAAGACATTCATCCAGTTCTTGCGATGGATTTAATGGTTCGATAATAGTGGGGACACAAGGAGAGAAATGATCCTCAACCCCAGTAGATTTTGCAATATTTATAATAGGTTGAGATTCAAAAGAACTTGGATCACTCTCAATGATTTCATTCTCAAAAGTATTAGGTGAAGCGCAAGTCTCGACCTTTTCTAAGTTGTCCAAATAATCATTCAACTCCTTGAAAGTTGCTATAATTTTCGACTCGAGAACAGCACGGTCATCAGATTGCTTTTTTATATCAAGCAAGAGTTCTTCCAAAGTAGGCTTCCTTGGTTCTAGAACCTCTAATTCCTCATTTGGTTGAAAACTTACTTCATCTTCAAAACTATCGGAAAAAAAATCCTCATTGGGTTCAAATAATGCATCTAACTCTTGCTCCCAATAACGATTTTTTTCGCGATATTCTTTTTCAAGTCTTTCTTCTTCAAGCAATTGATTTTGATAAATTTGGAGTTTCTCAGCACTAGTCTTGTATTTAATATAATCATCTTTAGTGATATTGATCCAATGGTCATAAGTCTTGAGTGCCTCCTCCTCCTCACTATTAGCATAACAATTAAAGCCACCAAAAGAGTTAAAATAAGACATTTCAAAGTGGGCAATTCAAAAACGTGACACACATTTTTCTTTTGTTATTTATTTATTATTATTATTATTTTTTTTTTTTTTTACGAAGCAGTAAGTCAATTATAATCTATAACAAACACACCCCGGCAACGGCGCCATTTTGATCGTGTGGAAAACTGAGCGTCCGTGTAATACACTAGTCGTTGTTATCGGCTTCCAACCTCAATAAAAAAAAACCTAAACTTTTAACTACACTTTTATGGAGTATAGTAGTAAGTCTGGGTATCGAATCCACAGGGAATGTTTTATAGAATTTAATTGATTTATTACTTCTAAAATAAAAGTGAAAAAGATGATGATGGTTGACAAGGGGAAATAAGTTGGAACAAATTTATAAAACTAATTAAAATGAATGAGGAAATAGGTTGGAATACAATCCCCCAATCCCTAGTAATTACCCATTAGAATACTAGAATTGTAAATTATAAATTTGAATGAATCCAGTCTTTATAGATCCTAAGCATTACATATATGAGGTTCAAGCCCGCATCATATGAAATCAAAGATAAATATAAAGCGGTGCTAAATAATTACACGCACATCATATTCTTAAATATCCCAAGTACCTAGGGCAAAAGAGATTAAAAGATCTAGGTGTGACACCCCGCCTAATTAAACCTTGGGTGATCAAGCCTTATTTTAATATAAACAGGTTTCTTTAATGGTTCATTCTTAGCATCACTGTCGAACGCCTTTTAAAAAAAAATTTACTAACCACCTAAGTGAAATTAAAACGGGTGCCAAATTTTAACTTTCTTAAACAACCAATAATCCAAACCATACATTACCAAAACTAGATATGAATACGCAGCATGTAAAAGAAATCTGAAAGCAGTTAAAGTCTTGCCGTAAACCACGGCCCAAAACGACAACTACAAATCCATAACTAGAATAAACTGTAATAGAAAAGGTGGAACGACATGTTCCAACTAGGAATAATAAAACTGAGATCCTACACTAGAACTGAAAAGAAAGAAGCGTCTAAACAATCCCTGCAACCTCCACACTGGCTGCAGCTCCCAAATCTCTGACATGAAATCAAGCTGGGTGTCCTTGTGGCTGGGCACCTAAAAGGTTTTTAAAATCTTACATAGCAAGAGTTAGTACTCAAAACATTTGAAAATATTTTGCAAGCGGTTATCACAATTAAGTTATTGATTACACATATTAAGGTTTCGCACACTCCCTTGAACCTCCTCACCTCTCTTACATAGTATGTAACTATCGAGGAAACTTAGTCTACCTAGTTATACTGCCCATAACTGTAGTTAACTCATTTACCATTCGTTACCTTTTTCTTGTAACAATTTCAATATACTATAAATTATTACCAGGATATTTACTTATCATAACATTGTCTACTATTCTCAATTTGTAGATTAAGCACATATAACATTTTATCTCACAATAATGTATATAATATTAGTTACCACTAATATATCCTTATTACACACAAAGGACCCTTGGCTCGGAATAATTCATCGACTCCAAGTGAAAGTTGGTTCGGAATGGTTCATCGACCCCAACTATATACAAATATAAATATATACACATATTCTGGTTCGGGACTCTTTCATCGCGACACCAGTCCAAAGTTTGGTTCGGCATTTAACATCGACCCCAAATTTAATATAACTTTATGTTAGTTCGGAATGTCACATCGACCCTAACATAATTAATTTAGGTAGTGTTCTCTTCACCCAATATCATTTATATAAATTCAGTAGGTACGCACCCGACCTAATAAATCATACCCGTACGTAATATATTTATCTTATATTCTCCGTACTTATTAATTACAATATAACTCACTATTGTATTTATTCGAGTATTCGCGTGACTCTAAGGGCCCTAGTTACCCCTCCCTTAAGTAAATTTTAACCTACTGGTATTTTCTTTCCGGAATGTAGTCTCACTCTAACCGAAATTTAATTAGCCATCTCAACTCACGGCGAAGTCAATCGTTCTTTAGTCATTCCATTTCTCCAACATTACTACTCAATCATAAGTGGAGGAACCCTATGGTACACCTACTGGTAATTTTCAAGTCTCCTTATAGGAAAAATATCATTTCTAAGGTTCCCATTAAGTAACGGCAATTAAAGAAATTTATTCACGAATTCTCTATAGTTCAGACAGGGTCGATCGATCGAAGGAAGATGATCGATCGATCGACTGCTTCGATCGATCGATACTCCAGGGTAGATCGATCGATCAAGCAGTGACAGACCCAGTTCATCTTCTTCCTACGGGTTTCACCATTTTTACATCTCTAACTTTCATGATAGGCCATCAAATTCACAACCAACAATTTCTAATCATTTCTACATGTCCTGGGATGATTACTAACGATTTAAAACATCAAAATCATTATAAATCTTAGCTAAATTCACTGAAAATCTCTATAATATTCAAGAACCCTAAAACTGCATTCTTTATATTTTTCATCAAAGTTCCAGATTTTCATACGAATTTCTCATCAAGTTTTCTATGATATAAACATACTTGGTAATTCAAAAACGTCCTACATGCAAATCCTAATCAATCATGGATTTTTATCAATTGTTTGTTCCCAAGAATATCATAAAAATCATGTTCTTCCTCAAACTTAAACATGGGTATTATAACTCAATTATTTTGCAAATAACCACTTGCCTTAAGGTCTGTAGGGTCTGAATTCGTGGTTGTTGATGATGATTGATGATGTTGGTGTCTCAATCCTTCTTCCCAACAATCTTATGGTGAAATCTTCCTAAGATGATCCCTCCTTCCTTATTGCCTAAGGAATTTGCCTCTCTCTCTCTCTCTCTCTAATGGCTATGGTGTAACTCTAATTGTCTAACCCTAGCCACCCCTCTTATAATCAGATTTAGGGTTACAAAAATTCGTAGGTCTTCTTTCCCTTAATTGTAAAGAGACCAAAATGCCCCCGAATGGTCCCGGTTTAGCCCGAAAATGACCCGGCACTCAACTAGTACCCCCGGGTACACTATTTTGACTAATTCGACCCTTTCGGAATCAACCGTGGACTCTAAATTATCATTTGAGTCTCGTAAATATTTTTCTACTCTCATCCTTAAATTTTCAAGCTACATCCGGTACGTCCTCATAGTCACTAGATCGTACGTATTAACATTGAAAATTTATTTTCATCTTAATAAATTTTCTATAACACATATTCATCTTTATTAACAAAATATCTATTTAAATTACTCTACTCACGTAATTTAAATCAAACATATTTAATCACATTAAATTACTCTACTCACGTAATTTAATTAAAGCGTATTTAATCTCATTAAATGACTCTACTTACGTATTTTAAAATTAAGCAGAATTACGGGGTGTTACATACTTCCCCCCTTACAAAAGGAATTTCGTCCTTGAAATTAGGAAAAATACCTGCTATGAATAATTCTGGATATTGTTCTCGCATATCCTCTTCCCGTTCCCAAGTGGACTCATCCATATTGTGATGTCCCCACTGTACTCGCACTAAGGGTACCACCTTGGATCTTAGTTTGCGCTCACTATAATCCAGGATAGTCACGGGTCTTTCTTCATACGAGATATCTGGCTGCAAATCGATCTCCTCCAGTGGAATGTGCCAGAAGGCTCTCTCGCTCCTCTTGTATTTCTGCAGCGACGCTATATGGAACACATCGTGTATTCGCTGAAGATGCTCAGGGAGTCCCAATCGGTAAGCTATCGGTCCCACTCTCTCAATGATAGGAAACGGCCCTACATACCTTGGCGCTAACTTCCCCTTTTTGCCAAACCTCGTAACCCCTTTCATAGGAGATACTCGAATCAATACCTGGTCTCCCACATCTAATTCCACATGTCTCCTGCCGGTGTCAGCATAACTCTTCTGCCTATCCTGGGCTATTCGAATACATCCTCGAATCAACTCTATTTTGGAGGAAGTCTCCTGTATCATCTCTGGCCCTAAAAGCCTGTTATCCCCCACTTCTAACCAACAAGCGGGTGAACGACAAGGCCTCCCGTAAAGCGCCTCGAATGGAGCCATGCCAATAGTGAATTGGTAAGAGTTGTTATACGCAAACTCCACCAAAGGAAGATATGGCTCCCAATTTCCCCCAAAATCTAGAATACACATTCTCAGCATGTCCTCTAGCATCTGGTTTACTCTCTCCGTCTGGCCGTCCGTCTGTGGGTGATATGCCGTACTCAACCGTAAGTCGGTGCCCATGGCCTCCTGAAAACTCTGCCAAAAGTGCGACACGAATATCTTTTCTCGGTCCGATACGATATTAATAGGAACTCCGTGCAGCTTAACAATCTCTGAAATAAAAAGCTGCGCGTACCGCATAGTATCATAATCCGTACGAACCGGTAAGAAATGTGCGACTTTAGTCAAACGATCCACTATCACCCAAATGGAATCATGGCCCTTCTGCGAGGTTGGTAACCCGGTGATAAAATCCATAGAGATACTCTCCCACTTCCACACGGGAATCTCTAGTGGTTGTAGCATTCCTGAAGGCCTCTGATGGTCAACTTTTATGAGTTGGCATGTAACACACTTCGAGACAAATTCTGCAATATCTCGTTTCATACCTGACCACCAATATACTCGTCGCATATCCTGATACATTTTATCCCCACCTGGATGTACTGAGAATTTTGACCCGTGTGACTCTGTCATAACGGCCTGCCTCAAATCATCATCTTCGGGTACTACCAGCCTACCGTTTAAACGTAGTCCACCCTCTGAACTGATGGAGTAGAACTCTGCCCCCTTGGCCAGTAACTACCGTACTTTATCCTGACAAAATGGGTCTTCTGCTTGTGCCCTCACTATCCTCATAACGTTCTCGGAAGTGATAGCTAGAACTGCCATACATGCTCTTGCCATATCATCCTCGTGTCGGAGCTCACTCCATTTTGCCTTCCAAACTTCAGCTAACTCTCCGATAGGTCTTCTGCTTAACGCATCTGCCACCACGTTAGCCTTACCAGGATGATAATGTATATCAAATTGGTAGTCCTTCACGAATTCAAGCCACCTTCTCTGCCTCATGTTCAGGTCCTTCTGAGTGAACAGATATTGCAATGACTTATGATCCGTGAATAGCGTAAACTGCTCGCCCAGAAGATAGTGTCTCCAAATCCTCAAAGCAAAAACAACCGCTGCCAACTCGAGGTCATGGGTGGGGTAGTTCTTCTCATGTGGCTTAAGCTTTCGTGACGCATAAGCTATAGCCTTCTCCTCCTGCTGTAACACACCCCCAAGTCCTTGTAAGGACGCATCAGTATAGACTCGGTATTCCACTCCGCTCTTAGGCAAGGTAAGAACGGGGGCTGATGTCAACTTGTCTTTCAATTCATCAAAAGCTAACTGGAAACAATCACTCCATACGAAGGGGATTCCCTTCCGAGTTAGATTTGTCAATGGTCCGGCAATTTTTGAGAATCCCTTGATGAAGCGACGATAATAACCAGCCAAACCCAAGAAACTGCGAATTTCTTTCGGTGTCGTGGGCTGTCCCCACTCCCTCACCGCCGATACCTTACTTGGGTCAACTGCAATGCCCCTGCTAGATACGACGTGGCCTCGGAACTGAACCTCCCGGAGCCAAAATCCGCACTTCCCAAATTTGGCGTATAACTGATGGTTCCGCAATGTCTGTAGGACCAATCGAAGTGCTCTGCGTGCTCCTCCTCCGTACGGGAGTAAATCAGAATGTCGTCTATGAACACAATTACAAACTGATCCAAAAACTCCCTGAATACCCTATTCATGAGATCCATGAATACCGTCGGTGCATTAGTTAGCCCAAAAGGCATCACTCTGAACTCATATGACCCGTACCGCGACAGGAAAGCGGTCTTAGGTACATCCTCTTCACGAATGCGCAATTGGTGGTAACCCGATCTCAAATCGATCTTTGAGAAGTATGCAGCCCCTCTCAATTGATCAAACAAGTCGTCAATCCTTGGTAACGGATATTTATTACGTATCGTTACTTTGTTCAGCTCTCTGTAATCTACACACAAACGAAGTGAACCATCCCTTTTCTTCACAAACAGTACTGGCGCACCCCATGGCGATGTACTCCGTCGAATAAAACCCTGTCCTAACAGTTGCTGGATTTGCTCTCTCAGTTCCCGCATTTCTGAAGGAGCCATGCGATATGGTGCTTTGGCAATCGGTCTCGTCCCCGGTGTTAGATCAATTACGAACTCTATCTCTCTGCTAGGTGGTAACCCTGGTATCTCCTGAAAGACATCCTCAAAATCCCTCACAACTGGGATTGAGTCTAGAGAAATTACCACCCCATGTGAGGTCTCCTCCTCAATATAATATAAGTGAGTTCGTGATCCTCCCTCGGGAAGTAGCATAGCCATAAGGAATATCTCCTGCCCCAGGATAGAGAACACGATGGTCCTCTCATAACAATCTACCATTGCCCTATTATGTGGCAACCAATCCATGCCTAGGATGACGTCATATCCCTCCATATCCAGCACTAGAAGGTCCGCCGCTAGACTCAATCTCCCGACCATAATGTCCACACCCTTACAAATCGAGTGTATGAGAGACCCACTACCCATCGGTGACTCCACACACATAAGATGAGTGTCTGCTGTCGCTAATAGGCCGGCTGCCCGTGCAAATCTAGTGGAAATAAAGGAATGCGTTGCCCCTATGTCAAACAAAATATTCCCCTCAAGCCCATGAATAGGAAACATACCCGCAACTGCCGGCGGTGCTGGTGGTGCCGGCTGAAATGGAATGTCACGAATGTTGAACACACGCCCGTACTGTATCTGTCCTGGCTGTGGGGCCTATACTGCTGCTGGGGCTAATGGTGCCTGTTGCCCCTGTTGGGCACCCTGCTGTTGTGCCCGGTCTTGCTGTGGACAATTTCTGCTCTTGTGACCCTGCTGACCACAAGTGAAGCACTGTCCCTGGAACTGTCTTTGTCCTTGGCCCTATTGGCCCTGACGTTGGCCCTGTCTCCCTTGGCCTTGTTGTCCCCCATTTTGATGACCCTGGCCCTGTCGACCCTGAGGGACTGGTTGCTGAGGACCCTGCTGGCCCTGTCGGTCGAAGCGATACTTCCCGTGCTTAAACTTCTTGGCAGGGTTCCCCTGTCTGGAATCCTGTCCCAACTGACCTGTTTCCTGCTGCTGTGTTGTGCTGTTGCCACTACCTCCATCTACCTTGCCCGGTTGGCTAGGTTCACCCCTCTTACTTCCCTTAGTATGAAAACGGTGATCCTGACAGTGTAGTAGAGCGGCATTGACGACATCTGTGTAGGTTACCAATGCCGGATTACCAATTAAGTGCTGTCTGATTCTCCAGGTTAGGCCCTCCATAAATTTGGACTTCTTCCTCTCCTCATTGCTCACCTCGTTTGGCACAAAATTAGCCAAGCGGGTAAACTCCTCCTCGTAGTCTGCAACCGAGCGATCACCCTGGACCACTTCGCTGAACTTCTTTCTCATCTCCGACTCTACTGCTGGAGGGAAATACTTGCGGTCAAACCGCACCCAAAACTCAGAAATAGTCAAAGTATCTCTCTCCTCGATGGTGGTAACTGACTCCCACCATTGTAGGGCTGCTCCTGACAGACGGAAAGTGGCTAGCATCTGTTCCTGCACTCCGGTGCACTCTAGCATGCGCAAGTGGCGCTGGATATTCTTCTTCCAGTTGCACGCTTCCACTACATCAGTACTGCCCTGAAACTCGGGTGGGTGCCCCTTCTGAAACGTCTCCCTGACTCGTTGCCAAGTAGATGGTCCTGCCGGAACTTGCACTACCGGTGCCACAGGGGGTGGCACTTGGGGCAGAGGGAAGTGGGCTTCCATTGCCCTCATCGCTGTCTCAACTGCCTGAGCCACTATCACTGCGACCTGAGTAGTGGAGATTAGCTCGGGTGGGGGTATTGGTACCCGTGGCTCCTGATGAGCCTCCCTCACCTCCTCTCTAGCTTCAGCCCTCTCTGCTCTCATTCTCCTTGGCGGCATCTGAAATAAGATTTAAATTGTATAAGTACACAGTTTATACAAAATTTAAGAGCAGAAGTACGATATCGCAACAGTGGAAATTTAGTCAACAATCCTAATAGTAGGGCTCTAATACAAACAAACGTAACGCTGAATCGTAGTAAGCCGTACAGATCCTATGGACACTAGAACCTGATGCTCTGATACCATCTGTGACACCCCGCCTAATTAAACCTTGGGTGATCAAGCCTTATTTTAATATAAACAGGTTTCTTTAATGGTTCATTCTTAGCATCACTGTCGAACGCCTTTTAAAAAAAATTACTAACCACCTAAGTGAAATTAAAATGGGTGCCAAATTTTAACTTTCTTAAACAACCAATAATCCAAACCATACATTACCAAAACTAGATATGAATACGCAGCATGTGAAAGAAATCTGAAAGCAGTTAAAGTCTTGCCGTAAACCACGGCCCAAAAAGACAACTACAAATCCATAACTAGAATAAACTGTAATAGAAAAGGTGGAACGACATGTTCCAACTAGGAATAATAAAACTGAGATCCTGCACTAGAACTGAAAAGAAAGAAGCGTCTAAACAATCCCTGCAACCTCCACACTGGCTGCAGCTCCCAAATCTCTGACATGAAATCAAGCTGGGTGTCCTTGTGGCTGGGCACCTAAAAGGTTTTTAAAATTTTACATAGCAAGAGTTAGTACTCAAAACATTTGAAAATATTTTGCAAGCGGTTATCACAATTAAGTTATTGATTACACATATTAAGGTTTCGCACACTCCCTTGAACCTCCTCACCTCTCTTACATAGTATGTAACTATCGAGGAAACTTAGTCTACCTAGTTATACTGCCCATAACTGTAGTTAACTCATTTACCATTCGTTACCTTTTTCTTGTAACAATTTCAATATACTATAAATTATTACCAGGATATTTACTTATCATAACATTGTCTACTATTCTCAATTTGTAGATTAAGCACATATAACATTTTATCTCACAATAATGTATATAATATTAGTTACCACTAATATATCCTTATTACACACAAAGGACCCTTGGCTCGGAATAATTCATCGACTCCAAGTGAAAGTTGGTTCGGAATGGTTCATCGACCCCAACTATATACAAATATAAATATATACACATATTCTGGTTCGGGACTCTTTCATCGCGACACCAGTCCAAAGTTTGGTTCGGCATTTAACATCGACCCCAAATTTAATATAACTTTATGTTAGTTCGGAATGTCACATCGACCCTAACATAATTAATTTAGGTAGTGTTCTCTTCACCCAATATCATTTATATAAATTCAGTAGGTACGCACCCGACCTAATAAATCATACCCGTACGTAATATATTTATCTTATATTCTCCGTACTTATTAATTACAATATAACTCACTATTGTATTTATTCGAGTATTCGCGTGACTCTAAGGGCCCTAGTTACCCCTCCCTTAAGTAAATTTTAACCTACTGGTATTTTCTTTCCGGAATGTAGTCTCACTCTAACCGAAATTTAATTAGCCATCTCAACTCACGGCGAAGTCAATCGTTCTTTAGTCATTCCATTTCTCCAACATTACTACTCAATCATAAGTGGAGGAACCCTATGGTACACCTACTGGTAATTTTCAAGTCTCCTTATAGGAAAAATATCATTTCTAAGGTTCCCATTAAGTAACGGCAATTAAAGAAATTTATTCACGAATTCTCTATAGTTCAGACAGGGTCGATCGATCGAAGGAAGATGATCGATCGATCGACTGCTTCGATCGATCGATACTCCAGGGTAGATCGATCGATCAAGCAGTGACAGACCCAGTTCATCTTCTTCCTACGGGTTTCACCATTTTTACATCTCTAACTTTCATGATAGGCCATCAAATTCACAACCAACAATTTCTAATCATTTCTACATGTCCTGGGATGATTACTAACGATTTAAAACATCAAAATCATTATAAATCTTAGCTAAATTCACTGAAAATCTCTATAATATTCAAGAACCCTAAAACTGCATTCTTTATATTTTTCATCAAAGTTCCAGATTTTCATACGAATTTCTCATCAAGTTTTCTATGATATAAACATACTTGGTAATTCAAAAACGTCCTACATGCAAATCCTAATCAATCATGGATTTTTATCAATTGTTTGTTCCCAAGAATATCATAAAAATCATGTTCTTCCTCAAACTTAAACATGGGTATTATAACTCAATTATTTTGCAAATAACCACTTGCCTTAAGGTCTGTAGGGTCTGAATTCGTGGTTGTTGATGATGATTGATGATGTTGGTGTCTCAATCCTTCTTCCCAACAATCTTATGGTGAAATCTTCCTAAGATGATCCCTCCTTCCTTATTGCCTAAGGAATTTGCCTCTCTCTCTCTCTCTCTCTCTAATGGCTATGGTGTAACTCTAATTGTCTAACCCTAGCCACCCCTCTTATAATCAGATTTAGGGTTACAAAAATTCGTAGGTCTTCTTTCCCTTAATTGTAAAGAGACCAAAATGCCCCCGAATGGTCCCGGTTTAGCCCGAAAATGACCCGGCACTCAACTAGTACCCCGGGTACACTATTTTGACTAATTCGACCCTTTCGGAATCAACCGTGGACTCTAAATTATCATTTGAGTCTCGTAAATATTTTTCTACTCTCATCCTTAAATTGTCAAGCTACATCCGGTACGTCCGCATAGTCACTAGATCGTACGTATTAACATTGAAAATTTATTTTCATCTTAATAAATTTTCTATAACACATATTCATATTTATTAACAAAATATCTATTTAAATTACTCTACTCACGTAATTTAAATCAAACATATTTAATCACATTAAATTACTCTACTCACGTAATTTAATTAAAGCGTATTTAATCTCATTAAATGACTCTACTTACGTATTTTAAAATTTAGCAGAATTACGGGGTGTTACACTAGGATGATTGTGAACTTATCTTACACGATTCTTTCAAATTTAAATTTAAATTCTATTTCCTACGTAGATAAATTACATCGGGATGGGTTCATGCATCCCAACCCTTAAAAATTAGCTAAACATGATGAAAACAAAAGAAAACTCTAACAAACATTGTTAACAATTTGCAAAACAATTGAGAATTGAATGGAAAAATAAAATAGAGAATAGAAATTGATACTTGTATTTAGCAAGAGGAGAAAGAGATGAATTTGAATCCAGCAAAACTTCTTCTTCAAACTTACAACTAGGGTTTATGAAAACTTCTACCAAAGAAAACTACAATCTAACTTTCTCTCTCTAATCCTACTCCTACCCTCTAGAATTTGACTCCCTCTCTCTAGAATTCAACTCCCCCTTGAAAATGAGGTAGGGCTTGGTCTTTTATAGCACCAAGTTGCATGAATTTGGCATCAAATTTCGCTTGTGGAACAAGTTTTTGCCAACCAATCACCATAAAATCTGCATAATTAATGACATAAATCCGCACATTCAGACTCTTCATTATCGCGCAACTTCAAAACATCGTAACTTCTTCACCGTAGCTCGGATTGAGGTGCCGTTTTTTCCAGTATTCTTGTAATTTAGAGATCTTAAACTTTCTAGTTGGCCCCACCTCCGGAATAAGGCTGAAAAATTATGAAGTTGCCCTTCAACTCTCCATTTCTTGGTTTCTTTCACTGTTTTGATTTCTCCTTCGCACTAACTTGCATGAAATACCTGTAAAACACGTGAGAAATACACAAAACAAGAAATACTTGCCAAAAAAGGTTAGTAGCATAAATAAGAGACAAATCCAAGCTAAATACACTGGACGGGATCATAAAAATACCGAAATTAAGGGGATAAATGTGAAGAATATGTGCCTAATCACAACCTCAATACAAAAAAAACCTAAACTTTTAACTACACTTTTATGGAGTATAGTAGTAAGTCTGGGTATCGAATCCACAGCGAATGTTTTATAGAATTTTATTAATTTATTACTTCTAAAATAAAAGTGAAAAAGATGATGATGGTTGACAAGGGGAAATAAGTTGGAACAAATTTATAAAACTAATTAAAATGAATGAGGAAATAGGTTGGAATACAATCCCCCAATCCCTAGTAATTACCCATTAGAATACTAGAATTGTAAATTATAAATTTGAATGAATCCAGTCTTTATAGATCCTAAACATTACATATATGAGGTTCAAGCCCGCATCATATGAAA
This sequence comes from Sambucus nigra, assembly GCA_949130495.1. Lineage (NCBI taxonomy): Eukaryota > Viridiplantae > Streptophyta > Magnoliopsida > Dipsacales > Adoxaceae > Sambucus > Sambucus nigra. The sequence goes on along the minus strand of OX422209.1, from coordinate 285,888,748 downwards.
TCAAAGATAAATATAAAGCGGTGCTAAATAATTACACGCACATCATATTCTTAAATATCCCAAGTACCTAGGGCAAGAGAGATTAAAAGATCTAGGATGATTGTGAACTTATCTTACACGATTCTTTCAAATTTAAATTTAAATTCTATTTCCTACGTAGATAAATTACATCGGGATGGGTTTATGCATCCCAACCCTTAAAAATTAGCTAAACATGATGAAAACAAAAGAAAACTCTAACAAACATTGTTAACAATTTGTAAAACAATTGAGAATTGAATGGAAAAATAAAATAGAGAATAGAAATTGATACTTGTATTTAGCAAGAGGAGAAAGAGATGAATTTGAATCCAGCAAAACTTCTTCTTCAAACTTACAACTAGGGTTTATGAAAACTTCTACCAAAGAAAACTACAATCTAACTTTCTCTCTCTAATCCTACTCCTACCCTCTAGAATTTGACTCCCTCTCTCTAGAATTCAACTCCCTTTTGAAAATGAGGTAGGGCTTGGTCTTTTATAGCACCAAGTTGCACGAATTTGGCATCAAATTTCGCTTGTGGCACAAGTTTTCCAAGAGTTGCACTGCATTAAATGCCTAATTAATGACAGAAATTCGCACATCCAGACTCTTCATTATCGCGCAACTTCAAAACATCGTAACTTCTTCACCGTAGCTCGGATTGAGGTGCCATTTTTTCCAGGATTCTTGTAATTTAGAGATCTTCAACTTTATAGTTGGCCCCATTTCTGGACTAAGGATCAAAAATTACGAAAATGCCCTTCAACTCTCCATTTCTTGGTTTCTTTCACTATTTTGAGTTCTCCTTCACACTAACTTACATGAAATACCTGTAAAACACATGAGGAATACACAAAACACGAAATACTTGCCAAAAAAGGATAGTAGCATAAATAAGAGACAAATCCAAGCTAATTACACTGCACGGGATCATAAAAATACCGAAATTAAGGGGATAAATACGAAGAATATGTGCCTAATCACACAACCTCCATCTTCAACCTTCAACCTTTGGCGAAAAGGGAGAGAACAACCTTCATCAATTCAACACCAAATTCAGAGAAAAATCCAAGGAAAGTGGTTTAATTAAGTTATTTACAACGAATGTTTCTTCCATGCTTAGAAATTTATAAAAATTTGCATTGTTTTGGGAGATTGACAAAAACCCATTGAATTGGAATTAGAAATTCACATTTTGATAAGGAATTTGCATGTAGAATTATGTTTGGGTGATTATTCTGATAGAAATACATCTTTTATATCACAAAAACGGATTTAATTATGTCTATTGATGACTTTAAATTTCTAGGGTTCATGTTCATGAGATTTGGGAAAAATTGGGGAGATTTGATGATTAGATGTGGTTTAGGATGATTTGACCCCATATAAATGTTATTATACGACTTAAGTATGTTTAGGAATGATTAGAAACCTTGAACTACTGTTGGAATGATGTTTAGATGAGATTAGAGGTGAAGAAAATTGGGAAAAGCGAAATAGGAGAATTTTGGGCTCGAAACTGTCACCTCGTTAGAAGGCCTGCCCAGGTCGTTCGAACGAGCTTCTAACGAGTTGACAGTTTGACTTCTAACGAGTGGGATGTTCGTTCGATGCCTTTCGTTCGAATGATATCTCGTTAGATGCCCACTTCGTTCGAACGAACTCTCGTTTGAACGACCTCGTTCGAACGAGACTTCTAACGAGTTGACAGATTGGCCTTTTTGGCCTGATTCGATTTCTAGTGTCCCGTAACCATATTTAATTGTAGAGATAACCTTCCCTTGTTAACTATTTGGTATAATTAGGAGAATTGGGATATAATGAGGAGTGAACCAAATGATATTTGTGGATTAGGACGCTAGTGACTATATACGATGTGAGGATTATTGACGACTTAAATATTTGTATTAACCAGGTATATGAGAATTGTGTAACATTATAAGTTGGTATGAGAATGAGAAGTATACCACTAATAATTTATGGTAATTACTAAGATGTGTGTATGCTTAGTATATGTATATGATTTTATGTGTATGACATACCTACCATGCTTGCTATTACGGGAGGTTTGCGTTCGCTTAGGGCCATCTATTCTTTGTGTGCCTACGGGGGGATATAGATAGGTACCTCGAGGACATAGGTCAGAGAAGGACTTATTGGGAAGTTAATAAGTCTGCTGATCATGGGAGCGTAGGTATGTGCATGACCCATGTGATGTGACTGTGTTCGCCTCCATTGTTTGTGATTATTGTTATCTGAGAACGATTCCTGAGAGATTCGGAATGCGTGATCCTTATGTACGTGATGTACCGGGATGGATAGCAGGGTATGTGTGCACCGCAGCTTAGTCTCGGGGTGCTTGTATTGTATATTTATGATGTGAATGATATACGGTTAAATGAACAGACTTGTCATGTTTAATTATGAGAATAATTTATAGTAACTCCTTGAGAAGATAAATAAGGGGATAACCTCCAGTAAATGGTAATGCTAATAATTGAGAATCCGAGTTTAAGTAAAGCTATCTATTCAAGTGATAACATTGGGAATTCATATTGTGAATCGAGTAGATGGGTTAGAACTTATGTCGGTTTAGTTAGATATAAATACCACTTAGATGGGTACTGTACGTTAGGAGTGCACGATTAGACGAGAGGTGAGTATTTCATGTGAGAGCACGTCCTAACATGTATTTTGCATTCTTTGTTTTAATGTTATTAAAGCACTTGCTGTTTTTCAAATACTCTCCACTTTCGGGCTCTGACCCGTTTGCTTTCAAATCTATTTTTGTAAAAACCTTTTAGGTGCCCAGCCACAAGGACACCATGCATAGGATTTCCATTCAGGTGACGAGCTGTAGCTGTTTGTGAAAGTTATAGGGCCTTGCTAGTAGACGCTTCTTTTGTCTTGACTCTATTCAGTTTTCATCATTTGTAGGGCATGTCGCCCATTTCTATTAGAGACATTTCATATTTCAGTTATTCAGATTATTGGCATGTAATTAATTCAGGATATACTGTTTTATTTATTTCAGTGGTGGGATTGTTGTGAGGGGTTTTCCTCCGGACTTATTATTAATTGTTGGTTACTTTATTGAGACTTTATGGTGTATGGTTATGATATTCTTTCATAATTCTTTTATTGTATGTTAATCAGACTTAATTTAAAATTTGACATCTACTTTTTAAATACTAGGTGGTTAGTAATGATTAAAATGTTTTCGACAGTGATGCTGTTAACTGGACCAACTTAACATTTTGTATTAATTTAATAAAGGAGTACCTACCCAGTATTTAATTAGTCGGGGTGTCACGGGTGGTATCAGAGCATCAGGTTCTAGTGTCCTTTAGGATCTGTACGGCTTATTATGTTTCCGCTGAGATTTCTTTGATGTAGAGCCCTATATTTTAGGACTGTTGTATTCTTTTATGTATGCTTCGCTCTTCAGCTATTTTGGGTTTATAACTGCGAACTTATAGACCTTACTCTTATTTCAGATGCCTCCACGATGTGCACCACGGGTTCCTAGGGATGCACAGCCAGAGCCCCAGCCAGCACCAGTACAGGGCACCATGAATGCCGCTGAGGTTGCAGCCATTGTAGCCCAAGCGGTAAATGCCACTCTAGCAGTTGTACAGCAGGCACCACCCCAGGAGCCAATAGCCGCGCCAGTTCAGGCACATGCATTCCCGTTTGCTTGGGAACGTATACGTGATGCTTTTCAGAAAGCGCACCCTCCGGAGTTCGCAGGTAGCTCCGATGTTGTGGTTTCAAGTCAGTGGAGGAAAGACATTCAGAGGCACTTGAGGATGTATGAGTGCACCGATGTTCAGAAGCAGGTACTAGCTACTTTCAAGCTAGTGGGGTCTGCATTGCAGTGGTGGGAGTCTATTACCACTATGGATGAGAGAGATACTCTCACGATACAGGAGTTTTGGGTGCGGTTCGACCGCAAGTATTTTTCGTCAGCTATTCACACAGAAATGAGAAGGAAGTTAATGAATCTCAGACAGGAGGGAAGGACTGTGGCCGAGTATGAGGACGAATTCACCAATCTACTGAATATTGTTCTGGATGAGATACCGATAGAAGAGAAAAAGATTCAGAAGTTTACAGATGGATTGACTTGGAGGATCCGTCAGCATTTGTTGGGGAATCTCCCGTTAGCCACTTATTCTGATGTGGTTAACGCTGCACTACTACACTTCCAGGATCACCGCTTTCACATGGCTGAGGGCAAGAGATCAGGAGAGTCCAGCCATCAGGGCAGGACTGGGGGAAACGGTGCCAGTGGGGCACAGTCTGCTCAGGGACAGAGGCAGGGTGACCAGGGTTCCCAGCAGGGGGATCATAAGAGATTCAGATCTGGAGGTTTTAGGAGTGGAAAGGGAGGTTTCAGGCAGGGCCATCAGGGTCCGAACGGCCATCAGGGCCAGCAGGGTCGAAATGGTCAGCAGCAGCAGATTCAGCAGGGCCAGCATGGCTAGAGGAGGAATGGTAACGGCCACCAGGGCCGAGGGCAGCAGGGACAGCGAGGGGGAAACTTCCCGGGGAAGTGTTATGTTTGTGGCAAAACTGTCCATAAATGCCAGGATTGTCCTGATAGGGGCAGGGCCCCGCAGCAGCAGCAGGGTGCTCGCCAGGAGCCGCAGAGACCTATGTTTCCCGCCGCCCTCCCAGCACCACCACAGATGGCAGCACTACCACCCATTCCAGCAGTCCCAGTTCAGCAGGGACAGCTTCAGTATGGGAGAGTGTATCAGCTTCAGCATGCCGTAGCCCCACAGGATCCACAGGCCATTGAGGGTATGTTCTCTATTCAGGGGACTATGGGGCGTATTTTATTTGACACGGGGGATACACATTGTTTCATTGCTATGAGATTTTCACGAACCATTGGGTTGTTAGACACCGTCGAGAGTACGGTTACTTGTGTAGATTCGCCGTTGAGTAGGGGTTCCGTGATTTCACTTGTATGTAGAGGCGTGGGTATAGAGATTGGGAGGTTTACTTTACCCGCGGATATGTTACTGTTAGAGATGACCGAATATGGTGCCATTATTGGTATGGATTGGCTAGTTGCGTACCGAGCCATGATTGAATGTTTTAGTAGGAGTATTATCTTTGCCATTCCCGGGCAGGAGATGTTTTTAGTGGCGATGCCTCATCCCGAGGGAGGATCGTCCACTCACTTGTACTATATAGAGGAGGAGACCTCTAAGGAAGTGGTGATACCACTTGATTCGATTCCGGTTGTTCGAGAGTTTGCCGACGTATTTCAGGATATACCTGGATTACCTCCGAGTAGAAAGATAGATTTTGTGATCGATTTGATGCCGGGCACTCGGCCTATTGCCCGCGCACCTTACCGTATGGCTCCAGCTGAGATGAGAGAGTTACGGGATCAGATTGAATAGTTGTTGGGTCAGGGGTTTATCCGGAGGAGTACTTCGCCGTGGGGTGCCCCTGTATTGTTCGCAAAGAAGAGGGATGGATCGTTGAGATTATGTGTGGATTATCGGGAGTTGAATAAGGTCACGATACGGAATAAGTATCCGTTGCCCCGAATCGATGACTTATTCGACCAGCTGAGAGGAGCTTCTTTCTTCTCAAAGATTGATTTGCGATCTGGTTATCATCAGTTGCGTATCAGGGAAGAGGACGTCTCAAAGACTGCTTTCTTAACGAGATATGGTTCCTACGAGTTTCGAGTTATGCCTTTTGGCTTGACCAATGCTCCAGCCATGTTTATGGACTTGATGAATAGGGTGTTCAGAGAGTTCCTAGATCAGTTCGTCATTATCTTCATCGATGACATTTTGGTTTACTCCCAGACAGAGGAGGAGCACGCCGAGCATTTGAGGCAAGTTTTGCAGACGCTACATCAGAATGAGTTGTATGCAAAGTATGAGAAGTGCGGGTTTTGGTTGAAGGAGGTTCAGTTTTGGGGGCATATTATTTCCGACCGGGGGATATCTGTTGATCCGGGGAAGGTATCCGCGGTGAGAGAGTGGGGACAGCCCACGACACCGACTGAGATCCGTAGTTTCTTGGGCCTATCAGGATACTACAGGAGGTTTATTCGGGATTTCTCAAAAATAGCGGGTCCTTTGACACATATGACTGGTAAAGGTGTGTCGTTCATTTGGAGTGATGCCTGTCAGTTGGCATTCGATGAGTTGAAGGACAAGTTAACCTCAGCACCTGTGTTAGCATTGCCGAGACCGAGAGTTGATTATCTTGTTTACACCGATGCATCCTTACAAGGACTTGGAGGTGTACTGTAGCAGGAGAGTCAGGCCATAGCTTATGCTTCCCGTAAGCTTAAGCCTCACGAGAAGAATTACCCCACCCATGACTTGGAGTTAGTGGCAGTTGTATTTGCCCTTCGAATTTGGAGACATTATCTTCAAAAATCTCACCGAAATGTTGTTTAAAGTCTCAAAATTTGTAAATTTCAAATTGAGCAACGCCCAAATTGACCAAAGATGGAAATTGAGCGAAAATTGACGACTTTAACGAATAAGTGTGGAGATTAATCAAACGTGGTGACATGTTTAACCTTTCACTTTTTCTGAGTTTTCAAAATGAATCCGAGTTAATGATCATCTCAAAGTTCAATTCAACGTTGAAATAAGTCGTTGATGATCTCTAATTTATTATTTTGATTGGCTAAGGGAATAGTGTGTGATGTTGCCTCGAAAAGCGAGCTGAAAGATCTCTAAAATAAAATTCATCTCGAGACGTGTATGGTAATATAATTAGTAGTTCAGATAAATGAAGTTAGGCCCTCGTTTGTTTACCCAAAAAGATTAGCTATAAAAAGTTGTGAAAATTTTCCTTTTGTTATCCAAGTTAAGCCAAATAAATTATATCCTTTCGTTTGATAACTCGAAAAACCCAGATAGACGGAATTGAAAAAACTGAAAAATTCAGCAATTAAGTCCAATTTGTGTGAAAATGAAAAGGGACAAGAAGAAGAAGAAAAAAAATAGAGAAATGCTCAAGAAAAATAGCAGGAAAAGAAAAACATGAAAATAGAAAAAGAAAAGAAAAATGAGCAAGAGCCCGAGAGAACGCACTAATGGACATCATAGAAGATTTTCCAATTCTAAAGTTTCCCTTTTTATCCAATACACCTTAAAAACCCGAAAAAGTCCTAACAGAGTCCAGATTGCGAAATCAACTACCGCGTGGAGAGCTAAAACATGAAAATATAATATAAGAGATTGAGTGGTGTGTATAAGAGGCAATGTTCCCGTTTCGCAATGACCGTAACCTGATGAAGAGATCTTTTCACCGCAAAAATTCTATCTTTTCAATTTTGTGTGCGTGAATTTGTGTTCCAATGAATTTACTCCTTATATCACGCATACCGAGAGAAATAGCCACATTCTGAGTGATTCGTTTGTGAGAATATCCCATGAGCAATTGAATCAAAATGAATTTTCGGAAAAGTAATGTAATGATCAATTGGTAGAAATTTGCGATTAAATTTTTAGCTTCCATACACACACGATAAATTGAGATTTAAGCATATCAATCTATAGTGATTATTTTCTGAAAAGTTTGAATTATACAATTTTTAGGTATTTTGAATCTTTTTTGAGTCAAAAATCGAATTTTATGGCTATATTCACTCCAAACCCTCACGAGACACAACTCATCCTACTAGGGTGACCTAGGGGTTTAAAGGCTTATTGCATACGCTAAAGGAGATAACCACAAATAGTATTAGGTGGTTTTTTCCTTTTGTAAAATTTACACCGCCGAAAACAGAGATTCGAAGAACGAACAGGAGTAGTCAGATGTTATATGGTTTCTCCCAGGATGGGAGTTTTGTGTTTAGATAAACACGGAAGTTGATACGAAGTGAGGTGCTGTCTCCTAATAATATTGAGATAATGTGGCCAATGATGTATAGGTTATTCTTATTCGAATGTTGTTTAGTAAGAACACAAGGTGAGGTGCATTTAGTGAGGTGTGGCCCTATAACCGATAAAGAGTCGTGAGTGTTCAACAAGCTTGTTGTGAAGCGGGGGCTGTAGCGATTGAGACTTACTTTGAATTTTGTTTTGAGTACTAGAGGATACCTAATTGTTCCAGGTATGCCTTACTTTTTTGAATTTTGGGACAAAATTACGTTACTAGGGGGGAGTATGTAATACCCCGTAATTTTATGGCTATTAATTATGATATTTATTAATTGAAATTGCTTTTAATTATGGGATTAATTAAATTAATTTGGGATAATTAATTGGAAATTAATTTGGATTTAAATAAATAGCGAGGCGAGAGTTAGTATTTGATTATGATGATAATGTTGAATATTACTGAATTATTATGGTGACATGTGATTATTGAATTTATTAATATTGTCGCGGGTTATAAATACGGCAATTCGGAAATTAAGTTGGGACGCGCGTGTGAGTCGCGTCAGGAATAAATTTAAATAAAACTATATGTAAATTATATTTATATCATTTGTATGGTCATTTTGAGTGCGCCAACGTGTTCGGAAGGATCGAAATAGTCAGAAAACACTAGTTGGGCGTTTAATTTGGGTCTCGTGGCATTTTTAGGTCTAACCGGCAACCCGGGAGGGTATTTCAGTTATTTTAATTTTTAATGAATAGTGACCTACGAAAATTAGGTGTTATTAATTATCCAACCTTAGGGCCACTAGGGACATTATCTGTCAAAACCAAAGAGTGGGCAACGTGGAGAGAGAGAAAAAGTTCCAAGGGTTTCCAAGGTCATAACCACCACTATCGCCGAATTTGTGACCGAAAAGAGAAGGAGAACCAACCTTTATCGTCATCAAAGGATCAGTTAATCTAAACAGAGGCAAATGATTTAACTTACAATGATTCAGTACATATAATACCCATGATAGTTTAGAATTTGAGATTAAACGAGAAATATTATTAATCACATGAATTGGAGAATTTAATAATGAATATGGGTAGGTTTTGCATGTAGATGAACTTTTGGTATGTAGAGACAACGAAACCATAACCCATGTGTACAAATTCACGGATTTATATTGAGAAATTTGATGTTCTTGAATAAATTTAGAAGAACTAGATTTAGAGTAATATTTATGACTTTTGATCCAAGAAACTATTAATTCATGATGGTTTAATGATTCTAAAACGTTAGAGATTGTGGAAACATGTTGATGTAATGAGTAGTATAATTGGTTGGGAGTTTGGGACGCTGTAATGGAGGATTTGGGGTGTAAATTTGGAGAACCCGTAACTATTAAAATAATTTCTCGGCAAACACCTGCTTGATCAATCGATCGACCCAAGAATGTCGATCGATCGACCATTTGCCTTCGATCGATCGACCCCTCCTGAGTTTTGAAAGCTTTCTCCTTTAAGGTTTAATATAAATCCCAAGCCTATAATGATTATTAGTGTGATTAGTATAGTATTGTGGGACTTAGTTAAGGTCAGTAGGTACTTAGTTGATGCCCGGAAGAATGGTTTACCTTATAGAATTGAATGTTATTACTTACGAGGGTCTACCGAGTGAGGTACGGTTATAAATCGTTCGATTTAAGACTATAATGGGAATGAATGATGATATAAGGTTAGGAATAGTAATGGAGGGACTTTAAGTTGGGGAGATGACCTTATAAACGAATAGGAGACCTAGTAACCTTTTGGGATAAGTTTAGGTACTCAAATTTATACGAGGAGAGAGTTATCAAACTAAATATATATTATATAGAATGTTCCGGATAAACTTACTACGTATGAGACTTATAAGATGGAACGTGTGAATACCTATATTGATATATGATTACTTAGGTTGTGTGAATGCCTAGTGTATGGATTTATTATGTGTATGACATACCTACCATACTTGCTATCATAGGAGGTTGGCTTTCGAAAAAGGACCATCTGATCTTTGTATGCCTACGGGGGGATTTAGATTGGTACCTTAAGGACATAGGGTTGTGAATGACTTATTTGTGAGTTGATAAGTCATCTGACCATGGGAGCGTAGGTATGTACGTGACCCATGGGTATGTGAACTATGTTCACCTCCAATATGTGTGATTTTGTTTATTGAAACGGTTCCTGAGTGATTCGGAACACGTAGTCCTTATGTACGTGATGTACCGAGATTCGATAGCAGAGTATGCGTGCACCACAGCTTAGCATAGGGGTGCCATATTTGTATATATATGTTGATAATGATATACTTGTACTTGTAACTGACTCACTGTTAAATTGTGAATGCGAATAATTGTGATATTTGAATGGGATTAAAAATGTGAGAATCCATATCGTAATTGTTGTAAAACTCTGATTAATATGAAGTTGATATTTATGCATAATATATTAGAATAATACAAATAGACTCCTATATTATAATGTGAAGACGGGAAGTGGTACAAACTCGTTAGTTAGTGGCATAACTAGGAAGGGTTAAAGGTATACGTTAGGCGTGCTCATTAGTTGAGGGGTGAGGAACTCATGCGAGAGCACATAACTAACATGTATATAATATTTACTGTTTAATGTAATTAAACACTTCCTATATTTTTAAACTGTTTTCAACTCGGGCTTTGACCCTTTTGCTTTCAAATATATTTTCTTGTAAAACCTTTTTAGGTGCCCAGCCATAGGGACGCCAAGCATAGGAGTTCCATTACATTAACGTGATGTAGCTGCTGTGGAAGTTACATGATCGAGGTATTAGACGCCTCCACATTCTGCACTTGATTCTATTCAGGGTTACTCATCTGTTAGGGCATGTCTCCCGTTTCCATTTAGAGATAGCATTCTCATACTTTCAGTTTTATTTCAGATATTGGTTTATTTATTCAGACTCTTGTATTAGGATTTTACTTTACTCGGGTGTTATTATTGGAGTGTACTCTAGACTCAGTTTATTTCATTTCGTTGGTTATTCATATGATATTGTTTATGCGATTATTGGATGATGATTTAATTACTTGGTAAATTTTTAACTTAATTAATAAAATTTGGCATCTCTCTTTTTAATTATTAGGTCGCTAGTAATCAATTAAATGTTTTCGACAGTGATGCTAAGACTGAACCAACTTGATGTTCTGTATTAATTTCATAAAGGAGTAGCTACCCGGTATTTAATTAGTCGGGGTGTCACAGGTGGTATCAGAGCATCAGGTTCTAGTGTCCTTTAGGATCTATGCATCTTATTATCCTTCGAGCATAGTTTTCTTTGATATAGAGCCCTACGTTTAGGATTGTTGATTTCTTTGGTGAGATTTTGTTCTCCTGCTATAATGTATATGTTAGTGAATCTTAATTGCATTCGGGTGTGTTCGTGTGCCGAACAACACAGTAAGTCAAGTGAGGGCAGTTGGGAGGACAGCAGGAGGCAAATCTTGGTTGAAGTTATAGGATGATGACCGTAGTTGAGGTCAACCCTATTATGGCAAGGAAATCCAGGACGGTAAAGATGACTTGGACACAACATATGACTTTCAGGGACCACTATAGTAGAAAGTGGAGTCAAATTAGACTCACCCAATAAGGTTGGATTGGGAGAGAGTCAGACGAAACATTGAAGAGAACCGGCAGTGGAAGTTCTAGGAATGCGGAGATCGTGCGTGTTATCCAACGACAGTAAAATATCCAAAGGCTTGGGCATATGTCGGAGTGTGGCTAACCGGAAGTGAAATTTGGGGTGAGAATTTTTCTCGACTCGTCAAATTAAAGTAATAAAGGTAAGAGTCAACCATCACTTTTATAAGTTTAATGTTGTGTCAATGGAAGGATCTTAGGTATAGTTTAACTGCAAGTTCCTTTATCAGATGTTTAGGATAAGATGCAAACTTTGTTCTGAACTCACACAAGAGGGTTGGACAGAGGTCTCTTTGTGAAAAGGAATTTAATTTATAAGCGAATCTTGCACCAGATGAAGTAGGTACAATGGAGAAGAGGATTTTAAAGTGGAAAATTAACTCATAAGACGAATTGCTAGCACTTATGGGGAATTCTGCTTGGACGGTCAATGCAGATGGTGATAATGTCGCGTTTTTTCATTTTGGATGTTAGCGCTTCCTTGTGCGGGGAGCTACAAGAATTAAAGAATTTGGTCAAAAAGCAAGACTGGGTTAGACGGTGTTGGTGATGCGCCACAAGGGGGAGACCCATCAGGGGACCCATTTAAATGGTTCGGATAGCAAAAACTTTTCCGAGCGATGGTGAATTCAGTAAGGGTTGTTGAAGCTAGTAACGTGTTCCTTAGGGCCATCAAAACTAAGGGAACAATGGAGGTAGCCATCAGAGTCGAGACTACAAAAGTTCGAGAGAAGGAAAGCCCTAACATGGTTAGTATGACCGGAGATACGTGGGGTATGTGTAGAGGTATTTTGTGGGGAGTGAGACCCGTGAGTTAAAGTTTTTCCGAAGCGAGTAAAGGGATAAGGGTATAGTTCCTAGCAAGGGTAATAGTTATTAAAAATTTTGGTTTGGTACGGACAGGCGTGTTAAGTCCAGGAACCATTTGAGCAGCCAGGGCGATCAGCTAGGTAGGAATATGAGTTATATCCTCAGATGATGATGCGTATTTTATGTGACACGAATGAGTTACTACATTTTTATTATTGCTAGATTCACATGTGAGACAAGTTTAGTGTATATATCAACTACGTTATTATTATGAAAATGTTTTCCCAGGTATAACGGGGTTACCCTTAGTGCTATCTGCGGAGGATGAATGGGTGTGTTGATAGTGGTAGATAATTTATTAAGATTAATCATTTATTTGATGTGTTATAAGAGTATGATATTATCCTGATTATCGTTTAATAATAATGATTAAACCGATAGTGTGAGGATATTGCAAGTCCATCGGCGTTACTACCTTAGTGTAGAAAGTTTTATTCTGGAGAGACCTCATCTGTGAGAGGGTCGGGATCACATTTACATATTTATATGTATGTATATATATATTATAGAGACTTCGAAAGGTATAATGGTCTCGGATATTTGATCCCGGTATGTGTAGAGACTTTATTGATATGATTCGGAGTGTATTGGGTTTACTGTTCAGCGAAAAAATTTAGCTGGTTATTATATTTAACACTCAAGACGTGGTAATAGGAAGAACGCATTGTTATATCGCCCTTTAGAGATATGGAAGTTAATACTCATAGTTGTATGTCTGGTACAGAATTTTGAGAGCCCGATTATATTTGCATGATTTTTATGGAATGTGATTACCACCAATGTTAAGTGACAGTGTCTTTCGGAATAAGTTCCTTATTTAAGTGTAATTGCGGAAGGAGATGTAACTTTGTTGTCAAGAGACAGGAATATAGGGGTATATGTTATGGACTGAGGGCCTAACAGTTTCTGATGACCGACAATGCTAGGTAGTAGTGTATCGGAGGGGTTTCTTGTTTGGATTTTTCTTTACAAGACATCCCACGCATGAGCTTAGCGTAAGGTCGGTAGTAAGGAGATCTTTGGACATTCGTCCATGAGTTCGGTACCTCGATCGTTATGAAAGTATGTATTTATAACTGAAAGTTAAAAGGGTAAATTACGATATAAGGCCAGTAGAGCCAGTTGTGTGGTGAGGAAGTACTGAAAATTTTGTTTTATTCTGGCGATTCGAAGGATGGAATAATGTTTAGGAGGATTTAGAATTTCAAATTCGGGGGTAATTGAGAACGCCCAAGTGGTATAGCCACGTTGTGAATGCAGGGGTAATAAAGAGTTTGGAGTACCTACGAAAATTAGGTGTTATTAATTAGCCAACCTTAGGGCCACTAGGGCCATTATCTGTCAAAACCAAAGAGTGGGCAACGTGAATAGAGAGGAAAAGTTCCAAGGGTTTCTAAGGTCATAACCACCACACACCACCACTATCGCCGGATTTGTGACCGAAAAGAGAAGGAGAACCAACTTTTATCATCATCAAAGGATCAGAACATCTAAACAGAGGCAAGTGATTTAACTTACAATGATTTAGTACATATAATACCCATGATAGTTTAGAATTTGAGATTAAACTAGAAATATTATTAATCTCATGAATTGGAGAATTTAATCTTGAATACGGGTAGGTTTTTCATGTAGATGAACTTATGGTATGTAGAGACAACGAAATCATAACCCATGTGTACAAATTCACGGATTAATGTTGAGAAATTTGATGTTCTTGAAGAAATTTAGAAGAACTAGGTTTAGAGTGATATTTATGACTTTTGATCCAAGAAATTATTAATTCATGATGGTTTAATGATTCTAAAACGTTAGAGATTATGGAAACATGTTGATGTAATGAGTAGTATACTTGGTTGGGAGTTTAGGATGCTGTAATGGAGGATTTGGGGTGTAAATTTGGAGAACCCGTAACTGTTAAAAGAACTTCTGGGCAAACACCTGCTTGATTGATCGATCGACCCAAGAATGTCAATCGATCGACCATTTGACTTCGATCGATCGACCCCTCCTGATTTTTTGAAATCTTTTTACTTTAAGGATTAATATAAATCCCAAGCCTATAACGATTATTAGTGTGATTAGTATAGTATTGTGGGACTTAGTTAAGGTCAGTAGGGTCTTAGTTGATGCCCGAAAGAATGGTTTACCTTATGGAATTGAGTGTTAATACTTACGAGGGTCTACCGGGTGAGGTACGGTTAGAAATCGTTCGATTTGAGACTATAATGGGAATGAATGATGATATAAAGTTAGGAACAGTAACGGAGGGATTTTAAGTTACGAAGATGACCTTAGAAATGAATAGGAGACCTAGTAACCTTTTGGTATAAGTTTAGGTACTCAAATTGATACGAGGAGAGAGTTATCAAACTAAATATATATTACGTAGAATTTTCGGGATAAACTTACTACGTATGAGACTTATAAGATGGAACGTGTGAATACCTATATTGATATATGATTACTCAGGTTGCGTGAATGCCTAGTGTATGGATTTCTTATGTGTATGACATACCTACCATACTTGCTATCACGGGAGGTTGGCTTTCGAAAAAGGACCATCTGATCTTTGTGTGCCTACGGGGGGGATTTAGATTGGTACCTTAAGGACATAGGGCTGTGAATGACTTATTTGTGAGTTTATAAGTCAGCTGACCATAAGAGCATAGGTATATACGTGACCCATGGGTATGTGAACTGTGTTCTCCTCTAATATGTTTGATTTTGTTTATTGAAACGGTTCCTGAGCGATTCGTAACACGTAGTCCTTATGTACGTGATTGATGATGCTTGAAACAGCACCACCCTTCAAGGTATTTGTAAGCTTAATTCACTGTTAACAATGGCAGCATATGAGTATTTGGATATATATAGTAGAAGGAGGTGAGGAAAAGAGGACGAACACTGGTATATAAGTGGTTCAGTCAATTTGGCCTACATCCACTGTGACAGTGTGTGAGCGATATCACTGAATAAAGGCTCTAATGGCCATAGATACAATATCTCAAGCTTTCTCTCTCTCTGCATGCACAATTTGAAGAATTGATAAAGGAATTCGTGGATGTCTTCTCATGGTCCTATGACCATATGCCCGGCATTGATCCTAAAATAGCTCAGCATGAGATTCCCACTCTCCCAGATTACAAGCCAGTTAAACAAAAATTGAGAAAGCTCCGCACCGAATGGTCGCTCAAGGTCAAAGAATAGGTGGTCAAATAGTTGAACGTGGGCTTCATTCGTGTAATCGAATATCCCACGTGGCTAGACAATATAGTGCATGTGCCGAAATTAGGAGGGAAGGTTCGAATGTGTGTAGACTACTAGGACTTGAATAAAGCCTCTCCAAAGGATGATTATCCATTACCCAATATCGACATGATCGTGGACAGCACAGCCAGTCATGCTCTCAAGTCATTCGTCGATGGGTTTGTCAGATATAACCAAATGAAAATGCACCCAGACCACCAAGAAAAGACCTCGTTCATCACCCCATGGGGAACCTTTTATTACACTGTTATGCCATTTGGTCTCAAGAATGCTGGGGCAACCTACCAGAGGACTGCCACAACCATCCTACATGATTTGATTCACAAAGAAGTTGAGGTCTATGTGTATGATATGATTATCAAATCCAAGATTAGAGAAGGTCATGTTCCCGCTCTCCGAAAGTTCTTTGAATGACTGCGACAGTATCATATGAGACTCAATCCGCAGAAATGCGTCTTCAGCGTTACAAAGGGAAAGCTCTTGGGATTCATAGTTAGTGAGAAGGGGATAGAAGCAGATCCTGCCAAGCTGAAAGCCATGCTTGAGATGCTACCTCCCCGAACAGAGAAAGAAGTTTGAGGTTTCCTTGTGAAATTGTAATACATCAGTCGATTCATCAGCCATCTAACCTCCATCTGTGAACCTATCTTCAAACTCCTCAAGGTTTGGAACGAGGCCTTCCAAGAAGTTTTTAACCGAATCAAATAATATCTGACCCAACCCCCGGTACTTATGCCACCACAGCCTGGTCTCCCATTGCTCCTATACCTAACCATAACTGACACTACAGCTGGGGCTTTCCTAGCCCAATACCTTGAAGATTCTCGCAAAGAAAGAGTTATCTATTATGCCAGTCACAAATTGGCCGGATACGAGGTCAACTACACTGCTTTGGAAAAGGCATGTGTCGCGCTTTTCTAGGTCACCCAAAAGTTACGGCACTACATGCTCGCCTTCCCCATCAAACTTGTATCCTGAATGACCCTATCAAATGCCTTCTCGAAAAACCTGCCTTACCCAGTCGAATAGCCCGATGGTTGATGCTCCTAGCCGAGTTTGATATCGTGTACGTCACGCAAAAATCCATGAAAGGAAGATCCATCTCTGACTACCTCGTTGATTACCCCATGGATGAAGCCGATGTATGAATCTCCGAATTCCCAGATGAAAACATCCTCTCCACTGCCCAGGACAATATCTTATGGAAAATGTTCTTTGACGGCGCTGCCAATAAAAAGGGATATGGCATTGGGATACTTATGATTTTTCTAGATGACTCTCACACTCCCATCGCTATCAAATTGGATTTCCCTTGCACGAACAACATGACTGAATACAACGCATGCACGGTAGGCCCCAAAGTTTCTCTCAAAAAAGGTATTTAATGCCTATATGTCTACAAGGATTTTTCCCTCATCATCGGTCAAGTGATCAAAAAATGGAGAGTCAGGGACGAGAAGCTCCAACCCTTCCATGCCCACTTAGAAGAACTAGCCTCCCAATTCCAAGACATCACCTTCCATTACCTACCTCGAGCAAGAATAACCCAGTCGACGCCCTTTCTACCTTGGCCTCCATGGTCGACATGCCCAAAAGGAATCACAATGACCCCCTTCCTTGTTCAAAAGCAAGATAAACCAACCCACTGCTACCACATTGAGCTCATCACCACAGAAGATCCCGAGCTAGCCAATTGCTGGTACTATGATATCTGGCACCTCCTCAAGCATGGTAGGTATCCCGAGGGTTCCAACAAGAAAGATCGAGCAACCCTTTTAAGACTGGCTGCCCAGTACATCATCTGTCACAACGCACTGCTCAAAAAGAACTTCGATGGAACTCATCTGCACTATATCGCAGGGGCTGACATTGAAAAGATAATGCAGAAGATCCACAGCGGGGAATGAGGACCCCACATGAACGATCACATTCTTTCCAAGAAGATCATCTGATAAGGCTACTAATGGACCACCATGACCCGGGATTGCACCGCCTATATCCGGAGATGCCTCAAATGCCAAAAATTCTCCAACCTTCAGCATCTGCCTCCGCGTGAATTATACAACATGACTTCTCCCTGGCTATTCTCCACCTGGGGTATCGACGTAATAGGGAAATTTACACCAAAGGCTTCCAACGGGCATGAGTTCATCCTAGGTACCATTGATTACTTCACCAAATGGGTCGAAGCTGAGTCATACGTAGTGCTGAACGCCAAGAAAGTGGCCAAATTCATCAATAAAAACATCATCTACCGATATGGGGTCCCGTGGGAGATAGTATTAGATAACGGGTTGTATTTCGAGGCAGAAGTCACAGAAGTGGTCAATGAGTATAGGATTCAGAGACACAAATCTTCTCCCTACCGATCTCAAACCAATGGTGCAGTCGAAGCCGCTAACAAGAACCCCAAGTCCATCATCAGTAAGATGATCAAAAGTTATCGAGATTAGGCTGACCGGATCCCGTACGCCCTCTAGGGCTACCGAACCTCAGTTTGAACCTCTATTGGGTATACCCCTTACTCTCTAGTTTACAGCATGGAAGCAGTCCTACCCGTGGAGATTAAAATACCCTCGCTGCGCATCATGCTTGAAAACAAGTTCAGTGAAGAAGACTGGTGCCAAAGCCATCTTGACTAGTTAACCCTCCTAGATGAAAGAAGATTGAAAGATTTATACCACATACAAGGATACCATAGTCGAATAGCGCGATCATTCAATAAGGGAGTCAAGGATCGTGGTGTCCGAGAAGGGGATCTAGCCCTCAAAGAGATAATAGAACCCATTTGAGACCCCAGAGGGAAATTCAAGCCCAATTGGAGCGGCCCATACCTTATAAAGAAGATCATGTCCGGTGGTGCCGCCATGCTCACTGACTTAGATGGGTAAGAGATGGCTCGCCCAGTCAACCTGGACCATCTCAAGAAATTTTACCCCTAGTCCGAAATCTCGGCGCGCTAAGACTTTTCCCATCTCCCTTTTATTCTAAAAAAAATCTTCATTTCCCTCTACCCAGAACTATGTGGGCCTGATCCTCTGTAATAAACCATCTTCAAATAATTTAAAAATCTTCAAAACCCCAGAGGTACGTAGGCCACTCATTCACCTTACATGATCACGGGCCTTTCTTTTTCACAAAATATTATTCTTTTCTTATCTCCGAGAACAACAGTCCATTCTAGCATATTCTTGAACAAAAGAATTATGTATGACTTAGCGATCGGTATAGATAATTCAAAAGCATAAAACTCATCAAAAGGCACAGCTGGATGAGCAAAAACTTATTTATTTCACTAATAATAAATTTCGGTACAGATTACATAAGAAGAGGAACGGATAACTCCATTCCCCCTACCTTCCTAAAAAAGCCAAAATAAAATCTCCACATTTATTCCCCATTACAAAATAAACTCTCCAAGAGTCCTATCCACAGCTACCAGAGGATCTCTCTCCGTTATCATCATCTGCATCCTGGGGTCTCCAAGCGTCCCCTACCTGAATAGAGTGCCGCAGGCGCTCCATGGACCGATAAGCCCGAACCAACTTCGAAAAAACCACAACACCTCCCTCCATGGTATTAAATAAGATAAGCCACCTTTGTCCAGTCTCCATTGCCAACATCTTGCTGACCACTCTCCTCCACAACCACTTCATATAATCCCCATGGATATGTCAAACTCTCCCAACAGACTGAGAAGGACGACTCGACGGACGCTGATTCTCCCACATAGATCCAAGTCGCATGCGCAGACGCTCATTCAAATCTTATACCGAAAAGAAGTCTAGTGTCCGAGGTGGCACGACCTGTTCCCAGCCAAATTGACGCAGAAGCCTCCAAGGGAAATAGAAAGAGGTCTGTTGATACCAACCAGTCGGGCATACGGGTATTCTCCCAGCTCCAGAATGGGCAACACCTATCCCCACCAAGGCACTGACCAACACAGATTTAGAGCCCCATGCTCTACAAACTAGTTCTCCCAAATCTCGATGTCCAAGCCAACGCTGATGAAATAGCGCGAAAAGAAGTTGGGTACAATCGATAAAGGTATTCTAGAGGAGTCACCAGGTAGAGTCTCTCAGACAACCACATGAACAGCATCACGGGGCTACCCCTCAGGAAGTCATAATGACCTTCTCGCCAAGCATCCAGGCCATTCAAAGTCTCCGCCAGTATCACCGCCGCAGGATTGCAACAGTATGACATCCAGGAAATAATCGATGCAAGTTGTGGGTCCACCAGCAGTTCCCCAGTCACCATCAGCAACTTTGATACTAAGACCAGAACAACGGCTCCAGCGTATCCAGCATCGCCAGCCTCCTGCAAATGCACGAACTGTAACACCACCGAAAGGGAGATCATTTCCCCAGTAACCAGTGGTCTAGACGCCGAAGGCGAAATACGAAGAAACTCGACCAATTAATCCATGGAAGAACGAAAAAACTCAAGAAGAGCTGAAGTAACACTGAGATTTATCCCTAACATGGCAGAAAATTCCTCATAGGTAGGACAAACTTCATCCAATCCAAAGAGGAATACATGGTCTTCAGGGTACCAAAATTGTACCGCCGCCATCAACAAACTCCACTCAATGGGTCGATTGCACCACAAAGAAACACGACATATATTAAAAGCATCATAGTCGACATTATAAGAGCACATTGCTTCCAAGGCTTCAAGGTTATTAGCAAACTCAATGCTACTAGGGAGAGCCATCTTGTAAGACTAAGAAATAGTAGGCAAGTAAGTAAGAATGTGAAGGTGTGATGAAAACACTCCACCCTTACCCCTGTTTATACTTGAAAACCCTCACAAAAAATATGACCCCTAAAGAAATCGGAGGAAATCCTAACCCACAAAGTACAAGAGGCTGAAGAGGGCACTAATCAAAGCTTTGAATTGATGGGACTGGACTTGACTGCCGATAGGAAGGATAAGGGTCTTATCGATCGGCAATCCCTTATTTTTGGAAATTTTCCCTTTTTTCCTCTTTTGTCAAAATCATAAGCTCAACAAAAAATAAATTGATATTCTCAACAGAATTTCAAAAATCCTCTTCCACCCTTATATAATCTCTCATTTTTAAAACTTTACTTCCAAATCCCAAAAATATCTCTTTTTACGATCTCAGCAGCAAAGTAAAAGCACATGTGCATGCATTCACCATTAACAAAAGATAATAAAAAACTCCAGTGCATTGCATATATATGTTTTTTTGTGTTACATCAATGTTTGCAGGAAATAAAGAAAAGCAAAAACAACGGGACACATCCCGAACCCACATTCTCTCTTTCTCTCTCTCTCTCTCTCTCTCCCCTAAGAGCTTCCACCCCTACGATGTACTCTCTTTCCCCAGTGATGATATGACACACCACCACTACTCGAGCCAGAGACCTCCCCGGACGAAACAGACGGTACCAAGTAAGAAGGAACAGGAATCGCTTCCTGAATATGGGCAGTCACCGAAGATATCCAGTCTCTGATGTCCCTCAGCCAAGTGGTCGACACCCGGACTTACTACAAGGAAAAGGCAAAATCAATACCAAAACAGAAAAGAAATAAAAAAAAAGAAATAAAGGAGCAGGAAAAGATATACCTCAGGATGAAGGGCCTCATATGTCAAGCCCACCACCTCCGGATCCATCATATGAGGACGGTGCAACATAGGCACCATCCCTCCATCAGCTCGCCGAATGTTTTATGAAGGGGTATGCAATCGAACAAAGGTAACCTTTGAAGTCGCAGACGTCATAGAAGCCGACAAACCACCGCCGTTGTGGGAAGACCCCACCGCCCAACTCGAACCCGCAGGAGGGAAAGGCAAGGCATCATATATGCTGGGTGCCATCAACCAGCTCGTCACAAAATCCATATAGTCATACGGCGCAGTCGTATCAGTGTACAATAGGTAGGACTCGTCGATCATCGCCACGATCCTCGCATCCTCCGGTAATAGCCGCTCCTGCCTCATAGACATAGGAGGCCTCGCAGGTGGAACCACCACTTCCTCAGCAATCTGTTGGACCACCCTCTCCCCAAGATACCAAGAATGGACAAACTCATGCGCCAGCAAATGCCTCATCAGTGCGTTTACTCCAGTAGTCCCCGTATCCTGAATGGTTGTCCCTTAAGGGTAAAAAGTCACCTGAAAATCCCCAGCAGGTGAGAATCAGAACATGCAAAAACCAAGACTAAAGAGGAAAGAGTCTCACCCTACCACTAGTCAGTCCATTCAAGACCTGACGCACCGACTCCAAAGAAAAAGATCCCTTCGACTGCCAATTGGCCTTCCCCCATCAATACAATCGGTAGAAATCCCCAACAGTCTCGTCCTTCATGGCAATCAGCTGGGTATTTCACTCAATCACCTCATAAAACCATGTCTGTTAAAGACAAGAATTCATAATAAAAAAGAGACGCATAAGGAAAATATAAATGCATGAAAGGAGAATGCGAAAACTGAAGAATACCTTAAGAAGATACGCGGCTCCAGTAAAAGTTTGTCGGCAGCACCGGCTGAATGCATCCAAATAAAAATAGAGGGTCGCCAAAGTTAGGCTCCCCCAATCACAGAGAGGGATGTTTGAAAACATCCTTAAATACGTCAAAAACCACAAATTGACGACGTCGTCGCTCGGCGCCACCATAAAACCTCCAAGCATCAATAATATGAACAACTGGGTCATCTGTCTCACCTACAGACCGTCCTCCACATCAACCACCCTACTCAGAAAAACATCCTTCAACAAGGACAGCCGGATGGAATCCCCCGAAACTATCCTCCCTACGTCACCGAGCGCCGCCCGCACTGCCTCTGGCCTGACCCGCAGGGAGCGATCCACCTCTATCTGCTCTCCGTCACAATCCAGCCCCAGCAGCTGTTGCACGTCTATGGGAGTCAAGGCCATCTCCCCAAAGCCGAAATGGAAATTATGGGTAGTATCCCACCATCTCTCCCCCAGAGCGCATAAGACCGCTGTCGAACGAGGTGTTTTATCCAGTGCAGACGCCAACATCCCAAAACCCGCTGATGATACCGCCCAATGCACAACAGGTGGAAGATGATCCCAGACATCCTTAAGCCCCATCGTCCCACGGGCACGCATGTTCTTCAAAGAGATATAAGACTATCAAAAGAAAAAACCATGTCAAAACTTCAAGAAGGAAGGAAAAATCACCAAGAAAAAATAGAAGAATGCCAAAAGTCACGTTACTTACATAACCACCAGGGCTCACCAACCTCGAAGAGTGATGATGCGATGTCTCCCATAGCAAGGTTCGCTCATCCGCAATCGGCTCGAATGCGTCAAAAGAATTCTCACTCCCCAAAGCAAGAGGCGTGTGACGACCCGGATATGATTATGATAAACCATGTTTAAATCATGATTACTGTATGGTATGGGGATAATGTTTTATTAGAATATATAATGTTAAGTTATTGTGTTTAGTATAATCCTACCTTCATAACTTATGAAATATTGAATTAGTCACAAACACAAATTTGTGAAGTCTTCGATAGGAATGTTCGAGTTAGGGACTAGTTTTGGCCACTATAATATAATAATTGACTCGAGGTAAAAACTATATAGTTGTATATATATATGAGTTAAGTTTGTAACACAACAAACGGTGTCTAAAATAGAGGTTCGAGCAAGAAGTAATGCTGGAATTACGAAGCAGGGGCAAATATGTCCATTCGTTAAGTGGTATTTTGTCTTATATATATAACAAATGGATGAATTTCATTGGTTGGAAGGGGGGAAAGCTTGGCCGACTTAAGGTCCTTGAAATAACCTTCTTCTTCAGCCAAAATCATCCATTAGAGATTTTGGCTTGAAGAGAGAGAAACGGGAAGTTTAAGAAGAGAAAGGCGAGGAAAAATTGGAGAAAAATCCATAGAAAATTACGAAAACATCCCTAAGGTAATTCTACCTGTAAATCTTGTATATTGTTGGAAATATTGATTTAAACTGATATAAATAATCAATTGTTTACTAAACATCCGTGTTTTGAGGTATACGTATGGATAGATGCGGGTTTAAGCAAAGTTGAACGTGTAAATCATGTATATTGATTCGATTGGAAACTCCGTGTATTCAAACTCCTAAAACTTTTTGTATATTTATTGTAATTGAATAATTCTAATTGTATATAAAAATATACTCATATATGTACAACATATCCAAATATTATGTGAAAATATCTAGAAATGAATCATTGGTGATAGTTTGAAGTATATATATCAAATCTGTCCCAAAGGGGTAAGTATGCACACCAGGTGTTCGATGTTTTACTTGACATAGAAAATGAAACTTAAAAATTATGAAACTTTAATTTTATATTTTTAAATATGTTTATGGATGTTGGGTGAAATATCAAAGGAAGTTATGATGCACAAAAATTATGAAAATTCTTCGAAGTTGACTGAACGATAAAAGAGTCTATAGGGAAGATTTGATTTGTAATAAAGAGATGGACACATCTTGCTCTAGGAAACTTGAAATGGTGTGTTGTATTTTATATTGGGAACCTTATATGATAATAATTTATTACCAAAAAGAAATTAAATAATGTTTGGGCTATGGATTGGATATGTTAAAGATTTTAACATGAAATTGAATGAGACTTCATTTATGATAAATGATTAGAATGGGATGCTATGATGCTTATGAATTCGGTTAAGGTTAAGTTTTCTTTGGATTGTTAACATACTTATGATGATACTAATATTGTAAGAATGAATATGTGGAAGGGAAGAAGAACTGGTTGAACCAGTGCTAGACAAAGGCAAGGGAAAAACACATAAAGTGGCCAAGGTGAGTGTACGCACTAGTAAGATGTATTTATACATGATTATGTATATTATATGTTGTACTTGTCGTTTTGAGTATAAATATGAGATGTTTACTTATTGAGATGATTATGGATGTCATATGTTGTACTTTTTGTGTTGATTATAAATATGAGATGTTGTACTTATCGAGATGATTATGGATATTATATGTTGTACTTACCGAGTTGATTATAAATATGAGATGTGGTACTTATTGAGATGATTATGGATATTATATGTTGTACTTTCCGAGTTGAGTAAAAATATGAAGGGTTGTAATTATTGAGATGATTATGTATGTCATACGTTTCACTTGTTGAGTTGATTATAAATATGAGATGTGGTACTTGTCGAGATGATTATGGATATTATATACTGTACTTACCGAGTTCATTATAAATATGAGATGTGGTACTTATTGAGATGATTATGGATATTATATGTTGTACTTGCCGAGTTGAGTATAAATATGTGAGGTTGTAATTATTTAGATGATTATGGATGTCATACGCTGCACTGGTTGAGTCGATCATAAATATGAGATGTGGTACTTATTGAGATAATTATGGATATTACATGTTGTACTTGTCGAGTTGAGTATAAATATGAGATGTTCTACTTATTGAGATGATTATGGATATTATATGTTGTACATGCCGATTTGATTATAAATATGAGATGTGGTACTTATTGGGATGATTATGAATGTTATATGTTGTATTTACCGAGTTGATTACAAATATGAGATGTCATACTTACCAAGTTGAATATGGATATGATATGTTAACTTCTTGATTTGATTACGGTTAGGATATGTCATACTTACTAAGTTGATTATGGATATGATGTGAATGTATTGTAAGTGATGTTATGGCTTATCAACAGCCAAGAGATGTCATGGCTTATTAATAGCCAAGAGATGTTATGGCTTATCAATAGCCAAGAGATGTTATGGCTTATCAACAGCCAAGAGATGTTATGGCTTATCAATAGCCGAGAGATGTTATGGCTTATTAAGAGCCAAGAGATGTTATGGCTTATTAATAGCCAAGAGATATTATGGCTTATCAACAGCCAAGAGATATTATGGCTTATCAACAGCCAAGAGATGTTATGGCTTATCAACAGCCAAGAGATGTTATGGCTTATCAATAGCCAAGAGATGTTATGGCTTATCAACAGCCGAGAGATGTTATGGCTTATCAATAGCCAAGAGATGTTATGGATTATCAATAACCAAGAGATGTTATGGCTTATTAACAACCAAGAGATGTTGAGATGTTTTATATTATTACATAGATACGACTTATTGCATTTAATTTTATGCACTAGTGTAGTAATAATGCATTCACTGAGCTATTTTGCTCGCGATTCCTGTGTTGTGTTTTTTTTCAGGTAATAAAATGTCACTGCCAAATCTAGGAGGTCGTTTGGGGTTAGCAAGGGATGCGTAAAACAATAATTTTGGTCAAATTAAAAAGGGGTAATTCAATCCTACTTATCCTTTGAGCAAGTTTGAATAAGCACTATTACTTAAAAATTTTGAAAAGTTTTTAGTGTTATGGCTTCATGCCGATACTGAAAAAGGATACTTGTGTTTATTATTGGGTTAAGGCAATTATGGTTTGAGTCACTTTGACTTTCAAACTCAATTATAAGTAACTGGGTTGGGATGTGTCAACTTTGTATCAGAGCCTAGGTTTTAGAGGTTCTGGGGTGAGGACTGCCTAGATTTGGCAGTGGAAGTAGAAATCATTTTGAGTCATAAGTAAATTGGCTTTTGTTGACTAACATTTGTTATTTATACATACATATTGTTGCACGAGATGTGAAATTCAAGGATCTTGCAGGAAAGGAAATGAGATGTTGAGGTTTATTCGGGGATGACAGCGAATACAGTTATTTTTATATAAATCATTGCATTGTTTTATTTGTGGTATGGACGAACATGTCATTGAAGGAAAAAATTGAAAGACAAAATGTGGTATACGAAAATTATGAAGTATTAGAAGTAATCCCTTCTTATACTGGAATATGTAAACTTGAGTAGTGTCACTTATTATGCCATGGTTTGGTGTGTGCCCATTTATGTGGGAGTGTGAGGTATGGGAACCCATATTTCGTTAAAGGATGAGATGGTAAATTGTTAGAGTGTGAATCAAATGAAGATTCACATGGTAAAGATTAAGTGAGAAGATTAATAGTTGTATATGTAGTGAAATGATCTGAAATTCAATTACTAGTCAATATATCACAATTGATCCGAATATGGGTTCATACTGAATTATAATAAGCAGAAGAAAAGAGTAACAAGAATTGAGATGTATTTTTTTAATAGTATGCGTATATGTAGTGAATATTACTCCCAGAATGTTTTGAAATGCTTATATGAATAGCAGAGTTGAGACGAAGTGTTAAAGAGTTGGAAGTTTAAAAATATTGGAGAGCCCTTTTAAGAGTATGTGTTGTGTATGAGTATATGAAAGATGCTAATCGGGTTTGAATATCAAAAAATAGTTTGGGTGGATATTGAATTATGTTTGTCATTGTACGTACATGTTATCACTAAGAGTCTGACATATAATGAATATGATTGACATTATACGGAGCCACCAAGAAGTATGTCTAAGGATAATATGCTATGTGAGATACCGTAAGGGGATATGTTAACGTATTTGTATAGGTTATTTGAAAAAAAAATACGACATATAATAGCTAGAGAAGTATTACGGGGTTGGTAAGTGTGGTTAAAGTTTTAAGTGGTGATAGTACGTTTAACTTCCATGTTACCAAACGTGTAGGATGAGTGTATTGATGATATGGCATAAGAATATCATGTTAATAAACATCGGGATAAGATTATGATTGTAAAGTTATTGTGTTGGATAAATGACTTATTAAGGTCATTGTATGTTTAGTTAAAGAACAATCAAATGATAATGAAAAAGCTAATATAGTGAGAAGTTAGATTGAGTTCATAGTGCATGACTGCATAATATACATGAAGGTGAATATGAAATCTTAGTTAAGAATAAACATTAAGTGAATGATTGTTCAGTTTCGATATATGAATAGTAGTGAGGATATATTTAAATTAAGAAATTGTAAGGACGATATTTAACATATTTCTAAACTTCAGAAACAATACAGAAAGTAGTAAAGGTCAAACACATGTATTTGGTGTTGAATGGAAGATGAAAAGATGGCATATAATAAGCTAGTCTTGTAATATGATATTTATGAATGGAAATATTGAATGGAAGTTGGATAAAGGAAATATAAGAAGTTAGTCTTGTAATAGAATATTTATTATTTGAAAGATTACACGATAATAAGGATGGACCATAGGAATGAAGGAATGGAGCAATATAGGAGTTGGGAAATGACTTCCATTTATAAGAAATCATTAGATGATTATTCTTACGTGTAAGTGATAAATAAAATGAAGATGATATGAGAGAAGATATGTCGGGCATGAGGAAATTGTATTCCTAATTGGTTGGTAAGTGAAATTCTTCCTAAATTTCGGGGATGAAATTTTCTTAGGGGGGGAGGTTATGACAACCCGGATATGATTATGATAAACCATGTTTAAATCATGATTACCGTATGGGATGGGGATAATGTGTTATTAGAATATATAATGTTAAGTTATTGTGTTTAGTATAATCCTACCTTCATAACTTATGAAATATTGAATTACTCACAAACACAAATTTGTGAAGTCTTCGGTAGGAATGTTCGAGTTCGGGACTAGTTCTGGCCACTATAATATAATAATTGACTCGATGTAAAAACTAGATAGTTGTATATATATGAGTTAAGTTTGTAACACAATAAACGGTGTGTAAAATAGAGGTCCGAGCAAGAAGCTATGCTGGAATTACGAAGCAGGGGTAAATATGTCCATTCGTTAAGTGGTATTTTGTCTTATATGTATAACAAATGGATGAATTTCATTGGTTGGAAGGGGGGGAAAGCATGGACGACTTAAGACCCTTGAAATAACCTTATTCTTCAGACAAAATCACCCATTAGAGAGTTTGGCTTGAAGAGAGAGAAACGGGAAGTTTAAGAAGAGAAAGGCGAGGAAAAAGTGGAGAAAATCCATAGGAAATTACGAAAACATCCCTAAGGTAATTCTACCTGTAAATCTTGTATATTGTTGGAAATATTGATTTAAAATGATATAAATAATCAATTGTTTACTAAACATACGTGTTTTGAGGTATACATATGGATAGATGCGGGTTTAAGCAAAGTTGAACGTGTAAATCATGTATATTGGTTCGATTGGAAACCCCGTGTATTCAAACTCCTATAACTTTTTGTATATTGATTGGAATTGAATAATTACAATTGGATATAAAAATAGACTCATATATGTATAAAATTTCCAAATATTATGTGAAAATATCAAGAAATGAATCTTTGGTGATAGTTCGAAGCTTATATATCAAATCCCAAAGGGGTAAGTATGCACACCAGGTGTTCGATGTTTTACTTGGCATAGCAAATGAACCTTAAAAATTATGAAACTTTAATTTTGTATTTTTAAATATGTTTATGGATGTTGGGTGAAATATAAATGGAAGTTAGGATGCACAAAAATTATGAAAATTCTTCGAAGTTGACTGAACGATAAAAGAGTTTATAGGGCAGATTTCATTTGTAATAAAGAGATGGACACATCTTGCTCTAGGAAACTTGAAATGATGTGTTGTCTTTTATATTGGGAACCTTATATGATAATAATTGGATTACCAAAAAGAAACTAAAGAATGTTTGGGCTATGGATTGGATATGTTAAAGATTTTAACATGAAATTGAATGAGACTTCATTTATGATAAATGATTAGAATGGGATACTATGATGCTTATGAATCCGGTTAAGGTTAAGTTTTCTTTGGATTGTTAACATCCTTATGATGATACTAATATCGTAAGAATGAATATGTGGAAGGGAAGAAGAACAGGTTGAACCAGTGCTAGACAAAGGCAAGGGAAAAACACATGAAGTGGCCAAGGTGAGTGTACTCACTAGTAAGATGTATTTATACATAATTATGGATATTATATGTTGTACTTGTCGGTTTGAGTATAAATATGAGATTTTTTTACTTATTGAGATGATTATGGATGTCATATGTTGCATTTGTTTTGTTGATTATAAATATGAGATGTTGTACTTATCGAGATGATTATGGATATTATATGTTGTACTTACCGAGTTGATTATAAATATGAGATGTGGTACTTATTGAGATAATTATGGATATTATATGTTGTACTTGCCGAGTTGAGTAAAAATATGAAGGGTTGTAATTATTGAGATGATTATGGATGTCATACGTTTCATTTGCTGAGTTGAGTATAAATATGAGATGTGGTACTTGTCGAGATGATTATGAATATTATATACTGTACTTACCGAGTTGATTATAAATATGAGATGTGGTACTTATTGAGATGATTATGGATATTATATGTTGTAATTATCGAGTTGAGTATAAATATGAGAGGTTGTAATTATTTAGATGATTATGGATGTCATACGCTGCGCCGCTTGAGTTGATCATAAATATGAGGTGTGGTACTTATTGAGATGATTATGGATATTACATGTTGTACTTGCCGAGTTGAGTATAAATATGAGATGTTGTACTTATTGAGATGATTATGGATATTATATGTTGTACATGCCGAGTTGATTATAAATATGAGATGTGGTACTTATTGAGATGATTATGGATATTATATGTTGTACTTACTGAGTTGATTACAAATATGAGATGTCATACTTACCAAGTTGAATATGGATATGATAGGTTGACTTATTGATTTGATTATGGTTAGGATATGTCATACTTACTAAGTTTATTATAGATATGATGTGAATGTATTATAAGAGATGTTATGGCTTATCAACAGCCAAGAGATGTTATGGCTTATTAATAGCCAAGAGATGCTATGGCTTATTAATAGCCAAGAGATGTTATGGCTTATCAACAGCCAAGAGATGTTATGGCTTATCAACAACCAAGAGATGTTATGGCTTATTATTATGGCTTATCAATAGCCAAGAGATGTTATGGCTTATCAACAGCCAAGAGATGTTATGGCTTATAAATAGCCAAGAGTTGTTATGGCTTATCAACAGCCAAGAGATGTTATGGCTTATTAACATCCAAGAGATGTTAAGATGTTTTAAATTATTACATATATACGACTTATTGCATTTAATTTTAGGCACTAGTGTAGTAGTAATGCATTCACTGAGCTATTTTGCTCACGATTCCTATGTTGTCTTTTTTTTCCTGGTAATGAAATGTCACTGCCAAATCTAAGAGGTCGGTTGGGATTAGCAAGGGACGCGTAAAACCGTTATTTTGGTCAAATTAAAAAGGGGTAATTCAATCCTAATTATCCTTTGAACAAGTTTGAATAAGCACTATTACTTAAAAAATTTGAAATGTTTTAAGTGTTATGGCTTCATGCCGATACTGAAAAAGGATACTTGTGTTTATTATTGGGTTAAGGCAATTATGGTTTGACTCACTTAGACTTTTAAACTCAATTATAAGTAACTGGGTTAGGATGTGTCAAGGCGCCCTGTCCCTCCACTCCACGTTTGCCCAGTCATCAACAGTCAACCATTCCCTATGTGCTGCAATGCTCACAAAGGCGGCCATTTCTTAGAGATCGGAATGCTAGAACGATTTACAGAGGAAAATCGCAGAAAGAGAAAAATCAAGAAGCTGTGAAAAATGAAGCGAATTTGCCCCCTTTATATAGGATGCCAAAGGTCATGTTGATCGGCATTGACCCCCCAACAACCGATCGGCACTATCCCTTTACCTTCCCGAGGCAGTCCAAAAGTCCATGCCACTGCCGAATGGCCCCCTCTGCACCATGCCGACCGGCACCCTGATAGGCAGGGTTTTGCTGCGGCGCGAGAGTTACCAACGCGTCGGTCGTTTTGAATTCGGCTCACCTGAACTATACCAAATTACGACTACACTCAAATTTTGAGTAGAGCAGTAAGTCGGGTATCGAAAATATCCACTTAGACGAGTTGCTAGAATTTACAGGATTTAGTAGTCCGAAATAAAAGTGTAAAAGATTGTTACAAACTAAAAAGGAAAAGATGCATAAAAGGGAAATATTAATCTAGGCGAATGTATTTAAACTAGATTAAGAAAGCGGTAAAACTATAGGTTGCGTCGAATATCCCTTACCCTAGTTAATTAGTATAAAATGGATACATGGGTCGACGAGTTATTTAGAATGCGTCTCGTTTCGACAGTTAATTGAACTTTCACGCACCTAAATCCGCATAAAAGCCTAATATGATTTGGGCGTCAATAAATATCTCGAAAATTGCGCACGAAAGGTCGTACGCACGGGACATACATGATATGCCCCGTCAAATCTTCTAGGCGCAATAACTAGGACAACGCACAAAATAGACCCGTAAACACCATCACCAATGCAAAGCAACGCGTCAACTCGAGTGAGTTCAATTCAAACACAACCTAATTTAAATTAGCTAGAAAGCATCGTAAAAATGCGATAAATAAACGCGATAAATCTACCTAGAAAGCATGTAAAGAAAGCATGTGAATCTAATTAACAAAGATGTAAATCTAATTATCAAAGCAAGAAATAAGGAAATACACACTATATTAATGGAGAGGATGATGAATAGTGCAACATTCAACCCAAATGGGGTGTCAAACCAAGAACAATTGAAGAAGAACTCTTCAAAACCCTCAAACCCTAAGCTACCACTATCTAAAATCTAATATCCTACTTAATTTTTTATTATTACAACGAAAAACCTTTATATAGTAAGTGGGAAAAAAGAAAAGAAGAAAGAAAATAAAACAGCAAAATATCTCCTAAAAATAGGAGATCGATCGATCGACCAAAATCGTCGATCGATTGATCAAGTAGGTATCAGCACACTGCATGCTATTTTTGCATGCTTGCATTTCCCGTCCGCTAGAATCTCCGTAACTTCTTCATACGAACTCGGAATCGCGCACCGTTCGCGGCCACGCGAAGCTTGCGAGGAGGGATACAACTTTCGTGATTGGGCGCTGTGAAAAGGCAAAAATGCCCTTGAACGTACGATCATGTACGGAAATCGAGCGGAATGCGTCCGAACTTCACACTTAGCATCCAAATACCTATAAAAGCTCAATTAACCCCTGCAAAACATGTTAACGTAGAAATTCGAGGTTGTCTGGCTAACGAGCATAAATATAGGGAATAAGATACCCGAGGAGGCTAAAATGCGTCGGTTCAAGGGATGAAATATGCAATATTTGCGTATGATGACACCCCCTAACTTACACAATGCTAGTCCCTAGCAATGAAATAGGACGCAACAAGAACTACAAGCAAACCAAAGGCAGGAGATAGTACAAAAGTATGGTATAAAAGTAAAAGGCCACTTTCGCAGGCGATTCGAATGCATTTAGCATATGCAATAATCCGTTAAACTCCTAGGTCACCCTAGTGGACGAGTGTCGTCTCGTGAGGGTTTTCAGGGATGATACCCACAAACATCACAATGTTTCCTCAAAATATGCCCAACCCAACATGCGACAAGTCCAAAAATAGCAAAAAATATTTCATACGCATGATTAGCACATTGAACGGAGTCAAACAAAAGTCTGAAATCATTAACATTATAGAATGCACCTCATAGAATTGAAACCTTAAAATGTGGGAGGGGAGCGAGCACATGCAAAGTGTGATTTGGCGAAAAACTTATATAAACCGAATAAATATTAAAGCAAGCATACATTCAATCCTCACGAGCATTACACTCATCAAGCGAATTCACTCAAAATAGGCAGGTAACACACGGAACATACGGGTATAAAGAGTAAATGTAAAGGGAAACTAGGCCGCACACAAGTCACAGATGAAGAACGCTATATATAAACTAAAAAACTGTAATCTCAATGAAAGGATACCTACCGCACACTAAAAGAGGCGAAATGCATTTTCACAGATTATCTAAACTATTATGACTTTTAAATTACATCAACCAAAGATAACATGGAACTTTAATAGGATTGTAATGTAGGTATGGCTAGGGTACGAAATGAAAGGAATATATGTACGAATTCAAAGTGTTCGGGATGAAAACTCGAGATAATGGGAAAATGCGGGCAATATCAAAATTCAAAAGTTCCAAAACAGGATTAGATATATCATCGGGGAGAGTAATCAAAGCTTATTGAACACTATACACAACATTTACAACTTTCTCTTTCTTTTTCTTTTTCTTTTTCTCATTTTTCTCTTTTGTTTTCTTTTGCTTTTTGCTTTCTCTTTTTCTTCACTTTTTTCACTACTTTCTTTTCTTTACTTATCAAACTCTCATATGCCTAAATTGCAACCGACGTCAAAACAACATCATTCAATCCCAAGTAACATTCCAAACAAAGGTATGGAAAATGTATGTATGGGCTAAAACTCCAATTTAGAGTTGGTTATGGGATTGGGGTTATGAAACGAAAGGCTATATTTAGGCTCAAAGGGGTTGATGAGGGGAAACATATAAGGGTGAGGTCAAGGCTAATATGGGTGATATAACAAAGAGGGCCTATGATCATTTCACAAAGTTTACGCAATTCTTGAATCAAAACAATATATGAAAATCATGCTTAAGTAACACATTTCATGTATGAACTCAATTAATGAACGGTCAAATGAAAGAATAGAGAGATTACCAATGAATTCAACATTTTCAAAGAGAAAAAAAAATGTATACACTCACAAATGACGAAAGGTACAAATCTTACTCGGTGTAAGTATATACCAACAAACAATTACCGAGTTATAAAAATCTTAAACCAAATCAATATAACCATAAAAGTGCATGTGCTCATAGGATTAAAGTTTAATTCTTGGAGTTATTCATAAAATCAATAAGTGACTAAAGACTAACAACTTCTAAAATCGAGAACATGGATCGTTGGGTTGTCTATTGGATCGGTCAATTATTGAAATTTATCATTGAAAACAAGGGCAAAATGCCCAAAAAAGGAGAAAAAAGAAAGAAAATGTTTTTGAAATTTTTCAATTTTTCTAAGAAAAGCATACTAAGTAACTAACATGTGAGCAAAACATGGACTAAACAATGAAATGGATAGAATATCCCACACACCCTAACTTAAAACTTGACATTGTCCTCAATGTAAATTAAAAACCAAGTCAAAGAGAGGAAAAGAGCAATATTACCCAAAATTGGAGCGATCCCCATAAGAATAAGTCCAAAGAATCTACAAAATAAGTAAGTACCGAGCATAGCAAAAACAAATAAGAAAAAGTTAACTAGTTACACTAGACTAAATTAAAAAGGAAAGAAAAGATAAAAAGAAAGAAAGAATAAAAAGCTAACTATATATAACCTACTATTTAGGCTACACACTAACTGTACACTAGAAGTCTAAATAATTGAGGGCTCACCATAAAAATGATTTGACTTTGGAGGATAACCGGTGTACCCTCACATACAAGCATGCCTTCCGAAAAATATGAATTCCGTTTGAACAACGGAAGGCATGTGTAAGGCGAAAGAAATGAACCATCGCCAATTAAAAGTTTTGGAGGGACGATGGGGGGTTTGGATTGAACGGGTGACAAAAACATGTGGGGACCGAGAAAAGCCAAATATCCTCCCAAAGATTTTGAAATTGGAATGGGAGGCGGCGCACACGAAGGCATGAATGCAATCGTGGAAGGCGACTCGAGCAAGTACTCCTCATCGGCGAAAAGGTTTAAAACATTAAAGTTTGAAATCGAATCATCGGGTACTTGTGACGGTGTGATAACAGAGAATGAAAATGGGGATGAAAGAAATTCAAACTCATGAGATGAATCATCATCGCATGAGGATTGAGTTTCGAAGGAAACAATATCATTTTCAATGAAATGTTCTTCTTTGGGGGGCAAAGAAGAAATCATTTCATTGCAAATAGATATTACGTCATTTTTATCCTCACTTTCAATATCTATTACGAGATGGGCAAAGTCTAGAATGGGTTATTCCAAAGTAGGCATGGGTACCTCATTTGGTTCAAAACATTCCTCGACTTCGAAAGTCTCAGAAGCAAAATCATCATCAGACTCAATTCATGTTCCCAAAGATGATTTTCTTCCCGAAAACGATTTTCAATTTTCACATTTTCATACATACGCAAACCCTCACCGAATGTCATAGGTCGAGATGCGGATGCATGAAAATGGAAACTTTGAAAATTACCATCGGACTTAAACGAAACTCATTATTATAGGAATTTTAAAAACTATTCGAATTTGTTTCAAAATTCCTATTATAAGGCGGTAAAGGCCCAAAATCATTATCATCATCATCAAAATTCCAATAACCTAAGTTTTGACTTTCGTATACTCGCCGAAAGTAATATGTGAATTTGCAAATTTTTAGGATTCTAAGTATTCACCGAAAGTCATAGGCTTGTGAGAATTTTGAGAATTATAACAAGGATTACCAAAATAATTGGAATAAGACATGTTTACCCCAAAAATGGCTCGAATTGGAGAATTCCACAAAATAGGTGCGCGGGGAAAAATTTGAGCGTTTCTAAGTGCTCAAATGTGGAAGTCCTGCAAAAATAATAGTAAATAATACAAATAGAAAGAAAATGCTGTGAAATACTAAATCAAATAAAGTCTAAAATAAACTCATCCCCGGCAATGGCGCCATTTGATAGGCAGGGTTTTGCCGCGGAGCGAGAGTCACCTACGCGCCAGTCGTTTTGAATTCGGCTCACCTGAACTATACAAAAACCTAAATTACGACTACACTCAACGGGTGAGTAGAGCGATAAGTCGGGTATCGAAAATATCCACTGAGACGAGTTGCTAGAATTTACAGGATTTAGTAGTCCGAAATAAAAGTGTAAAAGATGATTAAAAACTAAAAAGGAAAAGATGCATAAAAGGGAAATATTAAACTAGGCGAGTGTATTTAAACTAGATTAACAAAGCGGTAAAACTATAGGTTGCGTCGAATATCCCTCACCCGAGTTAATTAGTATAAAATGGATACATGGGTCGACGAGTTATTTAGAATGCATCTCGTTTCGACAGTAAATTGAACCAAGGGTTGTCACGCCCCTAAATCCGCATCAAAGCCTAATATGATTTTGGCGTCAATAAATATCTCAAAAATTACGCACAAAAGGTCGTAAGTATGGGACATACATGATATGCCCCATCAAATCTCATAGGCAAGATAACTAGGACAACGCACCCGAAATAGACCCGTAAACACCATCACCAAAGCAAAGCAACGCGTCAACTCGAGTGAGTTCAATTCAAACACAACCTAATTTAAATTAGCTAGAAAGCATCATAAAAATACGGTAAATAAAGCGGTAAATAAACGCGATAAATCTACCTAGAAAGCATGTAAAGAAAGCATGTGAATCTAATTAACAAAGCATGTAAATCGAATTATCAAAGAAATAAATAAGGAAATACACACTATATTAATGGAGAGGATGATGAATAGTGCATAATTCAACCCAAATGGGGTGTCAAACCAAGAACAATTGAAGAAGAACTCTTTAAAACCCTTAAACCCTAAGCTACCACTCTCTAAAATCTAATATCCTACTTAATTTTTTAATATTACAACAAAAAACCTTTATATAGTAAGTGGGAAAAAAGAAAAGAAGAAAGAAAATAAAACAGCAAAATATCTCCCAAAAACAGGGGATCGATCGATCGACCAAAATCGTCGATCGATCAATCAAGAAGAAAAAAGTACATTGTCGAGAAGGATCGATCGATCTACCAAAATCGTCGATAGATCGATCAAGTAGGTATCAGCACATTGCATGCTATTTTTGCATGCTTGCATTTCTCGTCCACTAGAATCGCCGTAACTTCTTCATACGGACTTGGAATCGCGCACCGTTCAAGCGAAGCTTACGGGGAGGGCTACAACTTCCGTGAAGAAGTTGGGCCAGGCTCCCATACTATGAAAAGACTAAAATGCCCTTGAACGTGCGATTGCGTACTAAAATCGAGCGAAATGCGTCTGAACTTCACACTTAGCATCCAAATACCTATAAAAGCTGAATTAACCCCTGCAAAATATGTTAACATAGAAATCTGAGGTTGTCTGGTTAATGAGCATAAATATAGGGAATAAGATACCCAAGGGGGCTAAAATGCGTCGGTTCTAGGGATGAAATACGCAATATTTGCGTATGATCACACACCCCTTAAAATTTCGTACAAAAAGTCTCAAAAAATACCAAAAAGCCCTGAAAAATCCTCAGAAATTTCCTAAAAATCCCAGAATGGATTTAGAGCATTTTCACCAAGAAAATTTTGCACTTCCTCAAGCGGAACCCCTATTTCCCCAGTGGAACTCTCAAAAGACAAGCGAACCTCTCCTCAGCAACGTCCCCAGAGGACCTCTAAAATATCAAAAACTTAAGGATCACCTCCTATACCCCAAAGGTCTCAGACCTCCTCGAGCAATATGTCCAAAACCTGGACCACTTAATCACTTCCCCATTGGAATTTTGGCTATCCCTCCTCAAAATCTCCAAAATCACAAGGATTTCCCCAGCCATCGGCTCCCCAGCTCAAATCAAATTCACAAGGTAACTTCCCCGGCAGAGTTCCCTGAGGCCATCTCAACTTAAGCCCGCAGAATTAGCTTTAACCTGCAGAATTGGTCATCACAACTTAAGCCCGCAGAATTGGCTTTGACCCGCAGAATTGGTCATCTCAACTTAAGCCCGCAGAATTGGCTTTAACCCACAAAATTGGTCATCTTAACTTAAGCCCACAGAATTTTCTTTGCTCACAGAATTGGTCATCACAACTTAAGCCCACAAAATTGTCTTCGATCCGCAGAATTGCTCATCTCAACTTAAGCCCGCAGAATTGGCTTTAACCCACAGAATTGGTCATCATAACTTAATCCCATGGAATTGGCTTAGACCCATAAAATTGACCATCACAACTTTGACCCGCAGAATTGGTCATCACAATTTAAGCCCGTAGAATTGGCTTTGCCTCGCAGAATTGGTCATCACAACTTAAGCCCGCAGAATTGGTCATCACCTTAAACCCATAGAATTGGCTTCGACCCGCAGAATTCGTCATCACAACTTAAGCCCGCGGAATTGACTTTGACCCACAAAATTGTTTATCTTAACTTAAGCCCGCATAATTGGCTTTGACTTGCAGAATTGGTCATCACAACTTAAGCCTGCAGAATTGGCTTCAACCCGAAAAATTGGTCACCTCATCTTCAAGCCCTCAGAATTGGCTTTGGCCCGCAGAATCGGTCACCCTCATCATCAAGCCCTCAGAATTGGCTTTGACCCATAGAATCGGCCACCCTCATCTTCAAGCCCTCAGAATTGACTTCGACCCGCAGAATCGGTCATCACCAACACCTCCTTAGGACTTGACCTAAACCTTTCCTCCAAACCATCCCTAGTATTCCCCCCTTAGGTCCTCAGAATCGGCCTTGACCCTCTGAATTGGTCATCCTTACCCCCCCCCCCCCCAAGTCCTCAGAATCGGCATCGACCCCTTGAATTGGTCATCCTATTTTTAAAAGCATCATGCGGTGTCTGTTCGACGACTATCGTTTGTTCCAAACTCACCCATCGAGGGGCTCTGTAGACCCCCTATTCTGTTACCCCTTAAACTCTCCTTAGGTCCCTAAAACATCCCTTCATCACTATAAACCCAGGTCATACCCCGAGTACTGACCTAAAAGCCATCGAGCACTCCCAGGCTCCGTTTGACCAAAAAGTCAAACTCTTTAGCTCGACTGAGACTGAATGAATATTCAAAGGGAACTGAATCCCCTTTCCAAAGATCCATCTCGTGCACTATTCTAACCTACCATGAGGACGAACGACCCATTTTCCCCGAAAACCTGATTTAGAGGCCACCGGATGCTACCGGGCTCCGTTTGACCAAAGTTAACTCTTCATCTCGATCGATACTGAATGAATCTTTATAGGGTACTAAAACCCCTTTCCACCGGTCCGCCCCGTGCGCGATTCTGACTTACGGTACAAACGAACGATTCGTTTTACTCTGAGAGGACACCAAATACTTTCAGGGCCCAATTGACCAAAGTCAACTCCCCGAACCAGGTTAAACTCTTTGAAATGTTGAAGTACATATCCTAACCTTTCCAACGGTCCACCCCATGCATGATTCGGACTTACCACGCGGATGAACGATCCGTTTGCGTCCGATGATTCCCCGTCCAATGGACCGACGAGCGCTTTTGAGCCACATTTGACCTAAAGTCAACTCCCAAACTCGGGAAAGGTTCAAAGTACTTTCAAAGGTCTCTGAATTACCTTTATAATGTTCCACCTCGTGCACGATTCGGATAAACAGTTTTCACTCTGCGGCCGATTTTCCAAAAATGCCAGAAAGACACTGTCAAACGGCAGGTCCCAGACCCTGCCTATCGGCAATGTGCCTAAACACACCTGTCGATTAATAGGACTAGGGCTATGCCGATCGGAAATTCCCTGGGCCTATAAAAAGGAGGCCATTTCCTCATTGCAAATAGGACCACCATATCTGAAACATATCACTCTCAGTAAATCCAAAAAACCTCTTTCGAAGTCAGCGTGATTTCCACATCTTCCAACTTTCAATTTTGATCATCCTTTTCATTAAACTTGGTGAATTCACTACCCTCCATCATCATCCAAGTGCAAGGGTTTCTCTCCAACATTCAAGATCAAGCCCAAGATCTTCAAGAAGGTCCAATTTTCACAATTCTCTCCTTAAATTACCATAAATTCGTATTAACTTGTTTTATTACTTAGCACTTTTATTCTCTCATATCACATATCCTAATATACCTTTTATTTAGTATTATTGCACATCTCTTATTTTCATATAAATAAAAAAGGCAAAAAAATAAGAAAATAGGGTTTGCTCATAAATTCCAAACGGGAATTCTCACATTTTTCTTACACTTATCTCACAACTAAAACATTTTTTTTCACACAAATAAGAGAAGTCCCCGATTGGATTTATGGGATAAACCCCACCCCTCGTTTTGCATGCGAAGTACGTGAACTTTGATGCCTCTATAGGCTACATAGGAGTCTCGAGGTAAACCCCGAGACTCGAGTCCTATTCTCACTTTTTTCTCTCATTTTCTATTTTCTCTAAACTCAACTCTCTTAGAATACATATATTTGTTTTTAGTGGAGTATTATTACACATACGTTATCGTTCCATTATAACGACCAATGCAAGGATAATCGCGTAAATCCTATTTTCTAATATTATTTTTATGAACCTTCCTACGAACAACTCACTTTATCTCTTACATGATACAAGTCGAGGATTCCTATCTCCACTATATATACACATGCACACATATCACGGGGAAAATAAAGGAAAATAGCAAAAACCCCATGAGAGACCATAAGGGCGGAATGAGTGCCTAACACTTTCCCATTTCGTAACTTAGCCTACGGACCCTTTTAGAATCATTTTGGTTTCCTATGCATCAGTATGTCTTTGGATGTCGTCCTTCGGGATGGATCCCTTTCTTTTGTCTATTTTGAGTAAAATAGACTGGAGACTCCATCTCTCTACATCTTTCACCTCATCAATGATGTCGTACGAAGCGCTCCCGAGAGGGACGCGCGGGACCAAGTATCCTCACGTTCCTGCCCTCCGTGAGGATTGGGGATGGCCACAGACCCCTATATTATAACGTGAAGACAGGAAGTGGTACATATTAGTTAGTTAGCGGCATAACTAGGATGGGTTAAAGGTATACATTAGGCGTACACATTAGTTGAGGGGCGAGGAACTCATGCAAGAGCACATAACTAACATGTATATAATATTTACTGTTTAATGTAATTAAACACTTGCTATATTTTTAAACTGTTTTCAACTCGGGCTCTGACCCGTTTTCTTTCAAATCTATTTTCTTGTAAAACCTATTTAGGTGCCCAACCACAGGGACGCCAAGCATAGGAGTTCCATTACATTGACGTGTTGTAGCTAATGTGGAAGTTACAGGATCTCGGTATTAGATGCCTCCACATTCTGCACTTGATTCTATTCAGGGTTACTCATCTGTTAGGGCATGTCACTCATTTACATTTAGAGATAGAATTCTCAGACTTTCCGTTTTATTTCAGATATTTGTTTATTTACTCAGACTCTTGTATCGAGATTTTACTTTCCTCGGGTGTTATTATTGGAGTGTTTACTCCAGACTTAGTTTATTTCATTTCGTTGGTTATTCATATGAGATTGTTTATGCGATTATTGGATGATGATTTAATTACTTGGTCAATTGTTAACTTAATTAATAAAATTTGGTATCTCTCTTTTTAAATATTTGGTTTCTAATAATCAATTAAATGTTTTCGACAGTGATGCTAAGACTGAACCCACTTGATATTCTGTATTAATTTCAAAAAGGAGTAGCTATCCGATATTTAATTAATCGGGGTGTCACGAGAGCTTCGACACGATGACCAGAATTTTATGGCTTGTATATCCATATTAGTTATCACTCCCGATATTGTGATGAGGGTAGTGAAAGAACAGGCAGAGGATCCATATTGCCAGGACAAAGTTCGCCAGTAATTAGCTGAGTGGGCAGATAGGTACTCAATCAATTCAGAGGGTGGCTTACATTTTAATGGGAGACTTGTGGTTCCAGAGGGTGATGATTTGTGACATGCAGTGATGTCAGAGGCTCACGGGTCCCAGTTTACAGTACATCCTGGTGGGATGAGATGTACCAGGACATGCGCAAATAATATTGGTGGTTGGGGATGAAATGGGACATAACAAAGTTTTTCTAGAAGTGTTCTACCTTCCATCTCGCATAGGTGGACCACTCGCGACCAACAGGGATGTTGCAGCCATTAGATATTCCCGTATGGAAGTGGGAGAGTATCTCCATGGATTATTATTATCATAGTGAGGTCACGATTCTATATGGGTGATAGTGGATCGATTTACCAAGGTGGCTCCTTTTCTTCTAGTTCGTACTGACTTTGAGATAAAGTTGTATGCACAGTTATCTATGTTTGAGATAGTACGTTTACATGGGGTCCTACTTAATATTGTGTCCTATCAGGATACGATCTTTGTGTCTATCTCTGGAAGAGTTTCTAGGAGGCTATGGGGACAGATTTATGATTGAGTATAGATTATCACTTATAGGTAGATGGGCAGAATGAGAGGGTTAATCAGATGCTTGAGGATATGTTGCGAATGTGTATACTTGATTTCGGGGAGGATGGGAGTAGTATTTATTTTGGTGGAGGTTTCATATAATAACTCCTACTAATTAACCATCGACATGGCTCTTTTTAAGGCACTGTACAGTCGGCCTTGTCATTCGCCTACTTGTTGGTTAGAGGTTGGGGACAATAAATTATTGGGGCCAGAAATGATTCAAGACACCACTGCTAAGATTGAGTTAATTCGAGGTCATATCCGGATAGCTCAAGATAGACAGAAGAGTTATGCCAATGCGGATAGGAGAAACATTGAGCTTGAGGTTGGTGATCAGAGATTGGTGCGAGTGTCTCTTTTGAAATGAGTGATGAGATTTGGCAAGAATGGGAAATTAACACCGAGATATGTGGGACCATTTGCGATCATTGAGAGGGTAGGACCAGTGGCTTATAGATTTGGATTACCAGAGCATCTTCAGTGAATTCACAACGTATTTCACATGTCAACTCTGAAGAGATAATGAAGGAGCGAGAGAGCTTTTTAGCACGTTCCATTAAAGGAGATCGACTTGCAGCCCGACATCTCGTATGAGGATAAACCAGTGACGATACTTGATCGTAGTGAGCATAAACTGCAATCAAAGGTGGTACCCTTTATTAGACTTCAGTGGGGGCACCATAATGTAGATAAGTGTACATGGGAACGAGAGTATGACACGTGGGAGCAGTGTCTAGAGTTATTTGTCGAAGTTACGTTCGAGCTTCGAGGATCACGTTCCATTGTAAGGGGTGAAGTATGTAATAACCAGTATTTTTGAGGAATTAAAAATGAATTAAGTTAAATTTAAATTACATGTGTGACATGATTTAATGGAAATTAAATATTATGGGTTGGTTAAATTATTAATTGAAGAGAAATGATTAATGTTTATTGAATAAAATTACTAAGTGAACAGTAATTACATATTTGAGGTCACACTAAGTGATAGTGACGTGACAGTATGGTATCTCAACCGGATGTCGTGTGTGTGCAAAATGAGGTAGAGATAGGAAATAAATTATGAGTAACTCAGATGATGATTTTAAGGTTAGGATTAAGTCCAAAAGGGTCGAAACAAATAAGATAGTATACCCGGGTGTGTAGTTTGGGTCCCGGGATAGTTTAAACCAAACTGACACCCCAAGAGGGCATTTTAGTCATTTCATAACCTAAAGTTAAGGGGATTTCAAAATTTTAAGGATTATATATAGTTGTGGTGATGTGAGGTTAGGGTAAAAAGATTTGAAAATCATTGAAGTAGGTAGAGAGGAGAGGAAGAGTCTTTTGGGAGCTTATAAGAGAATTATGAAGAAACCATCGTCATTCTTGCACACAACCATAGTTGGAGGGTAGATCAGAAGAAAAGGATCATCAAAAGGATCAAATCAGACTTCTTTCATAAGAGGTAAGTATTTATCTTGCAAAACTTTTATGACTTATAATACCTATGTAGAATAGGAACTATGAATTAAGAACAATTTATGTTACCTTGTGAATTGATGAGTAAAATTATAATTGGGAATAGGATTTTATGTAGAATAAACCCAATTACATATAGAAAAAAATTCAAGAGTTCTGGGATTTGAATCATGGATTAAATTTGCGTTTTTT
The DNA here is from genome assembly GCA_949130495.1 of Sambucus nigra. Taxonomy (NCBI): domain Eukaryota; kingdom Viridiplantae; phylum Streptophyta; class Magnoliopsida; order Dipsacales; family Adoxaceae; genus Sambucus; species Sambucus nigra. The sequence continues at coordinate 285,844,249 of OX422209.1, read as the reverse complement.
GGCTGAATTTATATGAAGAACACAAAACTGTAGGTTTAATTATTATGGGATGTTAAATCTAATTATAGGATGAAATTGTATGGATTTTATACATGAGTTAGGTTACAAATCATCCCTACATGGTTATTTGATGTTTATATATCATAATTAAGGGGTTGAGATTCTGGTATAGAAGTTTAAGGAATTTAATAACATGAAAATTCTTAACAGCAGAAGAAAGAAGAAGACCCCTGGCACTTTTTTAATCGATTCGGCCCAAGGGCAAATCGATTCGGCCATTAGGTGAACCGATTCGATTTTTCCATAATTGAATTTTTTTTTCATTTTAGAACCAAAAATTATGGAGAATTCATGAGAAGACTTTTAGGACAATTTTAAATTCTAAAGGGGATTATAAAACCGGTTAGTAGGCCGATAAGAAATATTAGAATTATGCAAGACTAAGACGAGTAAATAATTTGGGGAAATTGACAAAATATACGTAATTGATAAATTAAGTAAATTTGATAAGGGCTACATAGAGATGAGTGAACTTACGTTTACTAGTAGGATACGAGGGAAATAACTACGGATTTCAGAATGGGTAATTAGAAATAGTAGAGTAGTGAACGATACTCGAAATTCTACGAATTAGAAGTTATGGTACATCGAATATACGAGCGATATATACTACGTACGAGATGATGAAATTAGGTTGTGTGTATACCACTGAATAATATATAAATAGGTTGTGTGAATACCTATAGATTTTATTTGATTACGTGTGTGAACATACCAACGCTGCCTGCTATCAGAAGGTTTACGCGCAGAGGGCGATCCCACCTTGACGATTCTAGTGATGTATAGATTTGTACACCAGAAAATGGAACTTAGGGTGGTCCACTACGTGTCATGTATTAGTAGGATTAGCATATCGTTTGGGTACGTTAGGTATGTGAGTATCCAAAATGCTTAGAACCATGTTTTCCTCCACTGTTGTGTTGATTAATTTTGGGTTCAAGGAGACTTACCGAACCAATAATCCTTTATTGAATAGGAGAGGTACATGGACTTGATAGCAGAGTATGGCAGCATCACGAGAGGTCATTCCGGAGATGCGATAGTTATTTATATATTATAGGTGTGATGAATATATACCAGAATGCTATATCTACTTATATAAGACAATATAACTAATAGACGATGTATATCTAAAATACTTAAAGTAGTGAAACTTAAATAATTGACTCAATAATAAAATGGGAATAAATGATTAATTATTGAGACCGCAGTAACGTATTGTATGAGAGAACTAGACTTATCGAGAGTAGTAAAATACCTTATCTAGGTAGGAAAGTAATACTAGTCAGGTAGAAGACATTAGGCGTGCACATTAGTTGAGAGGTGAGAATCTCAAGTGAGTGTACATGGATATTACATGTGTAATAAATAACTTATTCAAATTGAGATTTAAATACTTACTAAATATTTTCAAAATATTTTAATTAGGCTCTAACCCATGTCAAAAATATTTTCAAAATCTTTTAGTTGTCCAGCCACAAGGACGCCAGCTTAGTGATCCTATCTAGTGACACGTAACTGCAGCGGTGTGAAGGCTTGCAGGAGATTTTCTTTAGACGCTTCAGCTCTTTCATTTTATATGCGAGGTTCCTTAGCAGTTCATTTGGGCATTTTGCCTTCAAACTATTTCTTTATTTCAGTTATGCATCAGATTGTATTTCGTTTCAGTTTTACTTATTATAGTTGGATTGTGTACTTAGAGCACCGATAGTTTATTCGGTATCCTTTATTTTATATATTTATCATGTGATAATTCATACACTACACAAATTCTAGCGAATTGTCACGATCATTGACCTTGACAAGTTCAACTTGTCAAGGTCAATGATCGTGATAATTATGGGAGACAACTCTTTGTTTGTCACGGACGTGTCACGATCATCGACCGTGACAAGTTCATTAGAATTATCACGGTCCTTGACCACGACAAGTTTTGTCACGGTTAAGGACCGTGACAAGACCGTGACATTCTATTAAAAATTATCACGGTCAATGATCGTGACACGTCCGTGATAAATAAAGTTATCACGAACTTGTCACTGTCATTGACCGTAATAATTCTGAGCATAATTGAAAAAATTATGCTAGGCAATATGGCCACTGCCACTGCCCTACAGTATATTTATACCTATTATTGCAACGTTGTATCTGTTCAAACATAATATATCCAAATAAAATAGAGATAATGCAAATATACATTCAAAATAGATAGAATATGCATCATCATATAATCCAAATATAATTCAAATGTAACAACTTAAAACAATTCAATTCAAACTTAAAACAATTCAATTAAAACTTAAAACAATGTCACTAAATGTCTGGGGTATGGTTAACTCATAGGTGGTGAGTAGGCCACATGATATACGAATTAACACGCCCACTAATATACACCGTGCCGCATTATTCTCGCAACCAAAATGGGGAGTTATCCTTCCCGGTTATCACATACGTGATGAGCACCTTGGACTCGATGTTTTGAAGCTTAAGTCCATGAACTAGTGCACCCTGGACGATATTCGAGTCCCTCAACCCCTGCCCTATATGCTGTCCATCAAATATGTCCATTATAAACACGCTCAGCTAACCAAGTGTCGACATCGGTCTATTAAAGGGATCCAAATAGGGAAGTGGATCATCAAAGTCAAGACGTGTCGGCGATGAAGCAGCGAGGTCCACATCCTCTTCTTCCCGCACCTCCTCCTCCACCGCCTTCTCCTTCTCCTTACCTTTCCCCTTACCGTTTTCGCCCAACGAACGCTTCACGAATGAGAACATATCCTGGATCGTCGCCTCCAAATGGGACAGCTTCGCGTCATGTGAATCCACCGTTTGAGCCAACCCGGTATCGCTCGTCTCCAATCCGATGATCCTAGATTTGGCCACCCGCGAGCTCACCCCCTTGTCCTCCCCTTGCGATCATATCCAAGCACTTGGCTGAGTGCGTCTGTGGAGAAAGATGCCTTGTCGGCATCAGACTGCGACTCATGCACTTCCTTAAGCTTTGCCTGAAATGATAAAAATCACATGATTAGTAAATTAAGTAAATTAAAAAATTATACGTAATTAACAAAAAGAAAACTGTCAGATTACATACAATCGTGGTCTCAACGCTTAGGGACGCCTCATTGTCCTTCCCATTCTTCTTCCGAAGAGCCACATAAGTATCGAGCCTATGTGGCCTACCCCCAGGACCACTCCATGTCCCCTGAAATAAAATAAAGTAAAATTAGTATCGGCCCTGCAAAGTAAAATAATGCAGAATAATATATTTTATGTAGTTATAGCAAAATTAAATCTTACCATCATCCTCTGCTCCACCTCGGCGTAAGACGTCTGGCCGGAGTAGTTCACATCCGTCTTTTTTGCCTGATTTTCCCTTTCCGATTTGCAAGATGCCAATTATCGCTCCCCGATCTCATTGTCAATGAACCTTTGCCATTGTGCCAATGAGATCGGCTCCTTCAGCGGGACGGATTCACGCTTTTAGATAATGGACTCTCGTGTCTTCCCAAAGTACCGGGTCCGCATATTTTTCTTCCACGTCTTGTGTTTCTCCCTCAACTGCTCCAAGACGGAATCGCGTAGCTTTGGATCCAGGCTGAATTGTTCTTGTCCAACAAATACAATGTTGGTTGCAAATAAATATACATATAAAATGAAATTAAAATCGAAATCAAAATTGAAATTGAAATTGAAATTGAAATTGAAATATTCATATAAATATAAATGCATTACCTGTAGTGCCACCCAAACAACTAACTTGAACTCATATGGCACCTCCTTCCAACTAATGTACTCCGGGCCGATGATCGTCTTTACCATCTCGAGGAATCTCGCTAATAGCCCCGACTTATTCTCGATGGCCATCCCCAATTTTCCATATTTGGGGAAACTAGGGGCCGAGGAGCCCTCGTCACCTCCGCTACCACCGAGCCCAGACGACATCATCATAACCAGCATCATCATCCTCGCCTTAATACCTGAAGGAGACATTTGCTGTAAAAAAAATGTTATTAGTACATATCAAAATGAATTAAAAGAAGACATGCAAATATGTACAATTACTACAAATAAAAATGAATTGTTACTGTTAAACACCTCAATTTTGAATTCCAAAACAACAGCATCTAGCTCCTAATATGTACAAGAGTAAAACATCCCCACCCCCACCCCTACTTCCCACACACACGCACACTACACAAGAGTGAAAATGATAAAGTGCAAATCAATTAAAAGCATTAAAAATGGATGTTTCGGTACAAATTGGAATATTTATTACAAATTAAAAAATTGATTAAAATTCGGGTTATCATAAAAAATGGATTGATATTCAATAGGAGCATCCAAGTCATCCACACTACTATTTAGACTCTTTGGCGCATGTTGAACAATTTACCACGGCTTGTTGTTGATATACTCCGAGTAAAACACTAGGTTAACATTTTGAAATACACAAACAAACGGTTCATCGCTCACGTGATCGTTGCTCTTCAACTTGGACAAGTCAACCATGATCAAATTGGTGAGAGGATCAACTTTACAAGCATTTTTATCATCAACTCTTACCCACTCACAGTAAAATACAACCTCTTTGAAGCTTATATAATCCAATTCAAATATATTTCGGATTACACCATAGTAAGTCATTTCAGCTTCAACAAGGTTTTTATCTTTTGCGCTCGCTCGAAAGAAAGTAAGAGCCTTGTATTAAATGCCCGAGTTCTGTACATTTTTACTTTCCTCGTACACTTTAGCGTCGAAAATGTAACCGTTCAATCGATACTTTTTGTACTCGTGTGCCACGAACAAGGGTCCAGTGGCTAGACGAGCAAGCCTTGATGTCGCATCACCCGTCTTTAAGAGCTGAGAATATAGATAAATTAATTATATTAGTTGTAAAATTTGAGTGTAATGTAACATTATATAATGGACATTTTCATTATAATTACCTTTTGTGTCAACCACAACCTAAATTCGTTGTCTGATTGTACCATTATTTTTCGTCTTTTATTGTTCTCACAGGCTTCATATTTTCTGCATATTACAAAATTAATCATGTATAACATAATCTAAAATAATGTTAAACATTATAATAATCGAAACTTCCTTTTTTCATTCTTCGACCTCTTCATGTGTGTCAAATAGATAACGAGCTACTTGTTCATGTTGCAAACTCGTTAATTTCATTCATTTTTCCACACATGACCACCATCATCGACGAACTCATCAGTGTCATCAACGCTAGTCGAGTCAGGCATATATTCCCGAGGATATATTTATGACTCCACGGTGATGTATTCCTCTGCAATTGATCCTACAATGTATCGCGTATTCTTGACGTAATCTTTAAAAACTTTCATCAATCTTTCAAACGGATACATCCATCGATATCTAACTAGACCACAAAGAAGTGCCTCGTCTCATAGGTGTACCAAAAAGTGAACACGTATGTCAAAGAATGCTGGGGGAAAGTACTTTTCCAACACACAAATCGCTTTGGTCACCGCTAATTTTGCGACCACTATGTGTTCTCGATTGACTACCTTCTCACACAAGAGTGAGAAGGTAATACTAATTTTCATAATAGCCCTACGGAAATCCTTGTTCTTGGAGAAATAGTGCTTAAACAATAGAGGAACCAATTGCATGATCACATCCTAATCGTGGGACTTACACTTATGTAAATCATGAGTAGCATAATTCACAATCCTTTACAAGTTGGACGAAAAAGTAGATGGGCCCTTCAAATTATATATTGTGTCTAAAAGCACCTTCCTTTCCCCACTCGTCAAAGTAAACGCACCAGGGGGAATTATTGTCCTTCCCCTACTATCTTCTTTCAACCATAGTTGTGGCTTAAGTTTCAACGATTTAAGGTGTTTTCGTGCATTTTATCCATCCTTCGAATGACTCCCCCCAAGGCAAGTGACCGCAATATGTTCAGCAAAGTTCTTCTCTACATGCATCATATCCAATACATGGCGCACCGGGTTATTCTTCCAATAAGGCAAGTCAAATAAAATTGACCTCCTAGACCATGCCTTTCTTACCTCAGTTTCATTCCCAGTTGGGGTCTTCTTGCTTGACATTCTTAAATTTGGAATTCTTACCTGACATATTAGGGCCACATTCAGAAAATTTACTTTCAATTTCTGAACTCGAAAGTTGTCTCGGCGGTAGCCTATGTTCAACCCCGCCCAATAAAAAAATGAAACCTTTCTCAAATCTGAAACTATAAGCCGGGGGTAAAAACCTCTTGTGTCCATGATATACATTTTTTTAGCTAAAGTATAGACGAAGAGATTCAGTCTCCTCTCCACAAATAAGACACCCCAAATAACCATGTACTACACAATCGAATAATGTCCCATAAGCTGGATGTAACAACCCGCGTAATTTTGGGCTATTTTAATTAATTTCTGGAAAATGGAGGAAAATAAAGTTTTTGATAAAATTATTTTTATTGCTCAAATATGTTGGTTATTATTTTTAAAGGCGAGAATTTCAAACGGTTTCGAAAATGGAGTTAAAATGGATTTTAAAATGATTTTTAAATGTTTTTAACTCTTAGAGTTGTTTTGACTTCCAACTCTTCATTTCTTTGCCTTATTTAAACGAGTCTTTTGTCTTCTTAAAGGAGTCTTTTGGCTTCCAACTCTTCATTTCTTTTCATTATAAAAGGAAGTCGTGGGCAACCCTTTTAACCTACTTTTGGCACAAATTTTGGCAGCAAATATATTATATTTTCCTCTTCTTTTTATATACACATTGGCCCTTGAGATTTGTGAGTTCCAACCTTAGATTAGAGGTGTTCTTGGGGCTATTTTGTTGGAGGTTCTTGGAGGATTTTTTTTAGATCTTTTGTGTTGATCTTGAGGATGTGATCGTTGGTTTTTCATCATGGTTTGAGGTATGGGGTTTTACACAATATGCTCCTTAAATCTCGCGAGTGTCATTTTCTTTGAATTCTTGTTTAATTGAACTCATATCTGAATTGATAAATTCATTGAAATATGGAAAATAATTGTTGAAATTATTTTGATGCATGTGGTATCATTATATTGTTGATGATCACGTTGTCATGAGATTTTAATATGGCACGGATGTTGGGCACCCGCCAAAATTCTTGTTTCCCGGGCTATGGCTTGATAAAGCATATACGGATGTGGTGAGGCCTGGTGACCCGGTTAAAGTGTTATTGAAAAATTTATTGATAAATGCTTATGAGATTTGCATTTGATTTGAATATTCGTACTCGTGTTGTTGCGCTTTGTTCATCGTTAATATAATTGTTGAGCATCTTTCTTGTCGTATTGTATACTTCCCCATATTTTCTTTTAGTGGCAGGTTAGCGCTGATTTTGGGGCGCTATGGAGATTGAGTTTAGTGAGGATTGTTTGGGAAAGATTTGTATTTTTTGATGTATAGAGCTTTGGAGATTTGTATTTTTATTCGATTTAGATAGTTGTAATTTTAATTCGAGAGACTTGTTGTAATTGAAGAGATTGAGATTAGTGGATTTATATTATTGTGGGTTTATTTAGATGCTCTATACCTTGTCACTTGTGGATTTGGATTTATTTTATCGCATTAGCGCTCCGTTCGCTCTCCCCGGGCGGGCGGGGTGTTACAAATGGTATCAGAGCTTAGGTATACGGCAACCCTCGGGGCTTGGATTTTGGGTTCATTGCGTGGTTAGCAATTTTTGGAGATAGAAAATTTTAGGTGATATTCGTGATAAGTTTCGAGATTAGAGGTGATGATTTATTTTTGGAGATGAGATTATTTTTGGAGATTGTTAGCCTGATTTTTTTAAAGTTAGGCATTCGGAGAATTTCGAGGGCGAAATTCCATTGTTAGTGGGGAAGTGTAACAACCCGCGTAATTTTGGGCTATTTTAATTAATTTCTGGAAAATGGAGGAAAATAAAGTTTTTGATAAAATTATTTTTATTGCTCAAATATGTTGGTTATTATTTTTTAAAGGCGAGAATTTCAAACGGTTTCGAAAATGGAGTTAAAACGGATTTTAAAATGATTTTTAAATGTTTTTAACTCTTCGAGTTGTTTTGACTTCCAACTCTTCATTTCTTTGCCTTATTTAAAGGAGTCTTTTGGCTTCTTAAAGGAGTCTTTTGGCTTCCAACTCTTCATTTCTTTGCATTATAAAAGGAAGTCGTGGGCAACCCTTTTAACCTACTTTTGGCACAAATTTTGGCAGCAAATATATTTTATTTTCCTCTTATTTTTATATACACATTGGCCCTTGAGATTTGTGAGTTCCAACCTTAGATTAGAGGTGTTCTTGGGGCTATTTTGTTGGAGTTCTTGGAGGATCTTTTGTAGATCTTTTATGTTGATCTTGAGGATGTGATCGTTGGTTTTTCATCATGGTTTGAGGTATGGGGTTTTACACAATATGCTCCTTAAATCTCGCGAGTGTCATTCTCTTTGAATTCTTGTTTAATTGAACTCATATCTGAATTGATAAATTCATTGAAATATGGAAAATAATTGTTGAAATTATTTTGATGCATGTGGTATCATTATATTGTTGATGAGCACGTTGTCATGAGATTTTAATATAGCACGGATGTTGGGCACCCGCCAAAATTCCTGTTTCCCGGGCTATGGCTTGATAAAGCATATACGGATGTGGTGAGGCCTGGTGACCCGGTTAAAGTGTTATTGAAAAATTTATTGATAAATTCTTATGAGATTTGCATTTGATTTGAATATTCGTACTCGTGTTGTTGCACTTTGTTCATCGTTAATATAATTGTTGAGCATCTTTCCTGTCGTATTGTATACTTCCCCATATTTTCTTTTAGTGGCAGGTTAGCGCAGATTTTGGGGCGCTATGGAGATTGATTTTAGCGAGGATTGTTTGGGAAAGATTTGTATTATTAGATGTATAGAGCTTTGGAGATTTGTATTTTTATTCGAGTTAGATAGTTGTAATTTTAATTCGAGAGACTTGTTGTAATTGAAGAGATTGAGATTAGTGGATTTATAATATTGTGGATTTATTTAGATGCTCTATACCTTGTCACTTGTGGATTTGGATTTATTTTATCGCATTAGCGCTCCGTTCGCTCTCCCCGGGCGGGCGGGGTGTTACACTGGAAAATTATGAATTTCCCACATCAACATAGCTTTCAGCGTAAACTCTTCTTTTTTAAAAGAGTCAAATGATTGCACACCCTCTTCCCATAACTCAATTAATTTTTCTACCAAAGGAGCCAAGTAGACGTCGATGTCATCACTTAGTGCCTTTGGCCCAGGTATCAATAAAGCCATCATCGAAAATTCGGTTCTCATAAACTGTGAAGGAGGGAGGTTGAGTGGGGATAGGATCACTGGCCATACACTCTGATTGGTGCTTAGATTTCCAAATGGATTGAAACAATCTGTTGATATAGCCAAACGAATGTTGCGTTGTTCTCGAGCAAAATCGGGATACTCATAATTCATCCTCCTCCAAACAGTAGAATCAATACGATGACGCGTGATATTACCCCCTACTTCTGCCCTAGCATGCCAAGTCATTGCCTCTGCTATCCATGGTACTGTGAAAAATCGCTTTAATCTAGGCCCAACGGGAAAATATTTCAATACTTTTTGAGGCACTTTTGAGCTTGTGCCATCATTACTAGTAGATTGGACATATCTAGGTTCATCGCATACCGGACAACGATCGAGATTTTCATACTCCTTTCGATATAGTATGCATTCATACGCACAAGCATGAATCGATTTATACTTCATTCCCAAACCTTGCAAAATGTTCTTCATAACAGGATAGATATTTGGAAATGTATTCTCCTTGGGTCATAAGCCCTTCACCCATTTCAGAATTCCTGTCACGCTATTGCCAGACAAATCGTACTGCGTCTTCAAACTGTGCAAACCAATCATGGCATGTAAAGTTGTTTGATCTTTCTCACAGCCAGAGTATAACGGTTGGGTCGCCTTAAATTTTAAACTTTGATATTCATCGTCAAGTTTTATCGTGATATCTTCACGAGCACTTGAACCTTCTACATCATCGGTAACCTCATTCTCCTCTGCTTCATAAACTCAGTACGCACCATCAACTAAATCCTCTAACATATTATGATATACGTCCTCCCCTTCTACATCTATCCTACTTGTTGATGGTTGTTGTGACGGTTGGTTGGGTACAAAAGGAACTTTCAATTCACCGTGAAAACTCCAAAATCGATAACTATCTTACATACCCGATCTTAACAAATGTAGTTCAACTATTTTCCACTCAAACACCTTACCATTCTTACACCTAGCATACGGACACGGAAACTCTTCATCATTATGATATCTCTTTGCATATTTCACAAATTCGTTAGCACCTCTGCGAAACACATCCCCCATTCTATTTGTCTCACCCATCTACTCTTTGTATTTCGAATATCCCATCACAACTACCACAACTAATCACCTATTAAAGGTACGAAGCGTATATTCATGGATTAGTATAAATAAAACTTATATTTATAGTATGTTTCATTTAATTATATCTTATTTATATTCAAATTCAATTTATAATATAAATTTCTATTTCCTCCATATCCTCTAAAGGGTGAGTGGTCCTATCCCATTCAAGACCGCATTTTTCTGTAATATACTTAACAGCTCATGCACATTGTTACAATTTGAAAAAAAAATCGGCAGCATATCCTCGTAGTTCTCCAAGTACACGACGTAGATTAGTAAGTGTGAGTGTTATTTCAATTTATCAATTGAAATAACAGTCACCCTTGTCAATCCAGTATGTACCCAGAGAACATTAGGATACGACTGCAGAACTTCATCCAAAAGTAACAACTTCAAGCCACTAAGAATATTATACCGAAATTATGCAGTCCCAAACTGTCCAAACAGGACAATTCGGGAGATCTCATTACAGGGGTAATGACTCTCGAACAGGTCTAAGGGCTACTGAATGCGTACGCATAAGAACTAGAAGGCTACTATCTATGCGCACTTATGTAATTTCAAGTATGTTTCATTTAATTATCATACTATATATATATATATATATATATATATATTGTTTGTGATACAAAGTAATTTTTTTTTTTTAAAAGTTGAAAAATTCCACCCCCATATGGACATTAATCCACTGGTTATACCACTTTTAAAATTAACCAACCCAACATCGATCCACTATAATCCAACCGCAACAACAAATGTGTATCGCGTACTCCTTCTATTCATCTACTTAATTAATTCAATTCATCAATTAAACTAACAATTAAAGTATACAATTATTAATTTACTAATTTACAATGAGGGGCAATCCTACTTTTATATTAAATGGGCACTAATTATTAATTTACTTTCATATAAAACTATACAATTAAAATTATAATTAAAGCTATACAATTTATTTTATTAAAGCTATACAATTAAAGTTATTTCGAATCTCAACAATTATCTGTTAATGAGGGGCAATCCTACTTGCATATGAAAGGGGCAATACATATTTTATTAATCAATTTGTCCGTTTCAATTGTTGAGATTACCCCACCACGCACACACCCCACACCACCCCCACCAACACACACACACACCCCACACCACCCCCACCAACACACACACACCACCCACCCCACCCCCTCCACCACCACACACACGCACACACACCACACCACCCCCTCCCCCCACCACACACACAAGCACACACCTGCACACACACACACATACACCCCACCACCCCCTGCCCCCTCACCCCACCACACACACACGTACACACCTGCACACACACACACCACCACCACCACCCCTTGCCCCCCACCCAGTCCCTGTCCCTGTCCCTGTCCCTCCCCTCCCTAGCCACCCGGTCCCTCTCCCTCCCCCCACCACACACACCCAACCCCACCCCCACCACCCCCTGCCCCCTCCCCCACCACACACCACCACACACATATATACACACACATATAGAAATGAAAGAGAAAGAGAGGAAAAAAACATACGTGAGAGAGAGAGAGAGCTTGAAATCGCTTAGAGAGAGAAAGAGAGGGAAAACAAAAACGGTGGGAAAAAAAAAAGCGTAGGGTTTTTTTACTGAAGAAGTTATCACGGACGTGTCACGGTCCATGACCGTGACAATATTATAAGGATTGTCACGGTCAATGACCGTGACAAGTCCGTGACAAGTACAATTGTCACGGTCTTGTCACGGTCATTGACCGTTACACAAAACGCGTATTTTTTGTCACGATCAATGACCATGACAAGGCTAACCGTTTAAACGGTGTCAATTTAGCCTTTTGGTGTAGTGATATGATATATATATATATGTGAATGGTTTAGTTAATTTATTTTCGTATGTGTTCATGATAAAAGATAAAAATTGACACTAGCTTAATTTAACGCTGGTGATTAGTAACTAAAAACTTTTCGACAGTAATGCTAAGAATGAGACCATTCATGATTCGTGTTTAATTTAATAATGGACTGATCACCCAAGATTAGAATAGGCGGGGTGTCACAATATAACCATGTCACACCCCGCCTATTTAAATACCGAGTGATCAATCCTTAATAAAAATAAAACAGGAATCTCATTTGGTTCATTCTTAGCATCACTGTCGAAAAGATTTTAAAAGTTTACTAACCACCTAGTATTCAAAAAGCCGGTACCAAATTTTATCTTTTTATTAAACAATAACAACATGCGAAAATAAATACAATAACCAAGACATTCACGCAGTAATAAAAATATGAACCAACCACAAGATAAATAGCTTAATAAACTAATATCGAATAAATCATCGGTTCCCAATACAAAAGTTCAACTAAAATATCTAATGAAATAAACTGAGTCCACATATACAAAGTCTGATAAACTGAATAAAATGAACTGACTGAAGGGGCGACATGCCCAAATGGAATAACTGAACAATATCCTACTCTAAGAATGAAGTGACTAAAGCATCTAATCCAAATCCTGCAACCATCCATAAGTGCTGAAGCTACGTATCCCAAGAACAGATCATCAAGATTGTCGTCCCAGTAGCTGGACACCTAAAAGGTTTTAAAAATATTTTGCAAACAGGTAAGAGCGCAAAGTATTTTGAAAACATTTAGCTAGTATTTATCTCAGTTCAAAAACAGTTATTGATTACACATGTTGGTTTAACGCACACTCCATTGAGTCCCTCACCTCTCAAGTAATGGGCACGCTAACATCATATACCTGCCCCACTAGGTCTTATCAATAACTATCTAACCACTAAAAGATTTGGCTCCCCCTTGTACCACCCATACAGTACGCTATAATATACTCTTAATTATCATTGAGTCCTTAGTCAAATTTCTCCTTAACTCCCTCGTACATCCCATACAGCACCTTGTCGTAATATTAATAATAAATATTACCCGTATGTTATTATTAAACCATGGTTAACATTTCACGTATGTTATTATTAAACCATTTCATTCAATTACTTTAATTAAATCTTCTTTAGATATACACTATCCAACTTTACTACTTTCACGCACTAAGTAGATTATCTCATAATTGAATCAATTGTAGATATACACCATCTATCCTTCCTACAATACCCACGAGTAGGATAAATTACCCAAGTATATATATGTCACACACTATATATATATATACATTATCTCCCGAACTGGCCACAACGATGCACACTTGCATACTCTGCTATCAAGCCCATGTACCTCGCATACTAAATTAAGGACTATCAATTCGGGTATCACCCTCGAACCATAAATCAAATCAACACAGATTGGAGGCGAACATAGTTATAAGCCTTTGGGATACGCACATACCTAATACACCCAAATAACCGGTCACACTATCATACACACAAGTAGTGCCCAATCCCAAAGTTTTATGTTCCGAGGCACAAGTCTAAAATCCCCCCAATGGGCTCATCAGGATCACACTGTCCACGATGCGAAACCTCCCGTGATCGAAGGCAGCGTAGGTATGTTCACACATAAGAAAGCACATAATAGGCATACACACAACCTATCCATATATCTTATATAAGTATACACCCAACCTATAAATAAAGTTCATAGGTATACACTCAACCTATATTAAAATTCGTATAGGTATAACACGACCTATAAATATCATCCGTATAGGAATGCACTCAACCTATAAATAGAATCCGTATAGGTATACGCTCAACCTATAATGTAGTCCAAATAGGTATACACACAACCTATAATATAATCTGCATAGGTATGCACTCGACCGATAATAAAAAGCCATACATAGTATTTATCTCTCGAATACTTATTAAATTATTAATTCGCCATATTAACTCACTATCGTAAATTCTTGAGTATTATTCTCCACCCAAAGGCCCTAGCTACCCCTTTAGTTATTAAGTATTTACTACATTCATACTCTATTGGTCTAAGTCATAAGTTCAATCAAATTTCCCGTGATTCAGTCTTATTCTCCCGAATTCGATTACATTACAAATTATGCTCAAATAACCTTAGCCATAATTCTTCTCATTTAGGACTATGCCCCAACCCTACCAATAGCTTAATGGTAATCAGAATATATCTCATTATATTTTAAAATTATCTCAAAAGTTCACACGATCATTATCCACAAGTTGTAGGGCTTAAAAGGAAAAAAAATTCACAATTGTGGCAAACCGAATCAATTCGCCAAAGGGCCGAATTGATTCACCTTACCGAATCGATTTGCCCTTGGGCCGAATCAATTTGAAAAGTTACAGATGCTTCTTCTTCCTTAAGCAACTGCGTTTTCACCATTTTTAGTCTACCAAACCTTCATGCAATCACCCCAAACTCCATTCTAATTCGTCCTAACATTATATAAGGGTATATGCATCAATTCTAATGAATATTTATCATCAAGACATCATTAAATCCTAAACTTCTCAAGATTTCTTTAAGGTTTTTCTACCAAAAATCCTGGTTCATGTTCTTCATGCATAACCAAATTTTTTCCCCAGATTTCTTCATTAAAATTTACACATATAAATCTAATTTCGTCCTCTATATATGTGGAATCACTCCACATGCATTCCTATCCCAATTTATGAGTTTTAATCACTTTAAATCTCAAGAACACAATTTAAAATCATGAGATTATAATATCTACACTACATGGGTATTATAACTACATTAAAAATAAGAAAGATAAACACATGTCTTTGGTCCAGCAGGTCTGATTCCGTTATTGGGATGGTGTGGTTATTCTCCCCTTGCTCCGATTTCGATTTCGTCACGTTCGGGATGAAATTGGTGTAGGAAGCTTAGGTTTTCTACTCTCCTTCTCCTCTTATGGCCTCTGTTCTTTTGGCTTTATGTTAACCCTATCCCCCTTAATGAAATAAATGATACAAACCTCTAAGTCCTTTTTCCCCAAAAATCCAAAAGACCAAAACCCGCCCCCCCCCCCCCCCCCCCTCAGGGTGCCGATTTGGCCTAAAAATGCCCGGGACCCAATTCAAACCTTTGAGTATACTTTTTTTACTATTTCAACCCTTACGGACACACTGGCGCACTCGAAATGACCATTTGAATGACTTATAATTAAATCATATTTATCTCGTAAACTTGAGTCCCGACACGACTGACACGGGCATCCCGACTAAATTACCGTAACTGTCGTATTTCTCACTCACGACAATCATAATGCATTCTTACTAATTTATTACTCGATCACTAAGTATTACTCAATATAGTTCATACAAATAAATATCAATCCTTATCACCCTAATTAATATTAATTTAATCCGGACTATTTTTCCAATTTTAATCTAATTAATCTCCATATAAAAAATCATTAAAAATTACGATGTGTTACATACTTACCCCTGACAAAGGAATTTCGTCCTCAAAATTAGAATAATCTTAGCACTAACAGTCGAAGGTACTTCCTCGTACGGTATCCACGTCTTTTTAAAGTTTGGAACATTACGATATTCCCGGTATCCCTTCACTAATGGTACTCTTCAATCCGATGGTCTATACTCTACCATTCGAACTAGTGATCAATCCGACCTAATCACTTTACTCCGAAGTACTCCTTTATTTCCTTTACCATTTCACTTTGGCACTTATGAAACCAGTTTCCCTTCTTCCAATAATATTCCAGCACGTTTGGGCCGATATTATAACGGCTATACCATTCACTATCCTGGGAAAGGTCCTTTCCTCCTTAAGTGCCAACTTCCCTATTTTTATATCATATACTCCCTTAGTGGGAGATGTCTTTAATCATACCCGACTATTCACGTCAGACTTTTACATCTACAGTTGGTTTTGATGTAACTCTCCCCATTTTACCCTTCTCCTCAGCGTAGTTCCTGATTATCCTCAAAACTTTTAAATATACATTCCTTGTACTTTTCAACATTATAACCACCCCTTCTTGTCTACTATTCGATTTCTGGTGACACGCCTTGCTCACAATGAAACTACATTCTCTTTGTCCTATTCCAGTTTTGTCTCTAATTTACTCATTCATCTACGTTTATTTCATACGTTTCCACGTATTCTCTTTGTAAATGATACTAAAAATCTCAACTAACTAGGGTGCCCATACCCCCTATGTCCCATGCATTACTGCACAAATCAACTGAACGTAATATGCTTATTTTAAGATAATTCTTGCGTACTTGGCATGATCGTACATTAGGGTTATACTCAACCACCCTACTAATTGCAACTTAATTATTCTCTAGGTTGTCCCACCGATCCACTCGTGGTGTAAACATTCTACACTGATTTTCACCTTAGGATTATATGGCTCTACCGGCCTTAAATCAATGTATAATTATCAACTCTCAATTATAATCACATATACGCACAATAACTAAGGTACTAAACCCATGTCCTAAAGACCCAACTTCTCCCAACACTCGCTAAGTTTCTTGCGTGGTATGTCTCGCAAAGCGAAATCCAAACAAGGGCCCCCCCGATACACTACTCTCTTACATTATTGGTCATCGAGATTCGTTAGGCCCTCAGCCCATAACATGTATCCCCGAATTCCCATTTTCTGACATAAAATCTCTACTCACCCACTCTCATGCCACTAAAGACGACATACAACACGACGCTCTCACTATTTCAAGTTCTTAGCGCTATATAAATAATGAGCTATAACTCTCCGCGCGACAATGAACACAAAGTATCTAGAATCACATCAGTAAACGTCCCTACTCACCAGGATCAAATATAACACGAAAACATACTCACTGAAGTGTACGATACAATACCATATATATATATATATATATATATATATATATATATATATATATATATATATAAGCCCAACCCTCTTTCATGAGATACCTCGTAAAAAATAATATATCTCACCCTGGAATAATAAGCACGATAGCCTTATCACATAATCTACTACAGCTCAAACCTTTTGCATCCAGTCACTGCACAATATCATAATAAGTCCTACATTCATAACTAGCAAAAGTAGTAATTCATAACATAAAAATTTTCTTAGTATCCACACCCGCTCACCTACGGGTGACACTGAAAAGAGCCCCGCTACCCAACGGTAAATATATTCATAACAACTAGGCCGATATTGCCAACGCACCCACTGAAACTGACTCACATTCAAATTATAGTGTTAACAAACATACATTGTGACGTACAAATGTCACCCAAACTAATCACATACCCGCTAGAGTGGAATAATAATATTTCTTCTATATGCCATCTGTTTCACCAGATCGTCGGGTCCCTGAACATAACTCTCGCGCAGGAACTAACCCATGATCATTTATAAAGGTTGTACATCCAGGATCTCCTCTTTTGTTTGCCCCCTGCCTCACTTTGTACAATCCCTTCTTTTGTGGACTACACACCCACAATTGAATCATAGGTCCAAAAATATCCCTGCCTCAAATCACGGCCTTGTTGGCCTCCCCCACTATTCCCTCAGCCTTGAAGACCCTAAGTAACAGGATGCTACTACTTTTGAGGACCCAACTGGTCCTATATGAACCCATCATTCACAGGTTGGTAAACTTTGGGCATAAATCTCTTAGCTCTATTCCCCTGCCGAAAATCTCACCCCTCGTACTGTTGTGCCCCACTATCATCGTTTTCATCAACTTTCCCAATATGATTGGTCTCACTATCTCGTTGTGAACAAGATTAGTATGGGTGTCCCAACTCTCCACACATAGGACACCTTTTTGTTCCATCCCCCTATCTCTGACCCCACTGTCCGTGTCGGGGTATCCTTCTCTAAAACCTGGAAGTCTTAGCCCCGTTTTCTACCCCCGTTGTCCCTTTGGCTACGTTGGCCATATAGGACTCGTTGCTAGCCTCGACGCGGTTAATTGAATCCACCATCTCTTAGAAGGAATTCAGTTAATCTGAATCATTTAGATGGTTCCCCTATTGGGTATACCTTCATGTGGTGCCTCACTATAATCGTTAAATCCAGTCTTGCTCTTCGGGTAGATTCTCCAACCCTCTTGTCTCCCTTCTCATGGAAGTGTTGATATAAACTTGTAAACATAATACCTTGACGACATCAAAACTAGTTATCCTAGTCCTATTTCTCATCCAAGCTTGTGTATTCCACTCACAAGTCCATTATCAACTTACGAACCTTGTAATATTCTCTGCATCCCCTTTGTCAGGTATGAAGTTTTCTAAACAAGTCAACTTCTCTCTCACTACTGGTCTCTATCTTGCCCAATTATGATAAGTTCCGACACTTTATTCGCATCTCTATCCGAACAATAGATGCAAAATCTTATGATTAAATCGCACCCAAATTTTTCATTATTAATGTATCTCTATATGGTTTTGGTGACTAACCCCCATCATTATGACGTTGCTCTTAAGAGCAAAAATATTTTCACTTGAAATTTTATCCCGGGTGTTGCACCACTACACCCTAAACAATTACCTTTGGGTCGTCTCCTTCCATTGGCTCATCTCACTTCCTCTTTTCCCCGAATCCTTATAGATGGGTCTTCGAAATAGTCCATTTGACTCCCCTACCCCTTACCAATTACGCTGGGCGGGTCTCAGATTGTACCACCATTATCTACGATCGTGCTTGGGGAAATTATTGCTTCGTGTGATTATCCCATCGTCACCTTCCTCGATAATAATTATGGTGACTTCTATCTCGATCACCATTTTCAGAATACTTTATGTCTTCTACTCAGCCTCTCCTCATGCACTCCTTCTAATGTCCCTCTTTGGTTATCCTATAGTGTTCGGTGTACGAAGCCTAACCAAACTCGTATATAAATCAAATCAATTATACTTAATAACAGAAAAACATAGGTCACATACGTAGATGAATACAACAACCCTACAATAAGGCCCTATAGCAAAGAACGCAACAAGGAAACGTAAAAAAGTCGTACAAATGATAAGGACACTAGAACCTGATGCTCTGATACCATATGTGATACCCCGCCTATTTAAATACATGGTGATCAATCCTTTATAAAATAAAATAGGAATCTCATCTGGTTCATTCTTAGCATCACTATCGAAAACATTTCAAAAGTTTACTAACCACCTAGTATTCAAAAAGTCGATGCCAAATTTTATCTTTTTATTAAACAATAACAACATGAAGAAACAAATACAATAACCAAGCCATTCATGCACTAATAAAAATCTGAACCAATCACAAGATAAATAGTTGAATAAAAATAATACTGCATAAACCCTCGGGTCCCAATACAAAAGACCAACTAAAATATCTAATGAAATAAACTGAGTCCACAAATACAAAGTCTAATAAAATGAACTAACTGAAGGGGTGACATGCCCAAATGGAATAACTGAACTGCATCCTACTCTAGGAATGAAGTGACCTAAGTGTCTGATCCAAATCCTGCAAGCATCCACAAGTGCTGCAGCGACGTACCCCTGGAACAGATCATCAAGCTTGGCGTCCCTATGGCTGGACATTTAAAAGGTTTTGAAAATATTTTACAAATGGGTCAGAGCCAAAAATATTTTGAAGACATGTAGCAAGTATTTATCTCAGTTTAAAAGCAGTTATTGATTACGCATGTTAGTTTAACGTACACTCCCTTGAGTCCCTCACAACTCAATTAATGTGCATGTCTAATTTCATCTACCTATCTATGCTACCCTGCCCCACTAGGTCTCATCAATAACTATCTAACCACTAACCAGTTTGGCTCCCTACCATACTGCCTATATAGTCTGCTATAATATACTCTTAATTATCATTAAGTCCTTAGTCAAATCTCCCCTTAACTCCCTCGTACCGCCCATACAACACGCTATCGTAATACTAATAATTAACATTACCCGTATGTTATTATTAAACCATGGTTAACATTTCACGTATGTTATTCTTAAACCATTTCATTAAGTTACTTTACTTAAATCTTCTTTAGATATACACTATCAAACTTTACTACTTTCACACACTAAGTAGATTATCTCATAATTGAATCAATTGTAAATATCCACTATCTATCCTTCCAACAAGACACATGAGTACGATAAATCACCCAAGTATATATATATACAGCATCTCTCGGACTAGCCACCGCGATGCACACTTGCATACTATGCTATTAAGTCCATGTACCTTGCGTGCCAAATTAAGGACTACCGGTTCGGGTATCACCCTCAAACCATAAATCAAATCAACACATATTGGAGGTGAACATAGTTATAAGCCTTTGGGCTACGCACAAATATTACGCACCCAAATCACCGGTCACACTATCATACACATAAGTAATACTCAATATTTAAGTTGTATGTTGTAAGCACAAGTCTATAGTCCCCCCAATGGGCTCATCAGGATCAGACTATTCACAATGTGGAACCTCCCGTGATAGCAGGCAGCGTAGGTACGCTCACACATAAGAAAGCACATAATAGGCATACACACAACCTATCCATATATCGTATATAAGTATGCACACAACCTATAAATAAAGTCCATAGGTATACACTCAACATATATTAAAATCTTTATAGTATACACACGACCTATAAATATCATCCGTATAAGAATACACTTAACCTATAAATAGAATCCATATAGGTATAAGCTCAACCTATAATATAGTCCGTATAGGTATACACTCACCCTATAATATATTCCGTATAGGTATACACTCGATCGATAATAATAATCCGTACATAGTATTTATCTCTCGAATACTTATCGAATATTCTCGAGTATTATTATCCACCCGGAGACCCTAGTTACCCCTTAAGTTATTTTAGTAGTTACTACACTCATACTCTACTATTTTAAGTCATAAGTTCACTCGAATTCCCCGTGATTCATTCTTTTTCTCCTGAATTCAATTAAATTACCAATGATGCTTGAATAACCTTAGCAATAATTCTTCTCATTTAAAACTATGCCCCAACCCTACCAATAGCTTAATGGTAATCCGAATATCTCTCATTATATTTTAAAGTTACCTCAAAACTTCGCCCAATCATTATCCGCAAGTTATAAGGTTTAAGAGGGAAAAAAACTCCACAATTCTGGCAAACCGAATCGATTCGCCAAAGGACCCAATCGATTTGTTTTACCAAATCGATTCGCCCTTTGGCCGAATCGATTTAAAAAGTTGCAGATGTTTCTTCTTCCTTAAGCAATTTCAGTTTCACCATTTTTTGTCTGCCAAACCTTCATGTAATCACCCCAAACTCCATTATAATTCGTCCCAACCTTATATAAGGGTACATACATCAATTCTAGCAAATCTTTATCCTCAAGACATCATTAAATCCTAAATTTCTCAAGATTTCTTTAAGGTTTTTCTACCCAAAACCCTAGTTCATGTTCATCATGCATAACTAACATTTTTTCCCCAGATTTCTACCATAAAATTTACATATATAAATTTGATTTCATCCTCTACATATGTGGAATCATTCTACATGCATTCCTATCCCAATTTATGAGTTTTAATCACTTGAAATCTCAATAACACAATTTAAAATCATGAAATTATAATCCCTACACTACATGGGTATTATAACTACATCAAAAATAAAATAAAAAACACTTGACTTTGGTCCAACAAGTTTGATTTCATTGTTAGGATGGTGTGGTTATTCTCCCCTTGCTCTGATTTCGATTCCGTCATGTTTGGGGCGAAAATTAGTGTAAGAAGCATAGGTTTTTTACTCTCCTTCTCCTCCTATGGCCTCTCTTCTTATGGCTTTGTGTTAACCCTAGCCCCCTTAACATAACAGATGATATAAACCTCTAAAATTCGTAGGTCCTTTTTCCCCAAAAATCCAAAAGACCAAAATACCCCTTTGGGGTGCCGGTTTGGCCTAAAAATGCCTAGGACCCAATCCAAACCCCTGAGTGCACTTTTTTGACTATTTTGATCCTTCCGGACACACTGGTCCACTCAAAATAATCATTTGGATGAACCATAATTAAATCACATTTTATATCATAAATTTGAGTCCCGACATGACTCGCATGCGCATCTCGACTAAATGACTGTAGCTGTCGTTTTTCTCACTCACGACAATCATAATGCATTCTTACTGATTTATTACTCATTCACTAAATATCACTCAATATAATTCATAAATATAAATATCAACCCTTATCACACTAATTAATATAAATTTTAATCCGGATTAATTTCCCAATTTTAATCTAATTAATCTGCATATAAAAGATCATTAAAAATTATGGGGTGTTACAAACCATACCACATTATTCCACAGGACTGCATGCACAGACCTATGACCCTAGGGAACGGTACCACCTCTGTTGAGATTCACCAGAGTGGCCTCCCATGGCGCGCAACCTCCACCGATAGCAAATCTGCTAGGACAGGTATGTTTCACACAATATCGTACACAGAGATATATCATATATTATACTGTCTCTAAACCCGTATATATATTAAATTAATAATCCGGCTAACTGTGCCTATGCCTTGTAGTAATAGCCTAAACTCCCGAGTCTCAATTCGCATTCTCATTATTAAATAATCCCTTATATAGTATTGTAAACACATGATCATTCCCAACCAGCCCGTATTCCCTTTTTACCGAATTTCCATCCCGAATTCATTATTAAATTTCTGCAAGTACTATTCATCCCAAATACTCTAAACTTAACCCCGAATCTAACCTAATCACATCAAGGTATTTTATAATATTCTAAATTCATTTTCAGAAGTCCAAACTCTTTTACGAACATCCCAAACCAATACGAAATTTATCAATTATCAAAACTCATTAAAATAAAAAAAAATGGGCAACCCTAGGAAGTCGAACCAATTCGGCTTGGGGAGTGAATCGGTTCGCTCCTCCTGTCAAGACCAAAATGACATAGTTTCATCTGTTACAAAATCTGCCAATTATTTTTCACCTAATTCAGTCCAATCACCCTTCTACATGTAATACCCCTTATTTATGAGTAATTATTTTATACTAATCCGCCTAGTTGGTTAATTATATAAAATAAAGAAGGTTGGAGTAAATATTACTTTAAGTGAATTAAGATATAATATTTACTGAGTTTTTCATATTTATTGTTAAGTTAATGTAAATAGCATCATATTATGTTTTATTGCGTCGTTGTACTTTAACCGACGGTTATGATTTAAAATGACGTTGGATCATGAAATAATTTATGTTACCTCGGATGCCAATTTAGAGAACGTGGTTAGTCCGGAAATGGTTGAAACAGTCAAAATAAGTACCAAGTTGTATTTTTGGATTTCGGGTACTTTTGACCGGTTATGACTTAATTATGTTGTTACGAGTCATTTTAATTGTGTAGTAGCACTTAAATGTTAGACTTAATGTATTTGGGTATTTTAGTCTTGCTAGAGCATTTAAGCTCATTTATGTTTGAAATCCTAGAGAGAGTAGAGAGAAGAGAGAACTTAGGAGAAAGGGAGAGAAAGAGGAGATTTGTTGATTGGAGCTTGGAAACCTTTGCTACAAAGAGAATTCGAGACTACAAACTTAAGGCAAGTTTCTAACTTGCAATTATGTATGATTTAGTGTGGGTAATTTGTGTTAATGGTTGTCTTTTTGGAGATGTAAACCATTTATGGGTTTTAATGAATTTTGGTGTTTAAACCCTTAAATATTGTATTAGATTTTATTTAAGATAAATTTATTAGTTAGTGGGGGTGTAGGAAGGAATTGGGATGGGTATTAGTTGATCATGTTGGGATTTGAGGGAAGAAAAATAAGCTTTGGGGTATTTAGGGTTCCTATGACCCATAGCCGAAATTGGGTTATCTGGCCCAGGCGAATCGATTCGCCCCTAGCGAATCAATTCGCTAAAGTGGTAGGATACAGGTATGTGCTCGGCAAATCGATTCGGACTATCGGAATCGATTCGACAAACAAGAAGATTCTCTAGATCGAATCGATTCGGCCAGGGCGAATCGATTCGGAAATCCTATTGTTTTAGGATATTTTTCTAACTTAGTTTTTAGCCCTTTTCTTTTAGGTTTAAGGCCTAGGAACCTTCTCTTATGAAGTAATATAGAGTACTAGAGTCTTGTATTAGGGATATGAATACCCCAGATTAAAAGGGGTAATCGGGCTTACTTCGGGGGCTATTTAATAGATGTTAAGGTAGTTTCTTTATTTAGTAAGCTAGCCTTGGACTAGGGGAAAGTAAGGTTACATAGTTTTGGACTTTTAGAGATTTTTATGAGGTAAGTTACACTTGATGGCTCATGGGGAGGTCATTAACTCTCGGAGACAACTTGGGGGATAATTAAACGTTGTGGTTTATGTTGTTAAACATATATGGTTCCGGATATAATATAATGCATATTTTAAATTGACATATCTTGTGAATCATGACGTGCATATACATACCTCTCTAAATGCTATCATAAGGGAAGTCACGCGAATGAGGTGAAGTCCCCTGGCTAGTGAATGCAGGGTGAATATAGTCCTCGGCCATAGGACCGGTGGTTATATTGCGTTACTATTTTATTCGAAGTGAGGTAATTTAGGGTATGGTTATGACTCACTGTCGAAGGTATATGGCCGCTTTCCACGCGACGCAATTTAGGGTGTCCATGTGGTCTTAGTTATAGGCCCTGGAAGATGATAGCTATTTAGGGGCGCATCCAGTGGGTGACTCCCGAAAGGATGGTCTTAGAATCGTTATATTTTGATTGTAACTATCCTCACAATTGTGGAATTTCATAAATGGCTAATGCATTTATAAATCAACAGTTCGGATTAAGTTTACTAATGCGGAATGGACTGGTGAAGTCATATTTTACAAAACTGCATTTTAAGCTCATAAAAATGGAATTTAGTTATTTCTCTTGCATTGATGAATGGTTAACACTATAATTGACATTTCACTGTGATGTGCACTTTGATGAGAGGTGAGGATTATCCTTATTGTGAAGAGCGATTTGAACTTGCTTATGATATTAGCATTCATAATTGTTATGCATTTTATTCACACGTATATCATATCAAACCAGGCCCTGACCCATTTATATTTCTCTGTTTTCTATGAATCCTATTTATGCTCAGGTGCTCTGCCACAAGGACGCCCGTGTCAATCTCTCATTCTCAGTGTCAGGGAGCTATAGCATTTTGCGTATGTTGTATGATTTTTTTTATAGACGCATCCATATTTTGTATATTCTAATTATGATCAGTCTGTACGTTCGGGTGTGTTGCCCAAGTTTTGTACTTGCATATATTGTGATATTTAACTGTAATACTTGGTGTAACCTGTTTGTATTGGTTTGTTAACCGACAGCTTATTCGGTTATTATTTTGAGGAATGGTTGTAATTTGTTATAGGTTTTACATGTTTATCCACCTTCTTTCAAATGGGATTGTCGAACTGATTTTTATTAAACTTACAAACTTATTTGACATTCGCTTTCTAAAATAATTGGTGGTTTTCTCGTACTATTATTATCACGACGGTGATGCTAAGAATGGACCATCTATGATTCTTGTATTTATTGGAGTATCGGGCTGGACACCTCTTATTTTAATAAGTGAGGTGTCACGGATGGTATCAGAACATCAGGTTCTAGAGTCCTTCGGATCTATGCGGACTTCTCACATTCTACCATAGCGTTCTTTGATATATAGCCCTATTGTTAGGACTGTTTTGTTTGTGCATACTTGCGATCTTGTGCTAAGATAAATTTTTTTAAGTTATATTCTGATTTAGTTGTTTCTTCGTCTCAGATACCGCCTAGGATAGGTCGCCCGGAGAAAGTAAATCGAGTTGTAGAGAACATAGATCCCCCACCACCACAAGGAATAATAAATGAGATGGAGGTGGCTAATATCGTTGCCCAGGCAGTCAATGCTGCAATGACTGCTATGGCCCAACAGTTTCCTCAAGCCAAACAACCGGTAGCACCGGAG
The DNA here is from genome assembly GCA_949130495.1 of Sambucus nigra. Taxonomy (NCBI): domain Eukaryota; kingdom Viridiplantae; phylum Streptophyta; class Magnoliopsida; order Dipsacales; family Adoxaceae; genus Sambucus; species Sambucus nigra. The sequence continues at coordinate 285,817,775 of OX422209.1, read as the reverse complement.
GTTCAAGCCCATGCGGGACCCTCCGCATGGGAGAAAGTTAGACAATCTTTCCTAAAAGGTCACCCCCCAGAATTTCAGGGTGGTGCCGATGTGATTGTGGCAAACCAGTGGAAGAAATATATGCAACGTCATCTCCGAATGGTGGAGTGTAGCGGGGAACGGAAGAAGATTCTCGCCACTTTCAAACTAGTAGGAGCAGCTCTACATTTTTGGAAATCGGTAACAACTCCGAAGCAAAGGGATACCATGTCTATATCAGACTTTTGGGTTTTGTTTGATCGAAAGTATTTTCCTCCAACTGTCCAAAAGGAGATGAGGAGGAAACTCCAGGATGTTGTTCAAGAGAAACGGTCAGTTGCAGAATATGAAGAGGAATTTACATGTCTAGCGAACTTTGTGCCAGATAAAGTCCATCCAGAGGAAAGGAGGATATCAAAATTTATCGGGGGTTTGAATTGGAGAATCAGGCAGCACTTATTGGGAAATCTAGCTTTGCAAACGTTTGGTGACGTGATGAATGCGGCCTTGCTCTATTGCCAAGATCATCGTCTTTATGTGAAAGGGAGTAAAAAGATTTTGGATTCGTGTCAATCTAGTAAGCAAGGAGGTAATGGTGCCGGTGGATCACTACCCTCATCACAACAGTCGAGAAGTAAATAGAAGGACATAGACACCCAGCAAGGGACTCGTCTAAGAAACAACGTTTTGGGGTTTTTAACTTTAGCGAAGGTGGTTTTAAACACAGTCAGGGTGCCCAACAACATCATCAGTTAGGTCAACAGGGCCAAGCAGGCAGAGGAAATAATGGATGCCGAGGCCAGCAGGGCCAAGGCATGGGGCAGTTTCAGAGTAATAATAGGGGCCGCTATCCGAAAAATTTGGCGAGCCGCTATTTTCAGTGTGGTGAACAGGGTCACTTTAAGAAAGCTTGTCCATAGTTGATCGGAGGACAGTTTCCTAGGGGTTCTCAACATCAGCAGGCGCATCTACAGCCTCCAGCACCTATCCCAGTCGTCCCTCTACAACAGGGGCAACTTCAGTACGATCGTGTGTATCATATTCAGGATGTTTTACTTCCCCCAACCCCGCCCACACCGCCAGCTATTGAGGGTAAGTTTCCCATTCATAAGTATGTGGGTCGAGTGTTATTTGATACGAATGCAACGCACTCATTTATTGCTAGGTATTTTTCTCATTCGACAAAGTTGATTAAGTCTGCGGAGAGTACATTTACTAGTGTGTAATCTTTCATGGGAGATGGTTTGCTTATATTCTTTGTTTGTAAAAGGGTAGAAATAGACCTTGGTAATTTGTATTTTGAGGTCGATTTACTCATCTTAGATATGGTCGGGTATGATTTTATTTTAGGTATGGACTGGTTAGTGAAATACCGAGCCATGATAAATTATTATGGGAGAAGTATAGTCTTTGTTATTCCGAGGCAAGATTTGTTTTTACTGGCTATGCCTCTTTTGGAGGGAGGTTCAAATATGTACTTATATTGTATTAAGGAGGAGACTTCACGTGATATAGTCATTTCCTTAGACTCGATTCTCGTTGTTAGAGAATTTGAGGATGTTTTTCAGGAGATTCATGGCTTACCTCCAAGTCGTGAGATTGAGTTTGTAATTGATTTAGCATCGGGAACTCGATCGATTGCGAGGTCTCCATATCATATGGCTCCTTTGGAGATGAGGGAGTTAAGGGATCAAATTCAGTAACTATTAGAGCAAGGGTTTATTCGGCGTAGCACGTCACCGTGGGGTGCTCTTGTGTTATTTGTGAAGAAGAGAGTTGGTTCCCTTCGATTGTGCGTTGATTACCGGGAATTGAATAAGGTCACCATCAGGAATAAATACCTGTTACCTCGGATCGATGATTTGTTTGATCAATTAAGGGGAGCATCGTACTTCTCTAAGATAGATTTGAGGATTGGGTATCATTCGTTGCGAATTCGAGAGCAGGACGTGTCGAATACTGCTTTACTGACTAGTTATGGGTCCTATGAGTTTTTGGCCATGCCTTTTGGGCTAACCAATGCTCCTGCAGTATTTATGGACCTTATGAACAGAGTATTTAGAGACTTCCTTGACCAGTTTATCATAGTGTTTATTGACGACATCCAATTCTATTCTCGGACGGAAGCTGATCATGCTAAACATTTATGATTAATCCTACAAACGGTATGGGATCCTCAACTGTATGCTAAGTTCGAGAAGTGTGGTTTCTGGTACGAGAAGTGCAATTTTTTGGGCGCATTGTAACAGCTGATGGTATTTTTGTAGACCCGAGTAAAGTTATCGTGGTGAGGGAATGGGGTCAGCCCACGACGCCCACTGAGATTCGTAGTTTTCTATGTTTAGCGGGTTATTACCATCGTTTCATTAAAGGTTTTTCCAAGATTGCTAGCCCTTTGACGAACTTGACCCGGAAGGGAGTGAAATTCGTTTGAGATGATTCCTATCAGCTAGCTTTCGACGAGTTGAAGGACAAGTTGACTTCTGCTTCCGTACTCGCATTGCCAAGACTGAGAGTGGACTATTTAGTCTTCATTGATGCGTCTCTACAAGGATTGGGAAGTGTGTTATAACAAGAGCATAGGGCCATTGCTTATGCTTCTCGCAAGCTGAAGCCCCATGAGAAGAATTATCTCGTGCATGATTTGGAGCTTGCCGCGGTAGTGTTCGTCTTGAAGATATGGAGACATTACCTCCTGGGGGAGAAGTTTAGTCTTTTTATAGACCACAAATCGTTGCAATATTTATTCTCACGGAAATATCTGAATATGCAACAATGTCGGTGGTTGGAGTTCGTAAAGAACTATCAATTTGACATTCATTATCACCCAGGTAAGGCAAATATGGTAACGGATGCGCTGAGTCGAAAAATCGAGGGGGAGTTAGCGAGGGTATGGAAGGCTAAATGGAATGAGCTTAGCCAAGTGAATACTATAGCAAGGGCATTTATGTCAGTGTTGACCTTTACGCCCGCTATTGTAATGAAAGTCGTGGAAGCGCAAGGAAAGGACAAAGACTGCCAAGATCGAGTATGCCAGTTATTAACCGAGGGAGTGGAGTCCTACTCTATTAGTTCTGAGGGTGGGTTACGTTTCCATGAAAGACTTGTAGTCCCAAATGAGGGAGATTTAAGACGTGTTATCATGACTGAATCCCATGGTTTGAGATTTCTTGTACACCCAGGTGGAGACAAAATGTACCAAGACATGCGCCGTCAGTATTGGTGGGCGGGCATGAAAAAGGACATCTATGAATTTGTTTCTCAATGCACCACTTTTCAATTGGTGAAGGTAGACCACCAACGACCAACGGGATTGTTACAACCATTAAAAATACCGGTATAGAAATGGGAGAGTACCTCGATGGACTAAATCACAAGATTATCGACGTCATAAAGCGGCCATGATTCCATTTGGGTTATTATTGATCGGTTGACCAAGTTGGCACATTTCTTACCGGTATGTACGAATTTCAATACGGCACATTACGCCTGGCTCTTTATTGCGGAGATTGTGAAACTCCATGGGGTACCTATCAATATAGTCTCAGACCGAGATAGGATTTTTGTATCCCATTTTTGGAGAAGTTTCCAAAAAGTAATGGGGATCGAGTTGAAGTTGAGTACCTCCTACCACCTGCAAATGGATGGGCAGACAGAAAGAGTTAACCCAATATTGGAGGACATTCTTCGAATGTGCGTACTTGAATTTAAAGGAGGATGGGAGCAATACCTTCCATTAGTCGAATTTGCATAAAATAATTCATACCAATTCACAACAGGTATGGCACCTTATGAAGCATTGTATGGTCGATTGTGTAGATCACCTACTTGTTGGTTGAAAGTAGGAGACAATAAGCTCCTTGGACCTGAAATGATCCAAGATAGCTCTTCGAAGATTGAGCTCATTCGAAACCGCATCCAAATTGCCCAAGACCGTCAGAAAAGTTATGTCGATGCGAATAGAAGGCATGTGGAATTGGAGGTTGGAGACCAAGTTTTAGTGCGGGTGTCACCAATAAAGGGTATAATACGATTCGGGAAGAAAGTCAAGCTTGCCCCGCGCTATGTAGGCCCTTTTCCTGTTATTGCAAAGGTAGGTCCAGTAGCACATCAACTTGCTTTGTCGAAAGGCCTACAACATATTCATGAGGTATTTCATGTCTCATCTTTGAAGAAGTATAAAAGGTGTGAGGGAGTTCATTGGCAAATTCCTTTGGATGATATCGAGTTACAACCCGATATTTCATATGAGGAACAACCGATTGCTATTTTACATCACAAAGAGCATAGGCTAAGGTCGAAGGTGGTGCCCTTGGTTCGTGTCCAATGGAGACATCACAATGCCGAGGAATCCACATGGGAGCATGAGGACGATATTCGAGAGAAGTATTCGCATCTCTTTTTACAAGGTACGCCTGAATTTTGAGGGCAAAATTCCCTTGTAAGGAGGGGAGTATCTAATATCCCTTATTTATGAGTAATTATTTTTATACTAATTCGCCTAGTGGGTTAATTATATAAAATAAAGAAAGTTGGAGTAAATATTACTTTAAGTGAATTAAGAGATAATATTTACTGAGTTTTGCATATTTACGGTTAAGTGAATGTAAATAGAATCATATTATGTTTTATTGTGTCATTGTACTTTAAGTGACGGTTATGATTTAAAATGAGCTTGGATCATGAAATAATTTATGTTACCTCTGATGCCAATTTAGATAACGCGGTTAGTCCGGAAATGGTTGAAACAGTAAAAATAAGTACCAAGTTGTATTTTTGGGTTTCGGGTACTTTTGACCGGTTATGACTTAATTATGTTGTTACGAGTCATTTTAATTATGTAGTAGCACTTATATGTTAGACTTAATGTATTTGGGTATTTTAGTCTTACTATAGCATTTAAGCTCATTTATGTTTAAAAGCCTAGAGAGAGTAGAGAGAAGATAGAACATGGGAGAAAGGGAGAGAAAGAGGAGATTTCTTGATTGAAGCTTGGAAATCGTTGCTACAAAGAGAATCCGAGACTACAAACTCAAGGCAAGTTTCTAACTTGCAATTATGTATGATTTAGTGTGGGTAATTTGTGTTAATGGTTGTGTTTTTGGAGATGTAAACCATTTATGGGTTTTGATGAATTTTGGTGCTTAAACCCTTAAATATTGTATTAGATTTGATTTGAGTTAAATTTATTAGTTAGTGCTGGGATAGGAAGGATTTGGGATGAGTATTAGTTGATCATGTTGGGATTTGAGGAAAAAAAATAAGCTTTGGGGTATTTAGGGTTCCTATGACCCATAGCCGAAATTGGGCTATCTGACCTAGGCGAATCGATTCACCCCTAGCAAATCGATTCGCTAAAGTGGTAGGCTACAGGTCTGTGTTCGGCGAATCGATTCAGACTATCCGAATCGATTCGAAAAACAAGCAGAAAGATTGGTTCTCTAGACCGAATCGAATCGGCCAGGGTGAATCGATTCGGAAATCCTGTTGATTTAGGATATTTTTCTAACTTAGTTTTTAGCCCTTTTCTTTTAGGTTTAAGGCCTAGGAACCTTCTCTTATGAAGTAATATAGAGTACTAGAGTCTTGTATTAGGGATATGAATACTCTAGATTAGAAGGGGGTAATCGGGCTGACTTCGGGGGCTATTTAATAGATGTTAAGGTAGTTTCTTTATCTAGTAAGCTAGTCTAGGACTAGGGGAAAGTAGGGTTACATAGTTTTGGACTTTTAGATATTTTTATGAGGTAAGTTACACTTCATGGCTCATAGGGAGGTCATTAACTCTCGGAGACTAGTTGGGGGATAATTAAACGTTGTGGTTTATGTTGTTAAACATATATGGTTCCGGATATAATATAATGCATATTTTAAATTGGCATATCTTGTGAATCATGACGTGCATATACATACCTCTCTAAATGCTATCATAAGGGAAGTCACGCGAATGAGGTGAAGTCCCCTGTTTAGTGAATGCAGGGTGAATATAGTCCTCGACCATAGGACCGGTGGTTATATTGCGTTACCGTTTTATTCGAAGTGAGGTAATTTAGGGTATGGTTAAGACTCACTGTCGAAGGTATATGGCCGCTTTCCACGCGACGCGATTTAGGGTGCCCAGGTGGTCTTGGTTATAGGCCCTGGAAGATGATAGCTATTTAGGGGCGCATCCAGTGGGGTGACTCCCGGAAGGATGGTCTTAGAATCGTTATATTTTTATTGTAACTATTATCACAATTGTGGAATTTCATAAATGGCTAATGCATTTTTAAATCAATGGTTCGGATTAAGTTTACTAATGCGGAATGGACTGGTGAATTCATATTTTACAAAACTGCAATTTAAGCTCATAAAAATAGAATTTAGTTATGTCTCTTGCATTGATGAATGGTTAACACTATAATTGACGTTTCGCTAGGATGTTCACTTAGATGAGAGGTGAGGATTATCATTATTGTGAAGAGCGATTTGAACTTACTTATGATGTTAACATTCATAACTGTTATGCACTTTATTCACACGTATATCATATCAAACCAGGCCCTGACCCATTTATATTTCTCTATTTTGTATGAATCTGTAACACCCCGCCCGCCCGGGGAGAGCGAACAGAGCGCTAATGCGATAAAATAAATCCAAATCCACAAGTGACAAGGTATAGAGCATCTAAATAAACCCATAATAATATAAATCCACTAATCTCAATTCTTCAAATACAACAAGTCTATCGAATAAATACAACATCTAACTCGAAAAATAAATACAAATCTTCAATGCTCTATACATAAAAAAATAATACAAATCTTTCCCAAACAATCCTCGCTAAAATCAATCTCCATAGCGCCCCAAAAATCCGCGCTAACCTGTCACTAAAAGAAAATATGGGGAAGTACACAATATGACAGGAAAGATGCTCAACAAATATATTAACGGTGAATAAAACGTAACAACGCGAGTACGAATATTCAAATCGAAATGAAAATCTCAAATCATTTATCAATATTATTTCTCAATAACACTTTAACCGGGTCACCAGGCCTCACCACATCCGTATATGCTTTATCAAGCCATAGCCCGGAAAACAGGAATTTTGACGGGTGCCCAACATCCGTGCCATATTAAAATCTCATGACAACGTGCTCATCAACAATATAATGATACCACATGAATCAAAATAATTTCAACAATTATTTTCCAGATTTCAATGAATTTATCAATTTAAATATGAGTTCAACTAACAAGAATTCAAAGAGAATGACACTCGCGAGATTTAAGGAGCATATTGTGTAAAACCCCATACCTCAAACCATGATGAGAAACCAACGATCACATCCTCAAGATTAACTCAAAAGATCTACAAAAGCTCCTCCAAGAACCTCAAACAAAATAGCCCCAAGAACACCTCTAATCTAAGGTTGTAACTCACAAATCTCAAGGGCCAATGTGTATATAAAAAGAAGTGGAATATAAAATATATTTGCTGCCAAAATTTGTGCCAAAAGTAGGTTAAAAGGGTTGCCCACGACTTCCTTTTATAATGAAAAGAAATGAAGAGTTGGAATCCAAAAGACTCCTTTAAATAAGGCAAAGAAATGAAAAGTTGGAATCCAAAAGACTCCTCCAATTTCCAAAAATTAATTAAAATAGCCCAAAATTACGCGGGTTGTTACAGAATCCTATTTATGCTCAGGTGATCCGCCGCAATGACGCTCCTGTTAATCTCTCATTCTTAGTGTCAGGGAGCTATAGCATTTTGCGGATGTTGTAGGATTTTTTGCTATAGACGTATCCATCTTTTGTATATTCTAGTTATGATCAGTCTGTACGTTCGGGTGTGTTGCCCAAGTTTTTCACTTGCATATATTGTGATATTTAATTGTAATACTTGGTGTAACCTGTTTGTATTGGTCTGTTAACCGACAACTTATTCGGTTATTATTTTGAGGAATAGTTGTAATATGTTATATGTTTTACATGTTTATCCACCTTCTTTCAAATGGGATTGTCGAACTGATTTTTATTAAACTTACAAACTAATTTGACATCCTCTTTCTAAATTAATTGGTGGTTATCTCGTACTATTATTGTCACGACAGTGATGCTAAGAATGGACCATCTATGATTCTTGTATTTATTGGACTATCGGGTTGGCCACCTCTTATTTTAATAAGCGTGGTATCACATTACACTACCTAATCAATATAATTCATAAAGGAACATCTTTTATATATATTTAATAACCAACAATCTCATATACAAATTCACACCACTTTTTATGGAATCAATTTCTTGAAAAACCCATTTACATGTGAATCCCCACCCAAAAATCAATTTTTCCTAACACATACTATAATATGAATTGAAACTACTTCATATATGATTAAGCAAGATAATTACTTATCTTAAAATTATTTGTAGAGTCCGAATGTTCCTCATGTGTGATGAATTAAAGCTAGGAGTCCCCGAATTTCTCCCAATTTGGCCTCCTCTAGAGCTCTCTCTTGATTTTTCTTTCTTTTTCTTCTCTTCCTTCTCTCTTAGGGTTTCAGAATAATAAGGTGGATGCCTCCCAACACTAACCCTATCATTTCATAAGCCTAATCCCGAAATTAGGATAATATGATAATATAAAGTGACTCAAATACCCTTAAGTGAGTCCTTACTAGTCTAAAAACCCCTATACCCGATTACAATGACTGGATACATAATTTTGACTATTTCTACCCATTTTGAATCATCCGTGCACTCGAAATTACCATTCAGATCAACTATCATCAATTTTCTACCTTATTCCCAACACGACCCCTCACGCGCATCCCGAATAAAATCTGGTTGATCCGTCGTTTTACCCACTTACGGCTTAATATAAAATAATATAATTTCATTTACATATCACGCAAGTAAATGTATTATCACATAAGTATTAATCCATTTCTCCTTAATTAATAACATTTAAATTCACTTTATTACTCAAATTAATGAAATTAATGTGACACGTGTAATTTAGATATTCCCAAAAATGCGGGGTGTTACAGGTTTTATTACCCCGATCATATGTGATGAGGAACCTGTCTCTCGAATTGGGACAATGGGGATCGATCACCTTGTATATCCATAGGTATTGGGATACATGTTTGGTGTGATAGGGTAGTGATTTCCCTTGATGTTGTTCTGAGGCTATAGGATTGGGACGTCTTATAGTTCTAACTAGTTATGGAATGAGTGATCCCCGAAGGCGTTGGTGTAGGCCTTTGTACTTTGGCTTCATGCAGCGTATGGCCATAAATGATTGGATGTGAGTTGAGCATACTCACGTGGATTCTAGGTTGTGTGATTTTCCATTAGCTTACACATTTTGGGCATTATAGTAAAAGATGTATGTGTAGAATTATAACTCGGGAATGTTAAAGTAAACAATACTTAATTAAAAGATGGAATCAGAGAATATGGATTACCCTTTGGGATATGGATTAACATGATGTGTTTATAGGTTTATTGGGGTTAAGATAACTTGGATTAACGTAATATCGGAGGAAGATTTGTATTTATTGTTATATCCTATATATAATGATTGTACATATTGTAGACATTATAGGTTTAATCCTTTTCGAGGAACTATTTTCATAAGTCCTAGGCCACAACCGCCGCCACAGACTTGAGATATATTTGTTAGAGGAGTATCTCAAGCATTAGTTGATTTCAACACTTCCTAGTAAGTAAAGATCTACTATGTATCTCATTTACATTCAGTTATTCATACAATATATGTTATTTATTCAATATCCCCAAGTCAGATTTTTATTTAGGAGTTATTCATTTATATCAGATTAATATTTAGAGTTGGACATTGGTTTATTGGGGTTTACTATATTCCATTGATGGAATTATTTCTTACTATTACTGATGGTACCAAAGTTGTATTTTTATCTTTCACTATGATGTGTAGCACTATCATTATTTATATTGCTATCATGTATCTCGTTCAATCTTAAAATGTTATTAATTGTTTGACTCTCGTAATTTTTTTATGTTTAGAACTCATAAATCTAATTATGGATTTTATGAGATGTCACATAAGCTTCAAACTGTCAAATAATGAAGCATAATATGAAGTCGTGATAGTCGATCTCGAGCAAGTAATTTTAATGGGGTCAAATATATTATTATGCACTGTGACTCACGCATTATTACCAACCAGCTGAACGAAAATACGATTACATATATCTGAGGATTATGGCCTGCCATGACAAAAAAGGAACCTGCTCAAGAACTTTACATCAGTGTTAGTTGAATAGTTGCCAAAGAACTACAATGGTTAGACTAACGCCATAGCTATCATAGTCTCATGCATCGATACATATTTTAACAAGACGACTGAAATAGAGTTCATTAAAAGACCAAATATTGAATAGATAGAAGCAGAAATAATGGCCATAAATATTAACCAAATACCCCAAATGGATCCCATCATTACCTATATTAATAGATGTGACCTCCCGAAATATAAGAAGGAAGATCCTTAGTTAAAAGTGAAATAGGTTAGGATTATCATGAATTCAAAGGCCATTTATACCGATGTTTATTCACTTGCCCCTTCTCAAGTGTGTTCATCCTAAAAGGGAGGAATATATTCTCTTATATATGCACAAATGAAGTTAAGAAGATCATATCGTTAGAAAGTTATGGGAGCATTAATATATCTCATAAGGATATTGGTGGTCCTTTGTGGAAAATGATTCAATAATTTTTTTGCATAATTGTCCAAACTGCCAGAAATTCACCAAATCATTAGGCAGTTGGGAGAAGACTTAAATACTTTAATAAGGTCCTGCAGATTTTCTCAATGGAGCATGGACATAGATGTCCCACTACCAAGAGCCCCATATGATTGTGAGTTTCACATCATGGGTATCGACCACTTCACCAAGTGGATATAAGGAGAGTCGTTGACTCACATTAGAGAAATTGATAATAGGATATTCTTGTGGAGGAATGCCATTACCAAATTCTGGATTCCTAAAGACTTTGTATTGGACAATGGTAGCCAATTCACATGACCAGTTTAAAGACTTATGCACTAAATATGGAAATTACAAGCAATATGCTTTAGTGGTATTTTCCTAGAGCAATGAATAGGTCGAGATATTTATAACAAGACAATTATTGGCGGAATAAAACGTCGACTAGATAAACCCGTTGGGAAGTTTGTGGACAAAATTCCTTATATCATTTAGGCTTACTAAACTACCCTAAAAAGATCAACTAAAGAAAAATCTTGTACCCTAAAAAAGTTAATAGTTTTAATTGATTCCTATCATCTAGAGCAGTTAGATGGAACAACGATGCCAAGATAATGGAATGACACAAACTTAATAATTTTGTATCACTAAATATGCGATTAGCTTTAAAATTATCCCTTATTTTGTTGTCTCAATTTTGAGAGTGTGCTATTTATCTTTGTTTGGAGTCCCAAATTATTTTCCAACATTTTGAATTTAATTTCTTTTATAATTTCTAGTTATATAATTTAATTCTTAAAATATTTTTAGTATAAACTCTTACTAAAATATGTTTTATCCTTATAATATTTTCTATTTGTATCTTTAGTATTTATTTATTTATTTATTTTTATGGAATATATATATTATTTGAGTTAAACATTACATTTGTTTAAATTCAAACCTTTATATTCCTATATTAATATGGGTGAGTTTTGTAGTGGTATTATGCCTTTTCGCTGGCTGGTTTGGCCGTTGGTTTTGGAGCTCGAGGTCTGCGTGTTTGGGTCTTTCCAAGACATGTTTTAGCGTGTCTTTTAAGTCTTGGTTGTCTCCTTGCATTTTGACCTATTTCCCCCTTTTTCCCTTTGTGATGTTACGCCGGTACCCTTGTGTTGATACCAAATTTAATCTACTGACGTGGACCAATCCTATGAAGACACGTGGCTATCTACATGGCAACTACAAACACTTCCGAGGAACCCACTCGCTCCGAGGAACAAGACTACAACGAGGAAGACTAGTTCCCCGAGGAACACTGCTTACTCCGAGGAACTCATACGCTCCGAGGAACAAACCTCTCCGAGGAACTCTTGAATACCAAGAAGCTTAGGCGGTCCAAGCAACTCAGGTGGTCCGAGCTGCATCTCGAACAAAGCATTAATAGCTGGATAACCAACAGTTCAACTGATTCATTAAATGCTTATCATTCAGACGCACACGCAAAAAGGGCATTAAATGTATTACCCTTTCATATGTATATCATTTAATGTATTACCCTTTCACATTACAGCCTCGGGGCTATAAATACATTGTACAATCCTCATTGTAAGGGATCCGAATCCAAACCTTAGGATCGAGAACAGAATTTCTTTTAATCGAGAATTCCAAAACACTCAGCAATAAAGCAACAGTGGACGTAGGCCATTCTTATAAGGCTGAACCACTTTAAAATTCTTTGTCTCATTTATTTATCTGTGATTGAATAATTAGAGTGATCTAATTTTTTACATCAACAGATTGGCGCCGTCTGTGGGAAACGACTGATAATATCGTTTTTCATCAAAAATAATCCATTACCAATGGCGAATATTCCCGAATCCAGCAATCGAAACGCTGGAACCCCTCCAAATCCGTCTGCTCCACCAATTGTTCCAGATCTGACTGGAATAATGGCAAATCTGGCTCAGGGCCAGACCGTCATGCAAGAAACAATGCGACAACTCATCCAAACCCTCCATGGCGGTGCATCAGCCCATTCCGGACCACGAAGCATTCAAAGAAATACTCGTGCGCCTTCTTCGCGTACTAGGTGTACTAACTCACATCGCAATGAGGAATCTAATGATTTCTCTTATCAACCTGGGCGAACTTCATCTGTGCGAGCCACGGATACTGAACAACGTGTCACCCTCTCCCCAGAAAGGACCAGCGCATTGGAAAGATTAAGTAGGGTTTATCCTTTCGACCGATTAGGCCCTAGGAGGAACAAAAGTCCTCTTAATGTAGCGTCGAGGAGCTTTCGACGACCATCAGATTTAAGGGAAGGATCTACCCAATCGCGACCAGCTGCTCGTCAAGATAGATCCTATGACCGACCAGTTGCTCGTCAGGATAAATTTCAGGATGCTACTTCAACGCGATCAGTTGCTCGAACCAATAGGCCCGAGGAAGGAAATGATGCATGGAAAGGATCTATTCAAAGGCTGGAGGATAGATTAGGGGAAATGGCTAAGGCAAAGAATCCTCTACAACGAACCTTTGTTTGAGGAACACCTTTTGTCCAGGACATTGTTGATTTTCCAACACCATCAAAGTTCAAAGCACCTGTTTTGACTCCCAAGTATGATGGAAAGACTGACCCTGTCCTTCATATAGAACAATACCAAGCTGCAATCGACATCTATGTTGTCCCAGATGAGATGAGATGCAGAGCATTCTCGGGAACACTTACCGGATCTGCTTAAATATGGTATAATAGCCTTCCTCGGGGTAAGATTTCAACTTTTCTTCAACTGGCCGAGCTATTCATTGGGAATTTCTTCTTTGGGGCAAATCCAGTTAAACGTGTAGCACATTTGTTAAGTGTTAGACAAAAAGCTGGTGAGAGTAACAGAGATTATATAACTCGTTTTAATAACGAGAAACTCGAAGTCATTGATTATGAGGAGAAGACAGCGATTACCGCTTTAATGAGTGGACTACTGCCAAATAAATTGTACTACACTTTGGCCAAAGATCCACCTCGAACCATGTCGGATCTGATGGGAAAAGCGTCCAAGATTATGAATGCCGAGGAGGCTATGTCTGCGAAGAAGAATATGGACGCCAAAGAAACCAAGGTCGAAGGTGATAAAGCTAAGAAGAAAGAACATAAGAACAATGGTGGTGACAAACAATCCAAAAATAGGTCGTCATGGGAGGTCTTGAGGAAATTTGATAATTACACACCTTTGAAGGTAAATATCAACCACGTCCTGGAAGAAATTAAGAATAGCGAGGAGTTAAACTGGCCAAAGAAAATGAAGGCAGACCCAGACACGAGGAATAGGGAAAAATATTACGAGTTCCACAAAGATCATGGCCATATGACCAAAAATTGCATAGCTCTTCAAAATGAGATTGAAACACTCATCCGACGAGGAAAGCTAGAAAAATATGTTGATCGGGGAGGCGAAAGAAGAAACAACGACTGAAATAGAGAGAGGTCTAGATCCCCTCATCGAGCAGAAGAGAACAAGAAGAGAAACCATGAAGTTGATCCAGAAGATGACCCCGATCTTCCCAAGAAACCAAGGCAGCCATAACGAGAGGTATTTTCAATATGCTTTGGGTCATTTGATTGTAATGTTATTACAGGAGGAGATGCAGGAGGAGGAGACCTTACTGCAGAAAGAAAAGCTTACCTCGGTGAGGCTCAAGCTTGCTCGTACATTCAGCGAATAAATCTAGCTGAGGAAGATCGCCCGAGAAAGGTAAACAAGGAGAAATTGGTTATCGATTTTTCAAAAAATGACCTTGCATGTGTTTTATATCCTCATGATGACCCGCTGGTGATCAAAATGAGAATGAAGGAAGTCATGATTTCAAGAGTGTTGGTCGATAATGGTAGCTCGGCAGACATCATGTTCTACTCGTGTTTCGATAATTTAAATCTAAAGCTATCTCAACTGGAGCCTTACCACAGACCCCTCATCGGTTTTGCTGGCGAGAAAGTATTTACACTTGGGACGATCAAGTTGGATATATTCATTGGTACGTGGCCTACTTGTCGTACAGAAAGAATACGTTTCTTCGTGATGGATAAGAATGTCCAATCATCGTACAATATCATCATGGGAAGAGTAGGATTGAAGAAGTTCGAGGCTGTGCCATCTACAGTACATCAGTGCCTAAAATTTCTAACAAACTTTGGAGTAGGAGTTGTGAAAGGTGATCAGAAAGTAGCTCGAGAATGCTATTATTCATCCGCCGAGCAAGAAGAACTGGAAGAATTAAAGAAAAAGACCACTACTTATCAAGTGGATGAAGGTGCAGAAATTGAAACATTGGATCCCCGAGATGAGTCGCAACTCGTAAAGGGTCAAGTGGTGGAAGCTACTGAAAATATCATTCTGGACGATGAGCACCCTGAGCGAACTACTCAAATAGGTTCATCGTTGGAGGCCTCATTAAAACAGGAATTGATAACTTTCCTTAGAAGCAGAAGATAAACTTTTGCTTGGAGTCATGAAGATATGCCTGGGATAGACCCAAACTTCTTATGTCACGAGCTCAATGTGAATAAGGAGATCAAGCCTGTGAAGCAGAGAAGAAGAGTATTCAGTCCCGAGAAGAATCAAGCTATACAGGAGGAAGTCGAGAAGCTCCAAAAAGCTTGTTTCATTGAAGATGTTAAATATCCAGATTGGTTAGCTAATGTGGTGATGGTAAAGAAGAAAAACAACAAATGGAGGATGTGTGTAGACTTCACCGACCTCAACAAAGCATGCCCAAAGGATCACTTTCCACTGCCCCGAATTGATCAACTGGTGGATGCTACCTCGGGACACGAGTTGCTGAGCTTCATGGATGCTTATTCTGGCTACAATCAAATTAAAATGAAACCTGAAGACAGGGAGAGTACTTATTTTATTACCCCTAGGGGAACTTATTGTTATAATGTTATGCCTTTTGCTTTGAAAAATGCAGGTGCGACATATCAGAGGCTGATGAACAAGGTCTTTGCTGAACAAATCAGTGACAACATGGAAGTCTATGTTGACGATATGCTGACAAAAAGCAAGAAAGCTGTCGATCATCTAGTTGACTTAAGCCAGACTTTTAATCAACTAGATAAATATCAAATGAAACTGAACCCGACGAAGTGCATCTTTGGAGTACGAGAAGGCACGTTTCTCGGGTACATTGTCAATCAACGATGCATTGAAGCAAATCCTGAAAAGATCAAAGCTTTATTAGGGCTACGATCTCCAACGACGAAGAAGGAAGTACAGAGTCTCACAGGACGAGTAGCGGCACTCAACAGATTTGTGTCACGAGCAACTGATAGATGTCTCCCATTCTTTAAGACACTCAGAAAGACTTTTGAGTGGAATGATGAATGCGAGAAGGCTTTTCAAGACTTGAAGAGGTACTTGGGAGCACCTCCACTGTTGTCCATGCCAGTGATGGGAGAAAAATTGTACTTGTACCTTGCTGTGTCCGAGAA
The DNA here is from genome assembly GCA_949130495.1 of Sambucus nigra. Classification (NCBI taxonomy): domain Eukaryota; kingdom Viridiplantae; phylum Streptophyta; class Magnoliopsida; order Dipsacales; family Adoxaceae; genus Sambucus; species Sambucus nigra. The sequence goes on along the minus strand of OX422209.1, from coordinate 285,801,548 downwards.
TGCAGTTAGCTCGGCGTTGATCAGAGTGGAGAATGGAGTACAAAAGCCAATTTACTACACAAGTAAAGCCTTTCGAGGAGCAGAAATCAGATATCCAAGGTTGGAGAAATTGGCACTGGCGCTGATTGAGGCGAGTAGGAGAATGAAGCCATATTTCCAGGCTCATACCATATTAGTATATACTGATATGCCATTGAGGCAAGCCCTGCATAAGCCAGAAAAATCAGGAAGATTGATGTATTGGGCAATAGAGCTCGGTGAATATGATATAGTCTATGAACCTAGATCATCGCTTAAAGGGCAGGCTGTAGCAGATTTTATAGCAGATTTCACCTATCCTGATATCTCCGAGGAACAAAAGTTGCTCGCTGATCAACCTGTGGATGTTACAGGATCAACAAACACAGGCTCAGACCAATTCCGATTGGTAAAAGGGTGTGTGGATATTACAAAATACGATGCAGAGATAGTTGTGATGACTCCGGATGAGAAACAAGAGTTGCTCGCTAATCAACCTGTGGATGTTACAGAATCAACAGACACTGGCTCAGACCAACTCCGGTTGGTAAAAGGGCAAGTGGATGTTACAAGATCATTGACTTCGTGCTCAGACCAACTTCGGTTGGTAAAAGGGCAAGAAGAAATGATCGACGAAGCGCAAGAAAAATCCGAGGAGGAAAGGAAGGAACAAATATTTCACCGAGGAACTCTAACTGATCATAAATTTGAAGACGAGTTATCTATATGGAAACTATATGTAAATGGCTCATCTTGCATTACAGGATGCGGCGCGGGGATAGTTTTGAGCACTCCGGATGAGGTCGATATGGAATACGCCTTGCGTTTCCAATTCAAAGCTTCCAATAATGAGGCTGAGTATGAGGCCATGATTGCAGGACTTGGTTTAGCAAAAAGTATGGAGGCGCAACAGGTCATTGTTTTCAGTGATTCTCAATTGATCATAAACCAAGTGATGGGAGTATATGCAGTTAGAGGAGAATTAATGATCAGATATCACGCAAAGGCAAAAGAGCTGGTATCAGAATTTGTCGCTATTCAGCTGATCAGAATACCAAGAATAGAGAATGTGAAAGCAGATGCCCTAGCTCGACTAGCATCAGCTACTCGCACCGAGCTACGACGAACAATCCCAATTGAAGTGTTAGCTGGTCGGAGCATAGACGAAGATCTGATGATGAACTTTATTACCCTTGATTTAGGACCATCTTGGATGGATTCCATCAGGGCGTATATCGAGAAGGGAGAATTGCCAATTGACAAGCTCGCTGCCAAAAAATTAAAGTTTAAAGTTGCTCGGTATGTATTAACTAATGGTGTTTCATATAGACGAGGAATTATGGCAGGTTTGCAGAGATGTGTACATCCCTCCGAGGTGAAAGAATAATTGAAGAGATCCACTAAGGGTCTTGTGGAGCACATGTAGCAGGTCGGACGCTTTTGCAAAGGGTGATGACGCAGGGATACTACTGGCCGATGATGAGGGCTGATTGTATAGCTTATGCCAAGAAGTGTGACAAGTGCCAGCGCTTTTCCTCAATCCGAAGAACGCCACAAGCATTGTTGACACCCATAACTTATCCTTGGCCATTTGCCATGTGGGGAATAGATTTGGTTGGACCACTGCCAACGACCCGAGGAAGGTTCAAGTATCTCGTCGTCGCAGTGGATTATTTTACTAAGTGGGTAGAAGCTGAGCCACTCATTGACATGACGTATGAGAAGGTGTACCAATTTGTTTGGAAGAATATCATTTGTCGATATGGTCTCCCTCATGCTTTCATCACAGACCATGGAACACAATTTGATAATGAGGAGTTTGCCGCCTATTGTCATCAGTCAAACATTTTGAAGGTTCATTCAGCACCAGGCCATCCTCAAAGCAATGGACAAACTGAAGTGATAAACAGAACGCTGCTGAACGGTTTGAAGAAAAGATTGGATGATGCAAAAGCGAACTGGATCAACGAGTTACAATCAGTACTTTGGGCTTACCGAACTACTCCCCGAGTAGCAACTGGAGAATCACCATACATGCTGGTATTTGGAAGTGAAGCCGTTATACCTGCCGAGTTGGGCCTTCCAACACACAGGGTACTGAATTTCAATTCCCCTGTCAGCGACTTAATGAGAAGACTGGATTTAGAGATGCTCGAGGAAGTTGGAGAAGAAGCAGCCATTAGAAATGCTGCTTACCAGCAGCGAACAGTTTTGTTCTACAACAAAAGGGTGAAGAAGTGCGACTTGAAAGAAGGAGACTATGTGCTGAAGAAAGTAATTCAAAAACACAATAAGCTGGAAGCAAACTGGCATGGACCATACCGAGTTACAGAAGTTGTTCGACCAAGAACTTATCGAATAGAAACTTTAGAAGGCAAGGAGTTTAAGAATGCATGGAACGCAGAGCACCTGCACAAGTATTATCAATGATGTATATGTAACACAGTTCCATAAGTATGAATAAAATGAAGATATTCTACCAAAGTCTCTCCTTTTTATTGAGAATTTTTCGGGGAATACTAGTGCTACACACTACTCGGCAAAACTCGGCAAATCTCTGACTGCTCAGCAAAATATTCCTAAAAATGCCAACCTCGGTTGGTTAGGAAACAAAATATTCCTAAAAATGCCAACTTCGGTTGGTTAGGAAACAAGATATTCCTAAAAATGCCAACTTCGGTTGGTTAGGAAACAATATATTCCTAAAAATGCCAACCTCGGTTGGTTAGGAAACGAAATATTCCTAAAATGCCAACCTGTTTGGCTAGGAAACGAAATATTCCTAAAAATGCCAACCTGTTTGGCTAGGAAACGAAATATTCCTAAAAATGCCAACCTGTTTGGCTAGGAAACAAAATATGCTCGCAAATGCCAACTTGTGTTGGTCGGAAGGTACGTACATTCTCGAAAATGCCAATTTATGTTGGTCGGGAGGTAAGATTATTCCAGAAAATGCAAAAGTTACCAAGTATGGCTGGTCGGGGATAAAAACCCACTAACTGTAGTTGGTCGACAAGAAGAATTTATCGACCTTGGTTGGTCGGACACATTTTATGAAAAATCTACCAAGTATGGCTGGTCGGGGATAAAAACCCACTAACTGTAGTTGGTCGACAAGCATAATTTAACGACCTTGGTTGGTTGGAAATTTTTCTAACATTTTTTATACTCGTGACTTTATTATTAAGTGATCGAGCGATATTATTAAAACTTGAAACTTTTTATTACTGAGTTGGTCGACAAACAACACAATATTGTTATCTTTTTAACAGATATGCATAAATATAAAGTGTTGGATAACTACAAGACAATAGCAATCAAGATTTGCAAACAAAAATGAAAGTCTTTCATTGAATTCAAAATAAATTACATTGATAATGAAATTACAGTTACATTGATATGTATACTAACTATTACATCAAAAATTCCTATTCTACTGGTCTCTTCCCCTCTGCTTTTGACACAGGTTCCTCGCCAGCAGGCGGATCATTTAAAGACAGGGGAGAATTGATGAAGTTGAGATCCTTCAACATCCTGACATTCATCATGGATGGTCTATCTAAGAGATGCTCGGGACGAGATACTTCGATTTGAGAATGCAAACTGTAGTCACCGAGATACGTTGAAATCAAGCTCCGAGGAATGGCACGAGCAGGGATCCAATCCATCTCCAAATTGTATGGTGGCACAGGCAAGTCGAGCAACCCGGGATCATGGTAGTCCCACAGATAATGACCTTGTTCGAGCTTCAACACACCTAAGGCATTCAGCCATCCTTGCTTGTAGCCCTCATTGTTGGCATTCAGGATACGATCATCCAAGTGGAATAGTGCTTCGCTGTATCCATCCATCCAGAACTCCCTGGGCTGTTTATGGAATTGATATCTTAGCCTTTCTAGCTGCTCGTGGAGATTCTTGATGAAAATCTCCTTATTCTCCAAGACGAACTTCTGCGCAGAGAGCTGTTTTTCCAAGTCCCTAATCTTCTTTGACATGTCAGACAAAGCCTGGTTCTTCGCCATCAGCTGGAAGGCCTGGTTCTCTAGGGTAGACTGAGTCCTTTGTTCCTCGACAAGAATCCAAGCTGCTATTCCTCATCCCCGAGGAGCTCTTTCTCGTCCCCTAGAAGATGTGGAAGGGCCCGACCTCTTCAAGTTGTCCAATTCATCCCTCAACTTGGCATTCTCAACCTCTAAGAATGAAAATCCCTCGTCAGTCACTGGGATTAGGGCTGTTGAAGAAAAAGCTGCAGACTTCAATTGTGATAGCTCTTTTTTCAAGTTGTTGTTCTCTTGCTCCAGCAGCTTGGCAATCTGTCTGCACTCCTCGACCTCACCCTTCAAAGTTCTCTCCCTTGCATCATACCCGACAAAAAGCTTCTCGTAGCCCTTGTCAGCAACGATCAGCTTGTACTTTTTCTCATAACTCTCATGCAACAAGGCAGTGGATTCTTTATATTGAAGCTGAAGGTCTTCAAGGGTGCCTTGGAGATCCTCAATCATTTCTTAGTAAGCCACATTATTGGCCACCGCTCGATCAAGCAGACACTTCAGGTACTGATATGATTCCACTGCCTGTTCTGAAGCATCCTGGCCAAGGATATCGACAACTTGTGCAGCACTCAGGTCTGTGTAACCAGCCTTGAAGTACTCATTACATTGTCGCAACAACTTTGTATCATGGACAGATAGCAATTCCATCATGGCCAGAAACTAGCAGAGAAAGAAAGAGCAATCATCAATAAGAAGAATAAGCAGAGTATGAATGAAAGATAGACAACAATATGCAAGAAAATTCAAGTTTTATTAGATCATACAATTCAGAGTTACAAGTTCTGGATTACATTTGACAAAAGAAGAAAAATATAAAGATAAGCCCGAACAACACTACACATTTTCCTTATCTCCCAAAACCTTCTCGGGAGGTTGGGAAGAGGAAGCAGGTTGCTCGGAGGGAACTGTGGGTTGTTCGGAGAGCACCAGCTGTTGCTCGGAAGAAGAAACGACTTGCTCGGCAGCATATTGGATGGTTGGGAGGTGATCTCCCATCACCATTGAAGACTCCTCAGAGGTAGCTTCATCCTCTTCTAATTCTTCTGGAGTAGGAGGGGGACCAGGGATATGTCTCTGGAAGAGCTCAGATGATTTGTCGACCTTCATTTCCTGAAGGGAAGCAACCCATCCATCCCTAAAATACTTTAGACTGCCATAGTCCACTTGAGATACCATGGCAGCACACCCCTTGTTCCACCCCTTGTCTTAGCCAGAGCTGAAGGACTTCTTCACAGCAGTTTTCCTCTTGGTCTTCTCCAAGGCAAGCTTCTCGGACAGCAGGTTCTCAGCAGCCTTCAATTTATTTTTTGCCTCCTCCTTCTGCCGACCTACTTCCTGAAGTTTGGCCAAATCCTCCTCGGCAGCCTTGAGTTTATTTTCCAACTCTCCAGCGGCTTTGAGCTTCTCTTCAAGCTCCTTATTTACCTTCTTCGAGGCATTTATTCTCTTCTCTAACTCCTTGGAGGCATCAATAACTCGAGTTTTCTCCTGCTCGCTGGAGGCAAGTTTCTTCTCCCAGACAGCTTTGTCATCAGCATATTTCTGGCGAGAATCTGCTAGAGACTTGGTAGCTTCTTCTAAATCTCTTTCCACGCTGGACGAGGAGCGATAAGCCTTAATCGCTTCATCCTTCTTCAGGATTATATTAAAGCAGCTCATCAACTGTGAACAGAAAAAGAAAGCAAGTTAGAAACAAGAAATGACAAAGAAAATATGAAAAGTTCAAAGTAAAGAGACTTACTGAAGCAAGATGACGAGCAGCCAAAGAAGTAACCATGTCCCGAGTAAGATTATCTTCATTACCTTGGACCTCGGGAATGGTCTGGGACTTCACCGAGCTCATGGCAGAGCTCGGAGGAACAAAAGTGGGAACTACAGTCCCAACAACTGGGGGCTGAGTAGTGGTGTCAGCCAAATTGACCGAGGAGCTTTTCTTCAGCCTCCTCGGGGGAACAGGTACGGATTCAACCAAGGAAGAACCCTTGGTCGGTGATATCACAATCACCTCTTCAGGAGCAGCAGACCTGCTCGGGGCCACTGCGGGCTTCTCGACGACTTTAGCAGGAGCAGCTGGAGGAGCTGCATCAGTCTTCTTTGTCTCCTCCCTTAGGACATCAATCCTAATCCTTTTTACCTCCCCAGAACCGGAGGCAGTTTTCTCAAACAGAGCAGGAGTTCTTCTTTTCTTCATCCTTTCACTTAATGGAATATGGGATTCAGGCGATGAGCTTGTGGAGGCTAGAGCTGGCTCTGATTCACTTATCACTGGACGAGCAGTGAAGGAAGTGGTGTAGCTCTTGTACTGGAGCAGATACGAAGCTGATCTAATGTGCTCGTCGTCAACACTTTGATGCAGACTCCAGATAAGTTTTAAATGCCTTATATTGACATCTGCCTCTTTGGGTCACTTTCTCTTGCTATCAACTGCAAATAAATAAACATTGTTATCAGTGGCAAATTTTATCAAACATAAAAGAAGCATAATTTCAAAATAAAATGAAATAAAAATAACCTATCCCATTGCAATAAGGAGGGCATCTGGGACCCTAGTAAACCTCATCTCCAGTCAATGGAGGGTGTTGCCAATTTTTTATGACAACCCCATGTTCAAAATAATCCCTATTGGCATCAGGGAGATTAACTACTAAGGCTCTGTTTAAAAATCTAGTTTTTAAATAATAAATATTTTCATTGACTGTCCATCTATAGCAGTACATGATTTCTTGAATTCCTATACGAGTTCCATGCACTTGATATAACCTATGCACCCCATTAACTATTCTCCATGTGTTGGGGGTTATTCGTGCAGGAACAACGTCAAAATATTGACAGAATTCCAGACACAAGGAATTTGGTGGAAAAGAAAATCCACATTCAGAAAAAAAGAGACTGGGGAACCAATGTCCCTCAGCCAAATGGAAGTAATTAAAAGGCTCAGAAAGCTCTTCCAAGACAACCCAAGAGGGAATGGAGAAATCAGAACGAAATTTCTCAAGAGACTCAACAAGGTAAACAATGGTGAATAAAGAAATAAAGATGAAGGAAGAAGATCTTATAGGAAAAGAATGGATCTGCTGACAACGAACGACGGAAAAGATGAACGCACAAGAGAGTAGGAAGAGACGACGTAAAACTCAAAAGACAAAAATTTGGAAAGGTAGAAGACGATGGGAGCGTCTGTGAAGTTTAAATACCTTGCCTTGGGAAATGGTGAAGTAATGATTACAAAAAAGGATGATTACGTTACCGGCGGCTTAAAAGATGAAAAGTAGCGCGGGAATCAAAGCGGACAACAGCGGCTAAAAAAGGGAAAAGTAGCACGGGAATCGAAGCGAACAACAACGGCCAAGAAGACGAAAAGTAACGCGGGAATCGAAGCACGCAAAAAAGTCCAAAAAAGCATGATTCTACGAATTGGGAATGAGAAATAAATACAAGGGAAATGCTCCTAAAAATCAGGAAGACTATTTAAAGCTACCATATTCCGAGAAAGAATGTTCCATACTCCTCAAATTTCGAACTATGAAACATTGGGGGCTTCTGTTGATACCAAATTTAATCTACTGACGTGGACCAATCCTATGAAGACACGTGGCTATCTACATGGCAACTACAAACACTTCCGAGGAACCCACTCGCTCCGAGGAACAAGACTACAACGAGGAAGACTAGTTCCCCGAGGAACACTGCTTACTCCGAGGAACTCATACGCTCCGAGGAACAAACCTCTCCGAGGAACTCTTGAATACCAAGAAGCTTAGGCGGTCCGAGCAACTCAGGAGGTCCGAGCTGCATCTCTAACAAAGCATTAATAGCTGGATAACCAACAGTTCAACTGATTCATTAAATGCTTATCATTCAGACGCACACGCAAAAATGGCATTAAATGTATTACCCTTTCATATGTATATCATTTAATGTATTACCCTTTCACATTACAGCCTCAGGGCTATAAATACATTGTACAATCCTCATTGTAAGGAATCCGAATCCAAACCTTGGGATCGAGAACAGAATTTCTTGTAATCGAGAATTCCAAAACACTCAGCAATAAAGCAACAGTGGGCTAGGCCATTCTTATAAGGCTGAACCACTTTAAAATTCTTTGTCTCATTTATTTATCCGTGATTCAATAATTAGAGTGATCTAATTTTTTACATCAACACCTTGGTTGTTTTGGCTTACGCTTTTAACCCTTGCTGCCTTTGGGTTTGTTCGGTTATACCCTTTCTAGTGTGGTTTATTAATTACGGGCCTATGCCATTTTGGCTTTGGTATTTAAGGCTTGCGATGGATCATTTGTAAGGTTAGGGGTTTTATAATTTACTCAGCCAAAATTTCTATTTTTCTCTCTTTACTTTCTCTCTCTAACTACTGGTTCGATGTTACCTTAAGTTCTGAGAGTTTGGCAACTAAGTTTTTTTTCTCCTTGTCCTTGAACAATCACACTCGTCTGTAAGAGGTTCATGGGTTTATTTGTAGTTGTTTATATGTTAGGGTGTTGATAGATTTGATCTTGTGGGTTTCGTGAGATACGTATGCTAGTTTGAGCTGAGTTGGTGCAATTGCTTTGTTGAGCTGTTTGGCCTTATCTATTCTCCTACACACTTCTCGGCATAAGCTTTCTTCAGGCCTATTTGTGAGTTCCTTTTTATATATTTACATATATACATATATACGCTGATACATACATATATATATATATATATATATATATATATATATATATATCTGTTGAGTTTTTTTTCTGCTGCTCGTTTGTTCAGATCTGCGTGCATTTGTTTGTTTTGCTGCTCCTTTTTGGCTTTCTATCTGGTGCATTTTTAGCTGCTGTGTGTGTGAGTTTAGTGCATTTTTAGTGTTAACTCGTGTGTGAGTTTTGGTGCTAACTCAGTGTGGTAACTCGGACCATCTTGGACTTATTATTAGGACTTAATCTTGGACTTTTATTGGACTAATTTTGGACTTAACTTTTCCCACTTTAAACTAGTTTAACTTAGTATATAACTTGTGTTTAACTCATCTTAATCTTGTGGTTTAACTTAGTTGTTAAACTCTTTTAGACTAACCTGTTTAACGTAACTAGTTTGTGTATCTCATTGTGTGTTGATCACATGTGGGTATTCTGATTTGGTTTAAACTGATTAGAACATAGTTATTTTATTTTAAAACTAGATTATTTTGGGTGTGCGTTTTGTCTTGTGCAAAAACCTTTTTAGAAGAGTGTTTGAATATGTACCTTCCTTTCACTTGGTCACTGATTGGTATTTTTTTGTTAATTAAAATAGACATAAACTGGTGTGTGATTAGTCTCTTTTATAAACAAAATAATTTTTATGTTTTGATTAAAACAAACTTTATAAATTAAAATCTCTGTGTTGCACAACTTCACGGGGTCTCGGGTTTGAGTGTGTTATTGTGAGTGTGTAGTGAGTGAGTGATAGTCACTATTACCTGAGTTTATTGGATTGGCTGATTTTCAATCAAGTTGGGTTGTTTTAGACTAGGCTGGTTGTACGGGTGTGTATTTGATTAGTTTAATTCAGTGTGGACTTGGTAACTGTAATCTGTAATCGGTAATTGGTAATAGTGGACTTGGGTGTCTGAGTTGTCCTGGGACTAGGGACATGGGGTTTTTCGACCACGGTGGTTTTCTTGAGAACAAATATTGTGTCACTATCTACTTTTCCTCATCCCATTCTGATTATCTTTATTTCAACAGCATCATCATAAATCTATTTTTATTTGTGTGCGTGCGTACAACGGTTTCAATCAAGTTTTTAAATTAAATTTAAAAGAGTTGGAGTTTATTTTTTTAACTAAAACACATTAGGGTGTTTAGGTTATTTCAATCTTTAGTTTAGTAGTTATTTGAACAAGATTGTTAAAGAATTATTAGTAATAAAATGTCATAATCCAAATTACTAGATCAATGATGTTCAACTTCTCAAAAATTCTAATAATAATCTTCAACTTGCAACATAGAGCGCATTTGATGCGCAAACCTACTTAGAATAAAAAGTTATGATAAATATTATATCATATTACCATAAATAGGAACTGTGATACTATAGGCTCTAAGAGGGTATGCTCTTATGGGAAATTGTATGGGGACGCAAGGGTGCTGGTCTTTTTTTCCGCTGCTCCCTCTCCCCCATGGTCGGGTCATCGGTTAGGTGGTTCGATGATTTTCCTATGCATGTTGTTTGACACCATATTCCATTTTATTCCCATGTCTAGGTTTAGGCCTAAGCCTAGATATTTCGTGCGAGTGGTTTTCTACTGTTCAGAGTCTCCAGTTTATTTTATATAAAAATTTATAAAATGTTCGAGTCATCCCTTTTAGGATAATTCTAAGCAGTTTTATGTCTGCAATTAATCCATAAATTCTCATTATGGAGTTTAGGAACTGGGTTACGAGTGATAAAAGTTAATAGTCACCCCATTTCTTCTTTATGATTCCTGAATTATATGCTTATTATCACTCTTAATATTTTGCGATTACTTTAATTTATTTTATAACTTGTTGAGAGACCTTTGAAAAAAAAGTATGTGCTTTATGGATTTACTTGTAACTTAGGTTATGCACACAAACATTCACTTTTTACCAAATTTTATCTCACTTAAATTAAAGTAAACGTGCAATGGTTATGTGAAGCCACATATCCAAACCAAAACAGAAAGAAGAAGAAATTGAGGAAAATCCCTTTCCGAAAAAAATTATATTCAACATTGGTTCAAAATTGACAGACACAAGATGACTTAAAAACTACTTAGAGATCCAATAATGCGATGATATATTCAAATCTTCAATGAAAAATGATGCAGTCCAGCACCACCCACGGCAAGCATATCTTGCCTCGGTATCCACCGATGAGCTTCAGGAATCATAATTCCCTTCTTCTTCAATCGTAGAGTCTCAACTCTACAAATCAGCAGTAGAGAATTTTTCTACAATGGTTTAAAACTTTAGAATGTGACATTCTTGGTTTGGGAAAGTGATCCTAAAAGATCCAAGGGGTTTGGATTAAAAATTTGTAGAGTTTTATCACAAAAATAACTCCAAAAAGGCTTGAAAAGTTTAATCCCGCATCTCTATTTATAGGGAAAGTTATTACAAAGAGGTCGGTATTAAAGATTGTAAAAGATTTGTTTTAAGAGACAAAAACATGCATACTCGTTTGAATGAACTACCACCTCATTCGATTGATGTACAATGAACCTCCGAATGACATTTTAGAGCTGACCAAAAAGGCGACGTTCCAGATCTTGTTCGAACGTGAGAACCTCATTCTAACGACAGGCCAAAACTCATTATAACGATATTCGAAGTCTTTCTAACGAGTTGGCGAGATTTTCAAAATTCATTTTAAAAATATTTTAAAAACTTTTAAATGCAAACTCTTTTTTAAAAAATGGATATTTAAAGTTTTTACCAAACCACCTCATAACACTTATCGAATAAAGTGGTAACGAACGATCTTCAATGTTACAAATGTCACCAATGATTATTCTCTTCGAAGACTTGAGAAGGTCATGAAGGTGTAGTGGAGTGTAACAAGATAAGATAAATAAAAACAAAATGAGCAATTATAAATTTTGCTCTTACAAATCTCTCCCTTTAGATATTTCGATATAAAATACAAACCGAATCCAAATTAATCCCCAACACTAATACAACTAATGCCCTCCCAAACCACGAAACGGAAACGCATAAATGTGTAAGTCTTCAACTGAAAGTCTTCATCTTGCGTGGTCCATGAAATCATCCTCAAGGCGGAATGACCTACACATATGAGACAAAAGAAATATTGTAATTCATAGGAGTTTAATAAAAAAACTCTCCCTCAATTTTTTTATCCCCTTTTTGTCTATAATAGACAAAAAGTCAGAAACTAATCGTGAATAGTAAGCACCACACAATTCTAAATTAAGTAACATCACAAAAATAATCAATTAAGCACATACTATGAGATTCCAAAGAATCATACCAACTATTTTTGAATTTTTTTCAATTTTCTCAAGTATAAAAAAGAAGTATATGTATAAAAAGTACATAAAGGTACAAATATATCATACACTAAAATAATCGATCGTGATAAATGAATGTAATTATGTGAACAATTTCCATGGGCATAACATAAGTATTCATAACGTAGGTGCACAAAGTCCACGAGACACTTCTAAAGAAAGAACTTAATTTAACCTTGGTGTAAGAATGTTGAACAAGATGAAATTGACTTAACTTATGTAACATGCCATGAATTTAAATTCTTCTCAAATCAATAGAGCCAAACTATTTAATGTTTCTCAAAAGGGTCTGTTATGCAAACCCATTGATCTTATACTTTATAACACCCTCAAAATCTCACATTTTAAGAATTCACTCTCAAAGTTTTGAAAATATCATAATGCTCATGTGTGATGAAGCATCAATGAAACGAAAATGGCCTTGGCACTTCTATTTTTGTGTGTCATGAATCTTTTAGACTCGTCTTGCAAATGGTGGATTTTAACATAAAGAGCTCTTTCTCTTTCACAGCCCTTTCCATTGATTAACATATAACATATTTTTCCAGGAAATGAAATTTGGACAATGGTTCTTATAAGCACAACTTATCTCTAGTACATTTGGTTCCTTATTAAACACTATTGAGGTGAGAACACCGTAATCAACACATAATAAGCAAGTACAATGTTCAAAAAGTCCGTGAAAATGTGCAATAAAGGTGATAAAAAGTCTAGCATGAAGAAAGTAATTATTAAGGAACAACGAAATGCTATCCATGCATTATTAAGCACAATAAATAAATGAAGCCATGCATCAAAACACCATGAAAAGTCACATGAATGGCTAGAATGTAAGGGTGACCCGAATATCTTAAATGCACATCCATTTGTGGTGAAAAAGGAAAATACAAAAATCTTTTTAAGAAAATTTATCAAAAATAAACCTTTTTGGAATTTTTCAAACTTTTTCTTAAAAATCAATTTCAAAATATATCAAAAGGCATGAACATGTATAACTCTAAGAATACATAGAAATATAATCTAGCGATAGTGACAAATGATATGAATATGATAATCACCCCATACTAGATAAAGTTCCTGAACTCAATCAAAGGAACAAATACTTAAAGATCTCATAAGAATGTTGAATTTAAGTGAATCTAAAGGTTTTGTGAAAATATAAGCTAATTGGCGTTCGGTGCTCATAAAGCACAAGGACACGACCTTTTCCTCAACGAGATCTTAAAAGAAATGCTCACGTATCCTAATGTGTCTTGTGCAGGATTATTATACCCAATTATAGGATATATGAATTGCACTCGTATTATCACATGAAATAGTCATTTTTCATTGGGAAATACCATAGCCTTCCAATATTTGCCTTATCCATAAGATTTGTGTGCAATAACTCCCAACGACTGTATACTCGGACTCCACTGAGGACAAAGATATAGAGTTTTTCTTCTTTATCAATCAAGAGATAAGAGCACTCCCAAAGTAAAAACACCCACCCGAGGTACTCCTACAACCATCAACATCCCTAGCCCAATCGGCATTCAAATAGACATATAAACGGTCATCAGTACCAAAGAATATCAAATACCATAGGAAAGAGTGGCACTCACGCATTTGATGATATGTTTAAGTATGAGAAAGTGAGACTCTTTTGGGGATGCTTGTTCATGCACACAGACTCTAGCGTTAAAGGCAATGTCGGGATGACAAGAAGTCAAGTAGAGAAGACTACTTATCATGCTCATATAAAGAGTTTGATCTACATCCTTGCCTAAAGTCTCTTTACTAAGCTTAGTCGATGTACTCATAGGGTTTTATGTGTGCTTTGCGGAGTCTGGGCCAAATTTCTTTGCGAGGTCTCTAGCATATTTGGATTGAGATATGAATAGCTCATACTTTTGACGCACCTAGAGACCTAAGAAGAACGTAAGCTAACCAAATATGTTCATCTCAAACTCACTCTTCATCTCCTCCTCAAATGTGTGAGAATATTGGGAGCACGTGAATCCAAATACTTTGTCATCCACATAGACTTGGGAAACTAACATAACACCGCTCTCCCTAGTCACAAATAATGTCTTATCCACTCCCCATCTCTTGAAGCCACGAGATAAGAGATGGGGAGTGAGCCTATCATACCAGGCACAGGGTGCTTGCTTCAAACCATACAGGGTCTTTTTAAGATAAAAAAATTGTGTCCCGGATTCTTTAGGTCTTTGACCCCTTTGGTCATTACATGTAAACTTCCTCCGGGATAATGTCATTAAGGAAGGCACTCTTGACATCCATTTGGTATAATGTGAACCGTAGGTGACATGCTATGGCGAGTAGTAAGAGGATGAACTCAATCCTAGCAACAAGAGTGAATGTCTCGTCAAAGTCTACACCTTCAATCTGTGCGTAGCCTTAAACGACTAACCTAGTCTTATTGTGAACTATAGTACCATTCTTATCTATCTTATTATTGTAGATACACTTGGTATTAATCACATTAGTCTCTCTAGGTCGGGGGACTAACTCCCAGACATCGTTCCTAAGAAACTAAAGCAACTCATCTTGCATAATGCATAGCTATTTTTCATCCTTGAGTGCTTATTTCACATTATTGGGCTCTACGAGGGAGGCGTAATAAAATTAGCTAAATACATTCTAAATTTTAGTGCGAGTCTTGACACTTACTATCGGATCACCAAGTATAGCAGAAGGTTCATAACCCTTTCGAACCCAAGAGGGTGGATCCTCTAAATTAAGAGCGGGGTCCACCGGGGTAATATAAGGAATCATCGAGTGGGGCATCATTCTCACATTCGAGGTCAGGGTCAATAGACATTGGTGGCTAATCGTCTCTAATGGTTAAGTTTATTGACTCCATAGCCTTAGATATTGCAAGGTTAAACACCCTATAAGCCCTACTCGATAATGAATATCTTATAAATATCCCCTCATCACCTTGGGAGTTGAACTTTCCTAAGTGATCTCTATCTCTCAAAATATAGAAAGGACTCCCAAATACACAAAAATAGGATGGGTTGGGTTTCTTCCCAATCCACAACTCATAAGGCATATATATCCTATTCATCGTACAATATACGATACTAATCTCTTTTGGCCAAAAATGGCTAGGCACATTTCTCCCAAGAAGCCTGGATCTAGCCATATTTTGATTCATTTTATTCTTCCTCTCAACAGTCCCATTTTGTTGAGTAGTACGAATGACCAAAAAATCATAGTTGATGCCCACTCCATTACAATAGCTATCCAATTTGGCCTCTTTAAATTCGATTTCATTGTCTCTATGCATTCGATTACTAGTGACACCGTGTTGATTTTATAGGACACGGCAGTCGGTTGTTAGGAACTCAACTTAATCAGACTTTTCCCCAAAAAAAACTAAGAAAGAGTATCTCAAAAAGTCATCGACCATCACGAAAATATATCTCTTACCACTTATGATCTTCGTACGTGTATGACCAATAAGATCTATATGTATTAACTCCAACACACGAGAAGTGGTAATAGTGTTCAACTTTCAATGAGGACTTCAAATTTGTTTTCCTTGTTGGCAAGGACCACAAAATGAGGAAGTTGGTTTAAGCGATGGTAATCCATGAACTAGGTATTTATTCACTATTATCTCAAGATCTCTATAGTTCTCACGACCTAGTCGTTGATGTCAAAGATCCATCGAAGAGACCGTGGTATTATTTCACACAAAAGAGGACTAAGGAATGATCACATAATAATTATCATTGGTACTCTCTCCTTGTAGTAATAGTTCACCGAATTGATTATATACATTACACTCGGAACGATTTAAATTTACCATAAAGTTTGCATCACAGAGTTAGCTTATGCTAATTGAGTTCACTTCCAACCCTTTGATGTAAAATACATTGTCTAGATTAGGAAGTTATAGTATCTCAACATAACCATGTCCTAAAATTCTATACTTACTCCTATCTCCAAAGGTGACTTTACCTTCCTTATGATCCACATGGTTGATAAAATATGACTTTTCACCAGTCATGTGCCTATAGCACCCACTATCAAAATACCATTGGGAAATATCTTGAACCTTAAGAGCAACGTGAAAAATAAGGGCTTTGTCGTCTTGAGTATGTATCCAAGTGGAGATAACTTTTTATTTTCCCTTATTGTCGATGGCTTTGGTCGTAGCATTAGAAGATTTTTCAAAAGTCATAGTCATCCTTTAAAATTCTTCCACTAAGATTTTAGAAGTGGCAACTAGAAACTCAACCTGCTCTTTAAAACTAAAAAATTCCATATAACCGTGTACGGGAGTATGTGTATATTTAGTTATCCCTAACTTGTAGCTAAATTTCGTAAGGTGACCTCTTCTTTTGCAATGGGTGCAAATATATATTTGTTTGGGTTTACCTTGGTTAGCTCATTTAGGTTAAACTCTCTTTAATGGGTTAGGTCAAGGCCCATATGGATCCACTATAAACTTCGGAACCAGTTTGGGTGCGGCATAGGAGGTGGATGCACCGTGGTAACCTATTCATTGCCACTCCCTAAAACCTAAAACGGGATGTTGGAATATTTTCCCTACTTTCTTCGATGTATCTTTTTTTCTTCGATGTATCCTCTATATTAACTTTGACCTCCCAAGCATGTTCGAGATCTTTCTCGAGTTGGTATACAAGGGACACAAATTTCTCACGAGTCTCTACTGAATCTTGACTATTTTTCGTAAGACTAGCCACTTTTTTGGTCAAGTAACCATTTTCCCTCACTACTAAAATAACTCTCTCTCCCAAAGAAACTCTCACCAATGACTCGTTCTCTATTAAAACTCTCAACTCCTTCTTAAAAGCTAACACCCTAAGCACCAATTTTTTCGTAAAGACATAAATTTCCAATTGAGTCTTAATGTAGTGTTGGCTCAATTCCGAAAAAAAAAATATTTAAGTCATAGGATAGTATTGAGCGAGTATCCTCCAAGCCTATGATTTTTGAAGTTAAAGTTGAAAACGTTGCGGCTTGCTTTTCAAGAAAACATCATTGCCGAGTTTCTGTGCCACGTTTCACGTCATCAACATCATATTTTAAGTCTCCAAAGGTATGAATGCTTTTTATATATTTGTAGGAGACTTGGAACTTATTTTAAAGGGTGTAAAATTTTATTTAATCAAAAATTTTCTTTGTCATAAATCTCATTTATAACTTAGTACACATTTTATATTTTCAGGAATTTATTTTATAATCATTGTACTTAAGTTTTGGGGCATAAAATTGATTTTTCATAATTCTGGCAAGTCGTTCGAAGTAGTTGTCCGAACGAGATTTTCGTTTGAACCACTATTCCGTTTGAACGAGGTTTGCTTAAATTCCAACGAGTTCCCTTTTTGTTAGCATTGTCATATCGTTCGAATTGTCGTTCGAACGACAGTCCTAGCGGGAAATTTTTTGGCAGTTTTTACCCCACTTTCCCACTAGTTTACACACTAACTTCCTACCGGACTTATTTAGTGCGGGAACTTCGTATGAAAAACTAACTTTTGATAACTTCTAAACACACTTTGAGAAAAAAATTTGGAGAGAAAATTTCCCAACATCAAAAGTTCATTGTTTTGTGTTTTTGTGAATCCATTAATTAATTCCTACCAAAAACACATACACCTAACTGTTTTAGTTATTATCCAAGATCCTACATTTATATTATTTGCTTGGAGTGTTTGGCACCGAGTTCACTTTTCTACCCAAGAAGAAAAGAGTTTGGGTCTTGTTTCTCTACCCTAACAAAAGGAGAATCATTTTGGTTTATGCTGCGGTGTTCCCACTCGAAGAAAGGCTTCGTGTTAGGGTAACGGTGTCCAAGAGTCCCATCGGTGGAGTTCGAGACGGTGGAGGAGTTCACGGTTATTCGCTAGGCGAAGGATAAAGATCGAAGGAGCGCGTCAATGCTTGAAGGTAGTCGAGTCAGTTGTGTAAGTCCTCTTGTCGAGTCTTTATAAAATTTGAACCATACTTAGTGAATTCATTAGGCCAGGGTCGTCCGAGGGTTTTCCTGATTTGGATTTTCCTCGTACATCATCGCGTTATGGGATTGTGAATTTATTTTATCTTTTGCAAAAATCATCTAGAACGCATGCTTAGGGTAAAAAGATAAAATTGGGTTTAATTCGTAATCTTGATTAAAATGGTGCATGTTTAATTATTTGGGTAAGTTTAGTTTAAATTAGTTTAATTCATGTTGGCACTAAATGAATTAGATAATAGTCTTGCCTAAGTTGTTTCAAAATGAATTAATCTTGTCAGGTAAACATTAGGACTTGAGTTGAGTTAATGTGTTTAAGTGAAAATTTATTTGTTGTTGATTTTAATGTCACTTTTAGTTTAATTTTAATTTGAAAGAAATTAAAATTGGTAGGTTGTGTAATGTTTGTATTTGAACCATCCTATTCCGCACTAAAAGGAAATTAATATTTAATTTTAAAGGCGATTTTTAAAATTGGGGGTCCTTACGTTTTCAGATTGGTATCATAGTCGGAGCGCTAATTTACTGCGTTAAGTTTTTTTTTGAAATATTTTTGGTTAAAAAATGGAATTTTCCCCATTTTCTAAATTTCCTATTTTCGATTGTTCTAATTATGCGTATTGGAAAGCGCGTATGAAATTGACACAAAAATCTATCGACGAGAGGGTTTGGTTGTCATTTGTTAACGGGTGGTCCCCATCCACATATTTGGTAGAAAATGAGCGTGTTCCCAAACCTGCAGATAGATGGAGTGAGAATGAATTTAAACTTGTAAATTTTAATTTTCGAGGTTTAAATGCCTTGTTTAGCGCGGTCACACTGGATGAATTCTGACGTATCATGACGTGTGAAACCGCTAAGGAAGTTTTGGATATATTACAACTCACTTACGAGGGAACAAGTGTCGTAAAAGCTTCTAAACTCCAAAATCTCACCACTCAATTTGAAACCATCAAAATGGATTAAAAAGAAACATTCGATGAGTTTTATGTTAGACCCTCCAATATAGTAAATTCTTCATTTATTTTAGGAGAGAAAATACCCGATGACTGAGTTATAAAGAAAATCCTTAGGTCCCTACCGTGCTAAATTCTTTACCCACCTTACACTCTACCAAACTTGAGTAACTAGTAGGTGATTTGGAAACCTACGAACTAGATATGTTCCCCTCCAAAACCGAAAAGAAAATTGATAAGGGCATTGCTTTAAAAGCCCGTAAGGAGGAAAAACAAGTTGTGGATGACGAGAGTGATAGTGACTCGGAAGATATGGCTATGTTTTCTAGGAAGTTTCGTAAATTTCTTAAATTTAACAAAGATAAATTTAAAAATGATTTTAAGAAATTTGAAAATTCTAAGCATGACAAAGCTGAAAAGTTCCCTAAAATTTTTAATGAAAACCATAATAGGGACGAGTCAAATAGGTGTTATGGTTGTGAGGGTTATGGCCATAGGGCTTTTGAATGCCCCACTAAACTAAGGAGAGAAGGTAAGCAACCTATTTCATACAATGCCACCCTTAGTGATAGTGATAAGGAAGAGGTACCTAAATCCTCCATTGAGCGCAATTTTACCGCATTTATGGCTAGTCATGTTATTGAGAGTGAGATATTTTTCGACGATGACATCTCAAATCATGACACTTCTGAGGCCTTTATTTGTGAAGCTCTAAAAGATGATGGTAGTGAGAGTGGAGAAGAGAGAGAGAGAGTGAAAGTGAGAATGTGGTTGATGTGAGTGAACTTCAATTTGCATTTCAAGAATTATATACCGAATCTATAAAATTAGAAAGGGCAAATTTGAAGTTGGAAGTGAGTTTAAAGGAGCATGCCAAGGTTTTCGATGAAAGTGCGTTAGTTGATGACCTTAGGACACGACAGAGAGCTATTCGAGAGAAGCTTATTTATGTTAAAAGTGAAAGAGATAGCCTTAAGGGCTTAATGAAATCCTTGAAAAAGGAGCTTCTTGCGTTTGAAGAGCGCAATGTTTATTAGAATCTCACATTTTAGATTTAGAAAATAAATTAAAAGACTCTAGTAAAGTCAAATTTGATTTGGAGTGTCGTTCGGAGAAATTAGATAAAATATTAGGAACGGTCCAAATTAAAAATGACACGTGTGGTTTAGGCTTCGATACTTGCAATGAGTCTACTCATAAAGCCAAAACCAATATTTTAGGAGAATCCTCTAGGAACAATGTTAAAGATCATTTCTTAGGTAAATCTTTTCGCTGAGACTTTAGGTGTTCACATTATGGTCGAAAAGGTCATCTTAGGAAATTTTGTTTTGATCTTAAATGAGGTCCAAGAAAATCCCACCGTAGGGCAACCAAGGTAGCCAAGGTTTCTACATCCCGAGATCGTCATTTGTCATTAGTCTGGGTTAGGAGATCCGACTTGGTAGCTTTACAAGATAGGATTTTTTATTCTCATTTACTTTCACACGATACCTCCCTTGCTAAATCTAAAGGTTGAATGTGTTACTTGTTTGCGTACTCTAGCTTCTTGTGCTTCATATTATATATCACTGCTATGTGTATGCATGTTTAGTCATTTTCTAGTCACTGCTTTATTTCATATCTCATGCTAGAAATTATCACCTATTTATCTTTTGTATTATATTTATTTTAGTTTGCATTAAACAAAAAATACAAAAAGATTTTTATTTATCATTTGTGTTTTACCTTTTTACGAATTTAGGCTCAATGAAAAATACAAATGATTTTTGTTTGTATTTTGAGTAAATATTTTTGTTTGTTTGGGTTAAAAAAAACTCAAAAAGATTTTTATTGTGTGTATTTTAGTTTGACACACTTTATGTGGCATATACGTGTGTTTGAATCCTTTCTTTTTCGCTTCCATGTGGCTAGAACTTTTGGTTAAGATTGTCAATCCTTAAAATGTTCTTTTCCATGCCTACATGGAGTAGTTGGATTTTGCGTTGCTTAATGGATTATCTTTTTATATGCCTTCACACACATACACGAGCTCTTTTGAATTTTTAACTGCACATGTATATTTGATCTTTGTGAGGTGTTATCCTACCCAATCTAGTCATCTACATTTCTTGTGACCTAGGAGGATTTGTGCATATTAAATCCATTGCATGTGAGATTTGTGTGATATAAAAAAAATGATATATGAATGTGCACCGGGAAGGGCTCTGAAAGGAAATTTATCCTTTGCGAGTAAGCCAACGTTTATAATGGACCTAAAAGAAATACGTGGTCCAAAGGCCTAAAAGAATTTGGCATTAAAAGAAAATATTTAGCCAAGGCGTAAATCTGTTTAGTTTGATATAATCATTCAAAAATAATAATATGCTTATTTTGAGTGAGTTTGGATGGTATATCAACGGTTTGCACAATATACGTTTATCCTAATTGCACTTTCATTGTCATGACTCTATTGGTTTGTAGAAACATCAAAATTCTAGGCTTATGTGCATTATGTATGTTTGTTCATTGAGTTCAATTTATATTGTCACATGAGGCTATATCTAAATGTGATAAAGTTTTGCAATAATATGAGAACTCCGTGAACATGTGTTAAGTGATTGGGTCAAAATTTAATTGTTACTAGTTCACACCCCTACACTTCCATTTACCACATGTATTTGAACACGTTTTGGCCATACAGGTGTGAAAAGATCTATATATTTTTGTGTCGTGTGGTGTTTAAATCTATATATGTGTGCTTGCATATATTTTATATCTAGTGTGTATACATATATATGATATTTTGTTTTGTTTAGTATTTGCCTTGTTAGCTAGTCAGCCTATGCTTTAATTCAGAATTGGTATCTAGCTTATTGCATATTTTAGTTGATATCACATGCTTATGATCTTATGTATCAAATTGGTATCATTTTTTTTCATCTTAGTTGGTATCCTTTAATATTTGTTTGGATTAGTTATTTGTTGCCCGTATGTTTACATGGTCTTCGAACTTTATGCTCTTTTGTTTCTCTCATTGTCTCATTTTTATACCCTTATGCAGTTTTAGGGGGAGAAATTGAACTTAAGATAATATTGGGGAGAAATGAGTAATTAATTAGTTCTTTTATCCTTTGTCTATTCCTGAACAAAAAGGGGGGAATGATAGGGGAGAAATGGTTTCTAATCCTATTGTAATCATATCTTAGTTTAGGTGATCTATCTTAGGGGAGAGCGCTATCTTCTTAGGTTGATCATATTTGATAAAAAAGGAGAATTAATTTAGTGGGAGTATTGCTTTAATTGCATTTAATATTTTGATATTCCCTATGCATTTAATGTTTTGCTTAAGTGTACAGGAATTATTCTAGTAGCAACTTTCATCGGCAAAGATAGTCATCCTTGGGTTTTGAGTCAAGTGTATTTTTTATTTTGGGTGGGAAGTTTTTGAGTCTAGTAGAGATTGATGGCCCTTTAGGATTTTGTTTTGATTTTTGTCCAGGAATAGCCAAATGGGGAGATTTTTAGGGACACAAATTTCCAATTGAGTCTTAATGTAGTGTTGCCTCAATTCTGGACAAAAAACATTTGAGTTATAGGATAGTATGGAGTGAGTTGTGACAACCCGCTCTAAATAATCACGGGTGGCCAGACCTATACTACATAAATCAGGTATCTCAGATGGTACAGTCTCAACATCAACAAACAACACTATAATATAAGGCTAACTACCCATAATCATAAAAAGCGAATTGTCAAAAAATTTAAAACTTTTTATTTAACAACAACAACAAAACCAATAGTGCAATCACAACCAACAATATACATCCAACTATGATGAGTGAAGTGTGCAAACTCTAAAGATATATACAAGAGTACAATACAATGTACAACAAAGTCTCAACAATGAAATACCCGAATATGCTGTCGGGGCACAGACAATACAAATCTGAGAAATGAAATATGAAAGTGTTAATCTACAACACTTGAATACTAACTCAATACAACTGAATCCTAATCTAGATATACAAAGATAGGAATCGACTAAAGCAAAGTGCCGCAACAGTCCGCTACTGCCACAACTCCACGAATCCTGAATGGATGAACATCAAAGGCGTCCTTGCGGAGGAACACCTGAAGTAATACAATATATATACATGGAGGAGAAAATATAAACGAGTCAGAGCCCGAGTTTGAAAAAACATTTTATAGCAAGTGTATTAAAAGGCATAATAATTATAAATGCATTATTACATGATTTAGTTGGAATCGAACTCTCCATAATAATTCAACTCGCCTCTCTACTAAAGCGCGCACTAAGCGTATGCACGTGATCTCCAAATGGATGTTCGATTCTAATTTAGGTAAGAGGATTCTAACTTAAACCCAAAAAGTATTTAAGTGAAAATCATCTAACCTATCTCCCAATCTACATATTTCCATGATTAAAAGTTATAAATATTAACTTTAATATAATCGTTATAGTTATCTTTATAATGTTCATTTGTTGAACATATAAAGTTACATGATCCAATCATGTCCACATCATCACAATACATCAACAATCTCATTTACTAGAATTTATATTCTAGAGATGCCCTTATAAGGCATGAAACCATATATATAATTATAGTATGAGTTATTAGCATCAAGAGTTAAGGACTAAACTCCTCCCGATTCTCAACACAGCGCTGCGTTTCGTGCGTGGGACGTCTCGTCGAAGCGAAATCCAAACAAGGAACCCCCCCGTTACACTACTCCTGACCGTATCGGTCCTCGGGGCTCATTATGCCCTCAATGCAAGATGCATGTAACCCAAATGATTATTATCCAATTTTAATTAATTAATATTCCCAATTTTCAACAGTACACGGCGTTTCATGCGTGGGACGTCTCGCCGAAGCGAAATCCAAACAAGGAACCCCCCCGTTACACTACTCCTAGCACTGTCGATTATCGGGATAGGTGATATATATAATTAATTATGAGAATTAAGGACTAAACTTATCCCCAAGTTCCAACATTATACTGCGGTTCGTGCGTGGGACGTCTCGCCGAGGCGAAATCCAAACAAGGAACCCCCCCGATACACTAATCCTGGCAATGTAGGTCGTTGAGGTCCATTATGCCCTTGATACCCAAATACAAGCACAAGCAATAATAACCATCCAACCGAGCTATAACTCGAAGGAAGCAGGCTCACATGCTATCATCTTCCAGCAGCCTATATACGTAGCAAACTGGGGCCACCTGGTGGGGTTCAACGACACCCACCTCGTGATCTACTCACGCACACGACGTCCGGGAAGCGGTCATAGTTCCTAACCGGCAAGTGAGAACGTCACATACCCCCGACCTCTCACCCCCAAAATAAATAAATATATATATCATAAATGTCATTTGCTGACCACAAAGGACGACTATGACCTGGGGAATATCCACATCTTGCTTTTCTAGTCAGAATGCTCACCCTCTACGCACGAAACTTCCCAATGATAGCAAGGAGGAGGTATGCTTAACATGTATATACACCATCATATAAGGTATACATACATCCCACATAATAAAGATATACCATTTTATATAAGGTATACCTGCAACATCATATTTATTTTCATTATACGCTTTTAGGCGCAATTTGATTAACATCATTGTTTAGTATATCCCTCTCTTTTGATACACTAACCGTCAATACTCACACATTTACCCCACTTAGTATATGCTATACTAATTCTCGCTTGAAGCTCTCATGTCGCTTCTAGTATGAATTGTCTTTCAATTCTATTTAAGTTAAGGATATTCTATATCCTTTTGCACCTCAATTAGCATTTCTCATTGTGTGAGATATCTCCCAAATCAATCATCAATAAGGATATTTCTATATCCATATGCACATCAAATAGCATTTATGATTCTCTATCCATTATAGGGTTCAATTCAATTTATGAACCTTTTTAAAATTATCCCATTTGGGATTTGGATCCTAAGATCCGGTATCTCTAAATTATTCACATTCTTTCATATGAATTGAATTTTATTATCTCCAAGTATAACCTCCCGATCAAGGTGGGCTTCCCCACTTAGAATAAACCATAATATCCAATCGGTATTCTTCAAATTTAGTCAATATGACTCCAATCATTTCCTATAAGGGAAACTATCTAAAAGTCTCCAAAACATACTCCAAATGTCTCATATAGAGGCTCCAAATCGATAACCTCGAACAAAACGGGATGAAATTCTCCTTTAGAAAACATCCCAAAAATTCCCCTGTTTTCGAATCGATTCGGCCCATCCGAATCGATTCGGCCCAATAGACCTGGGAGTCTGCTACATGCCGAATCGATTCACAAGGGGCGAATCGATTCGGCCCTAAAGGCCTGGGAAATCTTCAACAGACCGAATCGATTCGGTAGGGGCGAATCGATTCGGCAAGTGCAGCAAGCTACGAAATGGGTTGTTTTCTTCTTAACCCAAAATACCCAAAAATCAATTTAATCCTCTTCCAACCATTTTCATCCAACCCAATCAAATATATAACATTAATATTCATCCAAGAACACATATAAACCAATTTCTAACCTTAAAATTCATTTATACACTACAAATCTAAGGTTTTTTTCCCAAAAGTTAGGTTTTAACAATTTAAACCTAAAATCCAAAATTCAATCCACAAATCATGCAATAGTTAGTACACAATAATTATTTAGCAAGTTTAATCACTTGCCTCGGGTTCGTAGGGTCTGAATCCGCCTTGAGATCGCATATTGGCCCGGAAATCCTCTTTCTCCCTCTTTTTCTCCTTCCTTTTCTTCTTCTTTCTTCCTCTCTTCTTTCTTCTATTTCTCTCTTTGGAGAATTGTTTCTCCCGTAGGCTAATTTAGCCTAATCTCCCAATATACACATCTTTAAATGATAGTACACACTTTAAATGACTCGGTATCTTTAATTCGAGTCAAACGGTCCTAATTTATTTCGGAACCCAAATAGACCCCAAGTACAGTCATTCCGACTTTCTCGACCCTTCCGGACACTATGGTACCCTCAGAATCGACATTCGACACTCTTTCTAACGACTCTAAATTTTGACCTCAATTGCCAATTTAATAAATCTCCAATTAAAAATAATATTTATTTCTCCCAAAATAAATAAATATTCGTCTCCAAGACCTCGGGTTATTACATGAGTATCCTCCAAGCCTATGACGTTTGAAGTTTAAGTTGAAGACATTGCGGCCTTCTTTTCAAGACAACATCATTGTCGAGTTTTTGTGCCATGTTTCACATCATCAACATCATATTTTAAGTCTCCAAAGGTACGAATGCTTCGTATATATTTGTAAGGAGACTTAGAGCTTATTTTAAAGGGTGTAAAATTTTATTTAATAAAAAATCTTCTTTGTCAAAAATCTCATTTATAACTTAGTACACATTTTATATTTTCAGGAATTTATTTTACAATCATTGTACTTAAGTTTTTGGGCATAAAATTGATTTTTCATAATTCTGGCAAGTCGTTAGAAGTAGTCGTTCGAACGAGATTTTCATTCGAACCACTATTTCGTTCGAATGAGGTTTGCTTAAATTCCAACGAGTTCCCTTTTTGTTAGCACTGTCATATCGTTCGAATTATCATTCGAACGAGAATTTGAATGAAACTTCAAACGACTTTCAATATAATCTGTTCTGGGACATCGTTAAATGGGTCGTTCGAACAAGACTTCGTTCGAACGAAAATGTCGTTCGAACGACATTCCTAGCGGGAAATTTTTTGGCAGTTTTTGACCCACTTTCCCACTGGTTTACCCACTAACTTCCTACCAGACTTGTTTAGTGCGGGAACCTCTTATGAAAAACTAACTTCTGATAACTTCTAAACACACTTTGAGAAAAAAAAAAATTGGAGAGAAAATTTCCCAACATCAAAAGTTCATTGTTTTGTGTTTTTGTGAATCCGTGAATAATTTCCTACCAAAAACACATACACCTAACTGTTTTAGTTTTTATCCAAGCTCCTACATTTATATTATTTGCTTGGAGTGTTTGGCACCGGGTTCACTTTTCTACCCAATACGAAAAGAGTTTGGGTCTTGTTTCTCTACCCCAACAAAAGAAGAATCATTTTGGTTTATGCTGCAGTGTTCCCACTCGAAGAAAGGCTTCGTGTGAGGGTGACGGTGTTCAAGAGCCCCATCGGTGGAGTCCGAGACTGTGGAGGAGTCCACAGTTATTCGCTAGGAGGAGGTTGAAGACAGAAGGAGCGCGTCAAGGCTTGAAGGGATTCGAGTCAGTTGTGTAAGTCCTCTTGTCGAGTCTTTGTAAAATTAGAACCATACTTAGTGAATTCGTTAGGCCAGGGCCGCTCGAGGTTTTTCCCGATTTGGGTTTTCCTCGTACATCGACGCGTTGTGAGATTGTGAATTGATTTTATATTTTACAAAAATCACCTAAAACGCATGCTTAGGGTAAAAAGATAAAATTGGATTTAATTCGCAATCTTGATTAAAATGGTGCATGTTTAATTATTTGCGTAAATTTAGTTTAAATTAATTTAATTCAAGTTAGTACTAAATGAATAAGATAATAGTCTTGCCTAAGTTGTTTCAAAATGAATTAATCTTATTAGGCAAATATTAGGACTTGAGTTGAGTTAATGTGTTTAAGTGAAAATCTATTTGTAGTTGATTTTTATGTCACTTTTAGTTTAGTTTAATTTTAATTTGAAAGAAATTAAAATTGGTAGGTTGTGTAGTGTTTGTATTTGAACCATCCTATTCCGCACTAAAAGGAAATTAATATTTAATTTTAAAAGCGATTCTTAAAATTGGGCGTCCTTACGATTTCATTTTTATTTTGCTTTTCTGTTTTAAAGGACTCAACATAAATCTCGTCAAAAAAGCGTTGAAGGCCACTTTCGCCCTCACTCAAGATGACATAGCCCTCACTCTCTCCAAAACGACTAGACTCACTGTCGAGGTCTTCATATTTGGAAACTTCCTCCTCGGTGTGAGATGTACCCAGTGTACTGACATGACTAACCATGAATGCGGTGAAGTTATGTCCATGTGGTGATTCATCCCCGAAATTCACTCACTAAGAGTGGCATTATAGGCGGCTTTACCCTTATCCTTGCCCTATCTCTTTAAACTCGTTGCACACTCGTGACCTTTGTGACTCTTACCCTCGTACTCGTAGCATCTCTCTTCATCTTTATTAGGGTATTCTTTTCTCATTTTTTCAAAATCTTTCTTGCCCGACTTAAAAATCTATCCTTCTCAAAACTTTATTTTCTTTGGACAAATTTATTTTCCTAGTTTGAGATTTTTTTTGAACTTTTTCGTAAAAAATGCAAGATCGTCGAGATCAAAATCAAATTCGGAGTTATAAGAGACCTCCTCTTTCTTTTTAGATTGGGATTTCAAAGCAATCCTTTTTTAGGCTTTTGAATTTTGGCAAACATATCAATTCCATAAGTTGGAAAGTCTCCTATGAGTTATTCTAACCTAAGCATATCTAAACTTCCCAGTGAATTGAGCACTGTAACTTTAGGAATAAAACGGGACCGTAGGGATCTCAAAATATTTTTCACAAATCTCGTCTCATGAATTCTCTCACCCAAATTAAAACTAATATCAGATAATCTAGCATAAAATTCATCAAAAGTCTCATATTCTAGCATAGTGATAGTTTTCAAACTGTGTGGTGAGATTTTGTAGCTTAGAAGCTTTCATAAAGTCGATTCCCTAATGAGTGAGTATTTTAAACCTCCTTAGATGTGGTACACATCATAATCCAATGAAGTTATTGGGTATGATTATACTAGAAATTGAGCTCAAGCCACGAAAGTTAAAATTACTCCATTTAAAATCATCTTATGTTCAAGTAGTCACAGGTTTAAGACTTTTCACATTGTCATTAATCATAGTGGGTGGAGTCCACCCTCTTTAAAAAATAATCCAAACTCTCTCATCAATTTACTTTACTGATGAACTTATTCGAGCTTTACAATATGCATAATTTGACCCGTCAAAAGTAGGTAGCCTGTTATACAAATTATCCATATAATCTCAAAATTTAGATCACGTATCAAATTAGTCTAACCATCTCTGATACCAATTTGAAAAAGAGGCAAGGGCTATATCTCAGGCTACGCACACACAGATTAACTTTTTAACAAATTTTACCTTATTTAAATTAAATTTAACATGCAACATTGATGCGAAGCCATATCTCCAAACCAAAATAGAAAGAAGAAAGAGTAGAGAAAAAATCTCTTTTGGGAAAAACTTATATTTAAACTATTTCAGACTTGACAGACACAAGACAACTTATAGACTACTTAAAGATCCACTAAGTATAACGCGATGGTGTCTTCAAATCTAAAAAAAACTATACAGTCTAGCACCACCCACATCAACTAGATCCTGCCTAGGTATCCACTGATAAGCCTCAAGAATTAAAATTCTTCAATCGTAGATCCTTAACTCCACAAATCAGCATTAAAGATTTTCTCTACAAGGGTTAAAAAAGTTTGAATGTGTTCTTCTTGGTTTGAAAAAGTGATCCTCAAAGATCCAAAGAGTTTGGATGAAAAAATTGAAGATTTTGATCACAAAACGAACTTTAAAAAGGATTGTTGAAAATTTCGATCCCACATTTCTATTTATAGGTAAAGTTGTTCCAAAGAGATAGGGATTAAATATTTTTTTTAGAAAAAACATGCGTACTGGTTCGAATGAACTTCGAACGACATTTCAGAGCTGACCAAAAAAGTGACATTCCAGATCTCATTCGATCGTGGGAGCATCGTTCTAATGACAAGCCCAAACTCATTCTAACAACATGAGAAGTCATTCTAACGAGTTGGCAAAATTTTCAAAAATCCCTTTAAAAATATTTTGAAAACTTTTAAATGCAAACTCTTTTAAAATAACCCCTGGATATTTAAAGTTTTACCAAACCACCTCATAACACTTCTTGAATAAAGTGGTGGTGAACGATCATCAATATTGAAAATGTTACCCGCAATTCTTCTCTTCGAAGACTTGAGAACGATCATGAAGGTGAAGTGGGGTGTAATGAGATAAGCCAAATAAAAATAAATTGAGCATCTATAATTTTTTCTCTTATAACCTTAGTTTGAGAATCACTTAAAACGTAGATATATGCTTATGTATAAATGACATTAGTGAGAGGTGTATGAACATCACTTAATCCATTGCGGATACACAAGAGTTCTTGTGTGTGAATGTTTATTCGGATAATAGATGGCCCGAATGCATCAATAAAAGCATATTTTGTTTTATTATAGGGAAATTACTAACAGAACCCAATGTCCTTCGGTATCTATATATCCATTATCAACATAACTGAAATACCAGAGGTGTCGCATGCCTGGGTCTGGTTACTCCGTATTTGGACTAGATATGGAGGCATTACTAAGAAATAATACGGTAAAAGACGTATTAGAATGCTTGGGCGCTACCAACCTAAGAGGACTTGGTATCAAAGCCAATTTAATTTTAACTAACAGGACATATTTACAGGTGTAGGCGATAATATACCGGGTATACAATATACAACATTATGGTATTATGAATCCTAGTCCCTAATATAACACTTTCGTTATAAGTTGGATTCATATATTTATATGTTCAAAATAAGTTTATCAAAGGCCAATGCTTAAAAAGTATTTTAAAGAAAACATATATTCGGGGATGTCGTCATAGGGATGGGCTTTGCTCACGTGGATAAGCGGTGAGAGTAGTTCAATTTTAGACTTTGGTTGTAGCAAAGTTTTGGAATGACTCGACTCGCTAAACTTTCATGAGAACGATTTTGAAAGGATGTTTTCATGATGTATTTAGTCGTGGCATTTCCTTAGCATCTATTTACCATATGTATGTCATTTCATCTCAAAAAATAAAGGTGTTGGGTTGAATAACATGATTTAAACTATAAATGCTGTCAAATGCGTGCATGGTCCCCCCAGACAGGGTCGGGCTAAATGCGATAAACAGATATGGATATTTTATCACTATATATATATTGGTATTGACTTGATATTTCTACAGAGTTTCTTTACCATTGTAGCATGAGTCGAATTTTTTTCGAGCGAGTGTCCCCTATGAGGTGTCACCATTCAGCACGGCAGAGCTTCGTTTTGAAAGTGACGACTTTTGTGGAGTGTGCGTAGAGGTTTGCCTTGGTATTTCGAAGGAAGTGCCTTTTCTCAAGTACAAACTTCACTTGGTATTTCTTGGAGGAATTGAGTTTTTGAAAGTACGAATTTAACCCGAGATTTTTCTGACTGAGCTCGAGTTTCTCGAACACTTGGAGGAGAAAAAAGTTAGAAAATTGAATCGATGTTGGGTTTTAGGGTGCTTTTCAATGTTGGTGGCGACTTCCTTTTATAGGGGTCGATAGAATCCTTTGATCGTTCGATCAAATGGGCCTTTAACCATTTGGTTAAAGGCCTTTCCATGTGTATGGTGGATAGGGGTGAGGGATATTCGTGAAGGGCTGGGGTAATATTGTAGAGACTCTGCAATCATTATCGGGATTTTTAACCGTTCAGTTTAAGTCTTTAACTATTTGGTCAAACGCATTTAACCAGTTCGGTTAAAGGGTTAATGGTGGCCTTTAACTGGGGCCCTCTCTTTTGATTTTTTCATATTTGGCACCAAAAAGTTTTAGTCCTGTTAGTTTTGACCCCCATTTTTTTAGGGGGTCCTACTTCCAACCCAAGGGTTTTTAGCGGGTATTGGTTGAGGGTCTTTACTGAGTGGGGAAAATGACTCACACCTTGATTATAAATCATGGTATCAACAGAGGCAATCGACTATGAAGGTGTGTGCGGGCACTCTTCCTTGAAACTAGAATGGTAAGAGTAGGTTTTCCTACTTTTAGCATGGGTGTTTGGATGGTGGAAAGATTAGGGAAATTGGATTAGAGAACGGTCCTTTAACCACTCAGTTAAAGAATCATAGACGCTGGACCGTTCATTCAAAGTACATTTAACCATTTGGTTAAACATGCTAAAGGCTCGAAACCTATATAATGCAGTTAAAGGTTTCCATTTTTGGTAAGTCTTTCATACTAATTTTAATGATGTTTTGTACTCAAATGACACTATATTCACGTCACTTTTTTGTTCTCTTAATCTTATTTTTCTCATATTATCATGGAAATGGGTAGTGGCGAGAGTTTTGTCATGACTATTGCCCCATTCGTATTGTCATCATTGGGAACCCTCCTCATTAGTGTAATAGTTTTTACCTATGTGCCTATCGTTCTGGTGAGCGTAGGAGAGTTAACTCGTTGGCCGTAAGATTTTCCTCTCCATCTCCACTAGAAATTCATGTTGATTGTTGCTTCCTTCCAGCAATCCCTTCAACTTTTATAATGGTCCTCCATGACAATGATTATATTATTCATATTCACCAGAACGGCTCCATTTTATGGATGGTTATATTGGCTTTATATTTGACTATTTTTGCAAATGATGTGAGCTGATTTCCTTTAAAGTATTTTGTGAATTTTTTTTCTTTTTAAACTAATTGATTTCTTATGCTTCAAATTTTTAGTAGGTGTTGGTGAATTCAGTACAACATTGGGATATACTGACTCGATGGTCTTTTACACACTTGGCTCTGTGCCAGCTAGTTATCGAGGTCTCTACGGATCGAAACACCGACTACATAGGGATGTCGTTGGGTCTGATAAAGTAATGGGGTCCATCTTACCCAGTTGGTGCTTCTTCATATGGAACGAGGCCCAGGATATAGGGTCTGGGGGCTTTGGATGGAGGTTATGCAGGTGGTCAACCAGAGAAGAGGCTTCGTATGTGATAAGTTAATGGGTTAATTTTTTAGGTTTTATTTTGGTGTAATTTGATGCACTCTCATAAAAAGGTATTTTTATGGTTTCTTTAGGTTATCGGGGGTAGAGCCCCTTGTACTGAGTACGTTACTTTTTAGAGGAACACAAGGAATCACCTAAACAATTTTTTGATGTGTAAGAGGATTCTCTCTATGCATTGTGTTTTATAAATAAATGTCATCTTCTCATGATGATGAATTGTTTATATTTTTCATGTTTTATTCTGCTTATATTTATATGCAGCGGAGTAACAAAAAAATTATGTATGTACAGAGTGATCCTAAGATCTTTTTATTCAAATAGGGATGACATACACACCAATTTTCATAATAATATACATATACAATTGGAAATAAAAGTACCCTGTATTTTGAGACTTTTCTTTTGGAGAGAGGCTATTTTTTGTCTTGGTGGTGAGTTGTCTGTTGTATCGACGTTGCTTGAGAGGGAAGGAGTTTCCATTTCTTTAGCCTATGAACTGGTGAGAGCCTTTTGATTTTGGTTTGGAATCAGAGGATCATCCTTTATCCAAGATATGGTGTTGTTTTGCGGGGAGCCCTTCGTGAGTCTGTAGTCAATGATTCATCCTAGGATACAGGGTGATTCGAGGGGATATTTTGGTTTTTTTATTTCTCTAAAAGAGGGGTATAGGGGAGTGTTCTATCTCGTTCAGCTTCTTTTGATTAATGCTTTTGTATCATCGGCCTTTGTATATTGTTTCTCAAATAAGGATAACTCTGCGGAGTTCCAAGCTGCCTTATGGGAATTATTTATTACTTGATGCTTAATTTATTTAAATTGTGTCGACTCTTTCGGAGTGAGGGCACAATGACCATAATTAGGGTTTACCCGTAAAAATGTTTTTTTGTTGTGTTTGTTTAGACTGGGACCTAAGTGGCATCTCGAGTATCTTACGTATCATCAATTCAAAGACAACGGTGCACTTGTATTTGAATGTCTGCGATAATAATATAACGGAGATTCAGGTCTACGTAGTTATGTTGATTGAAAAGTTGGGTGATCAAAGTGTCTTAACTGACTTTAAGCGAAATGTATATGGCTCATATATGGCTGAAATATGTATGGGTTTGTATGGTTTTTCCTTCCTATTATCACCGATTGTTTTTTGTATTAAATCGGTTTCTTCCTTTTTGCCATAGGTTGGTTCAATGAATACATTTTTTTAATCGGTGGAGATTGAGAGGTTAGGAAAATGTAACTCCGTCAAGATTAACAAAGGTAGTTTCCCTGTTGGAGTTTATTTTGGTGACGACTTAGAGTTCTCCCCAGTTGGGTGCGAATTTCCCCCCGGGAATGTTTTTGATACTCTTTCATAACGTCTCCTCTTTATATGTTTCACTACTTGAACCTTTTATTGAATGCTCAGACGATACGTTGCTAGTAGATTTGATTGTGGTAAGCAGACTCTAGCCTTCTCTCATCAAGGAGATCACATTTGTCGTAACGGTCTTGGACCCAGTCTGCTTCGTCTACTTTGATTTCGAGCAAGACTTAATGCGAGGGTATCTCGTGTTCTAAGGATATGCTTGCTTTCATGCCATAAAATGGGCACTATCGAGTTTTGCTATCTAGTTTCATAACCCCAAAGAGTATATGAGAGTTTGTTTGACTAGCTGTTATAGGTCTTTATCATCTTGTCGCGGATGTTCTTGACATTATTGTTAGCAGCTTCGACTTGTCAATTGGTTTGAATTTTGATAAGGAAGACTTATGACGAGTAATCTCGTATTCATGTAGCAGGTTCGATACATCTTTATCAAAGTGAGAACCGTTGTCTGATACTAATTCATGGGGTATGCGAAAGTGGAAAATGATGTTTTGGCATATGAACTTAGACACCTTGTTGGCATTCAGGAGTAACCTTAGGGTTAACCTTCCCTGTGATGTCTATCCCCCAAGTGGAGAAAGTCCAGGGAGAGGTCATGTAGTAGAGTTCTCGGGTTGGTAGATGTTATCACAGGGAATAAACCTGACACTTGAAGAACTTCCTAATGTATTTTGTGCAGTCCTTTTGTATGGTAGTCCAGTAATAAGACTGTTTAAGTATTTTTTGGAGAGGGTATGTCCACTCATGTGCAGGTCACACTTAGCGCTATGGATTTTGTCCATGATCTCAAGGATTTCGTCCTCTTTGACGCATCTTAAGTGTATTCCATCGAACCTTCTTTTGTAGAGTTGTCCCCCCCACAAATGATGAATTGGGCCACCAATTGCCTTAGGGTGAATAAGTCATTCGGAAAGGAGTCTGGTGGGTAATAGTTCTTATTTTTTAAGTTTCATATATCGTAGTACCATATCGTGGGTCCTACTTCCTTTTCATCAATTTCATTAATATTAAAGTCGTAAGAATGGGAGTGCTCCATCTAGTCATGGTAAAATTGTTTTATATGGTTCCTTCCAGTATGTCTATAGTAGATGCTAGAGTGGAAAGTATGCCTGCGAAGTTTTTTTTAAACCTGGGGATTAAGACTAATTCAAGAAGAAAGGCTGCTGGATTTCTGATCCAACCTTCATGCACAATTGGCATGCCAAAACGGTGGAGTTGATCTTTTTAAAAAAAAAAATTGTTTTTCTTTTATGCGGCAAGGGGTATCCTTGGGCCATATAGTTTTACCAGTTTTGTTCAAATTTATAATGCTTCGTATGTTAATTGAAATCAAATAATGTCTATTGTTGACATGCTTTAGCTGATAATAGATATCACTTAACAATTTGTAACATTATTGATGGTATTACTATAAATTTTGTAAAATCGATCGCATTTATTAATATAAATTTTTGGCTTTAAGTGTGATCAGCTACGGTAAAATTGGGGGCTTTACTTGAAAATAAAGGTTCACTTAATCTCAAGTCAACATCAAAAGAACTAGAGAGCTACTATGCCATGTGGTCTCTATGACTATTTATAGAGGATGACATTTATACATCAAGCTTGGAGATTCATTAATTGACTATTGCGATTTCTTTTTTGTTTTTAGTCTCTATAGATGTTCTTTTCCATAGTTATATATTTACACACTCGCAATCGTTATTGTATGATAATATTATTTTCCATATCGATTGTGGTTTTTGATTATTAGTTTATTTGGCACATTTTTTCTACTTTAGTATGATTTGTAAATACATTTATATTATCGCGATTGAAATAAAAATATGTACTGTTGGAGGACAGTGGCATGTGGTCGATAATTATTTGTGTTATATTTTTAATCATTTTTATTGTTTACTATATGTGAGGGTGGTGACATGTGGTGGATAATTTTTATTTTTATTTTTCCATATTTAATTTATGTAACAGTTTATAACACTTACAAAAAGGAATAGTTTTTTCTTACATATTACTATTTGTAAGTGTTTTGAACCGTTAAAATATATATATATATATATATATATATATATATATATATATATATATATATATATATATATATATATATATATATATATATATATATATATATTTCATTTGCAAGTGTTTATAACCATTGTAAATTAAAAATGCTTGTTGAATTTTGTAAATGTTTTGAACACTTGTAATTTTTTTTTTGTAACGATTGTCCGAAACGGACGCGTGTTCCCAACAAACACTTGCAAATGACATTTGCAACAGTTTTGAACACTTTTAAATTTTTTGCAACGCGTCGATTTGCAAGTGTTTAAAACACTTGCAAATCGCCTGTTTTGGTGTAGTGATTGCATGCAGGGGCGTACCTAAGTGGTTCCGAAGGTGGGCGGCCGCCCACCCGGGTTTTTCAGAATTTTTTTCCCGAGTATAGTTTTTTTTTTGGACCTATGTGTAATATTTAAAAATAGAAGGTGCAATATTTTTGGGGCAGAAACGAAAATAACCAAAATCCCTATCTCTACACATACACAAACAACACACGTTTTTTTTTCTTTTACCCTAATAAGCCGCCGTCATCTTCTTTCTTCTCTCTACCGGCGTAGCAGGAGCTGCTACTCCTCCGGCCGCTCTACTCCCCTCGGCCCGCTCCCTCCGGTTCGGCCTCCTCCTCCGCAGATCCTCCGCCCCTCCTCTCTGGATCTCGGCCTCAACTCTCTCTCCACTCCAGCTACTCCGCCGACGCCGTCCCTTTTTCTTCTCCGTGCTGCACAGGTAGTTTTTTTACTTTTTTGAAGTTTTTATTTTTTTGACATTTCTTGAGTTGAGTTATGTAAAAACATTGAAAAAATTTACTGTAAAAATTTATGATAAAATTAATGATAAAATTAATGTAAAAATTTATGAAAAAATTTATGTTTTTATTAATTTACTATAAAAACATTGAAAAAATATAGTTTATTGTAAAAATTAGTTGATTGTAAAAATTAACATTGTTAGTTTAATTTAAAAATTAGATTGTTGACATTGTTAATTTAATCTAAAAATTAGATTGTTGAAATTAGTTTATTGTCATAACATTGTTAGTTTATTTTAAAAACATTGAAAAAAATTAGTTTTATCATTTTTTGCTAATTTTAACTGTTAAAACATAATTTGAAATATATTTTCAAATTTAGGTCAATTATGTTGAATTTTTTTTATTGTTATTTATAATTTAGGGTAATATTCTGTCGAGGTATTTTGAAAAAAGTCTGCAAACAAAGCGGGAGAAAAAAATGGGTGAATATAAATATTAACATTTTTAGGGTTAAAAAATTACAAAAAAAAGTAAAAATGACCCTAAAAAAATCGCCTTGGGGGCTCCCGCCCACGAACCCCCGGCCTTGGTAAAAAATTTTCGCACCCCCCAATCAGAAATCCTGGGTCCGCCACTGATTGCATGCACACCTAATTGTTAATCAAAATAAATTCGGGTATAATTTGAATTTGTGTGTGCGTAACCTAATATACGAATTATCCATATGAACCTGCATTCTCACGCACTCTAGGGCTCCGGGACCTTATTAAACATTTCCATTGCTTCTTTGCGAAAACTCCTTCACTCTACATTAAGTTTGTTTACTTGTGGTAAAACTATCATTTTTATCAAAAAGACCCGGGTTATCACCGTCCTTTACTTGCTTAAATGCACCATTTAGTCCCTTAATGTTACTTTAAATGTTTTTCCCCATCGAAGGCTAAAACCTAAGGTAAATACTACCTTATCATCGTTTGTTACACGTTTGAACACTTTTATTGTTTAGTCCTTATCACTTTATTTTCAATGTTTAGCCAACATTTTACTTTACCAAAATAAAATTGTTCTTTAATTTTACGTTCTAGGACCGTTATCATCGTATTTGTATTCATTCAAAATCTTGTATAATAAAATATCATGTTTGGAATAAAAATCTTAATTTTCACATCTTTTAGGATTCATTTCATAATTAGACCAAATCTTGTTTTATTTTACAATATCACCAACATTTTACCATCATTCAAAAGTCATCATTTGAACCCTTATTTTACCATTTTCAACATTACTTTGGAAATTTACGTTCTTAAGCCATTAATACTTTGAAAATATTTACACAATATTTTCATGAAAAGTTTTACTTAAGTATCACCACTTTTATTCAATATAGTACACAATTTCACATTTCGATATTTTTCTCATTAAATGTCAACCCTTTTTAGCTTATTAACAGTCTATATCAAATAATATACTTTTACACAAAATAATAGTGTTTTGCACTGTTCTGAAATTATTGAGTAAACCACTCAATTGATTTAGTCCCATATTTTCATATATTTATAAAAATATTAATATCAATGCAATGGTAGCATTTTATTCCATAAAATCATCACCCTATATTCTGAAAATTTCATGACTTACAAACTATGTTCAAAACAAACTTTTGACACTTTACTTAACATGCAATCATATCATAGTTTTATAAATAGGGAACATGTATTGTTTATAACACACACACACACACACACACATTATATATATATATATATAACTATCATGCATTAAACTCATTTTCAGAATATAAGTGCATAAAAATCCAACCTCAAATGTCCAAAATGTGAGAAATATGTTGAACAGAAAGTCAATTCCCCACCTCCAAAAGTTGCCAAGCTCCCAAAGCTTCCATGAAAGCCCTCCTTGAAACCCATCACTAAAAGTACATTAAATCACACCTCCAATCTCCATAAAATATATTCTCAACTCTACTAAAATTATACACCGTAAAACTTCATAAAAAACATCTTAAGTTCCACCAAAAATACATAGGTTTCGCCATCTAAAAGCTCTAAACAATGTGTGGAGTTTGTGTGTGAAAAATGATGGTCGTAACTTTTAAAAATGTTGGGTTTAAATCTTATGAAAGTAGTTTTAGGCAAACCATTTGGGTGGCTTTGATGAGAGAGCGTGATATGGTTTTCTCTTGATTTAAGGTGAGTAAAATAGCTCCCCACTTGGTATGTTTGGCCAACTCTAAAGAGAGGAGGGGATAAAGGAAATATTTGGAGACCTATGAGCATTTGATAACACACGAGCTTGGGCCAATGATATATAGACAACACACAATCAAGCTAATCACTCATTTTTTTCTCTCCCCACGGGAATAAAAATGCCCCAAAACAGTCCCTAAACAATTTTTCCATAAAAGTGTAAAACACGAAAGTTTTTCGGAATTAAATTTTGCACTCGGTATATTTTTTCAAAAATTTCTAAGCATTTTTACCTTTTTACAAAATGATGCAATTTTACCAAAATATAGTCTCTTACGATTATCATACCTTTATAATTTTGTAATACAAAAATTTACTTATTTAGTATTTTTAACTCCTAATATAGTGAATATCGTATAGTAACTTTTATTAAAAAAAAATAGTAATATTGTATTCTAATATTCATTCAAAACTATCAAATAGTACTCAACACAACTTTCATATTTACACCCATACATCTGTCACTTAGTACGAATTTAATCAGTATCACTATCACCATAAATACATAATCAATATCCAAATAATAATCTCGTAATACTAATTTTCACTCAGGATCACCTTAATAATTACATTAATTTAATTACTTAACATAGTTTCTTATACTAGCTAATTTATATAAAATCAAAGGTATACATAAAAAGGTACACTTTTCAAATAAAACCACAAAATATAATTTATCCAAATAATATTTGTACCTCAAACGTAAACTAAATTTTTTGCTCAACAGTTATTCTTTGAATAAAATATATTTATTTTATTTATGAGAATTTATAAAAACTTGTCCATTAATTAGTACACAGTCACACTAATTAATATATATCAAAGTATTTTTTGGTCTTAAACTTACGTAAAAGCGTAATTATTCTTTGCATGCAAATCCATGTGAGCTCCATGCAATGCCGCGCTTGCCCATGTAACATGCATTTAATACTCATAATATGCATGTAAACCCATGCAAATACATATCTTATAAAATTTTACCTAAAAATATATTAATGTGTCATGTAAATAATATATTCAAGAATCCGAATTATTACAATTGTGATAAGTGATACGCTAAAAGTGAAATATGGAAAGGTAATATGATGATAATGATATTGATTGAAATGAGATAGTTAAATGGATGTGGATATCAGGGGTGCACATGGTTCGATTCGGTTTGGTTCCACTATGGAACCAGAACCAGAACCGAAATTGGTCGGTTTCGTGGTTTTGGAACTAGAACTAGAATCGAAATTGGTCGGTTCTGAACCGAACCGAACCGAACCGAACCATCACTTCTCAATTTGGTTTGGGTCGGTTCACGGTTCTGGTTCGCGATTCTGGTTCTCGGGTTGGTTAATGGTTCCGGTTCGCGGGTCGATTCCCGAGTTCGTTATTTGGTTCGGTTCTTCGGTTCGATTTCATGGGTTCGGTTCTCGGTTCGGTTCGATTTGGTTCAAGTATAAAATCGAGAACCGAACCGAATACTTCGGTTGTCAATATTTTAGAACCATAACCAACCCATGGAGAAAAAAACTGAACCAACCTAACTCAACCGAACCCACGAAGGTCGGTTTGGTTCGGTTATTCGGGTTGTCGATTTTTTTGCAGACCCCTAGTGGATATGAGTATGTGGAAAGAAAGAACACTCTTACTTATGCATGCTGAGGGAACACACTTTTTTTTGTGCATCACGCTATATATTTCTTGTCCTGGCCATGCTGTCACGAGGTGGTACTCGGTTGGCGTGATGGTATCTGGGTTTGATGTTATATGTCTTTTACATAAAAATATCTCAATGTGCCACATAACTAATATATCCAAGAATCCGGATTATTACAGTTGTGATAAGTGATACGCTAAATGTGAAATATAGAAAGGTAATAAGATGATAATGATATTGATTGAAATGAGATGGTTAAATGGACATGGATATGAGTATGTGACGAGAGAGAACACTTTTATTTGTATACGCTGAGGGAGCACATTTTTTTTGTATCACGCTATATATTTCTTATCCTGACCATGCTGTCATGAGGCGGTGTTCGGTCGGCACGATGGTATGTGGTTTTGATGGTATATATATTTTTTTACCCTAGGTGCTAGAGGTCTATTCTTGTGGTTGCCATTGAACGATATGGGTGCAGTATGCGGGTGAGACATGACTGTTGGCTATAACTGACTAGGAAAAAGAAATTCGGTTCCCACAAACGTTACTAATTGTAGGTGCTAAAATCATATAAGAATAATTCCAAACAATTAGGACTGAACATGAAAAATTAATCACACAATCGCACAACACAAGAATATACGTGGTTCGGCAACGTGCCTACGTCCACATAATGTTTCTCTCTTTCTTATTAATTAGTTCGTAATAACAAGAATTATATGTCCTTATTTCTTGGAGTGATATTATATTTATAGGGAATAGATGATGAATGAACCATGCAGGATTCTAGGAGCTCTAGATGTAATTGCAGTCTGATCGAATTGATCTTACCTTTGAAATCTTTGCTGATTGGATTCCCTTTTATTCTTATCTTTAAGTTGCGATCCTTATCTGTGCTATTGGACATGTGTCACTCAATTCGAATAATTCGGATTATCAGGATAATTCCCTAATAATACTGTATATAATCAAAATTATTTTAAAAAATAACATAATCAAAAGAAAAGAAAAAAAGGATCAAAATTTTCAATTTACTTTTAAGAAATTAAAGAAAATCCATATCCTTTTAGGGGTAAAAATGTATTTTACAATATGGAGTTTGTAGTTGAAACGGGTAATGCTCTCCCACCGTTTCTCACTCATTATCCATTTACTTTGGTCGGTCTCGAATTATCCTGACCGGTGGGCGATGGAAGTCTAGTCGACACCACCAAACCCGTCAAAATCCTTGAAATAACGCATCTAGCGTACGTGATATAGTCTCCACACGTGCCATGCACATCCGACAAAGGGCTCCCAACATGTCACTGCATTCATCACAAGCAGACGTGGCCCATTATCTCCACCGTGGACAACTACCCTCTCTCTCTTTACATAGCACCACCACATGCCTCATTTTTCCACGTGGCCTACCATAAGTTGTCCCCTCTTTATCCGTCTCATTGTACACACACAGAAACATACGCTTTTTTTTGGTTTTATCAGGAGAGAGAAAGATAAGAGAGTTGAATTATGGAATATCTAGGGTTTTACGATATCTGAATCTGCAATCACAATATAATGGCGACACCATTGGCTGGGGCTCAACATAGGGATGGGGGTATAGCTGTAATGGCTGGACCTGTTAACCAATTGGATCCGTCGATTGCATCTAATAAGCCGTGTGTCAAAAGCTCCTCTCCAATTCGGATATTTTTGTTTTTCCATAAGGCTATAAGGTCTGAGCTCGATTCTCTTCACCGTGCTGCTATGCTTTTCGCTACTAATCCCAAAAGTGATATAAAGCCGTTGTTGGAGCGCTATCACTTTCTTCGTTCAATTTACAAGCATCACTGCAATGCCGAGGACGAGGTGTGTGCTCAAATCTCTTTAATTTAGATTATCAAACTTTTGAATCTCGAGTTTGCGAGTAAATACTATTTCCTATGGTCTTGGTTTCTGATTAATAATTACTATCAGATTTTCCAGCTCTGGTAATAAATATAAGGGCAATTTACAATTAAGTCCTTGATAACAATTTTTAAACACTTAAGGATAATTTACAATTATGTCCACTTGTTATGCCACTAGCCAATTAGGTCCACTTGTTATGCCACTAGCCTGGATTTCTACAAGAAGGGAATTAGTGGACTTAAGTGTTTAAAATTTGTCAAAATTCCTTTAGTGTTTAGAATTTGTTTGTGAGGGACCTAAGAGTAGTTTCCCCTAAATATAATTTGGTTGATTGTGTGGAATGTTCACGATTATATTAGTTAATTGGGGAGGGAATAAGAGAGCTTATTAAGTGAAGTTGGCTAAGTTAAATTTTGGGGGGTTTTGGAGAAAGGTCCTCATAATTCTCAAAGTGTATAAAAATAGGACATCCACATAATTTTTATAAATTTAGTCCCTGTACTAAAACACCATGAAAAATGGTGCCGCTGGTGCGGACCCATGGTTCAAAGTATCGGCCGAGTTGACTCGGTATCGGCCGAGTTGACTCGGAATCGGAGGGCACCGATCCGATACCGAGAGACGTTTCAAAAAAAACACTGAATCGGCCGAGACAGCCGCGATATCGGCCGAGACAACCGATTCCGAGACGCCTCGCCGCGATATCGGCCGAGACAGCCGCGATATCGGCCGAGACAACCGATTCAAACAATATTGTCATATTTTGTTTTATTTTTTGATAGAACTTTTATCTTTTACCATATTTCTTTGTTGTTGAAAATATATTGTAACATTTACAGAATGGTATTACT
Source organism: Sambucus nigra (assembly GCA_949130495.1). Classification (NCBI taxonomy): domain Eukaryota; kingdom Viridiplantae; phylum Streptophyta; class Magnoliopsida; order Dipsacales; family Adoxaceae; genus Sambucus; species Sambucus nigra. Next base: position 285,757,817 of record OX422209.1, on the reverse strand, counting down.
TTTTCATTAGTATTAACATTAATTTTTTAAAACATAAAACTCTTTTTTTTTTAAATGACTCTACTAAAAAAAAATATATAAATCTTTTAAAAAGTAGTACTCTTTTTTTTAAAAAATGACTACTAAAACTCTTTTTTCAAAGAAATGTTATTTTTTTACAAAAAATATTCAAATCTTTTACAAAAAATATATAATGTACATTTATGTTTGTAAAAAATGTACATTTCTGTACAAATATTATTTTGTACGTTTTTTGTAAAAATGTAAAAAAATGTACATTTTTGTTAAAAAAAAATGTACATATTTGTAAAAAAATATATATTTGTACATATTTGTGAAGAAAGTGTACATATTTGTAAAATAATATATATTTTTGTTAAAAAAAATGTACATTTTTGAAAATTTTTGTAAAAAATGTTCTTTTGTACGTTTTTATAAAAATGTAAAAAACAATATACATATTTGTTAAAAAAATGTACATTTTTGTAAAAATGTTTTTTTGTACGTTTTTGTAAAAATGTAAAAAAATGTACATTGTTGTTAAAAAATGTACATTTTTGTAACAATGTTCTTTTGTACGTTTTTGTAAAAATGTAAAAAAATATACATTGTTGTTAAAACAAAATGTATATTTTTGTTTTTCAATATTATTATTGGTTTACTATGCAATATTGAATCTGACAACTCTGTCGCGCTTCAGTATAACCAATTCTACAATGCAATGCATATTGAATGATGGGTTTGAATGTATCTCATTGGTCCACATTGTTAATCTTATTTTTTTTAAATTTTCTATATTTTTTCCGCAATTTTTTGCGCTCTCTAAATAGCGTATCTTTGCGTATCGCCCGATACCGCGACCGATACCGCAACCGAGTTGAAAATCGAATGTCCGATACCGGGACCGATACCGAGACTTTGAACCATGTGCGGACCCAAAAAATGAACTCCTAACTCTAAAGGGACCCCACAAATAAATGCTATTGTCCCACAGAGATTAAATTTATAAATTTGAAATAAATTTGAAAAGCATTGTCCAAAAAATCAAAATAGGAAGGAACATGACCTTTACCTTAATTCTCTATAAATTTTTGACACAATTGTTTGTGATTATTTTTTTTCCCCCTTTTTCTTCATACCTTGTCTATATTTTCAACCTATATGTAGTACACTTGTGCAAAAGATTAAATCGCATTCAGAAGTTCTTAGTGACGGCAATGTAATCTGTCTAAATTTTGTCTGGTGTTATCTTACATTAATGATTGGCTTTTAATGTTTTCTTTTTCGGATTTAGAAGTTGTAATTGCTAATAGTAAAGAATGCATCCGCAACTTTGTTTGTTAGGGAGATGCGATGTGTTTCTATTTTTTCCTGGATGTTTTTTCACATAGATGAATTTCTCACGTCCTTCATTTGCAGTTTTTGGACCTTCATCAAACATACATGTCTTGGCAAGTGTTTAATGGTTCATCAAACATACATAGTTAATGTGGAGTACACAAAATGTCCAGGAAGGGCGGTGGAGAGATTATCTATCATTATAACTTCACTCAATCGTTAACATTTTCCTGAAGTTATTATTAGAAATTAAAGACTGTGCCGTGCCTCCGTCCATCATATGAAGACAAAAGTTCTACCTCCTAGTCGAATATGGATTTTCACTACAATTATTTTGTTCGTACATCATATATTCATATGCAATGTGCAATTTGTCATAATTATTTTCTCGTGGAATGGCAGGTTATATTTCCAGCTCTTGATATTCGTGTGAAGAATGTGGCTCGAACCTATTCACTTGAGCATGAGGGAGAAAGTGTTCTTTTTGATCAATTGTTTGCACTTCTAGATTCAAATATGCAAAATAAAGAAAGCTATAGGAGAGAGTTAGCCTCTTGTACAGGAGCCCTGCGAACTTCAATTAGCCAGCACATGTCAAAGGAAGAAGAGCAGGTAATTTCTTTTGGTGGTAAATACCGCTTGGATTCCTGTGTATTTGGCAAAAGTTTAGACTGCTTTGCAGAAAACCATACATGAATGAACCTGCCCAAGTTTTGATAAAAACCTAGATACCTCCCTTATTTGGACACAACCATTAGTTAAGGCTCAATATTAAATCAAAATTTTTAATCTCAATAATGCCATTGTTGACCATATGTTGACTGGGCGTAATATGTTTTTAAAGATGAAAAGATAGGTGCCCCTCATTATTTATTATTCATTATGAAGTTGATATTTATTTTTTGCATTATTAATGCTATTATCTAAACAAAGTTTTAAGTTGATAAAGAGGTATGATGGCTATTTTACCATATCCATTAAGGATCAATTCAAAGAAGGGATGCTTGTGTCAACATTTTCAAATCTCATAGGAGGTTATTTTGCAAGACGTAGTGACAACGACTAATTTTTTTTCAAAACACAAGGGTATAAGCTGAATTTATCGTTATTTCCCCTTTATTTTTGTTGTCTTAACCACATGATGATAACCTACATTTGCTCATTGTAGTCTAAGGTGTTTTGCGCATCTATGATAGTTTAGATATGGAGAAAAGATGTTTCAAGTGTTATGGTGCTAGTGTTACGTGTGCTATATGATTGGAAACATACAATCTAGTGAGCCAATATATGCGAAGCATGTGTACCCCATGTGAGGTGAATACGGACATTTTATTATGTGCAAAGCATGTGTACCCAATGAACTCACTCATCAACAATCGTTACTCTGCTAAAGGCTTCAAAGTTTTGATATAGTTATTATTAGGGTCAATCGACGAATAATCCCTCGAACATTTTTTGATAAACGTTTAGTTCAAGCCTTTTATTTGTTCCAAAAAGTCCCTCACCACATAAAAACACTTAAAACAAGGACACACACAAACCCATTTACCCCACCCACCCTCCCACCCATCCCCACCACCCACCCATCCCCACCCCAACCTTGCCCTCGTCGGAGCTCTGACGGCCCTCGCCGGTGCTTCGGCGAGGCTTTCAGAGTTCTGGTGTATGTCGTCGGAGCTCCGGTGAGGGCAGGGGTGGATGCCGCTGGCTCAGTTCTTTAAAAATAAGAGAGTATTGGGTAAATGGGTGTTTGAGGGACTAAATGAGTTAAACTAAAAATAAGCGTCTTTTTTACAAAATATGTATTTATGTTGTGGACTACATTAATTGACCCTTATTATTAATGTATACAATTTTACCATTCAACAACTTGATGAGACAAAGGATGGGTGTAATAATATTTTGGACAATAGAAATAAGGAAATATTTTAAATGCATAAATGTGAAACGAAAGTAGTACGTTTGAAGGATATGGTAATATTTTTACCAAGTTAGGGATAAAGGATGGTAAAAAAGTATATATACAAACTTCACGACCCAAGGGGATGGAAAAGTAAATATTTCAATCTCGTATTAAAAGTTGTGAATTAAGAGTTCGGGTAAAAGATTGGGTGGAGAACTAGGATGCACGGACTTGACACGTAATACGAGATATGACTCGATTCGGGATACGGGATAAGTAGCTTTTCCAAATTGTAGGATACGGATACGCTAGGATACGTTAAATATTTATTATTTTATTTTATATATATTAATGATACAGTTGAATAAAATGAAAGTAGATAACATTAAAGCATAAAACACCATTATATTAAAGGGGTCAAGAAAAAAAATTGTAGGTTTTGTAAAGAAAATTGTAGGTTTTGTAAAAAATTATAGGTCAATACTCCAAACAAAAGATTCATATAGTTTTGCAAAGAAAAAAAAAGATTCAGAAAGTTTTGTTAGACAGTTTTATTGACTGTAAAATTGTAGGTTAATTACTCAACATTGAAGCAGAACTCTAAAGAAAAAAAAAACAGAAATGAGGAGCATAACTTCGGTTCAAAATTATCTCATATTGAAATACGAAAAGAAAGCCCAACTTTAAATCTAAAGAAAAAAAAATCAGAATGAAAAGAAAACATAAAAACGCTAGTCCCAACGTATCCTAGCGTATCCCAACATATCTGGACAAATCCCAATGTATCCAGTCTATTTAAAAATAAAAAAAATTAGGATAGTCTCAGAATTGCGTATCCCAGTGTATCTCGTATCCCATACGTGTCCAAAACAAATGTGTGACATCCCGAGAGTATTTGTGCTTCATAGGTGGAGAGATGGAAAAGATATTTAGAGAATTCGTTAGATGAAAATTACATTGGAAGTTTAGCCATCGAAGGATGTGAGAGCCTTAGGGAGAGGAGAGAAAACAAGCCATTATATTGAACAAAGGTATTAAAGATGAAGAATTTATTTAATATGATAAAAGATGAAAAGTCATTAGGATCCGATAACATTTCTATTATAGTTTAAAAGTGTTTAAGGGATGCACAAGTGTTTTGATTGGCAAAACTCTTTAATAACATTATAATTACCAATAAAATTCGGATGACAATGGCGAAGCATTTAATACTGTTTTAAAGGAGGTGTTTGGAGTTATATAAATTATTGTGGTAAATTAACGAGTCATACAGTGACAGATTAATAGAAACTATAGAGGGGAATAAACATCGTCACATAATTTTATAAAATTTGGCGAAGCCATGTGTTGTGTCCATTGAGATGTATTGTGCTGGATGTTAAAGAAGAATTTGGTTACTAGTAGATATAAGAACAAGGATAAATTATAGTAGAGTTCTGACTACAGTAAAATCAAGTGTTGAGTCTTTTTTAATCACTTTAAGCATGCATGGAGGATCAACCTCAAGCCATCAACTTTTTGATTTTAATTATGATTGAATTGACTAGACGTGTACAAGGTGGGGCGCCATGATATATGCTATTTGTTGACGATATTGTTTTATATGATAATCTTAGAAAAATCTTAATTCAAAAGACTGGAGAGAAGTTCTCGATTCAAGATGATTCAAAATAAGTTGGCTCAATTATGAATTTACGGAATGAAACTTTTGTAAGAGTATGAAGACAAATAAAGAGAGAATCTCAAGGTTAGGAAATACCATTGTGTAAATTGGACTTATTTAGTCCAGAATCCTAATGTCCACAGGAGGGGAAGGGAGAGATTAGAAATGATCATGTGGAGAGCTTAAAAACAACATAATGCCAATGGAACATAATGTTGGACAACTAAAAACATGTTCATAAAGTAAGTGGTCAGCATCAATGAAAATTGATCTTAGTGCGATTTGGGACCCGATTTTGGAGAGGATGTGAAGAAGACTTGCAGGGTGGAAGAATAACTTTCTTTCGAAAGGGGGGAGGTTGACGCTGATAAAGAGTTCTTTGTCTAGCCTGTCAGTCTATTTCATGTCTATCTTGCCATTACCAGGCAGCGGTTTGTAAAAAAATGGAGAAGCTCATGAGAGACTTTCTGTGCCTTTGCATAGAGGATAGTTTTTAGTATTACTTAGTAGGATGGGAGGAGGTTTTCAAGCCCATCAGGGGGCGAGAGTGAGAAATTTGGACCTGTTCAACAGAGTTCTGTTAGGGAAGTGGTTGTGGAGATTCTCGCGCGAGGAAAACAGGTTATGGAGAAGAGTTGTAGGAGCGAGGGGGGATGTGCGAAACTGGGCTGTGACCCGTTAGTGGGGAGTTTTGCTCATGTAGTGGAATTGTAGAAGCATATTGCGAAGGGCTGGGTGGATTTTTCTAGCCACACAAAATTTATTTTAAGGAGAGGCGATAGGATAAGATTACTGAAAGATAGATGGGGTGGGAATGGATCTATTCAGGAGCTATTTCTAGGGATCTTCAACATAGGGGGGAACCAAGATGGTCTGGTGGCTGACCATGTGACTGTTAGTGGGGGTGGGGTGATTTGGAACCTGCAGTTCAGAAGAAGGCTCTGGGATTGGGGAACTGCAGGAGGCTGATATGTTCTTTGAATGGTTGGATTTGGCGCCTCGGCCAACGGTAGGGGAGGACTCTATGAGATGGAAGAGGGGGGGAGGGGGGGGGGGGGGGGGGGGAGGAGGGCAAGGAGTTTCCAAGGTCAAAGGCTACTATTTTATTCAGAGCGGTAGTGGGAACCAAAGAGCTTGTTTCCCTTGGAAGAAAATTTGGAAGGCAAAGGTGCTGTCTAAGGCTAGTTTCTTTGTGTGGATAGCGGCAAGGCAGACCATTTTGATGATAGAAGGCCTGCAGAAGAGAAGATGTTTTATGGCTAGTTGTTGTTGGCTATACAAGGGTGTGGGATGTGTTCTTGGTTCTCACTCAGACTGCATGGGTTATGCCTGAGTATGTGAGGTTGCTTTTAGAGGTGTGGAGTGCTCCATGGGGGTGGTTGGGTGACAGTAAAGTGTGGCAAATAGTTCCTCGTTACATTTTTGGACGATTTGGAAGGAGAGGAATGTGAGATGTTTTGAAGGTATTGCGACTGCGCCTTTGAGACTTCGTTTCTATTTTTGAGCACCCTTCTTAGCCGGTATAAGGAGAGGCTTGCCATGACTACTCAGGATTTTCTAGAGTTTGTTGAGGACCTCTACATTGCATTGTAGTTATGGTTTTCGCCGGATTGCGGTGTTTGTATGTTTGATTGTTTTTAGGAGGTTGTCTGCCTTGTATACTCCCTGTGTACGGGTTCACTCCCTTAGCAGTTGGTTTCCAATACATATATTTATCAAAAAAAAGAAAAAAAATTAAGAAGGCATACATTTGCGATACGTAAAAAGTAGTTTTAAAATGAGACTACATGATACATAACACTCATAAAGCAGTAATGTAGTAGATATGTGTCCTTATCTATTTGGTGACCTTTCTCATGCGCCTAGACTGCACACGGAGCCATAGGTCCATAGTCCATACATATAAATAGGCCCTTTAATCACTGCAGTAACATTCTCTAGAGTGTCTAGACATTTTCTCTCTCCAAATTACCTCCTCCAGTTCTTTTGGCGTAACGTGTATGAGCTCGTAGAGAGAGAGAGAGAGAGGGCGAGGCTTTCAAGCGGTGTAACACAGTGGCATACTAACGCATTGTAAAGCCTTTCAACAAATTGGCACAGTCTCCCAACTTCCAGTTAAATAAAAAGAAACCGATCAACTATTGTAGGCAGCTGGATCAAATAATCAGACAAACGAAAAATAAAGAGAAAAAAAATAAGGCAACATATCTGGGCCCGCCTCACGTATTCCATAAAAGCAAAAGAATAGCCAAATAGTTCACAAAGAGTACTTTCACTGAGACTCATTTACAATTGTCCACTGAGACTCATTTAAAGTAGTACACCAATTATCATTTACATTCAACTGAGAATTACACCCAAAAAATATCCGACTTTGAACTCCTTCTTTGCCATGCATCCAACTAACAGATTAAAACTAACCAGAGATTCCTGCAATCATAAATAAAATATTATTATGATTCAAATAAAAACATCAAATTGATTTTTTTTATAAATTACCTGTTGATGAATAACTGTAATCATATGAATTCGAACTCGGAGTTTCATCTTCATTGTGTGTGGAAGATCCATATAAAAAATATGTTATTTAAGTAATTTGCAAGTAAAAAAATACGGCAATAATAAGTAATTTTTTTTACCTATTTTTAAGCATTGGACATTTTCTTTTGTTTTTTGATTGTCCAATTTTACCACATATATTGCAACGTCGAGCTTTATACTTTTTTGCCCCTAAAGCCTTCTCTTGCCCTTCTTTAAGCCGCTTGCCACACCCTTTTGCCCTCAGTTATCTTGATTCATTATAACCATTATCATTGTCACAACTCAATTTCCCGGACACTTGATTATCTTCTCTTGCATGAACTCCCACATTTGTACCACTACCAACTATTTGATTGATTTTGTTAAGTGCACCATCCAAAGCATCGATATAAACATTACTGTCTTCTTCACGAGGGCTTTATCAATCACATCCAAAGAATATTGAATTAACCAACTTCACTTGAAGAGATACGACTTGTCATCGTTTATCTTTGTGCCTCTCTCATCAATGGCTACCTTTGATTTTGCCGTTTTAGTCCATCTCTTCAAAATGTATTGACTTTGTAATTTTTCAAAATCATGCATTTTCTGTAAGCAGGCTAGCACATGTCAACATGGGATTCCCGAACTCTCAAACTTTTTGCAAGTACATGATGCTAAATTCAAGTCTTTGTCATAAAGAATTTCTCGTATTATACACTTCTCGACATTTTTTCGTTGAATTTCATACACGGTGTTTTTCATCCTCCCCAGTTACATGAAATTTGTAATTCAAGCTCTCGCACAACTCATCTTGAAATTTGTAAAACACCTCGCGTGTGTAAATATTGGCCATTTGCAACAAAATATCGTTAAACATTTTAACTTTAGGCTTGTCGGTCAAGTCCTTGTGATCAGTTATTAATTCTTCATGACGTTGACGCACTAGTCCTATACCAAATTGAATCATAAAATTCACCAAAGAGTTTCTCTTGGAAACATATCTCTTAAAAATGAATGACCGATTTTTGCTCGTTGGCTACTTGACATGTCTGCCCAGAAAACATAATTCACATATGTAGGCACCCATCTTCCATGAATTTCATACATTGGTTGTAGCCACTTGTTGTCATTTAACCCACTATTGTCAACAATATCCATCCATTTGATATGAAACTCTTCTCTACTCTCCGAATTCCAAATGCAATCGAAAAACGACCTACAACAAGCACTAAACTTGACTGAATCTATTTTTTCCGAGAACTTCATCAAAATATGCCATCTGCAATGCCTATGAAAAGTATTAGGAAGACTTTGGGAAATTGCATTTGCCATCGGCGGATCCTGGTCGATAATAATCATTTTAGGGGCATCACATGGCATAGCTTCTAAGAATTGTTTGAATAACCAAACAAGTGATTCGATAGTCTCATCGCTTACGAAGGCACAACCTAAAATAATTGTCTGACCATGATTATTCACCCCCATTAATACTGCAAATATCAACTCGTAGCGATTGGTATTGTATGTAGTATCAAAGATTACTACATCACCATAAAACTTATAAGATCGTCGTGATGTTGCATCGGCCCCAAAACAATGAGTCATTCGCTTTTCATCGTCTACTTCAATTTGGAACGTGAATGCGAAATTCTTACCTTGTTCCAATTTTAAATACTCATGCAACATTTCTCCATCAAGACCCGTCATTTCATTACGCCTATCCTTTTCGTGGTTATACAAGTCTTTTCGAGTACAAATAATATTTTCGTACCCTCCTGCTTGTACTTCAAGAAAATTGAATTGTTGATGTGGGGGTATATTAACAATCCCAAATTGTTGAGTTAATGACTTTAGAGCACTCGGAAATTTGCGACGAGATCTCAAAAGATGGGTCTTTCGGGGGTCGACAAAGGGTGTCTATGACCCTCAGCAAATTTAGTTACAATAAATGTGCCACAATCATCTATCTTCAAAACGACAATTTTGGTTTTACACTCCTCTTTTAACTATCCGCGACGCCTTTTTTGAGCGTCCGCTACGATTAAACTGATGTAAAACCAACAACAGACACAAATTAATTGCACCCACATGAACAAAACAATGAAATAACAAATCTCCATTAATTCTCTTTCTAAACTCTCTCTAGAAGATAATGATAATAATGAGAACTAAACAACTAGGATCTTTTTATAAGTACAATGATCAAAAAGACTAAAATAACCCTAAACAAAATAAATGAAATAAACAAATGAATAACTCATGAAAACCAGCCCCACTCAGGGCGTATAAGCTCCTGCGTCACTCCCCCCTTACGAAGCATAGCCATATCCTCCTGGAAATGGTCATAGAAGTCACGGTTAACATGCTACAACGTAGCCTCAGTAATTCAAAGTCATCACTCGCAGGGCATCCCAACCAACGATTCAGGTAACGCACAAGGGGGCTCGTAGGTGTCGTTGTCATCTCCGAGTCCAAAATACCCTGAACACGGTCAACATGTGAAGGAACTGGCTGTGTTGGATCCACAGGGAGGGGAATCAGGGGAACATGTGTACCCCGAAACAGAGTCAAATCCGCCACATTAAATGTAAGATGTGTCGTGAAACCCTCGGGCGGGGCTAACTCACATGCATTATCGCCACAACGACGAAGAACAAAGAAAGGACCAAATTGACGCATTTAACTTAGTGGCCTTGTCCACCCGGCGCTCGCGCCGAAGATTCACCATAAAAAGACCCCGAGGCTGAAAAACAAGGGACCGACGATGAGAATCCGCCTGCTCCTTGTAGGAAGCATACATAAGCTGTAAACGTGTTCGCACGTCGTCAAGAATGGATATCATCTTGGCAGCTGTCGGGCTCACTGTCATAGCAGGGAGAGTCTCACCAAGGTCTATGGGCAGTAAAGGAAAAGACCCAAGTACAATCTGAAAAGGGAAAAAACCGGTAGAGTGATTGAAGAAATTGTTGAAAGAAAATTTCGCATGAGAAAGAACCACCTCTCAAGTCTTAGGTGACTCACCAGTTAAGCACCGTAAAAGATCATCCAAACTCCAATTGACCACCTTGGTCTGACCATCTGTTAGAGGGTGAAAGGATGTGGAAAATTGAAGCGTGTATCGCAATAATTTTCAAAGAGTCCGTTAAAAGTGCCCCGTAAAACGAACATCCCTATCCGACATAATACTCCTCGGTACCCCGTGTAAACGGACAATCTCGCGGAAGTAGAGTGTGGCAACATGTGAAGCATCTGAAGCCCGCGAGCACGGAATAAAATGGTCCATCTTAGAAAATGTGTCAATTACCACAAACACAGAATCATGCCCCTTAACCATCTTGGGTAACCCAACAACATAGTCCATATAAACATCTAGCCAAGGTCAATCAGGAATGGGTAGGGGCGTATACAAACCAGCATTTGTATGTTGACCCTTTGTTGTCTAACAAGTATAACAATGCTGAACATGAATGTTAACTTCCCGCCTCATGGTAGGCCAATAAAAACACTCACGCAGAAGAATAGCTAAGGTACGAGCAAAACCTGAGTGGCTAGCTAAGCCCCCACCATAGAGCTCAGTGACGATATTCTCCCTCAGGGAAGGGAGGAAGTAAGAATGCACAACTCGGTGCCACGATACAAATACCCATCCTGAAGCAAGTAATCACCCTGAACGCCATGCTGACGTGTACATGCTTCTAAAATAGCAGAATAGGCCCCAAAACAGTGCCTGTCACATACAAATCACGAATCTCAGAAAAACTAAAGACCGACTCCTGAATAGTGACTAGAGTATGTGATTTATGACTTAAGGCATCTGCAACCAGGTTTTCCCTTCTTGGTTTGTACTGTAAGTGGAAGGTATAAACTGCTGCAAGAAACTAGTACACTTGGCGTGTCGATCGTTGATCTTCTTCTGTGAGTTAAAAAAACGGAGGGCCTCGTGATCCGATTTAACGACAAACTCCCGATGAATCAAATAGGGCTGCCAATGTAACAGATTGCACCATTGCACAAAACGGGTAACTTTCTGAATAAAGTAAGAAACGGGCAGACAAGTCTGACTGAGGACTGCACCAATCTCGGACTTGCTGCATCTCAAGTCAACTCAAATAGCTGGGTAAAATCTGACAGGGCTAGAATGGGAGCCGACGTCGTCTTGGACTTGATGAGTTGGAATGCCATCTCAGCCTCACCAGTCTACGTAAATCGCAGTAATAGGAGCCATCAAAGAGCTGAACCCCTCAATGAAGAGTCGATAAAAATTGGCCAACTCGTGAAAACTGCGGACTTGGGTGCCGTGGTCGGCCTAGGCCATTCCCGGATAACCTGAATCTTTTCGCTGTCAGTACGCTCCTACTCCCGAGACTATATAACCTAAGAAGGAAACCTCGAGCACCATAAATGAACACCTTTTCAGTTGGAGATAACAACTCTCACATCGAAAAACCTCCAAGACCTGCCTGACATGGTCAATATGCTCCTTTGTGGACCGGTTGTATATTAGAATATCATTCGAAATACACTACAATAAACTTACCCAAAAAGGAACGGAGGACCTGTATCATCACATGCATTAATGTGGACGGTTTCATTGGACCACCTGAAGGGCATGACAATCCACTCATAAAATCCGTCCTTCGTCTTGAAGGCGGTCTTCCACTCACCAGGTCTCATGCGAATCTAATGGAACCCATTCTTCAAATCCAACTTGGAAAAGATTATGGCTCCGTGAAGATGATCAATCATATCCTCCAACCTCAAAATGGGGAAACGGTACTTGATTGTGATTTTATTTACAGCCCGACTGTATAAACACATCCATCAGTTACCATCCTTCTTCGACGTTAACAAGGCAGGCAACACAAGGGGACATACTCTCCCGAACGAGATCACGGCTGCGTACTTTGATACCTGTCGCTGTAACTCAGCATGCTTTGTAAGTGAAATCCTGTAATGGGCTCCTGGAACAAAATCAATCGCATCCTGTATGTCCCTCAATGGTGGAAGGAATCAGGTGGGGTTGTGTGGTTGCACTCCGTCACGCCGGATCTGCTCCGAAAAGGGTGGAAGGTTTTTTTTCGGATTCGTGGGGGAGGGGCAGTAAGGCTAGATAGGGTTTTCGGCGGTGGGAATCTGGGCGGGAAATCGGATGGGAATCTGGGCAGCTGCTAGCCCTGCACGGTTGGGCGCGGTGTCAGCCTTGCTTCCCTCCTCCATGCTTCTGCTAGCGGCGCCCACCGAGCTATGGTGGGGCTCTCTCCCTGTTTTGAAACCCTCCAAAGGCATGGCCCTCCAATCCGAGTCCTAATCATTAGCCATTAGTGTTCCAAGATCAACCTGGTTCAGATACCAATTTTGATGTAAATGCAGCAGAAGACACAAATTAATTACACACACACGAATAAAACAATGAAATAACAAATCTCTATTAGTTCTCTCTCTAAACTCTCTCTAAAACATAATAATAATAATGAGAACTAAAAGACTAAAAGAACGAGGACCCAGAAGACTAAACGAACCGTAAACAAAACAAATGAACTAAACAAATGAATAGCTCGTGAAAACCGTCCCCACTCGGGGCGCATACACTCCTGCGTCATAAACTTTTTTCTTGTTTAAAACAAACATACTCCTTTCTTACAATCTCACCATCTCCTTATTTTTTCGCGGACCAACTTCGAACACTAAATCCGGATTCTTTTGCACATGCATTGTAAAAGTTTCTAGCGTCATCTAATGTTTGAAACTCTTGACCTTCTTTAGGCCTGAGATCATCGGCTCCTTGAGTATTCTAAACATTCTTCTCACTCTCCCCTTCCAACTCAATATCATCCCTATCATCAACTTCCAAGTCAATATTTCAAAAAATCCCCCTACTTCATATTGTAAATTATCTCCTGTTTCAACTTCCAAACTGCCAATTTAAAAATCCGACACAATTAAAATTTTGAAATTATAATGGTATTGAGAGTATAAATCAATGGTGTTGAAAAGTATAAATAAATTAAAATATATGAAATTTATGTAATTTATAAAGTTTATGAAATTATAAAATTTATGGAATTATTGAAGTCAATTAAAAAAATAACAACATGAAAAACAAGAACTCAAGATTGAATTAAAAATCAATGGTGCTCAAAGTACAATTCGTTTAACATGATATTTTGCTGCCGTGTATTGTGGTCCTGCTTATGTTATGCTTTCAAGAGTATAAAAAATTAACTACAGCCAAAGCAAACGATTCATAAGGCCAAAGTCTAGAAAAGAACACTCACCTTATGGGCATGAAGAGAGAGATCCTTAAAGTGAGAAAGTGAAGATCTCTTAAGAATAAGAAAGAGAGAAATAGTGCTGTGAGTAATTGACCCAGCTGCCCACTTTGGAAGAATGAGAGAGAGAAGAAGTGAGAATAGAGCATGGGTAGGGTTTTACATTTTAACCCGATTTCACTATTTGTTCCAGCTACCCACATTAGTTGGCCGGGTTTCTTTTTATTTGACTGAAAGTTGGGAGAAAGTGTCAATTTGTTAAAAGGCTTTACCGTTCGTTAGTATTCCGCTGTGTTAGTCTGCTTGAGAGCCTTGCTCTCTCTCTCTCTCTCTCTCTCTCTCTCTATATATATATATATATATATATATATATATATATATATATATATATTCATAAGAAAAATAGAGATGTATGGAAAGCGCTCAGTAATGTTTTCTTATTCTTTTGAACACACATTCATTCTCAACAGGTAAACTCAATAAAATCTCTCTGTGATATTTTATTGAACATCATAATCTCTAGCATGTTTTTAACTTTTAATGGGTTAATGGTGAGAAAATGCGATGAAATTCTGAACTGAGGCCATAAACCATTGCTTTTTGCAGTTTACATATCATGTTTGGGACCAAAAAGCAGAGGGTAGTAGTAGTTTCACCTTCAGCTTCACAGTTCATGGGTCTCAACTTTCTCGTTGCAGTCTCTAAACATCTACACATAAGTTCAAAATTCTCATTTAAGTGAACTGCTTTTTATGTGCAGGTCTTTCCTTTGCTCATTGAAAAATTTTCATTTGAAGAGCAGGCTTCACTTGTGTGGCAGTTTTTATGCAGCATTCCTGTAAACATGATGGCAGAGTTCCTTCCATGGCTATCATCCTCTGTATCCTCTGATGAGCGTCAGGATATGCATAAATGCTTTTCCAGAGTGATCCCAGAAGAAAAGCTTCTTCAACAGGTGAGGGTGCATTGAATATGTACCATGTGCGAACAGCTATTATTAGATCATATTGTGGTTGACTTTAATTTCTTTATTATGAAGATCATATTCACCTGGATGGATGGAGTAAAGATTAAAAAGAAGCGTAAATGTTTTGGACACGATTCTAAGTATCAAAGTTCTGCAAATTCTGGGGCTTGCACCTCAACCAGTCCACCTGAAAAAGGATGCTGTGCTTGTGAATCTTCTAGGGCTGGGAAAAAAGATTATTTGGGTTCGATATGTGATCCTGCCGATTCCACTACGGATCGTCCAGTCGATGAAATATTACATTGGCATAAGGCTATAAAAAAGGAATTGAGTGATATAGCTGAAACAGCCAGAAAGATAGAGAAATCTGGAGATTTTTCTGATTTATCTGCGTTCAATAAGAGGTTGCAATTTATCGCAGAAGTTTGCATCTTTCACAGGCATGGCTACTATTATTATTATCTTCTCATTCGTTTTTTCTTTTTAGGACTTAATTTCCATGTAATGCAATAATTACTATGCTTGAATGGTGGATTGATTATTGTATGTGGGGCCTTGTGGAAGGGCAATCTAGTAATCCTATTGAATTGCATTGCCCCTTACACGGGGAAATATTTACCCGTTTGAGGATCAAAATCTTTATACAGGATACATTCTAATATCTGATTGTTGTGTAACTTCAGTAAAGTCAATGTTTGAAAAAAACTAAAAAGGAGCCTCGAGGCGTCCTTCTAGGATTAGGCGAGGTTATGGCCTCGGTTTGAAAAATATAAAATCCAAAATAAAATAAAAAATCGTAATAACACCATAAAAATAATCTATCATCACAACCATCATCAAAAAGATACACAATCAAAGTCAATAGGATATAAATAGTTTATCTTCATCTCAAATCATAGTAAAACTAACAAAGTACCATCATAAGTCATAGAAAGGAAATTGTTATCATAAACTTCTTTATTGGTTTATATATACACATTACATTACTTAACTATACATATATATAAATTGTACGCAATTCACATATTACATGAAAGATCAGTATGTAAATAAAATGAAAGCTTGTTCAGTGAACAAATCAGAGGGTTCACTCACAAATTGAAGGAATTACAGTGATACTCAGTAAAATTGAAGGACAGATGTTCCACAGTTGGCATGAGAGCGTTTTAAAAAATGAGGTAAGTGGGTTATTTAAACGCTAAACAAATTTGGGTTGCGACAAATATCTGAGGCTAATGGCTCGAATGGCCTCAAGGCTCTTTGCCAGGCTACCGCCATGTCAATTTGTGGCTATGGTTTTAAAAATACTATTCAAGGCTATAGCCTCACCTTGGCAATGAGTAGCCTCAAATACAATTTCGAACATAGAGTAAATCTGATGAGTGCAAACTTATTCCTTTACCGTCAGACCTTGAGTTTCTAGGTTAAAATAGCATCCTTGTCTTATCTCAATCCCTGCTCCCTCCTTTCAGAAACTGACGGATTTTTCTTGGAATAGTTTGCATATAAATAGTAGAGTAAAAAATCCTAGGCAAGTTTTTATGGATTGCAATTTCAGCTTTTGCAGTTCTACTGGCTTTCTTATGATGCCTATCGTATTGAAAGTGAGTTTTTTTGTCTCTTTGGGTGCAGCATTGCTGAGGACAAAGTTATATTCCCTGCTGTAGATGCAGAACTCTCTTTTGCCCAGGAGCACGCAGAAGAAGAGAGTGAATTTGACAAGTTTAGGTGCTTGATTGAAAGTATTGAAAATGCTGGAGCAAACTCATCAGCTGAATTTTATTCAAAGTTGTGCTCACATGCCGATCATATAATGGGAACCATTGGGAAGCACTTCCACAACGAGGAACTTCAGGTGAGAGCTGTGTTATTGCATTATCTTTTGGGTCTTTCACATTAGTACTTTCTCGCTATTCCCCAAAATCTGCTTCCCTAATTATTTAAGAGTAAATCGGCATTGGAAAGAACATAAAAAACAAGCTCACTTGAATAGAGGAGGCAGATGTGGTCATCAAATTTTTACACTCTTTAACAGCCACATCTTGTGAATGCTTCTTCAATAATTTCTGCTGATTAATTTCATTTTTAGGTTCTTCCACTCGCACGGAAGCATTTTAGTCCCAGAAAACAGCGAGAACTGTTGTACCAGAGCTTATGTGTGATGCCCTTGAGACTGATTGAGTGTGTCTTACCATGGTTGGTAGGATCACTTAGTGAAGAGGAAGCAAAGTCTTTCCTTCAGAATATGCATATGGCAGGTTCAATAACAATTCCCTATGTTTGCTCTTTTTAAATGCTATAACCACCTTGGGATAGGTATGCCTAAGGGGGTTGTGCCTGTTGATTGTTCTGACTAATGCATGCTAATTTGATGCAGCTCCAGAATCGGACACTGCTCTGGTTACTCTTTTTTCTGGTTGGGCATGCAAAGGTCGTCCAAGGGATGTCTGTTTATCCTCAAGGGCGATTGGTTGTTGTTCTGCAAAAAGGCTAATGGAAGCCAAAGAAGGTTCTGATTCACCTTGTTGCGCTTGCACCTCATTTACCGGTGTGCAAAATATTCCCTTTGACCAGGCAGATGACGGTGAAAGGCCAGTTAAGCGTGGAAACTCAATGTCACGGGAAGAAAGCAATGCTTGTGATTCTTCAGGAACAGTAAAGATCAGGAAAGTGTCTTTCAGTAAACAATCCTGTTGTGTTCCTGGATTAGGAGTGAATAGCAATAATCTGGGAACGAGTTCTCTCGTTGCAGCGAAATCGTTGCGCTCATTATCTTTTGGTCCTTACGCCCCTTCCCTCAACTCCAGTCTTTTCAACTGGGAAACAGAAATAAGCTCAACTAACAGTGGATGTGCAACAAGACCCATTGATAACATATTTAAATTTCACAAAGCCATCCGCAAAGACTTGGAGTATTTGGATGTTGAATCTGGAAAACTAAACAACTGTAGTGAGACTTTCCTTAGGCAGTTTAGTGGTAGATTTCGTTTGTTATGGGGTTTATATAGAGCTCATAGTAACGCCGAGGATGATATAGTGTTCCCTGCACTGGAATCAAGAGAAACTCTTCATAATGTTAGTCACTCGTACACCTTGGACCACAAGCAGGAAGAAAAACTATTTGAGGATATTTCATCAACACTTGCAGAGCTTTCAGAACTTCATGAAAAATTGAACAACTCTAATCTGATTGCATACCCGACTATACGCAACTTTGATTCTTCTGATTGTAATGATATGAGAAAATACAATGAGCTGATAACGAAGGTTCAGGGTATGTGCAAATCTGTAAAAGTAACGCTAGATCAGCATATTTTGCGTGAAGAACTTGAGCTCTGGCCATTGTTCGATATACATTTTTCGTTGGAGGAGCAGGACAAACTTGTTGGACGTATAATTGGTACCACAGGTGCAGAGGTGCTCCAATCGATGTTGCCATGGGTAACGTCTGCTCTTACTCAGGAAGAGCAAAACAAAATGATGGACACATGGAAGCAAGCAACCAAAAACACTATGTTCAGTGAATGGCTTGATGAATGGTGGGAAGGAACTACTGCAACTGCGTCCTCACAGACATCAAAATCAGAGAGTAGCGTTTCAGAAGGTGTTTTTTGCGATGCTTATTTTGGCGTGGTCCATGTTTATCTTTGTCATTGCTTAATTTTATGTTTCTATTCTTTAACTCAGGTTCATATTATGGACAAATTTATAGTGTTGCTTCTTGCTTCCTATGTTTCTGAAGGTTTTAGGTATAAACATTATAAGGAGCTCTTTATTATTTTTATACTTTTTAGGAACCGATGTCCATGATGGCCTGGACCAAAATGATTGTACCTTCAAACCTGGCTGGAAAGATATTTTTCGAATGAATCAAAATGAGCTTGAGTCTGAAATAAGAAAGGTGTCTCGGGATCAAACCCTTGATCCAAGAAGAAAAGACTATCTCATTCAGAATCTTATGACCAGGTTTGTGCTTCTTGTAAATTTAATATTATATTTTGCGTATCTGCAATGTTATGCATTCTACTTATCCCGGTCAATTTACTCGTCATGGCAGTCGTTGGATAGCTGCTCAGCAGAAGTTGCCTCAAGCAAGAACTGGTGAAACTTCAGAGGGTGAAGATCTACTTGGACGCACTCCATCATTTCGTGATTCAGAGAAGCTGGTGTTTGGGTGTGAACATTATAAACGGAACTGCAAACTCCGTGCTGCTTGTTGTGGAAAGTTATTCGCGTGCAGGTTCTGCCATGACAAAGTCAGCAACCATTCTATGGATAGGTAACGTTGTGCCATTGGTTGTGTTGTATTCCTGTTGTATTTTATAATATTTGACGTTTTCTTAATTTGTTTACAGGAAGGCTACATCTGAAATGATGTGTATGAACTGCCTTGAAATTCAGCCCGTTGGACCAATTTGTACAACACCATCTTGCAATGGACTCTTGATGGCAAAATACTACTGCAGCTACTGCAAGTTTTTTGATGATGAAAGGTGATAGAGATATTCTTGTATCCTTCTTCTATCCTCTTCTCGCTTATTGTGTTCTAAAAATGTTTACCACCCTAAACTTTTGTTACAATACTAGAATTTGTTACTCAAAATTGAATAGAGGATATTCACAAGAGCCTTGTTTGGGCATATTTACAATGTAACTCTGTATGGAATTGGTTCTGGGTATTTTCCTTTAACGTAGATGTAGGATGTCCAACATGGCTGCACCCCAGTATCCATTCTTTTTGGAAGAACTGTGTATGTTGGTGATTGTATACGTGTGCACTTACCTTGCATGGAAATTGATGACAATATACATATATCATATATGATTCCTACAGGGACAGTAGGTGTTAGAACTCACCAGCAACAATGTAGAAATTGTGACATCAATTTAAGTAAAGAAACAAGGTTATGAAAATTCATAATACATTAAGGGGGGGTTAAGGAGGGAAACTTTATCAGCCCTTGACAAGTTTTGAGGCTATTTGAGAATAGTCTCCATGTTGATATTCGGGTGGACTTGCCTACCTTTGATAGGAACATGGATGCAGATATTTATAAATTTTCTTGACACCTTTGAAAAGGTGTTTTGAGTATAAAAGTATTTCTGGGAACTGTATGAGTTTGGTAGCCATGCAGTTGCAAATTGAATGAGTTCATCGGGGACCGAGCAAAGAAGGGAAACAAGTCTATTTAGTCTTGGCTAAAGATGATGAAGCACATGAATGGTGATTTCTTGCCGCTGACAGATGAGAAAAAACTCTCTGCTAAAGTATAGGGTCGTTATTATTATGAAGGACTATTCAGAGTAGTGTAATCGGGTTGGGTTGCGTGAGAGTGAGGTGCAGCTTAATGGGAGATACATCCATGGTCTCCAGCCCTGTATATGCTATGAGTTAGGCCTGAGGGATGTCCCCATTTTGGGGAAAGGCAGTCCTTAGGGTCGAGGAGTATTTCCGTCTAGGAGAGCATTGGACAAGAAACTCCAGACACCACCACCGGCCCAACTATGACCGTCGAAAGTACCCCTTGCTGCATTCACGTGCTTTAGCTTAAGAGGCACTAGGGCGGAATGCGGGTGCAATACGATGCGGGTGAGGCGATTCGAAAATTCTCAATAAAATAAAAAGGATCTGTGTGCGTCAAGTAAAGAATAATAATATATAATATAATATCTTTTCCCTTACTTAATATTGGAAAATATACATCATTATAAGTTCAACAACTACATAAAAAATTTAGGATATATCAACATCTTCTTATATCATTGTCGTCAACTCCAAGACAATTTCAACATTGATTTTAGGGCAGTTTTTAATCCCAACACCACACTTTTTTAACAAGCCTGCTTTCACCCTACAATATGACCCAACAAATTCTATATTACAGTAATGACATCAGAATTGCTAATTGCCTCCACCTTTTTCCTTCTTCTCCTGCTTTGTAATATGATTCCAAAGAGGATATTCATCATCTTTAACATTAATTTTAGGACAGTTTTTAATCTCAAAACCACAGTTTTTTAACAAACGTGCTTTCACCCTACAATATGACCCAACAAATTCTATATTAGAGTAATGACATCAGAATTGCCAATTGCCTCCACCTTCTCCTTCTTCTCCTGCTTTGCAACATGATTCCAAAGAGGATATTTATCATCTTTCTCACTTATTTTCATTGAAAAAATGAGTTCAACTCACAAGTTCACAAGAATTAAACTATAAAGATACAAGAGAAAGTGCGAAAAAAAGAGAAATTTATGAAGATATATTTGAAGTACTGGACTCTTTTATCGAAGGTATATATATTTTTTTTATAAAGTATTGAATCATTTTAGAAAATGTAATAAGACAGGAGCAAATTAGGGGAGAGAGATAGAAAGATAGTGATATATAGATAATAGAGGTGCATTTTTGACGTAACACGACAATTGACACATATAGATAGTGATATATGTATATATTTAGTACCCGTGCGTAGCACGGGCATGAGTTCTAGTATCTACCCATATATATATAGTAAACATATATAGATAGTGATATATGGAGCTATGTCAGCCTGGAGACGGCTAGAGGGTCTTCATTTCCTTGTTGCGTTAGTGTGAATTACACGATTAGAGGCGTGTTGTCAGATCTCGCCCGACGTCGATGGGAGTCGCCTGACGCGAACGAAGGTGGAGGCACACGAATCTAGGTTTTGCGACAATGTAGAGTTGTTTGAACAAAGGTTTTTGGGTGGGTTAATTGGCAGTGTATGTCGATGGCTTTATGCATTTTTAGGGTTTAAGAGGCAATGGACGACAAGATTCACATGCGTTGGCTGACGTCGACAAGTGGTACGACGAAGGAAATCAAGGGGTTGGGAGATCCTTTGACGATGGTGTGTAGCACAACACAATCCGTGATGGATTGTCGAGGTTCACCGGAGTTTGCCAACGCCAAAAAATGTCTGACGAAGGAAATCGGTGTGTGGCTGGGAGATCCTTCGACGATTGTGGGAGCATAACACAATCCTACTACTCCAACCATCGTCCCAATCATCATCCACCATGATACTACTCAAACCAATTACATAACAACAAATACTACCACAACCAATAGTGAGCTCCGCCTTGATACCAATTTGACGTGAACTCTTCGGAAATGTACACAAACACAATTACACTTGCATGACAATCATATAAAAATACTCCCCAATCTCAATTTTCTCTTTTTTTTTTATTCATGATCAATATTCCAAGTAAAGAGTGATTCCAAGAGGCCAGTGACTTTATTTATAAGCCAACCAATTAGAGCTTTGAATCTACCAATATGTTTGATAGCTTTATTTCCCAGCTTTTGGATGTGTTTGATAACATTTATTTGTCATGGAAGTTTTTTCAAACTTTACACTATGGTACAAGTTGGTGAAGCACATTTTGGGCATTTGCCTTGAATTTTTTTTCTTTGGGGGCGGGGGCGGGGGCGGGGTGGGGGTGGGGCAAGACTCATGCCCTCAAATACACCCTAAGAGATAATCCTAGATGAACTAAAATAAATAAAAGATAAATCCTAAACTAAATCTGATTACTAATAATAATCATCCCAAATAACTTTTAAAAAAAATCTTTTATTTTTCTTTCTCATCGAGGTCTCCCATCCCATTACCCTTGATTGACATCACAAACATTTTAAGAAAAGAAATTAGTTTCCAAATTATCCTCTGAAAAACGATGAATACCTTTGAATATAAGACATGCACTTGGATCATTGTTTTTTCTTGGGTATTGTGCGGATGGGCAACTTCGTAATCTCCCTTAGTTCTATATTCTATTTTTAGAGACTGGAACATTAATTTGGGACGGATTAAAAAGGAAACTATTAATTTTGGAGGGACTATGTAATTGCTTATTATTAATTATCTCATCTGCTTTTCCCTTTTTTCCTCCACATTAAAGAGGTACCAATGCATCCTTAGAATTAATATCAGCTCACGGTGCCTGCGATGTTTAAAAAGGGGTGAGGCATAAGCCTCAACTAAAAAAAAAATCAACAAATATTATTAAAAAACTGCAATAAAGCACAAAAATAAAACATGACAAACAATTATCACCAAAAAGATCCAAAATTAATATCACTAACACTAAAAAATATCTAAAATCAATTTTACCAACCGATAATGGTGTATCATCATCATGTAGTTGATTATTTAGTATCATAGTTGTCAAATCGCGAATCGTATAGTGAATCGTTTACCCCCCGAATCGCGAATCGTGAATCGAACCAGTCGAATCGGAATCAAATGATAAAAATGAAATAAAACATATGTAAATAGGATTTGACACTATAGAATAAATAATTAAGCATAATATGACAAAAAACTAATCGTAGCACATGATAATATACCAAAATATAGCACACAAATTAACCTTAGCACATGTTCACATTCGTTTTAAGCTTAATAAACAACTCAAACAATAAGATTAATTTAAAACAGCAAAAACTTCAAAAAAAATTACACTACTTCAAAAGAATTTAAGCAAATAAGCAAAAAAAAAAAAAAAACAGCAAAAGAACTTCAACAAAACATTAAGAGACCTTCCAAAAAAAAACAACAGCAAATGAACTTTAAAAAAACATCCCTAAGAATACGTATGTTAAATGAAAAACAGCAAAATAAATTAAAAAAAAAGCAAAATAACTAAAAAAAACAGTAAAATAACTATAAAAAAAACGTATGAGAAATGAAAGAAGCAGCAACGAAACGTATGAGAATACTTACCTTTGAACTTGATTCAACTAATTTTCGTATTTGTTCATTGGGGTCTGTTTTGTTCAAAACGGACGGAATCAGTTGTAACTTATCAAATGTCCAAATTGCCCTCTTTGTGAATTGTACAATGTCCAATTCACCATTTACTTTATTTACTTACTTAATGACACTTAAATAAAAAAAATAATTCAATTAAATAGGATTATACGTAACACTTCTTAGTGGTTTATCGCATATATTGAAAAAGTTGAAATGTGAAGTGTAGATTTCAACTATTGGTGTTTCAGTAGTTGTCCTTGGAATAGCAGAATGAGTCAAATATTTGGTAATCGAAAATGCGTTGGGCAGTAGACTAATATCAGAAACGTAACAAGAAAAGCAGATATAACTATTGTTTGTCCCCTTTATTTTATCCTAGAAACTTTTGCCTGATATTTACACTATCAAAGCAATACATTATCCAAACCTACTTGAATTTGATCAAGTGATGGGAAAATCTTGAAGCTCTAATAATTCAGTGTTTCTGCTCAGCTTCTTGTATGTTAGTGATATCACAAATTATGTGTATAAATGCTGTTGAAGTAGTTTTTTTGACATTTCTAATTTTTAATTTCAATTATTTTTATCACTTCAGAACAATTTATCATTGCCCCTTTTGCAATTTATGCCGGCTTGGGAAGGGACTTGGTGTTGACTTCTTTCATTGCATGACCTGCAATTATTGTCTGGGGATAAAATTGGTGGACCACAAGTGCAGGGAGAAAGGTCTGGAAACAGACTGCCCCATATGCTGTGATGATATGTTCACATCAAGTGCAACTGTCAGAGCTCTTCCTTGTGGCCATTTCATGCATTCAGCTTGCTTCCAGGTATGTTTTCTTTCCATCAAAAGCATGCTTGTACTTATACTTGTTGTCCATTGTGAAAGGATAAAAGTTATGTGCAATATTGACATTGGCCCTTGTCTCCTTTCTGTCAGGCGTATGCTTGCACTCACTACATCTGTCCAATTTGTAGCAAATCTATGGGAGATATGTCGGTATGGAGATGATTTTCCTCATTTGAGGTTTTGAACAAATTATAGAGTTAATTTATAATGTTCTCTCGTATGTCTTCGCTAATCTTCCATTTTGACGTAATTGAAGCTGACATCTGTTCTTCATTTGTTGCAAGATAGATCTGAATATATTATATGCATGAGTGTATAGCATTCAGCTGAGTTAAACTAATTCTACAACTGTGTGAACAAGCCCATATACTATTTTCTACCATTATACCGATTATTTTACTGATGACATCAGCTCTAGGTGCTGTCTGAATTTCATATCTTGAACCTCGTGATGTGACTGTCTTTCTGCGCTACATACTGGAAATTATCTGTTCTCCTTTAATTCGTTTTCATATCGTATTAGTAAGATCTGTTTTTCTTACTGATATTCAGGTGTATTTTGGCATGCTTGATGCTTTAATGGCTTCTGAGATGCTCCCAGAAGAGTACAGGAATCGCTGTCAGGTAAAGCATCCATTTTATGAAAAATGCTGTGTCACGAACGCAAATGCATATATATATATATATATATATATATATATATATATATATATATATATATATATATATATATCTGTGTGTGTGTGTGTTGTGTTTGTATATATATATGTGTGTGTGCAAATCTTAAGTAACAATACACATAACAAATAGAGGTCAAATGCCGAACACCTATATGTATGTGCAAACTTTTGCTCGCGTACGTGCACATACACGCATGCACCTTCACACATATATGTTCGAGTTTTCAATTTGAACTTATAAACTCATTTTTAATTATATATATGTATGTATGTATGTATTCTTATAGAAAATGAAAAGTAGGTATGAAGGTTAGAAGTTGAAATAGAAAACAGAAACATTTCCCACAACTAAACATGCCCAACTTTTGGTTTTGCAGGATATACTGTGTAATGACTGTGATAGGAAAGGAACTGCACGCTTTCACTGGCTGTATCACAAGTGTGGGTCCTGTGGGTCGTACAATACGAGAGTAATCAAGGTTGACTCAAACCCCAACTGCCCAAACATAGTTAGCTAGTGGAGGACTTTCCACGGTAAATGAAGCCCCCTGTAAATGCTTTGCTGTTATCACCACTAAATATACATGGTTCTGTAAATTGTTTAGTCCAATATTTACAAAATTTTGACATTCTACTGGTCTTCCCCGTCAGTATATGAGGCCGTAATTATTTGACTACTTTATGGATATTGGGTTCCCTTTTATATGAAGCTTACTATTAGTAGTTGCGAAGGTGCTTGTTAGTAAAATTGAGGAATAAACAAATTTAGATTTGCATTGCCTCTACAGTGAACATTTGGATCTATATATAAAGTTCCTGTCAGCAAATCTCGATTGTATTTTATGAAGCTGCATCCACGACTATGAGGTTTGACGACTTTGAGTTATTATGTCACGTTGTAAGTGCACCACATCTTGTCATGTTTATGTGATGAACCCGCATCAATTAATGTAGAACAACTCCACGCCACATAAATAGTGATTATTGGGTGACACTACATAGCAGTGTGGATTTCATTTATCAGTGCGAGGGAATGAGATAAGTATACCACATGGTGCACCAAGTGCACCATATGTGGCTGATCGGAAGTTTTAGGTGAATCTGCAAAGTGTAGGTGAATCAGTTTTTGTTCGTTTGTTGATTTGAAAGAAGATAGGTCTATGGTCAGATAAGATTGAAATAAGGAATTTTGACAAAATTATAAGGGTGATTTTATTTCAACCCACTACCTAGGACTTCATTAACTACTGTTTTCTTTCTCTATTATATCCGTTATCTCATGCGTTTGTTTCTTTTGTAATCAAAGTGTATCTCTAAAATTTCAATTACTTGATGATTGTAGTTTAAGCGAGGTGGGATGGTTTGATTGGATTGAACTTTTACCATTCAAATATCTGAAATTTTAAAATATTAAGGAGTGAGTAGATGAAATAAGGTAGTGGCCTGTGTGGTTGATGATGTTAAGGTTAGTTTCAATTGGGTTTAGAGAAAAAGTAATGGGTAGACCACTGGCTGGCTAGATGGAGATCTCAAGGACAGATTGAAATCTCATGTCAGACTCATTTGATTAGATAACGCTCAGTTTGGTTGCGCAAATTGTTTAATTATGTAAATTGGTTCATTGTGAATTATTGAATTGTAAATGAGTGAATTTGAAATGAGTTAAATATAATTTTACACAATGTTTGGTAATTTGAAATTGATGTTAAGGTTCTATGAAAAAAAGATAAAAACAAATCAAGAGAGAGGGAGAGGAGGGGAAATGAAGAGAGAGATGGAACATGCACTTTATATGATTTTTATTTCAAATGGATTCATTTTAACTTTTTTGTGAAATGATTCAATTTCAAATTTTGCACATGAGCTAAAATGGAACAATTAATGAATCATTTCATTAAAAAAATCAAACACAATTAATGGGTCAATTTTTAAATTGATCAATTTATTAATGATTCAATTTACAATTTTGGAACAACCAAAAGGGGTTTGTTCCTTTTGCTCAACCTGTCTTTCGCTACATGGGGAAATATGAGATTTTGGAGATAAAATGATTTGGGAGTGAAGGGGTTTCCGAAGGAACTATGTTATTTGAATTTGGAAGTTACCTGAAAGTTCCCGAGTCTAAAGTGTGTAATTGGTTACAATTTTTTTAAAATACACCCCATGTGACGTGTGGGTAGAGATAGTGAGTCGATCCAATATTGGGGTTCAATAAAATAGGTGTTGGTAGAAAAAGTTGAAACAAAACCACCCAGTTATAAACAAGGAGTTTCTAAATGTACCTAAAAAAATATCTATACCCTAACAAATTTTATTTTTCAAAAATCCCCTAAATATGACGATAAAAATTGTAAAGAAGGACTAACATTTCCTAAACACCTTCCTTTGTATGCTCACCCTATTAACTCTCAAACCTATGCTCTCACTCGCTCAACTGAAAACCAATATAGATATTCAATATTCCTTCTCCACCAGTTCTCATCTTTTTAACACATTTAAAATTTATCCCTCAGCACATTCCTTGAATTATAGAGCAAACAATAGTTTGGAGGATTACAAATATGTTCAAAAAGAGTTTCTCACATTTCCAATTTTTTTGCCTTTTTTTTTTGTCTCGAGTTTGAAGGAAATATATTCGGCTTGCCATTTACGAAGTAGAAACATCATGTTGGTTGATCTGTGATGTGGAGCTCAACTCCATCAAGTATGTTTAGTTACATGTGAGCGAGTACAAAGTACTTTTATTAACGGGGGATTGCCATTTCACTCCTTAGCTTTCCACACTCTAATTAGATTTCACGATGGTTTATTCGTAGTCATATTTTTATCATAGAGAATTGGTGTAATAAAGATGTAGCATGTGAACTTCATGTAATTACTGTTTTACTCGAATTGTAACATAGATGTAGCATGTGAGCTATCTCACGAAGGCACATGATAATTGTTTTTATTCATTGTTTGGGAGGTAAATTTCAGTGAAGGGATGCTCCACCAAATTGGTGGGTATAATCAAATTTTGACACTTGTCGGTCTAAAATGAAGCAAGGTTTCAAGGGCGCTGCCCCTTGAACCTGTGACTTAACTAGGTAGGTCGATGCTTCGTGAATTGGCAACGTAAAAATGATGGGGTTTAATAAAGATTGTTTATTATCAAATTGAAATTAAGTTCTTGTTATACCATATTAGTAGAACATCTCATGACCTGAAGAAAACTGGATAAAACCATTCAATAGCAAGTAAAATAGCTCGTCCCTGACCGAATAGACACCAAGGAATGACCTCGGCTCAGTAATGAGGTCGGCCTCCTTCCCATATGGGCGGACGAGATCGACTTGAACAAGGCTAACTATCAAATACAACTGTGATAACGCCGTTAAAGGCTGGTGATTACCATGTGAGTGGCACGACTGACAACCCACATGTGCAAGAATATTCCTTCATGGGAAAAATATTAAACCACTCCATTAATAAGATGCCCCTATCCTACCAATAGTGCAGGGGTACGTGTAACACACTTGGTCTGGGCCTGGCATACATTCCCTCACACTCATTTACTATAAAAGGAGAGATCCCCCATTGGGATCTGGACCGATATAAGAGATACTAAGACATTCGAACTGTCAAATCATTGGGTGAGTAGAGATTGAGTGATATGTATTGTTTTCAGACCTCTGGTCAATTGAAACCTAGAACTAAAAGCTACCTTTTGGACATAGGATCATCCTTGAGAGATGAACCACGTAATTCTTGGTGTAATTCTTCTTATTCCCACTTCTGTCTTTCACTACACCAAAAATAGAAATCTAGAACGGTTTAAAACTGTGCCAGATCAAATCTGGCACGGTTTTGAACTATGCTAGAATCAGGTATTTCAAAATGACCATTTTTTTCTAGCACGGTTTAAAAGTGTGCCAGATTTGACCAAACATGAACACTTCTGGCACACTTTTAAACCGTGCCAGAATTTGATATTTTTGGCACAGTTTTGGACTGTGCCAGATTGAACACATTTTGATAAACTTTTGGTACAGTTCAAAACCATGTCAAAATTTGATACACTTTTGAAACGGTTTTGAAACGTGCCAAATTTTTGGATAAAAGAAAAAAAATTATTTGAAAATAAGAAAATTAACAAATTGCAAATCTTGCACGTTGTTGATAAACTAATGTACATACAAACTTCAAAATATTACAAGTCTTTAGTAGTTCACAGACAAAAAAAAATTGAGCAGAGTTTTCTCTATTTTCTGGACATTTTAAAACCTGCTAATATAAAACCTGCGTAATATAAAGCCCGCACGACCACAAAATATAACAATAAACTTACGAAATCCCGCACGGCCATAACAGAAAAAAATAGAATCAAGAATATTAACGACATTAAATAAATAAACCCCTTGTTGTAAACCATTGACTTCTCCGTGTGTTCCACGTGAATAAATGCTAACGATAAAATGTTATCCTGCAAAAAAAAAATAGGATACAAAAAAAAGACGATATTAGTAACCAAGTGATTTATAAAAAAAACTTCCTCACGCTAAAACATTACATATAGGAGTTGCAATTATTATTATAATCTAAAATTGAAAATCTTACGCAAGTTATGACTACCTGATCGGTTCCTACGAGTTACATTGGTCTCGTGTGAGGTGTCAGTGCTTCTTACGGGATCGTTTGTGGACTAATTTGGGTTTTCACCCCTCAACGGCTTGTTTCTAAGCCTAATCCATATATTATCAAATTATCGTCATATTCTCAAACCGAGAGGGCCGTGACTACGCGATCAGTTCCTACGAGTTACATTGATCCCGTGCGAGGTGTTATTGCCTCTTATAGGGTCGTTTGGGGCCGAATTTGGGTTTCCACCCTTCAATGGCTTGTTTCTAAGCTTAATCAATATATTTTCAAAGTATCATCATATTCTCAAACTGAGAGACCTGCGACTACGCGGTCAGTTCCTACAAGTTACATTGGTCCCGTGCGAGGCGTTCGTGCATCTTACGAGGCCGTTTGGCGGCTGGTTTGGATTTTCACCCTCAAACGACTTATTTTTAAGCCAAATCTAGATATCTCCAAATTATCGTCATATTCTCAAATCGGGAGACCGGCGACTACGTGATCAGTTCCTACAAGTTACATTGGTCCCGTGCGAGGTGTTCGTGCCTCTTAAGGGGTCGTTTGGGGACTGGTTTGGGTTTTCACCCTCAAACAACTTGTTTTTAAGCCTAATCTAGATATTTACAAATTATCATCATATTCTCAAGCCGGGAGACCCGAGACTACGCGTTCAGTTCCTACAAGTTACATTGGTCCCGTGCGAGGTGTTTGTACCTCTTACGGGGCCATTTGGGCGCTGGTTGGAGTTTTCACCCTTCAACGGCTTGTTTCTAAGCCTCATTTATATATTTTAAAATTATCATTATATTCTCAAATCGTGAGACCTGTGAGTACGCGATCAGTTTCTATGGGTTACATTGGTCTCGTGTGAGGTGTTAGTGCTTCTTACAGGATTGTTTGGGGTCTGGTTTGGGTTTTCACCCTTTAACGACTTGTTTCTAAGCCTAATCCACATATTATCAAATTATCGTCATATTCTCAAACCGAGAGACCCGTGACTACGCTGTTAGTTCATACGAGTTACATTGGTCCCGTGCGAGGTGTTTGTGCCTTTTACGGGGTCGTTTGGGGGCTGGTTTGGGTTTTCACCCTCAAACGGCTTGTTTTTAAGCCTAATCTAGATATTTTCAAATTATCATCATATTCTCAAACCGAGAGAACCGCGACTACGCGGTTAGTTTCTACAAGTTATATTGGTCCCGTGCGTGGTGTTCGTGCCTCTTACGGGGCCGTTTGCGGGCTGGTTTGGGTTTTCACCCTCAAACGACTTATTTTTAAGCCTAATCTAGATATTTCCAAATTATCATCATATTCTCAAACTAGGAGACCCGTGACTACACGGTCAGTTCTTACAAGTTACATTGGTCCTGTGCGAGGTGTTCGTGCCTCTTACAGGGCCGTTTGGGGGCTAATTTGGGTTTTCACCCTCAAACGGCTTATTTTTAAGCCTAATCTAGATATTTTTAAATTATCGTCATATTCTCAAACCGAGAGACCCGCGACTACGCGATCAGTTCCTACAAGTTACATTGGTCCCGTGCGAGGTGTTCGTGCCTCTTACAGGGCCGTTTCGCGACTGGTTTGAGTTTTCACCCTTAAATGACTTGTTTTTAAGATATTTCTAAATTATTGTCATATTATCAAACTGGGAGATTCGCGACTACGCGGTCAGTTCCTACGAGTTACAACTGTCCGGTGTGAGGTGTTAGTGCTTCTTACGAGATCGTTTGGCGGTTGGTTTGGGTTTTCACCCTTCAACGGCTTGTTTCTAAGCCTAATCCATATATTATCAAATTATCATCATATTCTCAAACCGAGGGGTGCGTGACTACGTGGTCAGTTCCTATGAGTTACATTGGTCCTTTGCGAGGTGTTATTTCCTGTTACAGGGTCGTTTGGGGGCTGATTTGGGTTTTCACCCTTCATCGGCTTGTTTCTAAGCCTAATCTATATATTTTTAAATTATCATCATATTCTCAAACCGGGAGACCCGTGACTACGTGATCAGTTCCTATGAGTTACATTGGTCTCGTGTGAGGTGTTAGTGCTTCTTACGGGATCGTTTGGGGGCTGGTTTGGGTTTTCACCCTTCAACGACTTGTTTCTAAGCCCAATCCATATATTATCAAATTATCGCCATATTCTCAAATCGAGAGGCCTGTGACTACGTGGTGAGTTCCTACGAGTTACATTGGTCCCGTACGAGGTGTTATTCCCTCTTACGAGGTCATTTGGGGGCTGATTTGGGTTTCCACCCTTAAATGGCTTATTTCTAAGCCTAATCTATATATATTTCAAGGTATCATCATATTCTCACACTGGGAGACCCGTGACTACGTGGTCAGTTCCTACAAGTTACATTGGTCCCGTGTAGGGGTGGAAGCGGTACGGGTTGTTACCGTACCGTACCGTTTTGGTCCGAAAAGAAATGATTTTGGTTTCATAGATTAAAATATCAGAAACCAGTCTTACCGAAACCGAAATTACCGCAAAAAAGTTGGTTGGTTTTGGTTTTAATATTTAAAAAACCGATTTACCGAAATTACTGTACCGAAATTTCCATACCGTACCGAATTTACCGAAACCAGAAAAAACCGTACCAAAATTATCGTGCTGTACCAAATTTACCGTACCGAATTTACCAAAACCAGAAAAAAGTTAGTTGGTTTTGTTTTTGATTTTTGGGGACTTTTAGTGTTGTTTACCGAAACATAAAAAACCGAAACCAGAAACCAGAAAAAACCAAAATTTACCGAAACCAGAAAAAACCATAAGAAACCAGAATTTATCGAAACCAGAAAAAAACCGAAATTACCGAAAAAACCGAAATACCAGTCGGTTTGGTTTTGGTATTGATTTTGGTGTACCGGGTGGTAAACTGGTACGGTTTGGTTTTACCATCTAGAGTTTGGTTTTGGTATTGGTATCTACTATTTACCGACCAAACCGTACCGCTTACACCCCTAGTCCCGTGCGAGGCGTTTGTGCCTCTTACGGAGCTGTTTGGTGGCTGGTTTGGGTTTTCACCCTCAAACGGCTTGTTTTTAAGCCTAATCTAAATATTTTCAAATAATCCTCGTATTCTCAAACTGGGAGACCCGCGACTACATGGTCAGTTCGTAGAAGTTACATTGGTCCCATGCGAGGTGTTCGTGCCTGTTACGGGTCCGTTTAGCGGCTGGTTTGGGTTTTCACCCTCAAACGGCCTGTTTGTAATCCTAATCTAGATATTTTTAAATTATCGTCATATTCTCAAATTGGGAGACCCACGACTACGCGGTCAGTTCGTACAAGTTACATTGGTCCCGTGCGAGGTGTCCGTGCCTCTTATAGGGTCGTTTGGCTACTGGTTTGGGTTTTCACCCTCAAACCGCTTGTTTTTAAGCCTAATCTAGATATTTCCAAATTATCGCCATATTCTCAAATCAGGAGACCCGCGACTACGCGGTCAGTTCCTACAAGTTACATTGGTCCCGTGCAAGGTGTTCGTGCCTCTTACAGGGCCGTTTGGCGACTGGTTTGGGTTTTGAGCCTGAAACGACTTGTTTTTAAGCCTAATCTAGATATTTCTAAATTATCGCCATATTCTCAAACCGGGAGACCCGCGACTAGACTGTCAGTTCCTACAAGTTACATTGGTCCCGTGCGAGGTGTTTGTGCCTCTTACGGGACCGTTTGGCGGCTGGTTTGGGTTTTCACCCTCAAATGGCTTGCTTTTATGCATAATCTAGATATTTCCAAATTATCGTTAGATTTCAAACTGGGAGATCCGCAACTACGCGACTAGTTCTTACAAGTTACATTGGTCCTATGCGAGGTGTTCGTGCCTTTTTCGGGGCCGTTTGGCTGCTGGTTTGGGTTTTCACCCTCAAACGGCTTGTTTTAAGATATTTCCAAATTATCGTCATATTCTCAAACCGGGAGACCCACGACTATGCGGTGAGTTCTTACAAGTTACATTGGTCCCGTGCGAGGTGTTCATGCCTCTTACGGGGCCGTTTGGTGACTGGTTTGGGTTTTCACCCTCAAACAGCTTGTTTTTAAGCCTAATCTAAATATTTTCAAATTATCGTCATATTATCAAATCGGGAGATTCACGACTTCGCGGTCAGTTCCTAAAAGTTACATTCGTCCCATGCGAGGTGTTCGTGCCTCTTACGGAACCATTTGGGGGCTGGTTTGGGTTTTCACCCTCAAATGTGAGAATTTATATGCTCCTCTGATCGATCTATGTGTATATAGCATACCGTTGAACCCCGAAGTTTATAATACAAGTAAGACGATCTAGAGTGAACTCATGAGTTTGAGTTCATGAGGTTTAGAAGCTAAATTGCATGAGCATTAGAGTAGCTAGGATTTGATACGATTGAGACGAAGACTCGATGGTTCTTACAGACCAATCTCGACAAATTATATAAATTGGACAGCAACGAATACGAATTCATTCAATTCGAAAATCTTTGTCTCTCGACTGATAAGGTTTTTATTCCATTGTTGAAAATTGAAGTTGTGTAACGCATATAGTTATCGATTGATAAGTGATTTCGTTTCCAAGATTTTTCGTAAGTAAATCCAGTAGGTAAAGCTCGTCTTTATTATCTTATTCCATTCTTGAGAATAACAGTCGCATCAAGCAGCTTAACTGTTATATGTAACAACAATATATAATTGTTATATATAACATTTATTTATACTGTTATATATAACAGGCATATATAACTGTTATATATAACAGTATATATAACTATTATATATTACAGTTATATATACGTTAAGCTGCTCGTGGCTATTAAAAATTAGACTCAGTACTGCATTTACCAATAAAACCAGATTTTGTAGCAGTACCTAGATCGACAATAACTTAATAAGATGAGCAAATCCAATCCATCATGAAGATAATCAACGAAACCAATCTACTTATAACCCCTAAGCAAAATCATACTACCTAGTACAAAAAACAAATAGTTATCTAGTACCTTTGAGCATCCCTCTGACATTAGGTCAACGACTATAATGGATGCGTGGCGCTTTTTCCAATTGGAATCACCCAAGAAGTTCGCAAGTATATGTAAATGGGGTCTAATTCCAGCTCCACGCAGCGTAATCGAGAGTCTTCTCAAGCTCTCCATCGCGTAAGAACACATACTCGATTCCCCTGGATTGTGATCATCGCTACTGGAATTATACCACTCTTGGTCATCCACAATAATAGCAAGCATCTCTATCAAGACACAAATAAAATGAAACAAGTAATTAGGCAGTTTTTTAAGCATCCCACACCCCGTGTCCCTGTTTTCTGCTACAGTTATCATAAAGTCAATCGACAAACGTCACGTTTTCTCTTTGAGGTCCTCATTTGTATTTGGGGAATACAGATTTTTAGCTACAAATATCTATGCTCTATAACATTCAACCATTAATCAACCATTAAATATCTTATCAAACAAAGGCATTCCGTCGTAAGTTTAATAAATAACATGTCAGTAGAAAAGGTAAAAGCATCAACTCACACTTACATCATTGAGAGTGTAGTTGTGCCCTTTCCGACCTTTGCTTCCACAACTTATGTCCGACCATCTTGTGTTGGTTTCGTAAGAGAATTAATTTGTTCATCTCACAAATTGGCCTTTAGAGTTTCCTATTAACATCCAAACATATCATTCAACATAAACAAGGTATAAATAGACAAGTCTTTACAAATAAGTGGACTAAACTCTCTATGCTAAAAATTGCATATTTTGACAAAAGATAAATTGTATTAAAATTTAAAATTGTACATATCTAGTTGTTAATAATTATATAAGGATATTACAATCACTTACTAACACAACTTCAAGGTTGATTATCCTATACACTGCCTGGTTAATTCAAATTGTAATAGGCCCCTCGAGATCAACTCACTGCCTGGTTAATTTAAATTCAGAAGACTAGCAAAAAACTCGTGCATTGTGTCTACATGCAATAGCTCGTCCTATCTATAGCATATATACCAGCGTCTCAAGCAGAAAATAATTTATCTCAAGTATACTCGTGCCTATCAAATGTTAAATACATTTTCTTATTGATATATTCAACATGCTTATGATACACCCTGACATCAGACGACACACCATTATACCCATGTTTACTGCACTTAATACACACACTCATTTTGACTACTCTAAAATTATAAACTCAAGAAAATACAGTTCTAAAATTAAGTGAAAATCCAACGATCAACATAGTTTTGTCAATTAAATAAATATCATCTTGTGAAAAAACAAACCAATGTGAAAAAATTGTAATCGTAATCATAATATATAAACTTCTCAATTTGATGGAACATGACAATGTCGATCTATCATTAGAAGTAAAAAATAAATTTTTTCATAAAATATGGTAATCATGTCACAAATTTAAAACATAACATATATAAGAACAACAAAGATACCTATTATTTAGTAGCCATAACAGTTGGATTGATAATCTGAAAACCATAACATGTAGGGATTGAAACTTGATATCCTAACTAAAAAACGAACATTGGTCAGTCAAATCAAAATGAAAAAAAGGATGAAAACAAATCTGAAAACCTTCATTTTGTATACATTTGTTTCAAGCTTTGTTTAATACAAATTTGATAACTTCATGTTAAGCACATGTAATGAATCAAAAATTCGTGTGTGTGTAGGGATTGAAATCTAAAACCTTCAAGCCTAAATATGAAACCTTCAAACCCTAAATATGAAACCTTCGATCCTGAATATGAAACCTTCACAAATGCTTTTAAAACATGGGAGATAGAAAATTACCTGAGCCAGATGAACGGAGAGAGAGAGAGAAAAAGCTAAGCGGAGAACATGTAGCGGGTTACCTAGATGTCGTATTTCCCACTCCATCGGTTAAACCAATGATTCTATTCTCAAAGTAATAAAAAATATGATGTAGGTCACTTGAACCTCCTTAACATTCTCACTTGAAAATAAATGATTCATTTCTCAACTTGTGCATAAAACCCTAGGTAATGACTTTTTACTTGGGTCATTTCTCTCACTTAGAAATAGTGAACCTATTCAAAATTCTAGTCTGATAAAAATACAAGATGTGGATTCCGTAAAAAACAGAGAAATGGATTATTTTAACCCTAGTAATGACTATAATGGATTGTTTAGGCTCATTAAACGAACATGCGCAATACTATTCCTTATGTGAATAAAACAAAAACGTCATTGTACTGCTAAAAACCATACGAGTAAATAGCAAACACAATGATGGCTTTGATTGGTTACAGAACAACTATAATCAGTAGTTGAAATTACTGAACAACTATAATCGTGTCGGGTCGGGTTAACGGGGCAAAACATCCTTAACCCATACAGGATCCGTTAAGATTAACGGGTCTAATGACAATACCCAAACACGATCCATTAATATTAATGGATACACGATCCGAACCGTTAGCACCCGTTAATATTAACAAATCAGTTTGGGTCTAAACGGGTAACGGGTTAGGCGACCCTATAGTACCCGTTAGTCTTCATTAGTTTAAAAATAATGGGTTTTAATGGTTACTATATTTGGATATAAGTTAGGTGACCCTATAGTACCCGTTAGTCTTAAAGGATTTAGAAATAATGGGTTTTAATGGTAATTCTTATTGGGTACGGGTTGGGTGACCCTAT
This sequence comes from Sambucus nigra, assembly GCA_949130495.1. Classification (NCBI taxonomy): domain Eukaryota; kingdom Viridiplantae; phylum Streptophyta; class Magnoliopsida; order Dipsacales; family Adoxaceae; genus Sambucus; species Sambucus nigra. The sequence continues at coordinate 285,720,560 of OX422209.1, read as the reverse complement.
AGTATCCATTAGTGTTAACGGATATTAACGGGTAGAAATGGGTAAAAACATGTACAAGTAAATTTTTAAACCCGAACCGTTAGTATTAACGGGTCTACCGTGTTAACCCATTACTGACCCAAACCCAATAAAAATAAACTCATTAACTTATAATTTTGTATCGGATCGTGTTAACGGATTATCGTGTTTTTTCGCATTCCTATGTCCAAGTTTAGTCTTATGGTGCTCAAACATCAACACCAAAATGTATTTTGCTTCGTTAAAACCAGAAAAAAAACACTCAACACCTGCTACTTGGTCATATCACACACCCAAGTTCCCATATTCAAATCAGAAAAAAAACACGCATCCATATGTTACCCCCTACCAGCCCCACTCCAAACCCAAATCCCACAAACCTCACGCACTCCCCAACCCAGTACCACCCATACCCGATAACCCCTAATGCACCCACCCCACGCACAGCCCATCCCCTACTGCTGTCCCACCATTAACCCATTAAGCCCTTCCACCCTTGCCCACATCGCACCTCCCGAACCCATAAACCATCGCCCTGCTCCTGTCCCAATTTCCACCATGACGTAGCCACTTCCAAATTCGTCTCACCCCTGTGCGCCTACTTGTTGCTATTTTTGGTGTTTGGACATAAATTGTTTGGTGGTGTTTGGGATAATTGGAGACATTTAGATTGTTGACACTTGATTTATGTTGTTTTTGGGGGAAAAAACATTGTTAACTAAAAAATAAAATGTTAGACCATTGAAATTACCTGTAAAAACAGATATATCTTTCCCTTTATACCTATCAACAAACAGATCGATCGTGTCCTTGAAAGCCTGAGGATCAATAAGAAAAGTCGTTATATCCTGAAACATAATTCCTGCCAAAACAATCACAAATTAAAATCAACACATAAATACAAAGAGAGGTGTCATATGTGCATACCGGGTTTAAGGAAATCAGGAATAACGCGAATGGCAGATGAAATTCGAGCGATGCTATGATCTGAAAGTACATAAAGATAGATTAGGGGAGGTGAGCGGGAAAGCGGGAATCTAAATTGAGTATAATGAATTATTTTTAGGTTATTTTATATTTTAGTCAAGTGTACTCAATTTTGGCACACTTTAACACAGTGCCAAATTTTAACACTGTTTTAAAGTGTGCCAGATTGTCATTAAACCGTGCCAGAATTCGGCATAGTTTAAAACTGTGCCAGATTTTTAATATCAGGGTGTGCCAAATTGCTGTTTTTGGTGTAGTGTTTACACATATGCATTTTACTAATTATTAATTGTTTGTTATCTTGGATTGAATCTCAACTTGCTAAGACGAAATCTTAAAACCAATTTTAGATGATAACAAAATGGCGCTGTTTGTGGGAAAGAGTAAGCCAAGTTATTTCTCATCTGATTCCTAATTTCTAATTGCAAAAATTCTGATTTTTTTGTAAAATACCCCCAAATCTCATTATCGATCATCTCGCTAATAAAATTAGCAGATTTGTTTGATTCCCTACTTTAAACCCTTGATTTACTATTCCATTCCCTAAGTCTGTGTAATCCGAACCTAGATACACCAATTTCTAGCCTAAAATAACTTCTACACTTTTGATTCCAAATTTTTTCGATCATACTCTGTTTTCCTGTCATTATAATTTATTTTTTTTGCAAATCTTATGAAAATGGTCGAATACCAAAAGATTATTAGGGAAAAGAAGGAGATCCACCTTCAACCACTGTTGGAATACGAGATCTAGCTGGATTTTTTCACAACCTGGTTAAAAGGCAAGAGGCTATTCAAGAAAGTATGGGGCAACTCAGTCAAAGTGTTTTGGCCTTACAAAATTGACTAGTTTAGCCAGGGCTAATTTTAATGACCCCAGTTGTGGAGAAAAACTCTGATAAGTGCAAGGAAATGCCCCCTCCTGCCCCATACAGAGATATGAGTTAAGAGAACCACAGTAAAGTGGTGGAGAAACACATGAGGCTACATTTTGGGTCTGATACGAGCAGATCTCCTTCGAGAAGTGGGTCAGAGTAGAAGGATCCTCCAACCAACCAAACAAAACCTAAACTACGCGGTCAACTGGATACGATGACGATCAAACATATTCGACCAAACACATAAGTGCCTTTGATAGGCTCAACAGAATACCAGTCTTTGATAGGCTGGGAAGGGGGGGGGTGCTAGCATATCCGCACCCAGTCCGAACAAGTTGGCCAAAGATAAGAGAGCTTAGCCGAGAGTCGCAGACGAGATGATATTGTCGCAGCAGCTGAAGAAGCCCAACCATGGAGGGGATCAATCTAAAGGATAGAAGATCACTTGGGCGATCTGATCAAGACCAAAAACCCACTCCAGGGAGGATTTGTGCAGGGATCTCCATTCATAACCTCTGTGATTGGCTATCCCACTCCTTGCAAAATTCAATCCACCTATGATCACTACCATGTATGAGGGGAAATCAGATGAATTTTGTGCGCCGAACAGTACCAGGAAGCCTGCGATATATTTTTAGTAGCCGATGCGATGCATTGCATAACTTTTTCTAGCATTCTCACAGGTCTTACTCAAATTCGGTATAATGGGTTACCGAGAGGGAAGATTTCTAATTTTAAATAATTGGCAGATTTTTTTATTAATAACTTCTGTTTCGGAGAAAAACCTAGTAAAAGGGTACTTCACTTGTTAAGAGTCCGTTAACAAGTGGTAGACTACGACGAGAAAGTTACCATCACAACAATTATGAGTGGGCTGTTGCCTAGAAAGTTATACTAGGCATTGGCCAAGGAGCCGCCAAACCACATGGCCGAGCTCTTGACCAAAGCCGAAAAGATCATGAATGCAGAAAAAGTAATGGCTGTAGAAGATTTCAGCCACAAAAAAATAGAAGAAGGTAACAACTTAGGAAGAAAGAAATATCCTAAAGAGGGTTATAAGATGAATAAGGACAAAAAGCCTTATAAAAATATGACGAGTATACTCCTCTTACAATGGGAGTTCACTATACCCTTGACGAGATTCGAGGAAATGGTTAATTGAAGTGGTCGAAAAAGTTAAAAACTCCCGCTGGAAGAAGAGATAGTAACAAATTTTGGAAGTTCTATAAATACCATAGGTATGAAACCAAAGACTGTTTAGCCCTGAAGGACGAAATTGAGGCCCTCATCAAACAAGGAAAGATAAATAAATATATGGAAAAAAATAGAAGGCCAACACCAGCTTGTGATGATTGGAACCTTGAGAAGATCAAGTTCACATCGCGCAGATAATAAGGAGCATAAAGAGCTCAGGAGAACAATGATGAGGACGAGCCAGATCTCCCTTCAAGGCCCAAGGATCTAGTATTAATAGTGTACATGATTTCTCTGTAGTGTAATTGCATAGCAGGAGGTGATTCTAGTGGAGGTGATTTACCAGCTGAGAGAAAGGAAAACCTCAATGAAGCAAGGGATTGAGCCAATAGCAGAGAGGTTAACATGGTAATAGTAATATACGAATGGCCTCATAAGGTCGCCAAGGATCGGTTAATGATAGGATTTTCTAGAGACGACCTCTCAAGATTATTAAATCCTTATGACGACCCACTAGTAATTGCCATTATTGCCCACAACAGGAGTGTGAAGAGAATTATGGTAGATAATGGGAGTTTGGAGAATGTACTCTTCTATGAATGCTTTACAAAGATGAAGTTGTATGAATGAAAATTGCAAGACTATCATCGTCAACTAATCGGATTTTTAGGCAAGAAGGTATACCCACTAGGCACAATCGAGGTGGAAGTTGTTATTAGAACTTGACCGACCTTTAAAATAAAGACGATAATATGATTCGTCCTTGACAATAATATCTCATTAACCTACAATATCATTTTTGAAAGAGTGGTTTTGAATAAATTTGACGATGTCGCCTCAACTATTCATCAATGTCTAAAGTTCCCCACCAATTTCAGTGTGGGATTGGTAAATGGGAACCAAGTGAAAGAATACGAATGCTACTACACTTCGACTGACGAGGAAGAAAGAAATAAATTATCTTCAACTTATCATATCGAGACATTAGATCCTCGAGATGAAGATAAGATAGTAACTGGAGAAGCTATGGAGAAAATAGAGCCAGTAATTCTGGACGATGAGAATTCTTAAAGGATAACCCAGATCGGCTTGTCCTTAGATCCCATCCTAAAAAAGTAACTGGATGACTTCATACGAGCTAAAAAAGCATTTTTACTGGGAGCCACGAAGACATGCTTAGAATTGATCCAACCATTATTATTCACGAGCTTAATATAGCCAAGGAAGCAAAGCCAGTAAAGAAAAAGTGACGAGTATTCTCGGAGAGAAGTACATGGAAATTCAAGAAGAAGTGGCCAAGCTGAAGAAGGCTGATTTCATTAAAGATGTGAAGAATCCCGATTGGTTAAAAAATGTGGTAATGGTACCAAACAAAAACGAAAAATGGCGGATGTGTGTGGACTTTATAGACTTGAATAAGGCATGTCTTAAGGATTTTTATCCTTTGCATCGAATTAATCAACTGGTGGATGCAACAACTGGGAACAAATTATTGAGCTTTATGGATGCTTATTCTGGTTTTAAATAAATTAAAATGAAGTCGGAGGACAAAGACAAGACCTCCTTCATCACCAACTGAGGCACTTTTTATTATAATGTTATGCCCTTTGACCTAAATAATCCTAGGGGAAATTCACCACCTTACATGTACTAATTACAATACAGCACGTGCCATCCATTATGACACAAGTCCAAATCAGCTTGATACAAATCCCCGATCAACAAGGCAGCCCGAACAATAAAGAAGACAGACTAACAGGGAAGCCCGACCAATAGGTGATACCAACCAACTGGGAAGACCGACTAACAATAGGGTGTCCAACCAGTATGGCTAATGAAATGCCAGTAGTCTTATGTTTAATTCTCATTATGTATTGATGTAAATGCCTAATAAATGAAGGCATTCCATTCTTTCACATGACAACTCTCGACACCCGTCTTGGGATATAAGTACATTATAACACCCTCATTGCAGGGGGACCGAAAAATAAATCAAGACAGTCAAGCAATACATAACAGTGGATGTAGGCTTTTCTATTGAGCCGAACCACTTAAAGAATCTATTTGTCTTATTTGTTTTACTTATTTATCTTTGATCAATTAATTAGGCCTAGTCTAGTTTTTTGCATCAACAGGTTGTCTCCGTCTGTGGGAACGTATTGCTAAACATTTTCACTAATTCAACATACATGACTGATATCACTGAAATAAGTACCAAAAATGAAGGAATTCTGCTTAATCCCTCTGCCCCTCCTAATAACAACGATTTAACTTGAATTTTGGCTAGCCCAGACAAAAGGTCAAGAGGCTATATAGGATACGATAAGACAATTGGCCCAAACTCTTCAATTTGGAGTTCCTTCACAGTCCAATCAAAGGAGTATGCCACCGCTGCCGATAAGGATGGTTGGGCATAGCCATTACAGAACTTTAAGGAATCCTTCATACTGTCCTGGAGCAACTTCTTCTATTAGGATTCCTAATTCCTCTGATGGACAATCCCTCATTTCAGAAAGACTGAGTGCCTTAGAAAGGCTAAGTAAGGCCTCTCCTTTTGATCATATAGGACCCAAGGGAAATGCCCTTCAGGTTGAGTCGAAAAATACTCGACGACCAAGTGACCTGAGGGAAGGTTCCACCCAGTCCAGATCTAACGCCCGACAAACTGCTTGGTCCAGTCAAAGAGAAGGTTCGCAAGAGCAAAACTCAGCACGATCAGTTGTTTGGAATGAAAAAGCATCCACTACAGATCTGGTGCTGGCAATGATGCTTGGAAGGGGTCCATTCAGTGTTTAGAAGATAGATTGGGAGAAATGGCCAAGGCCAAGAATCCTCTCCAGAGAAGTTTTGTTAAGGGATCTCCCTTTGTGCAAATTATTGTAGATTTTCCTACACCCACCAAGTTTAACGCTACAGTGGTTACTCCCAATTATGATGGGAAGACTGATCCAGTTCTTCATATAGAACAATACCAAGAACCGACCGATATCGATGTTGTTCCTGATGAGATGAGGTGTAGGGAATTCTCAGGAACAATCACTGGATTTGCTCAAATCTGGTATAATAGTCTTACTCGGGGATATATTTCTAATTTTCAATAGCTCGCCGAGCTATTCATTAGTAATTTCTGCTTTGGAGCCAAACCAGTGAAGCGTGTAGCTTATTTGCTTAGTGTGAGACATAAGGTGGGAGAAAGTACCAGGGATTACATCACTCGTTTTAACAACGAGAAATTAGAAGTTATCAATTATGAGGAGAAAACTGCAATCACTTCCATCATGAGTGGTTTGCTCCCCGACAAACTCTATTATACTTTGGCAAAAGATCCCCTAAATATGATGACTGAATTGATGGCCAAAGCAGTGAAGATTATGAATGCCGACGAAGCTATGGCAGCTAAAAAGAATTCAGATGCAAAGGCGAAAGTGAAGTCTGAAGGGATGTCCGATAAGAAGGAGCACAAGAATCACAAGGAGTGCAGGAATTCGAAAGTAAAAGAAAGCCTAGATCGTCTCAAAAAATTTACCAATAATTCAATAGCCCTTAGACCCGTTCGATAGTAATTATCCTTATAATGAGATCTCTTGAATTTTCCCGTTTGGACAGTTTAAGACTACATAGTTTTTGTATAATAATATTCTTAGTGGCTTAAACTTGTTACTTTTGGGGAAAGTTCTGCTGCCGTATCTTAATGTTCTCTGGGTACATACTAGATGATGCAATGTTAAGTGTTATTTCAATTGATAAATTGAAATAACACTTACATTTGTGAATCTATGTCGTGTACTTGGAGAACTATGGGGATACGCTGTCGAATTTTTCTCAAATTGGAACAATGTGCATGAGCTGTTAAGTATATTACATAAATATACGGTCTTAAATGGCATAGGACCACTCACCCTTTAGGGGAGATGGAGGAAATAGGAATTAGTATTATAAATTGAATTTTAATTTCAAATTAAAATTGAATTTGAAATTGAAATTGGTATTATAAATTGAAATTGAAATTGAAATTGAAATTGAAATTAGTATTAGAAATTGAAATTGATATTTGGAATTTGGTTTTTGGTATAGTGTCTATTTGATTTTTGATATTCAATTTTGAAATTGAAATTTGATTTTTCTCTCTAATTGTAGCAGCGACCGCCATCTCTCTCTCTCTCTCTCTCTCTCTCTACACGCATTTCGATACATATCTCTCTCATATAGATAGATAGATATATAGATAGATAGATACAGATAGATAGAGAGATAGAGATAGATAGATAGAGAGAGAGAGCCAGACTCATGTGCACACTAAGTTTGCACATCATTTTTTTAAAATAGTAAAATAAATATTTTTGAGTTGATTTTTTTGTGTGATATTTAAACATTTCAACGGACCCATGTAAAAAATATTAGCTCAAAAAAACTTTTTTTACTATTTTTAAAAAATCGATCAAACTTTTGCTACTTTTAAGCACTTTAAAAGCTGCGAGATTTTGATCGATTTTTTAAAAATAGTAAAAAAAGTTTTTTTGAGTTGAGTTTTTTACATGGGTCCATTGAAATGTTTAAATATCACATAAAAAAAATAAAATTAAAAATATTTTTTTTAATGCTTTAAAAAAATTGGTGTGAACCAGCATTGTGCAAACTTAGTGTGCACAGGAGCCTGCCTCTCTCTCTCTCTCTCTCTATATATATATATATATATATATATATATATATATATATATATATATATATATACACGCACATACATACATATACACACACACACACACACACACACACACACACACACACACACACACACACATAGAGATTATTTGAGATTCTTGAATTGTTATTGACTGGTGAATTTGAACATTTAGATGACCATTGAGTTGGTTGGCCCTAGGAATTTCTAACAATAGGCATTATTATTTGCATTGTTATTTTGAATTCTTGAATTATTGTTGACTGGTGGATTTGAACACTTAGATGGCCATTGAGTTAGTTGGCCCTAGGCATTATCTAGCATTTAGGGTTGTGATGCGGAATGAAACATAACTATGTAAAAATTGAATATAAATAAGACATAATTAAATGAATCATACTATAAATTTTATACAAGTAATAAGTAATCATGCATTCACATGAGAATACATGAATGCATCTAGCCCGCAAAGCAAGTGTTATATACCAAGTAACGAGGATAAAAGGTAATAATGGGAACTGCAATAGATAGCCATTGGCTATCTATTGCGGTTCTCGTTACCGTAATCTAGGAATGCATGTGTAAATTTACATTAAGTCAACTTCTTATATAACACTTGCTTTGGGGGTGAATGCATGCATGTATTCTCATTTGAATGCATGACATAACGGTTCTGCAAAATTTATAACTAATTTAAATTACATATAGTGCGCATAGATACTAGCCTTCTAGTTCTTATGTGTACGCATATAATAGCCCTTAGACCCATTCGAGAGTCATTACCCCTGTAATGAGATCTCTCGAATTGTCCCATTTGGACAGTTTGGGACTGCATAATTTCTGTATAATGGCTTAAACTTGTTACTTTTGGGGGAAGTTCTGTTGCTGGAGCTTAATGTTCTCTGGATACATACTAGATGATGCGATGCTAAGTTTTATTTCAATTGATAAATTGAAATAATACTTACACTTGTGAATCTATGCCATGTACTTGGAGAACTATGGGGATATGCTGCCGAATTTTTCTCAAATTGGAACAATGTGCATGAGCTGTTAAGTATATTATAGAAATATGTGGTCTTGAATGGTATAGGACCACTCACACTTTAGAGGAGATGGAGGAAAAAGAAATTGTATTGTTTTTATAAAATAACACCGAAAGATGAAGTATCAATCTTGTAGTAAATTATTTAATGGGAACTAAATGTTTACACTTTTATTTATACTAATCCACGAATATACGCTTCTTACCCATAATAGGTGATTGTTTGTCACTACACCAAAAGGCTAAATTGTCACCTTTGGGTCGGGCTTCCTTATCACGATCATTGACCGTGACAAGTCTGTTGTGACACTCCGCCTAATTAAATACCGGATGATCAGTCCTTTATTAAATTATTTCAAAGTGCCCGGTTGGTTCATTCTTAGCATCACTGTCGTAAAACAATTTTCTTTATCAATCACCTAATAAATAATTAAGCTATGTCCCAAAACAATTAATTTTATAAATTAAGACCTATTGTTATGGTTTAATATGAAACCATTCTCATGAACACAAATGATAAAATTAAAACCAAACCATCCAAATGAAATATCAAGTTAGATTAATTAATCCAAATAATAAATCCCAATCGCAGGACAAGGAAATAAATAAAATAATCCCAACAATAGCTAAATCCTGAAATAATAAAGAGTACAAGTCTCTCTCTGAACTAAATGAAATATGGAAACGGGCGACATATCCCCTATATGGGAATAACTAAATAGAAGACTTGAAAGACAATAATGGAGTTGCCTACTGTAAGGACCTGTAACTTCCACAATAGCTGCAGCACGCCAATGGTCCAAAGATCTAGGCCTAACACCCCTATGGATGGGCACCTGTAATATATATATATATATATATACACACACACACACAAGAGGAAGAAAATATAATAGGAAACGGGTCAGAGCCCGAGTGTAAAACAACTTTAAAAATATATTAGCAAGTATTTAAAATGCTTACCAGTTGATATTACATACATGTTAGTACCTCGACACTCACTTGAGAATTCTCACCTCTCAACTAGTGTGCACGCCTAACGTACTACCAAATTAACCTAGTTAAATCTAACCCAGTAAACTAGTCTAACCCAATTTTCATTCACCAAGCCTAATCCAAGTAATCGCATGACTATAGTTTATATCTGATAATCTTTTCTTATGAATTTTCCAAGACAATTATATTCATCTCAATTCAGACTTAAGTTTTCAATATAATTTGTTTAATATTAATTATTCCATTTTATCTACTTACAAGCACAGTAGATGAATCACAAGTATAGGTATATATATTTATCACTCATATAATATATATACTAATCGGTCACCGCACGTAAATCTATGGTGCTGGCATACTCTGCTATCAAGTCCCCCGTATCACTCATACAAAAAGGGAAACACTAGTTCAGAATCACTCTCGAACTGTATTAACACAAAACACACATATTGGAGGCGAAGCATAGTTCTAAGTCACTAGGAGGTCAACACATACCCTCACGTCTCTTAGGACTGTCTGACTATCATCCTCGGATAGCCTGTACCAAGGATGCTATGCTCTAGGGTACAAGTCAATATCCCCATAAAGATCCAATCGAGATAAGACTGTCCCGGCACGGAACCTCTGTGATAGCAAGTTGCGCGGGTATGATTACACACAAATATATGATATTATATATATATATACAAGTACCCATATATATTTTTCACATTATTCAGTTAGGTACGCCCACGACCCATAATATACTCGAACCATTCGTGGCACATAACGCCCAAGTTCTACGTATAATTAAATCATTCTTTTTATTTTCTCAATTACCGCAAATCCTTAAGTATTTCTCGACTCTCGAAGTGTATCTTCTTGATAAATATAAAATCAGTAGCTGTACCCTCACTCCCTACTGGTCCAAGTCCTTCTCGATTCTCGCAATACCCAATTTAACGTACACACGATTTCCCATTCAATTTACACCCACGAAATCCCATGGTTAAATCTTATATTAAGTCGTATTATCTGGACCCTACTTATACCCTATTGATCCTTTTCAAGTCCCATTATGATATATAAATTATGTCCAAAGGTCCGTACACATCAGAATTAGATTAACATTCAAAAGGAGAAGAAAGTTCCCATTTCGAGAAGGAGTCGATCGATCGATCGATCGATAGACATTCTTGAGTCGATCGATCGACCAAGCAGGTCTTGCCCAGAATTCTGCAAATTAAGCCTACGAGTTTCTTCCAACTTAAATCATCAAAACTCCAGTAACATGTCCCAAACTCCCAACGAAACATCATGAACGTTGTATAAACCAATATGGATGATTTTAAAGTAAAACATTCATTAATTCCTCAAGATTTGTCACCAAATGGGTTAGTTCAAGAAATTATCATTTAACCCTAGTTCATCAAATTTTCTCAAGAATTCATTTAATTTCCAGATTTCTATCTCTACTGGGCACCAAATTTCGTGGATAACATTCTACATATGACAAGATATTCATCCTAGCATGGTTTCTACTTCAAAATTTCAATAGTAATCTCCCAACAACATTATTTTCATGAAGATATAAATTAATTAATTCCTACAATAGCATGGATGCATTATCAACTAAAGAACAACAAGTTAGATACCTTCCTGGAAATCAAAGGTCTGATCCTACGAATTAAAGTGGTATAGGAACATCCCCTTCTTTCGATCTACGCGTTGGTGGTATAATGGATGAGGGTGGTGTAGGGTTGGTGGCTCTCCTCCTCTGAAGCCATCCCTCTTCTCTCTTCCTTTGCCTCTATGCAACTCCAATGTTTCTAACGCTCGAGGTCTCTAACTCTCATCAGATATAACACTTTATTTTTCGTCCATAATTAAGGTCTAAAATTGAAAATTATCAAAATACCCTCCTGGGTTATCGGCTAGGCCTAAAAACGTCTCGAGACCCAAACTAAACCCCCAGGTACATTTTTCTGACTATCTGGACCCTTTCGGACGCATTGGCACACTCGAAATGACCATACAGACAATTTAAAATTAATTAAAATTTTATTCTATTAATTTAGTCCTGACACGACACATGCGCGTCCCGACTTAATTTCTATGATTGTCGTATTATTTACTCGCGAAAATTTTAATAAATTCAATCTCATATATTACTTTACTCATCTAGTAATATTCAACATATAATTACTAACTCTCATCACGCTAGTAAATATTCAATTTAAAATCCGAATTAGTATTAAGTTAATTTATCCCAATTAAATTTAATTAATCTCATAATTAAAAGCCATACAAATACGTAGTATTACATACTTCCCCCCTAATAACGGAATTTCATTCCGAAATTCGAAAAATAAGGTCGACCTGGCAAAACAATTCTGGATACTTTATCAGTATGCATGACCAACTTTAGAGAAAGGCTCGACCACTATAGCCCCCGCCTCACAGTAAGATTGTTCAACACTCTAGACAGTTTATCAGTTATCGAGTCACACATCAATAACGACACCTCACATTGTGCTTCTACTAATCGACATTTGAATACGATGAGCCTATACATCGTTGGCCCCATTATCTCAATATTATTGGGAGACGGTACCTCACTACGTGTCAACTTCTCATATTTATCTAAACACAAACTCCCATCCTGAGAGATACCATATGAACATCTGACCACTCTTGTCAGTTCTTCGAATCTCGACTTTCGGCGACGTAACTCTTACGACAACCAAAAGCCACCTAAGACAGTTTGTGGTTATCCCACTATAGTCGTCGGACTCTAACTTGACCAATCCAAAATTCTGATTATTCGCTCGCCTCTAAACAACTCGAGGGAGAACAGTTAAGGTTTTTCCACACACAACTTCAATAAGCAGTTTGTCCATAATAAACAGGTACAGGTGTTTACAAACCACTCTACCATTAGGTAATATCTTCTACCAGTTATCGTAATATACTTCACTTACTAACTATATTCGTTGTGGAAATGAAATGATCACAATGAGTCCAAAAATTACTTTCATAAAGCTCCACTAGTCATTAATCACCTTTAGCCTACTCCTCGGACTATAGGTGATACAACCTGCTCAAAACGAAATGTCATCCCCACTGCTTCCTGAAATCCCGTATTGAAGGTGGGGTTCAAGGATCTCATCCTTGTTCAGAACAATATCGGGCAGGACTATGTACCGACGCAATCCTTATTTCTGAAGAAAGACTGGGGCACACTATCTAATGGTGTAAATCACCCCAACAGAATAACAATTATCTTCTTTTTGGTCGACTTGTTCCACACATTCAAAGGGACTCGTGAATTTATCTTGAGGTTAGCAACCCATCAAATAAATTTAACAACTTGACCGCCCTCTTCCATTATAGGATTTGTCGGCTTGCTACAAAATTCTCTGGATGATCCTCTTTCTCTAACCTCTTTCTATCCATGAGTGGTTCACGAGGAGACTACTCACTAATTCCTACTCAACACCGATTTCCACTTGTAACACCTCACATTAAGTGGTACTTAATACTCCCCTCCTTTCCTCGGCGTATATCGAAAGTTCCGACCCGTATACTTTTCGCCACGATGTGCACTTCCAGACTTTTTACACCTTATTGACATCATAATTATATTCATGCTCAAGTCTCTCTCAACATTCCACTGGGTAGAACTCTACTCCAAATTTTCCATAATAGTTAAACTTTACTCTTCTCAAGGGATACCCGTTTTTAGATGGCTTCTTAAAACCTTTCAACCAAATTCGGGTGTGCTACTCTAATCGCACACGTATATATATGGATTATCATCCTTCTCACACGACGCTTGATCCCCTTTACCATTCCTACTTCGTTATATTCGTCCTACAGACTTATATTTCAGACATCTATTCCCACATTCCTTTAATCCGGATGATTCTGACATCAGCTAACCAGGCTGTCCAGACACCCTATAAACCATGCATACTGGCATAAACATCACATACGCTTCAACATAACACTCAATTATTTATTTCCCCTGTATTCAGAATGTGGCTATAACACTTGGGTCTTCTTAATCAGCCCAGAAATTAAAATTTTAAATCCTCCTTAACATCATTCCACCCATCAACTCGTGGTGATAAAACAAAGTTTCAATGCTTCCTTACCACACAACCGAATCCACTGGTCTTAAATCATAATTTAACTTCCAACTTATAGTTATAACTACCTTCTTCTATAACGAGCGAGGTATCGGACTCATGGACTAATGACCAAACATCTCCCTACTTGTAACACCCCGTAATTTTATTGATTTTTATGTAAGGGATTAATTAAGTTAATTGAGAATTAATTGGAAATTAATCCGGATATAAATACTAACGAGATGTGAGTTGGTATTTGATTGTGATGATAAAATTGAATATTTCTGAGTATATATGGTATTGAAAATATTTAAATTGTCAAGAGGCAAAAATGCGACAATTTGGGAAATTTAATTGGAACGCAAGTGTCAGTCGCGTCAGGAATGGATTTATTTAAATTAAAAATTAAATTATATTTTTATCAACCGAATGATCATTTTGAGTGCGCCGACGAATCCGGAAGGGTTGAAATAGTCAGAAAACACTAGCCGGGGGTTTAGTTTGGGTCCTGGGGCACTTTTAGGCCAAATCGACAACCTAGAAGGGTATTTTGGTAATTTTAAATATTAAGGAATTAAAACCCACGAATTTTAGAGTTTATTTTTATAATTTTAAAGAGGCCACTAAGGCCATTACTAGCAAAAGGCAAGAGAGTGGGCTACGGGAGTTTTGAGAGAAGTTAGAAAGAGGGTAAAGGAGGTTCCAAACCAAACTATCTCCCATCACCAGAAATTGGAAAGGATTTGTGACTGGAAAGAAGAGAGAAAGACAACCTTGATCATCAACAATGAATCAGAACATCGGATTTAAGGCAAGTGATTTGATATTATTAAGTTCAATGAATATTTCTTCCATGTTTAGTGTAGAAACTATATTTACCTTGAAAGTTTTGATGAAAACCAATGGGATTATTGTGAAACTTATGATTTTGGGATAGGAATTGCATGTAGAATACTCATGGACGAATTCAATACATAAAACATAACTTTTGATGATTTGGAAACGGATTTATAAGGAGTCTTTGTAGTCAATTAAATTTTGGGTTCATGTTCATAATCATAGGGTTTGGGGCAAGAATTGGGGATTTATGATTTTTACATGTTGATTAGTAAGATTTGACCCCAAAAATATGTTAAGGAACGATCTAGGATGACTTAAAGTAGTTTACAAACATTAAAATGTAATTTGGGTGATCTTAAGTTGTATATAGAGAAGATAAAGATGAAGAAAAACGAGTTGGGAAATTTCTGGGCGTTTTCTGCCATCTCGTTAGAAGACCTGCCCAGGTCGTTCGAACGAGCTTCTAACGAGATGACAGTACTCCTTCTAACGAGTTGGTAGTTCATTCGAAGCCATTCGTTTGAATGACACTCGTTCGAACGACCTCGTTCGAACGAGATTTCTAACTAGTTGACAGAATGGCCTTTTAGGCCTGATTTTATTTCGAGCCTCCAGTAGACTTATTTTAATCGAGTGTTAACCTTCCCTTGTTGACTAGTGGGTATAGTTGTGAGATAGGAGTATGTTGAGGATTAAAACTTTGAATTTTGTAATGTTGTAGTAAACCGGATGACATCTATGGGTTAGGGAATAAGTACCTAAAATTACTACGTGAGAGGGGTTGATAACTTTTAATGTATATTATTCTGAAATTATAAATTGTGTAACATTTAATGACGGTATGGGAATGTAAAATATACCTCTATTGATATTATAAGATATCTAATGTGTGAATACTTAGTATATGTGGTTATCTGTGTATAACATACCTACCATACTTGCTGTCACGGGAGGTTGGAGTACGATCTGGGCCATCTAATCTTTGTGTGCCTACAGGGGGATTTAGATTGGTACCTCGAGGACATAGGTCAGAGAAGGACTTATTGTGGAATTAATAAGTCTGCTGATCATGGGAGCGTAGGTATGTGCGTGGCCCATGTGATGTGAACTATGTTCGCCTCCATTGTGTGTGATTGTTACTTATCAAAACGGTTCCTGAGAGATTCGGAATACGTGACCCTTATGTACGTGATGTACCGGGATTTGATAGCAGAGTATGTGTGCACCGCAGCTTAGTCTAGGGGTGCCATTATTGTATATTATGATATACCAAAATACTGAAATGAATTGTGTATATAAGTACAAATGAGAATTAATGTAACATCTTTTGTAGAGTTAAAAATGGGAAAACTCTTAGTAATTATTGTGACTAATTCTAAGGAATGAAGGTAAAACACTATGTTTATATTCAAATGCTGGTAATTTAAACTACGAATAGTATAGTAAACTCAGATATTGTATTAGACTAGTTAGTTAGAGGAATAACTAGAATGGGTACGGGTACGTAGGAGTGCACACTTAGTTGAGAGGTGAGGGACTCATGCGAGTGCACGCACTATCATGTATTATATATTCACTGTTTGATAATATTAAACACTTGCTGTATTTTAAACTATTTTCACAATCGGGCTCTGACCCATTTGCTTTCAAATCTATTTTCTTGTAAAAACTTTTTAGGTGCCCAGCCACAAGGACACCAAGTGTAGGAGTTCCATTCCAGTGACGTGTTGTAGCTGCTGTGGAAGTTACAAGACCTTGATAGTAGACGCCTCCACTTTCTACCTTGACTCTATTTTACTCATCTGTAGGGCATGTCGCCCCTTTTCTTTTAGATACATCCTACTTACTCAGTTTTATTTCAGATTTTGGGTTGTAATTTATTTGTGATTCAGATTTTGTATTTGGTTGTATTCAGCATTTGGATTATTAGAGGAGTATTCCTCCAGATTCATTGTCATTCATTATTATTCTATTGTGACTGTGTTGTGGTTGTGGTATTTGTATTTCATAATTTAAATGGATTGTATGTAAATCGGATTTAATTAAAATTGACAACTCACTTTTTAGATATTAGGTGGCTAGTAATTATTAAAATGTTTTTCGACAGTGATGCTATGAACTGAACCAACTTGACATTTTGTATTAATTTGAATAAAGGAGTAGCTACCCGGTATTTAATTAGTCGGGGTGTCACACTACTTCCAACCTTACGCTAAGTTTCATGCGTGGGATGTCTTGCTAAGCGAAATCCAAACAAGGAACCCCCGATACACTACTACCTAGCATTGTCGATTATCAAAATCCGTTAGGCCCTCCGTCCATAACATGTATCCCTATATTTCCGTCTCTTGACATAAGAGCTACATCTCCTCCCGCAATTACACTTAAACAAAGAACTTTTCACCAATTGCACTACCGCTTAGCATTGGTGGTAATCACATTCCATAAACCTCGTACACATACAATCGGGACTCTCAAAATCCTATCCCCAGACATATAAATATAAGTATTAACTCCCACGTCTCAAAAGGAGTGATATAATAATGCGCCTTTCCTATCACCAAGTCCTGAGTGCTAAACATAATAGAGAGCTAAATCTTTCCGCACAACAGTATACCCAATACACACCAGATCATATCAATAAAGTTCCTACACACACCGGGATTAGACGTTTCGTTACCTCTATACCCTTCGAAGTTTCTATAATATATGATATGAATGCGAGCCCGAACCTCTCGTAGGTGAGGTTTCTCCATAACAAAACATCCGCACTAGGGTAGCAACCCCAGACTTGAGATATCCGCCCACTATCAGTCTAATTATTACTATAAAACCGTAATTAGGATAATATCATACTCATATAACACATCACTAAAACGAGTAATCTCAATAAGGTATATACCACTATCAATACACCCATTCATCCTCCGTGGATAACACTAAAGATAACCCCGCTATGCGAGGGAAAACATTCACATAATAATAATGTTATCGATATTCGCATTAACTCGTCTCACATGCGAATCTAGCAATAATTAAAAAGTTGTGATTCACTCGGGTCATATAAAATATGCCTCATCCTCCGAGGGTAAAAAATCATACTTCTACCTTGCCAATCGCCCTGGTTTCTCAAATGGTTCCCAAACATAACACGCCTGTATGAACCAAATCGAAAATTACATTTACCATTGCACTTGTTAGGCAGCATACCCTTGTCCTTTTACTCGTTTCGAGAAAAATTAACGCACATGGTTTTTCTTTCCACAAAATACCTCTATACATAATCCACTTATCACCGGTCATACTGACCATATTAGAGTTGTCCTTCTCTCAAACTTTGCTAGGCTCGATCCTGATGGCTACCCCCATTGTTCCCTGGGCTTTGTTAGCCCTAAGGAACATACTACTGGCTTCGACAACTCTTACTGAATTCACCATCGCTTGGTAATAACTCAACTACCTGAATCATTTAAATGGCTCCAAATATCCCAGCCTGAGAGATACCATATGAACATCTGACTACTCTTGTCTGTTCTTCGAATCTCGATTTTCGACGACGTAACTCTTACGACAGCCAAAAGCCACCTAAGACAGTTTGTGGTTATCCCACTATTGTCGTCGGACTCTAACTCGACCAATCCAAAATTCTGATTATCCGCTCGCCTCTAAACAACTCGAGGGAGAATAATTAAGGTTTTTCCACACACAACTTCAATAAGCAGTTTGTCCACAATAAACAGGTACAAGTGTTTACACACTACTCTACCATTAGGTAATATCTTCTCCCAATTATCGTAATATACTTCACTTACTAGCTATATCCGTTGTGGAAATGAAATGATCACAATGAGTCCAAAATTACTTTCATAAATCTCCACTGGTCATTAATCACCTTTCGCCTACTCCTCGAGTTATAGGTGATACATCCTGCTTAAAACGAGTGGGGTGGGGGGGGAGTGGGGGATGGGTAGGGGTGGGGAGGGGCAGTGGTGGTGGGTATAGGTGTGTGTGGGGGGTTAGGTTGGGGGTATGGGGAGTTGGGATATGTGTGTGTGTATGTATAGGTGTCGGGGTGGCAGTGGTGGGGCAGGGGTTGAGTGGTGGTGGTGGTGGTGAGAGAATCAATTTGGGGATGTGAGAGAATCAATATGTATTTGGTGTTGGTGTAAGAGATTTTAGTGTGTTGTTTTAAATTTGGGGATCAATATATGCAATGTTACATGTGCGTGTTTGATTCCGAAAATATTATCAATATTGTTTGTGGACTTTATACTTTGCCCAAATAGTGTTACTATCCCCTTAGTTCCATATGAAATGGACTAAAACATAAGAAATGATCTAAACATTAGTAACCTTATTAATTTGTATACATTGTAATTCTATAAGACCCGTTTCTCTAAATTGAAATTGAATTCTAATTGGTATTGATATTGGTCTGAATTGGTATAAATAGAAATTGATTTTGAATTGGTATTGATATTGGTATAAATTGGTATAAGTTTTAGTTCTTATACGTACTATAAATTAAATGACACATACATTAAATTACATAATTAAATAAAATCTCTCGAATTCTGATAAGACATAATTAAATGAAACATACTATAAATTACATATAGTGCACATAGATACTATCCTTCTAGTTCTTATGCGAACTCATTCAATATCCCTTAGACCCGTTAGAAAGACATTATCCCTATAATGAGATATCTCGAATTGTCTCGTTTGGAAAGTTTGGGACTGTATAGTTTCTGTATAATAATATTCTTAGTGGCTTAAACTTCTTACTTTTAGGGAAAGTTCTAGAGTCGTATCTTAATGTTATATGGGTACATACTAGATGATGTGATTTGAAGTGTTATTTTAATTGATAAATTGAAATAACACTCACAGTTGCGAATATATGTCCTGTACTTGGAGAACTATGGGGATATTCTGCCGAATATTCCTCAAATTGGAATAATGTGCATGAGCTGTTAAGTATATTATAGAAATATGAGGTCTCGAATGGGATAGGACCACTCGCCCTTTAGAGGAGATGGAGGAAATAGGAATTAATATTATAAATTAATATTTCAAATTAAAATTGAATTTGAATTTGAATGAACGAATAAATTTATGCATATAAACTAGACTTCTACTTCTTATGCGTACACATTCAATAGGTGATTGTTTATACTAATGGGAACTAAATATTCACACTTTTGTTTATGCTAATCCATGAATATACGCTTCTTACCCATAATAGGTGATTTTTTTTGTAGTAGTTGTGTCGGGATATCCTAAATACAAAGAGTGGATGGATGAGAAAAATAGATTAGGGGATGTGTTTCGCAGAGGTGCTAATGAATTTATGAAATACGCAAAGATATGTCATAATGATGAGGAGTTTTCATGTCCGTGTACTAGGTGTAAGAATGGTAAGGTGTTTGAGTGAAAAACAATTAAACTACATTTGTTAAGATGGGGTATGCAAGATAGTTATCGAATTTGAGTTTTTCATGGGGAACTGAAAGTTCCTTTTGTCCCCGAGCAACCTTCACAACAACCCTCAACAAGTAGTATAGATGTACAAGTGGAGGATGACAATGTAGATCATAATATGTTAGTGGATTTAGTTGATGACTCGTATGGAGTTCATGAAGTGTAAGAGAATGAGGTCACTGACGTACGAGGTTCATGTGCTCCTGAAGATATCGGCATAAACCTTGAGGATGAATATCAAAGATTAAAATTTAAGGCAAGCCAACCCTTATACTCTGGTTGTGAGAAATATCAAATAGCTTTACATGCCATGGTTGGTTTGCATGGTTTGAATACCTAATATGGTTTGTCT
The DNA here is from genome assembly GCA_949130495.1 of Sambucus nigra. Taxonomy (NCBI): domain Eukaryota; kingdom Viridiplantae; phylum Streptophyta; class Magnoliopsida; order Dipsacales; family Adoxaceae; genus Sambucus; species Sambucus nigra. The sequence continues at coordinate 285,699,973 of OX422209.1, read as the reverse complement.
GGAAGTAGCGTGATAGGAATTTTGAATTGGGTGAAGGGCTTGCTACCCAAGCAAAATAGACTTCCAAACAGCTATCCTACTAATAAAGATAGCTTGAAAGGCTTGGGAATAAATCAATTCATGCTTATGTGTATGACTTCATACTATACCGAAAGGAGTACAAAAATATTGATCGATGTCCGGTATGCGATGAACCTATATATGTCCAATTTATTGGCAAGAAGGCACTGGCTCAAAAGTGCCTAAAAAAGTGTTAAAATATTTTCCCATTGCGCCTTTTTACAGTACCATGGATAGCGGAGGCAATGACTTGGCATGATAGGGAAGAAGCGAGGGAAAATCTCATGCACCATCTTATTGATTCTACAACTTGGAAGAGGATGAATTTTGAGTATCCCGATTTTGCTCGAGAGCAGAGTAACATTCGTTTGGAAATATCAACAGATGGTTTCAATCCATTTGGAAATCTAAGTGCCAATCATAGTGTATGGCCAGTGATCCTCGCCCCACTCAACCTCCCTCCTTCATAGCGTATGAGACTTGAATTTTTGATGATGTCTTTATTGATCCCTGGGCCAAAGGCATCAAGTGAGGACATCGATGCCTACCGGCTCCTTTGATAGAAGAATTAAATGATTTGTGGGAAGAGGGTGTGCAATAATTTGACTCTTTTAGAAAATAAGAGTTTACGCTGAAAGCTATGTTAATGTGGGTAATTCATTATTTTCCAGCTTATGGGACATTATTCGGTTTTGTAGTACATGGTTATTTGGCCTATCCTATTGATTGAGAGGAGAATGAATCTATTCATCCCCCCGCTAGCTCAAAAAATGTATACCATTGCCATAGGAGTTTTTTACCCCCTCTCATAGTTTTAGATTTGAGAAAGGTTTCAATGGTTTACCGGGTGAGGTTGAACATAGGCTATAATTGAGAATACTTTCATGCTAAAAAATTGAATGTAAATCTTCTGACTGTGGCCCTAATATGCCAGGTAAGATACCTAAATTTAAGAATGATAAGCATAAGAGAACCCCAAATGGGAATGAAACTGAGACATGAAAGGCATGGTCTAGTAGGTCAATTTTATTTGACTTGCTTATTAGAAGAATAACCCCGTGTGCTATGTATTGGATGTGATGCATGAAGAGAATAACATCATTGAACATATTGTGGGCACATGCCTTGGGGGGAGTCATTAGAAGGATGGAGAAAATGCACGAAAAGACCTTAATGTGTTGAACTTAATCTAGTGGTTGTATTATTCTAGTGCTTTATTATTATCGAACGACAATTTAATGCTTTTTATTTATTTGTATTGGATCATTATAATGCTTGTAATAACCAAGTTAATATGTTAATTAGAATTTTAATTAATTTAAGCATTATTTCAAAGTCCATGACTTGGGAGTGTGTGTGCATGGGGGTAGTGTGCGTGTGTGTAAATTGAAATTGGTATTGGTATTGGTATTGGTATAAATTGAAATTGATATTGGTATTGGTATTGGTATTGGTATTGGTATTGGTATTGGTATTGGTATTGGTATTGGTATTGGTATTGGTATTGGTATTGGTATGTATAGTTATAATCAGATTTGAGCATTAATTCAAAGTACATATACATGTTTGTATTACTACTAATAATTTTTGCAGAAAATGACTTCATGTGGGCGCGGTAGCGGAGGCGATGAGGGCTCCTCGGCCAAGTGGCCCACAAAATGGGGCAAATTGGGGTCCGTCTTTGAGAATAGGACGACATTATTGGCTAGAGCGCTAGAGTTCCTGAAGACGGTCGTTGGCCTGGGGTACACTGATTGGAGGACCATGCTTATTGACCTCAAGTTGAACATCTGGGGGGCACTACAGGTAGTGTATTTATAAGAAATTAATACTTACTTTATTTTTTATTTGTATTTGTTTGACAGGAACAATTTGGCCTGTCTACATATGTTCGTGACTCCACGTTGGATCAATTAAGGGATCAATATAAGACGTGGCAGAAGAATTTGCGGACACGGTACTTTGGGTAGACCCGGGAGTCCATTCTGCTAGTACGTGACATCGTCCCCCTGAAGGAGCCGATCTCATTGGCACAGTGGCAAAAGTTTATCGACAATGAGACCAATGAGCGATAATTGGCATCTTGCCAATCGAGGAGGGACAACCGGGTGAAAAAGTTGGATGTGCACTATTCCGGGCGGACGTCTTACGCTGAGATGAAGCACAGGATTGTAAGTTTTTATTTTTCTTTAATTTTAGTTATTCTAATTTACCATTACTTTGCATTACTTACTAATTATATATTATTTTATTTTAAGACACGGGGAGTGCCCTGGGGGTAGGCCACATAGGCTCGATGCCTATGTGGTAATTCAGACAAAAAAGGGCAAGGATAAGGAGGTGGCCCCGAGCGTCCCAACCACCATTATAAGTTATTAATGTTTATTTTTTTAATTATGTTATAATTTTTTTATTTAATTAATTAACTAATTATGTACTTTTGTCTTTTCAGACAAAGCTTAAGGAAGTGCATGAGTCGTAGTCTGATGCTGATAAAGCATCTTTGGCTACAGATGCACTCAGCCAAGTGCTGGGGACGGATCGCAAGGGGAGAACTAGAGGCATGAGATCGCGGGTGGGAAAGTCTAGGATTGTCAAAATGGAGATAAGCAATAATGGGTTGGCACATAAGGTGGACACCCATGGCGATAAGCTATCAAGGTTGGAGGCGACGGTCCTAGATATGCACGCCTTCATGAAGTGTTAGTTGGGCAAGGTCAAGGGCAAGCGCAAGGGGAAGGAGAAGGAGGTAAAGGTATATGAGGACGAGGATGCCACTTCTTCATCACCGATACACACGGACTCGGCGCCATATGATGATCCATTTTTCATCGTGACCTCCATCGAGTGGCCGATGTCAACATTCGGTTGGTCGAGCGTGTTTTTACTCAACATATATTGTGAGGAGCCGATATCGAGGTGGTTGAGATATCCAAGCTTCCTCCCAAGTATGCTGGTTTATGGATGTCCCCTCCAAGACATTGAGGCAAGAGTTCACGTCACGCATGTGGTGGAGAAAAAGGATAACTCACCTTTGTGGTTGAACGAACAATGCGGCATTCGACTTATTGCGGGGTGTCTCAATTCATATGTCGTGCGTCCTTCCTTGCTCCTACGACCTGCTCCTTTTTCATGACACTATTTCTATCTTTTTATTTGGATATTTGGATTGTATTTGTATTTTTTAATTTTGGTACATGTTGGTTTGGATATGGATATTTTCATTTCTATTTTATTTGGATATGGATTATATATTCCATGATTTGGTATATTATTTCTTTTTTATTTGGATATATTCTGTTTGGACAGGTACAATTTTGCTATAACAGGTACAAATATACTGCTGGGCAGTGGCAGTGGCCATACTGCCCAGAATTATCATGGTAAAAAATCGTGACAAGTCCGTGATAAAGAAAATTATCACGGTCTTGTCACGGTCTTTGACCCTGACATGATCATGATAAGTCTATTAAACTTGTCACGGACTTTGACCATGACAACTCCGTGACAAAAAAGTTATCACCCCCAGACTTGTCACGGTCAAAGACTTTGACAAGTTGGACTTGTCACGATCAAAGACCTTGACAAGTTGGACTTGTCACGGTCTTTGATCGTGACAAGTCAGTTGTTTTGGTGTAGTGTGTATTAGCTATAACGGGATATCCTAAATACAAAGAGTGGATGGGTGAGACAAATATATTAAGGGGTGTGTTTTGCTGATGTGCTAATGAATTTTTGAAATACGCAATGAGATGTCGTAATGATGAAGAGTTTCCATGTCCGTGTCTGTGTGCTAAGTGTAAGAATGGTAAGGTGTTTGAGTGGTAAACAGTTGAACTACATTAGTTAAGATGGGGTATGCAAGATAGTTATCAATTTTTTATTTTTCACGGGGAATCAAAAGTTTATTTTATCCTCGAACAACCTTCACAACAAACTTCAACAAGTAGGATAAATGTACAAGGGGAGGACAATGTAGATCATAATATGCTAAAGGATTTAGTTGATAACTCGTATGGAGTTCACGAAGTCTAAGAAAATGAGGTCACTAATGATGTACAAGGTTCAGGTGCTCATGAAAATATCGGGATAAACCTTGACGATGATTACCAAAGTTTGAAATCTCTAGGTGTGAGAAATATCAAACAACTTTACATGCCATGGTTGGTTATCATAGTTTGAAGACCCAATATGGTCTGTCTGAAAATAGCGTGATGTGAATTTTGAATTGGGTGAAAGGCCTGCTACCCAAGAAGAATACGCTTCCAAATAACTATCCTACTATAAAGAACAGTTTGAAAGGTTTGGTAATGGAGTATAAATAAATTCATGCTTGTGTGTATGACTACATACTATACCGAAAGGAGTATGAAAATCTCGATCGATATACAGTATTCGATGAACCTAGATATGTCCAATCTCCTGGCAAGGAAGGCACAATCTCAAAAGTGTTGAAATATTTTTCCATTGGGCCTAGATTAAATTGTTTTTTCACATACCATGGATAGTGGAGGAAATAACTTGGCATGCTAGGGCAGAAGTAGGGGATAATCTCACGCGTCATTCTATTGATTCTATAGGTTGGAAGAGGATGAGTTATGAGTATCCCGATTTTTCCCAAGAAAAGCGTAACATTCATTTCGCAATATCAATAGATGGTTTCAATCCATTTGGAAATACAAGCGCCAATTAGAGTGTATGGCCAGTGATCCTAGCCCAACTTAACCTTCATCCTCCACATTGTATGAGACCTGAATTTTCGATGCTGTCTTTATTGATATCTGGGCCAAAGGGACCTAATGGGGAGCTCGATGTCTACTTGGATACTTTGGTAGAAGAATTAAATGAGTTATGGGAAGAGGGTGCGCAAGCATTTAACTCTTTTGAAAAATAAGAGTTTACACTGAAAGCTATGTTGGTGTGGTTAATTAATGATTTTCCAGCTTATAGGACATTATCCGATTGTGTATTACATGGTTATTTGGGGTTTCCTATATGTTGAGAGGAGACTGAATTTCTTCGTTTCCCCACTAGCTAAAAAAATATATACCATTTCTATAAGAGATTTTTCCCCCTCCGCTCATAGTTTTAGATTTGAGAAGGGTACCAATTTTTTACCGTGTAGGTTTGAACATAGGCTATCTCCGAGAAAACTTTCAGGTTCAGAAATTGAAAGTAAATATTATGATTGTGTCCCTAATATGCAAGGTAAGAATCTTAAATTTAAGAATGCCAAGCATAAGAAGACCCCTACTGGGAATGAAACTGAGATAAGAAAGGCATAGTCTAGGAGGTTAATTTTATTTGACTTGCCTCATTGGTAGAATAACCCGGTGCGCCATGTATTGGATGTGATGCATGCAGAGAAGAACATTGCTGAACATAGTGTGGGTACATGCCTTGGGTGGAGTCATTCGAAGGATGGAGAAAATGCAAGAAAATACCTTAAATTGTTGAAACTTAAGCCACAACTATGGTTGAAAGAAGATAGTAGGAAGGAAAATAATTTCCCCTGATGCGATTACTTTAACGAGTAAGGAAAGGAAGGTTCTTTTAGACAAAATATATAGTTTGAAGGTTCCATCTAATGTTTCGTCTAACTTGGAAAGGATTGTGAATTATGCTACCCATGGTTTATATAAGTGTAAGTCCCACGATTGGCATGTGATCATCCAATTGGTTCCTCTATTGTTTAAGCATTATTTCTCCAAGCACAAGGATTTGTGGAGGGCTATTATGAAAATTAGTATCTACTTATCACTTTTGTGTGAGAAGGTAGCCAATCAAGATCACTTAGTGACCGCAAAATTGGCGGTGATCACAGCGATTTGTGTGTTGGAGATGTACTTTCCCCCATCATTCTTTGACAGAAGTCTTCACTTGTTGGTGACCTATGCGATGAGGCACTTCTTTGCAGACTAATTAGCTATTTGTGGATGTATCCGTTTGAAAGATTGATGAAAATTTTCAAAGACTACGCAAGAATACACGATACGTTGAAGGATAAATTGCTGAGGAATACATCACCGTGGAGTCATCAATCTACACTTGGGAATATATACCTAACCCGAGAAAGGTGGATGACAGTGATGGCACAATCAGACATCGAATTTAGGTTGTGATCTGTGAAGAAAATATGAAGCGTGTGAGAACAATAAAAGACGAAAAATAATGGCACAATCAGACAACGAATTTAGGTTGTGGTTGTCACACGAGGTAATTTTAATGAAAATGCTTGTTATTAAATGTCACATTACAAGAAAGATTTACAACTAACCTAATTAATTTATCTATATTCTCAGCTCTTAAAGACGGGTGATGCGACATCAAGGCTTGATCGTCTAGCCACTGGACCTTGTTCATGGCACAAGAGTAAAAAAAGTATCGATTAAATGGTTACATATTCAGTGTAAGGGTGTACGAGGAAAATACAAATGTACAAAACTCGAGCATTTCATACAAGGCTCTTACTTATTTTCGAGCGAGGGCCAAAGATAAAAATCTCATTGAAGCTAAAATGACTTACTATGGTGTAATTCGAAATATATTTGAATTGGACTATGTAAGCTTTAATGAGGTTGTGTTTTACTGTGATTGAGTAAGAGTTGAGGATAAAAATGCTTGCAATGTTGATCTTGACACCAATTTGATCATGGTTGACTTGTCCAAGTTGTAGAGTAATGAACACATGAGCGATGAGCCGTTTGTTTGTGCTTTTTAAAAGGAGAAGCAAGTGTTTTACTCGGAGTATATCAACAATGAACCGTGGTCAATCTTCCTACATGTGCCAATGCGTTTTAACAATAGCTCCTTCCGAATATCAATCCATTTTTTATGATAGCCTGAATTTAAATAATTGTAAAACTATAATAAGCGCGGTGTGTGATATTGATTTCAAATTATTCGCAAGTTTCCAATTAAAACTTATTTAATTATATTCTATTTTTAAACAAACTTAATTCAGCCCCTATACATGCATCTAAACATCATAAATAATTCAACCCATGCATGACATAAAGACGACCGATTCAGGAAAAAAACCCTTTTGGCTAAAACCTTTTATAAACACTTTGAAGAATTCACAAGACCTTTGACTTACATACAACCTGATAATCTCCCACAAGTGTGTAATGCACGGTACCTTCAGAAAACCTTCAAAGGTACGAGAGGCAATGAAATACCCTCCAGGTGTCAGTTCGTCGTCTTCGACTCATCCACACGCAGAATGACTACGCTCGGTATCCACCGATCAAATATGGAGATGCATTCTCCACAGAGGTTGAATAAAAACAAAGTTATGTTCTTGAACGCCAAAAAAATTCACTAAAGCATATGGGAGTTTTGTGAATCGAAAACAAAAAGGGATTAAACCCTAAAAGGAAGAAGCCAAAAGAATTATGCTTTCGCAATTTTTCTGTTCTGTAAAATGCTGGGACTTCTTAAAGAAAACGATACCATTTAATGAGTATTTATAATAAAAATGTGCCACCTCGGTATTAGAGCTCGCTCGAACGAGATCAGTATGTCGCTCGAACGAAGGACAACTGTCGCTCGAACGAGATCGCGCTACATGCCTATCTCGCCCGAGCGACATTGCTATGTCGTTTGAACGACTGTTGCGTCAAAAACTTATTATTTTAATGTCCGCTCCAATACTTAGAAAAAATACTCATTCACAAATTTTGATGAAAAAGTCCGGTCCAACACTTAGAAAATATTTTATAAAAATATCCCAAAAGCTTTAAGTGAAAAGTTAAGGTATTTAAAACATAACCTTACCAAAGTAAACTTCGCGGAGTATTTTTGATGAAGAACTTGATTAATGCGGATCCGTCTTAATGTAGATTGCTCTTGAATGATCTTCGACGGTGTAGCGGTATATGCATAGCAAATTGATAACGGACTTATAAAAACATGTCCTTACAAATCTCCCATTATGTCTATGCTGGTACATACATAAAAAATCCAAATTATCAAAAACCAAAATGCCTATACAAATCTATCCTCCCATGAATAAATTTGCAAGTTCTCAAACTATTCTTCAAAAATCTTCATCAAATGTTCTCAAAGATTTTCTCATCAGGGTGTGCAACATCATGATCTTTAATCTTTGTACCTACACACATGACATAAAGCAAATACCTTCGTGACGCATTGAGTTTGAAATGATATAAGAATAAATCATTAATAAATCAAATCTCCCCCATAATGCAAAAACTCCCCCATAACATGATAATTCTTTCTCCCCCTTTTTATGATGCCTCTAAATAGACAAATAAGGAAAAGAAAAATCAAAACATGAAGTGTCACGACGAAATGCATAGCAAACATGGATCAAACTACGTGCATGCAAAGGTGTATCTCAAAAATTTCACAAACTATTTTTGGATTTTTCAATTTTTTCATACAAAAATAAGATACTAAAAATCACACCATGAATTTAAACTCAAACAACCAAGTCATGGAAATGGAATGAATGGGTGTGAACACATTCGATAGGTAAATAAACTCAATCAATCATATGTGCATGATGCATATGTGTACCCCTAATGAATGAACATCAAAAGTATCCTTAGGTGTGAAAATTTGTTGAATTTAGATGACATCGTCTTATGCAAATCAACAAATCAAAGTCAAAGTAATTTCCACACCAATAACGTCCAAAACTATTTAGCATTTTTTCAAGACTTTCAAGGACATGCAAACTCATTTTAATTCCATCCAAACTCCCTCATATATATTTTCTTTTAGAGGTGTATAAACTAAATTCTCAAACTTTGGAGAATTGGTGCAAAAAACCTAATTGGCCAATAATTGGCATGAATTTCTTTTTATTTCCTTTAATTTTTTTTCGGGATCTTTTAAACCTCTTTGGACCCCAGATAATAAAATTCATCAATTTTTTAGGTCCAATTAAACGGCGGCTTAATTGCAAATGATAAATGATAATCTTTCGTAGCCCTTCACCATTTTCAAACAAAGCACAAAAATTCACAAACGGCTCTTATATGCTCAACTTTCTTGTCAAGTTTTATCGCGCTTGGTTCATTTTAAGCACATGATTGAAGTGAAAACACCCAAACAACATGTGATAAGACAAGCACAATAATCAAGCACAATAATCAAACAAATCCATGCATGTGTGCAATAAAGGAAATCACGAGTCAAGCATGTAGGAAGTAACACTTAATTACATCTTAATGACTCAAAACATTTTAAAGCATATGGATTAATTGACCTATTGTCTCAAAACACTATCAAATAGTCACATAAAAAAATGGAATGATGTTGTGACTCGGTCATCCTAACTGTTCATCCATAAACGGTGCAAACAAAATACAAAAATATTTTTGGATTTTTGGAAAATTTTATCAAAATAAAATCTTTTTGGTATTTTTCAAAAACAAAAAATCTATACAAAAAGTACATGTCACAATGCTAGCAAACATAAATATCATGAAACAAAAACTAGCGTATGACAAACAAGCAAACACAATCATCTATATAATATGGCAAGAGAAGAATCATGTGCAAGCAAACGGGAATCAACTTGTCTAAAATCTAGTGCCTCTAAAAGTGATTTCCTAACCCAAATAGATGTGAAATGTCGTGTGGGGGATTTGGGAACCACGGGAACACTAGACATAAAATTCCTAGGACTTTTTCCAAGATCAAAACAAAATCGCCTAAGGTGACCTTTCCTACCACAATATGAACATGTGTAAATGGGTGGAACGACACCTATGGGTTGACCTTTTCTAATGTTATTGGGAACGGTTGTCTCTCTAAAACAAATAATGGTTTTGGCTTTAGCATTAGAAGCATGAGAACAAGATGAGCCATTACCATCTCTATAAAACCTACTCGAGTCTGTCAAATCATTTTTTAACTTCAAAATTTTTGACTCAAGCAAAGAATTAGACTCTTTCAATTTAAGGGATGCCTTTTTCAAAATTTCAACAATTCTTAAAAAGGTATATCTTTCTCACTCAATCAAAGAAAACTTTTCCCTAAGAGTCTCTTCACGTGCCACAAACTTATTGATTAAAATATTTTTGTCATTTTGGCACAAACACAAATCATCGAATTTTTAAGGTCCTCTAATTATTTTTCTAAAAATAGGATCCTATCATCACTCTCCTTCTTGGCTAATTTTAAATCAACAAAGTCATGGTCCAAGGAAACAAATTTGTCACGATGAAATTTTCTTTGATTTTGAACCGTTTGCAAAAGATCCAACGCGGATTTAAAACAAGAATTTTTTTATTCCAAAAAATCAATTCTTTTAGCACACGTCAAATTCAAACGATTTATATCATCAAAACTCTGACTCGTGTCATCAAAGGGGGGCATCCGATTACATAAGTGCTCCATCGAAAAAATTATGATTTTTCACAAAACTGATTTAAAAAAAATCAATATCACACAAATTTTGCAAAAAATAGGAATACACAATAAAATAGTGTAACCCACTCTGATAGCAATTTGACGACATGAGAAGTCAAATTGTATATAAAAAATAAATCCTTGAAAAATCAGGATCACGCGATAAATTAGCGTAACCCGCTCTGATACCAATTTGTAAAACCGTAATAAACGCGGTGTGTGATATCGATTTCAAATTATTCACAAGTTTTCAAATAAAGCTTATTTAATTGGATTCTATTTTTAAACAAACTTAATTCAGCCCCTACACATGCATCTAAGCACCATAAATAATTCAACCCATGCATGAAAAATAAAGACGACTGATTCAGGAAAAACCCCTTTTCGGTAAAACCTTTTATAAAAACTTTGAAGAATTCACAAGACCTTTGACTTACATACAAGTTGATAATAGCCCACAAGTGTGTAATGCACGATGCCTTCAGCAAACCTTCAAAGATACGAGAGACAGCGAAATACCCTCCAGGTGTAGGTTCGTCTTCTTCAGCTCGTCCGCACGCAGAATGACTACGCTCGGTATCCATCGATTAAATATGGAGATGCCTTCTCCACAGAGGTTGAACAAAATCAAAGTTGTGTTCTTGAACACCAAAACAATTCACTAAAGCATATGGGAGTTCTGTGAATTGAAAATAAAAAGGGATTAAACCCTAAAAGGAAGAAGCCAAAAGAATTCTGCTGTCGCAGTTTTTCTGTTCTGTAAAACTCTAGGACTTCTTAAAGAAAACGATACCATTTAATGAGTATTTATAATAAAAATTCACTGCCTAGGTATTAGAGCTCGTTCGAATTAGATCAGTATATCTCTTGAACGAGATCGCGCGGCATGCTTATCTCACGCGAACGACATTGCTATGTCGTTTGAACGACTGTTGCATCAAAAAATTATTATTTTGATGTCCGCTCCAATACTTAGTAAAAATACTCATTCACAAATTTTTGACGAAAAAGTCCGCTCCAACTCTTAGAAAATATTTTGTAAAAATATCCCAAAAGATTTAAGTGAAAAGTTATGGTATTTAAAAAATAACCTTACCAAAGTAAACTTCTCGGAGTCTTTTTGATGAAGAACTTGATTAATTTGGATCCGTCTTGATGTAGATTGCTCTTGAATGCTCTTCGACGGTGTAGCGGTATATGACATAAGAAATTGATAACGGACTTATAAAAATATGAATTTACAATAACTTTTAGATTTGTAATAAGTATTCCAATTATTTGTAATTACCAGTGGGTGTATTATTCTAGTGCTTTATTATGATTGGATGACAACTTAATGCTTTTAATTAATTTGTACTTGATCAGCTTAATGCTTGTAATAACAAGTGGGTGTATTCTTCTAGTACTTTGTTATTATCAGATTTGAATAAAAATTGGTTTTATGGTTAGTGAATATGTTAATTAGGATTTTAATCAATTTAAGCATTAATTCAAAGTCCATGACAAGACCCGATATTGAAACAATATTTATCGGATCTGAGCATTAATTCAATTCCATATACATATTTGTACTAATAATAACAATTTTTGTAAAAAATGTCTTTATCCCAGCGCGGTAGCGGAGGCGATGAGGGCTTTTTGGCCACTAGGCCCCCAAAATGGGGCTAATTGGGGTCCTTCGTCGAGAACAAGACGATGTTATTGCTAGACCCCTAGAGTTACTGAAGGAAATCATCGCACGGGGTACACTGATTAGAGGGCTGTGCCATTTGAGCTCAAGATGGGCATCTGGGGGGCACTACAAGTAGTGTATTTATATTTATATTTATAAGAAACTAATACTTACTTTCTTTTTGGTTTATATTTGTTTGACAGGATCAATTCGTCCTGCCCCCACATGTCTGCGAATCCACATTGGAACAGTTGAGGGATCAGTATAAGACGTGGAAGAAAAACAGGTGGGCACGATATTTTGGGAAGACCCTAGAGTCCATTATTAGAGTGCGTGACACGGTCCCATCGAAGGAGATGATCACATTGGAATAGTGGCAACAGTTTTTCAATAATGAGATCGACGAGCAACAATTGGCATCTCGTTAATCAGGGAGGAAAAAATAGGAGAAAAAGGTGGACGTGCACTACTCTAGGCAGACGTCTTATGCCGAGGTGGAGCACATGATGGTAAGTTTTTATTTTTCTTTAATTTTAATTTTATGTTATTCTAATTTAGCATTACTTTGCGTTACTTACTAATTCTTCATTAGTTTATTTTAGGAGACGGGGAGTGGCCCCGGGGTAGGCCACATAGGCTCAATGCATCTGTGGCAATTCGGACGAAGAAGGGCAAGGATAAGGAGGTTTCCCGAGCATCGCAACAACGATTCTAAGTTATAATTATTTAATTTTTTTTAATTATGTTATAATTTTTTTATTACCTTAATTAACTAATCGTGTACTTTTTGTCGTTTCAGGCAAAACTTAAGGTAGTACATGAATCGCAGTTTGATGCCAACAAAGCATCTTTGGCTACGGACGCACTCAGCCAAGTGCTCGGGGCGGATCGCAAGGAGAGGACTAGGGGGTGAGATCTAGAGTGGGGAAGTAGAGGATCATCGAAATGGAGACGAGCAAATCGGGTTGGCTCACAAGGTAGACACCCATGGCAATAAGCTATCGAGGTTAGAGGTGACGGTCCTAGATATGTGCAGCTTCATGAAGCGTCAATGGGGGTCCCCCTCCAATGTGGGTAAGGGAAAGGGCAACGAAATGGGAAAGGGGAAGGGGAAGGGGAAGGATAAGGATGTAGATGAGGACGTCACTGCTTCATCACCTATAGGCACGGACTTGTCGCTCTTATATGTTCCATTTACCATCTTAACCCCAGTCGAATGGCATATCTCAATAATCGATTGGCCGAGCATGTTTATAATCGACATATTTGGTGGGGAGCCGATAGAGAGGGGGTTGAGGGACCCGAGCACCCATCTGGGTATGGTGGTTCATGGACGTCCCCTGCAAGACATTGAGGAAAAGGTGCTCATCATGCATGTTTTGTCCGGAAAGGAGAACTCACCTCTGTGGTTGCACGAACATTACGGCGTTCGACGAATTGATGGGTGTGTCAATGCATATGTCGTGTGTACTTCCTTCCTCCTCCGACCTGTTTTAGACCCTACTCTATGACAATATTTGCATTTATTTTATTTGAATACTGGATTATATTTGTATTGTTTTTAATTTGGTACATGTTGGTTTGGATATGGATATTTGTATTTGGTTATTGATATTTACATGTTGGTTATGGATATTTACATTTTAGTTTGGTTGCTTGATATATATGCTGTTTAGACAAGTTAAATTTTTCTATAACAAGTACAAATATACTTCTGGGTAGTGGCAATGCCCATACTGACCAAAAGTTTCTTTTTTAAATATACCCATATTTATCATGGACTTTGACCGTGATAAGTCCGTGACAAAGAAACTTGTCATGGACTTATCATGGCCAAAGTCCATGATAATTTTTTATTTGTCATGGTCAAAGTCTGTGACAAGTTTAATCTTTTATCACGGGCTTGTCACGATCACAGAACGTAATAATTTGTCAAGGTCAAAGACCGTGACAAGTCCGCGACAAATATAACAAACTTGTCACGGTCTTTGACGGTGACAAGTCCTTGGCAAATTCCTTTGTCACCCCCAAACTTGTCACGGCCAAAGATCACGACGAGTTTGACATGTCGAGGTTTTGACCGTGATGAATTGGCAGTTTTAGTGTAGTGTTAGTAAAAGGAGGATTTGAACATGAGCTTCCTATATGGAAGATATTCGTGGATGGATCGTCATGTGAAAGTGGTAGTGAAGCTGGATTGATAGTCAACACACCTGATGGAGATGATATAGAGTATACTATCTGTTCAAATTCAAAGCATCCAATAGTGAAACAAAATATGAAGATTTGATTATTGGATTTTACATTTCTATATCACTAGGGGCTGAGAAGATAGTAGCTCACAGTGACTCATAGTTAACTATAGACAGGGGTCTGAAAAAGTATGAAGCAAGATAGGGGAACATGTTAAAATATCTTACAAGGGTGAAATTGCTGATGCCAAAGCCAAAAGCACTTTAAATGATCAAAATTCCCAAAATTAAAAATACTAGAGCCAATGTATTAATTCATCTTGCATCAGCCACAAGGGACGATCCGAGGATAACTGTACTTATAGAGATACTGTTATAAAGAATCATTGACGTAGAAAAAGTCAACTTTCTAAAGATGACCATCGGCCCATCGTGGATGGACCGAATTAAAAGATACGTGGAGGAAGGTATTCTGCCAGCCGATTAGAAGGAAGATAGAAAACTTTGTTATAAAGCGACCAAATTTGTCATGGAAAATGAGGTGCTATACATAAGAGGTTTTACTATCTCAATGATGAGATGTATTCACTCCATGGAGGTGCTAAACTTAGTTAAAGAAATACATAACAGGGCAGACGCTGTTAAAAAGAATAGTAATTCAAAGATATTACTGGCCCACAATGAGGAAAGACTAAAGAATACACGCAAAAGTGCAATAATCGCTAGAGATTTAGAGTGATACATAAGAGACCAGTAGCCAATCTGGTGCCGATCACATCACCTTAGCTTTTTCCATCTGGGGTATGGATATAGTTGGCCCGGTACCGAAGACTAAAGGAAGATTTAAGTATCTGGTGGTAGCAATAGATTATTTCACAAAATGAGTGGCGGCCAAACCACTCATAGATATGACATGTGAAAGGTCTTCCATTCTATATGGAAGTATGTGATATGTAGAAATGGGATAACCCAAGCCTTTATTGCTGACCATGACATCCAATTTGATAATGATGAGTTTTAAAACTTTTGCGATAAGGCCAAAATCAGAAAGTTACACTCATCACCATCTCATCCACAATGCAATGGGCAGACAGAGGTAGGTCACGAACTGAACATTGCTAGAAGAATGAAGAAAAGTATGGATTCAGCCAAAGAAAATTGAATAAATGCACTAAAAAGCATGTTGTGGGCCTACAAGATAATTCTGTAAATAATAATAGAAGAAATACCCTATATGCTGGCTTCTGGAAAAGAAGCCACGGTGCCAATTGAGTCCGACCTCCCAAGACACAAAATCCTCGACTTCGATTCTCGTAAGAGTGATTTTGTGAGAAGTTTGGATCTAGACTTGATGGATGAGGTCATGGTGGCAGTAAAGCTTAAGGTAGCGACCTATCATCAGCATACAATAAAAATTTATTGTAAGAGAGTCAAGCTAAGTACCCTGAAGGAAGGTGACTACGTCTTGAAGAAGGTCACATATAAATTCAAGAAGTTAGAGGCTAATTGGCATGGTTCCTATCGCTTGGCTGAAGTTATACAACCTGATACTTATCAGATTGAAATAATTGAAGTAGATCTGTTAAAAAATTCATGGAACTCTAAGCACCTCAAGAGGTATTATCATTAAAGAAGTCTTTTAGTTATTAATAAAGGTGAATGTAGTGGGAAGATACAATGCTTGTACCAACATGAGTCATAAAATGAGAATACTTATTACCCCAATTATAGTTTCATGATTGTAACCTTCTTTCTGGTTTCATTTAAAGTTCATTCGAAGAGATGGGCAAGAGGCTTCAACCGAAGACATCTCAAATTCAAATTTCATTGCGTAACAAACTTAACACATATATTTCAGAAAATCTTTCAAGGTCAGGTCGGCTAAGGCCAACCCAGTTGACCAAAGCACATCTTTGAATGCTCAAAAATCTTAGGCCAAGTCGACTAAAGCCAACCCGATTGATCAAGGGACGTCTTTGACATCTCAAAAATATGAGTTCAGGCCGGCTAAAGCCAACCCAATTGAATAAACCATGTCTTTTACTACTTAAAAATCTTTGGCCAGGTTGGCTAAATCCAACCTAATTGACCAAATCACGTCTTTGACTACTCTATGTATCTTAGGTCAGGTCGGCTCAATCCAACCCAATTGACCAAAGCACGTCTTTAACTACGTAAAAATTCTTTGGAAGAGGGTGTTCGGGAGTTCTAAAAAACTTACAAACATACCTATTCTAACTGGACAACTAAATTATTTGTCTCTTAGGAGCTAATAAGCCTAGACTATGATGAAAAGATCCGACAACATAGATAAAAGGCTAAGAAATACTATCAAGACCGAAATAAAGCATAGATTAAACTGCAAAATTGACTAGATCCTATCATGCAATTCCATGAACAAAAATAATTGGAAAAAAAATAGAAAGTACATAGTGAATGATATAAACCGTTTTCATTGATACTAACTAATGAGTTTTTATAATCTATTCCCATTCACATATAAGCTCATACATGAGTAGTGTTTACAAAAGAACTACAAACAAAATAAATAGCAATAATTTAAGCATCAATATCCTTGGGGGCCAACTCAGAATTTTCAGCAGAAGGATGCTTCTCAACTTTCACGTAGCTATCCTCGGTTATGACCTTTTTCTCCTCACCAACTGTCTCAGATGATAAACGTGCCTCAGCTCTTCTGGAAGCCTCTTCCTCTTCCTTCATGGCCTTAGCCTTATCCTCACCCCCTTCCCAAGATATGACAACCTCAGCAATATAATGATAATGTTTATCCACCCTCTTTTGAGTTTGATATAGCCCTTGAGGAAGGCCATGGTGGTGTCAATGCTGTATTCTTTAGAGGTATTGAAGGCTTTGAAAACCTCATCATCAAGTTTGTCTTTTCCAACCTTAAGGTCATGTTGCCGTTGCCCAACTTCCTCTTCAGCTTTACTAAGGTGTTCAAACTTAGTCATCATCTGGTCATCAACCTTATGAAGATTGACATGAGCCTTAGATAGGTTGTCCATAAGAAGTTTAATTTTGTCTTCAAACCCGTATTTAGTATTCCTCAGCTCATCACAAGAGTTCATGGCAGATTGAGCCTTCTCCCTTAGAATTATTTTTGCCATATTACCCTATATAAGAAAAGATGGAACAAATTAGCTAAAGGAAATTTAAATCGGATTGAAAGAGGACAATTGAAATTGACAAGATTCAACTGACCATAAACGCCTTATGGGAGGCAAAAATTCTAGAGATTATCCACATCGAAAGTCTTCATGAACTGAAAGTCAGGGGTATAACCCACATAGCCAATGACTTCAGACGTGTTGTTAGAATTTAGGAGGATAGAGTTCTTGTCGCTTGAATTTTATCGTGGGTAATTAGAGGGTTAAGCTTATAAGTCTCAACATGACCATAAAGATGAATATAATCTTCCCCTTTGCACAACCTCTGAGCTAGTCAACCATCAATGACAATATTTTCTTTGGCATTAAACTTGGGCAATTTGGGATCCATGATAGATGGATTATCCAAGGTCCTCTTCTTACTACTTTGCCTTTCCTCAGAAACCTTTATTTTATATTTAGCTGTAATTTTTTTCTTGTTGGCCTCTTCAATAGCCAATTTTACTGCCTCAGCATTTGTAAGCCAATTTTTATCATCATTTATCTATTTGGTACGAGTCTCCTCCTTAGCTTTTTTAGAAGCTACCCGCTGGGATAATTCTTTGAGCTGTTTATCTCGGATTTCCTTTTATTTATCTCGAGAAATATTAGCTCGAGCCATGAAAAAATATCTTGAATTTGGAGTTGAAGCTGCACGAAAATATGGCCAAAGCCAATTAATAAGCAAATTGATATGAAGTACGAAACACATAAAAAAGAAGGATGCTTAAGACTTGTAAAAATTTCTCACATCCTTCGACCTCCTGATCGGCCTCCTCATAATTCCCTTCAACCTGGATGATCTCCACATTATTTTCTTCCTCTTCCTCAGAACTTTTCTCATCATCATCAGTTGACCTTGGTGGCCTATAAATCTCAAGATCAATAGTACTCATGCTAAAATAGTTTGTCACGGCCCAAACTTCTTAGGGGAGTATACATACTTAAAATACCGAGGGTTCGAGGTGAAAATTTTCCTAATAATCTTTTTCATCCTTATTTCCAATGATGGGGCCTTGTTAGTAATCAAGTCCGGGGAGCACCAATCCCTGTGAATGTTGATCCATCTTTTTGGGTTATTGGAAAAAAACTCCCATGTGCCAGAAATATAAAAGAACTTAGTTTTCCAGTTATGGTTGTTGCTCTGGGTGACCTGGACAATCTTGGTGTTGGACTTCCGAGGAGAAAAGTAATAATACCCAGGGGTTATATGTTGTCCTTCAGACCATATATAAATTTGAATATATCCTCATTAATATCAGAACCCCCATATTTCTTCTAGTAAATAATAGACCCTACTATAGACCTATAGGAATTTGGAGGAAGTTGGGTAAGGTCCACTTCATACCCCTTTAAGATGGATCTTATTGAGGTTAGAGGAAAAGATGAACTCTCCGTTGGAATGCCCAAAGTGGAAAAAAAACCTCATTGGAATTTCTCCTATCATAGGCCCTCTCCTTTGGGTTAGGTACTCTAACGATCACATCATCTTATATGCAAAACATAATCCTAAGGTCAGACATATCGTCTACCTAAATATCATTTTTTTACCATCTGGTATCATTGGTAGAAGGATCGTAAGAGGTCGTAGGAACTTCTTAGAGGTCCACCTCCTCAGTAGTTAAAGGAACCTTAGCATGCGAGGTTGAAGATGAACGATTAGCTATTAAAACCCTCTCTTTAACATTTAAATGGTCAGATGAAGTTGTGTTGTTGATGTCAACATAATTTCTTCTCCAAACTCTATGGTTTATGTTGTCGAAACCCTCTGAGGTATGATATTGTGATGTGCTATACTTAAAACTTGGGGGGTGACGTAGACAAAGAATCAAATTTTGTGATAAAATTTAGGTTTGTTGGATCATCCTCAGGTTTAAGGACCTGGAGTGGAATGGGAAACCTGTTAGCAAAATCTCTGGGGAATATATTATTAAGATCAATAATGTGTTTCCAAATTCTTGAAGCTTCACTCATACAAGTGTGCACCCAAAAAATGCTCATTAAACCCTAGAAATGGAAAATCCTTAGTGGCAATCCCTCAACTCAACATAAACCTAAAACCAAAGTATAGTAAAAGACTAGAAAAAGAAAGCACAAAGAGTACCTGATGTTAGAAACGAACTGGAAGCTGAGTTGCAGAAATCTCTAAATGACTTGGCTCATGATCGATTTTTCTCTCTCTCCAAGAACACACAGTATTTGAAAAGACCAAAAGATAGCTTGCTCTTCTTTTGTGAGGAAAAAATGCATGTCTTAAGTGCGCATGTCGAAGACCCATCGAATGGCCGACACGTGGTAAAATTAAGCCAACCGTCGACCACTAAATAAGAGATGCCAGTTTAGGACCATTTGTAAAAAAATCACCCATTTATTTGTAGTTGTGTGAAAAGTCTTGGGGGCTTTTGTTATACCATATATGTGGATTATCTCATGAACCAAAGAGAACTGAGTAAAACCATTCAATAGCAAGTCAAAGAGCTCATCCTCGATCGAACATACACCAAGTAATGACCTTGGTGCAACAATGAGGTCAACTTCCTTCTCATCTGGGCGAACGGGATCGACTCCATCAAGGCTAACTATCAAATACAAATGTGATAACGTCGTGAAAGGCTGGCGAGTACTATATGAGTGGAACCATCGATATTCCACATATACAAGGATATTCCTTCGTGGGAAAAACATTAAACCATTACATATCTTGGTTATGCTCCATTAAGAAGATGTTCCTCCCCTACCAATAGTGCATGACACATGTAAACCATTTGTCCTGGGCGTGAAATACATGCCATCACACTTATTCAATATAACAGGAGAGATCCCTTATTAGGATTTGAACCAATAAAGGAGATACTAAGACATTCTAACTATCAAATCATTAGGTGAGTAGAGATATAGTGATTTGTATTATTCTTAGACCTCCGGTCAATTGAGATTTAGTACTAAAAGCTACCCTGTGAATGTAGGATCACACTTGAGAGCTCGACCACAATTCTTGGTGTAATTCTTCTTATTATCACCTCTGTCTTTACACATCTGCAATTTACTCCTTATTAATTATTTGTTATTTTAATATGAATCTCAACTTGTTAAGACGAAATCTTAAAACAAATTTTATACGATAACACTTATTATTACGAGTTGGTCCTGGCCATAATAGATGGGATTTTTTGTTTATCTTGATTTTTCTTATTTATGTGTATTTTACCTCTATTATTATTTATGTTTTTTTAATTATGTGAGTGGTTAATTATTTATCAGTGCCCTAATATTATGGACAACATGGATAATTCATCAAACATAGACCATTGCACTCGTGTTTTATTTATATTAATTTGGATTGAGGATATATATGTGTGATTAGGAATAAAATTGAGTTCCCAATTTTATTATCCATTATTAATTATTCATAGGAATTTAATTCATTATTTTTACATGTATAGTTTTGGAATATAAATGTAGGGTGTCCTCATTATTTATAGTATGCAAATATGCTTATATTTTAAATTAATTTAAATTTCACCGCCTATATTTTGATAACCCTCATAAATTTTCATATATTAAGTGTGTGTGGAAATTCATTTAAGGTAAATCCCATGGTCTCCATCACTGGTTTATATGATTGCTATGGTTGGCTATCTCTTTATTTAAGAGGTTTATTACACAATGATTGATCTGGGATCGAAGTGAGTCAGTTATTTAATTTTACTTGGCATGATAAATTACTTAAGATTGATTGGCAATGATTTGTGTAGACAAATGATGGATAATAAATGACCTTCTCATCGAGGCATATTATTTAGTTTATCAGGATGCTGCTGATCAAATCTTTTGAAATTGTAGAGGGGACCAAATTTAAAATGGAATTTAATGTTTATTTTTCAATATAATTTATTCGTAAAATTATGTGATTCTTAGGATTTAAAATGAGAAGTGTCAGAGTAAATTTCTAATTTGTAAATAATGAAGGATAAACATACAACTCTTGGTATATATGGTTCAGCTTTATGAGGGCCTTCGCCCACAAGGAAAAGGAGGGAAAATGTTGAAGAAGCTTAGAAATAATTACAACACTCTGTGTTTTGATCAATCGCAAGTCAAGAGTTTGATACTTAAGCATTCTAATGGCTTTATATAATAAAAAATGGTACTTAGTCATTTGTCTTCATGGTCAAACAAGTGCTTCGAACACTTAACCTTGAGATAGTGGGCAAGTGGACCATGGTGGATGTAACATGTTGAGGTCATGTGTTGTGGAGTAACGTCAGTACAACCGCAAGCTTCTCTCTTTCTCGGGAACGCTAAGGACTTGATCAATTGGACATGTACTGGGCCAATCGCTAATGCTAGTAAACTATGGTTCCAATCGTCATACCATCGCTAGACATGTGTTCGAATTTCTAAACTCTCCAACCCCACGACTTTTGGTCGCTGAGAGTAGAAATCTGCCTCATCACCTTCCCCTTGATCCTTTTGGGTTTCCTAAATGGGTCCGAAAGTGATTTTGTTGACTAAGGGGTTATCAAATCGATATTTTCATTTTGTGCCTTATGCCAATTGGAGTATGAACCCATTTAATATTTTTAGACATGCGGGTCGGTAATCATATCTACTAAGGTGTGTGTTTTCAGACGCGTCCCATTTACTCACCCCATGCATTTTTATCATCAATATCCTCTAACATGTTAAATTTATTTTATTAGTGATAAATTTATTTTATTAGTGTTCAATCATTGGAGTTACACCCCTTACAGGTTCTTAACGATTCCATAAGTATCTCGATTATGTAACTTCCTACTTTCTATTTCCCTTTAACTGATTTAGGCCCTAGATTTTTGCATCCACGATATTCCCTTTTCATTTTTCATAAGGTAGGTGTCCATGTGGAAAAATTTTACGATGGTACACCACACTCACCCAAATTTATCTTAGTCGATTGTCCTATATCTCATTGCATTGAGTTTCTTAAGATGTCCGACTCGAAGTTGAGTGAATCTAGGCTTAAGTATGATAAGTGTGTGTGAGAGAGAGAGCCAGAGAGAACTTAGGGAAAACAACCTTGTCAAAATGGTGGAGGTTTGAGCCTAAAATTGACCAAATGAGTTCATCTAAACTTGATTGTTTTTTATGACGTCACTGACCTATACACTTGCCATCCAGATCTCACCAGCGAACTTTGGCACCCACGACCTTCGAATCTTGTCGTGGAATTTATTAGAACGAAACCTCATGACCCTTTTAATTTTTTTAATTGGATTATGATGATGAAATTAGGAATTGGGATAGACCACTGGCTCTTGCAAGGGCCTTATCTATCAAATATGTTGATGACGATGATTGGGGCCAATTATTTATTAAGGACAAGTGTACTTTATGATCACTACTTATTGACTGGGCTCGGTATTCCCATACCGAAGACGACCAAGGACATCCTAATGGCCATATTACTTTCCCCTCCTATATTATCCCAAAAAATAAGGTGGATTTTGGTCGGATATTTGGTCCATTTCCATTAAATATTTGGGGTTAAAGGAGATCTCTCACATTGAATTTTTTTTACCGTCAAGAACATTCTTCGGGCGAATACTAGACATTATCCAATTGTTCCAAAAATGTTGATTCATAAGCTGGTTCCCATATTCAAACCGTTAATGGAGGATCCATATCTTATACATACGAGGATATGCTTGGGATCATCGAAAGTAAAATGACGTTATCGGTCTCTTCTTCACCATCCTAATACCCGTTCCAAACTTGATAGGACTAAGCCTTCATCCATTTTCACTTAGTACTTTTGTCTACCATTTTGGCCGATAATTAACATACCTTTTTCTTATTTAAACATGAATGTTCGTGATTATGAGGGATTTATTTCATGATGATATAAGGAGGGTCAATGCTCAAAATCAGGCAACAAGTGGCGGTTTGGACTATAGGGTACCAAATGATAAGATCACGCATTGTCCTCACGCTAACTAAGGGGCCTAAAATTAAGAGCACCAGGATTCTATCAACCAAAAATTAATGGAACCTCACTAAGATTCTTAAGTATAAGTGGTTGTTAACTCCCATTTGATTAAGAAGTTTAGGAGAAGAGGTAGGCAATGGAAGTGATGCCCTTATCCTATTAGAACTCAAGAGTGATCTAGTCAACAGTCTTTTAGGGTGACCATCTAGATGACAAGTAAAAGGGTGGATAGTCTAAAGGATTGGTTAAGATGTTTTTTTAGATTGACACCGAACAAAAAATCAAGGAATTTTTAGAAAATGTTTATGATGGGAAGATGGATGGGCTTTCCAGCTGAGAGCCGCTCCCTTTTACTAAGGAACTCGTCAGTTTAGGAACTAAGGTACTTTTTTGATCATGTCTTTGGCCTATGACTTTTTCTTCCACTTTTTCTTACTAACTCTCCATGTTGAGTATATGTTGGCTATAATTCACTGTATTTTAATATTATTTAATTAAATATTAAATTGATTATCGGTTGTTAATGAATTAATATTTTCATATGACTTGCTGTATATCGTTTTATAATTTGAGATGTTGGACTTTTGATATGTTGTTTAGTAGATTGATATGTGACTTTGATATATTACATATGTTGTATTATGTAATGGAGTTACATGTTGATTAGATAGTATGATATAAATGTTAGTGAACTCGTAATAAACTATTAAGATAAATAATTAAGTGACTCAGTATTATGGGCAGCTATGGAATGGTTAGGGACTGGGTGTCGAGGGTTACGTTATTTGGATTAATCCCTAGACATCAGGTCCCACTAATTGTGAAGTAGGTTCTTATAATATCGAATCACAGTGTAACTAATTAATTGTCATTATTTAAACTTAAACTACACATATTATCTATTTAATTAATTTAATAAGATAATTGATCAAATTTATAAGATGATTGACTTGTAAAAGATGTTAACCTTCGAGTAGGTGCATATGATTTCTATAAAGTTTGGTTTGAGATTATTATAGTGAAATTTTACCTCGTTGGGTTATTCTATGGATTGGGCTAAGTTTTAGGCCATTAAGAGCTTGTTTTGTGCCTTTTTAGTTGTATTTTAGGATTCTTGCCTAATTTCGGGATTAGTGAATTAATATAACCTAGTAGCTTAACCTAAGTATCATAATACATAATTGGGAGAACCCTAGTTGTTATGGTAGAGGCGGAGGAAACACTATATTGGAGAAGTGAAGAATTGGCTTGAAGAATTAGTCCAAGAGAAAATTACTTTGTTTAAGAATATGATTAAATTTGCGTTAATATCGTTGTAATGTGTTACCCTAGTTTTTTTCAAAGAACACATGCAACTTTTTTAAAGAATCAATAAATCATTCCTTGAATCTTTGTAATTGGACTTTGAAATTGTTAGATGTTAATCATACTTGCTTTAATATGTAAAACCCCTTATGCAATCATGTTAATTGATGACAAGTCGTAGGCTAATTTAGAGAATTATTGTGAATAACATAAACCTAGGGTTCCTTATATGATTTCTGAGATTTGATCTTTAAATGAGTTTTAAATCATCTCAAACTTGTAGAAATAAGTTTCTAGAATTCATATGTTGGTTGTATATGAAGGAGAAAAATAAATTTAGAGTTATAAAGGTTGGTTGAAGTTGAGGTTTTCAAATATGGTCGCACTAGAACAAATGCTGAAGAAAGAGGGTGACCCCCATTTGATCAATCCGACTCTGATGGGTGGCCAGGTCAAGTTTGGTTAGGGGTGGTTCAATTAGGGTTTTGATTGGGGATTTTTTTGACTTTGAATCAATTTAGATGAGTATAAAAGAAATGGGTTTAAGTATCAAAACCTACTTTAGAAACTTTAGGATTCGAGTCAAAGTTCATAAAATTGGGTAACAATTAGCGATAACATTAATCATATATCAGGTGAGAATAAGTTTGTAACCCATTGAGTAGGGTAGCGACTGATTTCGAATGATTATGGAAACCATAAGTAGGAGATGATATATAGTTTAGGGGACCTGGTTTTTGGGTCAAGAATTATGATATTTTATGATATTGGGCGATGCTTAGCGATTATATATAATCTATAATAGTCTCTAGCCTAATTTATATCCAATAGAGTAGGGTAGTTGTTATTTTAGAACGATCTTTATGAACGTTAGGTGTGAGATGATACCAAGACTTTGGAGACTTAGGAGTTCGGGCTAGTATTTTATATGAATGATTATAGTTATTGTGCGGATTAACTTGTATTAAAAGATATTTTCTCGTGCAACCCAATTGAGTAAGGATGTGCTGATTTGTTTGAACTATGTGAAGTCATAATATCCGTGTGTGCGCGCTATGTGGGTAACCTAATAGGGGGATTTAATGTGTTTCGTACAACTTTAACCATGCTTGGTACCCCGGTGATTGAGATGGTCTTTACTAGGTCTTATTTACCCCGATCATATGTGCTGAGGTACCCGTTCGCTGAGTAGGTATAATAGGACTTGTTCCTCTCATATAGCCTTTGGGTATGGGGCCCGTATGTTTGGTGTGATGGCACAGTGATTTCCTACGTCGTTGTTGTTTTGAGTCTATAAGGTTGGGACGCCCTATGGCTATACTTAGTAGTGTCAATAACAATCCCCAAAGGAATTATGGATGACCTTCGTGCATTTATTTGCGGGTATGAGCATAATCCATGTGATTTGTTGTGAGTTGAGCATACTCATATGTATTATGTGATTATGTATTGTTGTACTCCGAAATGATTATACCAATTATGATTATACTAAATATGTATACACTAGTAATTATAACTCGAGAATAATATTATAGAATATACTAGAGATGTATATGTTGAATTATGACTCGATAACATTATAGACTAATACATTTGAGGTATATATTTAAAGTCATAACTTGAGATCTTTAATGTAAGAGAATAATGTTTAAGGAGTGATATTTCGTCAATGTTAGAAATTATTGTAGAATAAAAACTTGTTAATGTTATAGATAAACTGAGGATTGTTAAAGTAATGATTACTTAATTAAAAAATGAAATTATATTACATGGGTTTCATTTGTTTTTGAATTAGAATCACATGCTTATTTAGGTTGTTTGGGTTGGGTAACTTAAATAACTTAATATCAACCAAAAAGAGGAGGAAAACGTGTTATTATTATTATGTCCCAAATGCAGTTATATTCTTAAGCAATGTAGACTTGTTAGGTTTAATCCTTGTTGTTGAACTATTTTTATAGGTCTTAGGCCACAGTCGCTACCGCATACTTGAGCTATTAATTGGAGAAGTTTATATAGCACCAATTCTATTTATCATTCCTTGGATGTAGGTCTTGAGCATTTTAGCTCCTTTACATTCCATTATTCATTTATATTTTCGTCTCAGTCGGTGTATAATTTCAGATTTCTCGAGTCAGAGATTTTTATAACATCTATTCATTATTCAAAATTTAACTTAAAGACATTGAGATATATTATATTATAGATTTGGAGAATGATTATTTTTATTTGGATGGTATTAAAGATGTTTTAATTTATTCAGTTTTTATCATCTCATATTGTATTTACTTAAGTTGTTTTATTTATATTGTTATGCTAAGAATGTTACTAATTATTTTTTACTCTCGTGATTTTTTCATTAGACCTAATCAATCTATTTATGGATTTTACGGGGTGTCACAGTTGGTATCAAAGATTTAAGGTTCTAGTGTCCCTGGGTCTTAAGTGCATCCGCCTCTTTTTTGCATTGCTTCTTTAACTACCTTTAGAGATATATCATTTAGGATTTGTACTCTTAATAACGATAATGACTCTAATAGAACGAAGTGTAACAAGAGGGCTCCTTTTTTGGATTTCATTTGTGAGACATTCCATGAATGGTGTTGATTTCAGTCAGGAATTAAGGCATATTTGGAGTGAGACTTTTAGTATGTGTTTAGCGAATGGTTTGATGGGACGTGTTTCCACTTTCCATCCATAAAATCGTGAGGAGAACGTTCATGAAAACCTCGTCAGGACAACTGCATGGTAGCCTAACGTGAGGGGGAGTTCAACCATCTTTCTCTTCGTGCACCAGAAGAGATGGATATAGAATCGAAGAAGACATATCGCATTACCAGAAACTATAAAGGATTCAATAGGCATTATTGGGAAACCCATCCTTCACCACTTGTTCTCAGGTGGTGGAAGTTACACTCCTACATAGGTAGGATCATCACAAATATCATAAGGATAGAGTTCCTAAAATTGACAAGATTAGGGACGGGCTAGGTCTAAAAGACTAGACACGGTGGGGAGTCACCCTAAGCCTAGGGAGGCCCTCACCAGCAAAAGGGACTAGTACAGGGGGAGCATCCCCTAAAAGGTATTGAAAAATAGATGATCATAGTCATAAGGGCCATTAGGACCGATGGAATCATGTCTAGTAAGGCCATGATTACGAGTTTAAGGTTAACAAGGACAAATTTAGCAGGACCGATCATAGAGACCGGGTCGGTCCGACCACCAGTAGGGATACCAATTTGATGGTTCCTTTAGAGGAAATTATTACACTTATGGTGATAAGGGCCACTTATATAGGAGATGACTGCAACCCAAATATATAGAGTTGACACTGTGAAGTTTTTATGTTATGCACACGAGTCTTATTTTGGCACCGAGGGGTCTCATTCCTTTGCTAGTAGTATTTTTGCCTTGATATTGGGATGAATAGATTTTGTTATTTATTTTTCTTTACAAATGGTTACCCCAACAAGTAGGGTGTTATTTTACATCGTGATTGTGGAGACGTAGTAGTTATATGTGGTCGAAGTGGTTTTTAGCCATTTTATTGATTTTAAACATGGGGCCATCGATTTTATTAGTGGGTATGGATTATTTATCTATGTTTTGTAGCAGTTAGGTTATTATTTTTGACTTTTTTATCATGGGATGTTTCGTATAGTTATGTCTTGGCTCGAGGGATGGTCTAGAGAAAACTTGCATGCTAAAGGTGTGAGAACATTAGAAGATGTTATGGTTTCTTAGAGATGTTATTGATAGTATGAGATTCTTTTAGATGTGTTATAAGGGATACCGAGTTACTACCTATACAAGAAATTTATTTTTGCCTTAGTTTTGAAACAAACAGTAGGCCTGTTGCAAGGGCACCTTATTAATTGGCTCCATTGGAGACGAAAGAGTTGTGGGAGCAGGCATAGTAACTTTTAAGCCAAGTATTTTTTTGTACGAGTACGTCATTATGGGGAAGCTCCAATCCTATTTGTCGAAAGAAGGGAGGTTCACTGTGTTTATGTGTGTGGTCTTGAGAGTTGAGGCATGGTTATGATACATAAGAAGATTTTATTGCAATGTATTATTAACCTATTTGATCAGTGAAGGGAGTGTCTTTTCTTTTTAATATTGGATTGCACTCGAGTTATCACCAGTTATGGATTCATGAATGAATATTCTGAAAATAATTTTTCTAACACGATATGGAGCATACGCATCCATTATATTTTGACCTTATTCATGAAATTATTGGGTAGAGTGTTTTGATCGTACATGGACCAGTTCATTGCTATGTTTGTTGATGACATCTAGATGAAGCAAAAGCATTTGAATCAATAGTGTCCATTACAACTAATATTGTGCCGCGAGTGGTTCAGGCCCAACGGTTGAATTCTATTATCAAGAGAAGGTTTGTGAATTATTGTTGGAAGGAGTTCCCTTTATTATTTTGCCTAAGACAAGGGTTGTGTTTCCAAGGGAGATTGATTGGACCGAAGGGTCCTAATATGCGGAAGGCAGTTTAGGCCGAGGCTGTGGTTCGTGGTCCACTATACATCCTAAGGGCGACATATGTACCATAATTTGAGGAGTATTGGTGGTTCAATGAAGTAGGTATTCTCCTAGTTTATGTATAAGTGTGCCACCTTCCGATAGTGAAGGTAGAGCACCAGGGACATCCAGAGGATTACAATTGTTATAAATCTCAACGTAGAAGTGGGAGAGTATATCGATTGATTTTATCGTGGGGTATTGAGGTCGTAAAGGGAATATGGTGCTATCTGTATCATTGTTGACAAATTTACCAAAGTTGGTTAAAGTTGAGAGTTAACAAGTTATTTGTATCAGATTGTGTTCGGGACATCTCGAAGGAGGTAACACTCTTTAAAGAGCGTATGAATACTTTCAGAGCAGGCAACACAGTTTTGAGAATAGGAGGAAGTGTATATTGGAGTCCCACGAGGGATACTAGGTGATTTAAAAGGTCTCCATAATGAAGGGAACTGTGAAGTTCAGGTCCGAGGGGGAGTTGGAATCCCTATACATAGGTCCTTTTCATAATCTTATATAGGGTGGGGTATGTATCTTTCGGCCTTACCATACGATCTTCAGTGTGTGCACAACGTTGTATACATGTACCTGATAAAGAAACATGTCGAGGAATAAGTTGGCGTTTCAGCACGAAGAGAGATATTATTGTATATTAGGTAGATGAGATAGTAGATTTTATTTAGTTGTGGGAGGACCTTATGTAGGTGAGATATTCGTAGAACTTCGATTCAAGTATATAAAGAATAATACCACGTATTTTTATAGCATTTAATTAATTGTTAAATTGGTTGTCGATTTTTGATAAAATTGGTATTATTATGACTTGCGGTATATTATTTTATGATTTGAGATTTTGGACTTTTAATATGTTGTTTAGTAGATTGAGATGTGACTTTGAGATGTTACATAAGTTGTATTACGGAATGGAGTTACTTTTTTATTTGACTATATTGCTATAAATTTTAGTGAACTCGTAATAAAACATTAACATAAATAATTGACTTACTATTATGGGAGTTTATGGAATGGTTAGGGGTTTCCTTATTTAGATTATTCCCTAAACATCGGGTCCCACCAATAGTGAAGTAGGTTCTTATAATAACGAGTTATAATCTAATTAATTTATAATCAAGATTTAAACTTAAGGTACATATATTAGCTATTTAATTAATTTAATAAGATAATTAATTAACTTGGTAAAATGTTTGAGTTGTAAAAGATGTTAACCTTCCAGTAGGTTCATATGATGTTTAGAGAGTCCGGTTTGAGATTATAATAGTGGAAGCTTAGGTCATTGGGTTAGTGTATGGATTGGGCCAAGTTTTAGGACATTTGGAGCTTATTTTGGGCCTTTTTAGTTGATACTATTTAGATCCCTAGCCTAATTTCGAGATTAGTGAATTAATATAACCTACTAGCTTAAGATAATTATCATAATACACAATTAGGAGAACATTACCTTCTAAGGAATAAATGGAGGAAACCCTAACATAGAGAATTGAGGAATCGTCATGAAGAATTGGGGGAGATTGGGGATTGATTCTTCAATCAATACAAGGAAAGTTTACTTTATTTAAGAATACGATTCAATTTCTGTTAGAATAATAGTAATGTGTTGGAATCTATTAAGATGACATTATAATCTAATTTTGTTCATAATCAAAACTTAATTCGTAATTAAGTTTAATCTAATGAATAACCCTAGATTTTTATTAAAGAACCCATGTAATTGTTGATGCCTGAAAATGGATCTACTAGAGTAAACCATGCCATCAAAGCTATATTCAAGAGTCAAAAGTATAGAATAGAGATAAAAATAGATAAAAAATGATTATAGTAGTTTGGCCATAAAAATTAGTCTACGTCCACTGTGGATCCTTATTCCGATTTGATCTATATATTTAATACAAGATTGGGGGCCTATTAGGCGTACAAGAGTATGTAAATGGGCTAAATACACAAACATACATGTGTTGTGTAGTGGAGGTCATGGACTTTTAGTGTAAACTGGTATGAGGACGTGATTATTCGTGTCTTAGGTTACCGGAGTAGGTGATCAGAGTGTGAAATTCGGTGTAGAGAGAAGCTATAAAGAGTTGGGTTGAGCTTTGCTACCTAGTTATTATTTGCCAAATGAGGAGGTATGCACCTATATTTGTAGTAGTTGGTTTGGACCTTTTGTGGATAAGGATGGATAAGGAATCTTTCTAGAAGATGGACAATTGGCAGTACATTGCTGACGTGTAAGGGTCTGCGCCATTTGCTTTTAGTGTCATGTTGTTGAGCGACAACGGTCGCGACCTGTGATGCACTTGGATATGGCCAGCTTAGATAGCTTATGCTTATATTTTATGACCTAGTTATATATCAAGACGTGGTATTATGTGTTTAAAAGGAAAATGGAGTATAGTCTACAGTTTGGTTAGGTACCAGACCGTGGCCTTCTTTATAGGACGAGGCCTTTTGCTAGTCCTTGAGGATATTTTCATATGTTTGCATGGGTATTTATTACATATGTCGCTTGATCATTGGATGATATATTTTGGGTGTAACAGAATCTCCCCAAGACTTAGTGCAAAGAGGCAAGTGATTTAGCACTGGGGATTTGTTCTTGTTTGCGAACCATTCTCTTGAAGTCGAGGCCTACTGTTAAGAGGCTGAGGCCTATTTAAAATGTTGCAACATTTCAACTTCTGCCACCTTCTATTTAAATGTCTTGAATATGTGGCTTCATTTACTTTTTTAAACCTTAGGAGAAAAAATTCTTAGCGATTTCCAACGGCATTTAGGAAATCTTCGACAGGCATTCAGAGGGATTCTTGACGATCCTTTTTCTTCAATTTAGGTTGGGTTTTTGACCTTTTATTGCAATTTCTTTGTGGTTTTTATTGTATTTTGTATTTCCTTTCATTCCATGCCTTAATCTTACAAATAATCTCCCGAATTCATGCTGAAATCATCGAAAAGTAGAAACTATGATTTTTCTGGGTTCATTATTCTTGATGATTTTCTAGGTTTATTGAGTTTAGAGATGGTTATTTGAGTTGATTCATTGCAGGTTGTTAGGATAGGCCTATTTAGGTTAGATTAGGACTGTTTTGGATTGAAATTGGATTATTTTGGGTTGATTTTGAAGGTTTTAGGGTTGGTTTTGGGCCAAGAAAATGGACTGTTGTTCGTGGTGTGTTATTTGTCCAAATCTTAGTTTTTCTTCACTTTGATGTTACCAAATGATTAAATAATGAGTCCAGGTGTTTGTTTATTATGGCCTCTTCCTTGGAGTATTTACTATGACATGTGACTAAATGGATGCGACCTATGACTAAATGGTTGCAACCTCTTTTATTTTGACATATAGAGTTTGCATACTCTTTATTACTTTGAACTTGCATTCTTTTATGTTTCTTGAATAGTGTTGCGGAATTTGGTAATCATTAGCTTAAACTTTCACTTAGATTTGCAAACTTAGATTTTCTTTAGGTGTCTGAATATGGTCGTAGTCTGGTAAGTTAGGTCGTAGCCTTTTCAAACTGTCATGTTGACTGTATATGCCACGAACTTGTATAATGAACTCATAGGTTATGTGGCCTTAGAAGTTTTCGGTCCTGCCATATTTTTTCTCATTTCCGCAGCCTTTGTGCATGTGTTCTTGGTCCTCTAAATTTCTGAGTAGTTACCTTATATTTTGTTCATAATGGTCGCGATCCTCTAACTGTGGAGATCCTTTATGATTTTACAGATACTTGTTATGGACTTATGCATTAGAATACTTTGGATTAACTAGAAAATTTATTGATAAAGCACCTTGGGGTACCTCCTCGTGCGATGTTGAGCATCAAACCCTTAAATATCCATTGATCTTGCCAACTCAAAGAGTGTCCAATCTGCATATGTGTTGTTTATAACATTGGGAATTCTAACTGTAAGGAACGAATGGAGGCTACTGGGATAAACCATGGGGAGGACTCTATTTAAGAAATAATCAAACGCCAGTGGAGAGAAATACCAGGGAGGAGGCCATGAATCCAAGTGAACACTTTTAAACCAATTGTGCAGTTGAGGAACATTAAAGTCGGCCTTTTATCCATCGCATCGAGACAAAGATTAACCCCACGACCTTAAACTATCCTTGCATCATGAAAAAAGAATGGCTTGCTAGTCTTTCTGAAGTCTGTGAATTTTTTGAAGGGAGCATATGCACTATTCCTTCTATGGACCAAAGCGAGTGTTTTGCAGTCCCTATTGATGGAGTTTTCTTTCCCCTTCATGCTTTCCTCCTTGGACTAAGGCTGCCACTCCCAGTCCCTATTAGATTTTTTTAAAAGTGAAGAACCAATCACCAACCCAAGTAGATCTAAATGGGTGGAGGGTTATCATGGTGTCCTTGATTGTCTGGAAAAAATATTATAGAGTGATATAACGACAACGAAGTTCTTCGATTTTTACATGCTAAAAGAGGATAGGTTGAATAACCCATGGTATTATTACATGGACAAGAGGAATGCTGGTAGATACCTTATGTCTGGTATGCCTTCTAGCTCAAAAAATTAGAAAGGGAAATTTTTTTCTTCTCTAGGGAAAACTGGTAAATAAACTCCATGGAGTGTGGGCGAGAGAGGTCCCATAATCGTCCGCAGTTCTGGAGTCACCCCCTGGAAGGTAGTAACATATTTTTAAGATTCCCGTGACTTTGGTTCTCTATACTTGATTTTTTTTCTAACTTGTATCATTTGTTTTACTTTTTTGCAGTCCGTGAGGGCTTGACTCCCTCAAAACATTAAAATGAGATAATTGAGGCTGCAGTACCAATTCCTAATAGCAAAAAGGACTTTCCTTTTGTGGTTACCTTATTAGACTTGTGAAATCTTGGTTATTAGACAATGCAAATTGCACTCATTAGACGATCTGGAGGTAAAATAAATCTCCAGGTCATGGACTGTTTTGTCTTCAAGTAAGTATTTTACTATGAGGGATTATTTTATTATTTTGTTGACTATTTCTTTCTGTACAGGTACATTCACGGACGGATATCCAATCATGGAAATCGATAAGGAGCTACTTCTTTCCTATCTTAATAAGCTGGAAGAAAATACGCAAGGCATTAAGAAAGCGCCAAGAAAGATTGGGGGTAACATGATAAAGCGAGCCACGATAAGGATGCTATTTCATCTAATGTCCCCACTGATGGCGCGACTGGTGGTTCAAAGCCACCACTTGCTGGGAATGTTGAGGTTAATTTTGCCAATATGGGCTTAACTTCTCGCAATGCCGGGGAGAAAAATAATATCCATTAGAATCTAAGAATATGATCATCACTGAGACTTCTTCATGGAATTCAGATCCAACTAATGTGGACGTCCCAACTCCTTAAAATAAGGTGCTACTTTCGAGGCCATGGCCTCGTATTAGGCCAACTGATATAGAGTACCTCTAGGACATTAAGGCCATCGCAGTCTCGATAATGAGGAAAGTTTCCAAATCCTCTAACCTTAAATGCCTATGTTAAGAAGATGCCAAGGACTTGGAAAATTACCAAGTGCAATGCCTCTTCAGGGTAAGCACAAACATCCACAGTGTTTTATTTCTAATTTTGCCCATTTCTTGATAACTTCTTATTTTCTTCTAGGCTACTAAGGATTCCATAAGTCAGAGAGCCAAAAATGGAGGCTCTTATACAATCAAAGGCTGAGGTGTAAGAGAAATTCAAGTAGGATATGTATGCTCTCAAGGTATTAAAGGCCAAGTGCTTGGAAGGTGCTATATTAGCCGCAACCAGTGATGAGATGGTCATCAGTCTCAAGACTTAAATCTCTTCATTAACACAAAGCCAAGATGCGGTAATGCAAAAAATGGTGGATAAACTCACCTAGCCTTCAAAAAGGATGCAGATGAGTCCGTTGTATCTTTTAAGACTTCAAAAGATTTTTGTATTTGCCAAAATAAGTCTTACATCCGCGACTATAAGTAAATGATTCACAAAGTGCCAAGAACGTTCCCGAGGCCAATGAGGCCATTTTCACTTAGAGGTTCACTGATGTCGAGCACATCTAGTGTAAGGTGGAGCCGAGGAGGATGAGGAGCTTGCTATGAAATAAAAAGAAGAGGACATGACTGTTTCTCAGGAGGAGATTGAGACCAACATTGAGGATGAAGACGACGATGAATAATGGGATGTCCAGTCTTAGATTCTGCGGCTTTTGATATTTATTTCGTTTAACTTGTAGTTTTTGAACTTATAATTTTCTATTGTAATGAACTGCAATTCGATGAATGAAATTTGCCTTGAAATTTTCTATCCTTGTATTTTTATTTTGTCTTTATCTTATATGCATTATTTTGTAATTAATCTTTGGTCTTCAATATCTTCTCTTTGTAGCATTTTATGAATTGTAGCTTGATTGCTTATTGTCGCAGCTTGTTGTTAATTTTCCCACTTAGTTTTATTGCTGGAATTAGTTATGTCTGTATTATTTAAAGTTTGCTAGAGGCTTTAGGTTACATTCCTTGGACTGTTAGTAACACCCAAGGCGAGCCTTGTAACATTCGCGACCTTAGCTTCTTTTATGATGAATATTTGATTGATTGGTGCTGCAAACTTATCGTCGAAGATCTCATATATTCCAAACGTGATCTTGTTATTCAACTCCATTAAGGTCGTAGCCTTAATAATGTGCCATGTTCAAATGATTTAAGTTATACTCCGTGGCTTTCAGGGTATTAGTGGCCTCCCAAAGCTTTAGGCATGGTTGCATACATTATTATGTTAGTTTCAGACATTAATATGCTATCTTGCTCTTCCATAGTCTGCCATTAACACCGCATTCTTTTAGCTATTGAAATCTTTGAAGTATGCTCAGGTATTACTTAGGAGCCTCCTCAAGCTTTTGAGGTATGTTTAATATCCCTCCAGAATCATAGGGTATAAGTAGCCCCCCCAAGGCTCATAAGATATAAGTATCCAATAAAGGATCATTGGGTATAAGTAGCCCCCTAAGGCTCATAGGTTATAAGTAGCCTCCCAAGTCTCAGTATCACTTGTTGATAAATGAGGGTGTACTATTCTAGAGTCGTCCTTGAATATAGTTAAATAGACTCAATCCAATCAGGGCACCATTGTTTTAGAGGATACAACTAAAACCACTAACACAAGGCTCTTTCCATTTGGATATTTATGCGAACTAACTTTGATTGTTCTTATCGAAGTCTGAGTTCCTTATGACTTAGGTCATTCGTGGACTAAGTCTAATTACTCTAATGGGAGTCTACATTATTATGACTTAGACTAAGTACGATTGCTCTGAGTAGAGTCTGTCTTTTTATGACATAGGTTTTGTTGCTAGGGATGAATCTAGCTTCGCTTTTAGCTACTAAGGTTATGGGTACCTCTACCTTCATGGCCATTTATGGGCATATGCCATGTATGTCCTCAGTCTTCTCTTGTGATTGATGTTAATTTTTTTTATTAAATCGGTTGAATAAAAATCATAAAGGAATTAAGGAAAACTATTAACTTTTCATTGATATGAATTTGAGGGGATACAAAATTTACTTTTCTAGCCTAGCTATGGCCTTGAAATAATTACTAAAGTAGAAATTTAGCAAACATTCCCTTTAAATGTCTTTAAATCCACGACTTCTTTGTGTCTTAGTTTCTAGCTGTGATCTCTACGAATCTTCGCAGCATTCCCTGTCTGACAAGTCTTTCAACCTCATGCTTTAGGATGTGGCACTTGTCGGTTGTATAGCTATTGCCATTATGGAATTCACACCACTTGCTTTTGTTTCTCCTACTAAGGGGAGTTTTGAGCTTCTCTATCCATTTGAGAAGTTTTTTTTCCTTTACTGCTTGCCAAAATAGTTTTCAAGTTACAGTTGAGAGGAGTAAACTCTTCATACAGCTTCTTTGGATGAGCCTCGTGCTTGTTTTTTTTCACGTCTTCTACTTTTATCACAGACTTCCTTTTTGAGGCCACAACCTCTATCTTCATATCAGTCTTGTAAGGAAACAAATTTCCAATTGAGTCCTTTGTAGTTTTGGCTCAATTCCAGAAAAAAAAGTTTGAGTCATAGGATAGAGTATATTGATCATTCTTCAAGCCTATGACATATTTGTTGAAGACGTAGCAGCCAAGTGTATAAAGCTCCATCAAAATGCGGAGTTTAAGTGCCTCGTTTCTACGTCATCAACAGTGGTTCCATGCTCCAAAGGTATGAATGCATTACATATATATATATATATAGGAGCTTGGAACTGTTTATATTGGGTGTAGGTTTAATTAAAACTGTTATTTATTTTCAGAAAGATTTAATTAAAACTTTAAATAAAGTTTATAAAGTTTCTGGGCTAAAAATGAAAATTTTCAACTTTCTGGAAGTTCGTTCTATATGTCGTTCGAACGAGTTTTTCGTTCGAACCAAATATCGTTCGAACGAGTTTGCCAACGAGTTCCCATATTGGCCACTGAAACTTCGTTCAAAATGTCGTTCGAACGAGATGGCTGTTTAAACGAGATTTCCAACGAGATTTCTAACGAGTCCACACTGGAAATTTGTTAGAAGGCTCGTTCGAACGAGACTTCATTCGAACGAAAATCTCATTCGAACGAGATTTGGCGGGAATAGTTAAATGGCAGTTTTTGACAGTTTTCACCCACTTTCCCATTATCTTTCCACCTAACTTTTGACTGAATATCTAAGTGTGGGAACCAACTTTGGAAAGTTAACTTTTTCATACACAACTATCTCCAAGAGAGAGTTTGAGAGAAAAATTGATTAAGGAAAAAGTTCATGTTCTAAAGTGTCTAAGTTTTCAAGAAAAATTGATTATACACTTTAGTTTTACACCCATAGTTTCTGTTTTCCAAGCTTCCATATATATATACTTTGCTTGGAGTGTTTGGCACCGGTTTATCTCTACATCCATTTGAAGAGAAGTTTGGGTTTTCTTCTAAATCCCATAAAGAAGAAGAGCTTGTTTTGCTGTGGCATTCTCATGTGGTGAAAGGAACCATGTGTGGTTGACGGTGTACCTATGTCTCATTGGTGAAGGCCAAGATTTCGGTGGAGCTAAGGGGTTATCTACTAGGCGGAGGTAGTTACAAGAAGAAGCGTCGGGGCTTGAGAGGGATCGAGTCGAGTGTTGTAAGTATTTCTGTCTTGTAATTTGTAAATCCATACTTAGTGGACTTAAGGCTAGGGCCGTCCAAGGTTTTTTCCCGTTGTGGGTTTTTCCCCGTACATCGCGGCGTAGTGGATTAATTATTTATTTTATCTTTTGCAATATCACCTAGAACGCATGCTTAGGTAAAAAGATGAAACTGATTTAATTTAATCACTACTTGTTTAATTTGGTGCAAATTAATATTGAGTAATGTTTATGTTAATTTAATTCAAGTCATTTAATTTAATTGATAAAATTGGTTTGACCTAACTTGATAAAATTGCAAAATATGACTTAGGAAAATTTTCTAGGTTTTGGATTAATTAATATGGTTTAAGTGAAATTTAATATTGTGTGTGTGTTCCATCCAATTTCACTTGTGTTTAATTTTAATTTGAAAAAGAAATTAAAATTTTGTTTATTTGTTTGAACCATCAACTCGCTTTCGCATATCTATACAAGGAAATTACTTTTTGGAGTTTAAAAAGCTTTTAAATTTAAAATTGGGGACCTACGGGGCGTTTTCAAATTGGTATCAGAACCAAAGCGATAATTTATTTCGTTAAAGATCCTTTAAATTTTTGGCTAAAATGGAATTTTCCCCTTCTAAAAATTTCCTATTTTTGATTGTTCAAATTACGTGTATTGGAAGGCGCAAATGAAATCGGCACTAAAATCTATCGACGAGAGGGTTTGGTTATCTGTTGTTAACGGGTGGTCTCCACCATCTCATTTAGTAGATAATGAACGTGTTCACAAACCGGACGATAGATGGAGTGAGAATGAGTTTAAACTTTCAAATTTTAATTCACGTGGTTTAAACGCCTTGTTTAGCGCTATCACACCAGATGAATTCCGACGCATTATGACGTGTGAGACCGCTAAAGAAGCGTGGGATATTTTGCAACTCACTCATGAGGGTACAAGTGTCGTTAAAGCTTCGGAATTCCAAAACCTCACCACTCAATTTGAAACTATCAAAATGAACGATAAAGAAACTTTTGATGAATTTTATACTAGACTTTTCGATATTATTAATTCATCTTTTAATTTGGGAGAGAAAATACCCGACAACCGAGTTGTAAAGAAAATTTTAAGGTCCCTACCTGATAGATTTATTCCAAAAGTGACCGTTTTAAATTCTTTACCAACTTTAGCCTCTACGAAATTAGGAGAGCTTGTAAGTGATTTACAAACCTATGAACTGGACATGTTTTCCTCTAAATCCGAAAAGAAAATTGAAAAGGGCATTGCTTTAAAAGCCCGAAAATAGGAAAAATAAGTAGTAGATAGCTAGAGTGATAGTGACTCGGAAGATATGACCTTGTTTGCTTGGAAATTTTGAAAGTTTCTTAACATTAACAAAGATAAATTCAAAAATGGCTTTAAGAAATTTGAAACTTCTAAACATGACAAAGCCGAAAGGATCCCTAAAACTCCTAAAGAAAATTTAAATAAGGACGAGTCGAAAAAATGTTTTGGTTGTGAAGGGTATGTCCATAGGGATTTTGAGTGCCCCACTAAACTAAGGAGAGAGGGTAAGCGGCCAATTTTCTTTTAATGCAACCCTTAGTGATAGTGACTTGGAAGAGGGACCCGATTCCCCCACTAAGCCCAATTTTGTGGCTTTTATGGCTAGTCATGTGAGTGAAAGTGACAACTCACGATAGATGAAAATTTATCACATGACACTTCTAAGGTCATAGTTTATGATTCCCTTGTTTTTGATGATAGTGAGAGTGAAAGAGAGAGAGAGAGAGTGAAAATGATGAGGTTGATGTGAGTGAACTTCAAAATGCTTTTCAAGAACTTTATGAAGAATCTATTAAATTAAAAAGAGCAAATTTGAAGTTAGAAGCTTGTTTAAGAGAACGTGTTAAGGTCGTTGATGAGAGTGCGTTAGTGGAAGTCCTTAGGACACGAGAGAGAACTCTTAGAGAGAAGCTAGAATATATAGAAGGCGAGAGAGATAGCCTTAGAGGTTTAATGGAATTCTTGAAAAAGGAACTTCTCGAGTTTGAAGAGAGAAATGGTTTGTTAGAGTCTAGAATTTTAGAATTAGAAGAACAATTAAAAGACTCTAGTAATGTCAAATTTGATTTGGAGTGTAGGTCCGAAAAACTAGATAAAATCTTAGGCACGGTCCAAATAAAAAATGACACTTATGGTTTAGGCTTCAATACTTGTAATGAATCTACTCATAAAGCTAAAACCAATGTTTTAAGAGAATCACCTAGGAAAACTTTTCGAGATCAATCCTTAGGTCCCAATTTTCGACGTGTTTTTACTTGTGCTTATTGTGGTCGAAAAGGTTATCTTAGGAAATTTTGTTTTGATCTTAAATGAGTTCCTAGAAAATCCAAGCATAAAGAAACCAAGGTAGTCAAGACTCCTACACCCCAAGAGAGTCACTCATCATTAATTTGGGTTAGGAGATCCGACTTGGTAGCTTTACAAGATAGGGTATTTTATTCTCATTTACTTTCACATGCTTCCTCCCTTGCAAAATCTAAAGGTTGAATGTGTTAGTTTTATTTGCATACTTTAGCTTTTGTACTCCATACTATATTATCATGCTAAATGTATGCTTATTTAGTCATTTTCTAGTCTAGGCTTCATACTTAATCACATACTAGAATAATGATTTTTGTTTATCTTTTGTATTATATTTACTTTATTTTAGTTTGCATTAAATGTAAAATACAAAAAGATTTTTGTTTATCATTTGTGTTTTATTTGTTTCATTTAAGCTTAATGAAAAATACAAATGATCTTTTTTTGTCCTTTTCAGTAAATATTGTTATTTTTGGTTAAAAATATCAAAAACTCAAAAATATTTTTGTTGTGTGTATTTTAGTTTGACACACTTTATGTGGCATATACTTGTGTTTGAATCCCTACTTTTACGCTCCCATGTGGCAAGAACTTTTGGTTTAGATTGTCAATCCTTATTATGTTCTTTACCATGCTTACATGGAGTAGTTGGATTTTGTGTTGTTTAAAGGGATTCTATTTTTATATGCCTCTATTCACACATGCACGAGCTCTTTTGAAATTTAACTTCATATGTATATTTAAGCTTTTTGAGGTGTTTTCCTATCAATCTAGTGATCTACATATTTGTGACCTAGGAGGACTAGTGCATGTCAAAATCTATTGCACGTGAGATTTGTGTGAAATGTAAATATATATATGTGCACGGGGAAGGGCTCCGAAAGGATTTATTATCCTTTGCAATTGTAAGCCACCGTTTGAAATGGACCTAAAAGAAATACGTGGTCCAAAGACCTAAAAAGAGAAAATATGGGATTAAAAAGAAAAATAATTGCCAAGGCCTATGTTTGATTGATATATTCATTCGAAAATATATATGCTTATTGAGGGAGATTGGATGGTATATCAACGGTTTGCACAATGTCCGTTTATCCTAGTTGCGCTATCAATGTCATGACCCTATTGGTTTATAGAATTATCAACATGCTAGGCTTGTATGCATTGTGTATGTTTGTTCATTGAGTTCAATCTATATTGTCACATGAGGTTATATTCAAATGTGATGAAGTTTGCAATCAATTGAGAACTCTGTGAACATGTTTTAAGTGTTTGGGTCTAAATTTAATTGTTACTAGTTCACACCCCAACACTTCTGTTTCCATATGACACATTTTTGCCATACGAGTGTGAAAAGCTTATCTTATTTTGTGTCATTTGTGTGTTTATATCTATATATATATATGGGTGTGCATCTTTGGTATATCTAGACTATGTATATATATGATATTTTTGTTTAGTCTTTGCCTTGCTTTCTAGTCCATCTATGCTTAAATTCATAATTGGTATCCATCTTGTTGCATTCTTTGTTGATATCACATGCTTACTACTTATATATCATATTGATATCTATTTCTTGCATCTTAGTTGGTATCCGTTTGTATTTGTTGGATTAGTTATGATTTTGTTTCCCATGTGCTTTAACGTTCTCATCACTTTATGCACAATATGTTTTGGCTTGTTATCCCATTCTATTTATCCCTTGCTTATTTTAGATAAGTTATTTGTGTATATATGCTTTGTTTGGGGGAGAAAAGTTAATGTTTTTAATTCTTTTGCCTTTGTTTATTCCTGAACAAAAAATGGGGAGAATGATAGGGGGAGAAATGGATTCTAATCCTATTATAATCGTATCTTAGTTTGGGGGAGATTTATCTTAGGGGCAGACGTCTTTCGAAGTTGATCATAGTTGATAAAGGGAGATAATTACTTTAGGGGGAGTACTTGCTTTACTTGCATTAAACATTTTGATAGTCCCTATGCGTGTAATGTGTTTGCTTAAGTGTGCAAGAATTATATTCTAAGTGATAATTTTCACCGGCAAAGATTTTAATACTTGGGTTGTTTGAGTCAAGCATTGTAATTTTATTTTGTGTGGGACTTTTGTCAGTCTAGTAGAGCTTGACGGCCCTTTAGGATTTTTGTTTGGTTTTTGTCCCGGAATAGCCAAAGGGGGAGATTTCTAAGGACCCAAATTTCCAATTGAGTTCTTTGCAGTTTTGGCTAAATTCTAGACAAAAATGTATGAGTCATAGGATAGAGTATATTGATCATTCTTCAAGCCTATGACGTGTTTGTTGAAGACGTGGTGTCCAAGTGTATAAAGTTCCATCAAAATGCCGAGTTTTAGTGCCTCGTTTCTACATCATCAACAGTGTTCTATGCTCCCAAGGTATGAATGCATTACATATATATATAGGATCTTGGAACAGTTTATATTGGGTGTAGGTTTAATTAAAACTGTTGTTTATTTTCAGAAATATTTAATTAAAACTTTAAATAAAGTTTATAAAGTTTCTGGGCTAAAAATGAAAATTTCCAACTTTCTTGAAGTTCGTTTGATATGTTGTTCGAACGAGTTTTTCGTTCGAACCACATGTCGTTCGAACGAGTTTGCCAACGAGTTCCCATATTGGCCACTGGAACTTCGTTCGAAATGTTGTTCGAACGAGATGGCTGTTCGAACGAGATTTCCAATGAGATTTCTAACGAGTTCACACTGGAACTTCATTAGAAGGCTCATTCGAACGAGACTTTGTTCGAAGGAAAATCTCATTCGAACGAGATTTGGCGAGAACAATTAAATGGCAGTTTTTGACAGTTTTCACCCACTTTCCCATTATCTTTCCCCCTAACTTTTGACTGAATATCTAAGTGCGGGAACCAACTTTGGAAAGTTAACTTTTTCATACACAACTATCTCAAAGAGAGAGTTTGAGAGAAAAATTGATTAAGGAAAAAGTTCATGTTTTAAAGTGTCTAAGTTTTCAAGAAAAATTGATTATACACTTTAGTTTTACACCCATAGTTTCTATTTTCCAAGCTTCCATATATATATATATATATATATATATACTTTTCTTGGAGTGTTTGGCACCGGTTTATCTCTACATCCATTTAAAGAGAAGTTTGGATTTGCTTCTAAATCCCATAAAGAAGAAGAGCTTGTTTTGTT
Source organism: Sambucus nigra (assembly GCA_949130495.1). Taxonomy (NCBI): domain Eukaryota; kingdom Viridiplantae; phylum Streptophyta; class Magnoliopsida; order Dipsacales; family Adoxaceae; genus Sambucus; species Sambucus nigra. The sequence continues at coordinate 285,656,015 of OX422209.1, read as the reverse complement.
GCGACATTCTCATGTGGTGAAAGGCACCATGTGTGGTTGACGGTGTACCTATGTCTCATTAGTGAAGGCCAAGATTCCGGTGGAGCTCTAGGGTTGTCTACTAGGCGGAGGTATTTACAAGAAGAAGCGTTGGGGCTTGAGAGGGATCGTGTCGAGTGTTGTAAGTATTTCTGTCTTGTAATTTGTAAATCCATACTTAGTGGACTTAAGGCTAGGGCCTTCCGAGGTTTTTTCCCATTGTGGGTTTTTTCTCGTACATCGCGGCGTAGTGGATTAATTATTTATTTTATCTTTTGCAATATTACCTAGAATGCATGCTTAGGTAAAAAGATGAAACTGGTTTAATTTAATCACTACTTGTTTAATTTGGTGCAAATTAATATTGGGTAATGTTTATGTTAATTTAATTCAAGTCATTTAATTTAATTCATAAAATTGGTTTGGCCTAACTTGATAAAATTGCAAAAAATGACTTAGGCAAATTTTCTAGGACTTGGATTAATTAATATGGTTTAAGTGAAATTTAATATTGTGTGTGTGTTCCATCCAATTTCACTTGTGTTTAATTTTAATTTGAAAAAGAAATTAAAATTTTGTTTATTTGTTTGAATCATTAACTCGCTTTCGCATATCTATACAAGGAAATTACTTTTTGGAGTTTAAAAAAGTTTTAAATTTAAAATTGGGGGCCTACGGGGTGTTTTCAAGTCTATTAGGCCTTCAGTGTGTTAGTGAAGGCCAAAGACACTGGCATGAGGATTATTTTGTCGAGGATATATATTTGTCATGGGAGTGAGGCCTGACCTTCATAGAGATGGTTTAAACACATAATTAGGTGTGCAAGGTCTTCAGTTTGCGTGTACCCTGATCATGAGCTTCCATGTTATATTCTCTCTAAATAGTTAGTTATTTAGTAAATTTATCCTATCTCTGAGATGAACAAAACATAGTGAGAAATTCAAATCATAGAGAGAGCATAACCATATATTAATAAGATATAAGGAGGGGATGCGACCTATTTTACTGAGGTCGCAGCCTCTCAAGCTAAAAAGAGATAAGGCAGTGGCTATTGTCCTTTATAAGGAGTTTTTCCACCGCCATTGATATGATCGAACGCGATTTTCTCATGGGGTGATTAAATTTGAAGGATAATGTTTCAGACAACATGCCCTTGGACGGAACGAGAATGTAATATCTAAAAAGTTAGTAAAACATCTTAACCTATCTCGAGAGGTTTAACAATCCTTGAGGCAATAGCCCTGCTAGATTTTACCCTCAGAATCATCGGTTTTCAACCCCATGAACTAGCCTTATGTAAGTTAGCCAGACCTAAAATCCATAAAACATGTTATGGGAGATTTATAAGCATTTTGTGGCATATTATATCTAAAAGGCCGTAACTAGTAACATAATAGTTTGTAAGGCCATGGACCCATGTGGACAGATTGCATATTCTAGCCCAAATTTTACCCAAATGTTACTTACTACCCCATGAATTAGGCTAAAAATACTTTGAGGTGTTAATCCAAAGGCATATTAAGTCCTTATGTGAAAATAAACATAGGTTTAAGAACATATACATATCATGTGGTCATAACATTTCTAATCAGCATAAAATGTGGAGAAAATAAGAAACAACCTCATACCTAATTCCCAATCCTTATCGGGTCGCGACCATTTAAAAAGCTTTGGAAAATTTGCACATGAGAACATCATGGGGTGGAGGAGGGGAGGTAAATATTTTCAGAAAGCCCTAAATAGGCTTTAGGAAATAGATCTGATAAGATAACTCTAACTAGAGTTTATATGAAAATATGGGCCTAACTACCAAAATCTCACTAATATGATGTAGATGCAGATACCGATATGGATGAAACAAGGTGTAACTGACTTGATTTGTGAGAACTCGATAGAGAACCTCATTTACCATAGACGATGCTAAATTATTTATCTATAGAAATGGATCTACTAGAGTGAACTATGACATCAAATCTATACTCAACGGTCAAAAGTGTAAAATAGAGTAAAAGAGAGATAAAAAGAGATATACACGGGATTTAGAGTAGTTCGGATGAAAATGAGACTACATCCACCATAAGCCTTATTCTCATTAGATATGTACATTTAATATAAGATTTCAGGCCTATTAGGCATACAAGAGTAGAGAAATGGGCTAAATACTCAAATATACATGTGTTGTATAGTGGAGGTCGTGGACTTGTAGTGAAAGTGGTAGGAAGCTGCAATTATTGGTGTCTAGGATTGCTAGATCAGCTGATCCGAGTGTGAAATATAGGATAGGGAGAAGCTAGGGAGAGTTGAGTTGCTTGCCAAATAAGGGGGTATAAACCTCTATTTATTATAATTATTTTAGGACCTCATGTACATTATGCACGTGCCTTGTGAATAAGAATGATAAGAAGGAATCTTTATAAAAGGTGGGCAAATGGAAGTACATATATGATGTGTAAGGGTTATCGACCTTTCCTTCTGGATTCATGTTAAAGTTGATCGGTTACGGCACGTGAAGCACCTGGCCGTGGCCTCCTGAGGTGGTCTACTTAGATTCTACAGTCTGGTTATATATCTAGCCCTGGTATTATATGTTTAAGGGGAAAATGGAGTATAGTTTGCATCCTGGTTAGGTACCAGGTCATGGACTTCATTACAAGTCGTGGCCTTTTACTAGTCCTTGAGGATATCTTAATGTGTTTGCATGGGATTCCATGCCACTTGTCTCTTAATAATTGGATGACATATTCTGGGTATAATAGTAACTTTGTTAAAGAATCAATCAATCGAGCCATGAATCTTTTTAATCAGACTTAGAAATTGTTAGATGTGAATCATACTTTCTTTAATATGTAAAACTCATATGTAACTGTGGCCATTCAGGTCGGATTCCTCCAGCGTGAGCCGACCCCAAAGTTGGAGGGAATCGAAAACTTGAGAAATCTCTCTCTTCGCTCATGCAGGAATTTGAGGATAAGGGAATCCTCTTTCCGTACTCGTGCTAATCTTCGTGGGAAAACTTGGATATAAATTGACCATCTCCAAAAGGGGAGAAAATGTTGAAATGGAGTCTCCAACCTTCTCACAACATGCAAAATAATATAGCTATCCCGAGAGAATGTCATTAAAACACATATTGATGCGTACGAAACCAAATGAGTTAAGTGTCTGGGGACTAAGTTACGGAATGGGAAGGTGTTAGGCCCCCATTCTGCACTTTCGGTCTCTCACGGGCTATAATAATGCTCTCCTTTTCTCCAGAATGTGATACGTGTGTACATGTGTGCAGTGTGAATAATGGAAGAAAAAAAATCATCCGATTCATGTCATGGGAATGACAGAGCAAAATCATTCTAAGGATTATGCAAAAAAATAACATAAAAATATAATATGAGTGTCCGTCAAGTCGCAAATCACTATAAAGGAATGAATGTGTATATCGAGTGGGACAGGGATATGTAGGAGTATGCATATTCATAATATTACTAAACTCAAGAAAACATAAAGTGACTAAATAAGAAAATAGGACTCGAATCCCTAGATTGGCTCAGTACGCCTACATAGCCCAAAAAGCATCAAAATCCACGTAGTTCGATAATACGCAATTGTGGTGTTTAACCCATAAATCCCAAATTAGGACTTCCTTTAGTTTACTTTTAGAAAATGTGCAGAAGTGTAAGGAGCATGAAAAATGAAGAAATTCTAATTTAGGGTTTATAGGAAAACCCTATTTTTGACTTTTTAATATGTATGAAGATATGTTTTGTGTGTACTAAATAATAAAAAGTGAGATTAGTTTTGAAGTGAAGAAATGAAGTAAAAGATATGTCAAAAATGGAAAGAAAAGTAATTGACCAATACTTATTGAATGAGTTATAAATGGATAAAAGTAGACCTTATAGGGGACTTTAATTATGATTTTGTAGTAGTAGAGGCTGATTTTTAGGTGGTTAGATGATGGTGAGGTAAGAGCAAAAAGTGTGATGAAAGATGGATGAGAATGATGTAGGAAAATGGTGAGAATATTTGGAAAAATAGAATTTCGGCTCACTGATTTGGAGAAGAATAATCTAATTTCAAAAAGGGACCCCTAGGGATGAGGTCAAGGTCTCCTTAAATTGTAAAAAATTAGGGTTTCAAGGGGGTGCCGATCAACATGGTACATGGCCTGCCTATCTACATATCCGTGCCTTGTTGGCAAAAAAAAGTACACCCTGCTGATAGGCAGGGGTTTTGGGTACCTATATGCAGTTCAGAACGGAATTTTTTGGAAAAATGGGAATATAATACAAACCATAAGTCCAAATTGAACATAGTTAGGATCGTAGTAAAGGATATTCTGATCCATACAAGAATCCATCGAGACACTCTTGGGTTAAAGAGCTGATAGAAGTTAAACGGGGCCCAAAAGTACCCGACGACATTTAGACGGGAGTTCTTGGAGTGAAAAGGAAAGTACACGTTAAACATGAGCCGATTTTCACACAGTATGGGCTGTTGGAAAGGTGATTCAGAGATCTATGAGATTTTGGAGCTTCGCTCAGTTTAGAGAGTTGACCTCGGTGATTCGAGGCTCAAAAGCATCTGGTTTCCTCAAGATTAGGCTTTGGAGTAAAAAGGTGTGTACGCGCGAATAATAAGGCCGATTTTCAAATGATATGGACCGTTGGGAAGGGTATTCATATACCTATGAGATTCAAATGAGATTCATTTAGGTTGAAGGGCAAACCGGGATCAAACGGGGCTCAGGAGCGCTCGATGGCCTCTAAATCAGGGTTTTCAGTAAAAATGTGAGTACACGCGAACCTTGAGGTCAATTTTCACAGGGTATGGACTATTAGAAAGGGTGTTCAGAGACCTATTAGAATTCATTGAGCTTCACTCAGGTTGGAGGGTTGGTCGAGGTTAAACGAGACTAGAGAGTGCCCGTTGGCCTTTAGATTAGGGTTTGGATTAGGACCTAGGGTCTTATGATGTGATGAGGAGTGTTAGGCAACTAAGGAGGTATTTAGGCAGTACTAGTATGGGATGACCTTTGTAACCATGTTAATTCATGATAAGTCCTAGGATAATATAATATAGATAATTATTCTAAGGAAAATAAACCTAGGGTTCATTTTATGGTTTTTGAGATTTGATCTTTAAATGAGTTTTTAATCATCTTGAACTTGTAGAAATATTTTTCTAGTATTCATATGTTGGTTATATGTGAAGGAGAAGGATTTATTTAGTGTTATAAAGTTTGGTTGAAGTGGAGGTTTTTAGCTATGGGCTAACTAGAACAAAGGTTGAAGAAATAGGGTGACATGGGCCCGTTAGATCGATTTGGCCCAAGCCCATATTGATCCGACACTGGTGGGTGGCAAGGTCAATTTTGGTGAGGGGTTGTTCGATTAGGGTTTTGATTGGGGATTTATTTTGGGAATTTAAATCAATTTAAATGTATATAAAAGCAATAAGTTTGAGTGTCAAAACCTAGTTTGGAGACTTTAGGATTCAAGCCAAAGTTGGTTAAGTTGGGTAACATTTAATAGTAACATTAATCATGTATAAGACGAGAACGAGTTTGTAACCCATTGAATAAGGAAGCAACTGATTTATTATGGAAACCATAGGTAGGAGATGATACCTAATATAGGGGCCTTGGGTTTTGGGTCGAGAATTATGATATTTTATGATACCTAGTGATGCTTAGCGATTGTGTAGAATCTATGATAGTTCTAAAACCTAATTTATATCCCATCAAGTAGGGAAACTATTATTTTAGAATGATCCTTTTTAAGCTAATATTGTATATGAACGATTATGATTAACATGCTTATTAACTTTTAATAAAAGATATTTTCCTGTGCAATCTAATTGAGTAGGATTTGGGTTGATTTGTTTGACCTATGTGCAATTATACCATGGGCGTGTGTGTTCTGTGTAGGTAACCTACTAGGGGATTTGATGGGGGTAATGTTTCATTGACCATGCTTGGTACCCCAGTTATTGAAACAAACATTACCAGGTGTTTTTAACCCGATCATACATGCTAACGTACCCATCCGCCGAGTGGGAACAACGGGACATGATTATCTCGTATAGCCTTGGGTATGGGTCCCGTACATTTGGTGTGATGGCTTAGTGATTTCTTGTGTTATTATTTTTAAGTATATAGGATTGGAATGCCCTATAACTATACCTAGTAGTGTCACAAGTGATCCCAGAGGAATTAAGGATGGGCCATCATGTATTTATTAACTGACATGAGCATAGCCCATGTGAGTTGTTGTCAGGTGAGCATACTCATGTGTATTATATATTATGTGATTATTTATTATTGTACTTCAAGATGATTGTACCAATTATGATTATACCAGAGATGTATACACTTGAAATTAGGACTCGAGAATAATATTATAGAATATATATATGTTGAATTCTGACTCGTGAATATTAAAGACAAATACACTTAAGATACATATTTAGAATCATAACTTGAGATCATTAATGTAAGAGAATAATGTTTAGTGAGTGATATTCTGTTAATGTAAGATATTATCGTATAATAAGAACGTCTTCATGTTGTATATGAACTTAAGATTGTTAAAGTAGTGATTAATTAATTAAAAGATGCAATTATTTCATATGGGCCTCATTTGGGATCTTGATTAGAACCACATATGCTTATTTAGGTCATATGGGTTAGGTAAATTTAATAACTTAAAATAAACCAAAAAGTGGAGGAAGACATGTTATTATTATTGTGGCCCAAATGTAGTTATATTCTTAAGCACTATAGAGTTTCTAGGCTAAATTCTCATTGTTGAACTATGTTTATAGGTCTTTGACCATAGTCGCGCCAAAAACTTGAGCTATCTATTGGAGGAGTTTCTCCATCACCAACTATATTTATGATTCCTAAGATGTAGGTGTCGAGCATTGTAGCTCCTTTACATTCCTTTATTCCTTTATATTTTCGTATCAGCCAATTGATTTTCTTTATAACATGTGTTCATCAAACATATTAAAAGAATCAAATGCAATAAAGTAAATTTTAAACTTGAGAAGATGATATATATATAAGGAAACATTAGGGGAGAAAATATCAGGACAAACATTGGTGAAGATTTATACAAAATGATCAATGACTTACGAAATTAAACCTTTCTCTTAACTCAATAATGAAAAACCTCCACAATCCACTTTTTTGACCTTGTAGTAGCAAGAGAAATCACAAATTGCATCCAACCACTCGTCATGTCTCAACGTGTTAACCTAGTTGATAATGTCACATTTTAACCTTTCTAAAATCTTCTTTAAAGTTTAACAAAACTTTGTTCTAAGTAAAATAAAACTATGAGTATCCGATGGACTAAAACCTTGAATGCATGAGGATATTTTAAAGGTTTATTGTTTTGAAAATTTTTCATGAAAAAACTATATATGTAGACACCCCATCCTAGGAACCCCCCTAAGTACCTCCTTAGGTCCCTAACACTCGATCGTTCACCATAAAACCTAGGTCATACTTCGAGTACCGATCCAGAGGCCATCGGGATCTCCCGAGACCCATTCAACTTCAGTTAACCCTCCATCTTGAGTGAAGCTCAATGAATCTTTGAAGGTCGCTGAATTTCATTTCTAACGGTCCATCCTATGCACGGATTATCCTCACGGTCTGCACCCATCTAGAGGCCACTAAGCACTTTCGATCCCCGTTCGACCCCAGTCAACTCTCCATATTAAGAGAGGATCAAAAAATATTTGAAGGTCTCTGAATACCTTTCCAACTGTCTGCCCCATGCGCAAATCAGCCTTACGGTTCAAACGAACGATTTGTTTCACCCCCAGGGCCATCAGGCGCTTTTGGGCCACATTTAACCTTGGTTAACTATTCGAACCAAGCAAATATTAATAAAATCCTGAAGGTAACTAAATTCCCTTTCCATTGGTCCTCCCCGTGTGCTAATCGACCTTACGATTTGAAAGGACGATCCATTTTCCTTCGAAAACCTCCCTTTCAGAGACCATCGGGCACTTTTGAGCCCCGTTTGACTCCGATCAACTATCGTACTCGAGAGTGGCTCAATGGATTCTTAAAGAGAACTAAATACCCTTTCCAAGGGTCCACCTTGTGTACCATTCGGAAATACAGTTTGCATTTTATACCCATTTTTTAGAAAAAAATGTTCCTGACTGCCTATAGGCACCTCAGGTACCTTGCCTATCGACAGGTTGTCCTTTTCCTTGCCCGATAAGGAAAGCATACTTCCGATATGTAGTTTAAGCCCTATGATTATCGGCACCCCCTTAATCCTATAAATAGGGGCCATGACCTCACCTTGAGGAGAGAAAAAGAGGATCCCTCTCAAAAAGTCAGAGAATATTCCACTCGAATTCAGAGCCTTTTTATTTCCCCAAAGGCGACCCATTTTCCCACATTTCTTTTCATGACTTTCTTACCTCACTTGGTAATCCACCCCACCTCTTCATATCACTTCCATAACATTTCAAGATTAACATATTAGCATATCAAAATCAACAACAATGACTCATAACGAGGTCTACTTCTCCATCCCGTCCTTTAGTTTTTTCCATTTTAGTGTTATTTATATTATTTATCTTATTTATACTTTTGTTTCATTACATCACATCCATTAATCTCTACTCTTTATTAGTAATATTGAACATAATCTATTTTCATTAAATCCCCCCAAAAAGAAGTAAAAGAGGGTTCATCCGTAAATTCCAAAATCTGGATTTCCATTACATACTTTCACTCTTGAAACACATATTCTCTACACAAGCGCAAGAGAAGTCCCACATTTGGATTTATGGGTTGAACCCCACCTCTATGTTATTTTTAAACTACGTTGACTTTGATTCCCCTTGGGTTACGTAGGCATCTTGGTCCAATTCCAAGATTCGAGTCCTCCCTTTATTCATGTTTATATTTTGCTTTTACATCTTATTATATATATATTTTGTGAGTTTTATACTCCTTCATACCCGTGTCTCATCCGACGCGCACATTCGCTCTTTCATAGCTATTTTTGAATCGACGAACACTTACATCATAGTTTTTTTATCATTATTTTCAGAAACCCTCCTCGAGATGAATTCAATCTATCCCTTCCATGACATGAGTTGGATGATTCCAATCTCCCACCATTTATATTATACATATGTACACACACGTCATGGAGTTGTAACACCCCGTATTTCTGAGGATACAAAATATAAATAATTTGGTGATACAAGATTTAATTAATCGGGAGAATTGATAGAAGATTTAATTAATCGGGAGGATTTAATTAAATTGGTGATTTGGAGAAATTATTTAATTTGGAGAATTCATATTAATTTGGTGAATTAAGATTTATTTAATTCGGGTTATACATGTGTCGTAATTTGTGGTCGAAATTTGAGAATGTTATAAAGTAATTCAGATGGCAATTCTGAGTGCACGATTGACTCTGGATAGGTCGAAATAGTCGTGAAAGAGTACCCGGGGGGTAGTAATCGGGTCTCAGGACAATTTTAGGCATAATCGACCCACACGGGAGTGTTTGAGCCATTTTGATTTGGCCCATAAGCTTAAAAATGGGATTAATGAAATAAAACCTAATTGAGGGAATTGGGGCATTCATAACTCAAGGAGATAAACCCTAGAGCTACAGAGGAAAACAATGGAAGAAACTGGGGATCTTTTGGGAGCCAAACTAAAAGAAGAGGACTGTGTTCTTCGTCAAATATTCATCTACAACAAAGGAAATCAGACCCTAAAAAATTATCCAGGAAAGTAATTAAACTTGCTTTCATTTAAATTACGGTATTGGATTCATATCATGGTGGGTGTAAACCATATTCATTTTGGCAGGAGTTATTATAGCAAAATTTATTTTTGGGAGGGTATCACATGTCAAATCTGGGTTTTGTGGATTAAAGAATTAAGGGTGAAATTGATGTTTAATTGCTGTGAGAATAATATCATATGAGGCTAGAATATTATTTAAAGCTGAAAACCTGTAGAAATTGTTGTTGAATTCGGATTGTTGAATTCGGATTGTTGAATCGAATTGAGAATTGTAATTTAAGGGATATTTAGAAAAACCCAATTTATGAACACTAGAATTTTAATGAAAATCACTGAGGATTAATGTCATATATTAGTGTTTGAACATGTTTATAGATGAAATAAATATGGAAGATAAAGTAATCGAGGTATGGAATGAAGTTGGAAAGCTTCGGAGTTTAAAAATGGTGGAAAAAGCAGTCGAGGAAGATGACTGATATCTAGTCGATCGATCGATCGACCCAATTCGTCGATCGATCGACCCCTTCAGTTATTGTAAAACATGAGATTGTAGATCTTTTCGTCATGGTCTCGTGGGTGCGGACCTCGTATTTTTTTGATTTTTTTTTGGATTTGATATGAATTTTCTATGATAGGGTGCGTGAGACCGACATCTTTAGGAAGAAATAAATTCGGGTTATTTGGAGATGTCCGTAGATGAGTGAAGGACTTTGAAAAAATATAAAGGAACATTATTTTATCCTTGGATTAGATAGGTATGAATCCGGGGATGGGTTTAGGAGTATTTATAACGAACGTATTCGAATGGGAATTTTGGATGAATTTAGCATACGGGCTAGTATACTAAGGTGGAATTTAATTGATAGAAATTAAATGAAACCTAACACTTAGTGTCTTATGAGATGAGTATTAAGGGCTATTAAATTTAATAAGGGTGTTAAACTTATTAATCAAATTTGGTGAAATGAATTCTAAAAGGTTAAAATACGGACCAATAAAGGGAGTCCGAGCATTTTGGTTGAGTGATACCACTTGGATAAAATTAATTGAGGTGATAGTAATTAAATTAAGGGTCGGGGTTTTGACTCTAATATTTCTCAGGCTAGTGCTACGGGAGTTAGGCGCGGATTATCCAGTTTAATTTATTATAGAGATATATAATAAATTATTGAATAGTTAATTTAACGAGAGGTGTTAACCTTAATAGTGGATTTTTGTGTAACAAATTCTAAAGGGTGAAGATACAGACCATATGAGTGATTCGTGGTATTGTAGTTGGGTGAAACTACTTTAATAAATTAATTAATGTGAAATTGATTAGATTAATCGGTATAATTTGAAATGTCTGACTTAGATCAGTAGGATATGAGCGAACTACCCACTAAAATATTTTAAAGGATAATTGGTAGACTTCGAGTAGTGGGGGATACTCGGAAGGATACGATGAGAAGTATAATCAAAATTTAATAATACGTAGAATATTTGGGAGGTATATATACTACACATGGGATATATATTATAGGTCGTGTGTGTACCTATACTGATGATATAAATATATAGGTTGTGTGTGTACATACTGCATGCTTTCTTATGTGTATCACATACCTACGCTGCTTGCTATCATGGGAGGTTTACGCTTCGGGATAGTCATATCCTGATGAGCCTTCGGGGGAATTTTTTTACTTGTGCCTCAGAACATAGAACCTAGGTACGGGGTATCTCTGAGGAGGATAGTGTTGACGGTTGATAAACACCCAAAAGTGTCTATTTTATACCTCGAATAGAAGTATTTTAGTCACTCATTTTAATTAAAAATAGCCTTATGTTCGTATTTTATTATTTCGCAGGCCAATCGTTAGTCGCAACGTCAAATAGTGCTAAATTAGGTGTGATTGCGACAAAATAGCGGCCAAAAGCATTCAGTGGAGGAAATCAATGCGGCTGTGAGGTCCAAAGTCCATTTTTGATCTCGTCCAAATCATTTTCGATGCCCCGAATCTAGTCCTGAACCAACCTAAACCTAATCCCACATCGAACCCTGTGTGTGTGTTGAGTTTGTACTCTTAGTAATTTTTTTTAGATTTTTTTATTTGAGTCGTTTTTAATTTTTAGAATTAATTTATATTTTATTTTGATTCGTTTTAATCTTTATTTTATTTTATTAGCTTTAGTTTTTAGGAATTTATTTTTATTAGATTTTATTTAGTTTTATTTTAGGATTTTAGGTTTAATAGATTTTCATTTTTATTTCTTTTTAGTTTCATTTTATTTTATTTGAGTCTTTTAGTAATTTAGAGATTATAAATTTATTTTTTAGCAAGTTTGATTTTTAGCTTTAGTTTTAGACTTAATTTTTATTAAGTTGTAAATATTAATTAGATGAAGTTTTATTTTAGGTGCAAAATACATACACACATACACATACATATACATTACTCCATATACCTATTACACCCAAACACACCCTAACATACACACCACTTCTCATACACTCCCATGCACCTCACCACACATAATAAACCCCCTCATCATCTTCGGCATCTTCCACTACCCATCTCCTCTCTCCTCTCACCCCCTCCATTAATAAAGAAATCCAACTCCTTATATCTCCCCACCATAATCCAAAACCATACCCGCTATAAATCCTAACAAAATGGCAAACACCACCTGATTCTAACCCGGGGCAGCAACCCAAACCAGACCTCCCCTTTAAATCGCTGCCTACTCCCGATCCACGGTGGCAGAACTTCGTGAACCAAACCCGAGAGAAAAACTCGGTTGCTACCAAAATAACCCAACAAACCAACCTTGTCCCTCATTTTACCAACCACCCACAACCCAAACCCACAAACTTGAGTGACCCACCTTCGGACTTGCCCTAAAACCCATTGACCCATTTCCCTTCTTCCCAGCTTGTCCAATTGTTTTTACCACTGCTTGCCATTCCTACAAATTATGGACAAATCAAAGCCAATCCAAAAATAAACCCACATGCCTATTCAATGAGCTTTTGACTTAGCTTTTCAAAACTCCCATGAAAATCTCCCCAGCAACTCTATTCGTGGGTTATTTAAAACAAAGAAGGAAACTCATAAAAAAGGACTCTCACAGAATAGGCAACGAGGAGACTACATGTAGAGAGAAACAGTGTATATTACGTATATAAAAAATTCCAAAAAAATACAAAAAAATTAGTATAGTGTTGGAATAGCCTTTTAGGTTTAGTTTTTATTTTTATTTGTCTAATCAAGTGCAGGAATTATGACGACATTGGGATAACATTCATAAACGCGATCCAAGAAATCAATTCAAAGGGAGACTTTTGTGTACTCTATTTCTTGCTCTACTCTTTAAATTATTGTTCAATATTTGTGACTGTGATTGATTGTTTAATTATGCTTGGCTAGTCACACTGTTAAATTAATTGATTAATTTCATTAATGCTATATTTCTAGGTTAATTAATTTAAACTGTCAAAAATTAATTTATGTCACGAGAGTTAGTAAATTAATTTTACAAATTAATGTTTGAATTTAGGAATCGAACTAGTGATGGGTTTCTCCCAAATTTAAATATTAATTTGGTGTTGAAATTTGAGAATTCATATGGTTTTTATTAAATTGATCCTAGCGGATAATTTTATTGAAAATAGTATAGTTCTTAATTTTTCATCGTGTGACATTTTTAAATTAGTTTTTTGAAAAAGATATTATTAAATTTATAATTGTAACGAGAGTTAGATTATTGATTTAATATTATCTCGAAATATTTCAATTTAACAAATTGAGAAATTAAAATAATTGATAGTGTGGTGTAATCCCGTCTCTTGACCTTCTCACTTTATCCACACTCAGTTGCACATTATTTTTTGTTCTTTAGTCATTTCATAATTTTAGCAATTATTAGTTAATTTCCCCTGAAAATTGTTTTAAAAAAATAAATTTAAATTAAAAATATATTTTAATAAAAAAAATTGAATTGCAAGTTTTCACATTAATTATTTCACCTTGTAAGTTGGATTGATACCCGTACTTACCGTAATACGAGTTGTTTTAGACAAGTTTTGTAGGTATTCAAGGGATTTTGAGATTGACTTTTGAAGACAACGACCACACCCAAAGAGCTTCTTATCAAATGGCGCTGTTGCCGCTTTCTTGACGTGGAGACACAATTGAAGACTTGTAATTTTTTTAATTTTTCTATTTTTTATTTTTAGATGTAGTTATTCTTCTCCCTCCTCCTTAGTCTAGTTGTATAGGATTTTTCAAGCTTTGTATTTATTTGGGTGCATTTTGACACCAATTTATTGTAATCATTATTCATAAAAAAAATGAAAAGGGAAACCGAACAAGGTAGAGAGAGGGCGTCCAACAGTGAGGATTTTTAAAGTCTCTCTATTTTGGGTCGCCAGGACTCCCTGAGACGATTGAGATAGGCGATATCTCCCCCCGGTCGACTTAACTTGGTCTTCACCCCACATGTGTAAAAACCATGGGAGGTAATTTCTTTATCACTCGCGAATCTCCTGCAAGCGAGTTCATTTTTTATGTGATTAATTGCTCCTGTGTGCTTTTAATTTCTGCATCGCACTTAAATTGAATGGTTTGATGATTAATTTACCTAAGACCTAGACCCGATCATTGAAACGAGAAGGGATTTCATCACCCGACTCACTCGCTTATCCATTGTGTTCTACCCTAGCTATTACTAAATTTAAAATCCATCAACTAGCTAGCCCAGTAGGACCACATTTTTACAACAAGCGATCACAAAGATAAATTCCGCGATTTTTGTCGCCCGCGGACTTAATTAAGATTTGACTACCCCTTTCACTAATTTTGAAGATAATAATTGGCTACGTGCTCGTTAGGATTTTCCCTTGACTCGTGTGTGTCCAATTCAATTCTTTAGGTAGTCGGTTTTTGTTAGTCTGTCCATATCAAGTGTCCATTTTCTCCCCTTTTCCGAAAAATCCCAAAAATATTTTCCTTTTTTTTAAATATTTCTAAAAATCCCAAAAATATTTCCTTTTTTTCCGTATTCCAATTGCCAAAAACATTTTCCTTTTATTATTTTCAAAAATATTTTCTTTTCTTTTGAAAAATATTTAAAACTCAAAAATATTCCTCTCGTTATGGCCGAAGAACATCCTTTACGGGAATACTTTGGCCATTTTCCCTTCTCTCGAAGCTTGTTGGACATTGATCCCGAATCGAACCTGCATACACTACTTCATGTCTTTCACTCTCAATCACACACTGTCGATGCTCATGTGTCGTCCACACACACATCTCATCTTCCACCGCCTCCGGTGATGAGTGTCAACCTATCCTATACTTCACCATGCACACACTGCTTTCTTATCGATCACTTGTCCTATAAGTGTCCATTTATTTTCTCTCCATCTGAACCCACCATGGAACATGTGTATCCATATGACGCTGTTTTGGAACCACCCTCAACGTATTCTCACGACATATCCACTGCAGAAGGGTATGAGTACCCAAGCTGTTCATGGAGGCCTGATCACCCTTCCATGCAATATGAATCCCAATTCCATGTTGTGGATCCTTACGATTTCCAATAGTCGTCATCGCAAACTCGTGCACCTCATCCCTATCAGTCTCCTTACTACGCTCCTCATGCTGATCAACCTTTTGTCTCTCATGTAGATACTTCTCCCGTGAATGATGCACGTGACCCCGTTCCACACACTTTATATGAGTATTCTTCGCCTCCTAGTGTCTATAGCGAGTTGTGTCCACTTCAACCACCATCGCCACCCACCGACATCTCCCCACCACCTTGCATATCCTCTCTCGATGACCACTTGCAAAATTTCATGCACACTCTTTAATCTCACAATGGATCCTTTCAACGGCTTGCACATAGGTTTACTACATTTTAGTGTGCGAACGAGTCAGATTTCACCTCAAGTCAACCCATAATTGCCCCCATGTGGGACGATGATGCGTCGTCTTGTGCCACTGATTTTCAGTGTGACCAACCGTGTCTTCCTAAGAATTTCGACGTTGATATCACCTAGTTGTCCGGGACCCAAGTTGATAATTATGTTGACCTATCCACTGACTGTGAAACTGATCCCACTGCTCCCTATCCTCTCAAATCCACCATTGATGTTCGCATTTCCCTTCCACCGAATCTACTATTATGACTGAGTCCACACCATTTGATCCTTTTATGTGTGTCCCTGAGGGAACACTTCCTTATAGGTTTGCCCCGGATGCGAGTACTTCCCACTATCTTGAGATTAAATCCGATATGGTTTCTATCGCTCTGGATATGGATCCTGTCCCACCATGCTGGGCTCCCGTTGAGTCAGCTATTAATGTTGATTCATCTATCTTGGATTTGGATGCCTCGTTATATTTTCCCACCACTTCTGATGGTGACTTTCATGTGGATAAGTTGATCACTTCCTCGTTAACCTTCACACCTCTTCCTACGAGTGCCCTTGAGGATCACTCCGAATCTCATGAGGAGTGTTTCTCTCCCACTCTTGAGTTAGATCATCTTCCCCCACCCTTTATCCCACCTGACCCTCCTATTGTCCATACCACACTACCACTTGATTTGGACCTTGTTATTGCACCTCACCTATTCACATCTATGCATTTAGGTCCTCACCTCCACCCACCCTCCACCCTAGTTCTCCACGATCCCATTTGTGCACTTTTCCTCAACCCCATCATTCATGTGAGCATTCATTATACTCTCCCCATACGTGACACTAAGCTTGTTCCTACATGCTTGCCACTTGCCTGTCGTGGTGATTTTTATTTTCTCCAGCTCATTGATGTCTCATGGAACGACCATTATCATCATCCATTTATAGAACGATCGTGCACTTTCTCTGAGGCCCACACCATCATTATTGCCAAACCATTTTGCCTCCCTATACAATTGGAGCACCATTCTTATAGGGCCCTTGTTTCCCTCACTTTTACGCTCAATAAGGTCCGTGATCGGTACCAGTTTACCCTCTCCCTTATCGTTCTTCCATATTCCCTACTACCCACCCACCTATGGTCCACCGGTGCTTTACATTGAGTGATTCACTTTTCTATAAAAGTGCATTGACCTCTTTTAGCCTTTACCCAACAAAACTGACGCTTCAGTCTTGTGTGGGGGTGATTATCATCACCCGATTTTTCTGCCGCCCCATGCTTTCATAGTTCTTATCCTTAGGGTGAGTTCCGATCGGTCTGGCTAAAGACGTTAAACTTAGCGCTCCCGGGAGGTAACCCATCGTGTATTATTTCTGAGTATGAGTCTTATCCTGTTTCGGGGTGGTGTTTCACATCACCCCATAATTTTCACATGATTTCTAGACTTGTACGTATTTGTGTCACATTTGTTCTTCAAGTTTTATCTCTTCTCCATTATGCCGTACATTTTCATAAGCGACTCACTAAGCTAATATATTTCCTCCATTTTTCTTTTCATTTTTATATATAGTTTTAAACATCGAGGACGATGTTCTCTTTTGTTTGAGGGTGGAAAATTTATCAAAATCGTAACTTTTTTGAATTTTTTTTACAAACAAGTGATTTTAAACTTTTGTGCAGTTAAAAATATTTTTTTATGACATGATTTGTCTATCTTCCCTATTTTAGAAATCTTGGAATACCCGTGTTCGACCCTAAAATTACGCTTTTTACAAATAAATTAATTAATACCTCATAAAAGCGTACCTGGGCTCTGATTTCCTAAACTCGACAATTTTACACTATCACGTTTACAATCAAAAGTTGAAGAGTAATTATATTCTCAAGAGATCCTTAAGAGATTACTAGTGGTGACTTAAACCCGTGAAATTTGAGCTTTTCACCTTTTCGAGGGTTTTTACGTATCTCCGAGTCACAAGTTGACTCAACTTTCTTTGGATACCACACTTAGTCATTGCGTGGTCTCATTCTTTTTTAAAATTGGCTTAATCACTGAGAATGACATTACTTTTGAGTTGTAAGAAACATGTGACTTGTAGTTTGTCCCGAGCACTAAACGTTTTTTTACCATACACTCATCTTTTTCCCTATCGCATTCACCCATTATATTTCCATATTTCTCTTTTCCAATCTATATACCGTACATATATCATTTCCCATCACTACCATCATTTTTGAGAAAAAGAATGTTTGAAATTGTAAATGTAAATTGTCTTCATTCTTGTTATGAAAAGAAAAATGCATCGTAATAAAAAAGAGAAAAAAAAAGTAGAAAAAAGAAGAAAAGAAAAAAAAGAAAAAAAAAGAAAAGAAGAAAAAGAAAGCATGCGATCAAAAATTCAAAAGATGAAGACATTAGTCAGTCAAAATGTGTTTCACGCTTCTCAAAAACCCTACATCATCTTCTTCATTTTCCCCTTATGCCTTACTTAAACCCCATTTTCACCATTGTGACATATTCAAGCAAACGAGAAGACTATATGGTGAATAACTTGACATTCTCAACATAGTGATTATCATTCCTTCATGAGATCTATTTCTTTCATGTATCCATCATTTTATATAAAGTGTGTGAGACGTTTGAACGTGTTTACATTTACTCTCATCCTTACACACTAGAGAGATACACTTACCCAATTCTCAGAGAGTTTGATTCAGAGAGATATATCTAGTGAGAATTGAAGTCAAAGCTTTGATTATATAAAGGTTATCTAAGAATTACTTTTGTGACACTTAAGATTGCTTCACATAAACACATGCTGAGTTTTAGGAAGGATTACACTTTTGAAATAAAGTAATTTTATGTCTTATTTTGATAGTTGAATATGGTGTTCCTTGATGCCTTCTGAGCTAGGGTGTATAGCTTTTCATTGTCAAATAAGAAACTTCATTTAATAAAATTGTGAATTTTGTGGGTACATTCACTTCAAACCCTCACAAGACACCACTTGTCCTGTAGGGAAACCTATAGGTTTAACAACTTGTTGCACATGCTAAGTGCAATCGCCAGTGC
This sequence comes from Sambucus nigra, assembly GCA_949130495.1. Lineage (NCBI taxonomy): Eukaryota > Viridiplantae > Streptophyta > Magnoliopsida > Dipsacales > Adoxaceae > Sambucus > Sambucus nigra. The sequence goes on along the minus strand of OX422209.1, from coordinate 285,637,219 downwards.
CTGCGAAATTGGCACACTTTTGGTTACTTATATCCATTTTCTCTTTATTTTTGCTCTAGGACTAGCAATGTTCTGTTTGGAGGTGGTGAAATGGCGTCATTTTCGGTGACTATAGGTACGTACGTATGTGCGTATCCCATAGGCTTGGAACTATGTTCGCCTCCAATAGGTGTGATTTGTATTAATGGTTCGAGAGAGATATTGAACCAATAGTCCTTTATACAATTCGTGATGTACCGGGACTTGATAGCAGAGTATGCATGCACCGCAGGTCTCAGTCTAGGGGTGTTGTATTGTATATATATAATTAGTGTGATAAATATATCTACTTGTGATTTGTTCTACTACGTGAGTTTGGTAGATGATGTACAAGGACATTATAGCATAGTATACTCGCACCGCAACTAAACTTAGAGGTGCAGTGTTCGTATATATATAACAGAGTGAAATACGTATACGTGTGATTTTATTCTACAGTGTGGGTTTAGCAGAAAAGAAAGACAGTGACATTAAAAATAACTATATTATGGGGAGAAATAAACATATGCTGAGAAATTTATAATGGGATAAAAGTCATGGAAATTCGGTAACATATTACATGGGTAATACGGGTGGGTACAATGAGTTAGTATGTAAAAGGAGACTTGTTATGGCTAGTTAGGTGGGGTAGCTTAACTAGAAAATGTAAAATGCAAGCGTTAAGTGTGCACAGGTGATGAGGGGTGGGTTATGTCTCAAGAGAGTGCGACACTAGCTTAAATATGAAAAGTGTGCATGAATATTTAATTATTGCAATTTAACTACTTGCTAAATATTTTCAAAATATTTTACTTAGGCTCTGAACCGTGTCAAAATCTTTTTCAAAACATTTTAGGTGTCCAGCCACAAGGAGGCCTAGTTTGAGGATTCTATCCAGGAATGCGCAACTGCAGCTCATGTGGAAGTTGCAGGACCTTGTTATAGATTCTTCGTTCATTTACTCCTAGTGTAGGAACTTTTCAGTACTCATTTGGGCATGTCACCCTCAAATTTTGTATTTAGTTTACTAATCTGACTTTGTGTATCCAGGTTATTGATTCAGTTACTGTTGTATTTTACTGTTGAACCGATAGTTGATTCTGCTATCTTGATTTATGTTATTCATTTGTGTGGGATTCAGTTATTAGTTGTGTTGATGGTTTTATTATTATTTCTTTTCAACATGATGTTAATTAGTGAAATATAAAATTTGTCACCTGTCTAATTAAATTACTAAGTGGTTAGTAACTTTAAAAAGTTTTCAACAGCGTTTTATTTTGATCACGGGCTGGCCACCCGATATTTTAGTAGGTGGGGTGTCACCGGAGTCTAAAAGGAGAAGATGAACATTAATACATGAGAGTTTGAAAGGGAGGAATGGGTTACTAACCCCTTCCCATTCCATAACTTAGTCCCCGGACCTTCGAACTATTTGGTTTCGCAAGCATTAGTTTGGCGTTGATACTGTTCTCTCCCGGCGGTGACATTCTTTTATTTGTTTTGAGCAGAATAGACTAGAGACTCTATCTCTTTACATTATACCCCACATATCAATGGCCAACCCACGATATTTCGTGAGCACCGGAGAAATCTGAGCACCCAGATGGCCACAGTGGCGACTCCGCTGGGGACTTTTTTAGAGGACTAAACTCTATTTATATATGGGTGTTATTCTTTGCTCTCCTACTTTTCTACGTGTTTACATATTATCCGACTTATATGCTCCCTTTACTCCTTTACTTATTTTATTTGTATGCCTACCTCATGCTTATCTCTACCATGATCCCTCCTCATGTATATATCACCTTTCATTCATTGTACATGATACCTTCATGCTTGTATATATTCTCCATGCTCACTTCACACACTTACACTTCTATATAGTTTCACCTCTACTTATATGATCTCACACACCACTTGTAGATTATCCATGATTAGGCTCACTATCACACATATTCACTTGTATATGTTCATATGATCACTCACACTACTCCTATGTCACTCTCTCACTTTTACTACTTATTCACATTCTTTCCTATCACCATGCTTAGTACTAGATTTACTTTTCATGATACTTGTATATTATCCCTCATAGTGAGTACTCCCCTTACTTAGCATGCAGATAAAAAATCTCTCCATAAGATACTAATTAAGAATCATGCATCTTTGCACACTACATCACCATAGCATGGAAATACTAACCAAAATTTTATCCCGTACTGGGGGGGGGGGGGTACTTCATGACGAGTTTTGATTTCACTGGGGCATTGTTAACATAAGCGATATGATTCTATTGTCCTCTTACCTTCGACGTACATTGAATGGTTCCCCCTGCATCGTACTGCTTGACCGAACTCACGATGGGAGGTATATAACAAGGAACTCATTTACGTACGCTGAGTATATCTAATTTTCTCTCACATATACCGTCCCTATGAGGTATATCGTGCGGTAATTCACATAGGCATACCGATGAATGATTTCCCTTATAGGCAAGAGGTATATCGTGAAAGTCATGCCAAAGGAGGGAACCCTTCCACTAACCCAACAAGTGCATAAATCTTATATAGTCATCAACCTTAGGGCACTCATAATTAGTTTAGCGGTTATCATGCAAAACTTTGAAAATTTTAGGTCGGCATACTGCCTGGATTTCGTGTTATTTCACCTTTTTAAAAATAATACCATCTCTGTGAGCCTAAAAACAAGTCAATACGTGTCTTATAATTTTTAACCTTATTTTTTCCCAGGCTAAGGTCCTATCTGACATTTTTATTGCATTTAATAATGATAATAATCATGCTGAGATTCCTCTCCTTTTTCCCACCGTTTAAAAAACCAAGCATACCGAAACATTTTTCCCTTTTTAAAAAACATACCAAAAATTCTCCCTTTTTCTTCAAAATATAAACCCAAATCATTTTCCCTTTTAGGTCGATCGCCTACCCGACTTTGTCTTGGCTCCCTATTGGATTCGATCTTCCATCAAACCGCCCAAAAGCTTCACTACTTCTTCTGCTACTTCAATCAAATTTGGGATCTACCTCCACAAGATTTTCATGGAAAAATCAAATCAAGCACCGAATGTCCAGCCATATCTGATTGCTATCCTAGACTAATTCAGTGCCAAGATATGAAGCGACATTGAGCCTAGGCTTCGGAAGCTCATAAACCTAAGATCCTTTTTCCTCGTGCTATGGGTCTGCCCGCCCTCGAGACTATTTGGGTGACAGAGGAATATCCACATGTCCCGCGCGCCCTGCTTGCAAATGGTCCGCCACCTTCTCAACATCTAATTTCGAACCTTGCCCAGCCAGTACTCATGGATACCAAAGAAGAGGAACTGAACAAGGTTAAGTGAGACCTCAAACTGCAGTCGTAGAAGTATGACTAAGGCAAAATCTCTGAGAACTACGTAGATTACACCCACATGTCTCCTTATCTCAAAACCATACTTTAGATAAGTTCAAGATGCCAAACATCAAGAAGTTCAGAGGCAGCGGGCCACCAATTGTGCATCTGCAAAGTATCACTTAGCCATGACCCTTATTGGTGCCTCAGAGAAGATAATGGCCGAAATGTTTTAGAAGACGTTGAAAGAAAGTGCCCTTTGATAGTTCTTGTCTCTCAAAGAATCCAGAATCCATTGTTGGGAAAATGTGGTTTGGGAGTTCATGTCTCAGTACAAGTATAAAAAAGAGCTAGAGGTCACACGTAGAAGCCTAGAGCTGCTCAAGCAAAACCCTAGGGAATCAGTCAGTAGTTTTATTGGAAGGTGGAGAGAGAAAGATGCCATTATGACCAACAAACCCTTAAAGGAGGAACAAGTGAGAATTGTGAAGAAAAACTTCCTTCCTCATATCCAAGAATTTATGGGAGGACAATACTAACTGCACTTTCGAGCCCTCTAAAAGTCTGGTGTAGAAATTGGAGAAGGTATCACCAAAGTGGAGTCTAAACAAAAGAAGCTAACCGGATAGTTTATCACTCTTTTTTTAGGAGGATTAACCCCTAATTTATTTGATTATAAGGAAGAAAATCCCTTCCAGGAGGCAATACAAAGACTTAGAAAAGGATTTACATGAAAACTTAAAAGAAATAAAAAAATAAATCTAATGCACCCTTAAAGATGGAATATTCCATTTTTCAAGATTGACAAAACCTTTGGAAGTTTGATGCAATTCTTCAAAGGTATTGAAAAAAGAATCTTTTTTACTATGCACTCCATAATTAGTGAGGGAGTCAACAAATTTATTGGCTTCTCTAAAGCAGTGGGAGAACTTGATGAGCATTAAATATTTGAGTCTTATGATATCTTTCAGAATACTTCTTATTTTCCATGGAATGCTAATTGAATTATTGGAAATGATGTCTGTCATAACCTGAGAGTTACATTCAATTTCCAGATCATTGATATCCTTTTTGTAGCAGATTTTAAGGCCTTCAAGAATAGCTCTTCCTTCAGCAATGAGACTATTTGAATTACCTACAAAACATGAGAATCCCCAAATCATATAACCATATGAATCTCTTAAAATATCTCCAAAACCACTTGTCCCCGAGTTTCCTTTTGAAGCACTATCAATATTGAGCTTAAACTTAGAATGAATTGGCTTATTCCACTTAATGATTCTGCAATTGTTGGCATGATTTATAAATTTTTAGGAGAAAGTAGAACTTAGAGGATTTGGAATTGAGCATTTGAAAAATTTAATACTGCTGATGTCTCTGATTGTAGAATATATTTTGAGATATGATAGTAGAGGAGTCCATTCTTTTACTTTTAAATACTGATTTGTTTCTCGATCTCAAAATTTCCCAAATGATGCATACTAGAACTATTTATGTCAAGTATTTCTTCATGGAATTTCTAGATGAATTCAACCGCCATGTCATAAGCATTCTGTTAATGGATATGAAATTCAATCTAATTTCTATCATACCACCAAAATGAGACCAAATTTTCTGAGCAATAGTACCTTGAATGAACAGGTGATGAGTAAATTCTTCAGATTGGAAGCAACATCTGCATCTTAAGCATAATCTAATAACAATTTACTGGACTTTTGAATCAGTAGGAATATTCCTGTTTAAACATCTCCATAAACATATAGACATCTTGAAAGGAATGTTTGGTTTCCAAGGAATTGCAGTAATGGATGACTTTAAAGAAGAACTTTTGATCAGATGAAATGCACTTTGAGTTGTGAAAGATCCATTAGGAGTTAATTTCCAGAATTTTTTTCCATTAATGCAAATATAATCATCCTCAATTTCCTCCCTCATTAAATGAATTCTTTTAAGACTAGAAGACTTTGAATCATTAGGAGAATTTTAGATTTAAGCTCTCATAAAATCTATCCCATAAGCTATCTTCCACTTTGACCTTCCAAGCTATCTTCAAACTGAAAGCTTTGACCACCTCATCAAGTCTTCAAAAACCCAGGCCTCCTTTTTTAATAGGGATACAAAGATCTTTCCACTTCACCCAGTGATATTTAGCCCTATATTCTTTAGTAGTTGCCCAGAAAAAGTTGCTAAATATTCTTTCTATACTATAAAGAATGCTTTTTGGAGGGCTTAGAGCAGCGAGCAGATATATAGGAATAGAGAAAATAATTGATTTTATTAGCACAAGTCTGCCTCCATATGATAGAAATTTAGACTTCCAACCATTGACCTTGAATCTAATTGCTTGAATCAGGTCTTCATAATATGTAGCCTCATTTCTGACTTTAAATAAAGGGCATCCCAAGTATTTAAAAGGCAGCTTTGCAAACTTAAGGCTTGTAGACGATTCAATAAATGAAATCCTACTTCTGGAAACCTTTGAGCTAATAGAGAAGTTGCATTTTGAAAGGTTTATAAGTTGACCAAAGAATAACTCATATTTCTTGAGAAAAAGCATAAGAGATTTGAGGCTTTATTTTGTACCTATAGAGAAAATTATTGTATCATCAACAAGAATTAGATGGATTACTTAAGGGGCTTGTCTTGGATGAGAGTAAGAAGTAATTTGTCCATATTCCATAAGATAATTAAGAACTCTACTCAAAATATCTGCAGCTATGACAAATAAGGCAGGAGATAAAGGATCTCCCTGCCTCAAACCTCTTGAAGACTTGAAAAAACCAGCAGGTTGGCCATTCACTATTACTGAATTCTATCAAGATGATATACACCTCCAAACTATGTCTATGAATCCTTCAGCAAAGCCAAATGCTCTTAGAGTTTTGGTTATAGATAGCCAAGAAAGTCTATCATAAGCCTTAAACATATCTAGCTTAATGATCACATTATATCCAAATTTCTTTATATCTAATAAAGAAACCATCTCTTGAGCAAGATATTATCTTAAATGCTTCTACCTTGGATGAATCCAGTTTGGTAAGGAGAGATAATAGAATTTAGGAAATGAGAAAGTCTAGTTGAGTAAATTTTGGTAATAATCTTGTAACAGAAGTTACAAAGAAAAATAGGCCTAAAGTCACCACTTTCAGTAAGATTTAGTTTATCACTCAAAAAAACGAGAAGCCAATTAATGCCTCAATCTCAACCATCAATAACATATCACAACCTAATACCTCTTGGGCACCAGAAAGTCACCCCAGTCCTTCCAGAAAAGAATACATCGATCTTCATGGTCCCCTGTCCAAAGTTTAGCAGGCTTTGCTAGCCAGAAATCTCATCAAATCCTTGGAACTCCGACCATTACCAAATCCACTCCCTAAAAACTTCAAGTCCGATGCCCACAGTGCTTTTCACTAAGTTGCAGGCCACACCACTGACCAATGCTTGCATAAAAAAATATGATCCAATGCCTAGTAGACTGGTTAATCATCTCCTCTCTAGATAATCCTAAGCCCAAGCACCACTCTCAACCCTCTTCCAGAACACGAAATCGGAACAAATGCCATTTTCTTAGAAAGAAACCCTAAGTTTGACCTTTGTACTCAGACCCTGCCTATCAAAACATTAATTATACCCATAGTCTCACCTAAACCTTTCAAGGTTTTCCTGTACTTTCTTCTGCACCCTGAATGCCTTACTGATTAAGATCTGTCACTCCTTACGAGGGCCTGTATTTCCATTCGCACCCTATCGGAGGGGGGAGGCATGGAACTACCTATTGTGCTAGACCAAATCCAAAGGTTTGAATTATAACTACCCAACAAGATGACAATCGACTACCATAGAATTAATTATCTATTTATGAAAGCCTAAAAGTGGGCTCAAGAACCAGATGAGTGGGTAGTACCCATTAAAAAAGTCAGTCTAGATGATGTTGTACAAATCATGGACGATGTGTTTTACCAGATATGAAAATTTTGCAGCATCGCTGAGTTGCTCATTGATTTGAAACTTCAAGGATGACTGGTCCCTTCACTTCTACATTTCCCCGTTAAATGTGAAAATTTATATGATGAAGCCATTGAGGTTATTGAATGCATAGATTACTCTTAGTAGAAAGACATCGTTGCCACCGTATGGGGGTGACTTTGATAGCTCAGATGATGAACCGAATCATGATGATGATGGAAACAACCCCACCAGATAAGGTGTTGATAAGCTCAAACTAGTGATAATAATGGCAGCACAAGAGCATATATGTATATATGTAGAAGGAGATGAGGAGAAGAGGATGAACACTTGAATGTAAGTGGTTCAGCCAATCTGGCCTACGTCCACTGTGAGAGTGTGTGAGTAATATCACTGAATAAAGTCACTAATGGCCATGGATACAATCTCTCAAGCTTTCTCTCTATATTGTGCAAATTGACAGAGTTTTAGCTAGGGTTGTAATTCTCGATCCTTTACAATGTTGAGGAAGACCTCAATATATAGTGCCTGGGGGGTGTAATGTACCCCCCAAGCATGCCACGTGTTTGTGCATGGAGATCCAACCAGTGTAAGGATGACACCTGGATGATCTCAACTAAGTAATAATGACATCAATATTCCCCCATATGGTGGGAATGATTCAGTTATAACATATTTGTCCACGTGCTCCAAGCCATACATGTACGCGTAGAAGCTCGGTTATCTTTGCTTGGTACCAACCTCGGCTTGGGTGAGTACGAGGTTGGTGAGGTATGACCTTTGCCTTGGCTGGGAATAATATGATGACCTTGGTTAGGATATCAGTCGAGGTTAGATATGTGGAACGTCGGCCAGGGCCGATGTTGACTTGACACTTGATGCTGAGCCTGCAAGGCTGTTGATTCTAGGTGAAACTTGTAACGTCAGCTAAAGTCGATGATGGGATTATTCATTGATCCTAAAAGGCTTTCCTGATTCTTATGTGGCACTTGCAACGTCGGCTATGGCCTATCTTATGGGTAGTTGATCAAACGAAACATGCAGGCATTGGCTGTTGCCTAATTGAGGGGTTATTAGTAACGTAGGCCATGGCTGACCTTATGAAGGACGAGATTATTAATCGATTGACTTGAGCCCTTGTTACCTCGGTCGTCATGCTGGACGGGGTTGGTGCCTCCGAGTTGGTAGGTACAATTTAGGCATATCAATATCCTTCGAAGATTTATTAGAAGAAATCAACAAAGTATGCATTCATCCTGAAGTGGATGAAGCCACGGGGTTCTTAATCTTCCCCACCTCTATAAACCACATGAACAGATAAGGGTGATACTACAAAGATCCGATTCTGCATTTAACCAGAGTAGACAAAGGGAAGGGAGTTTTCGAAGAGCTCCTAATGCCATAAATGACCATTGAAGAAATCAAAGTCCTCGATCAGCTTAAGAAAACCCAAGCCAACATAACCTTATGGGGAATCTTCATGTACTTTCAGCTGCACTGAAATGCTCTCATAAAGCTCTTCACTGGACCCACAATTTCTCCCTCTACTACTCTCTAAAAAGTCCTGAATATAGTCGAATACTTAACCTCTACCAGACTCCTCTCTTTTTTCGAAGAAGAATTCTCAAAGTTCGGCCCTGATCACAATTATACCCTCAACATCTCCTTCGAAGTTTTGGGAAAGGAGATCCCACTATCGCTTGTCGATAATGGATCTGCTCTGAATGTTTGTCCGCTTAGAACCTTCAACTGCTTAAGATTGAGAGTCAGTGATCTTAATCCTACATCTTCCATCATTTGTGCCTATGACAACACTCATCGAGAAGTAATGGGTTCCATAAAACTCATATTAGGGGCTGGGCCTATCAATCCTATAGTAAAATTTCAATTCATTGACATACTTTCTTGCTTCAATGTACTCCTTATCGCCTTTGGCTCCACAGCATTTGAGGAGTATTCTATTCTTTCCATCGAAAACTAAAGTACTTTTCCATAGGTCAAGTCATCACCATTTTGGAGGACGACGATAGTTTAGACAGTGCCAATACCAGCAATCCTATGTTGGAGATTCAGCAAAGGACCAATGACGTCCTATTAGGGAACAACTTCAAAGATCGAGTCTATCCGGAGCACAATGCTCACAAAAACGTTAATGTAATTCAGATGTTCAAGAATAAGCACTTTATGAAAGAAATGGGGCTAGGGTGACGCCATTAAGGAATCCTCGATCCCATATTACGAAAAGAAGCCTTCCCCCCATATTGCCTAGACTACTAACCTTCACCAGTTAAACTCAAAGCACTCCACTGACCGCGATCAAAGGGAAGCCTAGAGGCTGAAAAAACTATTTTGGGGGACTGCCTAATCAAAAGATTTATCAATAAGGGTAAAGACTTACCATTCTGTGGGTTTTTTAAATTGTGGTATGACCACGTTGACAAGAATATGAAACCGAGTTGGTGGTCTTCTTTCAAGATAACAACAGTTGGGATGAAGACAGAAAACATGAAGTGAAACCTATAACCTAACAAACTACGGCAATTTATGAAAACCCCGAGGGAAGTGACTTCAAATAATCCTTTGACCTGAAAACACTAAGGCTGAGTCTTTGCATGATTTGCTTAGATGTTGCACCATTGGACCCGTCCACTTAGATCACAACTACTGATATGCCTCTCCTAAACTAACACGCCATCCCAGTCCAGCCTGCTCAAGCTCAGCCAAACCTTGTTGTTTATCCTATTAAAATATCTACACCTATTTTTATTTCTCCTATTAATGATTTAAATGTAATCAAGAACTTTTTTAATGAAGTTATTAATGCTGTTTTCCATGAAAATGAAATATATGAGTATTTTACGCCAGGTCTCCCCTTCCTCCTGTACTTGACCATCACTGATACTACAACATGGGCTTTTGTTAGCCCAATACATTGAAGAATCATGCAAGGAAAGAACCATCTACTATGCTAGTCAAAAACTGGTTAGGTACGAAGTCAATTACAATGATTTGGATAAAGCGTGTGTCGCCTTAGTTTGGGTCACACAGAAATTATGACAATACATGCTTGCCTTTCCCATCTGACTAGTATCCCGAATGGATCCCATTAAGTACTTTCTACAGAAACCCACTATGTCAAGCCGAATGGTCCACTGGTTGATGTTACTAGCCGAGTTCGATATTATGTACGTCACATAGCAAGCCATGAAATTGAGGGCCATCTTTGACTACCATGTTGATTATCCTGTAAAAGGAATCGATATTTGGGTCTCCCCAGCTGAAGACATTATTTTCACCTCTCAGGAGGATTTCAGGTGGTAGATTTTCTTTGACGGAGCTACAAACAAGATAGGGTATAACATTTAAATACTCTTGATCACCCTCGATGACTTTTACACCCTAATTTACATTAAACTAGACTTCCCTTGAACCAACAACATTACTGAGTATGAGGCATGCACCGTGGGCCTTAAGATCGCCCTCAAAAAGTAATCAGGCACCTAGATGCCTATGGGGACTCTGCCTTCATTGTCGGATAAATTTTCAGAAAATGGAAAGTCAAAGATGAGAAGTCCCTACCTTTCCATGCCTATTTTTAAGAGCTCGCCACCCAGTTTGAAAAGGCCACGTTCTATTACCTTCCTTGCTCAAAGAACAGTCTAGATGATTCCCTTGCAACCCTGGACTCCATGGTTGATATTTCCAAGGGAATTACAATGGCCCCTTTCCTAGTTCAGGAGCAAGCTGCACCCGCTCAATGCTACCACGTTGAGCTATCATCGAAGAAGACTCCGATATGGATGGGTTATGGAAGTATGATATTTAGGGCCTCCTCAAATATGGTAGGTATCCCTGAGATATATATAAGAAAGATCGTGAGACCCTTCATTGGTTTCCCAATACATCATCTGCGATAAAGCACTTTTCAAGATAAACGTTGATGGAACTCATTTATGTTGCATATTAAAGGTTGATATTAAAGGAATGATGTTGAAAATCCATAATGGGAAATGAGGGCCCCACATGAATGACCACATGCTTGCAAAGAATTTCATCCGTGAAGGGTACTATTGGAATATTATGGTTCAAAACTGCATTGCCTATGTTTGAAGATGCCTCAAGTGCCAACAATTTGTCAATCTCTAACGCCTACCTTCTCAAGAATTGTATAACATGACCTCTCCCTTTCCCTTCTTCACCTGGGGCATAAACATTATAGGGAAGGTCATTCCTAAAGCTTCAAATGATCATGATTTCATCATAGTCACCATTGACTACTTCACAAAATGGGTTGAAGTCGAATCATACATAGTGTTGAATGCCAAGAAAGTGGCAAAGTTTATCAAAAAAGAATATCATTTTTCACTAAAAGGTTCCCCATGAATTCTTATCTGATAATGGGCTCCACTTCGAAGCCAAAGTCACATAAATAGTTGACGAGTATGGAATTCAGAGGCACAATTCTTCTCCTTATCTACCCCAAATCAATGGTGCCGTCGAAGCTGCCAATAAAAGCCTCAAAACCATCATCAACAAGATGATCGAATGTTGTAGATACTGGGTCAATTGGATCTCATACGCCCTATAAGGCTATCACACTTCTATTAGAACACCTACTAGGACTACCCCTTATTCTCTAGTATACGGCATGGAAGCAGTTCTTCCCATAGAGCTAAAAGTACCTTCCTTACATGTCATGCTCGAAAGAAGAGTCATCGAAGAACACTGGCATCAAAGTCACTATGACGAACTCTCACTCTTGGATGGAAAGAAACGTAAGTCTCTATACCACATACAGGGGTACCATCACCGAATAATTCTATCATTCAACATGAGAAGCAAGGATCGCGGTGTCTAAGATGGAGACCTTTCTATTAAAGAAATCATAGAACCTGCCTGGGACCCCAAGGGAAAATTCAAACCTAGTTAGAGCGCCACCTACATCATGAAGAAAATTATATTAGGCGACGTCACTATGCTCACAGATTTCGACACGGAAGAGATGGTGCATCTAGTCAATATGAACCGTCTCAAGAAATTCTACCTTTAATTCGAATTCTCGATGCTCTATGACTCTTCTAATCCACCTTCTATTTGAAAAAAAAATTCTTCATTTCCCCTATCAAAAACTACGTGGGACCTAATCCTCTCAAGACATTTCTCTTCAAAATGAAACTTGTGAAAGTTTCACAACCCTTAGAGGTACGTAGGTAACCCATACGACATGGGCACAATCATTTATTTTTTATAAAAATCTTTTCTTTTCTAACCCCCGAGAATGACAGTCCATCTTATCATTTACGTGAACAAAATGATTATGTATGCCTTAGAGATTAGTATAGATAGTTCAAATGTAAAACTCATCAAAGACACAATAAAATATGTCAAAATTATTTTTATTTCATGTCAAGGAATATAACTATTACATGAAGTATCAATAAAGGGAGACAAACAGACCTTTTTTTTTCAAATAACAAAACTTAACCTACATTTCCCCCAACAACTTACCCATTCCCTACCAAATGACCAACTTCATAGAAAAATCCTAAAACATCCCCAAATACCAACACAAATCACCCCAAATATATCCTCATCTTCATAAAATTCTAGCTCAACTTCCAGATGGCCCTTCATCGCCATCATTACCCAAGTCTACCACCCCTTATTAATGCTACGTATGCGTTCCATGTAGGGATACTCCTTGGCAATCTTGGTCAAAACCACATCACCCTCCTGCATGGTGTCAAAGGCAACAAGTCATATCTAACCAGTCTCCACTTCCAAAATCTTCCCGACTACACTTCTATAACCATTTTAGATTATCCCCAGACACATGCTAAGCCTCTCCAACAGATTATAAGGGATGGGACGACAGTTGGTGGTGCTTCCACAAAGGTCCCAATATCATTCGTAAACATTAAGTCAAGTATTCTACCGATAAGAATTAGTTATACGAGGAGGCACTATCTACTCCCACTCCACTTTATGCAAAAGTCGCCAAGGAAAATAGAAGGAATTCTACCAAAGGCCAACTAGACACACATACCGATACTTTCCTAACTATAAGATGGACTGCAATTCCCCCACCATGGCACAGACTAGCGAAGACAATGGTCCCCATGCTCAATGAACTAGTTAACCCAGTTCTCTGTTGAAGGGACAGAAATGAAAAAAAGTCGGACGCAGAAGTTAGGAACACCCAATAAGGGATACTCAGGAGGGGCTTCCAGACGAAACCTCTTAGAAAGCCACATAAACAGCATCACAGGGCTCCCCCTCAGAAAATCTGGACGACCCTCCTATTAAGCATCAAGACCATTTAAGGTCTCCACCAGCACTACCGTTGCAGGACTACAACGGTAAGACATTCTCACGCCACTATCGTAGCCACTTGAGGATTGACCGTAAAGTCGTCAATCACCAGTAACAGTCCAGTAGTCAGGCACAAAATAACATCTCCAGCAAAGCCAGAATCAGAAAAGCCCGTTTGATGCATCGAGTGCATAACCGTCAAAAGAGCGTTATTCTCACCATGGACCAATGGACGAGCTGTCAAAGAAGATATATAAAGTAACTCAATTGAAGACACCCGAAAAGAATGAGAAAATTTGGGTATATCCTCCACCACACTAGGGATGATCCCTAACATCACTGAAAACTCCTCATAAGTAGGGCAGGCCTCATTTAGTCCAAACTAGAAAACGTTATCCCCGGGGTGCCAGAATTGTATCACCACTGCGAGTAGATTCCAATCCATAACTCGATTGCGCCATACATAGAACCGACGCAAGTTGAAAGTATCATATTCAATATTATAGAGGCATATGGCATCTAAGACTTCGAGGTAGGAAGAGAATTCTTCAGACATTGGGAGAGCCATTTGAGAAAGAGAAGAAAGGCACAAAAGAATAGATAAGGATAATGGTGAAGAATGCATTCCATAAGACCTTTTTATACCCTACAAGTACTCCAAGTATGCATAAAGTGAAATCAAATCCAAAGAAATGATTTCACTTGACCCTTATGCTGATAGGCTGGACAATGGGTATGCCGATCAGTAGCCCCCCTTTTTAGAAAAAATCCATTTTTCCTCTTTTGTCCAAAATCAATTTCCAAACGTTACCACTTTGAAAAAAAGTTAATGCGTAAGTTAATTTTTTTATTACTCTACTTTTTATAAATAAACATTTTCCTTCAAAACCATTTTTATGCTTATCTCTATCTTTGCAAGTAAATAAATAATCTTAGCAGAAAATTAAGTGCATGTAGATTTAGTCACTAAATCAAGAACTCAATAAAGAAATGAATAAATTTTCATACATAATTCCTTTTTGCCATCATTACATTTTTGCAGGAACAAAAAAGAAAAAGCAGAAAAGAAAAAAATAGTAGGACTTTGCCTGAACCCTCCAAAGAACCAATCAAACCCTCAGCCCATGCGGCACACATGCTTCCCCATACGACGGGTGTTGGATGCTCCGCCCCCAAAACTGGAACTCTCCTCAGAAGTGGCTAGCAACACCATACGGGAAGTGGACGATTTATTCACTTAAATAAATATATATATATATATTTCATCCATTCTTTGATGTCCCACATCCAATTGGTCAGCACCCGAACAAACTCCAAAGAAAACAAAAAATAACAAAAGCCGATCCAATCTATAAAAAGCAAGGAAGAATGAAACAGGAAATAAAAAAGAGAAAAAGATAAGTATACCTCAGGCCTGAAAGCCTCATCAATAAGCCCCATCAACTCGGATATCGACTCACGAGGATGGTGGGGCATGCTCAACGTCTCCCCGCTACTCAATCAAAAATTGTAAGAAGGGGGAGTGACCTGAATGAACGGAGCCTCCTTCGTCGCTGCCGCCGCACCACTTCCCGTACTGAGGGCCGATCCCACCGGTGTGCTAGTGCCCCTCCCTGAAGTAGTGGCAGATGGAGGCATATTCTCCACATTATATGTACAAGAGGGCATCAACCAATTGGTCACAAAATCTATATAATCGTAACTCACATTTGTATCCATGTAGAGTGTGTAGGGCTCACCCATCATCATCGCCGCCTTGGAATCATCTGACATATCCCTCACCCGCCTCATAAATATTAGGAGCACTGATGGTAGAAGGTCATATGTATCCCCAACAAAGAATAAGCATCTACTCAAAGATGCCAAAAAAACTCAGAAGAAGACAAAGGTTAACCTGATTGCTCGTCAGGTCATTTAGAGCCCTCCACACATCCTTCAGGGACAAGGACTAGTTCGATTGCCGGTTGGACATCCACCACTGGTACATCTAATAGAAGTCCCCCAAATCACTATCCTTTAGGGACACCGACACTAAATTTCTCCCTATCACCTCATGAAACCATGTCTATAAGAAAATAAAGAAATCAAAAGAAGAGTATAAAGGAGAAGGACTAGAAGAAAATAAAGGAAAATAAACTTAGAGTTACCTCAAGAAGGTAAGTGGGTCATGTAAAAGTATACTGAAAGAACTGATTGAAAGTATTTAGAAAATAATTAAGGGATGACAAGGTAAATTCATCCCCCAAGCGTACATAGGTACATCCGACATAAGCCGCTGGTATGGAAAAAAACACAAATGACTGACGTTGTTGCTCATCGCTAACATGAATCCCCCAAGAAAAAATAAAATAGACAAACAGGCTATTTGCCTCACCTGTCGCCCGCCCATCACATCAACCCTCTTTTTCAACAGAGTCTACCTTAATAGTAAAATTAGATATAATCCCCTAACACGATTCTACCCACATCCCTCTGAGAAGCCCTCACCGCCTCCGATGTTAGATGCAAAGTATGATCCACCACAATATTATTCCCCCCCACAATCCAGTCCCATTAGCTACTGGACATCACTGGGAGAAAGGTCATCTCCCCATCCCCCAAATGGAATGTATGGGTCATGTCCCACTACATCTCACTAGGAGCACATAATAACGCAGTAAAAGAGTGATGTCTCATCGAATGCATCTGCTAAGGGACAAAACCCGATAAATGACACTATTCAGTGCACCGCTGCTCCCAAACATCCTTTAACCTAGTTGTGTTCATACCGATCAAGATCGCCCATCGGGTGGGTATTGAACGGTCTCGCGCCCCCTTTTTAGGAACTCTTTGACCGTCGTTAGTGTGGGGTAAATGTAAAGAGATGGATTCGCCAGCCTATTTTGCACAAAACAGGAAAAAGAACATGTTGTCGCCTTGAGAGAGAAACTTTGAAGACATAATGGTGCTTAGAACCAATAGTTCGAAGGTTCGGGGTCAAAGTTACAGAATGGGAAGGTGTTAGGCACCCATCCTGCCGTTTTGGTCTCTCATGGGCTAGTGTTATTGTTTTCCTTTATTTCTCCGAGAAGTGTGTGTGCGTGTATATATAATGGAGATCGAAATCACCCAACTCATACCATTGGAGAGATAGAGTGAGGTCATCCATAGGAATGTTCCCAAAATAATATATAGAAAATATGAGTTATACGTTTATCGTGATATTGATCGTTATGAAGAAATGATAATATGTGTTGGATGAAACGATAACAAACATAATATGCATATTAATGCAAGAATATGATAAAAATGAGGAATTTAGGAAAATTGGAAAATTGGACTCGAGTCTCGGGTTTTAATTCGAAAAGGAATAAAAGTCCACGCAGTTAGGATGCGGCAAGGGAGTGGGGTTTATCCCATAGATCCGAACGGTATTTTATTATATGTGTGTGTGTAGAAAAATATTTTTTTAGTTTTCAAAAAGTGTGATGGATAATCCCGTTCGGAACTTATGGGTGTAACCCTCTTTTTATTTATTTTTGGTTATTTATAGAAAATAAAGTATGTACAATATACTAATAAAAATATAGATATTAATGTGTATGAACTAAAGTAAGGACTAAACTATGGATCTAATGAAATTTATGCAAAACAAAGAATTTAAAAAGAAAGGGAAAGAATTGGACCTTCTTTGAAGCTTGATCTTTGATCTTGGATGAACTCCCTTGAATAAGAGATGCATGAGGGATGATAGAGATGGTGATTTTCCAAATTGGGCTTAAAAAGGATGGAAATGGAAGCTTGAATGGAATTTCACATGGAGGAACTTCGCTAATTTTGAGAGAATGTTACTGAGATCACTGATGTTGGTGGATCTTTGGTGTTACTCCATAGTAGTGAGGTCGTGCCCTCCTTTTATAGGGTCTGGATGTTGTCTATCGGCACTTACCTAGTCCTACCCATTGACAGGTGACCCTATACACACTGTCGATAGGCAGGGAGCTGGACCTACCAATTGGCAGTCTCGTGTAGATTTTTCTGAAAAAATGGTCTTAGAACGTAATCTGTTGATCCAAATTGTGCACGGGGCATACCGTTAGAAAGGTTCTTTAGATACCTTCAAGTGTCCTTGGGAATACTCCCGGGTTCAAGAGTTGAATTTGGGTCAAATGTGGATCGAAAGCGCACGTCGGTCCTTTGGACGAGAGATCATCAGAAGGAAACGGATCGTTCGTCCGCATGGTAAGTTAGAATCGCGCACAGGGTGGACTATTGGAAAAATTAGGATATGTACTTTGAATTCCAAAGAGTTTCGATCTGTTAAGATAGTTGACCTTGGTCAATCAGGGCCCGAAAGCGCCCGGTGACCTCTCGAAGTAAAACGGATCGCTCGTCCGCACCATAAGTCAGAATCGAGCACATGGCGAATAGTTGGAAAGGGTATTGAGTGATATTTGAAGATTAATTTAGTCTTGTTCGAGATTGTGGGTACCCAGATTTTCCATCACAGCCCTAGACGAGTAACCCAATAGAAATGGCCCAAAGTCTGGGCCCCTCGCATCTCAACTGAATTCAGTTATGACTTAGTCCACTCCTAAAATCTCGTAGGGAGATATTCTAGGAGTAGGAGATGGACGTGGGGGAGTCCAACACCCCCACTCCCTGAGAACAAACATGTATATAACAAACCCTAAGCCTAGGGAAAAAGGCACGTATTGTATTCTCTAAAAGACATTCCCCGGAGTACATAGAAATAATACTGACTGCACCACCATGGACATAGGCATTCTTGATGAACCACGTACATACTGTGTTGTGTTATAGCATTCATTATATCATTTATTTATTTGAGTGATTGCTCTTTTCTTATTTATTTGTGTTGAATATAATTGTCACCATAATTGGCGCCGTCTGTGGGAAGCGTTTGTCTTCTCTAAGAAAGCCCTCACCAATAAAGAATTTGAAATGTCTGGTCATAGCAGGAATGCCCCTCAGGAAGGGGATATCAGAGAGCAGCTTGCCCCCCGCAGGATCAGATATGAAGTTCAACGTCCGGATCAAAGGGCTCTTCCTGAGCGACCAGCCTCAGAGGAGATCCAGGGACCAGCACGTTCCACACAAATGTCCAGATTGATTGATGCCTATGAGGCAAGGCTCCAAGAGCAAAGGGAAACCGCTCGTAAGCAAGAGGTTGAAAATGTTCACCTCAAAAGGAAATTAGAGAGGTTGGAGAAAGAACTCCATCGCAACACTAGGCGACGTCCATACCGCACTCCTAGCCCTCAGGCGAGCAAGTCTCGTAACTAAGGAAGGAGCCCTAGACGTAGATCCCAGAAGAGTGAGAAGCATAAGTCAAACGATGAGTCGCTCCAAAAACAGCGATTGACTCACCATTATAGGAGCCCAGCTCGCAGCAATGAGGACATATGAAATTTGGTCCGAAGGGAGATGGACCAGCACCCAACACATCGGGGTGCCAGATCGACCAGAGATCTTGCTCACCAAGCTCTCAGCACCTAGATGAAATCTCCTTTATTAAAGGAGATAGAAGAAGAAGCCCCCAAGAAGTTCATAATTCCAATATTTAAGATCTATGACGAAAAGATTAACCCTATCGATCACGTTAGTCAGTACGGGCAAGCCATGACTCTCTGGAACCACCGAAATGCACTAATGTGCCGGATTTTTCCCTTGAGCCTGCACGATGTGGCCTGGAAATGGTTCGAGAGGCTCCCTCACAGGTTCATTAGGAGCTTTGAGTCCCTTGCCGAGCTCATCACGGCTCGCTTTATCACCAACAACTCCCATATTAAGAGGATAGATGCTTTGATAACAATGAATAAGACATCATAGGAGAGCCTCCGGGACTAGGCAAAGAGGTACTGGGAATTATTCAATGAGGTAGAGGATTGCTCGGAGCAAGTAGCAGTGGCCTCTTTCAAGATCGGCCTACCAAACTCTTACTTTCTGCACTAATCCCTGACAAAGAAGGAGGCCACAACCATAGATGACCTGATGGCTCACATTGAGAAATATGCCAAAGTGGAGGATGTGACCCGCTCTAGCATAGGGGAAAGTTGTTAACTAAGCTCGCTGTCAAGGGTAACGACAAGGTTGAAAACCAGAAGAAAGGAGGCAAGAATGGGGGGGAAATGTCTCCAAGAACGGAGGTAAGAACGATGCTTCAAAAGAATTTTAGGCAGTGAACACTGTCTTCAAAGAACCAATCTACAAGATCCTAGCAAAGATCAAAGACGAGCCATTTGTTAAGTGGCCCGGAAAGATGGGGGGGAGATCCCTCAAAGAGAAACAACGCACTGAGATGCGCCTTTCACAAAGAAGGAGGACATAAGACTGGGCATTGCAAGGCTCTTAAGTCTCACCTCGAAGAACTAGCCCAGACTGGGCACCTGAACGATTTTATGAAGAAGAAGGCAGAGAAAGTCGCTGCCAATGGAGACACGAGGCCCAATAATGTACTCAAGGATGATGCTGGCCATGAATTCGCAGTAATTCATGGGGCATCTGATATGAAGCAAATTCAAGAGAATTCAGCTCAGATGGAAGTAAAAAATCTTACAGCAGTAACGCAAGCTTTTCATACCAATCCAGCAAAGACACAGTCAAGAAAGCATTGATGAGCAGATGACGTCGATTATAGAAAACACATCGTGTTCACAGACAAAGATCTGGTAGGGGTAATAACCCCACATCATGACGCCTTAATTATTACCCTCAGGATAGCCAACTATGACGTTGACAAGTTGCTCGTCGACCAGGAAAGCTCATTCGAGGTAATGTACCTCGACCTCTTCAGAAAGTTGAAGCTGAGTGTTGCCGACTTGAAGGAAGCCACCGTCCCTCTAGTTAGCTTCCCTGGAAAAGTGACTATTCCATTAGGAAAGATCGTGCTGCCAGTAAGGGGAGGAAGTGTCTCCAAGATGATCGAGTGTTTGATGGTCAACATCGACTCACCATATCAAGCTATCCTCAGCAGGGGGTGTCTACATGCAATGAAGGCAGTACCTTCGACCTACCATCAAAAACTCAAGTACGTAACTGAGCAAGGAGTAATGGAGATTCTCGTAGATCAGGCGATGGCGAGAAGGTCTTCATAGCAGCCATCCGCTCGAAACTAGAGAAGAAGGTCGAGAAAGCCAAAGAGAAAGTCGAGGAGCAAGAAGGTCTGATACCTTCAAAATAACAATTAAGATATGGAAGGTCC
The DNA here is from genome assembly GCA_949130495.1 of Sambucus nigra. NCBI lineage: Eukaryota > Viridiplantae > Streptophyta > Magnoliopsida > Dipsacales > Adoxaceae > Sambucus > Sambucus nigra. The sequence continues at coordinate 285,616,365 of OX422209.1, read as the reverse complement.
GGAGTAAGGAAACCATGCTCCTCCCCTCTGAGTGGGTCATTGAAAACTTGGAGGAGATAATAACCGGTTAGAGCAATAAAGATAGGAGTTTCTTAATCGGGACTTCTTTTACAGATCAAGAGAAGAAAGAATTGACGGTGCTACTAAGAAGCAACCTAGATGTTTTCACGTGGGAACCTTACGAGCTGCCTGGCATTGATCCCAGTGTGGTTTTCCATAGGTTACACGTCGAACCCACTTTTAGGCCTATCGTACAGAAAGCACGGCGAACCGCGCCCGAGAAGGCTACGGCCGTGGAGAAAGAATTTGAAAACCTGTTGGATGCAGGATCCATAGGGGAAGTTCAATTCCCTAAATAGCTATCCAACCCAGTAGTAGTTCCAAAGAGCAATGGGAAATGGAGAGTCTGCATTGACTTCACTGACCTTAACAGGGTATGCCCAAAGGACAGTTTTGCTCTCCCAAAGATCGACCGATTGGTGGACGCCACAACAGCTCACGAGAGAATGAGTTTTTTGGATGCATATTCGGGGTATCATCAGATCCCTCTGTATGCACCAGACCAAGAAAAGACAACATTCATCACTACTGTCGAATTATACTGCTACAAAGTTATGCCCTTTGGGCTTAAGAATGCAGGAGCAACTTACCAGAGGCTAGTCACCAAGATGTTTAAAGATAAAATAGGAGATACCATGGAGGTCTACATCGACGATATTCTCCTCAAAAGTAATCGCAAAGAGGAACATCTCTCAGACCTATCAAATACCTTCGATATCCTCAGGAAATACCGAATAAAACTCAATGCGAGCAAATATTCTTTCGGTGTCCAGTCAGAATAATTCCTTGGGTATCTGGTTAGCGAGAGAGGCATTAAGGCCAACCCGAACCAGATCGATGTGATCAACAGGGTATAGCCCCCTCGCACAATACGAGACGTACAAAAGCTCATGGGCATGCTCGCTATTTTGAATCATTTCATCTCAAAGTCCTCAGAGAAGTGCAAGCCATTCTTCCAGCTCTCAAACGAAAGAAATATAGTAGAATAGAATCAAGATTGCTCGTAAGAATTGGAAGAGCTCAAGGCTTACCTTAGCTCACCGCCTCTGCTCGTTATACCTCAAGAAGACGATCCCATTTACTTATACCTCGTCGTCTCCAACCACGCCGTCAGTTCTGCACTGGTGTGCGAGAAAGTAGGAATCCAACATCCAGTCTACTATGCGAGCAAAACCTTATTGGACGCCGAATAACGGTACTTACCACTGGAAAATCTTGCCTTTGCACTAGTAATAGCTTCGAGGAAGTTGAAGCACTACTTCGAATCTCACACTATCATCATCCTTACTTCACAACCCCTTAAAGCAGTCCTACGAAAAATGGATCTGTGTGGAAGATTGTCCAAGTGGTCAGTCGAGCTCGAATGATTTGATATCCAATTTCAGCCCAGGAATACAATAAAAGGGCAGGTTTCATCGCAGAATTCACAGGCGAATAACCTTGCGACCAGCTTCAACCCACAAAGCAAATGGAAGATCACCCATCAGTAGGAGTCTGGCAACTATTTATCGATGGAGCCTCCAACTCAAATGGGGTAGGAGTAGGTATTGTGCTCGTTACTCCCAAACACATAATCCTCGAGCAAGGAATCAGACTGGGATTTAAACCCTCCAATAACGAGGCAGAATATGAAGCTTTGATAACCGGCCTGCAGAAGGCACAGGTGCCGAGGAAGAAGTAGCTACAGGTGTTCAATGACTCACAATTGGTCTCCAATCAGATAAGTGGGGACTTCAATGCAAGAGACGAAAGAATGGAAGCCTATCTCGCCTTAGTGAAAAAGCCAATGTCCAGCTTTGAGGAAGTTAGTGTCCAATAGTTTCTCGGAGGACAGAACAACCATGCCGACGTACTGACAACCCTAAGTTCAGGAATCAATTCTGAATTAAAGAGGACGATCCCTATCGACTTCCTCACCCATCCAAGCATCAATCAGACCGACGAACTGCCAAACTTGGAACATATAATCCAGATTGAGTCAGCGCCCAGTTAGATGGACCCTTTGAGGGACTATTTGAAAGATGTTGCACTTCCCAATGATAAAAAGGTCGCTTATCAGATAAGAGTCAAAACTGATCACTTTAACTTATCTCCTGAGGCCAAACTGTACAAGATATCATTCTTCGGCCCATACCTTCAATGTGTTCACCCAAAGGACGTCGAACAAGTTCTTCACGAGCTTCATAAAGGAATCTGTGGTAGCCATATTGGAGGAAGATCACTAGCTTTTTGAGCAATGAAGGCAGGCTACTAGTGGCCATATATGCAAAAAGATTCGGTAGTGTATGCTTGCAAATACGAGAAATGTCAAATACATGCTCCTATGGTCCACCAGCCTGCCAGCGACCTGAGATCGCTCACCAGCCCATGTCCTCTTTCCTAGTGGGGGATGGACATCATAGGCCCTCTCCCTACCGCTACCGACAACCACAAGTAACTGTTGGTCGCAACAGATTACTTCACTAAATGGATCGAGGAAGAGCCACTAGAAAATATCCGAGATGCAGATATGATGAGGTTCATATGGAAGAACATAATTACTCATTTTGGCATCCCCAGAACCATCATCACTGACAACGGAACACAGATCGAAAGTGGCCCTTTCCAAAACTTCTGTAGAGAACACGGGATCAGGCACTACTTTAGTTCAGTGGCCTACCCCTAGAGAAATAGTCAAGCCAAAGCTTCCAACAAAACAGTGATTGATGGGTTGAAAAAATGACTAGAGTGAGCCAAAGGCGCATGGGTAAGCGAGCTGCCACGTATTTTGTGGGCCTACCGCACTACCCCCCAGCGAGCAACTGGGGAAACCCCATTCTCGCTAACGTATGTAATGGAATCAATCATACCCTTTGAAGATGGTTTACCAACCATGATAACCACCCTTGTCGACCTAGGCCAGAACGATGCAACATTACTCGCTGAACTTGACCTAGCTGACGAATGCAGGGAACTGGCTTTGGTAAAGCTGGTGAGCTATCAGCAACAGCTCGCGAAACACTATAACAAGAAGGTCAATCCAAGAATATTCCAGGTTGGGGACTACGTCCTAAAGAAGGTCCTTGGCAGCACAGTAAAACCATCAGATGGCAAGCTGGGTCCAAATTGGGAGGGACCATTCAAGGTGGCAAGGGATGACCTACAAGGAGCCTATCACTTAGAAACGTTGGAGGGAAGAGAGATACCCTGAGCTTGGAATGCAGCCAATTTGAAGAAATTCTACTTCTAGTATTTTAGTTCATCTTTTGGCACATTTTTAAAATTGGCAACTCAATTTTTATTGCTTGTGAGCAATAAAAGATTGTTTGGCAGTGACATTCTGAAATGTTAATTTTGTATTATGAACTTTACAACTTGCACACCTTTTCCAAGTGACAGTCATATTACTAAGTATGCAGAAGCAGGGAATCACCCTCTTCAGGTCTTCATTATGAAACACGAACAACCTCTTAGCATTGCCCCTGGCAATATATGAAGACCTAAAGGGGACCCTTAGGCAATTAGACCAAAAATGAATTAGTTACCAAACTAGGTTTGGTTCAAAAAACTTGCTCGGATAGAACATCCAACGCCAGGTGTGTCCTCGCCATTGCCACACTTAGGCCTAAGGGAGTGTGACGACACGACCTAAAAGGTAAAGTGAGCCAAAATGGTATCTTATAAGCATAACGGACTGGGAGGACACCACCTAACAAAACAACCCTACCAATCTAGTCAGCTACGAAGGGCCCACGATAATTAAGCGAGAAATAAATGAAGTAAAAAATATATAGAATGCGTGTTTAGTAAGCGAGATCGCCCAAAACATAGATATTATATTACTTCATCACATTTACAATAAGAATGTACAACCAGTGTTTAGTCGACGAGATCGCCCAAAACATCGATATTACATTACCTCATACAATGAGTTACATATGGTAAAATCCTAATGAGGCTAAGGCCTCTGAACAAGATAGTCATCCACTCGTGCTCTTTTGCCGTCGTCTAGGTGAGAATCTAATTCCTCCTCGACCTCATTCGCATCTATCTCTAACAATTGCCTGGGGATAGCATCGATAGGGATCCACTGGTCGTCCCTCATGAAAGGATTAGGCCTCAAAGTTGAAGGAGAGATCTCATGACGGTACCAGAGTACAGAGTTTCTTGGGACTTATAGCTCCCTGAGGGCACTCAACCATCCCCTAATAAAGGCGGGCTCTTTAAACTCTGCCAGCCTCGTCGGAGCATCTGCCCAACCTTGGTCGTAACCATCAGCCCACACTCACTGAGGTCCTTTACTGAACAGATGCCTCAACCGTGTGACATCCCTTTGAAGCCCAGCAATCACGTATGCTCGGTGGACATCTTCTCTAAGCTTGTCCATATCCCTAGCTGTACCCCCTGCATCTGGACCAATTTGTGGAGAAGCCGATGAGGTAAAACCTCACAAGACTGGAGGAGCGCCGCTTGGCCCAGCGCCATTTCACAGAACAGCCGACAAAGAGGAACCTCATAAAACACGAGGTGCGATGCTCGGTGCATGCTCCCTGAGCTGTGACACCTCCCTCCTCAGATTCTCATTCTCCTACTGAAGAATTTCTCTATCTTGATTGATTTCAGAGGCATCTAGGAGCTTAGATCTCAAAGTGTTCACTTCCTCTTGAATAGAGGCCCCAACTTCTTCCATCTCCTGAAGCCTGTCTTTCAGTTTAGCGATGAGCTCAGACTGATCTATGAATCTCTTATTCCTCAATGGCAGTAATTTGTAAATCCTTACGAAGGTCAGGCGAACTTGAGCCCTCGCATTAGGACCAAGAATTCTTTCCAGTTGAGAAGTGGCGGGTATGTAATCATCTACATCAATCGACTACATGCCATAAAAAGCAGTAAAGAATAAAAGAATCAGTATGCTGAAGGGAAAGTGCTTTCATTTCATTAATGGAAGTAAAAATTACATCAATGAACAAAAAAAGGGTATTACAAATAAAGTAAAAAATACAGAGGAAATCTTAGGAGAAGACTAGCTAGCAACCTCAGTTTGTTCAGAGGTTGCCGGTTGCTTTACCATATCAATAGCAGTAGAAGCAGCTCCCTCAGATGGAATAACTGTTGTTCCCTGAGCAGGAAGAGCACCAACAAGAATAGTCTGAGAGGTAGGGGCAACACCTTTAATGGCTGGGGCAGGAGCTTCGTCTATAACAGGCTTTGGGTCTGGATCATGCTCATCGAATACGAGAGAATCAACATCCACCCCGGTAGCCAGAAGAGCCTTGTTCCAGCCCTTCTTGAAGTTCAGACGACTGATGTAGCCTATCTGAACCTCAGCATCCTCATATGCGACAGCCCACCCGAAATTATATGAACCTTCCTTATTGGTTACTACCTCGGACTCCATCTTCTTTAACTTCTCCCCCAACACTGTGACACCCCGCCTAATTAAATACCGGGCGATCACTCCTTTATTAAATTAAATCAAGGTAAACAGTTGGTTCATTCTCAGCATCACTGTCGATAAAAATAATTTTTTTTTTCCAATTTAACACCCTAAATAATTAAGCTAAGTGTCAAAAACATTTTTCATACGAACTTCCAAATTTTAATTAAAGAAAAGATTTTTATTAAATTCAAACAACATTTCTACAATAGAGAATCACACCACGAAATTTAAATAAAACCATACATTCACCAAACGAATGTCAATAATATAAAACTAAAATCATAAACCATCCTGAAACAAATCCCATAAACAATACCGGAATAACTGAAATATAAAAATCCCCAACAATAAATGAAATGATGAAAAGGGCGACACGTGCCCCATAAATGAGAGTAATAAGAGTGGAGTCAATGTCGGAAGCCGTCTACTCAAGGGACCTGCAACTCCCACCTAAGCTGCAGCTCGTTCTTCTCAAAGAATCCTAAGCAAGACGCCCCTGTGGCTGGGCCCCTGAAAATATACATATATATACATAGAAGAGAGAGAGAAAAGGAAACGGGTCAGGGCCCGAAAGTGTGTTTGATTTTAAAATACGTTAAGCAAGTATTTAAATTGATACAGGTCAATGCAACATCATATTAGTTCGTCTCTCTCTTGAGAAATACTCACCTCTCTTCTAATGTGCACTCCTATCGTACTAACCTTCCCAATGGTTCGTTTATCTTAACTTACACATATGTTTTCAAAACTGAACGATGACAATGTTATAAAAAGGTTACTTTCAATTTTTAGTATTCCTCTCGTTTTAGCTTAATTAAATTATAAGATTTCCCCGTGCCTTTTCATATTTTCACAAAACAAGTATTTAATAATTTGAGTCAACAACCATGTTCTACTTATCAAATCACAGTAGGCAGTTCAAAGTTTATAACCTCATATATATATAAACTACTCAAATAAAATATATATATATAATGGCACCCCAACTAAACTATGGTGCGGGCATACTCTGCTATCCAATCCCCGTATCGCTCACATAAAGGGAAATACAAGTTCGGAATCACTCTCGAACTGTATTAACATATACAAAACAACGTTGAGGCGAAGCATAGATTCCAAGTCCGAGAGGTCAGTACATACCCACACGTCTCTTAGGACCGTCCGACTATCAATTTAATAGCCCGTACCTAGGATCTCTATCTTCTAGGGTACGATTCATTATCCCCATAAAGCAACACAGGATACGATTGTCCCAGCGCGGTAACCTCGGGGATAGCAAGTAGCGCGGGTACGTTTTTCACATGTATATAATATATGTACACACATTCATATAAATATACCAATTTCATCATATTAATATAGGTCACTCTCATTACCCATAATTACAACCTTTGTCCTAAATTTCACCTTATTAGTATAACGTATAAGGTTTCGCCTCTAACCTTAATTCGAAGGGATTTTCTCACTAGTTATGGGACACTCGTGGGTTCTATCCATCCAAGTAATATATTCAGTAGGTAGACGTCTATTCACTAACGTGGGTATTCGTTGAAATCTCTCATTTGAAATACGTAGTTCGTCGTTCCTTAATTAACTATTCCTTAAACCCAATTATCATTTCATAATAAAGTTCTCAACACTTAATCATATGTCCTACTGGTCTCTCTTATATCCCAAAACATTTTATTTGAAATACCCAAGAATTCTTTCATGATAAATTAATTCAACTAATTAAACAAGGGAAATAATAGGCTGCCAGGAAGGGTCGATCGATCGACTACTGGGGTTCGATCGATCGAACCTTCGATCGATCGATGCTATAGGGTCGATCGATCGATCAAACAGGTATTTCGATTTCTGCAGAAGTGCAGTTACGGGTTTAACTAATATTCTTCATTCAAATCCATAATTTCCAACACTAATCGTCCCAAAACTTATACTACAATCATGGTAATATATTTCCAGATGTTTCTAACGTTAAGCATGCATATAACCATCATTAAACATGATTAAACAACCTAAAATCTCTTCTAATCATCAAGAACCCTAAGTTTTATTAATCTTTTGTTCTAATCAGTTTTCTCCAGAATTTTCTTCTACAATAACATCAAAAATTCGTGGGTCTATCATCTACATTACATAAGACTTCCAGGATATAATTTTAATCTTGTCTACATGCAAATTCCTATCACAAAGTGGGGTTTTCTTCCATGAATTATACTCCTAATCATTCCTACACTAACATGATTATTGCACCAACGAAAATACGCAAGTTAAACACTTGCCTGGAATTTCAGAGGTCTGGTTTCCTGCTGATATTGGTGTGGTTGCGTTCTCCTCCTCGCGATCTACGCGTTGGTGGTGACGGTGGTGCAAAAGGTGGTGTTTTTGGCCTTGAATCACCTAGCAAGGTCTCTCCTCTCTTCTCCACTAGCCGTCTTAGGGTTCTGAATGATCTAACCCTAAAAGTCTTACTTAAATGGCTGCTAAGGATGGCTGAAATTCGTGGGTTTAATTACCCTAGTTTGTAAAATGACCAAAACGCCCTCCCGGGTCACTAATTAAGCCTAAAAACATCCCGAGACCCAAACTAAACCCCCGGGTACACTTTTCTGACTATCTCGACCCTTCCGGATGCGTTGGCGCACTCAAAACGACCATACGGACAACTCATAAAATATTTACTTTTATATCTCAATAATTAGTCCCGACGCGACACGGGCGCGTCCCGACTAAAATTACCAAAATTGTCATTTTCATTCACTCGTGACATTTACCATATATTACTATGATCCTAAGTAATATTCAACAATTTCATATTATTACTAACTCACGTCTCGTTAATAATTATAACATAATTAATTTCCGGATTTTTATTAAATAAATCCCCAAATTAATTATAGCATAAAAATACGGGGTATTACATACTTCCCCCCTAATAACGGAATTTCGTCCCGAGATTCGGAAAATAAGGCATACCTGGTAAAAACAACTCTGGATATCTCTCACGCATATCTGCCTCACGCTCCCAAGTGGATTCCTCCACATTATGATGTTCCCACTGGACCCGCACGAGTGGAACTATCTTCGACCTCAATCTCCTATCACTGTTGTCTAGAATAGCCACCGGTCTCTCCTCGTAAGAGCTATCCGACTGCAAGTCGATTTCATCTATCGCAATGTGAGTATGGGCCATATCATCCCGAAGGTATCGTCCCAACGACGAGATGTGGAATACATCGTGGATGCGATGTAAATGTTCTGGCAAACCCAACCTGTATGCTACTGGCCCAATTCTCTCGATGATGGGAAATGGTCCTACGTACCTCGGAGCCAACTTTCCCTTCTTCCCGAACCTCATCACTCCTTTCATAGGAGATACACGTAACAACACTTGGTCTCCCACATTAAACTCCCGGAAGAATCGTTTCGCATCGGCGTAGCTCTTCTGTCTGTCTTGGGCTACCCGAATACGACTCCTGATTATCTCAATCCTCGTGGAGGTCTCCTGGATAACTTCTGGTCCTAATAACTTGTTGTCCCCCACCTCGAGCCAACAGGTTGGAGAGCGACAAGGCCTGCCGTACAAAGCCTCAAATGGAGCCATGCCTATCGTAAACTGATAGGAGTTATTATAAGCAAACTCGACCAGTGGAAGATGTGGCTCCCAACCTCCCCCGAAATCGAGGATACACATGCGTAGCATATCTTCTAACATCTGATTAGTACGCTCTGTCTATCCATCTGTCTGTGGGTGGTAAGCTGAACTCAGTCTCAACTCTGTACCCATAGCCTCCTGAAAGCTTTCCCAGAAACGCGACACAAAAATCTTGTCTCTATCTGACACAATATTCAGGGGCACCCCATGTAATCTGACCCGTGGTATAAGCTATGAACAACTGGGCATACTGACCCGTGGTATAATCTATCCTTACTGGCAGAAAATGAGACACCTTGGTCAGACGGTCTACAATCACCCAGATAGAATCATGGACTCGCTGTGATGTAGGCAACCCTGTAATGAAGTCCATGGAAATACTTTCCCACTTCCACGCAGGTACTTCCAATGGCTAAAGTAATCCCGACGGTTTCTGGTGGTCCACCTTCACCAGCTGGCAAGTAGAACATTTGGACACAAATTCAGCGATGTCCTTCTTCATCCCACTCCACCAGTACTGACGTCTCATATCCTGGTACATCTTATCGCCTCCCAGATGTACTGTGAATCGGGACCCATGAGAATGAGTCATTACCTCATGACGTAGCTCTGCTCCTTCTGGAACCACTAGTCTCCCATTAAACTGCAACCCTCCATCCGAACTAACAGAATAGGACTCAGCACCCTCGGCTAGAAGTCGTACAATCTGCTCCTGACAAAACGGATCTGTGGTCTGTGCCTGTATCACCCTCGTAACAATCTCAGGTGTGACTGTCATCACGGATATGAAAGAACGTGCTACCGCATCCTGGTGACCCAACTCCTTCCATTTTTCTTTCCAGATGTTCGCTACATCGTCAACCGGTCTACGACTCAACGCATCAGCAACTACGTTGGCTTTCCCCGGATGATACTGTATATCGAACTGGTAATCTTTCACAAACTCTAACCATCTGCGCTGACGCATATTTAGCTCTCGCTGAGTGAACAGGTACTGCAGTGACTTATGGTCTGTGAACAAATGGAATTTCTCGCCCAATAAATAGTGCCTCCAAATTCTCAATGCAAAGACGACCGCCGCTAACTCCAGGTCGTGGGTGGGGTAATTCTTCTCATGCGGCTTAAGCTTGCGGGAAGCAAAAGCTATAGCCTTCTCTTCCTGCTGAAGTACTCCCCCAAGTCCTTGTAAGGACGCATCTGTGTAAACCAGGTACTCTACACCCGGCTTCGGTAAAGCAAGGACTGGTGCCGAAGTAAGCTTGTCCTTCAGCTCGTCGAAAGCCAACTAACAAGCGTCATCCCAAACATATGGTACCCCCTTGCGAGTCAGATTCGTCAATGGACCCGCTATTTTGGAGAATCTCCGAATGAACCTCCTGTAGTATCCGGCTAACCCCAAGAAACTACGTACTTCCGTCGGTGTCGTGGGCTGCCCCCACTCCCTCACCACTGACACCTTGCTCGGGTCAACTGCTATCCCCTGCTCAGAAACAACATGGCCCAAGAATTGTACCTCTCGCAACCAGAATCCACACTTCTCGTACTTAGCATACAACTGATGCTCTCGTAGGGTCTGGAGAACCTGCCTCAAGTGTTCGGCATGCTCCTCCTCGGAGTGTGAATATATCAAGATATCATCTATGAAGACGATGACGAACTGATCCAAGAACTCTCTGAACACTCGGTTCATCAAGTCCATGAAAACGGCTGGGGCATTTGTGAGTCCGAACGGCATCACCCTGAACTCATAGGACCCATATCTCGACAAGAAGGCAGTCTTCGAAACATCCTGCTCTCTAATCCGTAACTGATGGTACCCCGACCTCAGATCTATCTTCGAAAAGAAAGTTGCTCCCCTTAACTGGTCGAACAGATCATCGATTCGAGGCAACGGATACTTGTTCCGTATCGTGACCTTGTTCAACTCCCTGTAGTCCACACACAATCTTAGTGAGCCATCTCTCTTTTTCACAAATAAGACTGGAGCGCCCCACGGTGAGGTACTCCTACGAATGAAACCCTGACCTAATAGCTGCTCAATCTGATCTCGTAGCTCTCGCATCTCTGCCGGAGCCATACGGTACGGTGCGCGTGCTATAGGTCTCGTATCCGGCAATAAGTCTATAACGAAGTCTATCTCACGACTGGGCGGGAGGCCTGGTATCTCTTGAAACACATCGGAATACTCCCTAACAACTGGGATCGAATCCAAAGGAATCACAACCTCCTTAGAGGTATCCTCCTCAATGTAATATAAATGAGCGGTCGAACCTCCCTCTGGACGAGGCATCGCCACTATAAACATCTCTTGCCCCGGAATGGCAAAAACAATGCTCCCACCGAAGCAATCAATCATGGCTCTATAAGATGCGAGCCAATCCATACCAATAATCACGTCATGCTCGTGCATGTCTAAGACTAGCATGTCTGCAGGCAATATCAAGCCACCAATCTCTACCCCTACTCCCCGGCATATAAAGAATATAAGCGACCCACTCCCCAATGGTGAGTCGACACACGTCACGGTGCTCTCTGCTGTGGTTAACAATCCTAAGGACTTCGCAAAATGCGTAGCTATAAAACAGTGCGTTGCCCCCGTATCAAACAAAACTTTACCCATAGTACCATGGATAGGAAACATACCCTCAATCGCGGGTGGTGCCTGTGGAGCTGCTGCCTGGTGGACGTTATAGACACGTCCGTACTGCAATTGCCCCTGCTGCACTGGAGCTGCTGGAATGGATGGTAGGGCTGGCATCTGGGCTGGAGCTGGAAGGGCAGGTGGAAAGAGTGGTCTCTGCGGCTCATTACGGGCTCCCTGCTGCTGTGGGGCCCTATCGCCCTCTGGGAAATCCTGACGCTTATGGCCGTGTTTGCCACACACAAAACACCGGCCTCTGAAATTACCTCCCCTCTGTCCCTGCTGACCACGGCCCTGCTGGCCGTTACCTCCACGCCATTGGCCCTGTTGGCCCTGATGTGCACGCTGTTGGCCTTGCTGGCCCTACTGTTGACCCTGCGGTCGGTGTTGGCCCTGCTGGCCCTGCTGATTAGGCTGACCCTGATGGCCCTGCCTGAATCCCCCGAATCCCTGCCTAGAATCACCTGAACGGAATCGCTTAGCAGGGTCCCCCTGATGGGAATTCTACTCGTGCTGACGAGTCTGTCCCTGAGTTGGTGCCCCACTGGCACTATTACCCCCGGTCCTGCCCTGCTGGCTGGACTCTCCTGCTCTCTTGCTTCCCTGAAGATGGAAGCGGTGATCCTGGCAATGTAGTAGCGTTGCATTGAGTACGTCAGTGAAAGTACTCAGGGATAGATTCCCAATAAGGTGCTGACGGATCCTCCAAGCTAACCCGTCGACGAACAGAAAAATTTTCTTGCTCTCAGTGGGTGCCTCATCCGGCACAATAGTGAGAAGTCTCGTGAACTCCTCCTCATACTCGGCTACAGTAAGGTTCTCCTGCTTCAGATTTAGCAATTTCCGCCTCATCTCAGTCTGCACTGCGGGTGGAAAGTACTTGCGGTCAAACCGCTCCCAGAACATCTGAATAGGGATCATGTCCCTCTCCTCCAAAGTAGTAGTGGACTCCCACCACTGTAATGCGGCTCCCACCAGTTTAAAAGAGGCCAATAGCTGCTTCTGCACTTCGGTGCACTCATACATACGGAGGTGCCGCTGGATGTCCTTCTTCCATTGGCTGACAGTAATAATATCGGAGCTACCAGAAAACTCAGGGGGATGTGCTTTCTGAAAAGCATCCCGAACCCTCTCCCATGCAGATGGAAGCTGTGCTGGTACTGGCGCCACTGCCTGGACCTGTGGTGGAGCCTGCTGAATCACCGCTATCGCGGTATTTACCGCCTGAGCAACGATGGCGGCTACCTCATTCGCATTCATAGTGCCTGGTGCCGGAACTGCTGGCTGGTCGGCTTGGGCACGCCTATCTTTTCGAGCACGTCTCGGAGGCATCTGAAACGTGAACAAGTTTATTAGTCTACAGTTATCAACAAATCTCGACTAGCTGAAGACTTAAACGTAAAAGCAAGAATACAACAGTCCTAAAAATAGGGCTCTATGGCAAGTAACGTTAAGCTGAAAGCGAAATAAGCCGTACAGATCCTATGGACACTAGAACCTGATGCTCTGATACCACCTGTGACACCCCGCCTAATTAAATACCGGGCGATCACTCCTTTATTAAATTAAATCAAGGTAAACAGTTGGTTCATTCTCAGCATCACTGTCGATAAAAATAATTTTTTTTTTCCAATTTAACACCCTAAATAATTAAGCTAAGTGTCAAAAACATTTTTCATACGAACTTCCAAATTTTAATTAAAGAAAAGATTTTTATTAATTCAAAACAACATTTCTACAATAGAGAATCACACCACGAAATTTAAATAAAACCATACATTCACCAAACGAATGTCAATAATATAAAACTAAAATCATAAACCATCCTGAAACAAATCCCATAAACAATACCGGAATAACTGAAATATAAAAATCCCCAACAATAAATGAAATGATGAAAAGGGCGACACGTGCCCCATAAATGAGAGTAATAAGAGTGGAGTCAATGTCGGAAGCCGTCTACTCAAGGGACCTGAAACTCCCACCTAAGCTGCAGCTCGTTCTTCTCAAAGAATCCTAAGCAAGACGCCCCTGTGGCTGGGCCCCTGAAAATATACATATATATACATAGAAGAGAGAGAGAAAAGGAAACGGGTCAGGGCCCGAAAGTGTGTTTGATTTTAAAATACGTTAAGCAAGTATTTAAATTGATACAGGTCAATGCAACATCATATTAGTTCATCTCTCTCTTGAGAAATACTCACCTCTCTTCTAATGTGCACTCCTATCGTACTAACCTTCCCAATGGTTCGTTTATCTTAACTTACACATATGTTTTCAAAACTGAACGATGACAATGTTATAAAAAGGTTACTTTCCATTTGTAGTATTCCTCTCATTTTAGCTTAATTAAATTATAAGATTTCCCCGTGCCTTTTCATATTTTCACAAAACAAGCATTTAATAATTTGAGTCAACAACCATGTTCTACTTATCAAATCACAGTAGGCAGTTCAAAGTTTATAACCTCATATATATATAAACTACTCAAATAAAATATATATATATAATGGCACCCCAACTAAACTATGGTGCGGGCATACTCTGCTATCCAATCCCCGTATCGCTCACATAAAGGGAAATACAAGTTCGGAATCACTCTCAAACTGTATTAACATATACAAAACAACGTTGAGGCGAAGCATAGATTCCAAGTCCGAGAGGTCAGTACATACCCACACGTCTCTTAGGACCGTCCGACTATCAATTTAATAGCCCGTACCTAGGATCTCTATCTTCTAGGGTACGATTCATTATCCCCATAAAGCAACACAGGATACGATCGTCCCAGCGCGGTAACCTCAGGGATAGCAAGTAGCGCGGGTACGTTTTTCACATGTATATAATATATGTACACACATTCATATAAATATACCAATTTCATCATATTAATATAGGTCACTCTCATTACCCATAATTACAACCTTTGTCCTAAATTTCACCTTATTAGTATAACGTATAAGGTTTCGCCTCTAACCTTAATTCGAAGGGGTTTTCTCACTAGTTATGGGACACTCGTGGGTTCTATCCATCCAAGTAATATATTCAGTAGGTAGACGTCTATTCACTAACGTGGGTATTCGTTGAAATCTCTCATTTGAAATACGTAGTTCGTCGTTCCTTAATTAACTATTCCTTAAACCCAATTATCATTTCATAATAAAGTTCTCAACACTTAATCATATGTCCTACTGGTCTCTCTTATATCCCAAAACATTTTATTTGAAATACCCAAGAATTCTTTCATGATAAATTAATTCAACTAATTAAACAAGGGAAATAATTGGCTGCCAGGAAGGGTCGATCGATCGACTACTGGGGTTCGATCGATCGAACCTTCGATCGATCGATGCTATAGGGTCGATCGATCGATCAAACAGGTATTTCGATTTCTGCAGAAGTGCAGTTACGGGTTTAACTAATATTCTTCATTCAAATCCATAATTTCCAACACTAATCGTCCCAAAACTTATACTACAATCATGGTAATATATTTCCAGATGTTTCTAACGTTAAGCATGCATATAACCATCATTAAACATGATTAAACAACCTAAAATCTCTTCTAATCATCAAGAACCCTAAGTTTTATTAATCTTTTGTTCTAATCAGTTTTCTCCAGAATTTTCTTCTACAATAACATCAAAAATTCGTGGGTCTATCATCTACATTACATAAGACTTCCAGGATATAATTTTAATCTTGTCTACATGCAAATTCCTATCACAAAGTGGGGTTTTCTTCCATGAATTATACTCCTAATCATTCCTACACTAACATGATTATTGCACCAACGAAAATACGCAAGTTAAACACTTGCCTGGAATTTCAGAGGTCTGGTTTCCTGCTGATATTGGTGTGGTTGCGTTCTCCTCCTCGCGATCTACGCGTTGGTGGTGACGGTGGTGCAAAAGGTGGTGTTTTTGGCCTTGAATCACCTAGCAAGGTCTCTCCTCTCTTCTCCACTAGCCGTCTTAGGGTTCTGAATGATCTAACCCTAAAAGGCTGACTTAAATGGCTGCTAAGGATGGCTGAAATTCGTGGGTTTAATTACCCTAGTTTGTAAAATGACCAAAACGCCCTCCCGGGTCACTAATTAAGCCTAAAAACATCCCGAGACCCAAACTAAACCCCCGGGTACACTTTTCTGACTATCTCGACCCTTCCGGACGCGTTGGCGCACTCAAAACGACCATACGGACAACTCATAAAATATTTACTTTTATATCTCAATAATTAGTCCCGACGCGACACGGGCGCGTCCCGACTAAAATTACCAAAATTGTCATTTTCATTCACTCGTGACATTTACCATATATTACTATGCTCCTAAGTAATATTCAACAATTTCATATTATTACTAACTCACGTCTCGTTAATAATTATAACATAATTAATTTCCGGATTTTTATTAAATAAATCCCCAAATTAATTATAGCATAAAAATACGGGGTATTACAAACACCTTATTTTCCTCGACCGCGGACAACTTGCTTGTGCACACCAGATCGTAGGATCGCCTCAACTCATTTAGTTCCTTGATCGCCACCTCCCTTGCTCTACTGGCTTCAGCAAGGGCGAGATCAGAGAACTTTTTGTCCTCATTAGCGGTCTTCATACTGACCTCCAGCTCGATGCCTTTCCCCCTCAGCTCAGCATTCTGCTTCTCCAAATCTTCATTCCTACCCACCAGCTCGTCACGAGTATGGTAGAGAACAACGAATTCAATCACGTGGTGCAAGTAAAAATAAAGCATTAGAAGAAAGCAGTCAACAGAGTATTACATGTGTTAAAGAACAGAAATAGACTTACCAAAGCTAGCCTATGACTCGCTTGCAGGGCTAACTGGTTAGTCCTCATTGCCCTTTGTCGATCAGTAGGTAAAACTGCTCTCTAGAGCAGCGTAGGATCCAGTTGGGGAGAGGTGGAGACTGAGGCCCCCTCGGGCAACGCAGACACGGGCACTAAAGATTTCCAGGCCTTCTTCCTCACTTCCACTCTCCTCCTCTCCTCCTCTTTCTCCTTCTCCTTTTCAACTCTCTTCCTTTCCTCCACCTTCTTTTTCTCTTCAGTCTTCCTTCTCTCCTATTCTTTTTTTATCTCCCTCTCTCTCAACTGTTCTTTCTCTTTTATCTTCTTCTCCTGCTCATGAGCAGCAGACTGAGAACCGATGGTGATATCCCCACCGACAAACTTTTG
Organism: Sambucus nigra; assembly: GCA_949130495.1. Taxonomy (NCBI): domain Eukaryota; kingdom Viridiplantae; phylum Streptophyta; class Magnoliopsida; order Dipsacales; family Adoxaceae; genus Sambucus; species Sambucus nigra. The sequence goes on along the minus strand of OX422209.1, from coordinate 285,599,388 downwards.
CTTCTTCGACCGCTGAGCAAGAAGCACATCATCATCATCATTATCATCATCATCATCATTGTGGATCAGACTCCTCCTAGGGGGAGCCATTTCCTCGCTGGAACTACTGGATGTACTCGAAGACTCTTGAGCCTCAGAAACCTCTTTCGAGATAGAAGAACCTTCACCTCTAGTGATCGCCTCACTGGGACCACTTTCAGCATCTTCCCTAATATCACTTTCAGAACGGCTCTCTTCCTCATCCAACTGGATAGGGCCCGCAAGAACTTCTTCAATAATATCCAAGTCAGGAATACTATCTATATTCCGCGTAATGAAACTGGACCCGATGTTCTTATACTCCAGAAGAAAATTAGTCGACCGGGATGTTCATCGTCAACCAAAGATTCCCTGTTATTCCAAGCTTTAATCAGCTCGGTAGCTCGAACCTCACTAAGGGAAGGTTCTAAGTTCTTTCTCCTCGCTGAAAAGAAGAGAGAAGAATATCAGAGAAATCATACATTAACAAGAAGATCGAAAGAGCAGAATAGAAATTAATCCTACCTATAAACTCCTACCATAAAAGGGGACCATGAACCTGTCAGACCTCGACCCCTCGGTATGGGGAGGAAATTGCCAATTTCTAGTAAAAAAACCCTCTTGCCAGTAGTCCTTATGGGAATCAGGTAGATTTACTACCAATACCCTATCAGGACTCCTGGCCTTGAGGTAAAGAAGACCAGAGCTCGTTCACGAGAAAGAGTAGCAGAAGCATATTTAAGCAAGCCCTAGATTGGTGCCATAAAGTTGGTTTACCCTATGGACACCATTAACTATCTTCCAAATATTTGGCGAGCATTGCGCAGGGACGATATTGAAATAACCAAAGAAATATAAAAACAAATTGCTCAGAGGGAAAGTGAGGCCCCCTCAATCTCTCTGACATTTTTAGGGAGAGGGGCGCTCTCAATGTTTACCCAATCTGGGATATTATAGAACTTCCTAAACTTAGACACAATCCCATTACCTATCTTCGCCATTTGTAAACCCTAATTACGAATTTGAATAAATCTTAACAAAAAAAACACACAGAGAGAGCAAAGGGTACTTACGAGATGAAGGTTTGGCTAGGATGACGCAAGATCACAAGCCCAGACGATGAAGAAGATTGAAAGCAAAGTAAATAAAGACCTGGAGAGGAGTGCGCAATAGCAAAAGCATGAAAAAGATGAGAAAACTTGAAGAAGTTTGAAACGACAACTACGGACTGTTGTTCCAAATGACTTTTAAATGCTTCCAATCATCGTGCACAGGACACGAAGCAAGCTACCGCCTAAATCAATTTTCAATCTTGGGAAGAGTTACACAATTTACAAGAGAGCCATTATGACAAATCATTTAAATTTATTGAGCCCAAATTGTGGCCCAACAATTTTAGGGGAAATTGTGGGTACCCGTATTTGCCATCACAGGACCAAATGAGTAACCCAATAGAAATGGCCCAAAGTATGGGCCCCTCTCATCTCAACTGAATTCAGTTATGACTTAGTCCACTCCTAAACTCTCGTAGGGAGATATTCTAGGAGTAGGAGATAGACGTGGGGGAGTCCAACACCCTAATTCCTCGAGAACAAACATGTATATAACAACCCTAAGCCTGGGGCAAAAGGCACGTATTGTATTATCTAAAAGACACTCCTCAGAGTACATAGAAATAATACTGACTGCACCACCGTGGACGTAGGCATTCTTGCTGAACCACATACATACTGTGTTGTGTGATTGGCATTCATTACCTTTTTTATTTACTTGATTGATTGCGTTTTTCTTATTTATTTGTGTTGAATATAATTTTCACCACAGAGATGAAGAGTTATTTTTTGTCAAACGGAGCCCGGGAGCTCCCAGTGGCCTCCGGATCGATTTCAGGGGAAAACTAATCGTTCGTCTGAACGGTTATGCCTTTTTGTGCATGGGATTGACCGTTGGAAAGGTTTACAGTTCCCTTCGAAGGTTCAAAGAGATTTTTCTCTGATGATGAAGTTGATTGGGGTCAAATAGGGGCCTAGGAGCGCCCGATGGCCTTTGTATCATTTTTTGATAATAAAATGGTTCGTTCGTTCAAACCTTTATACGGATTCGTGCATGGGGTAGACCATTGGAAAGGAGATTCAAATCCCTTCGAGGATTAAAAGATCTTTTTTTCTGACGATAGAGTTAATCGGAGTTAAACGGGGCCCAAGAGCGCCCAATACTCGGAGTGCGACTTAGGGTTTGTAGTGAAATGGGGAAATGCTAAGGACCTAAGGAGATACATAGGGGGCTTAGAATGTGGTGTCTACAGAGCCCCTCGATGGGTGATCTTAAAATAAGTGAAAGCCGTCTAATAAACACCGCATGATGTTTTTTAATAAGAGGTCGATTCTGCGGACCTAAGCGACGCGGATGATCGGTTCAAAGGGTCGAGATCGATTCTAAATACCTAAGGGGATGCTAGGGATGGATGATTCTGAGGACTTAAAGGGGGTGACGACAGAGGTCAAGGGTAAGGAGTGACCAATTCTGTGGGTTGAGGTCAGTTCTGAGGACCTAAGTTGTAGCGACCAATTCTACGAGTCGAAGCCAATTCTGAGGGCTTAAGTAGAGATGACCAATTCTGCGGGTCAAAGCCAATTTTGTGGGTTTAAGTCAGGGGTGACCAATTATGAGGGTCAAAGCCAATTATGTAGGCTTAAGATAGAGATGACCAATTCTATAAGTTGAAGCCAATTCTACGGGCTTAAGTAGAGATGATCAATTCTGAGGGTCAAAGCCAATTCTGTGGGATTAAGATAGAGATGATCAATTATGTGGATCGAAGACAATTTTGAGGGCTTAAGTCAGGGGTGACCAATTCTGAGGGTTAAAGCCAATTGTGCGAGCTTAAAATAGAAGTGACCAATTCTGAGGGCCAAAGCCAATCCTGCGGGCTTAAGACAGAGATGACCAATTCTGCGGGTCGAAGCCAATTCCGAGGGCTTAAGTAGAAGCAATCGATTCTGCAGGTCGAAGCTAATTTTGAGGGCTTAAGATAGAGATGAGCAATTATGCGGGTCAAAGTCAATTCTGAGGGCTTAAGTTAGGGGTAACCAATTCTGAGGGTCCGAGCAAATTCTACGGGCTTAAGATAGAAGTGACTAATTTTAAGGGTCAAAACCAATTATACCGACTTAAGATAGAGATAACCAATTCTGTGGGTCGAAGCCAATTCTGAGGGCTTAAGTAAAAGAGATCAATCCTGCGGGTCGAAGCTAATTATACGAGCTTAAGTAGAAGTGATCAATTTTATGGGTCGAAGCCAATTCTACGGGCTTAAGTAAAAGTGACCAATTCTACTGGTCGAAGCCAATTCTGCGGGCTTAAGTATAAGTGACCAATTCTGAGGGCTTAAGTAGAGATGGCCGATTCTGAGGGTCAAAGCCAATTCTGCAGGCTTAAGTAGAACTGACCAATTATGCGGGTCGAAGCCAATTCTACGGGCTTAAGGTTGCAATTTCCTTGGGTATTTTTGGGGACTCTACTAGGACATGTATCTTGTGGTTTTGTTGGGGATTATTTTAGATTTCATCGGGGAATGATCTGAGGATTGGATTTTTCTTATCTAGGGAATTTCTTAGTTTTTGTGGTGTCCTTTGGAGACATTGTTGGGGAGACAAGAAATTGATTTTGGGAATTCTACTAGGGAGATAAGATTTCTTCCATGGAAATGAGTGTGGTAAAAATGTTTTTCTTGGTGAAAATTTATTTGGTAATTTTTGGGAATTTTACAAGGATTTTTCGGGATTTTTTTGGCTTTTTTTGGAGTTATTGTACGAAATTTTAAAGAGGGTGCCGACCGGCATGGTTGGAAGGGTGCCAAATGGCAGTAGCATGGTCTTTTGGGGTTCCTCGAGCAGGTGGAGGGATAGTGACGATCGATGGGTGGCAGGGAGATGCCGATCGACATGCCCCTTAGCCTCCTATAAAAAGGGGGCAGGTTCTCCTCACTTTTCACAGCTTTTTTACTTGCCTTCTACTACAATTACCTTCTGCAAATCGTTCTAACATTCCAAAGTCAAAAGATGGATGAGTTTTTAAGTAGCACAACACACATGGCATGGCTCGATGCTGACGATTGGGAACGCTTCGAATGGAGGTTAAGGGTGCCCCTTGCTTTGGGTTACAAAAACTCTTTTGACTCATTCGAGCCAGTGGCGGATGATCGGACTCTCTTGTGCTAGCCTTCGTGTCATCGATCTTTTAGGGTGGTGAACCCTAGTGGTTATTTAAGTATTGATGACCTTTGGTATTTTCTTCCTTTTTCTTGGCGATATTTCTTTATTTCTCGAATTTTGACAAGGGTTTTTGCTTTTTGCTCTCGACATTCTGATGTTTCTATGTCGACTATGCGTGCCCGAGGTACTATGGGGCTTAGGGACATTTGGGATCATCTTCCATATGTGGTGCATTGGATGGTGTCATCAGTCAATTTTTGGGAGACTGGTGTCTTCTTTGGATAAGACGCCTCGAACTATGGTCGTTCACTATGCTCTGGGGGAGAGGTGGTGGGACACCACCCACACCTTTCATTTTGGCTTTGGGGAGATGATGGTGACACACATAGATGTGAAGCAGCTGCTGGGGCTATATTATGAGGGGTGCAGTATCAGGTGGATAGGACTCTGAGGGTGACGCCGGAGGCGGTGATGATGGCATTGGGTGATATGGAGAGGGCGGTCTTTGGGGACTCTCTTCGCTTGTCTCTTCTAAGGGAATTATTACCGGGGAGGAGGATTGATGAGAGTGACGGGCGACATGTGCGATAGATGGCCCATTTATTTATTCTGCTGGTGTTGAGGGGTTTCTTGGTGGCGACGTCATTCACTTGTGGTGTTTGCCATTTTTTAGGGTGTTTTCGAACATTCGTCTTTATGACTGGGGGAGCCTGACCTTGGCAACCCTTTATTATTCTCTTGATGCATTGAGCTGGTGCTGTTGGAAATCTTTTACTGGGGACACGTATTTTCTTGAGTTATTCTTCCTTTTTCACATTTTCCTTTATGCATTCGCATTTTTCCTTCATGCATTTTATTCTTGATTTCTTAATTTCCGGCCTTTGCCCTTTACAAACGTGGTTCTATGAGGTGATTGGGTTTAACACCCAATTGATGGCTTTAAAGGACGAGTATGTTGGGGACTTCTGTCGAATGATAGGTTCCGAAAGTCCAATCGGTAGTCGAAAAAGTCCCTTTCTCTAGAGGCACTGCGTCAAGTCTTGAATGGCCTGACTAGTGAGCTAGTAAGTCCTTCTTTTTTCTTTTGAGATTGTCTTTGCTTTGATGGTATTTTCTTGATATTGATCTTTCTACTCCTGCTGGGGAATTGATAGGTGTCCTTCTATCCTTGGGGGACAACTATCCAACATACGAGGTTGACTAGTGGACATACACAGATGCATCATCTGATAGCGCATGAGTTTGGCCACTCTTGGTACCTCAGGGAGAGAGTAGTCCGACAGATTGTGGAGGATGAAGTTGCGGTGCCACCGGTGAATCCCCCGATAGTTGTATGTATATGAGTTAAGTTTGTAACAAAACTAACACTGTGTTAAATGGATGTTCGAGTAATAAGTTATACCAATTTTACGAATGAGGGCAAATCTTTCCATCCCTTTTAAGTGGTAATTTGTCTTTTAGTAAGCCAAATGCTTTAACTTGATTGGTTGGAAGGGAAGGAAACCCTTGCTGACTTAAACCTCTCAATCTCACCTATTTATTCAGCAAATTTTACCCTTGGTTCAGTTTTGGAGAGTTTTAGATTGATGAAAGAGAATTAGAAAGTTGAAAAAGAATAATGTGAGGAGAAAAAATTTGGAAAAGTCCATATAAATTACGTAAGAGTCCCTAAGGTAATTCTATTCATAAATCTTGTTATTTTTCTTAAATTACTGATTAAAATGATATCATTCATTAATTTTTTATTAAAATTTCATGTTTCGATGTATATATATGGTTAAATAGAAGTTTCAAGAAGGTTGAAGGTGTAAATCCTTTATATTGTCGTGTTTAAAACCCTTTGTGTTCAAACTTTCAAAAGTTTTTGTATACTTTATGGAATTGAGAAATTCTAGTTGGATATGAAACTAGACTCCCATATTCATATCATATCCAAAAATTAGAATTTAACTCCTTGTGGTTAGACCTTTGTGATGGTTGTAAGTCAGTACATAGTTGTCATTTGCATTATCTGCTTGAATTTGCCTTGAGTTTGATAAAGCTTTTGACATAGCAAATAAACTCTGAAAATTATTTAACTTTAATTTTTTATTATTCAATATGTGTATTTAAATTGCGTGGACGATCATAGAAAGTTTTAATTTAGAAAAATTATAAAAATTCTTGGAAGTTGACTGAACGATAAAGGAGTCTTAGGGAAGATTTTCTGTGCAGTAAAGAAATGGGCATATCTTGCTCTAGGGAACTTGAGATGATGTGTCGTCTTTTGGATTAGAAGCCTAATATGTTAAGTATTTAATTACCAAGAAGAAATTAAAATATGTTTGGGCTATGATTTGGATATGTTAAATATTTTAACATGAATTTATATGGGACTTCATTTATGATAAATGCTTTGAATGAGATCATATGATGCTTATGAATTGAGTTATGCTTAAGTTTTTCTTTGGATTGTTAATATTATTATGATGATACTAATATTATGAGAATGATAGGAAGGGATGAATAACTAGTTGAACAAGTGCCAGACAAAAGAAAATGAAAAACCTATGGCCAAGGTGAGTGTACTCACTAGAAAGAGGTATCTTTATATTGATATGGATATGATCAAAACATTATGACTATGATATTTTTAATATAGGTCTACCAAAATGGGAGGATACTCCCCGACTTGGAATGGGGGAGAACTTTCTATTATAGACAAGGGGTTACTCCTCGACCAAGAATGGGTGAGAATTGTCTAATGTAGGTCGGATATATGAATCATGGTTTGAAAAGTTGGGTCATTCATTATGAATGGACCGGATAAGTTCATACATTATTATATTAATATGATTTATTGAATTTAATTTTATGCAATAGTGTAGTAGTGAAGCATTCACTTAGCTATTTTTCTCACAATTCCTATGTTTATGTTTTTCAGGTATTGTGAGGTGACTGCCAAATCTTGGAGGTCGGGTGGGGTTAGCAACGGATGCATAAAATCATGATTTTGGTCAAATGTTAATGTGGTAAATCTAAGCCTACTTACCCTTTTAGTAAGTTTGAATAAGCATAATGACTTTAAACTTATGAAAAGTTTTTAGTTTTATGGATTCATGTTGATGACTCAAAAAGGATACTCGTGTTTATGGTTTGGTTAAGGCAATTATGGTTCGACTCACTTTGACTTTAAAACTTAATTATATTTAAAGGGGTTGGGGTGTGACAATTTAATTCGAGATGCTTAAATCGTGAAGATACTTCTTTCAGGTTGGCATGGTAAGGTAGCAACTTATCATCATGGATTCACCACTTGCCTAATATCTGGCTGATAAATTGGCTTTAATGTCCATAGGCTTTTAGGTCGGTGACTCCTATTTCTATGGTGATTTTAAGACCTATAATACAAGCCTTGTACTTGTCAATGTTGTTGTTGCACTCGAATGTGAGTTTGACTGTCGTGGTGAGTCATAATTATTCGAGAGATATAATGAGTATTCTGATGCCGAATCCTTTTTTTATTAGAGGCCCTATTGAAGTAAAGTTACCAAGTTTCTCTATCATTTAAGGCGAAGAGATCCTCATTGGGGAATTCTACCTTATTCCCTTCTTCCTCGGATGATAAGGGTTGTTCTATGAGAAGGTCAGAGATGGCTTGACCTTTGGTGGCTTTATGTGTGACGTGCGTTATTTTGAAATAGGATAGCATCAGCCGCCACTTGACCATTCATCTAGAGAGAATATGTTTCTCGAACAAGTATTTTTATAAATCCGTCCTAGAGACGGGTCTTATATTGAAGGACATCATATAATAGAGGAGCTTGTGAGTGATCCATACAAGTGATACACGTGTCTTTTCTAAGGCAGTGTATTTGACCTCATAGGATACTAGCTTCTTGATAACATTTTAAATGGAACCTTCCTTCTGGTAACTTTCTACATATTAGGCCAACATGGCTCTGATAGTCGTGTCAATTATCGTCATGTAGAGCATGAGAGGTTGTCCCATTTAGGGAAGTACTAACATGGGGGCGTGAGATAATATTGTATTTTCTCGAATGCTTCCTAGCATTACGTGTTCCACTCTTTGGGCGAGTCTTTCTTGAGTATTTAGAATATAGGTCCACAAATGGTGGTAAGTTGGTTAATGAATCAGCTTATGAATTGTATTTCATCTAGGAATCCTCTGACCTCTTTCTTTATTATGGGTGGCGGCATTTCTTGTATGGATTTGGCCTTGGTAGGGTCTATCTTGATTCTATTTTAGCTGACAATGAACCCGAGTACCTTCCCTTTAGTGACTCCGAAGACACATTTCTTAGGATTTAACTTCAATTTGAAGCGGCCTAAACTTTGGAAGAATTTTTAGAGTGTCGGAACGTGTCCTTCGTGATATTTGGATTTGATGATCATGTCATCCATGTAAACATCCACTTCTTTATATATAAGGCCATATAGGATAATTGTGGGTGCTATTTGGTAAGTGGAACCGACATTCTTGAGATTAAAGGGCATAATTGTATAATAATACTTCCCCATATATATAATGGTTTTCTCTTGGTAATCAGGGTGCATTTTTATATGATTATAGCAGACTAATCCATCTATGAAGGACTGGAGCGCATTATTGGTTGTGCTATCTACCAGTAAATTAATGTGTTGTATAGGAAAATAATCATTGGGGTAGGCTCGATTGAGATCCTTGTAATCTATGAACATTCTGACTTTTTTGTTGGCTTTAGGTACCGTTATAATGGTTTCTAACCAAGTGGGATACTATATTACTAGGATGAAATCAAGGCTAAGATATTTCTCTATTTCTTCCTTAACTTTCAAGGCCCATTTGGTTATTAGCTTATGGAGTCTCTATTTTATAGGTTTGGCATCAAGGTGAGTGTGTATCCCATGCATATCGATAGTGGGTCGATGTTGGGTATATCGGCATAAGACTAAACAAATACATCCACGAAGCTGAGCGAGGATGTATATGAGCTTCTTTTATCATTCTCATATAGGGAGGATCCTATTTATAACTGTTTGGGGTTTTGGGGAGTGCCTAAGTTTATGTGTATTGTGTCATCCACGTTGGGAGATATGTATTTATTTCTACTTCGGCCAAGTTTTTGCAAGTGTTTTAAGTATTTTAGATCCATAGAGTCATCATTATTTGGTATGAACTTTAATCCATCACTGGATTCATAATCATCACATGCAAGACACGTGGGCAGAGACTAGAAATCACTTTTTACTATGCTATGAAACGGAGGAAGGACAACATTGATAATAGCAGAAACGTTTGTTATATAGAGGAATACATTAGGATAAGGGAAGGGTCTCTTTTGTTAACAAGACAGACTCAAAGGGTCTCCGAATGATGGTCTCTGGGATGTATCTTACAGAAGTCTATTTACTGATTATTGTAGTACCCATGATGTTGGTGATTAGGTGAGTTGGATTCTGCCTTGGGACCCTTAGAGTGGTCTTCAAGTGTTCTGGAACCTTAATATGGACTACAGGTTAGGGAAAGTGGTGTTCATTGAGTTGGATTAGTTTTCTCTCAGAGTTTGTATCGAGATCCTTCATTGGGCCTACCATGGGGTCAGTGTAGGGGAGTGCCTTAGAGAGGGCTTACAGTAAGTGTTGATGACTCTCTTTACTCCATTGGTAGTCCCACGAGAGTTGGCAGGTGGTATCCTAAGGATCAATTGAAGGCGGTGTCTTAGGGGTGGGCTTATTGAATTGGGTACACATTATAGACGTTGAGTTTGGGGATGCTAACTAACCATCCTTTTTCATTAGTGACGCCGCGGGCGGCAAAGGCGATGTACTAGTTTTAGAAGCATTCTACGAGGCTTAACTCTAAGGACCCCAACATGGCTACCAGGGCAACTTCATCAGGGAATATTGCAGGTAATCCCTATTCCAGTTTCGGCTTGGTGATTTCTCTGTCCTCCTTAGTAACCCACGATATGTTGAGCTTGTTCTAGCTAACTTTGTGGACTATCTCCTAATCGATGTATAGTCCATCTTCGTAGAGTATTTCCATACTGTTGTGAGGATATTTTCTTCATCCCATTATAGTTCGGGAAGCCCGTGATATAAAAAGCCTTATCCCTGAAGATGAAAGTGTATGTTCCATCCCTGATGGGAGTCTTTTGGACTAGGGGTCGGATTTTTGTTATTGGGGGCATACTCGAGGCTGGTCTTTCCCTTGTGTTCCAAGGTAATGACGGCCTCGAGGGTTCTTTGTTGATTCCTTCCAAGTCTAAATGTTGGAATGTATCCCATTTTCTGGATGATTTGGGCGGTTACATTGTGAATAATCGGCTCTTCATTTTATCATGTGAGAAAGTAAGACGACTCAAAATTCGCTGAGGACTGTCGTAGTGGGTATTTAGGAGAGGAATAATACTAGTATTTGGAAATGTGTCCCATCCATCATCCTCTTGGATCGTGATGACCTCTGTATCGAATGGAAACCTAACTTTCATGTAAATTTATGAGGTTAATTCACCCATGGTATGTATCAGGGCTCTCCCTAGTAATACATTAAGACTAGCTAGGACGCCGAGTACTTGAAACTCCACATCATATTTGATAGGTACTACTACGAGAGTGAGGATGATAGCTCCTAAGCTATCTCAACGAGTATTATTGTAAGAGTATAGTATACTCGATGTGCCCAATACAATAGATTGTCTAAATTCCTTAATCCAAATATTTGAGTCTTTGTATAAGAGGTCACCAGAAAGCTTCATCAACGAATCGGATTCACTCAATACTGAACCTCAAGTACACCACTTAGGAAAAGGTATAAGACTTAGCGAATTTAGATTCACCTTGGTTAATATGTTTTTTATAATTGAAAAATATTTTTAATTAACCTTGGTTTTGTAATTTAGTCAAATACACATGCAAATATACTTTTAATATAAAAAAATTTATTTGATAAAGAATTGCAACTTTTTGTGTATATTAAGTATTGGTGTTCGTATGTGTAACAAAAATACTGGGAGTTTGCCTCAAAACATATTTTGTAAAATCTTATGAGGCAAATTTGATAAAAATTCTAGACACACGCGCGACCTGCCTCGCCACCGCGATGTTTTTTCTCGCTGTAGAAAGAGCTTATCACTGGTATTTATTTGTCCATGAAAAAAAAACTCTAGACAATGGTGCGACTCGCATTGCAACAATTTTTTTTCCGTGATGGTTGTCCTCGCTATAAGGACATTGTCTCGTTGGTTGCTTGTGTCCCTGTGCTAAATGCCTAAACTTTCGCTTAGCCTGGGTCACTTTGGTATCACCATATAGCAATGAGATTATTCACTACAGTGACACTGCATCGATATGCATCTCACAAAGACAAAATTCACTTTTGCACAAGATCTTTCTTTAAAATCTTCTTGGTTAGTTCGTCAAATACATCTTCTTGGGTGACTTAGACCCTAATGTGACTATTTAACACCTTCAGAGTGTGACATCTAGCATTTTGTCCTTTAACTCTTTTCAAAATCAAAAGGCTATAAGTTAAGTGTAGATTACTCTTCCAAATCAAGAGTGAGAGCTTTGAAAAAATATTTTTGTTGATCAAAATATTTCATATATTTGAAAGAACATTTTTTTCACTCATCTTCAATGAGTTCTTTGAAGCCATTATTTCTAATAGATGTATATTTACTCACCTTGTGTTAAAAAATCTAATCTTCATTAGTGAGTAAATATTTTCTCTTCCTTGGCTTGAAAAACATATTTTGCGATTGGAAGCTGTAAGGACATAAATTTCCAATTGATTCCATGTATTGTTTTGACTTAATTCCGTGAACAAAACTGTGTGTGTAATATGTCATAGGGAGATTTTATTTTGTCAGGATCCCACTTGGTCTATGACGTATTGAAGAAATTGAAGACGTTACTGATATGCCCAAGTATAACCTCGTCCAGACCTACCTCGTCCGAGATGATGGCCGAACAATTGATCGACCCTAGGAAGGCCAGGGGCGCACGATACCATCCCTCGGCCAGACCTACCTCGGCTCAGGCCAACACTACCATCTACACAGCCAAGGGGGCACTGCGCGCATCACATGCATCAACAACACTCTGGGTATGGCAACCTCGGCCAAGGGTGGGCCGAGGTGACAGGGAGCCGACCCTCAACTTGGAAACGGTTCAACCTCGGCTTGGGATGAGGTCACAAGAGGCCTTAGTAATCACCAGCATGGGACTATCCCTACCTCGGCTGGGGCCGACCTAGCATAATGTCTCGGCTGAGATCAGGCCGAGACTCTTTATGACACTTCTCGGATTGAATGGACATCAAGCCTTTACAGCTCGGCCTCTCCCAGGCCGAGGTCATTCACCAACATGACTGCCGAGCATCTGTTGACATTTGGATAAGGACACCTGGGCACAAATCAGTTGTAAAAAGATTATTCTCCACATGTGGGAGAATATTTCATCATCATTGCTTACATGTGACAGTGACAGATGGCATGCCCACATTGGTGAGGATATCACACACATGCTCATTGCATGCATGGGCGGTACATTACGCCCCCTAGGCACTATATATAGGGGTCATCCCCTACCTTGCAAAAGGATCCAGATATAAAAACCCTAGCAAAAACTCTTTCTAAACATACAGTAGAGAGAGTGAGCTTGAGCGGTTGTATCCATGGCCATTAGTGCCTTCTTTCAGTGATATTTCTCACACACACTCACAGTGGACGTAGGCCAGATTGGCTGAACCACTTATATTCCAGTGTTGATTCCCCTTATCCTCATCCCATTCTTATCTTCTTTATATAGCTGTGCTGCCATTGTTGTACTTATATTGAGCTTGCAAACACCTCACCTGGTGGTGCTGATTCCCAGCATCATCATTTTGGCGCCGTCTGTGGGAAGCGGGAGGCTATCTCTCCCTCTTTTTCTGCTTTACCTCACCGGAGACTCTGGTGGTGAACCAGGAACCACCCCTTGTGTGGAGCTGTTTCACCATTGAAAGAGGTCCTTTAAGGTATTAAGCTCATTTGCTGTTCAAGCTCTTTATTGATAATACATGGCACCAGAATTACCACCGCCTCTTCCGCCGCCTGGAGGTGGAGGGGCTAGTTCCAGTCAGGCTCCTCCCCAGTCCGAAATGGCGGAGGTGGCAGCAGCTTTGAAATCTTTATCTATAACCCAACAAGCCATGAAGGATCAGTTTTCCCAGCTCATCCAAACCATGATGATGAGGCCACCTGGAGTCTCCCCGGACATGATAACTCCGGCGGCAGTTCAGCCTCATCCTGACGCCAGGGGACCACCCCAGGCGCCCATGAAGGACCAACCTGCACCCCAGCGGAGGAGGGACGTTGCTGACCTTAGGCTCTTGCGCCTGGGGAGGCAAGGAAACCCTTGCCCAGAGGACAGGTATGATGACCTAGAAGCTGAAGAGGCCCCGGAGGACTGCTGGGAGCCGTATGAGGTGTTAGATAACACCATACGACCTCTTAGGCAGAGCCAAGGATGTGTCGGCCGAAGAAGAGATGAGGCCCAACAAAGAAGGTCGGCCTTTGATAGGCAGAGTCAAGGATGTGTCGGTCAAAGAATAGATGAGGCCCAGCAGAGAGGGTCGGCCTTTAACAGGTTGAGCAGAGGGTCGGCCTTCAAGAGGCTGGGCCCAGTCAATGACCTGAGGCAGAGGCTATCGAGGTCAAGGAGCGCGGCAGGCTCTCAAAGAGGGAATAGGCAGGCTCGGCCAGATCAAGGCCGACCCTTGGAGAGAAGAGCTAGGGAGCAGGAAGAGGTCAACAGTCAACGGGTCATGGCTGGGGAACCCTCTGTCCATCGCAGAGAAGTGGCAGGGGATAACCTCGGCCAAGTTGAAGAGAGAAGACCCTGGAATGACTCAATCCAACGTCTCGAGGAAAAGATAGGGGACCTCATAAAGAGTAGGGACCCATTACAGAGGGGCTACTCGGAGGGCTCCCCATTTGTAGCTAGGATAGTGGGGTTCCCAACCCCAGCTAAGTTCAAGCCTCCTTCAGTGACTCCTAAGTACGATGGCAGCACTAACCCAGTGCACCATATCGAGATGTATCAGTCGACGGCAGATATTTACTCGATACCCGATGAGATGAAGTGCAGGGCCTTCTCAGGAACCTTGACAGGGGCAGCGCATAGCTGGTTCACCTTTCTTCCGAAGAACTCAATAGAAAAATTCAAAGGCCTAGCTTAGCAGTTCATCCACAACTTCTGCTTCGGGGTGAGACCTCAAAAGAAGACTACCCACCTCCTATATGTCAAACAGGCTAAGGGTGAAAGCCTAAGAGACTACATAGCAAGATTCAATAAGGAGAAGTTGGAGGTGGAGGATTACGAAGAGAGCATAGCCATGACCGCCCTGATAGGAGGCCTCCAGAAGGGGAAGCTATTGTGGAAGCTGGCGGAAGAACCCCCCAAGTCTATGGCAGAGCTGCTGTCCACCACAAGGAAAGTGATGAATGCGGAAGAGGCAATGGCCGCCAAATATGAGGAGGAGAACCGTGGTAGCACTGGGAGGTCCCAGGGAAAGAAAGAGGGGAAGAAGAGGTCAGCAGATGACAAGTTCGCTCATTACACTCCTCTGACTGTGAGCTATGAGCACATCCTTAATGAGATCAAGACTGACCGGGCTCTGAGGTGGCCAAAAAAATTGAAGGCCCCACCACATAAGAGGAATAAAAACCTCTGGTGTGAGTTCCATCAGGATCACGGCCATGTCACAGATAGATGCTTCGCTCTGAAGGATGAGATCGAGAAGATGCTGAAATCCGAGAAACTGAGAAAGTATGTGGATGGCAAGGCCCCAAAGGGTGGAAGAGAAAACCCTAGGAAGAGAAGAGATGACAGGTGCCGTGGCGATGTCCCGACTAGAAGGCATGATGATTCAGAGGGTGATGATGGAGATGACCCAGATCTCCCACCTAAGGATGACAACACCCCAGTGAAGAGGGTAGGAATGATCTCCTTTGGTGTTAGCACCATATGTGGGGGATTCGCAGGAGGTGGCTCTGAGGTAGCCGATAGGAAGGCTCATGTAGCGGAGGCCAAGTCAGTGGTCAAGCCTGAGGTTATGAATCTAACATCTTCTGACGCAGTGCAGAAGAGGAAGAAGGTGGATATGGACACCCTCGTAGTGGGGTTCTCCAGACTCGACTTCAAGGGCATCTTAGCCCCCCATGATGACCCTTTAGTCATAACAACAAGGGTACATGGGTGCGATGTAGGGAGAATCCTCATAGATGGGGGTAGCTCAGCAGATGTGATGTTCTGGACTTGTTTCAAGAGCTTGGGTCTTAGCAGGGTAAGGCTGGTGCCCTACCATCACCCATTGATAGGCTTCAGTGGTGAGAAGGTACACCCATTGGGCATGTATGAAATGGATGTACGGATGAGAGATGAATGGCCTAAGAGGCTGACCAAGAAGATAAACTTTTTTGTTATGGATGAAAATGTCTTCTCGGCCTACAACCTCATCATCGGAAGAGTGGCCCTCAAAGAGTTTGAAGTCGTGCCGTCGACGGTCCACCAGATGCTAAAATTCCCGACTCCTTATGGGGTAGGGGAAGTGCAAGGGGACCAGACCACAGCGTGGGAATGTTATTTCAACTCGGCCGAAGAGAGAAAATCCCATAAGAGAGCAACCGCCACTTACAGCATTGACACTCTTGATCCCAGAGACGAAACAAAATTGAAGAAGGGCGAGGCCGCGGAAGAGGTAGAATCCAGCCGGAAAAAACCGTCCAGGTCGGAAAGGCCCTGGAGCAAGGGATCAAGGAAGAGCTGATAAACTTCCTCAGGAGGAGTCAGAGTGTATTCGCATGGAGTTACACAGACATGCCTGGTATCGACCCTAAGATCATGACCCACAAGCTCAACGTGGACAGCGATGCCAGGCCTATAAAGCAGAGGCGAAGAGTCTACTACAGGGAGAAGTATGAGGTCATCCGGGAAGAGGTGAAAAAGTTGGAAGAGGCCGAGTTCATAAGAGAGGTCACTTATCCAGAGTGGCTCTCAAATGCAGTCATCGTGCCTAAGGCCAATGAAAAGTGGCGAATGTGTGTAGATTTCATAGACCTGAACAGGTCTTGCCCGAAAGACAGCTATCCCTTACCTAGGATAGACCAGATGGTGGATGCAACGGCAGGGCACGAGCTCATGAGTTTCATGGATGCTTATTCATGTTATAACCAAATCTTCATGGATGCCGAAGACTCTGAGAAGACAGCCTTCATTACTGACAAGGGGACGTATTGTTACAAGGTGATGCCCTTTGGTTTGAAAAATGCGGGTGCGACCTATCAACGTCCTGTCAATAGGATGTTCGAGGAGCAGATAGGTAAGACCATGGAGGTGTATGTGGACGATATGCTAACGAAGAGCCTGAAAGCATGTACTCACGTGGCAGACCTTGAGAAGAATTTCAACGTCATGGACTCGTACAAAATGAAGCTCAACCCGGTGAAGTGTGTCTTCGGGGTAGGAGCTGGGAAATTCCTGGGGTTCATCGTTAATCAGAGGGGGATTGAAGCAAACCCTGAGAAAATCAAGGCCTTGCTCGACATGAAGACTCCTAGGAGTATTAAGGATGTCCAGATACTCACGGGAAGAGTGGCATCCCTTAACAGGTTTGTTTCTAGGGCAACGGATAAGTGTCTTCCATTCTTTAAAGTTCTGAGAAAGGCCTTCCAGTGGGACGAAGAGTGTGAAAAAGCCTTTGACCAACTCAAGTCCTACTTGGGGTCTCCCTTGTTGCTGTCTTGGCCCATCACGGGGGAGAGGTTGTTTGTATATCTAGCAGTCTCTGAGTCAGCCATCAGCGCAGCTATCATACGGGAAGAGGATGGAATCCAGAGGCCTGTGTATTTCAACAGTAAGGCCCTTCAAGGTTCTGAACAAAACTATCCCCGGATGGAGAAATTGGCTTATGTCCTGATACATGCCTCAAGGATGATGAAGCCTTACTGCCAAGCTCATTACATGATAATCCTCACTGACTCCCCACTAAGGCAGGTTCTGCACAAGCCTGAGAAGTCCGAAAGACTGATGACCTGGGACATCGATCTAGGAGAGTATGATCTTACCTACCAGCCCAGGACAGCCATCAAAGGGCAGGCCCTCGCAGACTTTGTTGCAGAGTTCACTTGGGAAGAGACCGAGACAGAGAAAGGTTTAGATAATGGCGAAGAGACGAACCGAAGTGTCTTTTGAGATTCAGAAGAGACCGCCCCGTACCTCTTCTGAGGCCGAGAAGAGGTTGTCCCGGGTAAAACTCGGAGCAGAGTAGAAGAGAATGAAGAGGATCGATACCTCTTCGAAAAGGGGGTTATGAGAGAAGGGGTCTTCTCATCAGATGTAGACGTATGGAGCCTCTTCGTTGATGGCTCTTCCTGTGACAGTGGAAGCGGCACGGGGCTAATACTCTCGGCTCCATATGGCGCCAACATTGAGTACGCCTTGAGATTCAACTTCCAGGCCTCCAACAACGAGTCTGAGTATGAGGCCATGATAGCAGGTCTCTTATTGGCAATAACTCTTAAAGTAAAGCGACTCCTACTCCATAGCGACTCAAGGTTGGTTATCAATCAAGTGTTGGGGGCATACGAGGCCAAAGATGAAAGGATGGCCAAATACCTAAAGAAGGTTGCTAGACTATTTTGAAGAAGCAAAACTGAATAGAGTACCCCGGCTGAGCAACAACCACACTGATGCATTGGCAAGACTGGCCTCGGCAATGAAGACAGATTTGGGAAGGACCATTCCAATCGAGGTCTTAGGAAAAGCAAGCATCGAGGAAGATGAGGTATGTAGCCCTTGTCACAATGTGAACCTAGGAGACTCGTGGATTGACCCGCTTGTCAGATACCTAAGAGAGGGGGAGCTACCCGAGTCCAAGATGGAAAGAAGAAAGTTGAGATACGGGGCTACAAAGTTCTCATTGGTAGGAGACGTCTTGTACAAAAAGGGGTTTCTACTGCCTCTCCTCAGATGTGTGCACCCTGCGGAAGTACCCCAGGTCTTAAGGGAGGTTCATTAGGGTTCTTGCTCTAGCCACATTGGGGGAAGACCCTTAGCCAAGAGGATCATCACTCAGGGATACCGGTGGCCTACCCTGTCTAAGGACGCAGCAGACTATGTGAAGAGGTGTGACAAATGTCAAAGGTTCACCACCATCCCTCACCAACCTCATCAGCTTATGACGTCGATCTCTTCTCCATGGCCATTTGCAGTATGGGGAATTGACTTAGTAGGACCTTTGCCAAGAGCTATTAATAACTATAGATTCTTGATAGTTGCCATTGACTACTTTTCAAAATGGATAGAGGCAGAGCCGATGATAACCATTACAGAGAAAAAAACCTTCATGTTCATCTAGAAGAACATCATATGTAGATATGGCCTCCCGAACACGCTCATCTCGGACAATGGGACCCAGTTCAAGAATGCCTCCTTGGAGAAGTATTGCCAAAGTGTGGGGATCAGACAGTTCTTCTCATCTCCTGGTCGACCTCAAGCAAATGGCCAGACCGAGGTCACGAACAGAACCATCTTGGATGGAATCAAGAAGAGGTTAGAAGACGTGAAGGGGAGATGGATAGAAGAGGTCTACGCTGTGCTATGGGCTTACAGAACTACGGCAAGGACACCCACAAGAGAAACCCCATTCATGCTGGCACATGGCTCAGAGGCAGTCATACCAACGGAGGTAGGACTGCCAACTCATCGGATTCAGACCTACGACCCTGACAGCAATGGGGAGAAGAGAAGGCTAGACCTGTATCTCATCGAAGAAAGAAGGGAAGATGCAGAGGTCAGAAAAGCAGCCTACCAGCAAAGGGCAGCAAAATTCTACAACCAGAGGGTGAAGTCAATACCCATTGCAGTGGGAGACCTAGTTCTAAAGAAGACACTACAGAAGGCAAACAAGCTACACCCAAACTGGCATGGCCCCTACAAGGTGACGGAAGAGGTTGTGCCTGGAACTTACAAGCTAGAAAACCTAAAAGGATAACCTTTCACTAACCCGTGGAATGCTGACCATCTCAAGAGATATTACATATGATGTATAGAATTTTATGAAAATGTACTATCTTACTAAGAGGAGTTTATTAATAAAGATCAGTTTCCATATCAAGTTCTTGTTTTGTTTTTTAGACCAGAAGTTTATTATGAGGCTAACCTCTTAGGTGATGACCTCAGACCCTCATAACATCACTCGGTAGTGACGAGGTCTGAGCTTAGACACCTGGGTTAGATGACCTCAGACCCTTAACATCATTAATTTGGTGATATTTATTATGAGGCTAACCTCTTAGGTGATGACCTCAGACCCTCATAACATCACTCAGTGGTGACGAGGTCTGAGCTCAGACACCTGGGTTAGATGACTTAAGACCCTTGATCATTAATTTGGTGATATTTATTATGAGGCTAACCTCTTAGGTGATGACCTCAGACCCTCATAACATCACTCGGTGGTGACGAGGTCTGATCTCAGACACCTGGGTTAGATGACCTCAGACCCTTAACATCATTAATTTGGTGACTATTATGAGGCTAACCTCTTAGGTGATGACCTCAGACCCTCATAACATCACTCGGTGGTGACGAGGTCTGAGCTCAGACACCTGGGTTAGATGACCTCAGACCCTTAACATCATTAATTTGGTGATATTTATTATGAGGCTAACCTCTTAGGTGATGACCTCAGACCCTCATAACATCACTCGGTGGTGGCGAGGTCTGAGCTCAGACACCTGGGTTAGATGACCTCAGACCCTTAACATCATTAATTTGGTGATATTTATTATGAGGCTAACCTCTTAGGTGATGACCTCAGACCCTCATAACATCACTCAGTGGTGACGAGGTCTGAGCTCAGACACCTGGGTTAGATGACCTCAGACCCTTGATCATTAATTTGGTGATATTTATTATGAGGCTAACCTCTTAGGTGATGACCTCAGACCCTCATAACATCACTCAGTGGTGACGAGGTCTGAGCTCAGACACCTGGGTTAGATGACCTCAGACCCTTAACATCATTAATTTGGTGACTAGTATGAGGCTAACCTCTTAGGTGATGACCTCAGACCCTCATAACATCACTCGGTGGTGACGAGGTCTGAGCTCAGACACCTGGGTTAGATGACCTAAGACCCTTAACATCATTAATTTGGTGATATTTATTATGAGGCTAACCTCTTAGGTGATGACCTCAGACACTCATAACATCACTCGGTGGTGACGAGGTCTGAGCTCAGACACCTGGGTTAGATGACCTCAAACCCTTAACATCATTAATTTGGTGATATTTATTATGAGGCTAACCTCTTAGGTGATGACATCAGACCCTCATAACATCACTCAGTGGTGACGAGGTATGAGCTCAGACACCTGGGTTAGATGACCTCAGACCCTTGACCATTAATTTGGTGATATTTATTATGAGGCTAACCTATTAGGTGATGACCTAAGACCCTCATAACATCACTCGGTGGTGACGATGTCTGAGCTCAGACACCTGGGTTAGATGACCTCAGACCCTTAACATCATTAATTTGGTGACTATTATGAGGCTAACCTCTTCGGTGATGACCTCAGACCCTCATAACATCACTCGGTGGTGACGAGGTCTGAGCTCAGACACCTGGGTTAGATGACCTCAGACCCTTAACATCATTAATTTGGTGATATTTATTATGACGCTAACCTCTTAGGTGATGACCTCAGACCCTCATAACATCACTCGGTGGTGACGAGGTCTGAGTTCAGACACCTGGGTTAGATGACCTCAGACCCTTAACATCATTAATTTGGTGATATTTATTATGAGGCTAACCTCTTAGGTGATGACCTCAGACCCTCATAACATCACTCAGTGGTGACGAGGTCTGAGCTCAGACACCTGGGTTAGATGACCTCAGACCCTTAACATCATTAATTTGGTGACTATTATGAGGCTAACCTCTTAGGTGATGACCTCAGACCCTCATAACATCACTCGGTGGTGACGAGGTCTGAGCTCAGACACCTGGGTTAGACGACCTCAGACCCTTGACCATTAATTTGGTGATATTTATTATGAGGCTAACCTCTTAGCATTCAGAGGTCATATAGCATTCAGAGATCATATAGCATTCAGAGACATTCAGAGGTCAAAATAAAGGAAGAGATTGGCATTCAGTAAAAATAAGAGATTACAAAAATTCATTACAAAGTACTCATGTTACAAATTACAATCTCAGTTACAAGTCAAAAATTACAAATTACAACTTAAAGGTCTGAGGGGGGAGCATTGACAGTATCAGCTGGGTTGACCTGATCAGCATTGGTCACCTCAGGCACATCATCAGCAGGGTCAGTCCCTCCAAGATCAGTCCCTTCCAGAGTAGCAGTCTGACCAGGGGCAGAAGCCTCGTCTTCTACTTCTTGCAGTGCCTGGGCAAACTGAGGGTCGGCGAAGCCGAGGACCACAAAGTCGGAGGCCTTTATAGTGCCAACCTCCTTCTCTCTGACCTCGGCCCATTTGGTAGTGGCTTTGATACCTCTTTCGAGGTATTCAAAACCAAAACCTACGAACTCCTCAGAGACTTTGTAGTCAGAAATTATTCTCTCTGAGGCATCTGCAAGGGCAGCCTTCACAGCTGCGTTGACCTTCCCCTGCAGGGCATCATCCTTATCCTTCAGGGCCTTGGCATGGTTTTGGACGAGCGCAGAGATATCTTTTTCCAAACCCTGGGCCTTATTTTCAGAGTTCTTGGCCTTATTCTCAGAAGTCTGCAACTCTGACCTCAGACGGTCAACCTCGGCCTTCAGGGCGCTCTCGACCTTCTCAGCCTCCTGCCCCTTCTGAATGAGAGGCAATTTCCTCATGACCCCATTAGATAGCTGGTACATGGCAGTCACACCCTGCACAGATAATGAAGAGGTTAGAGGGGAGTAAAATCAGACGTTGCACTTGTAAAATTATTAGCAAAAGGAACAATTCATACCTGGACGGCTCTGTGGAGGCCGAACTCAACCATCATGGAGGTGTCCATGGCCCTGTAAAAACGCTTGTCGGCCTCGGTCATCATATTGGCAAGTGCGACCATGGCCTGTCTGCTGTGGCCGACCACGCTATCGGTAAGTTTCAGCTGGTCCAGACGAGCCGACAGGGTGTCGGCTGAGATGGGGATCGCAGCGTCTGAGGTTTTCTTTTGCCTTGAGGTCGGCCTCTGATCCTCAAGGGCCCTCTTCTTGGACTTGGATGTTGAGGGAGCTGGAGGAGGAGCGTTGAAACCAGTCCTGTTTACAAGTCTAGCCAAACTCAGAGCTGCCATCTCCCACAATTCGTTCGGGACACCTGGAGGTCTCTTTGCAAAAGTGAAAAGATAAGAGTCAGAAATCAAACATGAATGATCAGAGGTTAGACTTGGAACAAAAAGAAAAATCCTTACCAAAGTCAACAAGGGGACTTCCACCTAGGCTCGTCCCCGAGAGATACTGGGGGGTCAGCAGATGTTCGAACTTGATGAATAGACCATGTTCCCCTTGGTCTTGCAGGGCCTTCACCTTTTTGTCGTTCTGAAGACTTAGGCCAGGATCGGCCCTGACAGACATGGTGACCTTACCCCATCTGAGGGGTATCCTCGGCTCAAAAGTGGAAGAGGGAACAAATGAGCCAAATTCCCATGGCCCTGAGGCGAAAAAATACCGGGGCTTCCAATTGTGATTCGAGGTCTGAGTGACCTGAAGCATCTTCTTCTCAGGCCTCCGAGCCACGAAGTGATAGTAGCTCGGATGGTTTTTGGCCGAGGTAGGGACATAACAACCATCAAAGACCTGAACTGGGAGGTCAGAGTGGTGGACTGCCCTCCACGAGATGATGGATCCAATAATGACTCTCTAAGCATTGGGAGAGAGTTGCGAGGGGGCCAAGTTGATAAAGGAAAGAATGAACCTGATGACGCGATGAATGGGTAGACGAAACCCTAACTTAAATATCTGCTCATACAAGGAAATTTCTCCATCTCGGCCGTGCTAGGCCCTCTCTTCCCTCAGAGGTCTCCTTAATTTGATTGAAGGACTCATGGAGTATAAGTATCTGAAGTGCAGCAGATCCACCTCAGTGACTGTGCTCTCGTACTCGTCCGCCTCAGAGACGTCAACATCACTTTCAGCATCCTCATCATCGTCGTCAAGATCAACGTCGGCTGGACCAGACGTAGACGGGTGACCAGGGAACCTCTGAGCAAACTCGGCCCCGGTAACGGCCGACAGAGGGATGGCATCTAGAATGGGTGGCACAGCCACACTTCGCACAACAAGTTTGACCTCTGAAGAAGAATTTGAGGTGCTTGAGCCATTCTGAGACGAGGCTCGGCTGGAGACCTCGGCCTGGTCAGGGGCCTGACCAGGTCGAGGTGTAAAATCCATGGCTTCCTAGAAAGAGTCCACAGACATGGGGTCTGAGGTGGAGGACTCAGACTTAGACATCGGCAATTAGTTAGCAGAGACGTATGTCTGATATAAGTTCTCAAGAGGATCAGGGTATACTACCTTGAGAGGTGGGGGAAAGATAGGTCTGACAGGGAACTCCTGTGACCTACGAGCTTATTCCTGAGCTCTCTCTATTTGCCTAATTTTCTCTAAGGTCTTCTCTCTGAGAGAAGGTAATTCCTCAAGAAGCTGGTACAGGGGTCTGAGCATCAGAGGACGACCCAAAACTTCTAACGACCCTAAATTTAAGGAAAACTCCTAAACCTACAAACACGATTGGCTTATAAAATAAAGGGGTTTGAAGATCAAACTAAGGAACTTCAAGAAAACACAGGTCGCCTGAATCAATGAAGCTCGCCGAAAAACTCAAATGAACCACCGGAAAACTTAAAAGGTCACCGAAAAATGCAAACCGAATGTCAAAAACAAAGGAAATGGAAAAGGAGGAGTACCTGGAAGTGAATCGACGAATGAAACCAAGAGAATCCATAAGAAACCTACAGGAAACCTTCTGCAGAAAGAGCGCTGGATTGAAGAGGCTTTAGAGAGAGGAAATTAGCAGGACACAGCGTGCGCGGGAAAGAAAAGAGGAAGAAGAAAGAGGAAGAAAGGGTTTCAACCCTTAAATACTTGGGCACACTTCCCAAGGCCCATCATTGCCTTAGGAAACCCAAGGGACAACTGACAGCGCACGCAATCCAAGTGGGCACGCCTTAGCCTGGGACAGGTGTCACACAGGTGTTAGCCTTGGGACGAACAGGCCTCGGAGGTGAAGCAATCCCCTAGCCACTTGCTCTCTCATGTGACTAAGGGCTGGGGGGTGATTGATATGCCCAAGTATAACCTCGACCAGACCTACCTCCACCGAGATGATGGCCGAAACATTGATCGACCCTAGGAAGGCCAGGGGCGCACGATACCATCCCTCGGCCAGACCTACCTCGGCTCAGGCCGACACTACCATCTACACAGCCAAGAGGGAACTGCGCGCATCACAGGCATCAACAGCACTCTCGGTATGGCAACCTCGGCCAAGGGTGGGCCGAGGTGACAGGGAGCCGACCCTCAACTTGGAACCGGTTCAACCTCAACTTGCGATGAGGTCACAAGAGGCCTTAGTAATCACCAGCATGGGACTATCCCTACCTCGGCTGGGGCCGACCTAGCATAATGTCTCGGCTGAGTTCAGGCCGAGACTCTTTATGACACTTCTCGGATTGAACGGACATCAAGCCTTTACAGCTCGGCCTCTCCCAGGCCGAGATCATTCACCAACATGACTACCGAGCATCTGTTGACATTTGGATAAGGACACCTGGGCACAAATCAGTTGTAACAAGATTATTCTCCACATGTGGGAGAATATTTCATCATCATTACTTACATGTGACAGTGACAGATGGCATTCCCACATTGGTGAGGATATCACACACATGCTCATTGCATGCATGGGGGGTACATTACGCCCCCTAGGCACTATATATAGGGGTCATCCCCTACCTTGCAAAAGGATCCAGATATAAAAACCCTAGCAAAAACTCTTTCTAAACATACAGTAGAGAGAGTGAGCTTGAGCGGTTGTATCCATGGCCATTAGTGCCTTCTTTCAATGATATTGCTCACACACACTCACAGTGGATGTAGGACAGATTGGCTGAACCACTTATATTCCAGTGTTGATTCCCCTTATCCTCATCCCATTCTTATCTTCTTTATATAGCTGTGCTGCCATTGTTGTACTTATATTGAGCTTGCAAACACCTCACCTGGTGGTGCTGATTCCCAGCATCATCAGTTACGACAAAGCTTCAAAGAATTAATCATGCCGAAGTTTAATTGGTGCAAGTTTACTCATCTTCAAGTTAAATGCATTTCGAGATCACTCACGTGTGAATGCGTATAATTTATGGTGCTTGAAATTATTTTTATAAAAGATAAAAATGTATTTTTATAAAGAAAAATATTTTAAAATGTTTTTAAAAGTGTTTTAAAGGTTTACACTACGTTTTCTTCTGATAAACTCGAAATAGAGTTTGAATAATTTGGATCTCTTTTAAAAGAGACATTTTAATCAAAAAGTCAAACTTACGCGCTATCGTTCAAACAACATAAGCTCTTGTTCGAGCGAGATCCTTATGTCGCGCGAACGACGTGGCCTTATCGTTAGAGCGACACGTTTTTTGAGGAGAAGTTTAAATCTTATTTAAAGCGTGGTTTCGTTAGAGTTTCATGTGTGCGTATTCTGGAAAAACTGTTTACATTCTAGTATGAGTTTGACACATGTTTTCTAAGGTTTAAAAATCTTAAAGACATCCTTAGAGTTTGCAAAGATTTGAGTTATCATTCTTATATGTTTATTTGATCTTGCTTCACCAAAAAGGTTTGTTCTACCATTGAACATCAGAATTTTGCGGTGGAGAAAAGAGAAGGACTTCTTGTTCGACATCATAGACGAATCAAAGCCATTAGGCAGACACCGAGACATATGTGGACGCGTGTGTTGTGGACAGGTATCGTGGAAGACAAAATTTCTACGTGGGCACTATTGAAGAATGGTAGAAGATCAGAACGAGCGTCAAGACCCGTGGGGATCGATTCATTGAGTAAGGATAATCTGTCTTTGTAAAACCTTTGTTCATAGTGATTGTCTGGCTTGGGCTGTCCGTGGTTGTTTTCCCATTTTGGGTTTTTTCCTCGTACATCCGGCGTTGTGAGTATTTTTTACTTTACTTTACTTGCTTTAATCACTAGATGCATGTTTAGGATTAATCAAGATAAAATTGGTTCAAAGTAAGAATTGGGTTTTCACAACTTGGTTTGGTGCACATTAAAAGTTGGATAATTTGTTTTGGAAACAATTGGTTTGATTTGAAACACACACAAGGGCCACCTCGTTTCTACAGATTAGTATCAGAGCTAGAAAACATAATTTGTTTGTTTTGTGACCCCATGTGTTTGTTTATCTCTCATGTGTCTATTTTCTCTCGATGGATTCTTTAAGCTTTGACGATTTACATCGTTTGAATTCAAAGTTTGCAAAACATATTGAAGTTTTGGAGAAAGAAAATTTCGGTTTTAAAAAAAAGATTGAATATTTGCAAATGTTTCAAATTCAAAGAGATATTTGTCGTGAGAAGTTTAGTTCCTTGTTCAAAGATTTTAATTTATTAAAATTAGGCAGAAAGGATTATGATGATAGAGTCCTCGTTTTAGAAAAAAGAGTTAGAGGATTTGAGAAATTCTAGAGTTTGTTCCATTGAGGAAAATAATTCGATTAATGATTTTGTGGCATGATAAAAGGCTCTAAGGGATAAGTTTGCTCACATTGAGGGGGAGCGAAATAACCTTCTAGGGGTAATTGAAATTTAAAGAAGGAGTCCCGAAAGTTGGAGGAGTCTAATCATTTTCTTGAGTCGAAAGTTTTGAAGTTAAAAAATGATTTAAATGACTCGAGTAGTGATGGTAGCGGCTTATCTTGTTCTAGTGGTTCGAATGTAAAAGCCAAAACCATAGTTTGTTTTAGAGCGCCAACCACATCCGAGGGTATTAAAAAAGTCAACCTAAAGGTCCCGTTCCTCGTCGTGTTTTCACATGTTCGCATTGTGGTAGGAAAGGTCACCTTAGGAGTTTTTGTTTTGATCTTAGAAAAAACCCTAGGAAGATTAAACGTAGTTTCCCAATTGTTCCCAAAACCCATTTTGTTTGGTATACACCTGTTTGGGTTAGGAAATACGTTTTGGAGATGCTAAATGCTTCGTTGGTTGATTCTCACATGCATGCACATGATTCATCTCTTGATATTTCTTATGGATAGTAGCTTGCATGTTTTGTCATACGCTAGCCCTCGCATCATGTTTATAATTTGCTAGTGTTATGACATGTTTATCTCTTTGTATTATATAAATTCACTTGTTTGAGTCTTATTTGAAAAATACAAAAAAATTTGTTTTTGAGAAAATTTTTAAAAAAGCTAAAAAGTTTTTAGGTTTTTGTTTTTGAGTTTACATGTTTGATGAGGCATATTGGTGTCCTTGGACCCCCCCCCCCCAATCATTTCATTATCCATGTGTCTAGGATATTTGGTCATTATTATCGTTGCTTAGAATGATCTTAACCATTGTTTATATGGGGTTGTTTCAAAGTTGATATGCATTTTGATTTGACTTTGTATATATGCCAACATTGCACAGATGCACGAGTTTATATAGATGTTTGACTTCTCTTGCATATTTGAATTTGGTGAGGCGTTCTTATCTCAATCTTGTCATCTATGCGTAAGTAGACTTAAGGAGAAGTGTGCATGTAAGAATCGTTTACCGTGAAGATTTGAATTGGATTCTAATTGAAAAAATGATGAGTGATTCACGGGAAAGGGCTGCGAGAGTTCAAAATTAACTCGTCGTGAAAGCTACCGTTTAAAAGAGCCCAAAAGAAAATGAAATATGCTAAGAAAAGGGCCAAATTTGTTTAGTTCATTCCAAAGAAAATATGATATTATTGAGGGATTTTGGATGGATTAAAAATTTAAACGGGTTTGCACAACTAATTCTAATGTTGGAACATTGCAATTTGACGCTATTGTTTATAGAATCGTCAAAATTCTGGATTTGTGTGTATGTAGTATGTTTAGTTCATTAAGCTCACACTTTAATTGCATATGGCTATGATAAAGTTTGATGATTTATCACTATCAATTAGAGCTTCTTGATCATTTCGATGTGTTAAAATTGTGACTTATTTGTTGTAGTTTCACGCCCATACATTCCATGTCCATTTTTAGGCAAATCGGTACTATGTTTGCATGTAACTCGCATTTTTAAGTTTTTATGCGTTTTTGCATTTTGTGTTAAAAGATTTCTGTTTTAGCACTGTTTTGCTGCTGTCAGGCCCTTCCTGGAATCTTTTTGTGTAAATTTTTTCACTGGACAATAATATATTATATTTCTAGGAAAATGTGAAAGTTTGACAGGTCACGAGAAGTCGTTCAAATGACATCTTTATGTCCCACGAACGACATCAGTCTTTGGTTCGAGCGACTTCCTCACTTCGTTTGAGCGATGTCCCTAGCTTGTTCGAGCGACTTCCTCACTTCGTTTGAGCGATGTCCCTAACTTGTTCATACGACAGTCTGTATTCTTGCTTCTGATTGGTTTGTAGTCCACTGGTTTATTTTAGTGATATTTTTGGTACTACTGGAAGTGTTTCTGGACTGACTGGTTTATATAGAGGTTATAATTGGTTCAAAATTGATATTTTGCATATAGTCTGTTTATCACACCTGATTAGATTTATATTCTCCTTGTGTGATTCATTGGTTTACTAGCTACTGCTTTGTCATCACTTAATCATATTTAGCTGGTTGTTTCATGATTATCTAGAGATTTCAAATTGATTCAAATTGGTTTATACTCTCGTGCTAGATACTTTGATTAGTTTGTCTTTTCATTGGATTGTCTATTCGAGACAAAAAGGGGGAGAGATGTATGTGATGTAGGGGGAGATTTTGAGCATGTTTTTGAATTACATAGTTCACAAATTGGTAGTATAAATTTGGTATCATATTGTTGCTTAACTGTTTAACAAATGATAGTTTCAGAGATTATTCATATTGGTATCTATTGTCCTTTGGTATCATTTGGATATATATTGGTTTCATTTATTCCTCCATACTTCACTTGGTATTTGTTTGTCTGTTTCATGTGTGTAAGTATGTTTCAGCGTTTCGAGATTTCAAGTCTACATCACATTCAGACAGTTTATGCTTGTTGGTGCTACATATACTAGTCCGTGTCCTGTAATTTTTTATTTTGGATTTATGGGATGGGATTTAGGCATCATACGACTTGACGGGACAGCTTAAGCATTTCACTGGTTTAGTTTTGTCCCGAAATAGTCAAAGGGGGAGATTTGTAAGGATATAAATTGCCAATGGAGTCCATGTATTGTTTTGACTTAATTCCGTGAACAAAACTGTGTGTGTAATATATCACAGGGAGATTTTATTTTGTCATGACCCCACTTGGTCTATAACGTATTGAAAAAATTGAAGACGTTGAGGCAAAGCTTCAAAGAATAAATCATGACGAAGTTTAATTGGTGCAAGTTTACTCGTCTTCAATTTAAATGCATTCCGAGATCACTCAGGTATGAATGCGTATAATTTATGGTGCTCGGAATTATTTTTATAAAAGATAAGGATGTATTTTTTATAAAGAAAAATATGTTAAAATGTTTTTAAAAGTGTTTTAAAGATTTACACTACGTTTTATTCTGATAAACTAGAAATAGAGTTTAACTAATTTGGATCTCTTTTAAAAGAGACGTTTTAATCAAAAAGTCAAACTTATGCGTTGTCATTCAAATGACATAAGCTCTCGTTTGAGCGAGATCCTTATGTAGTACGAACGATGTGGAATTGTCATTCGAGCGATAAATTTTTTAAGGCGGCGTTTAAATCTTATTTGAAGCGTGGTTTCGTCAGAGTTTCGTGTGTGTGCATTCTAGAAAAACTGTTTACGTTCCAGTACGAGTTTGGAACATGTTTTCTAAGGTTTAAAAATCTTAAACACATCCTTAGAGTTTGCAAATATCTGAGTTATCATTATTATATGTTTATGTGATCTTGCTGCACCAAGAAGGTTTGTTCTACCATTGAACATCAGGGTTTTGCGATGAAGAAAAGAGAAGGATTTCTTGTTCGACATCGTAGACGAATCAAATCCATTCGGTGGACACCGAGACATACATGGACGTGTGTGTTATGGATAGGTATCGTGGAAGACAGAATTTCTACGTGGGCACTATTAAAAAATTGTAGAAGATCGGAAGGAGCGTCAAGACCCGTGGGGATCGAGTCATTGAGTAAGGCTAATCTGTCTTTGTAAAATCTTTGTTCATAATGATTGTCTGGCTTGGGACGTTCGAGGTTTTTTTTCCCATTTTGGGTTTTTTCCTCATACATCCGGCGTTGTGAGTATTCTTTACTTTACTTTAGTTGCTTTAATCACAAGATGCATGTTTAGGATTAATCAAGATAAAATTGGTTTAAAGTAAGAATTGGGTTTTCACAACTTGGTTTGGTGCACATTAAAAGTTGGATAATTTTTTTTGGTAATATTTGGTTTGATTTGAAACACACACAAGGGTCACCCCATTTCTACAGAAGCACCACACCTTTGCAAACACCCCAACACACATCTCTATAAGATTCCCTCAAATATCCTAGGTGTAGCATTTTAGTTACTTGAAGGTTTCGTTTAGGAATAAAAAGTTTATTCAACTATAAAGAAGAAATTTTTGGTAGAATATTTTAAAGCATTGGTTGCGGACCAAATCTTATCACGATTGTGCAGAATTCTCTAGCTATTGGCGCTATCTACGGAGAATATAGTGGAAAATAGTGTTTAGTCGTTCGTAGCATTGTGTGGTTATAAATGTATTTCTTCTGTTGTAAAATTCTACCATAGTGCATTTGTCATTCTTATCGGCCTTAGGTTTTTCCTGGTAGTGAGTTTTTCCCTCGTAAATTCGATCTTGTGCTAGTTTTTCCTTTTTCGCATTTTTTGAATCATTATCTTAATTTAAGAAGATAAAACTTGAGATTATAAAACTTGGTAAAATATTTTGTCATTTAGACTTTTGGATTGTTAAGCCCTTTTATAATAGTAAAATTAACAAACCTTTTTTCTGAATTGGGAGAATTAATTTTTATTTGGATAATTACCATCGAGAGGCACACTCTTAACTGGTATCAGAGCGGGTCTCTAAGTTTTAAGTAAAACCTAGGCTTGTATCCTTTTGTGTGCAATGTATGGAAGTTCAACCCTCCGACCTCATCCATTTAATGGTGTCAATTATTCTTATTGGAAAGCCCATATAGAAGTGTATATAATTTTTACAGATGATCAAATATGAAATAGTGTGCTTATAGCATAGACTTGTCCAAAAATCGTATTTGATTACGTCTAAGTTAATAAGATTAGATCTAGTTGGGATGATCGTGATTTAAAGGAGAGTGGGTGGAACATGAGAGGACTTAACACTATTTTTGGTTGCGTGTCC
Organism: Sambucus nigra; assembly: GCA_949130495.1. Taxonomy (NCBI): domain Eukaryota; kingdom Viridiplantae; phylum Streptophyta; class Magnoliopsida; order Dipsacales; family Adoxaceae; genus Sambucus; species Sambucus nigra. The sequence goes on along the minus strand of OX422209.1, from coordinate 285,567,604 downwards.
ATGAGTGATATTAGATGCATATCCACATGTACGACGTCTAAGAAGGCGTGGGATATTTTACAAATTTCCTATGAAGGCACCTCCACCATGAAGCACTCTAAGCTCCAACAACTTACCACTCATTTCTAACTCCTTACCATGAAGGAGAACGAGACTTTTGATGAGTTCTATGTCGAGCTGAACGACATAGTTACCTTTGTCTTTACTTTGGGAAAGACCGTTAAAGAGGACAAGATTGTTGATAAAATCTCACGGTCACTCCTACCTAGGTTTCGTGGAAAAGTGGATGTAAAGTTAGATCTAAGTAAATTCTTGTAGTACAATTTGTTGTCTCTCTCGAAACCTACGAGGTGAATTTGTCTTATCACCAAGGAATTCCTCCTAAGAGTAAAAATCAAGCTTTTAAGGCTAAGAAGGTATCTCCTGATTTTAGTTCCCATGATGTTAGTAAGGAGGATATGAAATTTCTCTCTAAGTTTACCAATAACTGTAAAAAAATTGTTTCAGTTTAGAAGCACGCCCAAACACTATTTGATTATAATTGAGATTGGCCAAGGAAGTGGAGAAAATAAAGATTATTCTCCAAAGACAATCACGTGCTTTACGTGAGGTGGTCAAGATCACATGTCAAAGCAATGTCCATCATATTTAGGTCATGATGTTGGAAAAAATTCTTATCAAGCCACTTTTAAGGATGATTACTTGGGCTCCAAAGATGACTCTTAAGAATGCAACTATGTCGCATTTATGGTAAGAGAGAAATTTGATAAGTTGGATGATTTAGAGGATTTTAATGTTACTCTTCCTCCTAGTGAAGAAATGACTTTTTCCAATTCTTCTTTGAGAACAAATGAGGAAGAAGAGGAAAATGATCTTCATGGGGCCTATGTTGGGCTTTACAAGGAGTCATAAACCTGAAAAGGCATAACATGGAACTCTCCACTAGGCTATCCACTACCGAGAACCAAATTGATATGGTGGGAGAGAGTAATGTGAGCCAATTTGTTGCTCCACATGTAATGAGTAGTGCACCACTTTTTGAGGTCATTTCTATTGAATTTCTTCATATGGAGATTGAGTTTCTCAGGATATCCCTACACAAGAGTGAAAAACAGAGAATAGTCCTAGAGAACCAAATTTCTTTTCTTGAGACCAAACTATTATCCACGACCACTTTCAAGATGAATATGGTTGGTAGGCATTATTTGATCCCATGAGCTAAAATGCATATATACATTCTTAGTTATTGTACTAATGGTCCTATTTATGTCTTTTAATAATTAATGATTAAAATATCATAGCCTCAAATGACTAGGTCAATTGAGAATACCTTTTTAGAGTATTTTTCATAACTCATGCACTTTACACGCACAATAAACTTGAGCATTTCCATGCAAAAGATGATGAAGGGATTTGTTTTATACTTCTATCAAAATTAAAGTTTTATGCGATGCTTTGATGAAAAGGTGTCATTGTTAATTCTTTGTGTATGAGAGTTTTTTTTATCATCATGGTTGGAGTTGAAAAATATATATGTTCAAAATCATGAGTGATGATGTAATAAGGGATGCAACTTTGTATCGTGAGAGCTATCTTTGAAAAATTAGAAATAGTTCCCCACCCTTTGTAATGAATGAGCGAAATCCATCACATGCAAAATTTTATCCAAAGAGATGTCCCAAATATGTTTATCTATACAAAAAATTATTAACATCAGGGATTTGAGACTTAAAGGGTTTTAATCATAGATCGCTATTTGAGGGACAAAAATGATAGTTGAAAATTTTATTTGTTTTCAAGGAAAATTGAGGCTTTCACTTTATTGCATAAAGTCAAAAAATTCAAAAGTGAGTTCAAACATTGATTTTCACTCTTTGATTTTACAAGTTAATGTTCATTATATTCACTTTCTATCATTGGTTATATCTTTGAATCACTATATATATTATATGGTTTTAATTTGACCTATGACTTTGAATGGTAAACTATTCTTTCTATAGAGTATTTTCATAACCAAGAACCATTGTATAATCTTTTGTAGCTTGTTTGATCATTCAACATGGTATTTTTGGGATTAAAATGTACTTTCTTTTTATTCAGAAATCATATATATATATATATATATATATATATATATATATATATATTCTTGTGTATTTGTGTTGTGCTTGTACATGTTTTGGCTTGCTGAAAGCTAGCATGACCTATATCGATGGACCTTCACTACATCAATGTAGCTGTTGTAGCCTCCGAGAATATTTATTACTACGACGATAAGATATGGTAGTAATAAAACATCCAAATTTGGAACATTTTAGAACTTTTTCCCATTTCTTCTCAGAAAATCACTTTCACCCATAAAAATACATCATGCCTTCCACACATTTTAGCTTCTTGGAAGTCTTTTAAGGTTGACTTAACCTCATTCTAGTGTATTTATCTTCATCTTGCTAAGTTTTTTTCTTCCATAGATTTTCATGTTTACTCCTTTTTAGAGTTAGTGCTTAGTGATAGTAGTTTTAGTAGATTTTTTATGAGATATCTTATATGATTGATAAATTTCTGCTTATCTTGAGTTTAGATTAAATCTCTTGAGTAGCTTTCAGTGTGTATAGCATTGCTTTACATTTTTAGGGTTTTTTTACTCACAACAATAGTATAGGATCCTTGGATTTCATTTCCATATATCATCGGATTTATGTGCTTGTGTCTATATGATTACAGGTTATTTCATGGCTCCAAAATCACACCCATGTGCCTATACTTCCTCCAATCGCTCCATGTTTGACAAAATCTTCGCCACATGTTCTATGCATTGGGATAGGTCAATTAATTTGGACTTCTTTTTATACACCTGTTTATATGAGTACGTGCATAAAAGAGATTAAATTGGTATTTACTCTCAATCCGGACCACATTACCCAAACAAAGTGAGAGAATTTTATTCGACTCTTGTGGATTACAAGCATCATGAAGGCAAAAGAGTTATTTCTACCAAAGTGAAGAGAATTCAAGTGAAACTTTCTTCCATGTGAATAAGCAACCAGTGCCATGTCCAAGAAGAAAAATGACTCGAATATCCTTACAACTCGATTACGAGTAAATCTATCAACCAAAATTTGATCACTTTTTTTAGCGATAGCCATTGTCAGTCTTGGGATGGAAATAATTTTACTCATTCACTTCTTGCTAAGGAATTTCACATTATGAACATGTTTGTATGCTCTTGTATTTTTCCCGCATACCACCCGCATAAAATAACTCTAAAACATGCACAATTATTGTAAGCTGTTAGTATGGGTGTTGATATGTGTTTGTGTGTGAGAAACGTGCGACAGTGATAATTGATTTAATTCACAAATATCTAATTTGGCTCACTTATTTAATTAGAGTCTATTAATTCAGCCCCTAAACATGCATCTATGGTGCGTGTGTGAAACCATAAACAAATAACGCATGCGACACAACAAATATGCTGAGACACAGATTTCAGGAAAAAACAAATTTCGAGTAAAACCTTTATTTCGCTATGAATCTATAAATCGCAACTTACAATTACATAGAGAAATATGCAATGGATTAACGCGCATCCAACCTAAAAAGACTCGCAGTCTTGAACTCAGTAAGAGAAACCCGCAGCACCCTCCAAGGACTCGCAATCTTATCTTCAGTAAAGAATCCTCAGGCAACAAGATCCTGAATGACACGCAGCCATACGGTGTAGAGACGCACTCCACAAAAATGAACAAAGGCAAAGTTGAGTTCTTAAACACCAAAACAATTCACTAAAGCAAGATGGGAGTTTTGTGAATTGTAAATGAAAAAGGGATTAAACCCTTAAAAGAAGAAGCCTAAAGATTACTGCTTTGGCAGTGTTTCGGTTCTGGAAAATGTATGGACTTCTTAATGAAAACGTTACCATTTAATGAGTATTTATACAAAAATGCACCGCCTCGAAATTCGAGCTCGTTCGAACGAGAAGCATATGTCGCTCGAATGAAGTACGCATGTCATTAAAACGACATCGCGTGGCTTCCAATCTCGTTAGAACGAGATGCTGATCTCGCGCGAACGACCTAGGCGTCAAACTCGAGGTCTGCTTCAAAACTTAGAAAAAATACTCATTCTTAATATTTAACAAAAAAGTCCGCTCCAACACTTATAAAATATTTTGTAAAAGTCTCCCAAAAGCTCTAAGTGAAAAGTAAAGGTATTTAAAACATAACCTTACCAAAGTAAACTTCACGGAGTCTTAAATGATGAAGAACTTGAGTAATTCAGATCCGTCTTTGATGTAGATGTCTCTTGAATGCTCTTCAACGGTGTAACGGTGTATGACATAACAAATTGATAACGGACCTATGAAAATATGTCCTTACAAATCTCCCCCTATGTCTATGCCGGTACATACATAAAAAATCCGAATTATCAAAAACCAAAATGCCTATACAAATCTACCCTCCCATGAATAAATTTTAAAGACCTCAAAACTGTTCTTCAATCATCTTCGCTAAATCTCAAAGATTTTCTCATCAGGGTGTGCAACATCATTATCATCAATCTTTATACCTACACACATGAGAAAAAGCAAAATACCTTCGTGACACATCCAGTTTGAAATGATATAAGAATAAAGCATTAATAATCAAATCTCGCCCATAATGCAAAAACTCCCCCATAACATGATAATTCTTTCTCCCCTTTTTTATGATGTCCCAAAATAGACAGATAAGAAGAAAAAATCAAAACATTGAGTGTCACGATAAAATGCATAGCAAACAAAGATCAAACTACGCACATGCAAAGGGATATCTCAAAAAATCTCACAAATTATTTTTTAATTTTTTAATTTTTTATACAAAAATAAGATACCACATTGAAAAATATAATACAAAAAATCACACCATGGATTTAAACTCAAATAATCAAGTCATGGAAATGGAATGAATGGGTGTGTACACATTCGATAGGTAAATCAACTCAATCAATCATATGTGCATGATGAATACGTGTACCCCTAACGAATGAACATCAAACGAATCCTTAGGTGTAAAAATTTATTGAATTTAGATGACATCGTCTTATGCAAATCAAAAAATCAAAGTCAAATGATTTCCACACCAATAACTTCCAAAACTATGTAGCGCATTTTTAAGCAATTCAAGGACGTGCAAACCCGTTTAAATTCTCCATCCAAACTCCCTCAAATATATTTTCTTTTAGAGGTAATCTAAATTCTCAAACTTTTGACAATTGGTGCAAAAACCTAAATGGCCCATAATTGGCATGAATTGTTTTTATTGCCTTTAAATTTTTTCGGGCTCTTTTAAACCTCTTAGGACCCCGGATAATAAAATTCCTCTATTTTTTAGGTTCAATTTAACGGTGGCTTAGTATTCACAAAGGCAAAATGAAGCTTTCGCAGCCCTTCCCCGTTATCAAACAAAGCACACAAACTCACAAAACGGTTCTTAAATGCACAATTTCCTTATCAAAATTTATCGTGCTTGGTTCGTTTTAAGGACAGGATTGAAGTGAAAACACCCAACCAACATGTGATAAGACAAGCACAATAATCAAACAAATCCGTGCATGTGTGCAATAAAGGAAACATAAGTCAATTATGTAGGAAGTAAACACTTAATTACATCTTAATGACTCCAAACATTATAAAGCACAAGGATGAATTGACCTATTGTCTCAAAACACTATCCAATAGTCACAGGAAAATGGAATGATGTTGTGACTCGGTCATCCTAAGTCTCCATCCATAAACGGTGCAAATAAAATGCAAAAATCTTTTTGAATTTTTCTAAAAATTTTATCAAAATAAAATCATTTTGTATTTTTCAAAATATTTCCAAAAAAAATTTACAAAAATGATACATACTAGCAATAGGTAAACAATATCATCATGAAAATCATCATATGCTAGTAAACAAGTCAAACCTCAATCATTAGGTGCGGAGGGGTTTTCCAAAGGTGGTGACAACTTATGAAAAACCTCCATCAATTCTTGTGAAGTTTTGACTAAAAACTTAACTTGTTCACCTAAATGTGCAAACTCTCTCATGTAGTCTCTGGGAGCATGTAAAGAATCATGTGTGGGAGCATGTGTATCAGAAACACGTGTAGAAGCAAACCGTGACACATACCCCAACTTAAAGCAAAATTCTCTAAGGTGTCATCTCCTTTTGCAATGTGAGCAAACATAAATAGGCCTCGGAACACCTCTCTCAAAAACTCTAGGACGCGCTCTCCTAATAGGAATGGGACGCCTAGGTGGGTGAGGGTGAGACTCAGGTGAATTTGACACTAAAGTGGGAACCGACTCGGGTGCTAATTGGGAAATAGAAGCACCGTCATGACTTATTCCTAACTTCTCACCTTTACCCTTAAGAACCACCTTTTCAACCTTCTTAGGTGCGTTCTCAAAAATGACTTTGACCTCCCTGGCACGTACGAGATCACTCTCGAGTTGGGATACACGTGTCGTCAGACTAGACAACGTGTTGGTCAAATCACACTTCTCCTTTCTTAAAACCTCCTTCTCTCTCTCCAAATCTAAAACCCGACGACCTAAATCTCGATTATACTTCTTAGTTTTCAAGGTCTCGGTGTACAAATCCCTAAAAGCTTTTTGAAGCTCACTTTCATCTCCACTTTCTTCCTCGCTCTCATCCTCACTCGAAGAACACAAATCACTATCATCGCTCTCGTGTGAACTCTCGTGAGACAAAGTGGGTGTGCTCACACGACTAGAAAAAGCGACAACCATCCCATGTGTTAAACCTTTATCGGACTCATCACCCTCATCACCCTCACTATCACTAAGTGTGGCAGGCATGGCTACTTTCTTCCCTTTCTTTCTAAGCCATGTTGGGAACTCAAACGACTTATGTCCCTTACCCCCACATTCAAAACAAGTCACGTTCTCAAGACCTTCCTCACACTCCTCATCTGAGTCATTCTCTTTTTCTCTCTCACCGCTTTCTTTTGGCCTTTCCTTTCTTTTTATTTTTCTCAAAAAAATTCTTTTTGTTGGAAGAATTATTTTTGTTCATGTTGAGAAATTTTTTAAAATTTTTCACAAACAAGGCCATATCATTAAAATCAAAGTCTCCCTCAGAATCGGACTCATAAACTTTTTCTTTCTTTTTCTTACAATGAGTCTTTAAAGCAATGTCATTATCTATAGCCTTAATGGTTTTAGGAAACATGTCAATCTCATAGGTTTGAAGATCTCCTACAAGTTCTTCCAACTTAAGTGATTTCAAATTTCCCAAAGAGTTCAAAACAGTGACTTTAGGAATAAATCGTTTTGGGAGAGATCTCAAAATCTTTTTAACTGCACGCGTGTTATCAATCACCTCACCCAAATTAAAACTGGTGTTAATAATGTCCGATAAACGTGCATAAAAATCATCAAAGCATTCAGATTCAGACATGGTGATAGTCTCAAATTGGGTGGCCAAATTTTGCAACTTATATTCTTTAACCGCATTCGTACCCTCATGTATCAATTTCAAAACATCTCATGCCTCTTTAGACGTGGTGCACGTCATAATTCGGCGAAACTCATTAGGTGTGATAGCTCCAGAAATAGCACTCAAACCACGTGAATTATATTTAGACATTTTATGATCATCTTTAGTCCATGCTGACACGGGTTTTAAAGAGAAGATATTATCAACGGTGACCATGGGAGGAGTCCACCCATTTTCGCAAAGGTACCAAACACGCTCGTCAATGGCTTTTAAACCAGATTTCATACGAGTTGTCCAAAAGGCATAATTAGTCCCATCAAAAATAGGCATCTTATTATAGAAGTGCTCCATAGAAAAAATGCGATTTTTCACAAAAATGATTTAAAAAAATCAATATCACACGATTTTGCGGAAAATAGGAATACGCGATAAATTAGCGTAACCTGCTCTGATACCAATTTGAGAAACTTGCGACAGTGATAATTGATTTAATTTGCAAATATCTAATCTGGCCCACTTATTTAATTAGAGTCTATTAATTCAGCCCCTAAACATGCATCTATGGTGCGTGTCTGAAACCATAAACAAATAACGCATGCGAAACAACCAATATGCTGAGACACAGATTTCTAGAAAAAAAACCTTTCGGGTAAAACCTTTATTTCACTATGAATCTATAAATCGCAACTTACAATTATATAGAGAAATCTTCAATAGATTAACGCGCAGCCAACCCACAAAGACTCGCAGTCTTAAACTCAACAAGAGAATACCCGCAGCACCCTCCAAGGACTCGCAGTCCTATCTTCAGTAAAGAATCCTCATACAACAAGATCCTTAATGACACGCAGCCATACGGTGTAGAGACGCACTCCACAAAAGATGAACAAAGGCAAAGTTGAGTTCTTGAACACCAAAACAATTCACTAAAGCAAGATGGGAGTTTTGTGAATTGTAAATCAAAAAGGGATTAAACCCTTAAAAGAAGAAGCCTAAAGATTACTGCTTTGGCAGTGTTTCAGTTCTGGAAAACGTATGGACTTCTTAATGAAAACGTTACCATTTAATGAGTATTTATACAAAAATGCACCGCCTCGAAATTCGAGCTTGTTCGAACGAGAAGGATATGTCGCTCGAACGAAATACGCATGTCGTTCAAACGACATCGCGCGAATTCCAATCTCGTTCGAACGAGATGCTGATCTCGCGCGAACGACCTGGGCGTCAAAATCGAGGTCCGTTTCAAAACTTAGAAAAAATACTCATTCTTAATATTTGACGAAAAAGTCCGCTCCAACAATTAGGAAATATTTTGTAAAAGTCTCCCAAAAGCTCTAAGTGAAAAGTAAAGGTATTTAAAACATAACCTTACCAAAGCAAACTTCGCAGAGTCTTGAATGATGAAGAACTTGAGTAATTCGGATCCTTCTTTGATGTAGATGTCTCTTGAATGCTCTTCGACGGTGTAGCGGTGTATGACATAACAAATTGATAACTGACCTATGAAAATATGTCCTAACAGTGTGATTTTATTTGGGATATTATTTTTTATCACACTAAAGACAGTTTGAAAGCTCACATTTTTCCCTACAATCTTTTAAACGTGTGTTTTCTTTTGGAGTCTGGAGTTCCTTTACTTCCGGATGAAGTTTAGGAAAATCGGCAATCTGCATTCACTATTGACTTTTATTATAAGTCGATTTCTTATCTTACCACATACCAATACACACTTTGTCAATGTAATGTTATTCCTCCATCATTTCTTCATCATGCCCCTACATCACGAGCATCTACTTCACGCCCTCTAACTAAAAATGAGTTGGATTCTACCATCTATCCGATATTTCCCAACATCATTTTGATACTCATGCGTAGAATGTTAGGGACATCTTGTATGATTCTAACAACGACCTTATCGATTTGTGTGTATTTGGGATGTTGAAGAATAAAAAGTGATGTAGTTGTTTGTTTAAGAGTTATTTGGATTTTGATTTGTATCGATCCTATTTGTTGTAATCCGTATAAACTCTCAACTTTTGAATGCTTGAATCTTTCAGCATTACATATATCTTTGATTGATATATTTTATCTTCCCATGTGTAGTTTAATTTTTTAATCTTAGACCTATTACTCTTATGATTATATCTTTCCTAAACTAACATTTTAATTATTCACTGATTATATGACTCTTCTCTATTTGTTGGTTTGATTATCATGTTTTACTCTCTTAGATTGCTTTGAAAACACGATCCTATTATGTTCTTAGTTCTTTCCTTTGTCACTTTTCGTGATAAAAGGGGGTGAAGTATGTAGATAGGGGGAGTATAGTTATTAAAGCATATTAGGTTAGTAAGAGGTGTTTGTTCCTATATCATGTTTATTAAAAGGGACTGTTTGTTGGAGGGGGAGTTATTTCAGATAGATATGATGTTCATGTTCAAATCTTATATTCACGTCTTCATATCCATCATATTTCCTTGTCATATTTCTTCACATTGTTACCTTAATGAGTTTGCTAGCGTATGACAGGAAAGTATAAAATAAGAGCTTCTTTTTTATCCATGAAGATGGTTGAGTCTCTTTTAGTGATTACTTATTTTCAAAAATGAAATTTTCTATTTTTGTATTTCCCCTCATCCAAGCGAGTCGTAAAAGGGTAGATCTCCTTCATTTGTTTGTAATTTTTCCTTTATGATTTGTCCCCGAATTTGACAAAAGGGGAGATTGTAAAAGTATAGTATACTTGATGTCCTCTATAGAATAGATTGTCTAAATTCCTTAACCAATACATGTTTGATTCTTTGTCCAAGAGGTCACTTGAAAGCTTCATCAACGAGCCGAATTCACTCAATATCAAACCACAAGTACACCACTTAGGAAAAGGTATAAGACTTAACGGACTTAGATTCACCTTGGTTAATATGTTTTTATACTTAAAAACGCTTTTAATTAACCTAAGTTTTGTAATTTCGTCAAATATACGTGTAAATATACATTTCATATAGAAAAATTTATTTTTTAAAGAATTTTAACTTTTTGTGTATTTTAGTATGTGTGTTCATGTGTGAAATAAAAATACTTAGAGTTTTCCTCAAAATATATTTCAAAAATATTCTAAGACATACTGGACAAAATTTTCTAGACACACGTGCGAACTTCCTCCCCGCAGTTTCGCCGCAGCGATGGTTTTTCTCACTGCAGTGAAAGTTTGCCACTGGTATTTCTTTATCATTGATAAAAAAAACCTCTAGACAATGGTGCGACTTGCATCGCAGCAGTTTTACCGCAGCGGTGGTCGTACTTGTTGTGAAGGCATTGTCTCCTGAGTTGCTTATGTCCCCTTGCAAAATTCTTGGACTTTTGCATGACGTGGATCACTTTAAGATCACCACAGTGACGCAATTTCTCGCTGCAGTGACACTATGGTGATACGCATCTCACAGCGCCAGAAGTCACTTTGGGGCAAGCTCTTTTTTAAAAATTATCTTGGTTAGTGTGTCAAATACATATTTTTAGGTGACTTAGACCCTGATTTGAATATTTGACACCTTAAGAGTGTGACATCTAGCATTTGGTACTTTAAATCTTTTTAAAATCAAATGGCTATAAGTGAAGAGTTAGAGCTTTGAAAAAATATTTTTGTCGATCAAAACATTTTATATATTTGAAAGCACCATTTTTCACTCATCATCTTTGAGTTCTTTGAAGCTATTGTTTCTAATAGAGGTATATTTACTCAGCTTATGTTCAAAAATATAATCTTCATTAGTGAGTTGATATTTTATCTGCCTTGGCTTGGAAAACTTATTTTCAGATATAAACCATACCTTTGCAAACATCCCAACACACATATCTATAGAGTTCCCTCAAATATCCTAGGTAGATCATTTTAGTTTCTTGAAGGTTCCATGGGAATAAAAAATTTCTTCAACTTTAAAGAAGAATTTTTTTGGCGGAAGATTTGAAGTCATTGGTTGTCGAACAAAATCTGTCGCGGTTGTGTAGAATTCTCCAACTATTGGCGCTCTCTATGGAGAATATAATAGGAAAGAGTGTCTAGTCGATTGCAGCATCGTGTGGCCATAAGTATATTTTCCTAATTTTAAAACTCTACCACAATGCATTTTTTATTCTTATCGGTCTGATATTTTTACCATCAGAGGGTTTTTCCCTCATACATTCGATCTTTTGCTTGTTTTACTTTTTCATCATTCTTAGTGTAGACACCCCATTCTAGGACCCCCTAAGTCTCTCCTTAGGTCCCTAGAACCTCCTTGTCTCATTACAAACCCTAAGTTATACTCCGACTACTTATTTAGAGGCCATCAGGCGCTCTCGGGCCCCTTTTGACTCTGGTCAAATCTATTGACAGAGTGAAAGCTCTTTGAATCTTCGAAGGGATATGAATCCCCTTTCTAATAGTCTGCCCCATGTGCAAATTGGCATAACGGTTCGAACGAACGGACCAATTTACTATCGAAAATCGATCTGGAGACCATCGGTCACTCCCGAGCCCCAATATGACCCCAATCAACTTCATCGTCAGAGCAAAATCTCTTTGAATGTTCTAAGGGAACTAAAACCCCTTACCAATGGTCTTCCCCAAGCACGAAGTGGCATAACCATTCGGACGAACGATCTATTTTTCCCTGAAAATTTATTTAAAGGCCATCAGGCACTCTCGGTCTCCATTTGACCAAGGTCAACTCTTAATCTCAAATGAGACTGGATGAATCTTTGAAGGACACTGAATAACCTTTCAAACAGTCCATCGCATGCACGAATTAGCCTTACGGCACGGACGAACAACCTGTTTTACTCCAAAAGGTCACCAGGCGTTTCTGGGACCCGATTGACCAAGGTCAGCTTTTCAAACCAAGCGAAGCTCTTTGGAATTTCTAAGTACCTCTCATAAACATTCCAATGGTCCACCCCGTGCATCATTCTGAGTTACCATTCGGAGGAACGATCCGTTTTCGTTCGACGATCCCCCGTCCAAAGGATCGATGAGCATTTTTGAGCCACGTTTATCCCAAAGTCAACTCCCTGACCTGGGAGAGGTCTCTAAATTACCTTTCTAACGGTATGCCCCATGCATGATTTGGATCACCAAATTGCGTTTTACGATCATTTTTCAGAAAAATCTTCATGAGACTACCGACTGGCAGGTCCATTTCCCAGCCTATCGGCACTGTGCCTGGGGTTACCTACCGATTAGCAGGGCTAGGGCTATACTGATCGATGCCCCCTTACCCTATAAATTGTGGGCAAGGCCTCACTCCCAAAGCTCACATCAGATCCATCAATATCAATGATCTCAACAACATTCTCTTATAATCAGCGAAGTTTCTTTATGTGAAATTCCTTTCAATCTTTCATTCCCATCCTTTTCATACCCAATACAGTAAAATCTCATTCTATGTCATCCTACATTCATCTCAACACTCAAGGGAGTTCATTAAGGATCAAGATCAAGCTTCAATTCTCCAAAGAAGGTCTAAAATCCTCTCTCTCTCTCTTTAATTTCTTTACTTTAGCATTAGTTACATAATTTCATAATCTATCTTTTACTTTAATTCATACACATTAATATCTCACCTTTTTATTAGTTATATTGCACATACTTTATTTTCTATTAAAAAAACAAAGCAAATAAAAAGAAGGTTACCCCAAAACTAAAATACATTTTCTACACACACATATAATAAATTCTCGTTCAAATCTATGGGATAAACCCCACCCTTATGCCACATGCGAATTACATGGACTTTGATGCCTTTATAGGCTATGTAGGCGCTTCAGGTTAAAACCCGAGACTCGAGTCCAATTTACAAATTTTCCAATTTCCCATTTTCGCATTTGTCTCCTTTTCATTTATACATTATTTTGATATATATTATACTTATGATCCTTATTGGCATTTTATGCAAACATATATTATTGTTTCATCATAACGATCAATATCTCGATAGACGCATAAATCATATTCTTCTAAATATTATTTTAGGAACATTCCTTTAGATCATCTCACTCTATCTTTTCCATGGTATGAGTTGGGCGATTCTAATATCCATTATATATACACGCGCACAAACTTCAGGAAGAAATAAAAGAAAATATTCACACAAGCCCATGAGAAATCGAAAGGGCAGAATGGGTCCCTAACACCTTCCCGTTTCGTAACTTAGCCCTCGAACCTTCGAACTATTGGTTTTGTAAGCATCAGTTTGTCTTTGATGCCTCTCTCTCGTGGTGAGAACATGTTATTTTTCTTGTTTTGTGAAAAATATACTGGCGACTCCATCTTTTTACATCACCCCACACCGACAATAGTCGAACTGCTCCTAGAGTAAGAGGGTGGGAGACCTTCACCCCTTTCCCCACCCGGAAAGGAGATGGGTTCGCCACACTTAGAATCATTATCTTAATTACAGAAGATAAAACATAAGATTCTAAAACTTAGCAAAATATTTTGTCACATATACTTTTGGATTATTAAACCCTTCTATAATAATAAATTAACAAACTTTTTCTTAAATTAGAAGAATTAATTTTTATTCGGGTAGCTACCGTCGAGAGGCACACTCCTAATTATCATAGGCCCTAATGGTCATAGAAGATGGTGTAAAATCTGAGGTGGTGTATCCTAGAATGGTGGCGGTGAGAAGGGATCACACATTGATAGTGGACCCGTTGTCTATTCGCATTAGGGGCACAATATGTTTACAGACCCCAGTGATGATGTGTAACACAAATCGGTGATTACAACCTTTCATAGGGAGGTCCTCATCGGAGAACCTAATGTGTTATTGTATGGTGATAACCCAATGATGGCCAAAATTTTGGCTGGAGTCATATGTGTAGGCACAAAAGTTTAATACAATAGATGGACGAGGGTGACTCGTTATTACCGGGACGTAGCTAGAAATTCCCATTCGGTGATGATAGTCGGTGCCCAATGGAGTTGCTCTTGAATTATGTTATTTTATCGAGGAAGAGGTGTGATAGATTCTTCGGGGGGACCTTTATCTTTACTATCTCAGTTCGAAGGAGCAGAGTGTAGACCTGGCCTGGTGACGAAGTCGACCTCTTTATTTGGAGAGATTACGGAATCTGACTGTGTTTCTTGTTCAGCTTTTTCAAGACACAGTAAAAGGTCAGCAAGGGATGTAGGGTCAGCGGTGTTGGCTTTAGGGCTATCACCTTGATCCAATCAAGGGTAGGGACTATTTTTATCTCTTAGGAGATTTGTTTTGCGTGAGGGACATTGAGTCATCTATCCATCGTATGGATACGTCAGAGTTCAGGGCAGGGTGGGGATTTATGCCACCAAGACCAGGACTTATCCATTTGTCTACTCCGGTATATCAGGTGATGATTTCGTAAACATGGATGATCCTGAACATATGTTATTATCGAGGGGTGTTTCTTGGTGCTCTTCATTATCAGAAGAGGTTTTGGGCTCTTTTGGGTTCATTTTTCTCACAATGCTGGCGGCCTCAAAAATATGTCCCATTATTAGTATCATTATTCATCATATCCTGGACCCCGAGTGAGATTTCATTAAAAAATATGGCGTGTATTAATGCTGATACTACATACTACATGCTGTCGAACTTTTCAAGTGCGTGTTCATGGGGAACCAGATTGACTAGTTCCATCTCGAATGTATACGAGTATCTCTAGGAAGGGGGACCTCTGTGGAGAATGACATCAGTGGGTCATCTCATCCTGAAGTTTGATTATGTGGGTTGTATCTGGGTAAGTATTCCTATAGCTTCGTCCTACATCGGTGTAGTGGTGGGCCTAAGGTGATACCACAAGTACAAAGAGGTTGGATGATAGCTATAGAACAAGCAAGTCGAGATTATTATAGGGATTAATGGAATCTTGTTTGGGTTGACTGACTGTCGGAGGATTAGGGTCGACCTTTATAGTACTACATATGGTATTCTGTACTTCCATGGGTAAATCATCCCATCTAGTGGATCTTATTCTTTATTACATGTTGACATTGGGGCGCCTGAGTTTTTTATTATTTTTAAAGAAAGGGAGGGGGAGTCCTCCGTACGCGAGACTTGGTTGTTAACTGTCTATAATATAGCCTTATTTTTTACATACGGCAGGTACAGTGTCTATGTTGTTCAAATCATTCAATCTCTTCAGCGATATCTCTTTATTCGATCCCAAACTTGTAATCCCAGTAACTAGGAGCCTTAAAGGATGCGGTCCCTTGCTCGTGAAGTCAGATTCCTTTTCTAAAGGATTGGTCCCATTGTGTCATCATAATCCAAACCGATGGGTTGAGGAAAAAATCTTCCCTGAGCCCTAGATATGTGTTCCCCTCGATAATCAAGAGATGGTCAAAGAAATTGGTAAACCCCTGCTCCGATAGGTGGGTGTAGAAGATTTTTTCAGGTTCATGGACTAGAGGTCTTAGAGTAAGCTCTGATTTATCGAAGGTTGTATTTTTCGCAGTCAGGTTAAGCATCAATTTTGGGCTTATCAACTGAAAGGGGCAAAGTTGCCTCAGACATCTATTCATAATATGTGAATAGTACCGAGAGGGAATACTTATGTCTCAGGCCCTTAAGGAGGGACTCAGGCGATTATCCCATATTGTATATCGTACTTAGACTGGAATATAATTTGGAAGACAATGAACTTTTGGTTTTCGTAGAGTAGGTTCCACCTCTCTTTTGGTGGACTTGGATTTGGAACGTACTCGATTGGACAGGGGTTGGCCTTTAGCTTGGCTTCCCAGGTGGTGTCTCTTTAGGCGATGTCAACTCTCCGCCTCTCTTCCTCCTCATATATTAGTTGGTATCGGACTCAGTATTTCCACGTAATATGATTATTGGCCCTGAGTTATTGATCTCTTTCGCTCATTTGTATTGGGGGCTAAGATATCAAGGTGTCCGAATTACGAGTTCTTTTATTTGGAAATTGGTAGACATAGAGCTATCACTGTTTATCGAGGAGTTGACCGAGAACATATTTAAAGTATGGATAAATGGATGCCACTATCAGTTCCTAAATCTGTGAGGGAAAACAGGTGTGCCTCAGAGTTTGATCCTCCCTTTCTGAATGATTGGATTGACACTGCAAATGTGATATGCTCGGTTACCTTGAGGGCTTCGTCGTACATCTCCTACCACTCGGTTGAGTGATATGTATATTTAAAGGAAGGATTAAGGAGTACTGGATCTTTTAAGAGCATGAATTCTTTGATAAGGAACAAGTACAAGCTGCATTGGTTAGTTTGTAAGAAGTGTATGGCCATGATAAGAATGCCATATGGTCAATGGTGGACTTATCTATAATAGTCTTTAGGGAAGGAGATGGCATGCCCAAATGTGTGATTATTTGGAAGTGTGAATGTGTCATCGTACTAGGTTTGTGATGAATGAGGGCTATCAGGGTGTAATAGTCGGTGTTTGGAGCGAGAGTGTCTGATAAAGAAGTTACTGGTGTTAGGATTATATGGTAGGGGTTATTAGTAACATTGGGCTTTGGCAGGATTAGACTCCAGGCGTCAATGAGGTATTGGATAGCGTATATCAAGTCCCAACAGTTATCCATAATGTGATCGGAACCTTAATGAAACTCAGTGAGTCAGCTTTTACGATCTTATTTGAGATGGCGGGGGTGGTATGGGGTTGAGAGGTTTCAGATGACCATCCAACTTTATTGTGGTGTGAATATTTGTAAAGTTTCTTGGCCAAGAATGGAAATCTTTAGGAGGAGGCACATCTTGATAGTTTTTTAGAGGGGGTATAGTTGAAAGGGCATAGCGGTGGTTACCATAGCTTGGTAAGTGTTGGTAATCGAGAATGGTTCCAGTTTTGGACTAACCAAAAGAGTGGTGATATGAGACGTGGAAGCTTTATTCGGGTTTTTATGGGGAAGAGAATTAATTTGCAGCTCAACGAGGTTCCTCGGTAGTTTTGGTAGCTTTGACAGCCAAACTTTCCTTAATTTTACACCCTATATGATTGAGAGCTTTAAAATTTGGGATCCAAATGAGATCGAGTTCATATTGTACCTCTTTTCGAATATTCCTAATCAAGATCTCGATCTGATCATTTTCCAAGGTGAATTTTACCATTTAATCGACTTTCTCTCTTCAGCGAGTAATGAAATGCCAACTACCTCTACCTCCTCTTATTTCATCATTTCTAAATATTTACGTGTGATGTCAAGATCTTTATTTTATTCCTACTGCTTAAGAAAATCATGAATACATCGTCCCATGTTTTTATGGTCCCCTCATGTTTCAAACTTATATATCAAGTAAGGGATATGTCAGGCTGAGTGGAGGATAACATCCTCTCTAAAACTCCTGAGCCTACATCTTAGACCTGCATCTAAAGGTGGTAGCTTGGTAAATGGGGGAACGGGGAGCCTAGTCCTTTGTACATTTTAAAAATTATAATTTTAAATTTTTTCAGCAATTGAGCTATGAGATAGAGAGCCATCTTCTTAATGTTTGTAATCGCATCCTTAGTTTTCATCTCATTGATGGCTTCTTAGAGGATACGCAATTCAGATTTAACCTGTATTATCTCCTAGTTTGGAGGTGGGGGAGCGACCTCGTCGAACGGTGGAGGAGCTACAAATTATGATCCTGAGGGGGATTAAAAGGTGGTGTTTAGGTACTCGGTGCACTGATGTTAGGGTTCAAAGTATCCATTAGGGGAAAATGGTACTTGGAAGTGGGGGAGCTGGTGTTAGTTGGGGATCGAGTGCTGAAGCTGGTGCAAGCAGATCCTAGGTATTGGTTGGTGTTGGAGCTGGTACAAGCGGATCCACCACAGGAAGTGAGTTAACGTTGTGGATTGGGATAGGGAGTACACTCTCTCCAATTCCAGTTATGGTATTGTCCCCTTACAGGAGGACTTGTGCTCAACCCAATGCCTTGATCACGATTTTCATACTATTCTGGGAGGTGGTCATGCTCTAGAGTTGTCTCAAAACTTGGTCCATTACAGATAGATCTTGATCGTCTTTGATAGACATAGAAAGTACTGTAGATCAAACTTGACAATCGTGGATAGGACCTCACTGATGAAAACTAGACGACCATACGAACTTGAGTTTCCAGGGTAAGAACTTATTGTGAATTCCTTGTTGATAATAACAACTGCAGAAAAAGTAAGAGCACTTTCTTTTAAGGTTTTATAGATAAAAGGACAATACATGGTGGGAGGGACTCACATATATACGACTTTTCTGATGCAATTATTTTTTATGTATTTAATCCAAAAGTGGATGGTATGTTTTTGTATATTTTATTTTGTAGTATCTTCAAAAGGGAAGAACTGAACAGAGTCTCGTTGAATTTAGATGAACAAGGGTGAGCTCTGATTTTTTGTGTGAAGAGAAAGGAATTAATATATTGTGCTATGTTATTTTCTCAAAATAAAATGTGTGTAGGGGAATCCAACATAAGGGAAATTTTTTTGGCGATGGCTTGCGAATTTATACTGTTTGTCTTCCATAAAAAGAGGATGACATTCAGTCTGGAATCTGAGGGGTTTTAGACCAGCCTCCGACAGTCTGACAAATTTTGAAAAATTCTTATCAGAGCGAATGACCTGTAAGTATCTTTTTTTTGTGCAATAGGATGTGTACCTGGATATTTTTTCTATATGCAAAAAAGCGATGTGACTCAGTGATCAGTTGATCGATTTCATTGCCATGGATCATGATATATCAAACTATTTTGTTGGAACAACCTTTAAGGTATGTGTGAAACAACTTTAACCTTGTACTAAATATCTATGGAAGCCTATTCGATATACCCTAGTATTGAACAAACTTTAAACATTCCCTCTTCACCAAGACTTTGGGAGTAGGAGAGAAGTTGCTCAATATACCAGATGGGTGGGGGAAAAGAGTTAGAATATTCATTGGTGACTAGCCTTTCAGTTAACTGCTTTTGTCCTTGAGGGTATAGGGCTTAAACAATATAAAAATCAAGACTATGCAGTGCGTGAAGAAACTAGTAATCGTTATTTTTACATACTTTGATGTTTATTTTATCGCGAGGTCCTTTGCGCGTACCTATGCGTTTGGAATAGTGTATAGTGTTGTACATGGGGACTAAGCATGTATCTACATTTTGAGGAACTCTAAAACAATGTCTGCTAAACAATTCTAAAAATTGAGAAAAGTAGCCATGCAGTGGAGCGATATTAAGCATAGTACAAAGGAAGCATAAGGATAGTTTGGTTCTCTTGATTTATTCCCAACGACGTCACCATAATGGTGTTATGGTCCCCAAACTGGGACTGGGGGAGAAGGATGCTTGTCTCTACGTGTGCGCAGCGGGGGCCTCGTTAGTGAGGCTTTGTGATCGCTACGGGGATGCGGGAGTGCTTGTCTCCGGGTTCTCTACTTCCCACTAAGGTCGAATTATCGTTTTGATGGGCTTGATGATTTGACCCGGGAAGATTTTTGATGCCATATCCAATGTTAGTTGCACACCCCAATTTAGGCCTAGGCCTAAATATATTTCGCGCGAGGGGTTGTCAATTGTTCAGAGTAACCAGTTTGTTTTATATTAAAACAAATAAAAAACTTGTGTGTTAACCCATTTGAGTTAATCCTAAGGTGGGTTTAGGTTTGTGATTGATCAACGAATTCCTATTGTGAGGTTCGAGAACTGGATTACGAATGGGGAAGGTATTAGTCACCTCACTTGTTCTTCATGCTTTCTTAATTATATGTTTATTATCGATCTTGACATTTATGTGATTACTTTTTATTTTATCTTAGAACATGTTTAGAGACATTAATTTGAGAATTCCTTAAAACGTAGATAATTGCTTAGGTATGAAAATGGTATGAGATAGAGGTGTATGGACGTCACTTAAATCGTTATGGGTATACAAGAGGGCCTGTGTATAACTCTGTGTTTGGATTAACGAGTGGTCGTTTAATATGTATGTAAATGTGTGAGTATGCTTAACTTGTATAATAGGTGGTCGTTAATAGGTATGTAAATGTGTATTTGCGCGAGAAATTGCGGCTTGAGATAGTTTGATATCTCATTTGAAGTTTGAGGTGAGATAGAAAGGTAATATAAGATATTTGTGCATCTCTGTCATGACAACAAATTGAGAGAAATATTATCGGGGCTTGTGCTCATGATATGGGATCCATATTACACCTATGTACTCGTGTATCCACAAGATCAAGGCCTACGTAGTTTGATTATAAATAGTGTATGTGTATTTGAACGCTTGTATGGATGTGCGTGTGAAGTCACGACTTAAGATAGTTTGATATCTATTTTGAGTTAAAAGGGATGAGAGATAAGAGATGGATGCAGCTCTATGGGGACATTATATCATGAGACATATTGTTTACTCTTGTGCTCAGGAGAAGGATTCAGTATTATGCCGACATACTCGTGTTTCCACAAGATCAAAGCCTATGTTGTTTGGTTGTTCACGTGTTTCAACGTGATGTGTGTGCATGTGTGAGGATTTGACTTGAGAGGTGGAGAAGCTATATGTAGGACAGAGGGTATCTTCGGGGGGAGGTTCGGAATAAGAGTGTACCCAAACGCAGGCATAATTTGTTACTATTGTTGGTAAATCACTAACCAGGAGGTATTGTCCTTTAGACTAGTTTGGAGGTATATAAGGATAGTTGTATAAAAGATGTAATATTTTCGGGTTAAAAAATCGAGTAAAACACTACACTTTGGGATTGGAGTGGACCAAAAGCCACCGAAAGATATCTATGTAGACCTTATAGACATATATAAAATATTGAAGGTGTCGTAGTCCTTAGGCTCATTTGAGGTGATAAAAAAGAAGGTTTGGACTAGAGATGCGATCAGACCTAAGAAATAATATGCCAAGAGACGTATTATGAGTCTTGAGTTTCACGAGTTTAGTTCGGTATAGCGCCTACGTACCCAAGAAAACTTGAGATCAAAGAAAACGTATTTCCAATAAACGGGACATATTTACGGGTGTAGGTGACAGAATATCGAGTATACAATATACAACACTACAATATTTATGGATCCTAGTCATTAATATAATATTTCTGTTGTGTTGGATTAATATATTTATATGCTAAAAATGCATTAATAAAAGGTCGATCCTTGACAAGTATTTGTAAGAAAACACATATTTGGGGGTGTTATCGTTGAGATGGGATTTGTTCCCTTGGATAAGCGGTGAGAGTAGTCTGATTTTAAACTTTGTATTTACAAAGTTTCGGGCTGAATCGATTCACTGACACTTTCCTGATAACGGCCTTGAAAAGTATGCTTTCAAGTTTGTATTTAGCCATAGATTTTTATTAACATTTATTTAACACATAAATAGAGGTGTTGGGTTTAAAACCACGTCGTTAAAATATAAACGATGTAAAGTGAATACTTGATCCCCTAAATGGGGGCCGAGCTAAACGAGACAAACATAAATGGACAATTTATCACAATATATATGGGGTGTCTGACCCGAGATTAGTCCAGAGTTTATTTACCCTTGTAGCATGTGCCAATTTTTTCCTGGGGGAGTGTTCCTTTTTTAGGTGCCCTGTTGGTAAGAGCTTCATCTGGAAGCAATGATTCTTGCGGAATTGGCACAGTGGTTCGCCTCTATTTTTCAGAGGAAACGACTTTCAAAAGCACGAACTTCACTCGGAGGAAATCGACTTTTTAGAAGTATGAACTTTCCTCGGGGAAAGAGACTTTTCTGATATACAAACTTCACTTGGGAGTTTTTAGAACGATCGCAAGTATCTCTGGCACACAGGATTGAAAAAAGTTATAAAAATCGAAACATGTTGGTTTTTTGGGTGTTTTTCAAGGTTGGTGGGGACTTTGGATCCTTTGACCGTTTAGTCATCCACAATCTTTGATTGTTTGATCATCCAATGAGTCACGTGTATGGTGGATGGGGGTCGAGAGACACATGTATGGCTGGGAGGAGATTTGAATGGATTTGTTAACCAATGGGAGGGGTTAACCATTAAGTTAAAGGGGCTTGGGGCCTATAATCGTTCGGTTAAAGGACCCCCTAAGAAGTTACTTTAGCCTTTTTTGGAATTTCTAGTATTTTCATTTTGGCCTCTTAAAGTTTTGTTCCGGGAGTTTTCACTCTATTTCACCTTCAAATTTAGTCTTTTAGTGGGCTTTTGGGTTTAGGTTATTTTAGTGATTGTGTCAAAATGATCCACACCCCTATTGCAAATCAGGGTGTCCATAATTACACTTAGGCTATATATATGATCAAGTTGGCTTGAAAAATGGGAATTCGTAATAAAAAATCCGAAATTTTCGAACCTCATACATTTTCAAAAGTCGAATTCATTTTTTTTATGAAAATTCTCTTTTATTTCTAAATTGGAATTTTCAAAAATGTTTGAAATATTAAATATTTCCAATTTACATGTTTGTTAGAAAAATTTCAGAAAAACTAGAAGAATTTTGCATATCTAAGTGTTATCACACAATTTATAGTATACAGAGACACATAAATCAAGCTACTTCCAATGCACATAATAAAATTAATATTTTGAAGAACATTATTGCCCAAGGCTTGTATTTGATGAGTGATGAAGGAGAGTCCTTGTGTTGATATTTATATAACATAAATATGTATGTATGTGATTGTGAGGTTTAGTGAAAGTGTGTTAACTTAAATAAACCTGGGGGGATAGGTTTCTTAAATTACTTAACCAAATTTTAGCCAATTTTAAGTTTCTCTTTAATTTTAGCAATCTTAGATAAGCATACAACTATGTGACGTGATGAGAGGCATGTATATCTACAAATTAAACCAATCAATTAGAAAATCTAACTTAATTGTGACAAAAATTAACTAGATGCAAATCTTGTAGTCAATTTTAATGTATCCATGTTGATTTGATCTAGATCTAAGTGTTGTGTGTGTTAGAAATGTGATAATTAAAGTAAATAACACACAATCAATTCACAACACGTGCCTATGAGGAAACCCCCCACCTAAGGGTAAAAAAACATCGATGCATCATAATCTCTCATTCAACTTCAAAATATTTTATACAATTAAAGAAGATACATATATCTTGTTCCCCAACAAGAAGTTATCTGGTGAACATTGAACTCCCCCTTCCCCCCCTCCCCCTCCCCCCCCCCCCCCCCCCCCCCGACAATGAGTGAATCATCGGACGAACGAAGAAGTCGCATTGTCCTCCTTAGAATCGCACCATGATTGAACTCCCCAATAGTTCAAAAACCTATTTTAGATATGAGTTTTGATCTATCATTCTGATATAGATCAACTAGAGTGAATCTAGGCTAAGTATAACTCGTCCTAAAACACTATATTTCCTCAAAAAAAGTACATCAAATATAAATCAAAGTTTTCTCTGCAACTCGTATACTCTTAACCTCGTAAATACCCTCTCAGTACAAGAGAAGTAAAAAGGAACTCATATTATTTGAAAAAGAGGCAAAATTCCTGTTTATAGTTTTTTTTACAAATCTGACTGTGTCGTGCACACGGCTAAACATAGATTTGTGCGCATAATTTTTAATAGAGTTAGTCATGCCAAAAACATTTAGTTATGTGAAACGGTACAAATCAAATTTGTTCACATGGTATTAGGCAATGGCCTAAAGCCTACTAAGTCGTGCTCATGGGGATAAAACACGGTCGTGTGAATGGTTTAGGGCAGAATAATAGTTTCTTCTTAAATAATTTGATTTTTGAAAACCGGGCGTTTCCCTTTGGTTAAACATAACACATCTCAATAGATAATCACTTGTTCAGTTCAAAAATGACATTTATTAAAGTAAAATGAAAAACTTTCATGTGTACATAGCCTTAAAAGTTCAATCATAATCTTTGAAAGTGATACATCTTCAATGAGTTCAACAATGAAAGTCTTTGATGTATAGAAGTCATGTTAGATCTTCAATGTTCACTGATGTCTAATGAACAAGACTCTCTATACAAAATGTCAATATGAAATCAAGCATTTTATCTTGATAATACATGACTCAAATGCTTTGAAATGGAACTACACCAACTATACTATAATAATAAATCTTTACATTTTTAATTTACCCATTTTTCTATTCCATGGAAAACTCTCCCAAACCCGAAAATATTTTATTACGACAACAAGACTCACTTAACATTAACCATATAATGAGAGAATCTTGTCGCAATACACATCAAATCCAATAGATGGAGTACATAAACAAAGTCGAGTCTGAGCTGGTCGGAGTCACAATCTCATGTCATGAACAACACCAAATGATTATACAGGTATGAAATGCCCAAAGAGAAACTCCCCTTCTTAGGAATCCTCCGAAAATATATCAATATAAATCATAAAGAGAAAAATATGCGCGAAACAATGTATATCAATGTGAAAAACTCTCCCAAAATCATATCAATTTCAATTTCAACACCGCAAGTGTATAAAATGATGTATCTCCTCCTTAATAAAAGGTTTATCCTTCTTTAAACAATGCTTCTCCCTTAAATACAAACTAAAAGTATCCAATAATAACTACCCTTATCATAGAACTTTTATCCCCCTTTTTATATGAAAATGTCAAGGAGAAGTAGAATAGACACAAATAAAGGGTATAGAGCATGGTAAGAAGAAAAAACACAGAGGCAGATGAAAAACTAGCAATACACGAGCTAATGAGCATGTGATAAACCAATACTAAGGAGACACACGGGGTAAATCACAGGAATATCACAAAAAAATGACACTAATATGGTATGGAAAGGTTATAGCACCATGATAAGGATATAAAGCAAGCGAAATAAGATATATAACATGTGAATCTCATAAAACTAACAATTGAACATGATATATCTAAGAAAGGTAAAAGCAACATAATATGAACAAGTCTAACTAAAATCAGATCACAACAGGTAGAGTAACAAGATGTATATAAATAATCACGAAATCTCTATACACAAAGTATGTTAACTTCAAAATATAATAGGAGTGCAAAAACTAATAAGTACAAAAAATGTATCAACATATACTTACACTCATACACTGCTAGTCTCTTTCGTACAAAAAGATAGGATAAAAAAGAAAATCCTACATAATTAGAAAAAGCATTATCCGATTGAGTAGCCTCGGTATCAAAATTAGCATCGAAGTCAGAATCAAATAGATCAACTCTCATGGAAGGGACAATAGGAGCCAGTGCTGATGTAGAAGCAAACCTATTACTATCGGATCACGCCGTGCAGGCACCGAACAATATCTAATTAAAACATCAATTAAAACATCAAGATAACACCTGATCATGGTATCTAATCACCCAAATGATCTTCCTGTTGGAATATTTTATATATTCCAAATAATTTTATGCGGGCTCACATATAAAAATGGTAATTATATTTGAGCTTCAATTTAAATTGGGCAAATGAATGTGACACCACGTCTAATTAAATACTGGGTAGCTACTCCTTTATTAATTTAATACAGAATATCAGACTGGTTCAGTCTTAGAATCACTGTCGAAAAACATTTAATTAGTTACAAGCCACCTTATATTTAAAAAGTGAGATGCCAAATTTTATTAATTAAATTAACTTACAGCCAAGAAATAAATAACCAACCATTCAACATTCACATAAACAATCTCATAGGAATAATTAATATAAAGAAATAACAGAGTCTGGAGTAACACTCCAAATATAGGGGCGACATGGAAATGAAAGTCTAAAACTGCTATCTCTAAATGAAAAGGGGCGACATGCCCTAACTGATATGGATAACTCCGAAAGAAGCAAAGATAGATGTGGAGGCATCTAATACCAAGGTCCTATAACTTCCACAGCAGCTACAGTATGTCAACTGAATAGAACCATGTGCTCATTGTCCCTGCGTCTGGTCACCTAAAAGGTTTGACAAAAACAAAATAGATTTGAAATCAAACGGGTCAGAGACCGATGTGAAAATAGTTTAAAACAACAATTGTTTAAATTAAATTAAATAGTAAATATCATATACATGTTAGTCATGTTCTCTCACTTGAGATTCTCACCCCAACTATTGTGCACACCTAACGCATATTTACTACCCATCCTAGCTACACTACCCACCTATCTTGTCGGTACCAAATCTTTGTATATAGGGATTACTATATTGAGCCACATGTGTTACCCAAATGCCATGGAATTTCCATTACCATTATTTATTATACGAATTCAATTAACTTAATACTCACTTTGAATTTCCACAAGTTTACATTATTATATAGGTCTCATCCTAACTCATCTACTAACCAACAGAGTAGAACAATCTCAAGTATATATTTGTATCACTCTCAGTACATATATACACATATGGCACCCCTAAGCTGAGTTACGGTGCATGCATACTCTGTTATCGCATCCCGGTACATCACGTACGTAAGGATCACGAGTTTCGAATCACTCAGGAACCGTATCAATAAAAATTACACATATTGGAGGCGAACATAGCTCACATACCTATGTGTCATGCACATACCTACGCTCCCATAGTCAGCTAACTAATCAACTCACAAATAAGTCTTCACAATCCTATGTTCTTGAGGTACCAAATCTAAATTCCTCCGAAGGCACACAAGACAAGAGTGTTCTTTTACTACAACATCCCGTGATAGAAAGTATGGTAGGTATGTCATACACATAATAATCGATATACTAGGTAATAACACAACCTAAGTAATCATCATTTGAATATAGGTATACTCCTGTCCTATATTACAAGTCGCATACATAGTATAGTTTCACCTCGATTATTCTACGTAATATATTTAGTGCGACAACTCTTGTCGTATAAATACGAGTACTTTAACCTATCCCAAACGGTTACTAAGTCTACCACTTGTCTCTAAGGTTATTACGATAATTTAAAATCCCCCTACTACTGTCTCGAACCTTAAGTTATCGTTTATTCGAATTAAATTCACGTTTCCATAATTTCCAACCATAACTCACTCGTCAGACACTTGTAAGTTTATCATTTAATCCCAAACCAAACTAATATTTTCCAGGCATCAAATACACCCCCACTGACCTTCCTTAAGTCCCAACATTTTCAAATATTCCACACCGATAATTCTTAAAAGTCGGGATTGGTTAAAACTTAAAAGGAAATTTCATCACAAATACAGGGGGAGTCGATCGATTGACTATAAATGTCAATCAATCGATCGACTATGAATGTCGATCGATTGATCGACCAGTTACAGCCGAGAATTCTAGCATTTTTGGCCATTGTTTTGTCTCCGATATTCATTACATGATCCCATTCTCCAAAGTAAACATACTCTAAACACATGATTTCTAACATTCGAATCATCAAATCATCACGAAAATTGCATACAAATTTAATTGTTCATCAAGTGTTCATGTTTAAACCCTAGGATAACTTGTCTGAATTCTCTAATCTTTCCAGAATTTATCTACATGCAAAACCTACCCATATTCAAAATTAAATTCTCCCAATTCATGAAATTATCAATATTTCAAGTTTAGTCTCCAATCTAAACTACCATGGATAATATATTTATTGAATCATAACAAGTAAAATCGCTTGCCTCAAACGGAAGTTTTGATCCTTTGGAGAAGATGATATATATTTACTGAATTAATCCATTAAATTCCTCTCGAATAGCAAAAACTTCATTATCATTAGAAATGGACAAATTATCATTAAGACGTCCCATCGAGAGATACAAAAAAATGAGAGTGAGTAAAAAAATGAACCACCTAAAAATACAAGGAGCACAAAACTAATAAAAGACAAGAAATGGATATTTAACACGATAAATTAGCGCTCCAGCTCTGATACCACTTGTTGGAATACGAGGCCCCCAATTTTAAAATCTTATTGCAAAACGTAATTTCAATCTCCTTTTTATGGATGCGGAAGCGAGATGGTTCAAATAAGGAGACTATACTATGCAAGATTCACAATTAAAATATTACAATTTTAATTCTTCCAAAATTAAAATTAAACTAAACCAGATTTTAATTTTCTCAAAATTAAAGAGTGCACTTTAAAACAAACTTGTGAATATTTAACTTGTAGCCCAAAAGTAATTTAACCCAAGTCCAGGAAATTAGCCTAAATCGTATTTTCAACATTATCAAGTTAGGCCAAACCAATTTTAACAAATTAAATTAATAACTTGAATTAAATACACATTACCCAAATTTAAATTAGCACCAAATTAAACTAGTGATTTAAACCAATTTTTATTTTTTTACCTAAGCATGCATCTAATGTGATATTTGCAAAAAGATAAAATACGTAAACATCCACTACGCCGCGATGTATGCGAAAAAACTAACAACGAAAAAAACCTCGGACGGCCCTAGCCTCAAATCCACTAAGCACGGTTTTACAAATACAAGACAGTAAGACTTATAACACTCGACTTGACTCCGTCCAAGCCCCGATGTTTCTTCTTTTATACACCTCTTCCTAGAGAATAACCACGGAGCTCCACCGCGGTCTCAAAATCCACCGATCGGACTTTTTCGGTCACCGCCACCCAAACAAGGAGCCTTTCTCCAAGTGGGTATGTCACAGCAAACAAGCTTCTTCTTAGTGGGATGTAGAAGCAAACCCAAACAATCTCTTCAATACGATAGAGAAAACTCGGTGCCAAACACTCCAAGCAAGATGTATATATATTGAAACTTGTAAAAAACAATATGGGTGAGTAAACCTTGATTTTGTTCTAAGGATTAAAACATTTTAACAAAAATTCAAGGGGACTTTTTCTTTGGAAGAATTAAATCTCAAAACACTCTAAGTGAAGAAAAGGTTATGAAAAATTCTTGACAAAAATGTTGCACTAGCACTAGTTAAATTTGTCAAAAAGTTAGTGGGAAAAAGTAGTGAAAAAACTGTCAAAAACTGCCCAAAAAAAAACTGTTCCCGCGAAATCTCGTTCGAACGATATTTTCATTCGAACGAAGTCTTGTTCGAATGATACTTCTAACGAAGTTCCAGTGGCAGGTCGTTGTAAACCTTCGTTCGAACGACAAACTCGTTCGAACGACAATATCGAACGAAATGCCAGAAAGCTAAAAATTCTATTTTTAGCCCAGAAACTTTATTTTAAAGTTTTAAAGAAACTTTCTGAAACCAAACAACAGTTTAAACAAAACTTACACCCATATAAATATTGGTCCAAGCTCCTATATATATATATATATATATATATATATATATATATATATATATATTATTAAAAGGCATTCATAGCTTAGGAGCAATGGAACCATGTTGATGACGTAGAAACGAGGCACAATACACACGGCATTTGATGAAGCTTTAATATCTTGGCAGCTACGTCTTCGACAAGCACATTATAGGCTTGAAGGATGGTCAATAACTCTATCCTATGACTCAAACGTTTTTGTCCGGAATGGAGCCAAAACTACAAAGGACTCAATTAGAAATTTGTGTCCTTACAATTACATGATCTCATTCTCCAAAGTAAACATACTTAATGTTATAACAACCTAAACACATGATTTTTAACGTTCTAGAATCATCAAATCATCACGAAAATTGCATACAAATTTAACTGTTCATCAAGTTTTCATGTTTAAACCCGAGGATAACTATTCTGAATTCTAGATAGCCAAATACACAGATTTGATCTGTGATTTATATCATTTAGGATCTTATTCAATTCGCTAATATTTCCAGGATTTATCGACGTGCAAAACCTATCCATATTCAGGATTAAATTCTCACAATTCATGAAATTATCAATATTTTTATTATCCAATTCTAAACTACCATGGATAATATATTTGCTGAATCATAACAAGTTAAATCACTGCCTCAAATGGAAGTTTTGATCCTTTGGAGAAGATGATATAGGGGCGATCCTCTTTTTTCGATCTACGCGTTGGTGGTGATGGCAGTGCAAAAGGTGTAGAGGTGGTGGTTTTAAGCTTGAGAATCCTTTCTCCATTCTCCTCTAATGGATTCCTTAGATTATGTGTTTGATAAGACCCTAATTTCCTAACCTAGCATCTTATATAGCCTTAGGAATTTCGTGGGTCTTAATACTCTAAAATTTAAAACGCCCAAAATACCCTCCCGGGTTGCCGATTTGGCCTAAAAATGCCCTAGTACCAAAACTAAACCCCCGGGTAGACTTTTCTGACTATCTCGATACTTTCGGACATGTTGGCGCACTCAAAATGACCATTTGGGTGACCTATAAATAAATTACTTTAAAAATTCATTAAATTAGGTCCTGACACGACTAGCACGCGCGTCCCAACTTAATTTCCAAAATTATAGTAGTTTCCACTAGTGACAATTTTAATAAGTTCATAATCATATATTACTATACTCGCTCAATAATAGTCAACATAATTATCATAATTAAATACTAACTTTTGTCTCGCTAATATTTAAATCCAGATTAATTACCAATCAATTTCCCATTTTTAATTAAATTAATCCTATAATTAAAATCAGTAAAAATACGGGATATTACAATGAAGTGATCTAATTAGGTAAGCTCAAAAGACATCAATAGTAATTATGGAATTCAAAATGTGTGGTTACCCAAAGTCACCTACTAGTTACTCAAGAGTCGTGCAATTATTGCGTCACCTAATGGTTACTCAAGAGTCACCTAATTAGAATTTATGGGGTTCTAATTAGATGTCTATATAACGAAGGCTTATGGTTCCCAATACTAATGCACTCAAGCACTCTCCTCCTCATCCCCATCAATGAGAGAGAACTCATAGAGAGAGAGATTGAGAGAGAGGGAGAAATTAGTCTGTGGAAGACCTCAAACTCTCGAGTCTTAATCACCGTTATGGATTCACGTAAACAGTTTCTACAATTTCTTTATTAGGGTAATCTCAAAAATCTAATATGTTAATAAATTTTATTTAATATTTCAACAAGTGATATCAGAGCTCCATCAAAGTGGATTATTGGGATTGGTATTGTGATTATAATTTAGAAGTGATTTTGTTTGATTTAGCATACATATGATATAGTTAGAACCCATATGGCTTTTAGGATTCCATGTAGAATTTATGTATGATTTATGATAATTTTCATAATCATAGTCTCAAATTGATTAAGGATTGTTCATCCATAGTGATTTTTTGATTTCCTAAAAAGGGTTAAATTTTTTAATGGATTTGGATGGATTAATTCAGTGTTTGTTTAAGATTAACATGAAATATTTTTTTCTCAAATCAGTTTATTTTATGACAATTATTTTCAACTGAGTTTGTTTTGGAATTAATTATAATTCAGTGTTTATGGGATTTCTTTCCAAATCGGGTTTTTTTTCTGTGTGAGAATTATTTCCAAATATAGTTTTTTTTAACTAATGCAAGTATAAAATTAAGTGTAACAAATACTTGCATATTTCATTATTAATCCTTTGGTTTAAGATTTTTAATAAAGTTTAATTCTCATTCGGGGTATTTAAAAAAATACCAAAAATTCATTATATTTGAAATAAATTAATTAAAGTAATATGTTGCCAAAGTAACCTCTATTGCATAGATTAATTTATTTTGAGATATAAAAAATGATGTTAATATATTTATTATTCCCGGGGGTAATAATCGGCCCAAAGGAAGATTATTATTTGGTTGAAAAATAAATATACAAGAAAAATTAAATATGTGATAATTCTATAGTTTTCATGTGGACAATTAATCGACCCAAAGGAAGGTTAGTTGTTTGACCGAATTCTATAATGTACAATTAATCATCCCAAAGGTAGTTGACCGGATTTATTATCAATATTTTTTCTGGACTGAGAGTACCACTTTCAAGTTAATATTTATGTCCAAAGACTAAATGTTAATGTTGTGCTAGGTCTCCCATTGATAGGTCCACAATTCCACCATTATAGTTATCTATAAAATTTATGTCATGCATTTATCAGTTTATTTTATTATAATATGCCATGACATAAATTTTAATTTGGAGCTTTTGTAATCTATTTGTTCTTTTGGATTAAGTTACTACTTATTATGTTTATATTACTGCCAACATGACCTCAATTTGTGTGCTTAACGGCACAAAGTTTAAGAACTGGAAAGAGGACATTCTGATAGTTCTCAGTTGCGTAAATATAGACTATGAAATGACGAAGGAACAACCCGCTACTCTTAAGGATTAAAGTTCCTCTGAGGTCAAGAGAACTTTGAGAAGTGGGATCATTTTAGTCGCTTAAGTCTATTGATGCTAAAGCGCAGTGTTCTAGAAGATTTCAGGGGCGGTATGTCTGATGAGGTAACTCTCAAAAGATTCCTTCAAGATATTGAATTACGTTTTGCAAAGAACGAAAAAGGATGAGACAAGTGTGCTTTTAGCTAACCTTATCTAAATTAAGTATAAAGGCAGAGGAAACATACGGGAGTACATTATGGAGATGTCTAACATCGCTTTAAAACTTAGTACTAAAGTTAGAGTTGTATGGTCACTTTCTTGTGTATTTGTTATTAATATCTCTTATTGCACACTATGGATAGTTTGTGGTGAGTTATAATACTCCAAAGGATAAATGTACTTTTAATGAGCTCATTTCACATTGTGTGCAAGAAGAGGAAAAGTTGAAGCGAGAAAAGACAACTGAAATTTCTCATATTGCATCTACTCAAGGAACATAAAGAGGAAAATGACTAATGATAAAGGCACTGTAGTTGTACCATCACAACCCAAACCTAAAGTTCAACAAAAGATACAAGTTCAGGATTCAAACTTTCCTTATTTCTTTTCCAAAAACCTGGGCATGTGAAGAAGGATTGTTCCAATTACGCTGCATGGCGTGTAAAGAAAGGTACAGTTCTCATTTTGTTTTGTTCTGAAGTTAATTTGGCTTTTGTACATAGACATACATGGTGGGTATATCCGGGTGCTACTACTCATGTAAGTATTTCGGTAGATTCGGGTGCTATTACGCATGTAAGTATGTCTATGCATGGTTGCCTATGGAGCCAAACAGCTAAATGATGGTGAAAGATTCATCTATATGGGCGATGGCACAATAGTTGAAGTTGAAGCAATTGGGACTTTCAAATTATCTTTTGAGACTAATCATTTTATTGAATTAATAGAGACTTATGTAGTACCTTTTTCAGACGGAACTTAGTTTCCATTTTTGTTTTGGATAAATACAGTTATTCTTGTTCACTTAGAAATAATAAAGTTACTCTCTTTCTAAATTCTACTCTGGTTGCGACTGGTTCTTTAATTGATAAATTATATTTATTAAATACTGATGGTTCATTTAATGAAACCTTACAAAAATTAAGATTAACTGATGAGAATTCCGTTACTTTGTATAACAAGCATTAGGATCATATCTCCCAAAGGAGAATTGAAAGGCTTGTGTTCGACGAAATACTTGAACCCCTTAATTTCACAGAATTTGATGTTTGTATTGAGTGTATAAAGGGGAAAAAGCGAAACTTAAGAAAATTAAGTGCCAAAAGGAGTTGTGATGTCTTAGAATTGATACATTCTGGCGTTTGCGGTCCATTCCCTACGGCTTCATGGAATGGTCAATAGTATTTTATCACTTTTATAGACAAATATTCTCGTTATGGGTACTTATATTTAATTTATGAGAAGTCTCAAAATCTGAACTTGTTAAGGCTTTCAAAGCCGAAGTTGAAAATCAACTAGGTAAGAAGATTAAAGCTGTCAAATCTGACTGTGGTGGTGCATACTATGGCAGATATGATAGATCAGGTGAACAACTTCCAAAACCTTTTGTCGAATTCCTAGAGACGAAATATAACATTTAAGGACATGGTAAGAAGTATAATTCGTCATTATTATTTGCGAGAATTACTCTATGGAAAGGCACTTAAGATTGCAGTAGATATTCTAAATAGAGTACTTGTTGGAACACGAGGCCCCCAATTTTTAGATTTTACAAAAAGTAATTTCAATTTCCATTTAAAGATGCAAAAGCGAGATGGTTCAATTAAACAAGTACATAAATAACAAATTTTAATTTCTTTCAAATTAAAATTAAACCAAGTGAAATTAGATTAATCAACAAATATATATTTCACTTAAACAACTTGATTCAATTCAAGTCCTAGAAATTTGCCTAAGTCATATTTTCAATATTACCAAAATAGGCCAAACCAATTTTAACAAATTAAACAATGACTTGAATTAAATTAAATTAACATATACCCAAATTTAAATTAGCACCAATTTAAGTAAGTAGTGATTTAAACCAACTTTTATCTTTTTACCTAAGCATGCCTCTAAGGTGAATTTTGCAAAAGATAAAATGAACAAATAAATCACTATGCCGCAATGTGCGAGGAAAAACCCACAACGGGAAAAAACCTCGGATACGGTTTTACAAATACAAGATAGTAAGACTTACAACACTCGACTTAACTCCGTCCAAGCCCCGACGCTCCGTCTTGTACACACCTCTGCTTAGCGAATAACCACGAAGGTCCACCGCGGTCTCGGAATTCACCGATCGGACTTTAGGAACAACCGTCAACCACATATGATATCTTTCACCATGTGAGAATGCCGCAGCAAAACAACGAACTTCTTCTTTGAGGGATGTAGAAGTAAACCTAAACGAACTCTTCAACTCGGTAGAGTAAAATCGGTGCCAAACACTCCAATATATATATATATATATATATATATATATATATGGAAACTTGGAATAAACAAACTATGGGTGAAACAAAAGTGTTTAAGAATTTTTCTCTTGAAAAATAAACACTCAAAACATGAACTCTTTCTTTTTAGAATTTTGCTCTCAAACTCTCTCTTGGAGATTGTAATATGTGAAAAAGTTAACTCCAAAATGTTGGTTCCTGCACTTAATAAATCTTTCAAAAGATAGTGGGGAAAAGAAGTGGAAATATCGTTAAAAATGCCCAAAATACCGGTTCCCGCCAAATCTCGTTCGAACGACTTTTCGTTAGAACGACTTTTCGTTAGAACGACTTTACTAACGAGGTTCCAGTAAGAAAAAATCAACCTCGTTAGAAGTCTCGTTCGAACGACCTGGAAATCTCGCACGGACGAGATGCCAATTCGTTCAAACGACATGGTAATCTCGTTCGAACGAGATTCCAGTGTGATTTGAATGACGGGTCAAAAAATCAAAGAATAAAATAATCATTTTTAAGTCCAAAACTTTTTTTAACAAGTTCTAAAAAAAATAATTTCTGAGTAAAACAAAGTCGTTAAAAATGATTTATAAAAATTATAAATTACACCCAATTAATTTCCAAGCTCCTATATATATTAATAAATTGCATTCATACCTTAGGAGCATGGAACAATATTATTGACATAGTAACGAGGAACACTAAACCCGACATATGATGAAGCTTTATACTCCTTGCCGCTACGTCTTCAACTAACACGTCATATGCTTGGATGGATACACAAGAACACTATCATATGACTTAAATGCTTTTATCCGGAATTGAGACAATACTACATTGAGACTCAATCAGAGACTTGTGTCCTTACAAATCTCCCCCTTTGGCTATTTCGGGACAAAAGCAAACCAAAAAAATCCTAAAGGGCCATCAAGCTCTACTAGACTTAAAATATATCCCACCCAAAATAAAAAATACATAGCTTGACTAAAAAACCCAAGTATCAATATCTTTGCCGATGAAGAAAGTAAAGTTGCCATTTGGAAGAATTCCTGCACACTTAAGCAAACTATCAAACGCATAGGGAATATCAAAATTAAATGCATATAAATTAAATACTCCCCCTAAATTAATTCTCCCCCTTATCTAAACTTAGATAAGATTACAATAGGTTTAGATACCTTATCTGCGCCTATCATTCTCCCCCTTTTTGTTCAGGAATAGACAAAGGATAAAACTAGTTTAAACATGATGCTTAGAGTGATAAGAACATGAAAGTATATGGGCAACAATAACATAACTAATCCATACAAATGAATACCAACTATGATGCCGAAACAAATGATACCAAATTGACAAATAAGATTCTAAGCATGTGATATCAAACAATGTACGCAAGAAGATAGATACCAATTATGAATTAACGCATAGATGGACTAGAAAGCAAGGCAAAGACAAATATAATACCTAGTATATGAGAACATAATAAATATCATTAATGCAAACGCACATATACTAGGTATAAATACCACACATGACACAAAATAAAATAAGCTTTTCACACTCGTATGGAAAAAATGTGTCATATGGAAATGAAAGTGTTGGGGTGTGAACTAGTAATAATTAAATTTAGACCCAATCATTTAAAACATGTTCACGGAGTTCTCATTTGATTGCAAACTCCATCACATTTGAATATAACCTCATCTGACAATATAAATTGAACTCAATGAACAAACATACACAATGCATACAAGCCTAGAAAGTTGATGATTCTACAAACCAATAGAGTCATGACATTGAAAGTACAACTAGGATAAATGGACATTGTGTAAACCGTTGATATACCATCCAAACTCCCTCAATAAGCATATATTATTTTTGAATGAATATATCAATAAAAACTAGGCCTTGGCAATTATTTTTCTTTTGAATGCCATATTTTTTAGGCAATTATTTTTCTTTTAGGTCCATTCCAAACGGTGGCTTACTCACAAAGGATGATTTTTCCTTTCGGAGCCCTTCCCCGTGCACATTTATATATAACATTTTTGTATCTCACACAAATCTCACGTGCAACGGATTTTAACATGCACTAGTACTCCTAGGTCACATAACATGTAGATGACAAGATTGGTAGGAGAATACCTCACAAAGCTCAAATAAACATATGAAGTTAAAATTTGAAGTGAGCTCGTGCATGTGTGAATTGAGGCATATAAAAATAGAATCCATTATATCAACACAAAATCCAACTACTCCATGTAAGCATTGTAAAGAACATAATAAGGATTGACAATCTAAACCAAAAGTTCTAGCCACATGGAAGTGAAAAAGAAAGGATTCTAACACAAGTGTATGGCACATAGAGTGTGTCAAACTAAAATACACACAAAAAAATCTTTTTGAATTTTTTTTTTTTTTAAATTAACAAAAAAAAATATTTACTCAAAAGACACACAAAAATCATTTGTATTTTTCAAGGAGCCTAAATTACTAACAAGGTAAAACACAAATGATAAACAAAAATCTTTTTGTATTTTTCATTTAATGCAAACTAAAATGAAAGAACTATAATACAAAAGGTAAACAACAATCATAATTCTAGAATGTGATAAAGCATGAAGTATGGACTAGAACAATGATTAAAACACGCATACAATTAGCATAATGATATAGCATGAAGCACAAAAGCTAAAGTATGCAAACAAATAACACATTCAACCTTTAGATTTAGCAAATGAGGTATCGTGTGAAAGTAAATGAGAATAAAAAATCCTATCTTGTAAAGCTACCAAGTCGGATATCCTAACCCAAACTAATGAAGAATGATGATCACGGGGTGTAGGAATCTTGGCTACCTTGGTTGCCTTACGATGGGATTTTCTAGGACCACGTTTAAGATCAAAATAAAATTTCCTAAGATGACCTTTTCGACCACAATGAGAGCACCTAAAGACTCGGAGAAAAGACTTACCTAAGGAATGATCTATAACATTGTTCCTAGAGGATTCTCCTAAAATATTGGTTTTGGCTTTATAAGTTGATTCATTACAAGTATCGAAGCCTAAACCACAAGTGTCATTTTTAATTTGGACCGTTCCTAAGATTTTATCTAGTTTCTTTTGAACGACACTCCAAATCAAATTTGACTTTACTAGAGTCTTTTAATTTATTTTCTAATTCTAAAATGTTAGACTCTAATAAAACATTGCGCTCTTCAAACGTGAGAATATCCTTTTCCAAAGATTCCATTAATCCCTTATGGCTATCTCTCTTGCCTTTTACATACTCAAGCTTCTCTCGAAGATCTCTCTCTCTCTCGTGTCCTAAGGTCTTCCACTAAAACACTCTCATTAATGACCTCGACACGCTCTTCAAACTAGCTTTTGACTTCAAATTTGTTATTTTTAATTTAATAGATTATTCAAATAATTCTTGAAACGCAATTTGAAGTTCAGACACATCCCCCTCATTTTCACTTTCACTCTCTCTTTCTTCTCCACTCTCACTACCATCAAAAATAAGGGAATAATAAACTTTGACCTTGGAAGTGTCATGTGTTAAATTTTCATCAATCGAAGAGTGCTCACCAACACTCACATGACTAGCCATAAAAGCCACAAAGTTGGGCTTAGTGGGGGAATCGGGCCCCTCTTCATTATCACTATCACTAAGGGTTGCATTAAAAGAAATTGGTTGCTTACCCTCTCTCCTTAGTTTAGTGGGGCACTCTTTTGCCCTATGGCCATACCCTTCACAACCAATAACACCTATTTGACTCGTCCCTATTTAAATTTTCATTAAAAGTTTTCGGGATCTTCTCGGCTTTGTGATGCTTAGAATTTCCAAATTTCTTAAAATCATTTTTAAATTTATCTTTATTAAATTTAAGAAATTTTCGAAACTTCCTAGCAAATATAGCCATATATTCCGAGTCACTCTCACTTTCACACTCTACTACTTGTTTTTCCTCCTTTCGGGCTTTTAAAGCAACACCCTTATCCATTTTCTTTTCAGTCTTAGAGGGAAACATGTCTAGTTCCTAGGTTTGTAAATCACCTAAGAGCTCTTCTAATTTCGTAGAGGCTAAAGTGGGTAAAGAATTAAACACGGTCACCTTAGGAATAAATCTATCACCTAGGGACATTAAAATTTTATTTACTACTCGGTTGTCGGGTATTTTCTCTCCCAAATTAAAAGATGAATTAACTATATCGGAAAGTCTAGCATAAAATTCATCAAAAGTTTCTTTTTCTTTCATTTTGATGGTTTCAAATTGAGTGGTGAGGTTTTGGAGTTTCGAAGCTTTTACGACACTAGTTCCTTCATGAGTGAGTTGTAGAATATCTCAAGCTTCTTTAGCGGTTTCACACGTCATAATGCGACGGAATTCATCCGGTGTGACCGCGCTAAACAAGGCATTTAAACCACGGGAGTTAAAATTTGCAAGTTTAAATTCATTCTCACTCCATCTTTCGGTGGGTTTGAGAACACGCTCATTATCTACTAAATGTGTGGGTGGGGACCACCCTTTAACGACCGACAACCAAACCCTCTCATCGATAGACCTAAGTGCCTATTTCATGCGCTCTTTCTAATACACATAGTTGGAACCATCGAAAACAGGAAATTTTGAAAATGGAGAAAATTCCATTTTAGTCAAAAATATTTAAAAGGATTTTAAATGCAATAATTTAGCGATCCCGCTCTGATACCACTTGTTGGAACACAAGGCCCCAAATTTTTATATTTTACCAAAAGTAATTTCAATTTCCTTTTAAAGATGCGGAAGCGAGATGGTTCAATTAAACAAGTACATAAACAATAAATTTTAATTTCTTTTAAATTAAAATTAAACCAAGTGAAATTAGATTAATCAACAAATATATATTTCACTTAAACAACTTAATTCAATTCAAGTCCTAGAAATTTGCCTAAGTCATATTTTCAATATTACCAAACCAATTTTAACAAATTACACAATGACTTGAATTAAATTAACATATACCCAAATTTAAATTAGCATCAATTTAAGTAAGTAGTGATTTAAACCAAATTTTATCTATTTACCTAAGCATGCATCTAAGGTGAATTTTGCAAAAGATAATATGAACAAATAAATCACTACGCCGCGATGTACGAGGAAAAACCCACAACGGGAAAAAACCTCGGACGACCCTAGCCTCAAATTCACTAAGTACGGTTTTACAAATACAAGATAGTAAGACTTACAACACTCGACTTGACTCCTTCCAAGCCCTTACGCTCCTTCTTGTATACACCTCTGCCTAGCGAATAACCACGGAGCTCCACCGCGGTCTCGAAATTCACCGATCGGACTTTAGGAACAACCGTCAACCACACATGATTCCTTTCACCATGTGAGAATACCGCAGAAAAACAACGAACTTCTTCTTTGAGGGATGTAGAAATAAACCTAAACGAACTCTTTAACTCGGTAGAGTAAACCCGGTGCCAAACACTCCAAGTAAGATATTTAAATGGAAACTTGGAATAAACAAACTGTGGGTGAAACAAAAGTGTTTAAGAATTTTTTTTCTTGAAAAATAAACACTCAAAACATGAACTCTTTCTTTTTAGAAATTTACTCTCAAACTCTCTCTTGGAGATTGTAGTATGTGAAAAAGTTAGTTCCAAAATGTAGGTTCTTGCACTTAATAAATCTGGCAAAAGATAGTGAGGAAAAGAAGTGGGAAAAGTGGGAAAATGTCAAAAATGCCCAAAATACCTGTTCCCACCAAATCTCGTTCGAACGACTTTTCGTTCAAACGACTTTACTAATGAGGTTCCAGTACGAAAAAATCAACCTCGTTAGAAGTCTCATTCGATTGACCTGGCAATCTCGTTCAAACGAGATGCCAGTTCATTCGAACGATATGGTAATCTCGTTCGAATGAGATTACAGTGTGATTTGAATGACGGGTCAGAAAATCATAGAATAAAATAATCATTTTTAAGTCCAAAACTTTTTTTGACAAGTTCTAAAAAAATATTTTCTGAGTAAAACAAAGTTATTAAAAATGATTTATAAAAATTATAAATTGCACCCAATTAATTTCCAAGCTCCTATATATATTAATAAATTACATTCATACCTTAGGAGCATGGAACAACGTTGTTGACATAGTAACGAGGCACACTAAAACCGGCATATGATCAAGCTTTATACTCTTGGCCGCTACGTCTTCAACTAAGACGTCATAGGCTTGGATGGATACAGAAGAACATTGTCCTATGACTTAAATATTTGTATTCAGAATTGAGCCAACACTACATTAAGACTCAATCGGAGACTTGTGTCCTTACAGTACTTTGTACAGCGGTAGCTAAAACCCCTTATGAACTATGGATAGGTTGAAAATCTGCCATTTATACATTTGGGGGTGTCTAGTTGAGGCAAGGCCTTATAGTACAATTAAAAAGAAAATAGGCTCAAGAACTATTAACTACTATTTTGACGGGTAAATTAAACAAGAAAAGGGTTTCAAGTTTTATGATCCCTTAACTAAGTCCTTTTATGAGACAGGAAATGCAAGATTTCTTGAGGATGTTGAGTTTAAGGTTGAAGATACGGTTAAGAATAAGAATGTTGTCTTTGAAGAGGAATAAATTCCTTTTCCAAACATTTTTCAGCCTACTGATAGCATTCAAGAAGACAACAATTAGGACTTCCCTACTCAAAATCTAAGAGTTGTTCCAGAAGAGAAAACTGAACAACCTCATGGGATATTGTAGATCATTTTGATTTAGAGCTGCATCATAAGATGGATGTTAAGATTTATTTTCTCAATCATAACATTGAGGAAACCATGTATATGGTGCAACCTGAAAATTTT
Organism: Sambucus nigra; assembly: GCA_949130495.1. Lineage (NCBI taxonomy): Eukaryota > Viridiplantae > Streptophyta > Magnoliopsida > Dipsacales > Adoxaceae > Sambucus > Sambucus nigra. Next base: position 285,525,604 of record OX422209.1, on the reverse strand, counting down.
GACCCAGATGATCCCAGTTGATCTAAAGTCTTCGATTTGTAAAGTCAAGGAATCCATATATGGTCTCAAACAAGCATCCCGTAAATGGTATCACAAGTTTTATCAAGTCATTATCTCATATGATTTTGAGGTTAATGAAGTAAATGACTGTGTATATCATAAGTTCAGTTGGAGTAAAATTATCTTCCTTATGTTCTATGTCGATGACATACTATTGGCTAGCAGCGATATAGGCTTATTGCACGAACCTAAGAGATTTCCAATTAACAATTTTGAAATGAAATATCTTAGGGACGCCTCTTTTGTATTGGGAATTAAGATACACCGAGATCATTCTTGGGGTGTCCTTCGGTTATTACAAAAGAGTTATACCGAGAAGGTACTCGCTAGATTTGGCATGAAAAATTATGCACAATGAGATACTCCTGTTGCTATAGGAGACAAGTTTAGTCTCTGTCAATGTCCCAAGAATGCGATTGAAAGTAAAGAAATAAAAAAGATTCCTTATGCTTCAGCTGTAGGGAGTCTTTTGTATACTTAAGTATGTACGCGTCTGGATTTAGTGTACATAATGGGTATGTTAGGCGAATATTTGAGTAACCCTGGAATGGATCACTATAAAGCAGCCAAATGGGTTATGAGGCATTTATAGAGAACAAAAGATTACATACGCATCGAAAGTCAGATAATTTGGAGATCATTAGGTATTCTGATGTCGATTTTATGGGTTGCCAAGACACTAAGAGATCCACTTCTGGCTATGTATACATATTATCTGGAGGTGTTATTTCCTGGAGGGGTGCTAAGCAGTCACTCATTGCACCTTTCATTTTGGCAGTCGAGTTCATAGCCTGTTGTGAGGCAACAAATCATGCGATATAGCTGCGAAATTTTATCACTGGGCTGCAAATTTTGGATAGCATTGAAAGACCACTATAGATATATTTTGACAATAATTCAGCAGTTTTATATTCGAATAACAACAGCAGCTTGTTGATGTCTAAGCACATATACATTAAGTTTCTTGTTGTTAAGAAAAGAGTTCAGAGTAAGATAGTGTCTATTGAACATATAAGAACAAACTCCTTGCTCGCGGATCTGCTTACTAAAGGCTTACCACCCTCGGTCTTTTATGATCACACTACTCATATGGGTGTTGTTTAATTTTAAGATATTCAGTTTTAGTGGGAGTTTTTATTTGGTTTAATGTTCCTTCATTTGACACTACTCAGATACTTTATGTATTTTTCAGTTTTCTACAGAATAAAGTTGATGGTATTTTCATTTTGTTGATTACTCTGAATATATTGTCTTTTAATCATGATAAAACATAAGGTTTAAAATATTAAGGTTTGATCTCACTACGGAATAAAGTTAGGACCAACTGGAAATAGGCATGTATGAGATCACATTGCATGTAATTTCCAGCCACACATCAATACTTGATATATGTCGTTGAATATATTTGGTATGGTGATCATTGATGGATCGAGTTACCACATAAATGTAATGAATGTAGCTTTGGTCTCATACTAGTATAGGAGATGGATGAGATTGATTTGTGAGATGTTTTAAGAATATAAAGCAATTTGGTGTGCACATAAGGTTATTATATATAATTACATTCAGAATTATTATGTATCCCAAGTGGGAGATTGTTGGAATATTTTATATATTCTAAATAATTTAATGTTGGCTCACATATAAAAATGGTAATTATATTTTAGCTTCAATATAAATTGGGCAAATGAAGTTATCTAATTAGGTTAGTTCCAAAGACATCAACAGTAAGTATGGAATTCAAAATGTGTGGTTACCCAAAAGTCACTTACTGGTTACTCAAGAGTCGTGGTACTCAAGAGTCACATATTGGTTACTCAAGAGTCACCTAATTAGAATTTATGAGGTTCTAATTAGATGCCTATATAATTAAGGGTTCTGGTCCCCAAGAGTAATGCACTCAAGAACTCTCCTCCTCATCCCCATAAATGAGAGAGAACCCATAGAGATAGAGGGATTAGCCTCTGAAAGGCCTCCACCCCCGAGTCTCAATCACCGCTATGGATTTAGGTACACAGTTTCTATAATTCCTTTATTAGGTAATCTCAATAATATAATATGTTAATAAATTATATTTAATATTCCAACACCTCGAATCTATTGAGGTGGATCAAAATCAGATCATGAGTAGCACATATCAATGTAAATTACATCTCTGTAAACACTCTCGTGGACTGATGTAGTTGTGAACCTGCTGTATGAGGAGCATGGGTCAGTGTCGGGACAGGTGTTGGTAACGGTGTTGTAGCCTGAGTTAAAATGTTTACCTCTATGTCAATGGCAGGCGGTACATGGGTTCTCCTCGACTTCATCAAGTGGAATATAAGATAAGCACATTTCCATTTAGGATAATCTCAACACCTCGAATGAAAGAGGTGAGAGTCAATGGTGCATCAGAAGCTTGTGAACCATATAAGCATTTGCCATGGGGTACGATGAGAAAAGGCACGAAGAAGATATAATTATAATCCATGTAATGTAAGAGACACCCTCGGGAGTGAACTATGGTCGTGTAATGCAAGAAACGCCCTCGGGAGTGCACTCTGGATACGTCATATACACATCAAGCTCGGTTTGCATGGGGAGAATCAAGAAACCTATCCATAGCTATGTATTATCCTGGGTAAGTCTCATAGACTATGGATCGATGGCCGAATCCATGAATAGAATATAATGGCCATTTGTACATATACGTGTACATCGGTAAGTGGAGGTAGAAGGGTCTGTAGTCTTATCACAAGTCCTAAATGTGCCACCTAGACCTCTAGAGGCCCGTTTGAGCAACAACTTCTTGAGTCTCATCAAGGAACTCAAAAGGAAGAAGTAACAAGCACTAAAAAGTAATCAGCACCCACCAAAAATAATAATTAACCCCTAATGATACTCAAATAAGTGCAAACTCTAAAAATATGAACACAAAGCACTTGAGTATCAAAATCTTTAAAAACGGATCAAAAGGAGTCAAGAATGATAAAATGATGATAAACTAACCTTAAATTCCTAAAAAAATTTATGATAAACTCAAAGGAATGAGTTATAACATTTGCCTCAGATAAAATAGAAAAATCCCCAAATTTTTTAATTTATAGGGAAAAAACACTATATATTCAAATAGACACTCAAATCTTGTTTGGCTCCTCATAGGGGTGGAACCGGTACGGTATGGTCGGTAACAACCCCTTACCAATACCAAAACCACATTCTATACGGTAAAACCGTACCGTACCAATTTACCGACTGGTACATCAAAACAAAAAACAAAACCAAACCGACCGTTTTTTCGATTTTTTCTATATTTTTGGGTTTTTTGGGTTTCGATAATTTCGGTTTCAATTCGGTCTTTTCACGGTAAATACCAGAATTTCAAATCGGTTTATGCATTCGGTAAATCTGGTACATATTCTGATATACCCATTTCTAGCTGTTATAATTTCTATCATTTCTAGCTATTACAATTTCTAGCATTTCTAGTTGTTTGGATTAATTAGAAACATACACAAACAGGTACAATTTCTAGCATTTGGAACAATAGATTTAAACAGATACGAGACCAAACTAACCGGTTTGCTTTTGTCGGAGCCGGAGGAGAGTGAGACGAGACGAGAGAGCTGGTGCCTGAGGAGAGTGAGCCAAGATGATGAGCCTCAAAAAATGAGGGAGCGGTTAACTCAAAAAATGTTCACCGGAAAGTCAAAATCATCCACACCTCCAACACTGGAAAAACAAACCTTCGCCGGAAAAGCCAACTCGTCGGGAAAAAAAATCACCAGAAAACACGGAAGGAACTCAGATCCGAATACAGCTGGCGCCAAAAAAATTGTCACCGGAAACCCGATCTCAAAACGAAGTAACCACACCAAATCGAAAACCAAATCTCAAAACAAAAAAATGGTGTTCTCGAATAAAAGTCCCCAAAAAATTATTTCTCATAATCAACCCAAGGGTGAAGAAGAAAAACAAATGAGAGAGATAGAGCTCAAACAAAAATGACGGCCACACTTTTTGAGAGAGAAAGAGGTAAAAAAAATTAAATGGAAACCCTAAAAAAAGATCTCTACACAAACCACAATATAAAGCCCAAATGAAATAAGGGCAAAACGGAAATATATCCAACAAAACAAACGGCTCTTTTTATTTTAACAAAATGCTGCCTAATTCATTTTGTGTTAAATGTTTTATTAATTAAACAAAATATATGTTTAATTAACATGATTATTTAACACTTAAACCAAATACTCAAATAAAGAAATTTAAATTCAAAGAGAATATAAAAACTCACTCATGAGAAATAAAATAAATAGAAGTAGTATGATACCCAAAATAATTTGACACTACACAAAAAGTTTGGTACGGTTTTTCAGTACGGTAATTTTGGTACGATATCAGTACGGTAAATCGGTTTTTTGTATCTAAAAACAAAAACCAACCAAATTTTTTACGGTATTTTCGGTTTCGGTAAAATCGATTTTCGGTATTTCATAATATGAAACCAAAACCATTTTTTCGGGACCAAAACGGTACAGTACGGTAAAAACCCGTACCGATTGAACCCTAGCTCCTCATAATAGCGAAGAACCCATTAATTGGGAGTAAAATCAAACTTAAGGTAAGATCTAGAGAGAGAGTAAAAGGTTTTAAATGATTTAAATTAGAGTTGAATCTCGTTTAAGTCGAACCGGGGTAACGAACAGTCATTGTTGTTATCCTTGCACACGGGGCTAAAATGAACTGTGTGAATAACCCTTAAAAATAACTCAAGAACACCTTGTTGTGCAAATGACCCATTTTCAGAAAAATCGTCCAAGAAAACGAATTTTGTAGAAAAGTTTTACAAAGCATATTTTGCATTATGGTGCGAATAGGCTAAAACTCTACTCTGCGCACGTTTTTTTTACAAAATAAACAAGTCGGGGAAATAAATCCAAAAAATACTTGGTATGACCACAAAATTCCAAACTTTCTCAAAATATGCAATGCAATATGAAAAATGCTTGCTCAATATATATTTTTGGCAATTTTTTCATATTTCAAAGAATGAAGCAAACACATATATACATGTAAAAGCAAAAACATATAAATTGATCATGATGTCAATGATAAAAATGGATTCTTTATATAATTTTTTTCTAAAATAAGATTGATGACATGAATAACACATATTTGCACAAAATTAATCAATCAATCATATTATTTCAATATCAAATCAAATCAAGCAAACAATATTGCATATCAATCATGACATGACGTGAACAAAGTATAGATCATATAATCAAATGAATGCACATAATATTTTCATGTGAATTACATTTCAAGTTAAATAATATCACTACATCATTATTCTTTCGAGATATTCAAAATGGTAGATTATAATTAAATAATTTCTATGTATAATCCCAAAATTATATACTAAAATTCGTTATACAATAATTAAAAATCCATGTCTAGTTTTTTTTGCCTTGAATTTTTGAGCACTTGGCTTTGGCTCTTTTCGTCATTAAATTGATTTTTTATGGTGTCTTTCAAACACACATTGGTAGACACCTATGATGATAATTAAATTCAAATTGAGGATTATATGCCGGTGTGTTAACTCAAATAAACTTAGATGAGGGGATATGTTTCTCTATTAATTATCCCATTTTTAGCTAATTTAAATTTCTCTTCAATTTAATAGTCCTAGTTAAATATATAACTAGGTGAGATGACGAGAGGCATGTGAATCTACAAATTAAACCAATCTGTTCAAAAATCTAAATTAATTGTGACAAAAGTTAACTCTATACAAACTTTAAGGTTAATTTCAATGTACTCATGTACATCCAATCTAGATCTAAGTGTTTTATTTGTTAGATATACGATAATAAAAGTAATTAATACACAATCAAGCCACAAGACAAATTTATGAGAAAAAAATCCCCACCTATGGGTAAAGAACCCTGATGCATTCTAATATCTCATTCAACTTGAAAATATTTTACACAATGAAAGAAGTTACCTCTCTCTTTGTGGCCATCCCGATCAAGATGCCCGTCGCTTCCTCTCTCCTCTTCTACCTTCCAAGGGGGGATGGGGATGGGGAAGGAAGGGGGATTGAAAGGTCTCACTCCTAACTTAGGAAAATATTCGGTTGTCGTCGGTGTAGGGTAAATGTGAAGAGATTGATTCGCCAGCCTCTTTTGCACAAAACAGGCAAAAGAAGATGTTGTCTCCTTAAGAAATAGGCATCGAAGGCAAACTGATGCTTACGAAACCAATAGTTCGAAGGTTCAGGGGCTAAGTTACGGAATGGTAAGGTGTTAGGCACCCACCCCTACCCTTTCGGTCTCTTATGGAATTATGTTATTGTTTTCCTTTATTTCTTCGTGAAGTGTGTGTGCGAGTATATATAATGGAGATTGGAATCGTTCAACTCATACCATGAAAAAGATAGAGTGAGTTCATCCATAGTAATGTTCCCAAAATAATATATAGAAAATATGATTTATGCGTTTATCACTAAATTGATCGTTATGATGATATGATAATATGTGTTGGATGAAACGCTAATAAACATAATATGTATACTAATGAAAGAATATGATAAATGTGGAAATGGGGGATTTACAAAATTTGGAGGATTTAGAAAAAATTGGAAATTTTAGAAAAAGTTGAAAATTGGGAAGTTGGAAAATTAGAAGATTAGAAAATTGGACTCGAGTCTCGGGTCTTAATCCGAAACGCCTACGTATCCTATAGAGGCATCAAAGTCCACGTAGTTCGAATGCGGCACGGGGGTGGGGGTCATCCCATAGATCCGAATGGGATTTTATGATATGTATATGCGTAGAAAAATGTGTTTTGGTTTTGAAAAAGTGTGATGAAAAATTTCGTTCGGAATTTATGGGTGTAACCCTCCTTTTATTTATTTTGGGTTTTTTATAGAAAATAAAGTATATGCAATATACTAATAAAAGTGTAAGATAGTAATGTGTATAAATTAAAATAAGAACTATATTATGAATCTAATGTATTTTATGTAAAACAAGAAATTTAAAGAGAGAGGGAAGGATTTGGACCTTATTTGAAGCCTTCTCTTTGATCTTAGATGAACTCCCTTGAATGTGAGATAGAATGTGATTTTACCAAGTATGAAAAGGATAGGAATGTAAGCTTGAATGGAACTTCACATGGAGGAACTTCACTAATTTCGAGAGAATATTACTGAGATCACTGATGATGATGGATCTGAGGTGTGCATTGGAAGTGAGGTCATGCCCTCTATTTATAGGGTGAGGGGTGGTGTCGATCGTCATGGACCTAGCCCTTCCCATCTGCAAGTGACCCTTGACACACTGCCAATAGGCAGGCATGGACCTACTAATTGGAAGTCTCGTGTAGATTTTTTTGGAAAAATGGTCGCAAAATACAATCCGTTGATCCAAATCGCGCACGGGGCATACCGTTAGAAAGGTAATTTAGAGACCTTCAATATTCCTTCGGAACACTACGGGTTCAGCGAGTTAAATTTGGGTCAATTGTGGCTTGAAAGAGAACGTCGGTCCTTTGGACAGGAGATCGTCAGACGAAAAGGGATCGTTCGTTCGTATGGTAAGTCAGAATCGCGTACGGTCCGGACCGTTGGAAAGGTTAGGATATATAGTTAGATATTCCAAAGAGTTTTTCTCATTTCAAAAAGTTTACCTTGGTCAACTGGGTCCCAGAAGCACTCGGTGACCTCTCAGAGTAAAATGGATCGTTCATCCGTATCGTAAGTCAAAATCGCACACGGGGTAGACCGTTGGAAAGGGTATTCAATTCCCTTCGGAGATTCACTTAGTCTTATTCGAGCTAAAGAGTTGACGATGGTCAGACATAGCTCGGGAGCGCCCGGTGGCCTTCGAATTAATTTTTGATGATACTAAAAATGGTATCACCAAGTCAATGTGTGTGTAAGCTCAAAACCAGATAATAATGGAGTATGACAGATATAAATAAGTGAACAGAAAGAGATGAGGAAAAGAAGAAGATGATACCAAATATAAGTGGTTCAGCCTTTAAAGGGCTTATGCCCACTGTGTGTGTGTGTGTGTGTGTGTGTGTGTATGTGTGTGTGTGTGTAATTCACTAAATATAGGCTCTAATGGCCTTGGGATACAAGCACTCAATCTCTCTCTCTTTAATAATGAGTTTTACACAATTTTAGTAGGGTTTACAATGATCGATCACTTACATTGATGTAGAAGATAAGTATTTATATGGTGGGGGTGGCGTCATATGCACCCCCGTCATGCATGAGGTATGCACGGCACCAACTGTCCAAAGATGTGATGCCATCTATCAAAGGTGCATGTAAGAAATGATTATAAGATATTATCCACATGTGGGGATGATGCTATTATAACGGTTATGCTCACATGGGCTCGCAGCCCACGTGCGCTCCATTCCACGCACCTTGCCAGATGAGCATGTCCTGTTAGGTTGAGGTGTCGACCCGACCTAGTACAAGATCACGGATGCTCTAGATAGTTATACTTATAATATCCACTTACAGTATCGGACGAGTTATATCAGGCTGAGACAAGAGGTTTCTCTCAACAAGTGGTCAAGTCTTCCTAAAACGGATGAGGTCGGGTAAAAGCCCAGTTGATTAGCATGTACCTCGACCCGAGTCTGGATGAGGATGAGGCAAAGGTAAAGATTTCATGATGACTCTGGAGAACACTTTATAAGGTCGACTCCATCTAAGTTTGGCTGTAGCCGAGATGAGGTTTCATACTGGCATATCAATCACCCCTAGCCCTTAGTCTTTTGTGTAACTGAAGGACTAAGGGCTAAAAAGGTCAAGTTGTACTGAAGATAGTACGTCTCTGACTTGTCGGATGCTAAGGTGATGATGTGTATGAGTGGGGGACACCTATCATCCATTCCCTAGCCTAGTGTTTTCCCCAAGTAGTGGCGGAAGCGTATATTCAACTTGAAAGTTATGCCCTAATGATGGGCGTATTGAAAGTTGAATCTCGTCATTAGGGAATTTAAAAATATTTAACTCCAAAATAGTCACTCCTTCCCCATTTATGTATTTTAGTTTCTCTCTCTAAACTTTTTAGTTATAGGTTTTCTCTCTCTCTCTCTCTCTTCCATCTCCCAAGCATTTTTTGACTATTTTCTTGACTCTCCCGTGGTTGCCATCCTAAGGAAACTTTCCAGGTACTCCATTTTGCCTTTTTTCATCGTTTTAGCCATTATTGCATTTGTTTTCCTTTTCCGGCGAGTTCATCCTTTTTTCGGCGACTTCATTTGATGACTGTTAAGTGGTTCATAGGCTGAAAAAATCAATTTGGGAGTTGAGAGAGTGGGTTTAAGGTTTTATTGGTTGTTTTAGGGTTTATCCCCTATTTTTTACCCTTGTTAAGTCACTCCTATGAATCACCGATCATCTTCTCCGATGAATCACTTATTTTGTTCTTGAGTGTTCTTAGTCTCAACTTTTCATATTCCTTACTGTAGATCTTTTGGCCAAAACTAGTCAAACCTTTAGTTGTTTACCTTTTTTCCATTGTTTCCACCATGTTTAGGGTCGTCCTCTGGATGTTGAGGAAACTACACGAACTAGTTGAGTATTTCCCTACTCTAAGATAGAGGTGTTTTAAGGAGATGAGAAATCACGAGGTCAAGGAAGCTTCCAAGCACGAGGTCGAAGCCTTTCCTCTTCATCCTATTTACCCAATTCCACTCACCATCATTCGTCCTTCGATTATAAAAATAAGTTGCTCCATGTGTGATTCGGCTGTTGAGAGCGTAGACTCCTTCCAAGTGGTAATAGAGATCTCTCATAATGGGTGTGGGTAGGCTTAGGGTTCTTCTAGAATTTCTTATTCTCGTCAATTTGAGTCATCCAACCATGTCGTGTCATCATCAAACCAGTCTAAGTCCACCTAGGGATCAGACTACTCTATTCAGATCCTCTCGTCCCATGATGAGTCGAGAGTGGACATTGCCATGACACCACTAATAGATGCCATCCCTCTTAGTGTTATTCCGGGGCAACACTTTGCTACAACATTTCATACCCTTCGTGTCATCCCGACTATTGATCCAGATGATGACGATGATGTAATCAAGGGCTCACTTGACACATATAATGCTAAATCCTACGTAAGTACGGTTACCGAAGTTGGCATCTTACTGTGGAGACATATCTATAGTATTGGTCCCCCATCCACATGAGAGCGCCCTCAGCTAATGAGAGAGCATTTCAAGGCTGAGAGGGTGAAATATGTGTGTATGAACAAATGTTTAAGGTCATTTTTAGGCTTCCTGTGCATCCAGTTGTATAATCCATCTTGGATAGTCTCGGCCTTACCCCTTCTCAGCTTTCACCAAATGCCTAGAAATTTATTTTCGACTTTATTTTCCTATAGAAGGCAGTTCAACACACAGACCTCCCAGCTAATGTCTTCAGAGGATGTTACACCGTCTCATCTTCCAAGATTTAATCTGGATACTATCACCTCATAGCTAGGAAGTCTGATAAAAAAGCTCTGCTAGTAACTCAGATTTCAACCACAACTAGAAGTTGCGCTATTTTTTTATCATGAGAGCCTGGGAATTTGGCCCTAACGTCCCTTGCACTGCCTCTGAGCCCTGAGTCCCCTAGAGATGAGCCAAATTCACAATGTTAGTAAAAGTTGATCCAGGCTTAAGTGTTGAGGCCACTAAGACCTTGAGAAAGTTAGGAGACAAGGAGATAAAGGGGGTCTCATCCAATTTGAACAACAGATGACCCCAAACTTCTTAGAGCAAATGGGTATGGGGGTTGACACCCTATTTGAGCCATGTAAGTTTGTTGACATTATATTTTCTAAACTGTTGTGTCATATTTATACTGTCTGAGTTGATAATCATATTATTTTCACTACAGACCAACCACCAAATACCCTAGAATCTGTGTGGAATATGGTTGTACCAAGCATTATAATTTTGCTTAAACAAATAGGGAAGAAATTGGCCCCTGCTCCTCAGATTAAAAAATCAGCAACTGCAAACCCCAGCCAGGCCGAAGGGTCTAGGAAGAGGAAATAGGGCCAGGAAAATCTCCCTATGACCAATCGTAGTAAGAAGATCAATGACGGCCCATCCAAGATCGGGTCGAGTCAAGCCATCCTTATCTCTTTTGAGGATGGGCCTGTTGTGAGGCTGGAGAACTTGCAGATCAACCCTGAATCCTCCTTGGGGAGCAAGGACAAGGAACTGGAATTATTAACATCCAAAACCTCGGAGTCTGATAGTAGGTTTCTAGGGGCCACCAATATCTCCCTAATAAACGACTTCATCCTTCACAGGGTTGTCCAAGTAAGCCATTGCTCTCTTTATTTTTATCAACAACTGTAAGGTCGTCTCGTACTGACTCGCTTTATTTCATGTAGTCTATTATCTGTCTTTAAAAGGTCCATTTGTGGGTAAAGAAGAAAATTTCTAAGATCTGTTTGGCTCGTCAAGCTATCAGGCGCGATGAATCTTAGAAGCACCGTATCAAAGAGCTGGAGGCTGACATTGAGACCCTAAAGACACAACACTCTGAAGCAATCACTAACCTAAATAAGAGTCATGATGAGGCCATCCAATTCCTGAATAAACAGCACTCAACTGAGATTGCTAGGAAGGTAAAGGAGGTTGTCCTCAAGCTCTCTGAGGCTCAGAAGCAGGCAGTTAATGCCTTTAAATCATCTGAAGATTTCCTGGGTTATAGCGCGCAATACCTTATGAGGGGTGCTCATACTGGTTGCCTATGGGCAATAATAAAGTTCCCTGAGATCACCCACCTCTCTGATCAGTTGAAGACATTCATCTTGCACAACTCTCTTGCAATAATAACCTTGACTTAGGTTAAGGCATCGGTTGAACAGAACAGGAGCCCATAATTTAGACCACAAACCAGGTGGATATGATAGAGCCTATCGGCGATGCTAAGACCGATAGTATTTCATCCGATGAGGAGTTAGTTCTTAAGGAATGCTGAAGAGACAATCCTTCAAGCTTAGTTTTTCTCGATCTTTTTTTTTGGAGGTCGAATATGGTCTGATGCCTCTCTTGGTTGTGTATAACATGTTAACACTTGAACATGATTTTTGAACATTTTTGGTATTATATTTATGAATGATAAATGCTCTGATCCTTTCTTTCCATATTTATGTTTTTCCTTTATTCATTTATGCACATGCCTTCTTCTGATGTTTTATTAAGTAACCACAATTAAGCTGGTTTGTAACCTTGACATCACCAATTGACCAGATATTGTACCATCTTTAGACGAGGCAAGCATAAGTGACAAATTTCTCCATATGAACATCGTCTCATCATAAGACGAGATATAATGATTTTCAATCCTAAATGAACTGATTACCAAATTATACAAGTTCCCTCTCATCGTTTTGAGAGTGTATGGATGAGAATCATCTTATCCATACACTGTCATATCGGTTGATAGGTATTTTTTACCAAATTAATAATGTTTAATCATGAACCACAACTAAGTGTTTTTTAATTTGAATACACCAAATTATGATGTTTACATCATAAGCCCCCTCTCATCATTTTGAGAGTGTATGAATGAGAATCATCTCATCCATACACTGTCGTCTCGGCCGAGAGAGAATTTCACCAAATTAATGATGTTTAATATGTTCCCCCTCTTGGTGTTATTGACAATCCATGGACGAGGTTGACCCCATCTGGACTATCATGTCAGCGAAGGTAAGTAGGAGCTACTTCACCTCGAATGATGTTACGTAGATTAGAATGATATGATACATATAATCCAAAATAATTCAAACAACGGAATAAGAGAGAACAGTTGGAGATTTTTAATTCATTCATATAATGTTCTTTCTCATATATACTTACAAATGAAATAAATGTAAATGAAGCCAATAGATAATTCTTACTGGTAATATTTTTTTAGATGATCGGCATTCCATGGGTTGAGAATGGCTCTCCATTTATATTTTCTAACTGATACGTTCCTAGAAACACTTCTTCAACCACCTTATAAGGACCATGCCAGTTAGGATGAAGCTTGTTAGGCTTTTTCCAAGTCTTCTTCAAAACTAGGTCTCCTACTGCCAGTGGTCGGGCCTTCACCCTTATATTAAAGAACTTCATTGTCCTTTGTTGATAGGCACCCTGCCTAACCTCAGCGTCTTCTCTTCGTTCCTATATAAGATCTAGATCTAGTCTCCATTCTTTAATATTCTGCTCCGGGCCATATGTTTGGACTCTATAGGTTGGGAGACCTATCTCTGTCAGCACCATGACACTTGAGCCATAGGCTATCATGAATGGGGTTTCCCCTATTAGGGTCCTCCTTATCGTCCTATACGCCTATATAAGGGCATTCACCTCATCAATCCATCTCCTTTTAGCATCTTCCAACTTTTTATTGATTCATTCAAGAATTGTTCAATTCGTAACCTCTGTCTTCTATTGGTCTAGGGTCGACCTTAAGTTGAAAAGAACTGTTTGATGCTGACCCGATCATAGTACTTCTTGAGGGAGATATTCTTAAACTGCTTCTCGTTATCAAAAATTAAAATGTTAGGCAGGACGTATCTACAGATTATGTTTTTTAGATAAACTGAAAGGCTTTCTTCTTTGTTATTGTGATCGCCTCAGCCTTTACCCACTTCAAAAAATAATCAATAGCTACAATTAAATAGCGATAAATATTCACCGCCCTTGGCAGGGGTCCTACTACGTCGATCCCTTATACTGCAAATGGCCATAGGGATGTGATAGAGTTCAGGGGTTAATGAGGTTGTTAGGTAATGGTGGAAAACCTTTGGCATTTATGACACTTCATCATATATGCGGCTACATCTTTAGTCAACATCGGCCACTAGTATCCCTGAGTGATGATCCTCTTCGCTAATGACCTTCCTCTGATGTGACTAGAGCAAGATCCCTAATGCACATCTTTTAAAATGTACTCTACCTCAGACGGACGAACACACCTAAGTAGAGGGAGTAGGAACCCTTTCTTATACAAGATGTCTCCTATGATGGAGAACTTAGTCACTTTGTACCTTATTTTCTTCTTCTCGGCTTGGGAATTGGATAACTCTCTGTCCTTAAGGTATCAGATGATAGGATCCATCCAAGAAGCTCCAATATTCAAATTTAAACAAAATTCCACAGTGCAGTATTCCTCCTCGATGGTCGGCCGATATAGGATCTCTACAAGCACCGTCCTTCTGATTTTAATTCTTGTGGAGGAGGCTAACCTAGCCAAAGCATCGTCTCGACGGCTTTTACCCTTAGAAGGTATTTGGCCATTCTATCTTCCTCGGTCTCATATACTCCCAAAATTTGATTCACAACTAACCTGGAGTCATTATGGACTAGGAACTGGCCGGCATTCAGTGCCTGAGCAAGGGAGATGACTCCTAGAAAGGCCTCATATTTTGACTCGTTATTTGTGGATTTGAAGTTGAACCTCGGGGGATACTTAATATCGGTCTCATCTGGGGCCGACACAATCACACCCGCTCCGCTTTCGGCCTCGCTCGAAGAGCCATCAATAAACAAGTTACATACAGTACCATCCTTTAAAAAATTACCCTCTTTCAGGGTCCCATTATTCAAGAGGTAACTCTCTTTCTCATTCTCAGACACCTTACCTGTAATAACCTGGTTTTTATTTTAATTTAAATTGAATTATTTATGTGTCAAAATGACCTTTTACGAACCATTAATAATTTTCACGATGCTTGTGACCCTTACGTATGTCATGTAACATGAAAATAGGTCGACACATTTATTTGCCTACTCAAAATAATTATTTTTCATATAAATAGATAATAGAACGAGTTTAAACGGTATTATTTTTAATTATTATTCAAATTAAAGCGCGTATAAATCAGCGTAATACAAAAGTACTTTCAATGCAAAAAAAATATGTTAATGTGTCCTATATGTCCCAATACTAATTTATAGTTAATTGAAATCTCAAGAAGTATAAAAATTTATACTCGTTAAAAATTATATGCTAGTACCAAATATACTCAGTAGCATAGTTATTTTAAGCTAACTGCACCTTATCTAAAGGTTATAAAAGAAACATCACCCCCCACGAAATCTCCTTCTCTTATCCAACCTCCAACCTCTGTTTTAATACCCACACAAACCCACGAAATCCCCAACCTGATTTCTCCAAACCCCCATTGCCCCTTTGTCTCCCTCTTCCCCGAACGAACCCCTGCTCCACCACTAAGCTCCTCACCGTCGACCTCCGCCACCGAACCTCTGCCTCCACCGCCGACAGCCATGTTTCTTCTCCTTCTTCTTCTATTTTCATTCTTTTATATGTTCCTTGCTGTCATGGATTAAAGTTGTAATGCTTATATGTATGTATCTATATCGCCATATGTGTGTGTGAACGGTTTGAGCCTCGACCACCATCCTTTTCCATTGTGGTGGTCGGCGGCCAGAGATCCCAATCGGGGTGCTTTTCTTATCAATTTCATTATGTTTATGTATATATAAACATATATATACATACCCACATACATATATGTGTTTTTGTCATAAATCAGCTCGTTGAAATTTTCGTTTGGGTTGGAATTTCAACACGAATCGAATACGGTTTTGAATTCGATTTCATTGGATTTTTGCATTTTGGTTGAATAATTAAAGAAATTTTGGTTGTTTTTCGTTAAAAAAATATGTCCCGACTCGATTACAACTCGATTTTGATTTCGGGTAATCTAGTTTTAACTGATTTTTCCCTAGTGTCAACTTTTTTTATTTTACCTCCATATTTATTATTTATACTCATTTAGGTATAAATTGTAGTAAATACTAAATCCCGATACATACGAGTAATCGTACATTTTTTTATAGATACAAATATTTTGACCGATTTTCATTTTTTTTGTATAAACTATCACTTTTCTTTTAACAATATTTTTAATCGAGTTACGACACCCAACGACTCGTCTGAGATTATATTACGAGTCATATTTATTAAAATTGTGATTATGAAGGTGTTGGACTAATTATTTTGTTGTGTTGATTTTGAAAGTGGCTCAACCACGGAATTATTGCCCAAACAAGGAAGGGAGTTTTCGATTTTTTTCTAAATTTACTTTGTCTCACGAACATAAATTTTTAATTACTCGTACCAAATGTTTTACACTCGGATAATATAAAATTATGACTCCCATGGACTACTATTTTAATTAATTTAATTATTGCAATGAATCTCGAACCAACTTTGGAAATTAATATTTTTTTAGAAATCACATATTGGGATAATACCCGAAAGCATGTCTTTACTTGGAGATTTTGTTAAAATTGTTCAACTGAATATTTGACCCGGATAATATTTTAATAAAATATTATATTGTTGTTTATTCACTTTATTTAAACAAATCTATTTAAAGAATATTTTTCCACAAAAATGATATTATTCAAATATTGACTTACCATATAAACTTTATATACGAAACTCAGAATGTTTATTCCATCAATGGATTAGAGAAAGTTTGTTATGGAATTAAACGTAATTATGAAAAATATAGAAATGGAATTTACATATTAAATTCTTTTTATAACATAAGCATTATTTTGTATTATCCGAACACCGTAAGTTGTCATAAACCCAAACCATTCTTCCCAAACATCGATATACCCACTTTCATTTAAACACTCAAGCCAAATAACTACGAGAACTGGAATGCAATAATGAAATATCCCTGAATAACAAGTGAAAAGCTCATAAACACCGGTAGGTGATTCTATTTCACTATTAGACTTTGAACTTATGTCTTTGACATTACTGCTTGTTATATCACTGTGCGGTGACCTTGGACTCGTATTCTCATTTATGAACTCTTTTGATAGTTCAACTATACCATGAATATTGATTTAATAAGGTATCTTATTAAACTCAAGCCAACCCAATACTGATAACCTAATTGATTTCAATAAATTATCCGGATTTCAGTAGACCACTGTATCATGTTGAACAATGATTTTAACTGTTTTACCAAATTGCAGTATACCTTACATGTTATTAAACTTTGGTTTCAATTATTTAATTTTCAGCATAGCCTGCCATTTTATAACTATTATCAGTGAAACCTTCGGTAGCATACCGTATAATCCAAGGATTAGACTCGGTAAACCCTCGGTAAATCTAATTGGCCTGAAGGACTCAGATGTTGAGTGCCTTGTTGTTATATGTTTCCCTACATATGAGTGCCCCTCTAGCTAAGTGTGCCAAGTTATTTATTATTCCTCAATTATTTGGGATTACCTGTTCAAGTGTGTTTTATGCCTTAAGCAATATCATAACGGTATGACTACACATTTGCAGCCCCTATAGACGATAATTTATGGGTTATCGTATTATAGTATGTACCTTATTTATATCTCGATAAACACCATATCCGGTTATAATCACCATACAGTTCTTTCATATATTGCAGGTTTCAGTGAACCCCTTTTTAGTTCTGTTGATATTTCATGTTGCTTCAGATTACTATACACTATTTTATATTTCGAGCATTTCAAACCTAATTATGTTATTCCCATATTTACATTATTATAGAAATAGAATTATGTACTGGGAAATTTTTGCTTATTCCTTCCTTTTCATTTATTTTACACTGGTACCAATATACCCTGATGAATAGTTCAGAGATCAGTTGATACATAAAGACAAAGAAACATCAGGTTAGAAGAAAAGGAGCCTAATTAGCAGGAGAAATACTTTTGTGTTGTTCCTAGATTTTAGTTGTAAAATATTTGAGAATCAATAAATGCCTCAGTTACTTCAGTATTAAGATTTATTTATGATTCAACAATTATCAGGTCAACCTCACCCTCAGATAAGTTACATATGCAGAACATTAGTTGAGCATTAGTATCAAGTGAGTGATTTAGATCATAAGGGTAGTGAGGATAATATGTTTAGACATGAGTAAGGAAATCAATCTCGACATTATATGTGAAATACTAGGATCTTAGTTAGGAAAAGGTTTTGGCGGACATAAAGAATAATGGATATTCATATGCTATGTATTTAGGGATTGCGAGAATAAGTTCTTGAACTACGATTTGGAGATATATGATTTCTTACGATATTAGATGGTACGTGATCAGACAAATCATTAAGAATTTTGGGATTGTCAACGATGTGATTGAGGATTTACAAATATACTAAGAAAATTATCTTAGGACAGGATTATATACACCATACTCCATAAGTTTGTACATACAACACTGTTCTTTTGTCTACATTATTCAATTTATTCTCCCCCTGAAAATTATTTACTTCATTTGGAATTCAAAAACCTTTCTTCTTTGAAAGTTATTTCACTTCACTATTGAACTATATTTTCTGCTTCCTCGTTGCATTCTTGTTATAATGTATACTATTCCCATTAGATTACGAAAAGATAATTATGTAAGAATGGTACCCCTTTAGGAATGGATAAGAAACTATTTAGAAAGTTCGTTAGTTAATATTAGGAGTTTTCTAGAATAAAGTTAAAGGCATTAAAAATATTACGATTAATCGTTATACTCTTTCAATAGTAACGGTATTACTTGTTGGATCCTACCCCATGATTATAATTTTCCCAAATTTTACATAAACTTGGTTATGATCTTCGATTAATTAACAAAATACCATATGCCTTATAACCAATGTTAATTATTTCCCTAGTTTACCATGACTTAGAATGCTATTGAAACTCTAATCACAAGAAACACTATGGGATCTATTGAAAATATAACTCTTGTCCTAAACGATGAACATATTTATAATTACATGAAATCTTACCTTGTACCTCTACGTTACCTAGATGCCCTAGGCGCATCTCCCTTATCAAATCGTTTTTTCATAAGGAACCCTAATATGGAACTAGATCATATTGTTATTAGACAATATGATTTTTCATCCCAAAAGGTAAATGATAAAAAGAATAAATTCGCTCATCCTTGTACGTAGGAAGAAATATGAATAAACCACTTGAATGTTAACCACCCGCATAAATGACTTTGGCATAAATTATCAAGAAAACTTAAGATTTACATGAAATAGTAGTTTTTTAATTTAATCAACTAGAGTTTCACATTATTCAAAATCCTTAGTCCTAGATTACCTGTTCCATTTCTTATTACATTATTGTGATATTATCAGAAAATAATTGCTCGTTAATAGTAATCCAATTTATAGATTATTACTTGAACCTTATAGTTTAACTATACAGATTACATACTACATCCAACAAGTTACATATGACAACTTATATTCTTATTATGTTACAATAAACTTTACATTAACTTACTCCTTATTCGGTATAGTTACATGACGTGCAACATATGTACGATCCTTAAACAGATAGTTGAACTAGTGACTCATTTAATTTTAGAACTCTTTTCTATAAATATTTACCAGGTATCCCATAATGATTATGTAAATATAGTACCCTTATGACATTTTTGAATTCGAATAAATAATGTATTAAAAATAAATATAAATTAAACAGTTTTAGCATCTGAAATTATTACCGGTTTCATTATCCGGTTGTATCGTAATTATCCAAATTAAGATAATCATCGATTCAGACCCCGTTACATCTACTTGCGTTTACCCTATTACCATTGTCTCAATTATCCAGTTAACATCATCTAAGAGTGTTTTTTTTAATTCCATATTTGTGTTACACTTTAGATAAATATAAGAGACCTTAATCTTAAGATGGACAATTTGAATACCAAGTAACTTTCGGTCACCCCGGTTTAGAATACGTCTTCATCCCAACTTGATTTAGAAACAGAAATGCCAAATGGACTTTAGAAAGGATATAACTCAAGTTAGACTATCATTCAGAAAGATAAACGTTGCATCCGACACCTTATACCATAACTACGAAACTTAACCATCTGATCATATAAAATGTTGTTGCTACCAAAGAACGATATGGCCTTTAGCGAACCCCGTACTTTTTCCAAATGTCACCAGTATCGTTCCCTGTCTGAATACGAGAAAGAAAACCTTATAACGACAGTCTTCGATTTCCATTTTCGATGAACACAAACCAGACTAAAAACCAAGAATTACCTACGATAGGGAAACATACCTATAATTTAAAAATAGATTACATATCCCTTATCAATATCACCAGAAATCCACCATTCTAGATTCAAGATCTACCCGAGGAACTTAAGAACATATCATACACAGAAGAAATATCAGTAGTGCCGATATAAGAATGATATTAAGAATTTTTTGAGAAAATGTCGTAATTATAACTAAGTTCAAATAAGGCACTAGTATTTCCATGAATTCCTTTTAACTCATTCGGATCCCGAAATGGAAATAGGATCTCATCACAACGAATTTTATTGTTTAAATGTTTCATATGTCTTAAGGATACAAGTCAACCTCGTCAATTTTACCTTTTTCTTGTAAGAAGAACTAGTTGATTATTTTTTCGATAGAGAAATTTATAGTAATTGGATTAGAATGAACAAATCTAGTAGCTTATAGCATAGTGTCACCAACATATTTAGAAATTCAAAATTACATTAAATTTTGGGATGAGAACATACTATTTTAGAACGTACCTACCACGCCAAATGAATGAGCATAGACGAAACCTCACCAGGATTTAATAGTATCTCTCCTTGATTATACAACCCAGTTCTAATAAGCCCAAGTATTAAGATATGTCAACATGTATATCAGTTGTGAGAAATACATCCTCATAAGTATTCTCGATAATAGTATTTTATTACTAAACTGTATAGATTTTAGTGACTTCATTAAAATTATTGTAAGAATTATGTGTAAAAGAACTCCTTTCATCCTCATTAGTACACCTTATATTACGGAAATTCCATAGATCCACGAAATTTAAATTTTCCAATGTTATAGTGTGGACATCCCCGATCCTCGTGGCAGGCGGGCGGAATGAGGATCCTAGGTCCCTCGCGTCCCTCTCGGGAGCGCTTCGGCCGGCGTCATTGATGAGGTGAAAAATATAGAGAGAAGGAGTCACCAGTCTATTTTACTCAAAACAGATAAAAGAAAGGGAGCCATCTCAAAGGACAGCATCCAAAGACATACTGATACATACGAAACCAAAACGATTAGAAAAGGGTCCGGAGGCTAAGTTACAAAATGGGAAGGTGTTAGGCACCCATTCCACCCTTACGGTCTCTCATGGGTTTTTGCTATTTTCCTTTATTTTTCCCGTGATATGTGTGCATGTGTATATGAAAAGTGTTACTGTGTGATAATGATTTAAATTAAATTCGCAAGTTTCCAAGAACCCTTATTTAATTAGCGTCTACTTTTAAACCAAATAAAATCAACCCTTAAACATGCATCTAAATCAACCCATCAAATATAAAGCATGCAACACAAAGTTAAGGAAAAATCCTCGAAGGGCAAAACCTTTTATTTCTAGAACTTTAAAGAATTTACAAGACTATTGACTTACATACAACCTGATAATCGCCCACAAGTGTGACGCACGGTGTCTTCGGTAAACCTTCAAAGCAATGGCTAGAAATAGTGTGACACATAAATACCCGCAGGTGTCGGTTCCTATGTCGGCGGCTGGAAGTTTCCCTTTCCAGGAGGGCAGCAATGCAGAAGAGAACGGCTTCTCCACAAGGGTTGAACAAACTCAAAGTTGTGTTCTTGGGTTACCAAAAAGATTCACAAAGGATTGGAAGAATTGTGTGAATAAAAACATGAGTCTTGGGACTCAAAAAATATGAAGACTTGAGGTATTAGGACTCTCAAATTCGTCTATCAAAGTCTTGCAAAACAGCTCCCCCGAAGTTGGCTTTTATAAGGAAACCAAAAGAGTTTTAAAACTTGGAGACTCTTGCAACGTCAGGTACCCCGAACCGGTTTGGGGTACCTCATGCAGTTTGGGGTACATCTCTGGTTTGGGGTACCTTTCTGGTTTGGGGTTAAAAAAAATCAACATTCTTCAAGGAATTTTCTCCAACTTCAAAAGGTCATAACTCCTTCACTGTAGCTCGGATTGAGGTGCCATTTCTTCCAGTATCTTTGTTACGAAGAGCTCTTAAACTTTCCAGTTGACCATACCTCCGAACTATGGATGTGAAATTACGAAAATTCCCTTGAACTCTCCTATCGTGCCCTTTTTCACTGTTTTGACTTCTCTTGCGTACCACTTGCATTAAGTCCCTAAAATCATGAAACGTGAAGTCCTTGAGGCAGATGTGGGACACATTAATGGAGATGTTGAATGCTTGATTCCCGGAATTCGGATAGAGGTCGTCATGTGAGATCGTGAGGTGACGTGCCAAATGTAGCAGCGTACGACATACATAAATGTAACATGTTGGACATGAGAAAAATGTCCTTACAAATCTCCCCTTATGTCTATTCCGGTACATACATAAAAAATCCGAATTATCAAATAACAAAATTGCCTATACAAATCTACCCTTCCATGAACCCGAAACTGGAAAGATACAAATGAATAAGTCTTCATCGTTTGTTCTTCAAATCTTCAAAACTTCAAATCTTCAATCTTCAAAATCTCAAATTTTTTCCCATCAGGGTGTGCAATTCAGTGATCATCAATGTAGTACCTACACACATGAGAAAAAAAAATACCAAGTGACGTATCGAGTTTGAAATGAGATAAACATAGATACCAATATATGATAAGCATAAGTCAAATCTCAAAACTCCCCCAAAATTCAAACTCCCCCAAAATAAGATAATTCTTTCTCCCCCTTTTTATGATGTCCCCAAATAGACAAATAAGAAGAATGAATCAAACAAGCAAAATCGGGGTGTCACGGTATTCAAAACAAGGCATCAAACAATATGGCAAACGTGCTCTAGCAAAGAGTTGCCAAAAAAAAACTTCACAAACTATTTTTTATTTTTCAAATTTTTCGAACAAAAAAAATCTGATACCATTTGAAAAAAAATAAGTAAAACATGATACAAAAAAAATCACACCATGGATTTAGACTCAAACATCTAAGTCATGGAAACGGAATGAATGGGTGTGAACACATTCGATAGGTAAATCAACTCAATCAATCATATGTGCACGATGCATACGTGTACTCCTAACGAATGAACATCAAAGGTATCCTTAGGTGTAAAAATTTGTTGAATTTAGATGACATCGTCTTATGCAAATCAACAAATCAAAGTCAAATGATTTCCACACCAATAACGTCCAAAACAATTTAGCGCTTTTTCAAGATTTTCGAGGACGTGCAAACCTGTTATAAAATCTCCAACCAAACTCCCTCATATATATTTTCTTTTAGAGGTAATCTAAATTCTCAAACTTTGGAGAATTGGTGCAAAATCCTAAATGGCCCATAATTTGGCATGAATATCTTTTTATTGCCTTTAAATATTTTTCGAGCTCTTTTAAACCTCTTTGGACCCCGGATAATAAAATTCCTCCATTTTTTAGGTCCAATTTAACGGTGGCTTTTGCGCAAAGGATAGATAATTACCTTTCGCAGCCCCTCCCCGTTTTTCAAACAAAGCACACAAACTCACAAAACGGTTTTTATATGCACAATTTCCTTATCAAAATTAATCGCGCTTGGTTCGTTTTAAGGACAGGATTGAAGTGAAAACACCCAACCAACATGTGATAAGACAAACACAATAATCAAACAAATCCGTGCATGCGTGCAATAAAGGAAACTATGAGTCAAACATGTAGGAAGCAACACTTAATTACATCTTAATGACTCCAAACATTATAAAGCATAAGGATGAATTGACCTATTGTCTCAAAACACTATCAAATAGTCACATGTAAAATGGAATGATGTTGTGACTCGGTCATCCAAAGTTGTTCATCCATAAATGGTGCAAACAAAAAACAAAAATCTTTTTGTATTTTTCAAAATATTTTCAAAAACAAAAATCTATACAAAAAGTACATGTCACAACGCTAGCAAACATATATCAAAAAGCATAACTAGCGTATGACAAATATGCAAACACACTCATCTATATGATATGGCAAGAGAAGAATCATGTGCAAGCAAACGAGAATCAACTTGTCTAAAATCTAGTGTATCCAAAAGTGATTTCCTAACCCAAATAGATGTGAAACAACGTGTGGGGGATTTGGGAACCACGGGAACACTAGACATAAATTTCCTAGGACATTTTCCAAGATCAAAACAAAAAACGCCTAAGATGACCTTTCCGACCACAATATGAACATGTGTAAACGGGTGGAACGGAACCTATGGGTTGACCTTTTCTAACATCCTGAAAATTGGTTGACCCTCTAAAATAAATAATGGCTTTGGCTTTAGCATTAGCATTAGAAGCATGAAAACAAGATGGGCCATTACCATCACTATCAAACCTACTTGAGTCTGTCAAATCATTTTTTAATTTCAAAATTTTTGACTCAAGCAAAGAATTAGACTCTTCCAAATTAAGGGACGCCTTTTTCAAGTTTTCAATAATTCCTAAAAGCGTATCTCTCTCTCCCTCAATTAAAGTAAACTTTTTCCTAAGATTCTTTTCACGTGCCACAAACTCATTGACTAAAATATTTTTCTCCTCTTTGGCACAAACACAAACCATCGAATTTTTAAGGTCCCCCAATTATTTTTCTAAAAATAGGACCCTTTCATCACTCTCCTTCTTGGACAATTTTAAAGAAACAAAGTCATGGTTCAAGGAAACAACTTTTTCACGATAAAAATCTCTTTGATTTTGAAGCGTTTGCAAAAGATCCATCGCAGATTTAAAACAAGAATTTTCTTTTTCCAAAACTTTAATTCTTTTGCAAAGTTTCAAATTCAAACTTTATAAATTTTTAGCATCGTCGTGAACTTTTTCAAAAATAGGCTCCTCATTAAACGGGCGTTCCATTGAAAAAATTGCGATTTTTCACAAAATTGAATTTTTTAAAAGAAATGAATATCACACGATTTTGCGAAAAAAGGAGTACTCGATAAATTAGGGCAACCCGCTCTGATATCAATTTGACGACGTGAGAAGTCAAATTGTATCAAAAAAAATAAATCCTTGAAAAATCAAGATCACGCGATAAATTAGTGTAACCCGCTCTGATACCAATTTGAAAAGTGTTGCTGTGTGATAATGATTTAAATTAAATTCGCAAGTTTCCAAGAACCCTTATTTAATTAGCGTCTACTTTTAAACCAAATAAAATCAACCCTTAAACATGCATCTAAATCAACCCATCAAATATAAAGCGTGTGACACAAAGTTAAGGAAAAATCCCCGAAGGGCAAAACCTTTTATTTCTAGAACTTTAAAGAATTTACAAGACCATTGACTTACATACAACCTGATAATCTCCCACAAGTGTAACGCACGGTGTCTTCGGTAAACCTTCAAAGCAATGGCTAGAAACAGTGTGACACCGAAATACCCGCAGGTGTCGGTTCCTATGTCGGTGGCTGGAAGTTTTCCTTTCCAGGAGGGCAGCAATGAAGAAGAGAACGGCTTCTCCACAAGGGTTGAACAAACTCAAAGTTGTATTATTGGGTTACCAAAAATATTCACAAAGGATTGAAAGAATTGTGTGAATCAAAACATGAGTCTTGGGACTCAAAAAATATGAAGACTTGAGGTATTAGGACTCTCAAATTCGTCTATCAAAGTCTTGCAAAACAGCTCCCCCGAAGTTGGCTTTTATAAAGAAACCAAAAGAGTTTTAAAACTTGGGGAATCTTACAGCGTCAGGTACCCCGAACCGGTTTGAGGTACCTCATGCGGTTTGGGGTACATCTCTGGTTTGGGGTACCTTTCTGGTTTGGGGTTAAAAAAAAATCAGCATTCAAGGAATTTTCTCCAACTTCAAAAGGTCATAACTCCTTCACCGTAGCTCGGATTGAGGTGATGTTTCTTCCAGTATCTTCATTACGGCGAGATGTTCAACTTTCCAGTTGACCATACCTCTGAACTATGGATGTGAAATTACAAAAATGCCCTTGAACTCTCCTATCGTGCCCTTTTTCACTATTTTGACTCCTCTTGCGTACCACTTGCATTAAGTCCCTAAAATCATGAAACGTGAAGTCCTTGAGGCAGATGTGGGACACATTAATGGAGATGTTGAATGCTTGATTCCCGAAATTCGGATAGAGGCCGTCATGTGAGATCGTGAGGTGACGTGCCAAATATAGCAGCGTACGACATACATAAATGTAACATGTTGGACATGAGAAAAATGTCCTTACAGTATATATTATAGAGATAGGAGTCATCGACTTGTACCATGGAAGAGGTAAAGTGAGTTATCCGTAGGAATGTAAACATAATATTATAAAATAGGATTTACGCGATTATCCTTACGTTGATCGTTACGATGGAACGATAACGCATATGGGATAATACGCTACTAAGAACAAATATATAGAATATAAGAGAATTGAGTTTAGAGAAAAATAAAAAATGAGAGAAAAAGTGAGAATAGGACTCGAGTCTCGGGTTTTACCCCGAGACGCCTACGTAGCTTATAGAAGCATCAAAGTCCACGTAGTTCGCATGCAAAACGAGAGGTGGGGTTTATCCCATAAATCCAACCGGGGACTTTTCTTATTTGTGTGTATGTGTGTGTGTAGAAAAAAGTGTTTTAGTTGTGAGAGAAGTGTAAGAACACTGTGAGAATTCCCGTTTGGAATTTATTTCATAACCCTTTTTTCTTCTTTTTTTGGGTTTTTTATTTAAGAGATGCGCAATAATACTAAATAAAATGTATATTAAGAAATGTGAGATGAGAGAATAAAAATGTTAAGTAGTAAAACAAGCTAATGCGAATTTATGAGAATTTATGGAGAGAGTTGAGAAAATAAGACCTTCTTGAAGATCTTGAGCTTGATCTTGAATGTTGGAGAGCATCCCTTGCACTTGGATAATGATGGAGGGTAGTTAATTCACCAAGTTTGATGAAAATGATGATGAAAAGTGAAGGTTGGAAAGGGATTTGGGTGTGGAAATTGCGCTGACTTCGAGAGAGGTTTTCTGGATTTGCTGAGAGTGATATGTTTATGATCTGGGCTCCTTTGAAAATGAGGGCAAGGCCTCCTTTTTATAGGCCCAGTGCACTATCGATCGGCATAGCCCTGTTCCTTCCAATCGGTAGGTGTGTTTAGGCACACTGCTGTTCTGGGACCTGCCGTTTGGCAGTGTCTTTCAGGCCTTTTTGGAAAATAGACCACAGAGCGCAAACCGTTGATCCGAATCGCACACAAGGTGGATCGTTGGAAAGTTAATTCAGAGACCTTCAAAAGTCCTTTGGACTACTCCCGAGTTCGGGAGTTAACTTTGGGTCAAATGTGGCTCGGAAGCATTTATCAGTCCATTAGATGGGGGATCGTCGGACGCAAACGGATCGTTCATCCGCATGGTAAGTTCGAATCGTGCACGGGGTGGACCGTTGGAAAGGTTAAGAGATGTAATTCAACATTCCAAATAGTTTGATCCGGTTCGGGGAGTTAAATTTGGTCAACCGGGCCTTGGAAGCATTCGGTGACCTTTCGGAGTAAAACGGATCATTCGTCCGTAGTGTAAGTCAGAATTGCGCATGGGATGGACCGTTGGAAAGAGATTTCAGTGCCCTTACAAGATTCATTCAGTCTCGATCGAGCTAAAGAGTTTTACTTTTGGTCAAACAGAGCCTGGGAGTGCTTGATGGCTTTTAGGTCAGTACTCAGGGTATGACCTGGGTTTGTAGTGATGAAGGGCGGTGATAGGGGCCTAAGGAGAGTTTAGGGGTAACAGAATGGGGAGTCTACATATAGTATAGCCCCGATATACCTTAATGAATCCTTTTGTCTGGTATGAGTACCAAAACTCTCCGGAGGATAATTCTACACTATTAGATATCATACTTATACTAACTTTTAGAACATTTATGTAAACCCTAGATCAGTCAAATGAATGGACCTGCTTAAAATACCTAACCTTTATCACATGTTGCATTATATCTCAATTAATAGATTGAAATTTGTACTATAGGCTAGGTATTTAGACATAATAAGATATTCGATATAGTGATCATAATCAATATTATATCATCGAACTTTGCTTACCTTTGCCGTAATTAGTAAACCTCGAACCAAACATGATGAATTAGTCAAGAAAGTATTTATTTAACCTTAAAGATCACCAGTTTTGACTGTGAAGACAAATAAAATAACATTTAAATTATATATCAATTAACAAAAAATTGATCAAATGACTATTAAGTGTAAGGATATTTTTCTCATGTCCAACATGTTACATTTGTGTATGTCGTACGCCGCTACATTTGGCACGTCACCTCACGATCTCACATGACGGCCTCAATCCGAATTTCGGGAATCAAGCATTCAACATCTCCATCAAGTGTCCCATATCTGCCTCAATGACTTCACGTTCCATTATTTTAAGGACTTAATGCAAGTGGTACGCAAGAGAAGTCAAAACAGTGAAAGAAGGCAAGATATGGAAGTTTAAGGGCATTTTGGTAATTTTCCATCCATCGTCCGGAGGTCCGATCAACTGGAAAGTTATAGAGCTCGTCGACCGAAGATACTGGAAGAAACGGCACCTCAATCTGAGCTACGGTGAAGAAGTTATGGCCCTTTGAAAATGGAGAAAAAACTTTGGAGAATGCTGTGTATTTTTTCCCCCAAACGAGCGAACTTTCTCGAACCATAGGCCAAACCTGTTCAGGGGGCGAACCAGTTCGGGTACCTGACGCTGGATAGAGTTCCATAATTTTAAAACTCTTTTTGGTTTCCTTATAAAAGCCAAATTCGGGGGACTTATTTCATAAGACTTGGAAAGACTTTTTTTAGAGTTCTATCACCTCAAGTCTTCATATTTTTTAGTCCCAAAAACTCATGTTTTGATTCACACATCATTCCCATACTTTTGTGAATACTTTTAGAACCCAAGAAAACTACTTTGCTTTTGTTCTTCTTTGTGGGGAGATCACTGCAACCGAGGGTTGCGTGTTATTGCTGAGGGAGTCTCTACGAAGTTTTATGGTTTCGTGCCATTGAGGAGTGATGCGGTTCTTCCTTTGCTAATTGGATTGCGGTCCATGTGGGTTCACTGCGTGTGAATTCATTACTGATAACACCGACGCCTGCGGGTATTCGGTTGCCACTGTATTTCATTGTAATCCGTGTAAGTTGCGATTTACTTATTATAATGAAATAAAAAGTTTTGCCCTGGGGGGATTTTTCCTGAAATTTGTGTCGCATGTTTTACTTTTGGGTTGACACAAGCACACACGTAGTTGCATGTTTAGGGGCTGAATTGATTTGGTTTAAATATAGACTCTAATTCAATAAGGTTTAATTGGAAACTTGCGAATTATTTTAAATCGGTATCACACACCGCATCGTCACGCTTTTTAAATTGGTATCAGAGTTGGTTGCGCTAATTTATCGCGTATTCCTATTTTTCGCAAAATTGTGTGATATTGATTTTTTTTTAAATCAGTTTTGTGAAAAATCGCAATTTTTCCAATGAGCACTTATCTAATCGGATGCCCCCTTTGATGACATGAGTCGGAGTTTTGATGATATAAATCATTTGAATTTGACGTTTGCAAAAAGAATTAATTTTTTGGAAAAAAAAATCTCCTTTTAAATCCGCGTTGGATCTTTTGCAAACGGTTCAAAATCAAAGAGATTTTTATTGTGAGAAACTTGTTTCCTTGGACCATGACTTTGTTGCTTTAAAATTGTCCAAGAAGAAGAGTGATGATAGGGTCCTATTTTTAGAAGAAGAATTATAGGACCTTAAAAATTTGATGGTTTGTGTTTGTGCCAAAGAGGATAAAAATATTTCAGTCAATGAGTTTGTGGCACGTGAAGAGACTCTTAGGGAAAATCTTGCTTTAATTGAGGGAGAGAGAGATACCCTTTTAGGAATTATTGATAATTTGAAAAAGGCATCCCTTAAATTGGAAGAGTCTAATTCTTTGCTTGAGTTAAAAATTTTGAAGTTAAAAAATGATTTGACAGACTCGAGTAGGTTTGATAGTGATGGTAATGGCTCGTCTTGTTCTCATGATTTTAGTGCTAAAGCCAAAACCATTATTTGTTTTAGAGGGTCAATTAATCCCAAGGACGTTACAGAAGATCACATTTTAGGTAACATTCCTCCCGTTTACATATGTTCACATTGTGGTAGGAAAGGTCGCCTTAGGAGTTTTTGTTTTGATGTTGGAAAATGTCCTAGGAAGTTTATTTCCAGTGTTCCCATGGTTCCCAAATCCCCCACACATCGTTTCACATCTGTTTGGGTTAGGAAATCACTTTTAGAGGCACTAGATTTTAGACAAGTTGATTCTCGTTTGCTTGCACATGATTCTTCTTTTGCCATATCATATAGATGATTGTGTTTGCATGTTTATCATACACTAGTTGTGGTTTCATGATATATATTTGCTAGTGTAATGACATGTACTTTTTGTATGTTCTATTTTTTTGTAAAAAGTTTGAAAAACACAAAAAGATTTTATTTTTTTTAAAATTTATGAGAAAATCCAAATAGATTTTTGTATTTTGTTTGCAGCTTTTATGGATTGACACTTAGGATGATCGAGTCACAACATCATTCCATTTTTCATGTGACTATTTGATAGTGTTTTGAGACAATAGGTCAATTCATCCATGTGCTTTGTAATGTTTGGAGTCATTAAGATGTAATTAAGTGTTACTTCCTACATGTTTGACTCGTGATTTCCTTTATTGCACACGTGCACAGATTTGTTTGATTAGTGTGCTTGTCTTATCACATGTTGGTTGGGTGTGTTCACTTCAATCCTGTCCTTAAAACGAACCAAGCGCGATAAAACTTGATAAGAAAATTGTGCATATAAGAACCGTTTTGTGAGTTTGTGTGATTTGTTTGAAAATAGGGAAGGGCTGTGAAAGGTTCATTTTGCCTTTGATAATACTAAGCCACTGTTAAATTGGACTTAAAAATGGAGAAATTTTATTATCCGGGGTCCAAAGAGGTTTAAAAGAGCCCGAAAAAATTTAAAGGCAATAAAAAGAAATTCATGCCAATTATGGGCTAATTAGGTTTTTGCACCAATTCTCCAAAGTTAGAGAATTTAGTTTATACACCTCTAAAAGAAAATATATATGAGGTTGTTTGGATTGAGAATTAAAACGGGTTTGCGCGTCCTTAAAATTTTTGAAAATGCGCTTCATAGTTTTGGACGTTATCGGGGTGGAAATCACTTTGACTTTGATTTGTTGATTTGCATAAGACAATGTCATCTAACTTCAACAATTTTTCTACCTAAGGATACTTTTGATGGTCATTCGTTAGGGGTACACATATGCATCGTGCACATATGATTGATTGAGTTGATTTACCTATCGAATGTGTTCACAACCATTCATTCCATTTTCATGACTTGGTTGTTTTATTTTAAATCCATGGTATGATTTTTGATATCTTATTTTTGTATGAAAAATTTGAAAAATTAAAAATAGATTGTGAAAGTATTTTTTGAGTATCTCTTTGCCGTTTTCCATCTGATTGATGCCTTGTTTTGAATACCGTGTCACCTCGACTTTTCTTGTTTGATTAATTCTTCTCATTTGCCTATTTGGGGACATAATAAAAAGGGGGAGAAAGAATTATCATTTTATGAGGGAGTTTGAATTTTGGGGGAGTTTTGAGATTTGACTTATGCTTTCATCATAAATTGGTATCTTTGTTTATCTCATCTCAAACTCGATACGTCACTTGGTATTTTTCTTTATCTCATGTGTGTAGGTACTACATTGATGATCATAGGTGGCACACCCTGATGAGAAAATATTTGAGATTTTGAATATCCAAAGAACAAACGATCAAGACTTATTCATTTGTATCTTTTCATTTTTGGGTTCATGGGAGGGTAGATTTGTATAGGCAATGGTATTTGATAATTCAGATATTTTTATGTATGTACCGGCATATACATAGGGGGAGATTTGTAAGGTTATTTTTCTCATGTCCAACATGTTACATTTGTGTATGTCGTACGCCGCTACATTTCGCACGTCACCTCACGATCTCACATGACGGCCTCAATCTAAATTTTGAGAATCAAGCATTCAACATCTCCATCAAGTGTCCCACATCTGCCTTAACGACTTCACGTTCCATGATTTTAGGGACTTAATGCAAGTGGTACGCAAGAGAAGTCAAAACAGTGAAAGAAGGCAAGATATAGAAGTTCAAGGGCATTTTGGTAATTTTACGACCACCTTCCAGAGGTCTGGTCAACTATAAAGTTATAGATCTTACCGCAATAAAGATACTGGAAGAAACGTCACCTCAATCCGAGCTACTATGAAGAAGTTATGGCCCTTTGAAATGGAGAAAAACCTTTAGAGAATGCTGTGTATTTTTTTCCCCAGACCAGCGAACTTTCTCGAACCGCAGGCCAAACCGGTTCGGGGTACCTGACGCTGGATAAAGTTCCATAATTTTAAAACTCTTTTTGGTTTCCTTATAAAAGCCAACTTCGGGGGTTTTATTTCACAGGAATTGGAAAGACGTTTTTTAGAGTTCTATCACCTCAAGTCTTCATATTTTTTAGTCCCAAAAACTCATGTTTTGATTCACACATCATTCTCATACTTTTGTGAATACTTTAGGAACCCAAGAACACTACTTTGCTTTTGTTCTTCTTTGTGGGGAGATCTTCGCAACCGAGTACTGTGTGTTATTGCTGAGGGAGTCTCTACGAAGTTTTATGGTTGCGTACCATTGAGGAGTGTTGCGGTTCTTCCTTTGCTGATTGGATTGCGATCCATGTGGGTTCACTACATGTGGATTCATTATTGATGACATCGATCGATGCCTGCAGGTATTCGTGTGTCACTGTATATCATTGTAATCCGTGTAAGTTGTGATTTACTTATTATAATGAAATAAAAGGTTTTTCCCTACGGGCATTTTTCCTGAAATTTGTGTCGCATGTTTTATTTCTGGGTTGACACACGCACACACGTAGTTGCATGTTTAGGGGATGAATTGATTTGGTTTAACAATAGACTCTAATTATATAAGATTTAATTGGAAACTTGCGAATTATTTTAAATCGGTATCACACACCGCATCGTCACGCTTTTCATGAAGAATACATATCATTAGCCTAGACTACGAGACTTATTTGATTAATTACGAGGATCCTAAAAACTTGATTTATGGTTTAGTTAACATCAACTTCGCGTGGATCAAATTTGTAAAGCCGACCTTTAAACTCTCGAATGTAAAACTGTTGAATCTCAATCTATATCTCTAATTACCTATCATGAGAATAGCTAGACAGTATTATTATTACTAGATCCATGATTCAATCTATATTATCCTCTTAACTCTAACCATTCGTATAGTATGATGAAATGCATTGTATGAAACGAACTTTAGACCCTATACAAACCATGTTACCAAAAATCCCTGTTTCGATGCACGATACTTGTAAAGCTTGTAAAAATGCCTATTAATTATCTCAAACCACTTTTCATTTGTATTCCTGAATGTGTCATTTTCCTTTATATGATTATGCTATATACCCTAGACGATGTATACACTTTTAAACTCAAAAATTTTAGGATATCAAGATTTCGAAGAGGAAATTTTTTTTTTAGCTGGGTAGATTGTAATACCCTAGTTTTTATTTTAATTTAAATTGAATTATTTATGTGTCAAAATGATCTTTTACGGACCATTAATAATTTTCGCGCCGCTTGTGACCCGTACGTATGTCATGTAACATTAAAATAGGTCAACACATTTATTTGCGTATTCAAAATAATTATTTTTCCATAAAAACAGATAATAGTACGAGTTTAAACCGTATTATTTTAATTATTATTCAAATTAAAGAGTGTATAAATCAGCGTAATCCAAAAGTAATTTCAATGCAAAAAAAAATATGTTAACGTGTCCTATATGTCCTGTGGGTACCCCGATTTTATCACCATAAGGCCTGGACGAGTAGCCCATCCTCAGCGGCCCAAAACCCAGGCCCATCACCTCTGATGTTCATCCATTCACTCCACGATGCCATGAAGAGAAGTTGTGGGGGCACACGATCCCATGAAAGGGAGATGGCTAATAAAGAGGAACCTATCACCCCCACTACTCCAACACATACATGTATAAATTAAACCCCAAGTCCGGGGCAAAGGATAATTTTTTTTGTATTCTCTGTACTTACTCTTCAGAATATAGAGAAATAACACTGACTGAACCACCGTGGACGTAGGCACTTCTTTGCTGAACCACGTATCTTCGTTGTTGTGTGATTGGTCTTTTATTTGATTTTTCTTGGTTGACACCTCTTTCATATTTATTTGTGCTGCATAATAATTGCATCTACAATTGGCGCCGTCTGTGGGAAACGTTTATCTTTCCTTGAGAAGAGCCCACACTGAGAAAAAATCTAAGATGTCTGATCACAGCAGCAACGCTCCTCAAGCAGGAGACATTCAGGAGCCACCCGCTCCTCGCAGGATTAGGTCTGAAGTCCGACGTTCCGACCAAGGGGCTCGCTTAGAGAGGCCAGCCTCAGAAGAAAGTCAAGGACCAGCGAGGTCCACTCAGATATCCAGATTGATCGATGCATACGAAGCAAGGCTCCACGAGCAGAGGGAGTCTTCTCGCAGGTATGAGGCTGAGAATGCTCGCCTGAAAAGAAGACTGGAAAGACTGGAAAAAGAACTACGTCCTGATACCAGGAGACGCCCCTATCGCACTCCTAGCCCTCAGGCGAGCAAATCTCTTAGCCGAGGAAGGAGCCCTAGGCGGCAACATCAAGGGTTCGAAGGTGGCGACTCAGACGACGACCTCCGCGAGCAACTGAGAAAAGCTCGCCGCTATCAGAGCCCTGCTCGCAGCGACGACAACATACGGAACCTGGTCCGCAGAGAAATGGACCAACATCCAGCTCACCGCGGCACCAGGTCAACCAGAGAACTCGCCAGGAGAGCCCTCAAGACTCAGATGAAATCGCCCTTCACTAGGGAAATTGAAGAAGAAGAAGCTCCCAAAAAGTTTGCTATTCCGAGGTTCAAGATTTATGATGAAAAGACTGATCCCATTGATCATGTCAGGCAGTACCGGTAGGCTATGACCCTCTGGAATCACCGAGATGCGTTGATGTGCCGAATTTTCCCCTCAAGCCTTCATGACGTGGCCCAAAAATGGTTCGAGAAACTCCCTCACCGATCCATCAGAAATTTCAAATCCCTGGCCGAGCTCTTTACGGCCAGGTTCATCACCAGCAGCTCCCATCCCAAAAGGATGGATGCTCTATTGACGATAAAGAAAACTCCTCAGGAGACACTTCGAGACTACGCGAAAAGGTACTGGGAGTTATTCAACGAGGTCGAGGACTGCGCAGAAGAGGTGGCAGTGGCTTCATTCAAAATTGGGCTACCTAGCTCCTCCCTCCTCTACCAGTCCTTGACAAAGAAGGAAGCAACCACCATTGATGACATGATGGCCCGGATTGAGAAATACGCAAAGGTGGAAGATGTCACCCGCCTTAACGTAGGTGAAAACGGTCGAGCCAAGCTCGCCACGAAGGGAAGTGAGAAAGTTGATAACCAGAAAAAAGGAGGAAAGAATGGGAGCAAGAATGGCCCCAAAAACGGAGGGGGCCCTGACGTTGCAAAGTCGTTCCAGGCAGTCAACACCGTCTTCAAAGAACCAATTTACAAAATTCTCGCTAATATCAAGGATGAGCCGTTCGTCAAATGGCCCCGGAAAATGGGAGGAGACCCGTCGAAAAGAAACAATGCGCTGAGATGCACCTTCCACAAAGAGGGGGGACATAAGACCGAGCACTTCAAGGCTCTTAAGTCCCACCTCGAGGAGTTGGCCCAATCCGGACATTTGAATAACTTTGTGGAAAGGAAGGTAGAAAGAGTGACTGTCCACAAGGAGACAAAACCCGACAACGTATTAGAAGACGACACCGGACACGAATTCGCAGTAATCCATGGAGTATCTGATGTTAAGCAAATCCAGGGTAACTCAGCTCGGATGGAGGTAAAGAAGCTTACAGCAGTAATGCAAGCTTTTCAAATTGATCCAGCGAAATCACAGGCAGGAAAACGCCGCCGAGCAGAGGACATCAACTACAACAAGCATATTGTCTTCACGGATGAAGATCTCGTGGGAGTAAGGACCCCACATCACGATGCCTTAGTCATTACACTCAGGATAGCCAACTTTGATATCGACAGACTGCTCATCGATCAAGGAAGCTCATCCGAAGTAATGTACATCGACCTGTTCAGGAAATTGAAGTTGGACATCGCCGACCTAAAGGGAACCACTGTCCCTCTGGTCGGCTTCGCTGGAAAAATGACCATGCCTTTGGGCAAGATAGTACTACCAGTGTTCGTTGGGAGTGTTTCAAAAATGATCGAATTCTTGGTGGTCGACATCGACTCACCATATCAAGCCATCCTCGGCAGGGGATGGCTCCATGCAATGAAGGCAGTCTCCTCGACCTACCACCAGAAACTCAAATATATCACCGAGCGGGGAGTGATGGAGATACATGGCGACCAGGCGATGGCGAGAAAGTGCTTCATAGCGGCTATCCGACCGAAGCCAGAGAAAAAAGACGTTCGAACCAGCGAGAAAGTGGAGGAAGATGCAATCCCTTCCAAATAGCAATTAAAATATGGAAGGCCCGGAGTGGAAGAGACCAGGCTCCTCCCCTCCGAACGGGTTGTAGAAGACCTGGTAGAAGTCATTGCCAGGGAAGGCGACAATAGCAGAGTCTTCCTGATCGGGACTTCACTCACTAACGAAGAGCAAAAGGATTTGTTAACCTTACTCAGAAGCAACATAGATGTTTTTGCCTGGGAACCCTACGAGCTGCCAGGGATCGATCCCAATATGGTCTGCCATCGGTTGCACGTCAATCCCACATTCAAACCAATAGCACAAAAGGCACGACGAACTGCTCCCGAGAAAGCCAAAGCAATAGAGCAGGAAGTCGAAAAACTGCTGGATGCAAGATCCATACGGGAAGTGCAGTTCCCCAAATGGTTATCCAACCCAGTGGTAGTACCAAAAAGCAACGGAAAGTGGAGAGTTTGCATAGACTTCACTGACCTCAACAAAGCCTGCCCCAAGGATAGCTTCCCTCTTCCAAAAATAGACCAACTAGTAGACGCCACTGCAGCTCACGAGCGAATGAGTTTTCTGGACGCATACTCGGGCTATCACCAGATTCCCTTATATGCCCCAAATCAGGATAAAACGGCGTTTATCACGACGGTTGGTTTATACTGTTACAAGGTCATGCCTTTCGGGCTAAAAAATGCGGGGGCAACTTATCAGCGGCTGGTTACTAAAATGTTCAAAAATCAGATGGGAAACACGATGGAAGTCTACATCGACGACATGCTCGTCAAAAGCAAGGAGAAAGAAAACCACCTTTCTGACCTGGCAAGTACCTTCGAAATGCTCAGGAAATACCGAATGAAACTCAACGCGAGCAAGTGCTCCTTCGGTGTCCAGTCAGGAAAGTTCCTTGGATATTTGGTCAGCAAGCGTGGCATAGAGGCAAATCCGGACCAGATTGAGGCAATTAAACGAGTGCAACCTCCTCGCACAATCCGCGATGTACAGAAGCTCACTGGAATGCTCGCTGCACTGAATCGTTTCATTTTTAAATCCTCCGAGAGATGAAAGCCCTTCTTCCAACTCTTAAAAGGCAGCAAAACGGTAGAATGGACCCCAGATTGCTCGCAAGCATTAGGCGAGCTCAAATCCT
Source organism: Sambucus nigra (assembly GCA_949130495.1). Lineage (NCBI taxonomy): Eukaryota > Viridiplantae > Streptophyta > Magnoliopsida > Dipsacales > Adoxaceae > Sambucus > Sambucus nigra. Next base: position 285,487,730 of record OX422209.1, on the reverse strand, counting down.
ACCTAAGCTCCCCGCCACTGCTCGTCATGCCACAGCAAACGGACCCTTTGTACCTCTACCTCTCTGTATCCAGCCATACTATCAGCTCAGCGCTAATATGTGAAGTCACAGGGATCCAACATCCAGTCTATTACGCGAGCAAAACCTTACTAGACGCCGAACAGAGATACCTGCCATTGGAAAAGCTCGCGTTCGCCCTAGTAATGTCATCAAGGAAACTAAAGCATTACTTCAAAGCTCACACAATCATCGTCCTTACATCACACCCCCTCAAGGCTGTCCTAAGGAAGGCGGATTTGTCAGGCAGGCTGTCTAAGTGGTCAGTCGAGCTCGGCCGGTTTGACATCCAATTTCAACCAAGGACAGCTATCAAGGGTCAAGTCCTCGCTGACTTCATAGCTGAATTCACGGGCGAAGAACATCTCGAACAGCCTAAACCAACAGAACAAAACAGCCAGGCTACAGGGGGAAGCTGGAAGCTATTCGTTGATGGAGCCTCCAACTCAAAGGGGGCAAGAGTAGGAATTGTTCTCATCACTCCAGAAAATGCAGTCCTCGAGCAAGGAATTAGGCTGGGATTTGCAGCCTCCAACAACGAAGCAGAATACGAAGCCTTAATTGCAGGTCTCCAAAGGGCGCAAACTCTAGGAGCAAAGCATTTACAGGTATTCGGAGACTCGCAACTAGTTTCCAAACAGATAAATGGAGACTACAACGCGAAGGACGAGAGGATGGAAGCCTACCTCTTGTTGGTAAGAAACTTGATGACAAACTTTGAAGAAATCAACATCCAGCAGTTTCCCAGGGGGCAGAACAGCCACGCTGACGCTTTGGCAGCCCTGAGCTCGGCAGTTGATTCCAGCCTTAAGAGGATAATCCCTATCGATTTCCTTAGCTACCCGAGCATTCACCCCAACTGCGAGCTAACAAGAGCGAAACAAATACTCCAGTTAAAACCAGCCCCTAGCTGGATGGATCCCTTAAGAGGCTATTTGAAGAACGGAACGCTCCCAGATGATAAAAGGACCGCCCACCAGATAAGAGTCAAAGCTGCTCGCTTTCACTTATCCACGGGAGGCGACTTGTATAAAAGATCTTTCTCCGGCCCCTACCTTAGATGCGTCCACCCAGGCGAGGTCGAGACAGTGCTTCACGAGCTTCACGAAGGAATCTGCGGATGTCACGTCGGAGGAAGATCTCTAGCCTTCCGAGCAATGAAAGAAGGTTACTGGTGGCCGTATATGCAAAGAGACTCCGCAGTATATGTCCGCAGATGCCTAAAATGCCAGCTTCACGCCCCCATGGTCCACCAGCCTGCCAGCGACTTGAAATCCCTGACCAGCCCCTGGCCTTTTGCCCAGTGGGGAATGGACATCGTGAGACCACTACCCACCGCTGCCGGCAATCGCAGATACCTGTTGGTCGCCACCGATTACTTTACCAAGTGGATCGAGGCAGAACCTCTGGCGAACATCCGAGATGCTGACATGATGAAATTCATATGGAAAAATATAATCACTCGATTCGGGATCCCCAGAACCATCATCACTGACAATGGGACACAGTTCGAAAGTGGCCCCTTTCAGGACTTCTGCGACCAACACGGAATCAGGCACCACTTCAGCTCGGTAGCTTATCCTCAGAGCAACGGACAAGCCGAGGCTTCCAACAAAACAGTGATCGCTGGATTAAAAAAGCGGTTAGAACGAACAAAAGGCGCATGGACTACCGAGCTACCACATGTCCTATGGGCATACAGAACAACTCCCAGACGAGCCACAGGTCAGACGCCATTCTCACTAGCATATGGTATGGAAGCGGTCATCCCATTAGAAGCAGGATTGCCTACAATGAGATCCGACCTTGTCGAGCAGAATCAAAACGATCAGGCTTTGCTCGCTGAACTCGACTTGGCCGACGAACGCAGGGAACTTGCCCTAGTAAAACTAGCGAGTTATCAGCAACAGCTCGCAAAGCACTACAGCAAAAAGGTCAATCTGAGGAAGTTCAAAATTGGAGACTATGTCCTAAGAAAGGTCCTGGGCAACACAGTGAAGCCATCAGATGGTAAACTGGGCCCAAACTGGGAAGGACCTTATGAAATAATTAGAGACGACCTGCAAGGTGCCTATCATTTGAAAACGATGGAGGGCAGAGAGATACCACGAGCATGGAACGCAGCTAATCTCAAGAAATTCTACTTTTAGGAGTTCTATTGTTAGATCTTTTATTGTATTCATTTTGGGAAAGGACAGTTTATTTCTCTACTCACCAATAAAAATCTCTCAGTTGATTACTCTCTAAAAGTATAACAATTATATCTTATTGCACATCCTTTTCAAATCACAGGTATAATAGTCGACATAGCAGGGGAACACCCCTCCTCAGGTCATCGTCACGAAGCACGACAGACCTCTTAGCATTGCCCATGGCAATATATGAAGCCCTACAGAGCATTCTTAGGCATCAAACCTACTTTGGTTAAACAAAATCCTGACCGGATGAAGACATCCAAAAACAGGTGTGTCCTCGCCAATTGCCCCTCTTAGACCTAAGGGAGTGTGACGACACGACCTAAAAGGTAAAGAGAGAGCACAATGGTATTCTTAATACTGGACTGGGCGGACACTCGCATGACAAGATAAAGATTGTGAAGCTGCAAAAATATAACAGAGATTGGATAAACACGTTTAGTCGGCAAAAATGCCCAAAACTGAATCTTTCCATTAATCTTTTATATTTACAAACAATAATGATACATGTTTAGTCGGCAAAAACTCGCCCAAAGCATTTACAATTATTAAAAAACAAAATATCAAGAAGGGGGAAGCCTCCGAGCAAGGTAATCAGCAACCTTGGCTCTCCTCCCATCATCAGGGGCAGGATCGAATTCCTCAACAACTTCATCTATGTCCAACTCCAGTAGCCGCCGAGGAATAGCATCGATAGGAATCCATCGGTCATCTCGCCTAAATGGATTGGGCATCAGAGTAGAGGGAGACATCTCATGCCGATACCACAATATCGAATTTCTCGGCACCTGCAGCTCTTTGAGAGCACTCAACCACCCCCTGATGAAGGAAAGCTCCTCGAACTCTGTTAGTCTTGTGGGAGCATCTAGCCAGCCCTGATCGTAGCCATCAGTCCACACTTGGCGAGGGCCCTTCTTAAATAAATGTCGCAGTCGGGTGACGTCCCTCTGAAGCCCAGCAGCAGTTACGTAAGCTCGCTGAACATCGCCGCGCAGCTCCTCCATCTCCCTCTCACGCTGCTCCTCAGCTTCCCTACTCCTACCCCGCGTACTCCTGCCAGCTCGCGGGAGGGGTGGCCGAGCAGAGGAGGAACCTTGCAGGACTACCGACGAGGTGCTCGGCGAATGCTCCTTAAGCTTCAAGACCTCCCGCCTCAGGTCGTCATTCTCCCGCTGAAGAAACTCCACGACCTGATTGATCTCGGTGGCCTCCAGTAACTTGGCTCTCAGCTCGCTAACTTCTTCTTGCACTGAGGCTCCGATCTCTTCCATTTCCAGGAGCCTGTCCTTCAATTTTGCCACCAGCTCAGACTGATCCTTGTATTTTTTGTTACTCAACTTAGCGAACCGGCAGAGTCTAGCGAAGGCCTGGCGAACAGCAGGACTCGCATTGGGACCAAGAGTCCTACCCAGATGTGAAGTGACAGGGATATATTCATCAGCGTCAACCAACTACAAGTAAAAAAGGAAGGAAGAGAACGAAAAGAAATCAGCACAAACAAAAACGAAGCCTTTTTATTGATAATGGGCGAGGTTACATCAGAACAAAAAAAGGAAAAAATTACAAAGAAATCCCTATCACTTAGCAACCTCGGTGGACGGACCCTTGTCCTTATCAGCATCAGCAGGGGCGTTACCCTCTGCAGAGGTGTGCACTGCCCCCTCGACCAAGGAAGCATCAGCAAGAGTCGCCTGAGAAGCAGGATTGACCCCTTCAGCAGTTGGGGCTGGCTCCTCATCCACAACTGGCTTGGGCCCTGGATCATGTTCGTCAAAGAGTGGAGATGCAACATCCACCCCTGCAGCCACAAGGGCCTTGTTCCACCCCTTCTTGAAGTTCATACGGCTAATATATCCTATCTGAACCTCGGCGTCTTCATACGCAGCAGCCCAGCCAGAATTGTATGAATCTTCTTTAACAGTGGCTGCCTGGGCCTTCTCCGCTTCCAGCTGCTCGGCAAGAACCCTGTTCTTCTATACAAAGTCCAGCTTTCTAGAGCAGACCTGATCATACGACTTCCTCAGCTCGCCTAGCTCTCTGACAGCATTATCTCTCTCGCGAGCAGAATTAGCAAGAGCCAAGGCAGAAGAAGCTCGAGCCGCATCAGCAGCCTTCAGGTCGGCCTCCAGCTGAGAACCCCTGGCCACCAGAGTAGAATTCTGCTGCTCCAGCTCGCTGTTCCTTCTCAACAGCTCGTCGCGAGAGCGATAGAGCACAGCGAAGTCAGTCACAAACTGCAAAAAATAAGGGAAAGATCAGAAAGAAGAAACCATCAAAACAGACGAAAAGAAGTTGAGAAGTAGAAAAGAAACCTTACCAGGGCAAGCCTCTGGCTAGCTTGCAAGGCCAGTTGATCAGACCCTAATGCCCTCTCGCGATCTGCAGGGAGGACTGCCCTCTCAAGCAGCGCAGGGGCGAGTTGAGGAGAGGTGGCCACCGAGGCCCCCTCAGGCAAAGCAGATACTGGGACCAAGGCTTGAACGGTCTTAGTCCTCAGTTCCATCTTCCTCCTCTCCTCCTCTTTCTCTTTCTCCCTCCTCTTTCTCTCTTCCACCTTCTTCCTCTCCTCCTCCTTTTTCTTCTCCCTCGCCTGCTCCTCCTCTCTCTTCTTCTTCTCTTGCTCTTGAGAGGAAGGCCGAGAACCAGTAGTTATGGCCCCGGAGACAGTCTTCGACTTCTTGGACCTCTGTGCAAGAAGCACATCATCATCATCATCATCATCCCGGATCAGATTCTTCCTGGGAGGCATTTCTTCACCTGGACTGCTGGTAGTACTCGATGAACTGCTACTATCAGCACTGCCTCCACCCAAGTTACTCACAACACCTGCAGGCTCGCTCTCCGAGCTGCTCTCCTCCTCGTCCACCTGGATGGGCTCAGCTGAAATCTCTTCGGAAGAGTCAAAATCCGGAACACTTTCCACAGGACGGGCTATGAAACTGGAGCCTGTGTTCTTGTATTCAAGCAGAAAAGCAGCAGACCTAGGATGCTCGCCGTCACCCAAAGGTTCCCTGATGTTCCAAGCTTTCACCAGTTCCGAGATACGAACCTCGCTGAGAGCTGGCTCTAAGTTCTTTATTTTCGCTGAAAAGGAGAAAGCAAGGAGGAGTTAGAAAAATCACAAAGTTAGCAAAGGTTGAAACAACAATACAACATCTACCTATATATTCTTCCCCATAAAAGGGGATAGTGAACCTCTCGGACCTCGACCCTTCAAATTGAGGGGAGTATTGCCAGTTCCTAACGAGAAAACCTTCTTGCCAGTAGTCCTTATGGGAATCAGGTAAATTTACTACCAATACCCTATCAGGGCTCCTGGCCTTAAGGTACAAGACCCCTGAACTCGTTCGAGAAAAAGAATAACAAAAACAGACCTCGGCAAGCCCTAACCTCGTGCCGTACAACTGATTTATCCTGTGCACACCATTCACTATTTTCCACACATTGGGTGAACATTGTGCAGGCACAATACCAAAATAACTAAAAAAGTGCAGAAACAAACTATTAGGGGGAAAGGTGAGACCCCCCTGGGAAAGCAACAGGACGTGAATCCAATGTGCATCCTCTATGTCCCTAACGTTCCTAGGTGGCAAGACACAACACTCAATCTCTACCCATTCAGGAATACCGTAGAATTTTCTAAACTCAGTTACCGACCTATTTCCAATCTTTGCCATTGAAAAAATACAAGAAAAACTATAAACTCAAGAAAAAGGGCACGAAAGACTTACAGGACAGAAGATCATATCAAAAGGCGAAGAAGCGACGAGAGTGGAGACCGAAAACAGAAGGTACAAAACTCAAAAGTTCTCAAAAGACAGAAGATTGCTGGAAGAACTGGAACGACGAAGAAAAAATGTGTCTTATTCCAACAAGCCTTCAAAACTAATCATAACGCACAGATAGCGAAGCGGGTGCCGCCAAAGCAACTTCACAGTTTTCAAAGAAATCAACTATCATTGCTGATCATTTAAATTCATCGGACCCATAAAGAACGGCCCAACAAATTCAGGGACAATTGTGGGTACCCCGATTTTATCACCATAAGGCCTGGACGAGTAGCCCATCCTCAGCGGCCCAAAACCCAGGCCCATCACCTCTGATGTTCATCCATTCACTCCACGATGCCATGAAGAGAAGTTGTGGGGCCACACGATCCCATGAAAGGGAGATGGCTAATAAAGAGGAACCTATCACCCCCACTACTCCAACACATACATGTATAAATTAAACCCCAAGTCCGGGGCAAAGGATAATTTTTTTTGTATTCTCTGTACTTACTCTTCAGAATATAGAGAAATAACACTGACTGAACCACCGTGGACGTAGGCACTTCTTTGCTGAACCACGTATCTTCGTTGTTGTGTGATTGGTCTTTTATTTGATTTTTCTTGGTTGACACCTCTTTCATATTTATTTGTGCTGCATAATAATTGCATCTACATGTCCCAATACTAATTTATAGTTAATTGAAATCTCAAGAAGTATAAAAATTTATACCCGTTAAATATTATACGCGAGTACCAAATAGACTGTGTGGCATAGTTATCTTAAGCTAATTGTACCTTATCTAAAGGTTATAAAATAAACCTCACCCCCCATGAAACCTCCCTCTCTTCTCCAACCTCCAACCTCTATTTTAATACCCACACAAATCCATGAAATACCCAACCCTATTTCCCCAAACCCCCGCTTCCCCTCCTTATCCCTCTTCCCTGAACGAACCCCTGTTCCACTACCAAGCTCCTGACCACCGACCTGTGCCGCCGAACCTCTGCCTCCACCGCTGATAGCCCTATTTCTTCTCCTTCTTCTTCAATTTTTATTTTTTTATATGTTCCTTGTTGCCATGGATTAAATTTTTGAAGCTTATATATGTATGTATATGGTCATTTGTGTGTGTGTGTGAGTGTGTGTGTGTGTGTGTGTGTGTGTGTGTGTGTGTGAGTGTTCATGGTTTGAGCCCTGACCACCACCCTTTTCCATGGTGGTGGTTGGCGGCCAGAAACCCCAATCGGGGGTGCCTTTTTTATCAAATTCATTATGTTTATGTATATATAAACATATATATACATACTCACATACATATATTTGTTGCAGCCATGAATCAGCTCGTGGAAATTTTCGTTTTGGGTTAGAATTTCAACACGACCCGAATACGGTTCCGAATTTGATTTCATTGAATTTTTTTATTTTGGTTGAATAATTGAAGAATTATTGGTTGTTTTCGCTAAAAAAAATCTCCTTACTCGGTTACAACTCGATTTTGACTTTGGGTAATCTAATTTTAACTGACTTTTCTCTAGTGTCGACTTTTTTTAATTTTACCGCCATATTTATAATTTATACTCAACTAGGTACAAATTGTAGTAAATACAAAATCCAGTTACGTTCGAGTAACAGTATATATATATATATATATATATTTGAACCGGTTGTCAATTTTTTATATAAACTGTCCCTTTTCTTTTTTGCAGTGTATTTAATCGAGTTACGGCACCCAACGACTCAATGTTATGTCATTTTTATAATCCGAGATTATATTATGAGTCATTTTTATTAAAATTACGATTACGTAGGTGTTAGACTAATTATTTTGTTGTGTTAATTTTGAAAGTGGCACGACCACTGGATTATTGTCCAAATAAGGAAGTGGGTTTTCGATTTTTTTTTAAATTTATTTTGTGTCAAGAACATAAATTTTTAATTACTCGTACCAAATGTTTTACGCTCGGATAATATAAAATTATGACAGCTAGGGACTACTATTTTAATTAATTTAATTATTGCAATTAATCTCGAACCAACTTTGGAAAATAATATTTTATAGAAATCATATATTGGGATAATACCCGAAAACAGATCTTTACTTGGAGCTTTTGTTAAAATAGTTCAACTGAATATTTGACCCGGATAATATTTTAACAAAATATAATATTGTTGTTTATTCAATTTATTTAAACTAATCTATTTAAAGAATATTTTGTCCAAAAAAATGATATTATTCAAATATCGATTTACCACATAAACTTTATTTACAAAATTCAGAATGTTACTTATTCCGTCAACGGATTAGAGAAAGTTTTTCATAGCACTAAACGTGCTTATGAAAAATATATAAATGGAATTTATATATTAAATTCTTTTTATGGCATAAACATTATTTTATATTATCCGAACATCGTAAGTTGTCATAAAACGAAACCATTCTTCCTAAACATCGATATACCCACTTTCAATTAAACCCTCGACATACATAACTACGAGAACTGGAATGCAACAATGAAATATCCGTGAATAGAAAACGAAAAGCTCGTAAACACCGGTAGTTGATTCTATTTCACTATTATTCTTTGAACCTATGTCTTTGACATTACTACTTGTTATATCACTATGTGATAACTTTGGACTCGTATTCTCATTTACGAGCTCTTTTGATAGTTCAACTGTACCGTGAATATTGATTCAATCTGTTATCTGATTAAACTCAAGCCAGCCCAATCCTGACAACCTAATTGATTCAGTAAATTATCCGAATTTCAGTACACCACTATATCCTATTGAACAATGATACCTTGCATGTTATTAAACTTTGGTTTCAATTATAAGATTTGCAGCATAGCCTGCCATTTTATAAGTATTATCAGTGAATCTTTCAGTAGCTTATCGTATAATCCAGGGATTAGAGCATGTAAACCCCGGTAAATCTAATTGGCTTGAAGGACTCAGATGTTTAGTGCCTTGTTGTTATATTTTGCTCTATGTATGAGTGTCGCTCTAGCTAAGTGTGCCAAGTTATTTATTATTCCCCAATTATTTAGGATTACCTGTTCAATTGCATTTTATTTCTTGAGCGATATTATAACGGTATGACTACACATTTGCATCCCCTATAGACGATAATTTATGGGTTATCATATTATAGTCTAAACCTTATTTATAACTCGATAAACACCATATCCGTTTATAATCACCATACAGTTCTTTCATATACTGCAGGCTTTAGTGTACCCTTGTTTAGTTCTGTTGATATTTCTTGTTGCTTCAGATTACTATACACTATTTTATATTTCGAGCATTTCAAACCCAATTCTGCTATTTCCATATTTACATTGTTATTGAACTAGAATTATCTACTGTGTAAAGTTTTGCTTATTCCCTCATTTTCGTTACTTTACACAGGTACAAATAGACCATAATGAATGATTTAGAGATCAGCTGATATATAGAGACAAAGAAACTTCAGGTTAAAAGAAAAGGATCCTAGTTAGCAGAAGAAATACTTTTGTATTGTTCATAGATTTCAGTTATAGCACATTTGAGAATCAATAAATGCCCCAAATACTTCAGTATTCAGATTTATTTATGATTCAGCAATTATCAGGTTAACTCTCACCCTTGGATAACCAAGATGTGATAGTTGGTATCAGAACTCAACCAGGTTAATTAGCCTATGCAGGACATTAGTTAAGCATTAATCTCAAGTGAGTAATTTTGATCATAAGTATAGTGAGAATAAGATGTTTAGACATGAGTAAGGAAATCATTCTCGACATTATATGTGAAATACCAGGATCTTAGTTAGGAAAAGGTTTTAGTGGATATAATGAATAATGGATATTTTTTACCCTATGTATTTAAGGATTGCGAGAATCAGTTCTTGAACTACGATTTGGAGATATGTGATTTGTTCCGATATTAGATGGTACGTGATCGGACGAATCATTAAGAATTTTGGGATTGTAAACGATGTGATTGAGGATTTAAAAATATACTAAGAATATTATCTAAGGAAAGGATTATATACAATATACTACGTAAGTGTGTACGTACAGCACTGTTCTTTTGTCTACATTATTCAATTAATTATCCCCGTGAAAATGATTACTTCATTTGGAATTCTAAAAACTTTCATCTTCGAAAGTTATTTCACTTCTATGTTGAACTTTATTATCAGCTTCCGCATTGCATTCTTGTTATACTATATACTATTCCTATTAGATTACGAGAAGATATTTATGTTAGAAAGGTACCTATTCAAAAATAAATAAGCAACTATTTAAAAAGTTCTTTAGTGAATATTGGGAGTTTTTTAGAAGAAAGTTAAAGGCATTGAATATATTACGATTGATCGTTCTACTCTTTCAAACGTAGAGGTATTACAAACTAGATCCTACCTCATGATTATAATTTTCCCAAATTTTACAATAAACTTGGTTATGAACTTCGATTAATTATTCAAATACCATATGCCTTATAACCAATGTTAATTATTTCCCCAGTTTACCATGACTTAGAATGTTATTGAAACTCTTATCACCAGAAACTCTATGGGCTCTATTGAAAATATAATTCTTATCCTAAACAACGAACCTAGTTATAATTACATGAAATCTTACCTCGTACCTCTGCATGACCTAGACGCTCTAGGTGCATCTCTATTATAAAAACATGCTTTTCATTAGTAACCCTAATATGGAACCAGGTAATCTTATTATTAGATAATATGATTTTTCATCCGGATAAAACGAATAATTCCCTCGTCCTTGTATGTAGGAAGAAATATGAATAAACCACGTGAATGGTAACCATCCGCGTAAATGACTTTGGCATAAATTATCAGGACAACTTACGCTTTACATGAAATAGTAATTGCTTACGTTAATCAACTAGATTTTTGCATTATCCGAAATCCTTAGTCTTAGATTACTTGTTTCGTTTCTTATTACGCAATTGTAAAATTATCATAAAACAATTACCCCTTAATAGTAATCCAATTTATAGATTATTACTTGAACCTTATACTTTAACTATACATATTCCATAACTGCATACGACAACATGTATTCCTATTATTTTCTTATTTTTTTTCCTATTATGTTACGATAAACTTTGCATTAACCGACTCCTTATTCGGTATAGTTCAAATACTTGCAACGTATGTACGATCCTTAAATTGATAGTTGAATTAGTGACATATTAAATTTTAGAACTCTTTTCTATAAATATTTACCTGGTATCCCGGAATGATGATTCAAATATAGTACCCTTATGACATTTTTGAATTCGAACGCACTAACAGATTAGGAATAAACATAAATTAAATCCTTTTAGCATCTGAAATTATTACCGATTTTATTATTCGTATTTATAGTAATTATCCAAATTAAGATAATCATCGATTTAGACCCCGTTACATCTACTTGCGTTTACCCTATTACCATTGTCTCAATTATCTAGTTAACATCATCTGAGTGTGTTGATGTAAAAAATTAGATCGCTCTAATTATTCAATCACAGATAAATAAAATGAGACAAAGATTTTTAAAGTGGTTCAGACTTATATGAATGGCCTACGTCCACTGTTATGTTATTGTTGAGTGTTTGGGAATTCTCGATTTGTGGTTCAACCAAGAAATTCCGATCCCTTTGAATGAGGGTGATACAAGGTATTTATAGCCCTTAGGCTGTACATGAAAGGGTTGATACATTAAATGATATACATATGAAATGGAAATACATTTAATGCAGCGTATGCGTCAAGATGATAAACATTCAATGAATAATTGAACTGTTGATTATCTGGCAATTAAAGCTACAGCCGAGATGCAGCTCGGACCGCCTTAGTTGCTCGTTGTTCAGGAGTTCCTCGGACCGCTAGAGTACCTCGGAGTGCTGAAGTTCCTCGGTGTATCCTCGTTGCTCGGAGAGACCATGAGTTGGTCGGGGAAATGATCTTCCTCGTTGCTATTGTGCCAAGTAGATTGACACGTGTTCTCACATTATTCGTCCATATCAGCATATTAATTTTGGTATCAACAGAAGCCCCCAATGTTTCATATTTCGAACTTTGAGGAGTATGGAACATTCTTTCTTGGTATATGGCGATATTAAATGACTTTCCTGGGTTTTAGTAGCCTTTTCTTCATATTTGAATTTCCTTCTAAATTCGCAGAATCCGCCTTTTCGAATTTTTATGAGTGCTTCGATCTTCGTGCATTTTTGTCCTTTTAGCCGCCGGTGGCGTATTAGTTTCTTTTGTGTAATCATTTCCTTCGCAGCTTCCCAAGGAAAAGTATTTAAACTTCTTAGGTAACCATACCATCTTCTTCCTTTTCCCATTTTCTGCATTCAAGCTTTCTGTTCTCTCTCTCTCTTGCGCGTTCATCTGTATTTCTTTTATTCACTATGGTTTATATTGTGGAGTCTATTGAGAAATTTCGTTCCGATTTTTCCATTCCTTCCTGGGTAACTCTGGAGGTTCTTTCTGAGCCTTTAGATTATTTTCGATTGGCTGAGGGACATTGGTTCCCCAGTCTATTCATTGCTGAATGTGGATTTTCTTTTCCGCCAAACCCCTTGTGCTTAGAGTTCTGTCAGTACTTTGACATTGTTCCTGCAAAAATAGCCCCCAATTCATGGAGAATAATTAATGGGGTGTATAAATTAAATCTAACTCATGGAACTCGTATAGGGATTCCTGAGATTATGTATTGCTATTGATGGGCTATTTTAGATAATGTTTATTACTTAAAAACTAGGTTTTTAAATAGGGCTCTTGTAGTTAACCTCCCTGATGCAAATAGAGATTATTTTGAACATGGAGTGGTTATTAAAAATTGGCAATATGCCCCCTTGGTTGGAGATGCAGTATACCAGGGTCCTAAATGCCCCCCATATGGCAATGGGATAGGTTTATTCTCATTTTCCTCTACTTATGAAATTATGCTTTTATCATATTTGATAAAATGTATGACTGATATTTCATTATGTATTTATTTGCAGTTGATAGTAAAAGAAAAACTCCAAAAGAATCAGAGGTTAATATTAAGCATCTGAAACTTATCTGGGGTTTGCATAAGAACGTTGTAGACGAGCATATCAGGTATGCATCATATTTGCTGCAGTATAGGAGCTATACGACTTCTTATACTGCTCGTCCTGTGATTAGATCTGTTGAGCCAGCCTCAACTCCAGAGGATTCTTCTTCAGATTCTCACATCCCTTTAAGTCAAAGAATGGGCAAGAAAAGAGCTCCCCCTGCTCTATTTTATGACACTACTTCTGTTGCTGAAGCCAAGAAAATCAAAATTGATGTCCCAGAGGGGACTAAGAAGGTGGATGTTGCGCCTTCCAAAGCTGCCGAGAAGCCCCCAGTGGCTCCGAGAAAGAAGGTTGCTCCTGTGGAGATGACTGCTATCTCTCCGACCAAGAGCTCTTCCTTGGTTGAAATTGCTGAAGTTCCTTTGAGGAGATTGAGGAAATCGTCCTCAATCAATTTGGCTGAAACTGCCAATCTGACTGAAACCATACCAGCTGGTGGTGTTGGTGTTCCAACCATCATTCCTCCGAGCTCTGCCATGAGCTCGATAAAAACTTGGATCATACCCGAGGTCCAAGGAATTGATGAAAAGATTTCTAGGGATATGCTGACATCCCTAGCTACCCGTCACCTTGCTTCAGTAAATTTCTCACACTCTGAATTTCCTTTCTTTCTTTGAATACTTGTATTTTTGTACTGATTTGTCACTTTTTCCCTTGTTTAGCTGGTGAATTGTTTTAACAACATCGTGAAGAAAGATGAAGCAATTAAAGCTTCCAGCTCCTCGTCGGGGGTAGAGGATGCTCTGCTGGGTTTGGCCCAATCCTTGAAAGATTCTCGTCAGCAGTATAGTGAGGACAAAGCTATCTGGGAGAAAAAGTTGTCTATAGTTGAAGCTGAGAAAGTGAAGTTGGCTGTGATCTCCAAGAGTTTGGAGAATAAGGTGAAAAGTTTAGAGGTCGAGCATCAAAAATATGACAACAAGCTCAAGAATTTTGGAGAGCTTGAAGATAAGCTGAAAAAGGCAGAGGAAGAGTTGTCCGTCCTGCGAGATGTAAAGCGCTAAAAAGAAGAATTGGATGTGAAGTTAAAGTCTGCCGAGGATCTTCTATTCGAGAAGCTCTCCTCGGAGAAACTGAAAAGAAAGCTCGCAGTTAAAAAATCCTTCAGCGCTGGCTGGGATAAAGGATGGGACAAAGGGATTGCTGCGATGACATCCCAAGTACAATACGGGAAGTTGAAATACTTCTGAGATGGCTGGGTAGCTGCCCTGCAGGAATTGAAGATCAAAGACGACTCTGAGCTATTTCATCTACACCTCCCTGGTCCTCCCCCACCAATGGTAGAAGAAGAAGAAGATGAGCCTATCTCTGATGAATCTTCCATGGCCATGGGTGATCAAGTCCCTGCCTCTCTACCTTCTGCCAACGAGGACATTTCTTCCATGCTTCCTCCTCCTGAAAAAATTTCAACTCCTGCTGATCAAGCTGTTGTTACCACCGAGCAACCAAGCTCCTCATCCCAACCTCCCGAGAAAGTATTGGGACACAAGGAAAAGGTGTGAAGTTGTTCGGTATCATTTCTATCTTTCATTATTTGTAATCAAACAATGTAATCTTTTTGTGATCTAATAAAATACATCTTTGTTCATTTCTGTTGTTGATGATTTGTTTTTGTTGACTGTTGTTTTCTTTTCATTATTAGTTTGTGGCTAGAATGGAACTGATATCTGCACATGATACAAAGCTGATGCAGCAATGCCATGAATATTATAAAGCTGGTCATACAAATTTGAGTGTATCAAAAATTGTTGACATCCTTGGCCATGATGCCTCAGAACAAGCAATTGAGTCTTATCAATACTTGAAGGATTTACTTGACCGAGCTGTGGCCAACAACGTGGCCTACTATGACTTGATTGAGGAGCTTCATTGTTCCTTAGAATATCTTCAGAGTCAGTACAATGATTCAACTGCTTTGTTGCATAAGGAATATGAGAATAGGTATCAACAGCTTTCCTCTGAGACAGGTCACAAAAAGATCATTGCTGGGTACGATGTTAGGGAGAGAACCCTAAAAGGTGAAGTTGAGTCCTGCAGACAGATCGCCGAGATGCTGGAACAAGAGAACAACAATTTGCAGAAAAAGTTGGCGCAATACGAGTCTACAGCTTCATCCTCTGCTGCCTTGGTACCGGTCACTGATGAAGGAGTCTCCTTCTTAGAGGTTGAAAACGCCAAATTAAGGCAAGAATTGGATACTTTAAGAAAGTCTGGTGTTTCTGCTACTGCTCGGGGATGAGGAAGAGGTTCTCGTGGGCGAGGAAGAACTGTTCAAAATGTTATCGAGGAGCAAAGTTCTCCCCCTACTCGGAGTCGATCAAGAGTTTTCAGCCATAATGTTGAAGAAGCTCGCACTCAGTCTACTTTGGAAACTCAAGTGTTTCAATTGAATGCAAAAGATCGTGCTCTGTCTGAAATGTCCAAGAAAAACCTATCTTTGGAAGATCAACTTACTGCAACGAAGTCTGCTTTACATGCCAAGGACCTTTTCGCCAAAAACCTTCATGAACAATTGGATAGATTAACCTTCCAATTCCATAAACAGCCCAGGGAATTTTGGATGGCTGGATACAACGAAGCTCTAGTTCATTTAGATGCTCGTATTGAACACGCTAATAATGAAGGTTATAAGCAGGGGTGGTTGAACGCCCTGGGTGTATTAAAATTGGAGCAAGGGCATTATTTATGGGATTATCATGCTCCAGGGTTACTAGACTTGCCAGTGCCACCTTTCAAATTGGACATGGAATGGATCCCAGCTCGTTCCATTCCTCGGAGTTTAATTTCAAAATATCTTGGTGACTATAGTCTTCATTCTCAGGTTGAATTATCTCGTCCCGAGCATCTCTTGGATACTCCTTCAGTAATGAATGTCAGGATGTTGAAGGATTTGAATTTTATCAATTCTCTTCAGACATTGAATGATCCTCCTGCTGGCGAGGAACCTGTGTCGAAGGCTGAAGGGAAAAAACCAATAGAATAGGATTTTCAATGTAATGGTTATACATTTAACTTGTAATTTATTTTGATTTTTAATGAAAGACTTTCATTTTCTGTTTGTAAATCGGTATTGCTATTCTTTTGTGCTAAATACTATATATGTATCTATTAAAAAGATAACAATTTTGTGTTGTTCATCAACCGACTTAGTAATAAACAGTTACAAGTATCAAAAATGTTGTTCGATCATTTAATAATAAAGTGATGAGTATAAAATGTTTAAAATATTTCCAACCAACCAAGGTTGTTAAATAGTGTTTGTCGACCAACTACAGTTGATGGGTTTTTATCCCCGACCAGCCATACTTGGTTCAATTTGAAATATTTTCATAAAATGTGTCCGACCAACCAAGGTCGATAATTTATCCTCGTCGACCAACTACAGTTAGTGGGTTTTGATCACCGACCAACTATACTTGGTTCAATTTGGAATTTTTTGTATTTTGTGGAATGGTTTTACCGTCCGACCAATATAAGTTGGCATATTTTGTTTCTTAACTAGCCAAAATTGGCATTTTTAAGAATGTTGTTCTTTCCCTCTTACCAACCGGAGTAGGTCATGAGTTTGAACTATCGGGTTCTTTCGAACTATCTTGTCCACAAGCCCTTTTACCAACCGAAGTTGATCACGCAAGTGTACGCCTCCTAACCAAAGGAGTATAATTTGTTCTCGCTATTTTACCAACCGAAGTTGATCACGCTCGAACTATCAGGTTCTTTCGAACTATCTGGTTCTTTCGAACTATCTTGTCCACAAGCTCTTTTACCAACCGAAGTTGATCACGCAAGTGTACGCCTCCTAACCAAAGGAGTATAATTTGTTCTCGCTATTTTACCAACCGAAGTTGATCACGCTCGAACTATCAGTGTAGTGTATCACACTAGTATTCCCCAAAAAACTTCTAATTAAAGGAAGGAGATGGTGAAACATCATCGTTTTATTCATAATGAAGGAATTGTTTTACATTTTACATCATTGATAATACTTGCGAAGGTGTTCAGCATTCCAAACATTCTTGAATTCCTCTCCTTCTAGAGTTGTTATTCGGTAAGTTCCTGGTCGGACAACTTCTGTAACTCGGTAAGGTCCATGCCAATTTGCTTCCAATTTATTGTGCTTCTGAATGACCTTCTTTAGCACATAATCCCCTTCTTTTAAGTCGCATTTCTTCACCCTTTTGTTGTAGAACAGAGCTGTGCGTTGTTGGTAAGCAGCATTCCTAATGGCTGCCTCTTCTCTAACCTCCTCGAGCATGTCCAAATCTAATCTTCTCATCAAGTCACTGACTGGGGAATTGAAATTTAGCACTTTGTGTGTTGGGAGACCCAACTCAGCAGGTATTACAGCCTCACTTCCAAATGCCAGCATGTATGGTGATTCTCCAGTTGCTGCTCGGGGAGTTGTTCGGTAAGCCCACAATACTGACTGTAGCTCATTAATCCAATTAGCTTTAGCCTCACTTAGCCTTTTCTTCAAACCATTTAGTATCGTTCTGTTTGTCACCTCAGTCTGCCCATTGCTTTGAGGATGACCTGGTGCTGTATGAGTCTTCAGGATGTTTGATTGTTGACAATAGGCAGCAAACTCTTCGTTGTCGAATTGTGTTCCATGGTCTGTGATGAAGGCATGAGGGAGACCATATCGACAGATGATATTCTTCCAGACAAATTGGTATACCTTCTCGTACGTCATGTCGATAAGGGGTTCAGCTTCTACCCACTTAGTAAAATAGTCTACTGCGACGACGAGGTACTTGAATCTTCCTCGGGTGGTCGGCAATGGTCCAACCAAATCAATTCCCCACATGGAGAATGGCCAAGGGGAAGTTATGGGTGTCAACAATGCTTGTGGAGTTCGTCGGATGGAGGAAAAATGTTGGCACTTATCACATCTCTTGGCGTAGGCTATACAATCAGCCCTCATCGTCGGCCAAAAATATCCCTGTGTCATCACCCTTTGTAAAAGTGTTCGACCTGCTACATGGGTTCCACATGACCCTTCATGGGTCTCTTCAATCAATTCTTTCACCTCGGAGGGATGTACACATCTCTGCAAACCTACCATAATTCCTCGTCTGTACAAAAGACCATTAGTTAGTACATACCGGGCAGCTTTAAACTTCAATTTCTTTGTCGCGAGCCTGTCCTCTGGCAATCCTCCTTCTTCAATATATACCCTGATGGGATCCATCCAAGATGGTCCTAGATCAAGGGTAATAACATTCATCGTCAGGTCTTCATCTATGCTCCGACTTTCCAGTACTTCAATTGGTATCGTTCTTCGCAGCTCGGTACGAGTAGCTGATGCTAGTCGGGCCAGTGCGTCTGCTTGTGCATTTTCTATTCTGGGTATTCTGATCAACTGAATGGCGTCAAATTCTGTAAATAATTCCATCACCTTTGCATGATACTTGATCATTAATTCCCCTTTAACCGCATATGTTCCCATCATCTGATTCACAATTAACTGAGAATCACTGAACACCATCACTTGTTGTGCTTCCATGATCTTTGCTAAATTAAGACCTGCTATCATGGCCTCATACTCAGCCTCATTATTGGAGGTTTTGAATTGAAATCGCAAGGCATATTCTATATCAATCTCGTCTGGGGTTTTCAAAACAATCCCCGCTCCACAACCTGTTGTGCAAGATGATCCATCTACATACAATCTCCATGTAGGTAATTCGTGTTCAAATTTCTTATCCAATAGAGTTCCTCGATGAAATATCTGCTGTTCTCTTACATTCTCCTCTGTTAATTTCCGTTCCTCGTCGACCATTTCTTCTCGCCCTTTTACCAACCGGAGTTGGTTTGGGTTTGAATTTGATGATCTTTCTACATCCACAAGCCCTTTTACCAACTGGAGTTGGTCTGGACTTATGTTTGTTGATCCTGTAACATCCACAGGTTGGTCAGTGAGCAACTTTTATTCATCGGGAGTATCAGGATATGTAAACTCTGCTATAAAATCTGCTACATCTTGCCCTTTCAATGATGACCTGGGTTCATACACAATATCATATTCACCGAGCTCTATTGCCCAGTACATCAGTCTCCCTGACTTTTCTGGTTTATGAAGGGCTTGTCTTAATGGCATGTCGGTATACACGATGATGGTATGGGCCTGGAAATATGGCCTCATTCTTCTACTTGCTTCAATTAATGCCAATGCCAATTTTTCTAACTTTGGGTACCTGATCTCTGCACCTCGGAAAGCCTTACTTGTGTAATAAATTGGCTTTTGGACTCCATTCTCCAATCTGATCAATGTCGAGCTGACTGCATGCTCTGATACTGCCAGGTATAAGTATAACTTTTCTCCCGTTATTGGCCTCGACAACAGCGGAGGTGTTCCCAGATATTTCTTCAAGTCTTGAAAGGATTTTTCACATTCATCATTCCACTCGAAAGTTTTTCGAAGTGTTTTGAAGAATGGTAAGCATCTATCTGTTGCTCGAGATACAAATCTGTTGAGCGCTGCAACTCATCCTGTAAGACTCTTCACCTCTTTCTTCGTTGTTGGCGATCGCAACCCTAAAAGAGCTTTTATCTTTTCTGGATTTGCTTCAATGCCTCTTTGGTTGACGATGTACCCGAGGAACATTCCTTCTCGTACTCCAAATGTGCACTTCGTTGGGTTGAGCTTCATCTGGTATTTATCCAGTTGATCAAAAGTCTGACTTAAATCAACTAGATGATCAGCAGCTTTCTTGCTTTTTATCAACATATCATCGACATAGACTTCCATATTACAACTGATTTGCTCGGTAAAAACCTTGTTCATCAGCCGCTGGTATGTCGCTCCTGTATTTTTTAAACCAAAAGGCATAACATTATAACAATAAGTTCCCCTAGGGGTAATAAAAGAAGTACTCTCCCTGTCTTCAGGTTTCATCTTGATCTGGTTGTAGCCTGAATAAGCGTCCATGAAGCTAAGCAGCTCGTGCCCAGAAGTAGCATCCACTAACTGATCAATTTTGGGTAATGGAAAATGATCCTTTGGGCAGGCCTTGTTGAGATCAGTGAAATCAACACACATTCTCCATTTGTTGTTTTTCTTCTTTACTATCACCACATTCGCCAACCAGTCCGGGTATTTCACATCTTCAATGAATTGAGCCTTCTAGAGCTTGTCGACCTCCTCTTGAATGGCTTGATTCTTCTCGGGGCTAAATACCCTTCTTCTCTGCTTTACGAGCTTGATCTCCTTATTCACATTGAGTTCATGACATAGGAAATTTGGATCTATTCCTGGCATGTCTTCATGACTCCATGCAAAAGTTTTCTTCCTATTCCTCAAGAAAGTTATCAAATCCTGTTTTATTGAAGTATCCAACGATGAACCTATCTGGGTTACTCGTTCTGGGTGCTCGTCATCCAGAATAACATTTTCTGTAGATTCCACCACCTGTCCTTTTACAAGTTGGGATTCATCTCTAGGATCGAGAGTTTCAATATCTGTATCTTCTCCTACCTGGTAGGTTGTAGTCTTTTTCCTTGATTCCTCAAGCTCCTCTTATTCAGCAGATGAATAATAGCATTCCCGAGCTACTTTTTGGTCACCCTTCACAACTACTACTCCAAAGTTTATTGGGAATTTTAAGCATTGATGCACTGTAGATGGAACTGCTTCGAATTTCTTTAAACCAACTCTTCCCATGATGATGTTGTAGGTTGACTGCACATTCTTATCCATCAAAAAGAAGCATATTCTTTCTGTTCGACAAGCAGGCCAAGTTCCAATGAATATATCCAACTTGATCGTCCCAAGTGGAAAAACTTTCTCGCCAGCAAAACCCAGGAGGGGTCTGTGATAAGGTTCCAATTGAGATAATTTCATATTCAAACTGTCAAAGCATGAATAGTACATGATGTCTGCCGAACTTCCATTGTCTACCAACACCCTTGAAATCACTACTTCCTTCATCCTCATTTTGATCACCAGAGGATCGTCATGAGGATAAAGAACACCTGCTAGGTCATTTTTTGAAAAGCCAATTACCAGCTTCTCTTTGTTTACCTTCCTCGGACGATCGTCCTCGGCCAGATTTATTCGCTAAATATATGAACAAGCTTGAGCCTCTCCAAGGTAAGCCTTTCTTTCTTCAGTAAGGTCTCCTCCTCCTGCATCTCCTCCTGTAATGACATTACAATCAAATGACCCAAAACGTATAGAAAATACCTCTCGTTCTGGCTGTCTTGGTTTCTTGGGAAGATCGGGGTCATCCTATGGATCATCTTCATGGTTTCTCTTCTTTTTCTCCTCTGCTCGATGAGGAGATCTAGACCTCTCTCTAGCTCGGTCATTATTTTTTCTTTCACCTCCCCGATCAACATATTTTGCTAGCTTTCCTCTTCGGATGAGTGTTTCAATCTCGTTCTGAAGAGCTATGCAATTTTTGGTCATGTGACCATGATCTTTATGAAACTCGCAATATTTATCCTTACTCCTTGAATCAGGGTCTGACCTCAGTTTCTTTAGCCATTTTACCTCCTCGTTGTTCTTGATTTCTTCCAAGACATGATGAATACCCATTTTCAAAGGAGTATAATTGTCATATTTCTTCAAGACTTCCCATGATGATTTATTATTTCTAGAGCGTTTATCACCGCCATTGCCCTTATGCTCTTTATTCTTAGACTTGTCGACGTCCACCTTGGTGTCTTTATCTATATTCTTCTTTGCAGCCATAGCTTCCTCGGCATTCATGATTTTGGCCGCTTTTGCCATCAGTTCTGACATAGTTTTAGGTGGATCTTTCGCCAAAGTATAATACAACTTATTAGGCAACAACCCACTCATCAAAGCGGTGATTGTTGTCTTCTCTTCGTAATCTATGACCTCCAGCTTCTCGTTATTGAAACGAGTTATGTAATCTCTAGTACTCTCACCAGATTTTTGTCTAACACTTAACAAATGTGCTACTCGTTTCACTGGCTTTGCTCCAAAACAGAAATTGCTGATGAACAACTTAGCCAACTGAAAGAAACTTGAAATCTTACCCTGAGGAAGATTGTTGTACCAAATCTGGGCAGCTCCAGTAAGAGTTCCAGAGAATGCTCTACATCTCATCTCGTCGGGGACAGCATAGATATCGGCGGCAGCTTGATATTTCTCTATGTGTAGAACAGGATCTGTCTTTCCATCATATTTGGGGGTCACCACAGGTGCTTTAAACTTTGATGGGGTAGGAAAACCCACAATGGCCTGAACAAAAGGTGTCCCTTGAACAAAAGTTCATTGTAAGGGATTCTTCGCCTTAGCCATTTCTCATAATCTATCCTCCAAGTGCTGAAGGGATCCTTTCCACGCTTCATTTCCTTCCTCGGGCCTATTGGTTCGAGAAATAGATCGTTCTGAAGTAGCCTCTTGAGATTTATCTTGACGAGCAACTGGTCGTGATTGTGCTGATCCTTCTCTTAGATCTGATGGTCGTCGAAAACTCCTCAACATGGTCTTAGGTGGACTCCTATTACTCCTAGGTCCTAATCGACTGAAAGGAGACACCCTACTCAATCTTTCTAAGGCGCTGGGTCTTTCTGGAGAGAGGGTGATATGTTGATCAGTATCTGTAGCCCTTATTGACGAAGTTCGCCCGGGTTGATAAGAGAAATCATCAGACTCCTCATTACGATATGACTCAGTACGCCTGGATCGTAAAGAAAGTAAATAAGTCTGCCTCTAACCACTTTGCTGTCCTGAACGTGCAGGTGCACTGCCATGAAGGGTTTGTATGAGTTGCCTCATTATTTCTTGCATGGCGGTTTGTCCTTGAGCCAGATTCGTCATAATCCCGGCTAGATCTGGAGGTGCAGAGGGATTCTGAGGATTTCCAGTATTTCCAGCGTTTCGATTGCTAGATTCTGGATTATCCGCCATTGATGATGGACGATTTTTGGTGAAAAACGATAGTAACAATCGTTCCCACAGACGGCGTCAATCTGTTGATGTAAAAAATTAGATCGCTCTAATTATTCAATCACAGATAAATAAAATGAGACAAAGATTTTTAAAGTGGTTCAGCCTTATATGAATGGCCTACGTCCACTGTTATGTTATTGTTGAGTGTTTGGGAATTCTCGATTTGTGGTTCAACCAAGAAATTCCGATCCCTTTGAATGAGGGTGATACAAGGTATTTATAGCCCTTAGGCTGTACATGAAAGGGTTGATACATTAAATGATATACATATGAAATGGTAATACATTTAATGCAGCATGTGCGTCAAGATGATAAACATTCAATGAATAATTGAACTGTTGATTATCTGGCAATTAATGCTATGGCCGAGATGCAGCTCGGACCGCCTTAGTTGCTCGTTGTTCAGGAGTTCCTCGGAGCGCTAGAGTACCTCGGAGTGCTGAAGTTCCTCGGTGTATCCTCGTTGCTCGGAGAGACCATGAGTTGGTCGGGGAAATGATCTTCCTCGTTGCTATTGTGCCAAGTAGATTGACACGTGTTCTCACATTATTCGTCCATATCAGCATATTAATTTTGGTATCAACAGAGTGTATTTTTTTTAATTCCATATTTGTATTACACTTTAGAGCATAGGCCAACTTCTCCATTTTGGGATATCTTTGCTCTGCCCCCTGGAGGGCCTTACTGTTAAAATTGACGCGCTTTTTTACCCCACCCTCGTCTCTTACAATGGCGGCGCTAATAGACGACTTCGACACTGCTAGATATAGATACAACTTTTCTCACTGAATCGGTCTTGACAGCAGAAGTATGGAGCCGAGGTAGGTTTTAAACTCTTGAAATGCCTTATCACACTCCTCATTCCACTTAAAATCAAATGGAAGGCATTTATTAGTAGTTGTAGATACAAACTTGTTCAATGCTGACACCCGTCTAGTTAGCCTCTGCGCATCTTTTATTATTGTTGAGGTTTTCATCTCCATTAAAGCTTTAATCTTCTTAGGGTTGGCCTCAATTTTTCTTTGATTCCTGATAAAGCCTAAGAAATTGCCTGCTCCCACGCTGAATACACACTTGGTGGTGTTAATTTTTATCTTACACTCGTCCATGGTATCAAAAGTTCTCTCAAGTTCGGCCATATAAGTGTCGTCCTTAAGACTCTGTATCAACATGTCATCGACATAAACCTCCATCGTCATCCCAATCTTCTCTTCAAACATCTTGTGGACTAATCTTTGATATGTTGCCCTCGCGTTCTTCAAACCGAAGGGCATGACCTTATAATAATAGGTTCATTTGTCAGTTATAAGAGATGTTTTCTCAGAATCGATCGGATCCATAAAAATTTTATTATAGCCTGAGTAGGCATCCATAAAGCTCATTAATTCATGGTTTGTTATGGCGTCAACCATCTGGTCAATCCTCGACAGGGGAAAGTTATCCTTGGGGCAGGTTTTATTCAGATCCATAAAATCAACACACATCCTCCACTTGCCATTGTCCTTGGGGATGATAACAGCATTCGTCAACCATTCGGAGTAAATGACCTCCCTGATGAAGTCGGCCTTTTTTAACTTCTTCACCCCTTCTCAGATGACATCATACTTATTCCGAGAGTAGACTCTCCTTCTCTATCTTATCGAACTTTTATCCTCAAACACATTGAGCTTATGGCAGAGAACCTTCGGATCGATGCCTGACGTATCCTGATGGCTTCCAGCAAAGATGCTCTGTCTCTTCTTTAATAGTCTGACCAACTCTTCTTTGATTTCCTTCTTTGGGACTTTGCCAAATTGGACTATTTTTTCGGTTCATCCTCATTGAGGACGATGGATTCTACCTTCTCCACAGACTCACCTTTCTTTAACTTAGTCTCATCTCTGGATCCAGGGTATATATGTTGTATGTCGTAGTATCCCTTTTGTATGCCTTCTTCTCCTCAATCGAGTTGAAGTAGCATTCACGTGCCTTAACTTGGTCACCCTACACTTCCCCTACTCCATATGGAGTCTGGAATTTAATCATTTGGTGAGCGGTTGAGGGCACAGCCTCATACTCCTTGAGGGCTACCCTTTCGAGAATTATATTGTAGTCCGAGTAGACATTTTCATCCATGACGAAGAAACTAATATTCTTTGTGAGGCATTTCAGCCAGTAGTTCCCCATTCTGACTTCCATTTTATAGATCCCCAAAGAGTGTAATTTCTCTCTGCTAAACCCGGTGAGGGGTTGATGATACAGAACCAGCTTCTTCTTCCTCAGCCCTAGATCCTTATAGCAGTCCCAAAACATTACATCGATTGAGCTTCCTCTATCGACCAATATTCGGGGAACCTCATACCCATGCATAAGGGTTGTAATCACCAATGGGTCATCTTGAGGGGCTAAGATCCCTTTAAAGTCCATTCTAGAGAAACCAACAATTAAATTATCCATATTAACCTTAGTTCTTTTTACCTTATTAGGCTCAATCACCACTGAGTGCACTTCCTTAGGCTTCGGAGGAAGAGCTTTTGCATCTACCACGTGAGACTTTTTATCAGCAATCTCTTTTCCTCCTCCAGCAAGTCCTTCACAAATCATCTTAACCCTAAGAGAGATCATGTTCATCCAACCCTTAGGGTCGGTAATTGGAGGTGGCAGGTCAGGGTCTGCCTCATCATCATCGTTTAAGTCATCATTGTCTTGGTTGGATGGAGTATCGAGCTTGCACTTATCATTCCTCCTCTTTCGTATGTCATCTTGTCCACCCTCTGAACTGATCCTGTCAACATACTTTCTTAGCATACCAACTTTCAGCATTTTCTCAATTTCATCCTTAAGAGTAAAACATTTTTCGATCAGGTGCCCATGGTTTTGGTGGAACTCACACCATAGATTCTTGTTCCTCTTATGCGGAGGAGCCTTCAGTCTTTCAGGACACCTCAGGGACGGATCATTCTTTATTTCATTCAGGATATGCTCACAACTGACCGTTATAGGAGTATAGTCAGCGAACTTATCGTCCGCCAACCTCTTCTTTCCATTCTTGTTCTTTTTTAAAACTTACCACCACTGCTACTTGCTCCTTTTCGTCTTCACCTTTTGCAACCATTTATTCCTCCGCATTCATAACCCTCCCGGACGTAGCCAGGAATTAGGCCATGCATTTAGTAGGATACTCTGCCAACTTCTAGAGGAGTTTTCCTTTCTGTAACCCTCCCATTAGGGCTATCATAGTGATGCTTTCCTCATAATCTTTAAGCTCAAATTTTTCTTTACTGAATCTTTCTATATATTACCTTAGTCTTTCATTCTTTCCCTGCTTCACGTGCAATAGGTGTGTCTTCTTCCTTTGAGGCCTCACCCCTAAGAAGAAATTGTGTATGAATCTATCCGCTAGCTATTTGAAATTCTCAATTGAGTTTTTAGGGATAGAAGTAAATCGTACATGGGCAGCTCCGCTGAGTGTGCTAGAAAATACCCGATATCTCATCTCGTCCGAGACTGAGTAGATATATACGACTGATTGGTATATCTCCATATGGTGGACTGGGTTAGTACTCCTATCATACTTTGGCGTGACCACTAGAGGCTTGAACTTAGTCGGGGTAGGATAACTCACGAGCTTTGCCACAAAGGGGGAGCCTTATTGCATCCCCTTTGCAAGGAGTCTCGGCTCTTTAGAATATCCCCAATCTTATCCTTCAGCCTTTGAATATAATCATTCCAGGGTCTCTCGACCACAACTACAAACTCGTCTAGAGCCAGATTGTCTCCAGCACCTTTTCTGCCATCCGGATGAACTGGGGGCTCTCTACACTACAAGAAAAAGTACTTTCCACGACATATGTTTTACGACACTTTGTAAGAATATAGCGTGAAAAGTAGATAAAGACGACACCTTATAAAAATGTGTCGTGAAAAATAGATAAAGACGACATAATTTTGAAAAGTGTCGTAAATAATTCAATTATAATAAAGATCACGACATCTAAAATAAATATGTCATCCTTTTTTAAAGACGACACGTTGTTAGGTGTCGTCAATTTCTTTCCACGACTTTTTGATAGACTTGTCGTGACTGTTAGAAAAATATTCTTTGCCGCCACTTTTTGGGCTAAAAGTTTCAGTCCTCCAATTAAAAAAAAAGGAAAAAAAATAGTTTGGCGCTAGAAAGAGAAACAGAATTTGTAGTCGCATATGAAAAAAAAGGAAAAACAATTAGGGATAATATCTCAACGACTTCTCCGCACGATCCCCTAAAAAACTCCCCCCTAATCCCATTCAACAAACTCTCCACCTCCACCCCATATACGAAACCTCCACTTCCTCTTGTATTCCATCCTCCTTTGACACCCGTATAAACTCCATTGACATACCTCTCCTCCATTGAAACACAGCTGGTGAATTAATATAAAGTAATCTTTATCTCTTGAAAGAAATATTTAAGAAAAATATCTAAGTGTTTATATGAATCAAGATTTCACCTGTTTTTTTATCTTTTTAAATTCATTCTACTCTCTTCACCTGGTTGTGTACATGAGTATTTTTATAGGTGGTTGTGTGCGTGAGTATTCACCTGCACCAGGTCGCATAGGGCAAGTGGTCTCGAATTTGGTTTGGAGGGAGTAACCTGGTTGTGTGCGTGAGTATTTTTATAGGTGGGTGGTGTGGTGAGGGTAGCTATGGTTTTTAGGTGCTTAATGTGTTGGGTGTTGCAAGGTTGTATGGGTTTTGTATTTGGGACAGGAGCAGGGGATAAGGGATTTTAGAGAGGTCAAGTAATGGGCGGACCGGGTTTGGTCCGGGTAAGCCCGTTTCTTTTTTCAAACCATAAAATGTTCTCTGTTTCTCTAAAAGGAAAAAAAATCAGCAATCTTTACATGCCAATAACTCACTTGGAATTAAATGAAAGAGCGTAGTTTTATTCCATATTATTGTCAAGTTATCAAATCAATGAAGAAAGAGGCGAGTAAAATCCTTAACAACTGGTGTAGATTTTTTTCTTTTCAAATCAAGGTCAAAATTTAATTTTACGAAAAAGATAGCATCAATTTTTAATCCTTTATTTACTAAGTTACTAAAAGTTTTTTTTTTTTTGATCCAGAATTACTAAAAGTTGAAAACCATAAATTTCATATTTTTTCCCCATTTATTATTAGGTTGTTTGAATCATTAAAAACATTAACCCCACATATAAGGTTTGAAAACCTTTAACATTTAAAATGAAAAATGATAAAGAGTGGAGTGGAAGATAAGTTCAATATTTTAATTGTTGGTTAATGGTTCATTACTTTTAATTTTGTCGCTGGAAGTGACTTCTTTAATTATGCAGTCAATTTCAACAATCTTTATCTTCGATTAAATTATTGGAGACGCTATGCGACAATAAAAAAAACTTAGGACAATTGAAAAGCTTGGGAAAAGATAATTTATTTTTAAGTTAGTATCATCATATTCTCCGAATTAATAGTCATTTTTTCCTATGTAGTCATCCCAAATTAATAACTGTGTTTCAAGTAAGCTAGAGTTGGATTCGCAATTTAGGATCTTTAAAAAAATTAAGGGATGAATTTTCTAATCGTGGATAATTAGTTTAACACACCATTATGGAAATCAAATTTTCTAATCGTGAATATTAAATTACCCATTGTTACCCACATTTGGGATATGGAAATCAAATTTGGTTAGAGAACATCAATGCTTGCGATGGGCATGGGTGAAATAAAATTGGGTGGGAATGGGTAATTTAATTGTTGGTGTTGATTATTCGGGATGGGTAATTTGATTTCTTTGTTTCTTTGGACTAAATTATTATTGGTTTAATTTTTGTTGTTGATTATTTGGGATCAAATAAACAAATGAATCTAACGTATGCACACAAGAGCAAGGTTGGATGCAAATATATAGGGCATCTAATTGTTATTGGTTTAATTGTTGTTGCTGATCATTGTTATATTTTGCAGGTGATTATTTTGGGCAGTATTCAGACACTACAAATCAGATTCAATATAGGTATATTTATCTTGACAATAAGTCAACTTGATTTAGGTGTATGAATATGTATTGTTGAGTGTGGGTGTTTATATTACTTCTATACTCAAGGAAACCATGAATAAGATAAAAATGTCTATAGTCCATTCGTGTTAATTTGTATCCCCAATGATCTAACTACATATCTATTTCAATCTACCTTTGTAGATAGTGACTAATCTAATGTTCTTTAGTAGAATGTGACTAAATTTGAGACGATGTAGAATGTAAATATATTTGAAAAGAACATGACATTTTATCCGTTAATTGTTGACATTTTACCTATTTTTCAATATTAATGTTTGCTGGTGTAAACAGACTAAAAACTAGCAAGTGGGCAACCCAAGATGGAAAAATATTGGTTGAGATTTTCAAGGTTTTTTTTATTATTATTACACGAATGCATATACGTTTACATATATTAGAAAAACCTAAAGTGTTTTTCGGAATGAACACTGTTCAAAAATTGAGATGTGATTGTGATTTCATGCTTTTTTTATTTATTTGTGGACATACCGAGGAGTACCAAAATGGCGTGTACAAATTTATTGAATCTGCCAAAAAAACTGCTAGAAATCCTGATATGATAATATGTCCCTGTAGAAAATGTAAAAAACTTTGCCAATAAGATCAGGAATAACTATTTGAACACCTGGTCATTCACGGCTTTGATCCTATATACAAGAAGTGGGTATTTCACGGAGAACATTCGACTTCTTCATACTCTAATGATATTGATATTGAATTGTCAGATTTACATAGGATGTATAGAGATGCTTATGTTCAAGTTGCAATTTTTGCTGATGATAGTTTTGAAAGCGGCGATGAAAGTTTTAAACCAATGTAAAAAAATGTCGAGACTCCTTTATATCCCGGGTGTACAAAGTATACAAAAATGTCAGCAATTACATCTTTATACAAGCATAAAGCTACACATGGACTATCTGATAAAGGATTTAATGAACTTCTTGAGTCTCTACATGAAATGTTGCCAGGGGATAACGTTCTTCCTAAGTCTTTATATGCAACGAAGAAGTTTCTAAAGGAATTTGATCTTGTCTATGAGAAGATAGATGCATGAATTAATGATTGTTGTTTATTTAGAAAAGAGTATGAACATTTGGAAAAATGCCCTAAATGTGGATCCTCGCGGTGGAAAGTCAGCGAACACACAAAGAAGGTTAAGAAGGGAGTATCTGCAAAAGTATTCCGGTACTTTCCAATAACCCCAAGATTTCAAAGGATGTTTTTATCATCAAATAGAGTAAAGAAGTTACAGTGGCACTCAACTCACATAAGCAAAGATGGCAAGATGCGACATTCAGTTGATTCATTAGCATGGGACACGATTAATAAAAAGTGGCCTCATTTCGCATCCGATCCAAGAAATCTTAGGCTTGGACTTGCAGCAGATGGATTTAATCCCTTTAATAATCTTAGCTCGAGCTATAGTTGTTGGCCCATAATTTTAACTATGTAAAATCTTCCCCCATGGTTATGCATGCTACAGGAAAATTTGATGTTGACTTTGCTTATACTGAGGCCAAAGCAATCGGGAAATGACATAGATGTATATCTGCAACCACTTATAGATAACTTAATCGAGTTATGGAATAATGGGGTGGAGATGTACGATGCATCTAGCCAATCTACTTTTAATTTGAAATCTATTTTGATGTGGATAATAAATGACTTTCCCGCATATGGTAATTTAGCCGAATGTACCACAAAAGGGGAACTTGCATGTTCAGTTTGTGGTCCTAACACATCCTCACTACGGTTATCAAAGAGTATGAAATCGATGTATATGACCATCCATGGAGGGCTACCAAAAAAAGTTGGTTTGACGGATATGAAGAATTGAGGAGGCCACGAAAACCTTTGAATGCAGAAGAAATTTTAAATGCTCTGAAGGGTGTTGAAAATAATTTCGGTAAAGGGAAGAAGCGTAAGAGGAAGAAAGTGTTCTTGAAAAAGAAGTCAATATTTTTTTATTTAGCGTATTGGCATGTATGTATATTTTAACTCGTAATCTAAGCAACTAACTTAATGCAAGTCTATTAAAAGTTTTAGGACATTTATTTTTCATATTAATCCTCCCTCATTTTTTTTCTCTAGGCATTAGATTTGCGTCACAATTTGGACGTGATGCACATCAAGAAGAATATAAGTGATAGCCGCATTTCCACATTGTTAGATGTAAAGGGAAAACCAAAAGATGTACTTGAGTCTCGTAAAGATTTGCAAGAATTGGGCATTAGAAAGGAATTACATGCTCAACCAAAAGGAAATAAATTTTACCTACCGGCAGCACCTTACACACTCTTAAAGAAAGAAAAGAAAGTTTTTTGTCAAAGACTATATGATTTAAAGTTACGTGATGGTTATAGCTCCAACATCATTCATTGTGTTTCAGTGGAAGAATGTAAGTTATTGGGATTGAAATCCCATGATCATCATGTTTTAATGCAACAATTGTTGACAGTTGCTATACGGGGACTGCTACCAAAGGGGCCAAGACAAGTGATTTTTTGCTTATCTTCATTTTTAATGAGTTATGTCAAAGAGTGATCGATAAAAGGAGAATGGAAAAATTATAGGAAGATAGCATAGAGATTATATGCATGTTGGAGAGGTACTTCCCTCCCTCTTTTTTTGACATTATGATTCAATTGCCAATTCACTTAGCTCGAGAAGCTCGATTATATGGGCCCGTACAATTTTGATGGATGTACCCATTTGAGAGGTAATTTACAATGTATTTAAATTTTTTCTTATTAACAAGTTAAATATGTAGTAAATAGATGTTATATTCCTATTCTTTTGCTATGGTTTGTCACTAGGTTTATGAAGGTACTCAAGGGTTATGTTAGGAACTGTGCGCTACCTGAAGGATGCATAGTAGAAAATTATTTGGCTGATGAGTGTGTAAGGTTTTGTAGGATGTATCTAAAAATAGCATAAATGGGTGTTCCGCAATCTTGAAATGAAGAGTTCGAAGATGAGACAATACTGGGAGGTCGACCTATCTCTAAGGGGAAGCCAATAACATTTTCCGATGACATATTAAAAATTACCCATTGTTATGTGTTGTTTAACAATCCAGATGTTGGGCCATATATAGAGTGAGTAAAATGATGCTTGTCATATAAAATTTATAACTTTTGTTATCTTTAATATTGTTATTAAAATTCCTTTATATTCATATTAGAATTCATTTGAGCGAGCTAAAGCATTCCAATCAAAGGTTATCCCAATATGAGACTGCTATAAAAAAGACATATCGAGACATTCGCTTCGTGGTTTATAAACAAGGTAGGCCAATTTTTACATTGTGCATTGTAAGAGTCTAATGTTGTTATGTATATAAAAATTCATATAATTTCATTTATGATCTTTTAAACAGATTAAGGTTCAAGCAAACACAACTGAAGTATCACCAATCCTAAAGTGTCTAGCGGTTGAGCCACGACATTATGATATGTCGTATTCAGGCTACATAATAAATGGCAAACGATTTCAAACATCAATGGTTGAAAAGTCCACCCAAGATAGTGGAGTTTTTTTTAAGGCAGAGACTATATGTAGATCTAGTGAAAGGGATACCACACACGTTGTTGCTAATGTTTCATGTCATGGCATTATAGGGGATATAATTTTGTTGGATTTTCACAAATTTTGAATGCCTATCTTTCAAAGTGATTGGGCCAACATTTCGAATGGTGTTAAAATTAACGATGGATTCACTTTGGTTAACCTCCACCAAGGACAAAATCAGCTAAAAAAATATCCTTTTGTTCTAGCATAACAACCAAGACAAGTATTTTATTCGAGAGAAAGTGGAATATCAAATTGGTATATGGTTCTCAAGGCACCACCACGAGGCTTTCATGAGCTGGAGACATATGATGAGAGTGCTTACACATCATATTTTCCGATTGATGTTTTAAAACATGACAATAACGAGATAAATGGTGATGAGCCTCTTGTGAGGATAGATTGTGAGGGTGTTATTGTGTGATTGTTATTTAATTTTAGCATGTAGACATTAAGTTTATTTGATGAATATATACATTAGCATGCTTATGGTAAATTCATTTTTATTTACAAAGTTTGTGCATGATGATGTAAACTTAGATGAATGAACTGTTCTTTTTGTTTATAGCAAATGGAACAATCTCTACAGGTGTACTTTATGTCAATAACCGCAGTAGTAGATGCATGTGCTTATGGCACCCGGTGCGTCAACAGTATGCCCGTGCTAATTGCTAATGTTAGATATGTCCCCTTTAAATTTAATTCATGTACAAGGATCAACTATATTTGTCTCTTCAAATTTCAGTTCTTGAAGTGCCATAACGCCAATATCATGAATTTTGACAATCCGTTTAAGTCTGTGAATTGATGGGGAATTACCAATACCCCGCACATTCCAAAATAATAGCACAATCACTGAGAATATATTTTGATCCCAACTTGAGTTAATTTCATTCCAGACTTGGTCATAATGCTGGAAGAAGAGTTGTAAACTTTATTTTTGTACTGCATTTTCATAAATCTGCACTCCCCAAGCCCATGATCAGGTTTAATAACGGTCTCTATATCAGGTGGCCTTGATGCAGGAGGTATAGTTCTGGAAAAATTAGTAAGAGGTTTAAAATACATACAAATATCATTGATAGGCTACCTCATCAAATTGATAGCATTGCAATTAATTGGATTGGTCTTGTATGAATTATTGCCAGACACATACTCTTGGTGAGCAGAAGATTTAAATTCATAGGAAGACAAGGGAGCTTTAGTATGAAAATGATTGTCAGTATTTGGTAATGGAGTTTTAAAAGAAACAAGGGTAATATTTGGCTGTAAACTCTATGCAGTGTTAGGGCCAATTTGAATCTGAACAATAGTTTAGTTATTTTTTACCCAACGTGAAGTTTTATATTCTGCTTTTTTAAAATATTTGTACTACAGGTAATGTTGTGAAACTGAGAACTAGTATGAACACGAGGAAGAGGCTGAAAAACATCACACTTTTACCTGTTTCGGGTAATTACTTGTATTGATAACTGTGATATATGTTGAACCTTGTACATGCCTTTTTCAAAAAAAAATTATTATATAGATATTACACAATTTCGGATACGAACTAAATGCAAATACACAAAACTATGTATGAAATCCTGATCAATCTTTTTTTTTCAGATTGAGGATACGAATCTTGTGCAATGGGAGGCTAAGTTGACTCGTTGGTATTGGGCCTCTAGTCGCAACGCCTTGTATGTTGGCTACTTGGCTTTTGTTTTTATTTATTTTTCTCAATGATTCGAATGTGAAAACCATTTGGAAATTGTAAGCCAGGGGTTCGGACAAAGTCTCCTCTTATTGGTTGCCACTCCAAACTTTGGCCCCGGTTGACCAAAAATTATGGATCCGCCAATGACTATAATATAGCCATGCCACCATAGCACAGCTGGTGATAGATATTGAACATGTCATGAGATGAATTTCTCAAAATCCCACAGCAGCCACTAATCCCTAACTATGTATATTATGTTTTAAATCAACATTATGGGGACTTGACCGTGGAATGAATTATGGAAAACATCTTGAATGTGAGAATTAGAAAAGGAAATGAGGCTCAGAGAGAGAGAGAGAGAGAGAGTTAGTTTTGATTTAATTCAATAACTTTCTTGATAATAAGAGTATCTAATAGTGGAAGAATGTTTAAGATGTCTCTGCCACTCCTTATTAGAATAGATCAGGGTATGAATGGAATTAAAGTGAAGATTAGCTCCTTGTAAATTAGAAAAGACACTCTAAAGTTTTCTACCAGCTGTACTGTACAGGAAACAGTGATCCATGGAATTTATAGATGGACTGTCAAAACACCTGCACTTTGAACACGGCCTAATTCCCAAGTTTTGCACCTCTAAGTCATTGTGCTCTTCAACTCATTGTTACTCTAGACGGTGAAGATGTTATTGAGTGTGAACTAATATTTTGTTATTTACACGAAGGGAGGGATGGAAAAAATTATCGAAAACCGAATATTCATACTATTCTTTGTTTGATTATGTAGTTACTATGTTCACATAAGCAATAATTGTTAATGCACCAAGCAGTTAGGCAATGTTTAAGTATGTAAAAGGGATGGAGCAAAAGGGGGGGTCCTTACCGAGGGTAATCTGTTAGACTATCCCATACTTGAGGGAAGGGAGAGCATTTAGAGAGGGTAATCTATTAGTCTATATATGTTCTGTTGTTGGTTCTCCCAATATCTATAGCAAACCCTCTTCACATGCTCAATGCTTCTTCAATTTCTTTAAACCCCCAAACCTAATGAGTTTAAATTATATCTAAATTTTTTCTTCTTTATCCTATACATTTATTCTCTCTCTCTCTCTCGGTCGACCCATGCTCTCAGCCAGCGGATCCCTCCGTCCCTTTCCTCTCCTCTGAGCACCGCTGGCAGCAGTCCAATCCTCCGGCATAGTGCCGAGAACTTGATTGCTACAGTTGGCAACCTGACCTCTTGAATCGAAAAATTGATTCTGATATCTTTAACTAGTTTGAAAGTTCCAGCTATTTCCCCACACCAGAAATTTTAAGTATATCCTTGTTGATTTGCGCCTCACCCCAACCCCTTCTCTTTCTTCTTCAACCAACAGTAACCACAACAAAAAGAAGGTTAAAATGTCAATCCTATTATCTTCATCCTCCACAGTTCTCTCCTTTCATTTTAACCATTCAAAGGTACACAATTTTGGATTTAAAAGAAATATTCTATCAGATCAAAACTGCCCTTCTCTTCATTGTTATAATCCTCAAAAATTATGTTTTGCTAACAACAATATCTCTATAGTTCTGAAAAACAAACCACCTAGCACCTCAAAATGTATAGCCACAACATGCATGAACTCCAGCAATGAGTTTTTTGGCGAGGAAAGTGAAGTTTCCAATGATTAGAGAGATCAAGAAAAAGAAACAACTAGGGACATGGAATCACCATGGGAAGGGGCGGTTGTTTATCAGAGAAACGCGTCAATATCACATATAGAGTATTGCACAACTTTAGAAAGGCTGGGGTTAGGAAAACTTTCCACCGAGGTTTTAAAATCTCGAGCTTCCTTGATGTAGTTACGGGTCATAAAAGTTGTAAATGATTTCCCACTTGGAACACATGTTCTGATATCTATTGATATGATGAGGAAGAAGCAAAAGTTGAGGCTTTATGGGATCATATACACAGTTATCACTCTTGGTTGTAATAGGTGTGGAGAGCTTGTTGTTGAGAGTGTATTCTCTAATTTCTCTCTGTTACTAACTGAAGATCCTATTGAAGAACCCGAGATTATAAACATTAGGGTGACATTTGGAGAAGATAAATTCAGAACTTTTACAAGTAATGGGGAAGAGGAATGTTACAAAGATTCTATTGATTTAGATGATTGGCTTTATTTTCCACCTGAAGAGAAAACCATTGACATTTCAAAGCACATAAGGGATGCGGTGCACCTCCAAATCACCATCAATGCTATATGTGATCCAACTTGCAAGGGTTTATGCCTCAATTTTGGTACCAATCTCAACACTGGTAGCTGTGATTGTACCAACCAGAAGGTGAAAGAGAAAGGTTATGGCCCTCTTGGAGGCCAGAGAAAGAAAATGCAGCAAAACTGATGCTGCCTAAATTTCACTGGTGAATTTCAATAGAAAGATGGTGTTTCTCTAGATGCACCATCTTAATTCTCTCATTTTTGCCATGTGAAGGGAATAATGCACCAATATTCCCATGTCCCTGTGCTATTTCATCTGAGATTTATCATCCTTTAATCCAATAATGCAATGATACTGAGGGTCTTTAGGATTCGAATCTGTTGTAATTTTTTTTCATGATGAATGAAACCACAAAGTGGATTCTGTCTTGAACTTCCAAAAAAATCTCAAAAACTAGCCTTGGCTGCCTTCCTAATATCCTCTAGGCTTCTAAAATTAAGCCCCCCTTTCATAAGTAGCCATAAATAAAGCAGGCTACTTACACCAGTGGTATTTGCAACCTTCTGCAATATTACCCCCAGAAAAAATTAGTACTCGTCTTGTAAATTTTTTCTATAACAATTTTAAGGAGATTAATAGCTGACTGAAAATAAATAGGCATTGACAACAAAACATGATTTATTAAGATTTGTCTACTACCAAAGTATATGAATGAAGAACTTCATCCCTTGATCCTATCTTGAATTTTATCAATCAACTCAGTGAACATAGAAACTGTTTTCCTTCCATTCCATTCCATTGTAGAGAGGACACCCCAAGTATTAATTGGCAGCTTTTTTCGTGAAAATTGAGTAATTCTCTTCACAACTCAGCAATCTTAAATTCATTTGCACTCTTTGGAAGAACAAAGCAGCTCTTAGATGAATTTATGCTTTGACTTGAACACTCTTCATACCAATGAAAGAATTTTAGCAGATTAAGAGATCTAAATGCCCCATTACAAAAAAATGATGATGTCACTAGCAAAATGAAGGATAACTAATTATGGAACTCCCAATATGATTAGAAAAATGTTTGATCTTACCCTCATTTATTATGTTAGACCTCTACTGAGAGCTTCTGCAGCAATGACAAATAGACTAGGGGATAGAGGGTTGCCTTGTAGAATGCCTTTAGAACATATGAAGTATCCACTCGGAGATCCATTACTAGACCTGGAAACTAACAATTTGAAACACACCTCCAAATAAAATCTTTTCAAACTTCATTGAAACCAAAAGCCCTTAAAGGTGAGAAAACACTTCATATGATTTTTCCATGTCCAATTCTATAATTGCATCACCTCCCTATACATGGATCATCTTTTGAGTCGAAAGGACATTATCTAGGATGCTCCTCCACTTAATAAACCTTGATTAATTGGAAGATATGAAGGAAGGGATAATTGATGGAAAGTTTAGCCATCCTCATCAGTAACTGAGTTGGTGATCTAACTCTGTAGATTGTTATTATAGGATTTGCTTCTACCTCATTCTCAAGTTTGTAATCTCTAAGGCTATAGTATTCTTCTCTATGATGATCCTGAGATAATTCCTTATCATCTTCTTCATCCATAAGTAGAGCCCGTGACTTTTTTCCCTATAGCTTATTTGAAAAGGTAGATTCAAGATCTCAAAACATCGACATCCTGTTATGAGGTCAGAATAGTTTCAATAAATGGAATAATGAGAAGGGGTTGAGTGATGCATTCATCATCATTGAAAGCTTCGTCCACAACTTATAATTGAATATTAGGCTCTGTTTTTTAGTTCACATGATCATTATCTGCTACAGGTGATTGATCTTTTAAGTACATTATCGTTATGCACTGCAATCTTCTTTTTGGGATCTTGTTAATGCACTACAAGAAAACTGATTATATGCAGCATTTTTTTCACGGCACTTATAAGATATGCCCAGAAAAAACTTTTCCCGGCATTAATTTTTAAATGCAGAAAATTTACAAGGTTTGTATATAAATTTCGAAAATTTGACGCACTTTTTAACAAATGCCGAAATATTTATGGCACTTTTAGAACAAATTCCGGATACTTTATAAAAAAACTAGCGCTGACATTGTTTTTAATTTTAGCGGGATCTTTTTTTTTGGTAAATTTTTATTGAGAGGGTTTACTCCTCTTCACTTTTACCTGTCTCTGTTTCTCGCAACTGGTAGCACTCCGGCCAATGGATTCATCCCATGTTAATGAGAAGTTGTCATCGTAGACTGGCTTCACTCACTCTTGCCACTGATGACTAACAAGGTAATACATCTCTCTCCCTCTCTCTCTCTCATATATATATATATATATATATATATATGTGTGTGTGTGTGTGTGTGTGTGTGTAAATATGTATATATACATATCCGTTTATGGATTACAAATCTCCTACCCAGATATGTTTCCTCCTACAAATAAAAGAACTAACACACTCTCAGTTTTACCCACAATCCCTTAACAATTACCCTCCAAAATCACAGATTTTCCAGAAATAAATAACTAGATTGGAAGATCAATTTGACTTACTAGCACCTCCTGATCCATCCATCAAGGTACTGACCACTAATTAACTCGATTTATTCAATTTTTATAGTTATTATTATCAACACTTCTATTAATAATTGTGGTTTGTTTGATCGGATAGGTTGTGGTAATAATTAAACCTGCTAATGGCCACGAGAGAGGAGGACTGGTTAGAAAGGTTTATGATGATTCAATATCAATTGGGGATAAAATCTTTAATTTTGACTTCATTCTCAATTCAAATTCAAAAAAGGTTTGAAAGTTTATATATTTCTATTTGATTAATTCTATTAAAATAAGTGACCTGTTTGGTGAACCAAATGGAAAACTATTTTATTTTGTATTAATTTTATTAAGGGTTTCCCATTTGGGATTCTTTAATACCTAAATCAATATCTTCAAGGTTTGCATTTTTTTGTCTGTTTTGGTTTGGTAATTTTTGTATTTATTATTTTTTCAGCGTTTAGTATTGTTCACTCCACATTATTAAGTAAAAAGTTAATGTTTGATTTATTTTCTTTGTGTTTTTCATTTTACTGAAAAGTTTATTTATCTGGATTTGAATGTATATTACATTATTACTTTGTGTAAACTAAAGTAATCCTAACTAAATAGGAAGAAATGCTTTGTGTGCTTATCTTGAAAAGTGTTCAAGTGGTTTGTTAGTACTTTGTATCTCTCTACAAATTTGATTTGTGTGTAGAGCATAGACCTTTCATCCTCTATTTGATGTTTTCTTGGTTTGAAGAGCCTTATGTATTGGATTGTATGCTCATAGTGACTAATTTATAGAGGTATTCAAGAAAATGTATCATCTAATCTATTCATATTCTTATCAACTGATTCACATCAATGTTGAATAAATCTACTAGATACACACAAATAGATGGATGACTCTATAATACAAAAAACTTTAATTTTATCTTAGATTTTCTAAACTTGGAAGAATTTTGAAATTTTTTTCAGTTTTCATTTCAGTTTTTAATTCTTATTTTCAATAGAAAATTTTTAAAATTAGGGAACCAACTTCATTTGTTAGACATAACCCATAAATTAGTTAGTAAATATTGAGCATAGAAAATTGAACATATTATATTAATGTGATCTAATTAAGCGGATCATATTACTGGCTACCCGATTATTTAAACATTGTTTATAGATATTATACACTTGATGATCATCTAGTTATGAATGCTTTTATACCTTTATTGAAGAGTTTCATAGTAATGCATGAGTACTTGTTTTCAGTAAGAAGAGATTAAGTTAATGATCCATACAACAATGATGAGTTTGTTCCAAGGCGCAAGCTTGTGGTCAACTTCCCCAATCTAGAATACTTTTATATTGATGATTTTCTATGAAATGATTTTGTGGTGGAGGTCCCATCGTCCTTGTCAAAAGCATTCATTCAAGTTGGTCTCATCTGGCCAAAGTCCACCGAATTTGATAATCAGTTTTATCTCAAATCTTCATTTTGGGAGGCGTATTTCTAGCTCTTCATAAGGATATCCAATCTATTTCATTTTTAAAAATAATCCATGAACTATCTATTTAATTTGTGATTTCTCCCTTACGTGTCTATAAAATAGGTTTTTAGCAACTTTTAAGTTGCTTACTACTGGTAATGTATCTTTAACGAAATGTGGTATCCTAGATAAAAACAAATGGAGTATTTTGGGGTACTTTATAATTTTTCTTACATTTAACTAATCATCACTTTTATCCCGCTCAAATATATGGTTGAGTGCTACTGGAGCC
Organism: Sambucus nigra; assembly: GCA_949130495.1. Taxonomy (NCBI): domain Eukaryota; kingdom Viridiplantae; phylum Streptophyta; class Magnoliopsida; order Dipsacales; family Adoxaceae; genus Sambucus; species Sambucus nigra. Next base: position 285,446,832 of record OX422209.1, on the reverse strand, counting down.
AAATGACATTCACTATCTCGAGTCAAATAGAGAGTGCTACTGAAGATATGATTCAGTGAACATATCTTACTTAACATTACATAAGGGAATGGACTCTGCCTTGGAATGGACTCTTACTTGGAATCACCCAAGGGATTCACTGAACAAATCTTACTTGGCATCGCCCTGAAGTTATGAATCAGGTATTAAATCTCTCTCTCCAATCTTCTTAACTTTGATTCATAATATCTTTGATGCACCGTATTTTAAATATCGATTAAAGATTAACAATCAATGGAAAACAAACTTGCCTAGCTGTCTCATTACTGTTATAAAATTATAACTAAATTTCTCATTGATTCATAAAACACTAAGTTAAGATTGATTGAAAATGAGAAAATGGCAATTTATATTGAAATTTTTATGAGTGTATGAAAAATAAATGATGATTAGATATATAAATAAACTAGTATTTATGGTTGAGCAGTTTCTTTGGGGTGTGGGGCTTCAAGAGAATGTGGCAGAGTGTTATGGCATGTATGGATTGGATGAAGAACTACTGCAAATGTCCCCAAGTCACTACTTGTTGTAATGTTTTCATATCCTCTCACCCATTAGGTATGTAAGGACACAAATTTCCAATTAAGTCCATATATAGTTTTGGCTCAATTCCGGACAAAAACATTTATTCATAGGATAGTATTTATTTGTAATATTCACAAGCCTATGAAGTATGTATTGAAGACGTAGCGTCAAAGAACTTAAAGCTTCATCAAAATGCCGGTTTGTGTGCCTCGTTTCTACGTCATCAACTAAGGTTCCATGCTCCCAAGGTATGAATGTAATTATATGTATATAGGAGCTTGGAACAATATGTATTGGGTGTTAGGTTAATAAAAACTGCATTTTATTTTTCAGAAAGAATCAATTAGAAACTTAAAAAATAAGTATATAAAAGTTTATAAAAGTTTCTGGGCCAAAATCGAATTTTACAAACTTTCTGGACGTTCGTTAGAAATGTCGTTCGAACGAGTTTTTTCGTTCGAACCAGATTTCGTTCGAACGAGTTTTGTCGTTCGAACCAGGTTCGTTCGAACGAGTTTGCCAACGACCCTAATCTGGTCAGTCGTTCGATATGTCGTTCGAACGAGTTTTCGTTCTAACGAGATTCTAACGAGCCCAGGCTGGTCGCTCGTTAGAAGTCTCGTTCGAACGAGAGTCAAGTTCGTTCGAACGAGACGTCAGGCGGGAACGGTTTTGAGCAGTTTTTGGCAGTTTTTTCCCCACTTCTCCACTTGGTTTTCAACCAACTTTTTCATACTTTATTATGTGCGGGAAACACATTTTCCAAGAGAACTTTTCCATCCTAATACATCTCCTAGAGAGAGTTTGAGAGATCATTCCAAAAAGGAAAATGTTCATGTTTTAAGTGTTCTTCAACTTAAAGAAAAAATCTTTAAACACTTAGTTTACACCCATTGTTGTTTATTCCAAGTTCCATATATAAATATCAATTGCTTGGAGATTGTTTTGGCACCGGTTTTTCTCTACACCGAATTGAAGAGAAGTTCGTTTCATTTCTACATATTTTGAGAAAGGCTCCATGTTGGGGTGACGGTGTGCCTAATTGCCCGATCGGTGGGAGTCCGAGACCACGGTGGAGCTCCGTTGGTTATCCGCTAATTGGAGGTTGATACAAGAAGGAGCATCACGGCTTGAGAGGGTTCGAGTTTAGGAAGTAAGTCTTTTGTCTTGTATTTTGTAATACCGTTTTTAGTGGATTTGAGGCTAGGGCCGTCCCGAGGTTTTTTTTTCCCGTTAGTGGGTTTTTCCTCGTATATCGCGGTGTAGTGTGACTGTTGATTTTATCTACTCTATATCACTTAGAACGCATGCTAGATTAATATCAAGATAAAATTTGGTTTTACAATCACACTAATTTAAATTGGGACCTTAATTTAATATTAGATAAAATTTGGTTTATTCAAGTCTCTTGCATTAATATGGTTTCGCCTAACTTTGAATAATTGTTAATGATGACTTAGGCAAATTCTAGGACTTGTATTATGTTTTAATTGGTTTTTGAAGATATTAAAACCCGGCCTTGTTGTTTTGTTTAACCATCACTTGTATTTAACGCTTCCGCATTTATTCAAAAGGAAATTAAATATTTTAAATTTGTGATTATCAAAACACGGGGATCCAACTGCGTTTACAAATTGGTATCAGAGCCAAAAACGATAAATTATTTCGTTAAGATCCTTTAATTTTTGGCTAAAATGGATTTTTCCCCATTTTCAAAATTTCCTATTTTTGATGGTTCTAACTATGCGTATTGGAAAGCGCGAATGAAATCGGCACTTAAATCTATCGATGAACGTGTTTGGATGTCTGTTGTTACCGGGTACTCCCCACCAACTCATCTAATTGAAAATGAACATGTTCCCAAACCCATTGATAGATGGACCGAAAATGAGTTTAAACTTGCAAATTTTAATTCCCGTGGTTTAAATGCCTTATTTAGCGCTGTCGCACCGGATGAATTCCGACGTATTATGACGTGTGAAACCGCTAAAGAAGCTTGGGATATTTTACAATTAACTCATGAAGGAACGAGTGTCGTTAAAGCTTCAAAACTCCAAAAACTCACCACTCAATTTGAAACTATCAAAATGGATGAAAAAGAAACTTTTGATAAATTTTATGCTAGACTTTCTGATATTGTTAATTCATCCTTTAACTTGGGAGAGAAAATACCTGACGACCGTGTAGTAAAGAAAATTTTAAGGTCCCTACCCGATAGATTTATTCCAAAGGTGACCGTTTGAAATTCTTTACCCACTTTAGCCTCTACGAAATTAGAAGAGCTTGTAGGTGATTTACAAACCTATGAACTAGATATGTTTCCCTCTAAAACTGAAAAGAAAATTGAAAAGGGCGTTGCTTTAAAAGCCCGAAAAGAGGTCAAACAAGTAGTAGAGAGCGATAGTGATAGTGACTCGGAAGACATGGCTTTGTTTGCTCGTAAATTTAGAAAATTTCTTAAATTTAACAAAGATAAAGTTAAAAATGATTTTAAGAAATTTGAATCTACTAAACATGATAAAAACGAGAAGATTTCTAAAGCCGATAAGATCCCTAAACCTAGTAATGAAAATATTGATAGGGACGAGTCTAATAAATGTTTTGGTTGTGAAGGTTATGGCCATAGGGCTTATGAGTGCCCCACTAAACTAAGGAAAGAGGGTAAACGACCCACTGCATATAATGCGACCCTTAGTGATAGTGATAAGGAAGAGAAGCCCGAGTCCCCCACTAAGAAAAATTTTGTGGCTTTTATGGCTAGACATGTGAGTGATAGTGAGAACTCATCGAATGATGAAATTATAGCACATGCCACTTCCAAGGTCATTGTACATGATTCTCTTATTTTTGATGATAGTGAGAGTGAAGAAGAAAGAGAGAGTGAAAATGAAGATGAGGTTGATATGAGTGAACTTCAAAATGCTTTTCATGATTTATATAAAGAATCTATTAAATTGAAAAGAGCTAATTTGAAGTTAGAAGCGAGTTTAAGAGAGAGTGTCAAGGTCATTGATGAAAGTGCCTTAATAGAAGACCTTAGGACACATGAGAGGTCTCTTCAAGAGAAGCTTAACTATGTAGAAGGCGAGAGAGATAGCCTTAGGGGTTTAATGGAATCCTTGAAAAAGGAGCTTCTTGCTTTTGAAGAGCGAAATGTTTTACTAGAATCTAAAATTTTAGATTTGGAAAATAAATTAAAATATTCTAGTATTGTCAAATTTGATTTGGAGTGTCGTTCGGAAAAACTAGATAAAATGTTAGGAACGGTCCAAATTAAAAATGACACTTGTGGTTTAGGCTTCAATCCTTGTAATGAATTTACTCATAATGCCCAAACCAATGTTTTAGGAGAATCAACTAGGAATACCTTTAAAGATCACTCCTTAGGTAAATCTTTTCGACATGTTCTCACTTGTACACTTTGTGGTCGATAAGGTCATCTTAGGAAATTTTGTTTAGATCTTAAACGAATTCCTAGAAAATCCCATAGTAAAGTAACCACGATAGCTAACGTTCCTACACCCCAAGATAGTAATTCTTCATTAATTTGGGTTAGGAAATCCGACTTGGTTGCCTTACAAAATAGGGATTTTGATTCTCATTTACTTACACATGCCTCCTCCCTTGCTAAATCTAAAGGATAAATGTGTTAGTGTTTGCATACTTTAGCGTTTGTACTTCATGCTATATTCATATGCTAAATGTATGCTTGTTTAGTCATTTTCTAGTCATTGCCTAATTTCATATCACATGCTAGAAATTATGACTTGTTTATCTTTTTGTATTATATTTTGTGTTTGAATCGACTGCATAATATAAAAAGATTTTTGTTTATCATTTGTGTTTTATTTATATCATTTAAGCTTAATGAAAAATACAAATGATTTTTGTTTGTTCTTTTGAGTAAATATTTATTTTTGTTTAACAAATGTTAAAAACTCAAAAAGATTGTGTTTTGTGTGTATTTTTGTTTGACACACTTTATGTGGCATATATTTGTGTTTGAATCCTATCGTTTACGCTTCCATGTGGCTAGAACTTTTGGTTTAGATTTTCAATCCTTAAAATGTTCTTTACCATGTTTTATATGGAGTAGTTGGATCTTGTATTGTTTAAATGGATTCTATTTCTATATGCCTCTATTCACACATGCACGAGCTCTTTTGAAATCTTAATGTCACATGTTATATTTGAGCTTTTTGAGGTGTTCTCCTATCAATCTAGTCATCTACATATCTATGACCTAGGAGGACTAGTGCATGTCAAAATCCGTTGCATGTGAGATTTGTGTGAAAAATGAAAACATGATAAATTAATATATGCACGGGGAAGGGCTCCGAAAGGATGAATTAAATCCTTTGCGATAGTAAGCCACCGTTGATTGGATCTAAAAGAAATACGTGATCCAAAGGCCTAAAAACAGAATATTTGGCATTAAACAGAAAGCAATTGCCAAGGCCTATGTTTGTTTGATATATTCATTCAAAAACAAAAGAATATATATGTTCATTGAGGGAGAATTGGATGGTATATCAACGGTTTGCACAATGTCCATTTATCCTAGTTGTCTTTAATGTCATGACTCTATTTGGTTTGTAGAATCATCATCATGCTAGGCTTGTATGCATTGTGTATGTTTGTTCATTGAGTTCAATCTTTATATTGTCACATGAGGTTATATTTAACTGTGATGAAGTTTGCAATCAAATGAGAACTCCGTGAACGTTTCTTAAGTGTTTGGGTCTAAATTTAATTGTTGTTAGTCCACACCCCTACACTTCCGTTTCCATATGACACATTTTTGCCATACGAGTGTGCAACTTATTGTATTTTGTGTCATGTGTATGTTTATATCTATCTATATATGCCCGTACTTATTGGTATATTTATAGTATATATATATATGATATTTGTTTGTCTTTGCCTTGCTTTTATTGCCAATATGCTTTCATGGCGTTTCACTTTAAGCTTTCACATGTTGTTTATTAGTTCTTTATCCTTTGCCTATTCCCGAACAAAAAGGGGGAGAATGATGATAGGGGGAGAAATGGTATCTAATCCTATTATTATCGTATCTTTGTTTGAGGGAGATTTATCTTAGGGGGAGACGTCTTTCTAAGTAGGTCATGTATTTAAAGGGAGAATTAATTTAGGGGGAGTAATTAATTCATTGCATTTAATACTTTGATATTCCCTATGCATTTGATGAGTTTGCTTAAGTGTGCAGGACTTATTCTAAAGCGGCATCTTTCTATGGCAAAGCGTTTTGATCCTTGGGTTGAGTCAAGATTGGGCGGGTTATGTTTTGAGTCTAGTAGAGCTTGACGGCCCTTTAGGATTTTTGTTTGGTTTTTGTCCCGGAATAGCCAAAGGGGGAGATTTGTAAGGACACAAATTTCCAATTGAGTCCATATATAGTTTTGGCTCAATTCCAGACAAAAACATTTATTCATAGGATAGTATTTATTTGTAATATTCACAAGCCTATGAAGTATGTATTGAAGACGTAGCGGCAAAGAACTTAAAGCTTCATCAAAATGCCGATTTGTGTGCCTCGTTTCTACGTCATCAACTAAGGTTCCATGCTCCCAAGGTATGAATGTAATTATATGTATATAGGAGCTTGGAACAATATGTATTGGGTGTTAGGTTAATAAAAACTGCATTTTATTTTTCAGAAAGAATCAATTAGAAACTTAAAAAATAAGTATATAAAAGTTTATAAAAGTTTCTGGGCCAAAATCGAATTTTACAAACTTTCTGGACGTTCGTTAGAAATGTCGTTCGAACGAGTTTTTTCGTTCGAACCAGATTTCGTTCGAACGAGTTTTGTCGTTCGAACCAGGTTCGTTCGAACGAGTTTGCCAACGACCCTAATCTGGTCAGTCGTTCGATATGTCGTTCGAACGAGTTTTCGTTCTAACGAGATTCTAACGAGCCCAGGCTGGTCGCTCGTTAGAAGTCTCGTTCGAACGAGAGTCAAGTTCGTTCGAACGAGACGTCAGGCGGGAACGGTTTTGAGCAGTTTTTGGCAGTTTTTTCCCCACTTCTCCACTTGGTTTTCAACCAACTTTTTCATACTTTATTATGTGCGGGAAACACATTTTCCAAGAGAACTTTTCCATCCTAATACATCTCCTAGAGAGAGTTTGAGAGATCATTCCAAAAAGGAAAATGTTCATGTTTTAAGTGTTCTTCAACTTAAAGAAAAAATCTTTAAACACTTAGTTTACACCCATTGTTGTTTATTCCAAGTTCCATATATAGATGTCAATTGCTTGGAGATTGTTTTGGCACCGGTTTTTCTCTACACCGAATTGAAGAGAAGTTCGTTTCATTTCTACCTATTTGGAGAAAGGCTCCATGTTGGGGTGACGGTGTGCCTAATTGCCCGATCGGTGGGAGTCCGAGACCACGGTGGAGCTCCGTTGGTTATCCGCTAATTGGAGGTTGATACAAGAAGGAGCATCACGGCTTGAGAGGGTTCGAGTTTAGGTAGTAAGTCTTTTGTCTTGTATTTTGTAATACCGTTTTTAGTGGATTTGAGGCTAGGGCCGTCCCGAGGTTTTTTTTTCCCGTTAGTGGGTTTTTCCTCGTATATCGCGGTGTAGTGTGACTGTTGATTTTATCTGCTCTATATCACTTAGAACGCATGCTAGATTAATATCAAGATAAAATTTGGTTTTACAATCACACTAATTTAAATTGGGACCTTAATTTAATATTAGATAAAATTTGGTTTATTCAGGTCTCTTGCATTAATATGGTTTCGCCTAACTTTGAATAATTGTTAATGATGACTTAGGCAAATTCTAGGACTTGTATTATGTTTTAATTGGTTTTTGAAGATATTAAAACCCGGCCTTGTTGTTTTGTTGAACCATCACTTGTATTTAACGCTTCCGCATTTATTCAAAAGGAAATTAAATATTTTAAATTTGTGATTATCAAAACACGGGGATCCAACTGCGTTTACAAGGTACGTTGTAGTACTTCATTTATCTTAATTAGTTGATTTACTTGTTTAATGCGTGTATGCACTGCTGATTTGAGCGCAATGTTATGTGTTTTCAACGTGAACAAGAGAGGATACTGCAATGCAACGTAAAAACTGAGTCTTAATGATTTATAATATTCGTCTCTTATTATCTGGCTTGATTTAAGTTGGGTGTTATCCCTTTTTTTCTTATTAGTTGGATTAAATTAAGACGGTGTGTTTTACAAACGAGGCTTAGGTCGATGCCCATAGAAATTTAATGATCTGATGATTTTCCTCGGGGCATATAAATTTCTTACACATTCGTCTTTTTCACTCTGCTCCCATTGTACCAGAAGTAGTAAGAGAGTTTAATTACCCCATGTGTTGCACATATGACAGCATGTGAACTGGAGAAAAAGACTAATTAAAGAAAATAATGGGCTTCTTAATATTTTTGCAATAAAGTACTTAATTTCAGGTCTTATTTGATAATAAAGACACCAACAGTTAGGATTGTTTAATATATTTTGCTGAGTCTTGGCATATTTGTGAACCCATGCATGGATTTGTGGTGAGTTTAGCAGTGGGGTAGGTACAGGGCTGAGGGTGTGCGTGGGGTGTTAACAAATTAGTGAGGTTAGTTGTTAGGTGTTGGGATTGGGATTGGGATGGTTTTAGGCAGGTATGATAGCCACTGGGTAGCTTTGGCAGCTGGAATATCAGGGGTCAGCAGTGGATAAGGGCAGGAGAGAGGTTTGGTAGTAGTAGTAGCAGGGTTTAGGTGATGTTGGGTTGGAAGGTTTGTAGATTGGCAGGTAGCAGGGGTAAGGTGGTCGTAAGGAAGAGTGTGCGTATGGGGCAAATGGTATTTCCTTCTAATAAAGAAGATGATATATATATATATATATATATATATATATATATATATATATATATATATATATATATATATATATATATATATATATATATATATATATCATTGATATTTACTCTCTTCATCCCATATCAAGAGCCTTTCTAAAATGTGAATAAGTTTTCAATTGTATCAAGTAAAGCAACTACACTCTGCTTACCCGAGATAAAGCAGCTGCTAGATGGGACTTGAATGACTACTGATCAACCTATTTATTCCCAGTGCGTACAAAGTAGGAAGCATTAAGATATTGGGACTGAATTTGTTCGCACTTATTATTATGTGTTATCGAGAAAGAATAAAGTATCCCTCTATCATAAATTATGAGTGTCTATAACGTAAGGATATTGGCTAGTACATTTTATTTCATTTATATCAGGATTCATAAATGGTACTACCAAAATGGAGTGGACCACCGCCCTTCTAATTAGATAATTTGTCCTTTGGAGATGACTGATCAAGGGGACCGGTGGAATAATTTCCTCAGCTATGTGGGTTAGTCCATGAAATTCGATATGATGGATCCCACATAGAGCAGTGATTAGTTCAATATCACGATAGGTTTGGTGATATAGACTTCCCAGGATCTCAAAAATATGATGTGAAAAGAAATGGATGAATCGGTCGGCATTCACTCTAATGTGGATAGGAAAGTTCTTCACCCTATATGTCACGAGTTTAAATATCGAGTTACTTATAATATCAAAGGTTTCATTAAAGGAAAATTGTTCTTGCTTAATAACTTATTGCAAAAATACAGCCAGGTGGATCTTTTGAGAGATTGTCTCAATCTATTTAATCAAAGAATTTGAGGATGTTAACACGATATTGGCTCTTGGGAAAGCTCCACCTGCAAAAACTCGATTTGATGAATAAAAGATACTCAATGAAATCTCTTCTAATAAACGTATGTATTCTTGTAGCCCCTTTTCAAACCCGATTTTGTTTTCTTTTCGGAGAGATGTTGGCGATAGCCATCCACACATATACGCATCAAGGGATGTGGCAGAGCTATTCTTTAAAACAGTAGACAAAGAGTCAACCGGGCTTATATAATCCCTGCCAAGTTGACAAAACACAGACAACCCATTAAGTTTTCTCAAATTCAACAAGTCTCATATTTCTTCTGAACTTTCAAATTTTACAGCCAGTAAATTATCCCCAAGGTTTACTTAAGAATGACCTAAAAATTCATAGGCTGTTGTCATGAAATATTCTTGTTTTACGCCCGAATATGGTGATATGCGAACATCTAAGCACCAAAAATGTCTGGAAAACAGGGTTAAAACAACTGACATATGATGGTAACATAGTAATGGTAACTTCATACTAACCCACCCCCAGTTCTAAGGATCGACTTGACAACAAAATAACATTTTTTACTAAACATTACTTTGTCATCAAATGAACTTAATCTCGGAAGCTCAGCATCACATGTTATCCCAGACCACTTGTAACCTTCAACATGTTGGGCAATTATTTCTATACAGGAATCATCTAACAAGTCATTATGACATATCATTGACTCAGACGCTCTGAAAAGCTTGAACTTACTACCCTTAATATAAAATGAAGGCGGTATATAAGTTTCTGCCACATGAGGTGAAAACTCTCTGAGGTTAGTCAGATAGTTTACATAAATCTTCTCAACTTCAGACAATCTAGAGAAGGAGCACACCTCAGTACATGTACTGGTTCTAAGGCATATAAACGATTAAGCTTCAGATGTAGGGAGCACACACATTCAAGAAATCTATAATGCGATTTACTCAAGATACCCGTAGGCATGAAAAGCGTCTCAGCTCTTAACTCTGGGAAAGACAAAGACATTTAACATTGACAATTCTCTCTCACACGCTCCACGTTATCCCCGCCACCTATAAATTGCCTCGAGAGCCAAGAAATTGGAATTATGTGAGTGTCCAAACCATACACAATCTCTTTATCTTCCAAGTCTTTGCTAGTATTTCTCAACCTTTCCACCCACTGATTGGAAGTGCATAGGCATATCGGCACTGAGATATCACAATACATTGAAGTCGTCATATATTATTGAAGATCTGAAAATAATCTCTTAATAATACTGAACAGTTCATGAACTTCTTCAAATTTGATAGATAAGATGTTTGTTGGCATATCACGGCTTATAGCCAATGCAGTTCTTAGCCCAGATCTGCCTAGGCTCATAGCAATCATTGTATGAATTTCTGCCCACTTTGCAAATAAAGAACCAAGAGCATTAGGAGTGGGGGCAGCAAGATACCATGCTGATTCTGCAGGAAATTTTGTCATAGATTCTGAAGTAATTTTTCTGAGCTTCCAAATATCTAGAATAACTGCGTCTTTCATGACTTTTATTAACGACTTGTGTGATCTTGAACATTGGTGATGTGTTGAGTCGGGAACTATATTTAAAAGATTTTTCATTAGTTTGGGATGAATCAACATAAATGTGAATTGCCCCAAAAATGTGTCAGAAATTCTATCAACGACCTTCGTTATAGCAGGGGTAAATCCTATTTCATTAGGATAATAGTATATGTGAGGAGGAACAACCCAAGCAATCTGTGTGGCTAAGACTCGAACAAACATTCTAACTCCTATCATACTTACATCCCCTAGAAAAATTGTAGTTGATCTTTATGGATAGGGAGATCGTACATTCATCGATAGTTGCTCTCTAAACACGATCTTATCAACTAAGGAGTTTCCAAAAAGCCGAGTACCATATGCAAACCGGGTAATATTTGGAGATGCAAGGTCGATTGATCTCCAAAAAGCACCCACTAAGAGTCCTGAGTTATCTTGCAATGATAAATCTTTGCATCGAACAAAGTAAGAAGTATCAACCCCGGCAATGGATAAAGGCGGTATGTACCGGCTGACATCAATTCTTCCATCATAAACTTTTGGGACATCTTATGAACGTACATGAAAGTGCACGACTTCCCGACCTCGAACACTTTTTCCACAATTCTCTCTGTAAATTTACTTTAACGCAATTAGGTACTGGCCAGCTAAAAAGCAGGACCAAATGTCATAGAATAGTTTTCATCACCATGAGAATATTCCCCTACTTTGTTGCTAGATATATAGACTCTGGAAGCAATGCTAGTTATGGAAGCTGGAGCACATGTCTTTTTTACTTCCATTAAATTAGCCTGATGATTATGTGATAAGCGTGATGGCATTCCTGTGGCCGTATTAATAACACTTATGTCAGTATCTGTTTGGGTTGCTATCAAATTCAAGATTGACAGATCCAAATTTGAGCCTTGCTCTGCCACCCAAAGACGAACAGTGTTCGCCCGAATTGCATCCTAGAAAGCTGTGGCTCAGAGTTCAATCAAACAACTTGCTTATGTGTTATGCCTTTCGTTATCCGATTTCCAGTATAACATATATGATTTCTCATCCTTGTCAGTTGAGGAGCATAATCACCTTCTTCATTTAACTTAACAAGATCCTCGGACAATAAAATTGTAGAGGGGGCTTGAAAGTAATCCTGAGATTAGGGATAATCCCCCCATTAACAATAGTGTTTGGGATTGAGGCAGCTCAAACGTGGCAGCTCAAGCGAGGCCGTTCAACGTGGTAGCTCAAGCGAGGCAGCTTAGCGTGGCAACTCATACTTTAGCTTGTTGTGTTAGTTGGTTATATTTTATTTTTGTTTATATTGACTATGAGCTATAACGGTTGTAATGAAATAATGAGAATGATAATAACTTGGTGTGATGTTGAACGGTACTCGCGAGAGACTAGGCTTGGCAGGACCTGGGAGAGCTTCCATGCTCTATCGCACGACCTCGTCGTGGGAACTTCAGAGGGACTTGGTTTGGAGGATTGAGAAGTGAGTCACCGTTGGGGTTTATCCTGACTATCTTAGATACACCTGGTAAAATACCGAAGGACCCTTACCGTGGAACCTCGGGCGGAGCGGCTTTAAGTTCCATCGGGAGTTGAGATGTGAACCAAATAGACCTCTACTTAATGTCACATCTACTGTAAGTGATGTCACTAGCCAACTAGACAATGTCAAATATGCACTTGAGTAAACCACCGTAGTATTTGGGGTTGTCAGACGGTTGGTAAGCAACCTTTGTAGCGACAGTCCCCTGACACACAGTGCTTAGGCAAAAGGCATACCTTGGCATTCAATGTCTATGATGTGGAGATAACTAGTGCATCAGGTATTTAATGTTGGTGACATAAAGTATGGGGGATGTCTTTCACGGGCATTGATGACTGAGTTGCCTCGGGAGTGGTGTGGGGGCTATTTAAAGAGCCCAACCACCTCTGGGGAGATGTATATTCTTTTTGAGAGTTTAGAAGTTATTTCTAGAGAAAAATATACCAGAGAGAGAGTTATTACAAACCAGAGAGTTTCACTCACCCACCATTGTCATTTACTACGAAGATGTTAATACTTGATAGGGATTCTTGAGGGTGGTTGGTGTATTTAGCTGCCTGCCAAGGCGTATCTAGGGTGCTTACTTCTCTCTCCCTCTAAATGAGTTATTTCTAAGTTCATTGTTATCTGATTGAGTTATACACGAGAGATTTGCGAGTTTAACCAGGTTTTTCCTCACTAAGTTGTGTTTTGCGTGTCATATGGTTAATTCAAGGTTTTTCTAATTAACTTTTCACTGTTGTACTCAAAAAAGGGGTTACGCCTCCATTAATCTAAACTACCCTCTTACATTTGGCGACTCTGTTGGGGAGGCATTCTTCTAAGCAAGGAGTATGACGCAGGATAATGTTAATTGAAGGCTCAACTTTGATGACATTCAATAGAATGAAGAATATGTGGTGAGAGAACTGGAGGCACTAAGGGACGAGGCCCCTCGAATAAAGGTACCTCCAGTTCAGGCGACGACAGGCGTTCCAGGGGTGACACAAGCTTCCAAGAGTGCTTCGTTGGGACCAGCTCAAGTGGCACTCCTCATCAATAAGTTTAACTAGTTTTTGCAAACTCCGATAGCTTCAACGGTGTTGGGAGAATTTGAAGCCAACTCCTTCGTAACATCAGGGGCAGCCCCAATGATCCCAACAAGTGCAGGTATAACGAGAATAATCCCAGCAAGTATACCCTCTGTTGTGAACCCCGCAGTGGGAACTTCAGGGGTATCAACGGCCCCAACTGTGACGATTGCCCCGGCTGTAATGGGCACTCAGCCTATGGTCCAGTTGGTTGTTGCTCCAGTGGCATCACCCATGGAGAAAATGAGGAAGGAGATGCAGAAAGAGATGCAAAAGTTCATGCAAGATTCCTCACAATCTGCTAGCGAAGTAGATTCAGTTTATGATGACTTTTGAACACCTTACCCCCATAATACAATGACGAACCCTATCCGAAAGAATGCATTCCTCCCATCTTTGAAAAATACACAGGAAAGGTGGAAATTCGAAAGAACACATTAAGCGCTTCGTTGAACACTTGGGGGCGCATTGCAATAATAAGAAGCTCATGTTGAGCGGGTTTTCTAAATCCCTGACCGATAAATCATACATTTGGTATTCTCATTTAGCTCCCAAGAGCGTTTCTACATGGGAGGAAATGCGCATTTTGTTCGCCCAGAAGTTCTTTCTGGCGAAAGATGAGTTTACTTTGACCCAGCTGGAGAGGGAGAAGCAACGACCCGGGGAAGAAGTGGTGGCATACGTTCGAAGATTCGTGGAAAGGTCCCTCAATGTAAGGGAAGAGGGAAAATAATCCAAGTTATTGCAGATCTGTACGGAGGGGTTGCTTCCTGAGTACATCTGTCATCTCATTAATGAGACGTGCGAGGGGACTTTTTCGGCGTTTCTAAAAGCAGTAAGAAATATCTCATTAGTGGTGCGACCAAACCCATTGGTGGTACCCATGATGTTTAGGCAACCGATACTACCTGTGGAGAGGAGGTATCAGCCCCCACGGGTCGAGTACACCGAGGGACCAGATGGGGGCAAAGTGTCGAAAAAGGATAATAAGAGGAAGTTTAGAAGAGACAGGGAGGACCCACCACCATTGCCTTGTACTATGGAGGAGGCTGTCAGCTTTTATAATGCAATGGTCCAAGGAGTAATGGTCTATAAATCAAAGGGCATTCCCGTTGGGGAACCCGATGAGGAAACAAGGGCGGATCCCAAATATTACCAGATTCATCACAACGTTCCAACATCCAACGGAGAGTTATTTCACGTTGAGAAGAATCATCGACAAGTATGTGAAGGCAGGGACGTTGTAAATCCCTTCACAGAACGTTAACAATAACCCACTCCCAGCACATGGGGCCAATTTGGAGGTGGCCTATGACGAGGAAGAAGAGAGAGAAGAAAGAAAGCCAACTTCGAAGCAGGGGGAGTTCGAAGAAGCTTTGGAAAATTGTACTAAGGGAATGGCTAACGTAGTATTATCCTATGATGAGGCTAGCGCCAAAGACGTGGAGGATGTATACAATTTTTAAGGGGAAGAAGCAGACCCAGCTATGGAATACTGTGCAGTTTTAAAATCCCCAAAGTTCACCTAGTTCTTTGACCAAGTAGGGATACCGAGGGAGAGTAGGTTGGAAATAACCCAGGCAATACTTGACATTGCGAGGAAGAATGTGGTCCCCTCGCTGAGATGGAGGGGACCCATAGCCAGGTTGGTGAAGAATTTTCTGTCAGAAGTGACTTTCAGCGATGCGGATAGGGCTGTAAGATTCCCTCATAACAGGCCATTATATGTGACTGCCAACATCAACGGAGTTAGTTTTGCAAGGACTCTTACGATTGGGGGAGCTTTCATCAATATTATGCCAATCAATTCTTTCCACGCAGCCAATATTCTAGAAGAAAGGGTGGTCCCCATGCCTTTGGTGATTTCGAGATATGATAACCAATCTTCCAAGTTCATTGGGTACGTGAATGTTGGGATTGTAATGGTAAATTTGAGTTCCCATATCAAGTTCCACGTAATAGAGAGTGTAACTTCCTACCATCTGCTAATAGGAAGAGTGTGGATGCACAACCAAGGGCTAGTTCCTTTGACGTATCACCAATGCGCCAAGGCAAATATCAAGGGGACATAGGTGACCATTAGGGCTACGAAGAGGCCCTTCGCTATCGAGGAAGCTCAATTAGTAGATGCAGCATTTTACACAGAATTGGAGGAGGATGTTTAAGTCCTAACGAGAAGAATGGAGGGAGCCTGGATTCCCTCGATCAGAGAAAGGAGGGGGCCCTTGAACGAGCAGAGTAAGAAGGTTGCAAGCAGCACAAGAGTGATGGTCGAAGAAGCTCACCAGGCGGTCCCTCGATCCCAAAGCATCTCAAAACAGCTCAAAGACAGGATGAGGCCTAGAGTGGATCTGGTGGAACATGAGGTTCAACGACAAAGCATACTGAGCCGATTTTTAGAAAAAAGAGTGGCTGAGGCTTCTAGAGAGAAGAAGAGGAAGGCAGTTACAACTACCCACAGACAGTGCAAGAAAGTCGTTACCAAATAAGGAAAGGTGGTATATCGATTACAATGGTGTGAACGGATGGTCGAAGAAGATCTCAATGAGGCAGACCCGATATATGAGTGTTTTTTTGTGGATCAACAGGGGAAATGTATGGCGATAGACAACTCCAACATAAAAGAGTTCATGGAAGATGTTACCGAATAACCATATTATATGACATATCAATCGAGGCCACAAACACAGGAGTTGGAATAGTTGAACCTGGTTAAATATGGGGAAGATACAAGTCCTATCTTTATCGTGAAAGATCTCAATAAAGAGAAACGAGGGGCCTTGGTTGAGTTGAGTTGATTCGAGAGTTCGTAGACGTTTTTGCGTGGAAATACACAGAGATGGAAGGACTGGATAAGGAAGTGAGCTACCATAAGTTGAACGTGATACCCTCAGCCATTCTAGTAAAATAAGCAACGAGAACGTATAAGCCTGAGCTAGACTTAAAGATCAAAGAAGAAGTCCACGTTTATTAGTGGCAGGGTTCATCAAACCGATACAACACCCGCTTTGGCTACCTAGAATTATGCCGGTGGGAAAGAAAGATAAAAACCAAATAAGGATCTGTGTGGACTTTGAAGATTTAAATAGGGCTTGCCCCAAAGACGAGTTCCCTCCACACTCCATCAACAGCTTGATAGATGCAACGGCTGGTCATAAGATGTACAGCTTCATAGATAGGTATGTAGGGTACAACCAGATCAAGATGGACCCCACAGATGTAGAGAAAATGACGTTTAGAACCCCGTTAGGCAATTTCATGTACAGAGTAATACCATTTGGACTCAAGAACGCTGGGGCTATTTACCAGAGAACAATGATGGCCATTTTTTATGATTTTTTTCATAAATTTATGGAATTCTACGTGGACGACTTGGTCATCAAGTCGAGGAGAGAGGAGTCCCATCTGAGCAATTTAAGGAAGGTGTTTCCCGATGCAGGAAATATAAACTGAAGATGAACCCACTAAAGTGCGTCTTTAGAGTAATAAGTGGAAAATTTCTAGGCTTCATAGTTGACCGACAAGGAGTGCAGATGGACCAGGACAAACAGCGAGCGATCTTGGAGATGCCATGTCCAAGAATGACTAAGGAGCTGAAGAGTTTCCTCGGGAAAGTTTCCTACCTTAGGAGATTTGTGCCTGGACTGGCCGAAATGACACACCCATTGATGTGACTGTTGCGAAAGAACATGAAGTTCAAGTGGTAAGAGGTTCACCAAGAGTCTCTCGTTGGACTAAAGAAGCTGCTCGTTTCACGATAAATTATGGTTCCCCCACAGGAAGGTGTACCGTTGTAGCTGTATCTCATATCTACCACGAGGTCCGTTGGAGATTTACTGGCACAAGAGATCGACGGGTAAGAACGACCAGTCTAGTACCTCAACAGAATCATATATGGGCCAGAGGTCAGATATAGTAACTTGGAAAGGCATTGTTTAGCCTTAGTGTTTATAGCACAAAAACTTAGACATTATATGTTGTCTTTTACAATTCATAATGTAACTAGATGTGATCCTATTAAGTATTTGCTGGCAAGAAATATATTGATTGGTAGGGCAGCTAGGTGGTTCCTTATCCTCTCCGAATATGACATGAAGTGTGTGGTTCCTCGCGCGATCAAAAGCCAAGTGTACGCTGATCTATTGGCAATCTTCCCCTCGAGAGCGTTTGAGACACCCAAAGAAACTATTCCAGGAGACAATTTGCAGGCCAATCACCTAGACGCAACGGATGAGAAATGGACGATGCAGTTCGATGGATCTTCGACAAAAAAGAAAGGAGGAGCAGGGGTTATTCTTTCAAAAGGAATGGAAGAGATTTGCCTTTCCTATAAATTAGATTTCCCTTATTCCAACAACGAAGCAGATTATGAAGCATTGGTGTTGGGGTTGCTAGAGTCTCTTTGAAGGGGGATTCGTTCACTTTGCATCAAAGGTGATTCGAATTTTGTGATTCAGCAAGTGAATGGAGAGTATGCGTTGAAACACATGAGTCTGGCACCAGATAGAACCATCATTCAGAGGCTCCTCTGCCAGTTCCATCGGACCAAGATCAAGAGACATCCCAGAATGATGAACTGCCACCCAGATGCCTATGCCACCATTGCCCATAAAATGGTCATGAGGAACGATACAACTACTATCGTGATCCAACAAAGAATAGCTCCTTCGGTAGTACAGTCAATTCTATCGATGCAGGAGGATGCAAACTAGAGGGGAGAGATTAAGAAGTAACTAAAATCTGGGGAAGGAACGATGGTGCTAAAAGAATTAGCCCAATACTTTACAAACCAAGGAAACATTTACTTCAGAAATGCAGGAGGATGGCTGTCAAGATGCATCGGTCCAGGATAAGCAGAGCAGAAGTTAAAGAAAACATATGAAAAACATTGCGAAACAACTGAGATACCTCTTTACAGAAGAATTCAAAGGGAGGGATATTTCTGGCCTAGTATGTAGTAGGACGCAGTCGAGCTACAACGGAAGTGCGATAAGTGCCAGCTATTATTCGAAGCAGCTGAATGTCATTTCATAGAAACTCAACCCGATTGAAGACAGCCCTATATTAACTTCATTAGAGATGGAGTTGTCCCAACAGATAAGATTGATGCGATGGGACTTAAGCAAAGAGCCCCGAGGTTCTACATTCAGGAAGGGCAACTTTATTGAAGGGGCTACTTCAATAGGCCACTGCATTGCATCACAAAAGAAGAAGCGGGCAAGGTCCTTAAATAGGCGCACGATCCAGCTCACATAGAAGGGGCCAAGTTGTATGACCAATTAATAACATTGGGATATTATTGGCCAACAATGGAGAAAGACTCTGTTGAGTTCATTGAAAATGCAAAGCTTGTCAACTTCATGGAAATATAATCCATGTCCTATCGATAGATCTACACTCCTTGGCAATGCCTTATCCTTTTCACACTTGGGTGTTCGACCTGGTAGGGGAAATACATCCTTCGTTAAGGGGGAAGATATGGATACTAGTAGCAACGGAGTGTTTAACAAAGTGGCTAAGAAGGGCAACAGTAGGGGTGGTGAGCAACTTCATCAGGGAATACATCATCTGTCGTTTTGGGATTCCAAAGGTTATCCTCTCAGATAACGAATACCTTTTCATCAATTCAGAGGTAATAATACTCACGGACAAGTATTCCGTCGTCCATCATACTTCAATCGTGGCATACCCAAAGGGAAACGGTCAGGCCGAAGCAACTAATAAAACTTTGGTTAATATTTTGGCTAAAACGATGGAGGATTTCCCAAGAGTGTGGGGAGACAAGATACCAGTTGTAGTATGGGCCTGTCAAACAACTAAGAGGAAGCCCACAGGGTATACTCCATTCTCCCTCGTTTATGGGGCTGAGGCAATCCTTCCAGTGGAGTTAGAAGCTCCCTCTGCTCGATATGCCTTGCGAAGTAGCATGCTCCCTCAGAGTAGACATGTGCAGCTGAAAGTGTTGGATGAACACAGAGATAATGCGATGCAACACTTCTAAATGTATACAAAATAGCTTTCCAAGGCATATGATAACTTGGTGAGACTGAGGAAGTTCGTGGAGGGAGACCTCGTGTTGAAAGCAGAAGTGAAGCACATCAGAGGGTTGCCCCTACCCAAGTTTGCAGCAAATTGGGAGGGACCTTTTATTGTAAAAGAAGCTCATGACTCAGGTTATTTCTTAATTTCTAGGATGGAAGAAGATAAACCATTCAAGATTAACAATAAATGGTTGAAATTCTATCATGTGTAAGCAATTATGTTTGGACCAATGATGTATCTAGCTGTTGTTATGAGTACACAAGTTTTTTTTATGATGAGTATACAAGTTATTTTTATTATAACTCAAGTGGAGATGAAAGAATTATATAACTTCATAATGTACGCAAACAGTTGTAACACAAAGAAATGACATGGGAAAACATACATTTTTCTTCATTTATAAACTTTGGGGCATTACAAAATTGGGAGATATTGCCCAAGAATTACATAAAAAGAAGAAAAGGAAAATATTTACAACAAATCATTGACCTAAGAGGAACCAAAGATCAGGAGCAGAGGAAAAATCTCTAGGAAGGCCCGAAGAAGCTGCCAGGCAAGAATAGTCAAATGCTTGACAATCTCAGCGCTTTCAATGAGTATTTTTTGGTCGGTCTATTATGATTCAAAGAGATGGCCAATCCATATAATAAGTAGGAATAAAGATACATTCATTAGGCGTGGATACTATGGAGGTCATGTTGATACGTATATCCCAATAGGGTACGATTTATACTACTACGATGTGAACTCATTATATTCATTTATCATGAAATCTTTGTTGGGCATTTATAAAAACCACCAGCCTCGTTTGTGCTTGTGTATAATCAATGAGGAGTCTCTCTCGCTTCAGCTTGGCCAGACGCAGAGTTTCCTCGATATCTCCCACCTCTTTGTCAACAGCTGTAAGGAGAGGTGCTAACTCAGCCAACTTAGCTTCCTCAGCCCGTTAGTCCTCCTGATGTTTCTAGAGCAGTTCCCTCTGGCTATCCAGTCGCTGGCTCTTCAAAGTGTTTAAGTGCGTGATAAGACAGTCAAAACGAAAGCCATCACGGCCCAACTCCTTCAGCTAGCCCAGGAATTGGTTGAGGAGGGCTCTGGTAACGTTTGAGGTCGGAGTGCTGGCGATTTCAGCCACAACGGTAGCCACGCCTTGAAGCTTGTAACTCATCACAGAGATGTTGGAATGTAGGAAATCCACAATTAATGTTTCAGAATGGTGGATTACAAGCTGCTCAACTACCTGGCGATGGTTGGCAGGCATCTGAGGAGAATGTTGAAGCACCATCAGGCATAAGGCATGAGGAACCAAGTCAGGCAGAGGAAGCTCACAGCCAGATTCGCTCTCAGCAGTAGCACCAGTCATGGAACCTTAATCCTTGTGACTGAAGTCTTCTGAAATAACGGGTTCCCGACGGGGTGAAGCAATGGGCGAAAGAACTGGTGGAGAATCCTCCCGAGCAACCTGAGAACAGTTAGAAGAAATAATGAGTTTATGAAAAAAATTTAACAAGCGTTTTCGTTGTTAAGTCACAACTATAGGTGGATTTCATGAAAAATCTTAACAAGCGTTTTCATTGTTAAGTCACCAATATAGGTGGAGTTTTTAAAAAAATCTTAACAAGCATTTTCGTTGTTAAGTCACCGATATAGATGGAGTTTATGAAAAATCTTAACAAGCGTTTTCGTTGTTAAGTCACCGATATAGGTGGAGTTTATGAAAAATCTTAACAAGTGTTTCTGTTGTTAAGTCACCGATATAGGTGGAGTTTATGAAAAAAATCTTAATAAGAGTTTTCGTTGTTAAGTCACCGATATAGGTGGAGTTTATGAAAAAAAATCTTAACAAGTTCTTCGTTGTTAAGTCACCGTTATAGGTGGAGTTTGTGAAAAATCTTTAGGAAAGTGTTTTCAGTGATAAGTCACCGTCATAGGTGAAGTTTGAAAGGTTGAGAAATGCAGAGAAATTAGCGAAGTACCTCAGCAGTTGCAGGAGCGAGAATTAGAGTCACCGTGGAAGCCATAGCGGCAGTAACCGTTGGGGTCAGGATTACTTCCTTAGAAGCCTCAACGGTGCCCTTATCTGAAAAAGCCTCAACGGTAGGCAAATCTCCCTCGCCAATAAAAGGTACCAAGGCCAACGTAGGAGTTTCGCTCAAAGAAGACGATGGACCTCCAACCGATACCTCAGCACGGGTAGGCACCGAAGAATCATCACGATGGGCAGAACCATCACGCTAGGCAGAAGCATCGACCCTGTCCTTGAAAAGAGGAAGACCACTAAGAGAAAAGGGCGGGGTAAGACTTGGCGAAAGTTGCAAACATGAAGCCACAAGTTAGACACGGGGAGCAATTACGGAAAAAGGGAGAAATGCATCGAAGTGTTACTTACCCCCGTTATGACACCAAAAAGGGGAATCGCAGTTATGGGTCTTGTCAGCATAGTAGGGAGAAGAATACTAGCTACCAAAGACGCCATTTCCACCTAAGGCATCTTATCATATTACAGTTCAGCATGAAAAAAAAGGGGGGATGGGATAAGAAAAGACGTGAGCCGTGATAAGTAATTGTTTATATTACCTCAGGGGCACTCTCCTTAGCTGTAACGATGGGCAGAAGGACCTCGTATTGTAATGAAAATTTCGAAGGGGCTGGAGGAGTTGTCTCTAGTTCAGAGAAGATTCCCCCAGATTCAACGAAACCTCCTCCCACAGCAGTGTTCTTCATGCGTCGGGAATAAGTAAGCTCGATCATAGGGGAACGGGGAGGAGTAGTATCTGCTTGAGAGATACCGAAACGTCCCCCCACGAAAGGGCTCACGGGGGGACTGGGGGGACTGCATCTTACTTCTTCAACTTCATGCACCAAACGTATCAAGAGATAAGAAGATGCAGCTTGCCTTAAGAAAAATGTGAATAAAGGAAAAAATATACACACATACCTCAGATCCGGAAGGAGAATGAGAAGATATAACCACCGACGAAGGAGGAGAGGAGGCAGCAACGGAGGGAGTGGGGGAGGGATGTATCTCAGGAGTCCGTTTCTTCTAGGACTTGGTACCCAGAGTTTTCTTCCTCGTACCCATTGCACCAGCACCTTAAGGAACCCTCGAACTTTTTCTCCTCTTTGTCGTTGGCTCAGTTGGATCAACTACAATCGTTGGAAAGGCAGCCGAAGGAGGAACGATGATAGCGCGTCATTAAAACTCAATATTTATTCTTTCACCCTCAGCCTGAACCTGCCTCCTCAGCTCTTCACTTACCTCTGCAGACATGGGAGGGGGAACGAAGGCGATGGGGAATGCCTCCAAAGGGGTTTGTGCTTGAGCTTGAGATTTGGATTTTGAGGACTTGGGTTTTGAGGAAATCCCACTCTTGGACTTCCTGGTCTTTTTGGCTAGTGGCTGGGATTGAAGGGGCAAGTTGTTTGGCGGTTGCAACGGCCTTGGGCTTGGGCGTGGCAATGGGGATCATCGGGAAATAAGGGGGTAGCTTGTGGGGAGTTTATTTAATGGTTTTACTCAGAGGGAACTCAACTTGAAGAAGGAAGTTTCCCTTGAGACCCAGCTTGGAGTCAGAGAAAGAAAGGATTGTGGGATATTAGGGAGGACTCTGTATAAGCTCACGAATCCTGAAAAGTTGCACCAGACGAAACTTGGTGGCATAAGAGGTAGATACATCCCCCTTCCTAATGGCACTGGAAAGGGTGACTCGCCCATCGATAGTAGAGGTCACACTAAGCACCGTTGCTGCAAGATAGAAGGTGCAAGCTTCAGCGAAAGTGGCCCTTGTATGGTTTTGTTAAAACACAGGTCGAGGGGCCCCCTGATCAAACTCGAATTGCCTGCTGTATCTATCGAGGTTATAAGGTTCAGAGGTGTATCCCCATTCAGTAAAGGAGGGAAGAAACCCAGGGGTAAACAGAAGCACCACAGCGTGCGAAGGATCTTCTACAACTGGAATGAATTTGACCGTTGAAGCTGTAGAAGGAAAAAAATCCCAAGAATGGGCAAAATTAGATTCGCTGTATGGACTCATTATAAAGGAGTCAAAATGATCAAAAACTCCCATTATCTCCTTTCGACTCTATTTTTTATGGAAATATAAGAGGCGTGGGGGCTTAATACCTTGGCTCATGGGGAAAGGGATAGACTTAACGGCAATGGCAGGAAAACGAGTGTAAAGGAAGCCCGTTAGGATAATGGTGTTAGCAAAATTCGAAAAGTTATAACGACCTAGTGACCGTGCCATGTCGATATGAGTTTTATCCAGCCAGGTATAGAGGGACCCCAAAGCAATGGTGGCCAGAGGAAGGTTGAAACCCCTGGCCAAACGGATGGAAATATTAATAAGGTCCCTCGGGGGCTGGTCGTTGGGTTTCCTAGTCAGAAAACGTGTGAAAGCAGCACAAGAATGTAGGCTGGCAGTTCCAGAGATGTACCTCTACCTTAGCCCGTTGCAGCAGTGACATCCTTTGCAGTTGGAGCTTCAAAAAAATAACTGATGAGGGGAGTAAAAGTGGCCTTATTTGAAGACCCAGTGCAACTACGGTAGATTCGATCAAGCTCAGGTCGATCAGCAGTCTCTTCGACATTTAAGGCCTCATCGTGGTATGTAAACTCACCCATGGTCTCAAACCCAAGTAACTCGTAGACGTCCTCCAACGTGATGGTGAACTCTCCTCATGCAGCAAATAACGTGTGAGTTGTAACGTTCCATCCGAAAACTAGTACTTGGAGCGCAGCGTTATGCTTAGAAAGTGTGAACTCCCCAAACCAGTAGGCTCGATGAAGACCAACCTTCGCAAGATTAGCAGCGTGAGAGCTCTGCATATATGTGTTCCAGGCAGCAAAATGGGCTGGCGACCCCCCAGGTGCCTCGAAATCGATCTGAGAATAGGGAAAGTCACCACAGTCCAACCGAAAGCGCAAAGTCCCCTCTAGGGGAAGGTAGCCCCACTTTGAGGAATCCTCATCTTCATCGCCCAACAGTAAAGGGTCATACTTGGCTGAGAAATGGCAGGTCTTACATGCATTAGAGAATTCATCATCTTCACTAAACATGGGAGACCGGCGATAGAAGCTTAATTGCTCTTGACAAGCAGCATTTAGGGTAGTGGTGCTAGGGGTAGCAGCGGTGCCAGAGGTGGAAGAAGGGGAGCTTGGCTGAGCAGCAGTGGTGGTAACCTTTGAGGCACTTAAAGAAGCCATAGTAAGCAGGTGATGAACACAACCGCTCGGTAAAAAAAGGGCTAGGAACAAAAAGGGATGAGCAAAAACACAGGTGGTGGCGTAACAAATGAGATAATGAAGAAGTTAGGTAAAGAGCTGGACAATAATGGGGTTTTCGCACAAAGTTCTCTCTCTAAAGAAGACAGGAGCTTGAAGAAGACGAAGGAAAGAGAAGGGTTTTGAAAAAAGAGACGTTTGAAAACCTTTTAAACCCGTCTATTGAGTTTTCCACCACCACACATGCAAGGCCTCCTATAATCATTTCAAATGAACACGTAGCACTTCGGGAAGTGTTTTAACAGCTGAAAAGACAGCTCCAGGTCATTTACTAAGTGATGCATGGGGAATAGAAAGGATTGCCTTCTTAAGCAAGTTTGAGTTTTTACGCCAGAATTTTTATCAGACATATCCAATAAACTCCCAACGAAGAAGATGTCCCAGCGGTTCAAAAAGCTACAATGTCCCCTCACTACAAGTCCAAACGTTATTTAAAGTGTGACTCGACTACATCGGGGAGAATTTTTACTTTTTCGAACATAGCGAAGCGTTACAAGGGAGAATTTCACAAGTCCCAATGATAGGGGCAGTCCTAACGAAAAAATCACTGCTCATAACTATACTCCACAACAGCATGAACGGGGGAATTTCACTTCCCCAGAGCAAAAATGAGTATTCAAGAAGTTTAGTAGGCCTTTTGGGAGACTTCCAAATAGTTAAGCTAGAACGGTTGACGCTCAGTGTAAGGAAAAAGTGGCGATGTCCCTTCGCCAAAGCACCAATAAGCCGCACCGCTTCGGCTCAGGTACATCGGGGAGAATTTTACTTTTTCCTCGAGGTTTTAACGCAGTGGCTATAACGAAGGAAAGAACGCCAGAATTTTTTCACACAAAGAAGATTCATCGAATTGAGAAGTTTTTGTGCAGACATTTCTTGTTCCCACAACAACTCTCTCCACGAAGGGGCAAATGTAGAAGGGGCTTGAAGGAAATCCTGAGATTGGGGATAATCCCCCCATTAACAACAGTGTTTAGGATTAAGGCAGCTCAAGCGTGGAAACTCAAGCGAGGCAGTTAAGCATGGCAGCTCAAGCGAGGTAGCTTAGCGTGGCAACTCATACTTTAGCTTGTTGTTTTAGTTGGTCATATTGTATTTTTGTTTATATTGACTACGAGCTATAACGGTTGTAATGAAATAATGAGAATGATAATAACTTGGTGTGAGGTCGAACGGTACTTGCGAGAGACCAGGCTTGGCAGGGCCTGGGAGAGCTTCCATGCTCTATCGAATGACCTCGCCGTGGAAACTTTAGAGGTACTTGGTTTGGAGGATTGAGAAGTAAGGCATCGTTGGGGCTTATCCTGATCATCTTAGATACACCTGGTAAAATACCAAAGGACCCTTACCGTGAAACCTCGGGCGAAGCGGCTTTGAGTTCCATCGGGCGTTGAGCTGTGAACCAAACAGCCCTCTACTTAATGTCACATCTACTGTAGGTGATGTCACTAGACAACTAGATAATGTCAAATCTGCACTTGAGAAAGCCACCATGGTATTTGGGGTTCAGACGGTTGTTAAGCCACCTCTGCAGCGACAGCCCCCTGACACACAGTGCTTAGGCAAAAGGCATACCTTGGCATTCAATCTCTATTATGTGGAGATAACTTGTGCATCAGGTATTTAATGTTGGTGACATAAAGTATGAGGGATGTCTTTCACAGGCATTGATGATTGAGTTGCCTCAGGAGTGGTGTGGGGGCTATTTAAAGACCCCAACCACCTCTGGGGAGATGTATATTCTTTTTGAGAGTTCAGAAGTTATTGCAAGAGAAAAATATACCAGAGAGAGAGTTATTACAAGCCAAAGAGTTTCACTCACCCATCATTGTCATTTACTACGAAGCTTTTAATACTTAACAGGGATTCTTGAGGGTGGTTGGTGTATTTGCCTGCCTGCCAAGGCGTTTCTAGGGTGCTTACTTCTCTCTCCCTCTAAATGAGTTACTTCTAAGTTCATTGTTATCTGCTTGAGTTATACACGAGAGATTTGCGAGTTTAACCAGGTTTCTCCTCACTAAGTTGTGTTTCGCGTGTCCTATGGTTAATTCAAGGTTTTGCTAGTTAACCTATCACTACTGTACTCAAAAAAGGGGTTACGCCTCTATTAATCTAAACTATCCTCTTACAAAAAATAAAAACCATATGTTCTTTACAGTTTGATAAACAGTTGTTAGAACATAAGCCATTTCTTGATTCGTACAAAACAAATTGCTCCAAGGGATGAGGCACTGTAACACCTACCACCTCTGTGTTCCAAGACATGTCCCTTGAATGTTCAAGTTCAAATTATGTTTTAATGATTGAAACTCCTTAGCCTAAGACTCAGTTTTGACAATGTCATCTAACATTTTTATCCCCCACGACAGCTGGTTTCTTTCTCCCTCAGATACAGATATTATTATAGGCTTCATAGGGTATTCATTTACTATTCTAACTAGACTTGTCATATTGGATAGGCCCGAGGTGAAGGTTTGACGTTTTCCAGGAATCAATCGTTGATACAGGTCATTGGCGATAAGAGGATGAAACGGGAACATAGAGGAAAGCCAATATAAGATCTTACCCTCATCTGATGAGAGTTTTAAGAATATAATGAGGCGACTGACTTGTTTTGACAGTATGAGGTTACAACAGGAAGTGTTGCATCCAAAATTAGTCGCTTCGCAGAAGGTGGCAGTGCCAATTTATGGAGTATGGTGAATGTATCAGAGATTCTCTTCCCTCATCTTCATGGTTGTACCATACTCCGGATATGAGGGTCTGTAAGATCTTTCGGGAAATAATGTCATTTGCTTCACTGTGGTCTTGTAGGATCAAAAAATCCTCAGTTGTAGAATCTAGATGTCCCCTAAAAGCCGAAGATAATAAACTGCACCTTGTTGTTCCTTCGATTAACGATGGTATCGACATTATAATCCGAAGGACTCGTGAATTGAAACAATACCCTCTAGGTATCGACATTAATGTCATGCTTAGTTCTGGGTAGAAGCATTTCCAATGGACTATTATCCATTTGTCTAGGT
This sequence comes from Sambucus nigra, assembly GCA_949130495.1. Lineage (NCBI taxonomy): Eukaryota > Viridiplantae > Streptophyta > Magnoliopsida > Dipsacales > Adoxaceae > Sambucus > Sambucus nigra. The sequence continues at coordinate 285,419,044 of OX422209.1, read as the reverse complement.
TTAGCATTGAATATGATACTATATATCAATGGTATACCTTGGGATATTTTCCCTCTTATGTTTTTGGTATTTTCTCTAATGTTGTATGATATTCTTAAACATACCCGAAGAAATTGAGGCTCTTTGCTCAGATTTGGAAGTGGATCATACTGATGTCCGGATATTGATGCTTTCTTGGTAAGTTACATTATAGTCATTTGATCCCCCCCCCCCCAGTTTAATTTTTGATCTCAAGTTTTTTATTCATTGACTATCACTTTTAGTAAAATGCAAGCTGAAAAACAAGGATACTTTACCCTGGTAAGCGGCACAATTGTCATTTTCATCTTATTGCATTTGATACAAATTGGGAGAATCTCCAATGTTAGTTCTCTATAGTTGTTCACGTTGTTGGATTGCACGTCTTTGGTGTCTTCCTCACAAGAGTTCATTGTTGTTTTTTCTTATGGAAGAGATAATTAGTATATAACTTGCATTTTTCCTTTGTATTTAATGCATCATATAATTATAGACTAGTAATCAGGGAAACATTTGGAAGTTGACAATAGGCTTTTGGATTCTCTTTTCTTTATATGATTCAGAGTACATTAATTGGCTCTTGTTGTTGAAATTTATATTACATATTTCGTCTTTGTCGGGATGTGTGCCATTTTCCCCTTTGGTTGGTGGTTTCTTTTTACCTATGATCCCAGGAATTGATAAATTTATTTGTGGTAACTTGGTTCAGTGAAATGATGGTTCTCCTCGAGGATAATTTCGTTTTAGAATATAGACTTCTGCAAAATGGAGAACTTTCGACTCTCACTCGAGCTGTTTTATTTCGTCTTTATTTATTATTTCTTATCTTTTTCATCTTTTGCAAGTCTAACTTCAGTCACTGATATAAATAAACGGATCAAGATTTATATTAGTCATTTTATTATATAGTTCATACTGCTAAATTCGTCCTTTATATCTTGCCAAATGAAATAATTTTTTTACTAATACGAAAAATAATTCATTCTTTTAGATGACTCTGCTAATGTCATCCTTAATAAGAGGAATGGCGAAGAGGTCTCAAAGCACTGCAAGCTGACACAATAGTCAAATTAAAGAAAGCTCTTATAGAGATTGAGAAAGAGGTACCATATACTTAGTGTTGAACCTTGTTTAAAGGCTACTGTTGATTTCTTCACTTTTTTCTTTATCTCCCTTTGGTTTTCCCCTTTAAAAAGGTCAGAAGGCAATCAAATTTCGTGCATTTCTATTCCTATGCATTTCGATATTGCCTAACAGGTACTATTATTTATAGTTGAGTTGCAGCCTAAGTTGGAGAACATTGAACTCTTGTGTACCGTTCATTAACTTTTATTACATGTTATTGTAGAGGACAAGTAGAAGATCATCTGTAAATTGCTGGATCTTATTCTAGGATCACAATTTCGTTCGCAGGTTAACTCGTTTGTTCAATATCTTAGTGTAAGACCGAAGTTTCTTCACACTATCTGTACCTGCAGCTAGACCTTGCTAAATAATCGGGATAAACTTATAAAGATTAAACTAATAGTTCATTAATTCCCTTATTTAATACTGACAAGTTTACAACCCCAAACCCCCCAAATCCAAACAGATTGTTCATGCGCGTCGTTTACAACACTTGGGACATTAGCTAAATTATTCTTTCCTTGCTTATTTACAATCCCAAGTTAATTCCCCCTTCTTACACAATCTGCAAACCTAAAAGTTGTATTGCTAATTATTTCCTTTTCTCTTTGAATTATACATCGATAGAGGTATAATTGTCTCTCATCTTCAATAATGATTATTGCCTTTTGTACGGGGGCATTTTAAAATGATAGTAAGAATAAGGTTATTGTATTTCATTGGTGATATCAATTTGGAACGTGCTTATGAAGTTATATTTGTTTATATCCGTCTTCATTTTTTCGCGTCTTAGGTGATTAAGAAGATTATAAAAATGGATGCAGCTCAGCCCTTCAACATTCCAGTGAATCCTATTGCACTGTGTATACCTGTAAGTATGAATTGCTCTCAATGTATACTTCTTCTTTTTCTTCTTTGTTTTTTCTTTTGTTTTGCTTTATATATTTTCACTGATTATTTATCCTTTTGTGGGGGTGGGAACCAAGATTATTTTGATGTCATTGATACACCTATAGATTTTGGTATAATATGCAATAATATTTAAAACGGTGGCAAGTACATCAACAGACGTGTTAAATGATGTTCAATACATATGGAAAAACTTCTTTAAGTACAATAATAAAGGTGATTGCATTGTGGATCTCATGAAGTGGGTGAAAAAGAACTTTGCACAATATTGGGCAGTTGTTGGGTTGTACAGTGAATAGACACAGGGATTACTGGTGAGAGTTTGATGATTATGCTCTTACACGATTGTTGACTTCTTGTTTTTCCTCTTAACTGTAGATAAATATTTGTTGGTCTATGTAGCTAATCCCTTTTGATTACCATGAGAACTCTACTATAGTCTGTTCTTGCCCATTGGGCAGGAAATTGCCCCCTTATAGACAAATACCATCATTTTTTTCGTAGTCTTTCATTGCTTTTTGCTGAAAAAAATATTGTCGTGGAGCCTTCGTTTATTTGTTCCTCTTGTTTTCTTATTAATTCTAAATATCTTTGTATAGCTGTGATAGTATATTCCCATGTCTACGATGCAATTCATGCTCGTACCCCTGTTTATGGCACTATTTGTGAGTACGAAACTGGCCATGTTTACAGCAAGACCCATGGCCATTTTGAGATTGTTTGTACTTTTTAGAAAATCTTAGAGTCGAAATATAAAATTTCATTATTAGATCGTTACAAAATTTTGGTGGTTAACTTTTGCAATTTTCAGAGGTTCAGGGGCAGAGAGTGTTGATACCAAATTTATTCTGCTGATGTGGACCAATTATGTGGAGTCACGTGTCAATCTACATGGCACTCGCAAACATTTTTTTGAACAACACATTGACTCCGAGGAACTCAACCTCCCCGACCAACTCAGGCGCTCTGAGCAACAAGTGTTCTCCGAGGAACTCTACTGTATCGAGCAACTCATGTATACCGAGCTACTTAGGCGGTCCGAGCAGCTTAGGCGGTCTGAGATGCATCTCGTACAGAGCATTCATATTCGGATAATCAAGAGGATGACTGTGCATTAAATGCTCATTATTATCACACAGACGCATATGCATATTGGACAGCTGTGTATTATTCTTTCATTTGTACCGCCTCAATGCTATAAATACATTGTAACCTCCTCATTAGCAGGGGACTCGAAATTTCTTGGTAAACCCATTATCGAGAATTCTACAAACAGTCAGCAGTAACACAAACAGTGGATGTAGGCCATTCTTTCAAGGCTGGACCACTTTAAAAATCTTTTGTCTTGTTTATTTTTATTTGTGATTAAAGAATTAGGTTAAATCTAGTTTTTTACATCAACAAATTGGCGCCGTCTGTAGGAAACGACTGTAATTATCATTTTTTACTAAAATAATTCATCATCGATGGCTGATAATCCTGAATCCAGTAATCGAAACGCTGGAAACCCCCCAAATCCATCCACTCCTCCAAGTGTCCAAGATCTGGCTGGAATAATGGCTAATTTAGCTCAGGTCCAAACCGCCATGCAAGAAACTATGCGACAACTCATGCAAACTATCCAGGGTGGAGCACCCGTCCAGTCAGGGCAACGAAGCATTCAGAGAAATACCCGATTGCCTTCTTCACGAACTAGACGAACGTCACTCCCAGAAGAATCTCATTCTAGATGCACCGATTCATATCGTACTGAGAGATCCAATGATCCTTCTTATCATCCTGGAAGGACTTCCTCGGTACGAGCTACAAACACTCAACAAAATGTCACTCTATCTCCAGAAAGGACCAGTGCTCTTGAAAGATTGAGTAGAGTTTCTCCCTTTGATCGTTTGGGTCCTAGGAGGAATAAAAGTCCCCCTAGGATGGTGTCGAGGAACTCTCAACGATCCTCTGATTTAAAGGAAGGTTCTGCCTAATCCCGACCAACTGCTCGTCGTGAAAGATCCCAAGAAGAAAATTCAACACGATCAGTTGCTCGGGCTAACAGGCCCGAGGAGGGAAATGATGCATGGAAAGGCTCTATTCATAGGTTGAAGGATAGACAAGGGGAAATGGCTAAGGCCAAAAATCCTCTACAAAGAACTTTTGTCCAAGGGACACCTTTTATCCAAGCAATTGTGGATTTTCCCACACCATCAAAGTTCAAAGCACCTGTTGTGACTCCTAAATATGATGGAAAAACTGACCCTGTCCTTTGTATAGAACAATACCAAGTTGCTGCCGATATCTATGCTATTCCAGACGAGATGCGATGCAGGGTGTTTTCAGGAACTCTCACTAAATCTGCTCAAATATGTTACAACAATCTTCCTCGAGGAAAAATTGCAACTTTCTTTCAACTGGCCGAGCTCTTTGTTGGAAACTTCTATTTTGGAGAAAAACCAGTTAAACGAGTAGCACACTTGTTAAGTGTTAGACAAAAAGCAGGTGAGAGCACCAGGGATTATATTACTCGTTTCAATAACGAGAAGCTCGAAGTTATTGATTACGAAGAAAAGACAGCAATTACTGCTCTAATGAGTGGATTGTTGCCAAATAAGTTGTACTACACTCTAGCCAAAGATCCACCCACAACCATGGCAGAGCTAATGGCAAAAGTAGCCAAAATCATGAATGCTGAGGAAGCTATGGCTGCAAAGAAGAACATGGACACTAAGGAGACCAAAGTTGAGGCCGAGAAGATTGAGAAGAAGGATCAGAAGAATAATGGTGGTAACAAGCAGTCAAAAGCAAAGCAAGCATTAGAGCAGTTGAAGAAATTTGGAAACTATACTCCTTTGAAGGTAGATATAAACCACGTTCTGGAAGAGATCAAGAACAGCGAGGAGTTAAACTGGCCTGAAAAAATGAAGATAGATCCTGACAAAACGGATAAATCCAAATATTACAAGTTCCATAAGGATCATGGTCATATGACCAAAAACTGTATAGCTCTCCAGAATGAAATTGAAGAGCTCATCAGGCGAGGAAAATTGAAAAAGTATGTGGATCGCCGAAATGGGGGAAAAAGCAACGACCGAGCAAGGCAGAGGTCTAGATCTCCTTGACGAGCAAAAGAAGATAAGAAGAGAAATCATGAAGAAGACCTGGATGAAGATCAAGACGACCCCGATCTCCCCAAAAGACAAAAACAGCCAGAACGTGAGGTATTTTCGATCCGTTTTGGATCATTTGATTGCAATGTTATTACTGGTGGAGATGCAGGAGGTGGAGACCTTACTGCAGAGAGGAAAGCTTACCTCGATGAGGCTCAAGCTTGTTCATATATTCAAAGGATAAATCTAGCTGAGGATGATCTCCCGAGGAAGGTAAACAAAGATAAACTGGTCATCGGTTTCTCTAAGAATGACCTCGCAGGTGTGCTCTATCCTCATGAAGACCCATTGGTGATCAAAATGAGGATGAAGGAAGTAGTGATTTCGCGAGTCTTGGTGGATAATGGCAGCTCGGCAGATATTATGTTCTACCCATATTTTGATAATTTGAACCTAAAGCTATCCCAGTTGGAGCCATATCATCGGCCCCTCCTCGATTTTACTGGTGAGAAAGTTTTTCCACTTGGGACGATCAAGTTGGATATGTTCATCGATACATGGCCTGCTTGTCGAACAGAAAGAGTGCGCTTTTTCGTGATGGATAAAAATGTTCAATCAACTTACAATATTATCATGGGAAGGGTAGGTTTGAAGAAGTTCGAAGAAGTCTCATCTACTGTACATCAATGCCTAAAGTTTCCAACCAACTTTGGAGTAGGATTTGTGAAGGGTGACCAAAAAGTAGCGCGAGAATGCTACTATTCGTCTGCCGAGCAAGAAGAGCGTGAAGAATCCAGAAAGAAGACTACTACTTATCAGGTTGATGAGATAGAAGACGCAGAGATTGAGACTTTAGACCCAAGAGATGAGTCTCAGCTAGTTAAGGGTCAGGTCATGGAGGTTACTGAAAATATTATTCTGGACGACGAGCATCCAGGACGCACAACTCAAATTGGTGCCTCACTAGATGTATCAATAAAACAAGAGCTGATAGCGTTTCTAAAAAGCAGAAAACAAACTTTTGCGTGGAGCCACGAAGACATGCCAGGAATAGACCTAAATTTCTTATGTCATGAGCTCAATGTGAATAAGGAAATCAAGCCAGTAAAATAAAGAAGAAGAGTGTTCAGCCTCGAAAAGAACCAAGCTATACAAAAAGAAGTCGAGAAGCTCCAAAAAGCCTATTTTATTGAGGATGTTAAATATCCTGATTGGCTAGCTAATGTGGTGATGGTGAAGAAGAAAAATAACAAATGGAGGATGTGTGTAGACTTCACCGATCTCAATAAGGCATGCCCAAAGGATCATTTTCCTCTGCCCCAAATCGATCAACTGGTGGATGCTACCTCGGGGCACGAATTTTTGAGTTTTATGGATGCCTACTATGGTTACAATCAGATTAAGATGAAGCCTGAGGACAGGGAGAGTACCTCTTTTATTACCCCTAGGGGAACTTATTATTATAATGTTATGCCTTTTGGACTGAAAAATGCAGGTGCAACATATCAGAGGCTGATGAACAAGGTGTTTGCAGAGCAAATCAGTTATAACATGGAAGTTTATGTTGACGATATGCGGACGAAGAGCAAGAAAGATGCTGATCATCTAATTGACTTAGGCCAGACCTTTGATCAACTAGATAAACATCAAATGAAGTTGAACCCTACCAAATGCTTATTCGGAGTACGAGAAGGCATGTTCCTCGGGTATATTGTCAACCAATGAGGAATTGAAGCAAACCCTGAAAAGATTAAGGCTCTATTGGGACTACGATCTCCAACGACGAAGAAGGAAGTGCAAAGTCTCACAGGGCGAGTTGCAGCACTTAATAGATTCATATCACGAGCAACTGACAGATGTCTATCATTCTTCAAAACACTCCGAAAGACTTTTGAGTGGAATGATGAATGCGAGAAGGCCTTTCAAGAGTTGAAGAAATACCTGGGATCACCTCCACTATTGTCCAGGCCAGTGATGGGAGAAAGATTATACTTGTATCTGGAAGTTTTGGAGAATGCAGTTAGCTCGGCATTGATAAGAATGGAGGATGGAGTGCAAAAACTAATTTATTACACTAGTAAGGCCTTCCGAGGAGCAGAGATCAGATATCCAAGACTGGAAAAGTTGGCACTAGCATTGATCGAAGCGAGTAGAAGAATGAGGCCATACTTCCAGGTTTATACCATAGTTGTGTATACCGATATGCTGTTGAGGCAAGCTCTTCATAAACCGGAGAAATCAGGGAGATTGATGTACTGGGCAGTCGAACTTGGTGAATATGACATAGTTTATGAGCCTAGATCGTCGCTTAAAGGGCAAGCAATAGCAGATTTTATCGCAAAATTCACTTATCCTGACACCTCCGAGGAGCAAAAGCTGAATACCGACCAGCCTGTGGATGTTACAGGATCATTAAACTTAAACCCCGACCAACTTAAGTCGGTAGACGGGTAAGAGGAGATGGTCTACGAGCAGCAAGAAGTGCTAGGGGAAGATATAAAGAAGCAATAACTATTCCACCGAGGAACTCTATCCAATAAAAAATTTGAGGATGAAGTACCTATATGGAATCTGTATGTGGATGGCTTATCTTGCAGTAAAGGCTATGGGGCAGGGATTATTTTAAACAGCCCGGATGAAATCGATGTGGAGTATGATTTGCGCTTTCAATGCAAGGCTTCTAATAATGAGGTTGAATATGAAGCTATGATTTCAGGTCTTAGTTTAGCAAAAGCCATGGGGCAGAGCAGGTCATTGTATGCAGTGACTCACAATTGATCGTAAATCAAATGCTAGGAGTGTATACAACAAAGCAAGAATTGATGATCAAGTATTATGCAAAAGCAATGGAGATTATATCGAGCTTTAACACTGTGCAATTAATTAGAACACCAAGATTGGAGAATGCAAGAGCATATGCTTTAGCTCGATTAGCCTCAGTCACACGCACCGAGCTACGAAGAACAATCCCAATAGAAATTTTAGCTAGCAGGAGCATCGATGAAGATCTGATGATGAACTTTATTACCCTTGATTTAGGACCATCTTGGATGGATCCCATCAGGGCATATATTGAAGAAGGGGTTTTACCAACTGATAAGCTCGCGTCCAAGAAACTAAAGTTTAAAGTTGCTCGTTATGTAATAACTAATGGCATTTTATATAGACGAGGAATTATAGCAGGTCTGCAAAGATGTGTGCATCCCTCCGAAGTGAAAGATTTGATTGAAGAGGTTCATGAAGGGTCCTATGGAGCTCATGTAGCAGGTCGAACGCTTTTGTAAAGAATAATGACCCAGGGATATTATTAGCCGACGATGAGGGCTGATTGTATAGCCTATGCCAAAAAATGTGACAAATCTCAACGCTTCTCCTCTATCTGAAGAGATCCCCAAGCATTGCTAACACCCATTACTTCCCCTTGGCCATTTGCCATATGGGGAATAGACTTGGTCGGGCCACTCCCAACGACCAAAGGAAGGTTCAAGTACCTCGTAGTCGCTGTGGATTATTTTACTAAATGGGTAGAAGCTGAAACCCTTATTGATATGACATATGACAAGGTGTATCAATTTATATGGAAGAACATCATTTGTAGATATGGTCTTCCTCATGCATTCATCACAGACCATGGAACTCAATTTGATAACGAGGAGTTCGCTACATATTGTCATCAGTCAAACATATTGAAAACCCACTCTGCACCAGGCCATCCCCAGAGCAATGGATAAACTGAGGTGACGAACAGAACGCTACTGAATGGTTTGAAAAAACGATTGGATAATGCGAAGGCAAACTGGATTAACGAGCTTTATTCTGTGTTGTGGGCTTATCGTACTACACCACGAGCAGCAACAGGAGAATCTCCATACATGCTGGCATTTGGAAGTGAAGCCGTTATACCTGCCGAGCTGGGCCTCCCCACACACAGAGTGCTGACTTTTAATTCTCCTATCAGTGACTTGATGAGAAGATTAGACTTGGATATGCTCGAGGAAGTTAGAGAAGAAGCAGCAATTAGGAATGCTGCATACCAACAACGAACAGCTCTGTTCTACAACAAGAGGGTAAAAAAGTGTGATTTGAAGGAAGGAGACTACGTGCTAAAGAAAGTAATTCAAAAGCACAATAAATTGGAAGCTAACTGGCATGGACCCTACAGAGTAACAGAAGTTGTTCGTCCAGGAACTTACAGGATTGAAGCCTTGGAGGGGGAAGAATTTAAGAATGCATGGAATGCAGAACATCTACGCAAGTATTATCAGTAGTAGGGATTCCTATTTAAATGAAGTTTTCTTCAGTATGAATAAAGTGTTGAAGTTTTATCCAATTCTCTCCTTTTGATGAAATTTTTTCGGAGTATTAGTGCTACACACTACGCATCAAGTTCAGAACAAAAATCCTCCCAACTACGGTTGGTCGGTCCACCAACTACGATTGGTCGGTAAAATAAAACCTCCCAACTACGGTTGGTCGGTCCACCAACTATGGTTGGTCGGTAAAATAAAACCTCCCAACTACGGTTGGTCGGTCCACCAACTACGGTTGGTCGGTAAAATAAAACCCCCCAACTACGGTTGGTCGGTCCACCAACTACGATTGGTCGGTAAAATAAACCCTCCCAACTATGGTTGGTCGGTCCAATAAAACCCCCAACTACGGTTGGTCGGTCCACCAACTATGGTTGGTCAATAAAATAAACCCTCCCAACTACGGTTGGTCGGTAAAATAAAATCCACCAACTACGGTTGGTCGGGAATAAAAATCCACCAACTACGGTTGGTCGAAAACAATTGTTTAAGCAATATCATGGGATGGAAGTCGTTTCGTGGCTTATAATTAAAAAGTGATTAGTCATTATAATCAAAAAATAATACAAAATTTCTTTACTTATGGCATATCAAATTACCACCAACTCTAAGTTGGTCGGGAAACAAAATATCACCAACTCCGGTTGATCTTCATATAATTATTACAAACTCAGAATGGTCAACAATAAATTTTCACCAACTCCAGTTGGTCGGCAATTTAAAATAACACAGGACATTTTTGTTTCCTTACAAGATGTACATACACATTTATCAGAAAATAAAATAGATATTTTATAAAATAATGACAATCAAGATTGCAGAGAAAATCAAAAGTTCCTTCATTAAAATCAGAACATATTACATAGAGGACAAATTACATATTACATCAAAAATCCTATTCTACTGGCTTTTTCCCTTATGCCTTTGAAACAGGCTCTACTCCAGCAGGAGGATCATCTAAGGCGTAAGGAGAATTTATAAAGTTCAGATCTCTAAGCATCCTGACATTTATTACTGATGGCCGATCAAAAAAGTGCTCCGGGCGAGATATCTCAAAATTAGAATGAAGACTGTAGTTGCCAAGATACTTTGAGATCAGACACTGAGGAATTGCCCGAGCAGGAATCCAACTCATATCAACCTTAAATGGAGGCACTGGCAAATCAAGCAACCCAGGATCATAATAGTCCCACAAATAATGGCCCTGCTCCAACTTTAACACCCCCAGCGCATTCAACCATCCTTGCTTGTAACCCTCGTTATTTGAATTCTGGATTCAATCATCGAGGTGATAAAGGACTTCATTATATCCAGCCATCCAAAACTCTCTCGGCTATTTGTGAAACTAATAGGTCAATCGCTCTAGTTGCTCGTGAAGGTTCTTCACTAAAAGTTATTTATTCTCCAAGGCAGAGCTTTGTGCAGAGAGTTGCTTGTCGAGGTTCAAAATCTTTTTGGACATCTCAGCTAATGCTTGATTATTCGCCACCAACTGGAATGCTTGATTCTCCAAAGCGTCTTGAGTTCTTGCCTCTTTAATAGTAACCCAAGAAGCTCTTGCTCGTCCCCGAGAAGCTCTTTCTCATCTACGAGCAGATGTAGATGGTCCAATTCTCTTTAAAGTTTCCAATTCGTCTCTCAAATTGGCATTTTTAACCTCCAAAAATGAGAAACCTTCGTCATTGACAGGGACCAAGGCTCCGGAGGTAGTTTCTGTAGATTTTAGTTGGGATATCTCTCCTCGCACGTTATTGTTTTCCTGCTCTAGAAGTTTCACAATCTGCCTATGCTCTTCAACCTCGGTCTTCAAAGTCCTCTCCTTAATATCATAAGCAGTGACTAACTTATTATATCCTTTGTCAGCATTTAGTTACTGATACTTTTTCTCATACCCCTGATGCAAAAGGGCAGAAGATTCCTTGTATTGTTGCTGTAGTTCCTTGATGATACCCCAGAGATCTTCAATCATATCATAACAACTGTACGGTCGAGCAAGCATTTCAAATATTGAAAGGCTTCGACTGCTCGTTCTGAAGTGTCTGGACCAAGGATGTAGATGATTTGAGCTTCAGTAAAGTCCGCATGGCCAGCCTTGAAGTATTCATTGCATTTTTTCATCAGTTCAGTATCGTGGGCTGACAAGAGATCCATTCTAGCCATAAACTAGTAAAGAAAAGAGACAGAAAGAATCAATGAAGATGCAAACAGAGAAAGTAGAAGAAAAAGTCAATATGAACAGCCAAAATTTTGAATTTTATTATATCACAAAGAGAATTACATAGCCCAAAATTACATTCAATAAAAAAATAAAAAGCAAAGACAAAGGTCCGAACAACTCTAAACCTTCTCCTTGCTTCCTAAGACTTCCTCGGGAGGCTTGGACGAAGAAGTAGGTTGCTCGGAGGGCAGATAAATCTGTTCGGTAGATATGTTGGTTGGTTGGGGCTGCTCGTAGTGAAGTTCAACGGTAGGGAACTGATCCCCAATTATCATTGAAGACTCTTCAGAGGCAGCTTCGTCCTCTTCTTCTTCTCCAGGAGAGGGAGGAGGACCATGAACATGGCGTTGAAAAATTTCAGAACTCTCAGAGACCTTTAACTCATGCAGAGCAGCAATCCCTCCATCCCTGAAGTATTTAACACTAGCAAACTCCATCTGCGAAGACATGGTAGCTAAACCTTTATTCCATTCTTTATCCCAGCCAGCGCTAAAGGACTTTTTAACTGCAAGTCTTCTTTTGGCTTTCTCTGAGGAAATCCTCTCAGTATGAAGTTCCTCGGCAGCCTTCATCTTCCCTTCTATCTCCTGCCTTTGACGATCAACGTCGCGAAGTTTAATAACTTCCTCTTCAGATTTCTTAAGCTTGTTCTCAAGCTCTTCAGTGCTCTTGAGTTTCTCCTCAAGCTCATTATTTTTCTTCTCAAATTCTTTCACTTTCCTCTCCAACTCCTGGGAAGCCTCCACAGCACGGTCTTTTTCTTACTCGATGGACTTGAGTCGTGTTTCCCAGGCCTCTTTATCTTCTTCATATTTCTGACGAGAGTCCTTTAAGGACTGATTCAGACCTACAAAAGCTTCCTCCACACCTCCCGAGGAGCTGGAAGCTTTAATAGCTTCATCCTTTTTCAGAATAGTGTTGAAACAGGTTACCAGCTGGGAAAAGAAAATAATTGTAAGTCAGTGCAGGGACATAACATTGAAAAATGAAAGTTTAGACTAGTAATACTTACTGAAGCAATATATTGAGCAGCCAATGAAGTGACCCTGTCACGAGAAAGACTGTCTTCAATGCCTTGGATCTCTGGGATAATCCAAAACTTCACCGAGCTCATGGCAGAGCTCGGAGCAATAAAAGTGGGAATACCACTTCTAGCAGTTAAAGGCTGAGAGATAGATTCAGCCGGTTTATCCGAAGAACTTTTCTTCAACCTCCTCGGAGGAGCAGGAACATTCTTAACCAAGGGTGTATCGGCAACCTTCTTAGCAGCAACTGGAGGGGGTGCATCAATCTTTCTTCTCCCTTCCTCGGGGACATCCTGTTTGTTTTTCTTGGCCTCTATATTGGCAGAGTCCGATTTGTCAAAGAAGGCAGGAGCTCGTCTTCTTTTCATTTTAATACTAAGGGGAATATGTGATTCAGGGGAAGAACTCTCAGAAGCTGGTAATGGGTCGATGTCACCCACCACTGGACGAGCAGTAAAAGACAAAGTGTAGCTCTTGTATTGCAGCAAGTACGAGGCTGATCTGATATGTTCGTCAGCAACGGTTTGGTGCAAACTCCAGATAAGTTTCAAGTGCTTCAAATTGACATCAGTCTCTTTGGGGGATTTTCTTTTGTTGTCAACTGCAAATAAACAAAAATTAAAATGTCAATGACGCATTTTATCAAACACAAAGAAAACACAATCTCAAAAATAAAATAAAATAAAATAAAAACAACCTATCCCATTGCCATAGGGAGGGCATCTAGGACCCTGATACACATCATTTCCATTTAATGGAGCATGTTGCCAATTTTTCATAACAACTTCATGCTCGAAGTAATCCCTGTTGGCATCTGGGAGATTGAAAACTAGAGCCCTATTTAAAAACCTAGTTTTTAAATAAAAAGTACTGTCTCTGATAACCCATCTATAACAAAACCTAATTTCTGGAATTCCAAAATGGGTTCCATGAATTTGATTTAACCTATGAACTCCATTAACTATTCTCCAAATGTTTGGCTCTATTTTTGCAGGAATAACATCAAAAAACTCGCAGAACTCCAAACATAAAGGATTTGGAGGAAAAGAAAAGTCGCATTCGATCACAAAGAGACTGGGGAACCAATGTCTCTCAGCCAAACGAAAATAGTCAGAAGGTTCAGAAAGTTCTTCCAAAGTAACCCATGAAGGAATAGAAAAATCAGAGCGAAACTTATCAAGCGACTCAACAAGGTAAACCATGATGAACAGAAAAAATAAAAAAGAAGGAAGAAGATCTTACAGGAAAAGGGTGGATCAGTTGACAACGAACAATGGAAAAAATGAATGCACAAGATAGAGAGGAAGCAAAGAAGTTCTAAGATGCAGATTTGAAAAAGTAAAAGACTATCGAATTTTCTGAAGCGTTTAAATACTTTACCTCGGGAATAGAGAAAAACAATGATTACCAGGATGGATGATTGAGTATCCGGCGGCTAAAAAGAAAAAAAAGGGCACAAAAAACGAAGCGGTTATGGGAATTCAAAATATTTATAAAGACTGATACTGTGCATTTATAAAGGAGTTGTATACAACGAATGCTTTCCTAGAAACCATACAAACTGAAAATCTAAGCAGCAGAATGTTCCGTACTTTTCTTCAACATCAAACTACGAAACATTGGGGGCTTATGTTGATACCAAATTTATTCTGTTGATGTGGAACAATTATGTAGAGACACGTGTCAATGTACATGGCACTCACAAACATTTTTTTGAACAACACATTGACTCCGAGGAACTCAACCTCCCCGACCAACTCAGGCGCTCCGAGCAACAACTGTTCTCCGAGGAACTCTACTGTATCGAGCAACTCATGTATACCGAGCAGCTTAGGGGGTCCGAGCTGCATCTCATACAGACATTCATATTCGGATAATCAAGAGGATGATTGCGCATTAAATGCTCATTATTATCACACAGACACATACGCCTATTGGACATCTGTGTATTATTCTTTCATTTGTACCGCCTTAATGCTATAAATACATTGTAACCTCCTCATTAGCAGGGGACTCGAAATTTCTTGGTAAACCCATTATCGAGAATTCTATAAACAGTCAGCAGTAACACAAACAGTGGATGTAGGCCATTCTTTCAAGGCTGAACCACTTTAAAAATCTTTTGTCTTGTTTATTTTTATCATTGATTAAAGAATTAGTTTAAATCTAGTTTTTTACATCAACAGAGAGTATGGGGTGTTGGGAGAGAGAGTAAAGAAAAGCAAAATTAATGAGAAAAGTGAGTACAAGGTGATCTGATGTTTTTTAGAGAGAGAACTAAAACACGAGAGTTGACCTCATAGCAGTTGGCTTAATATTTGAAGCAATTTTACTCTTGATGTGCTTATAATTTTGCTCTTATGTTAGAAAGATGCGCTTTTTTCTTTGTTCTACTATAAGATTGTTCAGTTTTCATGACAGCATTTTCCTCCTCCTTATAGGCACCGAAAGCATTCAAGCCACCGATGTAGCACCCTCCAGTCATGGAAAGATGCCTCTGAAAGGTGATCAATTAAAACACAAGACACGAAAGTGCCACGGGTATATAATAAGAATTATTTCATTTCAGTAAAAAATTAGGCAAAAACTAGATCAACTTCCGTTAGATTATAATGAATCCGTCAGTCGTAAAGACGAGATATTTTACGAACTCCTCAGACATGATAAACACAGTCATTATCGAGCTTATGGGCATGAACGATCTCCAACTGATGTGCATGGAACTAAGTGGCCGAAGGTTAATGAAAAAGAGTATGAGCGGCTACGATCTGAGATTCGATCTAAATTTCAGGATAAATTTCATTATTTAGAGTCTCAGTTTGAGTTGATACGCACACACAAGATGAATTGCCCTTCCGTTGTATCCAAACAGGTTAATAAGTACACACTTTTATCTTTTGTGCTTAATTATCGTGTATATATATAAATTTATGTTCTAATATTAAATTATGCTATTAGTAGGTTCTCCAATCCTCCAACGAGCAAAACATACCATCATATACGTTTATTTTGCAACCCGAGCAACAATTAGAAGAAACCAACCAATTTCAACCTGTAGTGGTACCACAATCAAATCACCATTTATCTCCATCTCAACAGGTAAGTAGATAATTACTTTTTAAAATCATAATTTAAGACTTTACATTTTCATGACTGAAATAATTCATTTTTTGTAGATTGCAAATTCTCAACACTTGGCTGCCCTCGAGACTACTGCTCGGGTTAGTGAACAAACGAATGCTACTTCAATTCAGGTGTGTTACTAATTTAAAGTATTTTAAAGGGCACAATATATTTGTGCTTTCTTGGGTAGTTAATGTATAATTGACATTGGGTTGTTGGTTTATTTGGTTGTACATAGTCTTAAAAATTTTGGGAAGTCTGAAAAACAAATAAAACTCTACCGATTTTTTTCCAGAAATATATGGCTGATGACATATTCATCTTGTTTGTAGAAAGAACCATCAAAGAAGAGGAAGAATCACCATCAACCACGATAAAGGGTCTCAAATAATTCACTTCCTAAAATTGTAGACCTTATTACTTCCAGACTTTCGAAAGTGGTTGTGGCACGTGAATTCATTGTGAGCAAAGACCCTTTAACAAAAGTAGGGGGTACGCCACTGGGTGAAGACTTTTTGGAAGTATATATTGAGAAAATAGTTGTAACAAATTAACCATTGCCTAGACCTTATTGAAATAAGTCCACAATTGGAGATGCATATCATTCAACTGTAGCGTGGCATATTGCTAATGTATTAATTTTTAATTTTAATTTGTTAATTAAAATACTAAAGAATAAGTATCAATGACTAATGATTGACTTTTTTATTTGTAGCTCGAAGAGGATGTTTGACTTTGATGAAGAAGGATCGTACATTATATAAAATTTTGTTTCGCTTCATGTTTCCTCGCGTTTTCTTATTGAACATGTGATACATGGATGAATAATTGTTCCAAGCACAATTATGTTAATTTACGATGAATGTTATTGATTTTAATTTAAAGACTTTTTAATTTGATTATTTCCCTCTTAATTTAATGTTATGGTAATGTATTTGCACATAAATACAATACTTCAAATAAATGGTTTTTTTAACACTTCGTCATCTATTGCAAAATAATATATTTTGCACATAACTTTTCGCTGCATTTTTTAAAATGTTGTTGTTCTTTTACCACATTGGCTATTACTGCACTTGTGGAAATGTCGCCAAAAGTGCCGCAAAAAGTGTTACCGGCATTTTTAGTGCTTTTCTAGGCATTTAATTTATGCCGAAAAAAATCAATATTCCTGTAGTGATGGTTGTCCTTGACTCCTGAAGTCTCTGGTATATCTTTAGGAACATACACTTTCTTGACTTTTACATTGCCTTTATTCTTGGATCTTAATCTGCCTATCTTTATTTCAATCTCTTGTTTTTGTTTTTGATTTTTCAAATCAACCTCACTAAACTGAATTCTTCTAACAACTCTACAGTTTATCACCCAATGGCCAAAAATTCTATATTGGGAACATCTAGATGGCATCTTCTCATATTCTTTGTGTTGCTCAAAGCACTGATAAGGTGTTTTTATTTCAAAAGGTTGTTGTTTACAAGTGTAATATGGCTGGGAAGACAGTTATGGTGACTCGTGTTGCTGATAGTATGACCGAAAATTTAAGACCCACTCGTGCATAAGCAACTGATATTGCTAATGTTGTACTGGATGGAAGTGATGAAATTCTTCTTGCTGCTGAAACTCTTCGCGGATTATAACCTGTTGAGACTATTTCTATTGTTGGTAAAATTTTTGCAGAGGCAGAGAAGTTCTTCAATCAGGACCTATACTTCAAAAAGACTGTCAAATATATTCGAGAACCAATGACTCACTTAGAACCAATTGCCTCTTCTGCGGAACGTGCTGCTATTAAGGTGAAGGCATCTGTAATAATTTGCTTCACTTCGTTCGGCAGGGCTGCAAGATTGATTGCAAAGTACAAGCCAACGATGCCAGTTCTTTCAGTTGTCATCCCTCGTCTGAAAATTAATCAGTTGCGATGGAGTTTCAGTGGTGCATTTACGGAAAGGCATTATGAAGAAGTGTAAAGAATTAATCCTTCTGCTGACATTTATGACTTTATCCCCTTGTGATTACTAAAGAATTAAATATTTATTAGAGGATTTTGCAATTAAAGAAGTGTATCAAGAATTATCTGACCTTAGTTAATTATCCACTTAATTCCTTAATAGGTATTCCTCTATTTATGCGAATAACATCAACATAAAAAAGAGCAGCATCACTATCCATTCTAAGTACTCATTGAGGTATTGTTCCCCTTTTAAGGCATCTGTAAGGCAGCTTTAAGGTTACAAAAACGTATTGTTAATTATTTCTAGATATTTTCAAAGGCTTTAGTTTTTTATTTTGTCAAGTAAACTATCCATTTCACGCAATCAGTGATTGGCGCCATAATAGTGCGGAAATTACGAACATAACACTTATAATGTGTTGCTAACCCATGGAATGATTGGCGCCACTTTTAAGTTGCTCTTATAATGTGTTATGAACAGACCACCTATAATGTGTTGCTAAATCACACGTGTATAATAGAAAAAATATGTATAGAATATAATATTATAAGCGTACATTACAAATTAATATATATCTTACTAGTAATGTTACTTTGTTTGTTGTACTAACTTTTCTAATTTTTTGCCTATCAAGTAGAGTGAATAGAACAAAAAAAGCTACTTTTTTAGAATGTGGCAGATATGTTTAAAGAGGTGAGTTATGAGTCCATTATCTCTTCAATTTAAACTTTGTAATAAGTGTTATTGAAGTCCATATAATTTACACTACATTCCATGTATATTGTGTGTATACAAAATAGGTTGTTAGGGGTAAGAGATCGAGACGAACTACAAGCAATGAGAATTAGGATGCAAGAATATCATGCGAAATCTCTAACTCACATGCGGAGGAAGAAATTTATGTGGATGAAGTACCCAACATTGCTTCTGTTGATAAGGGGAAAAAAAGAAGCGGAGGCCATCAAAATTGAATGTAATTGCAACTGGGATAAAAGACCGTAAAGAGGTAGAATTCAATGAGTTTGGGCAACCAATTGGACTCAATTCCATCAAGCTTAGTTCTATGATTAGGATTTTAGCACGAGAATGCGTACTAGTAACACATAAAGGTTGGGATAAGGTGACAAGTGACATCAAGAATCAAATATGGGAGTTTGTTACTGTGAGTATTTTATTTCTCTACCCTTTGCACAATTATGTAATATTTTGAATGTAACTTTGTACATATTGAATTGTAACTAATATAGTGTATTTGCTTTGTAAGATGCAACAAAAATATAACTTTGAAGAATGTTGAAAGGCCATTGTTTTGGGTCAGACGAGCAGAGCTTGGAAAGACTATAAGTCAAAATTATAAACACATATACGAGAAGAAGCAAAAGGACCAAATTCCACTTGCCATCTTATATTACTCAAGCCCCCTGGAATGAAGTCAAATGAATGGGATGCATTTGTTAAATCTCATTTGTCACCTGAATTTGATGCAAGTGAATTTGATTATTTATTTTTTATTGTTATTAATAGACTAAAGTCCACTTTTAGTATTCTTGTATTTCTCGCAATTATATATGATTTCTCTTATTTTAATAGGAAATAAGTGAAAAGAATAAGGAGGCTAGAGCAAAGAAAATCCATCCGCACATAACTAGTCGTAGAGGTTATGCAAGACTTAAGGAAAACATGGTATGTTTCCCCTTTAAAGTTGTATACTTCATAAATATCTTACATTATTTCGTAATTCTATCTTTTAACATTTCGTAGAAAGCCGAAGACCCAAATAAAACTATACGTCGTGTTGATGTTTGGATAAGGGGACATAGGAGAGAAAATGGTAATCCGGTTAATCAAGTTGTTGGTGAAGCGATAGTAACGACTTAAACACTTGCACAACACTTTACAATTTTTTTAAAAGCTACAATGTGTTTATTATATTTTTTAATATGTTGAACTCTTGTATTTATTTTAGGAAAAGATGGAAAAAATTCCATCTCATGATTCAACATCGTTGAGAGATGATGTAGTAGTAAAGGTGCTTGGCCCTGAACGTCCGGGTCATGTCCGAGGTCTTGGATTTGGGGTGACGCCTACGAAGGTAGATGCATCGTTACATAGTAATGCAAGGGTAACGACTCTTGAAACTCAAATTCAACAACTTTTGGAATGGAAGATGCACATGGAAAGTCGAATGACACAAGGAAATGAACGAAATGTGGTATTTTTTTAAAATTAAATATGATTAAATACATATAGTTTTTCCCTTGTTTTGTTTTTATATACTTCACTTGCATTTTCTATAGGGTCAACATGAAGGTTGATATGCCCAAAGTGTACCTGCCAGTTCAGAGACATCAACCTCGGCCTGTATGATGGCCGAGGTAACAAGAGCTCAAGACTAACCATCAGCGATGTCGGCCTTCATCAGGTCGGCCAAGGCCGATGCTATAAGTACCACCTCCAATGGGTATTAGCCGAGGTCTACATGACTCAAGGGATCAGCTATCCTTCAGGTCGGACACAACCGACTTTACAAGTATCACTTGAGAACCAGCAAAAGCCTCATAGGCTCAATCAACAATCATCATGTCATCATCGGCCTTGGCCGACATTACACCTTATACCCAACCTCGGTCGAACATCCTGATCGAGCTATTTATGGAACATTGATCTCAAGAAGTGAAAGGTTCGTACTCCAATAACCTCATACTCATCCAGATCGAGTTTGGTACCAAGCAAAGACAGCCGAGCATCTACGTGCACATGTATGGCTTGGAACTTTTGGACAAATTTGTTATAACTGAATCATTCCCTCCACATGAGAGAATATTGAGGTCATCATTACTCAATTGAGATCAGCCAGGTGTCATCCTTGCACTGGATAGATCTCCATGAACATGCACATTGCATGCTTGGGGGGTACATTACACCCCCCAAGCACTATATATTAAGGTCATCCTCAACATTGTAAAGGATCGATAATTGCAACCCTAGCTGAAGGTCTGTCAATTTACACTATAGAGAGAGAAATCTTGAGAGATTGTATCAATGGCCGTTAGTGCCTTATTTCAGTGACATTACTCACTCACTTGCACAGTGAACGTAGGCTTAATTGGCTGAACCACTTACATATTGGTGTTTATCCTCATCCCCTCACCTATTTTTATATATACACTTATATTCTCCTGTGCTGCCATCGTTATCACTTGTTTGAGCTTGTCAACACCTTATCTGGTGGTGCTGATCACCACATCATCATTTTGGCACCGTCTGTGGGAACGAGAAGCTATCTCTTCCTCTTTTTCTGTTTAACCTCACCGGAGACTCTGGTGGTGAACCAGGCCTCACCCCTTGTGTGGATCTATTTCACCATTAAAATAGGTCCTTTAAGATATTAAGCTTATCTTCTTCACAATCTCTTTAGTTTTAATATGGCACCGGAGTTACCACCACCTCCTTCACCATCTGGTGCTGGAGGACCTAGGTCCAGCCAAGCACCACCCTAGTTTGAAATAGCTGAGGTGGCAACAGCCTTGAGGTCCTTGACAGCAACGCAACAAGCAATAAAAGAGCAATTTGCTCAGCTCGGTCAAAATATGATGAGGCCACCTGGGGCCTCACCGGAGATGATTACTCCGGCAGCTGTTCAACCCCATCCTAAAGCGAGGGGACCACCCTAGGCACCACAAAAAGACCAACCTACCCCTCAGCGGAGGAGGGATGTTGCTGACCCTGGGCGTTTACGTCTGAGGAGGCAAGGAAATCCTTGCCCTGAGGATAGGTATGATGACATGGAGGCAGAGGATGCTCCAAAGGACTGTTAGGAGCCGTACGAGGTTATGAACAATATTGTACGCGCTATCCAACAAAGCCGAGGTTGTGGGGTAAAAGAGATGGTGGTGCCCAACAAAGAGGATCAGCTTTTGATCGCTTGAGCAAAGGGTCACCCTTTTAAAGGCTCGGCCCAGTCAATGACATAAGATAAAGTCTATCCAGGTCACGAAGTGTCGCTGGCTCTCATAGGGGAGATGGTGAACATCGACCTCATCATGGCCGACCTCATCAAGGCCGAGACTATGGTCAAGAGGTCAACATCCGACGTTGTGCAGTGACTGGGGAACCCTTAGTTCACCCCTTGGAGGTGGTTGGGGATAACCTCGGCCAGGCCGATATTGCAAAGCCATGGAACGATTCCATTCAACGTCTTGAAGAGAAGATAGGGGAGCTCATCAAAAGCTGAGACCCACTACAAAGAGGGTTCTCAGAGGTCTCCCCATTTGTGGCGAAGATAGTGAACTTTCCAACCCCTGCCAAGTTCAAACCACCTATGGTGTCTCCCAAGTATGATGGTAGTACCAACCATGTGCATCATATTAAGATGTACCAGTCTGTGGCAGACCTTTATTCAATCCCAAATGAGATGAGGTGTCGGGCCTTCTCTGGGACTTTAACGGGAGCTGAACCTATTTGGTTTACCTCTCTTCCGAAGAACTCTGTTACGAACTTTAAGGGCTTAGCTGAATGATTTATTCAGAATTTTTGTTTTGGGGTAAGACCTCAGAAGAAGACCACTCATCTGCTGTATGTCAAAAAAGGCAAGAACGAGAGCCTAAGAGACTACATTGCTAGATTCAATAAAGAAATATTATAGGTTTAAGATTACGAAGAGAATATAGCTATGACAGCCCTCATTAGAGGACTCCAGAAAGGGAAGTTGCTATGGAAGCTTACTGAAGACCCTCCCAAGTTCATGGCAGAGTTGTTAGCAACAGCAGGAAGGGTCATGAACGTTGAAGAGGCTATGGCCGCAAAGTATGAGGATGATAACGGAAGCAGCAGCGGGAAATTCCAAAGGAAGAAAGACGAAAAAAATAGGTCTACAGACGACAAGTTTGTACACTATACTCCTCTAACTATAAGCTGTGAATACATCCTCAATGAAATAAAAATGACCGGTCCTTAAGATGGTTGGAGAAGCTGAAGGCTCCCCCGCATAAGAGGAATAAGAACCTATGGTTCGAGTTTCACCAGGATCATGGCCATGTGACCGACAGGTGCTTTGCCCTAAAGGATGGGATCGAAAAAGATGTTAAAGTCTGGAAAGCTCAAGAATAATGTCGACGGTAAAGATTCTAAGAAGGTAAGAGACGACCCTAAAAATAAGAGAAATGATAGATGTCGAGAAGATCCCCCGGTAAGAAGAGATACAGACTCAGATGATGATGATGAAGATGACCCTGACCTCCCAACAAAAGATGACAATGCCCCTGTAAAGAGGGTTGGAATGATATCCTTTGGTGTGAGCACCATCTGCGGAGGACTAGCAGGGGGAGGCTCAGAGGTAGACGACCGTAAAGCTCATGTGGCCGAGGCTAAGTCAGTTACCAAAGTAGAGGTTGTGAATCTGGCATCTTTAGAGGCTAAGCTGAAGAGGAAGAAGGTAGATATGGATACTCTTATAGTTGGATTCTCCCAACTTGACTTCAAAGTTATCTTAGCTCCGTATGATGACCCTCTGGTAATTACAACAAGAGTGCATGGATGTGAGGTACATAGAATCCTTATAGATGGAGGAAGTTCAACAGATGTGATGTTTTGCCCCTGTTTTAAGAGCCTAGGCCTCAGCAGAGCTAGGCTGGTACCCTATCATCATCCGTTAATGGGCTTAAATGGTGAAAAGGTCCATCTATTGGGCATGTATGAGATGGATGTACGAATGGGAGATGGGTGGCCTAAGAGGTTGACCCGAAATATCAATTTTTTTGTTATGGATGAAAACGTCTTCTCGGCCTACAACCTCATCATAGGAGGAGTGGCCCTTAAGGAGTTTGAGGTCGTGCCGTCCACGGTCCACCAAATGCTAAAATTCCCGACCCCCTATGGGGTAGGGGAAGTGCAGGGTGACCAGACCTCGGCACGAGAATGCTACTTCAACTCGGCAGAAGAGAGAAAGGCCCATAAGAGGGTAACAACCACATATAACAATTATACACTTGATCCAAGGGATAAAATAAAATTGAAGAAGGGAGAGGCCGCGAAAGAGGTAGAATCCATCGTCCTCAATGAGGTCGAGCCGAAAAAAACTGTCCAAATTGGCAAATCCCTAAGACCCAAAATCAAAGAAGAGCTAGTGAAGCTTTTAAAGAAGAGGCATAGTGTCTTTGCTTGGAGACATGCAGATATGCCAGGCATTGACCCTGAGATTATGTGTCACAAACTCAACATGGTAGAAGATGCCAAGCCAATCAAGAAAAGACGAAGAGTTTACTCCAGGGAAAAGTACGATGTCATCAAGGAAGAGGTCAGAAAGCTGGAAGAGGCCAAGTTCATCAAAGAGCTCATATATCCTGGGTGGTTATCTAAGGCCGTCATCATGCCAAAGGCTAACGGGAAATGGAGGATGTGCGTAGATTTCACTGATTTGAACAAGTCTTGCCCAAAAGATAGCTTCCCTTTGCCTCGAATTGATCAGATGGTAGATGCCACCATAGGGCATGAAGTTATGAGCTTCATGGATGCGTATTCAGGGTACAACTAGATTTTTATGGACTCAAAAGACTCAGAGAAGACTGCGTTCATAACCGACAAGGGGACATATTTCTACAAGGTTATGCCCTTCGACTTGAAGAATGCAGGGGTCACTTATCAATGCCTTTTAAATAAGATATTAGAGCGTTAGATTGGCAATACCATGGAGGTATATATGGATGACATGTTGACAAAGAGCTTGAAGGCCGACACTTACGTAGCCGACCCGGAGAGGACTTTTCACACCAAGGACTTATACAGGATGAAGCTCAATCCTTCCAAGTGTGTCTTCAAAGTAGGAGTAGGAAAGTTTCATGGATTCATCACCAATAAAAGGGGAATAGAGGCCAACCCTGAGAAGATCAAAGCTCTACTTGAAATGAAAACACCAAGAACTATAAAGACGTTTAGAGGCTAACTGAAAGAGTTACTACACTCAACAGGTTTATCTCCAGAGCTACAGACAAGTGTCTTCCTTTTTTCAAAGTTCATAGAAAGGCCTTCGAATGGGACGAGAAGTGTGACAAAGCCTTTAAGGAGCTCAAATCCTACCTTGGATCTCCTCTACTCTTATCTCGCCCCATTCTGGGAGATAAGTTGTATGTTTATCTGGCAGTCTCAGAGTCAGCTATAAGTGCAGTCATAGTACAGGAAGACGATAGAATACAAAGGCCGGTATAATTTAACAGTAAGGCCCTCCAAGGTTCTGAACAGAACTACCCTCGAATAGAGAAGTTAGCCTATGTCTTGATACACGCTTACAGGAAGATGAAGCCCTATTTCCAAGCCCACTCTATGGTCATCCTTATTGACTCCCCACTAAGACAAGTCATCCACAAGCCTGATAAGTCCGATAGATTGATGACCTGGGCCATCGAGTTGGGGGAGTATGACATTGTTTATCAACCCAAGGTGGCCATCAAAGGGAAGGCGCTCGCAGATTTTGTTGCTGAGTTTACATGGGAAGAGGCTGAGATTGAGAATAGTCCAAAGATTGCAAATGAATCAGACAGTAACATCTTTCAAAACTCGAAACAGGTTGTGTTCAGCAGAGCCAGAAAAGGAGTAGCTGAGAATGAGGAAGACAGGTACCTCTTCAAGTAAGGGACCCTGTCAGAGGGGAGCTTCTCTTCAAATGAAAATGTTTGGAACCTCTTCGTCGATGGGTCTTCTTGTGAAAGTGGTAGCGGAGCAGGGCTGATAGTGTCAGCACGGGATGAAACCGACATTGAATATGCACTTAGATTCAACTTCAAAGCATCGAACAACGAGTCAGAGTATGAGGCCTTGATAGCATGCCTCTCATTGGCAAAAGCTCTTAGTGTTGGCCAACTCCTAGTCCACAGCGACTCAAGGTTGGTTGTCAACCAAATCCTGGGAGTATATGAGGCCAAAGATGAAAGAATGACCAAATATCTGAAGAAGGTGATAATGATTCTAGGAAGCTTCACAAAAGTGAAGATGAAGAGGATACCCCAGTTAGACAATAGTCGTGCAGATGCACTATCAAAGTTAGCCTCAGCAACAAGGATAGGAATCAGAAGGGCAGTACCAGTCGAGATCCTGCTCAAACCGACCATTGAGGACGAAGAGTTTGCAGACCTTGCCTCAACTTGAACCTAGGGGACTCTTGGATGGACCTCCTTATCAGATATATCAGAGAGGGAGAGCTGCCAGAATCAAAGTTAGAAAGGAGGAAGTTGAGGTACAGAGTTGCCAAGTTCTCAATAATAGGAGATGTCTTGTATAAAAAAGGATTCCTACTACCTCTTCTCAGATGTGCCCATCCTACAGAGGTCTCCCATGTCCTGCAGGATGTACACGAGGGTTCTTGCTCCAATCACATAGGAGGAAGACCTTTAGCCAAGAGGATAATTACGCAGGGATACTGGTGGCCGACCTTGGTCAAAGATATTGCTTCCTACGTAAAGAGGTATGACAAGTGCCAGAGATTCTCCAATATCCCTCATCAATATATGACGTTAATCAGCTCACCTTGGCCATTTACAGTTTGGGGGATTGACTTGCTGGGACCATTGCCAAGAGCTGCGAGTAACTATCGATTTTTGATAGTAGCAATTGATTACTTCTCCAAGTGGGTAGAGGCTGAGCCCATGATCACTATCACCGAGTAGAAGACCTTCTAGTTCATCTGGAAGAACATCATATGCAGATACGGTCTCCAAACACCCTCATCTCAGATAACGAAACGCAGTTCAAGAATGCTTCCTTAGAGAAATACTATGAGAGAGTCGGGATCAAGCAGTTCTTCTCTTCTACTGGCCGACCTCGGGCAAACGGTCAGACTGAAGTCACGAACAGAACAATCATTTATGGTATTAAGAAGATGTTGGAAGAATACAAAGGGAGATGGACAAAAGAGGTTTATGTAGTGTTATGGGCCTACAGAACAACGGTAAGGACACCAACGGGGGAGACCCCATTTATGTTAGCCCATAGCTCAGAAGCCGTCATACCTACAGAAGTAGGAATCCCCACTCACAGAGTTCAGACCTATGACCCCGAGAAGAATGGGTAAGAGAGAAGACTCGACCTAGATTTTGTTGAGGAGAGAAGGGAAGATGTTGAGATCAGACAGGCTATCTACCAGCAGAGAACAACAAAGTTCTATAATCAAAGGGTGAAATCAAGACCTATAGCTGTGGGAGACCTAGTGCTGAAGAAGACGTTTCAAAAGGCAAACAAGCTCCACCCAAACTGGCATGGCCCTTACAAAGTAGTCGATGAGGTTGTACTCGGTACCTACCGGCTAGAAAATCTCAAAAGGGATACTTTTTCCAATCCATAGAACGCTGATCACCTGAAGAAGTACTATATATGATGTTGCAGTTATTTCTTTGTAATACATGTACCATCTTATGAATAGGATATTAATGAGAAGAGCAGTTCCTGTGTCAATATTGTTTCATTATGCTTAAACATCATAATTTCACATAGTATGAGGTTAACATCATATTTTGGTGACCTCAGACCTTGAACATCATTAATTTAGTGAAATTTATGAGGGTAAACATCAAATTTGGTGACCTCAGACTTTAAACATCATAATTTGGTGATAATTTGTGAGGATAAACATCATATTTTAATGACCTCAGACCTTAAACATCATTAATTTGGTGATAATTTATGAGGTTAACATCATACTGTGATGATCTCAGACCTTAAACATCATAACTTGGTGATAATTTATGAGGTTAAACATTATATTTTGGTGACCTCGGACCTTAAACATCATTAATTTGGTGATAAAGTATGAGGTTAACATCATAATTTGATGACCTCGGGCCTTAAACATCATAATTTTGTGGCAATATATGAGGTTAAACATCATAATTTGATGACCTCGGACCTTAAACATCATAATTTGGTGACAATTTATGAGGATAAACATCATAATTTGATGACCTCGGACCTTAAACATCATGATTTGGTGACACGGTATGAGGTTAAACATCATAATTTGATGACCTCGGACCTTAAACATCATAATTTGGTAGCAATGTATGAGGTTAAACATCATAATTTGATGACCTCAGATCATGAACATCATAATTTGGTGACAATTTATGAGGATAAATATCATAATTTGATGACCTCCGACCTTAAACATCATAATTTGGTGGCAATTTATGAGGGTAAACATCATGATTTAGTGACCTCTGACCTTAAACATCATGATTTGGTGACACAGTATGACGTTAAACATCATAATTTGATAATCTCAGACCTTAAACATCATTAATTTGGTCAAATTTATGAGGGTAAGCATCAAATTTAGTGACCTCAGACTTTAAACATCATAATTTGGTGATAATTTGTGAGGGTAAACATCATGTTTTGGTGACCTCAGACCTTAAAAATCATTATATTGGTGATAATTTATGAGGTTAACATCATACTGGGATGACCTCAGACCTTAAACATCATAACTTGATGATAATTTATGAGGGTAAACATCATATTTTAGTGACCTCGGACTTTAAACATCATAATTTGGTGACAATTTGTGAGGGAAAACATCATATTTTGGTGACCTCAGACCTTAAACATTATTAATTTGTTGATAATTTATGAGGTTAACATCATACTGTGATGACCTCAGACCTTAAACATCAAACTTGGTGACCTCAGACTTTAAACATCATAATTTGGTGACAATTTGTGAGGGTAAACACCATGTTGTGGTGACCTCAGGCCTTAAACATCATTAATTTAGTGATACTTTATGAGGTTAACATCATACTGTGATGACCTCAGACCTTAAACATCATAATTTGGTGGCAATTTATGAGGGTAAACATCATATTTTGGTGACCTCAGACTTTAAACATCATAATTTGGTGATAATTTGTGAGGGTAAACATCATATTCAGGTGACCTCAGACCTTAAACATCATTAATTTG
Source organism: Sambucus nigra (assembly GCA_949130495.1). Classification (NCBI taxonomy): domain Eukaryota; kingdom Viridiplantae; phylum Streptophyta; class Magnoliopsida; order Dipsacales; family Adoxaceae; genus Sambucus; species Sambucus nigra. Next base: position 285,390,322 of record OX422209.1, on the reverse strand, counting down.
GTGATAATTTATGAGGTTAACATCATACTATGATGACCTCATACCTTAAACACCATAACTTGGTGATAATTTATGAGGGTAAACATCATATTTTGGTTACCTCAGACCTTAAACGTCATTAATTTGGGGATAAAGTATGAGGATAAACATTATTTGGTGAAAATTGTGAGGTAAAAATCGTATTATGATGACCTCATACTTTAAAACAATATGCAAAAGAAGGCATTCGTTGAAAGGAGCAAAATCCTCTGAAGAAGATGATATTACATTTAAGTAGTCAGATTTACAAATCAAGTGTGTTGAAGATCCATCAGAGTTCAGAAAAATTACAAGCAAAAATAAGCAGAAGTTATAAATTAATAGCTTCACATAGAAAGGCCTAAGTATATACAGCTGGAATGGTGTCCTCTTGGCCGACCTTAGTCACCTCTGCAGCGTCGTCCTGATGAATGGCCTCTTCAGTTTCAGTAACCTCCAACGGTGCAGTCTCTGCAGGAGCAGCGCCTTCTTCCTCAACCTCTTGCAAGGCCTGAGCAAAGCGAGGATCACCAAAGCCTAGACCGATAAAGTCTGAGGCAGATAAGCTCCATGACTCCTGTTGCTTATAAGCTGCCCACTTCCCAATTGCTTTAATAACTCTTTCAAGGTATTCAAAGTCAAAACTGATGAACTCATTAGAGACCTTGTAGTCAACAAGGATCTTCTCTGAGGCATCCTCTAGTGAGGCTTTGATCGCAACATCAACTTTGGACTGAAGGGCATCATCCTTGGCCTTCAGGGCTACTTCATGGTCCTTCTTGAGGGCGGCGATGTCCCTATCCCTCTGCTTCATCATCTTGTCAGCCCCTTTGATTTCCTCCTTCAGACGTTCAACTTCAGCATTCAACAAGGCCTGGACCTTTAGGGCTTCTTTTCCCTTCTAAATAAGGGGCATCTTCCTCAGAGTCCAATCAATGAACTAGTGCATAGACAGAATACCCTGCAATGAAAAGTCAGAAGTATGAGTTCAAGTTTTAACCAACATCTAGGCCGAGGTTACACTTGGAAGAGCAAAAAAGCAGAAGTTGGTACATTTGGTACCTGAATTGACCTATGAAGGCTAAACTCGACCAGCAGGGGGTATCCAGAGAGTGTAGGAAATGCTTATCTGCATCGGTCATTACAGAGCCGATGGCCTCCATTGCCTTCAGACCATGGCCTATCAAACTGTCATTGATCTTTAGCTGGGCCAGACGAGCATCCAAAGCATCTGTTAAAATAGGGATGGCACGATATCCCTTTTGGTTCTTACTTGGCCTCCGATCCTCCGAGTCAGTGGTGGTTTTCCTTTTCTTAGTAGCGTCGTCCTTGGACGTGCCGACATTTTATTTGGGAGGAGGAGGGGCCACATTATGACATGCCTTCTTCATCAACTTAACAATACCAGGGGCAGACATCTCCCATAAGTTGTCAGAAATACCTTCTGGTTGTTCTACAAAAAGAAACATCTGAGTTAAGAAATCAGAGGTATGAAAACTCAGAGGTGCAACTTATAAAAAATAATACTTACGAAGCTCGATCAGAAGACTTCCCCCCAGGCCAGTCTCAGAGAGGTAATAGGGGGTCATCAGATGTTCGTACTTGACTAGCCAACTGTGTTCCCCCTGATCTTGAAGATCCTTAACCTTTTGTAAGTTATCTTGGCTAAGACCAGGGTCGGCCTTGGCAGCAAGTGACACCTTCCCCCACCTCAGAGGTGTTCTCGGCTCCAACGATAAAGAGGTGGCACAAGGACCAAATTCCCATGCAACTGAGGTAAAGAAATATCGTGGTTTCCAATTGTGATTGGAGGTCTGGGTAACCAGCAGCATCTTTTTATCTAATTTCCTAGCTAGGATATGATACTAGATGGGGTGGTTTTTGGCAGACGATGGGACATAGCATCCTATGAAGACCCTAACTAGAAGGTCTGAATGATAGACTGCCCTCCAAAGGATGATAGCCCCAATCATCACCCTCCGGACATTTGGGGATAATTGTGAAAAGGCCAGGTTGATATGGGATAATATTGCTCTAATTGAAGAATGGATGGGGAGACGAAAGCCCAACTTGAACATCTTATCATAAACACAAATCTCCCCATCTCGGCCATCAAAGGCCCTCTCACCCCTCAGACGTATCCTAAGCTTGATGGAAAGACCTATAGAATAAAGGTGTCTAAAGGCTAAGAGGTCATACTTAGTGACAGAGCTCTTTATCTCGGTCGCCTCCGAGGTGTCAATATCACTTTCATGACCATCATCTTAATCCCTGGCAACGTCGGCCTGGGCAGATATTGGAGGACCATTGGGAAACCTCTGAGTGAACTCAGCCCCTATGGCGACCGACAAGGGATAGCATCAATGGGTGGGGGAATAGCCACACTCGACCCCACAATCTCGACATCAGAAGAAGTCTGTGAGGTGCTTGCACCATTATGAGATGAGGCACGACTTTGGACCTCGTCCTGGTCAGGGACCTGATCTTGCCTAATGGAATAATCCATAGCCTCTTGGAAAGAGTCTATAGACATGGGGTCTGAGGTAGACGACTCAGACTCGGATATGGGAGTGGGGTCTATTGGATCCTCTGCACGCTCAACTAGCTCAGGGTATATCACCTTCAGAGGTGGAGGGAAGATAGGTCTGACAAGGATGGCCTTAGCCATATGAGCTTCCTCTTGGGCTAGCTCTATCTGCCTAATTTTTTCAAAGGTCTTCCCTCTAAGAGAAAGGAACTCTTCTATAAGCTTATACAAAGGCCTGAAGTAAGACAGACGACGCTACACTTGAGATTCTAAACCACAAACAAACAACTTGGAATAACTTAAACTAAAGATCAAGCTTGGATTTTGAAAGGTTTTAAACTAAGAACAGCCAAGAACAAGATCACCAGAAACTTCAGAGAGTCGTCGAAAAAACCTTAAACTACCACCGAAAAATGCAAGAAATGGAAATAAAGGGCTGAAAATGGAAAGGCAAGGTGAAAATGATACTTGAGGGAGTACGAGATGATGAACAAGAGGATTGAGCAAAGAAATCCACAAACACGACCTCGATTAAGTTCTTGAAGAGAAAGAGAAAATGCAGAAGGCATAGGTGGGAAATGAGTAAGAAATGAGGAAGAATGAGAAGGAAAGGGGTTAAACCCTAAAAATGCCTTGCACGTATCCCAATGCCCATCATTGCCTTGGGAGCCCAAAAGACAATCAACATCATTACACTTGTCAAGCACGCTACCCACTTCAGAAGTTGACACCTGTCCAGGAAATGTCGGCACATAAGGAAATACAGCCTCGGACATGCATACCCCTTAGTCACCTACTTACATAGGTAACTAAGGACTGGGGAGTGATTGATATGCCCAAAGTGTACCTTCCAGTTCAGAGACATCAACCTCGGCCTGTATGACGAACGAGGTAATAAGAGCTCAAGGATAACCATCAGCGATGTCGGCCTTCATCAGGTCATCCAAGGCTGACGTTACAAGTAACACCTCCAATGGGTATCATCCGAGGTCTACATGACTCAAGGGATCAGCTATCCTTCAGGTCGGCCACAACCGACTTTACAAGTATCACTTGAGAACCAGCAAATGCCTCATAGGCTCAATCAACAATCATCATGTCATCATCGGCCTTGACCGATATTACACCTTATACCCAACCTCGGTCGGATATCCTGATCGAGCTGTTTATGGAACATTGATCTCAAGAAGTGAAAGGTTCGTACTCCAATAACCTCGTACTCATCCAGACCGAGGTTGGTACCAAGCAAAGACAGCCGAGCATCTACGCGCACATGTATAGCTTGGAACTCTTGGACAAATCTGTTATAACTGAATCATTCCCTCCACATGAGACAATATTGAGGTCATCATTACTCAATTGAGATCAGTCAGGTGTAATCCTTGCACTGACTGGATCTCCATGCACATTGCATGCTTGGGGGGGTACATTACACCCCCCAAGCACTATATATTGAGGTCATCCTCAACATTGTAAAGGATTGATAATTGCAACCCTAGTTGAAGCTCTGTCAATTTACACTATAGAGAGAGAAAGCTTGAGAGATTGTATCCATGGCCGTTAGTGCCTTATTTCAGTGACATTACTCACTCACTTGCACAGTGAACGTAGGCCTAATTTGCTGAACCACTTACATATTGGTGTTTATCCTTATCCCCTCACCTCCTTTTATATATACACTTATATTCTCCTGTGCTGCCATTGTTATCACTTGTTTAAGCTTGTCAACACCTTATCTGGTGGTGTTGATCACCGCATCATCATTTTGGCACCGTCTGTGGGAACGAGAAGCTATCTCTTCCTCTTTTTCTACTTAACCTCACTGGAGACTCTGGTGGTGAACCAGGCCTCACCCCTTGTGTGGAGCTATTTCACCATTGGAAGAGGTCCTTTAAGGTATTAAGCTTATCTTCTTCACAATCTCTTTAGTTTTAATATGGCACCGAAGTTACCACCACATCCTCCACCATTTGGTGCTGGAGGACCTAGTTCGAGCCAGGCACCACCCCAGTTCAAAATAGCTGAGGTGGCAGCAGCCTTGAGGTCCTTGGAAGCAACACAGCAAGCAATGAATGAGCAATTTTCTTAGCTCAGTCAAAATAAGATGAGGCCACCTGGGCCTCGTCGGAGATGATTACTCCGATAGCTATTCAACCCCATCCTAAAGCTAGGGGGCCACCCGAGGCACGGTGAAAAGATCAACCTACCCCTCAGCGGAGGAGGAATGTTGCTGACCCTAGGCGTTTACGTCTGAGGAGGCAAGGAAAACATTGCCCTGAGGATAAGTATGGTGATATGGAGGCAGAGGACGCTCCAGAGGACTGTTGGGAGCCGTATGAGGTTTCGAATAATACTGTACGCCCTATCCAACATAGTAGAGGTTGTGGGGGCACAAGAGGATCAACTTTTGACCGCTTGAAAGGATCCACCTTTGAAAATATCGGCCCAGTCAATGACCTAAGACAGAGGTTATCCAGGTCACGAAGTGTCGCTGGCTCTCAGAGGGGAGATGGTGAACATATGCCTCATCATGGTCGTCCTCATCAAGTTCGAGACTGTGGTCAAGAGGTCAACAGTCGATGTTGTGCAGCGGCTAGAGAACCCTCAGTTCACCCCTTGGAGGTGGCTAGGGACAACCTCGTCCAGGCCGATGTTATAAAGCCATGGAACGATTCCATTCAATGTCTTGAAGAGAATATAGGGGAGCTTATCAAAAGTAGAGACCCATTACAAAGAGGGTTCTCAGAGGGCTCCCCATTTGTGGCAAAGATAGTGAACTTCCCAATCCCTGCCAAGTTCAAACCACCTACGGTGTCTCCCAAGTATGATGGTAGTACCAACCATGTGCATCATATTGAGATGTACCAGTCTACGACGGACATTTATTTGATCCTAAATGAGATGAGGTGCCAGGCCTTCTTTGGGACTTTAATGGGAGCTGCACCTATTTGGTTTACCTCTCTTCAGAAGAACTCTGTTAAGAACTTTAAGGGCTTGGCTGAACGATTTATTCACAATTTTTATTTTGGGGTAAGACCTCAGAAGAAGACCACTCATCTATTTACTTCAAGCAAGGCAAGAACGAGAGCATAAGAGACTACATTACTAGATTCACAAAGAAAAATTAGAGGTTGAAGATTACGAAGAGAATATAGCTATGACAGCCCTCATCGGAGGACTCCAGAAGGGGAAGTTGCTGTGGAAGCTTGTTGAAGACCCTCCTGAGTCCATGGAAGAATTGTTAGCAACTGCAGGAAGGGTCATGAACGCTGAAGAGGCTATGGCTGCAAAGTATGAGGATGAGAATGAAAGCAGCAACGAGAAATTCCAAAGGAAGAAAGACAAAAAAAAAAGAGGTCTGTAGACAATAAGTTTGCGCACTATACTCCTCTAACTGTGAGCTTCGAACACATCCTTAACGAAATAAAAAATGATCGGTCCCTTAGATAGCCGGAGAAGCTTAAGGCTCCCCCGCATAAGAGGAATAAGAACCTATGGTGCGAGTTTCACCAGGATCATGGCCGTGACCGACAGGTGCTTTACCTTGAAGGATGAGATCGAGGAGATGTTAAACTCTGAAAAGTTTAGGAAGTATGTCAACGGTAAAGCTTCTAATAAGGGAAGAGACGAACCTAAAAAGAGGATAAACGACAAATGTCGGGAAGATCCCCGACAAGATGATATGGGGACTCAAATGATGATGAGGAGGATGACCCTGACCTCCCACCAAAAGATGACAATGCCCCTGTAAAGAGGGTTGGAATGATCTCCTTTGGTGTGAACACCATCTGTGGAGGACTAGCAGGGGGAGGCTCAGAGGTAACCGATCGCAAAGCTCATGTGGCAGAGGCTAAGTCAGTTACCAAAGTAGAGGTTATGAATCCGGCGTCTTCAGAGGCTAAGTTGAAGAGGAAGAAGGTAGATATGAATACTCTTATAGTTGGATTCTACTAACTTGACTTCAAAGGTATCTTAGCTTCGCATGATGACCCTCTGGTAATTACAATAAGAGTGCATGGACGTGAGGTACAGAGAATCCTTGTAGATGGAAAAAGTTTAACATATGTGATGTTCTGGCCCTATTTTAACAGCGTAGGCCTCAGCAGAGCTAGGATGGTACCCTATCATCATCCGTTAATGGGCTTCAGCGGTGAAAAGGTCCATCAGTTGGGCATATATGAGATGGATGTACGAATAGGAGACGAGTGGACTAATAGGTTGACTCGAAAGATCAATTTTTTCGTTGTGGATAAAAACGTCGTCTCGGCCTACAACCTCATCATAAGACGAGTAGTCCTTAAGGAGTTTGAGGCCGTGCCGTCGACGGTCCACCAAATGCTAAAATTCCTAACCCCCTATAGGGTAGGGTAAGTGCAGGGTGACCAGACCTCGACACGAGAATGCTACTTCAACTCGACGAAAGAGAGAGAGGCCCATCATAAAATGATAATAACGACGCTTATATTTAGTCGTATACAATATTAACGACACGTACGTTCAGTCGTAAACATTCACGACACATAATAAGTAGTCGTGGAAGGTTTTTTTGGGTAATGACTTTTACGACTAGTAACTAGGTATCGTGGATATTTGTTTCAAGAACAATTGGCAGGTGTCGTGAAATAGTTTTACAAAACCACAGAGGTGTCGTGGCTATTTACGACTAGTAACTAGGTGTCGTGGATATTTGTTTCAATGACACTTGGCAGGTGTCATGAAATAGTTTTACGACTCCACAAATGTGTCGATATATAAGGTAACTTTCTACGACACCCCCTTCAATGACTACATAAAATGCGTCGTGAAAATAGTTTCATGACACATATCAGGTGTCGTGGAAAAGACTTTTTCTTATAGTGATGGAAACTATTCTCTGTCAGTTATTCACCTCTCACTGCTCCTCGTCTCGATCATGAGGAGGTCGACGATCATCACATCTATCATTCCTTCTATAACTAGCTATACTTCTGTATTTAAAGAGGCGATTTCTCGGGTCGTCTGCTGCTGGGCCAAGCCTATCAAAGGCCTACCCCTTGCTTAATATGTCTAAAGGTAAAGCCCTTAACATATACTCTCGGCTCGACCTACCGCTACCCCCTAGGCTTGGCTGAATGGTTCGCACAGTGCCACCTGAAATTTAGTAAGGCTCCCAACAGTCTCTGTCGTTCTTATCATCATATTGTTCATCCTCGTCATCAGGACATTCTTAACCCGTCCTCTCAGGCATAAATTCCTAGGGTTGGCCATGTATCTACGCCTTTATTGAGGAGGAAGATCTTTATGTGGGGCTTGGGGTGGTCCCCTGGCCGTTGGATTTGGGACACCTTCTCTGGAAATCGGAGTTATCATCTCATCTTCAGCACTAGTGGGTCTAACCACCATGTTTTGGCTAAAAGCATCTAGAGTTGTCTGCATTTGTCCCTGGTTATCTACTAAGGAGCACAAAGCTATTGCCACCTCCGTTATTTCTGATTGAGGAGGGGCATGGATGGTATAGAACACCTATAGTAGGTGGATATGTTGCCATTTAAGGGTTCCAATGATCGAAAAAAACAAGTGATGTACTGAAAGTGAGCTGGATGAGCTTAAAGTGAGCTTGAACTCAAACCATAGCTCTTTTAATGGTAGTTCAAGCTCAACCAAGGGAGAGGATGGACCACCACCAGAGAATCCAGTAGAGTAGCTACAAATGAAAGGAAGAAGATGGCTATCTCGTTCCCACCAACGATGCCATATTGATAATACTAGAAATGGTATCACCAAGTCAATGTGTGTGTAAGATCAAAACCAGACAACAACGGAGTATGACAGATATAAATAAGAAGACAAAAAGAGATAAGGTAAAAAAGAAGATGATACCAAATATAAGTGGTTTAGCCTTTAAAGGGCCTACGTCCACTATGTGTGTGTGTGTGTGTGTGTAATCCATTAAATATAGGTTCTAACGGCCTTAGAATACAAGAACTCAAGATTTCTCTCAATAACAATGGGTTTAATAGAGTTTTAGTAGGGGTTACAATGATTGATCCCTTACACTGATGTAGAAGATAAGTATTTATATGGTGGTGGTGGTGTCATACGCACCGTAGTCATGAATGAGGTATGCACAACACCAACTGTCCAACGATGTGATGCCATCTATATAGGTGCATGTAAGCAATGATTATAAGATATTCTCCACATGTGGGGATGATGACGTTGTTATGGTTTTTCTCACGTGGGATCGCAGCCTATGCGCACTCTTCCATGCGTGATCGATTCCACATGCCTTTCCAGATGAGCGTGTCCTGCAGGGTTGAGGTGTAGGCCCGGCTGAGTATGAGATCACTAATACTCTAGATAGTTGTACTGATAATTGCCAAGTACAGTCTCGGTCAAGACGAGAGGTTTCTCTCAACATATAGTCAAGTCTTCTTAAGACGGACGAGGTCGGGCAAAAGCCTAGTTGATTGGCATATGCCTCGGTCTAAGTCTGGATGAGGACAAGGCAAAAGTAACGATTTCATGATGACTCTGGAGAACACTTTATAAGGTCGGCTCTAGTTAAGCCTGGTTATAGCCGAGACGAGGTCTCATATTGGCATATCAATTTTTGGAAGAAAATGGATCGTTCGTTCGAATGGTTATGTTTTTTTCACACGAGGAAGATCGTTGGAAAGAGGTTTCAGTGCCCATCAAAGAATAAAAGGGATTTCACTCTAACGATGAAGTTAATTGGGGTCAAATCGAGGCCTGGTAGCCTCTGATGGCCTCCATATTGATTTTTAATAGTAAAATGGTCCGTTCGTCCGAATCGTTATGCCAATTTGCGCATAGGGAAGATTATCAAAAAGGGGATTCATAGACCTTCTAAGATTTAAAGAACTTTTTCTCTGACGATGAAGTTAACCGGAGTCAAATGGGGCTCGAGAGCGCCTGATGGCCACTAAATCGATACTCGGAGTATGACCTAGGGTTTGTAGTGAATTGTGGAGGTGCTAGGGGCCTAAGGAGAGACTTAGGGGGTCCTAGCATGTGGAGTCTATAGAACCCCTCAACGAGCGAGTTTGGAATAAGTGAAATTCGTCCAATAGACACCACATGATGTTTTTGAAAGAGGCCAATTTTGCGGACCTAAGGGACGACGGTGATCGATTCATAGGGTTGAGGTCGATTCTGAGGATCTAAGGTGATGCTAGATATGACCAATTCTGAGGACCTAAAGGAGATGACGATTGAGGTCAAAGGTAGGGAGCGACCAATTCTACGAGTCGAGGTCAATTCTGAAGACCTAAGTTGAAGCGACCAATTCTTAGGGCTTAAGTAGAAGTGACCAATTTTGTGGGTAGAAGCCAATTCTGGAAGCTTAAGTAGAGATGACCAATTCTACGGGTCAAAGCCAATTCTGCGGGCTTAAGTAGAGATGACAAGTAGAAGCGACCAATTTTAAAGGTCGAAACAAATTCTGAGGGCTTAAGTAGAAGAGACTAATTCTGAGGGTCGAAGCCAATTATGTGGGCTTAAGTAGAGATGACCAATTCTGCGGGTCAAAGCTAATTCTACGGGCTTAAAATAAAGATGACCAATTTTGCGGGTCAAAGCCAATTCTGAGGGCTTAAGATAGAGATGACCAATTATGTGGGTCAAAAGCTAATTCTGTGTGCTTAATATAGAGACGACCAATTCTAAGGGACAAAGCCAATTTTGAGGGCTTAAGTAGAAGCGACCAATTTTGAGGGTCGAAGCCAATTCTGAGGTCTTAAGTAGAAGCGACCAATTCTGTGGGTCAAATCCAATTCTGCGGGCTTAAGATAGAGGTGACCAATTATACGGGTCAAAGCCAATTCTGAGGGCTAAAGATGGAGATGACCAATTACCCGGGTCGAAGCCAATTCCGAGGGCTTAAGTTTTCTAAGGAAATTTGGGAACTCTACTAGGGATATGTATCTTGTGGTTCCGCTGGGGATTTGGGGGAGCATTTGATTTTAAGTTTTGCTTGTCTGAGGGGATGATCCGAGGGTTGGATGTTTCTTAGCTGAGAATTTTTTTATTTTTGCGGTGTCTTTTGGAGACGTTGCTGGGAGGATATCCAATTGGTTTTGGGAATTCCACTAGGGATACAAGAGTTTCACTGGGGATATGAGTGTGGTAAAAATGTTTTTCTTGGTGAAAAAAGTTCTAAAATCCATTTTGTTTTTCTAGGAATTTTGGGGGGATTTTTTAGGATTTTCTGGCATTTTTGTACAAAATTTCAGAGAGGGTGCCAATCGGCATAGTGTGAGGGGTGACAAATGAAATTGGCACGATCTTTTGGGGTACCTCGATCAGGTGGAGGGACAATGTCGATCGATGGGTGGCAAGGAGATATCGATCGGCATGCCCCTTAGCCTCCTATAAAAAGGGTGTGGGTTCTCCTTATTTTTCACAGCTTTCTAACTTGCCTTCTTCTATAATTACCTTATGCGAAGCATTTTAGCTTTCCAAAATCAAGTGATGGATGATTTCCCAAGAAACTCAACACACATGGTGTGTCTCAATGTTGATGATTAGAAAATCTTGGAATGGAGGTTTAGGGTTCCCCTTACAATGGGTAGCGAAAATTCCTTCGACTCATTCGAGCTTGTGGTGGATGAGCGGACCCTCTTGCGTGAGTCGTCGTGTCATCATTCGTCTAGGGTGGTGAACCCTGGTGGCTATGTAAGTATTGACGACCTTTGGTATTCTTTTATTTTTTCTTGGTGATATTCCTTTTTCCTTGGAAATTTGATAAAGGTTTTTCCTTTTGCTTTTTAACAGTCTGGTGTCTCTACGTTGACTCTGCATGCTCGAGGGACGACGAGGCATATGGACGTTTGGGAGCACCTTCTGTTGGTGGTGCGTTGGGTGGTGTCATCAATCAATTTTGGGAGACTGACATCTATGCTGGATGAGATGCCTCGTTCTGCGATTGTTCTTTATGCTCTATGGCAGAGGTGGTGGGACACCACCCACACCTTTCACTTTAGATTTGGGGAGATGACGGTGACTCCAATAGATGTGTAAAAGATACTGGGGTTGGACTGTGAGGGGGTACATATTGAGGTGGATAGGACTTTGAGGGCGACGCCACCGGCGGTGACGGCGGAATTAGGTGATGTGGAGAGGGTAGTCTCTGGGGACTTTCTTCGTTTATCTCTTCCGAGGGAGTTTTTGCTGAGTAGCAGGATAGCTGAGGAGGATGGGATGCAGGTACGGCAGATGGCCCGCTCATTTATTTATTCTGCTAGTGTTTGGAGGTTTCTTGGTGGCGATGAGTGGCGACGTCATCCACTTGTGGTTTTTGCCATTTTTAAGGGTGTTTTAGAACATCTCTCTTTATGACTGGGGGAGCCTGACCTTAGCGACCCTTTATTCTTATCTTGATGTGTTCAACCGGTGATGCCTGTAAACTTTTACTGGAGCCACATATCTTTTGGAGGTATTCTTTATTTTGCGCATTTTCCATTATGCATTCGCATTTTTCCTTTATGCGTTTTACTCACGATTTCTTAATTATTGACCTTTTATCTGTTACAGACGTGGTTCTATGAGCTGATTGGGTTTAACACCTGGTTGATAGCTTTGAATAATGAGTCTTTTGGGGACTTCGGGCCTGATGTACCGGTTCCAACTGGCACTCGAAGAAGTCTCTCTCTTTGGAGACGGTGCGTTAGGTCTTGAATGGCCTGATGAGCGAGCGGGTAAATCCTTATTTCTTTTTTGAGATCATTTTTCCTTTATGATCTTTTATGATATTGATCTTTATCTTCTAGGGATTTTGCAGGTGACCTTCTATCCATGGGGGACATTCATTAAGTACACGGGGTTGACAGAGAGGAACGCGCAGATGCAGCATTTGTTGGTACAAGAGTTTGGCTACTCCTAGTACCTCAAGGAGAGAGTAGACCAGCAGGTTATGGAGGATGATGTTATGGTGCCACCGGCGAGGCCTCCGTTGTATATAAGGCGAGTGCGAGAGATGCCGAATGATGCATGGGTAGCGGCGATAATGGGCGAGCCTTACTCGTCCTATACTAATAAGGTGGCGGCATATGATTATTTGGACTCTGTATCGAGATGGTTGATGCCTCCTAGCATATATGACATGATGCCTCTCTCCCATGCGGGTTCGAGTCGGACGGTGGGGTCCTCCCACAGTGCAGGTAGTGCGTCAGCATCGGCGGTGGTGACAACCTCAAAGGTTCCTTTTATGCAGCTGGCCCCTCCTTCTTATAATTTTTGGCAGGCTGATGGAAGGTCAGTGCATTTTCTGCACCATCCTAATGTGATGGATCCAGAGGAGATGGGTTTGACTATGAAGGTCCTTGAGCCACCGGCATACTTTTTATCACTTTAACTTTTTGATTTTCTGATTTCTTCCTTTGCCTCAGATTGACTGATTTTCTCTTTTATGTTTCTCTTTGCAGCATATCCGGGTCTCCACCACTTGGCTGAAGGATGTTGGGGATTGGATATCTTTGGTGACCGCCCACATTCGGGATGAAATTTTGGTTCCTTATTGTCTAGTGTCGTTTGTCTCGTCTGAAGAAAGGTCAATCTTGGGTAGTGGTGCTACATCGTCTCGTAGCCAGGGGAAGAGAGCGCGCCGCAGGGAATGAGGCTCATAAAGAGAGAGAGAGAGAGAGAGAGAGAGAGAGAAGGTGAAGGTAGAGAGAGAGAGAAAGAGAGAGGGAAAATCAGGGTTCAGGCTGAGTCCCGTTGTATTTTTATTTTTTTGCAAAAACAATGTAACACAGCAAATATCTATGCAAATGAAGTTTTTGTTAATTTTTCCTTTTAATGACTTAATGCACATGCTCTTTTTACTTTGCTACTAAGATCGTAAAAAAGATTAAAAATGATTTAGGAGAGAATTTTATTTTACAAACAAGACAAGTAAAAAGCATAAAGAGAAGAAAATTTGGAATTCTTTAAGAATAGAAATTATTTTTATTGAGTTTTTTTTTTTTTTACAAAAAAGGAAAAATGGAAATTTTCAAAAATAGGGGGTTTTCGATTGGCATGACCCCTTTCCTGCCTATCGGCATGTTAGTACAGCCCAATCAGTCCAAGGCTTTGATTAAACTTTCTTTAATTGCTTGGTACTTGGTGGGGTCAGTTTTTCCTCGATTTCTGCAGGGTTCCTTGTATTTGTTTGAGGGTTCTCAAGTATAAATAGGGGTATGGGTGGAACATATTCTTCACACCTCCACATTCCTTCTCTTTTGCATTCTTCTTTGCTTACTTTGCGAAATGGCTCTCCCTGGTAGGCCTATCAATTAAGCCGAGCAGGCCCGAAGCCCGCTTTCTAGGCCCGCTAAATTTGGGCGGAGCTTTTATTGAGTTTGAGCGGAGCCGAGTTTGAGCCGAGATATTAAGCCCGAATTCAATTTGAGTCGAGCGCGAGCGAAGCACTTTCAAGCCCGAACTAGGCTCGACCCGAAATAATATATTTAAATATATATATATATATATATATATATATATATATATATATATATATATAATTATTTTATTTTCTATGATATGTAAATAATATTTTAAAACAAAATAATTTTTATAATTTTATCCTTATGCAAATAAACTATTTGAAATAAACTATTGGACTTAATATTAAAGAAACAAACATAAGGTTGGTCATTTATTAATTTACTTTACTTAATCTTATGGGACTTGTCAATATTAGTGCAAAAATTTGTTTTTTTAGTGCTGAAATCTGTTATTTTAGTGCTGAAATGTGTTTTTTAATGCTAAAATGTCAATATTAGTGCTGAAATGTGTTTTTTTAGTGTTGAAATCGGCTTTTTAGTGCTTAAATGTGTTTTACTAATGCTAAAATGTCAATATATTAGTGCCGAATTCTATTTTTTTAGTGCTGAAATCTATTTTTTATTGCTAAAATATGTTTTTTTATTACTGAAATATGAATATTTATTATTAAAATAAATAAATAAATATGTATTGAAATTTTCAATTCGGGCCGGCTCAAATTGGGCCCGAAGCCCGATTTACTTTATGAGCCGAGCTTGAGCCAAGCACTCTCAAGCTCGTTCGGGTCGAGCTTGAGCTTGAGCCAAGTAAATCAAAATCGGGCCGAGCTTGGTCAGTCATAGGCTCTGCTCATAGAGCCCGATTGACAGGCCTACTCCCTGGTAATGTTGAGTTTGCTAACTACCTCGAAACCTTGAAAGCAATGTGCCCACACAATGTTGACTACGATGCTTTCAACATGCGTCGAGTCTCCTATGGCCTAATCGGCCCATAGAGTGGAACATGCTGATGGCAGTGGTGGAGTTTTGGTATCCTGAAGACCATGTCTTTCGCTTAGAGTTGGACAAGGTTTGTCCGACTGTGTGTGTGTGTGTGTGTGTGTGTGTGTGTGTGTGTGTGTTTATATGATTTATTATTTCTCAAATTTATTATTTTTAATTGTTATAGAGTAGTTAATAATTTTATTCACAAAAATAAAATCAACACATGTGAAGAGCACCCACATTTTTCAATAATGAATATTATACAATGCACCCCAAATAATATTGGCTCTAATACTTAATATGGCTATGATGCAAATAATAATTTGTTATTAACATGAACAAATTCATTGTAAACATCACCCTCACGTAATCAAAATATCAAAATTTGAAATTGAATGAACAACAATAATAGCAAATTCGAGATTGTAAACTTCAAATTTGAAGTAAAACCACATGCTTTTTCCATTGCACTGTATATTTACAAAGTATTAGAGTGCCCTATCAGAGAGAATGGCCAGTTGATTAATGAGTCTGATAAATTGATAACAATACACCTTGCTTAAATAAGAATGACAACTTCTTTCTCGAAGAACTCCAACTTTTAAATCAATATCAAATAAAAATTTCAGCTTCTTACTAAAGTATTCTCTAATGTTGGGACTCTGCCACTTAGAAAATTAGACCGTGTCATCTTCGAACTTTTGATAATATGAATTTTGGGTGAACATATTCTATAAAAAAAAGATATTTAATTATCATTTTGTAAATCCACAAAATTCAATACCATGACAATATTTATACAAACAAATTGCAAATGGGTCTAATAGAAACTACAAAATGAAATCACAAGACAATGAAATGAAATAGAGCAATAGCTAGTGAGGAATTTTTTAGGAATTTCTAGAATAGTATATGTATAACAAAATTAGATAAGATGTTATCATATTAGTATAAAAACAAACCTTGATATAAAATCTAAATTTTGTGTAAAGCAAATACATATTCATTAGTCCAAATATTAGCACTCCAACCCCAAAGCAATAAAAAAAATAGTTCATAATAAGACCATCACACTAAGAGACTTGCCTCTAACCTGCCCTATGCTTTATCTTCCTCAACAATTAACACTACTCCAAACTGTACAATTTAAACTTCATCCTTAGGTGCTTGAAAAAGACACTAAGGATTGTTACCTTACCAAAAACAACAATATTAAATTACTCACATATTACAGATACGGAAAAATATTGAAAGCAAATAATAGAATTAAAATACAGTTTAAACATTTATACATGGCCATGAAAACATACCCAAGACAAAGAAAAATACACATGAGAAATATACAAAGCACAATAGAAATATTAACGTGATGGTTAGCTTAAAAAAGTCAAATATGAAGAATTAAAGAATTTAAACAAAAGAATGTATTTACTCATTTGTTCTTCATTATCTAAATAACTTTTCTCCCTTTCATCTACAACTGTATGTATGCATTAAACAACATATTCTACCTACCCCTCAAAGCAACATAAAATTTAAAAATTTAAAACAAACAAAAATCCATTAAACACTCATTTGCATCAAACTTACTGGATCATCAAGATTATGCTAATATATGTACATAATCATCACAATTTTAGTTTAACTTCCACTTAAGTCAATAGTTTATTATCCAAAACCGACCATAAGTATGTTCAATAAACTATTTCTATGATTTTCGAGATTTTGGAATTAAATGTGGAGTAGGAGCAATATCATCACACTTAATGATCCTTTCCTATATGATCACATACATATTAGGCCAACTCATTTTCACAAATTCACAAATTAATGAAACCCAAATCACTTTTAAATAAGTAAAACACCCATTCACACATTTTCACAAACATCTGAGAGACATGCAATTTAAGAAAGTTGAAGAAAATATAGATTTCTCAATTAAAAAATCACCACCATAATAGCATCAAAGATATATTAAAATAGCAAGAGGCAGCATCAAGAACAACGATTTATCAAAAACAATCCTAAATCTGATATATCCAACACCAAAAGCTTAAAAATCATCAAACCCATTAACCAAATAACAACTACTACTACTACAAATCGGGTCTCGAAAAATGCCCAGAGGAATTAGTTGTGAAGGAATTACTAAGATATGGGTTTTAGACTTGGGAGTACCTTTTTTGGAGAAAGTAATATTCATTGGTTCACTTCGATCAATGCAACCGTAAGATGGGTTTCTCTGCGAATAAAATAAAAAGGAACAAAAGAAGCTATTATTAGGTAAAACTCTTTATTCAAGTTATAACAAAAGAATTTATCATATTGAGAGACCCGCGAAATTTCTAAAGAGAAAAAATTGAATTGAGACACTCACATACCGTGATTTGGACAACCACAGTCCTCACATACTTAAAAACGTAAGAAAATAAGTTAGAGGAGGAAAAAAATACATATATATACAAAAGTACCTATAGAAAGTACAAACATGTGAAGAGCACCACATTTTCAGCAAGTTTCCACCGCAACATCCTTTCTACCGTCCTTTCTAATTTTAAAAACAACATCCTATCTCCTTTCGCATACATATAGTAACCCACGATCTCTGTGAACTGAAAATAAGAGTGATTAACTAAGCATATCAGACCTATTAAAAGAAAGAAATAATATGGAATAAAACAAAAAACAGTTCTATAACACTGCACCAAAAAGGCCAAATTGTCACCTTTCAACCGGTCACCCTTATCACGGTCAATGACCGTGACAAGTTCGTGACAAAGGCTTGTAACGGTGACCGTGACAACCTTATAATGTTATCATGGTCAAAGACCGTGACAGGTCCGTGATAACTTTTTTAGTAAAAAAAACCTTCCCTTTTATTTGTTTCCCACCGTTTCACTTCCCTATTTTTTCTCTCTCTAAGCGACTGCTCTCTCTCTCTATCTCTCTATAAGAGATTTGTAGGTTAGTTTTTTCCACTATTTCTCTTTCCTTTGTATATATGTGTGTACGTGTATATATATATGTGTGTGTGTGTGTGTGTGTGTGGTGGGGGAGGGAGGGAGGGGGCGTGGGTGTGGGTGTGGGTATGTGTGTGTGTGCAGGTGGGTGAGTGTGTGTGTGCAGGTGTGTGTGGAGGGGGGAAGGGGGGAGGGGTGTTGAAATTAATTATTAATATTTAGGACTTGAAATTAATTTTAAGTTTAGGAATTGAAATTATTTATTAATGTTGATTTAGGACTTGAAATTAATGTTTAGTTTAGGAATTGAAATTAATTGTTAATGTTGATTGGGGAATTGAAATTAATGTTTAGCTCAAGACTTGAAATTAATAGTCAATGGTGATTGGGTGATGTTAGTTGGAATTAAAATTAATAGGTATTGTTAATATTGATTGAATCTTATTGTTTAGAGAATAAAACTAATTTGATATTATAAATATTGTTTCTATATTTTTATTTAGGTTTGAAATTGTTAATGTTGAATTAATTGAGTAGATGAATTAGAAAAAGTACGAGATATACATTTGTTGGTTTGTTGTTGTTGTTGGATTATATTGGACGGATGTGGTTGGATAAGGAACTTGATTGTTAATTTTTTTTTAAATCCTTAATTTAATTCACACTAATAAATCCTTAAATAATTATATTGTCTTACGAGAGTGGCACGACCACGGACTTATCATAATTAAATGAAACATACTTGAAACTACACATAGTGCGCATAGATACTAGCCTTATAGTTCTTATGCGTACACATTCAATAGCCCTTGGACCCATTGGAGAGTCATTACCCATGTAATGACATCTCTCGAATTGTCCAGTTTGGACAATTTGGGACTGCATAGTTTATGTATAATAATATTCTTAGTGGCTTAAACTTGTTACTTTTGGAGAAAGTTTTGCAGTCGTATCTTAATGTTCTCTGGGTACATACTAGATGATGCGATGTTGAGTGTTATTTCAATTATCAATTGAAATAACACTCACACTTGAAAATCTACGTCGTGTACTTGGAGAACTATAGGGACATGCTGCCGAATTTTTCTCAAATTGGAATAATGTGCATGAGCTATTAAGTATATTACAGAAATATGCGGTCTTGAATGGGATAGGACCCCTCACCCTTTAGAGGAGATGGAGGAAATAGGAATTAATATTATAAATTGAATTTGAATTTGAAATTTAAAAATCGAATATAAATAAGACATAATTAATTAAACATACTATAAATTTTATATAACAAGTAATAGGTGATTGTTTATATTAACAGGAACTAAATATTCACACTTTTGTTTATACTAATCCACGAATATACGCTTATTACATATAATGGGTGATTGTGTGGAGTAACTGTTATGGGATATCCTAAATACAAATAGTGGATGGGTGAGACAAATAGATTAGGGGATGTATTTCGCAGAGGCGCTAATGAATTTGTGAAATACGCAAAGAGATATCATAATGATGAAGATTTTTCATGTTCGTGTGCTAGGTGTGATAATGGTTAGGTGTTTGAGTGGAAAATAGTTGAACTACATTTGTTAAGATGGGGTATGCAAGATAGTTATCGATTTTGGAGTTTTCACAGGGAATCGAAGGTTCCTTTTGTCCCCGAGCAACCTTCATAACAGCCTTCAACAAGTAGGATAGATGTACAAGGGGCCGACGTAGATCATAATATGTTAGAGGATTTAGTTGATGACGCGTACGGAGTTCATGAAGTGGAAGAGAATGAGGTCATTGGCGATGTATAAGGTTCAGGTGTTCATAAAGATATCGGGATAAACCTTGACGAGGACTACCAAAGTTTAAAATTTAAGGCAACCCAACCGTTATACTCTGACTGTGAGAAAGATCAAACAACTTTACATGCCATTGAGAAGAGTGCGCTTGCATTCAAATAAGGAAGTTATTTAATTAAATTCAGTTTTATCAATTAAGTCCTAAACATGCATCCTAGGTGTGAATGATGATGATAAAATCAAGCAAGAACAATCAAACACACTCAAATGAGAAAAATTCTCCCAAAGGGGCAAAACCTTTTATTTTCACTATAATTTTGTAAGAAAACGGCTTACACGAATTACAGTAAAAATACAGTGACACAGAAATACCCTCAGGTGTCGGTTCTGTTGTCGGCGGCTGGAACTATTCCTTTCCAGTAGGGTAGCAATGAAGAAGAGAGCGACTTCCTCACAAATTACTCCAGACGAGTAAATGATTCTCTTGAAGGTTTAAAGATTCACACACATATATGGGAACGGTTTTGTGAATCAAAAAGGTTTAGAAAACCTTAAAAAGATGAAGTCTTATTCTGGACAGTTTTGCAGAATTTTGAGAATGCAGAAAGACTTGAAAAATGTGTAGAAGGAGAACGGATATTTATACAAAAATCAAGGCGGCAACTCGTTCGAATGAGATAGCCATATCGCTCGAACAAAGGACATATGTCGTTCGAACGAGATCGCGTGACATGCCTATCTCGCGCGAACGACATTCAAAGTCGTTTGAGAGAGCTCGTCGTACAAGGCACTTCGCTTCTACACTCAGAAAAAATTATGTTTTTGATAAAAAATTAATCCAGACTTTAAAAATAATTTTTAAAAAAATTTCCCAAATATTTATGCAAATATTTAAAGCTCCAATAAAACATTTTACTGATAGAGCGTAGTGGAGTAGTGGGAATGAGCTGAGCAGCACGTCGCATGTAGCATGATGCACGTGAAGATACTGGATGCATAGAATTCGGATAAAGGCCGTCGAGGATGATCGTGTTGACGTGCCGAATGTAGCGGTATAAGACATACAAACTGTGATCTAGGAGAAAATAGAAAATTCCTAGATTCTACCCCAGACATTTATAAAATTATGTCCTTACAAATCTCCCCCTATGTCTATGCCGGTAAATACATAAAAAATCCGAATTATGCAATCAAATGACATACAAGATAATATCCCCATTAAACCCTCAAACCGAGAATACTAAATGACATGTCTTCCAAATCTTCAACTCTTCAGAAACTTCCAAAGCTTTTATCATCAGGGTGTGCAATCCAATAATGAATAATGTTGTACCTACACACATGAGAAAAAGCGAATACCCGTGACAAGCAACAGTTTGAAATATAATGATATGCAAAAATTGATGATCAATTAAGCTTAAGCAAATCATTCACAAATCAACCAAACACCAAAACGATTATCCCCCATAATTCTTCTCCCCCTTTTTATGATGTCCCCAAATAGACAGATATGAGAAGCATGAATGAATGCACATGGAGAATAACACACGGGAATAAACTGCTATTTTTGTATTTTTCAAAATTTTTCACGCATAGTATACAACAAAGAATCACACCATGAAAGAACACAAAAACAACCAAGTTGATGATAGCGTAAATGAAGGGGTGTGAACAAATTAGATAAGAAAATCAATGCATACAACGCATGACATATGCGCACGATGAATATCGAATACTCCTAACGAATGAACTCAAAATCTTCCATTGGTGTAAAAAGGTGGTAATATGAGACATTGACTCAATAAAATCAACAAATCAAAGCTCAAAGTAATTTCCACACCAATAACGTCCAAAACTATTTTATGCTTTTTCAGGACTTTCAAGGAAGTGCAAACCCGTTTATATTCTCCAACCAAACTCCCTCGGATTTATATTTTGAATAGAGGCGATCTAAATTCTCAAACTTTGTAGAATTGATGGTGAAACCTAATGGCCCATATTTGGCACATATTACTTTTTATTGCCTTTAATTTTTTTCGGGCTCTTTTAACCTCTTTGGACCCTGGATAATAAAATTCCTCCATTTTTTAGGTCCTTTTTAACGGTGGCTTAGAATCGCAAAGGCTAAATGAACCTTTCGCAACCCTTCCCCATTTTCAAATAAACACACAGTCTCACCAAAACGGTTTTTACATGCATTCCAATCTTGTCAAGTTTTATCGCATATTGTTAGTTGTATAGACAGAATTGAGATGGAAATACTCGAGCCAATATGTGATAGACAAGTACAATAATCAAATAAAGCCGTGCATGTGTGCAATAAAGGAGATATGAGTCAAACATGTAGAAAGATATCACTAATCAGATCTCAAAGACTCCAATCAATATAAAGAATATGGATGAAATGATGTAGCGTCTCAAATCTCTATCAAACAGTCACATGGATAAATGGAATGAAGTGGTGACTCGGCTATCTTAAATGCTCATCCATAAAAGGTGCAAAAAAAATACAAAAATATTTTCGTGCTTTTCTGAAATGTTTATAAAAGAAAATCTTTTTGGATTTTTCAAAAAAAATAATACAAACAAATGGTACATGCTAGCAATAGACAAAAGAGACATCATGAAAACCACCCTATGCTAGCAGACAAGTTAAGACCTCAACCGAGAAGAGCGGTGGAGTTTTCCAAAGATGGTGACATCTTTTGGATCAACTCTATAAGATCATGTGTGGTCTTGATTAAAAACTTCACTTGCTCGCGAATGTGTGTAAACTCTCTATCATTATGTGCAAGCAAGGTATCATGAGTGGGTGCATGTGCATGAATGTGTGAAGTGGAATGATGTGACACAAAACCCAACTTGGAACAGAACTCCCTAAGATGTCCTCGTCTCTTGCAGTGGGAGCAAACATAAACCGATCTAGGAACTAATTTATCAAAAAAATTGGGATGAACTATCCTAGACGGACACCTATGAGAATCACTCACCAAAGTGGAGATAGGCTCGAGCGCATTAGAAGTAGTGAATGCACCGTCATGACCTTCTCCAACATTCTTACCATTATTCAAATCGAGATAGGGAACTATCTTATCAACCTTCTCAAGTGCGTTCTCTAATGAGACTTGGACCTCACGTGTTTGTATGAGATTATCCTCAAGATGGGATACACGTGTCGTCAGACTAGACACCGTGTTGGTCAAGTCACATTTTTCCTTTTTTAGCTCAACATTCTCTTATTCTTTCTCACAAAAACTTTCTCTATCTCCAAACAGTCTTAACTCTTTCTCTAAAGCGGTGATTCTAAGAACTAACGCTTTGTTACATTTTTTGGTCTGAAATGACTCAGAATATAACTCAGCGTAGGCACGTTGAATATCACTCTCACTCTCACTTGTATCATCCTCCCCCTCACTCACATCGATCTCACTGTCGAGGTGTCCCTGTGATGTAGCATCGTCATCATCGTGAGGAGTACTAAAAGTACTCACATGACTAGCCATGATTGCGGTGAAGTTACACTCATGCGGTGACTCATCTCCAGAATCCACCGATTCAACCTCACTGTCGTCACTAAGGGTAGCATTAAGAACAGCCTTGCCCTTTTCTCTGTTCAGACTAGTACCACACTCAAAAGCTCTATGACCCCTACCGTCGCACTCAAAGCATCTCTCACTATATTTCTTAGGAGGATCTTTAAAGACTTTCATTTTTCTTTTCAAAACTATTTTTCTCAAACTTCTTTTTATCTTTAACATTACCATTTTTCTTGAATTTGAGAATTCTCTTGAAATTTTTTACAAATAGGGCCAAATCATCTAAGTCAAAATCACACTCAGAATCTGACATGTCAGTCTCTCTCTTCCTAGATGACTCTTCCCTATTTCTTGCCGATCCTCACTCTTTCTTTCCTGGGCATTAAGTGCAATTCCCATATCATTAGACTTGACAGATTTATGAAACATATCAATTTTATACATTTGCAAGTCTCCTGCAAGTTCTTCCAATTTAAGCGTATTTAAATTACCCATAGAATTTAACACAGTGACTTTAGGGATAAAACGCTTAGGCAGTGATCTAAGAATCTTTTTAACAACTCTAGCATTAGGAATGTGTTCATCAAGATTGAAGCTAGTGTTAACAATATCAGACAGTCTAGCATAAAATTCATCAAAACATTCTGTTTCAAGCATGGTGATTGTTTCAAATTGAGTTGTTAAATTTTGTAGTTTCGACTCTTTCACAGCATTAGTACCTTCATGGGTAAGTTGTAAAACATCTCATGCCTCTTTTGACGTGGTGCACGTCATTATGCGTTTGAACTCATCAGGTGTAACAGACCCAGAAATAACACTTAAACCCTTAGAATTAAAAGATGGCCATTTAAACTCTTTTTCGATCCATGTAGTGACAGGTTTTAAATTGGTCACGTTTTCAAGAGTGACGGAGGGAGGTGTCCACCCTCTTTCAACCAAAATCCAGACACGTTCATCAATTACTTTTAATGCAGATCTCATGCGCGCTTTCCAATATGCATAGTTTGTCCCGTAAAAAACAGGCATTTTATTATATAAGTTCTCCATTATGAACACACTCGTTTTCAAAAATCAATTTTTCAGAAAATTGATATCTTAGAAAATTTTGCGGAAAATTACACGCTAAAATTGTGTAACTGGCTCTGATACCAATTTGAGAAGAGTGCGATTGCGTTCAAATAAGGAAGTTATTTAATTAAATTCATTTTTTATCAATTAAGTCTTAAACATGCATCTAGGTGTGATTGATGATGATAAAATCAAGCAAGAACAATCAAACACGCACAAAGGAGGAAAAATCACCCAAAGGAACAAAACCTTTTATTTTCACTATAATTTTGTAAGAAAACGGCTTACACGGATTACGATAAAAATGCAGTGACACAGAAATACCCTCAGGTGTCGATTCTGTTGTCGGTGGTTGGAACTATCCCTTTCCAATAGGGAAGCAATGAAGAAGAGAGCGGCTTCCTCATAAATTACTCTAGATGAGTAAATGATTCTCTTGAAGGTTTAAAGATTCACACACACATATATGGGAATGGTTATGTAAATAAAAAAGGTTTAGAAAACCTTAGAAAGATAAAGTCTTATTCTGGACAGTTTTCGCAGAATTTTGAGATTGCAGAATGACTTGAAAAACGTGTATAGGGAGAACGGATATTTATACAAAAATCGAGGCAGCGGCTCGTTCGAACGAGATAGCCATGTCGCTCAAACGAAGGACATATGTCGTTCGAACGAGATCGCGCGACATGCCTATCTCGTGCGAACGACATTCAAAGTCATTTGAGCGAGCTCGTCATTCAAGGCACTTCGCTTCTACACTTAGAAAAAATTATGTTTTTGATAGAAAATTAATCCAGACTTCAAAAATAATTTTTAAAAAAATTTCCCAAATATTTATGCAAATATTTAAAGCTCCAATAAAACATTTTACCGATAGAGCATAGTGGAGTAGTGGGAATAAGCTGAGCAGCACGTCGCATGTAGCATGATTCACGTGAAGATACTGGATGCATTGAATTCGGATAAAGGCCGTCGAGGATGATCGTGTTGACGTGCCGAATGTAGCGGTATAAGACATACAAACTGTGATCTAGGAGAAAATAGAAAATTCCTAAATTCTACTCGAGACATTTATAAAATTATGTCCTTACAGCCATGGTTGGTTTGCATAGTTTGAAGACCCAATACAATTTGTTTGGCAATAGTGTGACAGAAATTCTAAATTGGGTGCAGGGCTTGCTGTCCAAGGAGAATACGCTTCCAAATAGCTATCCTGTTATAAAGAATATTTTGAAAGGTTTGGGAATGAAGTATAAATCGATTCATGCTTGTGTGTATGACTGCATACTATATCGAAAGGATTATGAAAATATCAATCGGTGTTCGGTGTGCGATGAACCTAAATATGTCCAATCTACTGCCAAGGAAGGCATAAGCTCAAAAGTGCCTCAAAAAGTGTTAAAATATTTTCCCGTTGGGTCTAGATTAAAGCGGTTTTTCACAGTACCATGGATAGCAGAGGTAGTGACCTGGCATGCTAGGGCAGAAGTAGGGGATAATCTCATGCGTCATCCTATTGATTCTACTGCTTGGAGGAGGATGAGTTATGAGTATCCCAATTTCACTCGAGAACAGCGTAAAATTTGTTTGGCAATATCAATAGATGATTTCAATCCATTTGGAAATTTAAGCACCAATCAGAGTGTATGGCCAGTGATCCTATCCCTACTCAACCTCCCTCATTCACAGTGCATGAAAGCTGAATTTTTGATGTTGTTTTTGTTGATACCTAGGCCAAAGGCACCAAGTGATGACATCGATTTCTACCTGGCTCCTTTGGTAGAAGAATTAAATGAGTTGTGGGAAGAGGGTTTGCAAGCATTTGACTCTTTTAGAAAATAAGAGTTTACGGTGAAAGCTATGTTGATGTGGGCAATTCATGATTTTCCTGCTAATGGAGGGAGATGCCAAAAGAGCTCAAGTTGGTCGTTGGGGAGGCACTACAGAAATAATATTAATATTAATATTTATATTTATATTTATATTTATATTTATAGTTATATTTCAATTTCAATTTATATTTATATTTATATTTATATTTATATTTATATTTATATTTATATTTATATTTATATTTATATTTATATTTATATTTATTAGCAACTAACACTTACTTTCTTTTTGTTTTGTATTTTTTTGAAAGGAATATTTCGGACTGCCCCCACAACTCCGTGATTCCGCGTTAGAGCAGTTGAGGGAACAACATAAGATGTGGAAGAAAAATTTGTGAGCTCGGTACTTTGGGAAGACCCGGGACTCCATTCTCAGATTGTGTGAGACCGTCCCACCGAAGGCGCCGATCGTATTAGCAAAGTGGCAAAATTTCATCGACAATGAGATCGAGGAGCGACAATCGGCATCTCACCAATCAGGAAGGGAAAATCGGGAAAAAAAGATGGACGTGCACTAATCCGGTCGTACGTCTTACACCGAAGTGGAGCACGGGATGGTAAGTTTTTATTTTTCTATAATTATAAAAATATGTTATTCTGCATTATTTTACTTTGCATTACTTACTAATTTTGCATTATTTAATTTCAGGGGACGGGGAGTGGCCCTGGGGGTAGGCCACATAGGCTCGATGCCTATGGGGCAATTCGAACGAATAAGGGAAAGGATAACGAGGTGTGCCCGAGCGTCGCGGACACAATTGTAAGTAGTCCGACAGTTTAATTTTTTTTAATTACATTATAATTTTTTTATTTACTTAATTAACTAATCGTGTACTTTTTGTTGTTTCAGGCAAAGCTTAAGGAAGTGCATGGATCACAGTCTGATGCCGAAAAGGCATCTCTGTCCATGGACGCACTCAGCCAAGTGCTTGGCGCTGATCACAAGGGGAGGACTAGGGGTAATAGCACGGGTGGGAAAATCTAGGATCATCGAAATGGAGATGAGCAACACCGGGTTGGCTCGTCAAGTGGACACGCATGATGCGAAGCTATCAAGGTTGGAGGCAACGGTCCTAGATATGTACACATTCATGAAGCGTCAATTGGGCTGAAAGGGAAAGGGCAAGGGGAAGGAGAATATGGTAGAGGAGGAGGTGGATGAGGACGAGAATGTGGACGTCGCTGCTTTATCGACGATACATGCGGACTCATCGCTTGATGATCCAATCCCCTACTTGGCTCCCGTCCAGCGGACTATGTCAACAATCGGTTGGCCGAGCGTGTTTTTACGCGACCGAGCGTGTTTTTACGTGATATATATGATGGCCAGAGAATAGAGAGGGGGTTGAGGGACCCGAATACCATCCCGGGTATGCCGGTTCATGGACGTATCCTTTAAAACATCGAGGTCATGGTGCTCGTCACGCATGTGATAACCAAGAAGGATAACTCTGAATTGTGGTTGCACGAACAATGCGGCATGACACATATTAAAGGGTATCTCAATGCGTATATCGTGTGACCTTCCTTCCTTCTCGAACCTACCCCGGACTCTATGACTACCATTATTTGTATCTATTTTTATTTGGACACTTGGATTATATTTGAATTGTTTTGATTTGTTACATTTTGGTTTGGATATGGATTGTATTTTTATTTTATTTGGATAAGGAATTATATATGCAATTATTTTGTGCATTATTTATATTTTATTTGGATATATGTTGTTTGAACAGGTACAAGATTTTGTTATGACAAGTACAAATATACTGCTGGGCAGCGGCAGTGGCCAAACTGCCTAGCAGATTTTTTTTAATTCTGCTCAGATTTGTCAGGGCCATTGATCGTGACAAATAAAACTTGTCACGGTCAATGACCGTGATAATTTTTAGAGTTTGTTATCTGTGACAAAAACAGTTGTCACCCCCAGGATTCTCACGGTCAATGATCGTAACAATCCGACAGTTTTGGTGTAGTGTAAAGACACTTATAAAAATAAATAATATGGAATAGAACAAAAAACAGTTTTATAAAGACACAAAAAAAGAATTGGGCAAAATATTATTCATAACTCCATAAATCAACTTGTGCACCATTGGATTTAATAATGAAAATGAAAATAAAACTCTCTATTCTCGCTATACCGAAGTCTCCCCACACCTACGTCTTGAAAATCGAAAACCCCCAAACTCGTAAAATCCAAAATGAGGGAAATACATAGCATTATTCCGTTGTCTTCATTTTTTAAGCATCACCCATTTTAATCAACTTTGCATGGAGATATTAAAAAAATACATCTAGATAATATAGAATAAGATTAGCTTCCATATCATGAATAATAAATCAAAATATTTTATGCTAACTTATTAACGTCCCAACCCATTTGGACAATCCTTAAGCTGATATGAGAATGTAGGGTTAATTCTTGTCAAAAAAAGAGGTGATATTCCCATGCAAAACTAACCAAGTGAATAAGAAACAGAGTATACAAAATATCAAATTACCCCAAAAAATAATCAAAACCATACTATTAAATCTAAATCTAAAATATAATAGATTTCATTGTTATTTTCAATTCTAAAAAAAGAAGGGACTTAAATATAAAATTTATAAAGTCTAAGTTTTTTTATATTTAGCATTTGTATTACCCAACAGCATTGCTTAGTACACCCGAAGCAAAACTCATGAAAGCATAACAAATTTCTTGCAATGGAGATTCCAGCCATTACCATCAGTTACAAACAAAATCAATTACTGCCTTGGAGATCCGTAATAATCACAATGAAATAGATTTACAAATCATGAAATCATTCTACAAATTTGTAAAATTATATATGCAACTCAAACCCCCAAAAGATAAAACATATAAAGAGAAAGATAAATCAAACCTTGTGTGGGAGGGTAAGTCGTAGCAGTGGATTTCGTAGTTCATGACACTATACGACTGAGTGTGTAATGGTTGAAGAGTGATTGGAGATTGCGATTTGGTTTGTGTAACGGGTAAGAGATCATTGAGGGAGCACTGAGAGGTAGTGGGTAAGTGTAGAAACATCGTTTGCGGGAATACCTTTAGCCTATCAACTCTAAAGTTGAATAATTAAAATACACGATGGTCAATACAGCTGCGTCACACAACCCAAGTAGTCTCAATGTCATTCGTTTGAGCCTTCAGATATAAATCTCCCACAAAAAATTATTGAGAGAGAGAACAATGAAATACCCAAAGATAGAAAAAGAACATAATAATGACATTCAGTAAATCAAAACAAAACTATGAAACCCAACACCATTAGCAGACACACACATCTTATTAGAAAGAAAAAAGAAAAAAAAATCCACCTTTGGTTTTTTTATGAAAACACGGCACAAATCTAACATGTTGAAATTAGTTACAAACAACTGTCTAAAGACTTAATTAAAAGAAAAAACCAAAAAGAAAAAAAAAAGGAAGTAGAAGACTAACTTGCAAATGAAACTGAACTAAAGTGAAAGGATTTCTATCTCCAAATTCATTTATTTGAGACAAGAGAGTAAAGTAGTTGTAAAAAGTATCATCCTTCTCTCCAGCCTTGTGGAATGTCTACTCGTGAAGGATTATTTTGGTCCAACCTCATTGTTGATGTAAAAAACTAGACTTGATCCAATTTTATAATCACAGATAAAATATATAATTTCAATGCTAAATAAAAGGGAGACACAAGGTTTTTAAAGTGGTTCAGCTATGTGTAACACCCCGCCTAATTAAATAGCAGGTGGCCAGTCCCATACCAAATTAAAGCAGAATATACAGTTGGCTCATTCTTAGCATCACTATCGAAAACATTTACTAATCACCCAATACCCAATTAAGCTGGTGTTAAATACTTTCCAATTTTTAATTTCAATAAAATCCACTTTTAGTTTACGAATAACACTACACATATTATTCTACACTAATAACTGAACAGATAACACAAAAGAATTTAAATGAAATTGGAATAAACATTCCCACATAATAATCCATTACAGTAATCCCAACAATATCAAAAGTAATAAAATGACACGAATACAAGAGTATTTGACTTCGATAGAAAAGAGATAACTGAATTCCTTTGGGCGATATGCCCTAACTAAAAGAATACTGTGAATCAAATGAAGATAGGCGTCTAAGCAATACTCCATAGCTCCTTTGCTCGTCATAATCTACTAAGGTTGGCGTCCCTGCTGCTGGACACCTGATATAGAAGGTACAATAAAAAAGAAAATATTCAAGGAAACGGGTCATAGCCCGATGTCAAAAATGATTTTGAAAACAGCAAGCATTTAACAAGTGCAATAAAGCATTTATTATGTACATGTTAGTATCCATACTCTCACTTGCTATTCTCACCTCTCATCTATAGTGCACACTTAACGTTTCCTATTAACCTCCTAGTCAATGGTTCCTCCTCACTAATTTCCATAATATGATTCCATTCCATTTCATAACCCCGTATGTCCCATACCATACGTAGTATAATCATTCATATACGTTTCTCATTAACATGAATCGTTTCTCATTAATATGAATTAAACTCTTCAATAAATATTCATTAACTTATTTCAATTCTTTTTCTCTATTCACCTTCATTTACAATCATCACACGGTAGGTTGATCCAACCACTATACATACATACATTAAATCCATTATATATATACATATATAATACGGCACCCCGAGTCACAGCTGCGGTGCATGCATTACTCTGCTATCACGTCCCAAAATCGTTGGTCGTCGAATAGGGGACTAAAGGTTCGATAAGGATTCCTCGAACTACAAATATCAACACCACAATTGGAGGCTAACGTAGTCCTCATACCCACGGGTCACGCACATACCTACGTTCCCATAGTCAGCGGGCTTATCAACTCCCCGATAAGTCTTTCATAGACCTATGTTCTTGAGTGACAAATCAAAAATCCCATGGATTCATCAGGATAGGACTGCCCTTACGCGCAAACCTCCCATCGATAGAAAGTAAGCTAGGTGTGTAATACACATAAATCAACAATCAATCAAATAGGCATTATCATCTACCTATAATATACTATCAACAAGGTAATCACACTACCCTAAGATAATTCCCATACGTAGCATTTTATCTCTTACATCCTACGTTTTAAAATATTATGACTTTACTTCTTTAATTTAATTATCCCCGAGCATCACTCATTACTCAAGGTTCAAATAGGTTTTCCTCAATATATTTATTCAGTAAGAAAATCACTAATATCCTACAGGTCCACCTCATAGTATCTCCCGAATTACTACGAGTTAAACTCTCCCTTAATTAGGGTTAAAACCGATTATTTCTAATCTCTTATAAACACATATTCTATCAACTAGGATTGAATACCATCATCACATGGCTCATAGTCTATAGTGTTTCATTCACACTATATGACTTATCAATAAAATCAACATCCTCGCATCCTATAGCATCTCTCAACTCCCGACGTCATTAAGGCTCATGCGCGGAGCGTCTCGCAAAGCGAAATTCAAACAAGGAACCCCTCCAATACACTATTACTTAACTTTGTCGGTCGTGGAGGTCCGTCAACTTCAAATATGCAACCGGGATAACCTCATCCCCTCTTTCAACCAAATGTGGTCTTAACTCCCATCTCTATCCAGGATCCATACCACTAAGCGCATGTACTACACTCAGTCCTTGCGCAATCAATAATGAGCTTAAACTCAGTCCTTGATGCTCAAATTGTAACCCTAAGGCTACCGAGGTGTTATATTAAATCTCCCCTACTGGACCTATCCTTAATCCTCATGCATACAAATTAGAATCCAACACATGAATCTAGCAACCGAAATTTCTTTCAATTTAATTATCATAATTCTAATCAATTAAATTCCAATCACATTAATTCGATTCTTATCTAGGGCTTACTGATCTTCTCTAAGTTCCATTATATCCAATGTACATTCTCTCTATACCGAAATAATTAAAGTATGAATTCTCATATACTTTTCTCAAAACTCTTTCCTATTTATCTTTACTATTTGGTAGTTTCTCTCACTCCAATAAACCGATAAACTCAGAACTAGACTCTAAGAAAATTCCCAGAAATTCACCTTGTCGTTTGAACCAGAATGACATGTCGTTTGAACGACTTCCACACATCGCTCGAATGACTTCGCTCGAGATGAAATCTCGCGCCAACGACTTCGCGGGAGATCCCCATCTCGTTTGAACCACTTCGTGCGACTTCGCGCGAGACCTACTGTTTCGTCTTCTTTACCAAATTTCAGCATTTCTCACCATTTTTCAACCTAAAAATCTCTAAGATTCAACACCCAACATCTCATCATCAATATCCATCAACTCCTATCAGGTTATAAATCATTCCTAACCTCTTAGGATCATCAAGAGTTTGAATTAAAAGCATATATTTATCCTCTTTCTCCATAAAATTATATACATGATATCTTTAAGAACACATCATTGATTCTATAAATTTCTTGAATAACTAAATGATTATTTCGTGGATTACTATCTACCTACAACATGAGTTTGATTCCTATATATTTCCATTTTCCATAAATCAATTAACAATTCCATCTATATCTTCCAAACATGAAAAATCTCATCTTTTTATAACTATCCTAACATGGAAAATATACAAACTTAGATTACAATCATCAAATACTTTCCTCTAATGAAGGTCTGATCCTTTGGGGTTGTATATCACAGGCGGTTCTCCCCTCTCCGATCAACTTCCGGTGGTGGTGGTGACCTTTGATCTTTGGTTCTCCTCCTTTCCAAGCAAGCTTCTCCTCTCCCAAGCAACCTTTCACTCTCTCTAAGAAGATGACCTCTCAATATTGTGTAGAAGAGATGAATGAAACCACGTACAACTAATCTCCAAATACTTATAATAAGACAAAATCCAAAATCACTATTCATCCC
The DNA here is from genome assembly GCA_949130495.1 of Sambucus nigra. NCBI lineage: Eukaryota > Viridiplantae > Streptophyta > Magnoliopsida > Dipsacales > Adoxaceae > Sambucus > Sambucus nigra. The sequence goes on along the minus strand of OX422209.1, from coordinate 285,357,344 downwards.
CTTGTAAAAATGACCAAAATGCCCTTTTGGGTTGTCTTTTCATTTCCAAATGACCCGAGACCCAAAACCAACATCCAAATAGACTTTTTTGACTATTTCAACCCTTACGGATGCAATGACGCACTCAAAATGATTATAAGGTCAATATAAAAATAAATTTTCCATTTAATCTAACAAATTAGTCTCGACACATCCCATATCGCGTCCGACTAAAAATTCAAATTACTGAATTAATATCACACCGTCATATCAATAACATCACATTCATATATTACCTAAATATCTTTAAGTAATATTCAAAATCATTCATTTTAATATCCACAATTCGAATAAAACCCAAATGAATTAATTTATAATAAAATCCAATTAATCCATTAATTTAAAATATAACCAATTTTTAAAAGTCATTAAAATTACGGGGTATTACACTTTGTGAGAAAGCCTACGTCCACTATTGTAGTATTAATTTCAAAGGTTACAGAAAGTTAGGTACTCTCATAAGTAAGAATATCCTAGAATACGTTTACTTTGCCCTTGATGAAAGGGATACAATGTATTTATAGTGACCCGGAGCTCAAGGGTTGGAATTCTAAGGGATGGAATGCCTTTATATATTTAGGCATTTACATCCGTACATAATGAATGTGACAGTTGATTGTGACCACGTGTGATAAGACTTTTTAGGAGGTGACCCTTCATTGGTATTGATGGTTGGCATTCTTTGTATTAGTCGGCATTATCTATGTTACTCGGCATTCTTGTCGAGTTATAAATTGCTGATTAGGATTGTAGCTACGTAAGATGACAAGTGTTCACTTCTGATTGGTCCACGTAGATGGATATTTTTTGGTATCAACATAAGCCCCAAATGTTCTATGATTTGTGCTTGCATGAAAGTATAAAGGATTCGATTCTGGAAGTAGCTCGGAGTGTTTCCATGATGCTTAGTTGGTTGTCGACCTCCCACACTTGTGAAATTTTACCAATACTGTTTAAAGATGGTATTTTTGTAAATCATTTTAATTTTAGCGAATCGTCAAAGGGTAAATGGGTATTTTACACCTTCTGCATAGCGAAGCCGTGGGAATGTCAATCGTTGGTACGTTTAATCATTACTTCTGTTGTTTTCAAGACAAGCTATAAAAGGCGGGAGGCTTTTTCCAAATTTTACCTTACCTCCAATCTTCGAAGTGTAGTAGCTATTTCTGAGCTTTTGTGCGATCGTTTGCAGTCATTCGTCTTTTTCTTCATTAGTTCTTATTGAATCCTTAATCTTCTATAAGATTTCTTTCTTTCTCTCAGTTTTTCTTCATTTCCTTTCTTTCTGAACCACGATTCACATAGTTAACGAGGATTCTCTAGAGGAATTTAGAGTAGAAAAGAAAATCCCATCTTGGGTTGATTTAGAATCCTATAAACATATATTCTTTGGCTGAGGGTCATTGGATCCCAACCTTATTTATAGCTAAATGTGGTTTCACATTTTCAACAAAACCTTTTCTTCTTCATTTCTGCCAATATTTTGACATCGTTCCAGCAAGAGTAACCCCCAACACTTGGAGGGTTATCAATGGTGTGAATAGATTGAATAACATCTATGGGACCCATATTGGGATTTCAGAAATCATATTCTGCTATAAATGGGCGATTGTAGGAGAGAACACTTATTATTTGAAAACTAGATAAGCCAATAGGGCTTTAGTATTAAATCTGCCTAATTCCAATAAGGATTATTGAAGTCATGCTTTGATAGTTAAGAACTGGCAACATGCCCCACTTAGAATGGAATGACCTACTATGGTCCCAAATGCCCTCGATTAGGAAATGGGATAGGTTGTTATTTCAATTCTTGCCTTTTTTACTGATTTCTTTTCTGATATGTGCTAATTATTACTGTTTATTATTATGTTGCAGAAGAACTTAAGAGAAAGTGCCCCAAACTGGGTGAATTTAATTTGGAAGAACTCAAATTCTTGTGGGGTCTAAACCAATAGACAAGAGAGGATCATCCCCAATCAGATTCTGTGTTGCTATAATATAAAACTTTCGTTATCTATTTCATAGATCGGTCAATAACTATTGTGCCTTCAATTGTAATTAATTTGGAAAGGGATTCAGTGTCAACTTCCTCGACCACTGAATCTACTGGTGTTGGTGCTGAAGTTGGCCCTTCTTTTTCACTTGATTATGATCTTCCTCTTTCTTCTAGCATGGGAAAGGGAAAAAATTCCCAACCTTCTAGAGGATGATTCCAGTGCTGGTGCCAAGAAATCAGTTGATACCAACACCCAAAAGAAGAAGGTCGATGCTGGCAAGAAGCCCCCAACCACCAAATATAATGAGTCTCCTCTCAAGAGACTAAGAAAAGGTCCAGATGATAAGCAGGTAGAGAAGGTTGTTCATGCCGACCAACTGGTATTAGTTATTTCCATCTATTATTGGCTCGTCTGTAGCCTTTAGTCCTATCTTGGCTAGGAAGTTGATCAAAGTTGGTACCCTTTCGAACTATAAAGCTGCTGCTAGTTTAATTTCCTGATCAAAACTATCGGAGTGGGCAACCCAAAGCTTAGCCTTGGTAAATTTTCATATTTGAAGTTGGTCGAATACTATTCACATCTTTTTTTACTTGCATTAACTTGACTTTTTTCTTGCAGTTTTTGGTTGATTACAACCAAATATTGGAGAAGGACGATCAACTACGTTCTTCTTTAGTAGAAGTATAGGAGGCCTTTGAGGGTCTTAGAAAATCCCTAGAGGAGTCCAGACAGGCTTTGGAAACACAACAGCAGATTTAGGAGGAGAAGATTGGGGCTGCTAAAAAATCACGATAAAAAGTTGATGAAACTCTTACTGTGGCTACTTTGGCATCTACTTAAGCTGAGCGCAGGGCAAAGGCTGCTGAAAATAAAGTCGTCAAACTATCTGCTCATCTTTATACCAAGAAATCCAAAAGAAAGAAAACCAAAGAAGAATTTTGCATTAAGGGCTGGGATAAGGCCATCTCTGCTAATTCTTCCCAGATATCGTTCACTAAAAGAAATTCTTCAAGGAAGGTTGGTCGAAAGCTTTGAGGCAAGTTAGCACTATTGAGGATTCAAAGTTATTTTTAAGGCACGATTCAGTCTCCCCTCCTAACTTTGATGATGAAATTGATGGTGATGCAGGTTCGGGGGAATCCTCACTGGCCATTGAGCGAAGTGTTCCTTCAGCCGACAAAGATAATGCTCTTGTTGATTCAGCTACCCCTCCTACCGATCAAGATACAAACCTTAAAACTGAGAATGATAAGAAAAAGGTGTAGACTTGTTCGGCTTCTGGTCTTTATATTTTGCACCTTTCTGTTATTTTCTTTTTATCTTGTTCTGATGTACTTGTAACGTTGCCATTTATCAATGAAAGAATTTCTTCTTCAATTACTTGCCACTTTGCTACTATTATGTCTCCTTTTATTATTGATCAAGTGTTACTTTATCTTTATAGTTTATTGCGAAGATGGAACAAAGTGACTCCACTGACTCCGACCTACTAAAATGCTGTAATAATTTGTTCAAAGCTGGGCACTTGGATTTGACAGATGAGGAATTAACAGACTTGCTCGAGGAGAAACTAAAAAAGTATGCTTCTTCATTCAGGGGGAAAGAGTTCTTGTAAAATCTGAACTTGATGAATCTAGAGAGATCGCCAAGCTCTTGGAGGACAAGAATAATAAACTCCGAAATGAGCTGGAAACTTTAAAGAAGTCTTCTATTAGTGGTGAGGATGAAGGTGCCTCCTTTTTGGAGAATAAGAATGTCAGGTTGATGGAAGATCTTGAAATCGCAAAGAAATCCAAACCTGTATCATCATCCAGACAACAAAGAACCAGCCGACCAGCTGTTGAGGAAGCTAGGACCAAGAAAACCTTAGTTGACCAGGCTTCCCAACTAAAAGCAAATAATCAAGCTATTGTAGACTTGTCCATAAAGTTGAAAGCTAAGGATAAAGCTCTTATCGACCAATTCACACAGTTGAAGGTGAAGGATAGTGTTTTCAAGAAACTTCAACAACAAGTTGAAAGGTTGACCTTTTAATTTCATAAACAACCCGGATAGGTGTGGATGGAAGGCTATAATGAAGCTTTAGTTCATGTGGATGATCACCTAGCTCAGTACCATCATGAAGGCTATAAATGGGTTTGGTATAATTATCTGACTTTATTGAAGCGTGATCATAATAGCCACTTGTTGTACTGGAATGAGCCTGGTCTTTTAGACTGTGATAATCCCCCTTTTAAGTTGGACACTTCATGGATCTATGTTGATGTCATTCCCTGATGCTTGATCAATAAGTACTTGGGAGACTATGGTTTACATGATGCTCATGAGATTGTTCGCCCTCCCCACTTGATCAATGTGCTAAGAAGCAGTAACAGAAGAATGTTAAGGGATTTTAACTCTATTAATTTTTCCTATACTTTGGATGATCCTCCTTTTGGAATGGAAAGAGTACAGTCATCTTAGCCGACCTCCAAAGCTGAAGGAAAATGTCCTGTTGAATAATTTTTATGTATTTTCTTATTCATTCGAATGTAATACAGTTTATATGAATGAGAATCCATATGTCTGTGTTGTTAACTTATGATTATTTTAATCAATCGATCAACTTGTAATTATAATGCTACCTATTCTACTAATGCACTTAGATATATTAATCCAAATTTAGCATTAATTATTAGTGGTGACCAAGTTTATGAGGAATATATGTTTATACCCCAGTATCCTAAGAATATTCGCATGTCTTCCTGCATTTAACTTAGTCGGGAAAAACTTGAATATAACTTTTTTAGTTGTATACGAAGTTTTACACTTGTTGTTTATATGAAATCATACATGAAGTGAATAATATTCTTGTTGGTGATTTGTTTTTACGAAGTTATACATGAACTAAATTGTTTTTGCTGACTAACTTTAACTTAGTCGGATAAGACTTTATGTTCGTTACTTGTTTATATAAAGTTATACATGAAGTAATATTTACTTCTTGTTCGTGACTTGTTTATACAAAGTCATACATGAAGTTTGCATTAGAGTGAGCAAGCTGTTATGTACTATTGATCAGCAAGAGACATTCTGAATTGTTGTTTTTTCTTATTTGCTTATTTTTGAGTAATGATATATCGCCATACTACGAAAAAAATCAAAAAATTAAAGGCACTGAAATCAATATTTTATTGAAACTTATCTCATAAAATCAAAAGAAATACAATAGTAACAATCCCTTGAATAATTGATAATACTTTAGAAAATGCTCGGTATTCCAGGGATTTTTAAATTCTTCCCCTTCCAAAGTCTCAATTCGATAGGTTCCTTGCCGGATGACAGAAGAAAAACGATATGGGCCATGACAATTAACCTCAAACTTATTATTCTTCTGGATCTGCTTCTTAAGAACATAGTCACCTTCTTTAACGTTGGTCGGCTTAACCCTTTTATTATAAAAATGAGCGACTCTGTGATGATAGGCAGCGTTTCTCATGGAAATATCTTTTCGGACTTCTTCCAATATGTACAAATCTAGTCGCCGCATCAAGTCACTGGTCGGAGAATCAAAATTTAACCCCTTGCGGGTTGGAACGGCTGGAACCATGGCTTCAGTCCCAAATGCAAGCAAGTATGTTATTTCTCCAATTATTGTTTGCGACGTGGTTCTGTAAGTCCAAAGCAAAGAATTTAACTCGTTTATCCAGTTGCCTTTGGCAGTGTCAAGCCTTTTCTTCAACCCATTGAGTAAAGTCCTATTTTTTACTTATGTTTGATCATTACTTTGAGGATGGCCTGGTGAAGAATGAAGTTTCTGGATCTTGGATTGGACACAATACACCTTAAATTCATCATTATCGAATTGAGTTCCATGGTCTGTGATCAAAGGAATGTGGTAGCCCATATCTGCATATGATATTCTTCGAAATAAACTGATACACCTGCTCATAAGGCATGTCTACTAATGGTTCTGCCTCCACCCATTTGGTGAAGTAATCAACAACAATGACTAAATATTTAAACCTGCCCTTAGTGGTTGGTAGTGCGTCGACCAAGTCAATCCCCCAAATAGAAAATGGACAAAGTGAAGTTCTGGGTGTAAGAGAGGCATTGGGTGTTTTACGAATTACAGAGAACTTCTGGAATTTATCACACTTTCTTACAAAGGTTGTAAAATTTGCCCTCATAGTCGACCAGTAGTATCCCTGAGTGGTAATTCCCTAGAGCAGAGACCGACCAGCTGAGTGAGCTCCACAAGAACCTTTGTGCACCTCTTTGATTAAATCTTCCACCTCAACTGGATGAACATAACGTAGCAAGGAGATCGTCAGTTCCCTGCTGTATAAAAATCCTTTGTCTAGCACTTATCTTGTTACTTTATATCGAAGTTTCTTGGCCTTTTTGGGATCAAGTGGAAGGATGCCCTCCTCAATATAGGATTTAATTGGGTCTATCTAGGAAGGTCCCAAATCTACAACAGTGAAATTAATCATCAGGTCATCGTTGTTGCTCCGATTAGCTAGGATCTCTTTGGTGTTGTGTGCCTGAGTTCAATTTTTATTATTGATGCTAGTCGAGCAAGTGCATCTGCTCGAGCGTTGGATATTCTAGGAATCATGTGCATTTGCACGGTTGAGAGCTTGGCAATGACTTCTATAGTTTTGGCTAAGTATCTGGTCATTAATTCTCCATTGACTCTATACAACTGAACCACTTGATTGACTACTAACTATGAACCACTGTGCGCCATTACTTGCTCGACGCCTAATGAATGGGCCAAATCTAGTCCAACTATTAAAACTTCGTATTTTGCCTCTTTACTTGAGGCTTTGAATTGAAACCTAAGTGCATATTCAACATTAATATCATCAGGAGTATTGAGTGTTATACTTGCTCCGCTTATAGTTACACATAAAGAACCATCGACGTATAGATTCCACGATGAGATATCATTATTGAAGCTTTTTTCAGACAGTACTCAATGATGGAATACCTTCTTCCTCTCTTCTACATATTTTTGGGCCAACTCCTGAGTTATAGATGACTCAGGTTGATCGACAGTGATTTCAGCTTACTTTTGAGTTGAACTCCCTTCGTTAGAAGTTTGCTCGACAAGACGGTTCTATTGGTCGGGAACCTCTGGATATGTGAATTCAGTAATAAAATTCGTCGAATCTTGGCCTTTTAATAAAGATCATAGTTCATAGACAATGTCATATTTTCCCAGCTCCACTTCTTAATACATCAATCTTCCCGACTCTCGAAGTTTGTGGAGTGCTTGTCGAAGAGGTAGATCAGTATACACCACTATAGAATGTGCTTGGAAATAAGGTTTCATACGCCTAGAAGCTTCAATAAGTGCTAAAGCCAACTTTTTCAAGCGTGGATACCTCACCTTGGCTCCCCTAAATGCTTTGCTGGTATGATATGCCAAATATCACCACATCTAGGATCATAAGCCTCGGCCAAGGCCGACCCTCACCATTCATCCAGAAAAGAGAAATTGAAACACGACCTAGAAAGACTCGGCCAATACTGACTCGGATGACTCAGCCTTGGTCCTTAGTAGCTGTCCGATACGAGTTATCTGCATTTTTCCTTAAGCTTGAGTATCCTCGGCCTCGACCTCACCCAGGCCGACGAAGCTAAGCCAAGACTGGTCAACATGACAAATATCATTCCATAGCGGTTCAAAGGTCTATAAGTTTTGAAGCACCTTATACTCTTGACTCACCCGAGTCTATATTGTATAAGTGTTCATCTAGTTTGGAAATTGTGATAAAATTATGTCTAACCTAGAATCCAAAGAACCTCGGAGCTTGCATTTCTATTTCATCTTTGATTGAAGGGATCTAGACCTAATTACCAACACTCACACACAGTAGAATGCATCATTTACATGTCACATTGCATATGTTGAGTATGTTTAAATCCCTAAATTTGATTTTTAAATATTTTTGGGGATTTTTTAAAACATTTTAAAAATAAGGTTTTATTAATAAAACTTGGTTTTAAAAGGTTATGGGGTAAATCTGCTATTTTAGAATGTTGGTTTAACTGTATAAAGTCGGTTTGGGTAGAAACCAAAAACGACAGAGACTTCAGGGTTTACTTTGTAATTACTTTAAACGCGCGTTTTATCTCGCCTCATATGCCAACATGTGTTTGCTTCTGATTGGTGAGAAGTGTGTTTCTTTGCTGAGACAAATCGAGTGATCATTTTCATCCCTTGGATCGTTCTTATCAATGATCTGCATGTCTTCCATCATAATCCCTGTGATCCTCTTTGAACCAATCAGGAGAGCTTTAACCACCGAATATCGTATGCCCTTGAATCTAAGTCAATTGAACTTGACTAAATCTGGTCCCTTGATTTCAATCCTTATTCTCAAACCTTCCCAGCCTCTTATAAAAAGGCTCTTACTCTCAGCATTAGAGGACTTTTGCCATTTCGTCATTTGAGAGAAAAAGAAAGAGAGAGTAGAGAGAGAAGAGAGAGAGAAGAGAGAAACCAGAAGAGAGAGAAAGAGTTAAAAACCCTAACCCTGACCCTAAATCGTCTAAACAGTTCAAACCAAATGTAAACCTTCAAACCTCTATACTTTACCAAACACAACCTTAAGTGTTTTGAAAGATGATTTGAGAGTTGGTTTGTTGCTGTAACCTCTTCTTCTTTGGATCTTGTTTCCAACTTAATCATTTTCTTAGATCTGTTGTTCTTGTATATAAAAATTTTCAGATCTGAGTTTTCCATGATATATTATACTTAGTTTGCATGTTTATTTCTCAGCTTGAGAAATATTTTGTTGATTCATTTTCTGTAAATGTTTTTATCTTTGAAATCAACAAAAATATTTTATGTTTCTAGTTCTCTTAAAACTAAACCATTGACCTAGTTTGGAATCACACTTGGAGGTTTTCAATCTCGAAAATCTTTTCAAAACTTTGAGATTGATTAAGATCTTGACTGTCTTCTAAGCAAGATATCCGTGGATTCTGGGATTGATTAAAAGGTCAAAACAGGTTCAAAGTTTTGTGAGAAGAGAGAAAAAGAAAAATCACAGCATATAGTCTTATATGTAATTTTCTAGGACTGTTTGTACTTAATAAGTGTGAGTGTGTGCATGCATGTGTTAGAGAGCACCTCCACAAACACTTTCACACTACAACACGAAAAGTGTTGGTAATAAGATCTTGAGAAAAAGAGTCGACGTAAAGAGCTTGAACAAATTGGAGTTAACAAACTGAGAGGACAACATCAACAATCAGAACTGCAGAGAAGTTATAAGGACACCAGAGGTTACATTCCTAAACTTATATAGGTCTGAGTTGTATGCATGTTTGTTGTATAGTTTGTAACTGTTTAATTTGTTTATAATGGATTTTTGTTTTTCTCCGTAGAGGGAGTCGTGGATGTTTCCTCAGTTGGGTGAGGTTTTACCACGTAAAAATCTTGTACTTAATCTTCCTACATCTTCTCATCTCATTCTTGGTTGTGCTGGGTTTAAAATCTTGTTTAAAACTATTTAATAAACCTGTTATTCAAATCTTGAATAGATCTCGTACATACTCTTATCAAACACATCTTGTGTTCAAAGAGTTTTGGTTTTTAAGAAAAGAGTTTGTCCAAAAAACTGTTCGGAGTTACTTAAATAGTTTAATTTTATTAAACGACTTTAGTAACAGAATTTCAATTGGTATCAGAGCTTTGTAAACTTGTTTTAAAGAGATACTGTGTTTCTGAAATTATTTTCTGAAAATCAAATATGGACGAGAAAAATGAAAGATTTGGTAACTTGACCAGACCTCCTATCTTTGATGGAACCAATTTTGCTTACTGGAAAGTAAGGATGATTGCTTTCATTCAAGGAACTATGGGAGATGATGTCTGGGACATTGTTGAAAATGGTTACACTTTTCCTACAAAACCAGCCACTGAAGGAAGTAATGAGAGGGTTAAGAAAGTTTTAAGTGAGTTCACACAAGAAGAGAAACAAGTTTCTCGCAACAATAACAAAGGAAAGAATGCTATATTTATGTCTATAAATGAACATGAGTTCAAAAGAATCTCATCCTGTACCACTTATAAGGAAGCTTGGGACACTTTAGTTACTGCTCATGAAGGTGACACTAGAGTTAAGGCTGCTAAAACTCAAATGCTCATACAACAGTATAATTCTTTAATTATGTCTGAGACTGAGTCATTTGATGACTTCTATATGAACCTGACTGATAATGTGACAAAGCTACATGCTAATGGGATAACATATGACAGACAAGAAATTGTGTCTAAAATTTTAGGATCATTACCACAGAATTTGATAACAAAAGATATGCTATTGAGGAAATGTGTGATATCAATCTCACTCCTGAACTACTCAGTAGTAAATTAAGAACTGTGGAAATGGAACTGGAATTTAAGAAACAATTAACCCAGTCCCATAGGAAACAGACTAGTTCCAGTCTAAGATTCTCTTCTAAATTGATTTAGTCTCAGTTTAATACTTCCAATGATGATTCTGATGAGGAATGCGATATAGAGAGTTTGGACAATCAGATTGCCTTAATGTCAAAACAGTTTAAAAAAATCATTAAATTTAGAAAAAACATGGCAAATAAACAAGGAAAGTCCAATTATCCAACTCCTTTCAATCACAGACCTCATGAGAAGAGCCATGACAAAAATCACAAGGACTCTCACACTAAACCTAACAGAGACCTTAAAAAGACTGAATGCTATAGATGTGGTAAACTAGGACACATTGTATAAGACTGTAGAGTTAACTTGAACACTCAAAACAAACACGCTAGAGCCAACATTTGTAAGACATGGGATGATTCAAGTGAATCTGAAAATGAGGAACCTGAGTTATCTAATGTCTTTTACCCTTGCATGTCTTTCTTTGCCAAGATTATCTATAATGATGATATGCCTGTGTTTGTTAATGAGGATGAATTTAGTAATTCTACTTCTGATGTTTCGAATACTGCTGTTACTGGTTTAGATGCTTTGATTACTGAGAATATTGCTATCTGTTCCTCGGGGTGTGTGAGTCAAAGGAAAAGCGATAATGATGATGTTAATGGGTATGTGAGTACAAAGAATGAAGCCCTAGGGGTCACTTCACACACTACACTTAGTGACTCGGACAATGAAGACCTCCCAGATATTCACACTCTCTATGCTAAAACTCTCAAGAAAAGCACTAGACTAGAAAAGAATGTGAAAGATCTCACTAAGAAGTTAGAAGATCTAAGCCTAATGGTTAAACTGAATGCTGAAGAGTATACTACCCAATGTTTAACTCATGAAAGCGAAATTAAAATGTTTGATCAAAAACTCATAAATTTAATTGAAACAAATGAAACTCTGGAGAAAAAATACAAATGGACATTGTTAGAATTGGAACAAACTAAAGAAAAGACAGCAACTGTTTTCAAAAAAATTACAAAATTTGAAAATAATTCAAACTGTTTTGATGAATTTGTTGCTGAATCAAAAACCAATTATGATGATCGAACTGGAATAGGGTTTTGCCCCAATTTGAAGACACAAACAAAATCTTTTGAACCTATCAAGTTTGTGTCAGGAGGCAAAAGGCCTATTGAAATATGCCCAGACTTTCATTCTCTAAAAAGTGAGTTTGATTCAAAACATCAAAATTTTAATATTGGGGAATCAAGTTTCTCTAAACATGAAAGTTCACCTAAGGCTAAATACGTCTGCCCCTCTATTAGGAAGAGTGAGTCTGCATTCAAGACTGTCATGCCTAGGAATAGATTTCAACCTCAAAACTTCTCAAAACCTTTGTTTAGAGACTTTCCCAAGGAGACCCCAATCTTGAGCAATCTTTATTGCTCTTACTGTGATATATACAGTCACTCTTTTGATAGTTGCTATGCTAGGAGACTAGTTACACCTGTCTATAGTTCTCCTATTTATCAGAACTTTAACTATTTTACGAGGAGCCGGAACAATCATGTACTTCCTAGACAACCTGACAAAAACTCTAATTATAGGAAGAGAAAGACCAAACCTAAGAGAACATTTCCTAGAAGGAATCTAAGCACTTTCCTAAACCAAATGCTCAAGTCTTTCATAAAATTCAAAATCATGCGCAAAACATTTTTCAACAAAAATCTAATGCTCGCAAATTTTATCAATTGAGAGCTAATAAGAGCAAAATGAAAACTAGAGCATTTTGGGTTAGAAAATATGATTTATTACCTCGGATGAAGTGTAACATAGTTGTTACTGCTCTAAAAGCTCAACACACATCATCCGGTTGGTATTTAGACTCTGGATGTTCTAAGCACATGACTGGGGATGAAACTAAACTTTTAAACAAAACCAGCTTTGCTGGTGGTAAAGTCATTTTTGGTGATGGAGTTTCATCTCAAATCATAGGCAAAGGAACTCTCCAAGAAGATGGACTCCCTATTCTTGAAAATGTCCTTCTAGTTAAAGGTCTCAAGGCCAATCTACTTAGTATATCGCAATTTTGTGACTCAGATCATACTGTTACCTTTTCAAAGAACAATTGCAAAATTTTAAATGAAAAAGGTGAATGCATAATTACAGGATTCAGAACTCCTGACAATTGCTATACTGTCATGAATAAATCTGAAATCTGTAATGTTGCCAGAATGGATGACAATGAGATATGGCATAACAGAATGGGTCATATAAATTATGATAATCTGAGTAGACTAACCTCTCAGGAAATAGTTAGCGGAGTTCCTAAAATCAAACCCATTTCTAATATTGTATGTGGTCCTTGTCAGGAAGGTAAAATTGTTAAGGCACCTCATATGAAAGTTAGTGATATTCTTACCTCTAATCCCTTGGAGCTCATCCATATGGACCTAATGGGTCCCTCCCAAACTGTTAGTCTTTGTGGACACAGTTATATTTTAGTTATGGTTGATGACTTCACCAGATTTACTTGGGTAGCCTTTTTAAAACAAAAGTCTGACACTTTTCAAACTTTCTTAAAAATACTTCTTCGGATTGAAAATGAAAAGGACACTCAAGTAAATAGAATCCGTAGTGATAGAGGTGGAGAATTCAAAGACACTGGTATAATAGAGTATTGTGACTATAATGGTTACAAACACGAGTTTAGTGCTTCTAAGACTCCTCAACAAAATGGGATCGCAGAGAGAAAGAATCGTACCCTTCAAGAGACGGCACGTGTTATGCTACATGCCAAGAATTTGCCTAAGTGTTTTTTGGGTAGAATCTATTCGTGCTGCCTGTCACATCATAAATAGGGTCTATCTTAGAAAGAATTCCAAATAAACCCCTTACGAACTTTGGTACAAGAAAAAGCCCAATCTTAAGTACCTTAGAACTTTTGGTAGTACTTGTTATATATGCAAAGATAGGGAACACTTGTCCAAATTTGAGTTCCGAGGAGATAAAGCTATATTTTTAGGATACTCGCCTAACAGAGCCTATCGAGTGTATAATCTTCGCACTAAAAACTTGATGGAATTCATAAATGTAATTGTGAGTGACACTACTGTAGATAGTAAGACTCGTGGATCAACTATTGAGGAAGAGCCTACAAACATTTTAGAAAATAACTCTCCTGAAATAGATGATTCATTACCAATTGAGACACTTGAAGTACCTAACTGGGTTTCTAAAGATCATCCCATAAAGAACGTAGTTGGTAACCCTAGTGAGCCAGTGCGTACAAGATCCCAACTAAGAAACTGTGCACATTATGCATGTTTTGTTTCCCTAGTGGAACCAAAGAATGTAAATGAGGCATTGAATGACTCTCACTGGATTTCTGCTATGCAGGAAGAACTTCTTCAATTTGTCATTCATGATGTTTGGTATCTTGTTCCTCGTCCTGATCACAAAAAGGTTATTGGCACACGTTGGATTTTTAAAAATAAGTCTGATGAAAGTGGGATAATCATTAGAAATAAAGCTAGATTAGTTGCTCAAGGATACTCTCAAATTGAAGGAATAGATTTTAACGAGACCTTTGCTCCTGTTACTCGGTTAGAATCTATTCGTCTTCTCTTTGCTATAGCTTGCCACATGCATTTTACACTTTACCAAATGGATGTCAAATCTGCATTCCTTAATGGAATATTGACTGAAGAGACCTATGTAGAACAATCTAAAAGGTTCATTAACCCTCAATATCCAAATCATGTATTTCGTCTTAAAAAGGCTCTGTATGGCCTTAAACAAGCACCTAGAGCTTGGTATGAGAGTCTTTCCAGTTTCCTCTTAGATAAAGGTTTCAAAAGAGGTGAAAATGATCAAACTCTTTTTGTCAAATATTTTGACAAACACATCATTATTGCTCAAGTTTATATTGACGATATTATCTTTGGATCAACTTCTCCCTCGGAAGTAAAATCCTTCTCTGAAACTATGCATAAGGAATTTCAAATGTCCCTTACGGGGGAGTTACAATTCTTTTTAGGCCTTCAAGTCAAACAAAATTCAGAAGGATTATTTGCATCGCAATCCAAGTACGCTTTAGAGATAGTAAAGAAATTTAGCCTCGAGAGTGCTAAAGATGCTAAAACGCCCATGAGTACTACGATAAAACTATCTAAAGACGAAACTGGAAAATCCGTAGATCCTACTCTATATCGTAGTATGATAGGAACCTTACGATATCTTACTGCCTCGCATCCTGATATTATGTATGATGTGTGTGTATGTGCTCGTTATCAAAATAACCCTAAAGAGAGCCATTTGAATGTTGTTAAACGTATCATTAAATATGTAAATGGCACTCTGAATCTAGGACTTTGGTACACTAATGACACACCAAGCACTATAATTGGGTAAACTGATGCTGACTGGGCTGGGTGTACTGATGATAGTAAAAGCACATCAAGAGCATGTTATTATATAGGTAATAACTTGGTAGGATGGAGTAGTAAGAAATAAAACCGCACATCACTCTCAACAGCTGAATCTGAATACATAGCCGCTGGCAGCTGTTGTGCTCAATTACTATGGCTTAAACAAATGCTAAGTGATTATGGTATTCAAGAAAACCAATTGCATCTCTATTGTGATAATTAAAGTGCGATTAATATTTCTAAAAACCCTGTTCAACACTCGCGAACAAATCACATAAAAATTAGACATCACTTTATACGCGAATTGGTTGAAACTAAGGAATTAGAAATCAATTATCTTCCTACTGATCTACAACTTGCAGATATGTTTACCAAACCTCTAGATTATAATAGATTCATTTCCTTGCGTAAATCTATTGGTATGGTTTTTGTTGAGTAATACCTTTGTTGATTATCCAAGTTTTTTCCCTTTGTCCATTTGAGACAAAATGGGGGAGAAATTTGAGTCTCTAATGATTCTTTATATATGCTGAACAGCTTGATCTTAGTGATTCATTGCAGGTTTTTAATAGGATATTCAATTGTAAATAGTTGAGTTATGTACTTTTGCTTTCTAGGATTTGGGTAGATAAAATCTTTATAGGATTAGGTTTCCTTTCTTTTTATTGCCCTATGAGTTCTAGTTGACTCAAAGGAGATTTTGTCTCATATTTCCAAAGGGGGAGATTGAAGCACCTTATACTCTTGACTCACTTGAGTCTATATTGTATAAGTGTTCATCTAGTTTGGAAATTGTGACAAAATTATGTCTAACCTAGAATCCAAAGAACCTCAGAGCTTGCAATTCTATTTTATCTTTGATTGAAGGGATCTAAACCTAATTACCAACACTCACACACAGTAGAATGCATCATTTACATGTCACATTGCATATTTATGTGTGTACATATGTTGAGTATGTTTAAATCCCTAAATTTGATTTTTAAATATTTTTTGGGATTTTTTAAAACATTTTAAAAATAAGGTTTTATTAATAAAACTTGGTTTTAAAAGGTTATGGGGTAAATCTGCTATTTTAGAATGTTGGTTTAACTGTCTAAAGTTGGTTTGGGTAGAAACCAAAAGCGGCAGAGACTTTAGGGTTTACTTTGTAATTACTTTAGACGCGCATTTTATCTCGCCTCATATGCCAACATGTGTTTGCTTCTGATTGGTGAGAAGTGTGTTTCTTTGCTGAGACAAATCGATTGATCATTTTCATCCCTTGGATCGTTCTTATCAACGATCTGCATGTCTTCCATCATAATCCCTGTAATCCTATTTGAACCAATCAGGAGAGCTTTAACCACCGCATATCGTATGCCCTTGGATCTAAGTCAATTGAACTTGACTAAATCTGGTCCCTTGATTTTAATCCTTATTCTTGAACCTTCCCAGCCTCTTATGAAAAGGCTCCTACTCTCAGCATTAGAGGACTTTTGACATTTCGTCATTTGAGAGAAAAAGAAAGAGAGAAGAGAGAGAAAAGAGAGAAACCAGAAGAGAGAGAAAGAGTTAGAAACCCTAACCCTAACCTTAAATCGTCTAAACAGTTCAAACCAAATGTAAACCTTCAAACCTCTATACTTTACCAAACACAACCTTGAGTGTTTGAGTGTTTCGAAAGATGATTTGAGAGTTGGTTTGTTACTGTAATCTCTTCTTCTTTGGATCTTGTTTCCAACTTAATCATTTTCTTATATCTGTTGTTCTTGTATATAGAAATTTTCAGATCTGAGTTTTTCATGATATATTACACTTAGTTTGCATGTTTATTTCTCAGCTTGAGAAATATTTTGTTGATTCGTTTTCTGTAAATGTTTTTAACTTTGAAATCAACAAAAATGTTTTCTGTTTCTAGTTCTCTTAAAACTAAACCTTTGACCTAGTTTGGAATCACACTTGGAGGTTTTCAATCTCGAAAATCTTTTCAAAACTCTGAGATTGATTAAGATCTTGACTGTCTTCTAAGCAAGATATCCGTGGATTCTGGGATTGATTAAAAGGTCAAAACAGGTTCAAAGTTTTGTGAGAAGAGAGAAAAAGAAAAATCACAGCATATAGTCTTATATGTAATTTTCTAGGACTGTTTGTACTTAATAAGTGTGAGTGTGTGCATGCATGTGTTAGAGAGCACCTCCACAAACACTTTCACACTACACCACGAAAAGTGTTGGTAATAAGATCTTGAGAAAAATAGTCGACGTAAAGAGCTTGAACAAATTGGAGTTAACAAACTGAGAGGACAACATCAACAATCAGAATTGCAAAGAAGTTATAAGGACACCAGAGGGTACATTCCTAAACTTATATAGGTCTGAGTTGTATGCATGTTTGTTATATAGTTTGTAACTGTTTAATTTGTCTATAGTGGATTTTTATTTTACTCCGTAGAGGGAGTCGTGGATGTTTCCTCAGTTGGGTGAGGTTTTACCACGTAAAAATCTTGTACTTCATCTTCTTACATTTTCTCATCTCATTCTTGGTTGTGTTGGGTTTAATGCTTGTTTAAACTGTTTAATAAACCTGTTATTCAAATATTGAATAGATCTCGTACATACTCTTATCAAACACATCTTGTGTTCAAAGAGTTTTGGTTTTTAAGAAAAGAGTTTCTCCAAAAAACTGTTCGGAGTTACTTAAATAGTTTAATTTTATTAAACGGCTTTAGTAACAGAATTTCAAGTTTAGCCTTGGCCACTAGGGTCGATCGAGGTCACATTACTGACATAGTATGTGTATTGGGACACACGTGGAGATGTATGCGTTGGTGTGCAACGCACATGAGCCAAAATCGTTATACCCAGATCATTATCTCATGTGAGAGAATATTTTATTATCATGACCTACATGTGACGAAGACAGCTGGCTTCTCCCTATTGGCTGGGGAATATTCTGCACATGCTTGATGCATGCCTGGGGTGAAATACACACCCAAGACACTATAAATACATATCATCTTCTTCATTATAAAAGATCGCATTACTCAAACCCTAGCTAAAACTCTGTTCATTTGTATACAGAAGAGAGAGAGAGAGAGAGAGAGAGAGAGAGAGAGAGAGAGAGAGAGCATTATAAAAGATCGCATTACTCAAACCCTAGATAAAACTCTGCTCATTTGTATACAGAAGAGAGAAAGAGAGAGAAAAAGAGAGAGAGAGAGAAATCTTGTGTTGTAACCAGGTCATTAAAGCCATATTTACCAGTGAATTTCACTCGTGCACACACAATGGATGTAGGCCCCGGTCATACCACTTAAATTCAGGTGTTAATCCTCTCCACCTTATCTCCTTCTTTGTTGATATACTGTGTGATTATTGCCATTGTTATATACTTGTTCGAGCTTCTTAATTCTGTGACCTGGTGGTACCATTTCTGGTATCATCGAGAATTGATATACTTTTCCAACCGTGGATACCTGATCTCAAAGAACTCCATTAAAAATTTGACTGGAGCTGCCCATGTATGGTTCACTTCACTCCCGATGATTGAAAGTTTTAAACAACTTGCAGAACGATTCATCCACAACTTCTGCTTTGGGGTAAGACTCCAGAATAAGAGTACTCACCTATTGTACGTTAAGCAGGGGAAGAATGAGAGTCTCAAGGAGTACATTGCGAGGTTTAATAAGGATAAGTTGAAAGTGGAGGATTACGAGGAAAGTATTGCGATGATAACACTAATAGGAGGTCTACAGAAAGGGAAATTATTTTGGAAGCTTACTGAGAACCCACCAAACTCTATGGCCGAGCTATTGGCGACGGATGGCAAGGTCATGAACGCCGAGAAAGCTATGGCAGCTAAGTATGAGGATGAGAAGGGGGCTAGCAGTGGGATCAAGTTTCAGAAGAAGAATAAAGCTGAAAAGAAGAGATCAACTGATGATAAGTTTGTCGATTGCACTCTTCTCACGATCAGCTGTGAGCACATTTTAAATGAGATCAAGAATGATCGGTCCCTGAGGTGGCCCAAAAAGCTAAAAGTTCCCCCTCACAAGAGGAATAAAAGCCTATGATGTGAATTTTACCAAGACCACGGGAACTTGACCGATAAATATTTTGCTCTGAAAGATGATATTGAGAAGATGCTTAAGGCTGGGAAGCTGAGAAATTGTGTAAGCAGTGGTAGCCCAAAAAGGATGCTCCTGGGAAAAAAGATGATGCCTCAGACGATGGTGATGGGGACGACCCAGATTTGCCATCAAAGGACGATGGTCCTAAAGGTTGCCTTCATATGATTTCGTTCGATGTGAAGATGATTTGTGGGGGCCTAGCAAGAGGAGGCACAGAGGTGACCGACAGAAAGGCACACGTTGTAGAAGTCAAAGATCTTCCTAAAGTTAAAGCGATTAACTCGGTTGCAATAGGCATTAAGTCAGAGAAAAAGAAGAAAGTGGATATGGACACTTTGATTGTGGGTTTTTCAAGACTCGACTTCAAAGGTATCTTAACCCCCCAAGACGACCCCCTGACGATTACAACAAGGGGTCATGGGTATGACACGACAAGAATACTGGTTGACGACAGAAGTTCAGCCGATGTTATGTTCTGGCCATGCTTCAAAGGCTTGGGGTTCAGCAAGAAGAGGCCTGTGCCTTATCATCACCCATTGATTAGATTCAATGGTGAGAAAGTCAATCCATTAGGAATTAATGAGATGGATGTTAGGATGAGAGATGTTTGGTCAATAAGACTCATAAAGAAGGTCAATTTCTTTATAATGGATGAAAGTGTATACTCGGCTTATAACAATATTATGGGAAGAGTGGCCCTCAAAGAGTTTGAGGACGTGCCCTCCACTGTACACCAAATGGTGAAATTCCTGACTCCTTATGGGGTAGGTAAGTCTAAGGTGATCAAGTGTTGGCACAAGAATGCTATTTCAACTCAGCTGAGCAGAGGGAAGCTCATAAAAAATTAACTATGACCTACAATATCGATACCCTGGACCCAAGAGACGAGAAGAAACTCAAAAAGGGAGAAGCTGCTGAGGAGGTACAATCTGTCATCCTCAATGAGGATGAGCCAAAAAAACATCAAAATTGGCAAAACCCTAAAAAGGAGGTTAAGGAAGAACTGGTGAAGCTGTTGAAGAAGAGGTAAAGCATCGTCGCATGGAGCCACGAAGATATATCGGGTATTGACCCAAAAGTTATATGATATAAGCTCAACGTAGTCGATGATACTAAGACAATATGACAGAGAAGACGAGGCTAATTAAGAGAAAAATATAACGTTTTCAGAGAGGAGGTTAAAAAGTTGGAGAAGGCTGACTTCATTCAGGAGGTCATCTATCCCGACTGGTTGGAAAACGCTATTATTGTCCCTGAGACTAATGGTAAATGGAGGATGTGTGTTGACTTCATAGATCTAAACAAAGCATACTTGAATGACAACTTCCCTATGCCCAGGATCAATCAAATGGTAGACGTTACAGCCGGCCATGAATTGATGAGCTTTATGGATGCCTACTTAGGCTTCAACCAGATATTCATGGACCCTGCCGATGAAGAAAAGACAATCTTTATCACTGACAATGGGACCTATTATTATAAGGTCATGTCCTTTGGTTTGAATAATGCTGGGGCAGCATATCAGAGTCTGGTCAACAAAATATTTGAAGACCAGATCGGGAAGACGATGGAAGTGTACATTGATGATATGCTAACTAAGAGCCTCAAGTTCGACACATATGTGGCCGACCTTGAGCCTACTTTTGACACGATGGACAAGTACTGAATGAAGCTCAACCCCGCCAAGTGTGTCTTCAACGTAGGATCAGGAAAGTTTTTGGGATTTATTATGAATTAAAAAGGGATCGAAGCCAATCCCGAGAAGATTTTATTCTTATCGTAGATGAAGACTCCTACGACGATAAAGGATGTGCAAAGACGAATCGGAAAAGTGGCAGCGCTAAACAGGTTTGTCTCTAGAGCCACTGATAAATGCCTTCCTTTCTTTCGAGTATGGAATGAAGAATGTGATAGAGCCTTTAAGGATTTGAAGTCCTGCCTCAGCTCTCCACTCCTACTATCAAGACCAGTTCAAGGGGGGGGGGACTGTATCTTTATTTAACAGTATCTGAGTCGGCCATTAGTGCCGCTATTGTAAGAGAAGAGGATGGAATAAAAAAACCAGTGTATTTCAATAGTAAGGCACTCCAAGGGGCTGAGCAGTGGTACCCTAAGATGGAGAAGTTAGCCTACGCACTAATCCATGCCTCGAGGAAGATGTAGCCCTACTTTCAGGCACATATTATGGTGGTCCTCACAGACTCACCCCTCAGATAAATAATTCACAAGCCTGAGAAATCAAGAAGACTGATGGCTTAGGCAATCGAATTAGGAGAGTTTGACATCATCTATCAGCCAAAAACGACCATCAAGGGGCAAGCCCTAGCATACTTTATGGCCGAGTTCAATTGGGACGAGGCTGAAATCGAAGATGTTGAGGTTACAACAAGAATGTAGAGCGTGTCCTCCCCCGGCCGAGGTAGAGACGATAGTGCATAGACGAGATGACTCTCCATACACTCTCAAAACGACAAGGGAGGACTTGTTCTTAAACACCATAATTTGGTGGATGCAAATTAAAAATTACTTAATTGTGGTTAATATTCAAACATCATTAACTTGGTGAATATGCTCCCTCGGCTAAGACGAGGGAGGACTTGATTATGATTCATTTATAGTTGATTTGTAATATTATATTGTTTGAATACGATACAATAACATAGTTATGACATGTAAGTAAATTAAGAGGAAATGCAAATAAGAGGGCAATAAGAGATTCCATTTCACAAAATACAAAGTACAGAGACAATAAAAGACTTCAAAGAATAAAAAGTGTTCATAACAAACAAAACATAAGTACAATAAAAAGAGGGTATCGACCACGGACGTCCACCCTAAGAAGTTGGCTCAAGATTGATGGTGGGAGTTTCCTCAGCATTAGGCTCAGTTCCACCCTCGGCCTGTGTTTCCCAATCTGGGACATCAGTCCGAATATTAGCCCCAGCTTCGGCTGCCGCCATCAGCTCCACGTACTCCAAAACAACATCGAAGAGGGGGTCAGACAGGTCTGGAGCATATAAGGCAGGTCAAATGGAAGATACGACCTCAGAAAACTTGGTAGTAATCCACCGATAAGCCTTCTTTATGCCTCTCTCCAGGTAGATGATGCCGAAGCTTCCAAACTCATTTGAAGTCTTAAAATCTTCAACGGCCTCGATACTGATCTTCTCAATGGCCTCAGGAGACAATGCCTTATCTGTTGCCCTCTATATGGCATCAGTAAGCTCCTTGGTAAGAGTGACCGACTGTGCGGTTAAGGCATCGTCTTTATCCTTAAGTAAGTCATCCTTAGTCTTCAGTAGGTCGTTCCTAAGTTTCAGATCGTTCTGATCTTGCTCAAGGTCGGCTTGACATGACTCTAAGAATTTTTTTAGTTTTTCTTCGAATCTAAGAGCTTGGTTAGCGTCCTTAACCTAGGGATAGTTCTTAAACATCCACTTATTGGCCGAGGTAAAAGTACATACAGACTGTAAAATAAAGGAAAACATATTAGTACAGACGATGTGATAATATGAGAAAAGACTTGTGCTTAAGAAGAAAATAATTATATGAGCCATCAGATGAGGGCCCAAGTCAAAGACCTGGGGGGGGATCCATCTTCCCTAAAAACTCATAGTCGTCCTTGGTAGGGACTCCTAGCATGGCCCTATTTTACCTTGTGGCCGAGGGGATGATTAAGCCGGGCATTTCCTAAGCTGGGAGATGTTATTCTGCCAGTACTCCTGAAACAAGTCCCCATAACAAGAGATTGATCTAGAGATGCTCGATACAAATGAGCCTGGGGGGATAACCCTCGGCCTCTGAGAATCCCTATCAGGCCGACCTTCGAGTGGAACCTGATCATTAGTCCTTTTCTGGCCAACCTCAGATTGCGTCGGCCCTGTGGTCGTTATCTTCTTCGGGTGACCCTTTTCGGCCGGCTACTTCTTTTTATTTAAAGCATTACGAAGGCTCGACACATTCATATTCTAAAATTCCTCAAATAAATGAGGAGGGCGGTTTGGAAAAGAACAATAAAGGATCATTAGTCATAGGCACAAAAGACGATGAAGGACTTAAAAGAAAAGAAAAAGAGAAAGAAAGAATTTGTTCCACTTACAAATGTCATCCAATAGATCAACCTTCAAACCAGACTTATTCAAGTACTCCAAGGACATCAGATCTTCAAAGTAAAGGAGTTGACCATCCTTCCCTTTCCCCTTGAGGGAGTTAACTTTCTCCTTATTGGCTATACTGAGGTCGGGGTCAAGATTGGAGAATATTGAGGGCTTTGTCCAATTATGGGGTACTATCGGCTCGTCGTCTCATCTCTCATGGTCGGAGTTGGTAGGAAACTCCTAGGCCCCAGACGCATAGAAGAATATATCTTTCCAACTGGGATTGGAAGTCTGATTGACATGGAGGATCTTCTTGTCAGATATCCTGGCCCTTAGGTGGTAGTAGCCGTCCTGATTTGCAGAGGATGAGACGTGGTAATAAGCGTGGAAAATCACAACTGAAGGCTCGTCCTCATATTTATTTCTCCACAAGGAGATATAACCCATAATAACCCTTCAAGAGTTTTGGGCTATCTAGGTGGGAGTGAGGTCGAGACTAAAAAGGATAGCCCATACGGTCGGGTCAAAAGGAAGACGAAAATCAACCTTGAACATCTGGTCATAAAGAGCAATCTCTTCCTCTCGTCTATCGTATATCCTCTCGTCCTCGGTCGAAACTCGCAGGACGATGTCGAGTTTACTGCCATAGAGGTGTCTGAAGTACAGAAGATCAAGTTCTCGGGTGGAGGATTGGTATTGCTCGGTGTTCGAGCGGTCTACCGGCTCGTCGGACTTAAAGTCCTCCTCCATCTCATCTTCAGACTCTCCTTCTTCACCCTCGACACCGGCAGTAGGAATACCTATAACGTAAGTTCTTTAGAACTCATCATCGATCATGGAAGATAAAGGAATTGCAGAGGGGGGAATAACTATGTTGGCGGTCGTCTCAATAGGCTCCAAAATGATCTCTATGGAAGAGTCGTCTCACCCAAATGTCTCGGCGTGGTGAGGAGCCCGAGACATGTTATCAGGCTCTCTCGTCTCTCTGATAAGGGTCTACGAATATCTCATGGCTTTCTGTCGGCCCGGGCAGAAGATGAGACGACCATTTCGTCAGAAGAGGGTAGAATTATCTTTAAAGGGACAAAAAAAAGGGTCATCTCCAAATGGGGGCTACTTGACGCTTATCCTCAGCCTCTTCCTCTAACTTGCGTATCTCTTAGAAATACCTCTCCCTAAGAACTGGGTACTGGAAGGCTAACTCATATAAGGTCCTTAACATTCAGAGGCCGAGGCAACACATGAAAGTCAAAAATTGGAAAGAACAAACAATTTTAGAATTGACTAAGGTTAACTAAAAGATCAAAGTGACAAAAATGAATCATTTTTTACCAAAAAATACCAAGAACAGTTTGAAAGTCTGTTGGAGAAGGTGATCGGAGTGTGACCCGAATAAGTTCAAGGGTCAAATGATAGCTTAAATGGGCCTAGTACTAAACGAAAAACACCTACAAAGGGTTATTCCCACTTAAAGTCACCCTAAGCAGATAAAAAATAAGCCCCTAACAACCAAACTAAGTCGCCAGAGTTGGAATTAAACTCGCCGAAAAAAGAGAAGTCTCAAAATAAGATAAGAAACTATAAAAGCTTGAGTGAAATGGTGGAAGAAGATTACCTGAAAAGGAAAGGAGAATGAGGAAGCAAAAATGATATTGAAAAAATGCTTGGAAAGACAGAAACTAAGGGCTAGAGCTCTGGTTCAGAAAAAGATGGCGCGCTGAAGAAATGAATTAAGTAAGAAGAATGGTTTGAAAAATAAACCATTTTAAGCTACAACTCGTCGAATGAATGGAACTCCTAGACTTGGTGTCCCTGTGGCTTGGCACCTAAAATAATTTGATAATAGAAAAGATATTTGCAATAAACAGGTCAGAGCCCGAGTTGAAAACAATTTAAAAATCAGCAAGTGCTTAAATGAAAATAATAGCACATATCGTGTACATGTTAGATTTTCGCACTCTCACTTGAGATACTCGCCCCTCATCTATTGTGCACACCTAACGTATATATTTAACCCATCCTAATCATGATATCCCGCCTAACTAGCCCAAAGATGACTATTATCGCACCAATAATCTCATGCGTTTACCCATATCACCCGTATTCCGTATTACCATATGTTTAGGGATAGTTAATCATATACATAACCGTTATTCTCATAGGTATTCCTTTTTCTGACTAAGAATATTTTTAAATATCGTTAGTTCCATATCTACTAAACATACACAGTAGAATAAGTAACATGTATACATATATTTATCTCTTTCTATATATACTATTTCAGCACCCCTGGGTTAAGGCCCCCCTGGTGCAATACATACTCTACTATCATGTCCCAGTGTATCGCTTATTGCATGAAGGACTATAGGTTCAACCTCTCGCGAACTATTAAAACAAACACACATATTGGAGGCGAACATAGTTTCAAGCCCATGGGTTACGCACATACATACGCACCCATATGACCGTCAACACTATCATTTCACTGATAGCCCGTACCTAGTTTCTATGTTCTAGTGATACGAATCAAAATCCCCCCGAAGGCTCCTTAAGATATGATCGTCCACAACGCGCAACCTCCACCCGATATCAAGTAGCGTAGGTATGTTATACACACAATAATTCAATCAATAGGTACTTACATGACCTATAATAATTATTAGGAATTCACACAACCTAAGTCCCCAAAAAAATACGCAGTATTATTATCTTTAATACTCACGTTGCTCTATTCCGTATGATTAATCTCTCTATCGTAAATATTCCATAAGGCCCTCTTATTCCAACATATACCCTCGGTAGTTACGCAATCATCTCACAACTAGACTATGTAATGAAGTCACTCAAGAATAGCGTAGGTCGTTCTCTCTCACTCGAATCAACCTTGTAAGGTTTTAACTTGTCGGGGCAAAAATTTGAACTTCTGAAATCTCATTAGAAGTTGGGGAAAATCTCGTTCGAACGAACCAGGGCCTAAATTTTTGTTAGAAGCTCGTTTGAACGAGCGAAACTTCAAACGAATCTACTTTGATTTCTCGTTGGATAGGTAGTTGCAATTCTCGTTCGAACGACTCAAGTTTTTTGAACGAAAATTCCGCAGGTCGTCCCTGTCCTCTAAAAACTTCGTTTTCTTAACTTTTTCATCACCCAAATCATCTAAAACTTATCCTAACTCAAATCCAACGATTCTAAACTATATTCCCTAGTAATACAATGCTTTCCAACACTTTTTTAACATAAATTCCTTCAAAGTTATAATATGAATTCAGATTAATTCCTCAAATCATAAAAAAACCCTAACTTCATATAACCACCATTAATCACAATTAAACCCATATTTAAATTCATGATTTTAACATATAAAATCGAGATTTCTCATCCCCGATATATGGTTATTCAATTCCATGCAAAACCTATACCACAATCATAGATTGATACCCAATTTCTGTCCCAATTTCATCACATCATGATTAAATCATCAACTAATTTAACATGGACATTATATGCTCTAAAATTAAGCAAGATAAACACTTGCCTTTTTCACGAAGGTTTGATTCGTCGAATGAAATTGTTATAGATGCGTTCCTCTCTTCCCGATCTACACATTGGTGATGTTTTTGGTGAAAGGTGACTCGATTTGGCCTTGGAATTCCTAGGAACCTATTCTCCTTCTTCCTCTTAGACTCTCTCTTAGGTTTACCAATTATTTACCCTAACTTTCCCACATACATGCATATATATTTCTCCAATTTTCGTTCATTAATTACTCCCAATTTTTCAAAAGGTAAAAATACCCATCCGGAGTGTCGGGTTTGCCTAAAGTTGTCCCGGACTCCAAACTAAACCCCCGAGTAGACTTTTCTGACTATCTCGACCCTTCAGGACACACTGGCTGAAAACCAAAAATAAAATTACATTCTAATTCCTCATTTAAGTCCCGACACAACTCACACGCGCCTCCTAACTAAGTGTACTATAATTGTCGTATTTTTTCACTCGCGACAATTATATAATATTCTCATTATATATTACTTTACTCACTAAGTAATCATCAACATAATTATCACCAATAAATACTATTAAAATAAAATTCGGATTAATTACTTACTTAAATCTGGATTAATTATAAAGTTTTCCATTTAAATTAATTAATCCCATAATTAAAATAAAATCTTTCAAAAATACGAGGTATTACATACTTCCCCCCTAATAACGGAATTTCGTCCCGAAATTCGAAAAAGAGTAAAAATAACGGTATACCTGGTTGGAACAACTCTGGATACTTGTCACACATCTCATCCTCGTGCTCCCAAGTAGACTCCTCGGCATTATGATGCCGCCATTGAACACGCACTAACGACATTACCTTTGACCTCAATTTTCTCTCGCTAAGGTCTAGGATAGCTACTGGCCCCTCCTCGTAGGAGCTATCGAGCTGTAGGTCGATATCCTTTAAAGAAAATAAGTGTGGGCCATGTCATCCCGAAGATATCTCCTCAACGAATAAATGTGGAACACGTCATGAATCCTATGCAAGTGCTCCGATAACCCAAGCCTGTAAGCTACTGGCCCAATGCGCTCAATAATAGGGAATGGCCCCACGTACTTCGACGCCTACTTCCCTTTCTTCCCAAACCGCATTACCCTCTTCATAGGAGATACTCGTAACAATACCTGGTCCCCCACATTGAACTCCTTGAAGAACCTCTTGGCATCGGCGTAACTCTTTTGTCTATCCCGAGTAACCCGAATACGGCTCCGAATTATCTCATTCTTGGCCGAGGTATCCTGAATCATCTCTGGCCCAAGTATCTTGTTATTGTCAACACGTTGGAGAATGATAAGGCATACCATATAGCGCCTCGAATGGAGCCATGCCAATAGTAAACTGATAGGAGTTATTATAAGCAAACTCCACCAGTGGAAGATATTGCTCCCTGCCTCGCCAAAATCAAGGATACACATCCGCAACATATCCTCTAACATCTGATTCGTTCGTTCGATCCGCCCATCGGTCTGCGAGCGATAGGCCGAACTCAATCGTAACTCCGTACCCATGGCCTCCTGGAAGCTCTCCCAGAATCTGGACACAAAAATCTTGTCCCGGTCGGACACAATATCAAGGGGCACCCCGTGGAGTCTCACTACCTCTGCAATGAAGATTTGAGCGTACTGCCTCGTAGTATGATCGGTCCGGACTAGCAGAAAGTGAGCGATCTTGGTCAACCAATCCATAATCACCCATATGGAATCGTGACCCCTTTGTAATGTAGGCAGCCTTGTGATGAAATCCATGGATGACTATCATGATTTTTCAAAATTTTATTCCGATTTATTTATTTATTTATTTTAAAGCGTTGTTAATTTTTCGAAAAAGTTTTTGATTTTTTTAATATATGCTGATTAATTTTTTTAAACAAAATAAAACAAAATTGGAGAGTTAATAGATTGAGCGTGTTTTGAATTTTTTATAGAGATCTATTGCAAAATTAGTCATAAATGTGGGTGAAGAACTCAATAATCTGGACGGATGTATATTGCAAATTTTAAAAATAATGAGGGTCTATTGCAAAAACTCTATATTAACTAAAAAAAAAAGTGAAGAGGTGCAAGTAGAAAATCAGCATAAAAGTAAAAATACGAAGGCCGTAATCAGATTTAGCTGAAGTGGAGTTTTGGCCCCTAGCAGCTGAACTGGAGTTTCACTTCGCCACCCCTCTATCTTTCTCTCTCCTCATATCCTGTAAATTTCAAACCCCTCTCTACCCAGGACTATATCATCTTCTCGAAATTAGATCTTTTCCGCTTCAATTCTCTTTTAATTAATTACTATCCCCAGAATAATAGAGCGATCCAATGCTTTGAATGTCGTGTACGATTTGCTAAAATTCTTGTTACTTTCGTTCCCTATATATATAGATATATATTCTTTGATTGTTGATTCGGAGATAAGGCCGTTTTGGTTGATATTGGGAATATACACACATGATATATTTATAGAGATAGAGAAAATTAGATTTAGAGTGAGATGAGTGGTTCTACGGTGGAGGGGTGTCGTCGAGACCCGTATGAAGTATTGAACGTGTCTAGGGATTCATCTGATCAAGACATTAAAACTGCTTACAGAAAACTTGCTCTCAAGTAAGTTTCTGCTCTCATATATTGTGTTTGGATTATTGTTCAAATAGATCTTTAATCAATCTTAATTATATGTTGTGGGAGAAGATGATATCCAATTGATAATGACGCCATAAGTTGCAACTACTATGAAAACAAAAAATCAAATTTTTGTGATTTGTGCTACTGTCAGTGAAAATAATTTTATGAAAATAAACTTATAAGTGTACCTCCATTGATGAGAATTAGACATTTTAGATGATATCGTATATACTTTTGCAGCGAACCTCCACTTTAGTATAAGGCTAGGGTTTTAAGAAAAGAAAGAGATACAGTAGCAACCCCTATCAGCGTAAACTGATTTTTATATTTTGTTAAATGTGTTCTGTAATTTTATTTCAAAGCACCAATTATTCAAGTTCTGTCGACAAGAATAAGAATTTGAGTCGAGTTGTTGCCTCGGCGTGAGGGATTGATCTCGTCATGCAAGAGAACACGTATATACGAAATCTTATGATGAATTGAAATATGTTTTTGAGGATATATTCAGATTATGGTCAGGTTGGTGGTAATCCAAGACTGAGTCTCTTAAAGAATTGAATGGGTATGACGACAAAGAAGAAGCGGTCCTCGGTCATCCTGTTTAATAAAATCTTTTGAAGATTCTGATGACACTCCTGTTGTAGATGAGCTGAACATTAGATCACAACAACATTTGCTTTGGGGGACTAGACCTGCATGTGATTTGCACACCATGACATTTGAAAGCTGCGGGGTGCTGACTATGGTTGGATTTATCCAAGTGATGATGCTTTTATTTTCCTAATCTAATTTCTGGGATTAATATAAGAAACACGGACACTTCACCGAAGGTGACGTGCCCGTGTCGGACACTCCGGACACTCTGACACTCGTATGACACTCCGCGTGGCTTGTTAGACTTGCCTGCCATTTAAAAAAAGGCTGACACTTCACGAACACGGCCCAAACATTTCGTGGACACGAAGGGGTGCCAAAATTAAAGAACACCAAGAAATTCTAATGCCATCTTGTAAAAATAAATCGTGTAAGGGTGTATGAATAAGGAGAAGAAAAGTTAAAAGAATGAAGTTATTATCTCGCTTAATTTAAATGCATATTTTTGACTAACGATTTAACTGTCATTATGTATTACTGTACCACGTTAATATTAATAAATTAGTTTCATAACTATTTTTTGTTTTTGAATTGCAAAGTAGATGAAAGTGTGTGTGTATATATATTATTTTTTTAGGTTTGCCGGGTCGGCGTGTCCGTGTCGTGTCGAACATGACACCTGTATCCGTGTCCGTGCTTCATAGGGATTAAACAAGCTCCATTGGTGGACTAGAAGCTGATATTCAACCTTTATAGTTGGATGAGAATATAAGTTTTGATGACATAGGCTGGCTTTCTTAATATGTTGAGCAATTGAAAGAGATGTTTTTTGGGGCTTTTATATATAGGTCCCGTTTGAAAAGATTTTCCGTAAGTTAGTCCCATTGACTATTCATCTATTAAATAGGTCATTTTCCTAATTTTTGAGGTTTTTATATGACAAATATATCCTCTTTTTATCCACTCACCTGTCATTATTGGAAGGAAATTTCAGAAAGTCGATTTTTTCTTCCTTTTTTTAAGACATGAAAATGCTATAACTTTGTATTTACAAATCCGTTTTTTAAAAAAATATTATTTTTTTGAGATCTTTCAAACAAGATCCATGAACTTTATATAATTCTTAAGAAAAAAAATTATGCATACAGCAAATATTTACTGTGTTAACAAATACAGTAATATTTATTATAGTTGTAACAGACATGAAAAAGTAGAGAAGAAGGAGAATTAAATTACAAAGTAAATATTTACTATTAGAACAATACACAAACAGAAACAATTTCTACATTTTTGGTAAATATTTATTTTTTAAAATACAAATAATGAAAAAGAAGATCAAACTTTACTTTCATACAGCACGTATCTATTGTTTGAGAAAAAAGCATAGTGATCTGGAGAGTTCTCTACAGACTTTGAATTACTTTCATTAAAAAAATATTTACTTTACAATACCAATTAGAAAAAAAGATGAAAAGAATACGAATTGATCTCTAATAGCAAGTATATAATGTGACAGTAGATATTGAGCTACTACTAATTTACCTATCAAATATATAATTACTCTACTATTAATGTGACAGAAAAAAAAAAACAGGAATAAAATCTCAAATTGAAGGTAATAATTACTATAATTCTCCTTAACGAACTAAGAAAACATTTACTGTGATAGCTGTTTATTGTGTGTAACAATTTCTATCACAAATAAAAAATACACATAAAAAATACACAGACAATAAATATTTACTGTCCACGTAATAATTTCTTGCTTAAAAAATGAGTAGAGCAACATAAACAGAATACAAAGACCCATACACTATTTTGATCTCTCTACACCATCAACCCCAAAAAAGATCATAAACCCCCGATCCAAAACCATAACCCTTACCTTCGTCTTCATCATCAAACAACCTACTTACACCCATCAATCAACTCACCCTACCACCTCGTAATCAAATCAAATCGCCGAAATAAACACCAAGAAAACCTAAAAACAAATGGAGATTAAGACAGAGAGTGTGAGAAAAATTACACCGCAACCTCGGAACTCTCAGTTGTGTGCCGCTGTAGGTGAGAGAGACGAAGACACGATTTGGGTCGTGAGGTTTTGGCAGATCGAGAGAGAAAGAGAGAGAAATGGTGAACGTTATTCAAATGAATTAGGTTTTAGGGTATTTTGGTACATTTAAGAGTATATATTTTAAAAGTAGGACCTTATTAATGGTTGACTAGTCAATGAGATTTAAAATAAGGACAATCTCTTTATATATGACCCATATATAATAAACCCATATTTTTTTCGTTAGTGTATCCGGATTTATTGTGAATTTTCACATCATCCCTCTGAGGAGGATCTTGTTGTGTGACTCACGAGTAAGGGAAACACACTTGTTGCAAGGGTATTGGCTTGTGAAGTATCGAAGGTTGGCCAAAAGGTGAGTTCTTATATGTTCAAGGTTCGAATGTGCTGTGCAAAAGGTGAGATCTTGTTGTGAATTATTTTTGTGTGTTATACAGGTATTGGGTGCGTGGTATGCTACTGCTCCCCTCTACGCAGTATGTTTTGGGGTAAACTTAGTTGGGATGCTATTCTAGTTCGTGGTTTGTTTGTAACTATTATTTTGGGTACCATAAAGTGTTTATATAGATAGTACACTAAAACCATATATTCATTTATTTATTTGAATTTGGTTTTGTATTAAAATTATATTATTAGAGTACATGAATATTTATAGTCTTTTCGGATGGAGTAAAATGAGAGAACTCTATAGCATATATGTTTTCTTTCACGTTTTTCGTTGATAATCCCGTCTTTTAAAGTAAAGAGGGACGCGAGATTTAAAGAATTGGGATGCTAAAGTACCATAAAAGGATTCGAGAGAGAATCCGGTAACATTAGTCTCAATTGCCTTTTGGCCCTCACTAATTTATTTGCTAAGCATATTAGCGCCCTTGCGCATATAAAAACTCACCATCTAGCTGGTTTTTGATGCCTCGTGTAAAGACAAATTTTCAAATCGAGTCAATTTGTATATTTTGACTTATTTCGTGTTTGGATAAAACCTTTGAGTCATAGGTTAGGACTTGAGCGTGTTTACCTTTCAAGCTTATGACGTGTTTGATTGAAGACCGTAGCGGCCAAGATAGAGCGTGTTCATCATCGTGCCGTGTTTTGTGCCATGTTTTGTCTTCAACTTCCATGAATCTCTCAGGTATTGTATGTTACAGGAGAAGCCTATATATAGTCTTTACAAGACTTACTAAAAGAATAAAATAATCCTATAAATTAAAGGGACTAAAGTGCTTTATATTACAACACCCCCCTTAAGATGACGCGGAGATATCAACCAAGCCAAGTTTGCCATAGAAGCGTTGAAGAAGAGAAACTAACATGGTAAGAACCTTCACAATGATTCTTAACTTATGGAGTATTCTCGGGAGATTCCACCACTTAAAAAAATGATATTCCAACCCTTCCTCTCAATTTGAAAGAGGTGTGAAATTGAAATAGATTTGCCCTTTAAAATGCAACGCACAAAAGGTGAGGATAATATCCATCACAATATATGTGCCAACAATGACACCCACCCATATGAAGTTGAGCGCAAGACAAAAGGTCCGATCGGGCCAACACAATTCCACTGAACAAATCAAATCGAACCACAAACCAAAAGTTGATCTCGAGACGAAACTGAGCCAATTCGGCTAACGCAATGCCACCGAGCAACTCAAACTAAACGCACCACAAACCGAGTAACAAATAGGATTCCTCAAATCAGACGATAAATCGAAAGTTGATCTCGAGACAAAAAACGGGCCAATCCGGCCAACACAATGCCATCGAACAACTCAAACAAACCGATTTGGGGATTACAAAAATTTCTGAAAGTTTCTAGGGCAGATTTGGGGATTACAAAAATTTCAGGGGCTAAGATGCAAATTTCAAAAGTTGAGAGGCTGAAAAATAATTTATGAAATTCTTTGGGACATTTGGAAATCTCAGAAAAGTAGGGGCTGAAACGTAAATTTCTGAAGTGGGGATGTAGCTGGAAATTTCAGAAGGGGTAATTTCATAAATTAGCTTTTTAGTGGGGAAGACTTGATATTAAAAGAAGGGGCAAGGTGTAGCAAAAGCATGTGGGGTGAGAAACAGGGGAAAAACATTTCTAGGGCTAGCTGGTTCGCACCCAACATTTGAGAATGGCAACAAAATGGATGTGTGACTTTCTTCCCTCTTCTTCTCCACTCTTGCTAGAGAAATTCAACATACCCACCTTCTTCCTCCCCACCGCCCCAAAATCCACGACCGTCGACGGTAGCTACAAGGGAACACCCAACCAGAAACACCTAAACTAGACACTAAAGCTTAGATCGGCACACTGCTGCAACTCGCCGGTGTCTACGGGTCATCTCCAACGACTGGCGATGGTCGGATGGGGAACCTATGACAAGGAGGCTACCTCCTTCAATTCACAGCTGCGAAAAGAGGTTGAAAAACTCCTCACTTGTCTTATAACACTTCTAAGAGTTTTCAACCCTAGCTGCTGCTATTGGAGTCCAAAGCTTGGCTTCTATCGAACCTCAGCCAAACACCCCCTCAGCTTCTGTTCAGGCCTCCACCGGTGTCGCTGGATCTAACAACCATCTTCGGACAGAAAGCAACAATATACTGCAAATATACCCAGGAAGATTACAACCACAATAGCAACAACAATCCCCACAAAAAACTTCACATACTTAGATTGGGATTTGCATAAATTTTTGGGGCTGAAATGTAAATTTCAGTCATTAAGAACCGTTGCAAAAATGAGGAGAAACACAAAGAAAACTCTTATGACTAGGCGGGCTGCAAAAGCCGCCCGCCGGAGAAGGCGGAATAAGAAAATCACTAGGTTTAAACCTCAGGCTCTGATACCAACTAGCAATACAAGAAGGAAATGTATTGTAAATATGTATTTTCTAATGTTACAAGCGAGGCCTATATATAGGCTTTACAAGACTTGCTAAAAGACTAAAATAACCCTATAAGCTAAAGGAACTAAAGTAGCCTTATATTGCAACATTTTTAATTGTTTTTATAAAAGTTTATTTAAGGTTGTTTTCATAAAAAAGTTTTTAAGGAAAATTGTCATTTTTGTGAACAGTCGTTCGAACGAATGTTTATGGCCGTTCCAACGAGAATATTAAGGTCATTCAAACGACCTTTCAATGAGATTGTTTTGTTTACATGATAAACTTCGTTTGAAGAGCGTTCGCATGAAATTCATGATGTCATTCGAACGAGACCTCGAAAAATGTGCCGCCTCAAAAAACATGTTTTCTATATAAAGGAGTGTCTGCATCAGTTTTTAATTAGCGTTTTTGGCGAAAAAGTTCTCCTATACATATCAAAAGGTCTCCACA
The DNA here is from genome assembly GCA_949130495.1 of Sambucus nigra. NCBI lineage: Eukaryota > Viridiplantae > Streptophyta > Magnoliopsida > Dipsacales > Adoxaceae > Sambucus > Sambucus nigra. The sequence continues at coordinate 285,322,122 of OX422209.1, read as the reverse complement.
CCCTAGTTTACACCCAAGTTGTTTAAGATCCAAATTCCATCTTTTTATATGCTTTGAAATCTCGTTTTGTGCACCAAAAGTTTATTCACTTCATCTTGTTGAGTACTTGTTTTGTGTAGTGGACTCTGTGCTTGGTTTGTTTAATTACGGTGGACTTCGTGTGTTGTGACAGTTGCTGAGCTGTATAGGTGGATACCGAGGCGTGTGTAGACTCACGCGTTGTGGCACTGCGTATGTGGACTCCTATGTGTTGCTGTGGAGGAGAGGTCGAAGGAACGAACGAAGATGCATCCGTCGAGTCGTTGAGTAAGGTATCTGTCGTACTTGCGTAATTCTGTACATAGTGAAATTCACGTGGCTATGTCATCAAAACTTGCATTCCACTAGGTTGAATGTTAGCTTTTATTCCACCCCTTGAAGCTTGTTTGGATCCCAAATATGAAATTAAGAAAAATAGCAACATCATCATCACTTGGATGAATCGAACCAGATGCAGCAACTTTCAAACGTCATGCTATTATCCCATACCAGTCTAGTCCCACCAAAGCTAAGTTTGTTGAGATTTAATGTCCAGCTACAAGAGTCATCAAAGATTCAAAATCGTAAGAAGATTCTATTAGGCAATGACGGCTGTGATTTTTCTTCCTCTACGTACTTATTCCCCTTTTAAAAATCTTTTAGGAGATTTAGGTCTTGGATTGCCACCCTCTTCACCATGATTCACACCACCCTTAAAGCATATTCGAGTTCACCATAAGATTCCGTATACAAGTGTTCTCTTGTACGATGAGGTTACAATCACTCATGCCGAGCCAATACCTTGTCTTTATTCTTATTCTTGTCCATGGAACATGGATACTCGGTGGTCTGTAATTTTATACCTAACACCTTTAATGTAGAAATCATTTTATATCATGCCCCCATAGGTAACTGCCGGCAACATCATCAATGTTGCAGTAGACATGCCATGTCACCTCGGCTCTTTTTGATGCCTTTGCTCTCTTCTCTATTCTGCGAACTCCTCGTTTGATATGATGCCAAATTGGAGTTACGGCTAGATCAGCACCTACGTGAAGGAGACAACTGTGTTTGAAACAGGAAAATGTGAGACAAAGCCCATTTCTCTCCATTGCCATATTTTTTGCTTGGCATCGCCCATAGAAGAAAAAATTAGGATATTATTCGAGAGACTCTTGGTTCACCAAAAATAAATAAAAATAAATAGTCAAGTTGCTGAGAATCCATGATTGCTAATTGATGGTCACCAACTCTAGCTTCCTTTTACTATCCTGTATCCTACTAGTTAAACTGGTACGAATCACTGATGAAGAAGGCCAATGAGGCACCGAATCATCTGATAACAAAAATGAGGCACTGAATTGGAAATCAATTACCATGAAAAATTGAACGGTAGAGCGCTCGTGGATCTTGTTTTGGAACCCTCAGCGGGAGCTCATACCAACAAAATTCAAATTCAGTGCCTCCGCGGAGGGTTCTTAAGATGATTCGCACGCATCATAATAGCTCAGTCCCGTAATTTCTTCAATATTTTTTGCAAACGGGATGGGTGACTCGCACGCATCTCCGCGAGGTAAAGGCGTGCTTTGTTTGTGCTTTCTTCCCCCTCTTTGGTAATGAATAGGATTTTGCTGAGACGAATTCTGCTGGTGGGTTGAAGACGAATCTTTGTGGTGGGATGATGTGATTGTTTACGGGTATGTGGACCAATTATGGGAGGCATTCGAGGCACGTTCAGAGATCGATTTTCAGCGCCTAGCATCAAAGAGGCTTATTATGGATGATGCGACCCTCGTTTGGCATCGTTGGCCTCCTTCGAGGGGTTTGTATGTTGGTGATCATTGTGGCGGAGTTAGAGGCCGAGTGCATGTTTGTTGACTTTTGTTAGAATTTTTGATTAGGCGCCCCCACCTGTCTGCGAGTCAATACTATGGGTGTTTCTGCGGACGACTTCGCTTCTCAGTTGGGGAGAACGATGGTGCTTGCATGTTTTGGATGGCAGCTAACTTTGCCACTTTCACGCTTGTGGTGGAGCTTTTCTCAATAGGGGAGTGATGCGACCCAAATTTTAGGGCTAATATTGGGACAATTTTGAGTGTTTGCAATTTTTTTTGATGACTTGACAATTTTGTTAGTGGACAGTGGTAGTGAATAATTATTATCTTTAGTGCATTATGAATTCATGCTTGGTTGTATTTTTATTATTGATGTAAAGTCCTTAGCTATAAAAGGGTAGTTTCTGTCTTTTCTAATATTCCTACATCTAGTAGGATTAATGAAGGGTAGTTTAAACATTTTAGGCTTAGCTTAGCTTGATTCGCAAGCTAACTTTTTCTATAACTGGGGCCCTTGGCCTCATATTGTAACTAGACTTTGGAGAATTATAAATGATGTTTAGAGAGAGTTTCCTTAGTTGTGTAAATTAAATTTCTTTGGCTTTTACATCAGTAAATTAAATTTCTTGGAAGTGCCTTTTTTTAGATGAGCACATTATTTTATATGCGGGACTCACCATGTTACATGCCAAACTTGTAATAACTAGATGCATGCGTTCCTTACTCATTGTTTTGTTGAATAAACTACTTTGTTTGAATTGACTATGACTTCGCAAAATTGAACATACTCTGCGAGGCAACTATTTTCACAATGAGCTAAACCAAAGACCTTGCAAGAGCTTGAGTATTGTTCACGACTGTGTGGATACTATATATAAAATGAATTAAATTTATTTAAATGTTGGTCCAAAAGATAAGGGCCCCCTAACGATGTCAAATTCATCATTAAATCTGTTATATTTATTAGAGAGGCCGAACCTTGGTGCGATGGCAAGTGCTTGCCCGTTCAAAGCGATGTATCCTTGGACGGGATCGAGTCTTGGAAGCAGCCTCTCCAAAAAAATGGTTGTAACTACGGTTAACCTCTCTCTTGAATTAATTGGGTAATTAGATAAAAATCTTCTTTAATAAATTTAATACACACAGTTTCCTCATTTTGCTTTGGACTACAATTGGACTCGAGATATGTTAATCATTACACATGCGAGCACTGGCATCGGCCGGAGCAAAATCCTAATAAAGGGACATGATACTATAATAGGTGCATATTCATGCCACAAGGAAGACTTAAGATGGTGGGTGATAATGAACCCTTGAGGAGTATGCGTTTTATTCGAGGGGTTACGTAAAACCCCGTCGTGCCCTTCAAGAAGAGCAACCTAATGAAGGCATTTATGAAAGCAAATTGACTTCCACCTATGATGGTGGACTTAATTTATGCATGGACGGAAAATGACATCTACCTATATGGGTGTGGATGAAACGATGATGCTTGTGCATAAAGACAAACAACCATGCTAAAGAAATATATCATCCATACTTGAGATTAAAGTAGGAATGAAAAGTTGAAGAGACAACTTTTGAGAGCACAAAAAGAAAAAATAGAAGGAATCACTCGCAGTTAATATCCGAATTATAGCCAAGAATGCTTTACAACCTGTTCGAACTACGAATCCAAGTACAAAAGACCTTGTTGGAAAAATAATGAAAATAACCCTATAGAGGGACGTGAAAACACCCATCCCATGAATGGGCAGATCTCTCTCTTATGAAAGGGCCGAAGTGAAACTCCAACGTTCTCCCCAGATCAAGAGGGCATCTAGCTTATGTTCACGTGACGGAAAAAGATTATCTAAACAAGAGGAGATGAGTAACTCCAAGAGACTTGGCTTCAGATAGGACCATAATATCATAGAGGCTTTTGGCAGAGAATACTCAACAAGATGCTGGGCATATTGATAGATGTCGTCAACTCAGAATTGATTGTCGGAGCATCGACATAAAATCATAAAAAAAACGATATCAGCGCCAAGATAATATCAGAACAAATAAGAATAAATTTTTTTTACCCGATTCTATGAGGTCCATATAGCAAATATTTTTTTTGTTTTAAGATGACATCTTACGAGATCTAGAAGCTGTATAAGCATCTGATTTGATCGATTTCCAATAAATTGATTGTTAGTTGTAGCTGACCCGTGTCTACGAATTTAATGATGAGGATACCATGTCCTTGCAATCAAAGAGTTAACTTCCACTTCTTTCTGTAGGTACAAGGACCCAACAAAAAAGTACAAGCTTGGATGTCAACTTCAAATCTATAAGTTTACTCCTATAATGATTTTACCCCTAACCTATATAAAGAGGATAGCTCAATTGTATTGCCCATGGCTGATAGCTAGAAGAAGCTAGCTCTCATGCAACTCCATTATTATGTAGTGAAAAGTGAAAACACCATTACTATACCTGGGGATGTCGACCAACAATGTCTAAACCACATAAATTCTTATGTCCTGCATATTTTTTCCCCTTTTTCGGATGTTAATTTCTTTCCACCTACATATATTGTGATTTTGACTAATGCTATTGGCAAACAGCTTGGGATGCAAATACGGCTAGCCATGAATTTTATGTAGTTCTTGTCCCCATTCTTATATAATTTCTTCTAATCAATTAATCAAATAGTAATACTAATAATATACCCCATTTCTGATAAGAAAACATAGTTTGCTAATTTGCTAATATAAAATGGACAGATATCATCCTGACAAGAATGCTAATAATCCGGAAGCATCCGAACTTTTCAAGGAGGTTGCATATTCTTACAGCATTTTATCTGATCCAGAGAAAAGAAGGCAATATGATAATGCAGGTTTCGAGGTAGGTTTCTTTATTGTCTATTTACTGTATACTGTATATTATTGCTAAGGGATATATTACCAGCGTAATTTAAATTGTTCTACGATTGTCTTGTCATGGTAGTAGGCTTTGTTTCTTGTTTATTAACCCCTTCTTTATTGAGGAAATGCTAAAGTTTATAAAGAAATGACAAACAGGCCCTGAGTATGTCATTTCTTTATAAGCATTAACATTTCCTCAATAAAGAGAGGGGGTTAATAAACAAGAAACAAAGCCTACTATCATGACAAGAAAATCGTAGAATATATATATAATCTATTTCCTTTCAACTGTTAGAAATCATAGAAAAAGTAGAAGCTTGGGTTATGATTTCTTACTCGGGATATGTTTAAAAAATCACCCCATTTTTTAAAATTTTCCAAAATAATTTATTTGTTGTTTCGAAAGAAACCAATAAATAATGGTTCTAGAATGACCACACGATATTCAAGCCGCATTATAGTAAGAATCATTGTGTACGTGAATTATAATGTTTTATTTTTATAGTCTCAACTATGCTATTTCAAAAAATGATTCTCGGAAGTGATAACCAGGGACATTTATTATTGGAAAAAGATGGCAACAAAAAAAAGGAAGAAGATGCATTATCATTAAACGGGATGCTGTTAATTCAGGCCCTTACTTTTGCAATTCAGATTCTACTGATATAGTTTTTTGAAAAAGCACAAGGCTTACTATTTTTGAGGGCCCCAAAATTTAAGGAAATTATGGTTATTGTTAACTAAATGGGAAATAGGAATATCGAGCATGTAATATGATATTTTTTTTAATATTTAACATGCATTAGTGGTTGGGGCTCCCACGTAAAGCTTGTTTTTTATAATGACAAATTTAGTACTCAATATGGTATTATATCGCACTATGAAAATGTTCAAACTTTTCATAGTGTTGCAATGTAATACTTTACTTGCCTTGTGATGGAAGAGAGAAAGCTATATTTCAAATAAAATACCAGATAAAGATGTTTGAGAGGAGATTGTTAACCTTGTGTGGTGGAACAAACTCTATTTATTAATGGGTATGACACATAACCTTAATTAAGAGTACTCTGCCAAATCTCCTCACATTCTTTTTGTTCATCCTCTTTCGCAATATGTCAAGCATGGTTCAAAGTCGATGCCAATACCGCGACGATACACCCGAGTTGACTAGGTATCGGCACCCACCGATCGGATTTCGAATTGCGAGTTGAGTTTTCGATTATTGGTGTAAAATCGACCCTCTCTACCGGTAACTTCTCTGTAGTATCGGCTCATATCGGTGATTTCGCGGTAGAATCGGTCCATATCGACGATGTCACGGTAGTATCGACCCATATCAGTGATAGATCGACCGAGATGGTATAAGTTACTAAGCATCGATCTCTCTATCTCAACTTCTAACTCACTCAGTTGAGCCTCGATTTTGCATTCATGTTTCGATCGGAGCAATCGCATTCAATTCGGTACAAGGTATGTGATGTTTTGTCGCAAATCGGGTTTCTCGGTTGAATCTATTATTTCTTTTCTTGTAGTGTTACTACTAGAGGAGTTATCTCCCATTTAGCCTTCTTTTTATTTACTTAATTTGTATTAAAATATATCATTATTCATCTATCCTTAAAGTGTGTGATTATTTACATTATATATATTCTTAACTAATTATAGGTACTATTATAATATTTACGAAGAATATATTACTAAATATATATCGATTTAGACAATGTTATGCATACTAAATGATGATTAATTATAAACAATTAGACAATGTTATGCATAACAAATGATGATTTTGTACTTGTCTAATTGAGCCATACTATTATTCTTATTTTTCAAAACCTTTCTCTTTTTTTTCAAAATTTTCCGAGTTCTCTAAATAGTGTATAGTTGCGTATCGCCCGAGACCGATACCGATACCAATACCGAGTCAAAAATTGATCGTCCGAGTCATAGGCCGATACTGCGACTTTGAACCATGATGTCAATAGAGGCGAAAAACTCATCTAATTGAAATCAGTGGACATAGAGGAATAAGTAGACGTTAACTAAGGTTTGGTTTGGTTGACCTAGGTCCGTTTGTTGATTCGAGCCCAGATATAGTCTCTTTGCTCTCAGTCTCATCTAAAAATGTGGGGGTGGATTTTCTTGGGCTTAATAAATTTGAGCCTTGCCTAAATTTTAAACTGGAACAATGTTTTGTTTGGGCCATCAAATTAGAGTATTCAATATTGTCCGGAATTCAAGAAAATCCCAATCTCCTCTAGCTCTTTATTTTGGTGGCACAAACATTTGCAGTTTTTGCCTCACGTTTGAGGGTTGGCTTTTCAAAGGAGGGGAGAATGATGCATGCGGGCAGGTGGCACACGCATGGAGTCAAGCCGAGAATAAAGTGTATTCTAAAGTGTAATTTCATTTTATTTTATTGTTTTATTATTTGTAAAATAAAGGAATATTCATTTAAAGAATATTTCCATGGCTAGTTAGTAATTGGTGGTGGCTAGAAAGGGCATTTTAGTCCATATGCAGTAAATGAAATGTAGAAGGTTCCCAATGAGGTCATGGCTCATGCCATTACTTTAGTAATGTCAACCATGACATCATCACGACTTAGAACATATCCATTGTAGCTAAAATATCTTTTGAATATTCTCCTAGCCCTCTATCTAATATGTGTGTGTGTCATTGTGTGTGTGTGTATATATATATATATATATATATGTATGCATGTATGTATGTACGTATTTGTACACTATTGGGGGAATTCATTCAAATATCACATTTTAGTGAATGACAATGAAAGTTCGAGTATTTCTTATTATTACCAGGGCCTAGAACATATCCATTGTGCTAAAATATCTTTTGAATATACCCCTAGCCCTCTATTTAGTGTATATACACGTGTGTGTGCAAGGGAAAATTTCACATTTGAGTCGTTTTTAACGTAGATTGTAAAATTTGTAATATGGGCTTTATTCCGTTTGGACAAAACTATTTGAGTCATAAATGAAGATTTAAGTTCAGTTTGTTCTTTAAGCCTATTATGCATGTTGAAGACCGTAGCGGCCAAGTAAAGCGATGATTAAATTCAAGTTGAGTTTTGTCTTCGTCCATGGGATCTCGAAAAGATATGAATGCATATTATGTTTGATCCCTGGATTCAGTTTGGGTGTTTAATGTTTTAAATCACCGAGGCTATTTCTCTAAAAAGATTTTTTCAAAGAAATATTTTTGGAGTTTAGTTTCGTTCGAATGAATTTATGATGTCGTTCAAATGAGTTTACACACTTCGTTCGAACAACTTGTGATTTCGTTTAAACGAGTAGTTTTGGGCATTTAGTTAAGGTCCATGTGAGGCCCAAACCCAATTTCATGGATAACTTATTAAAATATTCATTATGCTTAAGCTAATTCGCTGAGACTAAAGATAAGGAGGCAACTTGGAGAAGGAGGAGAATTGGTATTATTGGGTTGGAGTTCAATCCACAAATTAAGTTTATCTAGTATAAGTATATAATTGGAATTGGGATTATAGTGTAATTATGTATTTGATTATGAACATAATTGTAGTAATATGAAATTGTATTAAAATTTATCAACTAATTAAGTTATTAGGGTGTGTTTGATACCATGGCAAATGGTAGGCAAATGCAAATAAGTTGGCAAATATGGTATTTGCCTATAATTTGGTGTGTTTGATAGCAAAATTTGCCTACAAGCTATTTGCCAATGTACAACACCTCCTATGCATAACATGTTGGCAAATTTTGCTTTGCTATATGGGTGAGAAATATTTGCCAACAAATTTGCTAACTTTTTAAATGCTTTTAATATTTTAAAAAATAATTTAAAAACTGTTTTAAATAATTAAAAAAACTGTTATGAATATTTTAAAAACTGTTTAAAATTAAAATCTGTTTTAATGTAGAAACTGTTTTTCCGTAAAAACTGTTTTAATGTAAAAATTTGTTTTCATGTAAAAACTGTTTTAATGTAAAAAATTAAAAAAAAAAATGTGTAAACTGTTTAATATAAAAAATTGTTTTAATGTAAAAACTGTTTTAATGTAAAAAATTTGCTTAGGTGGAAAAACTGTTTTTCCGTGAAAACTGTTTTAATGTAAAAAAATGTTTTAATGTAAAAACTGTTTTAATGTAAAAAATTAAAAACTGTTTTAATAAATAATTTGGGGTAATTTTTTTTTTTATATATAGTTTGTTACTTTTTTAATAAATAAAAACGGGAAGTAAAAAGAAAAGAAAAAACTATTTTTTTATTAAATAAAACTGTTTTAATGTAAAAAATTAAAAATTGTTTTAATGTGAAAACTGTTTTAATATAAAAAATTGTTTTTTCATAAAGACTGTTTAAATGTAAAAAATTAAAAACTGTTTTAATGTAAAAACTGTTTTAATATAAAAACTGTTTTAATGTAAAAAAATTAAAAACTGTTTTAATGTAAAAACTGTTTTTAATAAATAATTTTGGGGTTAAATTTTTTCTTTATATATAGTTTGTTACTTTTTTAATAAATAAAAACGAGAAGTAAAAAGAAAAGAAAAAATTGTTTTTTATTAAATAAAATTTGGGACGAAAATAAAAAAAAGAAATTTATTATTATATACGATAACATGGACGAAAATGTGTTAATAAAATGTTTTTCCTAAAAAACTTGTTTTACCTCATTTGGTGTTTGATAGCCTAATGTGAGAAAAAAATATTTGTCTTGGCAAAATTTGCTTAGGTAAAATTTGCCCTGGCAAATTTTGCCATGCCAACACTTTTGCTCAATTTGTATCAAACGGACCCTTAGTTCTATAATGGAATTGTTAAGAAATCGAGTTAAATTCTTCATGAAATTGGATGTAAATGGATTATAATGATTTGAATTCGTTTTAGTACTGAAATTATGTTAAAAGCCCTTTAATTTTGGAGAATATATATATATATATATATATATATATAAAGATTGAATTGATTGAAATTGTGAATCTAGGGTTCTTGTAAGAATTGTGAATTATCCCTTGAATTTCATGTTGAAAAGATGAGAAAACCAGTGTTATATGTTGGGACTGATATTAGGTTAGGTATATATGATTATAGTACTTTGTATTGATTTGAGAGCTTGATTATCCGTTAATGGATGTTTTTAGATGCAAAGTACGTAAGGAATTAGACGAGGAAATTTGAGGGTTTCGTTCTAACGAGCTTTGAATGAGCTTCGAGCGAAATGTTTCTGCTTGACATATAGTTCTCGCGTAAACGTCTTTTGATGTCCATTCAAACGAGATGTGTGTCTCGTTCGAACGACCTGGGGTTCGTTTGAACGAGGTAGCCATTCTCGTTCGAATGACTTGAAGTTTCGTTCGAACGAGTTGCCTCTTTTTGCGTGCCGCCGTCTTTTTGCGAAAAACTATAAATATAAGGCACAACAAAGAGTTTTCAAGTGAGAAGGTTTCGAAAATAGTTTTCAAGAGCAAATCTTAAGCCTCTTTTAATCTTAGTTTACACCCTTTGTTTTGAGATCCAAGTTTCAACATAATGTGTCTGTTGAGATCTCAAGATTGAGCACCAAAGATCAGTTTACTCTTCATCTTTGTTGAGTACGTTTCATGCGGTGGAGTCCGTGTTGCGTTGGGTGATGACTCAATTAGCCAAGAAGCAAGAAAGATCGGTGGATAGCGAGACGCGGTAGACGTCTGCGTTATAATTGTTATTGGTAGGTATCAGCTGTGGTTGTGAAGAAGGTGATAAGGAGCAAAGAGAGCATTAAGGCTTGAAGGCGTCGAGTCTGTGAGCAAGTCTAATTTGTACTTATATGAGACCTATATCATAGTGGACTTGTGTGGGTAGCCCGTCCGAGGTTTTTCCCGTTGTGGGTTTTCCTCCTACATCACGGCGTTGTATGTGATTTATTTATTTTATTTTTGCATCTATAGAGCAATCATTCCAATGGAATTGAATCATACAGTTACTTATAATTTGAATCATAACATCTGGTATGAACCGTGTGTTGAATTTACAATGAACATGAATCATCGATTGTGTACTTTTTCCACTTTGCAATTTGAACCTTTTTAATTAACTGAGGTGAATTTTGATATTTGACATTTAATTATAAAATTTAATAGGCTCTTGATGCTGATGGCTTGGATATGGAAGTTGATTTATCTAATCTAGGAACTGTCAATACTGTGTTTGCAGCGTTATTCAGGTAATTTTGATTTTCTTTCTGAAACATTTTCTGCTTAATATCACTGTTACTCACTTTTTCCACTCATTCATTTTGTTCTTAGCAAGCTGGGTGTTCCTATCAAAACTACTATTTCTCCTAATGTTCTTGAAGAAGCATTGAATGGAACTGTCACAATACGTCCCCTTCCAATGGGAACATCAGTTAGTGGAAAGGTGCATGGCTGATTGTATTATGTGTAAGTTCTATTATTCAGAAGTACTTTTTGCACTCAATTTAAGTTCCATTGCAGGTAGAAAAGCAATGTGCCCACTTCTTTGGTGTTACTATAAATGAGGAACATGCTGAAGCAGGGATTGTAGTTAGAGTTACTTCTGCCGCACAAAGCAAGTTTAAGGTGTGATACAAAAAATTATTGGCCAAGTTATTTTGTGTGTAGTTCAGTGTACAAAAGAATTGTTCTGCAGATGGGAACGTTTATATAAATTTATTTACATGACTTTTTCAGCTACTTTATTTCGAACAAGATGCTAATGGGGGTTATGGTTTGGCTTTACAGGTATCATACTTCTCTTCAATTGCATTTTTAGTTATTTGCCTGACATAATTTCCTGTTTACTTTCGATTTTGTGGAAGGCCCGTTAACATCTTTTCATTTTCTTTTCTTTTAAACAAAATTGTCTCGTTTGTATGAGTTTTTGAGTGCGTAATATTATTACATTGATGATTAAGAGTAGTGAGACTGATATTGTTCCCTTAGCGTTCAATGTTCTCCCACATTTTCAGATATGATTCTCAGTTCATTATAGTTTTTGTTTTCGGGTGATGATTCATTCGATACGGTCTAAGTTTAGTTACTGTGTCACATTCCTTTTTGCCTTGACGTTTATTGAGTGCCTTGTACTTTCTCTTGATAAGAAGTTTAGTAATCAATGGAAGGCGACAATAGGAGCTCAATTTGTATCAATGTAAGTGAATTTTGATCATAGGCTCCTCGATGTGAACTATCTTGTAAATAGGTCGTACCATGGCTAAAGCTACTTCTCCCTGGCGGATCTTTGTTAACCAGCATGGGAGTGTGCGTGAATGTCTCCATAGAGTGTATTGGGTGAGAGGGGACCTCTTGAGAAGGGCTTTCATATGTTGTTGGGATCCCATTATGTACCCTTTACTATTGTTGTGTATGGTTTCCATCAAATGTGGAAAGGCTTAGGTTTTGACAGAACAAGGAGATTTTTATTTGTCCTATTGGTGATAGAAATCAGCCTTTTAAAGTTTAATGCTCAGGGGCAATAAGAGCACACAAATGGGTGATCAGCTTGGTCCCCCACCCCCCCATACTTACCCACACACACAAAAAACAACTTGATTTTGCCTTTGTTCTGTGCGCTTACTATTGATGCTAGAGTTTGGGTATTTAGATTTACAGAAAAATGATCTCTAACTACTCAACAATCAAGAACATGAAGTGAATATCAAGTAGATTGATCTATAATGAAACAAGCAAAATACTAAGAGAAGTAAGTGAGAGATGAGGATATACGTGGTTTAACCCCAATCGATGGCCGGAGTCCATAGAGGAGGTGTACTTTAACTAAAACAATTCAGGACTCCATGGGGGTACGATATAATCTCTCACTCAAGTTCTCAATTTGGCAGGGTAAAAGTACAAATTATGATCTCACTTGTCCCTTTAGGGCATAAAATAGATCTATTTATAGGTGAGGGTAGGTGTGAGTTGAGAGGATGTTGTCCCACGAGGCTACGTGTCCTGCAGCTGATAAGAGAGGGGGTCTTACGCTCCTGGTGAGGGTAGTAGGATAACGATGATAAGTTAGAGCACATGGTTGTGAAATATTCCCGAATCTCGATGTAGCCACGCGAATGTCACCGAGTCTTGTGGGTGTTTTTTGGCTATTGAACGACAGGCTGATGACGACATCGCTTCTCTTATTGGGTATCCAAGACATCGGGCTCGACTTAGGCCGAGATGATTACTTGGGTCGGTTCTGGTCGACCTGGTTAGAGGTTAACACCTCAAAGGTTAACGAGGTACCGCCACAACCATTTGCTCAAAAGGGCTTGGTTAGAGGGGGTGGAGGACAAATTATTCATCAGGAAATCGCCCCGCCCTTTTTGCTGCTAAAGGCCTACACCTCCCAGCATACCCCTCTCCAATGCGCTCACAAACAGTATGCAAAGAGCCTCCACCAAAATGAACAGAACGGGGACAAAATGTTCATTGACTGAGTCCTCTCAAGTTACTAAAGAACCCCTTCGGAGAGCCATTCACTATCACGGAGAATATAACAATAGACATACAACGGCAGATCTATTCCAACCATCTCGCCTTGAACCTCATCTTCTACATGATGTATACATTCTATATATCCAGAATTTCACCCTTCGTCTAGCCTCCACATACTCATTACCCCCTGCCCACCTTTTTAGGAAACGAAGTGATGAACGAAGCATTAAATCTCCTCTCAAATTATTCAATAAAACAATCTGCTCAAATTGGCCTCTCGAATGAAACTAATCTAATACCTCCATCACATCTTTCTTCACCACCCTTAACATGCCTGAAAGAGGTCCATCGAGAAATCGTCGATCTAGGGCTTCGTCTAAACAAAGAACATAATGCAAGAATGATCTTCTTTGTAAGCCCGTTCCTTCCCTTCTGATGTCGGTTGTGGGAATTAGTTGTTTTATGACATAACTGTGTTTCCATCCCCCTCGCTTCTTCCACCATCTTTTTCCTGACAAACTATTTGTTATCCTCTCTCCTTAGCCAATCATCGCTAGATAATGAGCCCTCTTCTTCTCTCTTACCCTAATTTCCTCGACCGCCCTTGACAATGCAAGGAGTGACAGTATCAAAAACCTCCTTGCTCCACCTCTTTTAAGTCGTCGTTCAACAATTAAAGCCCGCATGCCCACCCACCCTGTAACCCTGCTATCTACCGGGCACCCTCTCCTCCTTCAATTACATGTTCCTAAATTTAAACGGAGCCGGGCATAACGACACCCCACCACACTCGAAACATAATGGGGATGTGATTGGATGTCCGTCTCGGAAGACAAACTCGGAAGAAAAACTTGAGAAACTCCAGGGAAAAAACTCCTCCCAATCATGAGAAATAAGAACTCGACCAAGTCGATTAGCTCAAGCTGAGAGATGAAATTAGAGAACTCCCGTGTAGCCCTCGAGGATTTACACCCCCACACTACTGTGAGAGGGGGATTGCACTACATTGAAGCCACCTCCAATACACCAGGGATCCTTAGATATCGTCACGCCTTCCAACTGCTCCCATAACTACCATTTGATCAATATCTTCCAAAAGGCCATACAATGACGTAAACTACACGTCAAAGGCCCAAAACAAAACAAATAACAAATTCTAGAGAGAACATAAAAATGTCTTGTATTGAAGAAGTCCTTTACAAATGACGCTTACATGGGTATTTATAAGAGTAGGAGACTTGAGCTATAAGAAATGTCATAATTACAAATATTCCCTTACTAGCCTTTTTCCTTACTAAGTACAAAATATCTAAAAAAAAAAGGAAGTTCATCAGAAATAGAGAAAAATAACAAGATTGGACAAAATGTACTAGAATATATCCAAATCACATCATACACGCTGAAGGAATTGTTTACTAAGACATTTAAAACGGCATGACTAAGAAAATAACCCCTAAAGACTGTCGAGCATCTCCACCCCTCAAGTCCAACATGGCAATGACTCCCTGACCAACCCCATGCATCCAAAGAGCACCACGTAACCCTTCTACCCCTCACAAGTTTCTTGCCACCCTACTAATAAAGAAAACTTCAATATCTTACCGACGCCACCTTTTAATAGCAACGCTAATGCTTCTTTTATCCACATTCATTTGTCTTTCCCACTACCCGCTATATAGTTCAGAGACGACTCTTGCTTCTTGAGCTCCCTTAACTTTCGCTGGAAGCGCTCAACATGGCCTCCTTCGATTTTCCAAACGAGAAGAAAGGCTTCCCTTTCATTCCCCTCGTACGACTCCCTTAAAAACTAATTAAACCCATCGACCGTGTCAGAAGACCAATGCTTTATTTCTCGCCACCCCTTCTCGCCCCTCTTGCCAAGGAATTAGGAGTTCCGTCCACATGCTTTCATTCACCACCTGATTTAATGCAGATCCTCCCCCACATTGTTAACACTACCTTTAAGACCCACTAGATATAATAAGTCCAAAATTATAGGAAGGGTTAAGGGGCCCCTCCAACAATAATACCCCTTTCCCTTTCATTCGAGAATATTCACATGCCCCCACTTCGACAATAGTACGACCCTGCTCCTCCTTGTTTACCCCTTCCTCATTTCCATTCCCATGATGCTATTTGTCCCTCCTCCTAAGGGTCTCGTCTTCTCTCTCCTGTCGTAATGACCAAGTTCCAGCTTGAGTCGCACATGCCATCCTACCTAGTTTGGCCCCCTTCGTTGCCATCTCGCCGAGCCACTGGTACTCAGTGAAAACAATAACCTGACTTTTCTAGATTGACCGCAACCTCAAAGCACCAATCCCCACCATCAACATGAACTAAAATTCAAGCCCACTTGCAACGATCCCCAATAGCCTTGAGTACTTTCGAATCCCCCATTAAATACCCGCTATTAATACCGCTCAGTGTTTTAAATAGCGCGACACATATGCGCTTTTTTGAGCGAAAACGCGACCGTATCAGATTTGTGGAAGACACAAATAGCGTGCGCGATTGATGACATGTCACGCTAATTGGACGCTATTTTGCTCGATTTGGACGCTGTGTGGGTTTTAAGGGTATTTAGAAAAGAGCACAAAACTACGTAGTTTTGACTTTTCCTTCACTTATTTTTTTTTTTAACATTTAAAATTGAGAAGCCCCACCTGATTAAAACATTTAGTCATTTAAGACACAATACCTCACCCGACTCTAAAAAAATATCTCCCCGACTCTCAAAAAATATATCCTAAAAGAAGTAGTTATTCAACATCCTCAAAGAAGAAAGCCCCAGCCTCTCTTTAAACCTCCTGATCGTGCTCTGCTCCAGTCGATCCCTTTTGCTCAGCAGACAATTTGCTCCAGTCGATCCCTTTTGCTCATGCCGAGTTCAAGCTTTCAAGGTAAATGTTTTTACTCTTAATTTTTTTAAAACCCGATTGAAAAAAAGATCCTACCAAGTGTACAAGTCTCACCCTTAACTGCAAGGTCTGGGAGAGGCGAATATCGGCTCCCATGTCTCGAACCCAAGACCAACTGTAGCTTGGGTGAGACCCGATTCTTTATCTTTAATTCATTTCCTTTTTTTTTTGGTTTTTTTGAACCCTGATTTCTTTGTTTCATTCTTTATAAATCCTATTTTTTCATTGCATTATGATTTTTGTTCTTTCAAACCCTTTCTTTTAAATTGGATCTATTTTTTTCCTAATTACTATAATTGAGTTGTTTTTTTATTTTATTTTATTTTCAGTTAAGAATGTCAAAAACAGATTTCTGTTGGAAATATGGTTTTGAAAAAAAGGGGGAAAAGGGAATATTTTGCATGTTTTGTAATCATAGATTAAAAGGAGGTATAACTGATTTGAAATGTTTTCGGTCCACCGTGTCTTCGTTGGCTAGAAGGAACCCTTGCAACGATCCCCAATAGCCTTAAGAACTTTCGAATCCCCCATTAAATACCTGCTACCAATACCGCTCAGTGTTTTAAAAAGCAGCGCTCCACGATGCGACATAGCTCTATGAGATTTGCGGAAGTCACAAATAGTGTGCGCAATTGATGACGTATCACGCTATTTGGATTATAAGGGAATTTAATAGAAAAGAGCACAAAGCTACGTAGTTTTGACTTTTTCTTCACTTATTTTTAACACTTAAAATTGAGAAGCCCCACCTGATTAAAACAAAAAAACCCACACGATTGAAACATTTAGTCATTTAAGACAAAACCTCACCTGACCAAGATACAAAACCTCTCCCGACTCTCAAAAAACATCTCCTAAAAGAAATAGTTGTTCGACATCCTCAAAGAAGAAAACCCTAGCCTCTCATCGTGCTCTGCTCCAGTCGATCCCTTCTGTTCATGCTCTGTTCAAGCCTTCAAGGTAAATATTTTTACTTTTATCTTATTTAAAACCCGATTCTTTTTCTTTATTTCATTTCTTTTTTTTGTTTTTTTTAAGCCTGATTTCTTTGATTCATTCTTTACAAATCCTATTTCTTCATTGCATTATGATTTTTGTTCTTTAAAACCCTTTCTTTTAATTGGATCTATTTTTTTCTTAATTACTATAATTGAGTTGTTTTTTATTTTATTTTATTTTCAGTTAACAATGTGAAAAAAAGAGTTTTGTTGGAAATATGGTTTTAAAAAGAGGGGAAAAAGGGAATAATTTGCATGTATTGTAATCATCGATCAAAGGGAGGTATAACTCGTTTGAAATATGATTTACCGACACCCACAAAGGAATGCTAGAATTATGCAGTGCTTTATGAACCTATGACTTTATATCAAGTGATGTAGTTTTTAATTTTGAATTCTTTTTTGATGTTACTTATTTATTTATTTGTATTTTTAATTATAAAAATGAAATGCACGAATTGGTTGCGCGATGCGCGACGCGCACCCGAGACCAGAATGCGACACCTTGCGCGACCGTGATTTAAAACATTGATACCATTAAAACCTTCTTATAAATACCAGTTACCTCATATATATATTACATAACTCTTACCTTCCACCTACCAGTTAGCTCAAGAATTCATAGCACCCATTGCAACTACCTTTTTGAAGGGCCTTTTCTGATATGATT
This sequence comes from Sambucus nigra, assembly GCA_949130495.1. Classification (NCBI taxonomy): domain Eukaryota; kingdom Viridiplantae; phylum Streptophyta; class Magnoliopsida; order Dipsacales; family Adoxaceae; genus Sambucus; species Sambucus nigra. Next base: position 285,304,348 of record OX422209.1, on the reverse strand, counting down.
TAGCCAAAAATCGGGCCTATATGAAGGGCGAAGCTACATGATCAATTGATCTGTCTTGGCCCACAATGAAAGAAGACTCTAGCAAGTTTGTGAAGAAATGTTTCCCAACTAATGCCAATGAAGCTTCTCCTCAGTGCACCCATAGTAGAATACTAGAACTTCATTCCCTTCTCTAGTAGTTATCCCTTTCTCACTTAAGATTTCACCCCCTTTGTGTCTCAAGATTGGGGTACTCGTAGCAAATGAGCAATTCACTAAATGAGCGTAAGTTGTATAACTACTTCGCAAAACCACTCTGAGTGAATGAGCTTATAGAGAGAAGAACCAAAGGATTCGTCAGCAACAACCAAATGATTCTTTAACCAAGGGACTTGCAACTTACACTTCTTTTATCACCAAAATTCTCTTAAACTTAGCAGCAAGGAGTGAAGTAAGAGTATGGCTAGAGAAGTTCTTGGCACCAACCGACAATGGTTTCAAGACTGAGGTCAGGTCTTCATCACTCATCTCTCATAGTCAGACTTCTCGAAAGTACAAGGATGACATGGAGCAATCTTTCCCAGCAAATTCGTGTCGGGGCTCTAAGGCTAGCACCAACAAATATGAGATGTCCTCAGTGAATCCTTCAAAATGTAAGTGATTTAATCTGGGGTATGTAGGATAAATAATGAGGCGTAACCCATTTAGTGGTGAAGAGATAATATTAATGCAACAAAAGTAATGAAAGTAAGATTCTATGATTATCGCAATAATGATCAAGAAACATAAGAATGTTTGATAATAAATAAAGGCCTTTGATAATAAATAAAGGCTTTTGAGTGTACTGATTTAGAGAATAAGCAGCAGGCGGTTGGAGACCAATGGGTGAAGGGAATATGTGTTGGGAATGATAAATGATAGGGTTTGATGGGGTTCTTGGTGAAAGTGAGATATCTGCACCAATAATTTTGAGTTCAGTGTGTTTCTTCTCAGAGTTTTCAGTATATTAAAACGACGATCTTGATCAATGGTCAATTTGTTGTTTTATGGGCAAAAGGGTGCTTAGAGGGACCTCTAAGGAGCATTAAATGCTGTGCCAGTCTAACATACCTAACATGTCAAGAGTTTTAAATGCCGAGGGAAATCACGATGGCTAGCCGACTTGTGTTAGGTAGCAAAGTGCGTCGTCAGCACATTTTCAGCCACCAAACCTGCAAACCGTTAGTGTAACGTATGTTATTCATTTGACATGTGGGGTATGATAGACGCAGATATTTTATAAAAAGGTACGATGTTTTGGCGCTAAGACGTGTGGCTGAGAATGCATGCTAGTGAGGTTGGTCGAACGACCTGGTCCAGGTCCCTCAAACTGCCTTGGTGCTTTGGTAAGTGTATTTAGAATGGTTAAGTTAAATGCCTTGACGATGCATTGCTCTCTATCCTCCAAACCGGTTCCCTCAAATGCCTTAATGATACCTTGGTTAGTCGAGGCTTTTGTTATTCAGATCGAAAGGTGTTCTGAGGTTGTAGATGAATAGTGTACTATAATTCTCACGTTGTCCGGCTCGAACATATTCCCAACTTATTGAATTTGTTTGGGTTAGGTTTGACATTAATACCTTAGGTTTCGTGTGTATCAATTTGTGTCAGGCCTAGCCTTTAACTAATTTTACTTTGAGAATTGATTGGCCTTGTCCTAGGCTCTCTCATTGCATGTGCATTCCTAGTCCCACCCTTATTGATGGTTGGGTTGTTTGGAATGTAGGTTTATGTGACAACTTGAAGATATGGAGCTGGAGTCAGTTGACTCCTTTTTGAATTGTCCTTTTGAGGCAGGTAATCTAGGTGCCGGGGTGATGGTTTGAGATTGGTAGGTAATAGAAGTCTTACCTTTGTTCTTGGAGTTGATTCATTCCCGCAGTTGCATTCTTCTGACTGCCTCTTGGAATCGTTTGTCTGTTGAGAATAAAAACCACATACCGAGAAATTAAAGCCTTGCACCCTACTGAATTTAAAATCCTAGGACCTCTTCACCTATTGCCCAATTAGTGGACACACGAGCCTTTGTAGTTGTTTAATTGACAATTGTTTAATGCCATTACACACTTGCAATTATCCGTGTACAGGAAGATAGTGAGAAGGCTGGCAAGGTAACATCTGCAGGGATGTATTTCTTACATTTTCAAGTGTACAGAATGGATTCTAATGTAAATACGGTATGTGAGTTTTATAATTTCTTCTAAACAGATTCCGCGTCATCTTGGCTGATTAGGTGATGAATTTAACCGCTATCATCATGCAGTTAGCAATGGCCAAGGATCCTGAAGCTGCTTTCTTCAAAAGATTGGAAGGCCTTCAACCTTGTGAAGTTTCAGAACTAAAACCTGGAACTCACATATTCGCTGTTTATGGTCTGTAACTAACTGCTTATTGATTGATTCATCCTTTTGGTTATGAGGTTTTTAATCTGATAATAACAGTTGCTTCAACATAGAGGGGAACTGTTTATGACTTGACTTCTACTCTGGTTTGTGCAGGAGATAACTTCTTCAAAACGGCTACTTATACAATCGAGGCTCTTTGTGCGAAGTCATACAAGGACACGACACATAAGCTTAAGGATATTGAGGCTCAAATTTTAAGAAAAAGAATTGAGCTACGCCAATTTGAAATGGAATACAGAAAGGTAAAATCAGTTTTTGGCCGTGTTCTTTGTATTTGGAAATGTGCGTTTGTGTGTGCATTTATCATTTATACGTGTGATGTTTTGTAGGCTTTGGCACGTTTTCAAGAAGTGACCAACAGATACAGCCAGGAAAAGCAGTCTGTAAGTTCTCTTCCCTCCAAACATTTGTGGTCCAATATTGCGTGTCGCAAATGATTTCTTTTTCGATAGTATCTTGCCAGCTGTAGCATTCACTTGCGCAAACCAAAATTATAAAGACAATTTTCAATAGATCAGGGACACAACCAACCTCTGAGATTAGGGCTGGAAAACGAACCTACTTGAGCTCGACCGTGTTAGTTCGGAATAAAAGCTATTTCAATTAGCCTCGTAAAATAAACGAGTATGAACGTATCTTTAAGCTTGTTATTTTACTAAGTTCGGTTCAAATTCGGCTCGATAACAAACGATGATACTAAAATAGTATACAAAAAGCTACTCGAGAACTCCGCTCGTTTTTGTTAGCTTATAAGCATGTCTAAGCTCGGCTGTTAAGATAACGAGCCAAGTTTGAACATACTTTTAAGCTCGTAGATATTTTCAAACAAGCTTGAGCAACCTTAAACATGGCTCGGCTTGACACATATACACCCCTATCTTAGATGGTGTAATTACCGTGTTCTGCATTTTATTTTCAAACTACTGTTCCATACTGAGTTTTATTGTTCCATTAACTGGTATGTATATTCAATTTTGTAGCATGAGGAACTCATGTTAAGGGCTTCCACCTTGTGTATGTTGCTTTGCCCATCTTTTTAAGTTTTACCTTACCTTTCCAATTACTTCCTCAGTCCAAAGTAAAACTCATTGTTTCAAAATCGAGCAGTTTGAGAAAAACACGTTCAGTTGTTTAAACACCGACTACTCGTGATGAGACTCAAGCCAGACCTACCCCCCCCCCCCCCCCCCTCTCTCTCCTCTACGTCAGGCATTCACAAATTACACTCAGGCATCATCTTGCTGCTGAAATTTTTTCCCTGGATTGGAGTGAATCAACATAATCAGTAGTAGCATTACTTCACAACGTCAAGCAGTGTTTTAAATCGCGGTCGAGCAAGGTGTCGCGTTTTGGTCTGGGGTGCGAGTCGCGTAAATCGCATCGCACAAGCAATTCGAGCATTTCAATTTTATAATTAAAAATACAAATAAACAACTTCAAAAAAGCATTTTAAATTAAATACTACATCACTTGAAATAGAGTCATAGATTTATAAAGTACTACATAATTCTAGACGACACCATCACATTGTCTCAAATAAACAAATCCATACAACCAACACATGAAATCCTAAAAATAAACCGACAAACAAATGAGAAGTCAAAAGTAGTCTGCTTCATCCAACATAAAATCACTATCATCTTCGTCAATAGTATTCATGTTGAGGAAGTGTCCACTGTCTATTTGTAATTGGAAAAAAATGCATCAATGAAAACAACTTTTAAAATAGTTGATTTAAAAAAGATGGTTTACAATATTAGGTTTAAAAAATGAAACAAATATCTTTTTTTGACATAGTTTACAATAGTTTGTTTAAAAAAAGAAACAAAGAAATCAGCTGAAGAAAAAACAACAAAAAGGAGTGAACGACCCGGAGACCAATTCATCTATTCGGAAAAGTCATGAGCTAACCCTACAACTGAAATAGAGATTGAAAGAGTAAATATTCGCCCGCGAAAACTTGATTTTCTTGGATTGCTAAATTTGGATCAATCCAATACGATAAAAGGCAAAACAAAACAAAAAGGAGTAAGACTGTAGAAAAAAGAGAAGAAGAACAATCGGGTTCTAAAAAAGAAAAAAAGAAGATAAAGTAAAAGTATACCAGTGCAAGCGAGAGAAGAAGGATCCGACTGGAACAGGAGCAAAAAGACGACTGAGCTAGGGTTTTTCTGATTCGGAATGGTTTTTTTTGAGTCGGGATGTGTTTTTTTCAGTCGGGGGTTGGGGTTTTCTAAAGAGCAGAGCTAGGGTTTGTTGTTTTGTGTTTTAAGTGAGGTGGCTTTGTGTTTTGATGAGTTGGCTTCTCAAGTTCTAGAAGTTCAAAAAAAAAAAAAGAAAAAAAAGGTAAAGAAAATACCAAAACTACGTAGTTTTGATGATTTTCTGTTAAGTAAGCTTGGAACACAAATAGCGTAATATCGCACCCAATAGCTCAAAATAGCGCAAATAGCGTGCCACGTCATCAATAGCGCACACTATTTATGCATCGCGCAAATCCGAAAGTGCAACGTCGCGTTTTCGCCCAAAAATGCGCAATCGCACCCTACGTCGCACGCAATTGCGCTCTTTTTAAAACATTGTCGTCAAGGGAGTTTCAGGATTTTTTATTGAGTGATTCTTGCAAATTGATCTCCGGAAAGAGACTACCATATTGCAGATACAAACTGCCACAACAGTTGGTTGATTAGTGTCAATTAGGGGTGGCAATTCGTGTTTTTGGGCCGTGTTTCGAGCCGACAAGACACGACACGACAATGGTTTTTCGAACATAAACACGACACGACACGACACGAATTCATGTTTTTTTAGTTGACACGAACACGACCCAAATAAACACGACACAACACGAATAACACGATTTCTTTCATACTAAATTAAACATAAATAGACACGATAACCCGAATAAAAACACGATTAGCATGACAAGACACGTTAACACGACTCATAATTTTGACGTGAACCCGATACGACACGACTTTGTGTAAAAAAAACCGGACACGAACATGATATATCGTGTCAATTTCGCGTCTTTTTTTCGTGTTCTTTCTAAAATTTCCATCCCTAGTTTCAGTATATCACCAAGTATATCACCAAATAACTGTGAATCTCCATGTCCTCTCTTTGTGGTCAGCTTTACATAACTCCCTCTGTGTCTGTGTGTGTGTGTGTGTTGGGGGGGGGGGGTTTCAGTTGTGAAACCGTTCATATCATATTGGGAAACCCAAACCCATTTAAAGTCTCTGTTTGAACAAAATAGTTAGTCAACACTTATATATTAAATTTAACCTATCAAATGACCGTAATGCCCTTGTTGAGCATATGTTGACGGGACAAAATATTGTTTAAAAATGAGAAGAGAAACTGTACTTAATCCCTTATTAGTTATAATGAATTCAATTTTAAAATAAATTTTTTGGTAAATTAATAATTAGGATATAATGGTCATTTTGTCATTCTCACTAACAATTTTTTAAACATAAGGGAGGTTGTGCTAGACGATTATGAAGAAATTTGTCCAACACTAAATTGATGAACAATAGAGAAAAGAAGCTCCAAAAGAAAAAGCAATAACCAGAGAAGAAGCTCCAAAGGAAAGAGTAATATAGAAGAAACTAAAGAATCCATCACTTAAGTTAAAATATGTAATAATAAATTTTAATTCATTCATTCAAGTCTGTCGATAACAATGCCGATCACAATTATATATAGGCTAAAAATCCTACTAGGAGAATGAAAAACTACAAGCAACGACGTGACATCACCTGAAATTTGGGAGTCCAAAGTTGTATAATCATCATGGTGAATTTCGGAAGCAACAATGACCATATGAACCATGTTTCGGGAGGCATAACATTGAAGCAATATGGAATAACAAAGTCACGTGTTGAACCTCGACCAAACCTAAAGTTACAATAATTTTCTTCGTCTCTTGGATCTCTACTTTTTGTCATTTTTCAGATCCTTTAAGGCTAACAGTTAACTTTCATTCATTGAAGTCTGTCATTAATAATGACGATTACAATTATTTATAGGCTAACAATCCTACTAGGAGATAAGTTCTAAAGATAAAAAAGATTGTACCCTGTGCACAAGGCTCCTGCTTTAGCATGGAGAGGTTGATGTGGGCAAACCTTACCCCCATTTATTGGAGAGGCTGCTTCCAAGACTCAAACCTGCTACATATCATAAAAAAAGGTCGTACCTAGTGCACAAGGCTCTCGCTTGGGAGAGGCAGATGTCGGCTGACCTTACCCCCATATATGGAGAGGCTGCTCCCATGTCTCAAACCCGAGACCAACCTTAGCTTGGGCGACGGCACTTGCCATCGCACCAAGGTACGACCTCTACTTGCTACATATCATAAAAACTAAAAATAAATACGAGAGGATGATTACTAATCTAACTACCACTAAATATTCTAGCATCCTAAAATAATAAATAAAATCTAATTTAACCCAATATAATCAAAATACAATTGTTTGTAAATAACCAGTGTGTTCCGCATAAGACCCATTGCTAGGACTGAATTGACATAGTTGTTTTTATAGAGTATGGGAGCGACGACGTTAGTTATGTACGGTTGCGGGTCGGTTGATGACTTACATCGGGGCTGGGGATCGAGCCTTCCTAGATGTGGAGATGAACTTGATGGTGCGCCTTGGCATGTAGGGTACACCCCAGCATGCTTGAGGCGAATTTGTAGCCTGTGGTGTGGGGTTGGCCTATTGTTTTGAGGTTGTTGACCTGTGGATACTGGAAGCAAGCCAGGATCCTATCCTGCTAGATCCAAATGCTCACAGAGGGCGTCTGAGCCTAGAGGCCCTAAGTAGTGTTGTTGAACTGAACTTGGTTAACCGCGATGAAGAGTGTAACAAGTCGTTCTGATGGAAATGGGTCCCATATTAGGGCTTATTTGTCATTTTTAATATTTTTTAGTTTTCCTTTTATTAGTTCTTTTATTTTCTTTTTAGTCTTTAATTGGTCTCCAAGCATGTTTGAGATTAATTGGGTATTCTTTTGTTAGTATTTGCCCTTTTGAGTCTTTTAGGTAATTACTTGGCTAGCAAGTAATTCCCTTAATATAAATACCCCTTGCACTCCTCATTTGAGGATAGCTTTTATTTTGAAATATAAGAGATTCTTTGTTTCTCTCTCTAGAAATCATATTTATTTTGATTTTTATCCAGTGACGTGTAGTTTACGTCAAATTGGTATACGAACGAGGTGTCGTTCTCCCCAACTGGTGTATTGGTGTGTAGATAATCAAAATCGTACACTACTTTTCGATGGCCCCGAAGAAAACGAATCGATTTCAAGACGAGATTAATCAAGAATTGATAGAGCAAATAGCAAGAATGGAAGAGAAGAACGGTCGATGAATGGAAGAATTGGCTAGAAAACAAAAAGAACAATTTGATGCCCTCTTTCGACTCCTCTCTTCCAAAATTCAACCTCCCACCACCATCGAAAACCCTAACCCCAACCCTAGCCACCATAATGTTTCAACCCACGCTTCCACAACCATTTCCACCCGTCTTCTGCAAAAAAAAGTTACCCCACCACTTCTAACCCTCCAACCGTCAACCCATTGGTGGCCAGAGGCGGTAACAAGGGTGGCGATCCACCGGACACCCTCCCGGACAAGAGAATAGCGCCGGCTAGCCTCCAGAACCATCCCTAAGTGGTCAGATCTTGCCCCGGGACTGGCGCACACCCCAAGACAGCCTTCGCACCACTCGGCCTGGGCCATAAAACAAATCCAATGGTCGGACCACCCCCAGACCCCCAAAACGGCGCCGAAACACCTGGTTTTTACCCTAGCAGAGCTCGAAATCAACTAGGCTGACCAATCCAAGTCCTAACCCATTAAGATCCACCGAAAAACTGGTTTTTGACCCGGGAGGAAGCTTTTTTTACGGTTGGTCCGAGAGAACAAAGAGAGACGAGGAAGATTGAAGAGCAAAACAAAAGGGATGGACTCTTCCTCAAATTTTTAGAAAATTAATTTTGGCCCCCACAAGTTTTTATTTCTCCTTTCGGCACATATTTTGGAAATTCACACGAATGTCCAATTTTTGAACGCTCGAGGACAAGCTTGGTTTTAAGAGGGGGATAGTGATGGGAATGGGTCCCATAGTTCTTTTATTTTCTTTTTAGTCTTTAATTGATCTCCTTGCATGTTTGAGACTAATTGGGTATTCTTTTGTTAGTATTTGTCCTTTTTAGTCTTTTAGATAATTACTTAGCTAGCAAGTAATTCCTCCAATATTAATACCCCTCGTACTCCTCATTTGAGAATAACTTCTATTTTGAAATATAAGAAATTCTTTGTTTCTCTCTCTAGAAATTATATTTGTTCTGATTTTTGGCAATTGATGTGTAGTTTACGTCACGTTACCACAGACAACGTCAAAAGATACCGATGGAAAGCAATAACACCAATTGAAGTGCTAATCATAATTAATTAACTATGATTCACATGCAAAGAGCAACGAAGGTAAGAGAGATGAAGAAATAGAGAATTAAACATAAAATAGTTTTTACGTGGTTCAGTTGAGTAATTGACCATTGCCCACATAGGAGCTTTGTGTTCCTCGAATTCAGTACAATTGAAGTACAATAGGGTACCAAGAGCCCAATCTATAGGATATTAGGAATTAAATGCCACTTTGCCCTATCCTTTTTTCTTCGCAACCGGTCTTGTTCTTATGTAACCGTGGTTGAGGAAAATTACATCACTTGAGGGATGCATCCACGTGGTGCTCTTAATGAATTAAGGTATGAGAAATAAGACGTTATATCTCTGCTTGTAGAGTGTCACATATAAGATAATTTGTCAACAATTAATATGGGGTAATTTAATACTTTGTCCCCCGTTGGAGAAATTAGCGAGAGAATATTTGCCATGCTTCATAAATGAGGGGTGAAGAGCCTTTGGAGAAACGAAAAACATGTCATTGTATTCAGATTAAGTGATATGGCCAAGGGGTGCTTGTATAAATGAAGTCAATACTGAATGGCCCATAGGGGAAAGTAAGTGCTAAAATACCATCAATCCCGTGATAAAAATACAATGGGTGAATAGAAAAACTTCTTGTTTGTGAATACAAAGCCCAAAGAATAACAAGTTTCAATTAATAAAAATTCTACGATAGTTATTTCAAGAGAAGGAGCTCACAAATAGAATAAGATAAGACCATGATCCCTTATCCTTCAAGTTCAGACCACCCAGCTATGGACTTCTCAAGCTCTATCTCTGAGCTCTTAGCCCTCAACCACCACCTTTGATCTCGGCCTTTATTTTTGATCGACAACACACCTTGATCTCTTCTCTCTCTATATCCATCCATCCATCCATCCATCCATCATCGATCTCCATCTTTATCCACCCATCTCCACCTCTATCCATCCATCTCCATCTCTCTAAGATAGTCACTAAAGGGATGCAATAATTTGATTTCTCTCCCAAAGAGCTACTTGTTGCAATGTTTAAAAAGGCTTATGTCTATAGGCGTGAAAAAAACAGCCTCGAGTCTTGGGCCTTAGGGTTTTTGTTAGAGGCTTACGCTTTTTGTGTCTTGATTGATCTTTTGAGAATGAATAGGGCCTCTTCTTTTTCTTTTTATATTTTACAATCAATGTTTTAAGTTATTAAATATTTGACATCATTTAAAATTTTTAAAATACTAAAAAACTACCACATCGTGTCGAAAAAACGTGTTTTAATGTGTCCCCCAGCGCGTCCGGACGTGTCAGAACGTGTCGCGTATTCGACACGTGTCAAATAGGATTTGCTGCTTTTGAGAGAGTGTCCATGCTTCATAGCTTACTCCTCACTCACTCGAGGCTTAAAGCCTGGGGACTATCCACCTCGATCCTTATAAGGCATAAGCATCGTGGTTATTGACCTTTGACCCCATATAAGTATTCTTCTCTCTCTTATTTCTTTCCTTCTTCTCAACTCTTTCTTTGACCCCCTATATAAGTACTTGTATATATACTATGTTTGATCGAACATATAAATTGAGAACATGCACTCTCGACGACAACTATTCATTAGAAATATTACCAAATCAAAATATATTTTCTTCTTAATTTCAAAGGGAAAACAAAAATATCTTAAAAGTCTATGTGACGAAAGTTTACCAAGTTTTGAATCAACTCATTTTATCTTGTTATCAAGCAAATGATTCAAAAGATGAAGAAATTAAACCAATCACACAAACAAGGGATGTACGAGGAAAAAATCCACTAACGAGAAGAACCTTGGGCGGATTTGAATGACAACTAGAGAACAATACACAACGGTGGCACGTATGATTAGCGATCCCCCCAAAATAGATCTTATATCTGAAGAGAAGCTTCTTCCAAGCAAAAGGAATTTGGAGTAGCCACTAAATTTAAGCACCAACAAAATAGTTGAGACAAAAGCTTTAGTGGGTACCAGCTAGTGTAGCCCTATGATGGGCTAGATTGCATCAATTCTCAGCTGAAAGTGATGTCAACGGGAAGCCAAGGACTTTTTTTTTTGCATTTTTCCTTATTTTATTTTTCATGTCTAGTTTAGTAATTTTCCATTTTTAGTTAGTATAGGTAGTTGAGGGTAATATTCAGTGTGCCCTCTTTAGTCATTTTGCCTTTTAGAGTTATCTTGTCTAGCAAGATAACTTAGCCTATAAATAAGGCCATTGGCATCCTTTTGTAATCACTACTTTATTTTGAGAGATGAATGCGAATTAGAAATCGGGCCTTTGGCCTCTAAATCTTGTTGTTGTTTAGTTTCTAGATCAAATCGCTTTCGCTGCCAAACTGCACATCAAATTGGTATCAGAGCGCTCTTGATGTGGTTGCCGGAGTTGTTGTAGAGCCATATTCTGGAAAATTACATTTTGCCCCTAAAAATTCCCAATGAGTTTCTATGAATTGCAAACTGGCCCATACAGATTTTGAATTTCAAATCCCTTAAAAAATTACACAACCTATCCTCCACCTTCTGAAATTTATTCACAGCCCCTCCCACTTTTGAAATTTACATTTCAGCTCCTCAACTTTTCGAAAATCACAATTCAGGCCCAACTTACTCCGCAACGCCTATTCTCGTTTCGATATGTTGTGGAATCGGAGGTGGTGATGTTGATTATGAGCATGATATGGTAATGTGTGCCGAATTCGAGTGGTTGAATCGTATCGTTGTCGAAAAACTCCAAACCCACATTCGCAACTTGGATCGAGTAGGTGAAGCTTTACATAGAGAGCTTTAGAGCTTTAAATTTAGTGCAATCTCCATCGAGGAGTATGAGGAGCTCCACTACCACCTAAGTCATTGCCGCACGGAGTACCTTGAGGTAGAAGCGACGTGTGATCATTGGGTACGTGAGAGGGGCAAGACGTTTGGCATGGTATTTTGTCTACTAGATTTTAGCCCCGTGCGATGCGCGGGCGTTTTAAAATTATTATATGTAGTTTGCTATTAAATTTTGTTTGGAAAGTTTCTAGCCAACAAATTGTACCATTAATCAAGATTGTAATTAATGACATATAACAAACAACATAAGTAGTTCCCATTCGAATAGTCTTTACATTGATTTGTTCCATTTTTAAATTTTTAAAAGGAGAATATCTTATAACAAAAAAAAATAGGGACAACCATGATAAAATTTAGCCCGTAGAAACCAGACGCGATGTTAACAATATGAAATCAACGAAAACTCTAAAACATGTGAAAAATAGATTAATATACGACTTCAACTCAATTTTCGTGACCTTAAATGGTGAAATGGCTGATATGCGCTTCCTGTTCAAACCCCAACAACATTAACTTCAACTCCCTTGTATTTCGTACAACTCGAATTCTTGTACCTTTTATGTTAAAGGAACATTAACCATAACTGTAGATCCAATCATGACTTCTACTTTGTCATCCTCTTTGGAATAAAACAACACTACATTGGAGGCCGAAGAGGTTGCGATCGCACTGAATTTTAGCCGAAGTCATGGAGCATTTAGACATCCCAAATCAGTGAACCTGACATTCACACGGATGTAGAGAATTTAAGCAAACCCAATTAAAATGAAAGAATATACCAACAATAAAGATTTAATAAAATTTAAGATGTCTAAGAAAGAAACAAATTACAATGAAACCTTTCCACATTAGTATACTTAGTGTTGCATAAAAATAAATTTTCACAAACAAAGGGTGCTTTTTTGGACCCACAAAATTCTTATATAGAACTATATATGCATACTTATAGTTTATGAGTACATGGTTCAGTTTGGGACCTGAGAGAGAATGTCACATAAATAATATTTCCATAATGGGAAAAATTGAATAAAAAACGTGTAAATAATATTTATGAAATAAATTTACTAAAATGAGAAAAAACAGAATGGAATGGAAAGATGCATAGTATCACAGTCCTTGGTGGTAGCAATTATTCCCGGTTTCTCAATTAACTATGAAAAATATTTTGGAAAATTAAAAAAAGAATCCACGGCAAAGAGCATAAAACAAAGCCCTCTATATGTTTTGTAACCAATCTGTTAGAATTTAAGTAGTAGAAGACAATTAAAAACAAACATTATAAATTTTACTTTTGCAACTCCAAAATGTAAAACCACAATGCAAAATTCAACTAACAGTTTTACCCCCAACACAACCAATACATGGGTCGAACGTGCGAAACGATCCATATCAAAGCATCAAATTCAGAAGAGAGATTCTAAGAACTTAAGAGAAGATCAATAAATCATAAGAGATGTGAGATGAATAAATCACATGCAAATTTACGGATGATCCGTCAACCATACATCACAAAATTTATTTACTCGAACCAATAGTAAATTTAAAAACAGATATGAGAGAAATGAATTGGGGCGTTAACCCATCAACTATACATCACAAAATTCATTTACACCCAATAATAAATTAAACACAGATGTGAGTTACATAAATTAGAGGATTCATACCTTGGATGAATTTACAATCCAACCATGGTTCAAAGTCAAGGCCGATACTGCGACGATATGGTCAAGTTGACTAGGTATCGGTATTCACCGATCCGATTCCGAGTTACGAGTTGAGTTTTCGATCATTGGTCTGAATCGACCCTATATCGATAATTTCTCGGTAATATCGGCTCATATCGGTGATATCGCTGTAGAATAGGCCCTTGTCGGCGATATTACGGTAGTATCGACCCATATCGGTGATATATCGACCGAGATGGTATCAGTTACTAAGCATCGATCTTTTGATCTCAACTTTTAGCTCAGTCAATTGAGTCTCAATTTTGCATTCATGACACGATCGAAGCAATCACTTTCAATTCGGTACTGGGTATATAATGTTTTGTTGTCGCAAATTGGGTATTTTTGGTTAAATCTTTAATTTCTTTTATTGTAGTATTATTAAAGGGGTTATCTCTAATTTAAATTTCTTTTTTTATTTACTTAATTTGTTTTAAAATGTATCATTATACATCTATCCATAAAGTGTATGATTATTTACATTAGATATACCTTAATTAGTAATAGGCACTATTATAACATTCACGAAGAATATATTACTAAATATATGTTGATTTAGATAATGTTATGCATTCTAAATGATGATTCAATATAAACAATTAGATAATGTTGTACATACTAAATGTTGATTTTGTACTTGTTTTATTGAGCCATATTATTATTATTATTATTCTTATTTTTCTAGACTTTTCTATATTTTTTTCAATTTTTTTTGAGTTCTCTAAGTAGTGTATAGTTGCGTATTGCCCGAGACCGAGATCGATACCGAGTCAAAAATTGAACGTCCGAGTCATATACAGATATCGCGACTTTGAACCATGAATCCAACTAATTAATTGATGCTAGAGAGATTGTGCTTCTGTGTCATGAAGTGAAAAAAGAGCTTCAGGGATTTCTACATCATAAATAATGTAACAACTCAAAATTTGTTATTCAGTAAGCTTGAGTTTACGAAATGAAAATGCGACCATTTTGACTTGATTGTTCTCCTCCCTCAAAAGAATAACGAGTCTCTAAATAACCACCCAAATAACCCCTAATCTCACAACATATGAATGGAGGAAAATAAAAAAAACTGTAAATGACACAGAAGACGAAGACAGATAAAAAGAGGAGAGGGTACGAAATACCGAAAATGTTTCCAGTAGAACCGAGTGGTGGTTGTTGGAGCTTGATGGTATTTTGTTGTCGTCGTTTTGCTGGTGAGAGCGGGGCTTAGTGAGAGGTAGATAAAGACAGGGAAAAAGGTCGAAAGGACAAAAGATGGAGGGACGGAGAGAGGGGGGAAACGATGTTGGCTGGATGTTAAGCTTTTATTTAACACTCCCTTAAATGAAACCCCATTTTGTCTTTATCGCATCTCCATTTTTCAGTCACGTGGCAGAGCTACGATTAGGATACCATATTTAAATATATATTAGATTTGTCCAACGGTGTGACACTTCCTATGGCCGACGTCGTTTCCGTGTACGACGATGATGCCCACTACCCAATCACACATGGTGATGGCATCTTCGAGGGTGCTAAGGACTCGTCAGAGGATGGCATGGATCCTGATTTCTACCCTTGTGATTCTTCTCCACTTTTGAGGAGGATGGTTGGATTACCTACAAGTTAGGAGATTTGGAGATTTTTGAGCTTGGGGACTTCTTTCCATTCTTTGGGGAAGAAGAAGTTAGGTTGTGCATCGGAGATTTCTTCGATAGCCTTGTTGAAGAAAGTTGGGTGACCAACACTTACTTCAGCGAGGTAGAACCGTATTATATCGACAATTTCTTCCAACTCTTTTGGAATGATGATGACGCGGTTAAGGTTGTTTCTTCGGGTGGTTTTTTTGTGGTCGATTCGTTGTTTCAAGTTGATGTGATTGATTGGGGGTATGTGGACCCATTTTGGGAGGCATTTGAGGCGTGTTCGGTGGTCAAGTTAAATCGTCTAGCCTCGTGAGTGTTTTTGATGGGGAATTCGGACTGCATTAGGCATCGTTCGCCATCCTCTAGGCGGTGGGGTTTTGGTTATTATTGTGCAAAGCTTCGGGGGCGCGCTCCTATATGTCGGCCATTAATGAGATTTTTGATCACCCGTTCTCTCCCTTTTGCTAGCCTATACGTCGGTCGTTTTTGAGGGCGCCTTCCCGTTCAAGTGGAGGAGTCCACTATTGGGCTCTTTTCTCCCTTGCCGCCGACCTCTATCGCTCAGGATGAGCAACGAGCACTAGCGAATTGGTTGCGAGTCCAATTGACGAGCAGAGAACACATGTTTACAGCAGCGGCATCACGCCTCTTGACACATCTATTTATAGCTGAGGTTTCCATTTAGGGTTTCTATTTTTCTCAAAAACATTTATTAAATCGCATTAAAATATTTGATCACAAGTATATTCTAGAATCCTTCAACTTGGTCCCCAAGAGTTAATTCTATTTGTCCAACTCCCTCCCTCTAGCTGACTAGATGAGGTTACTGCAGCTCAACTAAAACTCTGTAGTTTGGACAAGGCCTCGGACCTCACGCAAAGCCAACTTCTCTCCACAAAGCCCCTCGGCTCAATAGATTCCTACGCCGGCCTTGCTTTACTTAAGGATCAAACTACTTAAGTGAGATGATCATGACCTCACAACTTCGAGGTCTCACACTTAGAAAAATCCATTACCGGATTCTGGGTATTATAGTGGTCCTGTCAGTTTTCTTGGTCCATTTGGGCGCACAACCCTAGTTTATTGCATTTCACAAACACAAGGGATTTATCTAACTTTTTGTCAAAATACAGAACTCAAAATAGAATGTCCTTGAATTTTTACTCAAGTATAATGATGTGGGAAATTTGCAATAATTTATTTTGTAGCGTAAATTTATAAATGTTACTTTTCATTTGGGACATATAAAAGTGAAATTCCGACTTTTAATCTGAGACAAGTTCCCCCCCCCCTAATTACTCTGTTGATAAATGTTTAAAACATTAATAATTTGTAATAATTACTATTTTTTCAGTTGGCCTAAAGTTATCTCTTTTGCATCGTTTGTTTTTACTGACAACAGGTCGATGAGCTGTTGAAAGAACGAGACATCATCCACTCTTCATTTACCGTAGCTAGATCAATCGTTCAGGCTAGCAGGAGTAGTAGCAGTAATAGTATTCATTTTAGTAATGGAAGTAATAGTAAATTTCCTGCTGAAGATTTGAAGCCAGATAGCCTTGGGGAAGATGGAGGCTCAGAAGTGAAGGATAAGTCTAGTAGGAAAAAATGGTTTAATCTTAACCTAAAAGGATCTGATAAAAAGGCTGGTTGAAAATGGTCCATTACATTTCCATCCCCTTTTATTTAATCAGTTGTGCTGTGTTGGTTTGATGCCTGCTCTGCTAAATGCTTGGCTTGTATTCCTTATTCCATTTATGAAAGGTTTTTTTATTATCGCTGGTTATAATTCATTAATGTGAAAGATTGTATAATATAATATGTATGTTTATAGTCACATCTAAGTCTCTATAGTGATATGGAGAATTGAACATAATTTTGGAACTGTTATATATATATGTATATATTTTTTTTCCTGGGCTGGGGTAATAAATGATTTATTTTTACGTGTTTATTAATTATTATTAAGATTATTAAGATATGTGTGTGGATCTCTTCTGTATATTCTCTATAGTGCCCAAACCAACAGTGAAACACAACCCTAAAAAGCAAATAGTTGATTTTTGAAACAAACCTTAGACTAAAGGGTTGAAGGGAGTGGATAGGGCTGTCACACTTGACAAACTAAGCTTGGTTTGTATTCAACTCGATTTAAAAAAAAAGTGGTATTAAGATGGCATATGAAAAAATTAAGATACTGTGATTGGCTTGATTGGGGACCCGTTCAAACACGGAACAATTTGGGAATGCCTTGGGTTTCTGGAACAATTATAAGGAGGAAACAAAACTGTTGGTTAGAATTTTCTGGTATGGAGGTTTCAACTTCCCAAGCTTGATTTCGATCTTTAAAAAAAAACATATTTAGCAGAATGATTTATGTAAAATACTTGTGTCTTTGCTCAAGTAAACTTAGGAGAAGTACGTAAACTGATTCATTCTCTCTCTCTCTCTCTCTCTCTCTCTCCGTGTGTGTATTATGTGAGTGCATGCATTGCTTGCATAAACTATTATCTGGTGGTCAACAGCAACAGGCAAGGCAGAGTGGTGGTGGTTAGTTGACAAAGGAAGGTAAGGATCGGAATTAGGTTTTTCAGTTGCGGAGTGTATGGAGAAAGTGAGGAAAATTTAAAGCAATTTGTATGAATGAAAAACAGTTCTGTGATAATAACTAAACAAAGTTTTTCTTTAATTTTATTTTTAAAATTTTATGCACCTAGGCATTATGAAATTATTTCACAGTACAAATAAAAGCAAATACACACGCAGTGCCTGAAGTGTGTTCCTAAATGAATATGTTGATCGCATATATTTAAAAGTATGCATATAACATGAAATTCACATTATTTGAGCTCAGAAACTTGTTGCGAAATTTTAAGTAGTGATCAACCAAATAAAAGTGACAAACCACACAAACTTCTATGACTAAACATATATTTGTGAGTCGTGTTAGCACCACCATTGCTTCCAAAAGCTGGAATACATAGAAAGTAGAAATTTTATCTTGAAAAAAACTTGAAGATGATACGAAGGCAATTATGGTGATATTTGAATTGGATCCTTAATCATCTGCATCTAATATAATATCGCAATTAAAAGCTCCACAATCTGGCATGGCATCTTCAAAAGCTAAGATGCAAAGACCTAGACTGGTTTAGTTGACTACTTGCTATAATATAGTACTTGAAACACCCGATTGAGATTGACATTAATAATGCGAGAAGAAACAGCCAACATTGATAAATAATCAGTAGATTAACTTGCAATAATAGATTAACCTAATAATTCGGAGAATGCTATCTTAGGTTATCTGTTCCAAGACTTAGTTTAGCTGAAACTAATTAACAATTAATCCTGAAGTATACCTTATAATTTAAATAATAGGATGACCCAATGTACACACACAATCCTGTACTTCAACTACCAATAATTTATTGGAAAGAAGTTTTCTTGACCCCTGCTGAACTTGAACCAAATGTCCTTTGTAGTTTATGTAAGACCAAGTGCCATCTAACTGGATTCTTTTTATGTCACATATACAGCCAAACTTCTATTTATTAAACTAGAGATACCCTGTTGTGAGCAAGGACACGCTTAACTCTTTTATTATTACCAAGTCCCAACTCTCACATGCACCTATATTATAACTTTTATTTGTTTTAAGATTGCCAAAAGTGGAAAAGAAATTGTAACCAAATTTGACTTTAAATGACAATAAGGTGATATGAAGAATAATTTTCCTTCCCAAATCGTACCGCTCCATCCAACGACTCTACCCAAGCTCAACCTGCCAAGGTGCACCGTAACACTGCAATGTGCAGATTTTTTTAGCATATATTTCTATTATATAAAATAAACTTTCAACAAGAAAATACAATACATACACACACAGTAAGATTCTACAAAGTTCCTTGTTTACGCTATTATTTTATTCCTTTGAGATGTAATAATATTTTTATCTCATTATTTTGTCCGATGCATTAAATGGGACCTCTACTATGGAGTTAGGATGCTCATTAACATGAACTTTTTCCATGAGAATAATCAATAATTTTCTATATAATGGTTAGGTTTCATGTTTGGCCACAATAGGACTGCGAATCTATTCCACCATTGGTTTGCATGTGGAGGTTGTCACGTTGTAGTGTATTAAGGAATTCATTTTGCTTTGTCATAGTACTATAAATTATTAATGGGTTTGATCCTTTCAAAAGTGTTCAGGCTTAATCTAAACCGTTTGAAATTTAGATGATTGTACTTGTTTATGTATTAATAAAATGAAGAACACCCATACGAGGGTTGTACTCAAAATATTTATTTAAAAATAAAGTGAATGCGCTTGAAGGGTGGCAATTGCGACCTTGGCTAGTTATATAGGGCTGATGTGGAGAGTCACTATATATATTTTACATAGCCTGTTGGAGCGGTGTCAAATGACAGCATGAATTGGTTACGTGGCAAAAAGAAGAGGGTGTAGGAAATTGAAATTAATCTTGCGGAGTTTTAAATAGATCAACATATATATATATATATATATATATATATATAAATAATATAGTAGTCTTTGTCATGTGCAGGTGTCTCCCTAGTAGTGCCTTTGCGTTACATGTTATATGTGGTGTTTATGTGTAGGGGTCTATAAGTTATACTTTAATTGCAAACTCAAACCCACAATTCTTTTGTCTCATTGATTGACCAAGTCCCTCCGGGCCCCATCTTCAATCTCCCATTCACGGGTCTTCTATTCCACTTATATTATACTAAACAATCTGGACTCTAAATCTAGTCTTAGGATTCAAGTTATATATTACTAATTATTCCATGTCTATTTTATTCACTATAGAAAGACAATTCAAAACCCACATGGCTTAAAGCTAACTCCACCCAACCTCCACCTTTATTTTAATATATATATAATATAAGTATTTAAAAGAAGTAGGTAAATGTGACTTGTAATACATGGAGGGACATATTGAGTCATACCCATATTGTTTGGACTTGTTAAAATTGCTTTGATGATATCCATAAAAGGGAGAACAGCTTGAAAACACATTTTGGGGGTCATCTTTTATCCTTTTTGGATCCTTCCAAAGTAATGGTGGCAAAAGCGAACAAATATTATTAAAAAAGGTTAATGGGGTTCGTATTATGATAGGATCATGTCTGATTTAATCTTATGTCGAAATTCATTAAATAAGGCTCCATTGGTTGATTTTCCTTGATAAGCACAACTCGGTGGGCCCTATTGGGATTCGGGAGATCTCAAACGATCACCTCAATCAATAATTAATAAAGAGAGAGTATGATTAAGGTCCCCTAAAAAGTGATTAGTATTAGTATATTAGATGGTGGAAGCCATTACACCCATTCTTTATGGACAGTTGTTGATGAATGAACAAGGTTGAGTTAAAGTTGATTGGACTAAGCAATCACCGCACCCTGCTTGAAAATTTTAAACCATAGAGGGGTTGATGTGGGGGCCAACACCACAAATCTTGCACATGTGGTCCCAACATGACAAATGTGCAATGGTCCCACCAATTTTAATTTCAATCCTCCCAACTGGATGCACATTCACGTGTTTTCCCTACATCACACCCCCCTCTCCTACTCCAAACGGTCTCTGTATACAACTCCTTAGACAGACAGCTACTGCTGCAGAATACCACACTTAGTCTCGCATGTTTCAATATATTGTGGCTAGGACTTTCGGTTTGTTGGTTCCTGTTTCCTCATAGGACTTCTCTCTCTCTCTCTCTCTCTCTCTCTCTCTCTATATATATATATATAAATAATAATGCTCTTGTGTGGACTAGTCCGCATTTTATAAATGCGGACCGGACATGTGTCACTTAACGGTGCACTTAGAAATTATACCCTAAATTATAGGGACACTCTCTCTCTTTTTTGGGTTCACCGTCAGGTGACACATGTCTGATCCGCATTCTTAAAATGCGGACTAGTCTGCACAAAGACAGGACTATATATATATATATATATATATATATATATATATAGGAGAAGGATCACAAGTGGACCAAAAGAATGGACTTTTTAATGGACTTAACAAAAAAGACTAATAACCCCCTAATTTTAATTCCTTGGTGTAATGGGTCCGCGCCAGCGGCACCCAATAACCGAGACTTATTAGTCTTTTTTGTTAAGTCCATTCTTTTGGTCCACTTGTGAACCTCTCCCTATATATATATATATATATATATATATATATATATATATATATATATATATATATGTGTGTGTGTGTGTGTGTGTGTGTGTTTTATAACACGTGTTTTAATTAAACATGTAAACAATAGTGAACATATCAATGCTATGCCTCCTAAGTTTATGTCTTAAGGGCATCAAAATAGTATATTTGCACTAAGAACTCGTTTAATGTCTAGAATAAAATGATGGAATATGATAATGTTATCGTATCAAAAAATGGTGTGAGATAAGATAGGATTTCAAATTATACAAGTTATTCCATCTCATATGATGCATAATTTCAAGTTAAATAAGTTATCCTAATTAAACTTCTTATCTAACTAATTGTAGGATAAAGCCATCATAACTCGAAAGTGAAATTATTTTATCTCATTGAAATGTGATAACTATTATCCAAGGTTCTAAAAGAACGTGGGGGTGATCGAGCTATAGAGGCCAAGCCTTAAAAACGTAGGTGGCAGCGTGAAAATGCGTTTAGGCCTTTTTAATATATTTTAATATTTTTTAACCATAACAAGGGTATTAAAATATTAAAATTGTACATATCATAAAAATATGTCTGAATATCTGCAAATTAAAATACTATTTGATTATTTTAGATGAGATAATGGTCCGTTTTGTAAAAAAATCTTTAAAAGACGATATCGTTTCAGTAAAGCATTGTTGTTTTTAGAGAAAAAGTGCCCTTAAGAGTTTTACCAAGTATAAGGCGTCAAAAACTTAAGGCGAGGCGTGTTATGTCTACTATTTATAAATAACAATTGTACAGAATTATGAATTATTAATTAATTACATAATTAAAACAGAATTACAGAAATGAAACACTTGCTTGAATTTGCAGAAATAATAAAAGAATTAAAGATAAATCCGAGCGCTGTTAAGAACAGTCTCCTTAAGACAATTTATTCCCTCCAATGTGCTCCGAGGTAGATGAATATTGTCTCCCAAGATAGAACGGATTTTTCCAATTAATTATGTAGCACAACAATAATTAATTTCAACGAACTCAAATTCTGTGGCTTTTACTCAACAACAATGCAATTTCTGGAACAGATATGACAGGAATAAAATGACAGCAATACTGGAGGAGGAAAATTTTTCATTTTTAAAAACGGAGGGAGGCATCTGTATTTATAGCAAAGTAGGTGACGGTTGGCAAATAACTGTCAAAACAGTTAAACGAATTAACTGTTGACTGTTGGCAATAACTGTCAACAGTTTATTAATTAATTAATTAATTTCGTAATTAATTAATAATTAAAGCCAGAAAGTTAAATAATTTCGGCCCAAAAATGTAGGAGATTTTTATAAGCCCAAGCCCAAGCCCGAACCGAGCCAAGCCGGCCGGCCGGACAGACGGACGGACGCGCGCGCCTGTGAACTTTTGACCGAAAGTCAATCCGTGCATAGCTTAGGTCATCTCCCCTTCAAAGAGTTGGGATACCCTAAGGCATCCAAGCCTTAGTCCATACTTGGGGTGTTATTAACTCATCAAATTTCCACTACTCTTCCAATGTGGGACAAGAGTTAAAACACACCCAATTCATTAACTTTCATTGCTTTGTGAGTCACTTTGGGGACATATTTATCATTCATAACTTATTAAAATTGGACGTATAAATATACTACGTTAATCTCCTTGCGGAGGTGAACGCGTTCGTATATGGTCCCACGATTTTCGTAGTGTGGGTCCCACCTAAATTTGAACTCAAAGTTGCTCAAAATTCTGTCCAGAAAATTCTGGACAGCTTTCTTAAACCCATTCAAGTCCAATTTTCCAACAATCCCCCACATGAATGATATATCGCTATAAATAAAACCAAACAGATGCTAATGCAGATGCATACACAAGTTGTGTAAAACTGAAGACTTATTGCATCGGGAGAAGTAGCCTAGTGGCCTTGAACTTTCCTTAGTGATATACTATCGGATTTATTGGTTAATCAGTAGACTTCACGTCCTTGAACCGTCAACCGTTTTTGTAAACCTAGACAACAGTATTCACACAACAATTCTTCAACACAGTTGGTTCTCTCGTTTGTGTTCATTTTGGCCGTGAACACCACTTGGTTCCGCAAGTATTTTCGAGAATATGCCTTTCATTATTCTCATAGAAGTGGCCCCCTTCTTACTCACGTAGGTGACTTCCATAAAGAGTATTCTGCAATACCCCACTTAGACATACTAAGATATAGATGTCATTAAAAGCATAACTTATCCTAATTTTGCGGCAGATATGCACTGTCTCATCTTTGGAATGGATAGGATGAAATATCATCCAGTGCTTACTGAATACAACGTAGTTCGGTTTGCCCATTGAACCTAGATCTTGGGATCTCCAGTCACCTAGGTTGGGTTTCCACTATATTGATTCTTATTTATTTATAGGCTTTAGACCCATTCCTCTTGATGATCTTTCAACTTGCTCTCGGTTTAAACCTTTCGTTAGTGAATCCGATGTATTATCTTTTGACTTTACATAGTCAATTGAGATAATTCCGTTTGAGAGAAGTTGTCTAACGGTATTGTGTCGACGACGAATATGTCGTGACTTTTCGTTATACATGTGATTTTGTGCCCTTCCAATCGCTGATTGGCTATCGCAATGTATACATATTGCGGGCACAGGTTTAGACCAATTTGGAACATCCTCTAAGAAATTTCGAAGCCATTCAGCTTCTTCTCCAGCTTTGTCTAGTGCAATGAATTCAGATTCCATTGTCGATTTAACAATGCACGTTTGTTTTGAGGATTTCCAAGATACGGCTGCACCTCCGAGGGTAAACACATACCCACTCGTAGACTTAGAGTCTTTTGTATCAGATATCCAATTTGCATCGCAATGTCCTTCAAGAACAACTGGATATTTTGAGTAGTGCAGTCCATAGTTTTGAGTATATTTTAAATAACCCAAAACTCGCAATATAGCTTTCCAGTGATCTCTTCCTAGATTACTCGTAAATCGACTTAGCTTACTTATTGAGTATGCTATGTTCGGTCCCGTACAGTTCATGATATACATTAAGCTGCTGATAATACGAGAATATTCTAGTTGAGATATGCTTTCACCATTATTTCTTGCAAGATGTAAATTTACATCTACAGGTGTCTTGGTAGGACTAATATCATACTTCTTGAATTTTTCAAGTACTTTCTCTATGTAATGAGATTGAGATAATATAAGTCCATCCGATGTTCTAGAAATTTTAATTCCTAATATAACATCGGCGATTCCCATATCTTTCATGTCAAATCTACTACTCAACATTTGTTTTGTAGTTTTGACAATTTCCAAGTTACTACCCATGATAAGCATATCATCAACATAGAGGCATACAATGACATATCCATTTTGAATGTATTTAAAGTAAACACATTTATCGCATTCATTAATTTTGAAACCATTTGATAACATTGTATTATCAAATTTTTCATGCCATTGCTTAGGTGCTTGTTTTAATCCATATAGTGATTTAACAAGCTTACATACTTTTCCTTCTTGTCCGGGAGCTTTGAACCCTTCAGGTTGCTCCATATAAATTTCCTCGTCTAGTTCACCGTTTAAGAATGCAGTTTTTACATCCATTTGATGTATTTCAAGTCCATTAATAACAGCTATTGCTATTAACATCCGAATGGACGTTATTCTTGTTATCGGTGAATATGTGTCGAAGTAATCCAACCCTTCCTTTTGCCTATAGCCTTTAGCTATAAGTCTAGCTTTATATTTATCAATTGATCCATCAGCCTTCAATTTCTTTTTGAAGATCCATTTATAACCTAACGGTTTTGAACCTGGTGGAAGATCCACTAGTTCCCATGTATGATTTTGTAATATGGATTCAATTTCACTATTAATTGATTCTTTCCAATTGGAAGCATCGGGTAAGGATATAGCTTCTTTATACGATTGAGGTTCATTTTCTAACAAATATGTTAGAAAATTCGGACCGAAAGAAGTCGAGATTTTTGCTCTTTTACTACGTCTTGGTTCATCCTCTATTGATTCAATAGGTTGATGAGTACCACTTGTAGTAGCTTGATTTGTCCTTTTAGAAGGACCAGATTCTCGGGTCATGTTATACGGGAATTCATTTTCAAAAAATGAAGCATCCCTCGATTCAATAACCGTATTTACATGAATGTCCGAAATCTCAGATTTACAAACTAGAAATCGATATGCACTGCTATTAGTAGCATAACCGATGAATACACAATCCACGGTTTTTGGCCCTATTATTACCTTTTTATGTTTAGGAACCATCACTTTGGCTAAGCACCCCCACACTCGTAAATATTTATAGGAAGGTCTTCGACCTTTCCATAATTCATAAGGTGTCTTGTGAGTGTTTTTGTGAGGTACTTTATTGAGAATGTAATTAGCAGAAAGTAAGGCTTCCCCCCACAAATTTTGTGGAGCTCCTGAACTTAATAACATTGAGTTCATCATTTCTTTTAAAGTAAGGTTTTTGCGTTCAGCAACACCATTCGATTAAGGAGAATAAGGAGCGGTTGTTTGATGAATAATCCCATTTTCAGAACAAAATTCCTCAAATGGATATTCATATTCACCTCCTCTATCACTTCTAATAGCCTTTATCGTTTTGCTTAATTGATTCTCAACTTCATTCTTATATTGTTTAAATGCATTAATAGCCTCATCTTTACTATGTAACAAATATACATAGCAATATTTTGTGCAATCGTCAATAAAAGTAATAAAATACTTTTTTCCACCTCTAGTTTGAACAAATTTTAAATCACAAATATCGGTGTGAATTAAATCTAAAGGTTCAGTTATCCTTTCAATAAAATGGAAAGGTAATCAAGCTAATTTAGATTCCACACAAATTTCACATTTATGATTTTTATCAATATTAAATTTTTGCAAAAATTCCAAGTTAATTAATCTACGCAATGTATCAAAATTAACATGTCCCAATCTAGCATGCCAAATATTAGATGACTCAATCAAGTAAGAAGAACGAGCAATTTCATTCATTGAAACAGATATTTTTGGGGTTACAGTAAGAACATTGAGTTTAAAGAACCCCTCATTTAGGTAGCCCTTTCCTACATACATGTCATTTTTAGACAACACAAAGCGATCAGACACAAACACAAGCTTGAAACCATTTTTAGTAAGGAGAGATCCAGAAATCAGATTCTTTCGGATATCAGGCACGTGAAGAACATTGTTGAGAGTAAGTTCCTTTCCAGAAGTCATTTTTAGAGTTATCTTTCCTTGTCCCACCACTTTCGAAGTGGAAGAATTTCCCATAAAGAGATTTTCTTCATTTTTCAAAGGCTTATAGGTGGTAAACATCCATTTGTTTGCACAAATATGTCGTGTGGCTCCAGTATCCACCCACCATTCCTTGGTATTTCCAACCAAGTTATATTCAGAGACCACGGCAGAAAGATTCATATCCGCCAAATCATTGGTGATATTCTCACCCCCAGTTACATTTGCTTGAGAGTTATTTTTATTTTGCTTCTTAGGCTTACGACACTCACTTGAGCGGTGTCCCGGTTTACCACAATTGTAGCATTTGCCTTTGAACTTTTTCTTATTATATGTTTGGAAGTGCCTTCCCCATCATACTTTCGTTTGTTCTTTTTAGGACCTTCAACGACATGGACCTTTGTTTCCATCGGATTCTTCCCACTTTTATTTTGAGACTCACGGTTGTCTTCTTCGATTCTTAGCTTGACCACCAACTCCACCACATTCATCTCCTAACGCTTGTGCTTGAGATAGTTTTTGAACAAAGTCCAAGATGGTGGCAACTTTTCAACAATTGCAGCAACTTGGAAAGTTTCACTAATTGACATTCCTTCAGCATGAATGTCATGGAGGATCACTTGGAATTCTTGCACTTGCGAGATTACAGATTTAGAATCAACCATTTTGAAGTCCAGAGAACGCCCGACGATAAATTTCTTCATCCTATCATCTTCAGTTTTATACTTCTTTTCCAAAGAATTCCATAATTCTTTGGATATCTTGCTAGTGCAGTAGACATGATACAGAGTCTTGTCCAAGTAGGCCAAAATATAATTTCGGCATTGGTAGTCCGAATGCTTCCAAGCATCGACAACATCAACATTTTCAGCGTCATCTCCCTCTTGAATAGAGGGACAATCTTCATATACAAACCAGCCGAGTTGGTAGGTAGTGAGATAGAAGTACATTTGTCCTTGCCAACGTTTGAAGTCAGCCCCAATGAACTTTTCCGGTTTCTCCCCGTGTGGCATAGATACGGGTCCAGTCACATTTGTGTTGGTGACAATCATTTTCGTAGGAATAGTGTTCGTACTTTGCAATTCCATTTCAGTTACAAAAACAGAATTTTTATCAATTATAAAATTCATATATAATGAATTAATCAAAACAGAATACAAAATTCTGTGCACCAATTTCCTCCAAATATAATTCACAATAAATAAATTCCAAAAGAATTCCAAATAAAATTCAGAATTAAACTATAATATAAACAGAATTCCGTACAAAACAGAATTAAATATAAAATCCGTGTCACACTAATTTTTAATAATAATAAAAAGAATTCTGTACAAAATAGAACTATAATTTAAAGATTAAAAATTTTTCATAAACAAATTTTAACAAGAATACACAAATAAAATTTTATTTTATAAAACAGAATATAAAAACAGTATTGAAATTAATTTCTATATCAAAACTGTTTTACTAATTTCTACAATAAAGCAGTAAATTAATTCATTTTATTCTGTCAAAACAGATTTATTTCCAACAAATAAATTTCTGTAAAAAAATAAAAATTCTGTTCACTTTAAAACAGTAGAACTTTATAAATTGTCTTAAGATTGTTATTGTCTACTATTTATAAATAACAATTGTACAGAATTATGAATTATTAATTAATTACAGAATTAAAACAGAATTACAGAAATGAAACACTTACTTGAATTTGCAGAAATAATAAAAGAATTAAAGATAAATCCGAGCCCTGTTAAGAACAGTTTCCTTAAGACAATTTATTCTCTCCAATGTGCTCTGAGGTAGATGAATATTGTCTCCCAAGATAGAACGGATTTTTTCAATTAATTATGTAGCACAACAATAATTAATTTCAACGAACTCAAATTTTGTGGCTTTTACTCAACAACAATGCAATTTCTGAAACAGATATGATAGGAATAAAATGACAGCAATACTGGAGGAGGGAAATTTTTCATTTTTAAAAACGGAGGGAGGCATCTGTATTTATAGCAAAGTAGGTGACGGTTGGCAAATAACTGTCAAAACAGTTAAACGAATTAACTGTTGGCAATAACTGTCAACAGTTTATTAATTAATTAATTAATTTCGTAATTAATTAATAATTAAAGCCCAGAAAGTTAAATAAATTCGGCCCAAAAATGTAGGAGATTTTTATAAGCCCAAGCCCAAGCCCGAACCGAGCCGAGCCGAGCCGGCCGGCCGGACGCGGGCGCGTGGACTTTTGACCGAAAGTCAACCCGTGCATAGCTTAGGCATCTCCCCTTCAAAGACTTGGGATACCCCAAGGCATCAAAGCCTTGGTCCATACTTGGGGTGTTATTAACTCATCAAATTTCCACTACTCTTCCAATGTGGGACAAGAGTTAAAACACACCCAATTCATTAACTTTTATTGCTTTGTGAGTCACTTTGGGGACATATTTATCATTCATAACTTATTAAAATTGGACGTATGAATATACTACGTTAATCTCCTTGCGGAGGTGAACGCGTTCGTATATGGTCCCACGATTTTCGTAGTGTGGGTCCCACCTAAATTTGAGCTCAAAGTTGCTCAAAATTCTGTCCAGAAAATTCTGGACAGCTTTCTTAAACCC
The DNA here is from genome assembly GCA_949130495.1 of Sambucus nigra. Taxonomy (NCBI): domain Eukaryota; kingdom Viridiplantae; phylum Streptophyta; class Magnoliopsida; order Dipsacales; family Adoxaceae; genus Sambucus; species Sambucus nigra. The sequence goes on along the minus strand of OX422209.1, from coordinate 285,275,172 downwards.
ATTCAAGTCCAATTTTCCAACAGGGAGTTTCTTCCAAGCCTCAAGCCTAGACGGATTTTTTTAGAACAGTGCTATTATCCGATGATGCCTAAAGCATAACACCTAAAATGCATTTCGAATAATTTAACATAGTACATTGTGTCATGCCAGATAGTTGTATGCTCCGAGTCTCATGTTATCAAGGCACTTTATATAAACAGTCAAGCTTACAAATTCTGTATGCATGAAAACAAATCCATATAATATGGCTAGAGTTTTAATTCCGACACAAGATGTTAAAGTGCTTTTTTTTTGCCAAGACAAACAATGGTACCTATTTAAAAAAGTTTGAAAATTTGCTTGTATAGAAAACTCTAGTTAAGTTTATTTAGTCCAATTATTTGATTGTCCTTTACATTTACTATGGTATTCTTAGTATTTTAAAGTTAGGCCTCTTAATTTTCAATAAAAATATTAAGTAAGGAGCCTAGAGGAATTAATCTTTTATTTATGTATTGAAGGACTCTTTGCGTTAGTTTGTGAAACAAGCCTAGCAGAGGCCAAAACTAGGGATGGGAATTTAACCTGACCTGTAGGAGTCCTGACCCGACCCAACCCTAATGGAGCAGGTTTTAAAACTCGATTAATGAATTAGGAGCGGGTATGAGTTTTAAAATAAAATTCGTTTATTAAATGAGGCACGTCAGGAGTTAATTTAAATAAAATCGCCCCGCCCCGCCCTATCCCGTTTAACTTATGCGTACATAAACACCATTTATATGTATGTTAATTACAATTAAACCATATATACACACACACACACACACACACACACTAAAAAAAACCTAAAACTAAACAATATATATATATATATATACACGGTTTTGAAAATTTTTAAGATTTGTTTTGATTAATTTTGAAAAAGATCCATGTAAAAACATGGATTGACAATTGAGGGATTGTCTCACAGATTGGAACACATATTAGCCCCGATTGGACCCGACCATAATGGTGCGGGTTTTAAATCCCGATTAATGAATTAGGAGAATGGTATGAGTTTTAAAAACAATCCATTTATTAAATGGAGCGGGTTAGGAGTTGAATTTAAATAAAACCGCCCCGCCCTGTTAATTAAATAGGAGGAGTTAGGATTTTTAAAAACTCGCTCCAAACCCGTCCCGTTGCCATCCCTAGCCAAAACCAGTATACTAAGGGTGCGTTTGATAAATAAGATGGAAAATAAGCGCCAAGAGTCAATTTCCATGGAATTGAAAACTTGAAAATATTTTCCATGGAAAAAATTTGTTGGTGGTGTTTGATTGCAAATATTTTCCAGGTGAAAAATGTTCTATTTTCCATCTTTTGTGTTTGGTTCCCAATATTTTCCATGGAAAAAAAAATAGAATATATATATATAAAATAGAAAAATAAAAAAAATCCCAGAAAATTAATAAAAATCCCAAAGAATAAATAAATAAATAAATCCAAAATGTGAATAAAACCCCAAAGATAAGGAAAAAATCCAGAAAGTGAATAAAAATCCAAAAATAATGAAAAAAATCCAGAAAGTGAATAAAACCCCAAAAATAATGCAAAAAATCAATAAAACCCAAAACTAATGAAAAAAATACTGAAAGTGAATAAAAACCCAAATCCAAAAATAATGAAAAAAATACAGAAATTGAATAAAACTCCAAAAATAATGAAACAAAATCCAAAAAGTGAATAGAACCCCCAAGCTAATGAAAAAAAATCAAGAAAATGAATAAAACCCCAAAAATAATGAAAAAAATACAGAAAGTGAATAAGACCCCAAAAATAATGAAAAAAAATCCAAAAAATGACTTAATACCCAAAAATAATGAAAACAAAATCGAGAAAGTGAATAAAAATCCAAAAATAATGAAAAAATACAAAAAATGAATAAAATGTCAAAAATAATGAAAAAAATACAGATAGTGATTACAAACCCAAAAATAATGAAATAATACAGAAAGTGAATCAAACCGCACAAATAATATTTAAAAAATACGAAAAAAATAAAAATATAGAAAATGAAAAAAAAATCGGAAAATAAATATTACCCCATAATGAATTTTCTGGATTTTCTTCATTATTTTTGAATTTTTATTCAATTTCTGGATTTTTTTTATTATTTTTAAGTTTTATTCACTTTTGATATTTGTTTTCATTTTTTTGGGTTTTTAATCATTTTTTTTATTTTTCCATTATTTTGGGGGTTTTATTCACTTTATGTAATTTTTTTCATTATTTTTGGATTCTTATTAACTTTCTGGATTTTTTTCATTATTATTGGATTTTTATCCACTTTCTGTATTTTTTTCATTATTTTTGAGTTTTTATTCATTTTGTGAATTTTTTACATTTTTTTTTTCATTTTTTGTATTTTTTTCATTATTTTTGGAGTTTATTCACTTTCTATATTTTTTCAATTATTTTTGGGTTTTTTTCATTTTCTAGATTTTTTTCATTATTTTTGGACTTTTATTCACTTTCTGTATTTTTTTCATTACTTTTTGGTTTTTATTCATTTTCTGGATTTTTTTTCATTATTTTTTGGATTTTATTCACTTTCTGTATTTTTTCCATTATTTTTGGGTTTTTATTCACTTTCTAGATTTTTTTCATTATTTTGGGATTTTTATTCACTTTCTAGATTTTTAAAAAAATATTTTTGGGGTTTTAATCACTTTTTGTATTTTTTTCATTATTTTTGGATTTTATTTGCAATCTCGATTTTTTTCATTATTTTTGGGTTTTATTCATTTTTTATATTTTTTTCATTATTTTTGGAGTTTTATTCACTTTATATATTTTTTCATTATTTTGGTGTTTTTCGCTTTCTATATATTTTTAATTATTTTTGGTGTTTTTATTTCATTTTTTGGATTTTTTCATTATTTTTTGGGTTTTATTCACTTTCTCTATTTTTTCATTACTTTTGGGTTTTTATTCACTTTCTGGATTTTTTGTCTTTATTTTTGGATTTTGATTCATTTTCTGGATTTTTTTTATTATTTCTGGGGTTTTAGTCACTTTCTGGATTTTTTTCATTATTTTTGGATTTTTATTCTCGTTCGGATTTTTTTTCATTTTTTTTCATTTTCTGTATTTTTTTCATTATTTTTGGAGTTTTATTCACTTTATGTATTTTTTTCATTATTTTTGAGTTTTTATTCATTTTCTGGATTTTTTCCATTATTTTTGGGTTTTTATTCATATTTTGGATTTTTTTCATTATTTCTGGGGTTTTAATAGGTTTCTGGATTTTTTTTGTTATTTTTGGAGTTTTATTCATTTTCTGTGTTTTTTTCATAAATTTTGGGTTTTTACTCATTTTTTGGATTTTTTCATTTTTTTCAGGGTTTTATTCACTTTCTGAATTTTTTTTATTATTTTGGATTTTTATTCAGTTTCTGGATTTTTTTTCATTATTTTTGGGTTTTTATTCATTTTCTCGATTTTTTTATCAATTTTTTTGGTGTGATAATATTTTCCCTGGAAAATGAATAACAAGGTGGGAGGAGGTTTTTTAATTCCATCTTTTGTGAAAAAAGTGGTTACGTGATTTGTTTTAAAGAAATCAATTCCATAGAAAATTTTGTGAAAGACCCCGGATTTTAATAATTATCACAATTAAAAATATTTAATTTCCTTTTACATAGATGCGGATGCGGATGCGGATGCGTTAAATACAAGAGATGGTTCCACAAAATAAACAAGGCAGGGTTTTAATATCATAAGAAACAAATTAATACAACATAATTCAAGTCCTAGAATTTGCCTAAGTCATGATTAACAATTATATCCAAAGTTAGGCGAAACCAATTTTAGCAAGTGACTTGAATGAACCAAATTTACCCAATATTTAATTTAAGTCCCAAATAAAATGAGTGTGATAATTAAACCGAATTTTATCTTGAAATTAATCTAGCATGCGTTCTAAGTGATATAGAGCAAGATAAAATCAACAGTCACACAACACCGCGATATACGAGGAAAAACCCACTAACGGGAAAAAACCTCGGGACGGCCCTAGCCTCAAATCCACTAAAAACGGAATTACAAAATACAAGACAAAAGACTTACTTCCTAAACTCGAACCCTCTCAAGCCGTGATGCTCCTTCTTGTATCAACCTCCAATTAGCGGATAACCAACGGAGCTCCACCGTGGTTTCGGAATACACCGATAGGACTTTGTATGGTCACCGTCACCCAAACATGGAGCCTTTCTCCTTGTGGGTAGAATCTCAACAAAGGTCTTCTTTGTGATGGGGTGTAGAAGCAAACCCGAAACGTCTCTTGAATTCGGTAGAGAAAACCGGTGCCAAATAACTCCAAGCAATTGATATCTATATATGGAACTTGGAATAAACAACAATGGGTGTAAACTAAGTGTTTAAAGATTTTTCTTTAGGTTGAAGAACACTTAAAACATGAACATTTTCCTTTTTGGAATGATCTCTCAAACTCTCTCTAGGAGATGTATTAGGATGGAAAAGTTATCTTGGAAAATGTGTTTCCCGCACATAAAAATGCATGAAGAAGTTGGTTGAAAACCAAGTGGAGAAGTGGGGAAAAAACTGCCAAAAACTGCTCAAAACCGTTCCCGCCTGACGTCTCGTTCGAACGAACTTGACTGTCGTTCGAACGAGACTTTTAATGAGCGACCAGCCTGGGCTCGTTAGAATCTCGTTAGATATCTCGTTAGAACGAAAACTCGTTCGAACGACATATCGAACGACATATCGAACGACTGACCAGATTAGGGTCGTTGGCAAACTCGTTCGAACGAACCTGGTTCGAACGACAAAACTCGTTCGAACGAAATCTGGTTCGAACGAAAAAACTCGTTCGAACGACATTTGTAACGAACGTCCAGAAAGTTTGTAAAATTCGATTTGGCCCAGAAACTTTTATAAACTTTTATATACTTATTTTTAAGTTTCTAATTGATTCTTTCTGAAAAATAAAATGCAGTTTTTATTAACCTAACACCCAATACATATTGTTCCAAGCTCCTATATAAATATAATTACATTCATACCTTGGGAGCATGGAACCTTAGTTGATGACGTAGAAACGAGGCACGCAAACCGGCATTTTGATGAAGCTTTAAATTCTTTGCCGCTACGTCTTCAATACATAATTCATAGGCTTGAGAATATTACAAATAAATACTATCCTATGAATAAATGTTTTTGTCCGGAATTGAGCCAAAACTATAAGAGGACTCAATTGGAAATTTGTGTCCTTACATTTTGTTTATCAAACATTCAAAAGATGAAAAATGACTCCATATATTGCATTTTCCATGGAAATTAGTATTATCAAACACACCCTAAGTTCTTTACTGAATGTCTATTATATAAAAAGAAACTTGCTTAAAACCCCAACAATAGTAGAGCTAACTTTCTTCTTTGAATGACAACCACCAAAAATACAATCGGGCTCAATTATACCCTTTAATGCTAACATTTTATGGTAAAATTTATTAGTTTTGAGCCTCCAAATGAATATCCTCTTACACTTAAGATTTCTGGGAGTTGGTTGAAGATGGTTTCTGTTGGCGTGAAAATCAACATCAAGATTTTTATAATTAGGAGACATAATACACACACACACACACACTTAAGAGGCATGGACACAAGATATAAATGTTTCGATTTGTTTTTGACCTACTCCATGAGAGGGGATTGAGGTACTTTATAATGAACGAATGTATAATCTCTCTCTGTCTCATTCCGACTTGTAGTTAATTGATGACAATGACGATTCAAGTGGCCTTATTTATAGTGGTTTTTACAAGATACAAAAAATCCTAGTCTAGGTAATTTGATTACCAAAGTCATTAATTCTTGTTTGACTTTACTTGCACTTTTGTGTAGGAGTGCATCTCCTCCAATGTTCATCCACGTGGAAATCTGAGTGAATTGGTGGATGATTATGTAATACCTCGTAATTTAAAAGGATTTTTAATGAATTAACTATGGATTTTGAGAGAATTTAAATAATTATTTAAGTGAAAATTTTAATTTTATAATTATTTAAGTGAAGAATAAAGTTTTATTTGTGTTAGTGGAAGTTAAAATATAATTTTTAAGATTTATTATAATTATAGAATTTATTTGATGAATTATAGAATTCATTATGAATTATAAAATTCATTTGATGAATGTTAGAATTTATTTGATGAATTAATAAAATATTTAGGCCTAATTGTAAATAAATAAAAGAATAGGATTTAATTGTAATTATATAAAATATATGGAAGGTTTGACACAAAATAAATTATGGTTTAAGATAGATGGTACTTTGGTAATGAGGTAGTTACTTGGAGAAATATTTAAGGTTATGCTTATAAAAGAAAGAAAGAGAAAGGAATTAATGTGTAATTAAAGAAAAATAAGTTAAAAAATAAAAATTAGAAGAAGATCATTTTTATTATAATAAAAAATTAATGCGGCGGAAGCTTGTTAAGAATGAACGCAAATTCATTTCCATTCTCTCAACTAAATTTCACAAAAATATTACATTCCCAACCCTAAAAATATACCCTTTCATTCTAGCAAAAAAAAATACTTTTCTGGAAGAATTTTTGGGACAACTTTGGACCATTTTTTTAGGACTTTTGGAGGACCAATGCAACTACTTTTCAGGAGAAAATTATTCTACACTTTTGGGACTTTATTTACACCAGTTGAGAATCTTTTTTAGAGGGGATTCTTCTACAAATTTTTGTCTTTCTATTTGGGAATTTGATTCACCATTTGAGGTAAGATAATTCTCCTCTCTCGTCTCATCAGATAAATATTATTTTTCTACCTAAAGATGTTTTTACAAGTTATAAAATTTGGTAAAAATAATTTGGTTTTATATTTGTTTTTATCACATCTCTAAAATTGTGATTTTTGTGAATAAATTGATGAACCTAATTCATGAAATTGTATACTTGATTAATTTAGTATAATTTAATGTAATTGAATTTGATTGTGGGAATTGTACACTCTTAGTATAATTTCAATGATAAAGTAGAAAACTTTTCTATAACTTGAATTACATGTTTTAGATTATCCTTTTAATATTAATATTTGGTGTTTCATGTATAGCATTGTGGGAATCATACTATCTATGACTTGAATGCCAAAACAAAATTGCTATATTAAACATAGCTTCCATGTATAACATATGATTTGTTGGATTTACAGATAAGGGGTGTGTATAGATGATAAAAAGATACAATAAACTTCTTGAATATCTTTAGGCTACGCGCTATGGGCTGTATATAACCGTGTTATTTTATTTCATGACTCGTTTTAGAGTCTTGGTTGTAATATCCCGTATATTTATGGATAATTAAATTACATGAGTGGGTATAATTTAATAATTTGAGAATTTAAAGTAAATGAGATGGACTATTTTTATTTCATGTCGCAAGTGAACAAAAGCGACAAGTGATGTTATTTTATTCGAAAAACACGTGTGGAGATGTGTTGGGTTTAAGACTTGAATTTTTGATAAGTGACTCGAATGGAAATTTCGAGTGCACGGTTGGTCTCGGAAGGACCGAGATAGTCAGAATAGAGTACCCGGGGGGGGGGGGTAGTGTTTGGGTTTCGAAGATTTTTGGACTAGTAGGGACTCGCATTTGTGTATACGAGTCAATTTTGGGTTTAATAAAGGGATAACCCTTATTTTTCTTCTCTTATAAGCCGAGAGAAAGATAGAAGAAAGAAAGAAAAGAAAGAAGAGAAGAAGAGAAAGGAAGAAGACAAAGTAGAAATAGGAGATTTCCGGCCAAGCTCCGGCGGATTTCGACACGAGGTCGTCGGATTTATCCAACGAGCCAAGTGTTTAACTTGCTTTAATTATTTTAGTATGTTTATAATCCATATTATAGTTGGTGTGAAAACTATATGATTTTGGGTTAAAGATTCTTGTATAAATTAGGTTTTTAAAGATGATTTCATATAAAACTTGATGTGATGATAATCCAATATAAAATCTTAGCTTAAATCCATGTTAATGGTGTAATCGTATGGTGAGAAATTGGAATAAATGAAATTTGGGTATATGAGTTAGGGTTTAACTCTTGATACAATTTGATGAATCCCATAGATAAATTTTAGTTTTGTGCATGATAATGTGGGTAGATGTTATATTGATGTAGGGGGATGTTAGAAACCATGGAAGTGGATTTAATTGGGTGTTGGTTAAAGAATTGGAGAAGGAGATGAGAAACCTGTAGGCAAAAGTAGAATGTTGAACCATTTTGAATCGATTCGAAGGGGATCGAATCGATTCGGTCTAAGCGAATCGATTTGGTTGAGGACAGTAGTAAAGTAGAACCATTTTGAATCAATTCGGTGAATGATGAATCGATTCGGGCCAAGGCGAATCGATTCGGATCCTGCCGAATCGATTCGGGCCTGACAGTTTTGAGAAATTTTTCTTGGGTTTTAGGGATGAAATTTGAGAATTGTTTTTGGAGATAATTATGGTGGGATCCTAAAACGTGTATTAGGACTTCTAAATGATTAAATAAGTGATGTGGGAACCTTGGGCTAGTGGGAATAAAAATTCGGGGCATGAATTTTAGGAATGTTTGGATGAACGACATTCGAGGAGTTATTCAGCAAGTTCGTACATATATATTTATGCGTGTAGAATATATATGCCGATTATATATGGGTAGAAAATATATATGCCATATATATATGCCATATATATATATATATATATATATATATTTATATGAGTAAATCCTAAGGTGAGAATAGGATGATTTAAGAATACTAGCTAGACGTGATAGGCTAATATTCGGGAAATTATTTATGTGATAATTATATCATAATTGAGAGAATACTTATGGGATTAAAATAAGTTGTGTGTGTACTTATGAATTAATACGAATTGGTATATTCAGGATTATAGGCTAAAGCCACGGGAGATAAGCATGATAACCGGATTTGATGTGATATATATATATATATATATATATGTGTGTGTGTGTGTGTGTGTGTGTAGCACATCCCTCTAGTACTATCATGGGAAGTTGCGCGATGTGGGTGAGCCCCTGGCTTAAGGAGCAGGGAGCGTATAGTCCCCAGGTCATAGCGTCCATTTTTATATTGTGTGACATTTATCAGGGGTAAAACGTCTTGGGTATGATTCATCTTATTTCCATTGAGGAACTATGGACGCTTCCCAGACGTTTGTGATTTGGATTTTGGGGTCGGTGTGAGATTCCATCCCGGTTGCCCAGGTCGATGTGTGTTCTCCCTAGAAGATGATAGCAATGAGAGACTGCATCCATTTAGTTATAGCTATGAGGGATGGTTATTATATTTATATAATGTGTGATATATATGTATGGATATACTTGACGTGTATATTATATATATATATATATATATATATATATATATATATATATATATATATATATATATACGGACAAACTAAAGAATGAAAGGTAAAATAATCTCTCGATCTTTCTGGAGTATAAAATCCAGAATAAAATATGTGATATACGTATATAAAGATGAGAATATTATACACGAGATAAGTAACACTAAAATGTTATTAGTGTACAATAACTAGTGAAAGTTATTCATAATGAACGAGTAAATCATAAGCGAGAAATTATAAGGCATAAGCTTGGGTTAGAATATTTTATATACGCGGGGTACGAGATAGCGTATGGTGACTTGGAAGTTTTACGAGGTGCTAGTTTGGCTGGGTAGCGTAACTAGGGTGTTTAAAATACACGCGTTAGGTGTGCACTCTTAGATGAGAGGCGAGGGGTATCTCATGTGAGTGCGACACTAGTTTAAATATGGAGATTATCATATTTTAAATATTAAAGTATTTTAAGCACTTGCTAAAATATTTTTCAAAACCCGGGCTCTGACCCGTATCTATCTTTTCTCTTTCTCATCCTTTGTTATACTTTTTAGGTGTCCAGACACAGGGACGCTTGAATGACTATTCTTTCGAGTCAGACGTTGCTTTCGTAGCTGTGGATGTTGGCAGCAAATTGTATAGACGATTCTTTCCTTGTGATCTAGATAGGAGATACTGTGAGTTATATTCGAGCATGTGGCCCAACTGTTGTTATTTATCGCATTTCATTTTTTGCCTATTCGATATGGTTGTATAGATATTTTACCGAGAGTTATCGGTTATTATTTATTCTTTTCAGTTGTTTATATCTTGGTATGGTTAGATTTGCTTGTGCGTTTAGGTTAAAAAGATTAGAGAGTTTAAAATTTGACGCCGGGCCTAATAGGTTATTAGTAATTAATTGGTTTTCGACAGTGATGCTGAGAATGAAACCATATGAGATTCCTGTTTAATTTGATTTAGGACTGATCAGCCGGTATTTTATTAGGCGAGGTGTCACAAATGGTATTAGAGCATCAGGTTCTAGTGTCCTTAGGAATCTGTGCAGAAGTACTACGTTTCCAGCGTTGCTTTTTATTTGATATAGAGCCCTATGCTTAGGATTGTTGATTCCTATGGTGAGATTTCGTTCTCCTGCTATAGTGTATGATTATAGTGAATCTTATATGCGTTTGGGTGTGTTTCGTAGGCTGATACGCAGAAGATGACCGGTGAGGGCCGTTGGAAGGACAACAAGAGGCGGGGCTCAGTTGAAGTTGTAAAGTATTTTGGAGATGATGACCGTAGTCGAGGTCACCCCTATTGTTGCTCGAGAAGATGGGGATATAAGGACTGCTAGGGTGCAACATATATTTTTAAGTACCGCTATAGTAGGAAGTGGTAATAAATTTAACTCACCCAATGAGGTTAGAATGGGAGAGAGTCGGAGGGGTCTGTGAAGAGGACCACCCATTGGAATTTTGGTAAATGTGGAGATTATGTGTGTAGCCAATGGATGTAAGATACCCAGAGGCTTAGGCATATAGCAGGGAGTAGTATACATGGAAGTGAAAATTTGGACTAAAATTTTTCTTAGCTCGTGGAAGTAGTGTTGTTTTGGTGGGAGTCAATCACCATAGTTTAAAAAGTTAAATATTATTCCAATGGAAGGATCTTAGGTACGGTTTGATTGTAAGTTCCTTCATATTTTTTTCAGAAAGAGATGCGGATGGAAATTGTGAATTTATCACAGGAGGGCTGGATAGAGGCCTTGTTTAGCGAACTTGGTACCTGAAGAGGTAGGTACAATGGAGAAAAGAGTCCTTAAGTGGGTGATGGACTCACAAGAGGAGTCACCACCACTCAGGGGAAATTATTATTTGAAGGTCGAAAAATATGGTGACTATGTCGTGTTTTGTCAGTGAAGATATAAATGTTTCTTTGTGGAGGGAGCTAAAAGAGTCGAAATATTTAGTCAGGGGATTAGATGTAACGGTGCTAGTGAAACACTATAGGGGGAGACCCATCAGCGCCATGTAAATGATTCAGATAGCTGAATTCCTATCGAGTGATAGTGGATTTAGTTGGGACTATGAAGACTAGTAGTGTGCTCCTTAGGGCCATCGGAGCTAAGGGAACAACGAGGGTATCCGTCAGGGTTGAGGCTACCAGGGTCCGAGAGAAGGACAACCCTAATACGGTCAGTGTGGTCGAAGATAAGTGGATTATATGAAGAGGTATTATTTATGTGGGGAGTAGGACCACATATATTATTTTTGCCCGAAGCGAGGAAAAGGAACAAGAGTATGGTGCCTAGCTGAGGCAATAATTAAGATAGTTTTTGGTTTATTTCGAACAAACGTGTCATATTCGGGAACCATTTAAGCAACCAGGGAGATTGGCAAGATAGAGAAATGAGTTTTAACCTCGGGTGAATGAGGTATGCTTTGTGTGACACGAGTGAGCCACGGTATCTTAAATAGCACTAGATTCGCGTGTGAGACGAGTTTAGTGTGTATATCGATAACATTGTTATGCTTATATATTTCTGTGGTATAGCGGGGTTATTTTTGGTTTCATCCGTGGGGAAGCGGGTGTAGGTATAGTGATATATATTTTAATTAGAATTACTCATTTTAGTGATGTGTTATACTAGTATGATATAATCCTGAGTATAGACTGGTTAGAACGATAGTGGGCTAATATTACAAGGCTATCGTGTTTCCTATTACAGGGAAGGATGGGTTGTTGTGGTGATGTATCACCTGGAAGAGGGTCAAGCTCGCATTTATATTCTATTATAATAGAAACTTCTGAGAGTATGGTTGTCTTGAGATATTTGATCCCGGTGTGTAGGAACTTTATTAATGTGATTTGAGGTATGCTAGATTTACTGTCGAGCGGAGAGATTTATCTCATTACTATGTTTAGCTATAAAAACTTGGTGATAGGGAGAGCGCATCATTATATCAGTCCTTTAGAGACGTGGGAGTTGAGATTTATATTCATATGTTTGGGGACATGATTTGGAGAGTCCTGGTTATGTGTTTGAGGTTTATGGAATTTGATTACTGCCAATGTTAAGTGATAAAGTATTGGGGAAAGTACCTTATTAAAAATATTATTGCGTGATGAGATACGTATGAATCTTGATAAACGCCGTGAGTAGAGATACATTTTTGAACATTTATTAATGGAAGTGTAAATAAAACACTCTGAGCTGAGAGCTATTATATAGTCTAAGGCGAGTAGAGCCGGTAGTGCCGTGAGAGAGCACTGAAATTTTTTCTTCTCACCACGAGTGGAAGGGTAGAACAATGTCGAGGATAATTAAATTTCGATTTATGGGGTGATTGAGAATACCCATGTGTCATAGCCACTTCGATAATGCGAGGCCAGTTTTGTGGAAAGTGTTTAACTTTTCCAGTGTTGTGCAGATATGCACCGATTATAGGGTGTATGAGCGCCCTGGTTAGTTGATTTCAAATCGTCCTAGATAGGAGGACGTGGGAATAAATGTGTGGAATATATGCCTATGGGGAAGTTATAAACAAGATATAATGGCATAATGGATTGAACGTCGTGTGAGAAGGGAGATGATCCAAGTATATGTGTGTAAGGAGAGTTAGTACACCTGAGATAAGTTGAAGGGCTATGGGAAGCCATTTATTCAGATATCTCTTGAGGAGAGGAAAATTCAATTGTTGTGTGAAATTTGAGCGGAGTCCTACTCAGGTGAATGTTGAGAGTGGCTTGCGCGTAAATAGAATGTTAATCTCTATGAGATAAATGGACCCAAAAGTACGCGTTGTGGTAAAAGTGCACGAGCAAAAACTTTGGTACCCTAGGGAAAGAAGGGGAGTAGAAAGTACCACTTAAGGTGAGATATTTTAAGTGGGAAATTGGTCTTAGGTGAGACATAGTGAGATTGTCTCCGGGTGCACCACTCACAGATGAAAATAAGTTGTTTTGAGATGATCAACCAGAAAATTTTATATCAAGCCGACGATTCCAGTGACGGAATGAGTAGACAGGGTGGTAAAGAAGGATTACACATGTGCAAGGTGCTGCCCAATCTTGTTGTGAATTAGTATGAAGAACCTTGAATCCCACCTCCGATAGGAATTTCGAAAAGCAGTGGGGATAATGTTTTGTTTTGGCCAAGTCATGTCACCTATGGTCCAATGAGTAGACGAGAGGTGATTGACGACTAATAAAGTGGTATGAAAGCGACTCTAAAGTTACAGTGATTAGTTTACTTTCGTAACTAACCCAACTTGTAATTGAAGTAAAGCATGGTACAGTAATTGGGGGGGATTACCGATTGGTTAGAGGTGAGAAAATAAATAGACTTTTGGATCGGAAGCGATTTAGAGTCCCTTGTTAAGAGGGACATTAACCACAAACTGTTATGGGATGACTTTTAAGCGTCGTAAGGGTTACGTCGCCATGAACCGAAATTTGAAGGACTGTCAGGAGTGGTTAAATGTTCTTATGGTTTCTCTCAGGATGGGAATCTTCCGTTGGGATGGAAATGGGAGGCTGGCACTTAGTGTTGTGCGACCTTCCAATAGAATTGAGGTGATAGAGCCAGTGATGTATAGGCTCGTCTTATTTGGATGTCATTGGTAGAGCACAATGTGTGATGTGCCGTTAGTGAGGTGAGACCTTAAGACTGGTGGAGTGTATCGGTATGAAATTTTGGGGTAAGCTCGTTGTAAGCTGGGGATATAGTGGGTAGCCTTTTGACAAGTGGGTACCACTAGCGAGAATATAGTTGAGTGACCCTTATGTTAGTATGATCTGATTCTAGGTACTAGAGCATGTGATGTGGTTGATATCCAAAGTCTTTGGTACCGGTCTTATCCGAATTTTGAGGATGAAATTCCGTTGTAAGGAGGGGAGTATGTAATACCCCGTACATTTATGGATAATTAAATTATATGAGTGGGTGTAATTTAATAATTTGATAATTTAAAGTAAATAAGATGGACTATTTTTATTTCATGTCGCAGGTGAAAAAAAGCGACAGGTGATGTTATTTTATTTGAAAAACACGTGTGGAGATGTATTGGGTTTAAGACGTGAATTTTTGATAAGTGACTCAGATGAGAATTTCGAGTGCACGGTTGGTCTCGGAAGGGTCGAGATAGTCAGAATAGAGTACCCGGGGGGGGGGGGTAGTGTTTGGGTTTCGGGAATTTTTGAACTAGTAGGGACTCGCATTTGTGTATACGAGTCTATTTTGGGTTTAATAAAGGGATAACCCTTATTTTTATTCTCTTATAAGCCGAGAGAAAGAGAGAAGGAAGAAAGAATACAAGAAGATAAAGGGGGAGAAAGAGGAGATTTTCGGACAAGCTCCGGTGGATTCCAGCACGAGGTCATCGAATTTATTGAACGAGGCAAGTGTTTAACTTGTTTTAATTATTTTATTGTGTTTATAATCCATATTATAGTTGGTGTGAAAACTATATGATTTTGGGTTTGGGATTCTTGCATAAATTGGGTTTTTGAAGATGATTTCATATAAAACTTGATGTGATGATAATCCAATATAAATTATAGCTTAAATCCATGTTAATGGTGTAGTTGTATGGTGAGAAATTGGAAGAAATGAAATTTGGGGGTTTATATGAGTTAGGGTTTAACTCTTGATTAAATTTGATCAATCCCATAGATAAATTTTAGTTTTGGTAATGATAATACGGGTAGATGTTACATTGATGTTGGGGGATGTTAGACACCATGGAAGTGGATTTAATTGGGTGTTAGTTAAAGAATTAGAGAAGAAGGAGATGAGAAACCCGTTGGCAAAAGTAGAATGCTGAACCATTTCGAATCGATTTGAAGGGGAGCGAATCGATTCGATCTAAGCGAATCGATTCCGTACAAGGTGAATCGATTCGGTTGAGGACAGTAGTAAAGTTGAACTATTTTGAATCGATTCGGTGAATGAAGAATCGATTCGGGTCAAGGCGAATCAATTCGGATCCTGGCGAATCGATTCGGCCCCGATAGTTTTAAGAAATTTTCCTTGGGGTTTAAGGATGAAATTTGAGAATTGTTATTGGAGATAATTATGGTGGGATGCTAAAAAGTGTATTAGGACTTATAAATGATTAAATGAGGGATGTGTGAACCTTGGGTTAGTGGGAATAAAAATTCGGGGCATGAATTTTAGGAATGTTTGGATGAACAACATTCGAGGAGTTATTCAGCGGGTTCGTACATATTTATTTATGTGAGTAAAATATATATGCCGATTATATATATGGGTAGAATATATATATATATATATATATATATATATATATATATATATGAGTAAATCCTAAGGTGCGAACATGATGATTTAAGAATACTAGCTAGACGTGATAGGCTAATATTTGGAAAATTATTTATGTGATACTTATATCATAAGTGAGAGAATACTTATAGGATTAAAATAAGTTGTGTGTACTTATGAATTAATACGAATTGGTATATTCGGGATTATAGGCTAATGCCACGGGAGATAGGCATGATAGCCGGATTTGATGTGATATATATATATATATATATATATATATATATATATATATATATATATATATGTATATAATGTGATTATGAATATATCTGTGTGCGAATGATATATTTATGTGTAGTATACCCCTCTAGTGCTATCATGGGAAGTTGCGTGATGTGGGTGAGACCCTTGGCTTGAGGAGCAGGGAGCGTATAGTCCCCAGGTCATAGCGTCCATTTTTATAATGTTTGACATTTATTAGGGATAAGACGCCTTGGGTATGATTCGTCTTATTTCTAGTGAGGAACTATGGCCGCTTCCCAAACGTTTGTGATTTGGATTTTGGGGTCGGTGTGAGATTCCGTCCCGGTTACCCAGGTCGATGTGTGTTCTCCCTGGAAGATGATATCATTGAGAGACTGCATCCATTGAGTTACAGCTCTGAGGGATGGTTATTATACTTATATAGTGTGTGATATATAAGTATGGATATACTTGATGTGTATAGTATATTCTATATATACATGAGATGTGAATATATATATATATATATATATATATATATATATATATATATATATATATATATATATATATATATATATATGAGAATATTATATATGAGATAAATAACACTAAAATGTGATTAGTGTACAATAACTAGTGAAAGTTATTCATAATGAACGAGTAAATCATAAGCGAGAAATTATAAGGCATAAGCTTGGGCGAATGCTTAGAATATTTTATATACGTTCGGTAAGAGATAACGTATGGTGACTTGGAAGTTTTACGAGGTGCTAGTTAGGCTGGGTAGCGTAACTAGGATGTTTAAAATACACGCGTTGGGTGTGCACTGTTATATGAGAGGCGAGAGGTGTCTCATGTGAGCGCGACACCAGTTTAAATATGGAGAATATTATATTTTAAATATTGAAGTATTTTAAGCACTTGCTAAAATGTTTTTCAAAACCCGGGCTCCGACCCGTATCTATCTTTTCTATTTGTCCTCCTTTGTTATACTTTTTAGGTGTGTAGACACAGGGACGCCTAGATGACTATTCTTTCAAATCAGATGTTGCTGCCGCAGTTGTGGATGTTGGCAGAAAATTGTATAGACGATTCTCTCCTTGTGATCTAGATAGGAGGTACTCTGAGTTATATTCGGGCATGTGGCCCAATTGTTGCTATTTATTTTATTTGTCGCATTTTTATTTTTTGCCTATTCGATATGGTTGTATAGATGTTTTACCGAGAGTTATCAGTTATTATTTATTCTTTTCAGTTGTTTATATCTTGGTATGGTTAGATTTACTTGTGCGTTTAGGTTAAAAAGATTAGAGAGTTTAAAATTTGATGCCGGGCCTAATAGGTTATTAGTAATTAATTGGTTTTCGACAGTGATGCTGAGAATGAAACCATATGAGATTCCTGTTTAATTTGATATAGGACTGATCACCCTGTATTTTATTAGGCGGGGTGTCACATTGGTCTTGCTATAGTATTTATATATTTGGAGGTGAACCGAGAGGTGTGGCAGTTATAGAGTGAGGGCAGATGAGTGTGCCGATTATTTAGTTTACGAGTAACCTCTCAACAAATGGGGGCTAGTCCCGATTTATATAACTATATAACTATATAACTATATAACTATATAACTATATAACTATATAACTATATATAAATTATGGAATTATGGACATTATATTTTCTAGTTGGCTTGCCGCGTATGGGAATTAGGGGAACTTTAAATGATATTATTAAATATACAAGTAAAACGATTACACCAATAAAGGGTAGAGACAACGATTAAATTAATAATTTTAGAATCATTATTTATACTCATGATTGATAGTTTTACTACTTGAGTGCATAACTATTATCTTTCTTCATCTTGATTTTTCTTATTTAAGTTATTCTTTTTACATGCTAAGGATTATATATGTAGGCCCCTTTTTCTTTCGAATGTGTTTTAAGGATGACAAATACCAACTTTATTTTTATGAAAAACCTTTTTTCAATTTTTAAATCGTGCCAAGTTGTGAACCAATTTTAACTTAAACAAATTGTATATTGATTAATCCTAAACATACATCTAGTGATTAAATCAAGTAAAGTAAGGAAAAGAATGATCAGAACGTCAGATGTACGAGGAAAGCACAAAGGGAAAAAACCTTGAACGGCCCAAGCCAGACAATCACTATGATGTGTAATTACAATGAACAGACACAAGTAATACTCAATGACTCGATTCCCACGAGACTTAACGCTCTTCTGATCTTCAACCACTCCTCTACACTTCCCATGCGAATCATTCTACGATACATGTCCATAACAGTCGCCTCCATGAATGCCTCGGTGTCCAACGATATATCTTGGAAAGTCTACGGAATTGAAACACGAACTCTTTCGCTTCTTCTTCGCAAAACCCAATGTTCAAGTTTATAAGGTGAAAACAAAGATCACTATTGCATATGATAATAAAAACTCGGATATTTGAAACTCTAAGGATGTTTTTGTACTTAGAAAACCTTAGAAAACATGTGTAGAATACGTACTAGTTGTATAATGTTTTTCCAGATTGCACACTTATGAAATCCTGAGGAAAACACGCTTTAAATGATTTTCTTGAGGTGTCGCGTCGTTCGAACGGGATAGCCTGTCGCTTGAACGAGATTGACATGTCGTTCGAACGACATGCATATCTCGCTTGAATGACAGTTAATGTCATTTGAACAAAAAAAAAAAATAGATTTTGCATTTTGTACAACTCTAATCCATCCTTATCTCATAATAAAATGAAGTGTAATCCTTTTCAAACACTTTAAAAATATTTTAATTTTTTTTAATAAAATAACATCCTTAAACAATTTAAAATATTTTTTGAGTCCCATTAAAATTACGCATTCAAACCTGAGTGATCTCGGAATGCAATTTGATTTGAAGACGAAATATGCACCATAAAATCAGCATGATTAATTCCTTGAAGCTTTGCTGTAATGTCTTCAATAAACTTCAATATGTTATAGTCTGTGTGGGATCATGACAATACAAATCTACCTATGACTCAAACGTGTTTTGTTCCTGAAATAAGTCAAATAAACATACAACGGACTCGATTAGAAATTTTGTCCTTACAAATCTCCCCCTTTGACTATTCCGAGACAAAACCAACAATGAAATGCCTAACCCGGGCCGTCAAGCCGTATGACGCCTATATCCTATCCCATAAACCCAAAATAAAAAATACAGGACAAGACTAGTAGATGATGGTTCGATAAGCATGAACTGTATAAATGTGATGTAGTCTTGAAATCTCGAATCTCTTTAAGCATACCTACTAGGGGTGGTAAACGGATGGATACGGATCGGATACCATGTTTTCCATATTAGTATCCGCTATCTGGATGCACTATCTGTATCCATATCCATATCCGCTCGGATAGTTAAAATAACTATCCATATCCGTATCCGCTCAGATACTTCGGATTCGAATAATATCTGTATCCATTTACATTGTTTAGCCATCGTAAATAATAACTATTAAAATATCCAATCCAATGAAATCCAATCCAATCCAAATAAATATATAACAAAATTACTACTCCCTAACATCAACAATCATGGCTTCCATAATAATAGTAGAATTCCATAATGATAATATGGCTTAAAGTCATCCATACTTTACAAACATATAAGCTTAAAGTCATTCAAAATAAAAATAAAAATAACAGTAGCATTCCATAACAGTAGAAATAAAAATGCACCTTTTAGATTAAATTAAATTTATTGAGAATGATAACCTCATGGACCTTTTAGTCTTCAAAACATACTGATATTTTTATTTTAATAAGTATACATTTTTATTTTGTATATAATATACCTGTTGTTAACTTCAGTTCTCATCACAATCAATTCCATCTCTTTACTACTTTGTTTCTTTCCTACATTTATATATAATTAAGGAAACTAATGAACAACCACATGAACAATATATAAATACAGTTATATATTTGTATTTTTATTTTGTGTGTATGTGTTGTTGCTAACTTTTTGTTGCGGGAGGAGGGGATACGAAGCGACGGAGTTGATGCGCAACGGAGGGGTTGATGATAAGCGGTGGCGGGGTTGATGAGCAACGATGGCCTGATGCGCCGGAGGTGGAGGAATGAAGGTTTTTTGTGGAGTGAAATGAGAGTTTCTTTTCTCTTGTTTTGTACGAAAGAGAAATGTAATGAAATTAGTTTTTTTTTGTTTTGAGTGGAGTATATGTTCTTTAGTGGGTGTATGTTGTGTGTGAGAGGGTGTATTATAACTTTAATGTAACTCCATAATAATATGTCCAATAAAATAATAATACATGACATTTTATAATATACCTAATAAAATAATAATTGTAGGGCATTTTTGTTTTGAGTGAAGTATGTGTTTTTTTAGGGAATAAACGATTAAGGTTTTTTTTAATATTAATTTATTAGTAATACTAATACTAATATTATTAGTAATATTTTAAACATATGTTTGACGGATACGAATATTCGGTAAAACGGATATCCGATAAAATGAATACTCCGCATTGGATACGGATTATCTGTGTCGGATACTAGTACTATCCGTTTTCTCGAATATTTTTATAAAGTATCCATATTCGTATCCGTTTCCATTTTTTCTTCAGATAAATATCTGCAAATTTGAATTCGAATATCGGATAGATGCGAATTTTTGAATATTCGTTTACAGCCCTAATACCTACACACATGAAACAAACAAATACCCAGTGAAGTATGAGGAACAAATGATATAAAATATGTGAGCAAAAATATGGATACCAATTTATAAACAACATCTAAATCAGGATATCAGCATAGGATCACAAATATGATACCAATTTGTGCAAACTAATTAATACCGACATATAAGCATGAAAGCATACGATATCAATTTGTAATGCAACAAAATCTATGTGCTCAACAAATAAAATCTCCCCCTACATCACATACATGTTTCCTCCATTTGTCTCGAATAGACAACCCGGTGAAAAGCTAAACATATCAAGCATGAGATAATCAATGAAGTGTATCTAGATAAACATGAAACAACCAAATAATAATGATCAAAAGATTTCAAATTCGTAGATATCAAATAATAATCACATGTGAGAAATCAACACAGTCAGTAATGAAGTGATTAAACTAACACAATGCAACATAATTATAAAATCAGTGAGAACTGCATACTGACCAAACATATCCAGCAGTACCAAAAGAAATAAACATATGAACCAGGCTACTGAAACAACATATACCAGAGAGAAAGAAAATCTCCAGACTGTCGCTCGAACGACACAGCCTTGTCGTTTAAACGACATAGGCTTGCCGCTTGAAGGCTTCGCGAGACATAAAAATCTCGTTTGAACGAGAAAAACAAAAAACTGAGTTTAAGTTCTAAATAACGTGAAGTTTCATCTATTGAAAAAATTTCCTGAAAAAGTTAACTGAAAAGTGCAAAAACTGCAAAACAGTAGTAAAACAGAAAACATAACAAATAAAACAAAGTGAGTTGCATGCTAACATAGTACCAATGTGCTCAAACATGAACATGGAATTATATGGGCATGCACTACAACAAATGAATAATAATTCCAACACATCGAAATGATCAAGAAGCTCTAATTGATATCTATAAATCATCAAACTTTGTTTTAGCCATATGTGACATTTAAATTGCGAGCTTAATGAACTAAACAAACATCATGCACACAAATCCGGAATTTTGACGATTCTACAAACAAATGGATACGATTTTTCAATGTTAGGATTCATGGTGCAATCCCGTTAAAATTTTTCCAATCAAACTCCCTTATATATATATATATATATATATATATACACACACACACACACACACACTTTTTAAGTTAATTTTGAGGTTTCTATCATTCTCAACTTAGAGAAAATACTATTAGCCCTATTTTTGGCATTTGTTTCTTTTTATTCCCTTGATTTTCTTTTGGTCTCTTTTAAACGGTGACTTTCACGACGAGTCAATTTTGCTCTCGCAGCCCTTTCCCGTGAACACTCATTAATTTTTTTTTAATTTCATCCTCACGGTAAATGGTTCTTACATGCACACCTCCTCCCTAAGTCTACTCACGCATTAAGGCCAAGATTGAGATAAGAACGTCTAACCAAACTCAAATATACAAGGGAAGTCAAATATTCATATAAACTCGTGCATGTGTGCAAAGATTACATATATACAAAGTCGAATCAAAATGCATATCAACTTAGAAACAACCCCATAATACAATGGTTAAGATCATTATAAGCATTAATAATTATGACCAAATGTCCTAGCCACATGGATAATGAAATGATGGGGCCCAAATATGCCAGGTAAGAAAGGCATGTACCGCCGAGACAACTTTCGGGTTCAGAAATTGAAAGTAAATCTTCTGAATGTGGCCCAAATATACCAGGTAAGAATCCCAAATTTAAGAATGTCAAGCATAAGAAGACCTCAACTGGGAATGAAACTGAGATAAGAAAGGCATGGTCTCGGAGGTCAATTTTATTTGACTTGACTTATTGGAAGAAAAACTCGGTGCGCCATGTATTGGATGTGATGCATGCAGAGAAGAACTTCGCTGAACATATTGTGGGTACTTGCCTTGGGGGGAGTCATTCGAAGGATGGAGAAAATGCACGAAAAGACCTTAAAACGTTAAAACTTAAACCACAACTATGGTTGAAAGAAGATAGTAGGGGAAGGACAATAATTTCCCCTGGTGCATTTACTTTGACGAGTGAGGAAATGAAGGTGCTTCTAGACACAATATATAATTTGAAGGGCCCATCTACTTTTTCGTCCAACTTGCAAAGGATTGTGAATTATGTTACTCATGATTTACATAAGTGTAAATCCCACGATTGGCATGTGATCATGCAATTGGTTCCTCTATTGTTTAAGCACTGTTTCTCCAAGCACAAGGATTTGCGTAGGGCTATTATGCAAATTAGTATTACCTTCTCCCTCTTGTGTGAGAAGGTAGTGAATCGAGAACACATAGTGGCCGCAAAATTGGCTGTAAACAAAGCGATTTGTGTATTGGAGAAGTACTTTCCCCCAGCATTCTTTGACATAAGTGTTCACTTGTTGGTACACCTATGCGACGAGGCACTTCTTTGTGTTCCAGTTAGATATCGGTGGATGTATCCGTTTGAAAGATTGATGAAAGTTTTTAAAGATTACGTCAAGAATACGCGATATATTGCAGGATCAATTGCAGAGGAATACATCACCGTGGAGTCATCAATATATACTCGGGAATATATGACAGACTCTACCAGCGTTGATGACACTGATGAATTCCTCGATGATGGTGGTAATGTGATGGGAAAACGAGTGAAATTAACGAGTTTGCAACATGAAAAAGTAGCTCGTTATCTATTCGACATACATGAAGATGTCGAAGAATGGAAAAAGTAAGTTTCGAATATTATAATGTTTAACATTATTTTAGATTATTTTATACATGATTAATTTTGTAATATGCAGTAAATATGAAGCCTGTGAGAACAATAAAAGACAAAAAATAGTGGTACAATCAGACAACGAATTTAGGTTATGGTTGACACAAGAGGTAATTACAATGAAAACAGTCGTTATATAACGTTACATTACACTCAAATTTTACCACTAATATAATTAATTTATCTATATTCTCAGCTCCTAAAGATGGGTGATGCGACATCAAGGCTTGCTCGTCTAGCCACTGGACCCTTGTTCGTGGCACAAGAGTACAAAAAATATCGATTGAACGGTTACATTTTCGGCGCTAAAGTGTACGAGGAAAGTACAAATGTACAGAACTCGGGAATTTCATACAAGGCTCTTACTTTCTTTCGACCAAGCGCAAAAGATAAAAACCTTGTTGAAGCTGAAATGACTTACTATGGTGTAATCCAAAATATATTTGAATTGGATTATATAAGCTTCAAAGAGGTTGTATTTTACTGTGAATGGGTAAGAGTTGAGGATAAAAATGCTTGTAAAGTTGATCATGTCACCAATTTGATCATGGTTTACTTGTCCAAGTTGAAGATCAACGACCACGTGAGCGATGAGCTGTTTGTTTGTGCATTTCAAAAGGTTAAGCAAGTGTTTTACTCGGAGTATATCAACAACGAGCCGTGGTCAATTGTCCAACACGCGCCAAGGCGTCTAAATAGTAGTGTGGATGACTTGGCTGCTCCTACCGAATATCAATCCATTTTTGATGATAACCCGAATTTGAAACAATTTTTCAATTTGGAATAAATATTTCAATTTGTACCGAAACATCCATTTTTAATGCTTTTACTTGATCTGCACTTTATCATTTTCACTCTTGTGTAGTGTGCGTGTGTGGAGAGGAGATTAATACATAAATATTCCAACTACATCTAAGTTTTGTTTATACTAATCCATGAATATACGCTTCTTACCTTTAATAGGTGATTAGTACATAGTTATTTGGCGTGTCCTATTTGTGGAGAGGAGACTGAATCTCTTCGTCTATCCGAACACTAAGAAATGCCATAATCCTATGGAGCGATGCTCTGCAAATTCCTTCCAACCGTTATGTAGCCAAACATCACCGGTTGAAGTTGTCAATTCCACTTTCCATACCCCACCACTTGGAACTTCTAGAAAAACTTGGGAGACCATTCAAAGGTGGAGTTGACAACTTCAACTGCTGATTTTTGGCTACACAACGGTTGGAAGGAATTTGCAACGCATACCTCCATAGGATTATGGTATTTCTTAGTGTTTAGATATGAAGAGAATTATAATTGACATGATTGCCCGGGGTACATTAGTTGGAAGGAGGTGCCATATGAGCTCAAGTTAGCTGTTTGAGTGACACTACAGGTAATGTATTTATATTTATATGTCAATTTCGATTTCGATTTCAATTACGATTTATATTTATCTATATTTGAGGGGCGGATACTAATTTTACTTTATTTCAATTCAGGGGACAGGGAGTGGCCCTAAGGGTAGGCCACATATGCTCTATACTTATGTGGCTATTCGGACGAGAAGGGAAGGATAAGGAGGTGTTCCCGAGCGTCGCGGTACAAAATCTCTTTTCCATGCAAATAGTTTGTAGATTTGAGATAAAATGATGGTGATGTTGTTTCTTTTTAAATAGTTTCTTATTTGAATATATATTTGCATTATCTTTAGTTTGTTCGGATATATGATGTTTGGAACAGGTACAACGTTGCTATAACAGGTACAAATATACTGCTGGGCAGTGGCAGTGGCCATACTGCCCAACAGTTTTTTTTTAATTCTGCCCAGAATTGTCACGGTCATTGACCGTGACACGTCCGTGACAAAATTGACACGGACGTGTCACGGTCAATGACCGTGACATTTTTTTAAAAAAGGGTCACGGCTTTATCACGGTTATAAACCGTGACAAACGTATCACGATCATTGACCTTGACACGACCGTGACACAAAACGCCAATTTTTTGTCAAGGTCAATGACCGTGACACGATCGTGACAAAAAAAGTTGTCTCGCCTCGAAATGTCACGGTCATTGACCTTGACAAGGTGAATTTGTCAAGGTCAATGACCTTGACAAATGGGCAGATTTGGTGTAGTGGGGGGTCCAAGCACACCAATATGCCACGTCAAACATGCAAACTCAAAACTAAAAATATACTGAAAATATTTTTGGATTTTCAACATATTTTAACTCAAATAAAAGCAAAATCTTTTTGTATTTTCTTAAAAGAAAAATCTTTTTGTATTTTTCAAATAAGACTCAATAAAAGAGAATAATATAACAAAAAGATACACATGTTATAACACTAGCAAGATATAACTCATGATGCAAAGACTAGCGTATGATAAACATGACAACACAATCATCCTTTAGATTTAGCATGGTAAGAATCAAGTACGAGAACTATGAACTTTAAGTCCTAAAGCCTTTAAGTCATATTTCCTAACCTAAGTACGTGTGAAATTATGCATGGGGTTTTTGGGAACCGAAACGACTTTATTCCTTAACTTCCTAGGAGCATTCCTAAGGTCATAGTAAAAACATTTAAGGTGACCTTTCCTACCGCAATGTGTGCAAGTGTAAAGACGATGGGAATGATTACCAAATTGTTGACCTCTCCTCACGTTCCTAGTTGGCTCTCTCACACAGTTGGTATTGGATTTTGGAATGGAAACAACTCTATCATCGTAGCCTAAACCACACCTATCACCTTTGATTTGGACTGTGGCTAATATCCTATCCAACCTTTCCAACTTAGCTTCCAAATCAAACTTAACCTTACTCGAGTCTTTCAACTTTTCCTCTAACTCACAAATCCTAAACTCAAGCACACGCCTAGACTCCTCAAATAATAAGTCCTCCTTTTTCAATGCCTCCATCAAACCACGAAGGCTATCTTTATCTTTCTCAACGTACTCTAGATTCTCCCTAAGAAGCTTCTCCCGTTCCCTAAGATCCTTAATAAAAACATCATTATTTTTTACGTCACGCTCATTCATCCTAGCTTACAATTAAGAATTTGTCTTTTTCACATTCACCGCTTGGGCATACAACTCATTAAAAGCAACTTGTAACTCTTTCACATCAACCTACTCTTCCTCACTCGCTTCACCCTCCCTCACTTGGTATTCAACGGCCTCGAAAGTATCATGAACATGAGAATCTTCATGGGAAGATTTATCATTGTCTCTCACATGACATGCCAAGAAAGCAACAAACTTGCTCTCATTGGGGGAACTCTCTCCTTCTTTCGGATCTCTATTACTTAAGGCGGCAGTGTAAGCTATCGATTTCTTACCCTCTTTCTTAAGTCTAGTGGGACACTCAATAACTTTATGACCATACTCCTCACACCCAAAACACCTATCCGATTCAACCCTATTAAATTTATCACTTTTATCCTTAGGGGTGGAATCTACCTTGTTGTTCTTGAATTTCTCAAACTTTTCGGTGTATTTTGATTACTTTAGAAATTTAAGAAACGTTTTGAACTTCTTTGTCAACAAGGCGACATCCTTAAAATCAAAATCAGAATCATTATCCGAAACTTTAGTCTCCTCCTTGCGGGCTTTCAAAGCAATGCCCTTTTCTTTCTTTGGCACTTGCTTGGAGGTAAACATATCGAGTTTATGGGTCTGTAGGTCACCTACAATCTCTTCTAGTTTTGTCGATTCAAGCATACATAAGGAGTTCAAAATGGCCACTTTTGCGTCAAACCTAATCGGTAAAGATCTTAAAATTTTATTTATCACACGGTTGTCGGGTATCTTCTCTCCTAAGTTAAACGACGAGTTGATAATGTTGGACAACCTAGCATAAAACTCATCAAACGACTCACTTTCTAACATCTTAATTGTCTCGAACTGTGTAGTGAGGTTTTGTAGCTTATATGCCTTAACCGTGATAGTGCCTTCGTGAGTAAGTGCAAGTGTATCCCATTCCTCTTTTGAAGTTTCACAAGTCATGATTCTATTATACTCTTCCGGTGTGACATGTGAGGAAATAACGTTCAAACCCTTAGAGTGGTAAAGTGCAAGTTTATGTTCGGTTTTGGTCCATGACTCAACGAATTTTAGTGTAGTGGGCTCACCCTCTCGTGTTACCTGTGGACCCCAACCCTTTTCAACCGCTAACCACACACACTCATCAATTGATTTCAAAGCACTTTCCATTTGCATTTTCCAATAAGCATAATTTGTGCCATAAAAAATAGGACCACGAAAACTTTTAAAACCTGCAAAATTCATCGTGAAAAACACAAGGGATCAACACAATAAAAATATGTTTCTAGCTCTGATACCAATTTGTAGCCCCTTTTTCTTTCGAATGTGTTTTAAGGGTGAAAAAAACCAACTTTCTTTTTGTGAAAAACCTTTTTTTTAATTTTTAAACCGCACCAAGTTGTGAACCAATTTTAACTTAACCAAATTTTATCTTGATTAATCCTAAGCATACATCTAGTGATTAAAGCAAGTAAAGTAAGGAAAATAATGCTCACAACGTTGTATGTACGAGAAAACGACAAAGGGAAAAACCTCGGACGACCCAAGCCAGACAATCATTGTAATGTGGAATTATGATGAACAGACATGAGTCTTACTCAACGACTCGATCCCCACGAGACTTGACGCTCTTCTGATCTTCAATCACTCCTTCACAGTGCCCACGCGAATCCTTTCACGATACCTGTCCACAAAAGTTGCCTCTACGAATGCCTCGGTGTCCACCGATATAGCTTGGAAAGTTTACGAAATCGGAACATGAACTCCTTCGCTTCTTCTTTGCAAAACCCAACGTTCAAGTGTAGAATAAACTCCAACAAGTTGCAAATAAAGATCACTATTGCATATGATAATGAAAGCTCGAATATTTGAAACTCTAAGGATGTTTTTGTATTTAGAAAACCTTAGAAAACATGTGCAGAATACGTACTGGTTGTATACTATTTTTCCAGATTGCGCACTTACAAAATTCTGAGAAAACACGCCTTAAATAATTTTCTTGAGGTGATACATCATTCGAATGAGATAGCCTGTCGCTCGCACGAGATTGACATGTCATTCGAAATACATCCATATCTCGCTTGAACGACAATTAATGTCGTTTGAACTAGAAACAGTAGAGTTTGCATTTTATACAACTCTAATCCATCCTTATCTAAAAATAAAACGAAGTGTAGTCCTTTTCAAACACTTTAAAAATATTTTAAAAATATTTCTTTAATAAAATAACATCCTTAAAAAATTTGAAACATTTTCTGAGTCCCATTAAAATTACGCATTCAAGCTTGAGTGATCTCAGAATAAAATTTGATTTGAAGACGAAATATGCAACATAAAGCCGACATGATTAATTCCTTGAAGCTTTACTGTAACGTCTTCAATAAACTTTAATACTTCATAGTTTGTGTGGTATCATGACAATAAAATCTACCTATGACTCAAACATGTTTTGCTGCGGGAATAAGTCAAATAACATTCAATGGACTCAATTGGAATTTTGTCCTTAAAATATATAATTATTTTTAACAACATGTGTAAATTTAATAAATAGAATTGATCAACCTAATTATTAAAAATATACAGGGTGTCACAGTTGGTGTTAGGGCATGGTCCTAGGCGACGTAGGTTCCATAGGTCCAACTTAGTCATCCACATTACGTTATTAAATATGCCATTTTTCTTTGCATTCTAATGGTAGTGTATGATTTTGGGAGTCTAGTGCTAGTTATCCTGACGAACGACCTGATTAGACTGAAGTGTATTTGTGTGTATATGTGTGTGTGTGTGTGTGTGTGGGGAGGGGGGGGTCCTTGTTTGGATTTCATTTGTGAGACATCCCACGCATGGTGTTTATGTTGGTCAAGAGTTTAGTGAAGAGTAATTAAACATTGTGATGAGGTTCAACGAAGAGTATTTTCCCAAGTCAATTCGTTCACCAAAGGATACAGAGCTTCTTCCACTCGAGCATGAGGACTCGTACTATGTTAAATAGTTTACAAATTTGGACATTGGTTTTCTGAAGAAATTGAATACGTAGAAGAATAGAATTGAGTGTTTCGTGAAGGGTCTCATCTACCCTATATGATGAATTTTAATGGCTAACCAGGCATATCCTACGTACACAAAAATAGTGGATGCCGTGCGATGCGTGAGAAAGGGGGATAAGAAGTTGGTCCCAATATTGAAGGAGGATCTTCCAGTGACCAAAAGAGAGCTCAGGGCTAGTAAGGCGAAGGGACATAGAAGGTGTTTTGTTCCAATTATCATAAAACCCAACATAATGGGCAAGTTTAATAGTAGAAATCGAGGCAACAAAAGGTTCCAATTCTCCCAACACCGCGATAATAGACACCAATAACACTTCATGTACCACTCATAACCATAGTTTTAGTATGGAAGGGTCTATCAAGAGGGACCCGAAGATGATCAAGAGCCTATTCAGGTTGTTGATGGTATGTTCTATGTTCATGGAACTTCAGCCCAAGTTTCATTTGATATAGGTGATACACACTTATTTGTTAGACGACACTTCGTGGGTTTATCAGGATGGTTTCGACTCCTTGCACTAAGAGATTATCCATAACTACTCCATTAGCACTATCCACTATTATTACTAAAACTTGTGATGGGGTAGATATTGATGTCGGTAGGATACAGTTTGTAGATAATTTGTTTATTTTAGCTACCCACACATACGATGTGATTTTTGGGATTGATTGGTTATGTACATACCAGGCTCAGATTGACATTATAGGTAAAGCGATTGTATTCTCTATACCAGGACGAGAGATGTATTTTACAGCTATGCCTAGACGTGATGGTGTGGGTAATACCCATTTGTATTTTATTGATGTGGAGACTCACGAGAAGGCCACAATGTCCCTAGATATGATTTCCATACTTCAAGAGTTCACTGATGTATTCAATGAGATTCCAGGTTTACCAAAGAGCAGGTAGATTGATTTGTCATAGATTTAGCACCAAACTCTAAGATGATAGCTAGAACACCTTACTGTATGTATCCTATGGAGATAAATGAGCTCAGAGATTAGATTAAGTAATTATTAGAACAAGGGTTTATCCGTCATAGAACTTCACCTTGGAGTGCACCAGTGTTGTTGGTGAAGAAGAAAGATAGGTCATTGAGACTGTGTATTTACTACGTAGAGTTGAATAAGGTGAAGTTTAAGAATAAGTATCTCCTATAAAGGATTAATGATCTTTTTGATTGGCTAGAGGGAGATTTATTCTTCTTGAATAATGATTTTTGACTTGGCTAAAAAAGTGTGTGCAGTGTGTGTAATTACGACTCAAGTGCAAGCCAATCGCTCAAGTAATAATCCCGGTAAGTCGGGGTCGGTCCTCAGGGAATATGACAAAATCATAACGACTACTAAAGGAAGGTGTATAAAACCTAAATATCGACTCTCCGAAGGAAAAAGAAAAGGTGATGAATTTTTATGAGATTTTCTACTTATCTAAAGTAAACTAATTTTCCAATGCAATTTAACTAAACTAAAGCAAAAATTGAAACTTTTAAGTTTTAAAAACGATTTGAGAAAAGTGGGATTGGGATCCGATCCCACGAATCATTGATATTTTCGTCGGATGCAAAATTTTCAAAAACTATATTTATAATTAGAAGAAAACCTTAAATTTTTCAAAGTACTAAACATATGAGAATTTTACTCCGCACAATATCTAGTTAATAAATAACAATACGTGAATGACAAGATTGCCGACATGCGTATTATATCTTCAAACACTTCAGTTACCTAGGGCAAACGAAGTTAAGAGACCTATAATACTTGTTCCGATAAAATATCAAACCTAAGAATTATCTATACAATTTCATCCAATTTATATAACTAGGTTGGGTTCATGTATCCCAACCCTCGAATTATCTAGCCGAACATATTAAATCAAACTGCGCATGAATTATTTACGTGGCATGAAGACATGATTATAAAAATATAGAAAGAAAGCATGTAATTAATGACAAAGAAGAAATAAAGAGAGAAAAATGATCACAAACCAATCTTATAAGAAAAAACGAAAGGATATATAAACTTGTATTGAATTTACATGCATGTGAAGGATAAATATTGAATCTTCTTATTCCTTTCTTTACTTAGCTTTCTTCTTTATGAAAAACTGTGCAAGATTGAGTTCTTAGACTCCTAATGTGACCTAACATAAGTCCAAGGTCGTTTTTTAAGAGTCCCTAAACCATACAACTCATTAGCTAAAAATAAGGCTTAAAATTAATTTCCCGTATCAGTTCTGTCGAACTGGTTTTCTTTGTACCCGAACTGGTTCTCCCTATCGACTCGGTTCTTCTCCATGCCAAATTGTCTCCGCTAGGGAGAATTTTCTATATTGCACTTTTGACCCTAGATTTATTTTTCATCTTGAAATGCTCATAATTTCTTCACTGTAGCTCACAGTTGGGTGTCGTTTCTTCTAGTGTGCTCGTACTTCAAGATCTTCAACTTTATATATGGATCCTACTCCAGATTTTGACTAGAAAATTACAAAATTTTCCTTAACTTTATTTCATTTCTTTCAACGTTTCTATTTTCCTCTCGCATCTACTTGCACTAAACACCTGTAAAATAAGAGAGAAAGACACAAAATAAGAAACACTTGCTGAATAGGTTAGTAGCATGATTATGATATAAATATAGTCTAATTACAATGCACGGGATCATAAAAGTACCAAAATTAAGGGGATAAATATGAAATATATATGCCGAATCAATTTGCGATCCTAATTGAGGGTTCGAGAGGAGGATGTGCCCAAGATAGCCTTCTTGAATCATCACGGGTCTTATGAGTTCCGAGTGATGCCGTTTGTGTTGAATAATGATCCAATTGTATTCATTGACTTAATGAATTGGGTGTTCCGACTGTATTTAGACCAGTTCTTTATTGTAGTTATTGATGACATTTTGATCTATTCCCAGATATAGGAGGATCATGATCGACATTTGCGAATTGCAATGAAGATGTTGAGAGAGTATAAGCTTTATGTGAAGTTCTCTAAATAGGAGTTTTGGAAGTGGGAAGTGAAATTTTTGGGGCATGTTGTGTGAGAGAAGGGACTGTCTATGGAACCGAGGTAACCTGCTGCACCTACCGAGGTTTTTAGCTTTTAAGGTTTGGCCAGTTATTACATAATATTAATTTGGAGATTCTCGAAGATAGCTGGGAGAATGATCGAGCTGACTAAAAAGGGTGTGGTATTATTTTGCAGTGAGAAGTGTCAGTAGGCGTTCGACACTCTTAAGGAGAAGTTGGCTTCTGCATGTAAGAGAACATTTTATAATTTCTCAATTTAGTTTTTATTTGGCTCATGCTGTTAGACATCACTGCATCTTCATGACTACCTCCTCGTATTCAATTACAATAAGTGATATTTTTGAAGATTAAAGATCATTCGTCTCAACATTATTCTGAAGTGGTACGAAGTGCTTTGGTAAAATCTTTATTTATCCAGGGGATTTTTATGATTAGAGTTTGCTTTAAAAGTTTTCAAAATGTTTAAAATGATTTTTAAAAGTTTTTTGAAAATTTCGTTTGCTCATTCGAACAATTTTGATCGGTCGTTCGAACGAGTTTACACAGTGTCATCAGAACGAGATTCATTCATTCGAACAAAATTCAGAATGTTGCCTTTTAGTCAGTTCTGGAATGTCATTCAAAGTTTCATTGGAAATCGTTCAAACGAGATTGGGTATATCGTTAGAATGAGTTTCCCACGTTCAAATGAGATATGAAGTAAATCCTTTTGGTCAAGCATTGAAATGTCATTCAAAGTTTCTTTGGATACCTGTTCGAATGGAAAAGGGTAGATCGTTTGAATAAGGTACCAGTTCGTTCGAACGAGAATGCGAAATTTTATTTTTAATCAAATCTGATCCAAACCTATAATGCCTATCCTTTTTCAACAAAATTTATTATAAATAGCGATGCGGGATTAGAGTTTTGAAGAACTCATATTTTACCTTTTTAACCCATTTTAGAGATCCTTTTATGATCAAACTCTATCGTTTTTCATCCAAACCCCTTGGAAATTAAGAGATCACTTTACGAAGTCAAGAAGAACATATTCTATGTTCAAAACCCTTATAGAGTTCATCTCTACTTATGATTTGTGGAGCAGAGTCTGTAATGATAAAGAAGAAGGCTGATTGGTGAATACCGAGGGAAGACTGCTTCTTGTGGATAGTACTAAACTGTTCTGTTGCTGTAAAAGACTTGAAGAACTGCGCATTATACTTGTGCCAGCTAGTTTGTAAGTCATATCGTGTCTGTCAATTTTGATACAGTGCTAAAATAGAGGTTTTGCCCAAAAGGATTTTTTTCTTACTTTTTTGCATGCCTGTTTGGTTTGGATTATTTAATCTGGACTTCATCGTTGCATGTAAACTAAACTAAATCAAGATAAAATTTGTTAAAATTTAAATATGTGTGTGTTTAGCCTAAGATATGAATAAATCCATAGAATCCATACTCTCAAATTGGTATTAGAGCAGATTGCACTAAAATATAATGTGATCCCGATTTATTACGAATTTTTTGGGATACCGAATTTATCAAATTAGGATCAGGGCAGGTTGCACTAAAATATTATGTGATCCTTTTTACGAATTTTTTTGAATATCAATTTTTTTAAATTGGTGATCTTTAAAATTTGGGTTTTATGGATAATTTGCATAATAGGCTACCATTTTTCGATGGGTCGAATTCTGCGTACTGAAAGGCTAGGATAAGGTCTCTTTTAAAATCTATTGATGAAAGAGTCCGACTTGTTTGTGAAAGATGGTGGACACCACCTACTGTGATCAATGACAATATTGAAAGTCTTAAACATGTCACTTCTTGGACTGATGATGAATTTAAATGGAGTACTTACAGCTCTCGCGACTTAAGTGCTATTTCTGGAGCCGTTACACCTAACGAGTTTTGTCTCATCATGATGTGGATTACGTCTAAGGAAGTGTGGGATATCCTTTAACTCACTCACGAGGGTACCTAAGATGTAAAAGCTTCTAAGCTTCAAAATCTCACCATACAATTTGGACTATCATCATGAATGAGTCTGATGATAAGAAGCTTTTTGCGTATGTATCGTTGTTGTGCAAAAGTCACTCTCAAAATTCTCTTGAGTACTTACAAAATTTGTCTAAAAATAACTTGTATTGCGGTAAGTACGGGTATCAATCAAACTTTCAAGTTGAAACAATTAATGTGAAAACGTGCAATTCAATTTTTTTTATGAAAATCTTTTTTTTTTAATTTTTAAAAACAATTTCAAGGGAAAAATTAACAAACAAATACTAAAAATTATAAAATGACTAAATAATGAAAAAGAATGTGCAACCGAGTGTGAAATATGTGAGAAGGTCAAGTGATGGGATTGCACTGCATTTTCAATTAGTTTAATTTCTCAATTTATTAATTTGAAATATTTCGAGATAATATTAAATCGATAATCTAACTCTCGTTATAATTATAAATTTAATAAAATCTTTTTCAGAAAATTAATTTAAAAATGTCACACAATGAAAAATTAGGACTTATACTATTTTCAGAAAAGTACCCACTAGGATTAATTTAAAGAAAACAATATCGATCCTCAAATTTCAATACCGAATTAATATTTAATTATCGGAAAAACCTATCTCTAGTTCGATTCCAACATTCAAACATTAATTTGTTCAATTAATTTACTAACTCTCGTTACATAAATTAATTGGTGACACTTAAAAATTAATTTACCTATAAATATAAAATTAATGAAACCAATTAATTAAAGTAACATCATACGCAGTGCATCCCACCCCTTGAACGGAGTGTTTAGCCAAACATTCTCATGTTAGAATAAACAACATTCGATAAAATATAAAAAGATGACAGAAATTTGAATAGAAAAATAGAATACAATACGCAAGTCTCCTTGTCGAATCACGTTCATAAAATGTGTCTCAATCTTCTCATTAATCCAACACTTGATTACACCAAAAAGAATAAAAAGCAAACCTAAAAATTTATTCTAAAACTAAACTAATGTTTTTGGAATTTTTCTGAAATTTTTTTTATGACCCTAAAGTGTACATCATGTACACAGTTTTTCTCCCTCTATGCGTCTCTCCTTTTTCTTATGCTGATAAAGTCCTTTTTTATGTGTTGCTCCTTTCTTTTGATTGACCCAAGATGCTTTGCTTGGATTGTTGGATGAGAGTTTTAAGGGATTTTAATGGCTTGGGATAAGATTTGTTCCATTAAAATAGGATTTGGATTTAGGCTATGGATGGTCCGATTTTGTTGGGTTTGAAATGGGTTTTCGAATTTGGCAGGTGAGTTCGCGGGTCGGGGCCGGATCGCTCCGGGTATGCCGGAGTTTGGTGTGGCAGTGGTGAATGGATCGGAGGTGGGTTTACCCGAGCTCGGCGGGTCACGATTTGGCAGCGGGTTAGCCTCGTCGGAATGGGAGTGAGTCGACGGATTTTGGAACATGTGGCGTTGATCTCGGTTTGAACCGAGACTGCTGGTGGGTTTCTGGGTTCGGGCTCCGTCACTGGTGAGCGAGAGCGGGGCAGGGGGTTCGTCGGCCTCGGTTTTGAGATGCGCCCGCCGGAGTTGCATCGCCGGCGCCGGGAGAAGGGGTAAGACTGCTGCGGCGCCGGAGGGGGTTGCGTCGCCGGAACTGGGTCCGGCTGGTGGTTGGATGTGGTTTGGTTCAGTAGGTTGTAGGGAGGTGGGGGCTCGGATGATGGAGGTGTAAGAGAGAGAGAGTGTGGGAGGTTGATGATGATGGGAAGGTTTAGAGTGTGGAAAGGTATAGATTAGTGTGGTGAGGGTGAAGGGTGAGGTAAGTTGTGAGTGGGATTGTATGGGGTAATGTGTGTGTATAATAGTTAGTGTATGTTTAATGGATAATACTTGGTGGACTCTTGATTGGGACTCAAAATTAGGACTCTCGCTTACGTGGCGTGTTGTCATTGGTTGATCATGTATAAACGTGGGTCCGCGCCAGCGACAGTAACCAATCGCGACAGGCCATGTCAGCGAGTCGCGATTTTGAGTCCCAATTTTGAGTCGCTCTAGCATTACTCATGTTTAATTTGTACCTCTAAAAAAAATGACGCGAAAATTAATAAACTTAAAAAAAATCTAACTAAAAATAAAATAAACTAAAAAAAATAAAAAGTATTAAAATTAAAATAAAATAAAATTCTAAGCTTATATAAAAATTAAAATAAAACAAAAGAAATAAAAATTTAAAATCTAAATGAAAACTAAAGTCCTAAAAATATAAAATATAATAAACTAAAAATAAATTCCTAAAAACTAATAAAAATCAAAATAAAAATAAATTATAAAAATAAAATAGAAAAATAGAAAATGAAACCTAAAATAAATCTAAATAAATCCTAAAAATAAAATGACTAAAAATAAAAATTTAGAAAAGTAATAAAGGTAGAAACTCAACACACATGGGACTCTTCTGCATCGCAATTGACTGGATTTAGCATTATTTAACA
Organism: Sambucus nigra; assembly: GCA_949130495.1. Classification (NCBI taxonomy): domain Eukaryota; kingdom Viridiplantae; phylum Streptophyta; class Magnoliopsida; order Dipsacales; family Adoxaceae; genus Sambucus; species Sambucus nigra. The sequence continues at coordinate 285,238,165 of OX422209.1, read as the reverse complement.
CTGGGACTGCGTATTGACGTGCAAAATGATAAAATACGAACATAAGGTCAATTTTAATTAAAACGAGCGACTAAAATGCATCTATCCGGGGTATAAAATATACACTTTTGGGTGCTTATCATCTAACACTTTTGATGAGTTTTCTGCAAGTTTATCGGACATAGACAATTCTAGTTTTTATTTGGGTGAGAAAATTCTTGAGACGAGAGTTGTAAAAATGGTTTTGAGATCCCTGCCAACCCATTTTATCCCTAAAATCACTATTTTGAATTCGTTGGCAATTTTAGATACTCTTAGGTTAGAAGAACTCATAGGAGACTTTCAAACTTACGAAATCAATATATTTCCCAAAACTAAAAAGAAAAAGGAAATAGGAATTGCTCTGAAGACTCAAGCTAAAATGAAGAAAGAAAATATTTTTGACTCTGACTCAGAGGGTGATTTTGAGATTGATGATTAGTTTTATTTGCAAAAAAAATCAAAAAATTTCTCAAAGAAAATTCTTTCCAAGAAAATATTTTTGAGAAAAATAAAAATAGCAATGAGGACAAGAATGTTTGTTAGAAAAATGAGGTGAGATGCTATGAATGTGAGGAAAAATGACACAATATACACGAGTATCCCACTAGGCTTAAGAGACATGGAAAGAAAGTTGCACATAAGTCCACTCTTAATGATAGTGAAGTCGAGTCGGTGAATTCCGGGGATGAATCACCACATGAACTATGTTTTGCCTTCATGGCCAGTTATGTGAGTACTTCTAGTTTGTCCCACGCCGATGAGGACATTTCTAACCGTGAGTGCCTCCAAGATATTTCGAGTCATCTTGGAGAGAGTAAGTGACACACCCCAACCCAGTTACTTATAATTAAGTTTGAAAGTCAAAGTGAGTCAAACCATAATTAATCTAACCAAACCATAATCACGAGTTTTGATTTCAGAATCATTATTGTAAATCCATATAACTGAAAACCTTTTTACAACATCAGAGTAATGATGCCCATAAAAACTTTCTTGAAGGATAAGTTAACTTAATTACATCATTTACATTTACACAAATCATAGTTTCTCCCATTCCTGGCTAACCCAACCTGACCTCCTAGATTTGGCAGTGACATCGCGTTTCCTGAAAAATGTGAACATAGGAATCATGAGCAAAATAGCCCAGTGAATGTATCACTACTAAACTACTGCATGAATTTAAATGCAATAAATCATGTCCATATACTTATGTATTAACTTATCCGGCTCATTCAAAATGAATGACCAACTTTTTCGAATCATGATTCACATATCCTGTCTAAATAGACAATTCTCCCCCATTCCTGGTCGAGGAGTAACCCCTTGTCATTAATAGACAAATCTCCCCCATTCCTGGTCGAGGAGTAACCCCTCATTTCGGTAAACCGAAATGAACAATTTTATATTCATAACATTATGATCACATTCGTAACAGTATACAAATACATCATTCCAGTGAGTACACTCACCTTGGTTGACAACTACGTATTCAGGTTTCCTTCTGGTGGAGCTGAACTGGGTTGATTAGGCCTTACACCTGTCAATCCAACTAAATCAGTACTGAAAATCAATCATAAATATTATCCAAACATAATTATGTAACTTTCCATGGCTATACATCAACAATATAATTCCAATTAAGTCACATTCCATAAAACATAGGTAAAGGCAAACAAGGATGTACATATTGATAATGTTACACACATTCAACCGTAGGAAATAACTTGTGAGGAATTTATAACCAAAGTCAAGTAAACATGAAATTATACTCCTCAATGTATATACACATGAAACATGTACTCAAAGTACCCTTTGTAAGGACGAAATACAAACATTCATTCAAGGGGTACTCAGTATGGCCTGAAATTATGGTCTTACATACTTAACCATCCTATATTCCTAAATTTTACAAATACAGGGGTCCAACCTCATCAATATGAAAACACATATGAATATACTATCCAGTACAAGTGACGGTGTAATTTTTCAAGCTTCCTAGGGCAAGTTATGAACATTTCTCTACAACACAAGAAATCTTCCCTACAAGCTCCTCTATTGTTCCTTCAACTTCCAAGAATTTTCATAATTTTTCTCCAGCATAACTTTCCATGATTTTCAACCCATTTTCATTAGACATACTGAATCGTACAGAATTAAAATTTCATAATTGTTTGACTTCATTTGCTATCTCAAAAGCTTGACTAAACTCAGGGCATACCAAAATGAAGTATAAAAACAGAAACCATGTACCAACTTGAAATCATCATTACGGCCTAACCACAAGGATATAAATTCTAAATTTCAGATATGATATGAATATATGAGTCTACTTTCATATCCAATTGGAATTTCTCAATTCCAGTAATCACACAAAGAGATATGCAAGTTTGAATACAAGGGGTTTCAATACAAAGCAATTTTAAGGGTTTCTACATTCAACTTAACATAAACTTACATCTAACCATACATACATATAAAGGGCTGAAACTTTCGTAAACCTATGATGATTTATATCATATAAATCAGTAATATAAGATAAATAACAAGAATTTCAATTAGGATTACCTTCAGGGCTTTTTACGTAATTTCCACGGATTTTTCTACACTTTTTCTCCTCACTTTTCTTCCTAAACTTCTACCTTCTCTTTCCTTAAGCTCAAAACCCTTTCATGGATGATTTTGGCTGAAGGATAAGTATATTTCAAGGTTATAAGGTCGGCCAAGGCTGCCTCCCAAGCCAACCAATCAAATTAAACCATTTGGTTTAATAAAAGACAATTTACCACTTAAAGGGAATTGACCAAATTGCCCCTTGTTCGTAATTTCGGTATAACTCTTCACTCGGGCATCCATTTGATGATCCGTTTGTTGTGTTGCGATCCTAACTCACATGTCTACAACTATGTAGTTTTCACCTCGAGTCATTTATAATGTTATAAAGGTCAAAACTAGTCTTAAACAGGGACATTTCTATCGAAAATAACCAAATCTTGTGTTCGTACATAACTCGACATTTCATGATTTATGACAGTAGGATTAGACTAAACATATTCACTTAACATTAGATATACTAATATCACATTATTCATATCACATAATATAAGCATGATTTAAATATAATTTATCATAATTATATTCGGGTTGTCACAACCTCCCCCCCTTAGAAAATTTCGTCCCCGAAATTTAATATAAAGGTCACTTACCAAACAAATGGGGATACTGTTTCCTCATGCTGTCCTCCATTTCCCAAGTTGCTTCTTTAACTCCATGGCTCATCCACATAACCTTAACTAAGGGAATAACTTTATTTCTCAATACTTGGTCCTTACGATCAATAATTTCCATTGGTTCCTCGATGTACGATAAGTCTTCCTTCAGTTCAATTGGTTGAGTTTTCAACTGGTGAGATGGATCTGCCAAATACTTACGAAGCATCGATACGTGAAACACATCATGTAACCGAGATAAATCTGGAGGTAAAGCTAATCTATAAGCCAGGGGCCCAATTCTTTCCAACACTTCAAATGGTCCAATGTATCTTGGACTTAGTTTCCCCTTTTTGCCAAATCTCATAACGCCTTTCCACGGTGAAATACGCAGGAATACAAAATCTCCCTTCTGAAATTCCAATGGATGCTTCCTCTTATCTGCATAAAATTTCTGCCTGCTTTGCGCTATCTTTATCCGTTCCCGAATCATTTTGATCTTTTCAGTTGTCATATCTATCAATTCCGGACCCAAAATTTTTCTTTCACCTACTTCATCCCAACACAAAGGCGTCCTACATCTCCTCCCATATAAAGCTTCATAAGGAGCCATACCAATAGTCGACTGATAACTATTATTGTATGAAAATTCCATCAATGGCAAATGATCATCCCAACTACCTTTGAAGTCAAATACACAAGCTCGTAACATGTCTTCTAATATTTGAATCGTCCTTTCTGATTGCCCATCAGTTTGTGGATGAAACGCAGTGCTGAACTTCAAACTTGTGCCCATGGAATTCTGGAGACGAGGCCAAAACTTAGAAGTGAACGTTGGATCTCTATCTGATACAATTGACACCGGTGCCCCATGTAAACGGATAATCTCATCAACGTACATACGTGCATACTTGTCAACAGTGTAGGTGGTCTTAACTGGGAGAAAATGAGCTGACTTCGTCAATCGGTCTACAATCACCCAAATAGAATCATGCCCCTTTGGTGATCGGGGTAATCCTGTAACAAAGTCCATCGTTATATGCTCCCACTTCCATTCCGGAATAGGCAACGACTGCAATAATCCTGCCGGCTTCTGATGCTCCGCTTTCACTTGCTGGCATACTAAACATTTAGCTACGAACTCTGCAATCTCACGTTTCATATTGTTCCACCAGTAATATTCCTTCAAATCTTTGTACATTTTGGTACCTCCCGGATGCATAGAGTAAATAGAACTATGTGCCTCTTCTAATATATCCTTCTTTAAGGGTGGATCATTAGGTACACAAATCCTATTTTTATAACACAACGATTCATCATTCTTAATTTCAAAGTCACTCTCTTTACCATCCAGGACATCTTGTTTCTTCTTCTCAAGGAATGGATCACTGGTCTGCAAATTTCGTATGCGTTCGGCCAATAAAGGTCTCACTGTGACATGTGCTAATAATCCTCCATTTTTTGAAAACTTCAATTCAATCCCCATCAATGCCAATTCAAGAATATTTCCAACACGGGCACACCGTATGCAACCAAGCATCCCTGATGATTTTCGACTCAAAGCATCTGCTACTACATTGGCCTTCCCAGGATGGTGATGAATGGTACAGTCATAGTCTTTAATCAGCTCTATCCAACGCCTCTGTCTGAAATTCAGTTCCTTTTGTGTAAACAAGTATTTTAAACTTTGATGATCTGTAAATATCTCACAAGTTTCTCCATACAAGTAATGTCGCCATAACTTTAAAGCAAAAACAATGGCTGCTAGCTCCAGATCGTGTGTAGGGTAGTTTCGTTCATGCGTCTTTAATTGTCTGGAAGCATATGCTATTACCTTCCCATTCTGCATAAGAACACATCCTAACCCCTGAAATGAAGCGTCTGTATAGATCACAAAAGACTCATTCCCACATGGAATAGTAAGTATAGGGGCTGAAACCAACCGATTCTTTAATTCTTTAAAACTCCTCTCACATTCTTCATCCCATACAAACTTCACTTCTTTACGAGTCAACTTTGTCAGTGGTAATGCTATTGCTGAAAATCCCTTAATGAATCTACGATAGTAACCTGCCAATCCTAGGAAACTCCTAATTTCTGTCACATTCTTAGGACTCTCCCATTCAACAATTGCTTCCACCTTCTTTGGATCAACATATATCCCATTTCCCGAGACAACGTGCCCTAAAAACACAATTTCATTCAACCAAAACTCACACTTACTGAATTTAGCAAACAATTTCTTCTCTCTCAAAATCTGCAATACAAGTCTCAAATGCTTCTCATGTTCCTCCATGCTACGCGAGTAAATCAACACATCGTCTATGAATACAATCACAAAGGAATCAATGAAAGGGTGGAATACCCGATTCATCAAATCCATAAAAACTGCCGGAGCATTAGTCAATCCAAAAGGCATCACCAAAAACTCATAGTGCCCATATCGAGTCCGAAAAGCTGTTTTGGAAATATCACTATCTTTCACTTTCAGTTGGTGGTAACCCGATCTCAAATCAATCTTCGAAAATACAGTGGCCCCCTGTAATTGGTCAAACAAGTCATCGATACGAGGTAGAGGGTACTTGTTTCTAATGGTCACCTTATTCAACTGCCGATAATCAATACATAGTCGCATTGTCCCATCTTTCTTTTTCACAAATAACACTGGTGCTCCCCATGGAGAAACACTAGGCCGAATGAAACCTCTGCTTATCAGATCTTGTAATTTCACTTTCAATTCCTTCAACTCTGTTGGTGCCATTCTATAAGGAGCAAGGGAAATCGGACCAGTACCTGGAATTAATTCAATGGAGAACTCTACTTCCCTATCGGGTGGCAGTCCTGGCAATTCCTGTGGGAAGACATCATAAAATTCTCTAACCACTGGTATATCTTCAACTTTAAGTGCTTCCTTACTAACATCAATCACATATGCTAAATACCCCATACAACCCTTACTCAATAACTTTCTGCTCTTTATTGCTGAGATAAGACAATTAGGGACAACGTTCCTTTCCCCCGTAAACTGAAACTCGGGTTCACCAGGCAAATGAAATGTAACTTCTTTGCGAAAACAATCAATGGAAGCATGGTATGATGATAACCAATCCATCCCCAATATAATATCAAAATCTCGAATGGCCAACGGTATCAAATCAACATAGAAATCTCGCTCACCCATTCGTAAGACACAGTCTTTATAAACATGCTCAACTAGAATTACACTTTCCATTGGGGTAGAAATATATAAGGCACAATTGAGAAATGAACATGGTCTACCCAAATATGAAACAATATCTAATGCCACAAATGAATGCGTAGATCCAGGATCAATGAGTGCATATAAATCTTTGTTCGCAATAGAGAGTTTACCTGTAACCACTTCAGGTGTAGCATGGGCATCTTGCAGCGTCATTGCAAACACTCTTCCTCCTGCCCTCGATCCAGTTGATTGTTCTGTACCTCTCCCCCTGGTGGCACTGCCTGGAGAAGATCCTTTATGAGGCCCTACACTACTGACTGAAACTGTTCTTGCCAACATAGGACAATTCTTTCTCAAATGACCTTTTTGGTGACAGTTGAAACATTCTATATTCAGTAACTTTGGGCAATTTCTCTTTATATGACCCGATGACCCACAAAAGAAACAAACATTAGGATCTCCTTGTGCTGAAACTCCTGAACCTCTTCCACCACTAGCCTCACCCCTTGGCAAACTACTTCCACCTCTACCCTGTTGGAATTTCTGCCCTCCAAACCTCGAATATTCTGTATCACCACCCTTTTTATAACTTGGATCGAATCTACTTCTCTTTACACCTCGTTCTCGATTCCCTCTAGCTTCATTCACGTCCCTTTCTACTAACATGGCTTTATTCACCAAGGCTGAATAATTAACAGTCTCTAAAGCCGACAGCCTTGATTTAATAACTAACTCTAGTCCATCGAGAAATCGGCTACACATATCTTCCTCATTCCGGATAAACCTTGAAGCAAAACGAGATAAAGCTGTAAGTTTAGCTTCGTATTCTCTAACTGTCATACTCCCTTGATTCAATAGGAAATATTCTTTCTCCTTTTGTTTTTGATACATCGGAGGAAAATACTTGGCATACAAGGCTTTAACAAAAGCATCCCATGAGATCACATTCCCGCCTCCTGGAGTAATCAACAAATGTTTTGTGGCATCCCACCAATATTTAGCTTCTCCTTTCAGCATATACGTCGCCAAGGTCACTCGTTGATTTTCAGGCATCTTCATCACCCCAAAGATAAGTTCAATCTCTTTAACCCAGACTTCTGCCTCTGCGGGATCAACTGCTCCTTCGAACGATGGTGGGTTCATCTTAATAAATTTCTCATGTGAAGTACTTCTTTCTTCCCGGTGTATCACCTCCTCAGCCCTAGCCAAGGCTTGTGCCTCCAGTTGCCTGGTCTGTTGTTCTTCCACATGAGCCATAAATCTAGCTTGTTGCTCTGCCATTAGAGTCATAGCACGTGCCATTTTTTGCATATCCGTCAGTTGTTCTGGCTCGGGTTCCATATTTATCTGAACAGGTTGCTCAACCTCCGCTTCTGCTGGAATATTTGAAGCCTCATCATCTATTCCCACATTCAAATTCCCTCGTTCCATTCTCTTATATCTGTAATGAATCAAAGATATAACAACATGCAGATATACATATCTTTCCTAACATAATCGTTAGTATCAAATAAAATATATTTCTAACATTCACTGCCAAATCTAGACTCTTCTCACTCCAGAACCTCTAAAACCTAGGCTCTGATACCAAAAGCTGACACACCCCAACCCAGTTACTTATAATTAAGTTTGAAAGTCAAAGTGAGTCAAACCATAATTAATCTAACCAAACCATAATCACGAGTTTTGATTTCAGAATCATTATTGTAAATCCATATAACTGAAAACCTTTTTACAACATCAGAGTAATGATGCCCATAAAAACTTTCTTGAAGGATAAGTTAACTTAATTACATCATTTACATTTACACAAATCATAGTTTCTCCCATTCCTGGCTAACCCAACCTGACCTCCTAGATTTGGCAGTGACATCGCGTTTCCTGAAAAATGTGAACATAGGAATCATGAGCAAAATAGCCCAGTGAATGTATCACTACTAAACTACTGCATGAATTTAAATGCAATAAATCATGTCCATATACTTATGTATTAACTTATCCGGCTCATTCAAAATGAATGACCAACTTTTTCGAATCATGATTCACATATCCTGTCTAAATAGACAATTCTCCCCCATTCCTGGTCGAGGAGTAACCCCTTGTCATTAATAGACAAATCTCCCCCATTCCTGGTCGAGGAGTAACCCCTCATTTCGGTAAACCGAAATGAACAATTTTATATTCATAACATTATGATCACATTCGTAACAGTATACAAATACATCATTCCAGTGAGTACACTCACCTTGGTTGACAACTACGTATTCAGGTTTCCTTCTGGTGGAGCTGAACTGGGTTGATTAGGCCTTACACCTGTCAATCCAACTAAATCAGTACTGAAAATCAATCATAAATATTATCCAAACATAATTATGTAACTTTCCATGGCTATACATCAACAATATAATTCCAATTAAGTCACATTCCATAAAACATAGGTAAAGGCAAACAAGGATGTACATATTGATAATGTTACACACATTCAACCGTAGGAAATAACTTGTGAGGAATTTATAACCAAAGTCAAGTAAACATGAAATTATACTCCTCAATGTATATACACATGAAACATGTACTCAAAGTACCCTTTGTAAGGACGAAATACAAACATTCATTCAAGGGGTACTCAGTATGGCCTGAAATTATGGTCTTACATACTTAACCATCCTATATTCCTAAATTTTACAAATACAGGGGTCCAACCTCATCAATATGAAAACACATATGAATATACTATCCAGTACAAGTGACGGTGTAATTTTTCAAGCTTCCTAGGGCAAGTTATGAACATTTCTCTACAACACAAGAAATCTTCCCTACAAGCTCCTCTATTGTTCCTTCAACTTCCAAGAATTTTCATAATTTTTCTCCAGCATAACTTTCCATGATTTTCAACCCATTTTCATTAGACATACTGAATCGTACAGAATTAAAATTTCATAATTGTTTGACTTCATTTGCTATCTCAAAAGCTTGACTAAACTCAGGGCATACCAAAATGAAGTATAAAAACAGAAACCATGTACCAACTTGAAATCATCATTACGGCCTAACCACAAGGATATAAATTCTAAATTTCATATATGATATGAATATATGAGTCTACTTTCATATCCAATTGGAATTTCTCAATTCCAGTAATCACACAAAGAGATATGCAAGTTTGAATACAAGGGGTTTCAATACAAAGCAATTTTAAGGGTTTCTACATTCAACTTAACATAAACTTACATCTAACCATACATACATATAAAGGGCTGAAACTTTCGTAAACCTATGATGATTTATATCATATAAATCAGTAATATAAGATAAATAACAAGAATTTCAATTAGGATTACCTTCAGGGCTTTTTACGTAATTTCCACGGATTTTTCTACACTTTTTCTCCTCACTTTTCTTCCTAAACTTCTACCTTCTCTTTCCTTAAGCTCAAAACCCTTTCATGGATGATTTTGGCTGAAGGATAAGTATATTTCAAGGTTATAAGGTCGGCCAAGGCTGCCTCCCAAGCCAACCAATCAAATTAAACCATTTGGTTTAATAAAAGACAATTTACCACTTAAAGGGAATTGACCAAATTGCCCCTTGTTCGTAATTTCGGTATAACTCTTCACTCGGGCATCCATTTGATGATCCGTTTGTTGTGTTGCGATCCTAACTCACATGTCTACAACTATGTAGTTTTCACCTCGAGTCATTTATAATGTTATAAAGGTCAAAACTAGTCTTAAACAGGGACATTTCTATCGAAAATAACCAAATCTTGTGTTCGTACATAACTCGACATTTCATGATTTATGACAGTAGGATTAGACTAAACATATTCACTTAACATTAGATATACTAATATCACATTATTCATATCACATAATATAAGCATGATTTAAATATAATTTATCATAATTATATTCGGGTTGTCACAGTAAGAGTGAGGAAGAGAATTTGAGTGAGGGAGAAGATGGACTCCAAAAGGCTTTTCGTGAACTTTATAGACTTTAAAAATGAAAAATATTAATAAAAAGTTGTCTCTTAGGGTGTTTGGTTTGGAGAAGGAGGTGAATATTTTGAGAGAGTATGAGGCATTGGTGAGTCAACTCAAGAAGGTGAAACTTTATTTATATAAGCAGTTGAGTGTTATAGGTAGTGAGAAGACAAATTTGGCCAAACACTGTGGCTAGTCTTACAAGAGATATTCAAGCTTCATTGGAGGCTTGTAAGAAACTTGAAGCCCATGTATCCCAACTCAAGATTGATTTCGAATGTGTTCAGGAGATTAAGGTCGCTTTAGAGGACACATCTAAGAAGGTTGGAAAGATGTGTAATACCCCGTACTTTTGGCTATATTTATTTTTGGGATTAATTAATTAAATGCGTATTAATTGAAAATTAATCCGGGTTAAAAATACTAACGAGATGCGAGTTGGTATTTGATATGTGCATACATGTTTTGTATATGAATATTGGATTATGAAAAATTTGTCGTGAGATTGATATACGGCATTTTAGAAATTTTGTTGAGACGCGTGTGATCGCCGCGTCACGGTGTAATATTTTGATTATAAAAGTAAATTTAAATTCTATTAACCGTATGGTCGTTTCGAGTGCGCCAACGCGTCCGGAAGGGCCGAGATAGTCAGAAAACACTAGCCGGGGGTTTAGTTTGGGTCCCGGGGTATTTTTAGGCCATACCGGCAACATAAAGGGCATTTTAGTAATTTTGTATTTTTGGAGAATTAAAAGTGACGAAAATTGGGAGTTTTAATCTGATTGGGAATTGACCCACTAAGCCACTAACCAACCCATATTAACCCAATAAGCTACGGAGGTTATCATTTAGGTTTCCAACTTTCCCAAAGAAAACCCTAGCCACCATAGCCACCTTTGGAGAAGAAGCTTGGAGAAAGAGAGAGAGAGGGAATTCTGCAGAAGTCTTCACCAAACCAACACCAAAATCAGAAATCGAATCAAGGCAAGTGATTTAAATTACATTCTTTATGCAGTGAATGCTTCTTCCATGTTAGAAATCTTGATAATCTATCTTAATTAAGAGTTAAAGGAAAACCCATGAAATTGGAAGTTATTAGCTTAATTTTGGGTATAGGTTTGCATGTAGAAACGTTGCTTGAAGATTGAATTCAGAGATTTCATTTTTATGTAGTGTAAAAACGGATTAAATTTTGGGATTTGATGATGATAAAAATCTAGGGTTCATGTTCTTGAAAAATTGGGGAAAAGTATAGAATCTTGTGATTTAATGATGTTTGGGATGCATTAATGCCTTAAAAGATGTTAGTATATGACCTTAGCATGTTTTAGGATGATTAGAGAACTTAAAACATTGTTGGAACGAACTTTGGAGAAGATTTGAGGAGTAAGAATGGTGAAAAACGAAATTTAGAGAAATCTGGGACGAAACTGGTAGGTCGTTAGAAGCCCCTCCCCAGGTCGTTCGAACGAACTCGTTCGAACGAGCTTCTAACGAGTTGACCAGTCGCTTCTAACGAAAGGGAACTTCGTTCGATAACTTCGTTCGAACGAGATCTCGTTAGAAGGTACAGTTCGTTCGAACGAACTGGATCTCGTTCGAACAGTCTCGTTCGAACGAGACTTCTAACGAGCTGATGGTGTAACCTCGTTCGAACAGTCTCGTTCGAACGAGACTTCTAACGAGCTGGCAGTCTGGGCCTTTTTGGCCTGTTTCGATTTTTGGAGTCCCGTAAACTTGTTCGAGGATATAGATAACCTTCCTTTGATGATGTATGGATAGATTTGGGACTTTTGGGTTATTACGAGGAGTGAATTATATACGAGTGATTTAAATCAATGAACCGTTTGGGTTGAGACGTGAGTGTCTACTACGACGTGAGAATAGATTATGGCGCGTATGATTTTAAACCGGAATCGTATAAAGTGTATAAATTATATATTGGTACTAGAATGAGAATAGTACTACAATTAAACTACGGGATTACTAAGACGTGTGTTTACTTAGTATTGGTATATGAATTGTGTGTATGACATACCTACCATACTTGCTATCACGGGAGGTTTGCGTTCGCTTAGGGCCCTCTAATACTTGTGTTGCCCGGATTTAGACTGGTTACCTTGATGAACATAGGTCATAGAAAGACTTATTGGGATATTAATAAGTCCGCTGATCGTGGGAGCGTAGGTATGTGCGTGACCCATGTGATGTGACTGTGTTCGCCTCCATTATTTGTGATGTTGTTATCTGTGAACTATTCCTGAGAGATTCGGAATATGTAATCCTTATGTACGTGATGTACCGGGATGGATAGCAGAGTATGTGTGCACCACAGCTTAGTTCTCGGGGTGCTTGTATAGTATATTTATGGTGTGAATAATATATACTTAATTAATGGGAACCTTCAAGTTAATGTTGTGAATATAATTACGGTATTGTTTCGAGAAACATAACGGGTTAGCTGATAGTAATATATTGCATATTGAGCATCTGAGTTTACGTTAAACCCCTATTTAATTACGAGCGTTAAAATGTTAATAGAACTGAGTAATAAGGGTAGGACCTATGACAGTCTAGCTAGATATAATGTCACTTAGCTAGTGAGTTGTGTCGTTGTAGATGGGTTCTTACGTTAGGAGTGCACAGTTAGACGAGAGGTGAGAATATCATGTGAGTGCACGTCTTAACATGTACTTTGCATTTAATGTTTTAAATGTTTTTAAAGCACTTGCAGGTTTTTAAAAATATCTCCACATTCGGGCTCTGACCCTTTTGCTTTCAAATCTATTTTTTTCTTGTAAAACCATTTTAGGTGCCCAGCCACAAGGACACCATGCATAGGATACTCATTCTGGTGACGAGCTGTAGCTGTTTGTGGAAGCTACAGGGATTTGCTTGTAGACGCTTCTATCACTTGGATTCCAGATTCATTATCTATCAGTTGTAGGGCATGTTGCCCATTTCTATTAGAGTTACATTTTCATCAGCTTTCAGACTTTGGCATGTATTGATTTAGTATTCAGTTTACTTATCAGTTGTGGGATTTGTAGTGAGGAGTTTTCCTCCAGACTTTATTTACGTTATGTGATGGTTTTTCTATTTACTTCATTATGGTGAATGGTGTTACTATTCTTTATTACACTTGTTGCATGTTAATCAGACTTTAAATAAAATTTGGCACTTACTTTTTAAATACTAGGTGGTTAGTAATAATAAAAATGTTTTCGACAGTGATGCTATTAACTGAGCCAACTTGGCATTTTGAATTAATTTAATAAAGGAGTAGCTACCCGGTATTTAATTAGTCGGGGTGTCACAGGTGGTATCAGAGCATCAGGTTCTAGTGTCCTTTAGGATCTGACGGCTTATTATGTTTCCGCTAAGTTTCTTTGATATAGAGCCCTATATTTTAGGATTGTTGTACTCTTTTTGTGTATGCTTCGTTCTTCAGCTATCTTAAGTTTATAAACAGCGAACTTATAAACTTTGTTCTTATTTCAGATGCCTCCACGACGTGCACGACGAGTTCCCAGGGATGCAACGCCCGAACCCCAGCCCGCTCCAGTTCAGGGCATGATGAACGCCGCTGAGGTTGCAGCTATTGTAGCCCAAGCGGTAAATGCCGCAATTGCCGTTGTTCAGCAGGCACCACCGCAGGCGCCGGTTGCCGCGCCAGTTCAGGCAAATGCATTCCCGTCTGCTTGGGAGGGTGTACGTGACGCTTTTCAGAAAGCGCATCCGCCAGAGTTTACAGGTAGCTCAGATGTGGTAGTCTCGAGCCAGTGGAGGAAGGATATGCAGAGGCACTTAAGGATGTATGAGTGCACGGACGTCCAGAAGCAGGTGCTAGCTACTTTCAAGCTAGTTGGATCTGCACTGCAGTGGTGGGAGTCTATTACCACCGTGGAGGAGAGGGATACTCTCACTATTCAGGACTTCTGGGTGCGGTTTGATCGCAAGTACTTTCCGTCGGCTGTTCACACGGAAATGAGGAGGAAACTGATGAATCTGAGGCAAGAGGGTAAGACCGTGGCCGAGTATGAGGCCGAGTTCACGAATCTGTTGAATATCGTTCCAGATGAGATACCAACAAAGAAGAAGAAGATTGAGAAGTTCACGGACGGGTTGACATGGAGGATCCGTCAGCATCTGTTAGGGAACCTTTCGTTGGCCACGTATTCTGATGTGGTTAACGCTGCTTTGTTACACTGCCAGGACCACCGCTTTCATATGGCTGAGGGCAAGAGGTCAGGAGAGTCTAGCCATCAGGGCAGGACTGGAGGACATGGTGCCGGTGGGGCACAATCTGTCCAGGGGCAGAGACAGGGTGAGCAGGGTTCGCAGCAGGGGGATCAGAAGAGGTTCCGATCAGGGAACTACAGGCAGGGACATGGAGGTTTTCGTCAGGGCCATCAGGGTCCAAACGGCCATCAGGGCCAACAGGGGCAGAATGGGCAGCAGTTTCACCAGGGCCAGCAGGGCCAAGGGAGGAACGGTAACGGCCACCAGGGCCAGGGACCGCAGGGGCAAAGAGGAGGGAACTTCCCAGGGAAGTGTTTTATTTGTGGCAAGACTGGCCATAAGCGACAGGATTGTCCTGATAGGGGCAGGGCCCCACAACAGCAGCAGCAGGGTGCTCGCCAGGAGCCACAGAGGCCTATGTTTCCCGCCGCTCTCCCCGCACCGCCACAGATGGCAGCATTGCCACCCATTCCAGCAGTCCCAGTTCAGCAGGGGCAGCTATAGTATGGACGTGTCTATAACGTTCACCAGGCTGCAGTTCCTCAGGCACCGCCCACGATTGAGGGTACGTTTCCTATCCATGGCACTATGGGTCGGGTATTATTTGATACGGGGGCTACACACTGTTTTATAGCTACACACTTCGCGAAAGCTTTAGGATTGTTAGCTACGGCAGAGAGCACAGTGACGTGTGTCGACTCACCATTGGGGAGTGGGTCACTTATTTTCTTTATATGCCGGGGAGTGGGGGTAGAGATTGGTGGTTTGGTATTACCTGCAGACATGTTAGTATTAGATATGCATGTTCACGATGTGATTATCGGTATGGATTGGCTCGTAGCTTATAGGGCCATGATTGATTGCTTCAGCGGGAGCATTGTTTTTGCCATTCCGGGGCAAGAGATGTTTATAGTGGCGATGCCTCTCCCAGAGGGAGGATCGACCGCTCATCTGTATTACATTGAGGAGGATACCTCTAAGGAGGTAGTGATTCCTTTAGATTCTATCCCAGTAGTCAGGGAGTATTCGGATGTGTTTCAGGAGATACCAGGCTTACCCCCCAGTCGAGAGATAGACTTTGTTATAGACCTATTGCCAGATACGAGGCCTATAGCACGCGCACCGTACCGTATGGCTCCGGCAGAGATGCGAGAGCTACGAGATCAGATAGAGCAGCTGTTAGGTCAGGGCTTTATTTGCAGGAGTACCTCACCTTGGGGCGCTTCAATTTTGTTTGTGAAGAAGAGGGACGGTTCACTGAGATTGTGTGTGGACTACCGAGAGTTGAATAAGGTCACGATACGGAATAAGTATCCGTTGCCTCGAATCGATGACTTATTCGACCAGTTGAGAGGAGCTTCTTTCTTCTCGAAGATTGATTTGAGATCGGGATACCATCAGTTGCGTATCAGGGAGGAGGATGTCTCAAAGACCGCGTTCTTGTCAAGATATGGTTCTTACGAGTTTTGGGTTATGCCTTTCGGTTTGACCAACGCTCCAGCAGTGTTTATGGACTTGATGAACAGAGTGTTCAGGGATTTCCTAGATCAGTTTGTCATTGTCTTTATTGATGATATACTGGTTTACTCCCAGACAGAGGAGAAGCACGCCGAGCATTTGAGGCAGGTTTTGCAGACACTTCGTCAGAACGAGTTGTATGCAAAATATGAGAAATGCGGGTTTTGGTTGAAGGAGGTCCAGTTTTTGGGACATATCATTTCCGACCGGGGAATATCTGTCGATCCGGGGAAAGTATCAGCGGTGAGGGAGTGGGGACAGCCCACGACACCGACGGAGATTCGTAGTTTCTTGGGTCTAGCAGGATACTACAGGAGGTTCATTCGGGGTTTCTCAGAGATAGCGGGTCCTTTGACACATCTGACTCGTAAGGGTGTGCCATTCATCTGGAGTGATGCCTGTCAGTTGGCATTTGATGAGTTAAAGGACAAATTGACCTCAACACCTGTGTTAGCATTACCGAGACTGGGAGTTGAGTATTTGGTTTACACCGACGCGTCCTTGCAAGGGCTTGGAGGTGTATTACAGCAGGAGAGACAGGCCATAGCTTATGCTTCCCGTAAGCTTAAGCCTCATGAGAAGAATTACCCCACGCATGATTTGGAGTTGGCAGCTGTGGTATTTGCCCTACGGATTTGGAGGCACTATCTTTTGGGGGAGAAGTTCCAACTGTTCACGGACCACAAGTCCCTACAGTACCTGTTCACACAGAAGGAGTTGAATATGCGGCAGCGTAGGTGGCTTGAGTTTGTGAAAGACTACCAGTTCGATATCCAGTATCACCCAGGTAAGGCTAACGTGGTAGCAGACGCGTTGAGCCGTAGGCCAGCAGATGAGGTGGCAGAGGTGTGGAAGGCAAAGTGGAAGGAATTGGGACACCAGGATGTAGTGGCCCGATCTTTCATGTATGTGATGACCGTTACACCGCAGATTGTCACGAAGGTAGTACGGGCACAGGCTAATGACTCGTTCTATCAGGAGCAGATAGTTCGATTACTAGAAGAGGGAGCTGAGTCCTATACCATCAGCTCAGACGGGGGATTACGCTTCAATGGGAGATTGGTAGTTCCGGAAGGGGAGGAATTGCGACACGATGTGATAGCAGAGTCGCACGGCTCACGGTTCGGGGTACATCCCGGAGGGGATAAAATGTACCAAGACATGAGACGCCAGTATTGGTGGAGCGGTATGAAGAGAGATATCGCTGAGTTTGTTTCGAAATGTGCCACTTGTCAGCTTGTAAAAGTGGATCATCAGAGACCGGCAGGATTGCTACAGCCGTTGGAGGTCCCGGTGTGGATGTGGGAGAGCATATCCATGGACTTTATCACGGGGTTGCCTACGTCGCAGAGGGGTCACGACTCCGTTTGGGTAATTGTGGACAGGTTGTCCAAGGTCGCTCACTTTTTACCCGTAAGGACTGACTACACTACGGGACAGTATGCCCAGCTCTTCATTTCAGAGGTTGTGAGACTTCACGGTGTGCCCCTAAATATCGTGTCTGACAGAGACAAGATATTTGTTTCGAGGTTTTGGGAGAGCTTCTAGGAGGCCATGGGCACGGAATTGCGGTTGAGTACAGCTTATCATCCGCAGATCGATGGGAAGACAGAGCGCACAAATCAGATGTTGGAAGACATGCTACGCATGTGCATTATTGACTTTGGGGGTGGATGGGAGCAGTACCTTCCACTGGTGGAGTTTGCTTACAACAACTCCTATCAGTTCACTATTGGCATGGCTCCGTTTGAGGCATTGTATGGTAGGCCTTGTCGTTCCCCAGCATGTTGGTTAGAGGTGGGGGACAACAAACTACTTCGGCCGGAAGTGATTCAGGATACTTCGGCAAGGATTGAGTTGATTCGGAGTCGCATTCGGGTAGCTCAAGACAGGCAGAAGAGTTATGCTGATGCGAAAAGATTTTTCAGGGAATTCCAAGTAGGGGACCAGGTTTTGCTCAGAGTATCTCCTATGAAGGGGATTATGCGTTTCGGAAAGAAGGGGAAGTTGGCACCGAGGTATGTGGGGCCGTTTCCCATTATTGAGCGGATCGGACCGGTTGCGTATAGACTTGGGTTACTGGAGCATTTGCATCGGATTCACGATGTGTTCCATATTTCCTCACTGAGGAAATACCTTAAAGATAATTTGGCTCATTCTCACATTGCTGTGGAGGACATCGATCTCCAGCCGGATAGCTCCTACGAGGAGGGGCCGATTGCTATTTTGGACCGAAGCGAGAGGAAACTGCGGTCAAAGATAGTTCCGTTAGTGCGTGTTCAGTGGCGACATCACAATGTCGAGGAGTCCACATGGGAGCGCGAGGATGAGATGCGCGAACGTTATCCAGAGTTGTTTTTAGCAGGTACTTGCTAGTTTCGAATTTCGGGACGAAATTCAGTTATTAGGGGGGAAGTATGTAATACCCCGTACTTTTGGCTATATTTATTTTTAGGATTAATTAATTAAATGCGTATTAATTGAAAATTAATCCGGGTTAAAAATACTAACGAGATACGAGTTGGTATTTGATATGTGCATACATGTTTTGTATATGAATATTGGATTATGAAAAATTTGTCGTGAGATTGATATACGGCATTTTAGAAATTTTGTTGAGACGCGTGTGACCGCCGCGTCACGGTGTAATATTTTGATTATAAAAGTAAATTTAAATTCTATTAACCGTATGGTCGTTTCGAGTGTGCCAACGCGTCCGGAAGGGTCGAGATAGTCAGAAAACACTAGCCGGGGGTTTAGTTTGGGTCCCGGGGTATTTTTAGGCCATACCGGCAACATAAAGGGCATTTTAGTAATTTTGTATTTTTGGAGAATTAAAAGTGACGAAAATTGGGAGTTTTAATCTGATTGGGAATTGACCCACTAAGCCACTAACCAACCCATATTAACCCAATAAGCTACAGAGGTTATCATTTAGGTTTTCAACTTTCCCAAAGAAAACCCTAGCCACCATAGCCACCTTTGGAGAAGAAGCTTGGAGAAAGAGAGAGAGAGGGAATTCTGTAGAAGTCTTCACCAAACCAACACCAAAATCAGAAATCGAATCAAGGCAAGTGATTTAAATTACATTCTTTATGCAGTGAATGCTTCTTCCATGTTAGAAATCTTGATAATCTATCTTAATTAAGAGTTAAAGGAAAACCCATGAAATTGGAAGTTATTAGCTTAATTTTGGGTATAGGTTTGCATGTAGAAACGTTGCTTGAAGATTGAATTCAGAGATTTCATTTTTATGTAGTGTAAAAACGGATTAAATTTTGGGATTTGATGATGATAAAAATCTAGGGTTCATGTTCTTGAAAAATTGGGGAAAAGTATAGAATCTTGTGATTTAATGATGTTTGGGATGCATTAATGCCTTAAAAGATGTTAGTATATGACCCTAGCATGTTTTAGGATGATTAGAGAACTTAAAACATTGTTGGAACGAACTTTGGAGAAGATTTGAGGAGTAAGAATGGTGAAAAACGAAATTTAGAGAAATCTGGGACGAAACTGGTAGGTCGTTAGAAGCCCCTCCCCAGGTCGTTCGAACGAACTCGTTCGAACGAGCTTCTAACGAGTTGACCAGTCGCTTCTAACGAAAGGGAACTTCGTTCGATAACTTCGTTCGAAAGAGATCTCGTTAAAAGGTACAGTTCGTTCGAACGAACTGGATCTCGTTTGAACAGTCTCGTTCGAACGAGACTTCTAACGAGCTGATAGTGTAACCTCGTTCGAACAGTCTCGTTCGAACGAGACTTCTAACGAGCTGGCAGTCTGGGCCTTTTTGGCCTGTTTCGATTTTTGGAGTCCCGTAAACTTGTTCGAGGATATAGATAACCTTCCTTTGATGATGTATGGATAGATTTGGGACTTTTGGGTTATTACGAGGAGTGAATTATATACGAGTGATTTAAATCAATGAACCGTTTGGGTTGAGACGTGAGTGTCTACTACGACGTGAGAATAGATTATGGCGCATATGATTTTAAACCGGAATCGTATAAAGTGTATAAATTATATATTGGTACTAGAATGAGAATAGTACTACAATTAAACTACGGGATTACTAAGACGTGTGTTTACTTAGTATTGGTATATGAATTGTGTGTATGACATACCTACCATACTTGCTATCACGGGAGGTTTGCGTTCGCTTAGGGCCCTCTAATCCTTGTGTTGCCCGGATTTAGACTGGTTACCTTGATGAACATAGGTCATAGAAAGACTTATTGGGATATTAATAAGTCCGCTGATCGTGGGAGCGTAGGTATGTGCGTGACCCATGTGATGTGACTGTGTTCGCCTCCATTATTTGTGATGTTGTTATCTGTGAACTATTCCTGAGAGATTCGGAATATGTAATCCTTATGTACGTGATGTACCGGGATGGATAGCAGAGTATGTGTGCACCACAGCTTAGTTCTCGGGGTGCTTGTATAGTATATTTATGGTGTGAATAATATATACTTAATTAATGGGAACCTTCAAGTTAATGTTGTGAATATAATTACGGTATTGTTTCGAGAAACATAACGGGTTAGCTGATAGTAGTATATTGCATATTGAGCATCTGAGTTTACGTTAAACCCCTATTTAATTACGAGCGTTAAAATGTTAATAGAACTGAGTAATAAGGGTAGGACTTATGACAGTCTAGCTAGATATAATGTCACTTAGCTAGTGAGTTGTGTCGTTGTAGATGGGTTCTTACGTTAGGAGTGCACAGTTAGACGAGAGGTGAGAATATCATGTGAGTGCACGTCCTAACATGTACTTTGCATTTAATGTTTTAAATGTTTTTAAAGCACTTGCAGGTTTTTAAAAATATCTTCACATTCGGGCTCTGACCCGTTTGCTTTCAAATCTATTTTTTTCTTGTAAAACCATTTTAGGTGCCCAGCCACAAGGACACCATGCATAGGATACTCATTCTGGTGACGAGCTGTATCTATTTGTGGAAACTACAGGGATTTGCTTGTAGATGCTTCTATCACTTGGATTCCAGATTCATTATCTATCAGTTGTAGGGCATGTTGCCCATTTCTATTAGAGTTACATTTTCATCAGCTTTCAGACTTTGGCATGTATTGATTTAGTATTCAGTTTACTTATCAGTTGTGGGATTTGTAGTGAGGAGTTTTCCTCCAGACTTTATTTACGTTATGTGATGATTTTTCTATTTACTTCATTATGGTGAATGGTGTTATTATTCTTTATTACACTTGTTGCATGTTAATCAGAATTTAAATAAAATTTGGCACTTACTTTTTAAATACTAGGTGGTTAGTAATAATAAAAATGTTTTCGACAGTGATGCTATTAACTGAGCCAACTTGGCATTTTGAATTAATTTAATAAAGGAGTAGCTACCCGGTATTTAATTAGTCGGGGTGTCACAAGATGTTCCTCATTTCTGCATTAATTAACGTTGAGAGGCAAGGAATATGTTATGATGGTGGATCCACTTTCCATGTCGCACCCGAGCTGACTCCTGAATTTATGATGGATCTTTATGGCCCTCATCCTAACCCACCTAAGAGAAAAAACCTACCAAGGAAAGCTCGTCCTAGACGTTTTGATGAAGATAGACCCAAGTATGTGTACGTTTGTTCCCATTGCAAACAAAGAGGTCACTTTAGAGAGTTTTATTTTAAGCTAGGGTGAGTTTATCACATGCGTGTTCCTCGGTATTCTTCCACATGAGTTCCTACACATGTTCTGGCACTCACTCCCACACGTGTTACTTCAAATGCTCCTGCACATTACTATAGATGTTATGCTAGTT
Source organism: Sambucus nigra (assembly GCA_949130495.1). Classification (NCBI taxonomy): domain Eukaryota; kingdom Viridiplantae; phylum Streptophyta; class Magnoliopsida; order Dipsacales; family Adoxaceae; genus Sambucus; species Sambucus nigra. Next base: position 285,216,197 of record OX422209.1, on the reverse strand, counting down.
TTTAAGTGCAATTAGAGTTTTTAGTCAAGACTTTGTAATGTTTGGTGGAAGAATTTCATAGGATGACTTCTCCCTTTGAGAACTCCTATGGACCTAATGATTAAGGTTGAGACCTGTTTCTAGAATAGGGTGATTATCATGTTCATATATTATATTCCTATTACTAGATTGTATTATCATTATATTCATATTTTTTTCCTTTTGATATATTTTGAAAAACATCAAAAAAGATATTTGGTTTTTAAGAAAAAGTTTGAAAAATTGAAAAAGATTTTAGGTTTGAGAAAATTTTAGAAAAAGATAAAAGGATTTTTGTATTTTTTATTCTTACCGTATATGAATGAACTTTTAAGATAGTCGGATCAACCCTACATTCCATTTATTCACGTGACTTTTTCATAGTGTTTTGAGACATGGATTTGTTTCATTAGTGTGCTTCAAAATGTGTGGATAACATTTTGTTGATCACCGTTGATTACTTTCTAAATGTTAAACTCTTTGTTACCTTTATTTCACATGTGCGCGTACTTTTTGAACATTGTACTTGCTTATCATGTGTCAAATACGTTTTTCTTATCTCAATCCTACTTAATAATGAACCAAATATAATAAGAGATAAGTTGTTCTTGTAAGAACCATTGCCCGGATTTCATTCCTCGAAAAATATTGATAAATGTTAAGTAATGGAAAGGCAATATGAAAGAGCAAATTTCTCTTTGCATTAAAATCCACCATTAGCAAAATGATCCTAAGAAGATTAACGCTACAAAAAAATATATGTGTCAAGGCCATTTATACTATATTCATTGATGCTCGCTACATATGAGCATGATGAGATCATCAAATTATTTGAGAGAGAATTCTTATATACCTGAGATTTAGAGGGAGTTATAAAGTAGAAGATCAATGGGTTTGCACAATGGACTCTCATGAAAAGCATTGAATAATTTGACATTATTTTTTAGAATCATTTAAATTCTTGACATATTGCATAAGTCGAGTCAATTTCATTTGAGTTCAACATTTTACATCTAAGGTAGAAATTGAGTTCTTTCTTTGGAAGTGTCCCATGACTTCATGCACCTACACCATTACATTCCGTTTTCAAGATTCAGATATTTTAGCGTTAGTCCATGGTGACTCTGTGGTTTTATATCTTGTACTTAAAAAATTGCAAAACTTCAAATATAGTTGTTTGATAAGGGGAGAAACACAATATGCCTTTTAGATTATCATTACATTTTCTTGATTGATTATATTTGTGATGATATATTTTCTTCTTCATACGATTATTATTATTATTATTATTATTATTATTATTCATGTTTAGATTCTACTCCTTTGTCTATAATGGACAAAAAGGGGGAGAACGAATTGAGGGGGAGCATATTTATTTTTTAAAACTCGTTCGTGTCATAGTATTTTTCCTTGATGATGATTTCTTGGACCACACACGATGAAGACTTCTCAATTGAATACTCATACATTTATGCATTTCTGTTTCTCAATTTGGGAGGGCATTAGTTGCATTGGTCCTAAGGGTTAATTTGGCTTCGGTTTGTGTTTTGTACTGGAATAGCCAAAAGGAGAGATTTGTAAGATAAAGTTTTATATTTGTTCAATTTAGTTTTTATTTGTCTTATCACATTACACACCACTGCACCTTCATGAATACTTCCACATATTCGAAGACAAGAAGTTGGTGACATTTTGGAAGATTGAAGATTATTCGTCTCAACATCATTCTGAAGTGGTATAAAGTGATTTGATAAGATCTTTATTTATCGAGGGGAATTTTATAATTAGAGTTATCATTAAAAGTTTTCAAAATTATTTAAAATGATTTTTAAAAGTTTTTTAAAAATTTTGACGGCTCGACAGAACGAGTTTGATAGGTCATTTGAACGAGTTTACATAGTGTCGTTGGTATGAGAATGTTGCCTTTTGGTCAATTATGGAATATCATTCGAAGTATCGTTGGAAGTTGTTCAAACGAGATTGGGTACATCGTCAGAATGAGTTTTCCACGTTCGAACGAGATCGGAAGCGAAACCTTTTGGTCAAGCATTCGAATGTCATTCGAAGTATTGTTGGAAACCTGTTCGAATGAAAAAGGGTACGTCGTTCGAACGAGGCACCAGTTCGTTTGAACGATCGCATATTTTTTTTAATCAAATCTGATCTAAATCTCCGACGCCTATCCTTTTGCAATAAACGTCCTTATAAATAGCAATACGAGATGGGAGTTTTAAAGAATTCATATTTTACCTTTTCCAAGCCATTTTAGAGTTCCTTTTTATGATCAAACTCTATCATTATCATTCAAACCCATTGGAAATTTAGATATCACTTTACGAAATTAAAATGAACATATTACAAGTTCAAAACCATTGTAGAGTTCATATCTACTGCTGATTTATGTAGCTGAGTATCTACAGTTGAAGAAGAAGGCTGATCGGTGGATACCAAGGGAAGAATGCTTCCTGTGGGCGGTACTGGACTGTGCTATTACTGTAAAAGACTTGAAGAACTGCATGTTATACTTAGTTTGCTAAGTATTATGTAAGTCATATCGTGTCTGTTAATTCTGATACAGTGCTGAAATAAAGGTTTTGCCCGAAAAAGGATTTTACCTTACTTCTCCACATGTTTGTTTGGTTTGGATAATTTAATTTGGAGTTCATCATTTTATGCAGAGTAAGTTAAATCAAGATAATTGTTTTTAAAATTTGAATCTGTGTGTGTTTGGCCTAAGATACGAATAAATCCATAGAATCTGCATTCTCACCGCACAAGTTCTTGCCTTACCAAATAGTGGGGTTGAGTTTTTGATCTACACCTATGCTTGTACATAGATTAGGTGGGGTCTTTATGTAGGAGGATAGGTTGATTTCTTACGCCTCTCCAAAATTAACATTATCTGACTCATGACTTAGAGTTGGTAGCCATTATATTTGTGTTTCTTACATGGAGGTAATATCGTCGGGGTGAGAAATTTAGACTCTTCAGCGATCATAAGAGTCTACAACATCTGTTTACATAGTATTATCTCAATATGAGGCAACGACAATGGTTTAAGTTCATTAAGGATTATCAGTTCACTATCCGGTATCACCCAGAGAAGGCTAATGTGGTGGCAGATGCATTGAGCCGACAACACAATGGTAGTGTCTCAGCCTTTTAAGCAACTGGGTGGGGCTCAATAGAGATGATTGTCAAGTTGACCAGGGTATTCATGAATATCCTTATAGCGACTCCATAAATTGTAGTACGTGTGATCCGTGGGTAGTCACAGGATGTGATGTGTAAGGGGAAGGTGACAGAGCTTTTCTCTATCGATGTACCTTTCTTTTTGGTGGGGTCCCATGGTGGATTACATTATAAGGGTAGGTTGGTGGTACCCTTAGATGAGGAGTGGAGACAAGACGTTATGGATGAGGCACATGGTTCATGTTTTGCGATACATCCAGGTGGGGATAAAATGAAGTGATAGTAATGGGGGGATGGTATGAAGAAGGATGTGACTGAGTTCGTATCAAGATGCACTACTTGTCAGGTGGTGAAGGTGGACCATTAAAAGTCATGTGGTATACTTTTGCCTCTACGCATTCCATAATGGAAGTGGAATAGTATCTCGATGGATTTATCACGGGGCTACCTTTGACACCTCAACAACATGATTTTATTTGAATGATTATTGACCGTTGTACGAAGGTAGCACACTTTTTGGCCGTTCGTACTTGTTATTCAACCGAGCATCTTGCACAGTTATATGTAGCCAAGATTATTCGTTTACACGGACTTTCATTACCAATCCTTTCAGTTTTGGGCCCTGCATTTGTTGAACATCTTTGGAAGAGTTTCTAACAGGCCATGGGGACTAAGCTGCACCTTGGCATGACTTACCATCTGTAGACAGATGGCCAAATTGAAAGGGTCAATCAGGCATTATGGTATATGTTACAGGTATGTGTAATGGACTTTAAGGGAAGTTAGGAGGCCCATTTTGCCATTGGTGGAGTTTGCGTATAATAGTACTTATCAGAATTCCATTTTTATAGCCCTTTATGAGGCACTTTATGGGAGAATGCGTTGATCATCGATATGTTGGGATCGAAGTTTGTCCCAGAGATGAACGAAAAGATAAAGTTGATTAGGGAGCGGATTAAAGTCGCCCAGGATATGCAGAAGAGCTATTCTGATAAGAAAAGGAAATTAATGGAATGGCAAGTGGGAGAGAAGGTTTTATCGTGATTTCACCTATTAAAATCGGGGTGAGGTTCGAAAAGAGAGGGAAATGTGCCCTCATTATATTAGGTCATTTATGATTACGGAGAAGGTGGAAAAGTTGCGTATCGTCTAAAACTTACGAACCACCTAGATCGGGTGCATATTGTATTTTTCTACTTGTCTATTTTTACACCCTAAGGCTTCATATCATCATATTGATTTGGGTGAGATTGATTTAGACTCAGATGCCTTATATACCGAGTATACGGTGAATATTTTGGATCGATGAATTCAAAAGTTGCATTTCATGGATACACCGTTAGTACGCATGCAACGAAATCACCATAATAAGGAGGAATCCACTTGGGAATGCAAGGATTTGATGCGAAAATAATACCTTTACCTGTTTTGACTCATTTTATATGAGGTGTTAGTATTTGAGTCATTTTATTTGAGGAGATAGTTTTGACTCATTTTTATGAGGAGATAGTTTTTGAAGTTAGTTTTTGACTCCTTTTATATTAGGAATTATATTTGACTCATTTTATACATGGTGTTAGTTTCACTCATTTTATATGAGATGTTAGTTTTGACTCATTTTATATGAGGTGTTAATATTTTGGCTCAACTATCCGAGGTGTTACTTTTTTGGCTCAACTATCCAAGGTGTTACTTTTTGACTAAGTTATCAAAAGTGTTATTATTTTGACTCACTTATATGAGGTGTTATTAGTTTGATTCAGGTAAATGAGGAGTTAGTTGTGAATTCCGAGGATAAAATTATTTCTGTTAGTGGGAAGATTGTAATCCAGTGTAATTTTAAATGATTTTTAATTTACTAAATAATTAATCAATTATAAATTTTAGGAGAATTTAAATAATTATTTTAGGTGAAAACTTGAATTTCATAAGTATTTAAGTGAAGAACAAAGTTTTATTTGTGTTAATGAAAGTTAAAATATAATTTATGACAATTATTATAATTATATAAATTATCTGATGAATTATATAATTTATTATGAATTATAGAATTCATTTGATGAATGTTAGAATTTATTTGATGAATTAATAAAATACGTGGGCCAAATTATAAATAAATATAAGTATAGAATTTAATTATAATTATATAAAATAAATGAAATGTTTGATACAAAAGGAATTGTGGTTTAAGATGGACGGTACTTTGATAATGAGGTAGTTACTTGAAAAACTGTTTAGGGTTAGAGTTATTAAAGGAAGAAGAAGAAAGGAATTAAGGTGTAATTAAAGAAAACTAAAATATAAAACATAAAATTAAAGGGGAGCATTTTTATAAAAAATCTGGCACGGAAGCTTGTTAAGAATGAATGCGAGTTCATTCCCATTGTAAAAAAGGGTAGTCCGAAAACCTTACTCCTTCCCAATTTTAGTACACAAGTTGACCCTTAAGCCTCAAACAAATTTCATAAAAATTATATATTCCCAACCCTGAAAATATATCCTCTCATTCTAGCCGAAAATTATATTTTTTTGGAGGAAATGATGGGGTAGCTTTGGAGTAATATTTTTAGGATTTTTAGAGGACCAATTCAACTACTTTTCAAGATTGATTTCATCTACACTTTTGATACCTTCTTTACACCAATTGAGGTGCTTTTTCAGAGGGTACTCTTCTATAAATTTTTGTATTTCTATTTTGGGGTTTTGATTCACCATTTGAGGCAAGATAACTTTGCTCTCTTCTCTCATGAGCTAAATAGTGTGTTTCTACCTAAAGATATTTTTACAAGTTATAAAATTTGGTATTATATTTGTTTTTATCACATATCTAAATTGTTATTTTGTGAATAATTTAATAAACCAAATTCATGAAATTTTATACTTGATTAATTTAGTTTAATTGAATTTGATTATGGGAATTATACAGTCTTAGTATAATTTCAATGATAAAGTTGAAAAATTCTCCATAACTTAAATTGCATGTTTTAAATTATCCTTTTGAAATGAATATTAGGGATTTCATTCTAAATTATGAATTTAGAAAATTTGGAAATGATTATATGATAGAATTATGACCAACTAAGTATAGGAAATTGGTGATTGAAAAGGAGTATTGTAATTTTTATAAACGTATGTGATCAATATAAATTCTTAATTGGAATTCTATAAAGCCCCCCCCTCCTCTCTCTCTCTCTCTCTATATATATATATATATATATATATAATGTACTAAATGCTAAAGAATTGAAATACTCTCATAAATGATTTATTATTATAATCAATTGAAATTACGTAAGAGTAATGGATTGGTGGCTGTTGGTTATTAGGATTGAATTTTGGTTATAAGTCACTAAATCATGATAAAGAACAAACGACCCATGAATTTTATAATCGCAAATGACAAAACGTAATTGGCATATTAAAAGTTAACCTCCATGTATAACATATGATTTGTTCCCCTAACAGGAAAAGGGTGTGTATAAATGATTGAAAGATATAATAAACTTTTGGAATATCCTTAGGCTACACCCTCTAGCCCGTATATGATGGTGTCATTTTACTTCATTACTCATTTTAGAGTCATGGTCTTGTTATACAATTTATATATTTGAAGGAGAGCAGATGGGCGTGTCGGTTACGAAGTGAGAGTAAAAGAGTGTGCAAGTTATTTAGTGTACTAGAGACCTCTCAACAAATAGGGTCTAGTCTCGATTTATATACCTACATATAAATACTTTATGCTTTTATATCATGGTTGTTTGGGATACATCCTGAGAAAGCAGGAGGCTATATGGATTTACTTGTATCTTGAGTAACTCATGCAATGATTCACTTTTCTATCAAGTTTTATCTTGATTTAATTTAAAGTAAACATATATGATCGTATAAAGAAAAATTCAAACTAAATCTCCAAACCAAACAGGAAGAAGAAGAAATAGAGGAAAATCCCTTTCGGACAAACCTTTAATTCAACACAGTTAAAAGATAAACAAACATATAATGACTTACAAACTATTTGAGATCCACTAAGGATAATGGATAAGAGTCTTCAAATCTTTAACAGAAAACGATATAGTCAAACACTGCCCACAAGAAATAGATCGTTCCTCGGTATCCATCAATCCACCTTTGGACTAATCAATTCCAATCTTCTTCATTCGTAGAGCCTCTACTCCACAAATTACTAATTGAAAATTTCTCTACAGGGGTTTAAAGCTTTGTAATGTGTTCTTAATGGTTTGGAAAAGTGATTCTAAAAGATCCAAGGGGTTTTGATGAAGAAATTATAGAGTTTGATTACAAAAGGAACTCGAAAAAGGCTTAGAAATAAATGCATCCCCGTATCTCTTTTTATAGAAAAAGTTGTTCAAGGAGATATAATTAAAACACTTCATCAGATTTGTTTTAAAAAATAAAAATACACGTACTCGTTGGAAAGAACTGCAACCTCGTTTGAACGAAGTACCTGATCTCGTTTGAATGGCTTCCAATGATACTTATAACGATATTTTGGAGCTGAATAAAAAGGAGAAGCTTTAGATCTCATTCGAACATGGGAACCTCATTCTAACTTCCTTCAGGAACTCGTTTGAACGACATATGCTGTTGTTATACGACCTCGCAAAAATTTTAAAATTCTTTTAATAAATATTTTGAAAACTTTTAAAAACAAACTCTTTTAAAAATGACCGCTGAATATTTTAAGCTTTAGCAAATCACTTCATAACTCTTCTCGGGTAAAGTTGTGATAAAATATCTTTAACCTTGCTAATGTCACCAACGATTCTTCTATTCGAAGACCTGAGAATGTTTATGAAGGTATAGTTTATACATCCCAATTATGGTATTATGGACATTATATTTACAAGTTGCCTCATCGCATATGGGGATTAGGAGGATATTAAATGATATTATTAAATATACAAGTTAAAAGATATTATAGTGGTAAAATGTGGGGACAACGGTTAAGCTAATAACTCTAGATTTATTATTTATATTCATGATTAATAGTTTTACTATTTGAGTGCGTAGCTATTATGTTGTTGCAGTGGGCCTGACCCGTCATGTTATTTTATGCGCCTCAATGTACCCAACCTAGTTTTCCCACTCGAGCACACAATGTTCCATTCCAGCACCACCGAGTTTTGAAGATGTAGGCATTGGACCCAATATTAATTTTATTTCATTTATGTGGAGATATGTGATGTTTACTTTATTCCTAACATTTGTAATCTGTTTTGATATTTGAGAGATTTGGCATGTATTGGTTCTTGGTAGCAAGTTGTAAATTTACTTAGTTATGGTTGAATTCTATATATCAATATTTGAGGATTTCTCATATCGTTCTTCATCTTGATTTATCTTCATTAATTAATTCTTGTTACATGATGAGGATGATATATAATTTTTTCAACAACCTGTGTAATTTTAATAAATAGCTAATTATTACAAATATACAGGGTGTCAGAGATTCAATCTCTCCCTAAGACTAATTTAATACCCACACCCTTCAATCACTTCCTTAGGCCAATGGGTATGGCACCGGGTCAAAGGATATTGTAATGAAATTATCCAGTGGAAGGGATTAATTCCCTTCTTTAACTGCCCCTATTTATTTGGGCTTCCCATTAAGCTCTAGGTTGAGGGAATAATTCTTTGATCTTTTGTTGGGAATGCAACTTAAACTTTCGTCATTATGAGTTTTAGAGACCTCGAGCCTCAATAAATGCAAGACGATACGTCTTTTGCGCAATCATTGCATTTGTTAATAAGGGGAATTATGTGATAAATTATCAAAGGGTTATAATTTACATTGTTGATCGCTTGATCTAGGTAATCGATTTTGGTATAAATACCAAACCTATAGAGTTTCTTCTCATATCCACATATCCACCTTCATATTGCCTTTTCATTTTTATCTATTGTCATCATTTGTCTTAGATTCCTTGAAGCTTTGAGAAGCCTCGAAGACACTCCTAGGTACACTTGCTCCACCTTTCATCTTTTCCATCATTTTCTATAATTTCTAAGGTAGGGTTCCATTACAACTTTCTTTCACCTTGAGTTGAAAACCTTTTTAAATATCTTATTGGTAATTTGTTGGTTACGTTTAGCATTAAGTTCCAACCCTTTAAGTTCATCTTTACTAGATTAGTCATCACATAGATAAATTTTATAATGTTATTTTTATTTAATGACTTTTAAGTGAAAAATCGTCTTTCAAACAGTCATATCTTATTTATAGCCCTTTTGGCATTTGTTTAGAGAAATGATGCAAAGGCATATACACAGAGAAAACGTGGTAGAGATAGTTAAGACATTTGATTATGCCGTAAATAGCAGTCGACCTACAATTGATGTATCATCTTCAAGGGGGTGTCCCTTAAGACATCCGACTTGGGACACTAGGGATATAGATGGTAATTTGTCTGAATGTCGAGGAATCTAACTCCTACCCCTATGCCATCATCCTCAAATTCTAGGTTGTCTCATCTAAAACTTTATGATGGTTGAGTCTCATCTTTCACCGTAAATTATTGGGGAGTGGTCCAACAAATGTATTTACCGAGGTCCATATCCATTCCTCTGTCCCAACATAATGATTAGGCCCTTGACCTAAGAGACGATGCATTGTGCTATTGTGAACACTGATTCACAAAATGGCATGATAGTGTAATCTAAAACTTTTAGATATATTCCAATAATGAATGCCTAAAGACTAATGATCACCTTCATGGTCCTCATCAATGTATTATTTGTCACCGAGGAACCCATCAATAGTGAGGAATTTTTTCATGTCTACTACATTGCTCCATCCAAGGAAGAAAGTGATATTTTTTAGATGTAAAAAGGATATATTGATTGTACCCAAATTCCCATTTTGAACCACGAGTAGCATCATAAGCTTTTTTCTATTCACGTTGATAATTGGGAACACAACAGGCATAATAATTTGACATGATTCGTATTTACCAACCTATTTGTCTTATACAACCAATATAGGAGTAATTAACATGATTTTTTTTCTTATATACTTGAATTGCATCATTACTATTTTCAAACAGTTTCTTCTTGTTTTGCATGTTTGTTTAAGGTGGACCTAGATTTTGATGCAGTGATGGATAAGAGATTGGACAAATCTCTCGTAATCGATAAAATTAGAAATAAACTTGTGATGTCAAATAGTTCCGAAGGCTAGGGTTCTACTTGATTAGAGGCATTTGGGAATAAAATTGGTAGACAACCAACAACGACATCATATCGATCAAATTTGGACAATCTTGATTTGCCAGAACACTAGGTATGAATTGAGAGTGCGCGTTTGTTCAAACAAATAAATTATTTAATTAAACTCAATTTTTCAATTACTCTAGATGATTAAAAACAAGCCTTTGAAGGTTTAAAGATTCATACACATATATGGGAATGGTTTTGTGAATCAAAAAGGAATGAAACCTTAAAAACTTGAAGTCTATTTTCTGGGCTGTAAATTGCAGAAACATGTACGAAAAAGACTTAGAAAAACGTGCAGAATGGGTACAAATATTTATACGAAAATCGAGGTGGCGCCGTCGCTCGAACGACATAAGCATGTCGCTCGAACGAGACCACGTGTCGCTCGAACGAGATCGCGCGACATCCTCATGTCGTTTGAACCACAGAGCGATGTCGTTCGAATGAGCACGACGACCAAGAAAAGTCCGCTTCTACACTTAAAAAAATTTCTGCTTTTGTGTTAAAAATAAATCAGACTTTGAAAAATATTTTTTAAAACATTCCCAAATATTTATGTAAATATTAAAAACTCCAATAAACCATTTTACCAATAACGCGAAGTGGAGTAGTGGGAATGGTTGAGCAGCACGTCGCATGTAGCATAATGCACGAGTGAAGATGGTGGATGCATGGATTCGGATCAAGGCCATCGTGGATGATCATGTTGACGTGCCGAATGTTGCGATATCAGACATACATATTGTGATCTAGGACAAATAGAAAATTCCTAGATTCTACCCCGGACATTTATAAAATTATGTCGTTACAAATCTCCCCCTATGTCTATGCCGATACATATATAAAAAATACGAATTATGCTATCTCCATCAAGGAAATGACATATACGATAATATCCCCATTAAACCCTCAAACTAAGAATACTAACTGCCATGTCGTCAATCAAACTTCAACATCTTCAAATCTTCTGAAACTCTCAAAGCTTTTCTCATCAGGGTGTGCAATCCAATAATCATCAATTTTGTACCTACACACATGAGATAAAAAAGATATCTGTGACACACAACAGTTTGAAATATAATGATATGCAAAAAGCGAATCAATTAATCTTAAGAAAATCATTGATAAATCAACAAAACAATTCTCCCCCATAATTCATTCTCCCGCTTTTTATGATGTCCCCAAATAGACAGATATAAGAAGAACAAATAAATGCAAATGGAGAGTGACACAAGGTAATAAACTTTCTATTTTTGAATTTTTCAAAAATTTTCACACAAAATATACAACAAAGAATCACACCATTAAAGAATACAAAAACAACCAAGTCGATGATAGCGTAAATGTAGGGCTGTGAGCAAATTCGATAGGAAAATCAATGCATACAAACATAACATATATGCACGATGAATATCGGATATTTCTAATGAATGAACTCAACATCTTCCTTAGGTGTAAAACGATGGAATTATAAGAAATTGACTCAATCAAATCAGCAAATCAAGGCTCAAAAAGTGATTTCCACACCAATAAAGTCCAACTATTTAATGCTTTTTTAAGACTTTCAAGGAAGTGCAAACCTGTTTAAATTCTCCAACCAAACTCCCTCAGATTTATATTTTGTGTAGAGGTGATCTAAATTCTCAAACATTGGAGAATTGATGGTGAAACCTAATGGCCCATATTCGGCATGTATGGCTTTTTATTGCCTTTAAATTTTTTCGAGCTCTTTTAACCTCTTAGGACCCCAGATAATTAAAATTCCTCAATTTTTTAGGTCCAATTTAAACGGCGGCTTAATTGCAAAGGATAGATGAGAACCTTTCGTAGCCCTTCACCGTTGATAAAATACCACACAATCTCACCAACTAGTTTTTACATGCATTCCAATCTTGTGAAGTTTTATCGCAAATGGTTCATTGTATAGACATAATTGAGATGGAAACACTCAAGCCAATATGTGATAGACAAGTACAATTATCAAATAAAGCCATGCATGTGTGCAATAAAGGAGATAAGGAGCCAAACATGTAGAAAGATATCACTAATCACATCTCAAAGACTCCAAACAATGTAAAGCACATGGATGAAATGATGCAGCGTCTCAAATCACTATCAAACAGTCACGTGAAAAATGGAAATGGAAGTTGTGACTCGGCTACCTTAAATGCTCATCCATAAAAGGTGCAAACAAAATACAAAAATCTTTTTGTGCTTTTCTAAAATTTTTTATAAAAAGAAAGTCTTTTTGGATTTTTCAAAAAAAAATATATAAAGAAAAAGAAAAAAAAAATAATACAAATGATACAAACTAGTAATAAGAATCATATGATATGAACATGACAATGCGTCCTATCCTAGACACGGACCATCCCATTAGTTAATTGTGCAAATCCCTAAATACTTCCTAAGACTCTCAAATCTAAGGGAATCTAAAGGTTTCGTGAAAATATCGGCTAACTGAAGGTCAGTGGGTACGAAACTCAGGGATACAAATTTCTCCTCAACTAACTGACATATAAAGTGATCGCATATACTGATGTGCTTTCTGCATGAATGTTGGACCGAATTATGATATATGTGTATCGCGCTCGTGTTATCACAGGAGATGGTCATGGTGTCCTGTGAAATCCCATAATCCTCCAACTTTTGCTTCATCCATAAGAGTTGCGTGCAACAACTCCCGATGGTGATGTACTCAGCCTCCGTAGTGGACAAAGAGATGGAGTTTTGCTTCTTACTCAGCCATGAGACAAGAGCAGAACTAAAGTAGAAACACCCACCAGAAGTGCTCCTACAACCATGTACATCCCCGACCCAATCGGCATACGAATAGGCGAACAGACGGTCATCAGTATCAAAGGAATACCAAATATCGTATGAAAGAGTCCCACTCACGTATTTAATAATAAGTTTTAGAGCGATTAAGTGTGATTCTTTTGGGGACGCCTGATATCTCGTATAGACTCCAGCACTAAAGGCTATGTCGGGGCGACTGGCAGTTAAGTAGAGAAGACTACCTATCATACTCCGATACAAGATTTGCTCTACGTCCTTGCCTGAAATGTCCTTACTAAGCTTGATAAAAGTACTCATAGGTGTACGTGCATGCTTAACGGAGTCTAAACAAAATTTCTTCACTAGGTCTCTAGCATACTTGGATTGGAAGATGAACGTCCCATCCTCTAGATGACGAACCTGGAGACTAAGGAAGAAAGTAAGCTCACCTACCATGCTTATCTCAAACTCACTTTTCATCTCCTCCTCAAAGTGGTGAGTATGCTGGGAGCACGTGGATCCAAAGACTATGTCATCCACATAGACCTGGGCAATCAAAATTGCACCGTCATATCTCTTGATGAACAACGTCATATAAACTCCCCCTCTCTTGAAGCCACAGGCTAAGAGATAGAAAGTAAGCCTCTCGTACCAAGCACGGGGTTCTTGCTTCAAACCATTCAAGGCTTTCCTCAGATAGTAGACGTGGTCCGGGTGCTTAGGGTCTTCAAACCCTTTTGGTTATTCCACGTAAACCTCCTCCTGTAGAATGCCATTTAGGAAGGCACTCTTGACATCCATCTGATATAGCTTGAAGTACAGATGACATGCAATGGCGAGTAGTAAGCGAACGGACTCAAGCCTCGCAATAGGAGCAAATGTCTCCCCAAAATTTACACCCTCTATCCGTGTGTAGCCTTGAGCGACCAACCTACCCTTGTTTCTGATTATGGTACCATTTTCATCCATTTTATTCTTGAAAATCCACCTGGTACCTATCACATTCATCTCACTAGGTCGGGGGATAAGTTCCAAGACATTGTTCTTTTTAAACTGAAGCAACTCATCCTGCATAGCAGATATCTATTGTTCATCCTTGAGTGCTTCTTTATAATTCTTGGTCTCGACTGTGGACGTGTAGTAAAAATGACTAACAACGTTCTCTATCTGAGTACGAGTCTTGACCCCTAAAGTGGGATCGCCTATAATGGTGGCAGGGTCATGACTCTTGCGAACCCAAGCAGGTGTGTCCTCTAGAACAGGAGTAGGGTCCACCCTGGATGTGGGAGACACAGTGGAATCATAAAAAAGGAGTGTGTCATCCTCACTCAAATGGGTGAAGTCAACAGACGTCGATGGTTCTTCATCTTGCACAGTAACATTTATTAACTCCATCACTTTATAGCTCTTCAGGTTAAAAACCCGGTGCGCTCTACTATTTGATGAATATCCTAGAAATATTCCCGTTCGCTTCGGGAGTCAAACTTTCCTAATTGCTCTCTATCCCGTAGGATGTAGCATTTACTCCCAAAAATACGAAAATATGCAAGGTAGGGCTTCTTTCTAGTCCATAATTCTTAAGGCATTTTAAGTGTGTGTGGACGAAGGTAAACCCTATTCACCGTATAGCATGCAGTAGACATTGCCTCTGCCTAAAATCTTGTAATACCCCGTATTTTCGTGATATTTATTTTTGGGATTAATTAAATTAAATGTGAATTAATTTGAGAATTAATCCGGATAAAATACTAACGAGATGTGAGTTGGTATTTGATTATAATGTGTATATATGACCATATATGAATATTAAATCATGAAATTTGTCGTGAGATTGAAATACGGCAATTTGGAATTTTGTTGAGACGCGTGTGACAGTCGCGTCAGGAATATTATTATTTAATTAAAAATTGAATTTTAATTCTATTAACCATATGGTCATTTTGAGTGCGCCAACGCGTTCGGAAGGGTCGAAATAGTCAGAAAACACTAGCCGGGGGTTTAGTTTGGGTCCCGGGGTATTTTTAGGCCATACCGGCAACGTAAAAGGGTAGTTTGGTCATTTTGGATTTTTGGGAATTAAAACCCTCGAAAATTAGGAATTAATATCTGATGTGGACTTTACCCACTAAACCCACTAACAAATCCTAAATGACTTAATGGGCTACGGGAGTTAGTGGAATTAGTTCCAAAAGTTTCCTAAGGCAAACCCTAGCCTCCATTGTCACCTTGGAGAAAAAGACTTGTAGAGAGAGAAAGAGGAGAATTCTGCAGAGAGAGAGAGAGAAATTCATCAATTCGCCATCAAAATCAGAGAAATACATAAGGCAAGTGGTTTAATTTACATTATTTTGCAGTGAATGTCTCTTACATGCTTAGACAATTCTATAATTTCATTTGTTTGGAAGATTGATGAAAACCCATAAAATTGGAGTTATAAATTTAATTTTGGATATAAGTTTGCATGTAGAAATGTTATTGGATGATTGAACTAAAAGAATTACTACTTTTTGTGTTACAAAAATGGATTTTAGTAGGCTCATTGATGATCTAAAATTTCTAGGGTTCATGTTCTTGAGATGGGGGAAAAATATAGAGTTTTGATATTTAGATGATGTTTAGGATGAATTAACCCCACCAAACACGTTAGTATATGACCTAAGTGTGTTTAGGAATAATTAGAAACCCTGAAAAATTGTTGGATTGATGTTTAGATGTGATTAGAGGTGAAGAAAAGATGGAAAAACGAGAATAGGAAAATCTGGGCTCGAAACTGGCCTCTCGTTAGAAGACCCGCCCAGGTCGTTCGAACGAGCTTCTAACGAGTTGACAGTTTGCCTTCTAACGAGAGGGATGTTCGTTCGATATCTTTCATTCTAACGAGATCTCGTTAGATGGCCAGCTCGTTCGAACGAACTCTCGTTCGAACAGCCTCGTTCGAACGAGACTTCTAACGAGCTGACAGTTTAGGCTTTTTGGCCTGTTTTGATTTCGCGTGTCCCGTAACCTTGTTTAATTGTAGAGATAACATTCCCTTGATGACAAATTGTTATAGTTGGGATATTTGGGATATATTGAGGAGTAAAACATAGAAGTGCGATTCGAATTGAAGGGAAATGGTGGAATAAGACGTGAGTGACTATTACGATGTGAGAATTATTAACGACTTAAATAATTGAATTAACCGGGAACATATGAATTGTGTAACATTATAAGTCGGTACGAGAATGAGATGTGTACCACAAATAAATTACGGTGATTACTAAGATGTGTGTAAACTTAGTATATGTATATGATTCTATGTGTATGACATACCTACCATACTTGCTATCACGGGAGGTTTACGTTCGCTTAGGGCCCTCTAATCCTTATGTTTCCCGGATTTAGACTGGTACCTCGAGAACATAGGTCAGAGAAGGACTTATTGGGATGTTAATAAGTCTGCTGATCGTGGGAGCGTAGGTATGTGCGTGACCCATGTGATGTGACTGTGTTCGCCTCCATTGTTTGTGATTTATTATTATCTGAGAACGATTCCTGAGAGATTCGGAATGCGTGATCCTTATGTACGTGATGTAACGGGATGGATAACAGAGTATGTGTGCACCGCAGCTTAGTCTCGGGTGCTTGTATTGTATATTTATGGCGTGGCTAATATACACTTAAATTAATGAGAACTTTCATGCTGGTATTGTGAGTATAAATACGGAAACGCTTTGAGTAACTATAAAGGGATAACCTGTAATGAATTGTTTTGCAAATAATCGAGAATCCGAGTTTAAGTAAAGCTTTCCATTTAGTTGATAACGCTAGAATGCATTATGAGAATCGAGTAGTAAGGGGTAGAACTTATTACGATTTGGTTAGATTTATATGTTACTTAGATGGGTACGGTACGTTAGGAGTGCACAAATTAGTCGAGAGGTGAGTAGTTCATGTGAGTGCACGTCCTAACATGTATTTTGCATTCGTTGTTTTAATGTTATTAAAGCACTTGCTATTTTAAAATACTCTCCACTTTCGGGATCTGACCCGTTTGCTTTCAAATCTACTTTTTGTAAAAACCATTTTAGGTGCCCAGCCACAAGGACACCATGCATAGGATTTTCATTCAGGTGACGAGCTGTAGCTGTTTGTGGAAGTTACAGGACTTTGCCAGTAGACGCTTCATCTATCTTGACTCTATATTTAGCTTTCATCCGTTATAGGGCATGTCTCCCATTTCTATTAGAAACATTTCCTATTTCAGATTTTCAGACTTTTGGGATGTAATTAATTCAGGATACTTTGTTTTATTTAGTTCAGTTGTGGGATTGTTGTGAGGAGTTTTTCCTCCGGACTTATTATTATGTTGTTGGTTATTCTATCGCTTCGTTATGGTGTATAGTTGTTATTCTTTCATTATCCTCTTATTGCTTGTTAATCAGAGTTGACTTAAAATTTGGCAACTCACTTTTTAAATACTAGGTGGTTAGTAATCATTAAAATGTTTTTCGACAGTGATGCTATTAACTGAACCAACTTGGCATTTTGTATTAATTTTAATAAAGGAGTAGCTACCCGGTATTTAATTAGTCGGGGTGCCACAGGTGGTATCAGAGCATCAGGTTCTAGTGTCCTTTAGGATCTGTACGGCTTATTATGTTTCCGCTGAGCTTTCTTTGATGTAGAGCCCTATATTTTAGGACTGTTGTATTCTTTTGTATATGCTACGTTCTTCAGCTATTTCAAGTTTATAACTGCGAACTTATAAACTTTATTCTTATTTCATATGCCTCCACGACGTGCACAACGGATTCCCAGGGATGCAACGCCAGAACCACAACCCGCACCAGTTCAGGGCACGATGAATGCCGCCGAGGTTGCAGCCATTGTGGCTCAGGCGGTAAATGCCGCACTAGCCGTAGTTCAGCAGGCACCACCTCAGGCGCCAGTTCAGGCACATGCATTCCCGTCTGCTTGGGAATGTGTACGTCATGCTTTTCAGAAAGCACACCCACCGGAGTTCGCAGGTAGTTCCGATGTTGTGGTTTCGAGTCAGTGGAGGAAGGACATTCAGCGGCACCTGAGGATGTATGAGTGCACCGATGTCCAGAAGCAGATACTAGCTACCGTTAAGCTAGTGGGGTCTGCCCTGCAGTGGTGGGAGTCTATTACCACCGTGGGGGAGAGAGATACTCTCACTATACAGGAGTTTTGGGTGCGGTTCGACCGCAAGTACTTTCCGTCAGCTGTTCACACGGAAATGAGGAGGAAGTTGATGAATCTCAAACAGGAAGGTAAGACTGTGGCCGAGTATGAGGCCGAATTCACCAATCTGTTGAATATTATTCTGGATGAGATACCGACAGAAGAGAAGAAGATACAGAAATTTACAGACGGGTTGACTTGGAGGATCCGTCAGCATTTGTTGGGGAATCTATCGTTGGCCACTTACTCTGATGTGGTTAACGCTGCACTATTACACTGCCAGGATCATCGCTTTCACATGGCCGAGGGAAAGAGATCGGGAGAGTCCAGCCATCAGGGCAGGACTGGAGGAAATGGTGCCATTGGGGCACAATCTGTTCAGGGGCAGAGACAGGGTGACCAGGGTTCCCATCAGGGGGATCACAAGAGGTTCAGATCGGGAAATTTCAGGCACGGACAGGGAGGTTTCCGGCAGGGCCATCAGGGTCCGAACGGCCATCAGAACCAGCAAGGTCAGAATGGTCAACAACACTTTCAACAGGGCCAGCAGGGCCAGGGGAGGAACGGTAACGACCACCAGGGCCGGGGGCAGTAGGGACAGAGAGGGGGGAACTTCCCGGGGAAGTGTTACGTTTGTGGCACGACTGGCCATAAATGCCAGGACTGTCCTGATAGGGGCAGGGCCTTGCAGCAGCAGCAGGGTGCTCGACAGGAGCCGCAGAGACCCGTGTTTCCCGCCGCCCTCCCGGTGCCACCACAGATGGCAGCATTATCGCCCATTCCAGTGGTCCCAGTTCAGCAGGGGCAGCTGCAGTATGGGAGGGTATACCAGCTTCAGCAGGCAGCAGTTCCACAGGCACCACCCGCTATTGAGGGTATGTTTCCTATCCATGGCACTATGGGTCGGGTTTTGTTTGATACGGGGGCAACACATTGTTTTATAGCTACACATTTTGCGAAAGACTTAGGGTTATTAGCCACAACAGAGAGCACAGTGACATGTGTAGACTCACCATTGGGGAGTGGGTCACTTATTTTCTTTATATGCCGGGGAGTGGGGGTAGAGATTGGTAGTTTGGTATTACCTGCAGACATGTTGGTATTGGATATGCATGAGCACGATGTGATTATCGGTATGGATTGGCTCGCAGTTTATAGAGCCATGATTGATTGCTTCGGTGGGAGCATTGTTTTTGCCATTCCGAGGCAAGAGATGTTTGTAGTGGCAATGCCTCGCCCTGAGGGAGGCTCGACCGCTCATTTGTATTACATAGAGGAGGATACCTCTAAGGAGGTTGTGATTCCTTTAGATTCGATCCCAGTTGTCAGGGAGTATTACGATGTGTTTCAGGAGATACCAGGCCTACCCCCCAGTAGAGAGATAGACTTTGTCATAAACTTATTACCAGATACGAGACCTATAGCACGCGCACCGTACCGTATGGCTCCGGTAGAGATGAGAGAGTTACGGGATCAGATTGAGAAGTTGTTGGGTTAGGGGTTTATACGGAGGAGTACTTCGCTGTGGGGTGCCCCTGTGTTGTTCGTGAAGAAGAGGGACGGATCGTTGAGGTTGTGTGTGGATTACCGGGAGTAGAATAAGGTCACGATACGGAATAAGTATCCGTTGCCCCGAATCGATGACTTATTCGACCAATTGAGAGGAACTTCTTTCTTCTCAAAGATTGATTTGCGATCTGGTTACCATCAGTTGCGTATCAGGGAAGAGGATGTCTCGAAGACTGCGTTCTTAACGACATATGGTTCCTACGAGTTTCGGGTTATGCCCTTTGGCTTGACCAATGCTCCAGCCGTGTTTATGGACTTGATGAATAGGGTGTTCAGAGAGTTCCTTGATCAGTTCGTCATTGTCTTCATTGATAATATTCTGGTTTACTCCCAGACAGAGGAGGAGCACGCAGATCATTTGAGGCAGGTTTTGCAGACGCTACGTCAGAACGAGCTGTATGCAAAATATGAGAAGTGCGGGTTTTGGCTGAAGGAGGTCCAGTTTTTGGGGCACATTATTTCCGACCGGGGGATATCTGTTGATCCGGGGAAGGTATCCGCGGTGAGGGAGTGGGGACAGCCCACGACACCGACGGAGATCCGTAGTTTCTTGGGACTAGCAGGATACTACAGGAGGTTTATTCGGGGATTTTTGAAGATAGCAGGTCCTTTGACACATCTGACTCATAAAGATGTGCCGTTCATTTGGAGTGATGCCTGTCAGCTGGCATTTGATGAGTTGAAGGACAAGTTGACCTCAGTACCTGTGTTAGCATTGTCGAGATCGGGAGTTGAGTATCTAGTCTACACCGATGCGTCCCTGCAAGGACTTGGAGGTGTATTGCAGCATGAGAGTCAGGCCATAGCTTACGCGTCCCGTAAGCTTAAGCCTCACGAGAAGAATTACCCCACTCATGACTTGGAGTTAGCGGTAGTGGTATTTGCCCTTCGGATTTGGAGACATTATCTTTTGGGGGAGAAGTTTCGATTGTTCACGGACCACAAGTCCCTACAGTACCTATTCACGCAGAAGGAGTTAAATATGCGGCAGCGTAGGTGGCTTGAGTTTGTGAAAGACTATCAATTTGATATCCAATATCACCCGGGGAAGGCTAACGTGGTAGCAGACGCGTTGAGCCGTAGGCCAGTAGATGAAGTGGCAGGGGTGTGGAAGGCAAAGTGGAAGAAGTTGGGACACCAGGATGCAGTGGCCCGATCATTCATGTCCGTGATGACGGTTGCACCGCAGATTGTCACGAGAGTGGTAAAGGCACAGGCAAATGACTCGTTCTGTCAGGAGCAGATAGTTCGATTACTAGCAGAGGGAGCCGAGTCCTATACCGTTAGCTCAGACGGGGGATTACGCTTCAATGGGAGATTGGTAGTTCCGAAAGGGGAGGAATTGCGACACGAGGTGATGGCAGAGTCGCACGGCTCACGGTTCGCGGTACATCCTGGTGGGGACAAAATGTACCAAGATATGAGACGTCAGTATTGGTGGAGCGGGATGAAGAGAGATATTGCCGTGTTTGTTTCTAAATGCGCCACTTGTCAGCTAGTAAAAGTGGATCATCAGAGACCGGCAGGACTTCTACAGCCCTTGGATGTCCCGATATGGATGTGGGAGAGCATATCCATGGATTTAATCACGGGATTGCCTACGTCACAGAGAGGTCACGACTCCATTTGGGTAATTGTGGACAGGTTGACCAAAGTCGCTCATTTCCTACCCGTAAGGACAGACTACACTTCGGGACAGTATGCCCAGCTCTTTATTGCAGAGATAGTGAGACTTCACGGTGTGCCCCTAAATATCGTGTCTGACAGAGACAAGATATTTGTTTCACGGTTTTGGGAAAGCTTTCAGGAGGCCATGGGCACGGAATTACGATTCAGTACGGCGTATCACCCGCAAATCGATGGGCAAACCGAGCGTACAAATCAGATGTTGGAGGACATGCTACGTATGTGCATCATTGATTTTGGGGGTGGATGGGAGCAGTATCTTCCACTGGTGGAGTTTGCTTACAACAACTCCTACCAGTTCACCATTGGCATGGCTCCATTTGAGGCGCTGTACGGTAGACCTTGTCGTTCCCCAGCATGTTGGTTGGAGGTGGGGGACAACAAACTACTTGGGCTGGAAGTGATTCAGGATACTTCGGCAAGGATAGAGCTGATACGGAGTCGCATTCGGGTAGTTCAGGACAGGCAGAAGAGCTATGCTGATGCGAAGAGGTCCTTCAGGGAATTTGAAGTGGGGGACCAGGTTTTGCTCAGAGTATCTCCTATGAAGGGGATTATGCGTTTCGGGAAGAAAGGGAAGTTGGCACCGAGATATGTGGGACCATTTCCTATTATTGAGCGGATTGGACCGGTTGCGTATAGACTTGGGTTACCGGAGCATTTGCATCGGATTCACGATGTGTTTCATATTTCCTCGCTAAGGAAATATCTTAGAGACGATTTGGCTCATTCTCACATTTCTTTGGAGGACATCGATCTCCAACCTGATAGCTCCTACGAGGAGGGGCCGATTGCTATTTTGGACCGAAGTGAGCGGAAACTGCGGTCAAAGATAGTTCCGTTAGTTCGTGTTCAGTGGCGACATCATAATGTCGAAGAGTCCACATGGGAGCGCGAGGATGAGATGCGCGAACGTTATCCAGAGTTATTCTTACCAGGTACTTTCTAGTTCCGAATTTCGGGACGAAATTCAGTTATTAGGGGGGAAGTATGTAATACCCCGTATTTTCGTGATATTTATTTTTGGGATTAATTAAATTAAATGTGAATTAATTTGGGAATTAATCTGGATAAAATACTAACGATATGTGAGTTGGTATTTGATTATAATGTGTATATATGACCGTATATGAATATTGAATCATGAAATTTGTCGTGAGATTGAAATACGGTAATTTGGAATTTTGTTGAGACGCGTGTGACAGTCGCGTCAGGAATATTATTATTTAATTAAAAAGTGAATTTTTATTCTATTAACCATATGGTCGTTTTGAGTGCGCCAACGCGTTCGGAAGGGTCGAAATAGTCAGAAAACACTAGCCGGGGGTTTAGTTTGGGTCCCGAGGTATTTTTAGGCCATACCAGCAACGTAAAAGGGTAGTTTGGTAATTTTGGATTTTTGGGAATTAAAACCCACGAAAATTAGGAATTAATATCTGATGTGGACTTTACCCACTAAACCCCCTAACAAATCCTAAATGACTTAATGGGCTACGGGAGTTAGTGGAATTAATTCCAAAAGTTTCCTAAGGCAAACCCTAGCCTCCATTGTCACCTTGGAGAAAAAGACTTGTAGAGAGAGAGAGAGGAGAATTCTGCAGAGAGAGAGAGAGAGAAATTCATCAATTCGCCATCAAAATCAGATAAATACATAAGGAAAGTGGTTTAATTTACATTATTTTGCAGTGAATGTCTCTTCCATGCTTAGACAATTCTATAATTTCATTTGTTTGGAAGATTGATGAAAACCCATAAAATTGGAGTTATAAATTTAATTTTGGATATAGGTTTGCATGTAGAAATGTTATTGGATGATTAAATTAAAAGAATTACTAATTTTTGTGTTACAAAAACGGATTTTAGTAGGCTCATTGATGATCTAAAATTTCTAGGGTTCATGTTCTTGAGATGGGGGAAAAATGTAGAGTTTTGATATTTAGATGATGTTTAGGATGAATTAACCCCACCAAACACGTTAGTATATGACCTAAGTGTGTTTAGGAATAATTAGAAACCTTGAACAATTGTTGGATTGATGTTTAGATGTGATTAGAGGTGAAGAAAAGATGGAAAAACGAGAATAAGAAAATCTGGGCTCGAAACTGGCCTCTCGTTAGAAGACCCGCCCAGGTCGTTCGAACGAGCTTCTAACGAGTTGATAGTTTGCCTTCTAACGAGAGGGATGTTCGTTCGATGTCTTTCGTTTGAACGAGATCTCGTTAGATGGCCAGCTCGTTCGAACGAACTCTCGTTCGAACAGCCTCGTTCGAACGAGACTTCTAACGAGCTGACAGTTTAGGCTTTTTGGCCTGTTTTTATTTTGCGTGTCCCGTAACCTTGTTTAATTGTAGAGATAACATTCCCTTGATGATAAATTGTTATAGTTGGGATATTTGGGATATATTGAGGAGTAAAACATAGAAGTGCGATTCGAATTGAAGGGAAATGGTGGAATAGGACGTGAGTGACTATTACGATGCGAGAATTATTAACGGCTTAAATAATTGAAGTAACCGGGAACATATGAATTGTGTAACATTATAAGTCGGTACGAGAATGAGATGTGTACCACAAATAAATTACGATGATTACTAAGATGTGTGTAAACTTAGTATATGTATATGATTCTATGTGTATGACATACCTACCATACTTGCTATCACGGGAGGTTTACGTTCGCTTAGGGCCCTCTAATCCTTGTGTTGCCCGGATTTAGATTGGTACCTCGAGAACATGGGTCAGAGAAGGACTTATTAGGATGTTAATAAGTCTGCTGATCGTGGGAGCATAGGTATGTGCGTGACCCATGTGATGTGACTGTGTTCGCCTCCATTGTTTGTGATTTATTATTATCTGAGAACGATTCCTGAGAGATTCGGAATGCGTGATCCTTATGTACGTGATGTACCGGGATGGATAACAGAGTATGTGTGCACCGCAACTTAGTCTCGGGTGCTTGTATTGTATATTTATGGCATGGCTAATATACACTTAAATTAATGAGAACTTTCATGTTGGTATTGTGAGTATAAATACGGAAACACTTTGAGTAACTATAAAGGGATAACCTGTAATGAATTGTTTTGTAAATAATCGAGAATCCGAGTTTAAGTAAAGCTTTCCATTTAGTTGATAACGCTAGAATGCATTATGAGAATCGAGTAGTAAGGGGTAGAACTTATTACGGTTTGGTTAGATTTATATGTTACTTAGATGGGTACGGTACGTTAGGAGTGCACAGATTAGTCGAGAGGTGAGTATTTCATGTGAGTGCACGTCCTAACATGTATTTTGCATTCGTTGTTTTAATGTTATTAAAGCACTTGATATTTTAAAATACTCTCCACTTTCGGGCTCTGACCCGTTTGCTTTCAAATCTACTTTTTGTAAAAATCATTTTAGGTGCCCAGCCACAAGGACACCATGCATAGGATTTTCATTCAGGTGACGAGCTGTAGCTGTTTGTGGAAGTTACAGGACTTTGCCAGTAGACGCTTCATCTATCTTGACTCTATATTCAGCTTTCATCCGTTGTAGGGCATGTCGCCCATTTCTATTAGAAACATTTCCTATTTCAGATTTTCAGACTTTTGGCATGTAATTAATTCAGGATACTTTGTTTTATTTAGTTCAGTTGTGGGATTGTTGTGAGGAGTTTTTCCTCCGGACTTATTATTATGTTGTTGGGTATTCTATCGCTTCGTTATGGTGTATAGTTGTTATTCTTTCATTATCCTCTTATTGCTTGTTAATCAGAGTTAACTTAAAATTTGGCAACTCACTTTTTAAATACTAGGTGGTTAGTAATCATTAAAATGTTTTTCGACAGTGATTCTATTAACTGAACCAACTTGGCATTTTGTATTAATTTTAATAAAGGAGTAGCTACCCGGTATTTAATTAGTCGGGGTGCCACAAATCTCCTAGAAAATTTATAACCTAGAAGCATAGATCTAGCCATTTCCTGAATCGTCCAGTTCTTTCTCTCAACAATCCCATTTTACTGAGGAGTCTTCACAGTAAAAATCTTATGTTTGATTCCTAAGCTATCACAGTAAAGATTTACTTTTTGCTTCATAAATTCAGTGTCATTGTCACTATGCATTCTATTGATAGTGACACCTTGTTGGTTTTGTAGGACACGACACTTGGTCGTTAAAAAATCTACAGCATCCGATTTCTCACTCAGAAAACCTACAATCAAATATCTAGATAAATCATCTACCATCACTAGGATGTACCTATTACCACCCAGAATCTCTGTAAGAGTAGGACCCATGAGATCCATGTGTATCAACTCAAGTACTCGTGAAGTGGTAATGGAATTCAACTTTCTGTTGGGGCTACGAAATTGCTTTCCCAACTGACTGGGTCCACAAACTGTGGAAGTTGGCTTTCCAAGTGTTAGTAAGCCACGTACTAGGTCCTTTTTAGCTAATCGCATTAAATATCTAAAGATCACGTGACTTAGACGTCGGTGCCACATATCCATAGGAGTGATCGTGGCGCTGTTGCAGACAAGTGAGGATTTGGGCACACTCCCATAGCAGTTATCCTCTATCCTCACCCTTGTACTAAAATTTTACCATCTTGATTATAGACATTACACACGTCTCGGTCAAACTTTACGACAAAGTCAGCGTAGCACAGCTGGCTAATGCTGAGAAGGTTTGCTTTCAAACCTTTGATGTATAAAACATTCTCTAGCTTAGGAAATCTTGGTAACTCTACTGTACCTCGTCCTACAACATTAGACTTGCTCCCATCTCCAAATGTGACTCTACCTTACTTAAAATCCTCTAGGTAGGTAAAAAATGAGACATCATCGGTCATATGTATGGAGAATCCACTATCAAAATACCACTGTGAGGTATTATGTGCTTTGAGAGCGACATGAACAACAAGGGACTTTTCGCCTTTCTTAGGTACCCAAGAAGTGGTAACCTTTTGTTTACCCTTGTTGTTGTTGGTTTTATCCGGGATGTGGGAAGCATTCACTGACGACAAATACATCCGTCGAAATTCCTCCATCAAACTCTATGATGTGGCGGCTAAAAACTCAACACGCTCTCTCAGACTGGTAAAATCATCAGTACGATGTGGTGGAGCCTATGTATGTGAAGTCCGACCCAAACTATAGCAAAACTCTCTCAGGTGGATTTTCTTTTACAGTACGTACAAAAGAACACAGTCTTAGGCTAACCTTGATTTGCTTTTCTTGGTCGAACTCTCCTTCGTGGTTTTTGATGATGGCCATATGCAGTTGTAGTAAACTCAGGAACTGGTCCAGGTGCTATTTGGGACGTGGAGGCACCATCAAAACCTATTCCCTGCCTATCACCAAAAACTAAAGTAGTACCGAGGAGCATCTTTTCCATCTTTCTAGATCTGTCCTCGATTTGAACCTTGACTTCCCGTGCTCTCTCAAGATCATGAGTAAGCTGGGCTATAAGGGCTTCAAGTTTCTTCCGAGTCTCCAAGGGGGAATGGAGCTCACTCGTAAGACTAGCCACTTGATTATTCAAGTCCCCTTTCTCTTTCTCAAAACACCTCTCTCTCTCTCTCTAAACAACCTCTCTCTTTCTCTAAACTGACTTTCTCTCCCAACACAGGCAGACTCTCTCTCTCTCTATCTCTCTCTCTCTCTCTCTCTATATATATATATATATATATCAAGGTAGTGCAGGTGGAGGACTCTCTCTCTCGCTTATTCTAAATCTTCCTTAAAGTGGTGATCCTAAGAACTAACACTTTGTTACACTTTTTTGTTTTGAATGACTCAGTATATAACTCAGTGTAGGCGTGTTGAAGATTACTCTCGCTCTCACTTGCAGCATCCTCCCCCTCACTCACTTCGTTCTCACTGTCGAGGTGTCCCTGTGAAGTAGCATCCTCATCGTTGTGAGGATAACTATAGGTACTCATATGACTAGCCATGAATGCGGTGAAGTTACACTCATGCGGTGACTCATCTCTAGAGTCCACCGACTCAACCTCACTGTCGTCACTAAGGGTAGCATTAAGGACAGCTTTGCCCTTTTCTTTGGTAAGTTTGTTCAGCCTAGTAGCACACTCAAAAGCTCTCTGACCCTTACCATCACACTCATAACATCTCTCACCGTCTTTCTTAGGAGGGTCTTTAAAATCTTTTTCATTTTTCTCTTCAAACTTATTTTTTTCAAAATTCTTTTATCTTTGAAATTTTCATTTTTCTTGAATTTGAGAATTTTCTTGAATTTTTTTGCAAACAAGGCCAAATCATCTAAATCAAGGTCACACTCGGAATCAGACGTTTCTATCTCCCTTTTTCTAGATGACTCTACTCTCTTTCTTGCCGACCCCTTACTCTTCCTATCCTGGTCATTAAGTGCAATTCCCTTATCTTTAGGCTTGGTAGATTTAGGAAACATATCAATTTCATACGTTTGTAAGTCTCTTACTAGTTCCTCTAATTTAAGCGTGTTTAAATTACCCATAGAATTTACCACAGTGACTTTAGGGATAAAACGCTTAGGCAGAGATCTTAGAATCTTTTTAACAACTCTAGAATTAGGAATGTGTTCACCCAGATTAAAGCTAGTGTTTAAAATATCAGATAACCTAGCATAAAATTCATCAAAACATTCAGACTCAAGCATGGTGATAGTTTCAAATTGAGTTTTTAAGTTTTACAGTTTTGATAACATTCATCAAAACATTCAGACTCAAGCATGGTGATAGTTTCAAATTGAGTTTTTAAGTTTTGCAGTTTTGATTCTTTCACAACTTTAGTTCCTTCATGTGTAAGTTGTAAAACATCTCATGCCTCTTTTGATGTGGTACACGTCATTATCCGCCAAAACTCATCAGGTGTGAAGGATCCAGAAATATCATTAAAACCTTTAGAGTTAAAAGCTAACCATGTAAATTCTTCTTCAGTCCATGCAGTCACAGAATTTAAATTTGTCACGTTGTCAATAGTGATGGAGGGAGGTGTCCACTCTCTTTCAACCAAAACCCAAACTCTTTCATCTATGGATTTTAGAGAAGATTTCATACGGGCGTTCCAATAAGCATAATTTGGCCCGTCTAAAACTGGCATTTTGTTATATAATTTCTCCATTTTGAACACGCCCTTTTTTAAAAAATCATTTTTTCAGAAAATTGATATCTTTAGAAAAAATTTGCGAAAGGTATAATTGTGTAATTGACTCTGATACCAATTTGACAGTGTGCGTCTGTTCAAACAAAGAAATTATTTAATTAAACTCAGTTTTTCAATTAAATCCTAAAACGTGCATCTAGGTGTGATTGAAGACAATATGATCATGCAAGAACATTTAATCACAAACAAATACACAAATGAGGAAAAATCCCCCAAAGGGGCAAAATCTTTTGTTTTTTTTATTTTCACTATAATTTGTAAAGAACGGTTTACACGAATTATACTGAAAACATGAGTGACATACGAAATACCCTTAGGTGTCGGTTCCGATGTCATCTGCTGGAATCTCCCACAAGAACTCCAGATGGGCAGTAATGGAAAAAAGGCGGCTTCTCCACAAGTTAGTCCAGATGAGTAAAAATAATCTTTTGAAGGTTTAAATATTCACACACATATATGGGAATGGTTTTGTGAATCAAAAAGGCATGAAACCTTAAAAACTTGATGTCTATTTTCTGGGCTGTAAATCGCAGAAATGTGTAGGAAAAAGACTTAGAAAAATGTGCAGAATGGGTACATATATTTATTCGAAAATCGAGGCGACGTGTTGCTCGAACGACATAAACCTGTCGCTCGAACGAGACCACGTGTTGGTTGAATGAGATTGTGTGACATCCTGATGTTGTTTGAATGACAGAGAAATGCCATTCGAATGAGCTCGATTACTAAGAAAAGTCCACTTCTACACTTAGAAAAATTTCTGCTTTTGTGTTAAAAATAAATCAAGACTTAGAAAAATAATTTTTAAAACATTCCCAAATATTTATGCAAATATTAAAAACTCCAATAAACCATTTTACCACTAACGCGAAGTGGAGTATTGGGAATGGTTGAGCAGCATGTCGCATGTAGCATGATGCACGAGTGAAGATGGTGGATGCATGGATTCAGATCAAGGACGTCGTGGATGATCGTGTTGACGTGCCGGATGTAGCGGTATCAGACATACATACTGTGATCTAGGACAAATAGAAAATTCATAGATTCTACCCCGGACATTTATAAAATTATTTCCTTACATGAATCTTCCCTTTTAAAGTTCTAATCTTTTAATTTCATCTTCAGTTCCTTAGAAAAATTTACTTACTTTATAAATTAAAAAGAAACACGAGCGATCTATTAGACTGTATTTTACAAGAAGTCGACTGAGATGAACGACTAACCTGTGCCCTTAGAGATAAACACATTGCCAAAGCTACAAGCTAATGAGTTAATTATTTACTAACATCATATAAAACCAACCCCTAAAATGTGAACCGTAAGTATCTATGGCCATTGGGAAGAAAAGCATGGCAAATATGAATCTACAATCTCTGAAACCATTGTGTATATAAGGATCAATTTAGAGATTCAAGAACAAACTGATTGGTCGAACATGTGGAAGCAATTGAAAATAAATTTTTTCATGAAAAACTAAAGTAGGCAATTATTCATCACTCCAAGAAACATTATCTACTAGGATATTTATAGAAGTGAAAGGATCTTGTAAACTATAGTAAATATGCTATGAGTGAGGAGACAATTTGAAGAAAATAAGGATATCCATCTGGATTATAATGAGGAGCTCAAATTTTTCGACTCGAATAACCCTCCCACAAACTTTAGGGAATCATAAAGAATGAGAGTGAGGAGTTGAAACTTATATGTGCAACCAAAAATTACATATAAACCTGGATCCACATGAGTACAAATTCATTTTTACTTATTTACTCTTTCCATACTCTTTCTTTTCCCCACCCTGGAACTCATCAGCTTTGTTTGAATCATTTTTGTTCAAATTAGAATGATTGGATATCTCTCGTCCGAAAGTACTATACTTAATAAGAAAAGGTTATGTTCCATATGTAAACTAATGCGACTCTAGAGAAAAGGTGAAGTCCTAATGTGACTTAAAATGAATGAGAATCTGGAGAAAATAAATAGCAAGGCCAAACAATTAAAAATCGAGCATGGAAACAAGTCAAAGATTGTTTTTCAGTTAGTAGAGTGCCAACGTTGTGTAGAAGGAGATGGTTAACTCGAATCCCTAAATCCCCAAAAGTATATTGAGAAAGTATCATTACAATCCAAGTAATTTTTCTACATTCAATGCATCTAATTCAGTACGGGGTGTTGTACCCAAAATATGTCCTCCAATACCTGGTGGTTGTTTCGTATGAAAAAGCACGTAGCTGTGTAGAAAATGCATCACCTTTGATAATGACATCGACCAAATATAATATAATTTTCCATGAAGTTTACACCTCGTATTGATCACGCCACTTTGGTTCCGTAAATTTTACATCTCAACCTTAGGGGGTGATAATTATCCACCCTCTAGAAGGATATTTTATTATCCATTACAATGTGGGAGGTACACGTGAATCACATATATAAAAAGAGGGCACTTTACTTATTAAGAAAGTAACATTGAAATATCCAAAATCTAGAAAAATATCACCATACTGTCTCAACATTGTAAGGTAACTCCTTTTATCTCCTTCGACGATCCCAAATGTTAGAGCTGTGACCTTTTTCCATTCAACAATACGGGGCATCGACCTCTTAAGTCCAGAAGTACGTACTCTTGCTATTTAAGCCTAATCTACTCGATTTGTATGCCCTAGAGGACAAATTATATACTTACAAACATGAATTTAATGAGAGAGGGGGCAACAAAGAGGATATAGGGTCTTTTATATACGAACTACTCTATATTTTATGTTGGTATCTATTTCACTTCATCTTTTCTACATTTGTAAGATTATCTTTTGAAATTAGCTTTTATGGCATGAATTATATAAGTAGGTCTATTATGTGATCAGCAGATTGACACCGCCTATAGGAAATGATGTGTTATTCTAGGTTTCTCACATTTTGGGTCAAGGATACCTCACTTTTCCATAAATATCCTTGTATCTTAATCTTATGGTTAAAGTTTTAAGGCTAAACCAAACCATTTGTGAAACTTTAATTAGGGTTCGTAGCATTTTCAAATCTATATTTCCTTAACCTTTAAAAAGGATTTTAGACACGTTAACACTTCCCTAGGATATCCGAAGTTGGAATCTCCAAAAATGCCTAAGAGGCCACGTCCTAAGAAAGACAAGGGATTAGGGACATGGATTTCCTTATAATAAGGCTATGCTTAAGCCTTGATTAGAAATAATTGTTGTTGTAGCTATTTTTATCTATAAATATAGATAAAGGATGCTCAATTTAACCCTCTAACACTCCACCTATGATGGAATATGAGTCCATATTCAGTCATCCAATGGGCTCAGTCCGTGACGTGATTGTCACCTACGAACTAGGAATGAGGCCCTAGCTTAGGCATTTTGTATTAAGCATTTAAATAACTTTTCTCTTATGAAACCAATTTGCCTAACGCCCCCAGAGCATTTTTCATGGCTTTGGGGAGATCAAATGGCATAAGGTTAGGTTCTTTAACTCATAATTTGATATGAGAGCATTTAATAATAAATAACCTATGATTCCGTGGGCAAACCTAAAAAGTCTTAGACCTTAGAAGTTGGTGAAATCACATGGGATAGGTTGAGATTATTAACTCATTTTTCATCTCTTAAACTGCCATTCGTTTATAAGGCATGCAAGTGCCAAAGTTTCCTGGAAGAGAAATTATCCTTAAAAAAACTGTGTTAAATTATGTTGTATATGGTGTCCCTTGAGGGAAAAGAGACCACGAACTTAGCCGGTTAACCCAAATGGATGCAGCCTATGTTGGGAGACCACAAGATTATCCTATAAACGTTCCTCGTAACATTATGGCTTTAATTCCTTATTCAAAGAAGTGACTTGTTATGACTATTATATTACTAATTCTTTTTGAGATTATTTCGTTTAAAAAAATAAAGAAATTTTTAAGAACTTATTATTTGGAGGAAGAGAATCCATGGAAAGCAGTTCACGAGTTGTCCAGTTGAAGGATGACATTGCACACCTCATGTCATGCATCTACTATCTCTTTGAGGGATAATAAACCCTCTTAGGTCAAATCAACCTACTTATTCAAAGGACCATGATGTTAGACTCCGAGTAATTTAGTTATAACATAAATGTCGAGCCCCAAAGAAGAATCCAGAAGTGGAAGAGCTTACAAAATTTAAGCATAAGAGGAAGCATGGGGACCAAGTTGAACCAAAATTTAAAGAGTACACCCCATTGACTTGTGATCCCGAGACTATCCTACTTTGCATAAAATAAAATGAGTACCTCAGATGGCCCTTGAAACAAAGGTCAAAACCCAGAAGAGGAACATAAATTTTGTGAATTTCACTTGAACCATGTCCACATCACAAACAATTTCCATAGCATGAAGGATAAGATTGAAAGCTTGGTGAGGGAATGCTAAGGAAATTCACTAATCTCGAGAATTAGGAATAGACAGTTGGAGAAGTTGCAAAATTAATGAAATTTAAGCGTAATTTTGTTATAGTATATTTTATAATTACTGTATTGTCTAAAAGACCCATCATTCTATTCCTTTAAATTTTTTTCAATTAATAAAAAAGTTCAAGTTGCCTCCCTCCCTCTATATTTATTTCAATGTCTTCATTAATCTACCACTAATCACAAGTAGCCCATGATAACATTAGGGGATGGGGCCCAACATGTCTTGGGAGAAATCAAAGCCATCACACCATCACATCATAATATGGTTAAGTACCACTAAATGTCGAGCTTAAGAGATCGTTTTAGGTTCATCCACCTCTAAAAAAACATCTTTATAAGAGGATAACCAACATAATCTAGATGGTGAAGTTATCTTCTCCTCAAATAACAAATCTTTTGTCATAAGAAGAGGACTCTAACTTGAAGTTTAGGCTTATCCCACATGGAGATCCTAATGCTAGTACATCCTAATCTGGAGCCTCCAAATATGTTTTCACCCTGATAAAAGGATGATAAAGACTCAAGGAAGATACAAATAGAACACACCCCATTTGATAAGATGTAATAACCCAAATGGGGATTTTAAAGAGGGTTTAGACTTCAAATATGGGAAAAGTCATTTATCCTTGGGTGTGAACCTCTCCTGAACCACAACTTTATGGTTATAAAGGAATAACGAACACTAGGGTAAATTATAACAAAAGTATTAGCCTAAAGTCCCTTAGGAGGGACTCTAATAATCTTCTTATTTTATTTTTAATCGGATGGCTGCAGCCTTAGATGGTAGACCATGAAAAATTAAGATCATCATAAATATGCTGTGGACATACATAGCAACCTGTGCCTCCAAATCTTTGAGGAAATAAATTGACCACATGTAGTGGAGTTTTGATTCAAAGCCTTTGAGTATGCCAAAATATCAAGGCCACAACATACTGTTCATATGAAAAAATTCTTAACAAGATAGGATTCAATTTTAAATATGAGGCTATGGCATGTAAGGAGAATATTATGTACAAAGTTCAAATAAATAGCCGCATAATATATAAGAGAACATAACAGAAGGAGGCAACCCATTTCATTGATAACATAATCTATTAAATATGAAGAAAAGGATATTACAAAAATAGGTACAAAAAGAGGACTAAGCATTGAGGCCACAACATCCGTTTGGGTGGTTACGTCCTCTTTATCATCATGTCCTTCCAATGAACTCTCCGTATCTATTTCCTAAGGTTGAGAAGCCACGACCAATTCCCTCCATCGTAGATCCTCAGCCTTACTAAGATCTGTATCATGCATAACATGCTAAGTGTAAACACCCTATCTTGAGACCCCTACACTCTTCCATAGGATCCAAACAAAGCCCCTTCAATCCTAGAACCATGAACATATTTTGAACCCTAACCGAAGAATAACAACGCTATTCGCAAGCCCATTGGACTTTAGTTAACTTTAAAATTTGATAGTCCTTAACCATAAAATCATAGAGTTCTGAATCCTCTATCCAATTGTCCAGATCGCGTGGTAATCAGACTTACAATTCAAAGGTTATTGGCAAAAAAACTAATTATGTCCACCTATAGTCAGGACACAGTCACCTGCCTATAGGTAGACAGTGATTCCTTAGACCTAAGTTAGTCCCACTTACCGATAGGTAGGACTGGGACCATGCCAATCATTAGGTCCCATGGGAAGAATCGACTTCTTACTTTTTAGGGTTTTCCTATATAAGGAAACTATTACCTCATATGCAGAGGGACCACCATTTCAGTACGACAACTATTCCAAAATTAGCATACATACAAAATTTTACCACCACCACATCCACACACTAAAAATAAACAAACAAAGAGCTCAAAATAGATTCTAAATGTGCTTGAAGGTCCAAGTCCTTTTACATTTTACTAGTCCCATAAATGCCATTTTTCATATTCTAGTGATCTCACTCCATCTATGGTTTATTTTATCTTATATCTAACACCGATCCTACCTTTTTACTATTATATATATCTTTAAGTATATTTTCATAAATCAAAGAAACCCAAAAGGGGGTTTAAATCATAATTTCCAATTTAGTGTGTTCTCACACTTTTCTACACTTTCACCACATTTCACACACTTTTTATAAATCAAAAGAGACAGCTTAGATTCAGATTATGGGTTAGACTCCAATCTTGTTCTATTTCGAACTACATGAACTTTGATTCCATTTTTATGAATGTAGGAATCCCAAATCTATTTTAGGATTCAAGTCCGTATTTAACAATTTCTTTTAGTTTATTTCTGATGATACCATATATTGTACCAAGTAAAATAGTATGAGTTCAATCTAAAACAGCCTTGCAAGTGCAATAATGGTGTTAAAATAGGAGTATAAGTAAAGAAGGAGATGAGACAAAGAGGAGAGAGACTATAATCTAAGTTGTTAAACCATTTGACCTACTCACTGTGCAGGTGAGTATGAACTTCACTATGAAAATGGGATCTAATGGCCTTAATGATACAATTCACACTACTTTCTCTCTCTACTGTGATATCAATAAAGTTTTATCTAGGTTTTTAATATTCTAATTAAAAAAATATGTATATATAGTTCCTGGGGGGTGTACTGTATCCTCCAAGCATGTAATAAGCATGTGTAGAATGTTCCTACTAATAAGGTTAAGCCAACTGTCATTGGCACATGTAGATAATGATGATGAAATATTCCCTCATGTGTGAGGGAGATCTTGTTATAATGGTTTTGTGAGAGTGAGATCTGCAACCCACGCGCACTCTTCCATGCGTGCTCTAATCCCCATGCTCTACCAGTTGTCAACTATCAGTTATCTGGACCAGGACGAGGGCGATTTGTCAGGTTGGATACTCTCATGGTATGGTGAGTGTCATTCTAAGTCGAGTTTTCATTCGTCCCCCGTCCTCCAGGTGATGGACGAGGTCGAGGGGACTTGAGTCATAAGTCCACTAATACAGATATCGTTGACTGCATTCTGAGACGAGGACGAGACCTCTTATGATGACGACATAATCATTATGTCTAAGAATCGAGAAGGTCACATCCCTACCTTATGAAAATAGTTTGAATGGCTGCGATGATAATAGATGCACCTCAACCTATCTATATGCATCTTCGGTGTCACTAGAGGAAGGCTCCTAAGATTTATGGTTAGTGAGAATATAAGTTAAGTAGACCCGACAAAAATCAAATCAATCCTAGACATATAGCCACCCCAAAATGACAAGAAAAGGCGCAAGTTTTTGGGGAAACTCCAATACATCAACAAATTCATCAGCTAACTTACCTTCATCAATGAACCTAACTTCAATATCCTCCAAAAATATTCCACCAAGGTTTGGATTGTGTCATGTTAAGAATCCTTCAATAAACTAAGAAATATCTTACCCGACCACTAGTACTCATGCAACCACAACCTAACTTACCTCCCTGCCTATACCTACCGACCATCGATACTACTACTAGGGCTATGTGTCACACCCTAATTTTTTGGGGGCGAGTATTATCTTAAGATAATGCTAAATCATAATTGATCCATGCACACTAAGATAACAAAGAATTTATAAAATCTAACTGCCTAACATTGTTGTTCAAAAGGCTTATTCTTCTAGCAGTTTCTCTGCATATCTCATACTACTGTAATATGATTCCTATAGTGTTAATTATTGCCTATAGGTACCTGTGCAAAATAACTGGAAGGAAAAGAATTAACAAAGTTATTGAATAGGTTTTTACCAGTTCTATAACAAGTATATAGAGAGAGAGTTTAGAGTCTATATGGAATTCAATGTTTGTCAAATGAAGCGGAAGCAAATGTTTTTAATAATAACATTAAAGAAAATTGAGGAGTCTGAATCGATAATCCCATACTTACCATGTTTCAAATTGGGTATAAAAATAAATAAGCAATCAGTATAATAAAATAAAATCAACCCAAAACCTTAGAAGAAAAGTAATCGGTTAGGCACACTATCTAAATGGCACTCAAACGTATGTAGCAATAATCCAGGCTCTCAATCATCTGAGACCATATGCAAAGTAGAAAATTTCATAGGAAAACACGAAATTCTACTCCCTAGTTAATACAAATGATTTTTGAAAAAAATCATAATAAATCATAAAAGTTAAAGGTAAACTGAATTGTTATAATGAATTGTTATGATATCAGTTATTAGATGAGAAGGTTTTAACTTGCTCAATGATCATAATTAAAAGCATCTGTTTATATAATAAGATATGAGTATGGTAATTTCTACACATACTTAGAATCAAATGGGACTATCATTAAATGATATCAATCACAGTTAGTAAATACGCAATATTACTATTAAAGACGTAAAAAAAACCTACTTGATCGATATTTTGAACTGCTTTAGGTTGAAAAGAGGATATCGGGAGGAACTGGTACTTGATTATATATATACCAATGTTTGGATGAATAAGTGAGAAAGTGGATTCTTAATGTATATGCTCTGATACCACTTGTTGTGGGCGAATGCCCCCAAATTTAAAGCTCAAATTATGACATGGTTCAATTATATACCAAATTTAAAATTGCTTTTTAAAACTTAACAATTAATACTTCATATTTTAATTTCATCAAATTAAAATTAAAGCAAGCGAAATTAAACTACACTAATACTTTAATTTCCACTTAAACAAAATTAATTCAATTCAAGGTAGAAATTAGGCAACACAAAGTAAAATGCATTTTTGCCAAATTAAATTAAAATGACTTAAATTAAATTAACCTAAATATTACCCAAGATTAATTAGCACCAAAATAAACCAAAGTTGTGATTAAACTAATTTTAATCATTTTAAACCTACACATGCATCTAAGTGAATTTTTACAAGATAAAAATAAATCAATCACACTACACCGCGATATACGAGAAAAATCCACAACGGGAAAAGCTTCGGACGACCCTGCCTACAAGTCCACTACGTACGGTATGTTTACAAATACAAGAGAAGATACTTACAACACACGACTCGACTCCCTTCAAGCCTCGACACTCCTTCTGGCATCAACCTTCGCCTAGTCGACAACTATGGACTCCACCGCAGTCTTGAAATCCATCGATGGGGCATAAGTACCGTCAAAACATATGATGGCCTTTCCAACGTATGCACACCACGAACCAAGAAACCAATATGCTTT
The DNA here is from genome assembly GCA_949130495.1 of Sambucus nigra. Lineage (NCBI taxonomy): Eukaryota > Viridiplantae > Streptophyta > Magnoliopsida > Dipsacales > Adoxaceae > Sambucus > Sambucus nigra. Next base: position 285,177,755 of record OX422209.1, on the reverse strand, counting down.
TTGGGGTAGAGAAGAAACCCAAACTATTTCCTTTTTTGGGTAGAGAAGAAACCGGTTCCAAATCAATCTCCAAGTATATATATATATATATATATATATATGAACTTGGATTTAAAACTCAAACATTGGGTGTAAACAAATTTTTGCATTTAAAATCACAAAAACAAAAGAAGAATTTTGGATACGAATTTGGCTCTCAAAAGAACTTGGAATAAAGTAAAAAGTCTTGTAAAAAAGGTTGTTCCCGCACTTGTTAAATCTGGAAATGACTAACTGGGGTAGTGGGAATTTGAATTGAAAAAACTGTCAAAAACTGTTCCCACGCCTAGGTCGTTCGAACGACTTTTTGATGTTGTTAGAACGACACTGTTCGAAGGAGAATAAAACAACCTTGTTCATTAAAACGATAATTCAAAACACATTCCATTCGATGTTTTGTTCGAACGACTTAGTTCGAATGGCGATGTTCAAACGACTTTCCAACGAGAATTCAGAAGAAAATTTCACATCTGTTCTTGGTGGATGAAAAATCCTAAAAGAGACTACAATAAACATCTATTCATTATCTTGCCTAAAGCTATATTTTGGGAATTATGGAAGCCAAGAAACAATTTTTTTTTTGATAATCACCATAGTACATCAAATATGATTATTCAAAATGTAATTAATCTTACTTCCTCTATTCTTCAAAATTCCAAATTTTATGACAAAATAATATTAGAAGATGTTCATGTCTTTTCCATGTTTGGCATAAGTATTCAGAAAAAGGAAATTCAGACCAATGGATTAAACCTCCAATAGAATTCTTTAAATTAAACATTGATGAAGCTTCTAAAAATAATCATGGCCCAAGTGGAATAATAGGAGTTATTAGAGACCAAAACTATAATGACCCCACTTTTATATGTTCATATATAGATTGTTTTAAATGTATTACATATGAGATATGGACAATGTGTTATTATGGTATATAATGTTAATTTATTATTTTAGTCTAAACCTACCTTCAGAAATCATGAAATATCAAATTAATATAAACATAAAAATTTTGAAGTTTTTGATAGGAATGTTCAAGTTCAAAACTTGTTTTGACTATTATAATATAAAAATTGACTTGAAGTAAAAACAATAAATATGTATATATATGCATTATATATGTAACACAACAAACGGTGTGTTAAACAGAGGTCCGAGCAAGAAGTTATGCCGAAATTACGAAATAAGGGTAAATCTGTCCATCCTATTACCACACCATGTGTTATATTTTGATTGGTTGGAAGGGGAGGCTGGTATGGACGACTTAAACACTTTGAAATAATCTCTTTCTTCATTAAAATGTATTGAGTCAAAGTCTTATAGCCTAGCTTAAGCTAAACGATAAGTTTTGGGGTAGAAAATATAATTTTGTGAAACTTTAGGGATTTAATTTTAATTAAGAAATTTTTAGGGACTAAAATGAAAATATATAAAGGACCATTATGTAAATAAAATATTTTCAAGGACCTCTAATAAATATTGAAAAGGTATGGTGTAAAATTACTAAAATGCCCTTCATGTGTAAAATAACCCTTATACCCTTAATAACTTGACACCTCGTGCTCGACACCTCAAGTTATATTTTGCCACCACACCTTGCACGTGCCATTCATATAAGTAATGATAAAACACGTGCCATCCATTTAGAAGAAGCTAAAACACGTGTCGCCATTCGGTTAATAAAGATTGCAAGATAGTCCCGTTACGCAACACGTCAACGTCGACTCACCAAAATGGATGCTTAGTTATCGGGACACGTGTCAACACCCTAATAAATTTGGAAAATTATAAATAGAGGCCTTAGGATCATTTCTTACACAAAATTGATTCCAAAGATCAGAGATAAATAATGAGAGAAAATAGGGGAAAGTCAAGAAGAAATTTCGTCTTAAGAATTAACGAGTGATCCAAGACTCGGTATCTGTAACTTCGAACTTCTATTCAAGGTGAGTACTTTGTGACATTCCTTGCATATTTTGGTTTTATGATAATATGAAAACTATATACATATTTTGTGAAATTCTTTTATTCTCAAAACACATCTGATACCGATGATTCCGTCGTTTGTTATATGTATATCTATCGATATATACATTTGATTTGAATTCTAAAATTATTGATTCGGCCTATGGAAACTCTCTTACTATGTTGGACTTGACTACTGGGTGGAAATATTTGGGCGGTACCTTCCCAGCTGGTTTCTTGCTGGTGTGCCCTAAATAAGGAGTTGTTTCAGAGATCATGATTTTTTGTCCGTGTTGTTATCGGGTGAAAATATTTGGTAACACTATCTGTTTATTTGGGTATTAGAGCGTACATGGCCATCAAAATAAAATTGAATAATTGACATATTTCTCAATTGTTTTATTTCTTCTGTTCTGAACTTTTTATTTTGAAAATACATACTATCAGTTTACTTCATATATTTTACTCCAAAATCATGTCCATATATGTATATGCCTTTTGTTGTAAATTAAATAGGTATCAAATTTCTGAAAAACCATGGAATGTCTGGAGATTAAATCTCATTAGGCTTTTAGCTGATGTTGTATAAATAACCATTTTCAGGAAATAAGTAGGTTCGTGGAGGGAATGAAAAAGGACTGTGTTGAAGATTCAACTTTTAGAGCTCTTTTTTTATTATGTTTGTTTTATCATTTAGAGCATGTTTGGCTCTATTGTAATAAGTTTTTAAATTTTGTCTTAAGTTGTAATTCATCGTCACTTTTAATATAAATGAATTTCCTTTAGAAAGCTCTGATGACCTAATTCCTTTACTTTCCGTATTTTACGATTCATAACCATGTAATTGTATTTTCGTTGCACTTATTTAAGGAAATAATTTAAGTCAGAATATATGTTGCCTTGGTGGCATGTCAAGACGCTCGTTCCCTACTACTAATTTGAGTCGGGGTCGTGACAGTGGTGGTATCAGAGCATAGGTTATGAACTCGTAGACTATTGAACATAAGTTTCGAACGTTATAGATTTTAAGTTTCCTTACATAGGATATTGGATAATATATCCTACTTATGTGATAACCCCCCCATATGTCTTACAGTCTATATATAATTGTTTATATATAATTGTTCTTCTAATTTGCAATCTTGGGATAGTATAATACATCATACGTTTGGCCATGACCGTAGAAAATGACCAAGACCAGATCAACTCTGAAAAGTAGTGGTTCAATTGTGGAAGGACTGGAAGGTGCACACAAGGCCATTTAGAGGCTGGCAAAGATTGTGGAGCATCAGGTGAATAATGGAGCAACAAGTAATCTTGAACTAAGTAGATGTACTATTGAACAATTCAAGAAGTTAAATCCGCCATCTTTTAAAGGTACTCCTAACCCCACTGAAGCAGAAAGTTGGGTGATGCAGATGGAAAAGATGATCGATGTTCTTAAATGTACTGATGAATATGGGATTTCATTTGCAACATTTATGTTAGAAGGTGAAGCCGAACATTGGTGGAGAATGACTAAGAGAATACACGAGGAGAGGAATACTTGCATGGGTTAGAATGACTTCTTGGTGATATTTTATAAGAAATATTTCCCTGAAATGATGAAGGGTGAAATGGCAGCTGAGTTCATTAGTCTTGTGCAAGGGAATATGACGGTTAGTCAATACGAGGCCAAGTTTACCGAGTTATCCCATTTTGCACATTATGTTGTGATAACTGATGTTTTAAAAGCCAAAAAGTTTGAACGTGGGTTAAGGTTGAGTATTCATAGTCGAATTTCCATCCTTAAGTTGACATCATATAGTGACGTCGTGGCTAGGGCTACGATAGATGAGAGAGATGGCGAGGAGTACAATAGAATAAGAGATGGTAAGAGGAAGTTTGGGGAATAAATAGGGAAGAACCCAAATAATAGAAATAATTTTAGGAATACATCCAATGTTGGGGGATCTAGGGATGACAAACGGTATAATAATAAGATATGTCAGCAATGTGGAAAGATGCATGGAGGATGACCTTCTTATAAGTATACATGAGCTTGTTTTAGGTGTAGACAGAAAGGACATCAGATAAAAGACTGCCCAACCCCAGCAACAGTTCTGATACAACCTTTAGGAGAAAATAAGGATCAAGGCAGTCAGGGTAGAGTTTTTTTCACTTTCTTATACCCAAGCTTCTAACGCAGTAGTGTCAGGTACACTTTCTATATATGCACAACCTTTTTAAGTTTTAATTGATCCTGGTTCTACCCATTCATTTGTGTCTGTTCATTTTGTTAATCGCTTTCCTAATATGCCCGAACCATTGAATCATAACATGCACATTTCTACTCCTTCAGGTGAGTTATTGACCAGACATTAGTATATAAGTCTTGCCCTATAAATGTTAGTAGTCATAAACTATTCGCTAATTTGATAGTTTTAGACATAAGAGACTTTAAAGTCATTTTGGGGATGAATTAGTTAGCATTGTATCATGCTAAGGTAGATTGTTTTGAGAAGAGAGTTACTTTCTAAATCCCTAACCAACTAGAATTCAGTTTTGAAGGAATTGGCATCCTATCTCCCATGCGTATTATCTCTGCAATGCAAGCTTGTAGTTTTCTTAAGAAGGGGTGTCAAGGATTCCTTGCAAGTCTTATTTATTTGCAAACAAAAGAGCCTATTTTAGAAGACATTCCTATAGCTAAACATTTTCCATATGTGTTTCCAGATGATTTACTCAGTCTTCCTCCTAGTAGAGAAATAGAGTTTACGATTGACCTTATTCCTGGAACTATACCAATCTCGAAGCCACCTTATCGTATGTCACCTTTAGATTGAAGGGAATTAATAGTTCAATTATAAGATTTGTTAGACAAGGGTTTTATTAGACCAAGGGTATCCCCTTGGGGTGCTCCGGTGTTATTTGTTAAAAATAAGGATGGGATGATGAGGTTATGTATAGATTATCGTGAACTAAATAAGGTGACCATTGAAAATAAATACCCCTTACCTCGTATAGATGATTTGTTTGACCAACTTCATGGTGCGTAAGTATTTTCAAAGATTGACCTTAGGTCAGGCTATCATCAATTGAATATTAAGGAAGGTGATATTTCAAAATCATCTTTTCGTACTAGATATGGTCACTACCAATTTCTTGTGATGCCATTTGGACTAACTAATGCACCAACTACTTTTATGGATATGATGAATAGAGTGTTTAGGAAGTATTTGGATCAGTGTGTGGTTATTTTCATTGGAGACATCCTTATTTAATCCAAAAGTATTAAAGAACACAAAAAGCATTTAGAGACAGTGTTACAAATCCTTAGGAGGGAGAAATTATATGCAAAATTAAAGAAGTGTGAGTTTTGTTTGACTAGCGTATCTTTTCTAGGACATGTCATTTCCAAGGAGGGAGTGTCGGTTGACCCTCAAAAGATCAAAGCTATACTGGATTGGCCTAGGTCAACTAATGTAACGGAGATTCGTAGTTTCCTTGGATTAACAAGTTATTATCTAAGATTTGTTGAAGGATCTCTAGTATTTCCAAACCTCTATCTAGGTTAAACTAAAATAAGGTGAAATATGAATCGTCTGAGGAAGTTGAGAATAGTTTTCAAGAACTGAAGAATTGATTAGTAACTGCCTTAATTTTGACTATTTCTTCTGGGAAAGGGGATTTTTGATTTATAGTGATGCTTCTAAAAATGGTTTGGTACGTGTGTTAATGAAAAATGGAAAAGTAGTATCTTATGCCTCGAGACTGTTAAAACCACATGAGCAAAATTGTCCAACCCATGACCTAGAATTAACATCTGTAATTTTTGCCCTTAAGATTTGGAGACATCATTTGTATGGTGAAACATGTGAGATTATACCGATCATAAGATTTTGAAATATATCTTTACTCAGAAAGAGTTAAACATGAGACAAAGGAGGTGGTTAGAATTCATGAAGGATTATGATTTAAATATTCATTATCACCCAGGGAAAGCAAATATAATAGCTGATGCTTTAAGTAGGAAGTCTACACCAAATTTATCATGTTTTATTACAATACAGGAAGCTCTGTTGTTGGATTTAAAAATTATGGAAATAGATGTACGTATTTATAGCAAAGGAGGAATAATCGCTAACTTACAAGTACAACCCATATTGATGGAAATGATCAAAATTGCACAAGTAAATGACCCACAACTGAAGAAGATTAGATAAGAAGTTATGGAAGGGAAGAGGATTGAATTTGTGATACGAGATGATATATTGAGATTTGGAAATAGAGTGTGTGTGCCATGTGATGCCCAACTAAAGAGGCAAATTTTGGAGGAAAGTCATTACTCGAGATTCACATTTCATCCCAGATGTACAAAGATGTATAGGGATCTTCGAGAAATATTTTGGTGGAATAACATGACAAGGGAGATAGCCGAATTTTTATCTCAGTGTTTGATTTGTCAACAAGTAAAAGCTGAACATCAGAAACCATCAAGATTACTACAACCCCCACTAATCCCTGAGTGGAAATGGGAACATATTACTATGGATTTTGTGACAGGTTTACCAAGGAGTTCAAATGGTAATGATTATATTTGGGTAATTATCGATAGGTTAACTCAATTTTCTCACTTTCTTGCCGTTAAGATTACCTATTCTTTAGAAAAGTTAGCCAAGTTCTACGTGCGGGAAATTATTAGGCTTCATGGAAGTTTCAATTATTTATGATCGTGACCCCAGATTTGTGTCTCGCTTTTGGAAAAGCTTACAAGTAGCCATGGGAACACAATTGAATTTCAATACTGCTCTTTATCCTCAAACATATGGACAATCTGAGAGAACCACTCAAACCTTAGAGGATATGCTTAGGGCATGTGTAGTTGATCTAAAAGGGAATTGGGGTGATAATTTATCGTTAGTAGCATTTTTGTATAATAATTGTTATCAAACAAGTATTCAAATGGCTTCATATGAGGCACTTTATAGTAGAAGGTGTCGTTCCCATGCATGTTGGGTAGAAGTTGGAGAAAGAAAATTATTAGGACCATAATTAATTCAGATCACAACAGAGAAGGTGAAATTGATACAAGACCGACTTCGAATCGCTCAAAGCCGTCAAAAGAGTTATGTCGAGAATCACCACTGCCAACTGGAATTCCAAAGAGGAGATTATGTGTTCTTGCGAGTATCACCAGCAAAGGGAGTAATCCAATTCGGTAAGAAAGGGAAATTGAGTCCAAGATACATAGGACCTTACGAAAACCTTGAAAGGATAGGAGCTGTTGCGTATAAAATAGCCTTACCCCCTGAACTCTCTATTGTGTATAATATGTTTCATGTGTCAATGATGAAGAAATACGTCCCAGATCCAACGCATATCCTAAGTCACGAACCTCTTCAAATTAGAGAAGATTTGTCATACATTGAGCATCCGATCAAAATTTTGGACCATAAAGATCAAATATTACGAACTAAGGTAATTCCACTGGTCAAAGTGTTATTGCGTAATCACTCCATTGAAGAAGAAAAATGGGAGCAGTAAGATGAAATAAAGGAGAGATATCTGTACCTGTTTGACAATTAATGTAACTAAAGTTTGGGGACCAAACTTTTTATAAGGAGGGTAGGATGTAATGACCCCACTTTCATATGTTCATATATAGCTTGTTTTAAATATTTTACATAAGAGATATGGAAATGTGTTATTATGATACATAATGTTAATTAATTATTTTAGTCTAAACCTACCTTCAAAAATCGTGAAATATCAAATTGATACAAACACAAACTTTTGAAGTTTTCGGTAGGAATGTTCATGTTGGAAACTTGGTTTGACTATTATAATATAATAATTGACTTGAGCTAAAAATAATATAGTTGTATATATATGAATTAGGGTTGTAACACAACAAACGGTGTGTTAAACAGAGGTACGAGCAAGAAGTTATGCCAAAATTATGAAATAAGGGTAAATCTGTCCATCCTTTAAGTTGTATTTTGTTGTATTACCACACCATGTGTTATATTTTGATTGGTTGGAAGGGGAGGATGGCTTGGCCGACGTAAAGACTTTTAAATAACCTCCTTCTTCATCAAAATGGGTTAAATCAAAGTCTTATAGACTAGCTTAAGCTAAATGATAAGTTTCGGGGTAGAAAATATAATTTTGTGAAACTTTAGGGATTTGATTTTAATTAAGAAAGTTTGAGGGACTAAAATGAAAATATATAAAGGAGCATTATATAAATAAAATATTTTCAAGGACCTCTAAGAAATATTGAAAATGTATGGTGTAAATGTCTAAAATGCCCTTCATGTGTAAACCCTTATACCCTTAATAACTTGACACCTCATGTTGTATTTTGCCACCACACCTTACACGTGCCATCCATATAAGTAATGATAAAACACGTGTCATCCATTTAGAATAAGCTAAAACACGTTTCACCATTTGGTGGATAAAGATTGCAAGATAGTCCCATTACTCGACACGTCAACGTCGACTCAGTAAAATAGACACTTAGTCATCGGGATACGTGTCAACACCCTAATAACTTTGGAAAATTATAAATAGAGGCCTTAGGATCAGTTATTACATGAAATTCATTCCAAAGATCAGAGAGAAATAGTGAGAGAAAATACGAAAAAGTTAAGAAGAAGTTTCATCTTAAGAATCAACGAGTGATCTAAGACTCAATATCTGTAACTTCGAACTTCTGTTCTAGGCGAGTACTCTGTGACATTCCTTGCGTATTTTGACTATATGATAATATGCAAACTATATACATATTTTGTGAACTTATTTTATTCTCAAAATTCATCTGATACCGATGATTCCGTCGTTTGTTATATGTGTATATCTATCGATATATACATCTGATTTGAATTATGAAATTATTGATTTAGCCTATGGAAACTATCTTACTATGTTGGCCTTGACTACCGGGTGAAAATATTTGAGTGGTACCTTCCCAGCTGGTTTATCACTAGTGTGCCCTAAATAAGGCGTTGTTTCAGAGATCATGATTTTATCTCCATGTTGTTACCGGGTGGAAACATTTGGTAACACTATTAGTTTATCTGGGTATTAGAGTGTACATGGACATCAAAATAAAATTAAATAATTGACATATTGCTCAATTGTTTTATCTGTTCTGTTCTGAACTGTTTATTCTGAAAATATATACTGTCAGTTTACTTTATATATTTACTGCAAATTCCTATCCATATATGCATATGCCTTTTGTTGTAAATTGTAAAAGTATCAAATTTCTGAAAAACCATGGAATGTCTGGAGATTAAATCTCATTCGGATTTTAGATGATGTTATATAAATAACCATTTTTCAGGAAATAAGTAGGTTCACGGAGGGAACGAAAGAGGATTGTGTTGAATATTCAACTTTTAGAGCTCTTTCTATTATTATGTTTATTTTATCATTTAGAGCATGTTTGTCTCTCTTATAATAAGTTTTTAAATTTTGTGTTAAGTTGTAATTCATCCTTTTTTTTAATATAAATGAAGTTTCCTTCAGAAAGCTCTGATGACGTAATTCTTTTACTTTCAGTATTTTAAGATTCATAACCATGTAATTATATTTTCGTTGCACTTATTTAAGGAAATAATTTAAGTCAGAATATATATTTCCTTGGTCGCATGTCAAGACACTCGTTCCCTACTACTAATTTGGGTCGGGGTCATAATAATAACGGTAATTTTAAAGCTGGTTTTTCTAAATCTATTGGAAATCAAAACTCATTTATTGCAGAAGTTATGTTTCAAAAGTTATTATAGAATTAGATTGTAAGTCATTAGTAGATATTGTCTTGAATAGAGCAAAACCACCATGGAATTCTATTCCAATTCTTGATAGACTCATCTATCCCACAAATTTTTAATTTTGTCATACATGAGAGAAAATAATGCAGTAGCAGACTATCTAGCATCAAGTGCTGCCATAACTCATATTAATACAACAAACTATTGTTTCAATTATTTTCCAACTTTGGTGAAAGGGCATCTCAACATGGATAGAAACCACTTCCAAACAATAGAATTAAAGCCAAGAGATTGTAATGTGGATGGAATATAAACCCCCAAATTTATATGCTTTGGTTTTAGTTCAAGTGTAATGGGGATAATTATAAATTCCCAAATTTATTGGTTTGTGTTAGTTTTCTTAAATGAAATGGGGATATATATAAATCCCAAAATTTAAAAATGCTTTAAATCTAGAGTAATGGTCCCATCCTCTAGAGTAATGGTCCCACCTCAAATGAAGGAGGTATATTTTGTACGGCTAGATAGAGTTGCGATATTTTGTTAACCTTGGATTTGTGTGTGTAATTCGAGCTTTGTGGCGGTATCGGTAACATTATATAGTGCATGTCTATATGTTTTTTCGCGGTAGCAGGGTTCTATTTTCCTTCATTCGCTGTAAAAGCGGGTGTTGATATTTTGAATTTATACCTGGGTTGTAATGCTCATTTTGTGTGTTATATGAGTATGGTACTATTGTAAGTGTAATGTATTTGTGGATGATCGGAGCGATATCAGGATAATAATTGTACACTATCGTATCCGCGGTTCCAGGGTGGAACTGGATATTTTTGCGATATCTCACCTGGATACGGGTTGAGCTCGCCTTTATTATATGTTTAGATGGAACTTCAGTGAGTAGATGTTTCACTAGAGTGACTTTAGTGCATGGGGACCTTATAGATATGATCTAAGATATGCAGGATTTATTATTTTACATGTTTTACGCTGACAAACCTCCATGATCGACAAAGTTAAGTAGTAGTGTATCGGAGGGCTTCCTTGTTTGGATTTCGCTTGCGAGACACTCCACGCATGAATCTTAACGACGTTGGAAGTGGAGAGATGTTATTGTATGCTAGGATGTTGGTTTTGATGATAAATTAACTGAGAGTCATGTGATGATTAAAGGCTAATGGAAGTGGAAGTGTTGTGGAATAGCACGTTAATGTTTCTCACAAAGAAAGTAAGCGGGTGACGTAAGGTTAGGGGAATTGATTCGAGGCTTATGGCCATATCATGGATAGGAGGAAAATTCTGAGGTAACACGTTTGTGTATGATGATTGTAACATTTGTGCAGAGAGTAGGTGCCCCGATTAGTTAGACTTTCCATTTCGCAAAGATGGAAGGACATAGTGGTAGATTATCATTAGTATGTTTACGAGATAGGATTTTAGAACATCCCGGTTGTGTGCCTTAGGCTGTTATATCTTGATGACCGACGATGTGAGGAAGGAGTGTAACGGGAGGGTTCCTTATTTGGATTTCTCTTTGCGAGACGTCCCACACATGAAATCGAGTGAATGTCAGAAATTGAGAGAGGTCTTGGGCACTAGGGAAATAGTTAGAATAGTAATCATTTTACGTGTGTATGAAACACATCGATATTAGGGTTATTAGGAAGTAAGGCCAGTGGGGCATTTGGCGCTGTTTTAGGAAGGTTGTAGTGATTTAACCTTACACCTGAGGTAGTGTTGTAGCATATAGATATTTAGTTAATCTTGTTATTAAGTTAGTGCATTAGAGTATAAGCGTTGAGATAGTGGGTACCATGAACGAGTGTATGGTAGAGTGCCATTGGGTTAGTACCATTCGACTTTTGTGCACTAAGATGTAGTGTGATTACGGATCCTAGGTTGGTAGTACCGATCATATCCGAATTTTGGGGATAAAATTCCGTTATAAGGGGGGAGAATGTAATACCCCACACTTTTATGGATATTTAAATTACATAAATGGGTGTAATTTAGAATTTGAGGAATTTCGGTAAATAGTCATTTTGGAATTTATGAGTTTAACTTGATAAATTGAGAATTTAAAGTATGTAGTAAATATTAGTTTGCAAGTGTCGGATTAATATTTACATGGGTTATATTTTGTTACGGGACTAAGTATATGAGTTGGATTATATTTATGTCTTAGTTGGGTAAAGCGACAAATGATAATATTTTAATTGGAGAACACGTGTGTTGAGAATTGTTAGGTCCGATTAGTGATTTTTAGTTAAGTGACTCGAATTGATATTTCAAGCGCACGGTTTGTTTCAAAATGTTCGAGATAGTCAGAATAGAGTATCCGGGGGTAATGTTTAGGTTCCGTGGATTTTTGGACTAGTAGGGACTCGCAATTGAGTAAACGAGACATTTTTGGGTTTACAAGGGACAAGCCCTTATTTCTCTCTTATAAGTCACGTGAGAGAGGAAGAGAAATAAAGAAAATGAGAGAAATAAGAGAAAGAGAAAGAGAAAGGAAGAAGGAAAATAAGGGAGAAAAAGGGATTCTGGGCCAAACTCCGCGGGATTCGACTCGAGGTCATCGAATTTTATCCACAAGGAAAGTGTTTACTTGTTTTATTTATTTATGTGTGTATCTCATATCATAATTGGTAATAAAAATTATGATTTTGGGTTGGGATTCTTGAATAAAAATGGGGTTTTTGTGAAATGAACTCATAGAAATTGATGTGGTAATTGCCCCATAAGAAATCTAAGCTTGAATGGATTAAAATGGTGTAGTTTTTGTGAGAAATGAATTTAATGGAGTTAGGCTTAGATTTTGAGTGGTTTGATGAATCCCATGAAATTAATGTTTTGTTCGTTAAAAATAGATGTGTAGATGATTATATTGTTGATTGGTGAGTGAAAAACCACAAATCTTGGATTGATTGGGTGCTGTTTTGATTTGGAATTGGAGAAGACAATGAATAGTAACTCAACGTCCTTTCCGAATCGATTCAGCCAGAAGCAGATCGATTCGGCTCTTAGTCAAAAAATAAAATTTATAGTTCTTTTTGATACGGTCACGTGGGAGCCGACCGCGTATTTTTCTTATTTTTTTTTGAATTAGTAATGATTTTTCTACGGAGGGGTGTCCGAGGTCGAAATCGTTAATCAGAAATCCAACCTGAAATTGGGAGAAAATTAATTGATGTGTTAGTTATAAATCAGTGTTAGGATGATTATAGTGTTGTTGGTTGAGATTAGAAACCACAAAATGGAGAACAGGTGTAATACCCTGTAATTCTATTGATTTCTATTTAAGGGATTAATTGAATTAAATGAGAATTAATTGGGAATTAATCTGGATATAAATACTAGCGAGATGTGAGTTGGTATTTGATTATGATGTTAAAATTGAATATTTTTGAGTACATATGGTAATATATGAGTATTGAAAATATTTAAATTATCAAGAGACAGAAATACGACAATTTGGAAAATTTAGTTGGAACGCGCGTGTCAGTCGCGTCAGGAATGAATTAATTTAAATTAAAAATTAGATTATATTTTTATCAACTAAATGATCATTTTGAGTGCGCCAACGCATTCGGAAGGGTCGAAATAGTCAAAAAACACTAGCCGGGGGTTTAGTTTGGGTCCCGGGGCATTTTTACGCCAAACCGACAACCTAGAAGGGTATTTTGGTAATTTTAAAAATTGAGGAATTAAAACCCACGAATTTTAGAGTTTGTTTTTATATTTTTAAAGAGGCCACTAAGGCCATTACCAGCAAAAGGCAAGAGAGTGGGCTACGGGAGTTTTGGGAGAAGTTAGAAAGAGGGTAAAGGAGGTTCCAAACCAAACTATCTCCCATCACCAGAAATTGAAAAAGATTTGTGACCGAAAAGAAGAGAGAAAGCCAACCTTGACCATCAACAACGAACCAGAACATCAGATTTAAGGCAAGTGATTTGATATTATTAAGTTCAATTAATATTTCTTCCATGTTTAGTGTAGAAACTGTATTTGCCTTGAAAGTTTTCATGAAAGCCAATGGGATTATTGTGAAACTTATGATTTTGGGATAGGAATTGCATGTAGAATACTTATGGACGAATTCAATACACAAAACATAACTTTTGATGATGTGGAAACGGATTTATAAGTAGTCTTTGTAGTCAATTAAATTATGGGTTCATGTTCATAGGGTTTCGGGCAAGAATTGGGGATTTATGATTGTTACATGTTGATTATTAAGATTTGACCCCAAAAATAAGTTAAGGAATGACCTAGGATGACTTAAAATAGTTTACAAATATTAAAACGTAATTTGGATAATCTTAAGATGGATTTAGAGAAGATAAAAATGAAGAAAAACGAGTTGGGAAATTTCTGGGTGTTTTCTGCCATCTCGTTAGAAGACCTGCCCAGGTCGTTCGAACGACCTAGTTCGAATGAGCTTCTAACGAGATGATAGTACTACTTATAATGAGTTGGTAGTTCGTTCGAACGACACTCATTCGAACGACCTCATTCGAACGAGATTTCTAACGAGTTGACAGAATGGCCTTTTTAGGCCTGATTTTATTTAGAACTTCCATTAGGCTTATTTAATTGAGCGTTAACCTTCACTTGTTGACTAGTGGGTATAGTTGTGAGATTTGAGTACATTGAGGAGTAAAACTTAAGATTTTGTAGGAAACAGGATGACGTTTATGGGTTAGGAAATAAGTACCTAAAATTACGACGTGAGAAGGGTTGACAATTGTTAATGAATTTTATTCGGGGATTTGTAAACGTACAACATTTAAGGACGGTATAGGAATGTAAAATATACCTCTATTGATATTATAACATATCTAAGATGTGTGAATGCTTAGTATATGTGGTTATCTGTGTATAACATACCTACCATACTTGCTATCACGGGAGGTCGGCATTCGATTAGGGCCATATAATCTTTGTGTGCCTACGGGGGGATTTGGATTGGTACCTCGAGGACATAGGTCAGAGAATGACTTATTAAGGATCTAATAAGTTTGCTGATCATGGGAGAGTAGGTATGTGCGTGACCCATGTGATGTGAACTATGTTCGCCTCCATTATGTGTGTTTGTTAGTTGTTGAAACGATTCCCGAGAGATTCGAAATACGTGATCCTTATGTACGTGATGTACCGAGATTTGATAGCAGAGTATGTGTGCACCACAGCTTAGTCTAGGGGTGCCATTATTGTATATTATGATGAGATTGATATACTGAATTATTGAAATGATCTTTTTATATAAGTACAAGTGTGAATTAATGTAACATCTTTGTAGAGTTAAAAATGCGAAAACTCTTAATTATTATAACTAATTCTGAGTAAAAATAGTAAGACCTCCAGTTTATATTAAGACATTGGGAAGTGAACTTTGAATTGTAAAGTAATGTCAGGTCATGGATTGAACTAGTTTAATAGTAGTATAACTAGAACGGGTACGGGTACGATAGGTGTGCACAATTAGTTGAGAGGTGAGGGACTCATGTGAGTGCACGCACTATCATGTATTTTATATTCATTATTTAATGATATTAAATACTTGCTGTATTTTAAACTGTTTTCACAATCGGGCTCTGACCCGTTTGCTTTCAAATCTATTTTCTTGTAAAAATATTTTAGGTGCCCAGCCACAAGGACACCAAGTGTAGGAGTTCCATTCCAGTGACGTGCTGTAGCTGCTGTGGAAGTTATAGGACCTCGATAGTAGACGCCTCCACTTTATACCTTGACTCTATTTTACTCATCTGTAGGGCATGTCACCCCTTTTCTTTTAGAGACATCCTACTTACTCAGTTTTATTTCAAATTTTGAGTTGTAATTAATCTATGATTTAGACTTGGTACAGTTTTATTCATTATTTCGAATTATTTTCGAGGAGTGTTCCTCCAGATTCATTTATTCCTTTATCATTATAATGTGACTGTAATGTGGTTGTGATATAATCATTTCATAATTTAATACTTATTATATGTTAATCGGATTTAATTAAAATTGACAACTCACTTTTTAAATATTAGGTGGCTAGTAATTTTTAAATGTTTTTCGATAGTGATGCTATGAACTTAACCAACTTGACATTTTGTATTAATATGAATAAAGGAGTAGCTACCCAGTATTTAATTAGTCGTGGTGTCACAGGTGGTATCAGAGCATCAGGTTCTAGTGTCCTTAGGATCTGTACGGCTTGTTATGTTTCCACGTAGCTTTCTTTGATATAGAGCACTATATTTTAGGATTGTTGTATTCTTTTATGTATGTTTCGCTCTTCAGCTATTTTGAGATAATAACTGCGAACTTATAAGGATTTTTACTCTCATTTCAGATGCCTCCACGACGTGCACCGCGAATTCCCAGGGATGCTCGGCCCGAGCCACAACCTGCACCAGTCCAGGGCTCCTTGAATGACGCAGAGGTTGCCGCTATTATAGCCCAAGAGGTAAATTCTGCCCTAACAGTTATGCAGCAGGCACCGCCTCAGGCGCTGGTAGTAGCACCACTACAGGCTCATTCATTCCCGTCTGCTTGGGAACATGTTCGCAATGCTTTTCAGAAAGAACACCCTCTGGAGTTTGCCGGGAGCTCCGACGTCGTTGTGTCCAGTCAGTGGAAGAAGGACATCCAAAGGCACCTGAGAATGTACGAGTGCACGGAGGTACAGAAATAGATACTAGCTACTTTTAAGCTAGTAGGATCAGCTTTTTAGTGGTCGGAGTCCATTACCACCACGGAGGAGAGATATGTCCTTTCTATACAGGAGTTTTGGGTGCGGTTCGACCGCAAGTATTTTCCATTAGCCGTTCACACCGAAATGAGGAGGAAGTTAATGAACCTCAAGCAGGAGGGAAAGACCGTGGCTGAATATGAGGCCGAATTCAGTAATCTCATGAACATCGTTCTTGATGAGATTCCAACCGAGGAGAAAAAGATTCAGAAGTTCATGGATGGGTTGACTTGGAGGATCCATCAGCACTTGTTGGGTAATCTCTCGTTGGCCACTTATTCTGATGTGGTTAACGCAACACTGCTTCACTGCCAGGACCACTGCTTTCACCTGACAGAGGGTAAGCGATTAGGAAAGTCCAGCCATCAGGTCAGGACAGGAGGGAATGGTTCCAGCGGGGCACAATCTGCTCAGGGTCAGCACAAGCAGGGTGATCAGGGTTCCCAGCAGGGGGATTTTAAGAAGTTTAGATTTGGGGGTTTCAGAAATGGTCAGGGAGGTTTTTTTCATGACCAGCAGGGTCAGCACGACCATCAGGGGCAACATGGCCAGCATGGCCAACAGCAGCAGTTTCATCTGGGCCAGCACGGCCAGGGGAAGAATGGCAACGGCCACCAGGGCCGTGGGCAGCAGGGTCCGAGAGGGGGGAATTTTTCGAGGAAATGTTTCACTTGTGGAAAAATTGGCCACAAGCGCCAGGAGTGTCCTGATAGGGGCAGGGCCCCACAGCAGCAGCAGCAGTAGGGTGCTCGACACGAGCACCAGAGACCTATGTTTCCCGCCACCCTCCCAGCACCACCACAGATGCCAGCGTTGCCACCCATCCCAGCAGTCCCAGTCCAGCAGGGACAACTTCAGTACGGGCGAGTCTATCAACTCCAGCAGGCCTCAGTCCCACAGGATCCACCTGCTATTGAGGGTATGTTCTCTATTCAGGGAACTATGGGGCGTATTTTATTTGATATGGGAGCCACACACCGTTTCATTGCCACGAGATTTTCATGCATTTTGGGGTTGTTAGACACTGTAGAGAGCACGATTACTTGCGTAGATTCACCGTTGAGTAGGGGTTCTATGATTTCTCTTATTTGTAGAGGTGCGGGTATAGAGATCGGGAGATTTACTTTACCTGCTGATATGTTAGTATTAGAGATGACTGAGTACGATGCGATTGTTGGTATGGATTGGCTAGTTGCATACCGAGCCATGATTGATTATTTCAGTAGGAGTATCATTTTTCCCATACCCGGGCAGGAGATGTTTTTAGTGGCGATGCCTCGCCCTGAGGGAGGATCGTCCACACACTTGTATTATATAGAGGAGGAGACCTCTAAGGAAGTGGTAATACCACTCGATTCGATTCCCGTTGTTAGTGAGTTCGCTGATGTATTTCAGGATAAACCTGGATTACCTCCTAGTAAAGAGATAGATTTTGTTATCAATTTGACGTCGGGCACTCGGCCAATTGCCCGCGCACCTTATCGTATGGCTCCAGCGGAAATGAGAGAGCTAAGGGATCAGATAGAGCAGTTGTTGGGTTAGGGGTTTATCCGAAGGAGTACTTCGCTGTGGGGTGCCCCTGTGTTGTTCATAAAGAAGAGGGATGGATCTTTGAGGTTGTGTGTAGATTACCGGGAGTTGAATAAAGTCACGATACATAATAAATATTCGTTGCCCCGAATCGATGACTTATTCGACCAGTTGAGAGGAGCTTCCTTCTTCTCAAAGATTGGCTTGCGATCGGGATACCATCAGTTGCGTATCAGGGAACAGGACGTCTCGAAGACTGCTTTCTTGATGAGATATGGTTCCTACGAGTTCCAGGTTATGCCTTTTGTCCTAACCAACGCTCCACCCGTGTTTATGGACTTGATGAATAGGGTATTCAGAGAGTTCCTAGACCAGTTCGTCATTGTCTTTATTGATGACATTTTGGTTTACTCCCAGACAGAGGAGGAACACGCTGAACATTTGAGACATGTTTTGCAGACACTGCGTCAGAATGAGCTTTATGCAAAGTAGGAGAAATGTGGGTTTTGGCTGAAGGTGGTTCAGTTTTTGGGGCATATCATTTCAGACTGGGGGATATCTGTTGATCCGGGGAAGGTATCTGCGGTGAGGGAGTGGGGACAACCCACGACACCGACTGAGATCCGTAGTTTCTTGGGCCTAGCAGGATACAACAGGAGGTTTATTCGAGGTTTCTCAAAGATAGCGGGTCCTTTGACACATCTGACTCGCAAAGGTGTGCCATTCATCTGGAGCGATGCCTGTCAGTTGTCATTCAAATAGTTGAAAGACATGTTGACCTCAGCACCTGTGTTAGCATTGCCAAGACCGGGAGTTGAGTATCTAGTCTACACCGATGTGTCCTTATGAAGGTGTACTGCAACAAGAGAGTCAGGCTATAACTTATGCTTCCCGTAAGCTTAAGCCTCACGAGAAGAATTACCCCACCCACGACTTGGAGTTAGCGGCAGTTGTATTCGCTCTTCGGATTTGGAGACACTATCTCATGGGGGAGAAATTTCGGTTGTTCACAGACCACAAGTCTCTACAATACCTCTTTACGCAGAAGGAACTGAATATGCGACAACGTCGGTGGCTCGAGTTTGTGAAGGATTATCAGTTTGATATCCAATATCACCCAGGGAAGGCTAACGTGGTAGCAGACGTGTTGAGCCGTAGACCAGTAGATGAGGTGGACGAGTGTGGAAAGCTAAGTGGAAGGAGTTGGGACATCAGGATGCAGTGGCCCGATCATTCATGTCTGTGATGACTGTTACACCTCAGATTGTTACGAGAGTGATAAAGGCCCAGGCACAAGACTCGTTATGTCAGGAGCAGATAGTTCGATTACTAGAAAAAGGAGCTGTGTCCTATACCGTTAGTTCAGACGGGGGATTACACTTCAATGGGAGACTGGTCGTACCGGAAGGGGAAGACTTGCGACACGAGGTAATGACAGAGTTTCACGGCTCGCGATTCGCGGTACACCCTAGTGGGGATAAGATGTACCAAGACATGAGACGACAGTACTGGTGGAGCGGGATGAAGACAGATATCACCATGTTCGTTTCTAAATGCGCCACTTGTCAGCTAGTAAAGGTGGACCATCAGAAATTGACAGGACTTCTACAGCCGTTAGAGGTTTCGATGTGGATATGGGATAGCATATTCATGGACTTTATCATGGGGTTACCTACATCATAGAGGGGTCACGACTCCATATGGGTAATTATGGATAGGTTGACCAAAGTTGCTCATTTTCTTCCCGTGAGAACAGACTACACTAAGGGACAGTATGCCCAGATTTTCATTACGGAGATAGTGAGACTTCACGGGGTACCTCTAAATATTGTGTCTGACCAAGATAAGATATTTGTCTCACGATTGTGGGAGAGTTTCTAGGAGGCCATGGGTACGGAGTTGCGACTGAGTACGACGTATCACCCACAGACTGATGGGCAAACAGAACGGACAAATCAGATGTTGGAGGACATGTTGCGTATGTGTATCCTAGACTTTGGAGGCGGTTGGGAGCAGTACTTTCCACTGGTAGAGTTTGCTTATAATAACTCCTACCAGTTCACCATTGGCATGGCTCCATTCGAGGCGTTGTATGGTAGACCTTGTCATTCCCCAGCATGTTGGTTAGAGGTGGGGGATAACAAACTCCTTGGGCCGAAAGTGATTCAGGATAATTCGAAAAGGATAGAG
Source organism: Sambucus nigra (assembly GCA_949130495.1). NCBI lineage: Eukaryota > Viridiplantae > Streptophyta > Magnoliopsida > Dipsacales > Adoxaceae > Sambucus > Sambucus nigra. Next base: position 285,157,529 of record OX422209.1, on the reverse strand, counting down.
ATGATATGGAGCAGTATTCGGGTAGCTCAAGATCGACAGAAGAGCTATGCTGATGCCAAGAGGTTCTTCAGAGAATTATAGGTAGGGGACCAGGTGCTACTCAGAATATCTCCTATGAAGGGGATTATGCATTTTGGAAAGAAGGGGAAATTGGCACCAAGATATGTGGGGCCATTTCCTATCATCGAGCGGATTGGGCCAGTTGCGTATAGACTTGGGTTACCAGAGCACTTGCATAGGATTCATGATGTATTCCATATTTCCTCGCTAAGGAAATACCTTAGGGACGATTTGGCCCATAACCACATTGCATTAGAGGACATCGATCTTCAGCCTGATAGTTCCTACGAGGAGGGGCCGATTGCTATTCTGGACCACAGCAAGAGGAAATCGAGGTCGAAGATAGTACCATTAGTACGCGTGCAGTGGCGGCATCATAATGCCGAGGAGTCCACTTGGGAGCACGAGGATGAGATGCGCGAACGTTATCCAGAGCTATTTTTACCAGGTATTCATTAGTTTCGAATTTTAGGATGAAATTCTGTTATTGGGGGGAAGTATGTAATACCCCGTAATTTTATTGATTTTTATTTAAGGGATTAATTGAATTAAATGAGAATTAATTGGGAATTAATCCGGATATAAATACTAGCGAGATGTGAGTTGGTATTTAATTATGATGTTAAAATTGAATATTTTTGAGTACATATGGTAATATATGAGTATTGAAAATATTTAAATTGTCAAGAGACAAAAATACGACAATTTGGAAAATTTAGTTGGAATGCGCGTGTCAGTCGCGTCAGGAATGAATTAATTTAAATTAAAAAGTAGATTATATTTTTATCAACCAAATGATCATTTTGAGTGCGCCAACGCGTCCGGAAGGGTCGAAATAGTCAGAAAACACTAGCCTGGGGTTTAGTTTGGGTCCCGGGGCATATTTAAGCCAAACCGACAACCTAGAAGGGTATTTTGGTAATTTTAAAAATTAAGGAATTAAAACCCATGAATTTTAGAGTTTATTTTTATATTTTTAAAGAGGCCACTAAGGCGATTACCAGCAAAAGGCAAGAGAGTGGGCTACGGGAGTTTTGAGAGAAGTTAGAAAGAGGGTAAAGGAGGTTCCAAACCAAACTATCTCCCATCACCAGAAATTGAAAAAGATTTGGGACCGGAAAGAAGAGAGAAAGCCAACCTTGACCATCAACAACGAACCAGAACATCGGATTTAAGGCAAGTGATTTGATATTATTAAGTTCAATGAATATTTCTTCCATGTTTAGTGTAGAAACTATATTTGCCTTGAAAGTTTTGATGAAAACCAATGGGATTATTGTGAAACTTATGATTTTGGGATAGGAATTGCATGTAGAATAATTATGGACAAATTCAATACACAAAACATAACTTTTCATGATGTGGAAACGGATTTATAAGGAGTCTTTGTAGTCAATTAAATTCTGGGTTCATGTTCATAGGGTTTCGGGCAAGAATTGGGGATTTATGATTGTTACATGTTGATTAGTAAGATTTGACCCCAAAATTATGTTAAGGAACGACCTAGGATGACTTAAAATAGTTTACAAACATTAAAACGTAATTTGGATAATCTTAAGATGGATTTAGAGAAGAGAAAAATGAAGAAAAACGAGTTGGAAAATTTCTGCGCATTTTCTGCCACCTCGTTAGAAGACCTGCCCTGGTCGTTCGAACGACCTAGTTCGAACGAGCTTCTAACGAGATGATAGTACTCCTTCTAACGAGTTGGTAGTTCATTCTAAGCCATTCGTTCGAACGACATTCGTTCGAACGACCTCGTTCGAACGAGATTTCTAATGAGTTGACAGAATGGCCTTTTTAGGCCTGATTTTATTTAGAACTTCTATTAGGCTTATTTATTTGAGCGTTAAACTTACCTTGTTGACTAGTGGGTATAGTTGTGAGATTTGAGTACGTTGAGGAGTAAAACTTAGGATTTTGTAGGAAACCGGATGACATTTATGGGTTAGGAAATAAGTACCTAAAATTACGACGTGAGAAGGGTTGACAACTGTTAATGAATTTTATTCGGGAATTTGTAAACATACAACATTTAATGACGGTATAGGAATGTAAAATATACCTCTATTGATATTATAAGATATCTAAGATGTGTCAATGCTTAGTATATGTGTTTATCTGTGTATAACATACCTACCATACTTGCTATCACGGGAGGTCGGTGTTCGATCAGGGCCATCTAATCTTTGTGTGCCTACGGGGTGGATTTAGATTGGTACCTCGAGGACATAGGTTAGAGAATGACTTATTGAGGAGATAATAAGTCTGCTGATCATGGGAGCGTAGGTATGTGCGTGACCCATGTGATGTGAACTATGTTCGCCTCCATTATGTGTGTTTGTTACTTGTCGAAACGATTCCTGAAAGATTCGGAATACGTGATCCTTATGTACGTGATGTACCGGGATTTGATAGCAGAGTATGTGTGCACCGCAGCTTAGTCTAGGGGTGCCATTATTGTATATTATGATGAGATTGATATACCTAATTATTGAAATGAACTGTTTATATAAGTACGAGTGTGAATTAATGTAACATCTTTGTAGAGTTAAAAATGGGAAAACTCTTAGTAATTATTATAACTAATTCTGAATAAAAACAGTAAGACCTCTAGTTTATATTAAGACATTGGGAAATGAACTTTGAATTATAAAGTAATGTCAGGTCATGGATTGAACTAGTTTGATAGTAGTATAACTAGAACGGGTATGGGTAGGTGTGCACAATTAGTTGAGAGGTGAGGAACTCATGTGAGTGCACGCACTATCATGTATTTTATATTAAGTATTTAATGATATTAAACACTTGCTGTATTTTAAACTCTTTTCACAATCGGGCTCTGACCCGTTTGCTTTCAAATTTATTTTCTTGTAAAAACATTTTAGGTGCCCAGCCACAAGGACACCAAGTGTAACAGTTCCATTCCAGTGACGTGCTGTAGCTGCTGTGGAAGTTACAAGACCTCGATAGTAGACGCCTCCACTTTATACCTTGACTCTATTTTACTCATTTGTAGGGCATGTCGCCCCTTTTCTTTTAGAGACATCCTACTTACTCAGTTTTATTTCAGATTTTGAGTTGTAATTAATTTATGATTCAGACTTGGTACAGTTTTATTCATTATTTCGGATTATTTCCGAGGAGTGTTCCTCCAGATTCATTTATTCCTTTATCATTATAATGTGACTGTAATGTGGTTGTGATATCATCATTTCATAATTTAATACTTATTGTATGTTAATCGGATTTAATTAAAATTGACAACTCACTTTTTAAATATTAGGTGGCTTGTAATTTTTAAACGTTTTCGACAGTGATGCTATGAACTGAACCAACTTGACTATTTGTATTAATTTGAATAAAGGAGTAGCTACCCGGTATTTAATTAGTTGGGGTGTCACAACAGGTTGATATTTGGGTATTTTGGAGAAGATGAAATCGCCCCAACAGTGAGCTCCGAAAATGGCGAATCGATTCGGGTCTAGATCAAATCGATTTGCATAAGGGGATCTGTAAGGCTGTCTCACGCCGAATTGATTCGGATTGAGACCGAATCGATTCGCCTACGAGGACCTAATTGCATAACGCTTTTCGAATCGATTCGTATGGAAACCGAATCAATTTGCTAGCCCGAATTGATTCGCCTTTGTTGAAATTGGCAGTTTTCCTTCTTTGAGTTTAGGGGGAGTTAAATTGCAATCGGATATCATGACGAGGGATTCTAGTTATGATATTAGGACTCCTAGATTATGGTATTGAGGGTAAGTAAACCTTGAGATGAAAGAGGGAACCTCGGGCTCATTTAGTGTACAATCTTGGGGACGGACCTAGTGAATGTTGGGGCCGAGCAACATTCGAGAGAGGGGTCTTCGACAAGTGTGTAGAGATATTTATGCGGTTAGAATGAGTATGGGATGAATGGATTTGAGTAAATCCTAGGATGCAATTAGGATGGAATCTAGGATATGGGCTAACGAGGATTGAGCGACTATCCGGTACGTCTATTGACGACTATTATTATAGGTGATACGATACCTATGGAACCAAAATAAGTCGATATTATACTTATTTGATTATTACGAATTGGTATATTCAGGATTATATATAAATCCGTAAAAGTGATTAAGGTGCAAGTAATATATTAAGTAAGAGAATACTTATATGCTATTTCGAATGGGAACATTTGGGGTTATTGGCTATCGCTATCAGAGTTTGGAAATTATAGCCATATATATTGAGAAGTGATATATATTATATATACGGAAGTTGTTACAGTATATATATGATATGATATGAATATAAATATATCTGTGTGATTGGTATATTTGTACTTTAGAGTCTGGTTCCAAAGTCTTCCCCGGGCATAGGGATGGACAACCAGATTATATATTTTCTCTAGTGCGATCCAGGGAGGTTGAGCGATGTCGGTGAATCCCCTGGCTTGAGGAGCAGGGAGAGTATATCCCCAGGTCATAGCATCCCGTATATGAGTGCGACTTTGTTATTCCACTTTCAGGAGGGAATATGACTGCCGCCACCGTTGTGTATTTTTATCGTGACCATGAGTGAGTATGGCTTAGTACCGTGGTTGATTGAGTAAACCCGAATGCGGATAGGCACTATGAGTCTGCATCCTCGAGTTATAGCTTACTGGGATGGTTATTATACTTATGATTGTAATAGGTATAATTATACTTGTTGCGTATGGTATATTGCTTGTATATGATGACGAGATATCATATAGCTTTAACTTGTGTAAAGAGTAAAATGAATAAGGCTTTACTCTTATTCCGGGAGATTATGTACGAATTTAGATTGTGATTCGTATATTAAAGTGAGAACTATATATATACGGGATTTTATATACTAAAGTGAAAATGGTATTTTAACAAGCGAAAGTTATGGAATATGCACGGTATTATTATTATTATTATTATTATTATTATTATTATTATTATTATTATTATTATTATTATTATTATTATTATTATTATTATTATATATATATATATATATATATATATATATATATATATATATATATATATATATATATATATATATATATATATATAGAAACGAGAACTATATATATATCACATTGTGGACTATATTAATTTAAGCTTATGTGACAGCTCACGGTATAGTGTATATTATATTACGCCGAACAAGTTATAGTTATGAGAAGTTTGAGGGTGGGTGAAAGAAATTAGTGAGGCCGAGTAGCTTAACTAGGATGTTTAAAATATATGCGATAGGTGTGCACTATTAGAAGAGGGGTGAGGTGTATCTCATGAGAGTGCGATACCAATTTAAATATGAGAGATTTCATATTTTAAAATATGGAATTTATGCACTTGCTAAATATTGTCAAAACTCGGGCTCTGACCCGTTTCTCTATTTTCCCCTATCTTGCTATATATGTATATATTAGGTGTCCAGACACAGGGACGCCTGGATGATGATCCGTTCGAGTCAGACGTTCGCTGCAGCAGCTGTGCATGCATGCAGGTTTTTTTTAGACGCTTCTTTTCTTTAGATCTAGATAGGAAGCATTGTAGTAACACTCGGGCCGATAGCCCAATTGTATTTATTTATTCTTTTACTGCCTTTTAGTGCCATATTCGATTTGGTTATATTATGTTAAGCCGAGTGTTCGGTTATTTTATTTCTTTTCAGTTTCGTATATATAAATGTGTAAATTTTTTATTTAGTTGGTTTGGTTAAAATATTAGTTAATGTAAAATTTTGATGCCAGCCTAATAAGTTATTAGTAATTAAATTGGTTTTCGACAATGATGCTAAGAATGAACCATATGAGACTCCTATTTTAATTTGGTATATGATTGATCACTCGGTATTTTATTAGGCAGGGTATCACACCTCTTTAGCAGTTTCACACGTCATGATGCGTTAAAATTCATTCGATGTGACCGCACTAAAAAGAGCATATAAACCAAGGGAATTAAAATTGGCTAGTTTAAGTTCATTCTCACTCCATATCTCTACGGGTTTAGGTACACACTCATTTTCAACTAGACACGTAGGTGGATACCACCCATTAACTACAAATTGCTAAACCCGCTCATCTAGGGATTTAAGTACCTATTTCATTCATGCTTTCCAATACGCGTAATTTGAACCATAAAAAACAAGGAATTTTGAAAACGGTGAAATTTCCATTTTTAAACAAAACAAATATAAGGATCTTAACGCAATAATTTAGCGTTCCCTCTCTGATACCAATCTGAGAAAGTGGATTCTTAATGTATATGCTCTGATACCAATCTGAGAAAGTGGAATCTTAATGTATATGCTCTGATACCACTTGTTATGGGCTAATGCCCCTACTTTTAAACTCAAATTATGAGATGGTTAAATTATATACCAAATATAAATTGCTTTTTAAAACTTAACAATTAAATACTTCAAATTTTGATTTCAACAAATTAAAATTAAAGCAAGTGAAAATAAACTACCCCAACACTTTAATTTCCACCTAAACAAAATTAATTCAATTCAAGGTAGAAATTAGGCAACACAAAGTAAACATGCATTTTTGCCAAATTAAATTAAAACGACTTGAATTAAACTAACCTAAACATTACCCATGATTAATTAGCACCAAAATAAACCAAAGTTGCGATTAAACCAATTTTTATCTTTTTAAACCTACACATGCATCTAAGTGAATTTTTGCACAATAAAAATAAATTAATCACACTACGCCGCGATGTACGAGGAAAACCCACAACGGGAAAAACCTCGGACGACCCTGCCTACAAGTCCACTAAGTATAGTATGTTTATAAATACAAGACAAGAGACTTACAACACACGAATCGACTCCCTTCAAGCTTCGACCCTCCTTCTTACATCAACCTCCGTCTAGTTGATAACTATGAACTCCATCGCAGTCTCGAAATCCACCGATGGGGCACAACTACCGTTAAAACATATGATGGACTTTACAACGTATGCACACCGCGAACCAAGAAACCAATCTCCTTTTTGGGGTAGATAAGAAACCCAAACTATCTCCTTTGATGGGTAGAGATGAACCCGGTGCCAAATCAATCTCCAAGCAAAGATATATATATATATATATATATATATATATATATATGTATATATATATAACTTGGATTTAAAACTCAAACATTGGGAGTAAACAAGTTTTTGTGTAAAGATTTTTTCATTTAAAATCACAAAAACAAAAGAAGACTTTTGGATAGGAATTTGTCTCTCAAAAAACTTGGAATAATATAAAAAGTCTTGCCAAAAAGGTTGTTCCCGCACTTTTTAAATATGTAAATGAGTAAGTAGGTAGTGGGAAGTTGGATGGAAAAAACTATCAAAAACTGTTCCTGCGCCCAAGTCGTTAGAACAAAATTTTGATGTCGTTAGAACGACACTATTCGAACGAGAATACAATAGCCATGTTCGTTCGAACGAGAATTCAGAAAACATTTCGTTCGATGTTTCGTTCGAACGACTTAGTTCGAATGACCATGTTCAAATGACTTTCCAACGAGAATCAAAATAAAATTGCACAAGTTCATTAGAAGTTCGTTCGAAAGATCTGGCAAACTCGTTCGAATGAGATTTCTAGTTCGTTCGAATGACTTTTCAGAAAAATCCAATTATTCATTTTAAGCCCAATTTTTTTTTTTAAAGATCTAAAATGATTTTTTGATAAAAAATAAAGTCGTTAAAAATATTTTATAAAATACACCCACATAATAACTATCCAAGTCTCTATAAATATATTAATACATTCATACCTTAGAGACATTGGAAATGATGAACCGTTGATAATGTGAAACAAGGCACACAAAATCGGCAATGATATCCACTTAAAAAACTTGGCCACTACGTCTTCAACTCTTAAAATGTCATAGGCTTTTGGTACAACAATCTATCCTATGACTCAAACTGTTTTGTCCAAAATTAAGCCAACACTACAAATTTACTCGATTGGAAATTTTCTCTTACAATAAGTATTGTTAGAATTGGGGTTGGTTTTGGTCAATTTATCCTAAAAAGTGTGTATTTTAAAGTTTAAGGGGTTTAAATATAAATAACTTGTGACTTTAAAATCTTGGGCTTAGGTTCAAATTTGAAATTTGGTGTAGAAGACATTTTGACTTAAAATATTAAAGTACTTATTGACAAAGTTTAGGGTTAAAATTCATAAGTTGAAAAATTCAGGCGGGGCCACTTTGTAATTTAGGAAAAGCATTTTAAACCTAAAACCTTATTTTTCGATAACTTTGGCTAGGCTTGAACAAACACAACCTTACCTTATACCATTTTGACTAGAAAAATAAAATAATCATATTGGAAAAAAATTCAATAAATTTTGATTGGCCGTGCGCCCTCACGTGCATGGTCAATGGTTTCTGGTCAAACAGTTCATTTTCAACCTCTCGAAGGTTGACTTTAGGGTTTAAAATCTTTAACGTGAGATATCTCCTTCATTTCTAAACCATTTAAGATGATTTCTAAAAAAACTCGACCTAATTTTTCACAAGGAATCCAAATATATGAGTTTTATTGATCGAGGTTCAGTATATATTGAGTTCCAAAACTATGTCTTTTTTAGAAAATTTTGACTTAACATTCAAAGCTTTTATGAGTATGGTAAGGATTTTTTGGACATGGTTAAGTTTTTGCTATATTAAGGAAGAGTTTAGTTTTGATTTCAAGGCTTAAGGTGGTTTGTTGAGGAGAATTCGAAGTTTTGAGTTTTTTAAAATAGAAAACACTTTTGATTAATTGAGGTTTGTTGTTTAAATTCATGGGATTTTATCATTACACTAGAGTTACTAAGGTCCTAATGAATCAATTAATAGGTTTAAACCTGAGTTATAATTAATATATCAAAGCTCACCATTAAAGCTCAAGCTTTAGTGGAGAATTTTTTATATTTCTTCACCTCGGGGTTGTTTTACATGTAAAGTTTCTACTATTTTGATTGATAAAAGCATAATATCAATACATAAATTATTTAGAAATGAACGAATGGAAATGTATACATGAAATGATAGATTGCTTGATTTGAGAGAAAATTTTGACTTTTTGAATACACTAAATAGGTGAGTTCTGAATGCTCTGTTCATGGGCTATTTATAGTGTTGGAGTAGGAAGTTTGATTGGTTCGGATGGAAGGTGAATTTGTCCAGGTTTTGAAAGGTTTAAGACATGGCTACTTGAACCTCACATGTTTGCATGTTTCAAACATGTGACTTTTGACATTATTAGCTTTTGTGGAGGTTTAGCTGGACAGGGGGTTTGTGTAAATGTCAAATAATTAGGTTTTATTACTTGGTTGATAAGGTATATACTTATATACCCTTAAAAGTGTAATTTTGATAAAATTTAGCAGCATTTTTGTAATTTTAGAAAGTTATAGGGCTAAAATTTTAATTTCTTATTAGTTGAAGTCTAGAGGGTCAATTTGATATAAAGTTGGGGTCTAGGGGTTAAGTATATGATAAGTTATGGTTATTTGAAATCTTCAGGTCCTATTTTGTAATTATTCGAACTTCAAGGATACGTGGTTAATTTAGCAGTTTTGTAGGTTTTGTAGAGTAGTGTAATCCTTCTTTTGAATATGTTTGAGTTATATATTTTGGGAGGGATTAAATGATAATTAGGGATTCTTAATTCAAGTACCTATATTACAATCTACCTACCTAAAAAGAATTCGTCCTCGAATTTACCTACATTCTTAGAGTTTCAAATACTCGTGGTACTCTTATCGTCTAAGATATACAATAAAAATGATAACTCATTAGTTTGAGGTTGTAAGCTTATCATATCACTTTGATGGTTTTTCTTACGCCGTTCTTTCGTGATTTGAAGGTTGTATAACATCACCGTATAATGAATACTGATGTAACTAAGATTTGATGAACAGTGGATTTCTGATAAGTAATCAACATTTTTACAAGCTTTGCAAGTATCACATATAATGAAATTTTACGTATCGTCTGGTTATATGAAATTCGTTCACATATAAAGATCTCATATTATAAGGATGGTAGTATCATTAAAAGGATACTATAGGTTTCAAAACATTGATCTCGTAATAATGGTGTTTCACATCTGTTTGCATTATAGGTTAGTAAAAGTATACATTTGTTGGAGGAAGGTAGGTTGTCAGTTTATAAGTAAATTGTTAAAATGACGGTTTATGATAACTGAATTGTAATTGATGATTTCCAAAATACTTAGGATTTTCTTATCGAGAATCCTTTTTTAATATAAAGCTATCAAGTTTACTATCAGAATTTCAATTTACACTATTGCGGTATAATACTATTTTCTCATATTGGTAGCTTTATAGATAGTGGGCAATCCAAGGATCTACTAGATTATTTTACTATTGTTGTGAAGTCACGTGTTGATTTAATTGAGAAAATCTATCAACTATTCAATGTAGCTTGGTGATTTTGTAAGTGGGTTTCTTTAAAATTTTTGAATACTGGGAGAAACTATATCTGATAGCTTAATGTGACGTTTACTTACTTATAAAATACCAGCAAAATACGTACGTAGGATATGTTATTTTATAAGGTTAAAAGGGTAATGTCTGCTAGTTTTGAATATTTCCAATAGGCTTAGTGGTTTAATCATACCAAGGTTTACATGGTTCTATGAAGGATCATAATAGGCGAGGCATCTAATATTATAGAACTCATCTTATGGAATCTACCATAAACATAAAAGGTAACCGATTCTTTCAAGTACATCAGTGGTACTCCAGACATATCGAGATAGATCGATTGGGTTTACTAAAAGGAATTTAAATATAGTTATACAACTATGTAGAAGAGGTTACTATAACCGTTATCTTTCAACAAAAGGATACTATTAGTTGAAGTATATTGAATCCAAATACTGACGTTATAGGTAATACTGTTTAGAATCTTTCTAGAAAATGATTTGTCTAGTCAAGGTAGGATAACATTAAGTCATAACGATGTTAAATCTAAATTTGGTCACTTGGACATGCATATATAATCTAAAGGAACATATTTGTATTCCAATATTCTATGTAATTTAAGCTTCTATGAATATCAACGGGTTCGTTCATGTCAATAATCTTACTATGAATCCTAATACTGAGCTTTTGGAACGAATAAACAGTTTCCACTTGGAAAAATGGGTAGGCTTGGTGAGTCGGTTTACTATCATTCATATAAAAGATTGCATCCTTAGTACGTACGAGGTAGTTCACTAATAAAATCCAAGGTAATATTATCTCACTTCCATTTTAGTATCGAAAGAGTTTAGATAAATTCATTGGGTACATGCAATCTATCTCCAAATCGAAGACTTGTTTCTCTATAGCTTGATAATTCTCGACTCTTACTTTCAGTTTTTTGTTAGATCACAAAGGAATCTGGGAGTGTGTTCTAAGATTTCCTTTCTCAGGCTTGGGTAAGTAATACTATTTGGTTTGAGGTTAGTTGAACATTATATTTCTCTATGGTAGCATCAACATTCTAAGAATCAGTTTGTTAAATCTTCTGATAGGTTTACGGCTTAAGGCATTGACTATAACGTTTCCTTTTTCGGGATTGGTGTCTAACTTGAATCTGTAATCTTTATAATTCCATTAAACGTTTCTATCTTAAATTCAATTTTCCTTAGGTGAAGATGTATTTCAATTCTTATGATTTGAATTTACCTTAGAATTCCTTATGATATAATAGAAGACTTTAGGCTTCCTATATTTATGCTGAAGATAGCATAAAGAGTAAATAGTAATTTCTACTTAATAAGTGCTAACTAGTTATCTAAAAACTTGTACTAAATATAAGTACTTAGGATGAGGTTTGAACTGATGGTTGTTTTATTCGATATCTGAATGGTTACAGTATACTGCTTAGAACTCTATAGGGTCATAGGGGTACTATATTCTAAAGAAGTTTATCGGAAGGCAATGTAAACACACTTACAACGGAGTTCTAAATTTAATAAAATATTTGTCCAAAATATTTCTTATTGGGTCTCAGATTTTTTTCCGAGGGATCTTATGTAGTTTTGAAAGTAAGTCAAATTGTACAGAATCAAGAGAAGGCTAATGTTATGCAGTAACGGGAGTCTAAAGTTTCAAAATAGGTTTAATTGCAGAAGGCAAGTTATTGGTGTGGTCATAAAGTTGATATGTACTGGGTTTGGAATATATCGACTCAATTAGAGCACATGGAACACATTAAAGATATTAGAAAATTCCTCGAGTAATTCTAACTGATAGGCCACATAGCTAATGCATTTGATAATACTAAAGGGTCCAATGTATCTCGACTGCCTCAAGTCTTTCTATAATCTATTGTATCTTTTTAATAGTTTCTTGAGTTACTCCATACGGAAAAGAATGAATAGTTTCAAATATGACACTGTATGGTACAAAGGTCTTGTTGATTAAGATAAAAAATTATTTATTTAGGATAAGAATTTTGGCAAACTGGGATATGTATACGAAATTTAAGAATTTAAATAACAATAATCCATCCGAAGAAGTATTAGATAGTCAGTAAGATGATGTTACTGAATTAAAAATATTAGGTTTACATGGTTAAGGTTGCAGATGGTTTCTAAAATAAGATAACCTAGAATTATCTATTTTAGAGGCTTAGGGTTAGTTTCAATACAAATAAAAAATCAATCCAAAACTTTTGGAGGTAAATCAATCCAAACAATTGGAGATAATCAATCCAGGTCACTGGAGATAAAGTAGCATTGTCAAGCCAAAACTCCGAAGAGAGGCATTCACATGATAAATAAAACTAGGCACTCAATAATTTGAGTCTTACAGGTAAATAATACTTCTGTGTGTGTGACGGTAGTTTATTTGCTGCTTATATTATATGCCATGTAAGAACAGATTCAATGGAATCAACTTAACTTGAACTTATTATTTCAAGATCAACACAGGGGTTTTAAAATTGCATCAAGCGTAACATATTCTGAACTAAGAAGACTTTTAAGGTCTCTGAATACCATTTCCAATGGTCTACCCCGTGCATGAATCAGCTTTACGGTATGGACGAACGACCCATTTTACTCCGAAGAGTCATCGAGCGCTTTGGGGCCCCATTTGACCTCGGTCAACTCTTCGAACCGAACGAAGATGAATGGAATATTAAATGACTTTGAATACCCTTTCCAACGCCCCTACACGGATCGTCCTTATGGTTACGACAAACGATATGTTATCTTTCGAAAATTTCCTATCCAGTAAGCAACGGGAACTTTTGGATAGTTTAACCTCGGTAAACTCTTAAACCCGGGAGTGGCTCATTGTATTCTTAAAAGGCTCTAAATAACCTTTCTAATGGTCCACACCATACACGATTCTGACTTGGGGTTCGTATTTTACGATCGAATTTTAGGTTGTCATACCACCCGAATTTTCGTGCTATTTTGCCTTTTTCAAAACAGGTCCTTGTGTGTGAGCCTAGAAACAAGTCAAACCGTGTCTTACATATTTTTAAACCTTATTTTTCCAGGCTCGGGTCCTGTCTGACATTTTTTTCTATATTTAGGCTAACCTAATACAATTGAGAACATAATCATAATCATCATCGTCATCATCATCATCACCATCATCATCATCATCATCATCATCATCATCATAATAATAATAATAATAATAATCATACTGAGATTCCTCTCCATTTCCCTCATTTTTCAAAAATACCAAAAAAATTTTCCCTCCTTCTTTCAAAATTAAATTCGAATCATTTTCCCTCTCAGGTCGATTGCATACCCGCTCTCTATTGTCTTCAGTCCTTTGTAAAACTGCCCTGAAGCTCCACTGGTTCTTCTATTACTTCATCCGAGTTTGGGATTTACCTTTATGAGCTCTTCATGGAGAGAACTGACCAAGAATTATATGTACATCTCGATTTGATGATCATCTTACCTAACTTAGTGCAAATATTGACCACCTTCAAATAGAGGTACATGAAATACAGCGTCACCGAACCCAAATTACCGCAGACACAAGGTTCTCTTTCCTCATGCCATGGGTCCACCCGCTCCCGAGACTGTTTGGGTCCCAAAAGAGTATCAGCATGCTTCGTGTTCCCCACCTGCCAATGGGATGCCCAAAGCTCAACTCCCTATTATGGACCTTTCCTAACCAGGGTCTAACTTGTTAGTACCCATGGATAACATAGAGGAGGAACTGAACAAGGTTAAGGAAGACTTTAAAATGATATCAAAGAAGTTCGACCAAGTCAAGATATCCGGGAACTACATGAACTACACCCAGATGGCTCCCTATCCCAAATCTAGACTACCAAAAAAGTTCAAAATGCCAGACATCGAGAAATTCAAGAGAATGGACCCTTGATTGTTCACCATCGAAGCTATCACCTATCCATGACCCTCCTTGGTGCCTATGAAGAGATAATGATCCAGATGTTTCACCAGACCTTCACAGAAAGTGCCCTTTGGTGGTTTCTGTCCCTCGAAGAATATAGAATCCATAGTTGGGAGAATGTCGCTCGAGAATTCATGTCTCAGTATAAGTACAATGAGGAGCTAGAGGTTACGCACTAATATTTGGATCTTCTTAAGAAAAACCCCGAGGAAATAGTCAGTACCTTCATAGGAAGATGGAGAGAGAAAGCTGCTACCATGACCAATAGACCCTTCGAGGAGGAACAAGTCAGTACTGTGAAGAAAAACTTCTTGCCTCATATCCAAGTGTCCATGGGAGGATAATATTACCCACACTTTTGAGCGCTTGGAGAGGCTGGAGTATAAATTGAGGAAATCATTACCAAAGTTGAATCTAAACCAAAGAAAATGACTAGACAATTCAATCCCCAAAAGTATGAGAACCCTGATAGTGTTATAGTCCCAACCATCAATAAAATATCCAAACCTACTACCTCTTGGGCACCCAAAAGTCGCCTTAATCCTACCGAGAAAGATTACACCGATCTCCATGCTCCCCTGTCCAAAGTCTACCAGGTCTTGCTAAGCCAAAATCTCACCAAACCCTTGGACTCCAGTCCATTACCAACTCCACTCCCAAAAAACTTCAAGCTCGATGATCATTGTGATTTCCACTAATCCACAATTCATACCACCGACCAATGATTCCACCTTAGTAATATGATCCAAGACCTAATTGAGCAGGTTATAATTTCCCCACAAGCTAATTCTAAACCCAGTACCACTCATAACCCACTTCAAGCACATATAAATGACTCCTTTCTAGAAAGTGACCTCGAATTTGACCCATCTACTCAAATCGTGCCCACCAAAGCACTCATCCTCCCTATAATCTCACCCAAACCACTCAAGGTTTGCCTATATTTTCACCTAATGTTAGGGTAAAAAATAGCTGAATGCTCGGATACCAATATGAGAATGCGTAAATAAACGTGCTCGGTAAGGACAGTAAATACAAAAATTCTATTTTTGTGTTTTTATCAATTTAATACTCCAAGCATACAAAACCAATTTTAAACAAATTTAATCTTTGATTAAATTAGTTATGACGACAAATATGTGTTCAAAACAATATGAATATGCTTCCCATTCACGAACACAAAGATTGAGGAAAAAATCCCTACATGACTAACCTTTTTTCGACACTTCAGAAATATTACAAGATAGTCGACTTTTAATAATACTTGATTACCGCCATAAGCATAACGTGCTAGTATTCATAAATATCTAAAGAATACTACTTGTCTCCAAGTAGTCCACAAGCGATAGATTCGCTCTCGGTATCCATCGATCAACCTCAGCCTTTTTCTTCAGCCGTGATCCCTCCGAGTGCACAAGTCAGCCATGGAGTACCTCTGCTCAAGGTGTATGAAAGGATACTAAACTTTCTAGTATTTTGGGGATGTGTTTTGAGAACATAAAACTTTGAAAACTTTTGCAAAAGATATGCAAAAACAGTTTTGAAAAAAGTCTTAAAAAATCTGAACACGAAATATGTATTTATAGGGCGTTCATAAATTTTGTGGCGGAGACTTGTTCAAATGAATTTGAAGCTCATTCGAGCAAGAACAATAATTCGTTTAAACCAAACAAGATCTCGTTCGAATGAATACGCTATCTCATTCGAACAAAGTACAAACGACCTTCAAATGACCTAAAATAGTACGCCCTCGTTTGATACACATTCAATGTAAACTTCAAACGGGCCTTTGAATGAAAAGGACAACTCATTTCAACGAGATTATGATCTAATTTTAACAAGGTCAACAAACTTTGATTTTTTTTTAAATCAAAATTATGCCTCGATTTTTCCATTTAAAAATCGTGTTTCGGTTTAAATAAAAAATCAAATATCCCAAAATAAATCCTATGAATAAATTCAAACACCTAAAGTCTTTATACCTTGTGGGATGTAGGGAAGTCTTCGAACTTAGAGATGCTTGAGTTCGGTTCGTCGTGACGGTGTGTGAGGCTTTTAACGGGATAAACCAAACTACCCTAAATATTGAAGGCCTATACTATGAATAATATCAGAAAAAATATTCTTACAAATCTCCCCCTTTGGCTATTCCGGTACAAAAACACATAAACATAACCGAACCTAAAACTAAAATAAAAAATACCTTATGAAAAAAATCCTACTACCCTCCCAAATCCTAAAAATGGAATAGCATAAGACATTGTCTTTAAATCTCCACTTGTTCCTCCCTTGATCTTCTAATCTTCTAATAAATGCCCAAGGGAACCTACAAACATGAAACAAGAACAATAACTCGTGACCCATCGAGTTTGCAATAGAAAATAAGAACTTTAATTTAATTCTCCCCTATAAATCAAACTTATAAAATCTCACTTTTTAATTTGCTCTCACACCTTGTTTTTATTTGAAATAGACAAACGAGTATTAACATAAACTTTAAAGAAAGGCATCACGAATATGAAGAAGATATGTTCACAAAAGATATATATATATATATATATATATATATATATATATATATATATATATATATATATATATATATATATATATATATATATATATATATTTTTTTTTTTTATACGGAACCCCCACACATGATATTAATCACTATAGATGGAATAGCCCCATCAAGTGGCTTACAAGATCAAGATGAAAACTTAAAGGAAAATAAATAAGGCTTTGTATAATAAAGCCCTTACAAAGAATTGAACTAGAAAAACTTAGAACCAAAAACTAAGAACACTCCCCTAAATTAACTAATAACTCTAATTGATGGGAGCCTCCATTTATCTACCTTTACCAAACCTTTTATCTTCTTAGGGAACACATAAATATCAAGGGAAAAGATTGAAGATTGCCTCTCTGCACCATAGTTTGCTAATAGATCAGCTGGAGTATTACCCTCTCTATATACATGAGCAAAAGATATAGATAGACCTTCACTTATACTCCAAATATCCTCAACCACATCTCTGATTCTCCAGGGGCATGTAGTTAGCCTTTTCAGAATATCTACAAGAACTTTAGAATCGGATTCAACAATTATTGGATAATCTTTCAAATCGGAATAATGAGATAGGCCTTCCAAAACAGCTGGAGCCTCTGCTTCCATATTTGATTTAACCCCCAAAAAAGAGCAATAAGCCCAAACAACTTCTCCTCTATAGTTTCTCAATATCCCCCCTCCTCCACTTGGACCCGGGTTACCTTTAGAGCAGCCATCTGTATTTAACTTCAACACCTCTTTTGGGGGATGCACCCAATGCACTAGAATAAATTTAGAGGAAGGATGAGGAAAATCATGAACATTATATATTGAACAACCTTTAGGAACATTTGGATGGCCTTTAACAATAGATTTTCTTAACTTGTTAATTCTATCAATCATCAAAAGGCTATTTGGCAATGCATCATTAAACCTACTGTCATTTCTTTGAACCCATAAGAACCAACAAATAAGAGTGGGAATTATTGTGTGAAAGATACCTTTAGTAGATTTGGGAGCATTAATCCACCATTGAACAATCCTACCTCTCACTGTAGACCTGTTTAAAACCATTCCCAAGACTCTACTGTAGTGATCCCAAATGCTTCTAGCCAAATCACCTTCCACAAACAAATGATCATAATTTTCCACTTGGGGATTACTACAACAAACACATCTCGAAGGCCCCTTCCAACCAATACTATATAACTTGTCATCTAAAGGCAAAAAACCACCTAAAAGCTTCCACATAAACACTGAAAGTTTATAAGTCAAAGCCTTGTGCCAAACAAAAGATGATGCCCAAGAGGAAATGTAATGGTTCCTTATAGAATTCCATCCAGAAGATACTTTGAATTGTCCTTCAGAAGTAGATGTCCAAATTATCTCATCCAAGTAACTAACACTTCTAATTTTTTCAGCCATTAGTTTATGACATACCTCTACAGAGAAATAGTGTAATAGCTTCCCTTTGTCCCACTGTCTATTTTCATCCCAAAGATCTTTCACCTCAATTAAGCCATCTTTATCTGTGAATTGATGAAGAGGGCCTATGCTAGACACATTATCCCACAAAGCACTGACTTTACCCTCTGCTATTCTCCCTTTAATATTCTGCTCTGCTTCACCTCGCATATCAACCATTCTCTTCCAAGTGTGGGATCCCCCTCTTTGAGACACTTTACAAGGATGGGAGTTCCTACAGTATTTGGATTCCATGAATCTAGCCCACAAAGAATCTCTGCTTATGAACTTCCACCACAACTTCATTGAAAAATCTTTACAAATATCCTCCAATCTTCTAATACCAATACCTCCTTCTTTGATAGGCCTGCATATCTGATCCCAATTACACCAATGATGTCTATTGTCTCCCATACTAGAACTCCGAAAGAAATTAGCAAACATCTTCTCAATAGCTTTAATAACAAATTTGGTTGGTTGAACTACAGACAATAGATATAAAGGCATGGAGCATAGAACAGATTTTATGAGAGTGACTTTGCCACCTGTAGACAACAACTTAGATTTCCAACTCCCAATTCTACCTCTTATTTTGGCTACCAGAGGTTCAAACATCACACTTTTCTTCCTTCCTGAGTAAATTGGACATCCTAGATATGTTATGGGAGAAGATTTTGTATTCATTCCCACCATATCTGAAATTATTCTAGCAGCTGGAGATTTAATCTTATTAGACACTATTAAAGAGCTTTTTTGTTTGTTGATTTCTTGGCCAGACACTTTCTCATAGCTATCTATCACTTTCATCATAATCCTTAAAGATCGTTTATCACCATATGAGAAGAGGATAATATCATCAGCAAAAGCTAAATGGTTTAGTTGTGGACATCCTATAGGTGCTTTGAAACTTTTAAAAGAAGGAATTGAGTGCAACCGGTTGAGATTTCTAGATAAAGCCTCTGCCATTATAACAAACAACCCTGGAGATAATGGATCACCTTGCTTTAATCCTCTCCCAGACTTAAAAAAACCTTTTGATGTATCATTAATAAGAACTGAGAACCAGTTGTTTGAAATAATTCTCCATACCATTTCAATCCATCTCTCACAGAACCCAAACCTCCTCATAACTTGGAGAAGAAATGTCCAGGAAACTCTATCATAAGCTTTGGCCATATCAAGCTTTAAAACCACATTTCCACCAATGTTTTTCTGATTTAGCATGTGAAACATTTCTTGAGCAAGAAGGATGTTTTCAGTAATGTCTCTCCCCTTAATAAATCCACTCTGATTATCAGACACTATTAATGGAAGAACTTTACTAAGTCTTGTGGCCATTATCTTTGTAAAAATCTTATTGAGGAAGTTACATAAACTAATAGGTCTCATTTCATTGAAGGTATTGGTATTATCTTTTTTAGGCACAAGAGCTATTAAAGTGGAGGTAACTATCTTAGGAAGGTGCATACCTGCATAAAAAGCAGGTATAGCCTTTACAATATCATCCCCTATTATATCCCAACATGAAGTGAAAAAAGCTCCGGTATAACCATCCATGCCAGGGGAACTGTCACCATTTAAATCTCTTACTGCTTCAAGGACCTCTTCATCATCTGAAAATTCTTCAAGACTCTTATTTTGATCTTCTGTAATAAGAGATGGAATTTCATTTAAAATCTCTTCATCTTCTCTATAGTGGTCTCCAGTTCCAAGGACACTTTTAAAATACATAATGGCTTCTTTAGCTATATCTTCTTCACCTTCCACCCATGATCCCCCTTCATTCTTGATTTTATGGAGAACCATCTTTTTCCTTTTGGATTTAACTGAATTATGAAAGAAACTTGTGTTTTTATCCCCTTCCTCGATCCATTTTTCCTGAGATTTTTGGCTGCAAAATTGTTCTTCAATTACTATTTTTTGAACATAAAAACCATTATCTCTAGCCCATTTCTCTCTATTCTCTTCATTAGGATCCTGCTCATACTCCATTTCAGAAGCTAATAGCTCATCCTCAGCATCTCGAGCTGATTGATAGATATCACCATAAGTAGCTCTGCTCCAACAACTCAAATGTTTCTTTAAGTTTTTAAGATTAAGGGCTACTGCATAAATAGGATTTATTTATACATTAGAGTCCCAATGCTCCCTTATAACTTCTTTAAATTTCACCTTATTTGTCCAGAAATTAAGAAACCTAAAAGGCCTCTTTAATAACTCTATGTTACTCTTTAATTCTAGTACCATAGGAGCATGATCTGATTTAGCCTTGTTCAGGTGGTTTACTTTGATAGAGGAATATAGAGTGTTCAAATCTTGGTTGGCCAAACATCTATCAAGCCTGCTCCAAATCCTTGCATTACCTTCCCTCTTATTGAACCAAGTATAAGAAGAACCAATGTAACCTAGGTCTTCTAGACCATTAATTTATCTAAATTCCAAAAATTCCAAAGAAGATCCCAAATCAATGGGATTGCCTCCCGCTTTCTCCCATGAGTATGCCACTGTGTTGAAATCCCCACAAACCATCCATGGAACTACAGCCCCCATATCTGTCAAATACTGCCAAAGCTCCCTTCTTTCAACCTTTGTACATTTAGCATAGACAAAGCTACATGTAATGTTCTTAGCTAACTGATGGATTTTAATTTACACTGTCAGACATTGCTCCATATGAGATAAAAGTTGAATAGAGGTGTCCTCCTTTGTAAAAAGCCAAATTTTGCTGTTGCAGTTAGCCATAGCATAACTGAATCCCAATTTGATCTTGAATTTGTTCACCTCTTCAACTTTCAGCTTAGGTTCTAACACAACAAGAATGCTCACTTTGTTGATTTTCACTAACCTCTTAAGTCTCCTTACAGCACCTTTTTTTGAAATTCCCCTTATATTCCAAATCAAGCAATTAATCATTGGGTTTGGGCATCTAGAGAAGCTTTTTGTTTGATCTTAAAAGTCTTTTCTGTCCAATACAGTTCCTATGAGGAGACAATGAAGTGGATCTATGCTTTTCTTCATTAACTGACTGCAAAACCAGATTATAAGCATTCTGTATGGTCTTCTTGTGTTTGTTTCTTCTCTTCCTACTACGGACCTCCTCAAATGGCTCCTCATCTTGATCTTGATCCTCCTGCTGATTAAGGACATCTTCAATATCTTCAGTATCAACTACGTCATCCTCGTGGTCACCATCATGATCAAATTCACCTTCTTCTAGTAATGCATCTTTTTGGCAGCAACTAACTGCTGTAATATTTTGAATTTCTTCCATATTCTTGACCTCATGTTGAGCTTCATTTACTCCTTCTTGGATAACTTCATCTTACTGCAGTCCTTGAATCATTTCTTCATTTACTACACTATTTTTCTCCATTTTTTTTTGTGATTCGTTCATTTCAGAAGGTCTTCTTTCCTCTACCTTAGTTGATTCTTCTGCCTTCCCATTGTTGTTGAACCTTTTTTCTACCCATTCTTTTGTAGCTTCTTTTTTTTAGTAACTTCTTCCCTTTCAATATTATTGTTTTGGCCTCCATCTACCACTTTATTATTATCTACAGTCTTCTTAAAGATACAGTTACCTGAATTGTGGCCTTTCTTAGCAAAAAATTGACAGTATTCAGGCATTTCCTCATAGACTATATATTGCCAATAGCCTATATTCTTATCACTGTTACCAATCCATACCCTTCTTGGATGGTCTTTAATCAAATCCAATTCCACGCATATTCTTGCAAGGCTTGGCCTGGACAGAGAAGCTGTAGCTATATCTAACTTCAGAGGTGTTCCCACAACATTAGCAATGGAGAAGATACTTTCTTTATTGTACAAATGGATGGGAAGTAAAGGCATATTTATCCAAACAGGAACAATAAAGGATTCCACATCAGGATGGAATTCAGGAGTCCACTTAAAAACTCTCATAGGGTATTTTTGAATATACCATGTCTCTCTAAGCCACACCCTATGGAAATCTTCTTCGTGAAACAAGCGAATAAACACATGTTTATGATCAATGAGTCCAATATTATATGCCGCTTTGAGTCCAAATGAGGAAAAAACTTTACGTATATCATTAAGAGCGGGTTTCCCATGTGAGAACTTACCAACCAATGAATATTTGAAAGGAGCTGCTAGCTTGTTGATGTCTGCATCAGTGAAATAAATTGCCGGCTCACCACGAAAGTTTCCTACTTCTTTCAATGAAATCGAAGAAGAGGATTGATTGCTAACTACATCTGCAAATGATCTAGTGTGTACTACCAGTTGCTTTGGATTATCTAGGGGTTTTAAGATTGAAAGAGGGGGTTGGATGGCTGCCTCCACGTTGGAGGCAGTAGTAGCCATGAAAACCCTAGGGAGATAGAGAGAGAGGCGAGAGTTTAATGTTGAAACTTTTTTTCACAAAAGATATAAATTAAGTGCATGTAATGATAATCTCAAAGGCAAACGCAACCAACTATTTTTTTAAAATTTTGAAATTTTTTCAAAAGGTAAAAAAATGTAAATTTTACAAATACACCATGATACCATATATAATATATTAAAAATATAATAAAGAGAAATTCGAAACACATATATAAGTTTAAATAACCACAAAAAATGACACAAAACACATAAGCTTTACACACTACCATAGTATCAATGTGTCTAAAAATGTGTGATGGAATGAATGGGCGTGAAATAGATACAAATGAATTATGACCCAAACACCGAAATACATTCAAGAAGTTCTAATTGACTACAAAACTTTATCAAACTAAGATTTAGCCTAAAGTGACAAATAAAGTGAACTTCAATGAACAAACACGCATAATGAATACAAGCCTAGAATATTGATGATTCTACAAATCAATAGCGTCATGACATGATTCATTTTGTGCAAACTCGTTGATCTTCAACTAAACTCCCTCAAAAGGAAAACATATATTATATTTTTTCTTTTATTTTCTCAATTATTTTGAATGATCAAACAAACTAAACTACGTTGGCCTCTTTTTCACCATTTTTCTTGGGCTCCTTTCAACGGGGACTTTTATACAAAGTCAACCTATCTTTCACAGCCCTTCCTTGTGCTCACTCATATTTTTCAATATTAAACAAAACCTGTCACGGGAAAAAGTTTTTCTATGTACAAATTCTTCATAGTCATAAAAACTTGTAGATGAAAAAAATTAATGGGAGAATATATCACAAATGAAAAACATGCATGTGAATTGAAGGTTAAGAAAGCTTGTGCAAGTGTGTACGAAGGCATATACAAAGTCGAATCCATTAAGAAAATCAAGTTAAAAAATCTCCATTAAAATATGGTTAAGAACAATCTAAGTATATATAATCATAACTAAATGTCCAAGACACATGAAAATTATGGAGTGAATTGGATTCAAACACACCAATATGCCATACCAAATATATAAAACTAAAATACACAAAATCGAAAGTCTTTTTGTATTTTTCAAAAAAGAATTATCAAAATAAAATCTTTTTGTATTTTTCCAATACGACTGCATGAAAGAAAAATATAATATAAAAGATACACATGTCATAAAACTAGTAAACATATATCATGAAGCACAACTAGAGTATGACAAATAAAATCATGCAAGCAATCATCCATAAGATATATCACGTGCAGCATCATGTGCAAGCATGCGAGAATCAACTTGTTTAACATCTAGCTCCTCCGAAACGGATTTCCTAACCCAAATAGGTGTATTCTTAATGCTTCAGATGTTGGGAACCAAGGGCACAGTAGACTTCAACTTTCTATGACCTCTTTCAGGATCGTAACAAAAATGTCTAAGGTGACCTTTCCTATCACAATGCGAACATGTGTAAACGTGAGGAATGTTACCTATGGGTTGACCTTTTCTAACATCCTTGCATGCGATTGAACCTCTAAAATAAACAATGGTCTTGGCTTTAACACCGAAAACATTAGAAACATAGGAGCCAACACCATCACTACTAAATCTACTCGAGTCTTTTAAATCATCTTTTAACTTCAAAATTTTTGACTTAAGCCAATAATTTAACTCTTTAAGTTTTAAGGACTCCTTCTTTATATTTCCAATCATTCTTAGAAGGTTATCTCTCTCCCCCTCAATGCAAGAGAATTTATCCCTAAGAGTATTCTCATGTGCCTTATAATCCTTAATGAAATTATCGTTATCCTTAGTGGCACAATCATA
This sequence comes from Sambucus nigra, assembly GCA_949130495.1. Taxonomy (NCBI): domain Eukaryota; kingdom Viridiplantae; phylum Streptophyta; class Magnoliopsida; order Dipsacales; family Adoxaceae; genus Sambucus; species Sambucus nigra. The sequence goes on along the minus strand of OX422209.1, from coordinate 285,132,863 downwards.
AACCCTAGAAACTTTAGAGTCTTCTAATTATTTTCTAAAAATCAAACTCTATCATCACTCTCTTTCTTGAAAAATTCTAAAATTTTAAAATCATGATCCATGTACACAAGATTTTCATGAAAGAAATGTCTTTGAGTCTGAACTTCTTGCAAAAGATCCATAACATCTTTAAAACGAAAATTTTCTTTTTCAAGAATCTCAATTCTTTTAGTAAACTTCAAATTCCAACGATTTAAGTCGTCAAAACTATGGGAATCATGTGAGAGAAAAATGAATAAATAGCCACCCTAAAATAACACTAAATAAGGATCTACATGACAATTTGGTGCAACCCGCTCTGATACCACTTGTTAGGGTAAAAAACAGCTGAATGCTCTGATACCAATATGAGAATGCAAAAATAAACGTCCTCGACAAGGCTGGTCATAAACAAAAAAATTATTTGTGTGTTTTTATCAATTTAATACTACAAGCATACACAACCAATTTTAAAAATATTTAATCTTTGATTAAATTACTCATAAAGGAAAATATGTGTTCAAAATAATATGAATATGGTATGTATTCAAAAACACAAAGAATGAGGAAAAAATACCTTACGGGAAAACCTTTATTCAGCACGTCAGAAATATTAAAAGACATTTGACTTACAATACTACTTGAATACTACCACAAGCATAACACACTAGTCTTCATAAATTATTAAAGAGTAGTTCTTGTCTTCATGCAGTCCACAACGGATAAATCGTTCTTGGTATCCACCGATTAATCTCAGCCTCTTCTTCAGTTGTAATCCCTATGTAGACACCCCATTTTAACACCCCCTAACCTCTTCGTAGGTCCCTAGCACCTCCCCTCATCGCTACAAACCTAAGTCATACTCCGAGTACTAACCTAGAGACCATCGGGCACTCCTGGACTCCATTTGACCAAAATTCAAACTCTTCAGCTCGATCGAGACTGAATGAATCTTCAAAGGGCACTGAAACCCCTTTCCAACGGTCCATCCCGTGCATGATTCTAACCTACGGTGCAGACGAACGACCCGTTTTCCCTCGAAACTTGATTAGTAGGTCACCAAATTCTCCCAGGCTCCATTTGACCAAATTCAACTCTTCATCTTGACTGAGACTAAATGAATCTTAAAAGAGCACTGAAACCCCTTTCCAACGGTCCACTCCGGGCCAGATTCTGACTTACGGTGCGGACGAACGATCCGTTTTACTCTGAAAGGTCATCGAACGCTTCTAGGCCCCAATTGACCAAAGTCAACTTCCCAAACTGAGTCAAACTCTTTGGAATATCAAAGTACATCTCCTAACCTTTCTATCCATCCACCCCGTGCGCGATTCTGACTTACCATGAGGACGAAATATCCGTTTGCGTTCATCAATTTCCCGTTCAAAGGATCGATGAACGCTTCCGAGCCATATTTGACCCAAAATCAACTCACAGACCCAGGAGCAGTCCAAAAGACTTTCTAAGGTCTCTGAAGAACTTTTCTAATGGTTCACCCCATGCATGATTCGGGTCAACGGTTTGCGCTCTACGACTGATTTTTCGAAGGAACTTGAAAGAGACTATCAAACGACAGGTTCGAAACCCTGCCTATCGGCTGTGTGCCTAAAAACACCTGTCGATTGGCAGGTCTAGGACTACGCCGATCGATAATGCCCTGGGCCTATAAAAAGGAGGGCCTGACCTCATTGTAAAGGGACACAAGATCTAAAATTCATCACTCTCAGCAAGCTCAGAAAACCCCTCTCGAATCAACGTAATTTCCACATTCAAATCCCTTTCTAACCTTCACCTTTCACCATCCTTTTCATCAAAATTGGTTAATTAACTACCTTCCATCATCACCCAAGTGCAAGGGATTCTCTCCAACATCCAAGATCAAGCTCAAGATCTTCAAGAAGGTCAAACTTTCTCAACTCTCTCTTTAAATTCTCCTAAATTCGCATTAATTTGTTTCATTGCTTAGAACTTTTATTCTCTCATCTCACATATCCTAATATACTTTTTATTTAGTATTATTGCACATCTCTTATTTCCATAAAAAAAACCCGAAAAAAATAAGAAAAAGAAGGTTTGCTCATAAATTCCAAACGGGAATTCTCATTCTTTTCTCACAACTAAAACATTTTTTTTACACATACACATATAAGAGAAGTCCCCGATTGGATTTATGGGATAAATCCCACCCCTCGTTTTGCATACGAACTACGTGGACTTTGATGCCTCTATAGGCTATGTAGGCATCTTGGGGTAAAACCCGAGACTCGAGTCCTATTCGTACTTTTCTCCCACTTTTTATTTTTCTAGTTATTTTAACTTAATTCTTTTAGAATCTATATATTTACATATACATATATATGTTCTTAGTTGCGTATTATTCCATATGTGTTATCGTTCCATTATAACGATCAACGCAAGGATAATCGCATAAATCGTATTTTCTAATATTATTTTTTAGGAACATTCCTATGGATGACCCGCTTTATCTCTTCCATGATACAAGTCTATGATTCCTATCTCCACTACATATACACATGCACACATATCACGGGGAAATAAAGGAAAATAGCAATAACCCATGAGAGACCGTAAGGGCGGAATGGGTGCCTAACACCTTCCCATTTTGTAACTTAGCCTTTAGACCCTTTTCGAATCAGTTTGGTTTCGTATGTATCAGTATATCTTTGGATGCTGTCCTTCGGGATGGCTCCCTTTTCTTTTGTCTGTTTTGAGTAAAATAGACTATCGAATCCATCTCTCTACATTTTTCACCTCATCACCGATGCCGACCGAAGCGCTCTGAGAGGGATGCGCGGGACCAAGATCCTCTCGAGATGAAGACACCCCTCCTCTTCTTCATCCCTCCTGCCGCGAGGATCGGGGATGACCACTGTGGCGACTCCGCTGGGGACTTTCATTTTGAGGGCTAGACTCTATTTACATGGGTGTTATATTTGTTTATATTTTCCCCTATTTTTCATGCCCCCTTTACTATTCATGTGTACCTCATGCTTTTGCTTCTATTCACACATTTGTAGAAGATTCTCCATGTACACTTCACACCACGTGCACCTAGGATCACATATATCCACATGTTTCACGCATCACCCATCCATACTAGGTATACCATTGGTACTTGTACTTTTCTCCCTGTTGGGCATGATCAAGAAAAATACTCTCATCATATCATACTAATAAGAGAATCATGCATGATTTGCACGACATCACCAAAGAGCATTGTGATTTACCAAATTTTGTCCAGTGACTGGAGGGTCACTTCGTGATGGGCGTTGGTCCGGCAGGGAGCAGTTAACCTAAGCTATATGACTCTCACCTTCATTGGCCAAGTACCTTCGACGTATATCTAACGGTTCCCCCGCATTGTATCGCTTAACCGAAGTCATGACGGGAGGTATATCACAGGGAACTCATTCACGTATGCCGAGTATATCGAATTCTCTCTCACAGGTACCGTCCCTACAAGGAATATAGTGAGGCAATTCACGTACACTCAGGTATATCAAATGGCTTGTCCACACGTATCGATTGCCCTCAAAAGCAAGACGTCTATCGTGGAGGCCATGCCAAAGGGTTGAACCCTTTCCGATTCACCCAACCAACTGCATACCCATATATAGGTGTCAAGCCTAGGACACACATGTTAGATTGCCGATTTTGACCCGAAACTCTGTCGAAATTTCGGGTCGGCCTGCAGCCCAAATGGGACCCTGCCCGTAAGCCTAATTACAAGTCTAGCCATAGCTTTGCACATGGTACAAACCCAATTTTTACAGGGTCGGGTCCCGTCCGGCATTTCATTTTGCATTTAGGGGAATTTAATACAAGTGAGAACATAATAATTATAATAATCATGCTGAGACCAGTCTCCCAAAATATTTCTTCTTCCATTATAAAAAAAAAAAACATTTTTCCTTTCTTTATCAAAAATCCAAAAACATTTCTTCTTTCAAAAAGAAAAAAATGTTAAATTTTATTCCTTCTTTCGCTTAAAAAATAAATCCCATTTTATGCCTTCTCAGGTCGATCGCACGCCCTTGGCCTGGCTCCTTATTGGCTTCGGTCTTTAGACAAATCATCCCAGAGCTCTGTCCGTTCCCCTGCTACTTCTTTCGAGTTCGGTATCCATCCACTTTCCATGGAGAACACAGATCAAGTACCAGTTGCACAGCCATATCTGACGGCAGTTTTAGCTCATCTCTCGTCCAAGATTGACAACCTTCAACATGATGTCCGAGAGATACAACGAAACCAGGTTCCTATTCCTCAAGAGCTCGAGGCCCTATTCCCTTGCGCCATGGGTCCACCCGAGCCTATTTGGGTTCCTGAAGAATATCATCACACTCCACGTGCCCCTCCTGCTAATGGGCCGTCGCCTTCCCAGCTTCCTATGCCGAACCTTACCCAGCATGGGGCCAACTTGCCTATGATCATTGATCCAAAAGATGAAGAGTTGAACATGGTTAAAGAAGATCTCAAGATGCTAACTAAGAAGTTCTACCAAGTCAGAATCTCTAGAAATTACATGCACTACACCCACATGTCTCTTTATCCTAAGGTGAGGTTACCAAAGAAGTTCAAGATGCCAAATATCTAGAAATTCAGAGGAAGTGGACCCCCGATTTTTCATCTTCGCAGTTATAACCATTTTGTAACTCTCCTAGGGGCTTTTGAAGAAGTGATGACCTAATTATTTCAGCAAACTTTGAAGGATAGTGCCCTCCGATGGTTTTTGTCTCTCGAGGAGTCCAGAATTCGTAACTGGGAGGATGTAGCCTGAGAATTCATGTCGCAGTACAAATACAATGAAGAGCTTGAGGTCACCCGCCGTGATTTAGAGCTACTAAAATAGAACTCTAGGAAATCAGTCAGTAACGTCATAACCCGATGGAGGGAAAAAGTAGCCACTATAACCAATCGGTCGTCCGAGGAAGAACAAGTCAACATAGTGAAGAAGAACTTCTTGCCCCATGTCCGAGCAACAATGGGAGGATAATACTGTCCCCACTTTTGAGCTCTCAGAGAAGCAAGAGTAGAAATCGAGGAAGGTCTTGCTAAAATAGAAGTTGAACCAAAGAAAGTGTCCGGACAGTTCACCACTAGAAAATATGATAAACTTGCCAGTGCTGCAGTCTCAACCATCAACAACATCTCTCAACCAATCACTTCGTGGGCAATAGAAAGCTTCCCTGTCCCAGTCCAAAAGGAATACATCGAGCTCCATGATCCCCTCTCCAAAGTTTATCAAGCTCTGTTAAGCCGAAACCTTATCAAACCCTTGGATCCCCGTCCATTGCCAAATCCACTTCCAAGAAACTTCAAGGCAGATGCCCATTGCGCCTTTCACCAAACTGCTAGCCATACCACCGACCAATGCTTTCACCTCCAAAATATAATCCAAGGTCTAATTGACCGGGGTACCATTTCCCCACCAACCAATCCTAAGCCAAACACTACTCACAACCCACTCCCAAATCATGCCAATGCCATCTGTTCAGAAGAGAGCCCAACATTTGATCCCTCAACTCAAACCACACCCATATACTATCCTAAACCTCTCCAAACTTGCCCATATTTCCTCCTACACCCTGTTAGCCTTGCTGATCAGGCACTGTCACTCCTTACTAGAGCATGCTGTGACACCCCGCCTAATTAAATACCGGGCGATCACTCCTTTATTAAATTAAAATCAAGGTGAACAGTTGGTTCATTCTTAGCATCACTGTCAAAAAATAACTTTTCCAATTTAAACACCCTAATTAATTAGGCTAAGTGTCAAAACCATTTTTTTAGACATTACTTTCCAAATTTTATTTTATGTAAACCAACATTTAAAACTTTTCGAAATTCAAAAATAAAGAATCACACAACAACTATACTGGAACAAAAAATTCTATAATTAAACATCTAACTAAATGAATCCAACATTTAATACTTAAATGAAAACATCCCAACAATAGTAAATCCCAAAGAGTAAAATACTGGAAATAAATGAATCACAATGTTCACTAAACATCTAAATAATGGAAAGGGAGACACATGCCTAACTGAATAAATAGTGCTAGTAATGGAATCAAGAAATGAGGTCGTCTAATCAAGAGGCCTGCAACTCCCACCTAAGCTGCAGCACGTTCCTTCCAAAGGATCCTATGCAAGACGCCCCTGTGGCTGGGCACCTGTAATAAATACATATATATACAAGAGAGAAGAAAAGTGGAAAACGGGTCAGAGCCCGATTGTAAAAAGATTTAAAATTTGTTTAGCAAGTATTTAAAATGTTTACAGGCCAATGCAACAACATATTAGTGCGGCACTCCCTTGAGAAATTCTCACCTCTCTTCAAATGTGCACGCCTATCGTACTAACCTCCCCAACGGTTTAACTTATCTTAGGTTACTCGTAAGATTTAAGCTAAACAATTCAACTGTTTAAGAGGTTAATTTCATTTGATCACAAAGTTCTCATTTAAACCTTATTTACCAATAAAGTTTCCCAGTGTCATATTATACTTTTCAAAACAAGTATTTCCAAATTGAAGTCATTATTCATTTCTTACTTACCAAAAGCACAGTAGGAAGTTCCAAATTTCAGAATTTCATATATATATTAAATACTCGTATAATATTTATATATTCTAACAGCACCCCACATAAAAATTATGGTGCGGGCATACTCTGCTATCCAATCCCCGTATCACTCGTACTAAGGGAAATACAAGTTCAGAATCACTCTCGAACTGTATTAACACATACACAAACAATAGTGAGGAGAAGCATAGATTCCAAGTCTCTAAGAGGTCAGCACATACCCTCACGTCTCTTAGGACCGTCTGACCATCAATCAGATAGCCTGTTCCAAGGATATCTATCTTCTAGGGTACGAGTTAATATCCCCCATAAAGGTCCCATCGAGATAAGACTTTCCCAACGCGGTAACCTCAGGGATAACAAGTAGCGCGGGCATGATTTTCACACGTATATAGTATATGCATAAACACAGTCATATAAATATTCTACTATTACCACATCAAATTTAGGTTCATCTCATAACCCATAATTATGACATTTATCCTTATTTTCTCATTATTTAGTTATCACGTATAACGATTCGTCTCTTACTTTAATTTGAGGGATTATTCCAACTCACTACGTAACACTCATGGACTCTATCCTCCCAAGTGTAGAATTCAGTAGGTACTCATCTATTTTCCATCGTAACTACCTTACGCGTCTCTCCCTTTAATACAAAATTCCATCGTCCCTTATATGTAAACATCCCAAAAATGCAATTCTCGTCTTACATTAAAGGTCTCATAATTATTAATAAGTCCTACTGGTCTTCTTTATCTCCTGAAATATTTTAATAAGGATGTCTAAGGAGTATTACTCATTTAAATTTAATTCAACTAGTTAAAAAGGGGAAATATGAGTCTGCCAGAAGGGGTCGATCGATCGATGGTAGGAGCTCGATCGATCGATGCGTCGATCGGTCGACACTCTTAGTTCGATCGATCGATCAAACAGGTATGGCGAATTCTGCAGATTAACAGTTACGGGTTTCATAATCCAACCTCAATCAAATCCAGATTTTTCACACCCAAACTCCCAAAAATTCGTACTACAAATAGTATAAACCCATATTATACATCTTCTATGTAAAGCATGCGAATTTTCATCAATAACCATGGATTAATAGGCCAAAACTCATATCAATCTCAAGAACCCTAGAATTTCTTTAACTTGGTTCTAATCAGTATTTTTCCAGAATTTCTACTTCTAATTCATCATAAATCCGTGATTAAACCTCTACATATGAAAGGGATTTCCAGATTATCATTCATATCATTACTACATGCAATTTTCCTATCTCCAACATGGGTTTTCTTCTATGAAACTCATCCTAATCACCCTAGACTAACCTGAACGATGCATTAACGAAAATAAGCAAGATAAATACTTGCCTGGTAATTTCAGAGTTCAAATTTGTGGACGAAGTTGGTGTTGTTGCGTTCCCCGTCGCGCGATCTACGTGTTGGTGGTGGTGGCGGTGCAACTGGATGGATTTTTGGCCTTGGATTGCTTGGAAAGCTTTCTCCTTCCCTCTCCTATGGCCGTTCTAAGGTTTTGAGTCTGCTAACCCTAAAGGACCATTCCAAATGGATAATATAACCTAATAAATTTCGTGAGTTTAATTACCCAAAAATATAAAATGTCCAAAATGCCCTCCCGGGGTGCTAAATAGGCCTAAAAACGTCCCGAGACCCAAAATAAACCCCCGATTATACTTTTCTGACTATCTCGACCCTTCCGGATACTTTGGAGCACTCAAAACGACCAAACGAGCGACTTATAATTTATTCACTTTTATAAATCAATATTTAGTCCCGACACGACACAGGCGCGTCCCGACTTACATTTCCAAAATTGACATTCTATTCACTCGTGACATTTAATAGAACCAATATTATATATTACTTTGCTCATTAGTAATATTCAAAAAGTTTTCCATAATTACTGACTCACATCACGTTAATAATTATAAAAATAATTAATTTTCGGATTTATATTAAATAATAATTCACATTAAATTTAATAAATCCCCAAATTAAGAAAGCATAAAAATACGGGGTATTACATACTTCCCCCTAATAACGGAATTTCGTCCCGAAATTCAAAAAATAAGGCATACATTTGCCTCGCGCTCCCAAGTGGATTCCTCCACATTATGATGCTCCCATTGGACCCGTACAAGTGGAACTACCTTCGACCTCAATCTCCTCTCGCTATAGTCTAGGATAGCCACTGGTCTCTCCTCGTAAGAGCTATCAGGGTGTAAGTCTATCTCATCTATCGCTATGTGAGTATTGGCCATATCATCCCGAAGGTATCATCTCAATGACGAGATGTGGAATACATCGTGGATGCGATGTAAATGCTTTGGCAGTCCCAACCTGTATGCCACCGGCCCAATCCTCTCGATAATGGGAAATGGTCCCACGTACCTCGGGGCCAATTTCCCTTTCTTCCCGAACCTCATCACTCCTTTCATAGGAGATACTCACAGTAATACTTGGTCCCCCACATTAAACTCTCGGAAGAAACGTTTCGCATCGGTGTGGCTTTTCTGCCTGTCCTGGGCTACTCGGATGCGACCCCTGATCATCTCAATCCTCGCGGAGGTTTCTTGAATCACTTCTGGTCCTAGCAACTTGGTATCCCTCACCTCTATCCAACAAGTTGGGGAATGACAAGGCCTGCCATACAAAGCCTCGAATAGAGCCATGCCAATCGTGAACTGATAAGAGTTATTATAAGCGAACTCTACCAGTGGAAGATGTGGCTCCCAACCTCCTCCAAAATTAAAAACACACATGCGTAGCATATCCTCCAACATTTGATTAGTACGCTCTGTCTGTCCATCTTTCTGTGGGTGATAAGCTGAACTCAACCTCAACTCAGTACCCATAGCCTCCTGAAAGCTTTCCCATAAACGCGATACGAAAATCTTGTCTTTATCTGACACAATATTCAGGGGCACCCCATGTAATCTGACAATATCAGCAATGAACAACTGAGCATACTGACCCGTGGTATAATCTGTTCGCACCGCCAGAAAATGAGCCACCTTGGTCAAACGGTCCACAATCACCCAGATGGAGTCGTGGCCCCACTGTGATGTAGGCAAACCTGTAATAAAATCCATGGAAATACTCTCCCACTTTCACGTAGGTATTTCCAATGGCTGAAGCAACCCTGATGGTTTCTGATGGTCCACCTTTACTAGCTGGCAGGTAGAACACTTGGACACGAACTCAGCAATATCCTTTTTCATCCCACTCCGCCAGTATTACCGCCTCATATCCTGATACATCTTATCTCCCCCAGGATGTACTGCAAATCGGGACCCGTGAGATATGCTCCTCCTGGAACCACTAATCTCCCATTAAACCTCAAACCCCCATTAGAACTAACAGAATAGGACTCAGCACCCTCGGCTAAAAGTCGTACAATCAGCTCCTGGAAAAATGGGTTTGTGGTCTGTGCCTGTATCACCCTCGTAACAATCTCGGGTGTCACTATCATGACAGATATGAAGGAACGGGCTACTGCGTCCTGGTGACCCAACTCCTTCCACTTTGCTTTCCAGACGTCCGCTACATCGTCTACCGGTCTACGGCTCAACGCATCAGCAACTACGTTGACCTTCCCCGGATGGTACTGTATGTCAAACTGATAGTCCTTCACAAACTCTAACCACCTGCGCTGACGCATATTCAGCTCTCGCTGAGTGAACAGGTACTGCAGTGACTTATGGTCTGTGAACAAGCAAAATTTCTCTCCCAATAAATAGTGCTTCCAAATCCTCAATGCAAAAACGACCGCTGCTAACTCTAGGTCATGGGTGGGGTAATTCTTCTCATGAGGCTTTAGCTTGCGGGAGGCAAAATCTATAGCCTTCTCCTCCTGCTGAAGTACTCCCCAAAGTCCTCATAACGAGGCATCGGTGTAAACCAGGTACTCCATGCCCGGTTTAGGTAAAGCAAGGAATGGTGCCGAAGTAAGCTTGTCTTTCAGCTCGTCAAAAGCCAATTAACAAGCATCATCCCAAACATATGGTACCCCCTTACGAGTCAGGTTCGTCAATGGACCCACTATTTTGGAGAACCCTCAAATGAATCTCTTATAGTATCCCGCTAATCCCAAGAAACTACGCACTTCCATCGGTGTCGTGGGCTATCCCCACTCCCTTATCGCTGACACTTTACTTGGGTCAACTGCTATCCCCTTCTCAGAAACAACATGCCCCAAGAACTGTACTTCTCGCAACCAGAACCCACATTTCTCATACTTAGCATACAACTGATGCTCTCGTAGAGTCTGAAGAACCTGCCTCAAGTGTTCGGCATGCTCCTCCTCGGAGTGTGAATATATCAAAATGTCATCTATGAAGACGATGACAAACTGATCCAAGAACTCTCTGAACACTCGATTCATCAAGTCCATGAATACGGCTAGAGCATTTGTGAGGCCAAATGGCATCACTCTGAACTCATAGGACCCATATCTCGTCAAGAAAGCAGTATTTGAAACATCCTGCTCCCTAATACGTAGCTGATGGTACCCTGATCTCAGAACTATCTTCGAAAAGAAAGTTGCTCCCCTCAGCTGGTCGAACAGATCATCGATTCGAGGAAACGGATACTTATTTCGTATCGTGACCTTGTTCAGCTCCCGGTAGTCCACACATAGCCTCAGTGAACCATCTCTCTTTTTCACAAACAAGACTGGAGCTCCCCAAGGTGAGGTACTCCTGCAAATGAAGCCCTGACCTAACAGCTGCTCTATCTGATCTCGTAACTCTTGCATCTCCGCCGGAGCCATACGGTATGGAACGCGTGCTATAGGTCTAGTATCCGGTAATAAATCTATGACAAAGTCTATCTCTCGACTAGGGGGTAGGCCTGGTATCTCCTGAAATACATTGTAATACTCACGAGCAACTGGGATCGAGTCTAAGGGAATCATAACCTCCTTAGAGGTATCCTCCTCTATGTAATACAAATGAGCGGTCGAGCCTCCCTCTGGGCGAGGCATCGCCACTACAAACATCTCTTGCCCCGAAATGGAAAAAATAATACTCCCACCAAAGCAATCTATCATGGCCCCGTAAGCAACGAGCCAATCTATACCGATAATAATGTTATGCTCATGCATATCTAATAGTAACATGTCTGCAGGTAATACCAAGCTACCAATCTCTACCCCCACACCCCGGCATATAAAGAAAATAAGCAAACCATTTCCTAGTGGTGAGTCTACACACGTCACAGTGCTCTCTGCTGTGGCTAATAACCCTAAGGCCTTCACAAAATGGGTAGCTATAAAACAGTGCGTCATCCCAGTATCAAATAAAACTCGACCCATAGTACCATGGATAAGAAACATACCCTCAATCATGGGTGGTGCCTGTGGAGATGCTACCTGGTGGACGTTATAGACACGTCCGTACTGTAACTACCCCTGCTGCACTGGAGCTGCTGGAATAGATGGTAGGGCTGGTACCTGAGCTGTTGCTGGGAGGGCGACTAGAAAAAGTGGCCTCTGAGGCTCATTACGGGCACCCTACTGCTGTGGTGCCCTCTCTCCCTCTGGACAATCCTGGCGCCTATGGTCATTCTTCCCGCACCCGAAACATCGGCCTTTGAAATTACCTCCCCTCTGACCCTGCTGACCATGACCTTGCTGGCCGTTACCACCCCCCCACTGGCCCTGATGAAAACGCTATTGGCCCTGCTGCTGTCGGTGTTGGCCTTGCTGGCCCTACTGACCCTGCCTATAACCCCCAAATCCCTGCCTGGAATCACCTGATCGGAAGCGCTTGGCAGGGTCCCCTTGATGGGAACTCTAATCATGCTAACGAGTCTGTCCCTGGGATGTCGGTGCTCCACCATTGCCACTACCCCCTGTCCTGCCCTGCTGGCCGGACTCCTGCTTGCTTGCTTCCCTGCAGATGGAAGCGGTGATCCTTACAGTGTAGTAAGGCAGCATTGAGTACATCTGTGAAGGTACTCAGAGATAAATTCCCTATAAGATGCTGACGGATCCTCCAAGCTAACCCGTCCACAAACAACATTATCTTCTTACCCTCAGTAGGTGCCTCATCTGACACTATGGTGAGAAGTCTTGTAAACTCCTCCTCATACTCAACAACGGTAGAATTCTCCTGCTTCAAGTTCAGTAACTTTGGCCTCATCTCAGTTTGCACGGCGGGTGGAAAATACTTGCGATCAAACCGCTCCCAGAATAACTGAATCGGAATAGTATCCCTCTCCTCCAAGGTGGTGGTGGATTCCCACCACTGAAAAGGGGCCCCCACTAACTTGAAAGAAGCCAACAACTATTTTTGCATGTCTGTGCACTCATACATACGTAGATGCCTCTGGATATCTTTCTTCCATTGGCTGACGGTGATGATATCTGAACTACCCGAGAACTCAGGGGGATGCGCCTTCTGAAAGGCATCCCTAACCCGCTCCCATGCGGATGGAAGCTGTGCAGGTATTGGCGCCACTGCCTGAATCTGGGGTGGAGCCTGCTGTACTACCGCTAACGCGACATTCACCGTCTGAGCAACAATAGCGGCTACCTCATTAGCATTCATCGTTCCCTGAGCCGGAGCTGCTGGCTGCTCGGCTTGGGCACGCCTATCCTTTGGTGCACGTCTCGGAGGCATCTGAAACGTGAAGAAATTTATTAGTCTACAGTTATTATCAAATCTTAAATAGCTGAAGACATAATCGTAAAAGTAAGAGTACAACAATCCTAACATAGGGCTCTATAATAAAAAGGCTAAGTTGAAAGCGAAATAAGTCGTACAGATCCTAAGGGCACTAGAACCTGATGCTCTGATACCACCTGTGACACCCCGCCTAATTAAATACCGGGCGATCACTCCTTTATTAAATTAAAATCAAGGTGAACAGTTGGGTCATTCTTAGCATCACTATCGAAAAATAACTTTTCCAATTTAAACACCCTAATTAATTAAGCTAACTGTCAAAACCATTTTTTTAGACATTACTTGCCAAATTTTATTTTATGTAAACCAACATTTAAAACTTTACGAAATTCATAAATAAAGAATCACACAACAACTATACTGGAACAAACAATTCTATAATTAAACATCTAACTAAATGAATCCAACATTTAATACTTAAATGAAAACATCCCAACAATAGTAAATCCCAAAGAGTAAAATACTGGAAATAAATGAATCACAATGTTTGCTAAACATCTAAATAATGGAAAGGGAGACACATGCCTAACTGAATAAATAGTGCCAGTAGTGGAATCAAGAAATGAGGACGTCTAATCAAGAGTCCTGTAACTCCCACCTAAGCTGCAGCGCGTTCCTTCCAAAGGATCCTATGCAAGACTCCCCTGTGGCTGGGAACCTGTAATATTTACAAGAAAGAAGAAAAGTGGAAAACGGGTCAGAGCCCGATTGTAAAAAGATTTAAAATTTGTTTAGCAAGTATTTAAAATGTTTACAGGCCAATGCAACAACATATTAGTGCGTCACTCCCTTGAGAAATTCTCACCTCTCTTCTAATGTGCACGCCTATCGTACTAACCTCCCCAACGGTTTAACTTATCTTAGGTTACTCGTAAGATTTAAGGTGAACAATTCAACTGTTTAAGAGGTTAATTTCATTTGATCACAAAGTTCTCATTTAAACCTTATTTACCAATAAAGTTTCCCAGTGTCATATTATACTTTTCAAAACAAGTATTTCCAAATTGAAGTCATTATTCATTTCTTACTTACCATAAGCACAGTAGGAAGTTCCAAATTTCAGAATTTCATATATATATTAAATACTCGTATAATATATATATTCTAACAGCACCCCACATAAAATTTATGGTGCAGACATACTCTGCTATCCAATCCCCGTATCACTCGTACTAAGGGAAATACAAGTTCAGAATCACTCTCGAACTGTATTAACACATACACAAACAATAGTGAGGAGAAGCATAGATTTCAAGTCTCTAAGAGGTCAACACATACCCTCACGTCTCTTAGAACCGTCTAACCATCGATCAGATAGCCTGTACCAAGGATATCTATCTTCTAGGGTACGAGTCAATATCCCCCATAAAGGTCCCATCGAGATAAGACTTTCCCAGCGCGGTAACCTCAGGGATAGCAAGTAGCGCGGGCATGATTTTCACACGTATATAGTATATTCATAAACACCGTCATATAAATATACTACTATTACCACATCAAATTTAGGTTCATATCATAACCCGTAATTATGATATTTATCCTTATTTTCTCATTATTTAGTTATCACGTATAACGGTTCGTCTCTTACTTTAATTTGAGGGATTATTCCAACACACTACGTAACACTCATGGACTCTATCCTCCCAAGTGTAGAATTCAGTAGGTACTCATCTATTTTCCATCGTAACTACCTTACGTGTCTCTACCTTTAATACAAAATTCCATCATCCCTTATATGTAAACATCCCAAAAATGCAATTCTCGTCTTACATTAAAGGTCTCATAATTATTAATAAGTCCTACTGGTCTTCTTTATCTCCGAAAATATTTTAATAAGGATGTCTAAGGAGTAATACTCATTTAAATTTAATTCAACTAGTTAAAAAGGGGAAATATGAGTCTGTCAAAAGGGGTCGATCGATTGATGGCAGGAGCTCGATCGATCGATGCGTCGATCAATCGACACTCTTGGTTCGATAGATCGATCAAATAAGTATGGCGAATTCTGCAGATTAATAGTTACGGGTTTCATAATCCAACCTCAATCAAATCCAGATTTTTCACGCCCAAACTCCCAAAAATTCGTACTACAAACTGTATAAACCCATATTATACATCTTCTACGTAAAGCATGCCAATTTTCATCAATAACCATGGATTAATAGGCCAAAACTCATATCAATCTCAAGAACCCTAGAATTTCTTTAACTTGGTTCTAATCAGTCTTTTTCCAGAATTTTTACTTCTAATTCATCATAAATCCGTGATTAAACCTCTACATATGAAAGGGATTTCCAGATTATCATTCATATCATTACTACATGCAATTTTCCTATCTCCAACATGGGTTTTCTTCATGAAACTCATCCTAATCACCCTAGACTAACATGGACGATGCATTAACGAAAATAAGCAAGATAAATACTTGCCTAGAAATTTCAGAGTTTAGATTTGTGGATGAATTTTGTGTTGTTGTGTTCCCCGTCGCGCGATCTACGTGTTGGTGGTGGTGGCGGTGCAACTGGATGGATTTTTGGCCTTGGATTGCTTGGAAAGCTTTCTCCTTCCCTCTCCTATGGACGTTCTAAGGTTTTGAGTCTGCTAACCCTAAAGGACCATTCCAAATGGCTTATATAACCTAATAAATTTCGTGGGTTTAATTACCAAAAAATGTAAAATGTCCAAAATGCCCTCCCGGGGTGCTAAATAGGCCTAAAAACATCCCGAGACCCAAACTAAACCCCCGGGTACACTATCTCGACCCTTATGGACACTTTGGCGCCCTCAAAACAACCATACGAGCGACTTATAATTTATTCACTTTTATAAATCAATATTTAGTCCCGACACAACATAGGCGCGTCCCGACTTACATTTCCAAAATTGTCATTCTATTCACTCGTGAAATTTAATTGAACCAATATTATATATTACTTTGCTCATTAGTAATATTCAACAAGTTTCCCATAATTACTAACTCACATCACGTTAATAATTATAAAAATAATTAATTTCCGGATTTATATTAAATAATAATTCACATTAAATTTAATAAATCCTCAAATTAAGAAAGCATAAAAATACGGGGTATTACCCATGCATCGTTGTCCGTACCCATTCCGAAGATGGAAGTATGGAATTATCAGAAGTGTCAAACCAACTCCCAGAGTTCGGACTGAAATTTCCCTCACAGATTATCATTGATTACCAGAGGTTTAATATGCTATTCTTGGAAGCAAGAAATTGGGCCCGAGATTCAAACAGTTGGGTAGTACCGACCGATGAAGTCAGCCTAGATGATGTTGTCTAGATCATGGCAGAATTATTCAGAAAAACTAGTAATATTTACAGTATGACCGAGTGACTTGATACTCTGAAGTTACAAGGGAGCCTGGTCCCTTCACCCTTACACCTCCCCGCGGGATGGGAGGACCTGTACAAAGAAGCCATTAAAGTTGTGGAATGCATTGACTTTACATGGAAAGGAAATTTTGTTGCCACCGGATGGGGGGAAGAATTTAAAAATGCAAGTGAAGAGTAAGCTTTAGAGAAAACTATCCCGGTAGCCGATATGTGTGGGATGATATCATTTGAAGAACTCCTCGGAGCAATAAATAAAGTGGCAGAACAACCCGAGATTGATGAGGAAACGCGGTTCATATTCTTCCCTTCTTCGGTAAATCACATGAACAGATTAGGAAGGCATTACCAGATCCCAAGCTTACCACCAGCCAATGACAAAGGGAAGGGCATTGAAAATCTTCCTATGCTAGAGATGACTCTTGAGGAAAGCAAGATCCTCGATGAACTGAATAAAACTCAAGCTAACATCACTCTATGGGGGATTTTCATATCTTCCCAATAGCATAGAAATGCTTTGATCAAGTAACTCACTAGACCCATAGTTCCTCCTTCTACCGCACCAGAAGAAGCGATAAATTTAGTCGGATCCTTGACCTTTACCCGAATGCTATCCTTTTTCTAAGAAGAAATCCCCAGAATTGGGCCAAACCACAATCATGCACTCAACATCTCCGTCGAAGTTATAGGGAAGATCGTACCACTCTCTCTTATCGATAATGGATCTGCCTTGAATGTCTGCCCATTAAGAACCTTCAAATGCTTAGGACTAAAGGAAAATGACCTCGCTCCAACATCCTCCGTTGTACGCGCCTACGATAATACTCATCGAGAAGTGATGGTATCCATAAAACTTGTAATAGGGGATGGCCCTATAAACCATGCCATTGAATTCCAAGTTATTGACATCCTAGCTTGTTTTAACCTGTTGCTCGGACGACCTTGGCTCCTCAGTATCAAGGGTGTGTCTTCCTCACTCCATCAGAAATTAAAAATCTTTATCGACGGATGAGTCATCACTATTTTAGCGACGATGACAATACTGAGGGTGCAAGTTCCAGCAATCCAGTCCTTGAGATACGACATGGGTAAAATGATATGCTCCTATCAGGATTCCGAGTTGAACCACTTCTACTCCCGACAGAGGACGATTTCAAAGAAAGGGTTTATCCGGAATACTACCCTCATGGCAACGTCAATGTAATTCAGATGTTTAGAAACATGCACTTCATACCCGGACTAGGGCTAGGATAAAGAAAACAAGGGATACTTGAGCCCATTATGCTGAAAAAGGATTTCCTTCCTTGTGGTTTGGGGTATCAACCATCAGAACAAGATCTCAGAATGATCCGCCAGTCTCGACCAAAGAGAAGACTAGACTGCATCCAAACTATCGCAGGTGACTCCTTGAATGGATGATTCGTTAAAGATGGCGAGGACTTCCCCTTTTGTGGATTCCCAGAACCATGGTATGACCATACAGACAAGAAGATGAAGCCTAGAATGGAGATCTTTTTCCAAGATAGCTACCCATGTGCCAAAAATTCTCAACACATGTACAAACACTCATCAAAGATATCGCAGATCCCGAGGGAAGTGACTCTGAGGATTCGTTTGACTTACAGACACTGGGACTGGCACTCTACATGGTTCA
Organism: Sambucus nigra; assembly: GCA_949130495.1. Lineage (NCBI taxonomy): Eukaryota > Viridiplantae > Streptophyta > Magnoliopsida > Dipsacales > Adoxaceae > Sambucus > Sambucus nigra. Next base: position 285,114,514 of record OX422209.1, on the reverse strand, counting down.
TTGAAGCACTATATCACTGGATCCATCCCACTTAATTAAAGCTGTTGATACATCTCTCCTCAACTGGCATGCTGTGCTAGTTCTACCTGTTGAAATCCCACCTAACCCCAATGTTTACCCAATCTCTTCTTTTGTTGTCTATCCTTGCACAAATGTAATCGAGACCTCCTTTGATGAGGTTCTCAATGCTGTTTTTCCTATCAATGAAATAAATGAAGATTTTGAGTATCTTGCCGTGCCTTACATTAATTGTTTAGATTCTAATCAAACTTTTGATGAAGATGATTTTGTAAATGAACAATTTTTAACTGATCTAAATAAGGTTAATAACAAATAACATAACTGCATTTAAGTTAATGAAGAAGAAACTATTATTGTTAACCTCGGTTCTAGTAGCCAACTGCGTGAGATTAGGATAGGGGCTACCCTCGACGAGCATGAGCGCGCACAACTCGATGAATTATTGAAGGAATTCATGGATTTCTTCGCATGGTCCTATGACGATATGCTTGGCATTGATCTTAAAATAGCTCAACATGAGATCCCCAATCTCCCAAATTACAAGCCAGTTAAACAAAAGTTGAGAAATCTCCACACCGAATGGTCGCTCAAGGTCAATGAAGAAGTGGTCAAACAGCTGAACGTGGGCTTCATTCGTGTGATCGAATATCCCACATGGATAGCCAACATAGTGCCTGTGCCAAAATTAGGATGGAAAGTTCAAATGTGTGTAGACTACCAAGATTTGAATAAAGCCTCTCCAAAGGATAATTACACGTTACCCAATATCGACATGATCATGGACAACACAGCCATTCATGCTCTCAAGTCATTCATCGACGGGTTTGCCAAGTACAACCAAATAAAAATGCACCCAGATCACCTAGAAAAGACCGCATTCATCACCCCATGGGGAACCTTTTGCTACACTGCTATGCCATTCCGTCTCAAGAATGCTGGGGCTACCTACCAGAGGGCTGCCACGACCATCCTGCACGATTTGATTCACAAAGAGGTCGAGGTTTACGTGGATGATATGATTATCAAATGCAAAACTAGAGAAGGTTATGCTCCCGCTCTCCAAAAGTTCTTTAAAAGATTGTAAAAATACCAGATGAGACTCAATCCACATAAATGTGTCTTCGACGTTACAAAGGGAAAACTCTTGGGATTCATGGTTAGTGAAAAAGGGATAGAAGCAGATCCTGCCAAGCTAAAAGCCATACTTGAGATACCACCTTCCTGAACCGAGAAAGAAATCCATGGTTTCCTTAGAAAATTTCAATACATCAGCTGGTTCATCAGCCATCTAACCTCCATCTATGAACCTATTTTCAAACTCCTCCGAAAATATTCAACCAAGATTTGGAATGAGGCCTGCCAAGAAGCTTTTGACTGAATCAAACTTTATCTGACCCAACCTTCGGTACTCATGCCACCACATCCTAGTATCCCCTTGCTTCTATACCTAACCATAATCGACACTGCAGTTGGGGCTTTGCTAGCCCAATTCCTTGAAGATTCTAGCAAAGAAAGAGCCATCTATTATGCCAGTTTCAAATTGGTCGGATACGAAGTCAACTACACTGCTTTGGAAAAAGCATGCATCGCGCTTATTTGGGTCACCCAAAAGTTGCGATACTACATGCTCTCCTTCCCCCATAAAACTTATTTCCTGAATGGACCCCATCAAGTACCTGCTTGACAAACCCGCCCTATCTAGTCGAATGACCCGGTGGTTGATGCTCCTAGCTGAGTTTGATATCGTGTATGTCACACAAAAATCCGTAAAGGAAGAGCCATCTCTCACTACCTCACTGACTTCCCCACAGAAGAAGCTGATGACTGGATCTCCGAATTCCCACATGAAAGCATCCTCTGCGCTGCTTAAGACGACCTTCGCTGGAAAATGCTCTTCAATGGCTCTGCCAACAAAAAGGGATATGGCATCGGGATACTTCTGATCGGCCAAGATGACTCCCACACTCCCATTTCTATCAAATTGGATTTCCCCTACACGAACAACATGACTGAATATGAGGCGTGTACGGTAGGTCTCAAAGATTCTCTCAAGAAAGGAATTCAATGCCTAGATGTCTATGGGGATTCTTCCCTCATCATTGATCAAGTGCTCAGAAAATGGAAAGTCAAGGACGAGAAACTCCAACCCTTCCATGCCCACTTAGAAGGACTAGTCTCCCAATTCTAAGATATCACCTTCCACTTCCTACCTTGAGCAAAGAATAACCTAGCCGATGCCCTTGCTATCTTGGCCTCCATAATCTACATACCCGAAGGAATAAAAATGACCCCCTTCCTAGTCCAAAAGAAAGACAAACTAACCCACTGCAACCACATTGAGCTCATCACCACAGAAGATCTTGAGCTAGCTAATTGCTGGTACTATGATATCTGGCACCTCCTCAAGCATGGTACGTATCCCGAGGGTTCCAATAAGAAAGATTAGGAAACCCTTCGAAGACTGGCCGCCCAGTACATCATCTATCACAAAGCATTATTCAAGATAAACTTCGATAGAACCCATCTACATTGCATCGTAGGGACTGATACTGAAGTGGTAATGCAGAAAATACACAATGGGGAATGCGGGTCCCACATGAATAGTCACATGCTTGCCAAAAAGATCATCCGACAAGGATACTACTGGACCACCATGGTCCAAGATTGCACCGCCTATGTACGAAGATGCCTTAAATGCAAAACAGTTCTCCAACCTTCAACTCCTGCCTTCACGAGAATTATACAACATGACTTCTCCCTGGCCGTTCTCCACCTGGGTCATCGACATCATAGGGAAAGTTACACGTAAAGCCTCCAACAGGCATGAGTTCATCCTAGTTGCCATTGATTACTTCACCAAATGGGTCGAAGCTGAGTCATACGTAGTTTTGAATGCTAAGAAAGTGGCCCAATTCATCAAGAAAAACATTATCTATCGATATGGGGTCCCGCACGAGCTAGTGTTAGATAACGGGTTACATTTTGAGGTAGAAGTCATAGAAGGGGTTAACGTGTATGGGATTCAGAGACAAAAATCTTCTCCCTACCGACCTCAGACCAATGGTGCAGTCGAAGCCGCCAATAAAAACCTCAAAGCCATCATCAGTAAGATGAACGAAAGCTATCAAGATTGGGCCGATCGAATCTCGTACACCCTCTGGGGATACCGAACCTCAATCCAAACCTCTACTCAGGATAACCCTTACTCTCTAGTCTACGGCATGGAAGCAGTCCTACCCATGGAGCTGTAAATACCCTCGTTATGTGTCATACTTAAAAGCAAGGTCAGTGAAGAAGACTGGTACCAAAGCTGTCTTAACGAGCTGACCCTCCTAGATGAAAGGAGATTGAAATCTCAATATCACATACAAGGGTACCATCGGCGAGTAGCGCGATCATTTAATAAGAGAGTCAAGGACCGCGATGTCCGAGAAGGGGATTTAGCCCTCAAAGAAATAGTAAATCCCATCTGGGACCCCAGAGGAAAATTCAAGCCCAATTGGAGCAGCCCATACATTGTCAAGAAGATCTTGTCTGGCGGTGCCGCCATGCTCACTGACTTAGATGGAGAAGAAATAGCTCGTCCAGTCAACCTGGACCGTCTCAAGAAATTTTACCCCTAGTCCGAAATCTCGGCGCGCTATGACTCTTCTCATATCCCTTCTATTCTAAAAAAAACTAAAAAAAATCTTCATTTCCCTCTACCCAGAACTACGTGGGCCTGATCCTCTGCAAAAACCATTTTCAAACAAATTAAAAATCTTCAAAAAACCCCAGAAGTACGTAGGAATCTCATATATATTACATGAGCACGACCCTTTCTTCTTCACAAAAAACTATTCTTTTCTTATCTCCGAGAATGACAATTCACTTTAACATATACTTGAACAGAAGGATTATGCATGCCTTAGCGATCGATATAGATAATTCAAAATACAAAATTCATCATAAGGCGCACCTGGATGATAAAAAACTTGTTTATTTCACTAATAAGAGATTACAGTGCAATTACATAAGAAAAGGAACGGATAACTCCCTTCCCCTTACCATCCTAGAAAGAAAAACAAAATCCCCAAATTTATTCCACATTACAAAATAAACTCTCCAAGATTCCTACCCACAGCTACCAGAGGAGATCGCTCCATCATCATCTACATGCTGGGGTCCCCAAGCTTCCCCTGCCTGAATAGAGTGCCGCAGAAGCTCCATGGACCGATAAGCTCGAACCAGCCTCGGAAAAACCGCAACACATCCCTCCATGGTATCAGATAAAATAAGCCACCTTTGTCCAGTCTCCACTTCCAACATCTTGCTAACTAATCTTCTCCACAACCACTTTATATAATCCCCAGGAATGTTCCAAACTCTCCCAATATACTGAGAGGGATGGGTCGACGGACGCCGACTCTCCCACCAAGAGATAAGCTGAATGCGCAGACACTCTGTTATATCTTTTACCGAAAAGAAGTCTAGTGTCTGAGGTGGAACGATATGCTCCTAGACAAATTGGCACATAAGCCGCCAAGGGAAATAGAATGAGGTACGTATGAGATCAACTAGCCGAACGTACGGGTATTCTCCCAGTTCCAGAATAGGCAGCAGTTGTGCCCACCAAGGCACTGACCAGTACAGATTTAGAGCCCCATGCTCCACAAACCACTTCTCCTAGCTCTCGATATCCAGACCAACACTGATGAAATGGAGCAAAAAGAAGTTGGGTACAACCGACAAAGGATATTCTGAAGGATTCACTAGGCGGAATCTTTCAGACAACCCACATGAACAACATTACAGGGCTACCCCTCAGAAAGTCACAACGACCTTCTCGCCAGGCATCCAGGCCATTCAGAGTCTCCGCCAGTATCACCGTCGTAAGATTGTGATGGTAGGACATCCATGAAGTAATAGATGCAAGTTGTGGGTCCACCTGTAGTTCCCCAGTCACCAGCAGCAATTTCGAAACCAAGCCCAGAACGACAGCTCCGGCATATCCAACATCACCAACCTCCTGCGAATGCACAGACCGCAGCACCTTCGGAAGAGAAATCATTCCCCTAGTAACCAAGGATCTACCCGTAGAGGGCGAGACACGACGAAGTCCAACCAACAGCTCCGCTCCCGAGGAGATCGAGAAAAATCCGGCATAACAGTCGTCACAATTGGATTTACTCCCAATGTGGAAGAAAATTACCCATAAGTCAGACAGACTTCTTCCAAGCCAAAGCGGAATACATGGTTTTCGAGGTACCAAAATTGTACCGTTACCATCAGTATGTTCCATTCTATGGGCCAATTATGCCATAAAGAGACTCGACGCATGTTGAAAGCATCATAGTCGACGTTGTAGGAGCATATCGCCTCCAAAGTCTCGAGGTAGTTGGCAAACTCAACACTACCAGGGAGAGCCATCTCACAGAATATGAAAGTTAAGATGTGAAGGTGTGATGCAAACACTCCACCCTTACCCCTATTTTATACTTGAAAACCCTCATAAAAGAAATAACCCCTAAAAAAATCGGAGGAAATCCTGCCCCACAAGGTACCAAAGGCTGAAGAGAGTACCAATCAAAGCATTGATTGATTAGACCGGACTGACCTGCCGATAGGCAGGACAAGGTGCTCGCTGATCGGCAACCCCCTATTTTTAGAAACTTACCTTTTTTCTCTTTTGTCAAAATCAAAAAATTCAATAAAAATAAATCGATATTCTCAACAAAATTTCAAAATTCCCCTTCCATCTTTATATAATTTCTCATTATGAATAAAACTTTCTTTCAAAAATATTTTACGGTCTCAGCAGCAAAGTAAAAAATGTATGTGCATGCATTCATTCATTCATCATTAACATAAGATAATAAAAAAACCTCATTGCATTACATAGATATTTCTCTGTGCTACATCAATATTGTAGGAAATAAAGAAAAGAAAAAACAACGGGACTCAGCCTGAACCCACATTCTCTCTCTCTCTCTCTCTCTCTCTCTCTCTCCTAAGAGATTCCATCCCTATGATGTGCTCTCTTTCCCCTACGGCGAGATGACGCACCACCGCTACCTGAACCAGACTCCTCCTTGGATGAGGTAAACGACACCAAGAAAGAAGGAATAGGAATCGCGTCCCGAATATGGGCCGTCACCGAAGATATCCAGTCCCTGATATCCCTCAACTAAGTGGTGGACACCCGGACTTGCTGCAAGAAAAGGCAAAATCAGTATCAAGCAGAAAAGATAAAAAGAAATCAAAAATAAGGAAAAAAGAAGAACACAAAGATATACCAAAGGATGAAGAACCTCCTCTGTCAAGCCCAACTCCTCCTAGTCCATCGCATGGGGACGATGAAACATAAGCACCATCCCTCCGTCAGCCCGCCGGATATTGTATGAAGGGGTATGCAACCTCACAAAGGGGACCTCCAAAGTCGTCGCAGATGTCGACGGACCATCACCTCCGTGGGAGGACCCCACTGGCCGACTCGAACCCGCAATGGGGAAGGGCAGTGCATCATATACGCTGGGTGCTATCAGCCAGCTCATCACGAAGTCCATATAATCATACGGCACAACCATATCGGTGTACAAAAGATAGGACTCGCCAATCATCTCCGCAATCCTTGCATCCTCTGGCAGCAGCCGCTCCCACCTCATAGACATAGGGGGGTTCATAGGCGGCACCACCACCTCCTACTCCTTAGCAATTTGCGGAACCACCCTCTCCTAGAGATACCAAGAGTGGCCAAACTCATGCACCAACAAATGCCTCATCTGCGATATCACTCCAACAAACCCCGTGTCCTGAACAACCGTACCCCAAGGGTAAAAGGTCACCTAAAAAATACCCAACAGGTATAAGTTAATACAGAATCAGAGCACACAAAGACCAGGACTGAAGAAGAAAAAAATCTTTCCTTATCACTGGTTAGGCCATTAAAGACCTGACGCACCGCCTCCAAAGAAAGAGACTTCCTCGACTGCTGATTTGACTTCCACCACCGATACAACCGGAAAAGTCCCCAACAGTCTCATCCTTCAGAGAAATCAACTGGGTATTACACCCAATCACCTCATACAACCACGTCTGCCAAAGACAAAAATCTGCAATAAAAAGGAGACGCATAAGGAAATGCAAATGCATGAAAGGAAAATGCGCAAACTAAAGAATACCTCAAGAAGCTATGTGGCTCCAGTAAAAGACTATCGGCAACACCGACTGAATGCATCTAGAGAAAAATAAAGGGTCGCCAAAGTCAGGCTCCCCCAATCATAGAGAGGGATGTTAAAAAACATCGTCAAATACGGCAAAAACCATAAGTGGACAACGTCGCCTCTCCACGCCACCAAAAATTCCCCCAGCACCAGCAAAATAAACAACCGGGACATCTGCCTCACCTGTAGCCCATCCTCCGTATTAATCACCCTGCCCAGCAAAACATCCCTCAGCAGGGACAACCGAATAGAATCCCCAGATACTATCCTCCCCATATCACCAAACGAAGCCCGCACCGCCTCCGACCTCACCCGCAAAGAGCAATCCACCTCTATCTTCTCTCTGTAACAATCCAACCCCTGTAGCTGCTGCACATCTATGGGAGTCACAGTCATCTCCCCAAAGCCAAAATGAAAGGTTTGGGTAGTGTCCCACCACCTCTGCCCAGAGCGCATATGACCGCCGTCGAACGAGGCATGTCATCCAGCACAGACGCTAGCCTCCCAAAGCCTGCTGACGATACTACCCAATGCACCATAGGTGGAAGGTGCTCCCACACATCCTTAAGCCCCGTCGTCCCGCTGACACGCATAGTCGACAAAGAAACATCAGAATGTCAAAGAAAGACCTTATTAAATCCAAGAAAAAAGGAAATCACCAAAATAGAAAGATAAAAGTCATTTTCGTACTTACATAACCACCAGAGTTCACCACCCTAGAAGAGCGATGACATGAGGGCTCCCGCAGCAAAGTCTGCTCGTCCGCAATTGGCTCAAATGCACCAAAAGAGTTCTCACTCCCCAAAATAAGAGGCGCCCTAGCCCTCCACTCCACATTCGGCCAGTTGTCAACAGCTAACCACTCTATGTGTACCATAGTGCTCATGAAAGGGGCCATTTTTTAGATTGCGGAAGGCTATAAAGATTCGCAGAAGAAAATTGCAGAGAGAGAGAAGGCAAGAAGTTGTGAAAAATGAGGGGAACCCGCCCCCTTTTTATAGAATGCCAAGGGTCATGCAGATCGGCAGTCACCTTTTACCTTCTCGAGGCAGTCCAAAATTTCATGCCATTGCCGAATGGCACCCTCCACACCATGTCGACCGGTACCCCCTTGAATTTTCGTACAAAAATTCCCAGAAAATACCAGAGAACCCTAAAATATCCTCAAAAAATTACTAAAAATCACGAAGAGGATTTAGAACATTTTCACCAAGAAAATTTCACACACCCTCAAGCGAAACACCTACTTCCCCAGCAGAACTCTCAAAAGCCAAGTGAACCTCCTCCCAGTAACGTCCCCAGAGGACCTCTAAAGTATCCCAAACTTCAGGATCATCTCCTATTCCCCGAAGGTCTCAAATTTCCTAGAGTAATACATCCAAACCCTGGACCACCCAATCACTTCCCTAGTGGAATTTATAGCATCATATTAAATATTACCCTGAAGAGTCTTCAAAAGATACAAGGATTTCCCCAACAATAGGATCCCCAGCTCAAATCAAAATCACGGGGTAATTTCCCCAATAGAGTTCCCCGAGAACATCTCAACTTAAGCCCTCAGAATTGGCTTTGACCCGCAGAATTGGTCATCTCAACCTAAGCCCGTAGAATTGACTTCGACCCGCAGAATTGGTCATCTCAACTCAAGCCCTCAGAATTGGCTTCGACCCACAAAATTGGTCATCTAAATTTAAGCCCTCAGAATTTGCTTCGACCCTCACAATTGGTCATCTCAACTTAAGCGCTCAGAATTGGCTTCGACCCGCAGAATTGGTCATCTTAACTTAAACCCTCAGAATTTGCTTTGACCCTCAGAATTGGTAATCTCAACCTAAGCCCTCAGAATTAGCTTCAACCCACAGAATTGGTCATCTGAACCTAAGCCCTCAGAATCGGCTTCGACCCGTAAAATTAGTCATCTGAACCTAAGCCCTCAGAATTGGTTTCGACCCGCAAAATTGGTCATCTCAACTTAAGCCCTTATAATTAGCTTCGACCCTCAGAATTGGTCATCTCAACCTAAGCCCTCAGAATTGGCTTCGACCCTCAGATTTGGTCATCTCAACCTAAGCCCTCAAAATTGGCTTCGACCCTCAGAATTGATCATCTCAACTTAAGCCATCAGAATTGGCTTCGACCCGTAGAATTGGTCATCTCAACTTAAGCCCTCAGAATTGGCTTCGACTCGCAGAATTGGTCATCTCAACCTAAGCCCTCAGAATTAGCTTCGACCTATAGAATTAGTTATCTCAACCTAAGCCCTCAGAATTGGCTTCGACCAGCATAGTTGGTCATCTCAACTTAAGCCCTCAAAATTGGCTTCGACCCGCATAATTTGTCATCTCAACCTAAGCCCTCAGAATTGGCTTCGACCCGCAGAATTGGTCATCTCAATTTAAGACCTCTGAATTAGCTTCGACCCGAAGAGTTGGTTATCTCAATTTAAGCCCTCAGAATTGGCTTCAACTCGTAGAGTCAGTCACCCTCATCTTCAAGCCCTCAGAATCGGCCTCAACCCGCAGAACTGGTCATCCTCTTCCTTAGGTCCTCAGAATTTTCCTCGACCCTCTAAATTGGTCATACTCTTTCAAAGGCCTCATGCGATGTCTATTCGATGGCTATTATTTATTCCAAACTCACTCGTCGAGGGGATATATAGACACCCCATTCTAACACCCCCTAACCTCTCTGTATGTCCCTAGCATCTCCCCTCATCGCTTGAAACCTAAGTCATACCCTGGGTACTGAACTAAAGACCATCGAGCACTCCCGGACTCCATTAGACCAAAAGTCAAACTCTTTAGCTCAATCAAGACTGAATGAATCTTTAAAGGGCACTGAAACCCCTTTCCAACGGTCTATCCCGTGCGCGATTCTGACTTACGGTGCAGACGAACGACCAATTTTCCCCCGAAACTTGATCAGGAGGTCACCGGATGCTCCCAGGCTCCATTTGACCAAATTCAACTCTTCATCTCAACCGAGACTGAATGAATATTCAAAAGGAACTGAAACCCCATTCCAACGGTCTGCTCCGGTCCTAATTCTGGCTTACGGTGTGGACGAATGATCCATTTTACTCTGAAAGGTCACTGAATGCTTCCTGGCCCCGGTTGACCTAAGTCAACTTCCCAAACTGAGTCAAACTATTTGGAATGTCTAAGTACATCTCCTAACCTTTCTAATGGTCTTTTCCATTCACAATTCTGGCTTACCATGCAGACGAACGATCCGTTTGCGTCCGAAAATTCCCCGTCCAAAGAACCGACTAACGCTTTTGAGCCACATTTGACCCAAAGTCAACTCTCAGACCCAGGAGCAGTCCAAAATACTTTAGAAAGGTCTTTGAATTACCTTTCCAACGGTTCACCCCGTGCACGATTCGGGTCAACGGTTTTCACTCTACGACCGATTTTCTGAAGGAATCTGAAAGAGATTGCCAAATGGCAGGTTCCAAAATAGGTATTTATAGGGCATTCACAAATTTCGAGGAGATGACTCGTTCGAACGAATTTGATGCTCGTTCAAACGAGAAAAATAATTCGTTTAAACCAAATAAGATCTCATTCGAATGGATAATCTATCTCGTTTGAATGAAGTTCAAACGACCTTCAAACGATCTAAAATAGTACGCCCTCGTTTGGTCCACATTCGATGTAAACTTCCAATGAGCCTTTGAACAAAAATAACAACTCTTTTGTACGAGAATCTGATCTCGTTTGAATGAGGTCAGTGAACTTTGAAATTTTTTAAAATAAAAATTTTGATTTTTCAATTTAAAAGCCCTATTTTAGTTTAAGTAAAAATCAAACATCCCAAAATAAATTTTATGAATAAATTTAAACATCAAAAAGCTTTATACCTTGTGGGATGTAGGGAAGTCTTCAAACTTGGAGATGCTTGAGTTCGGTTCGTCGTGATGGTGCGTGAGGTTTGTAACGGGATACGCCAATCTAGCCTAAAAAATTAAAGGCCTATACTATGAATAATATCAGAAAAATTATTCTTACAAATCCCCCCCTTTGGCTGTTTCGGTATAAAAATACACAAACATAACCAAACCTCAAATTAAAATAAAAAATCCATTATGACAAAAATCCTACTACCCTCCCAAACCCTAGAAATGGAATGGCATAAGACACTGTCTTCAAATCTCCACTTGTTCATCCCTTGATCTTCTAATCAATGCCCAAGGTAACCTACACACATGAAACAAGAACAATACCTCTCGACGTATCGAGTTTGAAATAAAAAATAAAAACTTTAATTAAATTCTCCCTCATAAATCAAACTCATCAAATCTCACTTTTAATTTTCTCTCCCCCTTTGTTTTTATCCGAAGTAGACAAAGGAGTATAAACATAAACTTTAAAGCAGGGCAACACGAATATGAAGAAGATTTCATCACAAAATAAATAAATCAAGTGCATGTAATGATAATCTCAAAGGGAAACACAACTAACTATTTTTTAAAATTTTCAAATTTTTTCCAAAGTTTAAAAAATCTTAGTTTTACAAATACACCCCGATACTATATATGATATATGAAAAATATAGTAAAGAGCAATCCGAAACACACATATATAGGTACAAATGACCACAAAACACATAAGCTTTACACATTATCATAGCATTGATGTGTCTTAACATGTGGGACGGAATGAATGAGCGTGAACTTGATACAAATGAATTATGACCTAAACACTGAAATACATTCAAGAAGTTCTAATTCACCACAAAACTTTATCAATATAAGCTTTAGCCTCAGGTGACAAATAAATTTAACTTCAATGAACGAATAAGCATAATGCACACAAGCCTAGAATATTTATGATTCTAAAAATCAATAACATCATGACAAAACAAGCATACTAGGATTCATTGTGCAAACCCGTTGATCTTCAACTAAACTTACTTAAAAGATAAACATATATCATATTGTCTTTTCTTTTCTTTTCTCAATTCTTTTGAGGTTATTTCTTTTAAATGATCAAACAAACTAAACAATGTTACCCCCTTTTTGGCTATTTTTCTTGAGCTCCTTTCAACGATGGCTTTCATGCAAATCCAACCTGTCTTTCGCACCCCTTTTTCGTCCTCACTCATATTTTTTCAATATTAAACAAATCTCTCACGGGCAATGGTTCTTACATACACAAATTCCCCATAGTCACAAAAATATGTAGATGACAAAATTGATGGGACAGTATCTCATAAATCTCAAATCTTTTTGTATTTTCCAATATGACTCAATAAAATAAAAATATAATATAAAAGATAAACATGTCACACTACTTGTAAATATTTATCATGAAGCACAACTAGAGTATGACAAATAAAATTATGCAAGCAATCATCCATAAGATACAACATGTTAGGCTTCATGTGCAAGCATGCGAGAATCAACTAGTCTAATATCTAGCTCCTCCAAAATGGATTGCCTAATCGAAAGAGGTGTATACTTAACGCGTCAGGTGTTGGGAACCAAGGGGACAGTTTACTTAAACTTCCTAGGACCTCTTCCAAGATCATAACAAAAATGCCTATAGTGACATTTCCTACCAGAATGCGAACATGTGTAAACGTGAGGAATGTTACCTATGGGTTGACCTTTCCTAACGTCCCTAGGTGCTGTTGACCCTCTAAAAGAAATAATGGTCTTGGCTTTAACACTGGTATAATTAGAAACATGGGACCCAATACTAAAAGTACTCGAGTCTTTGCAATCATCTTTTAACTTTAAAATTTTCAACTCAAGCAAAGAAATTGATTCTTCAAGTTTTAGGGACTCCTTCTTCATATTTCAATCATTGCTAGAAGGTTATCTCGCTCCCCCTCAATGCAAGCGAATTTATCCCTAAGAGTATTCTCACATGCCTTATAATCATTAATTAAATTATCATTATCCTTAATGGAAAAATCACAAACCCTAGAAACTTTAGAGTCTTGTAATTCTTTATCTAAAACCCAGACCCTATCATCACTCTCTTTCTTGGACAATTCTAATTTTGTAAAATCACGAACCAGGTCCACAAGCTTCTCATGAAAGAAATATCTTTTAGTTTAAACAGTTTGCAAAATATCCATAGCAGCATTAAAACGAAAATTTTCTATTTCAAGAATCTTAATTCTTTTAGCAAAACTCAAATTCAAATGATTTAAGTCGTCAAAACTATGGGAATCCATCGAGAGAAAATTAAATAAATTAACACAAGAGATATGAATAAACAACCAACCTAAAGTAGTGCTAAACAAGGATCTACATGATAATTTGGTGCAACCCGCTCTGATAGCACTTGTTAGGGTACAAAACATATGAATGCTCTAATACCAATATGAGAATGCGCAAATAAACATGCTCGATAAGAATGGTCACAAACAAAAATTCTATTTTTGTGTTTTGATCAACTTAATACTCCAAGCACACGAAACTAATTTTAAACAAATTTAATCTTTTATTAAATTAGTTATGAAGGCAAATATGTGTTCAAAACAATATGAATATATGCTTCACATTCACGAACACAAAGATTGAGGAAAAAATCCCTTACAGGATTAACCTTTTTTCGACACTTTAGAAATATTATAAGATATTCGACTTATAATACTACTTGAATACCGCTACAAGCATAACGTTCTACTCTTCGTAAATCTATAAAGAATACCACTTCTATCCAAGTACTCCACAAGTGATAGATTCGCTCTCGGTATCCACCGATCAACCTCAGCCTTTTTCTTTAGCCGTGATCCCTCCGAGTGCACAAGTCAGCCATGGATTACCTCTGCTTAAGGTGTATGCAAGGATACTAAACTTTTTAGTGTTTTACCCGATTCACCAAAATAATTTTGAAGATGTGTGTTGTGAATCAAATGTGTTTTAAAAGCACAAAACTTTGAAAACTTTTGCAAAATATATGCAGAAGCAGTTCTGAAAAAAGTCTTAAAAAATATGAACACGAAATAGGGATTTATAAGGTGTTCATAAATTTTGAGGAGGTGACTCGTTTGAACGAATTTGAAGCTCATTCAAACGAGAAAATTAATTCGTTTAAACCAAACAAGATCTCGATTGAATGAATATGCTATCTCGTTTGAACAAAGCACAAACGACCTTCAGACGACCTAAAATAGTATGCCCTCGTTTGATACACATTTGATGTAAACTTCAAACGAGCCTTCGAACAAAAAGGATAACTCATTTCAACGAGAATCTGATCTCATTTGAACGAGGTCAATGAACTTTGAATTTTTTTAAAATAAAAAGTGTGCGTGGATTTTTCAATTTAAAAATCCCGTTTTAGTTTAAATAAAAATAAAACACCCCAAAATAAATCTTACGAATAAATTCAAACACCTAAAAGCTTTATATCTTGTAGGATGTAGGGAAGACTTCAAACTTGGAGATGATTGTGCTCGGTTCACCGTGACTGTGCGTGATATTTGTAACGGGATATGCCAAACTAGACTAAAATATAAAAAGGCCTTTACAATGAATATTATAAAAAAAATTATTCTTACAAATTTCTCCCTTTGGCTATTCTTGTACAGAAATAAACAAACATAATCGAACCTTGAATTAAAATAAAAATTCCCTTACGAAAAAAATCCTACTACCCTCCTAAACCCTAGAAATGGATTGGAAAAAGACATTGTCTTCAAATCTCCACTTGTTACTCCCTTGATCTTTTAATCTTCTAATCAATGCCCAAGGGAACCTACACACATGAAACAAGAACAATCTCCCGTGACGCATCGAGTTTGAAATTAAAAATAATAACTTTAATTGAATTCTCCCCCATAAATCAAACTCGTCAAATCTCACTTTTTAATTTGTTGTTCCCCTGTGTTTTTATCCAAAATAGACAAACGAGTATAAACAGAAACTTTGAAGCCGAGCATCACGAATATGAAGATCAAGCGCATGTAATGATAATCTTAAAGGCAAACGCAACCAACTATTTTAAAATTTTCAAGTTTTTTCTAAAGGTAAAACACAAGTAAATTTTAAAAATACACCACGATACCATATATAATATATGCAAAATATAACAAAGAGAAATTCGACATACATATTGGTATAAATAACCACAAAATACAACACAAAATTCATAAGCTTTACGCATTAGCATAGTATCAACATGTCTAAATATGTGGTATGGAATGAATGCGCCTGAACTAGATACAAATGAATATTGGCCTAAACACTGTGATACATTCAAGAAGTTCTAATTGACCACAAGACTTTATCAAACTAAGATTTAGCCTTAAGTGACAAATAAAGTGAACTTGAATAAACAAACAAGCACAATGCACACAAGCCTATAATATTGATAATTCTACAAATCAATAACATCATGACTAAATAAGCATACTTGGATCCATTGTGCAAACCTATTGATCTTCAACTAAACTCCCTCAAAAGATAAATATATATTATATTATATTTTCTTTTCTGTTCTTTTCTCAATTCTTTTGAGGTTATTTCTTTGTAATGATCAAACAAACTAAACTATGTTGGCATTTGGCCATTTTTCTTCTGATCCTTTCAACGATGGATTCCACGCAAAGTCAACCTGTCTTTCGTAGCCCTTTCTCTTGCTCACTCAAAATGTTTAATATTAAATGAAATCTCTAACCGAAAATGATTTTCAAATGCACAAATTCCCCATTGTCACAAAAACATGTAGATAACAAAATTGATGGGAGAATATCTCACAAAACTCAAATACACATTTGAAGTAAACGTTCAAAAAGGTCATGCATGTGTGTGCGGAGGCAGATACAAAGTCAAATGCATTAAGAAAATCAAGTTCAAAACAACTCAATTGAAAATATGGTTAAGATCAATCTAAGTATCTATAATCATAACCAAATGTCCTAGCCACATGAAAATCACGGAGTGAATTGGATCCAAACACACCAATATCCTATACCAAATTTGTAAAACTAAAAAACACAAAACCAAAAATCTTTTCGTATTTTTCAAAAAAAATTATCAAAATAAAATCTTTTTGTATTTTCCCAATATGACTCAATAAAAAAAATAATGTAAAAGATACACATGTCATAACACCAGTAAACATATATCATGAAGCACAACTAGATTATGACAAACAAAATCATGCAAGCAATCATCTATACTAACATCTAGCTCTTTCAAAATGGATTTCCTAACCCAAATAGGTATATAATTATCATGTCGGGTGTTGGAAACCAAGGGAATATTAGACTTCAAGTTCTTAGGACCTCTGCGAAGATCATAGCAAAAATGCCTAAGGTGACCTTTCCTACCATAATGTGAACGTATGTAAATGTGAGGAATGTTACCTATGGGTTGACCTTTTCTAATGTCTCTGGATGAGGTTACCCTCTAAAATAAACAATGGTATTGGATTTAACACCAGAATCATTAGAAACATGGGATCCAATACTAAGAGTACTCGAGTCTTTTAAATCATGTTTTAACTTCAAAATTTTTTACTCAAGCAAATAATTTGACTCTTCAAGCTTTTAGGACTCCTTCTTCATATTTTCAATCATTCCTAGAAGGTTATCTAGCTCCCCTTCAATGCAAAAAAATGTATCCTTAAGAGTATTTTCATGTGCCATATAATCATTAATTAAATTATCATTATCCTTAATGGCACAATCACAAACCCTAAAATTTTTAGAGTATCTAATTCTTTTTCAAAACTCGAACTCTATCATCACTCTCTTTCTTGGATAATTCTAAAATTTTAAAATCATGTTCCATGTCCACAGGCTTCTCATGAAAGAAATCTCTTTAGGTTTTAACAAGTTGCAAAAATCCATACCATCTTTAAAACGAAAATTTTATTTTTCAAGAATCTCAATTTTTTTAGCAAACTTCAAATTCAAACGATTTAAGTCGTCAAAACTATGGGAATCCATCGAGAGAAAAAAATAAATCAACACAAGAGATATGAATAAACAAAAACCCTAAAATAGCACTAAATAAGGATCTACACGATGATTTGGTGCAATGCTCGCTGATATCGCTTGTTAGGGTAAAAAATAGCTGAATGATCTAATACAAATTTGAGAGTGGAGAAATAAACGTGCTCGGCAAGGATGGTCATAAATAAAAATTCTATTTTTGTGTCTTTATCAATTTAATACTCCAAGTATACAAAAATAATTCTACACAAATTTAATCTTGATTAAATTAGTTATGAAGGCAAATATGTGTTCAAAATAATATGAATATGCTACCAATTCACAAACACAAAGACGGAGGAAAAAATCCCTTACGGGCAAAACCTTTATTCAGCACTTCAGAAATATTACAAGATAGTCAACTTAAAACACTACTTGAATACTTCCACATGCATAATGCTCTAGTCTTCGCAAATATTTAAAGAATACTACCTGTCTCCAAGCAGTTTGCAAGCGACAGATTCACTCTCGTTATCCACCAATCAACCTCAGCCTTCTTCTTCAGTCGTAATCCCTCCGGGTTCACAAGTCAGCCATGGTGTACCTCTCGACAAGGTGTATGCAAGGATACTAAACTTTCTACGGTTTAAACTGATTCATAAAAACTATTTTGGAGATGTGTATTGTGAATCACAAGTGTTTTGAAAACACAAAACTTTGAAAGCTTTTGCAAAAGATACGAAGAAACAGTTCTTGTAAAAGTCTTAAAAAATATTAACATGGAACATGTATTTATAAGGAGTTCACAAATTTTGAGCCGAAAACTCGTTCGAACAGATTTATAGCTCGTTCAAATGAGAAAAGAAATTCGTTTAAATGAAACAAGATTTCATTCAAACGGATAAGCTATCTCATTTGAACGAGGTTTAAATGACCGTCGAACGACCTAAAACATTACGCCCTCATTCGATACACATTTAATGTAAACTTCAAATGATCATTCGAACAAAAAGGAAAACTCGTTCGAACGTGGTCAGCAAACTTTGAATTTTTTTTAAATAGAAAGTATGCCTCGACTTTTCAATTTAAAAACTCTATTTCAGTTTAAATAAAAATAAAAACCCCAAAATAGATCTTATGAATAAATCAAACACCTAAAAGCTGTATACCTTATGGGATGTAGTGAAGTCTTCAAACTCGAAGATGCTTGAGTTCGGTTCATCATGATGGTGCGTGAGGTTTATAACAGGCTATACCAAACTAGCCTAAAATATAAAAAGGCCTATACTATGAACAATATTAGAAAAATTGTTCTTACACCTACAACCTACCTGCTTGACTGATCAAGCTTTGTCGCTCCTTACAAGTGCTTGCAATGTTGTCTTCACCCGATCCCAGGGGAGAGATGTGGAGTTACCAGCTGTGTGGAACAAATTCTTAGAGTTTGGGCTAAAATTGCCCACCAAGATGACTACTGATTGTCACAAATTTAGTGGCTTGTTCATGGAAGCCCAAAAGTGGACTCAAGAATCAGATGAATGGGTGGTACCAGTTGAAGAAGTCATTTTAGATGACGTGGTAGAGACTATGGCTTACACGTTTTGACAGATAAATGAAATCTGAAGCATTTTTGAGTTACTCACTACTTTGAAGCTTCAGGGACGGTTGGTCCCTTCACTCATGCACCTCCCCGTTGAGTGGGAAGATTTATACGATAAACCCGTCAAGGTTATTGAATGTATTAATTACACTTAGAAAGAGGACATAGTCGCCACCGGTTGGGGGGATGATTTTGACAGTTCTGATGACGAACCTAGTCAGGAAGAAGTCTGCCTAATACCTAACTCTTGTGGAATGATATCCTTCAAATATCTATTAGAAAAATTTAATAAGGTGGCTGCTGATTCGTAATGAAATTGAAACAAATAAAGGAGAAGGAGTTATCGAAGAACTTCCCATGCCAGAAATTATCATTGAAAAGAGCAAATTCCTTGACTAGCTCAAGAATACCCAAGACAATATCACCATGTGGGGGCATTTTATGTCATCTCAATTGCATCGCAATGCTTTGATTAATCTCCTCACTGGACCTACAGTCCCTCCTTACACAACTCCTGAAGAAGCCGTAAACATGGTTGGGTCTTTGACCTCTTCTAGACTTCTATCCTTTTTCAAAGAAGAGATACCAAAGTTCAGCTTCGATTACAATTATGCCCTCAACATCTCCGTTGAAGTCTTGGGAAAGATTATACCACTTTCACTTGTTAATAATGGATCTTCCCTCAATGTTTGCCGTCTCAGAACCTTCAACTGTTTGGATATGAAAGCCACTAATCTCACTCCCACTTCCATCACTATGTGTGCTTATGACAATACCTGTCAAGAAGTAATAGCGTCTATAAAATTCACACTAGGGTATGGCGAGTCATAAACATACGTGCGTTCTTTAATTTACTCCTTGGATGTCCATGGCTTCACAACATCCGAGGAGTATCATCTTCCCTTTATTAAAAACTGAAGTTCTTCGCCAAAGGTCAGGTTATCACCATTTTTGGGGACAACGACCGTACAGATAATGCCATCACTAGCAATCCAGTATTGGAAATCCATCATAGGAATAATGACACGCCCCTATTTGGCTTTAGAGTTGATCCACTTCCCCTCCCAACGAGAGATAATTTTAAAGACCAAGTCAGTCCAGAACATAACCCTCATGGCAACGTCAATATGATTTAGATGTTCAAGAACATGCACTTCATGCCCAGAATGGGGCTAGGGAGATGCCAACAAGGGATATTTGAGCCCATGGTCTTGAAGGAGGCCTTTCACCCAAGTGGCATGGGTTAACAACCTTCACTAGAGGAACTTAAAGTGATACTCTAACCATAACTGAAAAGAATCTTAGAAAATAAAATAAACTGTTTCAAGAGACTCTTTAATGGAAGGTTTATTAAGGAGGGTGGAGGCTTCCCCTTTTATTGATTACCTGAATCGTAGTATGACCATGTTTACGAGAAGATGAAACTGGGGCTAGAAATCTTCTTTCAAAACAATAACTCTTGGGATGAAGACTGCAAACATGAAATGAAACCTCTCACCGAGAAAGTCGTGAATGTTATCGAGGATTCTCAGGAAAGTGATTTAGAGGATTCATTCGACCTACAGACATTGGGGATGAGTCTTTGCATGATCCGCTCAGATGCCGTGCCGTCAGACCCATCTGCTCAAATCAAAGGTGCTGATATGCCTCTCCTCAACTTGAATGTTGTGTCTATCCAACCCACTCAAATTCAACCTTACCCTGTTGTTTACGCTATCTAAGTCTCTTCACTTGATGTTGTTTTCCCTTTTTCTCATATCAATTTAACT
The DNA here is from genome assembly GCA_949130495.1 of Sambucus nigra. NCBI lineage: Eukaryota > Viridiplantae > Streptophyta > Magnoliopsida > Dipsacales > Adoxaceae > Sambucus > Sambucus nigra. The sequence continues at coordinate 285,094,025 of OX422209.1, read as the reverse complement.
GAGACCTCTTTTGATGAGTTTCTCAATGCTATTTTTACCGAAAATGAAATAAACTAAGATTTTGAGTGTCTTGTTATGAGTTACATTAATTCTATTGATTCTAATCAAACCTTTGCTGTTAATGATTTTGCAAATGAACAATTCTTAACTGATCTTGATAAGGAGAATAAGAAGAAACATAGCCACATTTAAATTAATGATGCTGAGACTCTTGTTATTAATCTCGTTTCTAATATCCTTCAGTGTGAGATTAGGATAGGATCCACCCTTAACGATCATCAGCGTGCACAATTTAAAGAGCTACTGAGAGAATTCATGGACATCTTTACATGGTCCTATGATGACATGCCCGACATTAACCCAGAAATAGATCAGCATGAGATCCCCAAATTCCCAGAATGCAAGCCGGTTAAACAAAGGCTAAGGAAACTCTGCACTGAATGGTCGCTCAAAGTTAAAGAAGAAGTGGTCAAGAAATTGAACGTGGGTTTCATTTCATAGTCGAATATCCTACATGGCTCGTCAATATCATCCCCGTATTGAAGTCAAGAGGAAAAGTCCCCATGGGCATCGATTATCGATATTTGAACAAATCATCTCAAAAAGACAATTATTCATTGACCAATATCGATATGATCTTGGAAAATATGGCTAGCCATGCCCTCAAGTTCTTTGTCGATGGATTCTTCGAATATAACTAAATTAAGATGCACCCTGACCATCAGGAGAAAATCTCCTTCATTATCCCATGGGGAACCTTTTGCTATACTGTCATGCCATTTGTACTCATAAATGTCAGGACTACCTAGCAAAAGGCTGTCACAACCATCCTACATGAATTTATTCATAATGAGGCTCCAGTCTACATAGATGACATGATCTTTAAGTCTAAGACTCAAGAAGGTCATATTCCCGATCTCCGAAAGTTCTTTGAATAATTGTGGCAATATTAGATGCGACTAAATACACATAAGTGCATTTTTGACGTCATGAAAGTAAACTATTGGGAATCATGGTCAGTGAGAAGGGAATCAAAGAAGACCCTGCCATAATGAAAACCATACTCGAGATGCCACTACCATGGATGGAGAAGGAGGTTCAAGGATTCCTGGGTAAAATATAGTACATTGGTCAGTTCATCATCCAACTGACTTCTAACTACAAACTCATTTTCAAACTTGTCTAAATAGACTCAACCAAAGTCTATAATGAGGTTTGCTAGGAAGCCTTTGATTGAATCAAGAGATACCTCACCTGTCCTTAAGTGTTGATGCCTCCACAGCCAGGTATTCCCCTCCTTCCATAGTCGATCATAATATATACTGCAGTAGGGGCTTTACTAGCCCAATACATTGAAGAATCCCGTAAGTAAGGGGACATTTATTATGCAAGTTGGAAATTAGTCAGGTATGAAGTCAACTACACCACTTTGAAAAAAGCATGCATGGCCCTAGTCTAGGTCACGCAGAAGTTACAACACTGCGTGCTTTCCTTCCCTATTAGATTAGTATCCTGAATGAATCTCATAAAATACTTGCTAGAGAAACCCACTTATTCCAGCCGAATGGCCCGTTGGTTGATGTTATATTGTGTGCTTAATGTAGAAAGATATGAAAGGGAGATCCATATCCACTACCTTGTTGATTACCCCATGGAAGGGATCGATGTTTGGGTCTCTAAATTCCCAATGAAGACATTATCTTCACCTCTCAGGAGGACCTTAGATAGAAAATGTTCTTCGGTGTAGCTGCTAACAAGAAAGGATACGACATTTGGATACTAATGATCACCCCTAATGACTCCCACACCCCCATTGCCATCAGACTAGACATCCCTTGCACTAATAACATTACTGAGTATGAGGCGTGAATTGTAGGCCTCAAGCTTGCGCTCAAGAAAGGAATCTAACATCTAGACATCTATGGAGACTCAACCCCTCATCGTTGACCAAATACTAAGAAAATGGAAAGTTAATGACGAGAAGATCCTACCCTTCCACGCCCACCTAGAAAAGCTGGCCTCCAAGTTCAAAGATGTCACCTTCCAGTACTTGCCTTGTGTAAAGAACAACCTAGTTGATGCCCTTGCTAACTCATCCTCCATGGTCGACATGCCTGAGGGAATAACAATGGTACCTTTCCTGGTTCAGAAATAAGCTATGCCCACCCACTGCTACCACATTAAACTCATCACTGAGGAATATTCTGATATGGACGGGATGATACTATGATATTTAGCGCTTCCTCAAACATGGTAGGTATCCCTAAGATGCAGAAAAGAAACACCATGCGACTCTTCACAAATTGGTTGCCTAGTATATCATTTGTGACAAAGCATTGTTTAAGAGAAATTTTGATGGAACCCATTTGTACTGCACTGTAGGGGATGATGTTGAAGAAATAATGTAGAAGATCCATAACAGGGAATACGGGCCCCACATGAACGATCATATGCTCGCTAAAAAAGATCATCCGTAGAGGGTACTATTGGACCACCGTGGTTCAAAATTTCACTCCCTATGTTCAGAGAGGCCTAAAATGCTAACAGTTTTCTAACCTCAAACACTTGCCTCCTCGAGAGCTATACAACATGACCTATCCCTGCCCTTTCTCCACATGGGGCATTGACATAATAGGGAAGGTTATCCCCAAAGCTTCAAATGGTCATAACTTCATCCTGGTTGCCAGTGATTAATTCACCAAATGGGTCAAAGCCAAGTGAAATTCAGTATTGAATACTAATAAAGTGGCCTCAGAAAGAACATCATTTGCCAATAAAGATTTCCCCATAAATCAATATCAGATAATGGAATCCACTTCGAAGCCGAAGTCGCAGAACTAGTCGATGAGTACGGATTCAGAGACACAAATCTTCTTCCTACCGATCCCAAACCAATGATGCTTTCAAAGACGGCAATAAAAGTCGCAAAGCCATAATCAGTAAGATGGCTGAGAGTTACAGAGATTGGGCTGATCAGATCCCTTACGCCTACTAGGGATACCCCATATTCTCTAGTGTAGGGCGTGGAAGCAGTCCTACCTGCTGATCTAGAAATACTTTCCTTACGTGTCATGATTGAAAGCAAAGATGGTGAAGATTAATGGCATCAGAGCCACTTTGATGAACTATCACTCTTGGATGAAAAGAGGCTGAAGGCTTTATATCGTATAAATGGGTATCATCACCGAATAATGCGATCATTCAACCAAAAAATCAAGGACCACAGTGTCCAAGAAGGAGACCTTTCCCTTGAGGAGATCATAGAATATATCTAGGACCCCAGAGGAAAATTCAAACTGAATTGGAGGGGCCCCTACATTCTGAAGAAAATTCTGTCAAGCAACACTGCTATGCTCACAGACCTCAACGGAGAAGAGATGGTGCGCCCAGTCAACCTGGACCGTCTTAAGAAATTTTACTCTTAGTTCAGAAATCTCGACGCTCTATGACTTTTCTCATCCCCCTTTTATTCTTAAAAATAATTCTTCATTTCCCCCTACCCAAAACTACGTGGGATTGATCCTCTCCAAAACATTTTCTTTTTAAAATGGAACTCAGGAAAATTTTCAAAACTCCCAGAGGTATGTAGGTAGCCCATATGCCACACATGCACACAATCCCCTTCTTTTTCACAAAATGCTATACTTTTTTAACTCCCGAGAACGACAATTCATTTTATTATTTACATGAACAAAAGGATTATGTATGCCTTAGCGATTAGTATAGATATTTCAAATACAAAACTCATCAAGAGGCACAAAATATATGATGCTACATGAAGTATAAGTAAAGAAAGTTAAACAAGCAACACCCTTCCACTGACTAAACCATCTTTAAACAAACCTAACCTTTATCAAGCCACAAAAAAATTATTCCAAACCCCAAAAATACAAAACACCCAAAATTACCCCAGCTTCATAAAAAATCCCTAAGCATCACCTTTAACTGCCCGATGACCCCATTTCGTCATCATTCCCGACCCTCATATGTCCCTAAGTCTACAACTCTTGGTTAACACTCCATATGCGCTCCATGGATCGGTACACCCTGACAAGACTAGACAAGACCACAACACCTCACTTTATGGTGTTGAAGGTAATAACCACCTTTGACCGATCTCCTCCTCCATGATGTTCTCTACTACCCACTTCCATAACCACTTCAGGTAGTCCCTAGATACATGCTAGGCCCCATCTCATAGACTGTGTAAGGAAATATTTTTATAAATGTCCATTACAATTAATTATATCGTATACCGTTACAACCACAAGGAGCCCAACATCATCCGAAATAATTCAGTCAGGTCCTCCACCGAGAAAAAGTTCGTTATGCGAGGGAGAAAAATTTATTCCCACCTGACTTGGCACAGATGCCGCCAGGGAAAATAGAAAGAAGTGTGGTGAAGGCCAACCAACTGCACATACCGGTACTCTCCAAGCTACAAAAAGGCCATAAGTCTCACCACTATGGTACCACCATGGCACTGACCAATGAAGACACCGGTATCCATGCTCCACAGACCAATTGAGCCAGTTCTCTACAGATGGATTGAAATTGAAGAAAATACATATAAAGAAATTAGGTACACCCACTAAGGGATACTCAGGAGGTGCATCCAGATGAAACCTCTCTGCAAGCATCCAAACCATTCAGGGTCTCAGCCTGCATTAGCATCGTAGGATTATGGTGGTAAGACATACATGTTGTTATCGCAGACACTTGAGGATCCATCATTAAGTTCCCTATCGCCAACAAAAGCCTCACAGTAAGGCCCAAGGAGAAAGCTCCAGCAAAGAATACATAACCAATTGAAGAGAAATAGTCCATTCAATAACGAACGGTCGAGTTGTCAAAGGAGAAATATGAAGGAACTCCGCCAGAAATGCCTGAGGAGAACGGGAAAAATATAGCATAGCCATCGCCACACTGGGGTTGACCCCCAACATCGTCTAGAATTCCTCGTAGGTAGGAAAAACCTTATCCAGGCCAAAACAAAAGACATGGACCTCAAGTACCAGAATTGTACCGCCACTACTAGCAAGATCCAGTCTATGTCTTGATTACTCCACAGACAAACCCGACACAAATTGAAAGCATCGTAGTCAACATTCTATAGGCACATGGCCTCCAGACCATCAAGGTAAGAGGATAATTCTTCATACATGGGAAGAGCCATATGGGAATAGTAAATGAGAAGCAAAAAGACAAATGTGGGTATTAGTGGAAAAAGCACATCCCATACCCCTCCTTTTATGCTCAAAATCCTTGATAGAAAACAAAACTCTAGAAACCTAATTAATTCTTAGCCCTATAGGAGTACATTACTGTGCAGGAAAGTGCAATCAAAGCCTAAGGATGATTTTGACTTGACCCCCATATCGATAGGCAGGTCAAGGGGTATGCCGATCGGTACCCCCTTATTTTGGAAAATTCCATCTTTCCTCTTTTACCAAAATCAATTTCCAAAAAAATCCTTATTTTGAAAAATTTCTCCAGGGCCATTCCTTTTAAAATTACTCATTTTCTCTATAAATATTTTCCTCAAAAACCATTTTCATTCCCAAAATAAATTCTCACTCACAAATATTTTCCCTGAGTTAATTATTTTCACTCATCTTTTCTAAATAAATAAATATTTTTCCTTTTCATTATCATGTCCATACTTATCTCTATCTTTGTGCAAAATAAACAATCTCAGCAGAGAATTAAAAGCGCATATAGGATAAGTCACTAAATTAAGAAAAATACCAAAAATAAAATGCATATTTTCATATATTTTGCTTTAATTGGTTACATTTTGCTGATGGAAAGAAAGACAAAAAAATACAAATGGGATTCCGTCCGAACACTCAACTTTTCCTCTCAAGCCCTATACCCCCGCGGCGGACGCAGTTTTCCCGGCGACGAGCAGTGGATCCTCCACTCCTAGAACCCTAACCCTCATCTGAGGTGGTAAGTGGTACAAAACAGGAAGAGATGAATTCTTGGTATAATCATACATGAAGGCCATCTAGTCCTTGACATCTCTCAGCTAGTTGGTCGGCACCCGAACATACGGAAAACAAAAGAAGCAATGCAAAAGACGAATCAGTTAGTAAAAAAATAAAGAAGAATTAATAGAACAAGAGAGAGAGAAAGGATATACCTCAGGCCATAGGGCCTTATTCGTAAGCCTCGTCAACCCAGACATTGACGCATGATGACGGTGCGGCACGCTCACTGACTCCCCGCTACTCAATCAAAAATTGTAGAAAGGGGGAGTAACATGAATGATCAAAGCCTCCTCTATTGCTGCAACCGACGTGCCTCCACTTGCGTTGTGGATCGATTCCACTGGCGTTCTAGTACCCCTACCTGAACCGTGGCAGATAGAGGCATGTTCGCCACGTCATAGATACAGGAGGGCATCAACTAGCTCATCACAAAATCCAGATAATGATAGCTCACCATTGTATCTGTGTAGAATGTATAGGGCCCGCCTATCATTGTCATTACCCGTGCATTGTCTGACATCTCTCTCACTCGCCTCATATACATAGGGGCCGCCAACGGTGGGACCACCACCTCCTCCTCCATAATCTACCTCACTGCCTCTACCCTAGGTATTTAGACGTATCCAAACTCATGCGACATTAGCCATCACGTCTGCGCATGTAGGCCTATCACCCCAGTATCCTGCGGAGTCACCCCCAAGGGTAAAATTACACCTACAATCCCAAACAGAGAATTAGTATCTACTCAAGAAATGAAGATGCTAAGAAAGAATTCAGAAAGGAATGAAAAATAACCTGGTTGCTCATCAGGGAATTTAGAACCGATGGCACGTTTGCCAAAGATAAAGACTGTTTTGATCGTCGATTGGACTTTCGTCACCGGAACATTCGATAGAAATCCCCCAAATCATCATCCTTCAAGGCCATCAACCCTCCATTGTGCCCAATCACCTCATAGAACCACATTTGTAAAAGCCATGAATTAGCAAAAAGAACAAAAGATGAATGCACGAAATGCATAAAAAGAGAAATAAATGCAAAATTACCTCTAGAAGGTACGCGGCTCCTGTAAACGTTTGTGGGTAGCACCGACTAAAAGCATCCCAAGAAGAATAAAGGGATTCCAAAGCAGTCTCTCCCAATCATACAGGTGTACATTAATAATCATTCTCAAATACGATAAGAACCAAAGATGGAGGACGTCGTCGCTCGTCACAACCAAAAAGCCACCTAGTAAAAGAAAAATAAATAGACGGGCCATCTGTCTCACCTACCACCCGTTGGTCACATCCACCCTCCTCCTCAGAAGCATCTCCCTTAAAGTAAAAATGCGGATAGAATCCCCAGACACGATACCACCCACGCCCCCAACGCTATCTACACCGCCTCCGGTGTCACCCTCAATGTGCGATCCACCACTATCTATAACCCCTCATTATCCAACCCCAGTATCTACTAAATGTCTATGGTAATACTTGTCGTCTCTCTGAAGGCAAGATGAAAAGTGTGGGTAGTGTCCCACTATCTCTCCCCCAGAGCTCACAATACCTCAGTAGAACGTGGTGTCTCTAAGCCTGTGCCAAATGGCCAAAACTGGTGTAAGAAACCAACCAACTCACCATAATAGGGAGCTTCTCCTAAACCTCCTTCTGCCCCGTCATCCCCCGAGACCGAATGCTCGAAGGAGAAATGTCAGTTCGCAAAAGAAGAAGAAGAAGAAAAACTCTTCATTAGCACAAAAAATTAAGAGAAAAATAAATTAGAATGCCAAAAGTCACCGTACTTACGTAGCCACTAAGGTTCTTCACCCTAGACGCATAGTGGTATACGGGCTCGCGTAATAGGATACGCTCATCAGCTACAGGCTCGAACAAATCAAAGTCATTTTCATTTCCCAATGGAAGGGGAACCCTAAACTGCCACTCTAAGCCGACCCAGTCATCAATGACTAGCCACTTATTATTGTATCCCTCGCTTGAAGAACCAGCCATTTGAAGTCTTGAAGCAAAAAGAAATTAGTAACGGTTTTTAGAGATAGAGAAGAAGATTCAAATGCTTGAAGGTGTGGAAAACGGGAAGGGATCGCCCCCTTTTCATACAAGGTTAAAGGTCCTATCGATCGGCATCTCCCAGCCCATACCGATTATCAACTGCCTTTTACTCTTCCTAAGGAAGCCCAGGAGTCCGTGCCATTGCCGGTCGGCACCCCCAATCCTGCCTGTCGATAACCCCTTTCAAATTTTGTACAAAACAATGTTAGAAAATTCCAAAAACCCTAGAAATTGCTCGAATAATTCCCAAAAAATACTTGAAAAATATGGAAGATCAGTTTCCCTAAGAAAACCATTTTTAGATCCCTAAGTCCCTTACAAACTCTTAAAATCCCCAACAGGATTAATCTTTCATTCTTATCAGAACCAATAATGCACCCGCATCCAAGTCTACTATAATTTTCCAACTCGAACCTCAAAACTAACATCCCCAGTGGAGTTTCGAGACAACACAATCCAAATGGAACCCCAAGTTCACCCCTAAAATAATCTAAATTTCCCCAGGAGAGCTATTCCTCTCCTCAGAACTTAAGGTCCTTAGACTTGACCTCAGCCAACAAACCTCGGCCCTCAAAATTAGTTGTCTTAACTTTAGGTCCCTAGAATTGACCTCGGCCCGTAGAATTAGTCGTCCCAACTTTAGGTCCTCAACATTGACCTCGAATCTCAGAATTGGTTGTCATAACTCCTCAGAATTGACCTTGGCCTGTAGAATTGGTTGCTATAACTTTAGGTCCTCAAAATTGACTGAATCGACCTTGATCCTCTGAATTGATCATCCCTAGCATCACCTTAGGTCCTCAAAATTATCCTCGACCAGCTGAATTGGTCTCCTAGCCCTTAGAACCAATCTTAACACATTTTGAACCCACTGACTTGGTCATTCTCATCCCCTTAGGTCCTTAAAATTGATCTTAACCCTCTAAACCGGTCATCCTCCTCTTTAAACTGACCTCAACCCTTCGAATTGATTAACCTCATCCTCTAGGTCCACAAAAACCTCTTCCGTAAAGTCGATGTGGTATCTATCATTCGACAATCTTTACTTGTTCCAATCTCTCCCGTCGAGGGGATCTCTATAGACACCCCATCTTAGGACCCCCAAGCACCTCCTTAGATCCCTAGCACTCACTCATTCACCATAAACACTAGGTCATACTCCGAGTATCGATCTAGAGGTCACCGGGCACTCCCGGAACCCATTTGACTCTGGTAAACTTTCTTGCCTAAGAAAAAGGTCAATGAATCTTAAAAGTGACCTGAATTCACTTTCCAATGGTCCACTCCGTGTGCAAATCAGCCTTATGGTTCAGATAAATGATCCGTTTTACTATCAAAAACTGATTTAGAGGTCACTAGGCAACCCTGGGCCCCGTTTGACTCTGCTCAGCTTTCTCGCCTGAGTGAAATCTCAATGAATATTCAAAGGGCTCTAAATCCCCTTTCCAATGGTCTTCCCCATGTATAAATTGGCCTTACGCTTCATACGAATGGTCCATTTTACTATAAAAATGGATCTAGAGGCTATCGAACCCTGTTTAACTCAGATAAACCTTCTTGCCTGAGTGGATGTTTAATGAATATCAGAGGGATCTAAATTCCCTTTTAAACGACTTACCGACGTACAAATTGGCCTTGCGATACGAGCGAACAAGCAAATTTCCCCAAAAACTAATTTGAAGGCCATCGATCGTTCTCGGGCCCCGTTTGACCCCGGTTAACTCTCCAGTGTGAATGAATATTATAAGGGCTTTAAATACCCTTTCCCACAGTCCATCCTATGAAAGAATCAACTTTACGGTATGCACGAACAACCTATTTTAGTCTAAAGGATCATCGATCGCTTTCGGGCCCTGTTTGACCTTGGTCAACTCTCCGAACCGAATGAAGCTGAATGAAATCTCAAAGATCTCTGAATACCCCTTTCAACGGTCAATCTTATGCACTAATCAGCCTTACAGTTCAGACGAACGATCCATCTTCCTCCAAAAATTTCTTATGTAGTGACCAATTGGTGCTTCTAGGCCCCATTTGACCTTGGTCAACTCCTTAACATGGGAGTGGATTAATGTATTCTTAAAGGGATCTTAATACCCTTTCCAACAGTCCACCACGTGTGAAATTCTGACTAATGATTTTTATTTTATGACCATTTTCCCAAAAACTTTGTCTCAGACTACCGAATGGCACCCCCAGGATCTTGCCTTTCTATAGTGTGTCTGGAGTTCTATGCCGATAGTAAGGTCAAATACCCTGCTGGTTGGGACCCCCTTGGACCTATAAATAGATTCCATGACCTCATTTTTAAAGGAACCCCTGAACACCCCTCTCAGCGATTCAGAGGACATTCTCTCGAATTCAGGGTTATTCCCCTCTTAAAAAGCCTATTTCCCACATTCCTTCCATCCTTTTCCTACTCAATTTAGTAAATTCTCGCCCATATCCTCGTACCACCATCACCTCATTGTGATATCAACGCACCTCATTGTGATATCAACGCACCTACAATCATGATCTACTTCAAGTCATCATAAGGAGGTCCAATTCTCCATTATTGTCTTTAAATTCTCCTATTTTAGCATTAGTTGCATTATTTATACTTTAGCGCTTTATTTCTTTACATCACATACCTTAATCTCAAAACTTTATTATTAGTATTTGAACTTACTCTTTTTTTTTTTTTTGTAAAAAATAAAAAACAAGAAAAAGAGGGTTTACTTATAAATTCTAAAATAGGGATTCACATTACACATCCTCACATTTGAAGCACATTTATCTCGACACACACACATAAGAGAAATCCACCGTTTGTATTTATGGGATAAACCCCCTACGTTATTTTCAAACTACATAGACTTTTATGCCCCTTGGTCTACATAGGCGTCTCGCGTAAATCCCTAGACTCGAGTCCTCCCTTATACACATTTGTTACCTTGTTCTTCTTATATATATTCTTAATGGATTTTATATGTTTGCATGCTTGTGTCTTCTGTATATATTCGTTCTTCTATAACGACTTGTGAATCGGCAAACACTTAAATTATACTTTGAATTATAATTTTGGGAACACTCCTAAGGATGAAATCACTCCGTCCTTTTCTATGACGTGGGTTGAGCGATTCCATTCTCCATTTGTATTATGCATATAAGCACACACTTGCCCATGAGAGATCTAAAGGGAGGGATGGGTGACTAACACCTTCCCATTCCGTAACTTAGTCCCCAAACCCTTGAACTACTTGGTTTCATAAGCATCAGTATTATCTTTGATGCCATTTTCTTTAGGCGAAAACATTTCACTTGCCTATTTCGTGCAAAATTGGTCGGCGACTCTATCTCTACATATTACCTCACATCGACGATGATCGAGCACCCTGAGAAAGGGTGCATTCCCGCGCACACACTGAAAGAAAGGGGCAAGACCTCCTCAGAATGGCCACATGTATGCCTATTGTCATAAGGCACGAACTCTAAGGATTCCCGGGGAAGGTGAAAGGTCACTACGATAGGCATGATCAGGGTACTATCGATCGGCATACCCTCTGGTCCTTTATACAAAGGGGGTAGGTCTATCATTTTTTACACTTAAACAAAACAAAATTCTCTCTCCCCCTAGAAATTAGTCTTAAACGTCTTTCCTTCGAAGGTTCTTGTGGAAGGCATGGCTAATAACCTATTTATGACAATCGATGATCGGGCCGACTTAGAGTGGAGCGATACGGAGGTGTTGGTGCTTAGGAGGGAGATTGGATATGATATCTTTGAGCTTGTGAGCTAATGAGGGTCTTGCCAAGGGAGCCTGGGAATCATCGCTCCTTGAGGGTCAAGAATTCTAATTGTTATATGAGTTTTTTCACTTATTTTTGGTCCTATTTTTAATTAGATTTTGCTGCGGATTTAAGGATTTTTTCTTGTGTGCAGGTAGATATTTCTTCATTGGGCATTCACTCTCGGGGTTTGATGGGGATTATGAAGGTGTAAGAGAAGCTCCCTTGGGAGGTGAATTTGATAGTAGAGGCTGTCGAGTTTGGTCCTCCGGTGGGGGTCTTGGATGAGATGTCACGATCTTCACCAGTGCTGTGCACTTTGGGTGAGATATGGTGGGACACTACTCAAACATTCCATTTGGGCATGGGAGCAATGACAGTTACTCTGATGGATGTGCATCAATTGACGGGGTTGGAGTGAGAGGTTTAACAGATAATGATGGACCAAACGCCACACATTTCTGAGGTTGCGATTCAGTTTGCCCTGGGGGATATTGGATGGATTGTTTTTGGGGAATTGGTCAGGATATCGGTGTTAAAGAAGTCCTTGCTGGACAAACGGATTGATGTTACCTATTGGAGGCAGTCAACCAATTCATTTATTTTTCTTTTACTGGGAGGATTTGTGGTGGCGTCGAGCGGTGACATCATCTATATATGGTTTATTCCTTTTCTACGGGTTATCTCTAAGATTCTCTTGTATGACTGGGCAATTCTTCTCTGGATGATTTTAATAGATATTGCCGAAAGACTTTTATGTGGACCACATACCTTATGGAGGTAACTTTTAGATACTGCTCTTATTTTTTTGCTTTTCTTCTTATTCTGTGAGATTTTAGAAAATTTTGTGTTGCCTTATGCGGACGTGGTTTTATGAGGTGATCGGGCACAAAATTGGGTTAATGTCTCTGAAAATGAGTGAGACGAGTGTGTTCCTGAGGATGTACCAATAGAGGAGGTTGAATAGGAAGTCAAAGGAGTTGTTATCGCTGAAAGATGTGAGGATCATATTGAACGCCCTGATGAGTGATCATATTAAGCTCTCATTTTGTATTTTTGTATTTTGTATATTTTTTTGCATTTTATAGATTTTTGATGATTGATTTTTATTTTGGGATATGTGACGTTCTATCCTTGGCATCTGGCCTTGGGGGATGCGAGGGTTATGAGCGTTCATGCCCAGAGGCAAAGACTGATGGCGCATGAGTTTGGGTATGTCTGGTACCAAGGAGAAAGGGTGATGAGGAAAGTGATGGAGTGTAAGGTAGAGGTTCCACCTTCAGTTCCTCCTGAGAATATGATGAGGATAAACAATATGTCAAATGAGATGAGGGCGACAACTATGGATAGTGAGCCCTATATGATCTACATGCATGTGAAGGTAGAGTATGATTACCTAGATTTTGTGACCAGTTGATGCCATCATCAATCTATGTTATGCAGGGTATGCCCCACCGTCGAAAGGACCTGGGAGGGGTAACAATATGTTGGTCTCTTCAGTGAGTGGCGCAATAACGATGATGGAGGATATTCCCATTAATTATTTTTCCATTCCTTCTTACCGCATCTAATAGGGTAGTGGATATATTGTCTTAGTGCCTCATCATCTTTTGGAGTTGATAGATAGTTTTCTCACTTTTGCTCTATTTGCCACATGTCGTTATCTTGGCTGCGGGATGTCCAATATTGGATGTCTTCTGTGTTTAATGACGTGTGTAAGTTGGATAAATCTTGCATGGCACCACTGAAAACTTTTGAGTGGTGCAAGGAGAGTGCTGGCTATAGGAGTGGAGGGTCCACTGCTCGCCGTCATGGGAGGCACTTTCACAGGGATCGTTAAGGCTCGATAATTTTTGTATTTTTTCTTCTTTATTCCGAAAAAATAAGCACAATGATAAATATATATGTATGATTCATTTTTCATTTTCTTGATTTATCTTTAATTAAGTGACCTAGTCTACATGCACTTTAGTTTTCCACGGGGATTTCACTTATGTAAAAGTAAGAAAGACGTTTAAAAATTAAAATATGTACTCTTTGGAAAATATTCTACGAAGAAATACATGGGAAAACCTTTGTAGAAAGGTTATTTCGATAAAAAAATGGCTTATTTGAAAAAGGAAAAGTAGAAAAAGTAGGAAAACTCCCAAAATAGGGGATGGGCCGATCGGCATAACCCTGGCCTGCATATCGGCATACTCTTCACCTCCAATTTGCTTTTTATCCATGATTGTCCTTTTCTTGCACTTCTGTGTAATAAAAAGAAGTTGGTACAATAATAAACTTATTCCTTCCTATTTTGTGGAGGATTTTAAGTATAAAAGCGGCCTTTGGGGAAGATTTTTAAGTCACACCTCAACTTCTTCCTTTCTCTCTGTCATATAATGTTTATTGCTCTTATGAGCTGGTAGTTCCCATGATTGAGGCTTTTGTTGCCTATCTTGAGCGGTTGGAAGCCATGTGTTTTTACAATGTCAACTACGAGTCATGTTACTTATGCTCGGTTACTTTATGGCATAGTCATCCCATTTGCTGGAATCTTCTAGAAGAGGCTTTGCGGTTTTGGTACCCTAAAGACCATATGTTCCGCTTTTGCTTGGACAAGGTGCGTCCCATTTATAACGAATTTTCTGCTATGTTAGGCGGCAACCCCAGTGTTACTATAACTATGTCTGACTTGTCTCATTTTACTCGGGTGTCCCTAGCTGAATTACTCCAGGTCTCTTCTTTTGTTGCCTGACCACTGGTGCATGGGGGAAATACAACCTTTCGGCGGTATTAAATTATGTGTGCCAGAGAGACTATACTTAAAATGTCTTTACTGGTGTCGTAGACTTGGGATTGACTGTTAAGATGCTCTTGGTGATTGAAGATGTGATGGAGGACCCTCAGATGGACATGATCGTACTTTGGATATCTTATTATTGTAATTTGGCTGCTACTATATAGGCGGGGATATTGAATGGCCTCGATGAATGGAAAGAAGGTCAGGCACTTTTTACGAGGCAACCTTGCGATGTTGTTCATGTAGATATCGAAGATACTTTGACTCAATGAAACTAAAAGAGCTTATAGGTGACCTACAAACTTATGAGCTTGACATGTTTACCTCCAAGCAAGTGCCAAAGAAAGAAAAGGCCATCACTTTAAAAGCCCAGAAGGAGGAAATAAAAGTTTCGAAGGATGATAATTCCAACATCGATTTCGAAGATGTAGCCTTGTTGGAAAAGAAGTTTAAAACATTTCTTAAGCTCCAAAAGGAATAGAAATGTTCCAAAACACTTGAGAAATTCAATAACAACAAGTCCGATCACACCCCTAAGAATTAAAGTGAGAATGGTAAGAGGGATGAGTCGGATAGGTGTTTTCGTTGTGAGGTTATGGCCATATGGTAGCGAAGTGACTCACTAAACTTAAGAAAGAGGGAAAAAAATAGATTGCATATAATGATACCCTTAGTGATAGTGAACTGAAAGAGGGAGAGGATATCCCCATTAAGCGTAAATACACCACGTTCATGGTTTATCATGTGTGCGAAGATGATAAATCTTCTCATAAAGATACTCATGTGAATGACACTTCCGACGCCATAGTTTGTGAGTCCCAAGTGAGTGAGGGTGAAAAGGGTGAGGATGCGAATGTAGGGGAAAGTGAGTTGCAAGTTGCCTTCCATAAATTGTATGAATAAACAGTGAAGGTGAAGAAGGAAAACTTGAAGTTGCATGCTAAGTTGAAAGAATGTGCCATAGAAAATAATGATGCATTGATTAAAAATCTTAGGCCACGAGAGAAGACTCTTTGATAGAAACTAAAGTATGTTAAGGGTGAGAGAGATAGTATTCATGCTTTGATGGAGTCTATAAAGAAGAATATTCTATATTTTGAGGAGTGTAGGAATTTACTCGAGTCTAGGATTAGTGAGCTTGAGGAGAGACTGAGAGAAGGTCGGAAAATTTGGATAGTATTTTAGGCACCGTCCAAATCAATGATGATAAGTGTGGTATATGCTTTGATGATCGTATTTCTCCAATTCCTAAACCCAACACCAATCGTGTGAGAGAGACAACTAGGAACTCCAGGAGAGGTCCACATTAGGTAACATTCCTTAAAATGTTTACCCTTGCACTCGTTGCGATAATAGGGGTCACCTTAGAAGTTATTGTTATGACCTTAAAAATGCTCCTAGTAAGTTTAGAAATAATGTCATTTTAGTTCCCAAAAACTCCATGCATCATTATACACCTAGTTGTGTTAGGAAATCGGACTTAGAGGCTTTGGGAATTAAATTTCATGACTCTTGTTTGCTAGTACATGATACTTCTCATGATATTTCTTACGGATGATCATGTTAGCATGTTTGTCATATGCTAGTTTGCTTCATGATATATATATATTCTGACTTATTTATCTCTTTGTATTATATTTTTTGTAAATGTGTGTCGGTGCGATATCGATTTAAATAAATTTGCAAATTCTAACTATAAACTTATTTAATTAGAGTCAATTTTTAAATCAAATTAAATCAGCCCCTAAACATGCAACTAGTGTGTGAGTGTGTCAAACCATCATAAACACAAATAGCCAACTCACAGATTTCAGGAAAAAAAACCCTTTCGAGTAAAACCTTTTTATTTCACTATGTAAAATTAATCTCAACTTACATACACAATGAAATCTGCAATTATCACTCCGAAGAACAATCACATAGACTGCATCCTAGAGTCAAACAGAATCGTAGAACCAATTCAGTCCAGGAACACCCACAAGCACTCCCTATTAACACGCAGTCTTCTTCATTCGAGTACTCCCCTCAAGAGCACCTAGATCATCAATAGAGATCCTCTGTACAAGAGAAACTTGACGCAATATGTGTTCTTGGGTTCAAAGCAGTTTCATCTCTGTTTAAAATCGCAGGTCTTCTAATTAAAATTGAATTTGGAAGAGCTTTTTTTATAGAAAACCTAAGGCGGTGCGTTGCTCGAACGAAACAGGGCTCTCGCTCGAATGAGGACATGCGTCACTCGAACGAGCTTCGCGTGATATGGCTATGTCGTTTGTACGACAGCCATAGTCTCTCGAACGAGCCAGCGTGAAAATAAATTTATTTTTTATTTCTAAAAATTCGCCTTAGCACTTAGAAAAATATTTTTTTGACGAAAAACTTAAAAACTCCGCTCTAACACTTAGAAAATATTTGATGAAAAATATCCCAACACTCTAAGTGAATTATTAAGGCCTTAAAACACAACCTTACCAAAGTTAAACTTGTAGAAGCTTGAATGTTGAAGAAAACTTGATATTCGGATCCGTCTTCATGTATATTTGATCTTGAACATTCTTCGACATTTGTAGTGGTATACGACATACTCAATTGATAACGGACATTTATAAAATTATATCCTTACAAATCTCTCCCTATGTCTATGCCGGTACAAAATAAAAACATCCAAATTATCAAAACATAATTCCTATACAAATCTAATACCTACCCATGAACTCAAAATTGAAAAGGTACTAAACATGCAAGTCCAATTGTTTAAAATTCTTTACGGTTTATCTCATCAGGGTGTGCAACATAAAGGTCTTCAATTTTATACCTACACACATGAGGCAAAGCAAATTCCTTCGCGATGCATTGAGTTTGAAATGATATAAGAATAAATCAATCAATATAATCAAATCTCTCCATAATGAAAAATGTCACCCGTAATTCGTTCTCCCCCTTTTTATTTGACCGAAATAGACAAGGAAACGAATAAACAAAATAAACATGGAGTTTTCATGAAAAAAATGCATAGCAAACATGGATCAAACTACGCTCATGCAAAGAGTAACTCAAAAGCTTCCACAAACTATTTTTGATTTTTCAATTTTTTCATACAAAAATGCCAAAATAATTTTACAAAAATCACACACCATGAATTTACACTAAGACAACCAAATCATTGAAACGGAATGAATGGGTGTGAAAATATTCAATAGGTAAATCAACGCAATCAACCATAACATATGTGTACGATGCATACTTGTACTCCTAACGAATGAGTCTCAAAATCGTCCTTAGGTGTTGAAAAGTGTTGAATTTAAATGACATCAACTCAATACATCAACACATCAAAGTCAAATGTGATTCCCACACTAATAATGTTTAAAACTATGAATGCTTTTTCAAGACGCCATCAGGATGTGCAAACCCGTTGTTCATTTCTTTCCATCCAAACTTCCTCATAATAATAATCATTATATTTTTCTTTTGAGGTGGCCCCTTTTTGGCATATTTATCTTTTTATTGCCTTTAAATTTTTTTGGGCTCTTTTAAACGATGGCTTTCACGATGTGTTAATTTTTTACTCTCGCAGCCCCCTCTCCCATGAAACACTCATCATATTTGTTGCAATTAAATTCCCCACGGTAAACGGTTTTTACATGCACTACTTCCATTATCAAGTTTTATCGCATATGGTTCATTTTAAAGACAGAATTGAGATGACAACACTCCGACCAATATGTGATAAACAAGTATAATAATCAAATAAATCAGTGAAAGTGTGCATTAAAGGAACTTATGAGTCAAACATGTAGGTAGTAACAACTAATCACATCTAATTGACTCCAAACATTGTAAAGCACAAAAATAAGGTGATGACGCATATCAAAACACTATCAAATCATCACGTGGATATGTAATGAAATTGTAACTCGGTCATCCTAAATTTCCATTCATATACGGTGTAAAACAAAAAACAAAACCGTTTTTGACTCTTTCAACAATTTTATCAATATAATTTTTTGTTTGTATTTTTCAATTTTTTTCAAAAACAAAAATCTAATACACAAAATACATACTAGCAATATGCAAAAATAACATCATACAAATCATCCTATGCTAGCGAACAAGTCTAAACTTCAACCGTTCGGTGTAGTGGAGCTCTCCAAATGTGGTGACATCCTATGAAAAACTTCCATCAAATCATGAGAAGTTTTGACTAAAAATTTTACCTGTTCCCTAATATGTGCAAACTCTCTCGTGTAATTATCTGGAGCATCTGGTGTGGGTGCGTGTGTGTGAAAACGTGTAGTAGCAATGCGTGACACATGACCTAACTTAAAACAAAACTCCCTAAGGTGTCCTCTCTTCTTGTAGTGTGTGCAAATATAAACAAGCCTAGGAACACCTCTCTCAAAACCTCTCCGACGCGCTCTCCTATTAGGTACGGGACGCCTAGGTGGGTTGGGTCGAGAGCCATGTGAATTAAACACTAAAGCGGTAACCGGCTTACGTGCAACATGTTAAGTGGATGCACCATCATGACTTATTCTTAAAATCTCACCACTACCAAAAATGCGATTGATAACCATCTTTACTTCCTTCTTGTATGTGTTATCTAAAGTGAGTTTGACCTCCAGGACGTGCTTAAGTTCTCTCTCCAATTATGACACTATTTTCCCGGCTAAAGCTATCAACTATTCACTCAAGGAAATATTCACCTTCTCGAGTTGACTCGCTTTTGTCTCAAACTCTCTCAAACTTTCTAACTATGTCTCCAAATCTCTCAAACTAAGACTTAACTCCTTATTCAATTTTTTTGTCTTTAAAGTCTCGGCGTAAAAATCTCTAAATGTGAGCTGGACCACTATCACCCTCACTAGCTCACTCACTCTCAGACTCGCTAGAAGCACTCAATCATCCTCGGGGATCTCACATGCACAAGTATCCTCATCGCCGTGGGATAACCTAGGTGTGCTCACGTGA
Source organism: Sambucus nigra (assembly GCA_949130495.1). Lineage (NCBI taxonomy): Eukaryota > Viridiplantae > Streptophyta > Magnoliopsida > Dipsacales > Adoxaceae > Sambucus > Sambucus nigra. The sequence goes on along the minus strand of OX422209.1, from coordinate 285,074,461 downwards.
CTAGTAGAAAAGGAAACAAACTTTCCTTGTGAAGACTCATCTCCGGAATCTTTCACATCATCCTCACTATCACAAAGGGTGACTGGCATAGCAATTTTCTTGCCTCTTTCCTAAGTCTAGTGGGATACTCAAACGAGTTAAGCCCTTTCCCTCACACTTAAAACATTTTACTTTTTCTAAATCTTCCTCACCCTCTTTCTCTTTCTCACCGCTTTCTTTGGCCTTGTCTTTCTTTTTCTCAAAAAACTTTTTATTAGAAGAATTTTATTTTTAAAAATTGAGAAACTTTTTAAAATTGTTTGCAAGCATAGCCATATCAAAATCAGACTTGTCCTCAGACTCGGACTAAAAAAACTCATTTTTTTTCTTCTTAGACTGGGCTTTAAGTGCTATCACTCTATCCTTAGTCTTTACAGTGTGAGGAAACATGTTAATTTCATATGTCTGGAGGTCTCCAACCAACTCTTCTAATTTCAGACGATTAAAATTTCCTAAGGTATTTAAAACAGTCACTTTAGGGATAAAAATTTTTGGCAGCGATGTTATAATCTTTTTAACCACTAGTGCATCAGGTATAGGCTCACCAAGATTAAAACTAGTGTTGACAATGTCAAACAAACGTGCATAAAAATCATCAAAACACTTAGTCTCAAGCATGGTAATCATTTCAAATTGAGTGGTTAAATTTTGAATTTTAGACCCTTTGACCGCGTTAGTGCCTTCGTGGGTGAGTTGTAAAACATCCCACACTTCTTTAGACTTGGTGCACGTCATAATACGTCGGAACTCGTCGGGGGTGACGTGTCCGAAAATTGCACTAAGCCCATGTGAATTAAAAGTGATCCACCTAAACTCATCCCCAGTCCAGTCTGACACAGGTTTTAAATTCGTGATATTATCTGCGGTTACAGCGGGAAGAGTCCAGCCTCTTTCACAAATTAACCAAACTCTCTCATCGATTGATTTTAAATGAGATCTCATGTGGGATTTCCAGTAAGCATAATTAGACCCGTCAAAAATTGGCAACCGATTATATAAGTTTTCAATTGGAAACATTGCGCTAATTTTTAAAAATATGTTTTTTCATAAAAAATTAATATCACACAATTTTGCGAAAAATAGGAATACTCTGTAAATTTGAGTAACCTGCTCTGATACCAAGTTGTAAATGTGTTCCGGTGCGATTTCGATTTAAATAAATTCTCAAATTCCAACTATAAACTTATTTAAGTAGAGTCAATTTTTAAATCAAATTAAATCAGTCCCTAAACATGCAACTACGTGTGTGTGTGTGTGTCAAACCATCATAAACACAAATAGCTAACTCACAGATTTCTGAAAAAAAACTCTTTCGGGTAAAACCTTTTTATTTCACTATGTAAAATAGATCGCAACTTACATACACATTGAAATCTGCAATGATCGCTCTGCAGAATAATCAAATAGACAGCAACCTAGAGTCAACCAGAACCGTAGCTCCAATTCAGCCCAGGAACGCCCACAAGCACTCTCTATTAACACGCAGTCGTCTTCAGCCTAGTACTCCCCGCAAGAGCACCTAGATCAATAGTAGGTATCCTCTCTACAAGAGAAACTTGACACAAGATGTGTTATTGGGTTCGAAGACAATTCACACAAACTATTGGGATCTTGTGAATTGAAAACAAAAGGTTTAAAACCCTAAAAGTGAGAAGACAATGTATTCTGCCAAAGCAATTTCGTCTCTATTTAAAATCGTAGGTCTTATAATTAAAATCGAAGTTGGAATAGCCTTTTTATAGAAAATCTAAGGCGGTGCGTCGCTTGAACGAAACAGGGCTCTCTCTCGAACGAGGACACGCGTCGCTCGAACGAGCTTCGCGCGACATGGCTATGCCGCTTGAATGACAACCACTGTCTCTCGAACGAGCCATCACGAAAATAAATTTATTTTTTATTTTTTAAAATTCGCCTTAGCACTTAGAAAAATATTTTTTTGACGAAAAACTTAAAAACTCCACTCTAACACTTAGAAAATATTTGATGAAAAATATCCGAACACTCTAAGTGAATTATTAAGGACTTATAACACAACCTTACCAAAGTTAAACTTGTGGAGTCTTGAATGTCGAAGAAAACTTGATATTCGGATCCATTTTCATGCATATGTGATCTTGAGCATCCTTCTACGTTTGTAGCGGTATACGAAATACTCAATTGATAACGGACATTTATAAAATTATGTCCTTACATTTTTTTCCGTTACTTTGAGTCTTGTTTTGAAAAACACATAAAATATTTTTGGTTTCATATATTTTTGAAAAAGATAAAAAGATTTTTTTTTGATATATTTTGTGAAAATACAAATTTTTTTTTTGAGTAAATTTTTTTTTTGAAAAACACAAAAAGATTTTCAGTTTATTTTTGTGTCGTGAGTTTACACTTGATGTGTAATATTAGTGTACTTGAAACCCCATCATTTCATCTTTCCATGTGGCTCGTACATTTGGTCATGATTTAGGATACAAAGATTGATCTTTATCATTATTTTAATGTTGTTGTTTCGAAGTTAACTTAAATTTAGATTCGGCTATGGATATGCCATTGCACACATGCATAAGCTTTAATGAATGTTTAACTTCTCATACATAATTAATTTTGGTGGGAAGTTCTCCTCTCAGTTTTGTCATTTATGCACATATTAGACTTAGGAGGATCTGTGTATCTAAGAACCGTTGCCTGTGAGGATTTACATTACATATTGAAAAATGATGAGTGTGCACGAGAAAGGGCTACGAGATGCATGTGAACTCGTTGTGAAAGCGACCGTTTAAAAGAGCCCCAGAAAAAATTAAGGCAATAAAAATAATCATATGATGAAAATGGGGACAATAGGAAATATCTTAAAAGAGAAATTAGAACCTCAAAAGAAAAAAAAGTAATTATCAATTGTGAGAGAGCTTGGTTGAAAATATCAACTGGTTTGCACAAACAAGTCATTTGTTGCAAAAGTTGTGTCATGACAGTATTGTTTGTAGAATTGTAAAAATTTCTAGACTTATGTGTGATGTATGTTTTGTTCATTAAGTTCAAGTTTAATTTTCACGTATGGCTAAAAAATATTTTGAAGGTATTTAGCGATCAATTAGAGCTTCTTGAATGTATATTTTTATTTGGATTGTGATTCACTCGTGTTAGTTACACCCTTTCATTCTATTCCATGTTTGAGTACATTGCTACTATGTTAATGCATAACTCACATGTTTATTTTTAAGTCTGTTTTGCTACTATTTTCGTATTTGCAGGGGCTTTTATTAATTTTTTTTCATTGGGCAGATGCTACATATTTTTAGAGTTGGAATTGAGAGTTTTTGAAGTCGTTAGCCCGACTTGTGGTTGTCGTTAGAACGACATGACCACTTTGTACGAAGAGTGGATCGAACGACGCTTCGAGCGAGCTATAATAAGTGTTAGGTATGGTCGTTAGAAAGGTTCTTCACGCGATAACACACTATTTTGGGTCGTTTCTTACATAATTCTAACGACATGCTCAGTCGTTCAAATAACCTGGCATTGTCGTTCGAACTACCCTAGCTGGATTTTCCCATTCGATTTGTTTCAGTACCTGCTTAATATATATTCTGATATTAAATTATTTTGGTACTTCTAGAATGTTTTGGATAGTTTATATGTTGTTGATATTGATTATTCATGTTTTCATTCTTACACTACATTGATTTTGTTTAGTCACATCTTTCCTGATATTGATGATTTCATTCATGTGACTGTTTGCTAGCTATGACTTGACATATTATGATTATTTTGAGATATTTCATCATGTTTATCTATATATTCTTCTCATATTATATTCATGCTAGATATTCATTAATATGTTTATTTTTCTCACTAGTTGTCTATTCGAGACAAAAAGGGGGAGAGATAGATATGTGATGTAGGGGGAGATTTTTGATAGTATTCTATATTGGTATAATATTGATTATATATCAATTATTCATCCATACTTCACATGTTATTTGTTTATTTTGGTGTGTGTAGTGAGTCTTCAGTGATTCGAGATTTTGTGACTACATCAAATGAAGATAGTTCATACTCGTTGATCGTCCTACATTTGATTGGTATATTTAATAGTCCTCTATTTTTGTTTTGGGTTTTATGGGATGGGATTTAACTTAAGTCATACGGATTGATGGCCCGACTTAGGCATTTCACTTTTTTGGTTTTGTCCCAATAGCCAATGGGAGAGATTTGTAAGGATAAATTTCCAAATAGTGTCCATTTGTATTATTGACATTATTCCAGACGAAATAAGTCATAGATAGATTTTACTTGTCACGATTCCCATTCAGTCTATGACGTTGTGTTGAATACGTAGCGACTAAGCTTCAAAGATAGATCATGCCGTATTTTTTGTGCACGTTTCACATCTTCATTTATTTTTTCAAGATTCTATTAGGTATGGATGCATATTGGTTTATGGATATTCGGTAAATATTTTCTAAGGATGTTATTTTATTTAAATATGATTTAAAAGGTTTTTAAAATGTTTTTTTGAGTTATCTCGTGTTTAGAGTCATATGAAACAATTCCTTTTGTTTGTATGGTTCGAACGACTTTAACAGTCGCCCAAATGGCATCTTGCTGTCATTTAAATGACGTGGTAATCTAGTTCAAATGAGATGATCATATAGTTCAAACGAATGGCTGTTATCGTTTTAACAATGTGGCGCTTCAACTTTATTATTTAAGATGTCTTTTTGCTCAGAAAAATAGTGTGCAAAACATACAGAATTACATAGAACCCATACATTTTTCTGCACTTGTTTAACAAAAGTTTTCAAAGTTAAAAACATCCTTTGTGTTTATAATATCCGATTTTACATACCATATGTTATAGATATCTTTTATTTTCACCACGGTTTCATTCTTCATCATTCGAAGAACCTGTTTTGTGCGGTAGACTCCATACTTGCTGGTTGATGGTTGCTGGCTGTATCGATGGATACCGAGGCACATGTGGATTCATGGGTTATGGACCTGGTGTAGGTTGATTCCTTCTTTGCATTGTAGAGGAGAAGTTAAAGAGAAGAAGAGGAATCAATACTTGTGGGGATCGAGTCACTATGTAAGACTGAAACCTTCCTTTGTAAAACTGTATCATAGTGATTGTCTGGATTGGGCCGTCCGAGGTTTTTTTCCATTGTGGTTTCCTCGTATATTGTCGTATTTTGTGAGTATTCTTTACTTTATTTTTCTTAATCACACTAGATGCATGTTTAGGGTTAATAAGAAAGAATTGTCTTAATTGGTTTAGTTCACAAAATTGGAAAAAGGTTTTTTGAAAAGAAAAAATTATTTTCACCTAAAGGACACACATAAAGGAACCATTATCATTTTTACAGTTATTATTTCTAAGATCGAGACTTCTAATGCGCTTACCTCCAAACTAAAAGCTTCTCTGACCCTTCGTCCTTCTAAAAAGGTTGAGGAACCAAGATCTGATAAGAAGTATAAACCATGCAATATTAATACTCAATTGATTGGTATTTCTCCTAGCCATGTTAAATCGTTTGATCCAACCATTATGGAAAAGTTCAAGATTCTTATCACCTAAACCCTTTGTGCATTTAAACCCGTGACATTTGAGGAAGTTATTTCTATCATTAGAAGTTAGGTTTTAGTGGAGTCATTCTTTTAGGCAAAGTAAATTACCATTTAAGTTTGTTAAAAATATCCCAGGTTACTTCCTACCATTTGAATCTTATGGTGTTTCTAAGAATTTGTATCAATATGTGGGTTATTTATTAAAGGGTTGGAACAAACCTCCTTAGGTAGAAGATTTACCTTAAAAGCTATTTAAATGTTTATGATTCTTTAGAATAAGAATGTAAATAGTTTCCTTTTGCTTGTCCCAATCCATCTACATTCCTTTTCGATTGACTAAAAACCCTAAGAATTTCCACTAGTAACTCTAAACGCACACTTGAGTGGGTTCATCTTAAATTTTTATTTCGTCACATATTGAAAAGTCTTTGTAAATCTGCCAAGTGAGAATCTTCCTTATTAGACATAATTACTAGACCAGTTATATAAAATCCTAATAAATTATGGAACAAATCATGGAAAATGGACGTCATAATGTATTAGTACATGGTACCTACAGTCTTTAATAAAAAATTCTTATGTATAATGAAAAGTACCCAATGGATTCCTGAAAGCTATCTTTTTAGTGTTAGATGCATCCATCTAGATCTGGTTCTATCCCACATTATGATCCATGAGACTATACATTTCTTATCCTACCACATAGGTGATTAAAATGTTAATTAAAGGCAGAGGTAACTCATCTTTGGGGAATGCTCTGTTGAGATCTTCAACATCCACATAAAAGCAAATTTGAGTCTTTTTTTCTTGCACACTAGTATAATGTTGGACAACCAAATCGGGTGTTGAATCATCTTGATGGATCCAATTTCTAGTAATCATTCCACTTCTTATTAAATTTTCAAATATAACTTTGACTTTTATGTTCTTTTTGTTTGGTTTATTGGAATAGATTAAATCACAACATTCAACTTGTGACTACTAATTTCTTGATCTAACCATGATATCTTAGGGTGTTTCTAAGAAAAAACACATGTATACTCTTTCATGAGTGGGATCATGGAGTTGTTCTTCACTACCTTCAAGTCTTGAGAAATTATTTGGGTCATGGTTCTTCTCCAGCTTTTACAAGGTCAATCTGATCCAACTATTGTAACTGAGGATTGGGTTGATCGCATACACTCGTATTGTTCTTCCATGTATTCTAACACTCTTTTAATCTGTATTTGTCAATGAAAAAGTATTGAACTTGGTTATATACGAGAAAACATTCATATCCAGGTTTCGAGTTAGCTTCCTATATTTTTTTAGGGCGATGGTGGTGCTTTCTTTTTGACAAAAGATTTTATTAAATCGTGAAAGGATTTTCCTAATCGTCTAAGTGCACTTTGTCATCTGACCTCCTTTTCTTTTTGATAAATTATGGGCTTTATCATATAAATGATCTACTATGGTATTGACTGAGTTTTTCTACCAACCTTATCGACTTGTTTAATTTCTTCACTTTTTTCTTTGGCTACTACTATTGGTCCCAACCTATCCTTAATCGATAAAACCTTGATTACTTTAACATAGCTAGTTATAATTCTAGAATTTTCATTAAACTTAGAGTAAAAAGATGCATTAATTAAATTGTGACACTCCGCGCATTCTAGCAAGTGCGGTGGCCAACTGCCGTCACCAAACTATGTCGAGCGTCACTAAATAAGTTATCATTCTCAGAATGTGACAGAAATATGAGACATTTAAAATTTTTCCACAAGATATAATCATATTTATGCAATAAATATAGCCATTCATGAAAATTAAAAATCCATCACCATGCTATCTCAAAAATAAATCCAAATCCAAATAAAAAGAAATTCAAAAATCATCCTACTATAAATATCTGACTTAAACCATAAATAACCGTGGAACCGATTGGCCCACCAAATCCATAAATAAAAGTCCCATAATAAAATAAACGAAATGGAACGTAATCTAAACTACTAAAGAAAGTAAAATAAATCCTCAACTGTACTTTTAAAAATATCTCCAATCATTCTTGTGCAACTACTCCAGCACTAAACCTGAAATGTTAGTCAACGCAATAGGCTAGAGCCCACCACATGAATACTAGTTACTCATCCCAATTAGGGTTCGTAAACCCAGACAATAGCATTATACATGATAAACACCAAAATAGAGTATTTTATATTAATCGAGATATATTAACAAGCGAGTAAAATAAACTGCCACTATCTACTCATATAACTAATCCACCCCAAAGTGCAAATCCAATCATTCCATTTTAACTATAATTTAAACGTTAGCTCTTATTCTAGCATGATATAATTATCCAATTATTTATAGTCGTACGACACCACTATAGCCATTCGACCCCTTATCGGTCCTGCACACACTCTTGTGCGCTTAAGTTCCAACACGTCATACTCATTCCCCTCACTATAGCCAGTCAAATCGATATATGTCATCGCTGCACATACTCATGAGGTTCTACACATGAGACATCACTATAGCCAGTCGGCCCGTATTATGTCCCCCCGCACATACTCGTAACACCAACACACACCCCGCCACTGTAGCCAGTCGATCCGATAACTGTCAGCCCTGCACATAATCGCGATGAAAATTCATTTTAGCACCCATTTATTATCTTGGGCATTAATTATAAATTTTCTCAAGTTCTCATTATTTTCCATTAGCCCCGCCCTTTTATCGAGCATACTTCCTCAAACGACCCCTGGTTCCATGCCTAGAGGTCTCCAAAACGCAAGTGTATCCTAGCCTATCATTTAGGAAGAATATCTACCAATCGATACTATCTAGCTCCACACCTAGGCTCATGATCCAATGGCAATGACGTACAAATCCGCCCCACCACGGAATCATCCATCCATAAAACCCATGCTATCTAGTCCCATACCTATAAATAATTACCAACAACTAAGGCCTACCTACTAGTCCCATACCTAACAAGCAACCTAAAATAAGGTGAGAGCACTGACGACCCTAACAATCCCATTGTCCAAGGTCACTATTTATCCAAATTATGTCCGTTTAATTATAATATTAATTAAACAATTCATTTATAACCAACTTATAAAATTTCTATTCACATGCATATTTTTGGGAGTATACAACAATAAATATCTACTCTATAAGATGTACATAATTAACATGGTTTTTACATGATGAAATGAATTTATAGCCTTCCTACAATTTATTCTACATGGGAACGTCATAAATTATAATGGAAACCTAACCTCTAATCTAAGCATGCAAGGGTTTTGTGTCTTAATTCGTATTAAGTATTTGAATAAAAACAGTCCTAAATTTTAGTTTCAATTTCCCTAATTAGTCTTTCTAATTGACTTTAAGAAAATAATAATTATTAGTGTTTAGGAAACATTTAAAATGCACAATAATAAAGGGGAATAATAGAAGTATTCATGCGTGTAAAAATCATTTGAAAAATCTAATTTGATGGTTTTGTTCCTCTCTAGAAAATAATGAAAATACTTTCTTGTAAGATACTGAGAAATCTTGATGAGGTTCTTCGAATCTTGGGTTAAAAGTCGAGTTTAAAGGTATAGATTTGGAAGAAAAGAGAGGATGGAAATTATAGGAGGTTCTTGCTTTTGGAGAAGGCAAAAATGTGTTTTAAAAATCCTAAACCCATCACTTTGTATTTTTATACCAAATAGAATTTGAGTCCTACACACCTCTAAGATGAAAGAGTTTTAATTTTGCAAAACTGTCCAAGCGAACCAGTTCTCCCCTCCATGCGAACTGGTTCAAATTCCCTGACATCTGAATTTCCCCTTTTTATAAAATGCCAAACTCTCCTAATTTAAATCTGATTTTAATTTTAATAAAAATTCCTTCATATATAAATTAAGATTGATATTTTTAAATATGAGAATAATTAATTTTCAAAATTTTATTTTTACCCAAAATTTTCAATTCCCCATAGATTTTTATGTTTTGAAAACACGGGGTGTTAAATACTTCCTCACTAGCACAGTAATTTTATCCTCGAAATTAGACGAAGTGTAAATTCGCAAAATAAAATAAGGCTCACATATGCCTACCCATAGAATGCCACAATTGGGTGCCCATACACCCAGTTATACACGCAGCTACGCCGCGAACAAAATACAATATATATACATATCTTAACTTTTCATATCTAGGAAAATAATTACGTACCATACTATCCCATTTGCCACGCTTCGGCTCCGGCTGAGCCTGTACTGCCTGAGGTTCCTGAGTCAAAAGTAAGTAACACCTACCCAGTGTGGGTACTGTTAGCACTCCCTGCGCCCCTAGTGCTATCGGTGCTGAAGGCCCCTAGCCCTGTTCTCCTTGGACCTACTGCTCTTGTGGTTTTGGACACCTATATGCTCAGTTCCCTACTTCCCCACAACTAAAACATGTGCCTCTGAAATGCCCATACTATCGAGTTGGCTTGTGCTTACCCTACTATCCTTGATCCTACTCCTGAGGGCCCTGTGAGGCTCCATTACCTTGCTGAAAGTCCTGTTGCTCCTGTCCTACTCGCTGTCTCTTCCACGGCTGATCATTACGACCCATCTTTTCCCCTCATTGAAAATTAGACTCTTGTCCTTTTCCCAACATCTTTTGGTAGTTCATTATCTCTTTCCACAATAATAGTGCGACGTCCACTACCTGGGTGTAAGTAGTGTACGTCGGATTCCCAACACTATTGTAACACCCCGCCTAATTAAATACCGGGTGGCCAGTCCCATACCAAATTAAAACAGAATATTCAGTTGGCTCATTCTCAGCATCACTGTCGAAAACATTTACAACTCACCCAATACCCAATTAAGCTGGTGTTAAAAACTTTCCAAATTTTAATTCAACAAAATCCATTTTTAGTTTACGAATAACACTACACATTTATACTACCATAATAAAAACTGAACAGATAACTCAAAAGAATTTAAATGCAATTGGAATAAACATTCCCACATAAAAATCCAATACAGTAATCCCAACAATAGATAAATGTATTAAAATGACACGAATACAAGAGTATTCGACTCAGATAGATAAGAGATAACTGAATTCCTTTGGGCGAAAAGCCCTAACCAAAAGAATACTGTGAATCAAATGAAGACAGGAGTCTAAGCAATACCCCATAACTCCATAGCTCGTCATAATTCCATAAGGTTAGCGTCCCTGCTGCCAGACACCTGATATATAAGGTACAATAGAAAAGAAAATATGCAAGGAAATAGGTCAGAGCCCGATGTGAAAATGATTTTGAAAACAACAAGTATTTAACAAGTGCAATAAAGAATTTATTATGTACATGTTAGTAACCAGACTCTCACTTGATATTCTCACCTCTCAGCTAGAGTGCACACTTAACGTTTCCTATTAACCTCCTAGTTAATGGTTCCTCCTCACTAGTTTCCATAATATGATTCTATCCCATATCATAATCCCGTATGTCCCATACCATACTTAATATAATCATTCATACACGTTTCCCATTAACATGAATCATTTTTCATTAATATGAATCGTTTCTCATTAATATGAATTAAGCTTTTCAAATCCATCACAATAATATTCATTAACTTAATTCAATTCTTTTTCTTTATTCACCGTCATCTACAATTATCACACAGTAGGTTAATCAAACCGCTATATACATTCATTTAATTCATTATATATATACATATATAATACGGCACCCATAGACACAGCTGCGGTGCATGCATTACTCTGCTATCATGTCCCAGTATCGTTGGTCACCGAATAGGGGACTAAAGGTTCGGTAATGATTTCTCGAACCATAAACAACAACATACAAATTGGAGATGAACATAGTTATCGTATCCATGGGTCACGCACATACCTACGTTCCCACAGTCAGCAGACTTATCAACACCCCGATAAGTCTTTCATAGACCTATGTTCTCGAGCGACAAATCAAAAATCCCATGGATTCATCAGGATATGACTGCCCTCATGCGCAAACCTCCCGTCGATAGCAAGTAAGCTAGGTATGTCATACACATAATCATCAATCAATCAAATAGGCATTATCATCTACCTATAATATAATATCAACAAGGTACTCACACTACCCTAAGATAATCCCCATACGTAGCATTATATCTCTCAAATCCTACGTATTAAAATATTATGACTTCACTTCTTAATTTAATTATCCCCGAGCCTCACTCATTACTCAAGGTTCAAATAGGTTTTTCCTCAACATTTTATTCAGTAAGAAAATCACTAATATCCTACTGGTCCATAACATCTTATCTCCCGAATTACTACGAATTAAACTCTCCTTTAATTAGAGTTATAACCGATAGTTTCTAATCTCTTATAAACACATCTTCTATCAACTAGGATTAAATACCATCATCACATGGCTCATAGTCTATAGTGTTTCATTCACACTATATGACTTATCAACAAAACCAACATCCTCGCATCCTATAACATCTCTCCACTCCCGACGTCAGTAAGGTTCATGCGCGGAGCATCTCGCAAAGTGAAATCCAAACAAGGAACCCCTCCAATACACTACTACTTAACTTTGTCGATCGTGGAGGTCCGTCAACTTCAAATACGCAATCGGGATAACCTCATCCCCTCTTTCAACCAAATGTGGTATGAACTCCCATCTCTATCCAAGAGACATACGAATAAACGCTTATACTACACTCAGTCCTTGCACAATCAATAATGAGCTTAAACTCAGTCCTTGATGTTCAAATTGTAACCCTAAGGCTACCCAGGTGCTATATTAAATCTCCCCTACTGGAACTATCCTTAATCCTCATGCATACAAATTAGAATCCAACACATGAATCTAGCAACCGAAATTCCTTTCAATTTACTTATCATAATTCTAATCAATTAAATCCCAATCAAATTAATTAGAATCTTATCTAGGACTTACTGAACTTCCCTAAGTCCCATAATATCCAATTAATAATCACCAAAGATCTACAAAAGGTTTGGGATATGAACAAGCATTAAAAAGAAACAACTTCATAGATTCTGGGGAGGTCGATCGATCGATCGAAGGCAGGGGGTCGATCGATCGATCGCCCAGATAATAGCCCAATTTTCTGCATTTCTTCTACTACGGGTTTCATCACTTTTAATCATTCAAACCTTCATATTAACTTCCCAAATTCCTTATAAACCTTACTACATGATATAGCAACATATGTGAATGATTTCTAATGCTCTAAACATCCTAGAATCATCAAGAGTTTGAATTAAAAGCATATATTCATCCTATTTTTTCAGAAAATTATAAAAATAATATCTTCAAGAATACACTAATGGTTTTCAGAACTTCTTCAACAGATTTATGATTATTTCATGGATTACTATCTACCTACAACATGAGTTTGATTCCTATATATTTTCAGTTTTCAGAAATCCATTAACAACTCTATCATTATCTTCCAAACATGCAAAATCATCTCTTTTTATAACTATTCAAACATGGACAATATACAAACTTAGATTGCAATTATCAAACACTTGCCTCTAATGAAGATTTGATCTTTTGGAGTTGAATAACACAGGTGGTTCTCCCTTTCTCCGGCCAACTTTCGGTGGTGATGGTGGTGGTGATCTTTGACCTTTGGTTTTCCTCCTTTCCAAGCAATCTTCTCTCTTCCCTAGCAACCTTTCACTCTCTCTAAGAAGATGACCTTTCAATTTTGTGTAGAAGAGATGAAATGAACCTACGTACACTAATCTCCAAATACTTATAATAAGACAAAATCCGAAATCGCTATTCATCCCCCTTGTAAAAATGACCAAAATGCCCTTTTGGGTTGTCTTTTCATTTCCAAAAGACCCGAGACCCAAAACCAACATCCAAATAGAATTTTCTGACTATTTCAACCCTTCCGGATGCAACGACGCAGTCAAAACGGCTATAAGGTCGATGTAAAAATAAGTTTCCTTTATAATTTAACAAATTTGTCCCGACACGTCCCACACAACGTCCGACTAAAAATTCAAATTACTGAATTAACAACTCACAGCAATATCAATAACATCACATTCATATATTACCTAAATATCTTTAAGTAATAACCAGAATCGTTCTTTTTAATATTCACAATTTGGATAAAAACCCAAATGAATTAATTTATAATAAAATCCAATTAATCCATTAATTTAAAATATAACCCATTTTAAAAGTCATTAAAAATCACGGGGTATTACAATGAAAATACGTTCTTGTACGATCTTGAGAAATCTTGACGAGGTTCTTCGAATCTTGGGTTGAAAGTTGAGTTTAAAGGTATAGATTTGGAAGAAAAGAGAGGATGGAAATTATAGGAGGTTCTTGCTTTTGGAGATGGCTAAAATGTGTTTTAAAAATCCTAAACCCATCACTTTGTATTTTTATACCAAATAGAATTTGAGTCCTACACACCTCTAAGATGAAAGAGTTTTAATTTTGCAAAACTGTCCAAGCGAACTGGTTCTCCCCTCCATGCGAACCGGTTCGGATTCCCTGACATCTGAATTTCCCCTTTTTTATAAAATGCCAAACTCTCCTAATTTAAATCTGATTTTAATTTTAATAAAATTTCCTTCATATATAAATTAAGATCGACATTTTTAAATATGAGAATAATTAATTTTTAAAATTTTATTTTTACCCAAAATTTTCAATTCCCAATAGATTTTTATGTTTTGAAAACACAGGGTGTTAAATACTTCCTCACTAGCACAGTAATTTTATACTCGAAATTAGACGAAGTGTAAATTCGTAAAATAAAATAAGGCTCACATATGCCTACCCATAGAATGCCACAATTGGGTGCCCATACACCCAGTTATACACGCAGCTACGCCGCGAACAAAATACAATATATATACATATCTTAACTTTTCATATCTAGGAAAATAATTACGTACCATACTATCCCATTTGCCATCCTTCGGCTCCGGCTGAGCCTGTACTGCCTAATGTTCCTGAGTCAAAAGTAAGTAACACCTACCCACTGCGGGTACTGTTAGCACTCTCTGCGCCCCTAGTGCTATCGGTGCTGAAGGCCCCTAGCCCTGTTATCCTTGGACCTACTGCTCTTGTGGTTTTGGACACCTATATTCTCAGTTCCCTACTTCCCCACAACTAAAACATGTGCCTATGAAACGCCCATACTGTCGATTTGGCTTGCGCTCACCCTGCTATCCTTGATCCTACTCCTGAGGGCCCTGTGAGGCTCCATTACCTTGCTGAAAGGACTGCTGCTTCTTTCATACTCGCTGTCTCTTCCACAACTGATCATTACGACCCATCTTCTCCCTTCATTGAAAATTAGACTCTTGTCCCTTTCCCAACATCTTTTGGTAGTTCATTATCTCTTGCCACAATAATGGTGCGACGTCCACTACCTGGGTGTAAGTAGTGTACACCAAATTCCCAACACTATCTTCTTAATAGACCATGATAGAACCTTGATGAACCATTCCATCTTCTTCACCTCAGTATTCACCTCCTCCGGTACAAACATCAACAAATTGGCGAACTCCTGCTCAAACTCTTCAACTGATTTTGAACCCTGCTCGAAATCTAGAAACTCCTTCTTCTTCGTGCTTCGAATCGAATACGAAAAATATTTTTCATTAAACTTCACCAGAAAGTCTCCATAGTTCAGGCCATCCCTATCTTTAGATGTGGTGACACTCTCCCACCACTACAATGCATCTCTAGTTAGTTTGAACGTAGCCAACATCAGCTTCTGCACATCCGTACAATCTACCATCCTCAAGTTCCTCTCCATATCTCTCCTCCATTGGTGCGTGACCGTTGGGTCAGATCCCCCTGCGAAGATGGGAGGATTTCCCTTATGAAAATTGACTCTCACCCTGTCCAAAACTGAAGATGGTGTACCCTCCTGCTTCGCCTCTAAAGTCACCCACCTTTATCTCCCAATCTCAATACCAACCGCTATTGCCGCACAAACGATAACCGCTAACTCCTTGGCACCCAAATCAAACTGGCCCTGACTCTCTTAAACTGCGGGATAAAAATTGAACCCTCTCTCATATCTCTAGATTTCCTAGTGTTCTCCATCTAAAAAGATATGAATAAACAACAATAAGAGTCAGAATAACTAAGAGTACAAATCATCAAAAGGAATCAAATATAGGAAATGCGAAAGCTAAAATGAAATCACAACCTATGAGACCTAAGAACATGCTTGGATACCATTTGTAACACCAACGCACGTTCTGGCAAGCGAGGTGGCCAGCTGCCACCGCCAAACTACGTCGGGCATCACTAAATAAGTTATCATTCTCAGCATGTGATAGAAATATGAGACATTTAAAAATTTTCCACAAGATATAATCAGATTTATCTATTAATTATAATCATTCATGAAAATTAAAAATGCATCACCATGCTATCTCCAAAATAAATCCATCTCCAAATAAAAATAAATTCAACTCAAATCATCCAACTATAAATATCTGATTGAAACCATAAATAACTTTGGAACCGATTGTCCCACCAAATCCATAGATACAAGTCTCATAATAAAAGCGACGAAATGGAAAGTAATATAAACTATAAAGAAAGTAAAATAAATATCCAGCTACACTCCCAAAAATATCTCCAATCACTCTTGTGCAGCTTCTTCATCACTATACCTGAAATGTTAGTCACCGCAATGGATTAGAGCCCACCGCATGAATACCAGCTACCCCTCCCAATTAGGGTCGGTAAAGCCAGACAATAGCATTATACATTCTAAAATCAAAATAGAGTATTTTAAATTAAACGAGATATATTAACATGCGAGTAAAATAAACTTCCACTATCTACCCATATAACTAATCTACCCCACAGTGCAAGTCCAATCATCCTATTTCAACTATAATTTAAATGTTATCTTTTATTCTCACGTAATTTAATTATCCAATTATTTATATTCATGTGACACCACTATGGTTAGTCGACCCCTTATCAGTCCTACACACACTCTTGGCATGCTTAAGTGTTAACACATCACACCCATTCCCCTCACTATAGCCAATTAACTCGATATCTGTCAACTTTGCACATACTCGTGAGGTTCCATTCATAACATGTCACTATATCCAGTTGGTTCATATTCAGTCAGCCCTGCACATACTTATGATGCCAAGACACACCCACGTCACTATACCAAGTCAACCCGATAACTGTCAGCCTTACACATACTCGCGATGCAAATTCATTTTAATATCCATTTATTATTTTAGGCATTAATTATCAATTTTTATGGTTCTCATTATTTTCCATTAGCCCCATCCTTTTATCGAGCATACTTCCTCAAACTACCCCTAGTTCCATACCTAGAGGTCTCCAAAATGCAAGTGTATCCTACACTATCATTTAGGAAGAATATCTACCAATAACTACTACTTAGACCCACACTTAGGTTCATGATCCAACCAAAACGACGTACAAATCAGCCTCACCGGAATCATCCATCCATAAAAACCCACACTATCTAGTCCCATACCTAGAAAGTGTTACCAACAACTAAGTCCTACCTACTAGTTCCATACCTATCAAGCAACCTAAAATAAGGTGAGAGCACTAACGACGCTAACAATCCAGTCGTCCCCGCAATGTCAATTATTAATAAAATTAACGAATCATATATAAAATATTTTTAACTTATCACAGCAACTCTTTTGATTAATCTCAAGGTCACTATTTATCCAAATTATGTCTGTTTAATCATAATAATAATTAAACAATTTGTTTCTCATCAATTTATATTATTTCTATTCACATGCATATTTTTGAGAGTATACAACAATAAATCTCTACTTTACAAGATGCATATAATTAACGTGATTTTTACACAACAAAATTAATTTATATCAATCCTGCAATTTATTCTACACGCAGATTTCATAAATTCAAACGAAATCCCAACTCTAATCTAAGCATGCAAGGGTTTTGAGTCGTAATTCGTATTAAAGATTTGAGTAAAACCATTCCTAGATTTTAGTTTCAATTTCCCTAATTAGTGTTTCTAATTGATTTTAAGAAAACAATAATTATTAGTGTTTAAGAAACATTTAAAACACATAATACTAATAGAGAATAATAAAAATTATTCATGACTATAAAAATCATTTGAAGAATCTGATTTGGTGGTTTTGTTCGTCTTCAGAAAACCATGAAAATACGATATTGGATGATCTGGAGAAATCTTGATTAAGTTCTTCGAATCTTGGGTTGGAAGTAGATTTTAAAGGGTTTAGGTTTGGAACAAAGAGAGGATGAAATTTATGGGAGGTTCTTGCTTTTGGAGAAGGCTAAAATATATTTTAAAAATCCTAAACTCGTCACTTTGTGTTTTTATACCAAAAAGAATTTGAGTCCGACCCACCTCTCAAATAAAAGAGTTTTAATTTTGCAAATCTGTCCAAGCGAATCAGTTCGATCTCCATGCGAACCGGTTCAGATGCCCTGACATCCGAAATTTGCCCTTTTTTTAAAATGCCAAACTCTCTGAATTTAAATTCATTTCAAATTGGATAAAAAATCCATTATATATAAATCAAGATAAACATTTTTAAATACAAGAATAATTAATTTAAAAAAATCTATTTTTACTCGAAATTTTAAATTCCCAATAGATTTTTATGTTTTGAAAATATAGGGTGTTACACAAATGTGATTCTTCCTTGGAGAATGGCTTATTGGCGGTTCGAATAATAATTTTAGACCCTATGACATTGATCTTGTCACATTGATGATATGTTGAAGGAACTAGACCATTATTTTGCATCCATAACCTTTTAATCCATAGGTGGTAGTTACTATATTGCCCATTTATAAACTTGGTATGTCAAGTGTGGTAGTTACTATATTGACATAGGCCTATATTGACAAATGATTACCCTACATAGGCCTATATTGACATAGTAACTACCACAAATGATATGTGAATGGGAATCCATATGTGAATGTTCACCAATTGCCCACATAGTAACTACCACATAGTTACATATTGGTAATCCATATGTGAATGATTACCCATTCACCAATTGCCCACACTTGAGAGTGTCGAACATTCACATATGTCAAGTGTGGTAATCAATATGGATTGTCAATCCATATGTGACATAGTTACAATATGGATTACCAAATGATTGCCCATTCACCAATTGGCCACATAGTAACTACCAGATAGTTACTATATTTCCCATTCACCTATGGATTTAGTCCCCACTTACTACCACCTTTTAATCCATAACCTTATAAACTTGATATGTGAGGTGATATTGCCCATTTATAGGCCTATATTGACATAGCCTATTAGCTAGGAAGTTTGAATATCATACCAAATGGTGGAAAAAAATAATAGCAATCAACTTAGATTTTAGAATGTTGGATTTGTAGAATAAGCTAATAGGCATGATATCTAAGGAACCTCCATCGATCAACACTACAGGAAAACTAACACCATTGGTGGGGGTATCTGATTTCGTGGTCATCATTTAAGAACATGACCTCTGACATTATTCTCCAGATAAACCTAACCATTGGTGCTTTATAGTCTAATAACAAAACTGAATTATTTCTATATATTTCCATTATTTGCTGATTAATATCTCGTGTGATGTTTTGTGGAATTCCAATATAGTTGAAAAACTGACTAAACTTTGGGGATTTAGACGTAGTTTATAATTCCAATCTAGAATTTACTTTATAATCTTTATATTAAAAGTCCTTCTTATCATATCTCACACTTGGTTCATTATAGACGGAGACTACATTCACTATCACCACAAGAAATTAACTAAATATTTTTGGGAACTCATCATCTTCATCCATGATCTTTGTTCATTCATCGAATTTTTTAACCTCATTTGCGTATCTTGAAAATGGGTTTTTATTTACATTCTCCTTGGGCATATAGAAGTTTCTCACTTGCATTTGTCTTTAAAAAAATTGTCACAATGTTCGACACTCTCAAGTGTGGTAATTATTTGACAAGATAATCCTACAATATTTTGGGTTGGATTGGATATCCACCAAATGATATTGAACATGACTATATCTCAAAGTAGAAATGAAACAATCAAAAACCATCATCGCATAACAGTCCATAGCTTTATTGACTGAACATGATAGAGGTGGTGGTTCTTCTCAATCAAGTTTTCCCTTATTATTGAATCGTATTACCTGTATAGAAGGTTTACCACGTATTCCTCTCTCGACGCATTCAATTCGTGGTTGAGGTTTAATTATTGTAACTTCACAAAAGTTACCTTGAGCTAGTTGAACTGTTATTGGCTTTCATTTAAATTTTGGCAGCATCGGGTTTGGTCGAACGACCATGGTGATACTCTTGGATGAAATGAACTATCTTGGTCTCATTTATTAAATAACATATATACTCTAGTTTTAAACCTTCTACAAAAATTTGTCGAATTTTTCTTTCAATAAGATATTCTCTAACTTCTAATGATCTCTCTCCAAAACTCCTAATGTAAGCCTTGACGTCCTCCCTCGATTATTGTTTCTCATGGGCAAGAAGGGTAAAATAATCTTATACCAAGAAGTTTATTTTTAAAAAAAAATTATGTGCATGTCCTCCCTAATGACCACAATTCTAGGGGATATATGAGAATACCAAGTGTAAGCCTATTGCATGAGAGACTTGGAGAACTCTCTTAGACGCAACTTCCTATCGTTGCAGTGGGATCCAAGTGGTAATTGAAGAGTTTTATTATCTCCCTTGGATTTTATCCTTTATCATTAAACTTCTCAGACTTTAGTGGGATGTAACCTTCACGGTATGGTTCATCATTGTACTCATCAGGATAAGGTGTACTGAAATCAATTTAAATTGTTACAACTCTTATCGAAGAATGTGCATTGAACATCATCATCTTGGTCATTTCCTTCTCTATTTCATCCAAGGTCAAGCCTTGTTTCATTTTTTCATTGACTTGAGTTGATTTTGGTTGATCTGGAATATGAGTGTCTGTGATTCTAGTAGGTATTTCGACAATAGTTAGTGTGGCCATCCCAACCGAGTGGAAATGCCTCCAAAAGCGTGTGGTTCCTAAAAAGAGCTGAAATCTAGACGATTATCACAATTGGTATGGGTGATACTGTATACTAAATTCAAGAGTATATTTTTCTACCAAGAACGGTTAAATGAAAACAAATAACCCCAAAAGAGAAGATGCAAAGCAAATGATAAATTTAAATTTAGGACTAAGTTACTAAGAGGGATGGTATAAGTGAGTATGCGTATCCATGGAGAGATAAAAGAGTATAAACAAAACAAACTACGAAAAATAAATTATAATATGGGTATGAATAAACTAACAATTAATAATAATTTAGAGAATGTAAAGAATATATCAAAAAAAATAAAAAAGAAATAAGGACTTAAATCCCTAATGAAATTTGGAGGTCTAAGTATTCTCTTGACAAGGAATCAAAGTACATGGTCATGAGGGTGATTTTATGTCGTATTCCCAATTTAGGAGTGATTGGTAATGTAAAAATGGGTATGAAAGCCCTTTTAGAAAGAGAAAACACCAAGAACCTGTAAATGGGAAAATATGTAATAAATTCTATTTTAGGGTTTTTGGTAATTTATGAAGATAGTATGAGTGGTATATGCTAAAATAAAATAGTCATTATGGTGAATATTGGTACAACAAATACTAATGATATATATATATATATATATATGAATGAATGAAAGTAAATACTAAGTTAAATATGATGTAGCTAAGGATTCAAAAGCACTTCTTAACCTTTAAAAGTGAAGACATATATGTAAATCCTTTGGAAACAACTTTCAAGTTCGCTAAAAATTCTACACTAGGATGATGTAGGAGTCATATGGGAATGTTGTATAATGATGTATGGAATGTGAGAAAATGAGATAATGTTTAGGAATTCTAAAATAGGTAACGTGTTGTGGCATTTTTTAGGTACCTCATTATGAGGTCCTATGATCCTTTTATAGGACAACCCTTGTAAGAGCATATTTTCTGTCATTACTAAATAACTTAGGCTTACATAGATTTTGACATATACCGTTACATAGATTTTGACATATACCGTTACACTTTGACTAGAGCCGTTATGAAAATCCGAATATCCAACATCTCCAACTTTCAAGGACCTCCACATTATGAAGGTATAATACTATTAAGAGTTGAAATTTATTTTGGGATGTTTGATTAAATATGAAATATGATTTTTTATTTTAAAAAATCGAGGCATTTTTTATGTTTAAATTTTTTTTCAAAATTCGGCAGCCTTGTTCAAATGAGAAGGCATTATCGTTCGAACAAGCTGACCTTTTTGTTCGAAAGCTCATTTGAATTTTACATCGAATGTGTATTGAATGAGAGTGTACTGTTGTGCTTCGTTTGAATGTCTTTTGAAGTTGATTCAAATGAGATAGCTATTTCATTCGAACGAGATCCTATTTCATTCTAACAAACTTCTATTCTCGTTCGAATGAGCCTCATTTTGATTCAAACGAACCACCACCTCAAAATTTATGTTCGTCATACAAGTACCTGTTTCGTGTTCAAATTTTTTAAGACTTTTTCCAGACCTATTTTTGCACATATTTTGCAAAATTTTTTGACCTTTTGATTTTAGAAAACATTTTTGATTCACCAAATTAATTTCCAAAATATATTTATCTAAATTTGTTTCAACCTTATAGTTTGTATCCTTGCATACACAACTATTGTGGAGAGAGTTTATCCGGCAAACCATTGTGATTCTCAAGGGGATCATTGCTGAAGACAAAGGATGATCGGTGGATACTGGGCATAGAAGGTGACATGTGGACTATTCCTCATTGAGTAGTATCCTTTAGAGATTCTATGAAGGCATTGCGCATTATACTTGTGGTTGGTATCAAGTAGTCTGTAAGTGGATAGTCTTATAAACTCTCTATAGTGCTGAAAATAAAAGGTTTTGCACGCAAGGGATTTGTCCACAAGTTGCCTTTGTTACATGCACACTTTACTTTATCAGTTTTATCACCTAAATGCATGTCTTAGGATAAAAAGATAAAATTTGGATTTGTCTGTGCTGGACATTTAATTATATAAATATTCCATTAATTTCACAATAATGCACTCTCAAATTGGTATTCGATCTGGTTACACAAAAATATTGTGTGATCTTTTTTCGCAAAATTATTTTTTTTTTGATATCAATTTTTTTGGGAAAATTGTTTATCTTTACAAAGCGAGATTTTAATGGAGAATTTTTCTAATTGAATGCCCATCTTTGATGGTACCAATTATGCTTGTTGGAAAGCTAGGATGAGGATTGTCTTAAAATCCACAGATGAGAGAGTCTGGTTAGTTTATGAAAGAGGGTGGGCTCCTCCCATGATCACTATTGATAATGTTATTGGCCCTAAACCTGTTTCTTCTTGGACTGATGAAGAATTTAAGTAGAGTAATTTTAAGTCTCTAGGACTTAGTGCTATTTCTAGAGCCATCACCCCTGACGAGTTTCATCGCATCATGATGTTCACTACGTCTAAGGAAGCATAGGATACCCTCCAGCTCACTCACGAGGGTACCAACACTGTAAAAGAGTCAAAGCTTCAAAATTTAACCACCAAATTTGAGACCATCTGTAATACCCCATATTTTTTAAAACTTAAATAATTACGTGATTAATTATTATTGTGGGATTAATTAAATTAATATGCGAGAATTAATTGGTGATTAATCTAGATTTAAAAATAAATATTAACTAGCGTGACAATGGTTAATACTTATTAATGAGAATTATTGAATATTACCGAGTGAACAAGTAATATGAAATTCTAAAATCTAAAAAATTATCGAGAGTGAAATATACGACAGTTTGGTATATTCAGTCGGGACACGCGTGTGAGTTGTGTCAGGACTAATTGAATGGAATATAAAAGTAAATTATTTTTAATTAACTCGTATGGTAATTTCGATTGCGTCGTTGAGTCCGGGAGGGTTGAGATAGTCAGAAAACACTATCCGGGTATTTTATTTAGACTCCGGGAGATTTTAGGCCAAATCGGCACCCCATAGGGGTAATTTTGTAATTTTCAATTTTGGAGAGATTAAATGGACGAAAATTGGGAGTTTATTTTATCAATTACGTGGGAGAAATTAGGGCTCACATTCACATAACTCAAGAGAGAGTCACCGAGAGTGAGGGAGAGAAAATCCCAAAGAGCCAAAGCTTTTAGGCATCATCTTCCACCACCGTGACCACCGTCGTATAGATCGGAAGACGAGGAACACATCTATACCAACATCACCAATGGATCAGACCGTCATATCCAAGGCAAGTGTTTATTACTTGCGTGGGTTAGTAATAATTATGTTCATGATTATAGTAGGTAATAACCCATTAATTTATGAGATTTAATTTTGATGAAAACTTGATGATTTGATTCATTTTGGGTATGAGATTATAAGGGATTAAATTCCTTCATGTAGATAGGATATTATCCACGAATTTATAATAATTCCCATGAATAAATATGAGTTATAGTAGTTCTTAAATTGAAATTGGAAGAACTAGGGTTTTAATGGTTTAATTTGAGAATTTAGTATTTAATTGATGTATTGTGAGGAATTAGTGATTCTAGGTTGTTAGAAATCATCTAAATATGTTAGAACATCAATTGGGTTTGCTGTTTGGGTGTATGTGAATGAATAATAGAGATTTTCGAGGTGTTATTGGTGGAAAAACGCTGAAATCTGGGCAAGAAGACGAAACAATGTATCTCGCGCTATGTCGCGCGTAGTCATTTGAGCGAGACAGGGATGTCGCGCGAAGTCGCTCAAACGACACGTGGCAGTCGTTCGAACGACGTTAGATGGTTCGAGCGACGAGGTAAATTCCGGGAATTTTCTTAGAATCCAGTTTTGAAATTTTTTGTTTATTGGAGTGAAAGGAACTGCCAGTTAATAAATTTAAAACGAGACAAGTTTACGAGAAAGTGTGTGAGATTTATACTTTAAATATTTCGGGAAAAAGACTTACCTTGAAGATTACGAGAGAGTCATGGTAATCTAATATTATTATACAATACGTGACAATGATAATAAAATACGTATGGTAAGTATGCAACTAGGCTGGGAGAATACCTATAAATTTTAATAGAATGTGTGTATGCCTATTACTTGATATTTTTGTTAAAGTGCACTAATGGTGATAACTCGGGGGTGCAAGGTTATGTTGTTTAATACACTAAAAGGTTATAACTCGGGGGTGTAAGGTTTTTATTTAGTGCAGTAATGGGTGATAACCCGGGGGTGCAAGGATATTGTATTAAGTGAACAAATGGGTGATAACCCGGGGGTGCAGGGTCATTTTATTTATAGCACTAATGGGAATTCAAACCGGGGATGCAGGACTAGAATATATATATATATATATATATATATATATATGTGTGTGTGTGTGTGTGTGTGTGTATTTATGATAAATTCTACTAAGAGAAACTATTAGTTATGGCAATAATGACATATGAAACAATCTTAATGAGATAAAGATTTAAATACTCTAAGAGTGAGCCTGAAAGGTAGTAAAATGTGATAGACTACTTATGAGGTATTGTATGGGCGATATAGAAATACTACGATTGAATGTAGATAGTGTTACGTGACTTTGAACTAAACTTGGGTAGAATTACTAGTACTATATAGAAGATGCGATAGGAGTGCACAATAGAAGAGAGGTGAGAACTTCATGTGAGAGCACGAATCTAACATGCACATAATACTTGCTTTAATGAAGTTTTAAATACTTACTAAAATATATTTTTACACACCGGGCTTTGACCCATGTCTTGCATCTCTTTTCTCTCTTGTTATATACATATGTATTATATCAGGTGCTCAGCCACAGGGACACCAGATTTAGGGACTTGGATTGCTTGGCATGATACGGCTAATGTGGAAGCTGAAGGTCTTTGCATTAGACGCTCCTATCATTTCCCTCAGTTCATCTAGACTTTTCATTTAGGGCATGCGTCGCCGATTACTTAGATATTTTATCAGAAATTGTATTTAATTTAGTTTATATTCATTTTAGTTGGATTTTGTTTTACTATGGATCTGTGGTTTAGAGTTTTGAACTGGAATGTTTTATCCAGTCGTATTTATTTCAGTATGTGATTCAGATTTATTATTTATTTTATTCAGTTGAATGGTGAATGGATTATATTTAAATTCTTGGACTTTTTAAATATGATTTTTGGGTTACAATTTTAAAAAGGAAAATATTTTGGCACTAACTTAATTTATATTATGTGATTAATAAAGTTAATGTTTTCGACAGTGATGCTAAGAATGAACCAATCGAACATTCTGTTTTAAATTTTTATAAAGGACTGATCACCCGATATTAAATTAGGTGGGGTGTCACAAGTGGTATCAAAGCATCAGGTTCTAGAGTCCTTTAGGATCTTTGCGGCTTATTGTGCTTTCAGCTTAGCGTCCTTTGATATGGAGCCTTATCTTTAAAACTGTTGTATTCTTATTTATGCGATCACATCTTCAGCTATTTGAGATTTAATGATAACTGTGGAATAATAAACTTCTTTCTCGTCTCAGATGCCTCCTCGATGTGCACCAAGGGACAAGAATGCTCATCTAGAGCCACAGCCAGCTCCAGATCAGGGCATGATGAATGTTACAGAGGTTTCTGCCATCGTTGCACAGGCAGTAAATGCAGCACTGGCAGTGGTACAGTACGCACCACCACAGGCACCAGAAGTGGCGCCAGCACCTGTTCCCATTTTCCCTACTGCGTGGGAGAGAGTCAGGGATGCCTTTCACAAGGCGCATCCTCCAGAGTTCTCAGGTAGTTCTGATGTAGTGATGGCGAGTCAGTGGAAAAAGGATATACAGAGGCACCTTCGTATGTACGAGTGCACTAAAGTATAGAGGCAAGTTTTGGCTACCTTTAAGCTGACAGGGGCAGCCTTACAGTGGTGGGAGTGCACTACTACTTCAGACAAGCGGGATTTAATGCCGATTGCCGATTTCTAGGTGCAGTTTGACCGCAAGTACTTTCCTTCTGCCGTCAAGACTGAGATGAGGCGAAAACTTTTAGACCTCACCTAGGAAGGGAAGACAGTTGCGGAATATGAGGAGAAGTTCACACGATTGACTAATATGGTACCGAATGAGGTTCCTACTGAGGAGAAACGAATACAGATGTTCATGGATGGTTTGAATTGGAGGATACGACAACACCTTTTGGGTAACCTTTCTCTACATTCCTACACGGATGTCCTAAATTCAGCATTATTGCATTGTCAAGACAACCGCTTCCATGCTAAGGGAAACAAGCGGGGAGGAGAGCCCAGCCAGTTGGGTAAGACAGGGGGAGGTTGTGCTAGTGGGGCACCAACTGATCAGAGTCAGAGAGAGATTTCCCAGCAGGGGGATTCTGCTAAGAGGTTTCATTCAGGGGGTTTCAGGCATGGTCACGGGGGCTTCAGACAGGGCCACCAGGGCCAGCAGCAGGGAGGACATCATGGCCATCAGTGCTAAGGTAGGGGTGGTAACGACCAGTAGGGTCGAGGTTACCAGGGACAGAGGGGTGGAAATTTCACCTACAAATGTTATACTTGTGGCAAAACTGGCCATAACAAGCAGGATTGCCCCAATAGGGACAGGGTTCCTCGAAAGCAGGGTGCTCACCAAGAGCCCTGGAGACCCATATTTCCTGCCGCCCTACCAGCTCCAGCACCAGTTCTAGCCCTGCCCGCAACTCTAGTATAGCAGGGGAAACTTCAGTATGGATAGGTCTACAACCTCCATCAGGCCGCGGTACTATAGGCTCCACCCGCGATTAAGGGTATGTTTTCTATTCAGGGGACTTTGGGGCGTACTTTATTTGATATGGTGGACACACATTGTTTTATTTCCACGAGGTTTGCATGTGCTTTGGGGTTATTAGATACAACAGAGAATACTTTTATATGTGTATATTTACCTTTGGGTAGTGGCTCACTGATTTTCTTTAAAAGTCGAGGGGTGGGTATAGATATTGGGAGACTTACTTTACCTGCCGACATGCTTGTATTAGAGATGTCCGAATATGATGAGATCATCGATATGGATTGTCTTGTTGCATATAAGGCCATGATCGATTGTTTTAGTAGGAGTATTATTTTTGCTATACCTAGACATGAGATGTTTCTGGTGGCGATGCCTCATTCCGAGGGAGGATCTTCCACACATTTATATTATATAGAAGAGGAGACCTCTAAGGAGGTGGTGATACCTCTTGATTCGATACCGGTGGTTTAGGAGTTCGCTGATGTGTTCCAGGATATTCGGGATTACCACCTAGCAGAGAGATAAACTTTGTTATATATTTATCGTCGGGCACTCGACCGATAGCCCCCGCACCTTACCGTATGGCTCCAACGGAGATGAGGTAGTTACGGGATCAGATAGAATAGCTGTTGGGTCAGTCTTTTATTCATAGGAGTACTTCACCTTGGGGTGCCCCAATGTTGTTCGTTAAAAATAGAGATGGATCGTTACGGTTGTGTGTCAATTATCGTGAGTTGAATAAGGTCACGATACAGAATAAGTATCCATTGCCCCGATTCGATGACTTATTCGGCCAGTTGAGAGGAGATCCTTTCTTTTTAAATATTGACTTGAGGTAGGGATACCATCAGTTACGGATCAGGGAGCAGGATGTGTCGAAGACTACCTTCTTGATGAGATATGGTTCCTACGAGTTTAGGGTTATGCCTTTTGGGCTAACCAATACCCCACCCGTGTTTATGGACTTGATGAACAGGGTGTTTAGAGAGTTCCTGGATCAATTTGTCAATGTCTTCATAGATGACATCCTGATTTACTCTCAGATGGAAGAGGAGCATGCCAAACATTTGAGGCAGGTTTTGCAGACACTACGTCAGCCCGAGTTGTATTCAAAATATGTGAAATGTGGATTTTGGCTGAAGGAAGTTCAGTTTTGGGGGAACATTATTTCGGATAGAGGGATATCCGTAGATCTGGGGAAAGTGTTAGCGGTGAGGGAGTAGGGACAACCCACGATGCTGACGGAGATACGTAGTTTCTTCGGTGTAGCACGATACTACTGAAGCACCTTATACTCTTGACTCACTTGAGTCTGTATTGTATAAATGTTCATCTAGCTTGGAAATTGTGACAAAATTTGTCTATCTTAGAAACCGAAGAACCCCAGAGGTTGGTTTGCTATTTCATCCTTCTTGCTTGATTGATTTAGACAATGTTACCAACACTCACACACAGTAGAATTAATCTCATACATTTCATATTGCATATAATTGTGTGTACATATGTTGAGTGTGTTTAAATCCCTAAAACTGATTTTTAATATTTTTTTGGTATGTTATAAACATTTAAAATACGTTTTTTTAAATTAAAATTTATTTTTAAAAGTTTTTGGGGTCAATCTGCAATTAAGTATTGATGGTCATATTGGCTATAAGTTACCTTGGGTAGAATCCGAAAGCGGTAGAGACTTCAAGGTGTGTTTGTATTTAATTTTAGACGCGCGTTTGGTATCTTATAACTTCACAACACCTGTTGCATTCTGATTGGTGAATTTTGTATTTCTTTATAGAGTATAAAACAACGATTGTTTACTACCCTTGGATCGTTTTTATCAACGATTTGCATGCGCTCTTACATCATCCCTGTGAACCACGTATGAACCAATCAGGAGAGTTTTAATCACCGCATATCGTGAACCCTTGGATCAAAGTCAATCAACCTTGACTTAATCTGAACCATTGATTTTGAACCTTATTCTCGAATCTTCTCAGCCTCCTCTAAAAGGACCCTTTCACTCAGCCATCTGAGATTTTTTTTTGCCATTTCGTCTTTAGAGAGAAAAGAGAGAGTAGAGAGAGAAGAGAGAAGAGAGAGAGAAAGAGAGAAACCAGAAAGAGAGAGAAAGAGTTAGAAACCCTAACCCTAACCCTAAATCATTAAAACCTTTTCAAACCTAAACCTCTTTTCTAGTCCTGTATATACCAAACACAACCTTGAGTGCTTGAGTGTTTTGAGAGGTTGAGAGTTGGTTTGTTTAGTTGGTTTGTTGCTGTAACCTCTTCGTTCTTAGATCTTGTGTCCAACTTAAACATTTATCTTAGATCTAAGTTTCTGCTTTATAGAAATTTTAGATCTGAGTTCTTTATGTTACATTTCACTTAGATTTACATATTTTGTTTCTCATCTTGAAAAATATATTGTTGATTCTTTTCTGTAAATGTTTTTAACTTTGAAATTAATAATAATGTTTTCTGTTTCTAGTTCTCTTGAAACAAGACCTTTGACCTAGTTTGGAATCACACTTGGTGATTTTCAATCTCAAAAATCTTTTCAAAACCTGAGATTGATTAAGATCTTGATACGCCTTCTGAGCAAGATAGCCGTGGATTCTGGGATTATTGTAAAGGTCAAATAAGGTTAAGTTTTGTGAGAAGAGAGAAATAGAAAAATCACAACATATAGTTCTTATATGTAATTTGTTAGGATTGGTTGTATAAAATAAGTGTGTGTGTGTGTGCATGCATGTGTTAGAAAGCACCTCCACAAACACTATCACCCTACCACACTAAAAGTGTTGGTAATAAGATCTTGAGAACAAGAGTCGATGTAAAGAACTTGAACAAATTGGAAGTTAGCAAACTAGGAGAACAACATCAACAATCAGAACTGTAGAGAAGTTATAAGGACACCAGAGGGTACATTCCTAAACTTATATAGGTCTGAGTTGTATGCATGTTTGTTATATGGTTTGTAACTGTTAAAATTTGTTTTAGTGGAATTTTCGGTTTACTCCGTAGAGGGAGTCGTGGATGTTTCGTCAGTTGGGTGAGGTTGTACCACATAAAAATCCTTATTCTTAATCTTTATACATCTCCTAATCTAATTCTTGGTTGTGATGAGTTTAAAGTTTTTAAACTGTTTTATTAAACCTGTTAATCAAATCTTGAACATATCTCGTACATACTTTTGTTAAACACATCTTGTGTTCTATTAGTTTTGATTTTAAATAAAAGAGTTTCTTCAAAAAACTGTTCGGAGTTACTTAAATAGTTTAATTTTATATTAAACGGCTTTAGTAACAGATTTTCAATTGGTATCAGAGCTTTGTAAACTCCTTTTAAAGAGATCGTGTGTTTCTGAAAATCAAACATGGACGAGAAAAATTAAAGATTTGGTAACTTGACCAGACCTCCTATCTTTGATGGAACCAATTTTGCTTACTGGAAAGTCAGGATGATTGCTTTCATTCAAGGAACTTTGGGAGATGATGTCTGGGACATTGTTGAAAATGGATACATTTTTCGTACTAAACCAGCCACTGAAGGAAGTAATGAGAGGATTAAGAAAGTATTAAGTGAGTTCACACAAGAAGAGAAACAAGTTTCTCGCAACAATAACAAAGGAAAGAATGCCATATTTATGTCCATAAATGAACATGAGTTCAAAAGAATCTCATCCTGTACCACCTCTAAGGAAGCTTGGGACACTTTAGTTACTGCTCATGAAGGTGACACTAGAGTTAAGGCTGCTAAAACACAAATGCCCATTCAACAATATAACTCTTTAATTATGTTTGAATCTGAGTCATTTGATGACTTCTATATGAACTTGACTGATATTGTGACAAAACTACATGCTAATGGGATAACATATGATAGACATGAAATTGTATCTAAACTTCTGAGATCATTACCACAAAAATTTGACAACAAAAGATATGCTATTGAGGAAATGTGTGACATAAATCCCACTCCTGAATTACTCAGTAGTAAATTAAGAAATGTGGAAATGGAACTAGAATTTAAGAAACAATTGACCCAGTCCCATAGGAAACAGACTAGTTCCAATCTGAGCTTTTCTTCTAAGTTGATTAAACCTGAGTTTAACATTCCCAATGATGACTCTGATGAGGAATGCGATATAGAGAGTTTGGACAATCAGATTGCCTTAATGTCAAAACAGTTTAAGAAAATTATTAAGTTTAGAAACAACATGGCAAACAAACAAGGCAAGACCAATTATCCAACTCCCTTTAATCATAAACCTCATGAGAAAAGTCATGACAAACATCACAAGGACTCTCACACTAAACCTAGCAGAGACTTTAAGAAGACTGAATGTTTCAGATGTGGTAAACTAGGACACATTGCACAAGACTGTATAGTTAACTTGAACACTCAAAATAAACACGCTAGAGAAAACATTTGCAAGACATGGGATGATTCAAGCGACTCTGAAAATGAGGAACCTGAGTCATCTGATGTTTTTGACCCTTGCATGTCTTTCTTTGCCAAGATTATCTATAATGATGATATGCCTGTGTTTGTTAGTGAGGATGAATCTAGTAATTCTACTTCTGTTGTTTCGAATCATGCTGTTACTGGTTTAGATGCTTTAATTAATGGGAACATTTCTATTTCTACCTCGGGGTGTGTGAGTCAAAGGGAAAGCGATAATGACGATGTCAATGGGTGTTTGAGTCCAAGAAATGAAGCCTTAGGGGTCACTTCACACACTTCACTTAGTGACTCGGACAATGAAGATCTCCCAGATATTCACAAACTTTATGCTAAAGCTCTTAAGAAAAGCACTAGACTAGAAAAGATTGTGAAAGATCTCACTAAGAAGTTAGAATATCTATGCCTGATGGTCAAACTTAATGCTGAAGAGTATACTACCCAATGTCTAACTCATGAAAGTGAAATCAAAATGTTTGATCAAAAACTGAGAAATTTGACTGAAACAAATGAAACTCTGGAGAAAAAATACAAAGGGACATTGTTAGAATTGGAACAAACTAAAGAAAAGACAACAACTGTTTTCAAAAAATTTACAAAATTTGAAAATAACTCAAACTGTTTTGATGGATTTGTTGCTGAATCAAAAACCAATTCTGATGATCAAACTGGAATAGGGTTTTGCCCCAATTTTAAGATACAAACAAAATCTTTTGAACCTATCAAGTTTGTGTCAGGAGGTAAAAGACCTATTGAAACCTGCCCAGACTTTCATTCTCTAAAAACTGAGTTTGACTCAAAACATCAAAATTTTAACATTGGGGAATCAAGTTGCTCTAAACATGAAAGTTCACCTAAGGATAAATATGTCTGCCCCTCTATTAGGAAGAGTGAATCTACATTCAAAACTGTGCTATCTAGGAATAGAGTTCAACCTCAAAATTCCTTGAAACCTATGTTTAGAGACTTTCCTAAGGAGACCCCAACTTTCAGCAATATTTATTGCTCCTACTGCGATATATATGGTCACTCTTTTTATGGTTGCTATGCTAGAAGACTAGTTAAACCTGTCTGTAATCCTACTATTCTAGGAGAAGCCGTAACAATTATGTACTACCTAGACAACCAGACAAAAACTCTAACTATAGAAAGAGAAAGACCAAACCTAAAAGAACATTCCCTAGAAGGATTCCTAAACACTTTCCTAAACCAAATGCTCATGTTTTTCATAAAACTCAAAATCATGCGCAAAACATTTTTCAACAAAAATCGAATGCTCGCAAATTTGATCAATTGAGAGCTAATAAGCGCAAAATGAAAACTAGAGCAATTTGGGTTAGAAAATATGATCTATTACCCCAGATGAAGTGTAACATAGTTATTACTGCTTTAAAAGCTGAACACACATCGTCTGGTTGGTATTTAGACTCTGGATACTCTAAGCACATGACTGGGGATGATACAAAACTCTTGAACAAAACCATCTTTGCTGGAGGAAAAGTTATTTTTGGTGATGGAGTATCATCTCAGATTATAGGCAAAGGAACTCTCCAAGAAGATGGACTTCCTGTTCTTGAAAATGTTCTTCTAGTTAAAGGTCTCAAGGCCAATCTACTTAGTATCTCGCAATTTTGTGACTCAGATCATACTGTAACCTTTTCAAAGAACAATTGCAAAATTTTAAATGAAAAAGGTGAATGCATAATTACAGGATTCAGGACCCCTGACAATTGTTATACTGTCATGAATAATTCTAAAATCTGTAATGTTGCCAGAATGGATGACAATGAGATATGGCATAACAGGATGGGTCACATAAATTATGATAATCTTAGTAGATTGACTTCTCAAGAAATAGTTAGAGAAGTTCCAAAAATCAAACCCATTTCTAACATTGTCTGTGGTTCCTGTCAGGAAGGTAAAATTGTTAAGGCACCTCATAAGAAAGTTAAATATGTCCTTACCTCTAATCCTTTGGAGCTCATCCATATGGACCTAATGGGTCCCTCTCAAACTGTTAGTCTATGTGGACACAGTTACATTCTAGTTATGGTTGATGACCTCACTAGATTTACTTGGGTAGCCTTCTTAAAACATAAGTCTGACACTTTTCAAACATTCTTAAAAATACTTCTTCGGGTTGAAAATGAGAAGGACACTCAAGTAAATAGAATTAGTAGTGATAGAGGTGGAGAATTCAAAGACACTGGTATAATAGAGTACTGTGACTATAATGGTTACAAACATGAGTTTAGTGCTCCTAAGACTCCTCAATAAAATGGAATCACCGAGAGAAAGAATCGTACCCTTCAAGAGATGGCACGTGTTATGTTACATGCCAAAAATTTGCCTAAATATTTTTGGGTAGAATCTATTTGTACTGCATGTCACATTATCAATAGGGTTTATCTTATAAAGAATTCCAAACAAACCCCTAACGAACTTTGGTATAAGAAAAACCCCAATCTTAAGTACCTTAGAACTTTTAGTAGTACTTGTTATGTATGCAAATATAGGGAACACCTGTCCAAATTTGAGAGCCGGGGAGATAAAGCTATTTTTCTAGGTTACTCGCCTAATAGTAGAGCCTAACGAGTTTATAATCTTCGCACTAAAACCTTGATGGAATCCATAAATGTAATTGTGAGTGACATTACTGTAGAGAGTAAGACTAGTGAATCAACTATTGAGGAAGAGCCTACAAATGTTTTAGAAAATGACTCTCCTGAAATAGATGAATCATTACCAAGTGAAGTACCTAACTGGGTTTCTAAAGACCATCCCATGAATAACGTTGTTGGTAATCCTAGTGAACCTGTGCGTGCAAGATCTCAATTAAGAAATTATGCACATTATGCATGTTTTGTTTCCCTAGTGGAACCAAAGAATGTAAATGAGGCATTGAATGAATCTCACTGGATTTCTGCTATGCAGGAAGAACTTCTTCAATTTGTCATTCATGGTGTTTGGTATCTTGTACCTAGGCCTAATCACAAAAAGGTTATTGGCACACGTTGGATTTTTAAGAATAAGTCTGATGAAAGTGGGATAATCATTAGAATCAAAGCTAGATTAGTTGCTCAAGGATACTCTCAAATTGAAGGAATAGATTTTAACGAGACCTTTGCCCCTGTTACTCGTTTAGAATTTGTTCGTCTTCTCTTTGCCATAGCTTGCCACTTGCATTTTACACTCTACCAAATGGATGTCAAATTTGCATTCCTTAATGGAATATTGACTGAAGAGTTCTATGTAGAACAACTAAAGGGTTCGTTGACCCTCAATATCCAAATCATGTATTTCGTCTTAAAAAGTCTTTGTATGTCCTTAAACAAGCGCTTAGAGCCTGGTATGAGGGTCTTTCCAGCTTCCTCTTAGATAAAGGTTTTAAAAGATGTGGAAATGATCAAACCCTATTTGTCAAACACTTTGGTAAACACATCATTATTACTCAAGTTTATGTTGACGATATAATCTTTGGATCAACTTCTCCCTCAGAAGTAAAATCCTTCTCTGAGATTATGCATAAAGAGTTTCTAATGTCTCTTATGGGGGAGGGAAATTTTT
The DNA here is from genome assembly GCA_949130495.1 of Sambucus nigra. Taxonomy (NCBI): domain Eukaryota; kingdom Viridiplantae; phylum Streptophyta; class Magnoliopsida; order Dipsacales; family Adoxaceae; genus Sambucus; species Sambucus nigra. The sequence continues at coordinate 285,038,945 of OX422209.1, read as the reverse complement.
CTTAGGTCTTCAAGTCAAACAAAATACATAAGGATTATTTGTCTCACAATCTAAGTACGCTTTAGAGATAGTAAAGAAATTTGGCCTTGAGAGTGCTAAAGATGCTAAAACACCCATGAGTACTATGGTAAAACTATCTAAAGACGAAACTGGTAAATCTATAGATCCAACTCTATATCGTAGTATGATAGGAACCTTGCTATACCTTACTGCCTCGCATCCTGATATAATGTATGCTGTGTGTGTATGTGCCTGTTATCAAAATAACCCTAAAGATAGCCATCTATCTTCTGTCAAAAGAATCATTAAATATGTAAAAGGCACTCTGAACCTACGATTTTGGTACACTAGTCACACGCCAAGCACTATAATTGGATGCACTGATGCTGACTGGGATGGGTGTACCGATGATAGTAAAAGCACATCAGGGCCATGTTATTATATAGGTAATAATTTGGTAGGATGGAGTAGTAAGAAACAAAACTCCACATCACTCTCAACATCTGAATCTAAATACATAGCCGCTGGAAGCAATTGTGCTTAATTACTTTGGCTTAAACAAATCCTAAGCGATTATGGTATTCAAGAAAACCAGCTGCATCTCTACTGTGATAATCAAAGCGCAATCAATATCTCTAAAAATTATGTTCAACACTCACGAACAAAACACATAAAAATAAGACATCACTTTATACGCGAATTGGTTGAAACTAAGGAATTAGAAATCAATTATCTTCCTACTGATTTGCAACTCGCAGATATGTTTAGCAAACCTTTAGATTACAATCGATTTATTTGTTTGCGTAAATCTATAGGTATGGTGTGTGCTGATTAATCTCTTTGATCTCTCAATTTTTTCCCTTTGTCTATTTGAAACAAAATGGGGGAGAAATTTGAGTCTAATGAATTTCACATATGCTAAAAAGCTTGATCTTAGCGATTCATTGCTGGATTCTATACAGTTATTCTCAATAGTTGTAATAGGGTATTCAATTGTAAATAGTTGAGTTATGAACTTTTTCTTTCTAGGAAATGGGTAGATAGATTCTTTTTAGGAACAGGTTCCCTTATTCTTGTGGCCCTACGAGTCCTAAATGACTCAAAAGAGATTTTGTCTCATATTTCCAAAGGGGGAGATTGAAGCACCTTATACTCTTGACTCACTTGAGTCTGTATTGTATAAGTGTTCATCTAGTTTGGAAATTGTGATAAAATTGTGTCTATCTTAGAAACCAAAGAACCCTAGAGCTTGGTTTGCTATTTCGTCCTTCTTGCTTGATTGATTTAGACAATATTACCAACACTCACACACAGTAGAATTGATCTCATACATTTCATATTTCGAATTAATTGTGTGTACAAATGTTGAGTGTGTTTAAATCCCTAGAACTGATTTTTAATATTTTTTTTGGTATTTTATAAACATTTAACATAAGTTTTTTAAAATTAAAATTTGTTTTTTAAAGTTTTTGGGGTCAATCTGCAATTAAGTATTGATGGTTATATTGGCTATAAGTTACCTTGGGTAGAATCCGAAAGCGGCAGAGACTTCAGGGTGTGTTAGTATTTAATTTTAGATGCGCGTTTGATATCTTATAACTTCACAACACCTGTTGCATTCTGATTGGTGGATTTTGTGTTTCTTTATAGAGTATAAAACAACGATTGTTTACAACCCTTGGATCATTTTAATCAAAAATCTGCATGTGCTCTTACAACATCCCTGTGAACCACGTATGAACCAATCAGGAGAGTTTTAATCACCGCATATCGTGAACCCTTGGATCAAAGTCAATCAACCTTGACTCATTCTGAACCATTGATTTTGAACCTTCTTCTCGAATCTTCTCAGCCTCCTATAAAAGGACCCCTTTACTCAGCCATCTGAGATTTTTTTTTGCCATTTCGTCCTTTAGAGAGAAAAGAGAGAGTAGAGAGAGAAGAGAGAAGAGAGAGAGAAAGAGAGAAACCAGAAAGAGAGAGAAAGAGTTAGAAACCCTAACCCTAACCCTAAATCATTAAAACCTTTTCAAACCTAAACCTCTTTTCTAGTCCTGTATATACCAAACACAACCTTGAGTGTTTGAGTGTTTTGAGAGGTTGAGAGTTGGTTTGTTTAGTTGGTTTGTTGCTGTAACCTCTTCGTTCTTAGATCTTGTGTCCAACTTAAACATTTATCTTATATCTAAGTTTCTGCTTTATAGAAATTTCATATTTGAGTTTTTTATGTTACATTTCACTTAGATTTACATATTTTGTTTCTCATCTTGAGAAATATATTGTTGATTCTTTTCTGTAAATGTTTTTAACTTTGAAATCAACAATAATGTTTTCTGTTTCTAGTTCTCTTGAAACAAGACCTTTGACCTAGTTTGGAATCGCACTTGGTGATTTTCAATCTCAAAAATCTTTTCAAAACCCAAGATTGATTAATATCTTGATACGTCCTCTGAGCAAGATAGCCGTGGATTCTAGGATTATTGTAAAGGTCAAATAAGGTTAAGTTTTGTGAGAAGAGAGAAATATAAAAATCACAGCATATAGTTCTTATATGTAATTTATTAGGATTGGTTGTATAAAATAAGTGTGTGTGTGTGTGTGCATGCATGTGTTAGAAAGCACCTCCAAAAACACTATCACCCTACCACACTAAAAGTGTTGGTAATAAGATCTTGAGAACAAGAGTCTACGTAAAGAACTTGAACAAATTGGAAGTTAGCAAACTAGGAGAGCAACATCAACAATCAGAACTGCAGAGAAGTTATAAGGACACCAGAGGGTACATTCCTAAACTTATATAGGTCTGAGTTGTATGCATGTTTGTTATATAGTTTGTAACTGTTAAATTTTGTTTTAGTGGAATTTTTGGTTTACTCCGTAGAGGGAGTCGTGGATGTTTCCTCAGTTGGGTGAGGTTTTACCACGTAAAAATCCTTGTTCTTAATCTTTCTACATCTCCTCATCTCATTCTTGGTTGTGCTGAATTTAAAGTTGTTAAACTGTTTTATTAAACCTGTTAATCAAATCTTGAATAGATCTCGTACATACTTTTGTTAAACACATCTTATGTTCTATTAGTTTTGATTTAAAAAAAAAGTGTTTCTTCAAAAAACTGTTCGGAGTTACTTAAATAGTTTAATTTTATATTTAACGGCTTTAGTAACAGATTTTCAACTACATGATCTTTATTTGGGGATTCTCGAAGATAGCGGATCCATTGACTCATTCCACTCGCAAATGAGTGACATTTATCTGGAATGATGCCTGTCAGTTGGCTTTTGATGAGCTGAAGGACAAGCTGACTTCAGCACCAGTGTTAGCACTGCCCAGGTCGGGAGTATCTAGTCTACATTGATGTGTCCTTACTAGAACTTAGGGGTGTGCTTCAGCAGGAGGATAAGGCTATAGCTTATCCCGAAAGCTTAAGCCTCATGAGAATAACTACCCCACACACGACTTAGAATTGGCGGCAGTCGTGTTTGCACTTAGGATTTGGAGACATTACCTTTTCGGTGAACAGTTTCTCCTATTTACAGACCACAAGTCATTGTAGTACTTGTTCACGCAGAAGGAGCTGAATATGCGTCAACGTAGGTGGCTAGAGTTTGTAAAATATTATCAGTTTGAGATACACTATCACTCGGGAAAGGCTAACTAGTTGTAGATGCGTTGAGACGTAGGCCCGTAGATGAGATGGCTGAGGTGTGGAAGGCTAAATGGAAGGCGCTACGACACCAGGATGATGTGGTCAGATCATTCATGTCAGTTATGGTCGTCACACTGCAGATAGTGATGAGGGTGGTCCAGGCACAGGCGACAAACCCTTTTTGCCATGAGAGGATTAAACAACTCTTAGCCGGTGGAGCCGAGTCTTATTCGGTAAGTTCTGAGGGAGGCTTGCATTTCAAAGGGAGACTCGTGGTTCCAAAGGAGGAAGATCTTTGACATGCAATGATGATGGAGTCATATGGTTCCAGATTTACGGTATATCCCGACGGGGACAAGATGTATTAGGATATGAGGCGGAACTATTAGTGGAGTGGGATGAAGAGGGATATCATAGAGTTCGTATCAAAGTGTACCACTTACCAGCTAGTGAAAGTGGATCATCAGAGACCACCAGGTTTACTTCAGCCGTTAGAGATCCCTACATGGAAATGGGAGGGCATTTCCATGGATTTTATTACCGGGTTGCCTACTTCACAGAGGGGGCGCGATTCTATATGGGTTATTATGGACCGATTGACAAAAGTAGCCCATTTTCTGCCAATAAGGATAGACTATACAATGGGATAGTATGCTCAGATATTTATTGCAGAGATATTAAGACTGCATGGTGTGCCTCTTAATATCGTGCCAGATAGATATAAGACATTTGTGTCTTATTTTTAGGAGAGTTTCCACGAGGCTATGGGTACCGAGTTGCGGTTGAGTACGGCGTATCATCCGCAGATCTATGGGCAGACTGAACGTACTAATCAGATGCTTGAGGACATGTAGCGCATGTGTATCTTTGACTTTGGGGGAAGCTAGGAGCAGTACCTTCCACTAATGGAGTTTTCTTACAAAAATTCCTATCAGTTCACGATTGGTATGTGCCCATTCGAGGCATTATATGGGAGACCTTGTCATTCTACAGCCTGTTGGCTAAAGGTGGGAGACAATAAGTTACTTGGGCCTGAGGTAATTCAGGATACATCAAGCAGGATCGAGATGATTCGAAGTCGTATACGGGTAGCCTAGGACAGACAGAAAAGTTATGCTAATGCTAAGAGGTCCTTTAGAGAGTCCTCAGTGGGGGACCAAGTTTTGTTGAGAGTATCTCCTATGAAGGGGGTGATGAGGTTCTGGAAAAAGTGGAAATTGGCTCCGAGATACGTAGGACCATTTACTATTATTGAGAGGATTTGACCAGTGGCTTACAAACTTGGGTTGCCGGAGCACTTACATCGTATTTATGATGTGTTTCACATATCGTCACTGAGGCAGTATCTTCGGGATGAGTTGGCCCACACAAACATCGTGATAGAGGAGATCAATTTGTAGCCCGACAGTTCTTATAAGGAGAGGCCAGTGGCTATCCTATATCACACTGAGAGGAGACTGAGATCAAAGGTAGTTCCACTTGTGCGGGTTTAGTGGCAGCATCACAATGTGGAGGAGTCCACTTGGGAGCGAGAGGCGGATATGCGTGAGAAGTATCCAGAGTTATTTATACCACGTATGCCTTACTTTCCGAATTTCGGGATGAAATTCTGTTATTAGGGGGGAAGTATGTAACACCCCGTATTTTTTAGAACTTAAATAATTACGTGATTAATTATTATTGTGGGATTAATTAAATTAATATGCGAGAATTAATTGGTGATTAATACGGATTTAAAAATAAATATTAACTGGCGTGACAAGGGTTAATACTTATTAATGAGAATTATTGAATATTATCGAGTGAACAAGTAATATGGAATTCTTAAATCTGAAAAATTGTCGAGAGTTAAATATATGACAGTTTGGTATATTCAGCCGGGACACGGGATGTCGAGACTAATTGAATGGAATATAAAAGTAAATTATTTTTAAGTAACTCGTATGGTCATTTCAATTGCGTCGTTGAGTCCGTGAGGGTCAAGATAGTCAGAAAATACTATCCGGGTATTTTATTTAGACTCCGAGAGATTTTAGTCCATACCGGCACCCCATAGGGGTAATTTTGTAATTTTAATTTTTGGAGAAATTAAATGGACGAAAATTGGGAGTTTATTTTATCAGTTACATGGGAGAAATTAGGGCTCACATTCACATAACTCAAGAGAGAGTCAGCGAGAGTGAGGGAGAGCAAATCCCAAAGAGCCAAAGCTTTTAGGCATCATCTTCCACCACTGTGACCACCATCGTATAGATCGGAAGACGAGGAACACATCTATACCAACATCACCAATGGATCAGACCATCATATCCGAGGCAAGTGTTTATTACTTGTGTGATTTAGTAATAATTATGTTCATGATTAGAGTAGGTAATAACCCATCAATTTGTGTGATTTAATTTTGATGAATACTTGATGATTTGATTCATTTTGGGTTTGAGATTATAAGGGATTAAATTCCTTCATGTAGATAGGATATCATCCATGAATTTATAATAATTCCCATGAATAAATCTGAGTTATAGTAGTTATTAAATTGAAATGGGAAGAACTAGTATTTTAATGGTTTAAGTTGGGGATTTAGTATTTAATGGATGTATTGTGAAGTATTAGTAATTCTAGGTTGTTAGAAATCATCTAAATATGTTTAAACATCAATTGGGTTTGCTGTTTGGGTCTTTGGGAATGAACAATAGAGGTTTTAAGGTGTTATTGGTGGAAAAATTCTGAAATCTGGGCAAGAAGACGAAACAGTGTATCTCGCGCGATGTCGCGCGTAGTCATTCGAGTGAGATAGGGATGTCGCATGAAGTCACTCAAAAGACACGTGGCAGTCGTTCAAATGACGTTGCCATCTAGTTCGAGCGACGAGGTAAATTCTGGTAATTTTCTTAGAATCCAGTTTTGAAATTTTTAGTTTATTGGAGTGAGAGGAACTTCCAGTTAATAAATTTAAAACGAGACAGGTTTACGAGAAAGTGTGTGAGATTTATACTTTAAATATTTCGGGAAAAAGACTTACCTTGAAGATTATGAGAGAGTCATGGCAATCTAATATTATTATTCAATACGTGACAATGAGAATAAAATACATATGGTAAGTATGCAACTAGGTTTGGATAATACCTATAATTTTTAATAGGATGTGTGTATGCCTATTACTTGATATTTTTGTTAAAGTTCACTAATGGGTGATAACCCGGGGGTGCAAGGTTATGTTGTTCAATACACTAAAGGGTGATAACCCGGGGGTGTAAGGTTTTTATATAGTGCATTAATGGGTGATAACCCGGGGGTGCAAGGATATTGTATTAAGTGAACTAATGGGTGATAACCCGGGGGTGCAGGGTCATTTTATTTATAGCACTAATGGGAATTCAAACCAGGGGTGCAGGACTTGAATGTATATATATATATATATGTGTGTGTGTGTATTTATGAGAAATTATACTAAGAGAAACTATTAGTTATGGCAATAATGACATATTAAACAATCTTAATGAGATAAAGATTTAAATACTCTAAGAGTGAGCATGAAAGGTAGTAAAATGTGATAGACTACTTATGAGGTATTGTATGGGCGATACAGAAATACTACGGTTGAATGTAGATAGTGTTACATGAATTTGAACTAGTTAACTTGGGTAGAATTACTAGTACTATATAGAAGATGCGATAGGAGTGCACAATAGAAGAGAGGTGAGAACTTCATGTGAGAGCATGAATCTAACATGCTCATAATACAGTTTTAAATACCTACTAAAGACTGAAACTAAGAAAAAGGAGAAAAAGAAATTTTGTGAGTCGAAGTTTGTGGGTGAGTTTGATTTCGATGACTTGGCCTTGTTTGCGAAATTTTTTAAAAAGTTTTTAAAATTTTCCATAAATAATTCTTCCAAAAGAAATATTTTTGAGAAAAATAAAAATAAGAATGAGGTCAAGAGTAACCGTGAGAAAGAGGAAGATATAAGGTGTTATAAGTGTGAGGGAAAGGGACATGAATGTCCCACTAGGATAAAGAGAAATGATAATGAGATTGTTAATAAATCCACTCTGAGTGATAGTGACATCGAGTCGGTTGATTCAGGGGGAGAATCTGTGGCTATCTCGAATCTCTCCCTTTTCTCGGGGGGGGGGGGGGGGGGGTAAGGAGGGAGGAGAAAAGGTCTCGCGCCACTTTTTCTGAGAGTTCTTCGGATCTCGTCAATGTGGGGTGAATGTAGAAACATTGAGTCGCCGACTTATTTTGCACAAAACAAGCTAAATAACATGTCGTCGCCTCGAGTGAGTGTCGTCAAAGACAAACTAATGCTTACAAAACTAATAGTTCGAAGGTTAAGTTACGGAATGGGAAGGTGTTAGGTTCCCATCCCGCCCTTTCGGTCTCTCATGGGCTTGTGATGCTACTTTCTTTAAGTTCTCTATCAAGTGTGTGTGCATGTATATATAAATGAATATCGAAATCCCCCAAGTCATATCATGGAAAATATAGAGTGAGGTCATCCAAAGGAATGTTCTCCAAAATAATATCTAGAAAATACAATGTATGCGTTTATCAAGATATTGATTGCTATGACGAAAGGATAATATATATTGGATTAAACGCCAATAAGGATCACAAATATAATATATTTTAAAATAATGTATAGATGAAAATGAGGCAAATAAGAAAAATGGAGAATTGGAAAATTGGAAAAATCGACTCGAGTCTCGGGTTTTAACCCGTAACGCCTACGTAGCCTATAACGGCATCAAAGTCCACATAGTTCTCTTGCGTCATAAGGGTGGGGTTTATCCCATAGATTCGAACGGGAATTTATTATGTGTGTGTGTATGTGTAGAAAAAGTGTTTTAGTTTTGAGAAATTGTGGTTGATAATCCCATTTGAATTTATAGGTGTAACCCTGTCTTTCTTTGTGTTTTTTTTATAGAAAATAAATTATGCGCAATATAACTGATAAAGGATGCAATATTAATGTGTATGAACTAAAGTAAAAGCTAGATTATGAATTTATGTAACTAATGCAAAAATAAAGAAATTAAAGAGAGAGAAGGATTTTTGGACCTTCTTTGGAGAATTGAGGCTTCATCTTGACCTTTGATGAGCTCCCTTGAATGTGGAGATGAATGTTAGATGAGAGAGAATGATATTTTGCTAAATTGGTTATAAAAAGGATGGGAATGAAATATGGAAAGGAATTTCACACAAGGAAACTTCGCTGATTGCAAGAGAATGTTGTTGAGATCACTGATATTGATGGATTTGAGGTGTGCTTTAAAGTTGAGGTCATGCCCTCTATTTATAGGGTAATGGGGGTGCCAATCGACATATACCTAGCCCTACCAATCGGCAAGTAACCCTAGACACATTGTCGATAGGAAGGGAAATGGACCTGCCAATCGGTAGTCTGTGCAGATTGTTCTGGATAAATGGTCATAAAATGCAATGCGTTGATCTAAATCACACACGGGGTATACCATTAGAAGGTAATTCAGATACCTTAAATAAGCCTTTGGGCCGCTCCCGGGTTCGAGAGTTGATTTTAGGTCAAACGGTGTTCGGAAGTGCTCGTCGGTCCTTTGGACGGGAGATCATGGGAAGGTAATGGATCGTTCGTTCAAATTGTACGTCAGAATCATTCCAAGGGCAAACCATTGGAAAGGTTATGCAAGGTAATTCGAATTCCAAAGATCTTTGCTCGGTTCAAGAAAGTTGACTTTGGTCAATCGGGGCTCGAAAGTGCTCGGTGACCTTTAGAAGTAAAATGGGTTGTTCATCCACACCGTAAGGATGATTTGTTTTGGGGGTAGACTGTGGGAAAGGGTATTTAGTGCCCTTTGAATATTCATTCAGTCTTGTTTGAGGTGAAGAGTTGACCTTAGTAAAATGGATCTCAGGAGCGTCCGGTAGCCTCCAGATCAATTTTTAGGGGAAAATGGATTGTTCAACCGAACGGTTATGTCATTTTGCGTGGAAAAACGTGAACAATATGAAAACGTTGAATACATTGGTAAGATAATGATACTGGATGATGTCGGGTTAAATAATTAAGCAGGGCTATGCTCTCCCTCGGGTGAAAAGCCCCAAAGCAACTGCAGTTTACTAGCGATCAGTGCCATACGGTGAAATTGCGTGAAACCGTGGGTGTGCGTGTGTTGTGATGGGTGGGTGTGTTGGCGTAATCCCTAAAGATAATTCTAAGTAAAGAATTGAATATTCATGAAAGAGGCATAAATGAATGGCATTAATTCATTGATTACTAATGCAAGAATAACGCATTAAGTGTTTAATATTCATGTTGCAACATGGGATGGTTTAATAAGATGATATAATGATGTTTAAGCTACCTAATGAGGTTTGATTCATAATGAAAATAAGCGTGTGTTATATGAGACTTTCAAAGGGAAATGGATAATTTTCTAACAAAGTGTGTGTTTGTTTTGAAAGAAAGTCTTAAGTAATCGTTAATAACTCATCATGACTTGGTTAACGTAGAGTAATAATCGTTCGAAAGTGAATGAAGGTTTTCCCCAACAATTGTAAACTATTTAACTGGGTGAGTTAACGGGATGAATATGCTAGTTTTAGGCATAACATACAAAATATTATTTTGGAAAGATAAGGAGGATAAACGGTATCAAATAATCTTTTTGTAATAAAACAGTTTAATACATTGGTACATGTATTTTTCAATAGTATATATGTAGATATATACATATTTTCACATGCATGTGATAATAGCGTGTGAGTGTTTTCTTTCTACCAATCGTTTTTATATTGCATTTGTATAGTTCCCACTGAGCATTCGACTCACATCCCTCCTTTTGTTACAACAGGTTACATGTTACTCCGTAATTTGAGAGCGTTATAAAGGTAAGTAGTTACTTGCATTTACGATTAACAACTCTGTTTACTTGGCCTTGGAAGCACTTCCCTTGAGTCCTATCACGTAGTTGATTAAAATTGGAATTTGCATGCCAACAAGAATAATGTCAAATAATAATAAAACCGGATTAGAAACATTATTTAAGTCGTTTCACTGCACTTCACAATTAACGCACGAATCGGATCGGGTTGAACTTGTATTAACCTTTAAATCCAAGTCGGGGTGTTACAAACAGACTTATAGACTTAGAGTCCACTAAGTATCGCATTTATGTATTCCTTTGTTATTGATAGCATAAAGCGGTGCAAATCGAACAATGCCCCACAAAACAAGATCCACTTGCTTCGGAGTCCATCGATCAACCTTATGAAACTCCTTTCCTATCTTCAGCAGTGAAGAACAAACTCCTCAAGGATTTGAATAATATATTTGTTATTTAAGGTTTGATAAAGTGATAAAAAAATATCCAAAGGGTTTGGATTTTGAAAAATAAAGTGTTTGATCACAAAATATGTTTAGAAGGCTTTATAGAAATTGCAAGTTCATGTCTTTATATATAGGGACAAAAATCTCCAAGAGATAGACCTGAAATTTTGCATTTGAAATCAAGTAAAAAAATAAATTTTTATCGGCTCGTTGGAACAAGGTATATCTTTTTAAAATGAATCACATGATCTTGTTTGAACAAAGAACTACTCGTTCGAATGAAGCAAGTGATTTTGTTCGAACCACTTCTAACGAATTATCTAACAAGACAACAAAATAGGTTAAAAGTTTCCAAAATCAATCTCATTTGAAGTTCATTCGAAGTTGTTCAAACGAGGTAGATGCACTCGTTCGAACGACATCCAATATCATTTTAACGACTTCATGACTTTTCCAAAAAAAAATTAGAAACATTTTGGAAAAATATTTAATGTTTTCAAAAACTTTTAAAATACCACTGAATAAATTAATTAAACAAAATCAACCTCATATACCTTCTCCATATTATTTTAGTGATGAAATAAACTATTGAATCTTCGATTTTCACATTCGGTACCTTGTGTTCGATTGAAGCTCTTGAGAATGTACATGATGATATAGATGTGTAATGGAATATTCCAATCTTAATAACATAATCCGAAATTAAAATATTTTTCTTACAAATATCCACCTTTGGCACTTCCGGTACAAGACACAAATCTGGAAAATAACACCTAAGACAAGTTCAAATAATGTCCCTCCCAAAATCGAAAAGGAAAAGACACTTGTAAAATTGTCTCTACTGAAAATCATCATGGTATATTCCAAGATATCATCAATGCGAAAAAATATCTACACACATAAAACAAAAGAAATACCATGGCGTATGGAGTTTAAAGAAAACAAAACTCCCCCTCAATATGTTTTCCCCCTTTTTGTCTGTAATAGATAATGGGTTAGAAGTTAAGCCTGAAAAGTTAGCATCATGAGGAAACAAATTTGAAATATCATAAAAAAGTATAGGCAATTAAGCATATGTGATGAAACATCAACAAATCAACAAACTATTCTTAAAATTTTTAGGTATAAAAATATACATATAAATACAGACAATCACACCATGGAGTAATGCAAAAATATTCGAATCATTGACACAAAATGAATATGTGTGAACTTAATGCACGGAAAGTCAACATAGGCATATGTAGTGACAGTGCACGAAGTGAAAGAGTCACTTTTAAAGAAAGAACTCAATTCAACCTTTATGTAAAAAAATATTCAACAAATTGAAATTGAACCAACTCAAACAAAATATCATGAATTTCAATACTTCTCAAATCAATAATGCCAAACTATTTAATATTTTAGAAGGAATTTTATTGTGAAAACCCATTGATATTGAACTTATAACACCCTCAAATCTTCCATTTTAAGCATAAACTCTCAAATTTTTTGAAGGAATCATATTGCTCGTTTTTAATGAAGCATCAATGAAACAAAATTGGTCCACGCACTTCCATTTTTATGTGTTGAAATCAATTTTTAGCCTCTTTCCAATGGTGGCTTATAACGCAAAGAAGATTGCTTCTTTCGTAGCCCATTTCCATTGCTTAAACATAAATCAATTTTTCGGTAAAAAAATATGGGCAATAGTGTTAACATGTACAATTAGTTCCGAATATATTTGATTCATTATTAAGCACAATTAAGATGAGTACACCCTATTCAACATATGAAAAGAAAGTATACTGTTCAAAAGTTTGTGCATGTGTACAATCAAGGAAATATAGTAAGTCTACCATGAATGTAGTAATCAACAATGAACAATGCAGAGAAATGATTATTAGGCACAAAAAAATGAAGCCAAGTATCATGACACCATGACTAAGTCACATGAATGGATGGAATGAAATTGTGATTCGAACATCTTAAATACACATCCATATATGGTGTAAAACAAGAAGAAAAAAAATATTTTTGAAAATATTGAATTCTTTTATCAAAATAAAATATTTTTGAAAATTTATGAAAATTTTCTTAAACGCAAAGATTTGTTTTTGGAATTTTCAAAATATATACATGAAAATACAATCTAGTCGTAGGGACAAATGATAGCAATATGAAAATCACTCTAAACTAGAAAAAATACCCGAATTCAATCAATGGAACAGATAACCAAAGACTTTATAAGATCCTCAAATTTAAGTGCATATAAAGGTTTAGTAAAAATGTCGATCAATTGAAGTTTGGTTCTCATTAAGCTCAAGGAAACAATCTTCTCCTCAACAAGATCAAGAATAAAATGCTCACAAATGCTAATGTGACTCGTACGAGAATATTGGATGGGATTATGAGAAATGTAGATTGCACTCGTATTATCGTAAGAAATAGTAATCATGATTTGAATAATCCCACAATATTCCAACATTTGCTTCATCTATAAGAGTTTTGTGCAACAACTTCTGGGGGTTATGTACTCGGCCTTCAGTGTGGAGAAAGAAATAGAGTTTTAATTCTTTCTCAATCAAGAGATAAGAGAACTCCTAAAGTAAAAACATCCACTCGAATAAGCCGATAAACGATCATCGATAAGAGAACTCCCAAAGTAAAAGCATCCACTCGAATAAGATGAAAAAAGATCATCGGTATCAAAGAAATACCAAATTACATAAGATAGAGTGTCACTCTCATATTTGATGATATGTTTAATTGAAAGCAAGTGTGACTCTTTTGGGTATGCTTGGTACCATGCATGAAATCCGACACTAAAGGCGATATCGGGACGACTAGCTGTCAAGTAGAAAAGACTATCTATCATACTCATATAGAGTTTTTGCTGTATATACTTACCTGAAGTGCCTTTGCTAAGATTTGTCGAGGAATTCATGTGTGTGTGAGAGTTATTACTGGAGTCCAAACCAAAATTATTCACTATATCCCTAGCATATTTACATTGAGATATAAATTACCATTCTATAGTTGATGCACTTGAAAAGAACGTAAGTTCAACAACCACGTTCATCTTAAATTCACTCTTCATCTCCTCCTCAAAAGTGTGAGCACATTAGGAACACGTGGATCCAAAGACTATGTCGTCCATATAAACTTAGGCAACCAAGATAGCAAAACCCTCTCTCCTAATAAACAACGTCATATCATCTCCCGTTGTTTTAAAGCCACGACATAATAGATAAGAAGTTATCCGTTTGTACTAAGCATGGGGTGGTTGCTTCAAATCATACAAGGCCTTTTTTAAATAAAAGACATGTTTCGGGTGTTTTAGGTCTTCAAACCCATTTGGTTGTTCCATATAAATATCCTTGTAAATAATTCCACTGAGAAAGTCCCTCTTAACATCCATTTAGTAAATCTTAAACTATATATGATATGTTATGACGAGTAGTAAGTGAACGGACTAAATCCTAGCAATAGGATTAAATGTCTCATCAAATTCTACACCCTTAATTTGTGTGTAATCTTGAACGACCAACCGAACCTTATTGTGAACGATGGTACCATTCTCACCCATCTTGCTTTTGTACACCCACTTGTAATCAATCATATTATTCTCGCTAGGTCGGGGGGCTAATTCCCAAATATTTTTCTTTCAAAATTGAAGAAACTTATCTTGCATAACACCTATTACTTGCTCATCTTTGAGTCCTCCCTTCACATTCTTGGACTCTCCTGTGGAAGAGTAGCAAAAGTACCTAACTTCATTCTCTAGTTGAGTGTGAGTTTTGACATCTAGTGTGGGATCACCAAGCATGTCGATAGGATCATGACTCTTTCGAACCCAAGAGGGTTCTTCCTCTTTATCAAGAGCAGGGTCCATTGTGATGGTATGGGTAATAATGAGATCATCACGAGGGGGTCATTTTTCTCACACACAAGATCATGATCAATAATCATAGTCACTGTATTATCTATAATCGTGATGTTTATCGATTCCACAATCTTAGATCTTTTAAGGTTATACATCCTATTAGCTCTATTAGTCGATGAATATCCTAAAAGTATTCCCCCATCACTTCTAGAGTCGAATTTACCTAAATGCTTTATATCTCTAAGGATATAGCTAGGACTCCCCAAAACATAAAAATATGATTAGTTGGGTTTTTTTATCAATCCATGACTCATATGAAGTGTGAAGTGTATGTGGACGAAGATAAACCTTATTCACCATGTGTCATGTGGTGTCAATTGCCTCCACTAAAAAATTTATTGGCACTTTCCTTCCAAGAAGCATGGAACTTGTCATATCTTGAATTAATTAGATTCTTTCGCTCAACAATACTATTTTGCTGAGGAGTACGAACGATCAAAATCTCATATTTGATGCCGACTTCATTACAAAAACCATCAACTTCAAAATTTTTTAATATTCTGCCATTATCACTACAAATATGATTTAAAGTGACACCATGTCGATTTTGAAGAACACGACACTTGGCAGTTAGAAACTCAACAACATCAGACTTTTCTCTGAAAAATCCAATGATAGAATATCTAAAAAAGTCATCTAGCATCACTACAATATAACTCATACCACTAATACTCCTTGTACGTGAGGGACCCGTAAGATCCATGTGTATCAAATCTAAAATATGGGAGGTGGTAATTTTATTTCACTTCCTATAGGGGACTATTTATTTGTTTCCCATGTTGGCATGGATCACAAACTGAGAAAGTTGGTCCTCCAAGTGATGGTAATCCATTAACTAGGTATTTCTTAACTAACCTCTCATGATCTCTAAACTTAACACGACGTAGTCATTGATACCAGAGGTCCATGGTGGATACCTTATCACTATTTCACACTAAAGAGGACTTGGTAATGACACCGCAATAATTGTTGGTAGACCTTACACCTTGTAGCAAAAGTTCACCGAATTTATCAATAAGTTTCATTCCGATCAACCAAACTTTACGGTAAAGTTAGCTTATGCTTACTAAGTTATCTTTCAACCCTTTAACATACAACACATTATCTAGCTTAGCAAAGACAAAAGTCTCCATGCAACCTCGTCCTGATATGCTAGACCTACTCTCATCCCAAAGGTAACTTTTCTTTCCTTACGATTCACAAAGTTGGTAAAGTTTGACTTTTCACCGGTCATGTGCCTAGATCACCCACTATCAAAATACCATTGAGAAGTATCTTGAACCTTAAGATAAATATGAACAACAAGAGATTTTTCATCACTTTTAGGTACCCACGAGGTGGTAACCTTTTTGCTTGTCCTTATCTTTTTTAGCACTAGTCATTATGTTAGAAGTGTTCTCATAAGGCATATACATCCTTTGAAATTCTTCCATTAAACATTTATAAGTAGTGACTAGAAACTCAACTTACTCTCTAAGACTAGCTAGGTCACTATAGTGGTTTTTGGAAGCATGTGTGTGAGAGACTCTTTCTAGCTTGTATCAAAACTTCCTATCCATTTGCAATGGGTACGAATATAGATTTGTTTAGATCTACCTTGGTTAAATTGCCTAGGATGAGTTCTCCTTGGTGGGGTAGGTGGAAGCCCATAAGGATCAAACATAAACTTGGCAACCGATTCAAGTGCAGTATTGGAAGTGGATGCACCCTCATAACATATCCCATGCCTCTATTTAAAACCTAAAGCGGGACCTAGGAACATCTTTCCAACTTTGTTGGATGTGTCCTTTTAGGTAACTTTGAGCTCCAGAGCATGTTCGAGATCTTTCTCGAGTTGGTAAACATAGGCTTCAAGTTTCTCACGAGTCTATAATAATGCTTGAAGATCTATCTAAAACTAGCCACTTTGTTGGTCAAGTCGCTCTCTTCCCTCCCCCATCGAAATAAGTTTCTCACTCAAAGAGATTATAACTGAGGTCCTACTCTCTCTAGAAACTTTTAACTCCTTGTGTAAAGACCATACCCTAAGAGTAAAATTTTTAATTTTATTTTTGATTATTAACATCTTTGTGTAAATTTCAGAGTATGCGTATTGAAAACATGTCATCCCTAACTCAAATCATCACCCTCAAACTCTCTATAATGATTCAACTCATTGTCAAGGTTATCACATTCAATAACGTCCTCATAAGTGTATGACGTACTTGAAGTGCTAACATGGCTAGCCATTAAAGTGATAAAGTTACATCGATTTGGTGATTCATCCCCAAAATCCACGGACTCAACATCACTATCGCTTAGAGTGGCATTATAAGTGACTTTGCCTTTACCCCATCTCTTAAGCTTAGTGGTACTGTCTTGGACTTTGTGACCTTTCTCCTCACACTCATAACATCTGTCCAATTCATCTTTCTTAGGATACTCACTTGTATCTTTCTTTTGACCATTCTCATAAAAATTCTTACCAACTTTGAAAATTTTATTTTTCTCAAAATTTTTATTGTCCATCTTGGATGAATTTTGATTTTTGTATTTAAGAAATGTTTTGAACTTTTTTAGCAAACAGGGAAAGATTATCTTGATCAAAGTTAGAATCGGAGTCAGAAACCTCTTTTTTCTATGATTTAGCTCTTAAAGCTAATCCTTTTTCTTTTTTTCTTTTAGGTTTTGGGGACCACGTCTAAATTGTAAGTTTGAAGATCACATATGAGTTCTTATATCCTAATTGTGTCTAAAATCCTAAGAGTTAAGGACTGTAACTTTTACATTAAAATGAGGTGGGAGAGACCTTATAATTTTTTTAACAACTCTCGTTTTCGGAATTCGCTCACCCGAATTGAAACTAGAACTCACAATATCAGATCAACGAGCATAAAATTCATCAAAATTTTCAGTTTCAAACATGATTATAGTCTCAAATTGTGTGGTGAGGATTTGAGGATTATAAGTTTTGATAACATTGGTACCCTTGTATGTAAGCTAGAGGATATTCCAAGATTCTTTAGATATGGTACGCATCATGAGATGACAAAATTCATCGGGTGTGACAACACCAAAAATAGCATTTAAACCATGAGAATTAAAATTAATCAATCTAAAATCATCTTCAGTCCAAATTGTGACTGGCTTGAGACTAATGATATTTTCATTACTCACAGTAGGAGGAGTCTAACCCTTTCAATAGAAAGTCAAATGATTTCATCGATAAATTTTAGAGCCGATCTCATTCGTGCTTTCCAAAAGGCATAATTTGTTCCATTAAACAAAAGTGGCCTATTATACGAATTCTTCATCTAACTACCAAGATTTATCTAAATAACTTGTAGAAACAAGCTATGATACTAATTTGAAAATCCATTTCAAATTCTCCGATTATATGGTCAAATGTAGAAATGTATATTAGGTCACGAATAAGCCAAATTCAATTTAATCCAAATTTTATCTTGATTAATTAAGTGACCCTAAACATAAAGATATTGAATGTCAATTAAATCAAACAAACCACAAGACATGATATGAAGAAAAAAAACTTTCGGGAAAACCCCTTTTTAGCATTGTTATAACTAAGGTATCACAAGATGACATGGACACACTTACAGACATAAACTCCACTAAGTATCATATTTATGTATTCCTTTCTTGCTGATAACAGAAAGGGTTGCAGATCCAATAACGACTCATGTAGCAAGATCCAATTTCCTGGGTGTCCACCGATTAGTCTCAGGAAACTCCTTTCCTATCTTTAGTAGTGAAGAATGAACTCCACGAGGATTATAATAAGAGATATGCTCTTTAAAGTTTCATAAAATGATCACAAAATTTCCAAATGGTTTGGATTTGAAAAAATAAATTGTTTGATAACAAAAACATGTCTAAAAGGCTTTATAGAAATTGCAAGTTCGTATCTCTACATATAGGGACAAAAGTCTCCAAGATATAGACTTGAAAGATTGAACTTAAAATCAAGTAAAAAATAATTTGTATCTGCTCATTCAAATGAAAAACATGATCCCCTTCAAACCAGGAACAACTCGTTCAAATGAAGCACCTGATTTCGTTCGAACCACTTCTAACCACTTATCTAACGAGGCCAAACATTTGAAGTTCATTCAAAGTTATTCTAACAAGGTACATGCACTCGTTTTAATGACATCCAATGGCTTTCTAACGACTTAGAAAGTTTTTCAAAATATATTTTATGTTTTCAAATAATTTTAAAATACCCCTGAATAAATTGATTACAACAAATCAACCTTATATGCCTTCTCCATATGATTGTAGCAACGAAAAAACTCTTTAATCTTTGATTGTCGAATTCAGTTACTAACTTTTCTTCGATGATAATGTACTTGGTGATGTATTCAAACTTAAAAACATAATGAGCAATTAATAAATCTTGGTCTTACAGGGAGACTAACCTAACAAAAATGTGATCATATAGTTCAAAAGTTTCTGGGTAATCCATATTAAGTTGGCACATGATTTTAAAAGTGCAGTGTATATATGTCTTTTTTTTGCATGATTCATTAATGTACTAAGCCAACATAGTTCTAAAATTGGTACTGAAGATAGTCAATTAGAGGAGAAGGGGTAGCCTCAACTCAGGCGACATGAGCACCAGAGGTTGAGTGAGTTATCACTTTATTTTTTGAAAATACTCTTGGCATTGATCATTTCAAACCTTAGTTAAATCCTTATGAGTGAGTTTAAAGATAGGCTTGCAATTAGATGTGAGTTGGGTGATGAACCTGTTGATGTACTGTAACTTACCTAAGTTCTCCCAAGTTTATTTTTATGTTCGAGGGGTTGGAAAGTCGAGGATTGCTTTGAACTTAGAGGGATCGACTTTGACTCCTCTTTCACTAACCATGAAGTGTAACATTTTTCCTTTAGTGACACTTAGGGCACACTCATGTGAGCTAACATGCATTTGATACTGCCATAGACGTTTGAAGAATTCTTTCAAAGCACGGACATGTCCCACTTAATATTTGGACTTTATGATCATTTCTTCGACATAAACCTCAACTTCTTTATGTATCATATTATGCAAGATAGTCCCAGTTTCTATTTCGTATGTAACCCTCACATTTGTAAGGAAAAATGGCAACAGTATGAAGCAATATTTTTGCCATAAGGTGGTGAATGATGTTTTATTTTGATGTTCTAAAGGCATATTAATATGGTTGTAATAGGAGAATCCATCAACAAACAACTTGAGTGATTGATTAGGCGTATTATCAATAATCATGTCATTGTCCGTCAAAGGATAGTCATCCTTTGGGGTGGCTTTGTTAGGGTCTATATTGTCCATGCAAATGCATACTTTTCCTCTAAACTTTGGCATGAGAACTATGATGGAAAGACAAGTGGGGTATTATACAACGTGAATGAAGCTAAGCTTCAAATATTTGACTACTTCATCCTTGACTTTGAGTGACCACTCAAGACAAAGCTTTCTTAAATTTTTCTTAATCGAATTCCATTTAAGATGTGTTGGGACTTCACACTACACAATCTTAGGATCAATGCCAGGCATATCGCTTTAAGATTATGAAAAGATAACCATGATATCTTTTCGAAGTTCTTCGAACTGGGAAGTTTCCTATGGACTGAGAGTGAACCCTATTCTCATCTCGTTAGGGATGTTAGTAAACTCAAGATTAATGAAAAATAGTATACTCATTATTAATTTTAATGAAATCATCATGCTTTTTTTTTCCTTATTAAGGTCAGCTAAGAACTGTTCATTCATTATGTTATTTTCATTAATTGTTTGATTATTAAAATTAAGAAAATTAAAATAAGGCATGTTACGATACTCAAAATTTACTTTCATTTCATTTGGATTTTCGCTTGGAAATACAACCCATTAAAGGAGGTGTTAGTTACATAAAATTTTGTAATAATAGGTTCGAGGAGAGTGGTAGGTTTAGTCTCAAGCTGGTAGATGATGAGATTATCGATCTCAATGGATGGATCAACTGGTATGCTCCACCAATTGCACCGAGGCTTAACGGTAGGGACATATTTTTAGTAGGGTTCTCCGTGGTAGTATGTATTACACAAATATTCATTCCTATCTCATAAATGCCTAGTGACCCATCGATGTCGCTGTCGTCGAAAGAGGTTGAGCTTTAAATTTGATGGAAAAGGTTTCACCACATGCTCTAGATTTTATACTACATCGTACAAAGGCTCTAGAAAGCCACAATGAGGGAGATATTCACCTTCCTTGATGAAATTATCTAATAAGGTAGTCCATTGAAATAACTTATTTCCTTTTTTAAGTGTTCTTCACATAAGGGCACCAAATGTGGATGATCTTAGCTGATGAAGGTTGGTATCCCAGTTCATATAGAGGGTAGTTTTTCTTCAAAGTGATAGGCTCAATTATTCCTTACTAATGGATGTTTGGAACCATTTGAGGCATGAAGTGTAGCTTATTAGAAATCTACATGACATTTATATTCCAGTGAGGATCAAAATCCGGAGGCATCTTTTCTTTGAAATCGTCCCACTAGAGATTTGCATGTCATTGGTATTGTGTTGAATTTTCGAGTCTGGATTACTAGTGCCTTTAAATCTTTGACAAACCATCTCTTTATTTTATGTTTTTATAACATATTTCTTTTTCCAGACTTGATAATGATGAATTTTATCTTGCTAAGGTACATTTAGGTTTAGATAAGAATATTAATTCTCCATCATCTTAATATTTCTTGTTAGTAGTTTTTATAAAAAAAATTATTTAACTATTTATTAAAACTCATCTATATTTGCATAATAATGTTGAAGTAAACTCATCTTAATTGATAAATCTCTATAGTCTCATGACATGAACATATGAGTCAAATTTCCAAAGGAAAAATAAAAAATGGTAAAATAAGATATTCATCTGAATTTTGATTTTAATGATCTATGGTGTGTAAGTGTTGTATTAATGAAAACATGGGGAAAAAAAGCTATGGTGCCACTAAAAAATAAAGATCCTTTTAAATTTATTTATGTCGATATTTGTAAATTTTGATGTTTATCATTTGGTGGAGAAAAGTATTTTAATGAATATGATTAAACTATAGGCGGTGATTTTCTATAGGTAGTGATATTTAATGCAGACGAGACAAACATAAATAATAATAAAATAAAAAATGAGATCTCGTACACAACACAACATTTAAGTGATACGACAACTTTCTCATATCCATGGGGTGCTAGGGGGTTTGTTCTCTATTACTCAAGAACTCAGGTCGGTAGAGTTTTAGAACTTGTCGACATTATAATAATGCATGCCCCGTTCATGTGGGGCGGCTTTACATTTATAATGCAGCTTAAGATAGTCTTAAGCCCCATTAATAACTATTCTTAAGAGTTCAGATTTATCCTATATCGTGATCAACTATTACAAGTGATATCGTCGAACAATTCTTCTATGAATAGGAGTCTTCCTTAGTTATAGGTGTGAATGGTGGGGGCACACGTGGTCGAGCATGTACCAATGAAATTATTAACCCCACAATTGCCAGTTGATGATGCTGGAATTTGTGTTTTGGTCGGTTGATTATGTTGGACACGTATTTACGGTCGTTTGCAATTTTTACACGTGATCGGAGGGAAATTTGGTCAATACCCCGAGAATTAAAAAAAGTCTTTAACTTTTGGGTGCCTTAGGGGCACGCTTATAATTATGACATCTTTATTTAATAGTCACACGTTATCTAGGCTTTCATTCGTTTAATAATTATTGTGGGACCCGTGAAGTAATTTCTCACCACAAAAGAATAGTTCCCTCTCTTTTCCTTAATTTTAAAACCAAAGCATTTGAAGAAGGATTCAAGTTCTTCCATTTTATTATAAGCTCTCTAACTCATTTTTTCTCATTTTTGCTATATTTTTGAATCTTTTCTTTTTTAGTTCTTTCTTTGATTTGCCATCGTTCTTCAGTAATGATGTATAAAATCATTGAAGACACTATACAAAAACTCAAAGTTGATCATATCCCAAAGTGTGTTAAATTAGAACTAGTTGAAGGCCCATGTGAACTTTTCAAACTTGATGAGGGTCATTAGTTGCCTTAGATTTTCATTACTGAATGAGGGGTAACCTTTCCTCCGAATCAATTTTCCTTGAATTTTGTTATATTTTGATGTAGTCTCGGCCCATGAAAATTTATTTAAAAATGATGATATTCAAACGAGACCTTATAGTGAATTTGCCTGATTCCAACAAGGACTATTGGTATCACGACGTGATTGAGAAGAACTGGAAGCACACCCCCTTTCCTAAAGAACATAATATGAAGGTCCAAGGTGTCCTCAAGAGGAGAAAGGAATAGGTTAGGTCATAATTATTTCCTCGCTTTGTATTTTAATTTTTGTGTGATTGGTTATAACTTCTTTCTCTTTGTTTCTTGACAGCTAAAACCAATACAAAGCCTTCGTGCGATCAAAACATGAATGTTATTAATCTTTACAAAGTCTGGTTGACACAATAAAGGATTGGAGCAGGTGATTATCCCCAGTCGGCTAATTATGTACTTGTTTACATGAGGTAGATTACTTCCATTGTTACACGACCACTCGACCAATCTCTGATCAATGTAGTTAACTTGGATGATCCTGAGGCTTGTAACTCTATGGATTCAAACGATGAGGTTACATCTTTCTCCTTTGAGTCTTTAGATGTCTCATCCATGACCTCTGCTGAACTCTCTCCAGGATATACATAGCCCCCAATAGGAAAGTAATGAACTTAATCATAGCCACTCCGGGCCAAAAGTCTCCCCCTTCCCGCCCAGCGAATAAAAGAGAAGTGCCAGCTCAACCTACAAGTGGTAAAGATGGAGTTGGGGGCCCTGTTAAGCCCTTGGATATTGGGGATTCTGCTACCAAGTACATGGATTCCCCTCCAAAAAGATAAAGAAAGACAAATCTCATTCGCCCCCACTTACTGTTATGGGGAAAAATATGCTGCTATGGGTGAGGTTATTACCCACTCTATTGTTGCTCACCCCGACCTGGCGAGGCTTGATCAGGTCGATATGTCTTCCTACTGATAGGACAACTATTGTTGGCTTAAGTCATGGTCGGATGGTGAAACACGCTAAGCATAATCGCGGTCTTGTAAGTTCATTCTGAATATTGTATATTTCTCCTTGCATCACTTCTCTAGTTATAAACTACTGATGCTTTCCTCATTCTTTCCTTGTAGTTACTAGTTGACTACGACCAGTTGTTAGAGAAAGACACAATCTTGAAAAAGTCCCCCTACGATGTAAAGACCGCCTTAGATAATGAGACTAATCCCTTGACAGCTACTCTGGTGGTTAGTGTGGCTGAGGCGGATGAGAAGGAGAAGATATACCAAAAGGTCCAATCATTACAGGTTGCTAAGGCTGCCATCCATAACAATATAAAGGAGTCTTTTGACCTAGTTGCTGATGAACAAAAGGCCAAGGATGATGGCTAGAAGTCTAAGATTAAGACAAATAATGTCAACAACAAGGATAATGAGGATGAGTTCATGGTTGAAGTTTCATAAGCTAAGTCTGATACCTATACTCATGGCTGGGATAAGGAATTTTTTAAGGCCTATGAGCAGATTCGATACCTCGGGAAGGTATTCTTCAAGAGAGTATGCTATGAGTCTCTTTTCATGTCTAGCATTGTTGAGGACTATGAGATATTCAATGAGCATAACGCAGGTTCCCTTCCCCCAATTGAGGAGGAATATGATAATGAGGAGTTTCTTGGCAAGCAGTATAGTAGTCTTGAAGTTGCCAATACTAGTTCTGAGGTGGCTAATGTTGGTCCCTATCAAGAAAAGCAGGTTAGTTTTATCAAGATGCTAAGAAAGGAAGAAGTCCACTCCAATGCTATGAAAGTTCTCAAAAATGTCATCGCCTATCAAGATGCTGAGAAGGCCAAAGATGGGTCCAACCAACTGGAAGATACTGCCTCTTCTCAAATTATCGTGGAGGAGAAGATGGGAGAGAAAACACCTTAGAATTAAAAAATTTATACTTATATCCTTTTAGTTCGTGATATAGGAGTTTTCCCATTGACTATCTTTAATGAAACTCAAAGTTTGATTCAACTTTATATTTTCATCTATCTCGTACTATTCTGTGCATTTTCTCTTTTTCTGATCATAAATGACAGACCACTCGTCCTTGCACCTTATAGTTTGATGCAACCCTTGCAGCGCTCGTTTTTACTCATCGCGACTATGAAGAGAGGCATGAAAGAATATTCACAGTCAGTTGTGATAAAGTTGATGACCTTGACCAGATATTGGGCCCCGACTTGTCTTCACGAGCAAGAAAGTTATATTTGGATATGCGTCGACTTTTTAAACGGGCTGCGGCAACCAATGTTGTCTATTATTACATGATTCTTATTAACCAAGCAAGTTATAAAGAAACATTAACTAATATAAAGTCTAAGTTTGACAAGGAACTGGAAGAATTGTCTAAAGATGGTGGAATCTAGAAGATGGAAAACATTCAGTCTTGGTATACCAAAAGAACATTCATTCTGCAAGCCGACCTTATGGGAGTGAGAGAGGTTGTTGTTATCCTTGAGAAGGAAAATAATTATCTAAGGGACAAGTTGGGAGATCCAATAAGTCTCTTCTAAAAAAGAAGTAGTGAGGGACCTTCCTCCATAGAAAAGGAGAATTTCCAGCTAAGGAAGAAGGTGGAGAAGACCAAAAAGTCTTTGCACAATAAGGAGGCGACCATCAAAAGTTTTTCTGAGAAGCTTGATCACCTCATATTTCAATTTCATGAGAAACCTCGCTATGTGTCGAATGATGGCTATGATATTAACCAATAATAACAATATGGCACAATTTTAAATCGTTCCAAAACCAATCTAGAATAGTTTTAAATCGTGCCAGATTGCCAATTATATATTGGCACATTTCTAAACCTTGCCAAATTTTGGCAATCTGGCATGATTTAAAACAGTGTTACATTGTCAATTCTATAATATTTTAGCCCAATTTTAAACCGTGCCAGATTGTCATATAACTATGACAAATTTTCATTCCCGACATGCTTTTCACCACTCTTTCGGTATAGTTTAAAATGTGCCAGATTTTTTAGGAAATAAAAAAAAAAAATTACAAACAATCAGCAGAATCAACAATTGAGAACATACTAAATGGTTAATAATATAATAATGTACATACCAAACTTCAAAATATTACAAGTCTTAATATTTCACATACAAAAAAATCGACAGAGTACTATGTTTTCTGGAGATTCAAAAAACCTATTAATATAAAACCTACTTAAACATAAATCTCAATTTAATAATAACATCACACAAGCCCGCACATCCATAACACATCATGTAAGAAACCCCAAATGTCATCAACAATAATAAATAAGAAAACCCCAAAGTAAAACATGAGCTTATTAATTTCTAATAGTAGCCCAATACGTCGCTCAAGGAAATCACTGACTTGTTCATGTGTTCCATGTGGAGAAAAGATAACACTCAAATGTTATCCCAGAAAAAATTAAGATAGCAGTAATCAAATAGTGTTTAAAAAGTTGTATTTAAGTAGAAAAATTTTAAAAAACTTATGCCTGCGTATACTTGTCATTTTATTAAATCGAGAGTCCGATAAGGACACAGTTATAGTTCAAACAAGTTACAATCATCCATATTGAGATGATCGTGATGCTTATTGGGTCATTCGTTTGTTGTTTTAATATTTCAGCACTCAACACCTTATTTTAACCTAAAATTTGCATATAATTGTCATTTTCTTTAACCAGGACACTACTATTTCACGCACGTTACATTTTTCCACATCGATGTGTTCGTGCCTCTTTCCAGCTCATTTGGTTGTTTTGATATTTACCCCCTCCCTCGGGACCCATTATTAACCTAAAACAACCTTAAAATTGTATATACTTCTCATATTGATAACCCTAATTGTCCATATCGAGGTGCTTGTGCCTCTATCCAGGACATTTGTTTATTGTTTTTATATTTCACTCCTGAACACCCCATTTTTTAACCTTAAACTTGCGTATAATTGTCATCTTGTACAATTGGGAGTCTAATAAGGACATGCCTAGTTTAAAAAGGTTATAATCGTCCATATCGAGGTGTTCGTGCCTCTTTCTAGGTTATTTGATTGTAATGGTCCATATCGAGGTGCGTGTGCCTCTTTATGACCAATTTAGTTTCTGTTTTTGATATTTCCCCCCAACACCCCATTTTTTAACCTAAAACTTTCATATAATCATCATTTTGTATAACTGAGAGTCTAATAAGGACACGACTAGTTTAAAAACATTACATTCTTCCATCTTGAGGCATTCGTGCCTCTTTCCGGTTCATTTGGTTATTTTGATATTTCACCACCAGCAACCTTTTTTAAACTAAAAAACCTTAAAATTGCATATACTTGTCATTTTCACGAACCGAGGGTCCGATAATGACACAAACGGTTCACACACTCTATAATGGTCCATATCAAGGTGTTTGTGCCTTTTCGGGTCATTTGGTTGCTGTTTTGATAATTCACGTCCAGCGGTCCATTTTTTAACCTAAAACTTATTTATAATGGTTATTTTGTACAACTTGGAGTCTGACAAGGACATGACTAGATCAAACATGTTACATTCATCCATATCGAGGTGTTCGTGCCTCGTTTTGGGTCATTTGATTGTTGTTTTGATATTTCACTTTCAACGCCCTATTTTTAACCTAAAACCTTTGTATACACGTCATTTTATTAAACTAGGAGACTGCTACAAACAGGGAGAGTTCAAACACGTTAAATTCATACATATTGAGGTGCTCGTGCCTCTTTTCGAGTCATTTGGTTATTTTGATAATTCACCCCGAGAGACCAATTTTTTAACATAAAACAACCTTAAAATTATTTATACTTGTCATTTTGATAAACCGAGGGTCCGATAAGGACATAATCGGTTCACACACGTTGCAGTGATCCATATCAAGGTGATTGTGCCTCTTTTCGGGACATTTGGTTGCTATTTTTATATTTCATCCCCCAACACTCAATTTTTTAATCTAAAACATGTGTATACTCCTCATTGTTTTACAATCGGGAATCCAATAAGGACACAGCTAGCTCAAACATGTTACATTCGTTCATCTCGAGGTGTTCGTGCCTCTTTTCGATTCATTTGGTTGTTTTGATATTTCACCTCTATCAACCAATTTTTAACCTAAAACAACCTTAAAATTGCATATAGTTGTCATTTTGATAAATCGAGGGTCCGATAAGGACATGGTCGGTTCAAACACGTTGCAATAGTCCGTATCGAGGTGCTTGTGTCTTTTTCCGGGCAATTTGGTTATTGTTTTGATATTTCACCCTCTAACACCCCATTTTTCAATCTAAAACTCATATATGATTATCATTATGTACAACCGGGAGCTCAATAAAGACACGACTAGTTCAAACACATTACATTCATCCATATCGAGGTGCTCGTGCCTCTTTCTAAGTCATTTGGTTGTTATTTTGATATTTCATCCCAAACGCCCCATTTTAACCTAAAACGTGTCTAAACGCCCCATTACAAGACTAAGTTCCTCCTTTTCATAAGATATCGTTGTATTTATAGTTGAAGAAGAGCTTGGAGGTCCTGTAGATGATATATTTGATCTCTTTGACTATAAGCCAATAGTTTCTGCTAGTCTTGGTAATCTTAAGTTCATTTTAAACTCAATGTAATAACTTATCTTGGTGTTTTTCAATTTTCATATGGCATAGTTGACAACAATGGAATACATGATACTAATTTCATTTCATGTTCTATGCTAGTTCTCCAAACATTAGTTTTGGGATGTACTCATAGAAACCGTGGGAGCCCATTCAATACAATTCGTGGAAGTATCCAACCAGCCCAGATTGATTAAAATGTCATCCGACCCAAATCATGAATTAATTTATACACGAGTATTTTAGATACATTATAACACTTACGGATATAGTCAAATCAAGTACCAACAATCTCGAAAGATATATTTGGGTATTCCTTGGTATATCCACGTGTTATTTTGAGTTACTTGTACAACCCAAAATCTATGAGCATTCACCTATAAATGTGGCAAAGGGGTGTAAATTAAGATCTTAAGAGACACTTGATACAAATAGTAACCTCTTCATTGACGTAGATAAGTTGTCGGTCCACGTATATTGTTGAGTTTGCTCTTTACTTTTTGCCTTTATGATTATTTTCGTAGTTCTCTTTATTTTGATCTTTTTTGTACTCATAATTGGCGCCGTCTGTAGGAAGAGATTTTTATTCCTACCAAGATCTTCACAAACAAAAATCCCATGATGTCTAATCATAGTAGCAATGTTACTCAAGTTGGCGATGTGTAAGAAGACCCAATTCCTCCTAGGGTCAGGTCTAAAATTTGCCAGCATATAAATCCTAGGGTTTTCCAGGAAAGGCAACCTTTTGAAGAAATCCTGGGCCCACCTAGATCTATGTAGATCTCTAGGTTGGTCAACGCTTATGAAGCCAGGCTTCGCGAACAAGAGGAGCCTACATGCCTCCAGGTAGAAGAAAATGCTCGCCTCCAAAGGTGACTTAAAAGAATGGAGAGAGATCTCTAAAGGGTGATGTGATAGGATTACTAGTACTCAAGCGAGTAACACTTACAACTGAGGGAGGAGTTCTAGACATGACTAGGAAAGAACTGGATGTGATAGGTCAGAGCATGGTCAACTGACCATGGCCATCCAAAGAGATACCACAGGAGCCGCGATCGACAAAACAAAAACATTAGGGTTCTAGTTCGTAGGGAGATTTACCAACATCCAGCCCACCGTGGATCCAGATCCACCAGAGAGCTAGCTAGCAGGGCTCTCAATACTTTGATGAAGTCCTCTTTTTCAAGGGAAATTAAAAAAGAGGAGCCCCCGAAGAAGTTTTCTATCCCTAAGTTCAAGATCTACGATGGGAAAATAGACCCCACAGACCAGGTTCAACAATACATACACGTAATGACCTTGTAGAGACACAATGATACACTAATATGCTAATATGATGTAGCATGGAAGTGATTGGAAAGGCTACCTCAAAGGTTTTGAAACTTTGCCGCTCTAGCAGAGGCTTTCACTACTCGCTTCATAACCAACACCTCCCATTCCAAGCGGATGAATGCATTGCTTACGATGAAGAAGAATCCACACAAGAACCTCTGGGATTACACCAAAAGGTATTGGGAAGTTTTTAATGAGATCGAGGACTACTCGAAGAAAGTTACCATAAAATCCTTTAAAATTGGTCTACCAACCACCTCTTTATTGCACCAGCCCCTTACTAAGAAGGAAGCCAACGCCATTGACTACCTTATGGCCCGTATTGAGAAATACGCTAAGATGGAAGATGTGGTTCACCCTAATGCAAAGGAAAATTGCCGAGCAAAGGAAAATAAGGGGATAAGGAAGACTGGTATTCAGAAGAAGGGAAATAAGAATGGGGGTAAGAATGGCTCCAAGAATGGGAACAAGGTTGATCCCTCCAAGGTGTTCCAGACTATTAACACAGTCTTCAAGGAACCCATTTATAAAATTCTTAGCAAAACTAAAGATGATCCATTTATCAAATGGCCCAAGAAGATGGGTGGTGACCCAAACAAGAGGTATAATGTGTTGAGATGTTCATTTTACAAGGAGGGCGGTCACAGAATCGAGAATTGCAAGGATTTGAAATCATGCTTAGAGGAGCTAGTCCAAGAAGGGCACCTCAATGAGTATATCGAGAAGAAAATAGACAAGGTTACAACCAATGATGAATAGAAGCCGAACAATGTCCTAAATGACGATACAGGACATGAGTTTGTAGTAATCCATAGTGCTTCAGATCTTAAGCAAATCCAGGGGAACACTGTGTGAATGGAGCTTAACAAGGTAACCACCATTATAGAGGCTTTTCAAATCGACCTTGCCAAGATACAGGTGGGTAAATGTCAGCGTCTAGAGGACATTGACTATACCAAGCATATTGTGTTTATAGAGGAGGATTTGGTTGGGATCAGAATCCGACATCACAACGTATTAGTGATTACTCTTCGAATTGTAAATTGGGACGCTGACAAGCTCCTTATCAATCACAGGAGATCATCAGAAGTGATGTACTTAGAACTATTCCATAAACTCAAGTTGAACACCGTCAAGAATCTATAATTTTATTGGTCACCTTTGTAGTAAGGATCACTATGTCATTGGGGAAGATAATCCGGCCAGTTAGGGCAGGCAACATCTCGAAACTCGTTGAGTTATTAGTTATGGACATTAAGTCCCCGTATCTCACCATTTTGGGCAGAGGTTGGCTTCATTCCATGAAGTTCGTACAATCTACCTACCACCAGAAGTTGAAGTGTGCTACTGATCGAGGAGTGGTCGAAATTCGTGGCGATCAGGTTATATTCAGGAAGTGCTTTATCGTAGCCATTCACCCCTAGAAAGAAAAAAAATAAGGAGGTAAAGAATGCTCAAGAGGGAGTCCAGGAGGGGGTTGTTCCCATTAAATAGCAATTACGATACAGTCGACCAGGAATGGAGGAAATCAGGGTTTAACTCAATGATAGGGTCGTTAAAAACCTTGAAGAAGTTGTAGCCGACGATAACATACCAAAGAGAAATTTCTGGTCGAAACCACGCTCGCCAATCAAGAGAAAAAAAGTTGATTGTGTTCCTTAAAAGCAATCTGAACGTTTTTCCTGGGGAACTATACGACTTAATAGAGATTGATCCCAATGTAACCTGCCATTGCCTTCACGTCGATCCGGCCTTCAAGAGGATCACTCAAAAGGCTCGCTAAATATCCCCCGAGAAAGCTAAAGAGGTGGAAAACATAAGGAATATATTGATGTAGGATCCATTAGGGAAGTTCAGTTTCCCAAATAGTTATCCAATCCAGTGGTAGTACGAAAGAGCAACAACAGTTGGAGAGGTTTGAATCGATTTCACAGACCTCAATAGGGTATGCCCCAAGGATAACTTCCCTCTTCCCAAAATAGATCAATTGGTCGACGCTACATTAATGCACGAAAGGATGAGCTTCCTAGATGCCTACCCTGGATACCACCAGATTCCTTTATTTAAACCAAACCAGGATAAAACCTCTTTTATAACCCCCATTGGGTTGTATTGCTATAAGGTTATTCCATTCGTCTTAAAGAACGTAGGGGCAATTTATTAAAGGTTTGTCACTAAGATGTTTAAGAAAACATATGGGAGATGCGATGGAGGTTTACATAGATGATATGCTAGTAAAAAGACAAAACAGAGGCGAGCACCTCATAGACTTAGCCAGAACCTTTAAGATCCTTAAGAAATATCGAATGAATCTTAACACGAGTAAGTATTCATTCAGCGTCTAGTGAGGAAAGTTCCCTGGCTATCTAATTAGTTAAAGGTGGATTGAGGCCAATTCGGATCAGATCGATGCGATCACTAGAGTCCATCCTCCTCTGATGTTGCAAGAAGTTCAGAAGCTCACTGGTATAATCGCTACACTCAATCGCTTTATCTCCATGTCTTCGAAATGTTGTAGACCATTATTTTATCTCCTGAAGAAGGACAAAGGTCTCATATGGAACGACGACTTCTCACAAGCTCTAGAAGAGATCAAGTCCTACCTTTGTAAGACACCCTCGCGAGTGATTCCAAATAATGGAGATTTGCTGTACGTTTACCTTACAGTATCAGACCACGCAGTAAGCTCCGTCCTACTATGTGAAAAAGAAGGAAGTCATCATCAAATTTATTACGCCAATAAGACATTTATAGATGTAGAATAACAGCACTTGTCTCTGGATAAGCTCATGTACGCGCTAGTAGTTTCCTCGAGGAAGATGAAGAAATACTTTGAGGCCCATTAGATAATCGTAATCACTTCCTACCCCCTCAAAACTTAGCTGGGGAAATCCGACCTCTCTGGACGACTCTCCAAATGGTCGGTAGAACTTAGGAGATTCGATATCCACTTCCAGCCAAGAACGATAATTAAGGGACAAGTCTTAGTGGACTTTATTATTATATTTATAGGGGATTAGTCAACGGACTAACTGGGAACTGAGCAGTCAACAACCGAGGAAGCACAGTCTAATGACTAGACCCTATATGTTGATGGAGCCTCCAACTTTAAGGGGGCAGGAGTAGGGATCATTCTCATCTCCCCCTAAGACAGTGTGATTGAGCAAGGAATCAGATTGGGATTTGAAGCATCCAATAATAAAGCTGAGGACAAAGCACTGATCGCCAATTTTCACAAAGCCCAACTGCTGGGGGAAAAGAACCTTCACATATTCGGTGAATCCAAATTCATCTCTAAGCAAGTGAGTGGAGACTTTAACGCCAAGGACGATCGGATGGTGGCCTACCTTGCTATGGTAAGAAGGCTTGTGAAAGATTTTGAGTAGGTGGAAATTCAACAGTTCCCCCTAGGGTATAATAGTCACGACGATGCCTTAGGGACTTTGAGTTCAGTAATCGACTTTGATCTAAGGAAAACTATTTAGATAGAGTTTGTCGCGCAAATAGTCGTATCCGAATAGGTCCTCCTCATAGGAAAGTCCCCCAGTTTCATGGATTACATTATAATTATCTAAGAAGCGATGCATTGCCCGATGACAAGCGGTCGCCCTATCAGATAAGGGTTAAGGTTGCTCACTTTTATCTCTCCCCAGAAATAAAGCTCTACAAGAAGTCATTCATAGGTCCTTATCTCTAGTGCATCCACCCATATGATACCGAGAAAGTATTTAGTGAACTTCATAAGGGAATTTGTAAAAGTCATGCATGACAAATTTTTCCTGCCTTCCAAGCAATCAAGGAGGGTTACTGGTGACCTCATATGTATAAGGACAAAAGTATTTATGTCTGTAAGTGTGAAAAGTATTAGAAACACTATCCTATGATCCACCACCCCGCTAGCGGCCTAAAATCACTAACAAGCATGTGGTCGTTCTCACAATGGGGACTAGAAATAGTGGGACCACTACCTACCACATCTGGAAACCAAAAGTATATGCTAGTGGTCATAAATTATTTCACTAAATGGGTAGAGGCGGAACCATTGGTGAACATTCGCGACTTAGATATGACCAGGTTCATTTGGAAAAACATCATAACACGCTTTGGATTACCAAGGACTGTCATCACCCATAACGGCACGCAATTTGATAGTGGATTCTTTCAAGTCTTTTGTGATGAACATGGAATCAAGCATAATTTTAGTTCTGTGGCATACCCCCAAAGCAATGGACAAGTAGAGGCCTCTAACAAAACTATGCCCGATGGACAAAAAAAATGGTTATAAGGATTTAAGGGTGCCTGGGTGGATAAGATCCCTCGTGTTCTATGGGCTTATCGCGCCACCCCTAGGAGACCTACCGGGGAAACACGGTTATCACTCGCTTATGTGATGAAATATATTATCCCTTTAGAAGCAGGACTCCCGACCATGAGAACCGCCTTGGTCGACCAAGGCCTTAATGATGATGCATTACGCATAAAACTTGATGTAGAAGATGAGCGAAGAGATCATGCCATGATAAATTTGGCTTCCTATCAATAGAAGCTATCCTGCAAATACAGTAAGAAAGTCAATCCGAGGAAGTTTCTGATAGGAGATTATATCCTAAGGAAAGTCCTCGGCAAAGATGTAAAACCATCAAATGGAAAACTGGGACCAAACTGGAAAGGGAACTTTAGGGTAATCAGAGACGACCTTCGAGGAGCATATAACTTGGAAACACTGGAGGGCAGGGAGATACCAATATCATGGAACGCAACCAATCTCATGAAGTTCTATTTTATAATCTTCTTTATCTTTTACTAGTGCATTTAGTTTAAGAAAATTTTATTTTCAGACTTATGTTGCTCGTCAAACAATATTTAATGAATAAAGGCATGTTGGCCCCTTCACTTTCGTATTTTGCATTAGTTGCTTAACTCTTCTTGGTTACATCTCATTAATACACACCTTTTCCATACGATAACTCCTTCATGCATGGCTAGATTCCTGAGATTATAGTAAGTTGTTCAAATTTCTCTCAATCAGGGAACCTCACATCCATAGTAGGGTTTGCAGTAATTATAACGAATCGACATGAGTGTTCCAATTATAACAACCCTAAAGCCCTTGTTATGAACACAAGGGACCTCATGAGTTGCCCCGACAGTAATTAAACCCCTATAGGGGATCCTTAGGCAATAAATCCAACCTAGGTTAGTCTCCAACTTTGTTGGTTGCAAAAAACCATCTCAAGATAATAGCCCACCTGCTGGGTACATTCTCGGCATCATCCTACTTAGGCCTAAGGGAATGTGACGACACAAACTAAAAGAAAAAGTAGATAGAATTATATTTCTAAGACATATTGGACTAGGAGAACGTGCGAACTCATAAATAATGTGTCGCTAATAACTAGTTCGCAATATCACCTAGTCAGCGATGATGCTCTAAGATCTAAGTACTGGCCCACTTGGGCAATGAAGGACCCAAGGTGGTCGATCAATGTTATTCGGTCAATCAATATTATTTGGTCAGCAAAATATGCATTTTTAGACATCACAGGCTCAAAACATCAGAAATGGGTAAATAACACTTTTCATTAATTGAAATGGGGAGTCACATTTACATCAAAACCAAAGTATATAAAATATCTACGACGACCCACGATGGCGAGTGAGGTAGTCCATAACACGCGCTCTTTGACCATCATCCGGGTGGGGGACAAACTCCTCTTCAGCGTCCTCTAAGTCATGCTCCAAAAGTTGAATAAGAATATAATCTATGTGTATCCACCGGTCATCTCTCGAGAAGGGATAGTGGTGACAGTACGGGAAGTCGATCTGATACTTTTACCACAAGTTAGAATACTTAGACATTTTTAATTCCCTAAGGGCGCTAAGCCACCCTCGGTAAAAAGCGAGGTCATCTGCCTCTTTCAGTCTTATTGGGGCTCCAATCCAACCTTGGTCATGACCATCTGCCCAGGCCTGTCAAGGTTCTCTTCAGAATAAGTGCCTCAGCCTTGTCACATTTCTTTGAAGTCCGATAGTGATCACATAAGCTCATTGAACATCGCCCTTGAGCTCAAAAACCTCCATTTGCAAAGCTTGGTTTTCATCTTGAGGCATCCCAGTAGATAATGAAAAAGACCCTCGAAGAACTAGGGAGGACCCTGATGGAATGTTCTCCCTTAGCCGAGCAACTTCCCTCTTCAACTCATCATTTTCCTTTTGAATTAACTCCCCCACTTGATTGACTTCGGAGTCATCCAGGAACTTGTCTTTCAAGGAATTCACTTTGTCCTGAACTCAAGCTCCAATCTCCCCCATCTCCTCAACTCTATCTTTTAATTTGGCGACCAGCTCAGCATGATCCTTATACTACTGGGTCCTTGTCTTCAAAGATTTGTAGATTTTTATAAAAGCTTTGTGATCCTAGACACTGATGTTCGATCCTAGGATCTACCTTAATCGATAATCGATTGGAATATACTCATCTAAGTTAATGGGCTACAATCAACAGAACAAGCAATAGATTTGGCAAGCATCAGTAACAAAACAAAGTAGTAAAAAAGTCTTATTTTCATTAAACATAATTAAGACATACGCCAGTACAAGCTTGGGAGAATTACAAATATAATAGCAAAAAAATTAGAAAGTAGAAACCCTAACAAACTACAGAGTTCTACATCTACTCAGAAGTTGTTTGCCCTTTTCCTTTGTTAGCAGTTGTGGCAACTTATCGCAGTAACTACGATCGCACTAAGACCACCCGTAATTTGATCAATAAGAAGATCTCCAGTAGTTGTACCAACAGGCTCTATCTCATCTTGAATAGATGGCTGGCAGACCATAAGCTCCTCAGTATCCATGGGATTTGGGCTTGGCATATGCTGGGTCAATATGAAAGAATTTGCAGGAACTCCAGTTATGACCAAGGCCTGGTCCTAGCCTTTCTTGAAACCCACCTGCTAAATATAGGTTATCTGGCACTCAACATCATCATATGTAGCATCCCAAACTTCGTTATACCCACTTTCCCAGACGGTCACAACCTATCACTCAAGCTCCTCAACCTTAGCAGTCAGCTCTTTATTAGCCTCATCCACCTTCAACTTATCAGCGATCACCAAACCATAAGCGGTCTAGAAGTTGACCAGTTCCTTCATCGACTGTTCCTTAAGGGCGTCCAGGGCCTTTTGCTTCTCCTTATCAAAATAGACCTTATCATTATCCAAAGCCTTGTCGGAGTTCTTTAGGACCTTTTCCATCTCGACATTTTTCCTTAAGTGGGTGGCCCTACCACGAAGCAACGTGGTAAAATCATAAACAAACTGCAAGATAAAGATAAACACAAATCAGTTTACGAGAATGTGGAAAAAGAATTAGAGAAGTTTAGATAGAAGAGGATGTACCAATGCAAGCCCTTTAGGAGACTTGAGGGCCAACTGGTCAGATCCCATCTTTATTGACCTCTCGCGATCAGCGATAAGCACAGTCCCCTCTAGCAATTCGTGGGCAAGCTGGGGAGTGACAGTAACATTTGTCCCCTCAGTAATAACAACAGAAGAAGGAATAACAGGGGCCTTTAAGTCCTGTGCCCTATTCTTTTCTTCTTCTCTCTTACTCTCCTCCTCTCTGTTTGTCTCTCTCTTTTTTTTTCTCTTATTCGTCTCTCTTCTTTCTCTCCACCTTACTCTCCCTGGCTCCAAATTTGGAACCACCAGCCATGGGGGAGTCTCCTTCATTCCTTTTTAGGGACTTGATTCGATCATACATGATATCATCATCGTCATCATGGATACTCAGGCACCTTCTCTTTGGTGGGGCCATTTATTCTTATTCGTATTCCTCTTATTCATGGGTTTACTCCTCATTGCCATCCTCGCTATCCTCATCTAATACCTCCTCTTCACATTCTTCTTCCTCTCCTTCCTCTTCCTCGCTTTCCTCTTTTAGCTGAATAGGCTCTGAAGGACCATTAACCTCCTCCTCCGAAAGCTCTAAATGGGGGATCGTATCCACTAGCTGAGCAATGAAGTTATTCTTGGTCTTCTTATATTCAAGAAAGTACGCCGCCGCGTGTGGATGCTCATCATTCGAGAGCCTTTCCCTAACTTTCCAAGCCTTCATTTGATTAGCAACCTGCAGCTCGCGAGGGGCAGGTTCTCGCATTTTCTCCTTAGCTGTAAAATAAGAAGAAAAAGAAATAAAATCAGAGAAAGAAATATAGAGGAACAAGCAAATGAATAACTAAGGAAGAGGCTGTATCATCAACCTATGTATTCCTCCCCAAAGGTAGGGATCCGAGGTCCCCTGGACCTCATGCCCTCAGACTCGGGAGGATATTTCCAAGTCCTAGCTATAAGGCCATAATTCCATAGTCATTGTAGGAATCTATAAAAATTCACCACCAAGACCCTGTCATCACTCCTCGCATTCAAATATAAGATTCCATCTTTTGTGTGCGAGAAGACATAATAGTAATACATTTCAACTAGTCCTAAATCAGTCTCGTATAATTCATTTATCTTTTGTACTCCATTCACAATTTTCCCAACATTAAGAGTACACTGAGGAGGAAGATTGTCAAAATATTTGAAGAATCTCAAAAGCAGGGGATTGGGGGGGAAATGTCAAACCCCCTGAGAAATTAACAAAGTATATATCCAGTGACCGTCATCTATTGTACGAACATCTCGAGGAATTGGAACGCATTCAATATCAACCCAATCAGGAATATTATAGCATGTTCTGAACTCAGAAATGGACTTATTATCAAGTCTTGCCATTATTGCAATAGAGAAGGGAAACCCTAGCTACAGTTATAAACTAATTCAAAGAAGAAGAAGAACTGAGAAAGTGAATGTTAGGACATACAAGTACTGACAAAGTTTTGAGAGAGCACAGGAGAAGAAGAAGAAGAACTTTGATTTTTAAGCAAGGAACAAGAGGGGAAACTACGCAAGGACAACCAGAATTAGTGAATTGACGGTTAAGTTACACACGAACCAGTTTTAAAAATTCTAAATGATGAGTCGCGCTTCCCCAAGAAGATCTCAACACTTCATTTTTTCTTAAGGATAAGTGTACCCCCTTTAGCCCTCACAAATTACTAATGTTCCATGCCGAGTTTGGATACTGTTTCAGGCCTTGGGCCTTGGACTTGTTTAAAATCAATTGGCCAAAACTGTCATCCTAAAAGATTTTAGTGGAAATTGTGGGAGCCCATTTAATATAATTCATGGAAGTAGCAGGCCAGACCATATGGATTAAAATGCTTCCCTCCCCAAATCATGAATTAATTCATACACAAGCATTTTAGATACATTAGAACACTTACGGATATAATCAAATCAGGTACCAACAATCTCAGAGCAAATATTTAGATACTCCTTGATATATTTGCGTGTTATTTTGACATCCTTGTACAACCCAAACTCTATGAAGATTCACCTAAAAAATCTACACCCTAACCTGGGGCAAAGGGATATAACCTGTGATCTTGAGAGACACTTAATACAAACACTAATTTCTCTGTGGACGTAGGTGATGATGCTGGAAATAGCACCACCAGTCAAGGTGTTTGTAATCTCAAATCAGTGATAACAATGGAAGCTCAAGTATATACTAAACATAAGAGATTGAGACGAGGAGAAGTGTATGAACACCAATATATAAGTGGTTCATCCAATTTGTCCTATGTCCACTGTGCAAGGGAGTGAGTAAGGTCACCGAAATAAGGCACTAATGGCCATGGATACAATCTCTCAACTTTTCTCTCTCTACTGTGTAATTGGATAGAGTTTCAGCTAGGGTTGTCCATTTCGAATCCTTCTCAAGGTAGGAGAATACAAGTATATATAGTGTTTGGGGGGTGTAATGTACCCTCCATGCATGCAATGAGCATGTGTGTGTTGATCTAGCCAATCTGATGAACGCATCTGTCATTGTCACATGTAGAGAATGATGATGAAATATTCCCCCACGTGAGGGGATTAATTCGGTTACAACTAATTTTCTCCACGTGTTCCTATCCTTGCATATGCTTATGAATGCTCGTCCATGTCCCTAACTGGTGCAAACTCGGCCTGGAAGAGTACGAGGTTAGTGAAGTCTAATTGTATCCATATCCGAGGTTAGTCATGATAATCTCGGCTAGGTAGGACAACCGAGGTAAGACTGTAGGAGTTGAAACATCGACCTGGGCCTGGGTAAGGCAAGTATAGTTGAAACGTCGACTTGGGCCGATGATGGCGGTGAAGGGTGGTTAAAACCATGAGTCCTTGCTGGCCTCGGCTGATTCCCAGTTGAGGTTAATGTGAGAGGTAGGTATGGTGTCAGCTGTGAACAACCTGATGGATTGCTGACCCCATGAGTTATGAGGACCTCGGTTGATACTTGATGGTGGTGAACTAGTAACGTCGGCCGTAGCCGACCTTATGTTTGGATAAGATCGCTGGTCATCAGGCTTGAGCCCTTATTACCTCGGTCGTCCTGTTGGCCGAGGTTGGTGCCTCCGATCTGTCAGGTACACTTTGGGCATATCAATAACCCCCTAGCCCTTAGTTACCTATGTGAATAAGTGACTAAGGGGTATGTACGTCCGAGGTATATATGTTCGAGGTTGCTTTTCTTTTATGTGCCAAGGGTTCATCGACAAGTGTCAACTGCTGAAGTGGGCTGCGTTCTTGACAAGCGTAATGATGATGATTTTCTATTGGTCTCCCAAGGTAATGATGGGCCTTGGGATGCATGTAACCCTATTTAAGGGCTTAAAACCCTTTTCTCTCTCTTTCTTCTCCACCTCTTCATCTTCCCGCCTTTGATTTTCTTTGTAACTTTCTCTCTCAACCAGAGTTGGGCTGTGCTTTCCAAGGGTCTCTTCGTTTGTAATACTCTTCTCCTTTACTAAGATTTCTGATAGGTATCGTCTTGCTCTTTTCGTTTCTTTTCCCATTTTCAGCCTTTAATTCTAGTTTTTTCACTTTTTGGTAAAATTTTGGGTTTTTCGGCCACTATTTGCATTTTTCGGTGACCCTTGTTCTTGGTTATTTCTTGTTTATAACTCAATTTGATCTTTAGTTAAGTTGAGTCAAGTTTTTTTTCTTTGGCTTAGTGTCTCAAGTGTAAGGTCCTCCCTCTATGCTCAGACCTTTATATCATCTCTTAGAAAAATTCCCTTATCTTAGAGAGAAGAATTTAGAAACGATTAGGCAAATAGAACGATCCCAAGAGGAATCTCGTAGGGCTGAGGCCTTTACCCTTAGACCTATATTTCCCCCGCCTCTGAAGGTGGCATACCCTGAACCAGCCAAGACTGTTGAGTTATTAGAGGATCCACTTGATCCCTCTCCCATGTTTGAGTCCGAGTCGTCCACCTCAGACCCTATGTCTATAGATTCGTTCCAAGAGGCAATGGATTTCTCCATTAGACAAGAACATGCCCCTGATCAGGCCAAGGTTGAAAGTCATGCCTCATCACACAACGGTTCCAGAACCTCACTGACCTCTTCTGATGTTGAAATTGTGGGT
The DNA here is from genome assembly GCA_949130495.1 of Sambucus nigra. NCBI lineage: Eukaryota > Viridiplantae > Streptophyta > Magnoliopsida > Dipsacales > Adoxaceae > Sambucus > Sambucus nigra. The sequence continues at coordinate 284,997,496 of OX422209.1, read as the reverse complement.
TTTAGTGTGGCTATCCCACCGCCTATTGATGTTACTCCTCTGTCGGCCACCACAGGGGCAGAGTTCGCTCAGATGTTCCCTGATGGCATTCCTACGCCTACCCAGGCAGACGTCACCAGGGACGACGGCGATGGTCATACGAGTGACGTTGACGTCTCGGAGGCAGCCGAGATAAAGAGCACTATTAATGAATTCTACCTCTTAGCTTTTAGGAACCTTTATTCCATATGACCTTCTATCAAACTTAAGAGACCTCTGAGGGATGAGAGGGCCTTTGGTGGCCGAGATGGGGAAATTTTCGTGTATGAGCAGATGTTTAAGTTAGGATTTTATCTCCCCATCTATACAATAATTAGAGACATATTGTCCCATATTAACCTGGCCCCTTCCAAATTATCCCCTAATACTTGGAGGGTGATGATTGGAGTCATCGTCCTATGGAGGGCAGTCCATCACTCAGACCTTCCAGTCAGGGTCTTAACAGGGTGCTATGTGCTATCCTCTGCTAGAAATCATCCGAGCTATTACCACTTCCTAGATTGGAAGTATGATAAGAAGATGTTGCTAGTTACCCAAACCTCAAATCATAATTAGAAACCACGATACTTCTTCGTCTCTGGGGCATGAGAATTTAGTACTTGTGTCCCCTCTTTATCTCTAGAGATGAGGACCCCTCTGAGGTGGGGAAAACTGTCACTGGCTGCCAAAGTCGACCCAGGGTTAATCCAGGACAACCTACAAAAGGTCAAAGACCTTCAAGATCAGGGGGAGCTTGGTTATATGGTCAAGTACGAGCATCTGATGACCTCCTACTACCTCTCTAAGATCGGCCTGGGGGAATTCCTTTAGCCGATCTTCATAAGTGTTTATTTTGCTAAGTTGTACCTATGATATTTAATGTCTCTCATTTACTAACTCAGATATATTTTTTATAGAACGCCCCGAAGGTATATCAGACAACCTGTGGGAGATGTCTGCTCCAAGCTTGATCAAGTTGGTGAAGAAAGCTGGGCTCAATGCACCTCCTCCCCAACCAAAGCAGGATGTCGGCACTTCTAAGGCCGATGCTGCAAACAAGAGGTCATCCTCCACCACTGCCCTCGAGGATCAGAGGCAAAGCAAACCCCAAAAGGGCGATTGTGCCATACCCATCTCGTCCGATGATGCATTGGCTGCTCGTCTGGAGCAGTTGAAGATCGCCGATAGCCTAATTAGTTATGGTCGGAAGGAGATGGATGCCATCGGCTCTACGATAATCGACGCAGATAAGAATTTTCTATGCTCCATTGATACCCCTCTGTTGGCCGAGTTTTACCTTCATAGGTCTATCCAGGTATAGATTTTAACTTTTTTAGCACAAGTGGAACCTCGTCCTTGAATTGGGTTGTCTTGATCTCATACATCTGACTTTGTGTTGCAGGGTATCCTGTCCATGCACCAGTTTGTTAACTGGACCCTGAGGAAGCTACCCCTGATTGAGAAGGGAAGAGAGGCCCAGAAGGTGGAGGTCACTCTAAATGCTGAAGTGGAATGTCTGAAGGCTGCCCTGGAGGAATCCGAGAATAAAGTGAAGCAGAGGGAGAAGGAAATAGTAAAGCTTCAGAAAGACCACACCTCCGCCTTGAAGGCCAAGGCCGACGTCCTCCAATAAAAAGTTGATGCTAGAGTGAATGTTTCCCTTGAGGATGCCTCTGAGAATATCTTAGAAGAGTACAAGGCCTTTCACCAATTTATTAGCTTTGGCTTTGATTACCTCAAAAGAGGTGTTAAAGCTACTGTAAAATGGTATGCCTTAAAAAAAAGAGTCAGAGAGTTTGACAACCTCAGACTTCATTGGTCTCGGCTATGGTAACCCTCAGTTCGCTCAGGCCTTACAAGAGTTTGAGGAGGAAGCAGCTACTCCTGCAGAGACTGCACAATTAGAGGTTATAGAGGCTGAGGATGCCAATCCTCAAGATGATGGGGCCGAGGTCACCAATGTCGGCCAAAAATAATCAGGCCGAGGTTATCAACCCTATGGGTACAGAAACTTAGAACATGATTTGTGAAGCTTAGGTTGTAATTTTCTTTCACCTGTAGTCATTTGTAACCCCTGATAGCATTTCCTTGCACAGTTTAACTTGTACTTCTAAATTCTTCATGCTATATCATCCTCTGAAGAGGATTTTGCTTCTTTTGATGAATATTCTTTGAATGGTTTTATATGTCATGCAATGGTGTGTTTTAAGGTTTGAAGCCTCAATATAATGATGTTTTCATCACTAAACTATTATTTTACCCCCATAAATTTCACCAAATTAATGATGTTGAAGGTCTGAGGTCATCTAAATATGATGTTTCACCTCAGACCTTGTCACCAAATTATGATGTTTAAGGTCTGAGGTCATCAAACTAAGATGTTACCCGCGTAAATTTCACCAAATTAATGATGTTGAAGGTCTGAGGTCATCCAAATATGATGTTTCACCTCAGACCCTGTCACCAAATTATGATGTTTAAGGTCTTAGGGCATCAAACTAAGATGTTACCCGCGTAAATTTCACCAAATTAATGATGTTGAAGGTCTGAGGTCATCCAAATATGATGTTTCACCTCAGACCCTGTGAACAAATTATGATGTTTAAGGTCTAAGGTCATCAAACTAAGATGTTACCCCTATAAATTTTACCAAATTAATGATGTTGAAGGTCTAAAGTCATCCAAATATGATGTTTCACCTCAGACCCTATCACCAAATTATGATGTTTAAGTTCTGAGGTCATCAAACTAAGATGTTACCCCCATAAATTTCACCAAATTAATGATGTTGAAGGTTTGAGGTCATCCAAATATGATGTTTCACCTCAGACCTTATCACCAAATTATGATGTTTAAGGTCTGAGGTCATCAAACTAAGATGTTACCCCCCTAAATTTCACCAAATTAATGATGTTGAAGGTGTGAGGTCATCCAAATATGATGTTTCACCTCAGACCCTGTCACCAAACTATGATGTTTAAGGTCTGAGGTCATCAAACTAAGATGTTACCCCCATAAATTTCATCAAATTAATGATGTTGAAGGTCTGAGGTCATACAAATATGATGTTTCACCTCAGACCCTGTCACCAAATTATGATGTTTAAGGTCTGAGGTCATCAAACTAAGATGTTATACCCATAAAATTCACAAAATTAATGATGTTGAAGGTCTGAGGTCATCCAAATATGATGTTTCATCTCAGACCCTGTCACCAAATTATGATATTTAAGGTTTGAGGTCATCCAAATATGATGTTTCACCTCAGATTTTTCACTACTAAAGCATGATGAAACAAAGAATTAACACAGGAACTGCTTTTCTCATTAGTATTCTCTTCATAAAATGATACATTTATATAAAAATAACTTCAACATCATATGTAATAATTCTTGAGATAATCAGTATTCCATGGATTGGAGAAAGTTTCCCCTTCGAGATTTTCTAGCCGGAAGGTACCGGGTAAAACCTCATCAATCACTTTGTAAGGTCCATGCCAATTTGGATGAAGCTTGTTTGTCTTCAGCAACGTCTTCTTGAGCACTAGGTCCCTTACAGCTATAGGTCTTGATTTCACCCTTTGATTGTAGAACTTGGTTGTTCTCTGCTCATAGGTTTCCTGTCTAATATTTGCGTCTTCCCTTATTACCTCGATCAAATTTAGGCCAAGTCTTCTCTCTTCTCCATTCTTTTTGGGGTCGTAAGCCTGAATTCTGTGAGTGGGGAGTCCAACTTCTGTAGGTATGACGGCCTCTGAGCCATGTGCTAACATAAATGGGGTCTCCCCCGTTGGTGTCCTAGCCGTTGTTCTGTAGGCCCATAACACAGCATAAACCTCTTATATCCATATCCCCTTAGCTTCTTCCAATTTCTTCTTAATTACATCGAGGATCGTTCGGTTCGTGACTTCGATTTAACCGTTTGCCTAAGGTCGGCCAGGAGAAGAGAAGAATTGCTTGATCCCGACCCTCTCACAGTATTTCTCCAATGAAGAATTCTTGAACTGGGTTCCGTTGTCTGAGATGAGGGTGTTCTAAAGGCCATGTATGCATATAATGCTCTTCCATATAAACTGGAAGGTCTTCTGCTCTATAATCGTGATCATCGACTCAGCTTCTACCCACTTGGAGAAGTAATCAATTTCTACTATCAGGAATCGATAATTATTCACAGCTCTTGGCAATGGTCCCACCAAGTCGATCCCCCATACCGCAAATGGACAAGGGGAAGTGATCGATGTCATAAGTTGATGAGGTTAACGAGGAATAGTGGAGAATCTCTGGCACTTGTCACACCTCTTCATGTAAGCTGCAGTGTCCTTAGCCAAGGTCGGCCACCAGTATCCCTGCGTAATTATCCTCTTGGCCAAAGGTCTTCCCCCTACGTGACTAAAGCAAGAACCCTCGTGTATATCCTGTAAAATGTGGGGGACCTCTGTAGGGTGGACGCATCTGACAAGGGGCAACATAAATCCTTTCTTATATAAGGCATCTCATATTACTAATACTTTGTAGCTTTGTATCTTAACTTCCTCCTTTCTCACTTGGATTCTGGAAGCTCTTCGTTTTTGATATATCTGATAAGGGGTCCATCCATGAGTCTCCTAGGTTCAGGTTGAGGCAAGAGCTGGCAACATTTTCTTCCTCAATGGTCGATTTGAGTAGGATCTCTAATCGTACTGTCCTTTTGATGCTTGTCCTTGTTGCTCAAGCCAGCCTTGCTAATGCATCTGCATGGTTATTGTCTTATCGAGGGACTCTCTTAATATTTACCTCTTCGAAGCCTTCTAGCATCATTCTTACCCTCTTCAGGTGTTTTGCCATCCTATCGTCCTTGGCCTCACACACTCCCAGTATCTGGTTGACAACCATCCTTGAGTCGCTGTGAAGTAGGAGTTGGCCAACTCTAAAGGCTTTTTCCAAGGAGAGACCCACTACCAAGGCCTTATATTTTGACTCGTTGTTCAATGCCCTAAAGTTGAACCTTAGCACATATTTAACGTCGATACCATCCGGAGCTGACAGTATCAGCCCTGCACTGCTTCCACTTTCATAAGAAGACTCGTCGATGAAAAGGTTCCAAACATCTTCATCGGAAGAGAAGTGACCCTCTGACAGGGTTCCTTGCTTGAACAGGTATCTGTCTTCCTCATTCTCAGCTACTCATTTCCCAGCTCTGCCGGATACAACCTCTTCCGAATCTCAGAAGACGTTACTATTTGATTCCTCTGTGATCTCTGGATTATTCTCAAACTCGGCCTCTTCCCATGTGAACTCAGCAACAAAGTCTGCTAGTGCCTACCCTTTGATGTCCACCCTGGGTTGGTAAATAAGATCATACTCTCCCAACACGATGGCTCAGGTCATTAATCTGCTTGACTTCTCAAGCTTGTGGAGGACTTGCCTTAGTGGGGAGTTGGTGAGGATGACCATAGAGTGGGCTTGGAAATAGGGTTTCATCTTCCTCGAAGCGTGTATCAAAGCATAGGACAACTTCTCCATCCGAGGATAGTTCTGTTCAGATCCTTGAAGGACCTTACTATTGAAGTATACAGGCCTCTGTACCCCAACGTCTTCTCGTACTATGGCTGCGCTTATAGCTGACCCTGAGACTGCTAGGTAAACATACAACTTCTCCCCCATGATGGGAAGAGATAAGAGCAGGGGGATACGAGGTAGGACTTGAGCTGTTTAAAGGCCCTGTCAGACTCTTTGTCCCATTCGAAGGCCTTTCTTAATACTTTGAAAAATGGAAGACACTTGTCCGTGGCTCTGGAAATAAACCAGTTGAGTACTGCAACTCTTTCGGTGAGCCTCTAAACGTCTTTTATGCTTTTTGGTGTCTTTATATCAAGCAAAGCCTTGATCTTTTCGGGGTTGGCCTCTATCCCCCTCTAGTTGATGATGAATCCAAGGAATTTTCCAACTCCTACTCCGAAGCCACACTTGGCAGGATTAAGTTTCATCATGTATGAGTCCATGGTGTCAAAATTTCTCTCTAGGTCTGCTACATGGGTGCAGGCCTTCAAGCTCTTAGTCAACATATCATCTACATATGCCTCCATGGTTTTACCAATTTGATCTTCAAACATCTTATTTACAAGACATTGATACGTGGCCCCTGCATTCTTCAAGCCAAAGGGCATAACCTTATAGCAATAGGTCCCTTTATCTGTGATGAAGGTTGTCTTGTCTGAGTCTTCAGCATCCATGAAGATCTGATTATAGCATGAATATGTGTCCATGAAGCTCATAAGCTCATGCCCTGCCGTGGCATCTACCATCTGATCAATCCGACTTAAGGGATAATTATCTTTAGGGCAAGAATTTTTCAGGTCGGTGAAGTCTACGCACATCCTCCATTTTCCGTTGGTTTTGGGCACAATGATGGCGTTTGACAACCACTCTGGGTATATGACCTCTCAGATAAATTATGCCTCTTCTAACTTTCTGAACTCTTCTCTTATGAAATCATACTTTTCCTTGGAGTAAGCTCTTCGTCTTTGTTTGATTGGCTTAGCGTCTTTCGCCACATTGAGTCTGCGGCACATAACCCTCGGGTCGATGCCGGGCATGTCCACGTGGCTCCAAGCGAAGACACTTTGCCTCGACTTCAAAAACCTTATCAGCTCTTCCTTGATATCTGGTTTTAAGTCATTTTCGATTTAGATGGTTTTTTTTGGTTCGTCCTCATTTAGGACGATGGATTCTACCTCTTCCGCGACCTCTTCTTTCTTTAACTTTGTTTCATCCCTAGGATTAAGTGTATCAATGTTATATGTGGTTATTGCCCTCTTATGGGCCTCTCTCTCTTCCACCGTGTTGAAGTAGCATTCTTGTGCCATAGTATGGTCACCCTGCACTTCCCCTACCCCATAGGTGGTCGGGAATTTTAGCATTTGGTGGACGGTCGACGGTACGGCCTCAAATTCCTTAAGAGATACTCTTCCTATGATGAGATTATAGGCCGAGAAGACGTTTTTATTCATAATGAAAAAATTAATTTTCCGGGTCAACCTCTTAGGCCACTCGTCTCCCATTCGTACATCCATCTCATATATGCCCAATGGATGGACCTTTTCACCACTGAAGCCCATCCATGGATGATGATAGGGTATCAGCCTAGCTCTGCTGAGGCCTAGGCTCTTAAAACATGGCCAGAATATTACATCTGTTGAGCTTCCTCCATCTATGAGGATTCTCTGTACCTCACATCCATGCACTCTTGTTGTAATTACCAAAGGGTCATCACGCGAAGCTAAGATACCCTTGAATTCGAGTCATGAGAATCCAACTACAAGAGTATCCATGTCTACCTTCTTCATTTTCTGCTTATCCTCTGAAGATGCCAGATTCATAACCTCCACTTTGGTCACTGCCTTAGCCTCTGCCAAATGAGCTTTACAGTCAGCTACTTCAGAGCCACCCCTGTTAGTCCTCCACATATGGTGTTAACACCGAAGTATATCATTCCAACCCTTTTCACAGGGGCATTTTCATCATTTGGTGGGAGATCTAGATCATCCACGTCATCACCATCGGAGTCCTCATCTCTTCTCGCTGGGGTGTCATCATGACATCTGCCAATTATCTTCTTTTTAGGGTCATCTCTTCCCCTCTTAGGAGCCTTACCATCGACATACTTCCTCAGCTTTTAGGACCTCAACATCTTCTCGATTTCATCCCTCAAAGATAATCACTTGTCTGTCATATGGCCGTGGTTTTGGTGGAACTCTCACCACAGGTTCTTATTCCTCTTGTGCGGAGGGGCCTTCAACTTCTATATCCATCTCATAGACCGGTCATTCTTGATCTCGTTGAGGATGTGTTCGCAACTCACAGTTAGAGGAGTATAATGTGAAAACTTATCATCTACAAACCACTTTTTTCCATCTTTCTTTCTTTGGAACTTCCCGCTTCCACTTCCATTCTCAACGTCATACTTCGCTGCCATAGCCTCTTCGGTGTTTATGACCTTTCTTGTAGTTTCCAATAGCTCTGCTATAGACTTGGGAGGGTCTTCCGCAAGTTTCCATAGTAACTTCCCTTTCTGTAGTCCCCCAATGAGGGTTGTCATTGATATATTCTCTTCATAATCTTTAACCTCCAATTTATCTTTGTTGAATCTAGCAATATAGTATCTTAGGCTCTCGTTCTTGCCTTGCTTGACATACAGCAGATGGGTGGTCTTCTTTTTAGGTCTTACCCCAAAACAGAAATTGTGAATGAAACGTTCAGCCAAGCCCTTAAAGTTCTCAATTGAGTTCTTTGGAAGAGAGGTAAACCAGATGTGTTCGGCTCCTGTCAAAGTCCCAGAGAAGGCCTGGCATTTCATCTCATCTGGGATTGAATAAATGTCCGACGTAGACTAGTAAATCTCAATATGATGTACCGAGTTGGTGCTTCCATCATACTTAGGAGACACCATAGGTGGTTTGAACTTGGCAGGGGTTGGGAAGCTCACTATCCTGGCCACGAATGGAGAGCACTCTAAGAAACCTCTTTACAGTGGGTTTATGCCTTTGATGAGGTCCCCTATCTTCTCTTCAAGATGTTAGATGGAGTCATTCCATGGCCTTACAATGTCGGTCTGGCTAAGGTTATCCCCAGCCATCTCCAGGGGGTGGGCTGAGGGTTCCTCAGCCGCAGCACAACGTCGGCTGTTAACCTCCTCTTGATCCCTATCTCGGCCTTGATGAGGTCGGCCATGATGAGGCCGACCATGATGAGGTCGATGTTCCCCGTCTTCCCTTTGTGACCCTGCTTCACTTCTTGACCTGGATAACCTTTGCCTCAGGTCATTTACTGGGCCGAGCCTTTCCCTCTGATCAAGCGATCTAAAGCTGATCCTCTCTATTGGGCACCCCCATCTCTATTATCCCCCAACCTCGGCTTTAGTGGATAGGACATATAGTGTTGTTCGAAACCTCATACGGCTCCCAACAGCCCTTTGGAGCATCTTCTGCCTCCAGATAGTCATACCTATCCTCAGGGCAAGGGTGTCCTTACCTCCCCAAGCGTAAATGCCTAGGGTCAGTAACGTCCCTCCTTCGATGAGGAGTAGGTTGGTCTTTTCGCGATTCCTGGGGTGGTCCCCTGGCTTCAGGATGGGGTTGAGAAACTGCCGGAGTGATCATCTCCGGCGAGACCCCGGGTGGCCTCATCATATTTTGACTGAGGTGGGAAAATTGCTCCTTCATCACTTGTTGCGTTGCATCCAAGGACTTCAATGCTGATGCCACTTCAGCCATTTCAGACTGGGGTGGCGCCTGACTGGAACTAGGTCCTCCAACACTAGACGGTGGAAGAGGTGGTGGCAACTCAAGTGCCATGTAAAAACTGAAGAGCTTATGAAGAAAATGAGCTTAATACCTTAAGGGACCTCTTTGAATGATGAAACAGCTCCATGCAAGGGGTGACTCCTGGTTCACCACCAGAGTCTCCGGTGAGGTTAAGAGAAAAAAGAGGAAGAGACAGCTTCTCATTCCCACAGACGGAGCCAAAATGATTATGCTGGAAATAGTACCACTAGTTAAGGTGTTTGTAAGCTCAAATCAGTGATAACAATGGCAGCTCAAGTATATACTAAACATAGGAGATTGAGATGAGTAGAAGTGGATAAACACCAATATATAACTGGTTCAACCAATTTGGCATGTGTCCACTATGCAAGTGAGTGAGTAAGGTCACCTAAATAAGGCACTAACGGCCATGGCTACAATATCTCAAGTTTTCTCTCTCTACTGTGTAATTGGATAGAGTTTCATCTAGGGTTGTCCATTTCGGATCCTTCTCAAGGTAGTAGAAGACAAGTATATACAGTGTTTGGGGGGTGTAATGTACCCCCCATGCATGCAATGAGCATGTGTGTGTTGATCTAGCCAATCTGATGAAGGCATCTGTCATTGTCACATATAGAGAATGATGATTGAAATATTCCCCCACTTGAGCGGATTGATACGATTACAACTAATTTTGTCCATGTGTTCCTATCCCTGCATATGCTTATGAATGCTCGTCCCTATCCCTGACTGGTGCAACCTCATCCTAGAAGAGTACGAGGTTAGCGAAGTCTGACTGTTTCCGCATCCGAGGTTAGTCATGATAATCTCGGCTAGGTAGGCCAGTCGAGGTAAAGATAGTAAGAGTTGAAATGTCGGCCTGGGCCGAGGTTAGGCAAGTATAGTTGATACATCAGCCTGGGCCGATAATGGCGATGAAGGGTGGTTGAACCCATGAGTCCTTATTGGCCTCGGCTGATTCCCAGCCGAGGTTGATGTGATAGGTAGGTATGGTGTCGACTGTGGATGACCTGATGGATTGCCGACCCCATGAGTTATGAGTACCTCGACTGATACCTGATGGTGGTGCACTAGTAGCGTTGGCCGTAGCCGACCTTATGTTTGGATGAGATCGCTGGTCATCAGTCTTGAGCCCTTGTTACCTCGATCGTCCTGCTGGCCGAGGTTGGTGCCTTCGATCTGTCAGGTACACTTTGGGCATATCAGTAGGCAAGTTGCTAAACTATGTATATCGTTGTGTTTGATCTTTACTTTCTGCCATTGTGATTATTTTGTAGCTCTCTTTATTGTGATATTTTCTGTACTCATAGAAACTTCAATGGTTGTCAAGAATATCACCATAAAAATAAGCATGGAAGAAAAAATAAGGAGTAGGAAAGAAAACAACTGATTTTGAGTTCAACATGTGAACACCTAAAACCAATATAAAATCAAGGAGACTAACTATCAAGAATAAACTACATTTACTTCTAGAAACACATTGTGAAAAGAAATACTAAGAAGAGAAGTTAAGGAAAAAAAGTAAAAGTAAAACATCCATTTGAGCATTTTATCAAATTTCTAAGAGGCATAAAAATACACTTTAAAACAAATCTTCTCAATCAGCACAGTGAACCAAATATCCACAAAGAAAATAAGTCAAAGAGCTAGTCATTCACCAAAAAAGAAAAGTAAAAATAAATAAATAAAATAAATAAAACAAATATAACATAACACACATACATACATAGATCCATAACAGAACCAATTATTCATACATGAATACACATTTACAATAAACGAGCAAATGTACATAGATTCATAACCGAGGAAAAATAATCAACTAATATTAATATGGAATTTATCATAGTTACAATTTTTACAACCTCAGTAACCCCCGTATAAATATAGTAGAGAAACCAAAGATGTAGAAATTGGAAATTCGATATGCTCTAAGAAAACAATATTCCTTTTGTAGAGGGAGCTTGAAGTTAATTTTGAAATTAGAGGTAATTACAAATTAGCAATAGCATTTTGAGGATTAAGGCACCGAGGTAGCTCAAGCGTGGCAGCTCAGCATGACAGTTCAGCTTGGCAGCTCAAGCGTAGCAGCTCATACTTTAGCTTATTGTGTCAGTTAGTCATATTATATTTTTGTTTATATTGACTATGAGCTATAACAGTTGTAATTATGTAACGAGAATAATAATGATTTTAGTGTAAGGTCAAATGGTACTCGCGAGAGACCAGACTTGGCAGGGTCTGGGAGAGCTTTCATGATTTATCGAATGACCTAGCCATGGGAACTTTAGAGGGACTTGGTTTGGAGGATTGAGAAGTGAGGCAACGTTGGGGCTTGTCTTGATCATCTTAGATACACCTGGTAAAATACCTAAGAATCCTGACCATGGAACCTCGGGCGGAGCAGTTTGGTGTTCCATCGAGCGTTAAGTTGTGAACCAAGCAGCCCTCTACTTAATGTCACATCTATTGTAGGTGATGTCATTAGTCAGCTAAACAATGTCAGACATGCACTTGAGTAAACCACCATGGTATTTGGGGCTGTCAGGCAGTTGGTGAGCCACCTGTGTGATAACAGCCCCTGACACACAGTGGTTAGGCAAAAGACATGTCTTGGCATTTAATGTTTATGACGTGGAGACAACTAGTTCATTAGGTATTTAATGTTGGTGACATAAAGTATGAGGGAGGTCTTTCAGAGGCATTGATGACTGAGTTTCTTCGGGGGTGATGTGGGGGCTATTTAAGGACCCCAACCACCTTTGAGGAAGAGGGATCTTTTTTTAGAGTTCAGAAGTTATTGCTAGAGATAATATACATTGGAGAGAGTTATCACAAACGAGAGAGTTTTTACTCATCCACTATTATCATTTATTACGAAGGTTTTAATACTTGACAGAGATTCTTTAGGGTAGTTGGTGTTTAGCTGCCTGCCAAGGTGTATTTACGGTGCTTACTTCTCTCTCCCTCTATCTGAGTTACTTCTAAGTTCATTACTATTTTCTGAGTTATACGCGAGAGATTTGTGAGATCAAACTGAGTCTATCTTCATTGAGGTGTGTTCGTATGTCTTGTGGCTAATCAATAGTGTTGCTATTTAACTTATCATTACTGTACTCAAAAGGGGTTACACCTCCATCTTATCTAAACTACCCTCTTACATTTGGCAACTCTGTTGGGGAGGCATTCTTCTAAGCAAGGAGTATGGCGCAAGATAACGTTAATCGAAGGCTCAACTTTGATGACATCAAACACAATGAAGAACAAGCTGCGAGAGAACTAGAGGCTCTAGGGGATGGGGATCCTCGAACAGAGGTACCTCCGATTCAGGCGACGACAGGCGGTCCAAGGGTGACACAAGCTTCCACGAGTGCAGGGTTGGGACCCGCTCAGGTGGCACTCCACGTGATTAAATTTTATGAGTTTTTGCAAACTCTAGTAGCTTCAACGGTGTTGGAAGGATTTGACTCTAATTCTTTCGTAACACCAGGGGCAGCCCCAACGGCCCCACCGAGTGCAGGTGTAACGGGAACAGTCCTAGCGAGTATACCATATGTTATGAATCCAGCCGTGGGAACCTCAAGAGTATCAATGTCCCCAACTATGACGATTGTGCCGGCTGCAACGGGCACTCAACCCATGGTTTCGTTGGTTGGTGCCCCAGTAGCATCACCTAAGGAGGAAATGAGGAAGGAGATGCTGAGATTCATGCAGGCCTCCTCGCAATCTTTCGGTGAGGTAGCTTCGATCTATGATGACTTTAGAACACCTTACCCCCAAGAATACAACGATGAGCCCTATCCAAAGGAATATATTCCTCCTATTTTTAAAAAATACACAGGGAAAGGGGGGAATCCGAAGGAGCATATTAAGCGCTTTGTTGAATACTTGGGGCGCATTGCAATAATAAGAAGCTAAAATTGAGGGAGTTCTCTAAATCCTTAACCAATAAAGCATATACCTGGTATTATCACTTAGCTCCCAAGAGTGTTTCTACGTGGGAGGAGATGCACGTATTGTTTGTACAGAAATTCTTTCTGGCAGAGGACGAGTTTACTTTGACCCAACTGGGGAGGGAAAAGCAACGACCCGGGGAAGACGTGGTGCCATACGTTCGAAGGTTCAGGGAAAGATCCCTCGACATAAGGGAGGAAGTCAAAGAGTCCAAGTTATTACAGATCTGCACTGAGGGGCTGCTTCCTAAGTACATTTGCCATCTTATCAATGAGACACGCGAGGGAACTTTCTCAGCGTTCTTAAGAGTGGCAAAAAATATATCCTTGGTGGTATGACCAAATCCGCTGGTGGTGCCCATGATGTTTAGGCAGCCGATACAACCTGTGGGAGGGAGGTCTCAGCCCCCACGGGTAGGGTACACCGAGGGAGGAGATGGGGCAAGGTGACAAAGAAGGACAATAAGAGGAAGTTTGGAAGAGACAGGGACGATCCACCACCATTGCCTTGTACAGTAGAGGAGGTTGTTAGCTATTATGATGCAATGGTCCAAGGAGGAACGGTCTACTAACCCAAGGGCATTCCCCTTGGGGAACTCGATGCGGAAACCGAGGCAGATCCTAAGTAATGCCAGGTCCATCAAAAGATCCATCACTCAATAGAGAGTTATTTCACGCTAAGAAGAATCATCGACAAGTACGTAAAGGCGGGGACGTTGCAAATCCCTTCGCAAAACGTTAATAACAACCCACTCCCAGCACATGGCGCTAATCTGGTGGTGGCCTAAGATGAAAAGGCATAAAGAGAATAGAGAGAGATGACGTCGAGGCAGGAGGAGTTCGAAGAAGCTCTGGAAGATTGTATGAAGGGAATGGCTAATATAGTACTGGCCTACGATGAGGTAAGTGCCAAAGATATGGAGGATGTATACAGCGTTAAAGGTGAGGAAGCAGACCCAGTCCTAGAGTACTGCGCAGTTTCAAAATCCCCAAAATTCACCTGGTTCTTTGACCGGGTAAGGATACCGAAGGAGAGTAGGTTGGAGATAACCCAGGCAATACTTGATATTGAGAGGAAGACTGCAGTCCCTTCGCTGAGATGGAAGGGACCCATGGTCAGGTTGGTGAGGAGGTTTCTATCAGAAGTAACCTTCAGCGATGTAGATAGGGATGTAAGGTTCCCTCATAACAACCCATTGTATGTGACCGCCAGCGTCAATGGAATTATTTTTGTAAGGACTCTTATGGATGGGGGAGCTTCCATCAATATCATGCCAATCAACTCCTTCCACGCAGCCAATATCCCAGAAGAAAGGTTGGTTCCCATGCCTTTGGTGATTTCGAGGTATGATAACCAATCTTCCAAATCCATTGGGTACGTCAATGTTGGGATTGTAATGGGAAATCTGAGTTCTCATATCAAGTTCCACGTAATAGAGAGTGCAACTTCCTATCATCTGCTAATAGGAAGGGTATGGATGCACAACCAAGGGATAGTTCCTTCAACGTACCACTAATGTGTTAAAACGAATATCAAGGGAACAAAGATGACCATTAGGGCTACGAAAAGGCCCTTCGCTGTTGAGGAAGCTCACCTGGTAGATGCAGCATTTTACACTGAGTTGGAGGAGGATGTTCGGATCCTAATGAGAAGAATGGAGGGAGCATGGGTTCCCTCGATCAGAGAAAGGATGGGGCCCTTAAACGAGCAGAGTAAACAGGTTACAAGCAACGCAAGAGTGATGATCGAAGAAGCTCACCAGGTGGTCCCTCGGCCCCAAAGCATCTCGAAGCATCTCAAAGACAGGATGGGGCCCAGAGCGGATTCGATAGAACATGAGGACCAGTGACAAAGCGTGTTGAGCCGGTTCTCAGGAAAAAGAGTGGTCGAGGCTTCTAGAGAGAAGAAGAGGAAGGCAGTCACCGTTACAAGCAGATAATGCAAGAAGGTCATTACTGAAGAAGGAAATGTGGTATATCGATTGTAACGGTGTGAGCGAGCGACCGAAGAAACTGATGATGAGGTTGACCCGATATATGAATGCTTTCTGGTGGATCAATGGGGACAATGCATGGTGATTGATAACTCCATCATACAGGAATTGGTGGAGGAAGTCACTGAGGAACCAGATTACATGGCGGATCGATCGAAACCGCAGGCAAAAGAACTAGAGCAATTGAACCTGGCAAAAGAAGGGGAAGATCCAAGGTCCATATTCATCTCAAAGGATCTCAGTAAGGAGAAACGATAGGCCTTAGTTAAGTTGATTCAGAAGTTTATAGATGTCTTCGGGTGGAAATACAAAGAGGTGGAGGGGATGGATAAGGAAGTAAGCTGCCACAAGTTGAACCTAATGCCTTCATCCATTCCAGTGAAACAAGCGACGAGAACGTACAAGCCTGAGCTAGATTTGAAGATCAAGGAAGAGGTTCAACGCTTACTAACGACAGGGTTCATCACACCGATACAGCACCCACTCTGACTATCTAGCATTGTCCTAGTGGAAAAGAAAGACAAAAACCAAATAAGGATCTATGTGGGTTTCAGAGATTTGAACAGAGCTTGTTTTAAAGATGAGTTCCCTTTGCCCTCCATTGATAGCCAGATAGATGCAACGGATGGTCATGAGATGTATAGCTTCATGGATGGGTATGTAGGGTACAACCAGATTAAGATGGACCCCATGGATGCAGAGAAAATAGCGTTTAGAATCCCGTTGGGAAACTTCATGTACAAGGTGATGCCGTTTGGACTCAAGAACGCTGGGGAGACTTACCAAAGAACAATGATGGCCATTTTCCATGACTTCTTTCATAAATTTGTGGAATTTTATGTTGATGATTTGGTCATCAAATCGAGGAAGAAGGAGTCCCATTTGAGCGATTTGAGGAAGGTGTTTTCCGGTTGCAGGAAGTATAAATTGAAGATGAACCCACTAAAGTGTGTTTTTGGAGTAACAAGTGGGAAATTCCTAGGCTTTGTGGTTGATAGACAAGGGGTGCAGATGGACTAGGACAAACAGCGAGCGATCTTGGAAATTCCATGCCCAAGAACGGCAAAGGAGCTGAAGAGTTTCCTCAGAAAAGTCTCTTACCTTAGGAGATTTGTGCATGAATTGATCGAAATAACACACCCACTGATGCAGCTGTTATGATAGAACACGAAATTCAGGTAGGAGGAGATTCACCAGGAGTCTCTCGACGGACTGAAGAAATTGCTTTTTTCACCACAGACCATGGTTCCCCCAAAGGCAGGAATACCATTGCAGTTGTATCTCACATCCACCACGAGGTCCGTGGGAGCTTTGCTGGCACAAGAGATTGATGGGCAAGAATGACTAGTCTACTACCTCAGCAGGATCATCCATGGCCCAGAAGTCAGATATAGTATCTTGGAAAGGCATTGTTTAGCCTTAGTCTTTGTAGCACAAAAACTTAGACATTATATGTTGTCTTTTACAATTCATATTGTAACTAGATGTGATCCTATTAAGTATTTGTTAGAAAGAACTATATTGATTGGAAGAGAATCTAGGTGGTTCCTTATTCTCTCCTAATTTGACTTAAAGTGTGTGGTTCCTCGAGCGATCAAAAGCCAGGCTTACCCGGATTTGTTGGCAATTTTCCCCTCGGGAACGTTTGAGCCACCCTAAGAATGTATTCCATGAGACGATCTGCAGGCCAACCACCTAGACGCAATGGATGAGGAATGGATAATGAAGTTCGACGAATCTTCGACGAAAAAGAAAGGAGGAGCAGGGGTAATTCTTTCAAAAGGAATGGAGGAGATTTGCCTTTCCTAAAAATTAGATTTCCCTTGTTCCAATAACGAGGAAGAATATGAAGCATTGGTTTTGGGATTACTAGAGGCTCTTAGAAGGGGGATCCGTTCACTTTGCATCAAAGGGGATTCAAACTTGGTGGTTCAGGAAGTGAATAGAGAGTACGCGTTGAAACATATGAGCCTGGGACCATACAGAACAATCATTCAGAGGCTCCTCTGCTAGTTCCATCAGACCAAGATCAAGAGGTAGCCCAGAATGATGAACCGCCACCCAGAGGTATATGCCACCATTGCCCAGAATATGGTCATGAGGAATGATACACCTACCGTCATGATCTAATATAGAACATCTCCTTCGATAGTGTAGTCAATTCTACCAATAGAAGAGGATGCAGACTAGAGGGGAGAGATTAAAGTGCAACTGAAATCTGGGGAATGAGCGATGGGGCTGAGAGAATTAGCCCAATATTTCACGAACTAGGGAAACCTTTACTTTAGGAACACAGGAGGATGGTTGTCGAGGTTCATCGGTCCAGAAGAGGTAAAGCGAAGATTGAATAAAACACATGAAGAGCACTGCGAAACAACTGAGATACCTCTCTACAGAAAAATGCAAAGGGAGGGGTAGTTTTGGCCAAGAATGAAACAAGACGCGGCGGAGCTACAACGGAAGTGCGATAAATGCCAATTATTCTTAAAGGCAGCTGAATGTCATTTCGTGGAGGCTCAGGTTAACTGGAGATAGCCCTATATTGACTTCATTAAAGATGGAGTTATCTCGACAGAGAAAATTAATGCGATGGGACTCCGGCGAAGGGCCCCGAGATTCTACATTCAGGAGGGGCAGCTTTATCAAAGAGGATACTTCAATAGGTCGTTGTGTTGCATCATGAAGGAAGAAAAAGTTGAGGTCCACAAACAGGCAAACGATCCAGCTCACATAGGATGGGCCAAGTTATATGACCAGCTGCTGACTTTGGGATACTATTGGCCAATGATGGAGAAAGATTCTGCTGAGTTCGTTCGAAGGTGAAAGGCTTGCTAATTTCATGGAAACATGATCCATGCCCCATCAGTGGACTTACACTCCCTGACAACGCCCTATCCTTTGGGCATTTGACCTGGTAGGGGAAATACATCCTTCTTCGAGGGGGAAGATATGGATACTAGTAGCAACGGAGTGCTTCACAAAGTGGGCTGAGGCGATTCCACTAAGAAGGGAAACAACAGGGGTAGTGAGCAACTTCATCAGAGAATACATCATTTGCCACTATGGGATCCCAAAGGTTATCCTTTCAGACAATGGAACCCCTTTTGTCAATTCAGAAGTAACGGTGTGCACAAATAAATACTCCATTGTCCATCACACTTCGACGATGGCATACCCAAAGGGAAACGATCATGCCGAAGAAACTAACAAAACTTTGGTTAATATCTTGTCTAAAATAATGGAGGATTTCCCAGGATCATGGGATGACAAGATAACAGTCGTATTATGGGCCTATCGAACAACTAAGAGGAAGCCCACATGGTATACATCGTTCTCTCATTTTTATGGGGCCGAGGCGATTCTCCCAATGGAATTAGAAGTTCCCTATACTCGATATGCTTTGCGAAGTAGTATGCTCCCTCAAAATAGACATGTGCAGCTAGAAGCATTGGATGAACACAGAGATAATGCGATACAACACTTTTAAATGTATACGAGGCATCTCTCCAGGGCATATGATTACTTGGTAAGACCAAGAAAATTCATGGAAGGAGACCTCGTGTTGAAAGCAGCAGTAAAGGACATCAGAGGATTGCCCCTACCCAAGTTTGCAGCGAATTGGGAGGGACCTTTTATTGTAAAAGAAGCCCATGACTCAGGTTATTACTTAATTTCTAAGATGGAAGAAGATAAACCATTCAAGATTAATAATAAATGGTTGAAAGTCTATCATGTTTGATATACCCATATACACCCTCAGCTAGGCTGAGGGTGTCCACCCAGATGAGGGCTCAGGACCAGGACGAGTCCAATTACCACGGTTCCGTTACAGAAAGGGTCGGCCTAGATGATCCTTCAGTGAAGATTGGACGACCCTTCAAGGGGCCGACCCCTCATCATGGACCAGATGACCCTTCAAGGGGCCGACCCCTCATCATGGACCAGACGACCCTCCAAGGGGGCAACCCCTCACCATGGGCCAGACGACCCTATGAGGGGACGACAGTACGAGGTCCACATCTAACTGTGCCCTATGTCAGCATGAACTTTAGCCTCAGCTTGGAATCCTAGGCCGAGGGTGACATCATCACAACGCGTGACTTGGGAGACGCGTGGAACAGTGCGCGTGGGACTCATACAACATGTGGACTAAATCGTTATAACAATATTATCCCCTCACGTGAGGGAATATTATGTCATCATTAACTGCAAGTGGCACATCCAGGTGTCAGCAGAGGATTGGCTAGATCATCATTCACATGCACCATGCATGCTTGAGGGGTACAATACACCCCTCAAGCCCTATATATACAAGGGGTGGCCATGGGTCGGGCCTGGGTAGGCCCGGTCGGGCTCGGGATGGGCTTATAAAATTTTAAGCTATCCCAAGCCCTCTCAGGCTCGAATCGGGCCTTATTATGTGATCCCAAGCCCACCCATATTGGAAAGCTTTTTACCCAGGCCCGTTGCCCAAGCCAGGATACTTTTTTTTTAATCAAAAAAATTGTTTTTTCTTCATCAAATACCATTCTTTTAATCAAAGACCTGTTATTCTATTTTTTTTAATCAAAGACCTTTTTTTTTAAACCAAACACCTGTTATTCACCAAAAAGTCACCAAAAATATATAAACATCATGTTGTATTAACAGCATAAAAAATTCAGCATATTGTATCAAATAAAATTCAGTACTTTCTAATAAAATAATTTCACAGTCAAGTGCGTAAAAAATTAACTGACCAGATTTTTCTAGTCGGGTATGCCCGGTCTAGGAGGTTTCCAGAGCTGGCAGTCGTTCGGGTAGTGAGGTTTGGATTTGGGGTTCATGGGTACAGGGGGTGAGCTGGCCGGATATGGTAGGCGGAGTTGGGTCAAGATTTCGTCGGATTTTTATTTTGAAGCAGGTCGGGGTTGCAGAAGTGGTTAGTGGGTATGGGTTCTAGTCTTCTATTAGGGGGTTTGCAATGGATCAGCAGGGGTCGATGGGTCTGCTCGCGATAAGGGCTTCGGGTCACAGGTGGGGGAAGATATCACAGGTGGTTGGCTTAAGGTATTGGAGTGAAGGGTTTGGATTTTTGGTTGATGCCATGTGAATAAATGGTTGTGGGTTCTCATGGAGAGAGAGAGAGAGAGAGAGAGAGAGAGAGAGAGAGAGAGAGAGAGAGAGAGAGAGAGAGAGAGAAAGAGGTCGACTAACATTAGGGTTTCGAAAATGAAATGATCGTGTGTTTTTAAAAGTTAAAACATGGTGTTTATGTAAAAAATTAGATTGCTTCTAATTATAAATGAGACAAAGAATTTTAAAGTGGTTCAGCGTTATAAGAATGGCCTACGTCCACTGTTTTCTGTTATTGCCAAATGTTTTGGAATTCTCGATATGTAATTCTATCAAGAAAATCCGGTCCGTTTGAATGAGGGTGATACAATGTATTTATAGCCCTTGGGCTGTACATGTGAAAGGGTAAATAATTAATGCCTTTTAAGAATATACGTCTGTATGATAAGCATTCAATGAATAGTTGAACTGTTGATTATCTGGCAATCAATGTTGTGGCCAAGATGCAGCTCGGACTGCCTTAGTTGCTCGTCGTTCAGGAGTTCCTCGGAGTGTTGGAGTTCCTCGGAGTACACTTGTTGCTCGGAGTGAGTATGACTTGGTCGTGGAAATAAACTTCCTCGTTGCTATTGTGCCACGTAGATTGACACGTGTCTTCTTATTATTCGTCTATATCAGCATACTAATTTTGGTATCAACAGAAGCCCCCAATGTTTCATATTTCGAACTTTGAGGAATTTGGAACATTCTTTCTCGGTATATGGCAATATTATATGACCTTCGTGGTTTTTAGGAGCATTTTCCCCGTATTCGAATGTCCTTCCAAATTCGCAAAATCCGCTTTTTTGAATTTTTATAAGCGCTTCGATCTTCGCGCACTTTTTGTCCTTTTAGACGCCGGTAGCGTAATAGTTTCTTTTTTGTAATCATTTCTTTCGCCGTTTTCCAAGGCAAATTATTTAAGCTTCATATGCAATCCCATCATCTTCTTCCTTTTCTAATTTCTGCTTTCGAGTTTTCCATAGTCTTTCTCTCTCTTGTGCGTTCATCCTTTCTTTCGTTCGTTGTCAACAGATCTCCTTTTTTCCTGTAAGATCTTCTTCCTTCTTCTTCATTTCTTTTATTCGCCATGGTTTATGTTATTGAATCTCTTGAGAAATTCCGTTCTGATTTTTCTATTCCATCTTGGGTAACTCTGGAGGATCTTTCTGAGTCTTCAAATTATTTTCGTTTGGCTGAGGGACATTGGTTCCCCAGCCTCTTTATTGCTGAATGTGGATTTTCTTTTCCACCAAACCCTTTGTGCTTAGAGTTCTGTCATTATTTCGACGTTGTTCCTGCAAAGATATCCCCCAACACATGGAGAATAGTTAATGGGGTTATAGGTTAAATCAAACTCACGGAACCCGTATAGGAATTCCTGAGATTATGTATTGTTATAGATGGGCTGTTCAAGATAATATTTTTTATTTAAAAACTAGATTTTTGAATAGGGCTTTAGTAGTCAACCTCCCTGATGCCAATAGGGATTATTTTGAACACGGGGTAGTTATAAAAAACTGGCAACATGCCCCTTTGATTGGAGATGAAGTATATTAAGGTCCCAGATGCCCTCCATATGGCAATGGGATATGTTATTTTCATTTTATTTTATTTCTGAAATTACAATTTCATTATGTTTGATAAAATGTGTGACTGATATTTCACTATGTATTTGTTTGCAGTTAATAGTAAGAGAAACTCCAAAAGAAGCTGACGTTAACATCAAACATTTGAAACTTATCTAGAGTTTGCATCAGAAAGTTGCAGACGAGCACATCAGATCTGCTTCATATTTGTTGCAGTATAGGAGTTATACAACCTCTTTCACTGCTCGCCCTGTAATCAGCACTGGTGAGCCAGCACCAGCTCCTGAGGATTCTTCATCAGACTCTCATATTCCTTTGAGTCAGAGGATGGGCAAAAGAAGGGTTCCTGCTCTCTTTGAGGAGACTACATGTGCTGGAAATGGGAAAAGAAACAAAACTGATGTCCAAAAGGGGACCAAGAAGATAGATGCTGCCCCTTATGTTGCTCCTCAGAAGGCTGCCGAGAAGCCCCCATTGGCTCCTCACAAGAAGGATGCACCTGTGGAAGTGATAACCATCTCCCCAACCAAAAGCTCTTCTTTGGTTGAAGCTGTTGAAATGCCACCGAGGAGACTGAAGAAATCCTCCTCGGTCAATTTGGCTGAAACCATTCCCCAGCTCCAAGTTAGTGGAGCTAGTGTTCCAACTATTATTCTCCCGAGCTCTGCAATGAGCTCGGTAAAGACTTGGACCATTACTGAGGTTCGAGGAATTGAGGAGAGTATGTCTAGGGATGTGCTTACATCTTTGGCTACTCGTCACCTTGCTTCAATAAGTTTCTCATTTTTTTAATTTTCCTTCAATAAATGTATCTTGTGTTGACTTATTATTATCTTCTTTTTTCAGCTGGTGAGTTGTTTTAACACCATTGTGAAGAAGGATGACGCAATCAAGGCTTCTAGCTCCTCGTCTGGAGTGGAGGATGCTTTGTTGGGATTGACCAAATCTTTGAAGGATTCCCGTTAAAAGTATGACGAGGATAGGGTTGAATGGGAGAAAAAGTTGGCTGCAGTTGAGGCAGCAAATGTACAGTTGGAAAATAAAGTGAAAGATTTAGAGGGAGAGAAAAAGAAATATGACGAGAAGCTCAAGAACTTTGGGGAGCTTGAAGACAAGATGAGAATGGCAGAAGAAGAATTGTCCCTTCTGCGAGAAGTGAACCACCAGAAGGAAGAGGTGGAAGCTAAGTTGAAGGCCACCGAGGATCTTCTATCTGAGAAGGTCTCCTCGAAGAAAATGAAAAGAAAATTGGTGGTGAAAAAATCTTCCCGCACTGGTTGGGACAAAGGATGGGATAGGGGGTAGCAGCAATGATGACTCAGGTGCAGTATGGGAGTTTGAAATACTTCCGAGATGGTTGGGTTGCTGCCCTACAAGAATTGAAAGTTAATGAGGACTCAGAACTGTTTCAACAACATCTCCCTGGTCCTCCCCCAAACATCGAAGATGAAGAAGAGGAGGAAGCTGCCTCCGAAGAATCTTCAATGGTAGTGGGTGATCCCATCCTTACCCATCCTGCTGACGAGGAGCTTTCATCTCTGCCTGCTCCTCCTGAACAAGTTCCAGCTCCAGCCGACCAACTCATTGTTCCCACCGAGCAACCAAGCTCCTCATCCCAGCCTCCCGAGAAAGTCTTGGGAGACAAGGAAAAGGTGTGAAGTTGTTCGGTATTTATTTTATTTTCTTTTATCACTTGTACTCTGTATTCTGAACGTTGTACTCCTTTTGGTGATGTAATAAAATCACCTTTTTTGTTCCTTTGTTGATGTTTTGTCTGTTTTTTATTAACTCTTGCCTTCTCTTCTTTACTAGTTTATGGCTAGAATGGAATTGCTGTCTTCCCATGACACAACTCTGCTTCATCAATGTAATGAATATTTTAAGGCTGGCCACACTGACTTGGACAAATCCCGGATTGTAGATATTCTTGGTCGAGATGCTTCAGACCAAGCAGTGGAGGCATACCAATACTTGAAGTGTCTTCTTGATCGTGTTGTGGCCAACAATGTGGCTTATTACGAAATGATTGAAGACTTGCAAGTTACTCTCGATGAACTTCAGCAGCAGTATAAAGAATCAACTGTCCTGTTGTATGAGGGGTATGAGAAGAGGTATCAGCAGCTTTCTGCCGAGAAGGAAAGACGAAAAGCTCCTTGCTGGGTACGATGTCAGGGAGAGAACCCTAAAGGGTGAAGTTGAAGCATGTAGACAGATTGCCGAGCTACTGCAGCAAGAGAATAACAATTTGTAGAAAGAGCTAGCACAGTATAAGTCTGCAGCTTCATCTTCCACTGCCCTGGTACCAGTCAACGATGAAGGATTCTCATTTTTAAAAGTGGAAAATGCCAAGTTGCGAGAAGAGTTAGAGGCTTTGAGAAGAGATGGGCCTTCTACTGCTATTCGGGGACGAGGAAGAGGTTCTCGTGGACGAGGAAGAGTTGCTCAGAATATTGTCGAGGAACAAAGTACTTAACCTTCTCGGGGACGATATTGAAGAAGCTCGTACTCAATCAGCGTTGGAAAACCAAGTATGCCAATTAATGGCTAAGAACCAAGCTTTGTCTGACATGTCAAAGAAAATTAGAGAACTGGAAAAACAACTCTCTTCAAAGAACTCAGTGTTGGAGACTAATGAACTTTTCATCCAGAGTCTTCACGAGAAGCTTGAGAGGTTAACATTTCAATTTCACAAACAGCCCAGGGAGTTCTGGATGGCTGGATACAACGAAGCATTATTCTATTTGGATGATCGTATCCAGAATGCCAATAACGAGGGCTACAAACAAGGCTGGCTGAATGCCTTGGGCGTGCTGAAGCTCGAACAAGGACACTACCTGTGGGACTATTATGATCCTGGGGTACTTGACTTACCTGTGCCACCGTATAATTTGGACATGGAATGGATCCCAGCTCGTGCCATTCCTCGGAGCTTAATTGCAAAATACCTCGGTGACTACAATCTTCATTCTCATATCGAGGTATCTCATCCCGAGCATCTACTGGACACACCTTCAATAATGAACGTCAGAATGCTGAAGGATTTGAACTTTATCAATTCTCCTCAGTCTTTAAATGATCCTCCCGCTGGCGAGGAACCTGTATCAAAAGCTGAGGGGAAAAAACTAATAGAATAGGAATTTTTGATGTAACAGTTAGTATACATATCCATGTAACTTGTAATTTATTTTGAATTTTATGAAAGACTTTCATTTTTGTTTGCAAATCTGTATTTCTATTGTCTTGTATTTGTCAAACACTTTATATTTGTGCTTGCATAACAATATTGTGTGGTTCATCGACCAACTTAATAATAAGAAAGTTATACGTATTAGTAATGTTGCTCGATAAAGTAATGAGTATAATAATGTTTAAATTTTTTCTAACCAACCAAGGCTGTTAAATTGTGCTCGTCGACCAATTATAGTTAATGGGTTTTTATCCCCGACCAACCATGCTTGGTTCAGTTTGGAATATTTTGTTCTTCGAAGAACTTTTGTATTTTCTGTAATAATCTTACCTCCCGACCAACATAAGTTGGCCTTTGAGAGCATATCTTATTTCCTAACCAACCGAGATTGGCATTTTTAGGAGTACTTTTCTTCCTAGCCAAACACGTTGGCATTTTTAGGAATGTTTTTCTCGCCCTTTTACCAACCGGAGTTGATCTGAGTTCGAACTATCATGTCCACTTGCCCTTTTACCAAAATTGGTCTGAGCCAGCGTCAGCCTCCTAACAAAAGGAGTATGATTTCCTAACCAACCGGAGTTGGTATTTTTAGGAATGTCGTGTTCTCGCTCTTTCACCAACCGGAGTTTGTCTGAGTTCGAACTATCATGTCCACTCGCCCTTTTACCAACCAGAGTTGATCTGAGCCAGTGTACGCCTCCTAACCAAAGGAGTATGGTTTGTTCTCGCCTTTTTATCAACCGGAGTTGATCTGAGCTTGAACTATCGTGTTCTCACCCTTTTACCAACCGGAGTTGGTCTGAGATTGAACTATCGTGTTGTTTTTACTGCCGAGCAGCGTAGTGTTACACACTAGTATTCCCCGAAAAACTTTCAATAAAAAGAGAGAAGATGGCGAAATATCGTCATTTTATTCATTTTGATGGAACTTCTTCACATTTTACATCACTGATAATACTTGCGTAGGTGTTCAGCATTCCATGAATTCTTAAATTCCTCTCCTTCTAGAGTCGGTATTTGGTAAGTTCCTGGTCGAACAACTTCTGTAACTCGGTAAGGTCCATGCCAGTTTGCTTCCAACTTATTGTGCTTCTGAATGACCTTCTTTAGCACGTAATCTCCTTCTTTTAAGTCGCATTTTTTCAGCCTCTTGTTGTAGAACAGGGTTGTTCGTTGTTGGTAAGCGTCATTCCTAATGGCTGCCTCTTCTCTAACCTCCTCGAGCATGTCCAAATCTTATCTCCTCATTAAGTCCCTGACTGGGGAATTGAAATTCAGCACTCTATGTGTTGGAAGACCCAACTCGGCAGGTATTACGACCTCACTTCCAAACACCAGCATATATGGTGATTCTCCAGTTGCTGCTCGGGGGGTTGTTCGGTAAGACCACAATACTGACTATAGCTCATTAATCCAATTAGCTTTAGCCTCATTTAACCTCTTCTTCAAACCATTTAGTAATGTTTTTTTCGTCACTTTAGTCTGTCCATTGCTTTGAGGATGGCCTGGCGCTGAATGAACCTTCAAAATGTTTGACTGATGACAATAGGCGGCAAACTCCTCGTTATCAAATTGTGTTCCATGGTCTGTGATGAAGGCATGAGGGAGACCATATCGGCAGATGATGTTCTTCCAAACGAATTGGTACACCTTCTCGTATGTCATATCAATCAGAGTCTCAGCTTCTACCCACTTAGTAAAATAATCCACTGCGACGACGAGGTACTTGAATCTTCCTCGGGTCGTTGGCAGTGGTCCAACCAAATCAATTCCCCACATGGCAAATGTCCAAGGGGAAGTTATGGGTGTCAACAACGCTTGTGGAGTTCGTCGGATGGAGGAAAAACGTTGGCATTTATCACATCTCTTAGCATAAGCTATACAATCAGCCCTCATCGTTGGCCAGTAGTATCCCTGCGTCATTACCCTTTGCAAAAGTGTTCGACCTGCTACATGGGCTCCACAGGACCCTTCATGGATTTCTTCAATCAATTCTTTCACCTCGGAGGGATGTACACATCTTTGAAAACCTTCCATAATTCCTCGTCTATACAAAACACCATTAGTTAGTACATACCGAGAAGCTTTAAACTTCAATTTCTTGGCAGCGAGCTTATCCTCCGGTAATCCTCCCTCCTCAATATATGCTCTGATGGGATCCATCCAAGATGGTCCTAAATCAAGGGTAATAATATTCATCGTCAGGTTTTCATCTATGCTCCGACTTTCTAATACTTCAATTGGTATCGTTCTTCGCAGCTCGGTACGAGTAGCTGATGCTAGTCGGGCCAGTGCGTCTGCTCGTGCATTCTCCATTCTTGGTATTCTGATCAACTGAATGGCATCAAATTCTGCCAACAACTCCATCACCTTTGCATGATACTTGACCATTAATTCTCCTTTTGTGAATCACTGAATGCCATCACTTGTTGCGCTTCCATAATCTTTGCTAAATTAAGACCTGTTATCATGGCCTCATACTCAGCCTCATTATTGGAGGCTTTGAATTGAAATCGCAGGGCATATTCCACGTCAATATCTTCTGGGGTGTTCAAAATAATCCCTGCTCCACAATCTGTTGTGCAAGATGACCCATCTACATATAATCTCCATATAGGTAACTCGTCTTTAAATTTCTTATCTGACAGAGTTCCTCGATGAAATATTTGATGTTTCCTTTCATCCTCTCCTGGTATTTCTCGCTCTTCGTCGACCATCTCTTCTCGCCCTTGTACCAACCGGAGTTGGTCTGAGCTTGAATTTGATGATCCTTCTACGTCCACAAGCCCTTTTACCAACCAGAGTTTGTCTGAGCTTGTGTTTGTTGATCCTGTAACATCCACAGGTTGATCAGCGAGCAACTTTTGTTCCTCGGGGGTATCAAGATATGTAAACTCTGATATAAAGTCTTCTACAGCCTGCCCTTTTAGTGATGATATGGGTTCATACACAATATCATATTCACCGAGCTCTATTGCCCAGTACATCAATCTCCCTGATTTTTCTGGCTTATGAAGGGCTTATCTCAAGGGAATGTCGGTATACACGACGATGGTATGGGCCTGGAAATATGGCCTCATTCTTCTACTTGCCTCAATTAATGCCAATGCCAATTTTTCCAGCTTTGGGTACCTGATCTCTGCACCTCGGAAAGCCTTACTTGTGTAATAAATTGGCTTCTGGACTCCATTCTCTATTCTGATCAATGCCAAGATGACTGCATTCTCTGATACTGCCAGGTACAAGTACAACTTTTCTCCCATTACTGGCCTGGACAACAGTGGAGGTGCTCCCAAATATTTCTTCAAGTCTTGAAAGGCTTTTTTCGCATTCATCATTCCACTCGAAAGTTTTTTGAAGCGTTTTGAAGAATGGGAGGCACCTATCAGCTGCTCGGGATACAAATTTGTTGAGCACTGCAACTCGTCCTGTAAGACTCTGCACCTATTTCTTCGTCGTTGGAGATCGCAACCCTAAAAGATCTTTGATCTTTTCTGGATTTGCCTTAATGCCTCGCTGATTGGCAATGTACCCGAGGAACATTCCTTCTCGTACTCCAAATGTGCACTTCGTCGGGTTGAGCTTCATTTGGTATTTATCCAGTTGATCAAAGGTCTGACCTAAGTCAACTAGATGATCAGCAGCTCTCTTGCTCTTTGTCAGCATATCATCGACATAGACTTCCATATTGTAACTGATTTGTTCGGTAAAAACCTTGTTCATCAGCCGCTGGTATGTCGTTCCTGCATTTTTCAAACCAAGAGGCATAACATTATAACAATAAGTTCCCCTAGGGGTAATAAAAGAAGTACTTTCCCTGTCTTCAGGTTTCATTTTGATCTGGTTGTAGCCAGAGTAAGCATCCATGAAGCTGAGTAGCTCGTGTCCCGAGGTAGCATCCACTAGTTGATCAATTCTGGGCAATGGAAAGTGATCCTTTGGGCATGCCTTGTTGAGATCGGTGAAATCAACACACATTCTCCATTTATTATTTTTCTTCTTTACCATCACCACATTTTCTAACCAGTCTGGATATTTCACATCTTCAATGAATTGGGCTTTCTGGAGCTTCTCGACCTCCTCTTGTATAGCTTGATTCTTCTCGGGACTAAATACTCTTCTTCTCTGCTTTACGAGTTTGATCTCCTTATTCGCATTGAGCTCATGACATAAGAAGTTTGGATCTATTCCTGGCATGTCTTCATGACTCCATGCAAAAGTTTTCTTTCTGTTTCTCAAGAAAGTTATCAATTCCAGTTTTATTGAAGCATCCAACGTCGAACCTATCTGGGTTATTCGTTCAGGGTGCTCATCGTCCAGAATAACATTTTCTATAGATTCCACCACCTGTCCTTTTACAAGTTGGGATTCATCTCTGGGATCCAGTGTTTCAATTTCTGTACCTTTATCCACCTGGTAAGTAGTAGTCTTTTTCCTTGACTCTCAATCTCCTCTTGCTCGGCAGATGAATAATAGCATTCCCGAGCTACTTTTTGATCACCTTTCACAACTCCTACTCTGAAATTTGTTAGGAATTTTAAACACTGATGTACTGTAGATGGAACTGCTTCGAACTTCTTCAAACCAACCCTTCCCATGATGATGTTGTAAGCTGATTGCACATTCTTATCCATCACAAAGAAGAGTATTATTTCTTTTAGACAAGCAGGCCAAGTTCTAATGAATATATCCAACTTGATCGTCCCAAGTGGAAAAACTTTCTCGCCAGCAAAACCCAGGAGAGGTCTGTGATAAGGTTCCAATTGAGATAATTTTAAATTTAAACTGTCAAAGCATGAGTAGAACATGATGTCTGCCGAACTACCATTATCTACCAGAACCCTTGAAATCACTACTTCTTTCATCCTCATTTTGATCACCAAAGGGTCGTAGTGAGGGTAAAGAACACCTGCAAGGTCATTTTTTGAAAAACCAATGACCAGCTTCTCTTTGTTTATCTTCCTCGGGGCGATCCTCCTCAGCCAAATTTATCCGTTGAATGTATGAGCAAGCCTGAGCCTCACCGAGGTAAGCTTTTCTTTCTGCAGTAAGATCTCCTCCTCCCGCATCTCCGCCTGTAATAACATTACAATCAAATGTTCCAAAACGTATTGAAAATACCTCGCGTTCTGGTTGCCTTGGCCTTTTAGGAAGATCGGGGTCATCCTCTGTATCATCTTCATGATTTCTTTTCCTGTTTTCTTCTGCCCGACGAGGAGATCTGGATCTCTCTCTTGCTCGGTCTTCATTTCCCCTTTCATTTCTACGATCAACATACTTTGACAACTTTCCTCGTCTAATGAGCGTTTCAATCTCGTTCTAGAGGGCTATGCAATTTTTAGTCATATGACCATGATCCTTATGAAACTCGTAATATTTATCTCTATTTCTTTTGTCAGGGTCCGACCTCAGTTTCTTTGGCCACCTTACTTCCTCGTTATTCTTGATTTCTTCCAAGACATGATTAATACCCATTTTCAAAGGAGTATAATTATCGAATTTCTTCAAGACTTCCCATGACGACTTGTTATTCTTGGAATGCTTGTCACCGCCATTGCCCTTATGCTCTTTCTTCTTAGATTTGTCGACTTCCACCTTGGTTTCTTTATCCATATTCTTCTTCGCAGCCATAGCCTCCTCGGCGTTCATGATTTTGGCCGCTTTTGCCATCAACTCTGACATAGTTGTAGGTGGATCTTTGGCCGAAGTGTAATACAATTTTTTAGGCAACAACCCACTCATCAAGGCGGTGATTGCTGTCTTTTCTTCATAATCTATGACTTCCAGCTTCTCGTTATTGAAACGAGTTATGTAATCTCTAGTACTCTCACCAGATTTTTTTCTAACACTTAACAAGTGTGCTTCTCGTTTTACTGGCTTTGCTCCAAAACAGAAATTGCCGATGAACCACTCGGCCAGTTGAAAGAGAGTTGAAATCTTACCCCGAGGAAGATTGTTGTACCATATCTGGGCAGATACAGTAAGATTTCCTGAGAATGCTTTGCATCTCATCTCGTCGGGGACAACGTAGATGTCGGCAGCAGCTTGATATTGCTCTATGTGAAGAACAGGATCTGTCTTTCCGTCGTATTTAGGGGTCCCCACAGGGGATTTAAACTTTGACGGTGTAGGAAAATCCACAATGGCCTGGACAAAAGGTGTCCCTTGAACAAAAGTTCGTTGTAGGGGATTCTTCGCCCTAGCCATTTCTCCCAATCTATCCTCCAACCGCTGAATGGACCCTTTCCACGCATCATTTCCTTCCTCGGGCCTATTAGTTCGAGCAATCGATTGTTCTGAAGTGGCCTCCTGGGATCTATCTTAACGAGCAACTAATCGTGATTGTGCTAATCCTTCTCTTAGATCTGATGGTTGTCGGAAACTCCTCGACATGGTCTTAGGTGGACTCCTATTCCTCCTAGGGCCTAATCGACTGAAAGGAGACACCCTGCTCAGTCTTTCCAAGGCACTAGGTCTTTCTGGAAAGAGAGTAATACGTTGCTCAGTATCTGTGTCCCGTATTGATGAAGTTCGCCCAGTTTGATAAGAGAAATCATCAGATTCCTCATTACGATACGCATCTGTACGCCTAGATCATGAAGAAAGTAAATAGGTTTGCCTCTGACCACTTCGCTGTCCCGAATGTGCAGGTGCACCGCCATGAAGGGTTTGTATGAGTTGCCGCATTGTTTCTTGCATGGCGGTTTGTCCTTGAGCCAGATTCGTCATAATTCTAGCCAGATCTGGAGGTGCAGAGGGATTTGGAAGATTTCCAGCATTTCCAGCATTTCGATTGCTGGATTCCGGATTATCTGCCATTGATGATGAATGATTTTTGGTGAAAAACGATAACAACAGTCGTTTCCCACAGACGACGCCAATCTGTTGATGTAAAAAATTAGATTGCTTCTAATTATAAATGAGACAAAGAATTTTAAAGTGATTCAGCCTTATAAGAATGGCCTACATCCACTGTTTTCTGTTATTGCCAAATGTTTTGGAATTCTCGATATGTAATTCTATCAAGAAAATCCGGTCCCTTTGAATGAGGGTGATACAATGTATTTATAGCCCTTGGGCTGTACATGTGAAAGGGTAAACAATTAATGCCCTTTAAGAATATACGTCTATATGATAAGCATTCAATGAATAGTTGAACTGTTGATTATCTGGCAATCAATGTTGTTGAACTGTTGATTATCTGGCAATCAATGATGTGGCCGAGATGCAGCTCGGATCGCCTTAGTTTCTCGTCGTTCAGGAGTTCCTCGGAGTGTTGGAGTTCCTCGGAGTACACTTATTGCTCGTAGTGAGTATGACTTGGTCGTGGAAATAAACGTCCTCGTTGCTATTGTGCCACGTAGATTGACACGTGTCTTCTTATTATTCGTCTATATCAGCATACTAATTTTGGTATCAACACATGGTAAAGTTTTTATATTTATAAAATTTCCCACTTTATATATTTATTTATATTTTTGTTGTCTTAAACTTTAATACTAAACTAATATACACTCATATATAAATATATATTTATATTAATATTATTCTCGGTCCTCGGACCGGGCCTCATTGGGCTTGAGAATTCATACCCAAGCCCGTCCAAAAAAATTGGGCCTATAAAATTTTGCCAGGCCCGCTTCACGGGCATATTCACCTTACCCAAGCCCTATTTTTTTTCGGGCGGGCCTCGGGCCTATAGCCACCCCTAATATATACTGGTCATCTTCAACCTTATAAAGGGATCGATAATTGTAACCCTAGATAAAACTGTGCTTCTACACACACTAGAGAGAGTGAGCTTATGTGCATTGTATCCAAGGCCATTAGTGCCCATATTTAGTGGATCACACACTCACAGTGGATGTAGGCCTAATTGGCTGAACCACTATACATCATTGTCTTATTCCTCTTATAATCATCCCCTTCTATACACTTATACACACATATATCTTTATGGCTGCCATTATTATCACTGATTGAGCTCTCACCTCTTATCTGGTGGTGTTGAATCTTAGCATCATCAGTTTGGCGTCGTCTGTGGGAACGAGAAGATATCTCTTCCTTTATACAACTTGACCTCACCGGAAACTCTGGGGGTGAACCAGTTCTCCCCCTTCGTGTGGAGATGTTTCACCATTGAAAGAGGTCCATTAAGGTTCTCAAGCTCTTTTGATCATCACAGCTCAAACATATGGCACCGAAGATGCCACCACTACCTCCTCCATCGAACAGTGGAGTAGGACCTAGTCCCAGCCATGCACCACCTCACTTTGAGATGGCTGATGTGGCGGCCACCCTGAAGTCTTTAGCAGCAAACTAGAGAATTATCCAAGAGAAATTTACGGCTCTTAGCCAAAACATATTAAGACCACCAGGAGTCTCACCGGAGATGATCACTCCGGCAGTAGCTCCAGGGCAACATGAGGCCAGGGGACCATCCCAGTCACCACGTAAAGACTTGCCACCTCCACAGCGACAGAGGGATGTTTTTGACCCCCAGAGTCTATGCCTGGGGAGGCAAGGAAACCCCTGCCCAGAAGACAGATATGATGATCTGGAGGAGGAAGAGGCCCCCATAGAGTGATGGGAGCCGTATGAGGTCTCCAATAATACTGTGCGACCTATCCAGGAAAGCAGAAGGAAATGTGGAAGGCAAAATCTCGACTATCGCCCGAGGGGCTCTGCTTTCGATCGTCTGAGAAGGGGGTCGGCCTTTGAGAGGCTGGTTCCAATAAATGACCTATGGGAAAAATTGTCTAGATTAAGGAGTGTTGCGAGGTCCAGGAGGGAGGCAGCAGATGGCCGACCCCACGGATAGGACGAAAGTCAGGGAGAAGTGAACAGCCGACACACACCTACCGCAGCAGAACCCTCAGTTCACCCCAAAGAGGCGACAGGGAATAACATCGACCAAGCTGACCCTATGAGGCCCTAAAACGACTCGATCCAAAGGTTGGAGGATAAAATTGGTGATATCCTGAAAAGTCAGGACCCTCTTCAAAGAGGATACTCCATAGGCCATCCAAGTTTAAGCCACCTGTGGTCACCCCAAGGTATGATGGGAATACTAACCCTATCCATCATATTGAGATGTGCCAGTCAGCGACAGACATATACTCTATCTCATAAGAAATGAGGTGTCGTTCCTTCTCCGGCACTCTGACTGGGGTGGCACATGTCTGGTATATATCTCTTCCAAATAACTCTATTGAAAGCTTTAAGTAGTTAGCAGACCGGTTTATCCATAACTTCTTCTTTGGATTGAGTCCATAGAAGAAGACCACACACCTGCTCTATTTTAAGAAGGGGAAGAACCAGAGCCTAAGATACTACATAGACAGATTTAACAAAGAAAAGTTAGAGGTCGAGGATTATGAGGAAAGCATAGCCATGACAACCCTCATTGGGGGACTCCAAAAGGGAAAGTTATTATGGAAGCTTGTTGAAGACCCCCGGAAGACAATGGTAGAGTTATTGGCCACACCAGGAAAGGTGATGAACGCCGATGAGGCGATGGCCACAAAATGCGAAGATGAAAAAGGAGGCACTAGTGGGGGTGAGTACCAGAAAAAGAACAAAGAGGGGAAGAAAAGGCTAGCAGATAACAAATTTGCCGATTATACCCCTCTGATGGTCAGCTGCGAACACATACTGAATGAGATAAAGAGCGATTGATCCCTGAAGTCGCCTGAGAAGTTGAGGGCATCCCCTCACAAGAGGAACAAAAACTTGTAGTGCGAATTTCATCAAGACCATGGCCATGTGACCGATAGGTGTTTTTCTTTGAAAGATGAAATTGAAAAAATGTTAAAATAAGGGAATTTAAGGAAATGCGTCAACAAGAGTGCCCTCAAGAGGGGCCGAGGGGATGACCCGAGGAAGAAGAGAGGTGATACATGCAGAGAAGATCCTCCAAATAGAAGGGACGACCTTTCGGATGATGAGGATGACCCTGACCTCCCATCGAGAGACGACCATGGACCTGTAAAAAGACTTAATATGATATCACTCGATGTTGTTATGATCTCCCGGGGACTAGCAGGAGGAGGGTCAGAGGTCACAGACAGGAAGGCCCGTGTAGCTAAAGCCAAAGCAGTGATAAAAGTTGTATACTCAACCTCTATGGAAGCAAAGTCAGAAAAGAGGAAGAAAGTTGATATGGATACTCTGATAGTGGGATTCTTGAGAATGGACTTCAAAGGCCTCTTAGCCCCTTATGATGACCCTCTTGTCATCACTACTAGGGTACATGGATGCGAGGTGCCGAGGATCCTGTAGATGGGGTTAGTTCTGTAGATGTGATGTTCTAGACGTGCTTTAAAGCCTTAGGTCTCAGTCGTGCTAGGCTCGTCCCATACCATCACCCCTTGATTAGTTTCAGTGGGAAAAAAGTTCATCCTCTAAGAGTGTATAAGGCTGATGTTAGGATGGGGAACGTGGCCGAGATAGCTCACCAGGAAGGTTAAATTTTTCGTAATGGATGAACACGTCTTCTCAGCCTACAACATTATACTGGGACGAGTGGCCCTCAAGGAATTTGAGGTCGTGTTGTTTATGGTTCATTAGATGATAAAATTCTCGACCCCTTACGGGGTAGGGGAAGTTCAGGGAGACCAAACAACGACATGGGAATGTTACTTCAATTCCGTCGAAGAAAGAGAGGCGTACAAGAAGGCAATAACTACTTATAATATTAATACCCTCGTCCCCAGGGACGAGACAAAACTGAAGAAAGGAGAGGCCGCAAAAGAGGTAGAATCCATCATCCTCATTGAGAATGAGCCGGAAAAAACTGTCCAAATAGGCTAAATTCTAAAGACAAACATAAAAGAAGACCTCATCAAGCTGCTAAGGAGAAGACATAACATATTTGCATGGAGTCATACAGATATGCCAGGGATCGACCCCAAAATCATGAGCCACAAGCTCAACGTGGTAGAGGGTGAAAATCCAGTAAAGCAGAAGAGGAAGATTTATTCTTGAGAAAAATATGAGGTCATTAGGGATGAGGTCAAGAAGCTAGAAGATGCCAAGTTCATCAGGGAGGTCATTTATCCTGAATGGATATCTAATTCGGTCATAGTCCCCAAGGCCAACGGGAAATGGAGTATGTGTGTAGACTTCACCGACCTCAACAAACATTATCCCAAAGATAACTTCCCTCTCCCTCGCATTGATCAGATGGTAGACACTACCTCAGGTAATTTGCTTATGAGCTTCATGGATGCCTATTCAGGTTATAACCAGATCTTCATGATCCCAGAGGACTAAAAAAAATGGCTTTCATTACCGACAAGGGGACATACTGTTATAAGGTCATACCCTTTGGCCTAAAGAATGCGGGGGCAACATATCAGCGCCTTGTGAATAAAATGTTCGAAGACCAAATCAGGAAGTCTATGGAGGTTTATGTGGATGACATGCTGACCAAGAGTTTGAAGGTCGAGGATCATGTAGCCGACCTCGAGAAGACCTTTAACACGATGGACAAGTACCGAATAAAGCTCAACCCAGCCAAATTTGTCTTCGGGGTCGGAGCAGGGAAGTTCTTAGGGTTCATCGTTAATCAAAGAGGCATTGAGGCCAAACCAGAGAAGATAAAGGCCCTCCTAGAAATGAAGACCCCAAGGACCATTAAAGACGTTCAGAGGCTCACAGGGCGAGTGGGTGCTTTAAATAGGTTCGTATCCAGAGCCACAGATAAGTGCCTACCATTTTTCAAAATTCTCACAAAGTCCTTTGAATAGAATGAAGAGTGTGACCAGGCTTTCAAAGAACTAAAGTCATACCTAGGGTCTCCCTTGCTATTGTCACGGCCAGTGCAGGGCGAACGACTGCATGTGTACCTAGACATCTCAGAATCATCCATCAGCGCAACCATTATAAGAGAAGAAGATGGGGTACAGAAGCCAGTGTATATCAATAGTAAGGCACTCCAGGGGGCAGAGCAAAGATACCCAAGGATGGATAAGTTAGAATTTGCCTTAATCCATGTATCAAGAAAGATGAATCCTTACTTCCAGTCCCATACAAGGTTTATCTTCTCTGACTCTCCTCTTAGGCAGGTCTTGCACAAGCCAGAAAAATCGGGGAGGCTAATGGCCTGGGCCATAGAGCTGGGAGAGTTTGACATTGTATATCAACCTAGGGTGGCCATTAAGGGGCAAGCATTAGCTGATTTTGTGGTTGAATTTACTTGGGAAGATGATGAGGCTGAAGATGAGAGCCTTGAGAAGACAGATACCCGGTAAGGCAGAATTATTGACACAACCGCAGATAAGTCTGAGACAAGCACCGCTAGAGAAAAATTTACCAAAAATGAAGAGAGAAGATATCTCTTTATAAAGGGGTCCCTCACAGAGGGAAATTTATCAGAAGAACAGGCTGTGTGGAACCTCTTCGTTGATGGGTCCTCTTGCGAGAGCGGAAGTGGGGACGGATTAATAGTATCAGCACCCGACGGTACAGACATAGAATACGCCCTGAGGTTCAACTTCAAATCCTCCAACAATGAGTTCGAATATCAAGCCCTGATAGCAGGCCTCTCCTTAGCTAGGTCGCTTAGTGTTGGCCAGATCTTGGTCCATAGTGATTCAAGACTTGTGGTGAATCAAATAATAGGAGCATGCGAGGCTAAGGATAAGAGAATGGCCAAATATCTTGAAAGAGTGAAGTCACTATTGGCGAGATTCAAAGAAGTAAAATTGAAGAGGATACCTAGGCTTGATAATGGTCGAGCCGATGCACTTGCTAGGCTGGCCTCAGCAACTAGGACAGATATAAGGAGGACAGTCCCAATGGAAATTTTGCTTCGACCAATGATTGAAGAGGCAGAGGGAACACTTGGCTCTTGCTTAAACATTAACAGGGAACCTTCGTGGATTGAACCCC
The DNA here is from genome assembly GCA_949130495.1 of Sambucus nigra. Lineage (NCBI taxonomy): Eukaryota > Viridiplantae > Streptophyta > Magnoliopsida > Dipsacales > Adoxaceae > Sambucus > Sambucus nigra. The sequence goes on along the minus strand of OX422209.1, from coordinate 284,959,467 downwards.
TAGTCAGATACATTAAAGAGGGGGAGATGCCAGAAGAAAAATAAGAAAGGAAGAAGCTGAGATATAGAGCCGCAAAATTCATTGTCATCGGAGACACCTTGTATAAAAAGGGGTTCTTACTCCCCTTGCTCAGATGTGTGCACCCGTCTGAAGTCCCACACATCTTGAAATATGTGCACGAGGGGTCATGTTCAAACCATATTGGGGGCAGGTCATTAGCAAAGAGGATAGTAACTCAGGGATACTGGTGGCTGACCTTGGGTAAAGGTGCCACGACATACGTAAAAAAGTGTGATAAATGTCAAAGATTCACCACCATCTCTCACCAGACCCATCATCTTCTTACCTCCATCACATCCCCATTGCCATTCGCGGTATGTGGAATCGATCTCTTAGGGCCTTTGCCTAGGGCCGTCAATAACTATTGATACTTGATCGTAGTAATTGACTATTTCTCAAAATGGGTGGAAGCGAAGCCAATGGTCATGATTACCGAGTTGAAGACCTTCTAGTTTATCTGGAAAAACATTATATGTAGATATGGTCTCCCCAACACCCTCATCTCAGATAACGAGACTCAATTCAAGAATGCATCCCTGGAGAAATAATGTGAAAGGGTGGGTGTCAAACAATTCTTGTCTACCCCAGGCCGACCTCAGGCTAATGGGAAAATTGAAGTTACAAACAGAACAATCCTAGATGGGGTCAAGAAAAAACTCGTAGAGGCAAAAGGAAGATGGGTCGAGGAGTTGTACGCTGTAATGGGGGACTATAGGACGACGACTAAGACTTATAATGGGGAAACCCCGTTTATGCTGGCGTATGGCTCCGAACCCGTCATCCCCATCGAGATTGGGTTCCCCACTCACAGAGTCCAAATGTATGACCCCTAGAGAAATATGGATGAAAGGAGACTTGATCTAGACTTGGTCAAGGAGAGAAGAGAAGATTCTGAGATAGGGCAAGCAGTAGATCAGCAGAGGACTGCCAGGTTTTACAACCAGAGGGTGAAGCAAAGGCTAATCTCCGTGGGGGACTTAGTCCTCAAGAAGACATGGCAAAAACCCAACAAGATCCACCCATATTGGCATGACCCATATAGGTTCATTGATGAAGTTATCCCCGGAACCTATAGGCTAGAGAAGCTTGAAAGGGAACCCTTTTTTAACCCCTATAATGCAAATCATTTGAAGAAATACTATCAATAATATAATGTCCTATCGGGCCACAGTTGTAATGAATGTGTTGCTCCAACAGAACACTTGGAATGTTAATGAGAATGTCATATTGTCCACTCATCTTGTGTTTGTTAATTCTAGTATGATTAGGGTTATCCTCGTTAAACCACCCTCGGCTATGATGAGGGTAATGGTGGGGACGACCCCACATTCACCCTCAAGAAAGACGAGAGGGGACCTGAAATAACTGAAAACATCATTAATTTGGTGGAAACCACCCTCGGCTATGATGAGGGTAATGGTGGGGACAACCCCCCATTCACCCTCAAGAAAGACGAGGGGGGACCTGAAATAATTGAAAACATCATTAATTTAGTGGAAACCACCCTCGGCTATGATGAGGGTAAATGGTGGGGACGACCCCCCATTCACCCTCAAGAAAGATGAGGGGGGACTTGAAATAATTGAAAACATCATTAATTTGATGGAAACCACCCTCGGCTATGATGAGGGTAAATGGTGGGGACGACCCCCCATTCACCCTCAAGAAAGATGAGGGGGGACTTGAAATAATTGAAAACATCATTAATTTGATGGAAACCACCCTCGACTATGATGAGGGTAAATGGTGGGGACGACCCCCCACTCACCCTCAAGAAAGACGAGGGGGGACTTGAAATAATTGAAAAAATCATTAACTTAGTGGTAACCACCCTCGGCTATGATGAGCGTGAATGGTGGGGACGACCCCCCACTCACCCTCAAGAAAGATCAGGGGGGACTTGAAATAATTGAAAACATCATTAATTTGGTGGAAACCACCCTCGACTATGAAGAGGGTAAATGGTGGGGACGACCCCCCACTCACCCTCAAGAAAGACGAGGGGGGACTTGAAATAATTGAAAACATTAATTTGGTGGAAACCACCCTCGGCTATGATGAGGGTAAATGGTGGGGACGACCCCCCATTCACCCTCAAGAAAGATGAGGGGGGACTTGAAATAATTGAAAACATCATTAATTTGGTGGAAACCACCCTCGACTATGATGAGGGAGAATGGTTGGGAAGACCCCCCATTTACTCTCAAGAAAGACAAGGAGGGAGTTCATAGGATGGTTAATTCAAATATCATAAGCTAAGGCAAGCATAGAAGACAGGAAGAGACATTATATTATAAATCAAGTGTTACAAATGCTTGTCCAACAAAAATAAACTACAAAAATATTTTTACAAGAAGAGGGTATTGGCTGCAGACGCCCACCCTATTGGACAATATCAGTAGGCAAGGATTTAATGTCCACTGAAGGAGTCTCTTAAATGACCAAGACAGGCCGATCTTAGGAGGTTTCGATGCCTTCAACGTTCACTTGAGACTCCACATGGGCTAGAGACTCAGCAATAAGTGGTTCGTCTAACTCCACTGCTTCCAGAGAGGGGCGGACGGATGACACAACATCAGCAAACTTCAGGACGACCCACCGACAGGACATCCTAATCCCCCTCTCCAAGTACTTAATACCGAAGCCTTGAAACTCGTCTGAGAGTTTGTAAGCCTCCATTGCATCCCCCTCAGCCTTTTTCACTGCCTCATCAAGTTCAGACTTGAATTGGGCCCCCTAATTGGTCAAGGCCTCTTCCTTTTCTTTGATAAGGGTGTCCTTCACCTTCAGGTCGGCTTCATGCTTTTTCACCAGCTCATCCAGGACCCTTTCATGCTCAGTCCTTGCACTCTCCAGCTCAGCCCGAGAAGTCTCGAATTCGATCTTCAAATTGGCCTCATGCTAAATAGCCCTCTCGGCCTCGTGAAACTTTTGTTGATTCTCAGCCATCCATTTGGTGGCCAAGGTGAAGGCGCAGACAGACTGCATAGACAAACACATGTTAAAACGGGTTGAGGGAGAAGTTCATGAAATGTTGGTAAATAAAAAAGAATGAGGGTGAAAGAGGTACCTGAGCCAAAGTGTGCAGACCGTAATCATAGACCTTATCCGGGGTCATCTTTGATAAGAATTCATAATCTGCGACCGAGGGTGTAGAAAACATTGAGGATTTGGCCACCCATAGGTTGGTTATGAGGGAAGAGGGTTTAGATTTGAGTAAAGTCAAATTTTGAGACCAATAGGTGCCCATACTGGAAGAGGAGTTGGTCCCCTCAGTGTGTGCTTGAGACACCTCCACCCTCGCCCTCATCCGCGAATTAGGCCGAGAGCCCCGAGGGACTTCAGGATCCTTCCTGTTGTGACTATCTACAGTCGGCTCAACATGTGTCGGCCCCACGACCTTTGTCTTCTTCTGAGCCTGCTGAGGCTCTTTATCTTTTTTCTTTCCGAAGCCAGACAGTAAACTTGGGGATATCATATCCCAGATTTGATCAGATATATTTGAGGGATGACCTAAAAAGGAGACGATATATCAGAAAGATACAGTGGCAAAGAGGAAACACTTGGAGAAAATTAAAAATTGAGAAAAAATCTACTCACATAATTCTATCACCCTCAGACCCACTTCTTTGAGGAAGCGATGGGTCATCAAATCTTCAAATTTGTGAAGTTCACCCTCTTTCCCTTGTTCCCTCAGGTAATCAACAATGTCCCTCTCATCCAAGCTGAGTCCGGGGTCTAATCGTGCTCTCATTGAAGGGTTGGACCATGAGTTTTGAACCCTCGGGCTGTCTTCTAAAGGCTCTACCCTGACGGTGAATTCCCAATCCTCAGAGATGAAGAAAAATCTCTTCTTCCAATCATGGTTTAAAGTTTAGGCCATGTGAAGGAGTCTTTTGACAGACTTCCTCGCCCCTAGATGAAAATACCCAGGTTGCTTGGACGAGGAAGTGATATTGTAGCAGGCTATAAAAAGATCAGCCGAGGGATAATCAATGGAAGTATTTTTCCAGAGGGAGATATAGCAGAGGATGATTCTCTAAGAGTTGGGAGGAAGTTGAGAGGGAGAAAACCCAAGGGAAGATAGTAGGTCAACTATTGCAGGGTGCAGAGGGAACCTAACACCTACCCTGAGCATCTGCTCATAAACAACAACTTCCCCCTCATTCCCCTGGAAGACTCTCTCGTTTGCATTTGGGACCCTCATAGTCACATTGGTCTTTATACCAAACGTGTACGTCCACAGCAAGAGGTCACGATCCCTAACGGATGAGACATAAGCCGAGGCACTAGAAGTGTCAACTTGATCAGCATCCAAATCCTCACTATCGTCCTCATGCCCCTCATCCCCAGAGATCTCAGCCTCAACGCCTGTCGCTGGTCCATCTGGAAAGGCCACCTGGAAGGCAAAAGGGGATAGGGCTGTTATAGGGATAACCTCAGAATGTACTGTGCCCTCGGCTTGTCAGCTTGGGCTAAGAGGGGACGTCCCTCTCCTCCCAAAAGGCCCAACACCTGTTGGTGACGATGCTCTCTCATTCATCTCTCCCTTGTATGTCTGACTCTCAGCTGGACGACGGGAAGACCCACATGACTCAGATGGTGTTATTATGGATAAAGGAATGGGGAAGATGGTTCGTACCCAATTAGGGTCGGCCCCTCACCTTCTCTCGTACTCCTCCTCTAAGAATTTGATCTTAGTGAAGAATTTCTCCCTCAATGTTGGAAATTCCTCGGCTAAATCATAAAGTCTTCTAAGCATCAAGGGGAGGACCCTACACTTGAACAATTTGTTCAAACTAGCTACAAACATATTTGGTATTTGAACAAATTCGCTTTTGGATCAATCCAAAGAAATAAAGGGTTTTTTGTTGATGAAACCCAAGAGTAAAGGAAAATAGTTCGCCGGAGAAGAACACTGAAAAACGCAAGAAAGCCTTAGAAATGTCACAATGGGGCACTAAACCACCACTGAAAGATGGGGGATGAACTCTGAGGAACCTAAAATCCAAATGTTTCCCTACAACCACCACTGCAAGGTGGGTCTACACGCCGAAAAAGCAAAGCAACCAAGAAAAAATGAAAAGAAACCCAAATGCAAATGCAAGAAATAAGTAGAAATTGAAGGCTAATGGAAGAGTCTAGGGCAGAGGAATTACCTGAGGATAAAGACGAGTATGACGACTGAGCAAGGCCTAAGACACTGAAGTTGCAGAAATGGCGATTTGGGGACTACTAAGGAATTAGAGAGAGAAAGCTGGCACGCGAAGAAGAAGAAGAGAATAAATGTTTCAAAAATCCTTTAAATACCTTGTTATTAGTGGGCTCAATAACCAATACAAAACACATCCCGGGAGGAGAGGCATCATTAGGGCACAAAGTACCAAGATGAGTGTGCAGTCTCCATATCTGGGAAATTGAAACGACGATGGACACCTGATAATATGCAACTTGACAGATGTCACTTATCCATGTGACCACACACTTGATAATTCCAAGGCAATATTACCCCTCAGACATCTCAATAAACATCGATGGCTAAGGGCTGAGGGGTGATTGATATACCTATATACACCCTCGACTAGGCCGAGGGTGTCCTCCACCCAGACGAGGGCTCAGTCACAGGACGAGTCCAATTACCACAGTTTCGTTACAGAAAGGGTCGGCCTAGATGATCCTTCAGCGAAGATCGGACGAACCTTCAAGGGGCCGACCCCTCATCATGAACAGGATGACCCAGCAAGGGGTCGACCCCTCACCATGGGTCGGACGGCCCTATGAGGGGACGACAGTACGAGGCCCACATCTAACCGGGCCCAATGTCAGCATGAACTTTAGCCTTGACTTGGCATCCTAGGCCAAAGGTGACATCATCACAGCGCGTGGCTTAGGAAATGTGTGAGACAGTGCGCATGGGACTCATATAACACGTGGAGTAAACCATTATAACAATATTATCCCTCACGTGAGGGGATATTATGTCATCATTAATTTCAAGTGGCACATCCAGGTGTCAGCAGGGGATTAGCTAGATCATCATTCACATGCACCATGCTTGGGGGTACACTACACCCCCCAAGTCCTATATATACTGGTCATCTTCAACCTTGTAAAGGGATCGATAATTGTAATCCTAGCTAAAAATATGCTTGTACACATAATAGAGAGAGAGTGAGCTTATGTACATTGTATCCAAGGCTATTAGTGCCCATATTTAGTGGATCACACACTCACAGTGGATATAGGCCTAATTGGCTGAACCACTATACATCATTGCCTTACTCCTCTTATACTCATTCCCTTCTATACACTTATACACACATATATCTCTATGGTTGATATTGTTATCACTGATTGAGCTCTCACCTCTTATCTGGTGGTGTTGAATCTTTGCATCATCAATGTGTAAGCAATTAGGTTTGAACCACTGATGTACCTAGCTATTGTTATGAATACACAACTTTATTACAAGCTCTTTTTATTATAACTTAAGTAAAGATGAAAGAATTACAGAACTTCACACTTCACAATCTATGCAAACATTTGTAACACAAAGAAATAGCATGAAAGAATAAATATCTTTTTCCATTCATAAACTTTAGGGCATTACAAAATTAGGAGCTATTGCCCAAGAATTACAATGAAAATATATATATATATATATATATATATATATATATATATATATATATATATATATATATATATATATATATATACACAAGTTCAGTGGCTTAAGAGGAACCACAAATCTGGAGAAGAGAAAAAATCTCCAGGGAGGCCCGAGGAAGCTGCTTGGCAAAACCGTTGAGCATTGATAGAGACCTCCAACCTCATTTGCACTTACGTGCGCTCGATAAGGAGTTTCTCTCATTTCAGTTTCACTAGACGCAAAGCTTCTTCGATGTCCTCAAACTCTTTATCAACGGCTTCTAGCAGAGGTGCTAATCGGCCAATTTAGCTTCCTCAGCCCGTTGATCCTCCTAATATTTCCGCAACCGTCCCCTCTGGCTGTCCAGTTGTCGGCTCTTCAAAGTCTTCAAATGTGTGATAAGCCAGCCAAAACGGAAGCCGTCGCAACCCAACTACCTCAGATAACCCAAAAATTGGTTAAGCAGGGGTCTGGTAATGTTTGAGGTCGGAGTGTTGGCAATTTCAGCAATGACGGTAGCCATACCCTGAAGCCTATAACTCATAACGGAGATATTTTAACGTAGGCAATCCACCGTGAACATCTCAAGATGATGATTTACAAGCTGTTAAACGACCAGACGATGGTTGGCAGGCATCTAAGGAGAACGCTAAAGAACCATCAGGCAGAAGGCGTCAGGAGCTTGGTCGGGCAGAGGAAGCTCACAGCCAGATTCGCTCTCAGCAGCTGCACCGGTCGTGGAACCTTGATCATTGTGGATAGAATCATCTAAAATGACAGGTTCTCGATGGGTCGAGGCAATGGACGAAGGAACTGGTGGAGAATCCTCTCGAGCAACCTGAGAACAGTTAAGAAATATGAAGTTTATGGAAAAAATCTTAACAAGTGTTTTCGTTGTTAAGTCACCGATATAGGTGGAGTTTTTCAAAAAATCTTAACAAGTATTTTCGTTGTTAAGTCACCGATATAGGTGGAGTTTTTGAAAAAATCTGAACAAATGTTTTCGTTGTTAAGTCACCGATATAGGTGGATTTTTTTGGAAAATCTTAACAAGTGTTTTCTTTTTAAGTCGCCGATATAGGTGGAGTTTTTGGAAAATCTTAACAAGTGTTTTCGTTGTTAAGTCACCGATATAGGTGGAGTTTTTGGAAAATCTTAACAAGTGTTTTCGTTGTTAAGTCGCCGATATAGGTGGAGTTTTTGGAAAATCTTAACAAGTGTTTTCGTTGTTAAGTCACCGATATAGGTGGAGTTTTTGGAAAATCTTAACAAGTGTTTTCGTTGTTAAGTCACCGATATAGGTGGAGTTTTTTGGAAAATATTAACAAGTGTTTTTGTTGTTAAGTCACCGATATAGGTGGAGTTTTTGGAAAATCTTAACAAATGTTTTCGTTATTAAGTCAGCGATATAGGTGGAGTTTTTGAAAAAACCTTAACAATCATTTTTGTTGTTAAGTCACCGATATAGGTGGAGTTTACGAAAAAACCTTAACAAGTGTTTTTCATTGATTAAGTCCCCTATATAGGTGAAGTTTGAGAAACTGAGAAATGCAGAGAAATTAGCAAAGTACCTCCGCAGTAATAGGAGCGAGAACGGGAGTCACCACGGGGGCCATAATGGTAAAAACCATTGGGGGTGGGCTCATTGCCTCAGTAGCTTCAATGGGGCCCTTGGCTGAAGAAGCCTCAACGGTAGGAAAACCTCCCTCACCAACAAACGATACCAGGGCCAATGAAGGAGGTTCGCTAAAAGAACACGAGGGACCTCTAAGCGATGCCCCATCATGGGTAAGCCCCAAAGAATCACCACGTGAGACAGCACTATCAACCTTGGCCTTGGAAAGGAAAAGGCCACTAAGTGCAAAGGGTGGGGAGAGACTTGGAGAAAGCTGCAACAATAAAGCTAAGTGTTAGAAATGACAAATTAGTACTCAAAAAAAGAGAAATACTTATAAATGTTACTTATTCCATTTATGTCACCAAAGAGGGGAATTGCAGTCAGAGGTCTCATCAGTGCAGTGGGAAGGAGAGGGTTAGCTATAAGAGACGCCACTTCCACCTAAAATATCCAAACATATCAGAATGATAAACAAAGAAATGGGACAAATAAAAGACGTGAGACTTGATAAGAAATTTACCTCAGGGGCACTCTCCTCAGCCATAACGAGGTCAGAGGAACCTCTTGCTCGGAGGATAATTCAGAGGAGGCTGGAGTAGTTGCCTCTGGTTGGCTAGACCTTTCAGTAGACCCAACGGTAGCATCCCCCGTAGTAGCTTCTTTGGCCCGTTGGGAGGCCAAATGATTAGAGTAGGTCAGGCCTATAATGGGTGAATGGGGAGGAGTGGTATCAACTTGAGAGATGCTGCAACGCCCCCTACGAAACGGCTTACAGGAGGACTGGGGGGAGTGGGCCTTTCTTCTTCAACTCCCTACACCAAAAATTATTAAGAAATAAGCAGATGCAGGTTGCCTTAAGAACAGGAAAATAAGAACAAAAATGAATGCACACATACCTCAGATCGAGAGGGAGAATGAGAAGATATAACCATTGGTGATGGTGGCGAGGAGGCATCAACAGAAGGAGCTAAAGATGGAGGTTTCTCGGGCGTCCGTTTCTTCTGGGATTTGGTACCCAGCGTTTTCTTCCTTGTGCTCGTTGCATCACCACCTTAAGGTACCCTCGAACTTTTTCTCCTCTTTACCGATAGCTCAGTCGGATCAACCATGATTATGGAAAAAGCATTCGAAAGAGGAATGACGATAGCGCGCCGTTGAAACTCGACATTTATTCTTTCGACCTCGGCTTGAACCTGCCTACTCAGCTCTTCAGCTACCTCTGCAGACATAGGAGGGGGAACAGAGGCAATAGGGAATGCCTCAAAGGGAGTTTGTGCCTGATTTTGGGGATCGGACTTTGAGGACTTGGATTTCTTGGTCTTCTTAGAAGGTGGCTGAGATGGCCCTTCTCCTGTTGTAGCTTCGACCGATGGAGCAGGTGGTTTGGGGGTTGCAGCAGCCTTGGGTTTGGAAGTGGCAATGGGGATCATGGGGTAGTATGGAGGAAGTTCGGTGGTAGGTACTTTGGGGGTCTGGCTTAGAGGAAACTCAATCCCAAGAACGGAATTACCCTTCAACCCCCAACTCCAAGGCAGAAAATGAAAGAACTGGAGGATACACGGGATCCCCCTCGATGAACTCAGAAATTTGGGTTAATTGCCTCAGCCAGTACTTTGTTACAAACAGAGGGGTCATGTCCCCTTGCCTGGTGATACTGGGAATGGTGACTCGCCCAGCCATTGTAGAACTCACTCCCTACGCAGCAATTAAGGAGAACAGAGAACATGCCTCTCTAAAAGAGACTTTGAGGTTAGACAGTTAAAAAACTGGGTGAGGAGCCCCTTGATCAAAGCCAAACTGATGGCTTCATTAGTTGGGATTGTAATGCTCGCTGGTGTATCCCCACGCGGTGTAGGAGGGCAGGTATCCTGGCAAAAATAGAAGGACCACAACTAGCAAGGGGTCTTCAGTAATGAGGTCTAGAGTAGTTGCCTGGACATCTCTTGCTTCATGTTTAAAAAAATCACAAGTCTGGAGAAAAATATCCTCTTCATAGGGCCTCATCATAAAATTCGAAAAGTCATCGATAAAGGAGGTCAACTACTTTCGTCTTTGTCTCTTATGATAAACAAAGGAGCGTGGGGGTAGAATTGTTTCCTCGAAGGAGGGAGGTTGGTCTTAGCTGCTACGACCAGGAAATGTACATAAAGGAAGCCTGTTAAGAGGACACAGTTGGACAAGTTATAAAGACCCAAAGATCATTCCATGTCAAAAAGGGTTCTATCAAGCCATGTGTAGAGGGATCCTAAGGTGATTACAGCCAGGGGAAGCTTGATACCCCGAGCCAAACGGGGGGATAGGTTGATGAGGTACCTTTGAGGTTGGTCGTTGGGTTTCCCCGTTAAAAGAAAATAAGAAAGAACGATAAGAATGTAGGCAGGAAGTTCCAGCGATGTAGCTTGACCGGGGGTGGCCTCAGAGGCACTACCTTCAGAAGGATCCTTGAAGAAATAGGTGATAAGAGGAGTGAAGTTTGCTTTGTTTGAAGTATCGATGCACCTTCGGCATATACGGTCTAACTCCAAATGGTCAGCAGTCTCTTGGGCATCTAGGGATTCATCAAAATAGGGATCATGGCCTGTTTACTCGATGCCTAGGAGATCGCACACGTCCTCCAACGTTATTATAAATTTTCCCAACGCATAAATGAAGTATGAGTGGTAACGTTCCAGTGAAATACCAGAACGGGAAGGGTAGAATTATTCTTGGACATGGTGAACTCACCAAACCACTTGGCCTAATGAAGCCCAATCTTGGTGAGAGTGTGAGCATGAGAACTCTGTATATGGTAGTTCCAAGCAGCAAAGTGAGCAGGAGAGACCCTAGGCCCTTCCAAGTTTATGTGGGACCATGGAAGTCCCCTCGCTTAAGATGAAATCGGAGAGTCCCCTCTGGAGGTAGAAAGCCCCAGTCATCAGCACTCTGATCTTCATCACCAAGTGCCAGGGCATCATACTTGGCATTAAAAATGCAAGTCTTACAATACCCAATAAAGTCATCACCCTTGTCGAATATGGGGGACCGGCGGTAGAAGCGCGGCTGGTCCTGGCGGGCAGCAGTTACTGAGGCGACAGCAGAGGTGGTGACAATAAGGATAGCAGGTGCAACACTGGAGGCGGGTGTGGTAGGGTTACTTGAAGAGGCCATTGCAGACAACAACAAAGTAAAGAAAAACTTGGTAAAAGAAGGGTTGGGAATGAAGATGGAGAATATCAACCACGGGTGGTGGCGTAGAAGAGGAAAGAAGGAAGAAGCAAGGTAAGACCTTGGTAAATAATGGAGGTTTTCACACAGTTTTCTCTCTCTATAGAAGGCGGGAGCTTGAAGAAGAAGAAGAAGAAGAAGAAGGAAAGAGAAGGGTTTGAAAAAAGAAACGTTTGAAACCTTTTAAGGAACTCGTCTGTTGAGTTTCCCACCACCACACGTGTAAGGTCGCTTATAAGCATTTCAAATTAACACATGGCACTTCAGGAAGTGTTTTGACACCTGAAAAGACAGCGCCACGTCATTTACGAAGAGACACCAGGGGAATAGAAGGGGTTTCATTCTTCTACAAGTTTGAGCTTTGGTGCCAGAATTTTTATCAAACATATCCAATAACCCCCAACAAAAAAGATGTCCTAACGGTTCAAAAAATCTATGATGTCCCCTCGTCATAAGTCCAAACGTTGTTTAAATGGTGACTTGGCTGCATCGGGGAGAATTTCTTCTTTTTTTAATATAGAGAAGCATTAAAAGGTATAATTTCACCTACCAAGAATCAAAACGAGTATTTGAGAAGGTTAGCAGGCCTTTCAGGAGAATTTTAAATAATAAAGCTAGAACGGTTGAAGCGCAGTATAAGGAAAAAGTGGCGATGTCCCTTCGTCAAAACCCCAACAAGTCGTAGTGCTTCGGCTCAGGTACATCGGGGAGAATTTTACTTTTTCTTGGAGATTATAACGATGTGGTTCTAACGAAAAAAAGGAGGCCATAATTTTTTTATGCAAAGAAGGTTCATCGATTTGATAAGTTTCGTGCAGACATTTCTTGTTCCAACAAATCTCTCCACGAAGGGGAAAATGTAGAGGAAGATTGAAGGTAATTTTGAGATTAGAGGTAATTCCACATTAACAATAGTGTTTTAGGGATTAAGGCACTAAGGTAGCTCAAGCGTGGCAGCTCAAGCGTAGCAGCTCATACTTTAGCTTGTTGTGTCTGTTAGTTATATAATATTTTGTTTGTATAGACTATGAGCTATAACGGTTGTCATTATGTAATGAGAGTAATAATGAGTTTTAGTGTAAGTTCAAACGGTACTCGCGAGAGACCAGACTTGGTAGGGTCTGGGAGAGCTTTCATGCTCTATCGAATGACCTAGCCATGGGAACTTTAGAGGGACTTGGTTTGGAGTATTGAGAAATGAGGCAACGTTGGGGCTTGTCTTGATTATCTTAGATACACCTGGTAAAATACCAAAGAATCCTGACCATGGAACCTCGGGCGGAGCAGTTTGGAGTTCCATCGAGCGTTGAGTTGTGAATCAAGCAGCCCTCTACTTAATGTCACATCTACTGTAGGTGATGTCATTAGTCAGCTAAATAATGTCAGACATGCACTTGAGTAAACCACCATGGTAATTGGGGTTGTCAGGCAGTTGGTGAGCCATATGTGTAACAACAGCCCCTGACACACAGTGGTTAGGCAAAAGGCATATCTTGGCATTTAATGTTTATGACGTGGAGATAACTAGTGCATCAGGTATTTAATTTTGGTGACATAAAGTATGAGGGAGGTCTTCCACAGGCATTGACAACTGAGTTTCCTCGGGGGTGGTGTGGGGGACTATTTAAGGACCCCAACCACCTTTGAGGAAGAGGGATATTATTTGAGAGTTCAAAAGTTATTGCTAGAGATAATATACATTAGAGAGAGTTATCACAAACCAGAGAGTTTTTACTCATCCACCATTGTCATTTATTACGAAGCTTTTAATACTTGACAGAGATTCTTTAGGGTGGTTGGTGTTTGGCTGCCTACCAAGGTGTATTTACGGTGCTTACTTCTCTCTCCCTCTGTCTGAGTTACTTCTAAGTTCATTACTATCTTCTAAGTTATATGCGAGAGATTTGTGAGATCAAACTGAGTCTATCTTCATTGAGGTGTGTCCGTATGTCTTGTGGCTAATCAATAGTGTTGCTATTTAACTTATCATTACTGTACTCAAAAGGGGTTATGCCTCCATCTTATCTAAACTACCATCTTACACCTTTATAATAACTTCTGATATCATTAGAAACTACAAATCCTATTGGAAATTTATATAAATATATGTGTAGGCCACTTGCCCCAAATAAAATATTTCATTCAATATATATATATATATATATATGTGTGTGTGTGTGTGTGTGTGTGTGTGTGTGTGTGTACTATATAGCTAACAAATCCAGTGCACATAAAGATCTAGTTCTTAATTACTCGACGTTGACTGTATTAATTGGACAAAGAATTAGATATCAGACCATGGTAGCTATCAATCAATAATTAAAGTAAATATAAAAAATATATGTAGGGGCACTATATTATGTCCAAAGTACTTATCAATATCTACCAAGAACTATGAAACCTAATTTAGTTGACAAGGAATCAAAATAGAAAATCCCAAATTGTAAGGTTAGTATTGGAAGTAATACTAAGGAGAAAATGCATACACTCCAAGAATGAATGGTCATACCTCTGCCCTCATAGTTGAATAAACACCTAATAAATTAAATCCAACAATTAATTTAACATATAATTATGAATAATATAGCCTTAAATTGAATTTATAAACATTTAAAGTGCAACTTATAGTTCAAGGGGAAGTGAACAATATAAACTACATGATTTCACAACTCACTCCACTGCGGACTTTTTTTAGGATTTTATTCCACCATCGCGTATTTTCCCATCTAGAGTAAACAAACTTTCCCACTACCGGGGCAAAAGGGAATTTTTTTTCCAGATATAACTAAAAAATGTACAAGCTCCAATAATGAGCCTTGTAACCAGCATGAAGACTCAAAATATTGAATTGAATCGAAACAAGCTAAATATTGAATTGGAATAGGCTAAATACTAAATTGTTTTGTACAAGTCAAAAAGTACAAAAACAAATAACCTAATTTCTAGTAATATGTGGTATAGTGAAGCTAAATACTTAATTGGTAAAACAAATGGGATATTTTTTGTTACATCACCATCATGATAGAACCAACGAAAATTATGAGTCAATTGGTAAGCCACACAACATACTTTGAAATTTAAACCCCAAAAAATGTTTTTCTCTTCCGAAAACTATTGAAAAAAACAAACTTAAACAAAAAAATGCATTAAAAATACACATATACTTTGAAATGAGGTTAAAAGTGATAAGAATATATGAAAGAGTTATACATAGAAAAGATAAAATTGAAATTATAATGGGTATGACATTGAAATTTAAATTACATGCATACTTTGAAATTTAAATTACTTAAATCCCTAACCCTAACTTTGTGATTCACCTAAAATAATTTGTCCAATGAGGTCATTTTGTCATATGAGGAACTATGACTGGAATTTAGGGGTCTTATTAAAAATGAAACAAGAGTTTTTACGTGAGGATCCTATATTGTTGAATATGATTTGGGATGAATGATGTGATCAAGAAACCCTCCATTACCTCCTAGTTAAGGCTGTAATAAATAATTGTGAATTGGTTTATTCTTATACCCTTCATGTATGCTTCAGGATATGACAGTACCTTAATATTTCAATTAAACCCATTCATATATAAATATAAAGTATCGAGAGAGAGAGAGAGAGAGAGAGGGAGAGAGAGAGAGATAAGAATGCATACGTATTGAGAAAAAAATGACATTTTATAGGTATTAATATTGAATGACCTAGTGAACACACGCCCATCATGATTTGGGAAGGAAGAGCAGGGTGGTGGTAGGGTAGGAGGAAGAGGATCACTGTCAGAGAAAGAGAGATAGGGGGGAAAGTTAAGCTTATTGAATTGGGATCGTGTGTGAAATTTGATCTGGCTTATTTTAATGAAGTGTGTAATAATTTTTGCACAGTTTAAAACCGTGCTTGATTTGGCCAGTCTCAAAACCATGCCAAATTGGTAATTAATCGTGCCAAATTTTAGTATGGTGAAACCATTCCAGATTCTTTCCGTACAAGCATTCAATATTTCTTGTTTTTATTTAGTATGATGAGGCTCTTCTCATCTTAGATGTTGCCCTTAGTGATGCTCGAAACATTGCCTACACGAATGACTGACTTAATTCCTTGGTAGTTGCAAAGGTGCCTAGGGATTCCTAACTATGTTACCGGTGTGATCCGGGTTGCCTTGATTATTAGAGTCCTCCTTATAAGCTTTAGGCTTCGTGGATCCTAATGGATGCCATTCCGGTCATCTTAATAAAGAAGTACATGGGCGACTACGGGCTTGATGGTGACAATATGTTCTACTGAGCTCCACATTTGGTAAATAGGGTGACTTCTAGAGGGCCATCACGAATTAGAGACTTAGATGAGATAGTCATCCTCCCTCCTTGGATGTTCCAACGCTAGAGTCGGACCTTTAGAGGATGAATCACTCAAGTCGCGCAAGTGATTCAACTATAATTACTTCTTCATAGTAATTAATTTATTGTTACAATTTCCTTGTAATAGCTTTAAGTATTAATGGAAAGTTAACATTTTATTTTCCCTTAAGTGGTATGGTACCTGGTCTTACCTTTTAGGAGATGTTGTCTCATCGAATCTTAGGTTAAAAAATGCATATGTTTATAGGATCATCTCCCAGTTAGGATTTTTTTTAACATGGTCGGTCCTTGGTGCCTAGGGCTTCACTATAGGCCTTTCATCAACTATGAGCAATTTTTTATGTTTTTTTAATCATCCAAAAAATTCGATTTATCATTAGTCATTGGCCGACTAGCCAGTCAGTCTATAGGCAAACGTTTCAATCAGTGATGGTCCTTGGTCGACCAATTAACCAGTCTTAAAGAAGATATTAAAAAAAGATAGATATCGAGGTGATAAAAAATATGCCAAACACAATCTATTTGACTAATCGATCACCTTTATTAAATACTCATTACCTGCCATTTTGAACAATGCAAAGCGAAAACTTCTAACCTAACGAAAATGTGTAATAAAAGTTAAAAGAATGCCTAGAAAATAATTCTAAAGTGAAATAAATTAAAAATTCAAAACTAAAATTTCTTGAGGTTGGCTATATTCCATGATAGGGGAACTTCCCTCTCCTCTATTATTTCTAAGTGGTAGGCTCCCTACAAGACATTTTTGACAACTATGAATGGAACTTCCCAATTAGGTCTGAGCTTTCCATCTGAGGGATTTTTTGCACTGCCCATAATATTTCTTAATACATAGGCCCCAACCTTCAATCTTATCGCCTTGAAACCCTTGTCGTATTTATTAAATAAATGTTGCTGATAGGAGGTAAACTTTACAAGGGACAACTATCTCCTTTTCATCAGCTAAGTCAAGCTCTACTTTGATTGCTTCGATATTGAGATCTTGGTCGACTAAGGAGGACTTCATGGTTGGTAGACCAATTTCTAATAGAATGAAGGCTTCCATTCCATAAGCTAAAGCAAAGGGTGTTTCCCCCATCGACCTCCTAGGCATTGTACGATATGCCCACAGAACATAGGGGAGCTGGTCGACCCATGCCCTCTTCGCTTTTCCTAACCTCTTCCTTATCCCGTTGAGCATTGTTTTATTAGAAGATTTTGCTTACCCATTGCTCTAGGGGTGGGCCATTAAAATGTAGTAGTGCCTAATCTTATTCTCATTCTACAAACTTTGAAAGAGGCTACTCTCAAACTGAGGCCCTTTATCACTTATGATGATCATAAGAATTCCAAAACATGTTATGATGTTCCTCCAAATGAATCTTGTCATTTCAACTTATTGGATACGTACTAATGGTTATCTTTTGACCCATTTAGAGAAATAATATGTTCCTACCAAAAGGAACTTCCCGTTGTCAGATGAAAGGGGTGGTGGACCAATGATGGCCAACCCCCACTGCGTAAAAGGTCCAAGACTTATGAGGTATTTGAGGTCGTTGGAGGGATGATGAGCTAAAAGTGAAAATAATTGGCAATCTTTTCACTTGTGGACATATGAGACTGACTCTTGTTGTATATACAACCACCTTTTTCCTTCTTCCATAACTCTGGATTCCAGGGATCTCCTTCATGTGTGTCTTCTACATGTCCCCTCAGGTAAATCATATAGGGTTTGGTCGACATATTCTGAGTGAACACATTACAGGTATGATCCTTAAAAGGAGCACTGATAGAGCTTCTCGTTCGGTAATAAGTGGAACTGCTCAACCTTCACCCAAATCTTTTGTTCTTTCTTCTTCTCATTAGAAAAAATATCCTCTCTCAAATAACGAGCTATCGAATCCATCTAACTCTGAGCTCTGTAAATGAAAATAACTAACTTGGCCAATTTCCCATTATTTATGATGAGTTGATCAAGATACTCTGCTTGAATTATTCTCTTGGGACATCCTGTTACTACTAATATGAGTATGGCCAAGGAGTATATATGACTATCGTTCCCTGTCAATAATTGTTGCATTTGAAAGTGTTTAAACTGAACGACTAAGCTCTGTGCTTCTTCCAAGTATGAAATAATTTATTGATCCCTTGCATTATAGTCTTCTAATATCTGGTTTAATACTAGTTTTGAGCTACAAAATACGTCAAGGTGGCGAGTGCCCAAGGAGAGTTCCTTCTTATAGTCATCGATCAATACCTCATATTCTGCTTTATTATTAGAGACTTCAAATCCTAAGAATATTTCCTTATCGATGATAGTTTCGCTAGGGATACTAGCACTATCCCCACTTTTTGTTCCTTAGAATCAGAGGCTCCATCCATGTAAAGGGTCTATATTTCCCCATCATCAATCTGTTGTTGAACATTTTCATTACTTCTGGTGCTAACTTCCACTACTGCCTAGTCGCTGTAGAAGTCAACGATAAAGTCACCTAGAACCCGCCCTTTAATTAATGCCACTGGCTGAAACTAGTTATTGAATCGCCCTAACTCCACCAACTATTTAGAAATTTGTCCAAATAGGTTGACCTTTTGGGATCGCAACCTTCAGATGAAAGGAGGTTAGGACGACGACCGTGTACACCTCAAAGAAATGTTTTACCTTGCGAGAGGTAATCACAAACGCAAATGCAAGTTTTTCCAAGAGGTATCTCTTCTCAGCGTCGAGCAATTTTTTCACATATAATAGGTGGGGGTTTATTCTCATTCTTCTCTCAAACAAAAGTTGAGATAACTTCGTGACTGTATACTGCTAGGTACAAGTAAAAGGGCCCCTCTTCATCAGTGATTGTCCGTGGTGGGGGTTGGCTTAAATAATTGTTCACTTATTCGAGTACTTGGGTGAATTAATCATTCCATATCTCCCTCCTCTATTTCCTTAGTAACTAAAATAAAGGTCGGCATCTCTCTGAGGATCTTGATATTAACCTATTGAGTGCAGCGAGCATACTAGTCAACTTCTGCACCTCACGTACGGTGCTCGATAAATGCACATTATTTATAACTTTTATCTGATTGGGGTTCGCCTTAATCCCCCTCTAGCTGACTAGATATCCGAGTAATATTCCAAAATAACACTTGGCTACATTCATCCTCATTCTGTAGTAACGAAGGATTTCAAAAGTCCTTATTAGATCGGCAAGGTGGTTCTCTTTCGTCCCGCTCTTCACAAGCATTTCATCTATGTATACCTCCATCATTTCTCTCATCTACTGTTTGAACATCTTTGTAACAAACATCTAGTAGGTTTCCCCAACATTTTTAGTTCAAAAGGCATTACTTTATAGTAGTACAATCCCAGTGTGGTGATGAAAGAGGTATTCTCTTGGTCGGGACCAAACACTAGGATCGGATGGGACCCTGAGTGAACGTTGAGGTAGCTCATATAGTACTGGTTGGTGGTCGCATCAACCAATTAATCTATATTGGGTAAAGAAAAACTATCCTTGGGTTAAGCCTTATTCAGGTCAGTGAAGCCTATGTAGACCATCCACTTTCTGCGACTATTCTTAACAACCACATTATTCGATAGCTATTTGGGGAATTAAACTTCCATGATAGACTTTGCCTCTAGAATTTTCCCCACTTCTTCCTTTATTTCCTTTTCTTTCTCTAGGGTAGTTCTTCGTGACTTTTGAGTCATAGGTGGACGTGATGGGTCCACGTGGAGCCTGTGACACATAACCTCTAGGCGAATTCATGGCTTGTTACTGTGTTTCCATGTAAACACATCTTGATTGCCTTTGACAAAAGTAACCATCTCTACTTTTTATTATTTAGTAAGATTAATTCCTATTAATAACTTCTTGTCAGGTTGGCTGCTGTCAAAGATCACCTCCTGGAGGGGTACCATGACTCCGTTCGGCAGGGGAAACCCTAGTTTCCTCAACACCATGTCGCCTATACTTTAATTTCTACTTCGGGGGACATCTCCCTCAATATGTTCGACAAAATTTTCTTTCTTCTTTTCCAGTTTTAGTCTCATGGCAACTATGAAGCACTACTGATATAATGCATGGTTCCCCTTAATCTCCATTAGTCCCATGGAATTCAGACACCCTCTGCCAAGTATAGCATTATAAGGGGAATCTATATCTACTACAAAGGAACTCAATGAGTTTAGAGATTCCTCCTGGTTGAACTAGGAGACGACATTGACAACGGGTAAGGTCATCGTTCTTACAAAATTGGTAAAAGGAAAAGTTGCTTCTAAAAAATCTTCTGCTTGGAGATTTAGATTGTTAAGCCTTTTAAGGTGCATACCATATGAAGAGATCCCCTAATCCACTAGTGACTTATTTATATCCTAATTAGAAATTTGAGAGTGATTACTAAGGCATCGGGATGAGGAGTTCGTTATTCTGATCAGATCCTCATCAATGAACCTATGGGTTTAAAGTATTCAATCTCCTTTGATCGCCAGCATTTACCCATAATAGGATTGTTCGAATCGATATGGAATGCCTCCATCACTGTTACGAGCTTATTTACCTCCATCCTCATGGTGTTTCTTTTTATCTGACTTGGGTTCGATTCCCCGTTTATCACTACAAACTCATGGCCCAGATCCTCATCCAATTTATTATTTAGTCTCTCTTTGTGCACATGTTATGTCTGACCTTTATTATTTTTAGTGAACTCATTGTGTTTCTCGACCTGAACTAGTTCCTCAATATTGGATTTTATAGCCTTATAATTCTCAGTCTAATGGTCATAATTCTCGTGGTATAAACACATCAGTGTATTCTTTTCTTGGGATCGCTAATAATCTTTATAAGCCACTTAAAATACTAACTACCTCTGATATTGTATAATATCTTATTTATTATCTCAGTGAAAACCATATTGATGGCCTTGAACATCTTCTCGATTCCCTTTTATTTCTCATTCTACCTTTCCCTCCTCTCGGACTCTTGCCTTTTTTGTCTCCATTTTTTACTATTTTGAACGGTCACCTTCTTGGATAACTCCATCCACTAGTTCTTCAACCTTTGCATACTTTTTAATCCTAACCGTGAGATCATCAATAGTAATATCCTCCCTCTTGGGGAGAGACTGATGAAGTATGGAACTGCTCGAGAGTCGAATCTTGAAGTAATCCACCAAAACTTATTGAATGTAGTGTTTTACTTCGTTGTAGACTTCCCAATGTCTTCTTTCATACTCACAGAGCATTTCATGGGGATTATTCTTCATCGTAAGAAGAGAGTCCATCCGCTTAGGATGAGTAATGCGTGTGAAAAACCTAGTCGTAAAGGCCTCAGTGAGCTGCTTAAAATTGTGATTGACCATGTGGAAGTTTTTCAAACCACTTCTGAGTAATATTTCCAAGACTTTAGGAAAATATTCGGCACATCAAGCCTTCATTGTTGTTCCACAACATCATCACCTGGTGATATGGTAAGACATGCTTAGTAAGATTCGTCTTCCCATCTTGAATAGTGGAATATAAAACTTCTTAGGAAGTTCAAATTCCTCAATATCATGATTGAATGGTGATATGATATGGCTGACAAAGGCCCTTCTCTCGATCTCCTCGATCATATGCATTCCTTAATTAGTAGGGTGACTGTCCACTTCTCTTTTGATTAAATGACAGAGAACTTTTCTCCTCGCCGCTCGTAAGAGCGGGGTCTTCATTTTAGTGACCTCTTGAGAGGATATCCTTCCTTACAGCACAGAGCATTCACCCGTCGGTTGTCAACTCTGATCACCCGATGACTAGGAGAATGTGACATATGTCCACTCTTATGCATTTTTTAATCCTCCCTCTCCATTTTTTATAAATCATTTAAGCATAGATTTCTTTTCCATCTGATGTCTGGTGGCCTCCCTCTCATCTTAAAGGAATTTGTCATCATTATCGATGAGACATGAGATTTGGTTAAATTAGTAGGGCTCATCGTTCTCATTCTTTCTCTCTTCCTAAGGATTATAGAGTGCATCAAGAGATTGGTAAGAATCATTAATCTCTTATTTGACCCTCTATGGCAGGGGAGACGACTACGGTCCCTCTTGATCGTTATGATTATCGTAGTCTAAATGTTTTTCTAATTAAGTCAATTTGTATATATTAGCTTAATTTCGAACAAAACATTTTGATCCATAGGTTAGGATTTATGTAGCTGACCTTTCAATCCTATAGCGTATTTAATTGAAGACGTAATGGAAAAGCTTTATTGATTGCATATTGTGTCGTGTTTTGTACCACATTTCATCTTCGTGTTTTCAAGAATCTATCAGGGATGAATGCATATATATTTTGATCATTGGAATTTTATTTTTGGGTGTTTGTTTTCAAAAAAAATTTGGAGCTATTTTTGAAAGAATTTAAAAGATTTTTTTAAAGTCATTTAAACGACTTTATTAGTTTCATTTGAACGAGTTTAGCAGTTTATGTTAATGAACTTCAAACAACATGAAATTATAATTTTCTATTTTGATAACTAATTTTCTTCGAAGATTGTTAGAAGTTGGTTCGAACGAGAGTGGTTGTTCGTTCGAATGAGTTTTTTGTTGGTTCGAATGAGATTACATTTTCATTTGAATGAATCCTTTTTTCTATTCAAACGAGTTTTCTCAAAAGATATGATGCCTTAAAATACATGTTTTTTTAAATAAATGGGTTTAGGCATTTTGTCTTAAAGGAACTTTCCCAAACTCTATCATATCCAAGATTTAAACCTTATATGCTTTCAGTTCTCATTTGGCATCAAGGTTTTACTCATCATCTTCTCTGTTAAATACATTTCATATGGTGGTTTTTGTATTTGTTGTTTACACACGATGGACTTCATGGTATTGTGTTAAGGTAAAGAAGCCGTGCATTCATGCTCTAGATCCGCAGACGGTTGTTAAGGCTTATCAATGGACATCGAGGCATATGTGGACTCACACATTATGATAGTTACACGGGTGGACTCTCGCATGTCTTTATGGAGAAGAGATTGAAGATCGAATACACGTCAAGGCTTGCAAGGGCATCGAATCTGTGTTGTAAGTTATATGTTGACTTTTATAAAACCTCAGCATAAAGAATATGTGTGGTTAGGCCATCCGAGGTTTTTCCCATTGTGAGTTTTTCCCATACATTGGCATGTTTTAGTTTCTTTCTTTATTTTGTTCATGTACTCAGCGAGATGCAAATATTAGGACAAGATAAAATTTGGTGAAGTTTTTATCACAATAGTTGTTTAAAATATGTGTATAGGGTTAATTTTGTTTAAGTTTATATATTCAATTTGAAAAATTAAAAATTGGCTTTTGTTTGACCACTCTCTGTACACTCCTACAACTTCAAATTGGTATCAGAGTAGGAACACTAAGTTTTAATGTTAGATCGATGCTTAGGAATTTTTTAGTGGCATTTATTCGGAGGGTCATTTAATTTTCACGGCACCTATGTTTGATGGGTCTAATTATATATACTAGAAAATTCGTATAAAATTAGTACTAAAGGCGATATATGAGTGGACATGGCAAGCGGTAGCTAATGGTTGGTGCCAACCCACAACTTAGCCGATGATTATAGGATTCACAAATCCGTAGGATCATATATTGAGGATGAGCGTAGGTTAGAAAACTATAATTCACGTGGTTTAAATGCTCTGTTTTATTCGGTTACATTGGAGGAGTTCCACCATATTATGACTTGAGAAATATCTAAAGAGGCTTGGAACATACTCCAACTCACCCATGATGGTACTAGTGCTATTAAGGCTTTCAAATTCCAAAACCTCACCACTCTGTTTGAAATCATTATAGTGGAGGAGAGTGAAACCTTCGATGAGTTCTATAATATACTGTCTGATATCACTACACCAAAAATGCTAAATTGTCATCTTTGAGTCGGCTAGCCTTGTCACGGTCTTTGATCTTGACAAAAAAACACGTGTTTATTTTCATCACGGTCAATGACCTTAATAAGTCAGTGACAAGGGGTTGTCACGGTCAATGACTGTGACAAGTACAGTTGTCACGGAATTGTCATGGTCATTAACCGTGATAACTTTTAAAAGTAGTCACGGTCAAAGACCTGGACAAGTCCGTGACAACTCTTTTAATTAAAATCCTAGGCGCCTCTTTTTTCCCATCGTTTTCCTTTTTCACCATTTTTCTCTCTCTGTGCGACGGTTCTCTCTCTCCCTCTCTCTCTTTTCTTCGTGTGTGTGTGTGTGTGTGTGTGTGTGTGTGTGTGTGTGTGTATGTGTAGGTGGTGTTTTGTGTGTGTGTGTGTAGGTGTGAGGGTGGGGGTGGGGGTAGGGGCAGCGGGGGTAGGGATGTGTGTGTATGTGTGGGGGGTGAGTGAAGAAAGTTAGGGTTTGGGGTCCTAATTAGGTATGTTTGATTTGGGAGTCCAAATTAGGGGTTTGATTGATGAGAGTACAAATTAGGGATTTTATTTGGGAGTGAAGAAAGTTAGGGTTTGGGGTCAAGTTGGAAATGAAATTTTATATGTGTATTTTTTATAATTTTTATTGAAAGGTTTACATGAATTATTGTATGTGTGTGTGTGTGTGTGATAGAATGGTGTCGTAGAAAGTGTATGTGAATTATGGCATGGATTGATCGTAACGAGTAAATAGACAGGTATTGATATTGAATTTGAATCGAATTGAATTGAAATTGAATTGAGTTGAAAGTGAAATTCAATTTTAAATGAATTGAATTGGTATAAATTAAAATTGAATTGGTTTTGATATTGGTATAAGTTTTAGTTCTTATGCGTTCTTTAAATTAAATGAAACATACTTTAAATTACATAATTAAATGAAGTCTCTCAAATTGTGATAAGACATAATTAAATGAAGCATACTTTAAATTACATATGGTGCGCATAGATACTAGCCTTCCAGTTCTTATGCGTAAGAATTCAATAGCCCTTATACCCGTTCGAGAGCCATTATCCCTGTAATGAGATCTCCCGAACTATCCCTTTTGGACAATTTGGATTGCATAGTTTTTATATAATAATATTCTTAGTCGATTAAACTTGTTACTTTTGGAAGTTCTGCAATCGTATCTTAATGTTCTCTGGGTACATACTAGATGATGTGATGTTAAGTGTTATTTCAATTGATAAATTGAAATAACACTCACACTTGCGAATCTTTGTTGTGTACTAGGAGAGCTATGGCGATATGCTGTCGATTGTTTCTAAAATTGGAAAAAAGTGCATGAGCGTTTAAGTATATTATAGAAATATGCGGTCTTGAATGGGATAGAACCGCTCACGGTTTAGAGGATATGGAGGAAATTGGAATTAATATTATAAATTGAATTTTAATTTCAATTTTAAATTAAAATTGAATTTGAATCTGAAATTGAAATTGATAATTGAAATTAAAATTGTCATTGAAATTCGTATTTGGTTTTTGGCATAGTGCCTATTTAATTTTTTTATTCAATTCTAAAATTGAAATTTGGTTCCTCTCTCTAATTGCAACAGCGGCCGCCATCTCTCCCTCTCTCTCTCTCTCTCTCTCTCTCTCTCTCTCTCTCAGAGAGAGAGAGAGAGAGAGACACACACACACATAGAGCTTGTTGAATTGTTTGGGATTCTTGAATTGTTGTTTACTACTGGATTTGAACATTTAAATGGCCATTGAGTTGGTTGGCCCTAGGAATTGCTAATGAAAGACAATATTATTTGCATCATTGTTTTGTATTCTTAAATTGTTCTTGACTGGTGGATTTGAACACTTATATGGCCATTGAGTTGGTTGGCCCTAGGTATTCTCTAACTTTTAGGGTTGTGATGCGAAATGAAACATAACAATGTAAAAATCGAATATAAATAAGATATAATTGAATGAAACATACTATAAATTATATACAACAAGTAATAGGTAATAATGGGAAACGCAATAGATAGCCCATGTGTATATTTACATTAAGTCAAGTTCTTATATAACACTTGATTCGGGGGGGTGCATGCTTGTATGTATTCTCATTTGAATGCACAACAGAACGATTCTGTAACATTTATAACTAATTTAAATTACCTATAGTGTGCATGGAAACTAGCCTTCTAGTTCTTATGCGTACGCATTCAATAGGTGATTGTTTATACTAATGGGAACTAAATGTTAACACTTTTGTTTATACCAATCCACGAATATACGATTCTTACCCATAATAGGTGATTATTTGTAGTAGCTGTGATGGGATATCCTAAATACAAAGAGTGGATGGGTGAGACAAATAGATTAAGGGGCGTGTTTCGCAAAGGTGCTAATGAATTTTTTAAATACGCAAAGAGATGTCATAATGATGAAGATTTTTCATGTCCGTATGCTAGGTGTAAAAATGGTAAGGTGTTTGAGTGGAAAATAGTTGAACTACATTTGTTAAGATGGGGTATGCAGGATAGTTATCGAATTTGAATTTTTCACGGGGAATCGAAAGCTCCTTTTTCCCCCGAGCAACCTTCACAATAACCTTCAACAAGGAGGATAGATGTACAAGGGGAGGATGACAATGTAGATCATAATATGCTAGAGGATTTAGTTGATGATGCGTACGGATTTCATGAAGTGGAAGAGAATGAGGTCATTGACGATGTACAAGGTTTAGGTGCTCATAAAGATATCGGGATAAACCTTGACGATGACTACCAAAATTTAAAAGTTAAGGCGACCTAGTCGTTATACTCTCATTATGAGAAAGATCAAACAACGTTACATGCTATGGTTGGTTTGCATTGTTTGAAGACCCAATATGGTTTGTCTATAAAAAGCGTGACAAGAATTATGAATTGGGTGAAGGGCTTGCTACCCAAGCAGAATACGCTTCCAAACAGCTATCCTACTATGAAAAACAGTTTGAATGATTTGGGAATGAAGTATAAATCAATTAATGCTTGTGTGTATGCCTGCATACTATATCGAAATGAGTATGAAAATATCGATCGGTATTTGGTATGCGATTAACCTAGATATGTCCAATCTACTATCAAGGAAGTCACAAGCTCAAAAGTGCCTCAAAAAGTGTTGAAATATTTTCTCGTTGAGCCTAGATTAAAGCAATTTTTCACAGTACCATAGATAGCGGAGGTAATGACTTGGCATGCTAGGGTAGAAGCAGGGGATAATCTCATGCGTCATCCCATTAATTCTATAGTTTGGAAGAGGATGAGTTTTGAGTATCCCAATTTTACTTGAGAACAACGTAACATTCATTTGGCAATATCAACAAATGGTTTTAATCCATTTAAAAATCTAAGCGTCAATCAGAGTGTATGGCCAGTGATCCTAGCCCCACTCAACCCCCCTTCTTAAGAATGTATGAGACATGAATTTTCGATGTTGTCTTTATTGATACCTAAGGCAAATGCACCAAGTGAGGACATCGATGTCTACCTGGCTACTTTGGTAGAAGAATTAAATGAGTTGTGGTAAGAGGGTGTGCAAGAATTTGAATCTTTTAGAAAAGAAGGGTTTAAGCTAAAAGCTATGTTGATGTGGGAAATTCATGATTTTTCAGCTTAGGGGACATTATCCGGTTGTATAGTACATGGTTATTTAGGGTGTCTTATTTATGGAGAGGAGAGTGAATCTCTTCGTCTCCCCGCTAGATCAAAAAATGTATATCATTGCCATAGGAGGTTTTTACCCCTTGCTCATAGTTTTAGATTTGAGAAAGGGTCCAAGTTTTTACCAGGCGAGGTTAAACATGGGCTACCACCGAGAAAACTATTAGGTTCAAAAATTGAAAGTAAATCTTCTGATTATGGCCCTAATATGCCAAGTAATAATCCTAAATTTAAGAATATCAAGCATAAGAAGACCCCAACTGGGAATGAAACTGAGACAAGAAACGCATGGTCTAGGAGGTCAATTTTATTTTAGTTTCCTTATTGGAAGAATAACTCGGTGCGCCACGTATTGGATGTGATGCACGCAGAGAAGAACATCGCTGAACATAATGTGGGCACATACCTTAGGGGGAGTCATTCAAAGGATGGAGAAAATTCACGAAAAGACCTTAAATCGTTGAAACTTAAGTCACAACTATGATTGAAAGAAGATAGTAGGGGAAGGACAATAATTGTCCCCGGTGCATTTACTTTTACGAGTGAGGAAAGGAAGGAGCTTTTAGACACAATATATAATTTGAAGTTTCCATCTAAATTTTTGTCCAACTTGCAAAGGATTATGAATTATGCTACCCGTTATTTACATAAGTG
This sequence comes from Sambucus nigra, assembly GCA_949130495.1. Lineage (NCBI taxonomy): Eukaryota > Viridiplantae > Streptophyta > Magnoliopsida > Dipsacales > Adoxaceae > Sambucus > Sambucus nigra. Next base: position 284,931,334 of record OX422209.1, on the reverse strand, counting down.
TAATTTCCACGATTGGTATGTGATCATGCAATTGATTCTTCCATTGTATAAGCACTTTTTCTCCAAGCACAAGGATTTGCGAAAGGTTATTATGAAAATTAGTATCTGCTTCTCACTTTTATGTGAGAAGGTAGTCAATCGAGATCACATAGTGGCCGCAAAATTGGCGGTGACCAAACCGATTTGTGTGTTGAAGAAGACTTTCCCCCATCATTCTTTGACATAAGTGTTCACTTGTTGGTACACCTATGCGACGAGGCACTTCTTTGCGATCCAGTTAGATATTGACAGATGTATCCATTTGAAAGATTGATGAAAGTTTTCAAAGATTACGTCAAAAATACACAATACATTGAAGGATCAATTGCAGAGGAATACATCACCGTGGAGTCATCAATCTACATTTGGGAATATATGTCTGACTCGACCAGTGTGGATGACATTGATGAGTTTGTCGATAAGGGTGGTCATGTGATGGGCAAATGAGGGAAATTAATGAGTTTGCAACATGAACAAGTAGCTCGTTATCTATTTGACAAACATGAAGATGTCGAAGAATGGGAAAGGTAAGTTTAAATTATTTTAACCTTTACATTATTTTAGTTTTGTACTACGTTCATCACGATCTATGCAGAAAATATGAAGCCTATGAGAACAATAAAAGACAAAAAACAATGGCACAATCACACAACAAATTTAGTTTATGGTTGTCACACGAGGTAATTATAATGAAAATGATTGTTATTAAATGTCACATTACAAGAAATCTTTACAATTAACCTAATTAATTTACTTATATTCTCTGATCTTAAAGATGGGTGATGCGACATCAAGGCTTGATGATCTAGCCACTGGACCCTTGTTTATGGCACAAGAGTACAAAATGTATCGATTGAACAGTTACATATTCGGTACAAGGGTTTATGAGGAAAATACAGATGTACATAACTCATTCATTTCATACAAGGCACTTACTTTCTTTCGAGCGAGCACGAAAGATAAAAACCTTGTTGAAGCTGAAATGACTTATTATGGTGTAATTATAAATTTATTTGAATTTGATTATGTAAGCTTCAAAGAGGTTGTATTTTACTGTGATTGGTAAGAGTAAAGGATAAAAATTCTTATAAAGTTGATCCTGGCACCAATTTGATTATGGTAGACTTGTCCAAGTTGAAGAGCAACGAACACGTGAGCGATGAGCCGTTTGTTTGTTCTTTTCAAAAGGTCAAGAAAGTGTTTTACTCGAAATATATCAACAACGAGTCGTGTTCGATCATCCTACATGCGCCAAAGGGTCCAAGACTTGGTTGCTCCTACTGAATATCAATCCATTTTTTATGTTAACCTGAATTTGAAATAATTTTTAGATTCGTAATAAGTATTCCAATTATTTGCAATGACCAGTGCCTGTATTATTTTAGCGCTTTATTATTATCGGACGATAATTTAATATTTGTTATTCATTTGTACTTGATCATTTTAATGCTTATAATAGCCAGTGGGTGTATTCTTCTAGTTCTTTGTTATTATCGAATTTGAATCAAAATTGCTTTTATGGTTACTGAATATGTTAATTAGGATTTTAATCAATTTGAGCATTAATTCAAAGTCCATGAACCGGGAGTGTGTGCTATTGGTATAAATTGAAATTGAAATTGATATTGTATGCAATATTATTATCAGATTTGTGCATTAATTTAATGTCCATATACATGGTTGTAATAATAATAACATTTTTTTGCAGAAAATGTCTTCATCCCATCGCGGTAGCGAAGGCGATGAGGGCTCCTCGGCCAGTAGGCCCCCAAAATGGGGCAAATTGGGGTCCGTCGTCAATAATAAGATGGAATTATTAACTAGATCGCTAGAGTTGCTGAAGGTGATTGTTGGCCAAGGGCACGCTGATTGGAGGGCCGTGCCTAATGAGCTCAAGATTGGCATCTGAGGGGCACTACAGGAAGTGTATTTAAATTTATATTTATAAGCAACTAAGACTTACTTTCTTTTTGGTTTGTATTTGTTTGACAGGAAAAATTCATCCTTCCCCCACATCTCCACGTTGGAATAGTGGAGGGATTAATATAAGACGTGAAAGAAGAATATGTGGGCACAGTACTTTGGGAAGACCCGAGAGCCCATTTTGAGCATACGTGACACCATCCCCCGAAGGAGCTGATCTCATTAGCACAGTGGCAAAAGTTTGTCGACAATAATATCGATGCATGGCAATTGGCATCTCGCCAATCTAGGAGGGAAAGTCGGGAGAAAAAGTTTGACGTGCACTACTCCGGGTGGACATCTTACGCCAGGGTGGAGCACAGGATGGTAAGTTTTTATTTTTCTTTAATTTTAGTTTTATGTTATTCTAATTGAGAATTATTTTGCATTACTTACTACTTCAGCATTATTTTATTTCACGAGACGGGGAGTGGAACTGGGGGTAGGCCACATAGGCTCGATGCCTTTGTGGAAATTCATATGAAGAAGGGAAATGATAAGGAGGTGGACCCGAGCGTTAATTACGTTATAATTTTTTATTTACTTAATTAACTAATCGTGTACTTTCTATCATTTCAGGTAAAGCTTAAGGAAGTGCATGAGTCACAGTCTGATGGAGACAAAGCATCTTTGGCTACGAACGCACTCAGCTAAGTGCTCGGGACGGATCGCAAGGGGAGGACTAGGGTGGTGAGATCGCGGGTGGGTAAGTCGAGGATCAATGGAATGGAGACTAGTAACACTAGGTTGACACACAAGGTGGATACCTATGACGATAAGCTATCAAGGTTGGAGGCTACGATCCTAGATATGTACGTCGTCATGAAGAGTCGGTTGGGTAAGGAGAAAGAGAAGGATAAGTAGGTAGAGGTGTATGAGGACGTCACTACTTCATCGTTGATACGCACGAACTCCCCACCATATGATCCATTTCCAATCTTGCCTCCCGTCCAGTAGCTCATGTCAACAATCGATTCGTAGAGCGTGTTTCTACTCGACATATATTATGGAGAGCGGATAGCGAGGGGGTTGAGGGACCCGTAATCCCTCTTGGATATGGTGGTTCATGGACGTCCCCTCCAAGAAATTGAGGCAAAGGTGCTCGTCACGCATGTGGTGTCCGAAAAAGAGAACTCACCTCTCTGGTTACGCGAATAATGCAGTGTTCAGCAAATTGATCGGGTTGTTAATGCATATATCATGTGACCTTCCTTCCTCCTCCAACCCGTTCCATGACATTATTTCTATCTTTTTTATTTGGGTATTGGATATTTGTATTTTTATTTTATTTGTTGGTTTGGATATGGATATGGATATTTTTATTTCTATTTTATTTTATTTGGATAAAAATTATATATTCCATGATTTGGTACATTTTTTCTATTTTATCTGGATATATGCTGTTTGGATAGTTATAATTTTTCTATAACAAGTACAAATATATTGTTGGGCAATGGAAGTGGCCATACTGCCCAGTAGTTTTTTTTTAATTCCGCCCAGAATTGTCATGATCAAGGATGGTGATAATTTTTTAGGTTTTGATACGGGCTTGTCACGGTCTTTGACCGTGACAAAATTTGTCAAGGTCAAAGAACGTGATCGAATCGTGACAAGTCTAATGAACTTATCATGGTCTTTGAGATAAAGGCAATTGTCACCCCCAGACTTGTCACGATCAGAGACCTTGACAAGTCGACAGTTTTGGTGTAGTGTATCATAACTATATTTTAACTTGGGAGAGAGAATACTAGAAACCCGTGTAATTCAGAAAATATTAAGGTCCTTGCCTGAAAATTTTAATTTAAAAGTGACAGTTTTGAATTCCTTAGGTACTTTAGGCTCTATGAAACTCGAAGAGATTATATGTGATCTTTAAACTTATGAGCTCGACGTGTGTTCCTCCAAAAAGTTAAAAAAACATAATGGCATTGCCTTGAAAGCATGGAAGGAGGAAACACGTGTTTTGAATGATGAGTCTTACATCGATTTCGATGATATGTCCATGTTTGCAAAGAAGTTTAGAAAATTTATGAAGTTTAAAAATTATCAAAAGTTGTAAATAATTTCGAGAAAAATTAGTATAACAAGACAGATCAATTCCCTAAAAATTATAATGATTATTTTAACAGGTATGAGTCGAATAAATTATTTGAGTGTGAGGGTTATGGGCATAGGGTAGCTGAGTGTACAACTAAACTAAGGAAGGAGGGTAAGAAATCAAATGGATATAATGCCACCCTCAATGATAGTGATTTGGAAGAGGGACCAAATTCCCCAATTGAGCTCAACTATACCGATTTCATAGCTAGTCATGAAATCCTACATGAATTTTTTTCCCATGAAGATAATTATGAGCATGACACTTCTAAGGCCATTATTTTTTATTCCGAAGAGAGTAATGGAGGAGAGAGTGAAGAAAAAGAAGAGGAGGAATAAGAGGAGGAGGAGAGTGAACAACAAATTTCCTTTCATGAGTTGTATATGGAATTATTGAAATTGAAAAATAAAAATTTGAAGTTGGAAGCTAGGTTGAAAGAGCATGCCATATGTGATGATAATGCTAAATTGATTGAGAACCTTAGGTCACGTGAGATGACTCTTAAAGAGAAACTCGAGTATGTTGAGGGTGAAATGAATAACCTTCAAAGTTTGATAGAGGCTTTAAAGAATGAGATTCTTGAGTTTAAAGAGTCTAGGCATTTACTCGATTCTAAGATAATAGAGCTAGAAGAGAGATTGAGAGACTCGAATCACGTCAAATTTGATTTGGAATCTAGGTAAAAAATATTGGATAAAATGTTAGACACTGTCTAAATCAAATATGACAAACATGGGATTGGCTACGATGACATGGATACTTTTGTTGCTAAAGATAAACCATGGTTTTGAGATAGTCAATCATTGCTAGGAATGCAAGAAAAGGTCAATTCTTAGGTCACACCCCTCCCTATGCCTACACATGGACATATTGTAGTAGGAAAGTTCACCTTAGGCTTTTTTTCTTTGATCTTAAAAATGCTCCTAGAAAATCTAAGCTTACAGTCATCGAGGTTCCCAAAACCTTAATGCGTCACGTCACACTTATGTGGGTTAGGAAATATGATTTGGATGCTTTACATGTTAAACTTGTTAATTCTCAAATGCTTGCATATGATACCTCTCATGCTATATCTAATGGTTAATTATGTTTGCATATTTTTCATGCACTAGTGTTGTGCTTTATGATATATGTTATTACTAGTGTTATAACTTGTTTATCTTTTGTATTTTTATTTTCCATGTTTTAGGGGTCATAATGAAAAAAATACAAAATGATTTTGTTTGTCTTTTGAGTCATTTTTTAAATTGGTTTCATTTTGAAAAAAATTTAAAAACTGAAAAGATTTTTTGGTTTATGTGTAGTTTAGTTTTACACATTTTTTGGTGCATATTGGTTGTTTAAATCCACTTCATTCCATGTTTCCATGTGGCTAGGACATTTGATAATGATTTTCAATGTTTAGATTGTTCTTAATCATACTTGCATGGAGTTGTTTGACTTTGATTTGATTAATGGATTCACTCTGTATATTCCTTTACACACACATGTACGAATTCTTTTGAATTTTAACTTCACATGTTATATTTGAGCTAAGTGGGATGTTCTTCCATCAATCTTGCCATCTACATATCTGTTAATTATCGGGGAATTGTGCATCTACGAACCGTTGTCCATGAGTATGTTGATTTTTATTAAAAATATGAATACGTCACAGGAAAGGACTATGAAAAGAGAAAATTTCCTTTGTGGAAAAGCCAACATTGGCACGAGCCTAAAAAAATGAGAGGCAAAAAAGAAATATTAAAGTCCAACATGTTTGTCTGTTTGATTTTAAAAATAGTATTTTTAAAAGAATTTAGTGAAAAAAATATATAATACATATTTAGTTTTTTAGGGTGTTATAGTAAAATATCAGCATGTTTGTACAATGAATCCCAGTTTACTTTGTCTGTCACTTGAGGCTAAATCTTAGTTTGATTAAGTTTATGGTAAAAAATAACTCCTTGGACATTTTTGAGTGATTGTGTCATATTTTATTTGTTTCTAGTTCACGCTCCTTCATACCATCCCACGTGTTTAAACATATCGATATTATGCTAGTGTGTAAAGCTTAAGTATTTTGTGTTGTTTTGTAGTGTTTATACCTACATATATGTGTCTGGGCATCTTTGGTATATTTTTCATATTTGTATATATGGTATCATTTTGTTTTGAGCCTTTGCATTTGCATTTGATAAAATATTTGTCATATGCTTTATCTATTGGATCAAATTGGCATGCTATATGATCATATTGTTATCGCTTGTTGCTTGTTTGCATTGATATCTCATGCTTCATTGTGTATTCTAGTTGATATCATTTATTGAATCAATATTGATATTAATTCATCATTGTTTGGATTATTTGTGCTTATATTTCCATGTTGTGTTTATTGCACTTTACACCTTTGCATGATATAATTATTTCCTCCTTAATTTCATTTGATATCATATGTTTTCAATTTTTGGGGTGATATGTTTTTATGGGGGGAAAGTTATTTATTATGCACTATTGCTTTGTCTATTCCTGAACAAAAAGGGGGAGAAATGGCATCTTTCACTTTAGTGTTAGGAATAGATTTTTATCTTAGGGGGAGATGTTTTACCTTGGTAGGTATCGTTAGACATAGGGGGAGTTTTATTATTATGCGTATTTATATTTATTATATATTAAAATTGCATTTGAAGGTGTGTTTAAGTGTATAAGTTTTCAACATGCGACAAAATTTACTAGTATGTAAAGCTACTCAACATATGTGTCTCTCGAGCATCTGTATTTTTTTCTTTTGGGGGTTGGGAATTGAGTCTTGTAGGGTGCTTGACGACCCATAGTTTTTTATTTTTGTCTTGTCCCAGAATAACCAAAGGAGGAGATTTGTAAGGACAAATTTTCAATTAAGCTAATTTGTATGTATTGGCTTAATTTTGAACAAAACATTTTGGGTCATAGATCAGGCTTTGTGCTGTTGACCTTTCAAGCCTATGACATGTTTAATTGAAGACGTGGAGAAAAAGCTTGAAAGATTACATATCATGTTGTATTTCGTACCACGTTTTGTCTTCGTGATTCCAAGGATTTCTCAGGTATGAATGCATATACATCTTGATCCTTGGAATTTTATTTTTGGGTGTTTTTTTCTTAAAATGTTTGGAGCTGTTTTTGAAAGTTTTTAAGAGAAAAATATTTTTTTTAAAGTCGTTCGAATGACTTTACTGGTTTTGTTCGAGTGAGTTTAGCCATTTGTTCAAACTACATCACACGATATTTTTCTATTTACAGAACTAATGTCATTCGAAGCCCGTTCAAATGAGATTGGTTATTTGTTCGAACGAATTTTATATTGGTATAAACGAGATTTCATTTTTGTTCGAATGAACCATTGTTTCTGTTCGAACGTGTTTTCTCGAAAAACATTTTTCCTTAAAAATGTGTTTTCTATATAAAGGGGTTCAGGCATTAGGTTTTAGAGGAACTGTTGGTGAAAAACATTTTCCTATACATATCCAAAAGTTCTTAAACCCTAATTTCATCCAAACTCTTTGAGATCCAAGATTTAATATTTATATGCTTATGTTTCATACGGTGGATTCCATATTTGGTATTTTCACACGGTGGATTCTGTGGTGTGGTGTTATGGTGAAGAAGTGGTTCAGATTTATAGATCGTTACTGAGCCTTATCGGTGGACATTAAGTCATAGTGGACGCACACGTTATGGCAGTTACGTGGATCGACTCTTGTGTGATATTATGGAAGAGAGGTTGAATATCGAATATGCATCAAGTCTTACGAAGGCAGCGAGTATATTCTATAAGTCATTTGTTCACTTTTGTAAAACCTCGTCATAGTGAATTTATGTGGTTGGGCCTTCCGGGGTTTTTTCCATTCTGGTTTTTTCTCGTACAATGGCGTAATGTGGTTTGTTGTTTTATTTTATTTTTGTACCACATAGATGAATGTTTATGACAAGGTAAAATTTGGTAAATGGTTTATCACAACAATTGTTTAAAAATTAGTGCTTAGAATTAATTGTGTTTAAGTTTATATATTTAATTTGAAAATTAAGAATTAGCTTTTGTTTGACCACCCTCTGTACACTTATGTAACTTCAGTTACCCTCATGGTCTCCATGGCTTTGCTGGTGATGACCCTCCTGTGACACCCCGCCTAATTAAATAACGGGCGATCACTCATTTATTAAATTAAAATCAAGGTGAACAGTTGGTTCATTCTTAGCATCACTGTCGTAAAAATAACTTTTCCAATTTAAACACCCTAATTAATTAAGCTATGTGTCAAAACCAATTTTTAAACATTAGTTTCCAAATTTTATTTTAAAAACAAAGATTTAATTATTTACAACAATTCAATATTAAAGAATCACACCACAATAATCCTGGAACATATAATCCAAATAATTTAAACATTCAACAACTAAATCCCAACATTAAAACTTAAAGTAAAACATCCAGACAGTAATAAATCACAAAGTGACAATACTAGAAATAACTAAATCACAAAGTCCAAATAAACAACTAAATAATGAAAAGGGCGACACATGCCCCGCTAAATGAATATGCCAGGAGTGGAGTCAAATAAATGAAGTCGTCTAAGCAAGAGGCCTGCAACTCCCACGTAAGCTGCAGCGCGTTCCTTCCAAGGGATCCTACGCAAGATGCCCCTGTGGCTGGGCACCTGTAATATATACATATATATACAAGAGAGAAAGAGAAATAGAAACGGGTCAGAGCCCGATAGTGTAAATGATTTAAAATTCGTTTAGCAAGTATTTAAAATGTTTACAGGCCAATGCAACAACATATTAGTGCGGCACTCTCTTGAGAATTTTCACCTCTCTTCTAATGTGCACGCCTATCGTACTAACCTTCCCAATGGATTATCTTATCTTATATCGCACTAAACTTCCCAATGGTTTAACTTATCTTAGGTTACTCGTAAGATTTAAAACTGAACAATATAATTGTTTAAAAGGGAAAATTTCATTTAGTAACAAAGCTCTCATTTTAACTTTATTTATTAATAAAGTTTCCCAGTGTCATATTATACTTTTTCAGCACAAGTATTTCCAAATTTAAATTCAAAATTCATTTCTTACTTGCCATAGCATAGTAGGTAGTTCCAAATTTCAGAGTTTCCTACATATATTAAATACTCGTATAATATATATATTCTAACAGCACCCCACATAAAAATTATGGTGCATGCATACTCTGCTATCCAATCCCCGTATCTCTCATACTAAGGGAAATACAAGTTCGGAATCACTCTCGAACTGTATTAACACATACACAAACAATATTGAGGCGAAGCATAGATTCCAAGTCTCTAAGAGGATAGCACATGCCCCCACGTCTCTTAGGACCGTCTGAACTATCGATTCGATAGCATGTACTAAGGATATCTATCTTCTAGGGTACGAGTTAATATCCCCCATAAAGTTCGCATCGAGATAAGACTGTCCCAGTGCGGTAACCTCAGGGATAGCAAGTAGCGCGGGCATGATTTTCACACATAGATAGTATATGCATAAACACAGTCATATAACTATACTAATATTACCATATCAATTTAGCTACATCTCAAATTCCATAATTACGACATTTGTCCTCATATCTCATTATTTAGTTCTCATGTATAACCGTTCATTTCTTACTTTGATTCGAGGGATTTTTCACAACTTACTACGTAATACTCATGGACTCTATCCTCTCAAGTGAAAAATTCAGTAGGTATTCATGTATGTTCCAATGTAACTATCTTACGCATATCTCCCTTTAATACATAGTTTCATCGTCCCTTATATGTAAGTATCCCAAAAAAATACAACTCTTGTCTTACATTAAAGGTCCCAAAATTATTCATATGTCCTACTGGTCTTCTTTATCTCCTAAAAAATTTTAATAAGGGTGTCCGAGAATTATTTCTCATTAAATTGAATTCAACTAATTTAAAAAGGAGAAATATGAGTCTTCCAGAAGGGGTCGATCGATCGAGGTCTGGGGCTCGATCGATCGAAGCTCTTGGCTCGATCGATCGATCAAACAGGTATGGCGAATTCTGCAGTTAATCAGTTACGGGTTCTGTCACATAACCTCCTCCAAATCCAAACTTTTCATTCCCAATCACCCAAAAATTTGTACTACTAATATTATAATCTCATTTTATGTATCTTCTACGTAAAGCATGTAAATTTCCGTCACTAATCATGGATTTATAGGCAAAAACTTCATAAAAATCTCAAGAACCCTAGAATCTCTTTTACGTGGTTCTAATCAATCTTTTCCAGAATTTTCTTCTTCTAAAACATCATAATTTCGTGGTTTAGTCCTCTACATGTGAAGGGGTTTCCAGATTTACATTCAAATCATTACTACATGCGATTTCCTATCTCAAATTTGGGTTTTCTTCCATAAATCTCATCCTAATCATCCCTAGACTAACATGAGTGATGTATTAACGAAAATAAGCAAGATAAGCACTTGCCTAGAAATTTCAGAATTCTGGTTTGCTGACGATTTTGGTGTGGTTGCATTCCCCGTCGCGCGATCTACGCGTTGGTGGCGATGGCGGTGCAATCAGATGACTTTTTGGCCTTGGATTGCTTGGAAAGCTTTCTCCTTCCCTCTCCTATGTCCGTTCTAAGGTTTTGAGTCTGATAACCCTAAAGGACTCTTCTAAATGGCTAATATAGCCTAATAATTTTCGTCGGTTTAATTACCCAAAAATGCAAAATGACCAAAATGCCCTCCCGGGGTACTAATTAAGCCTAAAAACTCCCCGAGGTCCAAAACTAAACCCCCGGGTACACTTTTCTGACTATCTCGACCCTTACGGACACGTTGACGCACTCAAAATGACCATACGGATAAATGAAAAATATTTCACTTTTATTAATCAACATTTATTCCCGACACGACACAGGCGCGTCCTGACTTAAATTTCCAAAATTGTCATTTTATTCACTCGTGACATTTCATAGAACCAATATTATATTACTTTACTCATTAGTAATATTCAACAACAAGTTTCCCATAATTACTAACTCACATCACGTTAATAATTATAAAATAATTAATTTCCGGATTTATATTAAATAATTAACTCACATTAAATTTTATAAATCCCCAAATTAATAAAGCACAAAAATACGGGGTATTACATACTTCCCCCCTAATAACGAAATTTCATCCCGAAATTAGGAAAATAAGGCATACCTGGTAAGAATAAATCTGAATATCTCTCGCGCATATCTGCCTCACGCTCCGAAGTGGATTCCTCCACATTATGATGCTCCCACTTGACCCATACAAGTGGAACTACCTTCGACCTCAATCTCCTCTCGCTACGGTCTAGGATAGTCACCGGTCTCTCCTCGTAAGAGCTGTCAGGCTGTAAGTCTATCTCATCTATCGTAATGTGGGTATGTGCCATATCATCCCGAAGATATCGTCTCAATGATGAGATGTGGAATACATCGTGAATGCGATGTAAATGCTCTGGCAGTCCCAATCCGTATGCTATCGGCCCAATCTTCTCGATAATGGGAAATAGTCCCTCGTACCTCGGGGTCAATTTCCCTTTCTTCCCGAACCTCATCACTCCTTTCATAGGAGATACACGTAGTAACACTTGGTCCCCCACATTAAACTCCCAGAAGAACCGTTTCGCATCGGCATAGCTATTCTGCCTGTCCTGGGCTACTCGAATGCGACTCCTGATCATCTCAATCCTCGTGGAGGTTTCCTGAATCACCTTTGGTCCTAGCAACTTGTTATCCCCCACCTCGAGCCAACAAGTTGGGGAACGACAAGGCCTGCCATACAAAGCTTCGAATGGAGCCATGCCAATAGTGAACTGATAAGAGTTATTATAAGCAAACTCTACCAGTGGAAGATGTGGCTCCCAACCTCCTCCAAAATCAAGAACACACATGCGTAGCATATATTCCAACATCTGATTAGTACGCTCTATCTGTCCATCCGTCTGTGGGTGATAAGCTGAACTCAACCTCAACTCAGTACCCATAGCCTCCTGAAAGCTTTCCCAAAAATGCGACACAAAAATCTTATCTCTATCTGACACAATATTCAGGGGCACCCCATGTAATCTGATAATCTCAGCAATGAACAACTGAGCATACTGACCCGTGATATAGTCTGTTCACACCGATAGAAAATGAGCCACCTTGGTCAAACGGTCTACAATCACCCAGATAGAGTCGTGGCCCCACTGTGATGTAGGCAACCCTGTAATAAAATCCATGGAAATACTCTCCCATTTCCACGCAGGTACTTCCAATGGCTGAAGCAACCCTGACGGTTTCTGATGGTCCACCTTTACGAGCTGGCAGGTATAACACTTGGACATGAACTCAGCAATGTCCTTCTTCATCCCACTCCACCAGTATTGCCTCCTCATATCCTGGTACATCTTATCTCCTCTAGGATGTACCGCAAATCGAGACCCGTGAGACTGGGTCATCACTGCATGACGTAATTCTGCTCCTTCTGGAACCACCAATCTCCCATTAAACCTCAAACTCCCATCAGAACTAACAGAATAGGACTCAGTACCCTTAGCTAAGAGTCGTACAATCTGCTCCTGGCAAAACGGGTCTACGGTCTGTGCCTGTATCACCCTCGTAACAATCTCGGGTGTCACCGTCATAACAGATATGAAGGAACGGGCTACTGCGTCCTGGTGGCCTAACTCCTTCCACTTTGCTTTCCAGACGTCCGCTACCTCATCTATCGGTCTACGGCTCAACGCATCAGCAACTACGTTGGCCTTCCCCGGATGGTACTGTATGTCGAACTGATAGCCCTTCACAAACTCTAACCATCTGCACTAACGCATATTCAGCTCTCGCTGAGTGAACAGCTACTGCAGTGACTTCTGGTCTCTGAACAATCAGAATTTCTCCCCCAATAAATAGTTCCTCCATATTCTCAATGCAAAAACGACCGCTGCTAACTCCAGGTCGTGGGTGGGGTAATTCTTCTTATGCGTCTTAAGCTTGCGGGAGGCAAAAGCTATAGCTTTCTCCTCCTGCTGAAGTACTCCCCCAAGTCCCCGTAAAGAGGCATCGGTGTAAACCAGGTACTCCACACCCGGCTTCGGTAAAGTAAGGACTAGCGCTGAAGTAAGCTTGTCTTTAAGCTCGTCAAAAGCCGATTGACAATCATCATCCCAAACATATGGTACCCCTTTGCGAGTCAGGTTCGTCAATGGACCCGCTATTTTGGAGAATCCACGAATGAATCTCATGTAGTATCCGGCTAACCCCAAGAAACTACGCACTTCCATCGGTGTCGTGGGCTATCCCCACTCCCTCACCGCTGACACTTTACATGGGTCAACTGCTATCCCCTGTTCAGAAACAACATGCCCCAAGAACTCTACTTCTTGCAACCAGAATCCTCACTTCTCGTACTTAGCATACAATTGATGCTCTCGTAGAGTCTGAAGAACCTGTCACAAGTGCTCGGTATGCTCCTCCTCGGAGTGTGAATATATCAAAATGTCATCTATGAAGACGATGACAAACTGATCCAAGAACTCTCTGAACACTCGATTCATTAAGTCCATGAACACGGCTGGAGAATTTGTGAGGCCGAATGGCATCACTCTGAAATCGTAAGACCCATATCTCATCAAGAAAGCAGTCTTTGAAACATCCTGCTCCCTAATACGTAGCTGATGGTACCCCCGACCTCAGATCTATATTCGAAAAGAAAGTTTCTCCCCTCAGCTGGTCGAACCGATCATCGATTCAAGGCAGCAGATACTTGTTCCGTATCGTAACCTTATTCAGCTCCCGGTAGTCCACACACAGCCTCAGTGAACCATCTCTCTTTTTCACAAATAATACTGGAGCGCCCCAAGGTGAGGTACTCCTGCGAATGAAGCCCTGACCTAACAGTTGCTCTATCTGATCTCGTAACTCTCGCATCTCCGCCGAAGCCATACGGTATGGAGCGCATGCTATAGGTCTAGTATCTGGTAATAAGTCTATGACAAAGTCTATCTCTCGACTGGAGGGTAGGCCTGGTATCTCCTGAAATACATCAGAATACACACAAACAACCGGGATCGAGTCTAAGGTAATCACAACCTCCTTAGAGGTATCCTCCTCTATATAATATAAATGAGCGATCGAGCCTCCCTCTGGGCGAGGGATCACCACTACAAACATCTCTTGCCCCGGAATGGCAAAGACAATACTCCCATCGAAATAATCAATCATGGATCTATAAGCTGCGAGCTAATTCATACCGATAATATCATCGTGCTCATGCATATCAAAGAATAACATGTCTGCTGGTAATACCAAGCTACCAATCTCTACCCCCACACCCCGGCATATAAAGAAAATGAGCGATCCACTCCCCAGTGGTGAGTCTACACACGTCACAGTGCTCTCTGCTGTTGCTAACAACCCTAAGGCCTTCGCAAAATGCGTAGCTATAAAACAGTGCGTCGCCCCAGTATCAAATAAAACTCGACCCATAGTACCATGGATAGGAAACATACCCTCAATTACGGGTGGTGCCTGTGGAGCTGCTGCCTGGTGGACGTTATAGATACGTTCGTACTGTAACTGCCCCTGCTGCACTGGAGCTGCTGGAATGGTTGGTAGGGCTGGTACCTGAGCTGGTGCTGGGAGGGTGGCTGTAAAAAGTGGCCTCTGTGGCTCATTACGGGCACCGTGCTGCTGTGGGGCCCTATCACCCTTTGGGAAATCCTGGCGCTTATGGTCGTGCTTGTTGCACATAAAACATCGGACTCTGAAGTTACTTCCCCTCTGACCCTGCTACTGTCGGTGTCGGCCTTGCTGGCCTTGCTGACTTGGGGCTTTATTCCTCTCTGGGAAATTCTGACACCTATGGTCTTTCCTGCCACATCGGAAACACCTCTCTCGAAACTACTTCACTTCACCACGTTGTTGACTAGTCTCGCTTTTTCCCTGGTCTTGCCGGCCTTGAGGGGAAATTTGCAAAAAAACTATGTCAGGGTGAGGACAATCCCTCCACTTGTGACCCGGCTGTACACATTTATAGCAGAGTTCCAAAATTCTTCGCTGGTCGGATTATAGTTTATCCCTAGTCTGATTCGGACAAGATTGACATTTGTGACCATCCATTTCACAACTGAAACACCTCTTTGTGATTTCATTCTGAATCTGACTTCGTTGGCCCTGACACTTTTGGCCCTTTGCATAAATTTTGTTACTTCTGGAACTGACTCGGTCTTGAGTGGTTTGTTGTCGTAATTTTGGTGCCTTCGCACAATTGTCAACTTTAGTCACATGCATTTGGTTAACCTATCTAGATCTTTTCCCTCCTCTAGGCTGTATGCTGCATTCGTGGTACTGTAAAATTGCAGTGGTAACTGCTAGTGCCACAATGCCCGTAAATTCGGCGATTGGTACCCTTTTCGGAGACACCTGAGGCGTCAGTTGTCCTTGCTCATTAACTTCCCCAATGTTATTAGCTTGTTCTTCCTGACGGGCCATCTTAAAGTTTTAAAATTACATCAGAATAAGTTTAACATTCGTATCGACAAGTCGCAGAAGCACGAATTTCCAACGCATAAAGATGAATACAACATTCCTAATGTTAGGGATCTATAGCAAAAATGTTAAGCTGAAAGCGAAATAAGCCGTACAGATCCTAAGGACACTAGAACCTGATGCTCTGATACCACCTGTGACACCCCGCCAAATTAAATACCGGGCGATCACTCCTTTATTAAATTAAAATCAAGGTGAACAGTTGGTTTATTCTTAGCATCACTGTCGTAAAAATAACTTTTCCAATTTAAACACCCTAATTAATTAAGCTAAGTGTCAAAATCAATTTTTAAACATTACTTTCCAAATTTTATTTTAAAAATAAAGATTTAATTATTTACAACAATTCAATATTAAAGAATCACACCACAATAATCCTGGAACATATAATCCAAATAATTTAAACATTCAACAACTAAATCCCAACATTAAAACTTAAAGTAAAATATCCAGACAGTAATAAATCCCAAAGTGACAATACTAGAAATAACTAAATCACAAAGTCCAAATAAACAACTGAATAATGGAAAGGGCGACACATGCCCCGCTAAATGAATATGCTAGGAGTGGAGTCAAATAAATGAAGTCGTCTAAGCAAGAGGCCTACAACTCCCACCTAAGCTGTAGCGCGTTCCTTCCAAGGGATCCTACGCAAGATGCCCCTGTGGCTGGGCACATGTAATATATACATATATATACAAGAGAGAAAGAGAAATAGAAACGGGTCAGAGCCCAATAGTGTAAATGATTTAAAATTCGTTTAGCAGGTATTTAAAATGTTTACAGGCCAATGCAACAACATATTAGTGCGGCACTCTCTTGAGAAATTCTCACCTCTCTTCTAATGTGCATGTCTATCGTACTAACCTTCCCAACGGATTATCTTATCTTATATCGCACTAAACTTCCCAATGGTTTAACTTATCTTAGGTTACTCGTAAGATTTAAAACTGAACAATATAATTGTTTAAAAGGGAAATTTTCATTTAGTAACAAAGCTCTCATTTTAACTTTATTTATTAATAAAGTTTCCCAGTGTCATATTATACTTTTTCAGCACAAGTATTTCCAAATTTAAATTCAAAATTCATTTCTTACTTGCCATAGCACAGTAGGCAGTTCCAAATTTCAGAGTTTCGTACATATATTAAATACTCGTATAATATATATATTCTAACAGCACCCCACATAAAAATTATGGTGCATGCATACTCTGCTATCCAATCCCCGTATCTCTCATACTAAGGGAAATACAAGTTCGGAATCACTCTCGAACTGTATTAACACATACACAAACAATATTGAGGCAAAGCATAGATTCCAAGTCTCTAAGAGGATAGCACATGCCCCCACGTCTCTTAGGACCGTCTGAACGATCGATTCGATAGCCTGTACTAAGGATATCTGTCTTCTAGGGTACGAGTCAATATCCCCCATAAAGTTCGCATCGAGATAAGACTGTCCCAGTGCGATAACCTCAGGGATATCAAGTAGCGCGGGCACGATTTTCACACATAGATAGTATATGCATAAACACAGTCATATAACTATACTAATATTACCATATCAATTTAGGTACATCTCAAATCCCATAATTACGACATTTGTCCTCATATCTCATTATTTAGTTCTCACGTATAACCGTTCATTTCTTACTTTGATTCGAGGGATTTTTCCCAACTTACTACGTAATACTCATGGACTCTATCCTCTCAAGTGAAAAATTCAGTAGGTATTCATGTATGTTCCAACGTAACTATCTTACGCATCTCTCCCTTTAATACATAGTTTCATCGTCCCTTATATGTAAGTATCCCAAAAAAATACAACTCTTGTCTTACATTAAAGGTCCCAAAATTATTCATATGTCCTACTGGTCTTCTTTATCTCCCAAAACATTTTAATAAGGGTGTCCAACAATTATTTCTCATTAAATTGAATTCAACTAATTTAAAAAAGGGAAATATGAGTCTTCCAGAAGGGGTCGATCGATCGAGGTCTGGGGCTCGATCGATCGAAGCTCTTGGCTCGATCGATCGATCAAACAGGTATGGCGAATTCTGCAGTTAATCAGTTACGGGTTCTATCACATAACCTCCTCCAAATCCAAACTTTTCATTCCCAATCACCCAGAAATTTGCACTACTAACATTATAATCTCATTTTATGTATCTTCTACGTAAAGCATGTAAATTTCCGTCACTAATCATGGATTTATAGGCAAAAACTTCATAAAAATCTCAAGAATCCTAGAATCTCTTTAACATGGTTCTAATTAATCTTTTCCAGAAATTTCTTCTTCTAAAACATCATAATTTCGTGGTTTAGTCCTCTACATGTGAAGGGGTTTCCATATTTACATTCAAATCATTACTACATGCGATTTCCTATCTCAAATTTGAGTTTTCTTCCATAAATATCATCCTAATCATCCCTAGACTAACATGAGTGATGCATTAACGAAAATAAGCAAGATAAACACTTGCCTGGAAATTTCAAAATTCTGGTTTGCTGTCGTTTTTTGTGTGGTTGCGTTCCCTGTCGTGCGATCTACGCATTGGTGGTGGTGGCGGTGCAATCGGATGACTTTTTGGCCTTGGATTGCTTGGAAAGCTTTCTCCTTCCCTCTCCTATGGCCGTTATAAGGTTTTGAGTCTGATAACCCTAAAGGACTCTTCTAAATGGCTGATATAGCCTAATAATTTTCGTGGGTTTAATTACCCAAAAATGCAAAATGATCAAAATGCCCTCCCGGGATACTAATTAAGCCTAGAAACGCCCCGAGGTCCAAACTAAACCCCCGGGTACACTTTTCTTACTATCTCGACCCTTACGAACACGTTGATGCACTCAAAATGACCATACGGATAACTTAAAAATATTTCACTTTTATTAATCAACATTTATTCCCGACATGACACAGGCGCGTCCCGACTTAAATTTCCAAAATTGTCATTTTATTCACTCGTGACATTTCATAGAACCAATATTATATTACTTTACTCATTAGTAATATTCAACAACAAGTTTCCCATAATTACTAACTCACATCACGTTAATAATTATAAAATAATTAATTTTCGGATTTATATTAAATAATTAACTCACATTAAATTTTATAAATCCCCAAATTAATAAAGCACAAAAATACGGGGTATTACACCTCCTAGCCATCATAATTTTAGTAATGTTGGTTGGGTGAGTGAGACATCTCAGAAAGTTGGATATTATCAAAGAACTAAGATCATTCTCACAGACGACGCCAATTGTAGGTGGTATTTCCTATATGTAGTGATATTCAATCCACATAAGCCAAATGGAATGAATAATAACAATAAATAATTATATCAAACATAACACAAGGTGTACATGGTTTGACAACTATACGCCCACGGGGTGCTATGGTTTGTTCTTTGTTACTCAAGAACTCAAGTCGACAGAGTTGTAGTATTACTCGACGTTATAATAAAACATACACCATTCATGTGCGGCAAGTTTACAATTAAGACTAGTTAAGATGGCCATAAGTCCCATTAACAACTATCTCTAAGATTTCAAATTTATCCTCTATCGTGATCACCTGTTTCAATTAATATCGTTGAACAATTCTTCTCTAATTAGGAGTCTTCATTAGTTATATACGCACGTGACCGGGACGCACATGGATAATCACATTCTAATGAAATTATTAACCCCATAATAATATGTTAAGAAATTCTACTATATCATGTTGTTGTGGATAAACAATCTTGAAACCATTATATACTTTTCTCCAAAGAACACAAGTCTATCGACTTTTTTCAACAGTGGAAGGGAAGGAAATCCAACTCAATATACGTGCACAATTAGGTATATCTAATGAAGACGATGATTTATACCTCAAATAAAAAATATTAAATTTAAGACGAGCACAATTTACTCTATCAGTTACCCCAAAAAAAATTAATGGTAGAGTTTTTATTTCTTATTCATAACAGAATAATTATTGAAACTGATAATGTGAGAAATTTTTAAGAATGGAAAAATGAATGGAATTGACAAACCCAAAAATATATTTATATTTCATTAATATTGTTTTTGGATAGTTTAGCAAAATAGACCAAATACATCATAAATCATTAAATAATGAGGTAGTCACAAATGAGTTGAATGTAGAAAAAATCACAATAAATAACATTAAGAAATCTAAGTGTCTGGCCTTAAGGTCCTCAAAGTGTGTGAAAATTTATGTATTCATATATCTCTAAGATAGTTATCTCTTTTAGGCAATTGGTTGCGAAAGTTGAGGAGGGTTTTAGGACGAGGAAGTTTGTTTCATGTTCTTAAGTTTTGATTTGGGGGGAAATATTAACCCTAGAGCCTAAGGGGTCGAGTTTCACTAGGGGCAATTGACCTTAGAGAGATGGCCTAGATCTTTTAATTGTCTATACTCAGTGACATTGACTAATCATATTAATATTTGCACGACTGGATTTTTCGTTATAAATATCTAAGGACGAGTGCATTTTAGGGAACATGCTCATTTTTTAGGACTTTAATGTTATAAATTAATGGAGAGTGGATCACTTTTCCAAGTTATAAACATTTCAAGAAAGTTTGGGGGATGATAAAGGATCACATTTCACATTAGAGTGAGAAAGAGGCTATGGACTTTAGAGGGGTGGCGATTAGGGAAACTAATTTAAGGTGGGAGTCATTCTTGGTCCATGCTTAGACTTGATTGTGTAATGGATTTCATTGAGATTTATCTTATTCTTTTTCTTTTTATTCTTGTTTGAACCCATGAATGTCTATTACTAAGTCATAAATTGTTGTTAGCCAAATTTTATGTACTATAAGATATAATCATTCCGTGCCTTAGTTTTCTTTCATTACCATTTGTACTCTTAGTAGTGCGCTGAGTCATGAGGTGTCTCGTTAGGTGCGAATTTAATGGTATCTCCTTTGACCTTCTGCTCCGGGATCTCACATGATCTTTTTTATTTGCTTGATAAGATAATGAAATATGTTATTTTTATTTCCTTACTTTATGTTTGTAAAATGCGGATATTTGTATTATATAGCCCTTATGTATTTATGGGAGGATGTGGAGATGATTTTAAATTAAAACTATAATAATATATAGATATATAGATATAGATACATAGTTGTGTACATTTATTGGTAAAACCTTTGGTGAATGATTAAATTTTGAATTGGATTGAACGCAAATTTTAATTGTAATTCCATGGAGTCACTTATCACGAATGGAAGTTTTAGTGAGGCTAAGCCCATGGCCTTTGCCTAACCCATTGCAATCCAAACGTGAGGGTCAAGGATTATGTCACACCACGACTTAATTCAAGATGATCTCAAGGGTGTGAAATAATGTATTTACAAGAATATGAAAGTGACATGAGGATAATAAAATATCGGGTTTTATTTCCAGTAGTTGTATATGTGATTATTTGCTAAATTAATCGATGTCATGATTAAAGAGTTGAAATTAATATACCAAAATAATGTTTCGAATCTCATTGAAAATGGCTAATGGATAAAAATAGAATGTGAGGGTTCTTTAATATCAATTGCGACTCCAATAGTAATATCAAATGATATACAGTCAGGTTTGTGAATAAAAAATTATAAATAAACCTTATCAACTCTATTAAAGCACTCGTTTGGAGTCTTTAGAGCATAACTATGTCATTTTGATTTAGAATTACATTTGTGGATGTGAAAACTACATCACTCCCATAAGAGTTTAGGTAAATAAGTTTGATAACATTATAATTCATTATATAAAGTTAAACACGTTTCTCACCAAACGGCATTTATAAGTTTAACATACCATTATATCTATGGTTTTAAGAAAAACAACATTAAACCTTATGACTAGTGGGTATAAGTTTGTATAATTGATTTTGTATGTACAAGCAACGAACTAAAAATTAGAGAAACGATTTAATCCCCACGTGTTTCTAAGAGCATGAAGTATGAAGTAATGAGATACTTGCACAAGATTATATGCACGTTCAAAGATTATTTAAAGATGGTTAATATTTAAGACTTAGATTTTGTTGGATGCTTGGATATTGTAAAATCCACTCTTGATTAGATATGCACACTCAAATATTTTATAAAGATGATTAATATTTAAAATTTAGATTTTATTGGACGCATGGATATTATAAAATCCACTCTTAATTACATATATCACTTCGTTAAAACGACTAACATAATGAAAGAGGTTTTAGCGTTCTTTGATTGGATCATCGAATATGAGAACTTAGATTGTAGCGAGCTTTGATGCACAATTTATAGATTATGGACGCGAAACTTCATTTTGGACGGATAGTACATAAATTAATAGGATAACTTTTGTGGAATCATTTTTCCTTATTTGATTAGATTCAGTGGCGTATCCAGGGATTTGAGTTAAGTGGGAGGAAAATTTCTGACAAAGTCGGGAGGTTCGAGGGCGGGAGCCCTCGGGCCTTTTTTTGGGTTGTTTTTACTTTTTTTTACAATTTTTAACCTTAAAAATGTTTGAGGTAGTAATTAACTAAATTTGTATTCCTACTTTGTTCGTGATTTTTTTTATAATATTACCCTAACGGGTTGTGTGTTGTCTTCTCTTTTCCGTTTAAAAAAAATTCACCATGACTTCTTATATTTTTAACAAATTTTAAATTATATACCTGTTTTGTACACAAATAATATACACAAATACACAAAAAAATATACACAAATAATATACAAATGAAACACAAATAAATTAACCCATATAAATAAAACACAAATAAATTATAATACCTGTTTTGTCGAAGGCGGGGGACGGCAGCAAGCAGTGGCGTGGGTGAAGATTCGACGCAGCAACAGGTGAAGGCAGCAGGATTTGGATGATTTATGTGTGATTTGTTGGTTTGGAGAGAATGAGAATAGGATTTGAATGAGAATAGAGAGAGCGACGGAGATTCGAGAGAGAAGAGAGAGAGCGTACGTGTTGTTGGTAAATTGGCAACACGCGTTTGTTTTTATTTTTAAATTAATTACACACTTACACTCTCATTTTCGTAAATGCGAAGAGCTAACCTTTAAGTTTCAATTTTGACCAAAATACCCCTTTTTTTTAAATTGAACTGGGGCGACCGCCCCACCGCGACCTACGGTGGGTCCGCCCCTGATTAGATTCATAAGTTTAAAGTTGATTTTATACAATTGCGTTTAGATTCAATTGTTGGTGTTCAGAAAATAATTAAACTTGCTTTTGGTTTTTAAATGACATTTCAATATTCTTATTGTAACATTTTTTTGTAAGAGCAATCCTATAGCACGACTAGTAACGGTCAAATTTACTATATAAAATTTGAAGCAGGTCATCTAAACTGGTAAATTCAAGGGTTGGTATGGAATAACAACTGTAAATATACAAATTGGTTAAATTTTACTTGAAGTGTGTTCTTTAAGAGTTTAACTATTGTAAATTGTAGGACGGAACTTAGTTGTTCGTGTGAGTTAAAATAATAAATCTTAGACGGAACCTTGTGTTCCGTCCCAGCCAAGAAGCCTAAAACGTCACTATTTCCTGCTATCGCTACTTCGTTTTGTTCGATTATGTTTTTCTTTTACCATATGTTCGTTGAAAAAATATACTAGTTAATACCGTGTTTAAAATCATGCTAACTTTTATATTTTGCATACGCATTGGAAATACTCTAAATAACATAAATGCATGCAAAATTTATAAGGAGGATCATTTTAAACAATTTGAAAATCAACCAAAATAATCTTTTGTGAAGTGTTTTAACGGTAATGGGGCCATCTTTTATTATTCTAGCGTAGATCAACTTGAAAATAAATTTGTTGGTGTTGTTTGATTGCAATTATTTTTCAGGTGGAAAATGCTCTATTTTTCATCTTTTATGTGTTTAATTCCCAATATTTTTCATGGAAAAAAAGTAAAAAATATATTGAAAAAATAAATAAATAAAAATCCCAGAAAATTAATAAAAATAACCATCAAATTTTAAAAAACACAAAAAAATGAATAAAAATCCAAAAAAATGCAGAAAATGAATAAAAAAAACAAAAAATAAATATTAATCCCAGAATGAATTTAAAAAAATAGAAAAAAATAGAAAATATGTATTAAGAGAAAAACACTTGAATAAAAACCAAATCGACCACAACCCCGCCCCCGCACCCCAACCCCCAACTGTTTTGTCCCCCCGGTTGCAGGGTTTGTTCTTTTTTTTCTCTTGTTTTAAATTTTTTTTTTCTAATATTTGCTTTTTTATTAGTTTTCCATGGCATTTATTCATTTTCATTCATTTAATTTTTTGAGAGTTTTAGATTTTCTTTTATTTTTTTCTTAATTAATAAATTTATGAATTTTTAAGAAATTTCCGAGTGTTTTTTTAAATTAATTCATGGGTTAATATTTATTTCCTATTTTGTATTCATTTTTTGTATTTTTTCATTATTTTTGTGTTTTTATTTATTTTTCTTTTTTTCTGAGCTTTTTTTTCTGGGAGTTTTTTAAATTAATTCCGCGACTAATATTTATTTTATGTATTTTTTTTATTTTTCGTATTTTTTTCATTATTTTTTGTTTTTAATTATTTCTATTTTTTTAATTTTCTGAGCATTTTTTGTTATTTGTTTTCTGAATTAATAAGTTACTGACTTTTTAATAATTTTTTAGGTGTTTTTTACATTACTTCCAAGGTTAAGATTTTTTTTTATTCACTTTCTGTAATTTTTCATCATTTGGGGGTTTTTATTCATTTTAGGGATTTTTTTTTATTTTTGGTGTTTTATTCACTTTTTATATTTTTTTTCCATTATTTTGGGATTTTTATCCACTTTCTAAATTTTTTTCATTATTTTTGGGTATTTATTCATTTCAGGATTTTTTTTTTCATTATTTGGGGGGGGGGGGGGGGGGGGGGGGGGGTTTATTCATTTTTTGGATTTTTTTCATTATTTTTAGGGTTTTATTCACTTTCTCGATTTTTTTCATTATTTTGGTGATTTTATTCACTTTGGGGTTTTATTCATTTTCTGTATTTTTTTCATTATTTTGGGAGGGTTTTATTCATTTTCTGTATTTTTTTCATTATTTTGGGGGGGTTTTATTCATTTTCTGATTTTTTTTCATTATTTTTGGAGTTTTATTCACTTTCTATATTTCTTTTCATTATTTTTGGGTTTTTATTCACTTTGTAGATTTTTTTTCTTTATTTTTGGATTTTTATTCATTTTCTGGAATTTTCGTTCATTATTTTTGGGGTTTTATTCACTTTATGTATTATTTTTTTATTATTTTGGGGCTTTTATTCACTTTCTGGATTTTTTTCCCATTATTTTTGGGTTTTTATTATTTTCTGGATTTTTTTCATTATTTTGGGGGGTTTTATTCATACTCCGGATTTTTGTCATTATTTATGGGTTTTTATTCATTCTTTGGAAAAAAAATTCATTATTTTTATTCATTTTCTTTATTTTCTTCATTATTTTTTGAATTTTATTCATTTTCTTTTTTTTTCATTATTTTTGGGCTTTATTCCCTTTTTGAATTTTTGTTTCATTATTTTTCGGTTTTTATTTATTTTCTGGATTTTTTTCATTATTGTTGGGATGGGTTTTATTCATTTTCTGTATTTTTTCATTATTTATGAGTTTTTATTCACTTTCAAGATTTGTTTCATTACCGGTTTTTATTAATTTTTTGGATTATTTATCAATTTTTTTGGTATAGTTATTCTTTTCACTGGAAAATGAATAACAAGATGGGAGAGGATTTTCAATTCCATCTTTTTGTGAAAAAAGTAGTTACGTGTTTTTTTTAAGGAAACCAATTCTTCGAAAAATTTTGTTTATCAAACATTCAAAAAATAGAAAATAACTTCATATATTGTATTTTCTATGAAAAATTAGTATTGTCAAACACCCCCTAAGTGAATTTCTTCTTGGTAGAAAACGTAATTCCACTAAATTTCTACCAGTTCTGAAACTACGCCAAGGTACTAAAACTTTGGGCAGATTTTCAAACTCTGTTTTGACTTTAATTCATTACCCTCATTGATGAAAATCCATGTAATCAAAGATGATCTATGTGGATGATTATGCAAAGCCAAGAAGAAGTACGAATTTTACTTGCCCGCTACTTATGTCTCAACAACTCTATATGAACTTTATGAGTATGACTACTCATTAATTTCAGAAGCTCACTTCAATACACTTCCTTTAAGAGTCATACCAATTTGTTGTGACCCATGGTTGGTGATGGTGGCCCAACACTAGTTTCTAACTTTCCCCAATTGGAAGAAAAAGGACCGTCGGATCCACATGATAAAGCAAAGAGGTGGTTAGGTTTCAAATTATTAACATTTTAAACTTAATCCTAGTCTAAGTTCAATATCTATAACCATAATTTCAGGTACCCTATCACCCATGTTAGGAACTCAAAGTTCACCATGAACTCGCGGGTCCCACAGAAAATAGTGCATGAATTTGTGATCATAGCTATCCCACCTCCCAACCGATGTTTATGCAAATTGAGCAGATAATGTGGAAAATTAAAAGTTTTTAGGGAAAAATACTCTTAGGTTCCTCACAAATAAATTTTAAATACTAAAAAAATTTTGACAAATTATAAATACTTACGTCCACTAATTCTCTTTTTGTAGAATTCCACGCTAGTGACATAACAAATGGGCAAAATTGTAAATTGTCCTTAAATATTTAAAAATTGTCATCAAATGACCTAATTATAAATTACCCAAAAAATTATTTCATTGATAAGGTTGACTTTTAATCAACCACCTTATATTACACACATACAGGGGTATAATATAAGAATTATACTTTTACAATTAATCAATACGGTATGTGGTTGCCATGCGGCCAAAATATTAAGTTAATTATATATTAGTGATCATCCGATTAGTGTTCACAATTCTTCTTTTCATTTCATGTATTACATCTGTATAGTTCAATTTTTTGTTTGCATGATCCATGCATATTTAATCTAATAGTTGTTCACGTCAAAATTCTCACTACTAGATATTCTTGGCACTAATTTTTCATTGAGTTGGTATAATAGTTAGGGTATATTTTAAATAAACCCTCCAATTATTACCTTAATTGCAATTAAGTCATTCAATTTTATATTATTCATAAAAAATTCTTAACCTATATTTGAAAGATTGTAAACAAATCACCTTGCGTCCTTAAAAACAAGGTTCCAGCAACACAAGGACCAATTTGATAGTATAGGCATTTAATTGCAATCAATGTAATAGTTCACCAGTCTATTTGCAATTTAGTCTAACAGTAATTTGGATAATAAAAGAAGAAATTTGAAAGTAGAATAGAACACAAGCTTTTACCCAAACATAATCAAATCATCTGCCGTGGATCAAGTTTTCTAATGGGGAAATTTTTGACTTTTTGTGTGAGAAGGTATGAAACTATAATGGAACACAAACAAGAAAAAGGAGACAAGGTGGGGCATGTTTGGAGTTGTGGTGAAGACTTTGGAAGAGCTTATGATTTGATACATATAAATATATATCATGGAATAGCTATGCTTTTTGTGGGACCTATTTCCCACACACAAACACATATATGTAGTTAGTAAGATTCGGAGAGATCTCTCCTATTGAAAGAAAATCATAAAAAAGTATAGGTTTCAACGTCAATCACGCAAACATCCTAAACAACAATCTATCATCAACACGTAATGGTGGGGTCTTATGTAAGTTTGTAACACCTGAACATTCATACCCTTTCAAACAAGTTATATACATATAATGTGTGTTTCATTCAGTGTATGCCTTTGTATAAAACTATAAAGCTTGTCATGTTGAATTGCCATTTACAGTGTGAATAAAAATAATGAAAGCTTTGCGGTATTAAACATGCGTGTGTAAAGTTTGATACGGAGGATTGATATGATGGTGACGCATGGGCCTCGAAAGAGTGATTAAGTTGGACTAACGGGGCTAGATCTCGATGCATCTAATGTTAGATACTTTCGTTGCTTAGATACTCATTTGAGATAGAGAAATAGACAAGATTTGTTTATATATATATATACACTAGCGAATACCCGTGCCGAGGGCACGGTGATAAATTTGTTCCCGTGATAAAAAAATCCAGCCCATAAAAAAATAAAATGATGAAAGAAGAAAAATAGTTAAAAAAAATCCACATCTATTTATTAATAAAAAAGAAAAAAAAAAAAAAAAAAAACACCTTTTAGCATGACATTTCATGCATGGGCATGAAATGTCAAAAATATCATACATGTCTTTTTGCCATCTCCATATGGCTCCATATTATATATATATATATATATATATATATATATATATATAATATAATGCTCTTGTGCGGATTAGTCCGCATTTTATGAATGCGAACCTGACATGTGTCACCTAACGGTGTGCCTAGAAATTATCGCCTAAATTATAGGCGCTCTCTCTCTCTTTTCTGGGCTCACCGTCAGGTGACACATGTTCGGTTCGCATTCTTAAAATGCGGACTAGTCCGTACAAGAGCAGAACTATATATATATATATATATAGTGTTGTTCTTGTGCATATCAGTCCGCATTTTAAGAGTACGAACCGGACATGTGTCATTTGTAGGGGTGGACAAAAAATAGACCGACCCGAATGGACCGATTAGACCGAACTGAACCGAATCGAAAATCGAGGTTATTTTGAAACCGGTCCACACAAACTAAAAACCGATTAAATCGGCCCGGTCCGCAGTCCACTATATTAAAAGACCCGTTTGGACCGGACCGAACCGATTCTTGTATATATATAATAAAAATAATTGTTGATGCAAAAAACTGGACCGAATCCCATTTTTATGATCACAGATAAATAGATAAAAGCAATCCAATCAAGCACATGAGAGACAAAGATTTTTAAAGTGGTTCGGCTATAAGGAAAAGCCTACGTCCACTGTTATTTTATTCTCAGGGATTTACAATAGCACAATGTAGTGTAAAGAGAGAAAAAGGTATGGATCTTGTGTATGGTGTCTCTCGGTTCTTGGATCTCTTCGATCTCTCTCCCCCTTTGGCTAAGGGAATACATGTATTTATAGTGATGGGAGATAAAGAGATTCATTGTATGTAGACATTTATACATTATGTCTACATTCAACGAATCTAATTGCTTGGTATGCTATGTGTTGTCATCTACAATATAAATGTACATTAATGATCATTAAATGCGTAGTTATCCTTTGATATTCCTGGTTGGTATGCCGACCAACACTCCTCGGGTGCCGACCAACTCTCCTCGGGTGCCGACTAATACTCCTCGGGTGCCGACCAACTCTCCTCGAGTGTCGACTAACTCTCCTCGAGTACCGACCAACTCTCCTCGGGTGCCGACTAACACTCCTCGGGTGTCGAATATTGCCACGTAGGATGACACGTGTCCTTTTCTGATTGGTCCTCGTAGATGGAGAATTTTCGCGTTAACAGAAGCCCCCAATGCTCCATGCTTGATGGTTTACTTGAAAGGATGGAGTATTTATTCTGCAGTGTTGCTCGGTGCTCGTGAAATTCTTGATCTACCTTCTTGATTTGTTCAACACAAAGTGCATTATCTCCTGGACGACATATGATGCAGGCTGATCGATGGTTGCTAATCTTTCTTTTGAGGAACTCCGTGTGCTATGTATCACCCCTGGGAATTTGGATGCAGCCATTCCATAGTATGAAACTTGTAGCTTGTCATAATCTTCAAGTATGTTGATTGGTTTGCCAGCCGACCAACTGCTTCCTGTGTCGAGCAACTGAGTGCTAACTTCACGTGCTTGATTCTTCTGATTTACGATCCTCTGAATACTTTGTCGAGTAACATACTAGCTTTCGAATCCAACTCTTCAATTTGATTAGTACCAAGCTAGTGGTGGACTTCGAAACATTTTCACTAAACTTCTTCTTCATTATTGGTCGAGACAGTATTAGCAAAGATCTCAGTGCTGTAGATGCTAATTTTGACTTCTACCTCTGCTCGGGGACGAGCAAGAGGTTCTCGGGGACTATCAAGTGATTCTCAGGAAGATCATTCAATATTGCCATATACCGAGAAAGAATGTTCCATATTCCTCAAAGTTCGAAATACGAAACATTGGGGGCTTCTGTTGATACCAAAATTAATATGCTGATGTAGACGAATAATACGAAGACACGTGTCAATCTACGTGGCACAATAGTAATGAGGAAGTTCATTTCACCCACCAATTCATGTCCTCTCTGAGCAACGAGGATACCCCGAGGAACTCCAGCACTCCGAGATACTCAAGCGCTCCGAGGAACTCTTGATCAACGAGCAACTAAGGCGGTCCGAGCTGCATCTCGGCCGTATCATTAATTACCAGATAATCAACAGTTCAACTATTCATTGAATGTTTATAATCTTGGCACACACTTTGCATTAAATGTATTACCCTTTCATGTGTATATCATTTAATGTATCGACCCTTTCATGTACAGCCTCAAGGCTATAAATACCTTGTATCACCCTCATTCAAGGGGACCGGAATTTCTTGACAGAACTTGTAATCGAGAATTCCCAAACACTCAGCAATAACATAACAGTGGACGTAGGCCATTCTTATAAGGCTGAACGACTTTAAAATTCTTCGTCTCATTTTATTGTGATTGAATAATTAGAGCAATCTAATTTTTTACATCAACAATAATATTATTGTTTTTCTTATATATAGTTTTTGAATTAATGTATATAACTTATGAATTTAATTTAGAACATTTTATATAGTATAGACATTTTTTTATTTGGGTTAAGAAAACTCATGTAAATATCCCTAGGCCTTTCGAGTATTATTATTTTTAAAAATTTTGTATATATATTTGTGAGAACAATAAATAAAAATATTCAAATATATATATATATATATATATATATATATATATATATATATATATATATATATATATATATATATATATATATATATATATAAAATAGGGCTAGGACCGAATTTTAACCCGGACCGAACCGAAAAAATCCAGGACCGAATTTTAACCCGGACCGAACCGAAAAAAGCCAGGACCGAATTAATCGGTCCGATCTCGATCCAAAAAAATTTAGGACCGAATATTCGGTCCGATCCAAAAAATTGACAAAAATCGGACCGGACCAGACCGTGCCCACCCCTAGTCACCTGACGGTGACCCGACAAATTATTAGCTAAATTATAGGCACACTCTCTTTCTTTTTTGGGCTCGTCGCCAGGTACCACATGTCCGGTCCGCACTCTTAAAATGTGGAGTGGTATGCATAAGAGCAGTCCTATATATATATATATATATATATATATATATATAGAGAGAGAGAGAGAGAGAGGTTCATAAGTAAACCTAAAAAATGAACATTTTAATGAACCTTCTTAAAATACATTCCAAATTTAGAGTTAAATGCACGTGCCTCAACAAAACAATGCCAAATCTACCGAGCGCATGTTATAATTGCTCGTTTCAAACATTTCGTGACTTATAGAACCTAAAAAGTCCTCACCCATTGTTAACCTCCAAACTCAGACCAAATGAAAAAAACGTTGCACTGTGTTAACCTCCAAGCTCAGACCAAATAAAAAAATATTGCAATGTTAACCTGTGAACTCAAACCAAATAAAAAAACCCGATGCGTGTTAGCCTCCAAACTCAATCAGAGATCTCCAGTACTCAATCTCGACCAATCACAACTTTCCCGATGCCCTGCTTCGCCACTAGCTACAAGTATTTTCTTCTAATTTGTCGGCTTTATTTGTGTGTATATAAACTCTTTTTATGTGTGCATATGTCAGTGATTCCCTGCTCCTAAACTCTTTTTATGTGTGTATATTTCTTTATTAAACCCCCTTCTCCTAAACTCTCTTGACATAAATGTCCTAAAATCTCTTAACATAAATACGTTTTTTGTTGCTATATATATATATATATATATATATAGAGAGAGAGAGAGAGAGGAAGACTCACCTACAGCATGCACTATACATCACACCGTACACCACACCTAATTCTAGGCCCTAGAAAAAAAATCAAATTATATATTTTTTCCTTGAAATTAACCTTCCAATCAACCCATATGCAAAAAATTAGAACAAAATATATTTTGTAGCTATTTTTAAAAAATCCACAAAAAACTGCTGGCGCAGACCCTTATAAATAAGGTATTTTTAGCAGTTTTTTGTGGATCTTTTAAAAATAGCTACAAAATGTATTTTGACCTAATTTTTTGCATATGGGTTTATTGGAAGGTTAATTGCAAGAAAAAAATATAAAATTTGAAAAAAAAAGTTTTTTAGGGCCTAAAATTAGGTGTGATGCACGGATGATGTATAGAGCATGATGTACTATAGCCTGGGTCTCTCTCTCTCTCTCTCTCTCTCTCTCTCTCTCTCTCTATATATATATATATATATATATATATATATATATATATATATATATATATATATATATTGTGCTTATGTTTATTTTGTGACATTTATTATAGATATAAAATTGGTCTTTTGATTTGTTTTGTGACATATATGCCCTAATTTTAATTCCTTGTTGTAATTGGTCCGCGCTAGCGGCAACGGACATTGGTTACCGCTGGCGCGGACCAATTACAATAAGGAATTTAAAATTTATTGGGTTGTGAAATTGGGCTATGGTTGAAATCTTCTTGAATTGGATTTGGTTTTCGAGTCATTTTCACAATTTTGAGGTATTTATGCGATTTCTCATTTGTATTAGTCATATCTTTATTTTACTTATTTTATCGTATTTTCGTTTTTATTTATAGGTAACAAATGGATAATGAGGAAATTGATCTACAAAACGAGGAAAATTTACAATGGGATGTTGAGGGGAATATGAATTTCGAAATTGAAAGTGCACCAAATGATGAGAGTGAGAAATACATAGAGTCGGAAAGTAACGTTTCTAATATGTTATATACTCCAAAAGTAGCAACCGAATTGAAACCTAAAATTGGTCAAAAATTTGAAACGCTAGATCAAGCTAAGGTTTTTTTATAACAATTATACCAAGCAAGATGGTTTTGGTGTGAGACAATCAGTCGTTAAAAAGAGTACAGAGACCGGTGAGATTGTTAGGAAAGAGTTTATTTGTTGGAAAGAAGGGAAGGGTAAACTTCTTGCCACCGATGGAGCGAAAAGACGGAGGGCGTCGATTAAAGTCGGTTGTAAAGAAAAATTTGCAGTTGTTTTATCCTTGGGCGTCTATGAAGTTAGTGTTTTTGTTGAGGGCCACTGTCACCGATTGATGAGTCCTAGCAAAGTACATCTTTTTCATTCTCATCGTCAAGTGTCTAGTTCTCACAAATCATTAACCTAACTCGACATGGTTAATATACCTAAACACCAACAATATAAATTACTTGCGGTGCAAACGGGGGGGTTTGAAAATGTTGGGTGAACACAACGAGATTTACTTAATTATGCAAGGAATAAATGCGGGGAATTGAAAGGTGAGGATGGGAATATGCTTAGCAGTTATTTAGAAAATCAACAAGCAAAAAATCCATCATTTTATTTCAAGATAGAAACAAATGATGAAAAAAATTAACTCGTTGTTTTTGGGTCGACGCCACCTCAAGACAAACGTACTCGTATTTTGGGGATGTTGTAGTGTTCGACACCACATACAACACTAACGGATATGCTTTGATATTTGCGCCACTAATGGGGGTCAGTAATCACGACCAAACTTTTTTGTTGGCTTCCTCATTATTAAGTTATGAAACTATTGACACATTTATTTGGCTATTTGACCAATTTCTAAAACCAATGCTTGTCGGTCCCCATAGGATGATAATAATCGATCAAGATCCCACTATGACAAATGCAATTTCCAAAACACTACCCACGACAACCCATAGATATTATAGTTGGCATATTTTAACCAAATTTACGGAGAGATTAGATTCGGTTAAATATACGACTTACAAATCTGAATTTGAAAATTGTATTTGTGGATCGAAATTAATAGAGGAGTTTGATATGAGGTGGAAGGATCTTCTTGAAAAAATTGGGTTGAATGATAACAAATGGCTAGATTCATTGTATCAAATTCGTTCCCAATGGGTGCCGACCTACATAAATCATGTATTTTCGGTGGGAATGTCAAGTAGCCAACGTGACGAAAGTGCAAACTCATTTTTCAAGAAGTTTGTGTCAAAAAATAATTCTTTGATTGAGTTTATGGTCCAATTTGATAATGGTCTTATTCATCAACGATATCAAGAACTAATTGCGGATCACAAAGCTTTTGTTGAAAAGCCTAAGATAAAATTAGTTCACGATTTTTTGGTTCAAATGGTTGATGTATACACTAATGAAATGTTCCACAAATTTAAAAATGAATTGTTAGAGAGCTTCACGTATAGACTCGAGCTTGTTTATAAGGATGAAAGTCATCGTTTATTAAAGATTTTGAAAGATGATTTGCGGGTAATAAGATAAGACAAGGTATTAGATTTTGCAACTTGCACTTATAGAAAATTTGAGTCAGTGGGGATCTCGTGTAGACATCTTATTCGATATTTTGACAAAATGCATAATTATGAAAGGTTGCCCGAGAAGTACATTTTGAATACGTGGACCAAAGCGGAAAAATCAGAGTTGGTTGTGGATGAGTGTGGTCGTGAATTAATAAATGATAGATCGTATTTGCTAAAGAGGTCGGAATTAGTCCAAATGGCAATAAATAAGGTTGATGATGCGCTTACTAGTCAAGAGGCAACAAAAGATTATGTTGATGGTTTAGGACTTGTGCGTCAAAATTTAAATGTAATTGTCAAGGGTGGTCAAAGAAAATTAACAAATGAGATACTCAGTGTAGCAACATCGGGAAATGCTAGTAGCAATTTTTATGTTGAACCGGACAAAGTGCGTGCAAAATGATGCGGCAAACGATTAAAAAGTGGTAAGGAGAAAGCATTGGATAAAGGCAAAAAAATCAAGGCAAGAAAGTGTAATGGTTGAGGTTTGGTAGGCCAATCACACGATAAAAGAAATTGCTCGTTGCTAACAAATCGGTAAGTAATTTATAATTTTTTTATTGAAATACTTATGCGTTCATAGACACGGTTGAATTAACATGATTGATTAGGCATAAATTCTTCCTAATTTATCCCTTAATTTGGGTACTTTTAGCACCTCGAACAACGTAATCGATTTGAATTTATCTCATAATCTTGCTACTGACTGATCCTAATGAGTACACCGAGTTTTTGGTATTTCATAGAGATTTTACAGGTATTTGATGTCAAGAAACGAAAGAAGGAAATCGGAAGAATCAAGAAAGACAAGAAGGAAAGTCAAAAGGACAAAAGTGTTTCACCTGGAATTCGGATGAGGTACCTAAAGAGAAGTTGAAGATATCACATTCATGAGCACATAGGAGGAAATAACACCTCAATCAGAGTCCCGAACCAAAAGATATGAGCAGTAAAAGTTGAGCAAAAAAGTTAAATAGGCAGACCGGTCCGCCCTGACCCCGGACCGTTCCGCTGTACTAAATCCAGTAGACCTCGGATCGAAAGCAAATCGAAGAAGGCAGAAATTAAAAGAACCAGTCCGCCCCCGGATCGGTCTGCCCCAAAATAAAAAGAACCGATCCGCTTTAGAGGCAGACCGGTCCGCCTAAGGCCCGGACCGGTCCGGGTATCGAGATTTGCAAATCGGATCTCCTCCTAAAAGAGTCCTAATGCAGCTGAAATTCCTGAATTCTTGGAGGGTATAAAAACCCGTTTTCTTATTATTATTTGGACGGAGAATTAGTATAATTTTCCTTACTTTTCCAGCACCCTAGTTTAGACACAGTTTGTTCTTTTAATTCCATGATTGAAACTTTGATCCGATTTCAGTAATTACCAGTAATTCTAGCTATTACTTTGAGTGCTTTGGTAAAATTAGTAAGTAATTTCATATGTTTAATTCTGTTTTACATCATTCTACCAATTTCCCATTGTTTAATCATGTTTTTCTGCAAATCAAATACTGTTTTCATCACTTTCAACATACTAGGCCAAATTTTTTAAGGCCGGGATACATGAATCCAGCCTGATGTGTTAGTTGCATGTGAATAAAATTAATCCTCTAAACTTAGTGATTGATTACGACCGTATTGCGTAGGACCACAACAATTGTAGATCTTTATATCTCATTTGCCTCTGGGTAACCGGGATGATTTAAAATGCAATTCGAGTGTCACTATCGCTATACCGATTTACTCATCATCAGATTAAGTATGACGCGGGCTTGAACCTCGTATACGTAATGCTTGGGAGTAATAAATTTTGGGTCAAATTAATCAGTTAAATTTACGATTAGTATTATAACTGCACTACACTAGGGTTGGAGGATTGTATTCCCGTCCTGTTCTTCTCATACATAGTTTAAAGTTTTAAATCAATTTTCATTAGCAGTTTAGGTAATTTAGTATAATTTCATCTTTTCATAATTTCACAATTGCATTTAGTTGTAGTCAATTCCAAAACCAAAAGATTTTTCTTTCCTTTTTAGAGTCAAAGTTAAGATTCCTTCATCTTTTCCCGTCGTCACAACTTCGTTGTCTTAGTTCCCTGTGGATACGATCCCGACTTACCGGGTTTATTACTAACGCGACAGGTTTGCACTTGAGCCTAGAGTGAAAGCACATTAGAGACACATTCTGAGTCGCGTCAAGTTTTTGGCGCCGTTGACGGGGAATTAGGTATCCTTAGGATTAGATCGAGTCAATCTAAAGCTTTGACCAAAAAATTTCAAAAATCCAAAAACATAAAAAATTCAAAAAGCACAAAAAGATTCACCACCATCTCTCATAAGCTTTTAATGCAAAATCCTCAACTCACTCCCACACCCCATAATACTCCAACCAGCATTCACGAAAATTTAATCGTTGAGTATAACCCCGATAGCCCCCATACTCCTAACGCCCCACAGTTCTGGATTCCACATCCCACACCGTCACACTCAATCTCCAATAACACTCCGTTTTCCTTCTTAGGACACACCTCCGAGCACTCTTTGAGCACACCAAGTGAGAGCACTGAGTCGTTAAGTGAGAGAGAGAGATGTCACAACACAGTAATGCACCAGCCGGTGAGGAAGAGACCCCGTACTGCCCGCTGAGAGAAATCTTATATCCCGAGCGTACTATCACTCTAGGATGCATTATACTCCCGTATAATGCCGGGCAATTTCATTTAAAAAATGGGATGATCCAGATGTTACCCCATTACCATGGTATGGATTCTGAAAAGACATACCTTCACATTAGGGAATTTGAGGATGTGTGCGTTACTCTCAATGATCAAACTTGCACACAAGAGGTGATCCGCCTCAAACTCTTCCCCTTCTCGCTCAAAGATAAAGCTAAGACCTGGCTATGGTCTTTACCTCCAAGCTCGATTCCATCTTGGAACGAGTTGCAATAGAGATTTCTCAAGAAATTCTTCCCAACACATCGAACAATCTCCATAAAGGCTCAAATTCAAGCGTTCAGACAATCTGAAAATGAGCCATTGCATCGATGTTATGAGCATTTCAACGAGTTAGTTACTTCATGCCCCCATCATGGATTTGATGCAGCGCAAATCATCTATTTTCTCTATAATGGGCTGAATCTTAACTCCAAGAAACTTGTTGAGACTATGGGAAGTGGTCCTTTTGTCGACTTAGACGCCCACGATGCTGAGCTTCACCTGAGGTATGTTGCCGAGACTACCCAGTCCTGGGATACATTTGATCCTAACGCTCAAAATCGAAATCGTCAAGTGACAACCACTCCGTCGGCGTCCGACCTATTTCACGTAGATAAGAATTCTATGACGGACAGTCGATTGGATACCCTTGAGAAAGGATTTCGAGACCTATGCGAGATATATGGAAAAGGACCAGCTGGATCCATACCAAACCCCGTCGAGAAGGTGTGTGCGATTTGTGAGGTGGGTCATTCAACTGAGGAATGCCCGACTAAACCCGCCTACAAAGTAATGCTTCAGCAGCAAGTTAGTGGTATAGGAGGATTTAAGGGTAATTTCGGTGCACCAGACGAGAATTCATACAACCCTTCGTGGAAAAACCATCCCAGTTTTAGCTATGGGTAACACCATGCTACGATGAACCCTATTTCCCATGTTGCCCCTCCTCCACCACAACACTTTCAACAAGCCCCACACAAGCAAGGACATGTGCAAGCACCACCACTTCCGGGAGCATATATCCCGCCAACGCGAAGAACTCTCGAGGATACCATGAATCAATTTATCGCAAGTCAGACTGCAACCAATGCTAAATATTATCATCTGATTAGCGACATAAATACGAGTCTATCACAGTTGCAATCATCATTGTGTATCCAAGAGAAGGGCAAGTTTCCTGCCCAGGGCCAAAGACCTCCCCAAGGTCAAACTAGTGTAAGCTCCACACTCCATGACCATCCGAAGCAATGTAGCACAATTACCACTCTACATAGTGGGAGAGTAGATGACTTGTCACCTCCCCCACACTATGCAACTAAAGACAAGGAGACCTCGCTTGACACGAAAGAGGCCGAAGATGTTCCCTTGAATGAGAGTGATAAAGAAGGCACTAGTGAGCTCGAGGTAGTAGTGAAACCCCCCACCACTGCCCCATACCCTCAACGGTTGGTCTCGCAATCCAAAGGGACTCCTCGGGACGATGTTTTGGATGTCCTTAAACAAGTAAAGATCAATTTACCTTTTCTCGAGACCATACAGAAAATTCCCGCATACGCTAAGTTCATTAAGGACTTACTCACGGTGAAACGCAAGATAAAGGTAAATAAGGATATCTTTTTGGCCCAGAATGTCGGTTCAGTTTTATCGAGTGACCTTCCGTTAAAGTATAAAGATCCGGGTGCACCCACCATTTCGTGCATCATGGGGAGGAACGGAATCGAAAGAGCACTAATAGATTTAGGAGCGAGTGTTAACATTCTACCCTATTCCATCTATAAGAAACTTGATTTGGGAGCCCTCAAGCCCACAAATATAACTCTCCAGCTCGCGGATCATTCTGTGAAGATGCCGCGGGGAATCATTGAAGATGTGATCGTCCAAATAGACACTTTCTACTTCCCAGTGGACTTTGTCATTTGGGATGAGGAGACCTCCATTCTCCCGAGCAATCATGTTCCCATTATCCTTGGTCGCCCATTCTTAGCTATGGCTAATGCACTCATCAATACTCGGAGTGGGCAGATGCAATTAACATTTGGGAACATGACCCTCGATACAAATATTTTTAAAAATATCAAGAACGAGGGTGACGAAGGAGAACCGCGAGAGACGGATCTTTCAGGAGCAGCACACGAGCATGGGAGGACCCACATGCGAGAGCCGATAGGGGTATGCCTTGTTACATCAAGTGAGAGCGATAATTTAGAGGGCATAGGGAGAAGTTCGTACGAGTGCCTAGAGGAGAATGAATGGCAAGACACGATAAATATTTTTCTCCTCGAGTACTACCCACCCACACCACATAATAATGCTGAGATGGAGCGAGGAAAGAAGAATGTGGAAACAAAGAAAGAGAGAGAGATAGAGGAGTTGAGCCTAGCGGACTTTAAGAGAGAATTCGGACAGGTAGATGAGAGCCTTAACGATGAAGTCCAACCTCTATTGTATTCACGTAGTCATTTAGGAGAGAGCGAGTGGAAAGATAAATCTGATGAGTTTCTTCGCAATGACCATCCACCCATACCATTTGATGCCCCAAAGGCGATAGAGGAGAAAAGTTGCGTCTCGTCCGACTTAGAGCCCGACCCATGCATTCCAAAAATTGAACAAAAATTAGGAGTTCCCTCCGAGTCGGTGCACGCAAGCTATGCTTTGAGTAAGCATCCCAGGGATCCCTTTCCGAGTAGTCACGATGAGTCTCCCGATCTTTCCTTTATTTATGGGCAAGGGCCTAACTTGTTCCGATTGTTGGATTATAATCCTAGGATGGGAGAGACGAGGAGAGCATCGAACCCCGTGAGTGGGGTCGGGTGAGTTTGTGGAGAGATGAGAGGTCGTCGCACCCCCGACGCGTATGGGGTGATTTTTAGTGTATGGGTCATGTGCTAGGGTCATTTAGTGTCTTTATGCATTTTAAATATTTGTTTGTTTTATTTTTCCGCACTTTTCATTGGCTTTGAGTTAGATTTTAGTCCTTTTTGCTTAAGGACAATGCAAAAGTCTAAGTTAGGGGGGATCACTAGTGTGTATTTCTAAAACTTCACAAATTTTCAAAAATGCCCAGAAATTTCCCAAAAAATCATAAAAATTTAAAAAACCCAAAAATATTTTTGTTCAAAATAAATAAAAATTGGAATTCAAAATTTTCAAAAATATCATTAAAAGTCGGTTTAAAGTCTCAAGTTGTAAAAATTCAACATACACAAAGCCGAAATTGACTAAAGATGGAAATTGAGCGAAAATTGACGACTTAATGAATAAGTGTGGAGATTAACAAACCCGATGAGATTCGAGACTATCACTTTTTGCAAGTTTTGAAATCAATTCGAGTTAATTGTTAACTCAAAGTTCTTTTCAAATCCTAAATAGTCGTCAAGGATCTCAACCCTTTCATTTTTATCGGTTATGAAAAACGTGTGTGATATTGCTTTGAATAACGTGCCAAACATGATCTCTAAACTTAAATTCATCTCGAAACGCATATGGTAATGCAATTGGCATTTTGGACAATGAAGTAGGCCATCGTTTGTCACCCAAAAATATTGGCCTTAAAAAGTCATGAAAAATCACCCCCTTTTGTACCCCAATTTGAGCCAAACAATATGTCCCTTTCGTTTGATAACCCGAAAAATCCAAATATCCTGGAATTGCGAAAAATGGAAAAATTCAGAATTTAAGTCCAAAAAGTGCATATAAAGGGGCAAGAAAAAAATAGATATGCTCAACAAAAATAGAAAGAAAAGAAAAGAAGTGAAAAACAGAAAAAATAGAGAAAAAGAAGAAAAATGAGCAATAGCCCAGAAAAAGCACAAATGGACATCATAACTGACTTTTCCAATTCCAACCTTCCCGACAATTTTTTATTTTTTATTTTTTTTACCCAATATACCCGAAAAAGTCCTAACCGAGACTAAATTGCGAAATTGGTTACCGCGTGGAGAGATAATACACCAAAAGATAATAAGAGAGATTAAGTGCGTGAATAAGAGGCAATGTTCCCGATTTGAAAATCGTAATCCGTTGATGAGATCCTTTCACCATGAAATTTTCGTCTTTCTAATTGTACACGTGATTTTGCTTCCATTACATTTACTCTTTATATCACGCATACTGAGAGAATAGCCACATTCCGAGTGATTCGTTTGAGAGAGCATTCCGTGAGAATTTGAAATCGAAACAAATTTTCAGATAAGTAACGTGATGATCAATCGGCGGAGATCCGCGGTTATATTTTTGGCTTCGCGCACACACACTATGGTTTGAGACTTGTACATATGACTTGATGATGACTATTTTCTAGAAAAGTTTGAATTGCACAATTTTTGCATATTCTGAATTTTCTTTGAGTCGAATTTTGTGGGTATATTCTCTGCAAACCCTCACGAGACACAACTCGTCCTACTAGGGTGACCTAGGGGTTTAAAGGCTTGTTGCATACGCTAAATGCAACCGCTTTCCCGCGAAAAAG
The DNA here is from genome assembly GCA_949130495.1 of Sambucus nigra. Lineage (NCBI taxonomy): Eukaryota > Viridiplantae > Streptophyta > Magnoliopsida > Dipsacales > Adoxaceae > Sambucus > Sambucus nigra. The sequence continues at coordinate 284,889,939 of OX422209.1, read as the reverse complement.
GTATTTTATCCCAGTAAAATGTTTTTCAAGAATTGAGCCATGCTGGGATTCTTTTACATTGCTCGGGACGAGCAAAGTTCTAAGTTAGGGGGGTTGGATTAGGCATAAATTCATCCTAATTCATCCTAATTTATCCCTTAAATTGGTTACTTTTAGCACCTCGAACAACGTAATCGATTTGACTTTATCTCATAATCTTGCTACTAACTGATCCTAATGAATACACCGAGTTTCTGGTATTTCATAGAGATTTTACAGGTATTTGATGTCAAGAAACGGAAGAAGGAAACCGAAAGAATCAAGAAAGACAAGAAGGAAAGTCAAAAGGGCAAAAGTATAATTTTCACCCGAAATTCGGATGAGGTACCTAAAGAGAAGTTGAAGATATCACATTCATGAGCACATAGGAAGAAACGACACCTCAATCGGAGTCCCGAAACAAAAGATATGAGCAGTAAAAGTTGAGCAAAAAAGTCAAATAGGCAGACCGGTCCGCCCTGACCCCGGACCGATCCGATGTGCTAACCCCAGTAGACCTCGGATCGAAAGAAAACCGAAGAAGGCAGAAATTAAAAGAACCGGTTCGCCCCCGGACTGGTCCGTCCCAAAATAAAAAGAACCGATCCGCTTTAGAGGTAGACCGGTTCGCCTAAGGCCCGGACCGGTCCGGGTATCAAGATTTGCAAATCTGATCTTCTCCTAAAAGAGTCCTAATGCAGCTGAAACTCCTGAATTCTTGGAGGGTATAAAAACCCATTTTCTTATTATTATTTGGACGGAGAATTAGTATAATTTTCCTTACTTTTCCAGAAACCCTAGTTTAGACACAATTTGTTCTTTTAATTCCAAGATTGAAGCTTTGATCCGATTTCAGTAATTACCAGTAATTCTAGCTATTACTTTGAGTGCTTTGGTAAAATTAGTAAGTAATTTCATCTGTTTAATTCTGTTTTACATCATTCTACCAATTTCCCACTGTTTAATCATGTTTTTCTGCAAATCAAATACTGTTTTCATCACTTTCAGCATGCTGGGCTAGATTTTCTAAGGCCGGGATACATGAACCCAGCCTGATGTGTTAGTTGCATGTGTATAAAATTAATCCTCTGAACTTAGTGATTGATTACGACCGTATTGCGTAGGAACACAACAATTGTAGATCTTATATCTCGTTTGCCTCTGGGTAACCGGGATGATTTATAATGCAATTCGAGTGTCACTATCGCTATACCGATTTACTCATCCTCAGATTAAGTATGACGCGGGCTTGAACCTCGTATACGTAATGCTTGGGAGTACTAAATTCCGGGTCAAATTAATCAGTTAAATTTACGATGAGTATTATAACTGCACTACACTAGGGTTGGGGGATTGTATTCTCGTCATGTTCTTCTCATACATAGTTTAAAGTTTTAAATCAATTTTCATTAGCAGTTTAGGTAATTTAGTATAATTTCATATTTTCATAATTTCACAATTTCAGGAAAAATCCCCCAAGGGGCAAAAACCTTTTATTTCACTATAATTTTGTAAGAAAACGGCTTACACGGATTACAATGAAATAGGGTGACATACGAAATACCCTCAGGTGTCGATTTCGATGTCTCGGCTGGAACTTTTCCTTTCCAGGAGGGCAGCAGTGAAGAAGAAGACGTCTCCTCCACAAGTTACGGCTGGAATCTCCCGTAGGAACTCCAGGTGGTCAGCAATGAAGAAAAAAATGGCTTCTCCACAAGAGTGGACTTTATAAGGACTCCCTCCACAATAGCATGCAACTGTCAGTTTTAGAGATCTCCCCACAAAGTATAAACAAGAGCAAAGTATGTTTTTGAAAACCAAAACAATTCACTAAAGCATATGGGAGTTTTGTGAATGGAAAACAAAAACGGATTAAAATCCTAAAGGAAGAAGCCAAAAAGGATTATGCTTTCGCAGTATTTCTGTTTGTCAAAACACTGTGACTTCTCAATGAAAACGGAACCAAATAATGAGATTTTATAGAAAATCACGCCGCCTCGAAAACAGAGCTCGTTCGAACGAGATTAGCAAGTCGCTCGAACGAAGGAAAAAAGTCGTTCGAACGAGATCTAACGACATGCTATGTCCTTTGAACGACAATTGCAGGTCGTTCGAACGACCTATCAAGTGAGATTCCACGCTAGCCTGTAGAAAATTTCGATATGAATGCGTGGCCGCCAGTTTTGTATCATTCTGAGTTTTTATGAATTAGTTATGATTTTTCTACAAAAAGGTGTCCGAAAACAAAATCTTTAGAAAAATATTTTGTAAAAATATCCCAAAAGCTCTAAGTGAAAAGTTAAGGTATTTAAAACATAACCTTACCAAAGTAAACTTCGCGGAGTCTTGAATAATGAAGAACTTGAGTAGTTCGGATCCGTCTTTGATGTAGATGTCTCGTGAATGCTCTTCGACGGTGTAGCGGTATATGACATAATAAATTGATAACGGACTTATGAAAATATGTTCTTACAATGAAAGTTCTTATTCTTCTATATAGGTAATTATATTATCAAATTAATTATGTAATTGGTCACTTCATAATGTTATAAATAAGAATTGATTTAATATGTTTTAACATGTTTTTTTAGGTGCATCGTCAATTGGAGGAGATTTTGAAGCAATTATTTGGACATATAATTTTTGCATGATAGTAGCAGCAGTTTTGTATATACAATTTTATCAGTTTTGTATATGCAGTTTTATGTAGCAGTCATGGACGTTTGTGCAGTATGTCTCAGTTATGTATGTTTATGTAGCAACAGTTATATTAGTTTTGTAATACGCGTGTGAACTTTATTGTAATAGCAGTTATGTATGTTTTTTTTGTGTTGAGTTTATTTAGTAGTTAACTTTTTGGTTAGCCTTTTTTGGGTCGTTGTTCAATAGTTAAGTTTCTTTAGTATTTTTCTGTTTATAAGGAGATAACAGTTACCCATTTTTTTGGTACCATGTGCTCCATGAGTCAACTCATTATCCGTTTTTTTACCTAATTCAGTAGTTAACTTTTTGGTGTTCACTTTATGAACTTTTTTGAGGAGATAATAGTTATTTGACTACAACAGTGAGCGTGTGAATATAAGTTGTGTTAACAGTGTGCCTAGTGAGGTTTTGTAGAGGCACGCGCATTTAACTCTAAATTTGGAATGTATTTTAAGAAGGTTCATTAAAAACTTTATTTTTTAGATTCACTTGTGAACCTCTCTCTATGTCGAGAGAGAGAGAGAGAGAGAGAGAGAGAGAGAGAGAGGTGCTCACCTACATCACGATGTATACATCACACCTAGTTTTAGGTACTAAGAAACCATTTCTCCAAATTTTTTATTTTTCTCTTGAAATTAACATTCTATTCAACCTATGTTCTAAAAATTAGGTTAAAATACATTTTGTAGCTATTTTTGAAAACTCCACAAAAAACTATTGGCGTGGACCCTTATAAATAAGGTATTTTGAGCAATTTTTTGTGGCTTTTTTAAAAATAGCTACAAAATGTATTTTTAGGGCCTATAATTAGCTGTGATGTGTGGATGATGTATAGAGCATGATATATGTGAGCCTTCTCCTATATATATCACTGTTCTAAAAAACCCGCCTAGGCTTGAGGCTTGAGAGAAACGCCTCGCCTTATTCTTGGTAAAATCCTTAATGCACACTTTTTTCTAAAAACAATAATGCTTTAGTGAAACGATATCGTCTTTTAAAGAATTTTTTAACAAACTAGACCATTATCCCATCCAAAATAATTAAATAGTATTTTAATTTGCATATATTGAGATATATTTTTATGATATGTACAATTTTAGTATTTTAATAGCCTTGTTATGGTTAAAAAATATTAAAATATATTAAGAAGGCCTAAACGCCTTTTTACGCCTAAGGCCCGCCTAGGCTTCTAAGGCTTAAGACTTGGCCTCCACGCCTCGATCACGCCCCGCATTTTTTAGAACCTTGATATATATATATATATATATATATATATATATATATATATATATATATATATATATATATATATATATATATATATATATATTTTCCCCCAAAAGAAAAGAAGTTTTTCTCTCTATATATATAATTATAGTATCGTTGGCGCGGACCTACATTCAAAAGACAATAACTAATTCTGACACAACACATCAATGTGTCGCAACCGCCACCTGTAAATCATGAGTTGGTCGAAATGATATGTATGTTTCATGCATGAGATGTTTTGACTTTTGTGTCTGAGTGAGAGAAAGAGAGATTCGTGGTCGGTGGGATCACCCCTGAGATTAATTAAGTCTCACCAATTGGGGCAGAACTAAAATTATTATTTTTTTCATCCTGAACACGGAAAGAAATATTTTTTAAACATAATTGAAAGGAGTACAGGTGAATTAGAGCTACATGGCTCGTAATTGAAGATAATCGACCGAATATTGGGGAGATATGTGCAAATGTTGGGAGATAACGTAAGAGAGTTTGAAGACCAGTCATTATAGGACTCTATAAGTTATAATTATGATTAACATGAAGAGACCTAGAAAAAATGATTCGTATACTTATAAATAAGGGAAACCTCACCCATTCTGAGGGTGTTGATTGTAACATGCAGGTGGTGAGTTGGAATCTCAGCTACCAATCCAAATACTCTAATCGTCATTTATTTTTTCAATAAATCAACTCATCTCCCTCCCTTCCCCGTGGACGTAGGCAGACGATCTGTTGAACCACGTACATCTTATGTCCTTTACTTTTTGCATTCATAATTGTTTTGGGACGAAATTCCAAATATTTCTTTTATTGTGTCTTAATATTTGGTGTCATTTGTGGGAAACTCGACTTATCGCCACTGCCAAAAATATTTATCCCAACGCTGAATATGAGTGCAAACCAGTCTCTCCGTACTCAAGTGAGTAGTCGCGTTCAAGTTGACATAAAGGTCGTCAGGAGGACCAGTCTCCTATCAGACCCTTTTTCCTGCATCGGTGACTTAGGTCCAGAGGGGCATTCGCTCAGAAGATCGAGGCCTAGCCACCTATGTCATACATCGTTCGTTGAACGACCAAATGGAAAAGAAGCCTCTCGCCTAACCAATATTTTTAGGAGAGAGTGGACTAACGTGATCAAGATATGTCTCGTCTTAAGAGGTAGCAGACTCAACGGTCAAAGGATCATCATGAAACACACTGTATAGTTGACTCACATGAGTCTATACTATATAGGAGCCTCAACTAGTTTGGAAAGATAGGAAAAATTGAGTCCCTCCTTTATACTTCATTTCTACTTCAAGTACATCATCATCAACAAAGTTCAAGGTCAAATTAGGTAGAAAACCAACACACAAATCACTCAGCCCTTAGATTAAGTCTTCGAACAAACATTTTAATCTCAACCCTACATTTGCCAAAGACTTCCAGATCCTTCCAACCTTCCTATATAAGGAGCCTTCATCTCAACCATTTAGAATTTTAGGAAGTCTTAGAGTTTGAGAGAAAAGATAAGAGAGAATGGAGAGAAAAGAGAAAATAAAGGAGAGAAAAAATCGTTTACGTTCCAAAAACTATTCATAATTTGTTTTTGAAAATCTTTGAGAGTTAGGCTTTCTTATTTCCTCTTTGTGTAAACCTCTCTTGCAACAACCTCACATTTTTTTGGATCTCGTTTCTTATTAGCAACTTGTAGATCTAAAATCAGTGACATATGCCCACTTAGATTTATAGGTTGTTTGATTTCTTTTAGTTAGAAATTAGTCTCTCATGTTGGATACTGTTTATATCATGTTTGTACTATTTTTATCCAGCATCTCTTACTTTTTACAAGACTGAAGTAATGACTTACTTAGTTTTGATATAATAATTTTTCATTTTGAAAATTTTATGTGTATAAATAAATTCTGGAAACTATTTTGAGAAATGATTTAAGTCTATACTTCAGAGTTGTGAAAACTAAATCTCATTCTTAGATCTGTTTTATATTTGTAGGATTTGTTTGCAATTAAGTGTGTGTGAGTGCATATATGAGATTTTAGGCACAACACTCACGACACATTCACTCACCATCACAAAAGTGTTGTTGGTTGAGAGGTTCTGACTTTTGAGTCGATGTAAAGCTAAAGGAGTAAGAAAATAGAGCTAAAGAACAGATAAAAGACAAGTTTAGAAGCCTTAAAGAAGTCAGACTTAATACTAAGGAATGTAGGTGTATCGTTGGACTTAGAATAGGTTCTGATTGTATGATCTATTGAATGCTTCTAACCTTAAACTGTTTTAGTGGATTTTTTGTTTTGAGGTGTAGAGACCTCCGTGGATGTTTCCCCAATTTGGTTGGGGTTTTACCACGTAAAAAATACGTGTCTCGTGTGTGTGATTTTTAGTTTTCCATTACTACAATCTACTGCATAGACTTAGGTTTAAACAAAAAACCTATTTTCAAGATTCTTGAATAATTTGTTTACATAAATTATTTTAACACATCTTGAGTACTGGTTAAGATTTTTCTAAGAGTTTCTTCAAAAAGTATTTCGGAACTCACTAAACTTTTTTAACAGTTGTTAAAATAACGAAGTGAGGGTTCTTCAATTTGTTTCATAATGTAGTATTTTTTTTAAAGTTTTGATCATGTACTTTGAAATTTCAAAAATCTTTTATGGATGAAAAGTTTGAGCGTCTTGGAAATTTTTCCAGACCTCCCCTCTTTGATGGAACCAATATTTCTTACTAAACTGTAAGGATGATTGCCTTCATCCAAGGGACATTGGGAGATGATGTCTGGGAAGATATTAAAAATGGTTACTCTCATCCAACTAAGCCTATTGCAAAAGGTAGTACTGAAAGGAATTAGTTTACTAAATAAGAAAAACTTGCCTCCTTAAGTAACAATAAAGGGGAAAATGCAATATTCATGTCTGTTAATGAGCACGAATTCAAACGTATTTCTATCTAATCTACATCTAAGGAACCCTGAGACACGTTAGTCACTACCCATGAAGGTGATGAATATGTTAAGCAGACATAGATGTTAATATAACAATACAACACACTGCTTCTGCATATGACTGATACCTTTTATGAATTCTAAATTATGTTGACTGTGTTTATTACAAAACTGCATGCAAATGGTATAATGTATAATAGGAAAGAAATAGTGTCAAAACTTCTAAGATCCCTTCTCCATAAGTTTGATAACAAAAGGTATGCAATTGAAAAAATAAATGATCCATTTTTAACACTTGAACTCCTCAGCAGCAAACTTAGGACTGTAGAAATGGAACTTGAATTTAAAAAGAATATTTCCAATAATCAAAAAAGACAATCTAGTTCCAATGTTGTATTTCAGTCTAAACTGACCTCGCCTCAGTTAATTATGCTTAATATTGGCCTCACCTCAAAATAATTTAAGAAATTTTTGAAGTTTAAAAATCATACTGCTTCTAAACAAGGGAAAGATGGATTTCCTAACCAATCGAATAACAATCCTCATGAGAGGAATTATGAAAAAAAATAATATAGAGACTAATCACAGGCCTCAAAGAGACCTTAAAAACACTCAGTGTTTCAGATGTGGTAGAATGGGTCACTTAGCTACTAATTGTAAGGTTAAATTGAATAACACTGCTAAAGCCCATATCAGTAAGACTTTGGATGATTCAAGTGACTCTGATGAAGATGAGCCTGAATCTTCCAACATTTTTTACCCTTTCATGTCTTTCTTTGCAAAAAATTTCTATTCTAATGATATGTCTGTAAACAATGCTAAACTGGATGTTATCATGCCTAGTGTTGTTATGTCCTATGATGTCTTGCCTACTTATGGTTTATCTTCTCTTTGCTTAGATAATATTAATATTATTTATATTGTAAATAGTAGCTCTTAGACAATATGTGTGAGTCATAGTGAACGTATCAATAACGAATTCAATGTGTGTGTGAGTACAACAAATGAAGCGTTAGGAGATAACTCACACTCCACACTTAATGAGTCCGATAATGATAATCTCCCTGACATTCACACACTCTACACTAAGACTCTTAGGAAGAGCACTAAACTAGAAAAGAATGTCAGGGAATTAACCAAGAAGATAGAAGCCTTAAGCCTAATGGGGAACAAAATGCAAAGGACTATACTAATCATTATTTGGCCTATGAAACCAAAACTAAATCTTTTGTTGAAAAAATTAAAGAACTTTCTTAACCAAATGAAGTTTTGGAAAAGATATATAATCAACTTTGATAGAGTTGGAATAATCTAAAGAAATATTTCAACTGTCTTCAAAAAAAATTCTAAGTTTGAAAACAATTCTAATTATTTTGAAGACTGTATCGCTTCCATCAAAACTAATTCTTAAGACTAAACTGGTATAGGTTTTGATAAAAAAACTAAGGCACAAACCAGAACTTTTCAATATGTGTAATTTATTTCTTCTGAAAAAAGACCAGATGGCATATGTCCTGATTTTCAAACCTTAAAGAAAGATTTTGATAATAAATAAAAAGGGAAAGATATATTGATGAAAAATTGTTTAAAGCTAACTGTTGAATCTAAGGCTAAGTATGTTTTCCCCCTATTAGGCAAGGAGATTCCTCATTCAACCCTATTAGAGTTAGACATAAGACCAATGTCCAGTAGATGGACAAACCTCTTTTCAAAAGTTTTCAAAATGTGAAAAAATCGTTTAGACACCAATACTATTCCTATTGTGATGTTTATGGATACTGTCTCGATCAATATTTTTAAAAACGACTGTATAAACTTGTCTATAATTCACCCATTTACAAAAACTTTAACTATTCTAGACAGAGTATGAATAATTATGTACTTCCTAAACATCCCAATAGAAACTCTAACTATAGAAATAGGAAGAAAATGTCTCACACTAAGAAGAAATCTGAGAGAAAGCGTCCTAGATTAGTTTCTAAACCAAAAGCTCAAAACAAAATCAAAATTAGATGTATATGGGTTAGAAAGGACGATCTAGTTCCCCACTTGAAGTGTAACATTGTTATTAGCACTTTCAAAGTTGAACACACTCCTTCTTGTTAGTACTTAGACTTTGGATGTTCCAAGCATATGACCGGAGATGATACTAAATTATCTGACATAACTGACTTCTTGGGAGGAAATATTTTGTTTGGGGATGGAGTATCAGCTCAGATCATAGGCAAAGGAACACTCTCAGAAAAAAGACTTCCCATTCTCAAATATATCCTATTAGTGAAAGGTGTTAAAGCCAATCTGCTGAGTATTTTGTAATTTTGTGACTCCAACCAAACTGTCACATTCTCAAAAACTAATTATAAAATTTTAAATGAGAATGGTGATTGCATCCTTACAGGTCACAGGATCCCAGATAACTGTTACACAGTAAATTCGGGTAATGAGACTTGTAGGTAGTCATATTTGATGATAATGAAATCTGGAATAATCTTTGGATCACATTAATTACGATAATCTTGGCAAATTAAGCTCTCGGGATATAGTTAGAGTTTTACAAAAAATAAAATCAATTTTAAATGTTGTTCGTATGCCGTGTCAGGAAGGAAAAATAATTAAATCTGCTCACAACAATGTTAAAGAAAATTTAATAACAAAACCTCTAAAGCTAATCCACATGGATCTTATGGGTCTTTCCCGAACTGTGAGCATTTGTGGTAAAAGTTATATTTTATTTATTGTGGATGATTTTACTCGATTCACTTGGGTAACATCTGATACATTCCAAGTATTTTTGAAAATCCTTTTAAGAATCGAGAATGAAAAAGATACCCAAGTTAATCGAATACGTAGCGATAGCGGAGGTGAATTTAAGGACTTGGGCATAACATAATATTGTAAATGTAATGGTTATCAGCATGAGTTCAGTGCTACTAAAACACCCCAACAGAATGGTGTTGCCGAGCATAAAAATCACACAATCCAGAAAATGGTCAGGGTAATGATACATGCTAAGAACGTACCAAAATACTTTTGGGTTGAGGTAGTTCAAATAGCATGTCATATCATCAACTGGGTTTATCTTCGAAAAAATACCAAACAAGCCTCCTATGAACTCTGGTACGACAAAAAGCCCAATTTAAAATATTTTTGAACTTTTGGGAGTATTTGCTATGTTTTCAAAGACAGAGAATACCTGTCTAAATTTGAAACCCATGGTAATAAAGCAATATTTTTGGGTTACTCCTCAAACAGTAGGGTTTATCGCATTTATAATTTACACACCAAAGTAATCATGGAATCAATAAATGTGATAATAAGTGACACTAATGTCTATAGTAAAGATCAAGGACTAACTATAGTGGATGAGTTTGAAATTATATTAATTATGAATCTCCATAGATAGTTGATCCTTTACCAACTGAGACACCTAAAGTAACTAATTGGGTTTCTAAAGATCATCCAATAGATAATGTTGTTGGTAACCCTGATGAGACAGTGCGTACAAGATCCTAATTACGTAATGTTTCTCATTTTGCATGCTTTGTTTCTCTAGTAGAACCAAAGAATGTGAATGAAGCACTTAATGACTCATTTTGGATAGGTGATATGCAAAAAGAGCTCGTCCAATTTAAAAGTCATGATGTGTTGTATTTTGTGCCTAGGCTAGAAAATAAGAGAGTTATTGGCACTCGTTGGATTTTTAAAAGCAAAACAGATGAATCTAGGATGATAGTTAGAACTAAAGCTAGATTAATTGCCCAGGGCTACTCTCAAGTTGAAGGAATATATTTCGAGGAGCCTTGAGTCTGTTCGCTTACTCTTGGCCATAGTTTTTCACTTATAATTGAAACTTTATCAGATGGATATAAAATCTACCTTTTTAAATGGTATTTTGACAGAGGAGACCTACATTGAACAAACGAAAGGCTTTATTGATCCTCATTACTCAAACCATGTGTATAGATTTTAAAAGGCATTATACGGTTTAAAGCAAGCCCCTTGGGCATGGTACGAATACCTGTTGATCTTTTTAATCAATAAGGGTTTTCGATGTGGTGGAAATGACAAGACATTATTTGTTAAAAATTTTAACAAACAGGTCTTAATAGCTCAAGTTTATGTTGACGACATTATATTTGGTTCTACTTCCCCGTTTGAGGTTAAAGAGTTTTTTGAAATTATGCACGGAGAATTATAAATGTCGCCTATGGGGGAGCTTCAATATTTCTTAGGACTTCAAGTGAAGCAAAAATATGATGGGTTATTCATATCGCAATTTAAATACTCAATAGAGTTAGTGAAAAAATTCGGTTTAAATAATGCCAAAGTTGATAGGACTCCCATGAGTACCTCTATGAAGCTATCCAAAGATGAGATTGGGAAACCTATAGATCCTACACTTTATAGAAGCATGATAGGCAGTCTATTATACCTAATGACTTCTCCAACTAATATCATGCATGTTGTGTGTGTTTGCACTCATTACAAAAGTACACCTAAGGAAAGTCACGTGTTCTGTGTTCAAACAATAATCAAATATGTTAAAGGAACGATCAACCTAGGTATATGGTACACCAAAGACACCACTAACATAATTGTAGGATACACCGATGCCGATTGGGCTGGCTATTCCGACGACAACAAAATCACTTCAGGTTCTTGTTATTATATTGCGATAATCAAAGTACGATTAATATCTATAAAAATCCTATGCACATTCGCCTACTAAGCATATTAAGATACGACATCATTTTATATGTGAACTAGTTGAGTCTAGAAATAGAGATTAATTATTTACCCACTGAACATCAACTAGCTGACTTATTCACTAAACCTTTGTATAATTTACATTTTGAGTCTTTGAGGAAAGCCATTGGTATGATTATGCTTGAATAGATATCTGTCACCTATAATATCCTCCGATTACTTTCATGCTTATAATTGGTCTTTAAGGATATAGGGCATGATCATTTGATATATGACAAAAGATGCCTCCTATCTTTAGGTTATGTAAAAGACCCTTGAGGTGACCCGTTATATGAATTAGGTTGATAGATTTATGTTTACATGCTTGATATATTCCTGTTATGTGTTTTTCACCCTTTGTCCATGAGAGATATTTGAGTTCATCTCCACTAATTCTTGTAAAAATTGACCAATTATTGATCTTTGCCATAAGATTATGTCTTATTTTTTAGGAATCAATACCATCAGATATATTTAGGGTATTGGTTTGTTCTTAGTTGAGTTATGTACTTTTTGTTTTCTAGGAAATGGGGTAGATAAAACTTTTTGTGTAGGAATAGCTTTTTTTTATATTCTTATGGGTCCTATATGACTCAAAGGAGATTTTGTCTCTCATTTCCAAAGGGAGAGATTGAAGCACACTATATAGTTGACTCACTTGAGTTTATACTATATCGGAGCCTCAACTAGTTTGGAAAGGTAGACAAAAATGAGTCCCTCCTTCATACTTTATTGCTACTTCAAGTACATCATCATCAACAAAGATCAAAGTCAAATCACTCACAGGATTGCATTTCATTACATATTTGGTTGGTGTGTGTTAATTTGCATTAAAACTATTTTTCTACACTAATTAGGAATTACTGGGGGTTTTAAAACATTTTTAGGGATTTTAAAACATTTAAAATCTATTTTTAAAAGAATTAAAATTAGGGTTTTAAATTTTTTGGGGATTAAATTCATATTTTGAAAGTTCCTAAAATTTGTCTTCGGTAGAATCTAAAACCAGCACATATTATTCTAGGTCAAACTGGGATTTTTAAAGTTAAAAAACATGCGTTTGAGAGAAAGTCTGAGGTTGGCACGTGGTTGCACTTTATTGTCTATCTTTGTGTTTCTTCCTACTCACAATATATGTATTGCATCTCAGTCGTTCAATCTAAATCAATCTAAGGCCTGCATGTTTACTTGACCGATCCTTGTGACGATAGAAAGGACCAATAAGAATTAGTTTTAGTGTGGCTCCTTCTCATCCCTTAGATTAAGTCTTCGAACAGACATTTTAATCTCAACCCTACATTTTCCAAAGACTTCCAGATTCTTCCAACCTTCCTATATAAGGAGCCTTCGTCCCAACCATTTAGAAGTTTAAGAAGTCTAAGAGTTTGGGAGAAAAAAATAAGAGAGAAAATAAAAGAGGGAAAAATCATTTTCATTCAAAAAATGTTCAAAATTTGTTTATGAAAATCTTTGAGAGTTGGGGTTTCTTATTTCCTCTTTGTCTAAACCTCTCTTGCAACAACCTCAAAATAAATTTAATCTCGTTTCTTATTAGAAACTTTTATATCTAAAATCAGTGACATATACTCACTTACATTCATAGGTTGTTTGATTTCTTTTAGTTAAGAATCAATCTCTCGTGTTGGATATTGTTTATATCATGTTTGTACTATTTTTATCCAATATCTCTTATTTTTGACAAAATTGAAGTAATGACTTAGTTTAGATCTGATAATTTTTCATTTTGAAAAATTTGTGTGTATAAATAAATTCTTAGAATCTCTGTTTTTAAGGATCCGTATAAGAATCAGATCTGGAAACTATTTTGAGAAATGATTTAAGTCTATACTTCAGAGTTGTGAAAAGTAAATCTCATTCTTAGATCTGTTAAGATTTTTTTGCAATTGTGTGTGAGTGCATGAATGGGATTTTACTCACAACACATTCACTCACCATCACAAAAGTTTTATTAGTTGAGAGGTTCTAACTTTTTAGTCGACGTAAAGCTAAAGGAGTAAGGAAGCAGAGCTAAAGAACGGAGAAAGGGCAAGTTCAAAAGCCTTAAAGAATTCAGACTTAATACCGAGGAGTGTAAGTATATCTCTGGACTTAGAATAGGTTCTGATTGTATGATCTGTTGAATACTCGTCACCTTAAAAGGTTTTAGTGGATTTTTTATTTTGAGGTGTAGAGACATCCGTGGATGTTTTCCCAATTTAGGTGATGTTTTACCACGTAAAAATACCTATCTCATGTGTGTGCTTTTTAGTTTTCCATTACTACAATCTGCTGCATAGACTTAGGTTTAAACTGAAAACATATTTCCAAACTTTTTGACTAATTTTTTCGCATAAACTATTTTAACAGATCTTTTGTAATGGTTAAGATTTTTCTAAGAGTTTTTTCAAAAAATATATTTCAGAACTCATTAAACTTTTTTAACAGTTGTTAAAATAATATAGTGAGGGTTTTTCACATCATTCTGGTTCTCAAACTTTAGAGTGCCGTAGGAGGAGAAATCGTTCCCATGAGACGACCAGTCCTACCGTACTGGGAGGGCCTCTAGCTCAATAATCCCTCGTAGAGTACACTCTAATTTATCGTATGTCCACCGTTCGCCTGAACAAAATTCGATTAACCATAATCTCCATCAAGTTCATCCAATCGAATCAGCGCATAACGACAATCGCTCAAAGTAACAACCGAACATACTTGGCAGTGACGAACTCAAAGATCTTATCAAAAAGCAATTGAAAGGAAAGTTGAATCCAAATATGACACGAACTCCCAAAGACCTAGATAGGAAAGCTTTGCGATATGGCACATCCTCGTCGTTTATTGTGAAGATAGAGACCTCATAATCCTTAAAGAAGTTCTCAACTGTATAAATTAATATTTATAATAGGAAAGTAGATCCCTCCCCATCACATCATGTATTATCGACAGACGATGTCCCATTTCAAGCCTTCACGATGCTCTGATGTGTCGAATTTTTTAGTCCATTATTAGGGAAACTGACCTGAAGTGGTTTAAAAAGTTAGCCTCCCGATAAATTTACTCATTCAGAGAGCTTGCCAAGCAGATTATAGCTCATTTCTTCACCCGCAGTAAAGCAGTCGAGGAGGTATATTCATTGATCGCCCTAAAGAAAAAGAAGGGAAAATCATTTAAGAAGTATGCATAACGGTATTGACAACTATATAACAAAATTGATAATTTTAATAAGAAATTAGAGATCTCATCCTTCAAGTTCGATCTTTATCAATGTGATGATCATCACCAGCCTTTGATGAAGAAGCCGGTGTCAACAATGATGGACCTTATGTATCGCATTCAAAAGTATGCAAAAGTGAAGGACAGGCTTATTAACACAGAGGTTTTGGTCGATCAAATAATAATGACACGAAGAAAGACTACAAGGGAGAAAATCAGTCTGCTCGAGTAAAGAGAGGCTAATGAAGTGACAATAACAAAGGGCGGAGCAATTGGTAGACCAACGAAAACATATTTCAAGCAAAGGACACCTTCTTCAAAGATCTTATCTATAAGCTGGTTCCACAGATTAAAGACAAAACATATTATAAGAGGTCGCCTAAGATGTTTGGCAATCCTGATGATAAGGATGCTAACCTTAAATACTATTATCACCAGGATCATGGACACCTTATAGAGATTTGTAAGATTCTAAAAAAACATATAGGAGAGCTCATCCAAGTGAGGCACCTCAAACAATTTATTGACATCGCCAAAACCAAATCTACAGTCACAATAAACGTGGTTCAGAAGGATGGCGGCGATCTCCCACATGCAGGTCTGGTTAATTCTATTTATGAATATAATGATCCTTCAAAACGCACTGGCAAGAAGCTCATGGAGAGAATTAAGATTGCTTCCAACATTCAGGAATCTTTCTAAGTAAAAGTGTCCACTATTTTCCTTACTTAGAAAGGGCGAAAGGATATTAATGTTAATCCAACTATCGTGTTCATCGACGATGATCTGGTCAGCATAAACCTACCACACAAAGATGCTTTAGTTCTTACCCTTTAGATTGCAAATTTTGACGTGAAGATAATATTAGTCGATCAAGAAAGTTCATCGGATATCAT
This sequence comes from Sambucus nigra, assembly GCA_949130495.1. Taxonomy (NCBI): domain Eukaryota; kingdom Viridiplantae; phylum Streptophyta; class Magnoliopsida; order Dipsacales; family Adoxaceae; genus Sambucus; species Sambucus nigra. Next base: position 284,874,151 of record OX422209.1, on the reverse strand, counting down.
GTATTTATCCTTATTATATAATATCGGTTTCATCATCACAGATTTGGAAACCAAAGTGGGGCCACTGATAGGCTTCAATAGAGATATATAAACCCCTCTTCAAAAAATTAAGTTACCAGCTAAGGTCGTCCAAGTGAATAATGAGATAGAGTTCCACGTCATACAGTTGTATTCACCTTACAACTTCATAATAGGAAGAGGTTGGCTTCACGATATGAAAGTTTTTCCCTCCTCCCTTTATCAAAAACTCAAGTCCGTGAGCGACCAAGGAATTGTGGAAATTCGAGGAGACTAAGCATCAACTCGCAATTACTTCATAGCTAACATAAAAAGAGAATAGATTCAGTCCAAGAAGAGTTAAAATAATGAAGATTCAGAGGATGATCAGCTCAAGTAGAAATCAAAAGTTATTTGGTCAGGTATGGAAGATATTTGGTTGGCCTCAGATGAACGAGTTATAGAGGAACTCATCACTGTTCTTATAAATTCATATCAACCGAAAAAGACCTTTCTGATCAGATCTTAGATACCTATATAAGATGTAGGCTAGATCGTTTATTTCCTCATAATTAACACCGACTTCTTTGCATGGAAACCATATTAACGTCAAAGGATATATCTGGAAGTTAACTATCATCGGTTGCACATAAATACAACTATCAAACCAATTAAGCAAAGACCAAGGAAGTCGGGGAACGAGAGGGTCAAAGTTGTAAAAGACAAAGTAGAAAATCTACTCCAATCTGTCTCCATTAGTGAGATCCAATTCTCAATCCGAATCTCCAATAACATTATGGTTAGGAAGAAGAGAGGGAAATGGAGAGTGCGTATAGATTTCATCGACCTCAACAAGTATTTCTCGAAAGATAGATTTTGTTTTCCTCGGATAGATTAACTCGTGGATTCAACAATCAAACATTGGCGCATGAGTTTCATGGATGCATACTCTCGCTATCAATTTTCAATCCAAATCAAGAAAATACATAATTCATCATGACCTTGGGAATTTATTATTACAAAGTAATCTCGTTTGGTTTGAAGAATCCTAAAAACACCTATCACTGCCTTATAACCGAGATATTTAAAAGGAAAATCATTTTAACCATGGAAGTGTACACCGATGACATGCTCGTTAAAAGAAAATAGGTAACTGATCACACCGAGGACCTCTTGAAGACCTTCTAGATCTTCAGGGAGTGCAGGATGGAGCTAAATGACTCCAAATGTGTCTTTGGGGTTAGATTCAAAAAATTCCTTGAATACCTGGTAACCCATAGAGGGGTAGAAGAAAACCTATACCAAATCAAGGATTTGTGGGATGTCAGAAGGCCGACCATAATCAGAGACATCCAGGTCCACACTAGAATGATAGCAGCCTTGAATCATTTTATATCAAGGTCATCAGACATGTGTCGCTCATTCTTCCAAGCATTGAAGAAAGTAAGCTCAACCATCGAGATAAAAGAATGAGACCAGTCCCTCTAAGGAGTTCAAAATTACTTGGGATTTCCTCCCTTACTATCAACTCCTGGAGATGAGGAAGATATGTTCCTATATTTGGTTATCTCACAGGATGCAACCAGTGCTGCATTGGTAGTTTACAAGATGGATAATGAAGGTCGATCTACTACATCAACCATACTCTCCTTGAGGTAGATAGTAGATACATGACTATTGAGAATATGGTTTTGGCGTTAGTAACGGTGACAAAAAATTTGAGTCACTACTTTGACTCACACACTATAGTCATCGTCAAAACTTATCCATTAGAGCATACTCTTAAGAAAGAAGATCTCTTAAATAAGATGACAAAGTAGTCCTTAACTCTGGCTCAATTCGACATTAGATATAAGTTATGAACTATAATCAAAGGGTAGATATTGGATGACCTCATATCTAGTTCTCATTGTCACCAGAAGGCAAAGTCGAGGAGCTGAATCCAATTCATAAATCGCTAGTCATCGACAAAAGTGATCGAAAATGAAAAGAATATGTTGATGGGGCATTTAATGAACGATGAACAAGAGTTAAGATCATTTGCTCCATGCCACAAAGAGGCCTCATTAATAAATTAGTTAGACTAGGGTCGAAGGGATCCAACAACGAAGCAAAATATGAAGCCACGATATATGGTCTCCAAAGGGCAATTGACCTAAGAGTCAATGAGATAGTTGCATAATGTGATTCTAGATTGACCATTAATCAATTGAGAAATGAATACGAGGCCAGGGACTCCAAAATTCTTACTTACATAGATAACCAGCGGTCTTCTTTAAAAATTTAATTTTTCTAAAGTGGAATAACTTCTAAGGAATAACAATAGCCATGCATACGTCTTGGCTTCAACCACTGACACCGACTTGAAGAGGAAAATTGAAGTGGAGTAATAGATCATCTAAGCATCGAGGAGTCTGAACCAGGTATTTATGTCTAACAAGTAGATGGAGCTTTATCGTGGATGGATCCGATCATTTCCTACCTGAAGAACGGGGAGCTACCTGAAGAATCTCATATGTTGAGGATTAGGTTGGCTAGATTTTATCTTAACTCTGAGGCCATACTCTATTGACGATCATTCACTTTCCTTATACTAAAGTGCGTCCACGTGGATCAAGCGGAGGAAATCCTCAAAGAGATGCAGAAAGGTTGTTATAGAGCCCACGCATGTATAAGATCACTCTTATATAGGGCGATTTCACAGGGCTATTGGTGGCCATTCATACAAAATGATGCCATACTAGTGCCCATAAGTTCTCCAAATGCGATTATTTTTCACCTATCATTAAGTAGTCATTCGGAGATCTGAATCCCCTTATAAGCCTATGGCCTTTCTCTCAGTGAGGCATGAATATTCTGGGTCCATTACCAGTGGTACCTAGAAATCAAAAATATCTAAAAATGACCATTGACTACTTCAAAAAGTGGGTGGAAGAAGAACCACTCACCATATTAGAGAGGCAGATACCACACGATTTGTTTGCAGAAATATCATTACATGATTTGGGATTCCAAGAGCACTAGTCACTGACAACAAAACAAAGTTCGGCAATGTCTTCTTCAGGAACTTTTATGTATATCAAGGAGTCAGGATTTACTATGCATTAATAGTCTTCCTCTAATGTAATGGTCAAGAAGAGATAACTAAAAAAACACTTATATCGGGGATCAAGCACCGACTAGAGAATTCCAAAGAAATACGGGTGGAGGAACACCCGTCTGTCCTTTGGGCATACAAAACGACACCAAGAAATTCGACCAAAAAGACTCCATACTCTCTTGCATATGGTATGGAGGTTATCATTCCTCTAGAGAATGTAATTCTAAGCCTTAGATTAGAAATTTTTTAAGACAATCGCAATAATGACCGAATCACTTGTGAGTTAGATTTGGATGAAAAGAAGATAATATGATCTTGTACACTTAGCTACCTATCAAGATGAGTTGGCAAGACAACATGATAAGAAGGTCAAGATTATAGAACTTCAAGTCGACGAATTAGTGCCCAAAATGCTTCTTCCTGTAGCCAAAAATCTATAGGATGGGAAATTATCACCGAACTGGCAAGGACCATAGCGAGTAACTTCAAAGGTGGTGGAGGATCATATCATCTATAATAATTAAATGGAACAGTAATCCTAAGGTCGTGGAATGCCATGAACCTTAGGAGGTTTTATCATTAGATAGAAATTTGAGACACTTCTCTTTTTCGCACAATAAAATAATCAATGATTAATGAATGAAGTTTCTCAAAGTTATTTTCTTCAATTACTTGTTTAAACCCACTCAAGAAGTGGTATAACCTAGAAACATGTTAGTTGCCTGAGAATTTGACAGAAACCCACATAAGAATTGTATGGTACAATTTAGATGTGAATTGGTCACCTACGTTTGGTATAAAATCCACTTAAGTAGTGGTACGGTCTGGATTAGGTCGATCGCCTAGGAATCTCATATTAAACCCACCTAGAAACGGTGGTATAACCCAAATAGTGTTGGTCGACCTAGAAGAGGCGTAAACCCACGTAATAGTTGCATAGTATAACTCAGACATGAGTTGGTTGCCTAAGTTTGGCACTAAACCCTCTCAAGTGGTGGTACAATCTGGAATAGGTTAGTTGCTTAAGAATCTGGCAGAAACACACGTAAGAATTGCATTGTACAACTCAGACGATAATCGGTCGCCCTTGTTTGGTCCTAAATGACAATACATACCAAGTGTTATTAATCCTCCTGATAAAGTCTTAACAAAAATGCAAAGTTAGCAATCCTAGGGTTTAATGTAAAAGACAACTTTCGGATGTGGACAAAATGAATAGATGTCGTCAGTATAATCAGGACAATTGATTAAAACTGAATAGAACTAATCGGTCAAAATTGACTCATTAAATTTATAAGTTACAAAACATCTTATTGTCCAAAAAGTTTGAAAGGACTAAAAGGATGTTGATTGGAATAAGTTTTACAAGATCTACTTAGAATAAATCACTAAGGAACAAATAGAAGAACAACATTGTAAATATGTTATACAAATTGAAAGTTCATAATGAAGAGATGAAGTAAACTTAAATATTTTTTCATTAATAACAGAATGTCCACAGGCCTACAATGTAAACGACATCCAAGGTCAACAAAATTCACATCAAAAGAAGAAAAAAACTAAGGGTTAGGAGTGGCCTCCCTCCGATCAGTCGCAGCAGGGCCCCTCAGGATCAGTAGATTGGTCAATAACAATACCGCCATCTTGGGTTGCTGGAGGATCAGAGGCATGAGGATCGGAGGCAAAGGGATTAGAGTCCCCCCTCCAAAAAAAAAAGGTGTTCTCTAGAGGGGCTGCTAGGCATAAGATGAATCTCCCTCGTGGATATTCCCCTTTTGCAGACCGAACACCTCAAACCTTATTAAAAGCAACAAACTTGTGATAGTCCGGTTGTGAAGTGATCTTTTAAACCATTGCCTCAAAACCATTATTGTAATACTTCTTAAGTTCATCATTTTTGTCCCTTTCTAATATAAAAATGTCGTTGAAGGATGACCTTCTGGAGGATTGTGCAGTAGTAAAAGGTCTTTAACTTGGACAACTTGGCATCCACTCTGCTAAACTCACTTTTAAGTCTGCTCGGCTCAGCTTCCTCAACCACCTTATTCTTGGCATCCACTTTCTCCCTCAGCTTATTGGTCAGGTTGTCCACCCCAACCTTCTTGGGGATAAGTAAACGCTTTGAGGCGAAGTTTGAGTATGTGAAATGGTCAGATCTCTTCTTGAAGTTAACGTCCCGATTACTCTTGATAAACTATATAAGTTATTTATAACGAACGAAAGAAGTAAAAAGTTGCGAAATGTAAAGTAAACTCACTAAGACGCTATGACGGAGACCTTTTTATGGAGTCACTCCATAGAAAAGCCCTTCAATTCGATCATGTTAAATGGCAGCTGAAAAGCCCCTTCAAGTGTTTAAATAAACCCCAAAATAGACAGTTTTTAATTGCTAATTCTCGACAAAATGGGTCTTATGTGCGTATTTGTCTATTTTATAGGCTTGCTTGCACTTGCGGATTTAAACGCTCTAATTACAGGCAATATCAAACATTTACGTGGTTCAATGAGTTTATACCTAACCCCGTGCCTTTTATCATGTCTCGTACCCGTCACCTAAACCCATCCCAAACCCTCGTGTGTTTAGTTTGCACCCTTTATTTTATTTTTTATTATTTTTTTATATTTTTATTTTAGTCAATTTTAAATTGTAGGATTTATTTTATAATTTGTTCAGAATTTTGTATATATTTTTAGGATTTATTTGTGTCGATCATTTTTTAATATTTCTTTTTATTTAGGTGTAAGTTTTATTTTTTATTTAGTCTTTATTTTTATTTTTATTTTTAATTTTTAGTTTTTCTTTTTATCATGATAGATTTATTTTGTCTTTTATTAGGAATTTAATTTTTTTAGATTCATTAGGTTTTGTGTGTTCTTTAGTTTTATTTTATTAGGGTTTTAATTTTTAGTTTTTAATTTTTTAGTTTTGTTATTTTATTTTTTTTAGTTAGATAATTTTATTTTTAGTTGGGTACAAACTAATACACACACAATACTCCCCTACACTCACATACATCTAACTCACTTTCTAACCTATACGCTCATCCCATACACCTCACCTACACGAAATACACACTCGCACCCAACAACCCCATCAGATTCTATATCGTCTCTCGTCTCTCATCCCTCATCATCTTTAACCTCAAATTTTCTCTCACCTCCCCCCATTAGAGACACACCTTACACCCCATAAACACCAGCTAGCCTTATACCTTCAAACTCGAATCGAAACCCATCTTCTACCTCCCCCATAAACCCAGCCTGCCTTTGACCCAAACAACTCCATCACAAACAATACCCTAACTCTCTCCCATTTCCCTTAATACAACATACCCATCAAACCACTCGACCTGAATCTCAAACTCGACTTCCAACGAACCTCCTACCCGGGTATAATCTCAAACTTGCTGCCAACCTCCTGAACTCGGACCTGTTCAAACCTATTTATGGCCAAAACCCATCCACACCTGCTCGATCTTCTACCCCGTAAACCCACCAGACCTATTCCAACCAAGAAACCCATTTCACCCAATCAAAGCCATCTGACCCGATTCTGCCAAAGTCCCAACTAAAATAAAATAAAACCCCACATATATTATGTGTTCCCTTTTACTCATTTCTAAAAATACCCCCAACTTACCCCTACACTCTTATTACATCACTTTCCACATGCACTTCTGTGCATTTCCAAAATCACCCTCATTCAATATCAAACACCCATTTTAGCCTATTACCATGCCTAATTTGCCCCTTCTCCGTGTGCATCCTATAAATTGAACACGTGGTGGCACTTGAAGATAATCCTCATTTTAGTTTTTAACTTTGTGTGATAAACTCTCCTCCACGCCTCTATAGAGAGTATTTGCATTTTTAGCAAATATCTCAATATAGAGTGGTGTGGTAGAATTTATCTCTTGGATGAATTCCACTCCACCCCTCTATAGTGAATTTTTGCATTTTTAGCAACTATCTTAATGTAGAGTGATGTGGTTAAATTCATTCCTTTTGGAAGTAACTTCTTCTCCATTCCTTTATGGTGAGTATTTGCATTTTTTGCAAATATCTCAACATAAAGTGATGATGTAGAATTTATTTTCTTGGTTGAATTCTAATGTACAATTTTATAATGAGAGGATTTGCATTTTTAGCAAATCTTTCTTATTATTTAAGATTCCATTATGAATTCATCCATTGTACATTGTAATTAGTTTTTATTTTTTTATTTGTAGTTTTTATTTTGGAATAAAAGATATTAGTGAGGTATTCTAATTGTGAGAATTTTGGTTTGTAATTGAAGAGTTGCTCCAATTTAAGAACAAATGGGTTTGATCTATTCCTTTTTAATTTCTCTTGATTTAATCCTTGCATGTTTTTATTAGTTTACTATATGTATTGGATGGTGATTAATGAGGGTAAATCTGCAATGGATGAATTTTGAAGCCCTCGTGAGTCCAATTTAGTTAGTTTGCTTTTTAGTACAATTTTGTTTTCTCTTATTAGATATTACATCTTACTTGGGTAGAATAAAAAAATAGTATAGTTAATTAATTAATAATCCCTTGAAAAATCCATAAAAATAGTAATATGAAAATGAATTTTACACTTTTGTCTTCACATATTGGTTCTTCACTTCTTAGATTTGGATTAACTCCCTTACTTACCCTATGCATATTTTGATTTTATTTGTAGGTTCAAGGGAATTTTGATGGAAAAGGAGTTGCAACAACGATATATGCATTAGAATCATTTTTTTTCTATTAGCAACATTGCCTCCTGAGCAATGAAGAATGCTACCTTATTGCCTTTTAGAAAAGAAATCTCCCAACGGATAGACTGATTCCCTTAGGGAAAAGTTCTTGGTCGGTCTCGTTACTGAGGTTTATTGATGTTCACAGGTGGATTGGACACAGTTACTGGGGTATGGACAATAATCCCCTAGGTTGAGGTAAGTCTTTTTATCCGTTCGACCTCTTTGTTTCACCGGCGTTGAAGCTCCTAGACTACTTATTTGTGAGGGAGAAGGCCCTTTTTTCTTACCGGCCACATTCTGATCGGCCTTGCCACTTAGAAACCCTTGCTTCTTCAAGTTATTATTGACAGCTTCCAGATTGGTCATCCTCCTTTATCGGTGGCTCATCTCTTTGAGACTACCTAGGATAGGAGGAAAAGTGAAATCTTCAGCGCAAAAGTATTCCTCATCTTCAACATCTTTAGAAGGATTACCTGAGATACTAGTGTCGTAAGAGAAAAGTGGTTATAAGTCGTCCAAAAAGGAATTGAGACTTTACTTTGCACCTTCCTCCTGATCGACACTGGAGTCGGTTAATCCATTCCCTAAATAGACACCCCTTGCAGCTTCACTTGGAATTGGGGTGGCAGTGGGAACATAATCATCACCGACCACAGTGTAATTAGCAACAGTGACGGCTAAAATGGTGGTGAAGTTATTAATTAAAGAAATAGTGAGATCGTATCCGATAAGAACATTGACCGCTCTCCAATGGGGACAGACACCAACTGGGTTCAGCCGAATCCGAACTATATCCAAATCCCTAAGATTGGCCTAGTAATCATATGGATTGGTGTTCAGTAATTTATGTGCATCCAAAAATCAAAATGATCAATAACATATAGATAAAGAACATCTAAAAAGGAGAAACTATTGGACGACCTACCAGGTTTCCCCCCAGTCAAAGGAACCCTGAGGCTTTCACCATATAGTTACCTAGAAAACATAAGGATGTTCCTTTCAAGATCCTTTTGAGATGGGGGAAAATATGTAACCAGGTTATGGGACTTAACCTTACTTTATCCATGCTCGAGGAATACCTCAGGTCGTAGAAGTACCAATTCTCCTCGAGACCAAAAGTCGTCCCATAAATCTAATTAAGGGCTACTGTGCCCATCATAATTTGGTAGAATCTATTGTTTGCCTAGATTGGGAGTATTCTATGATAACAGAGTACTCGCACTAGCAATGGGTGAAAAGGGAAATGAACCCCCATTCTAATATGGCAATAGTCATGAAAGCAACTTCACTATTTGAGAGATAAAAAATAGCTCCCTCCTACGTCGAATTCTTAATATGGACATTGTCGAGAATTCCACACTTTTTACAAAATTCCTAAAAATCATTTGTTGTAAAAACCTCATACTTTCTCCAACATTTCGCCGTGGTAAACTTGTGAGGAAGAAGAAAATGAAGATGAAGATTAAGAAAAAAATCATGTAAGTTAAAAACTCTAGAGAGAGGAGGAGGAGGAAGTGAAATACTTTAGAAGATGAAAAATATATAAGCCATAAGACTTTTGGGGCCGTATACCTTCTACCGATAAATCAAATTAGTCATTGCCCAGTGATTAGACCAGGCACCCAAACCAATAGTGAACTTACGCATGCGCTCATATTCAGCCATGAGCCAGAAATACATGTCAGTTCGCAGTAACCAAGGAATGGGAAACGTGTAAAACAAAAAGGCAATAATTGTAACCCATATCTAATAGTGGGCATGTGCAGAATTAGAAATGGTGGGCAACCCATTATTTCAAGTGATATTTGTTAACACGTGTCCAAATCATTAAAATAAATATTGGTTCAATCAGCTTATAATACGACCACCCTAACCTAGGGGTAATTGAATGGAGTACAGATAAATTAGAGTCATGTGGTTGGCACGTGGCACGTAGTATCGACCGAATATTGGGGAGATATGTGCAAGCAAGTCCTTATAGGACTCTATAAGTTATAATTATGATTAATATGAAGAGACCTAGAATAATAAGAATCGTGTACTTATAAATAAGGGAGACCTCACCCATTCTGAGGGTGTTGATTGTAACATGCATGTATAGACCTGGACTCTCAGCTAGCAATCCTAACACTCCAATCGTCATTTATGCTTTCAAGAAATAAATTCATCTACCTCCCTTCCCTGTGGACGTAGGCAGGACAAATTGTTGAATCATGTACATCTTGTGTCCTTTACTTTTCTACATTAATAATTTCTTTGGGGATAAATTCTAAATATTTCTTTTATTGTTGGTTACTATCCCCTACAATAATGTACAGTCATTTTAAAACATGCTATGACATCCAGGGAAAAAAAGGTAACTTTATTACAACTTGGCTAAAATTAGGGGGAAATGAGTATGACAATAATTTATGAACGATATTTCTTGTAATTAAGTCTTACAAACTTTTAAACTTTGCCCATTGATTGTATTTATAAATGTTTTCAAAATTATTTTATGAACCTAGAACTATTGGATGAACTGTAACTATAAAATTTCTTATGTTCATCAAGTGGTGAATTGAGAAACTTTGTTAAGGGGGACAAAAATACAATATTTTTATTGAGACAAGTTTTAACCAAAAGAGCTATCGTGTTCATTTTGTCATAGGCTATATTTGTGACAGTCACTACCGAAAATTGAGATAAATTTATTGAGCAGTAAAATAAAATGAAAATATTTTATATGTGAGATAAATTTAAAGACTTGTCACTGATAATATCAATGGAAAAGTTTTACGTTAGTATGGTGTTCGAGTAATAATTAAGTTTCATGATAACAAACTTATAAGTGACAAAATATGTTGTCACGAGATATATAAATAAATAAAGAGGAAAAACTATTTAATGAAAACATAATAGCATCACTAAACCCAATTCTTTAAATGACAACGCAATAGAATCGTTACAAATTCATTTTTCATCAATTGCTTTCTCACATATATAAAATGTCATAAAAATTTAGTGCAACATATATTGTAAATAGTTACACTATCTTATAATAATTACTGACAAGTTAAATTGTTGTCATTAACTGAAAATTATTAGCGACAACTATTTTTATTGTCCTTAATCATCAATATTTCGCGTAATAAGAATCTAAAAAATTACCATCGAAAAGAAAAATTTTGTAGTGAAAATTGTTAGAATTTAATGGGCAACATTTATCACAGAGAAAACATGTGGCAAATCATCTAAACAACTTTCAACTATGGCAATATTGTCATGTCTCTAAATTGTGATAATTTTTCCCCAATAGAGGTCACTAGAAAATATTAAACACAAATATTAATCTCAAATTGTGTGCTACGTATAAATTTGGCACTCACTTAGTCAAAGCCTAGTCTACCTCAAGGGTCCAAGTATAAGGAAAATTTTAACAAGCCCAATTTGCCTCGTGGGTCTATGGCCACCATATACAACCCCAGATAAATATGTTCGAGCCTTATATGAGGAAAAAACGTGGGAACCTGAATGTATTATGTGCCCATGGTACAAATAAGCATTATTGGGCCCCTCTCCTTATGAAAGAATACCATGTAAATTGGTGACATGATTTTACAAATGGTGTGATACCCTCTCTAGATACAACTGACTCAAACAAGAAGAAAATACCAAGGATAAGTCCTACGTATGACCTACCCATATATGTGACCATGTGTTACGCATTACCATGTCTTGTGCATGACCTACCCCTGTACGTGACCAAGTCCTGCACTTGACCAGGTCCTACACATGACCATGTTCTACGCATGACTAGGCCAGCTCAGCAAAGGTATCCAAGATCATTTAGCTAAGTCCTCGCATACCAAGTCCATAACACCCAGGTGACACAATTAATGCATATCAGGTCCTAGGAGAAGGTGATCATTAAATGACTCTAACACATCCTTAGAGAAGGTGAGCATTAATGGCCCTGACATGTCCTTAGAGAACTTGAGAACTAATTCCCTTGGAGAAGCATCTGACATGCCCTCGTAGAAGGTGATTATTAATGCCTACCAACCACCACAATTAAGGCCTCCTTCCCGACTAGAGCTCGAAGGCTAAAAAATACTCAACACTTCAATAAAGAAGGAAGGTTGATAATAGACCTTCATTTGACTACGTACTTGTATTTTCTCTCTCTATCTCTCTCTCCACTTTTAATTCCCCAACCTCTAAAATATGATGTGTTTAGTGTAGAAAAAATTATAATTGAGCCTCCGAGCACTTGTAATTTGGCATTCTAGCCCCATATTAATACAGGGAGAGAAAGAGAGCATTCCAACCGTATATGTCGGCCTAATCCCTCAGGTTGTACCACGTTAAACACCAATGTCAAAAAACATTTATTGTCTTTTTATTTTCTAAGTCCAACTCACACATATTTCATACTAGTGAAGTCAAAGTTATCCAAATTTTGGGATCATCATCTAGCACCATCTATGGGAAATACTTAACACTTTTTTAAATCCCACTTTCACAGGTGAGTTGGATTCATTATCCATGGATCCCATAGCAATGTTTGAAGGCATGCAACAAATGCTCAATAACCAAGCGTGTTGCAAGTCCCGTTGGTAGAATTACTAAGAGGGACTAATTCCCAAGGCCGTCCACCAGAGGAAAACCATGGAGAGAGCATGACTGAGGTGGAGGGGCCCTTGCAAAGGCGAAAGGTATCCATCCTTCAAAGACTCTCATATTTCTTTGGAAGATCAAAACCTTCCAGAGTCCAAGTCCCACATAAGAACTGTCCTCAGGCATTGTCTGAGTATTCACATACTTACATCTCATCCCGAGAGAGGTTGACCTTTCAGGATAACCGCTCACACGACTCCCACAAACTGACTGAGAATGCTAGGTATGAGAGGTTCCATCAAGAAATGAGAAACCAAGTTGGATATTATATAAAGGTTTTTAGGTTTAAGTCCCCAAATGTCAACGCACTTGCCTGATGTTCTGAGTCTCCTTTTTTAGAGATGGGGCACCAGTGTCCCTCACCTAGGAAATTCAAACTCCCCAAACATAAGAGCTACAATGGGATCAAAGTGGTTAAGAGTTTGTAAGAGGTCCCTGGTGACATCAAATGAAGAGCCTTTGCCACCACATTGAAAGTACATATAGGGAATTGGTACAATAAACTCTCAACTGGGTCTATCACATCCTTTAAGGAACTTAGTACACTATTTGTAGCGCACTTCATTGGAGTAAATAAGCATCTAAAACCCCCAACCTTTTTGTGATGTGAAGCAATAAAAGGAAGAGTCCCTAGAGGACTATGTGAAAAGATTCAATGAAGAATCTCCCAAAGTGGATGGTATCACTGATCAAATAGCCATTACTGGCTTCATAACCAGAGTTTATTCCACCCAGTACATTATGCTCTTGTCCATAAACCCTCTAACCACTATGGACCAACTCTTGGTTGAGACAGAAAAGAAAATAAATGTGAAAGATTCACTATTCGTAAGGGCCAAGGCTAAGGTGGATAGAGGACATAAGAGGTCTAACCCTACCCTATAAACCCATGTAGTAGATAAGATGAAGAATCAAAATGAGAAAATTGGACCTCCATCATTTCATTGGTTTACTCCATTAATAGCTCCAATGGTAGAAGTCTTCACCCAAATGGAGGGCACCAACTCTTCAGAGCTCCAACCAAAATGAGGACTCCAAATGAGAAAAAAAACAGACAAAAGTATTATAAGTTCAACTGGACCACAACTATGAAACTAGTAAACGTATCAAGATCGAGGAGGAGATTGAACGACTTATTCAGCAGGGTCGCCTGAGGAAATTTATCCCCAAAAATCCACAGCAAAGGCCTCCTAATCTAGACAAAGATAATGTTGGTAAAGCAACAGCCCCTAAGAGTAGTTTGTTATCACTGGAGGGTTTACATAAGGAGGAGAAAGTTGCTCTATTTGTAAGTCACATCTCAGAAAAATTTGAGGGTCTCCAGAGTGTTTGAAAGTACACTCAATAAGAGAAGTTAAAGTTCCTCGCATAACTCCCACCGTAATATCCTTCTCTAAGGAGGATGGAGGTGATATCTATGATCCACGTGATAATCCTTTTATTATCACAATTATTGTGTCATTACACCTAGTCCACGGGGTGTTAATAGACATAGGAAGTGGATCCGACATATTATTTTATGATGCATTTAAAAGTATGGGTTTGACTAAGGAAATTATTCAACTAGTGAAAGGCCCTTTATTTAGTTTCTTGGGAGAAAAGGCGTATCCCTTAGGTTACTTTGAACTCAAGATGACCTTAGGCATAGCATCATTATAAACTTCCACCATAACCAAGTTGTTGGTACTAGATAGACCATCAAGATACAACATCATCATTGGGAGCACCACTCTTAATAGAATCAGGGAAAGCTTGTGTACCCATTGTCTGACCATACATTTCCCAATCCAATATAGTGGGTTAGAAAAGTTAGGGGAAATCAAAAAAACGTAAGGGAATGTTACTTTACATCAATAAAGGAGAAAGTGGGAAGAAAAGCCTTTTAAGTAAATGGTCTAAACCTTGGAGACGACCAACCCAAGATACAAAGGACCCCTAATGACGAATTGGAAGTAGTCCGACTAGATGAAGAAGAACCAAAATGCACGGTACAGGTGGACTCCCAAATGGACCCCTTCCACAAGGATGCACTTGTGAAGTTCTTTAAAAGGAATAAAGATATATTTTCTTGGAGTCACACAGACATGGTTAGGGTAGATACAACAATTATGACCTATCATTTATGTGTAGATCCATATTAAAAGCCAGTGAAGTAAAAGATGAAAATGCGTTACTAAAGCCGTTTATTAAAAATAAACTATTTAAGTAACTCCGAGTTATTTTTTGAAGAAACTCTTTTCTTAAATCAAAAAGAATTAATCACAAGAAGTGTTTAATAAAAGTATGTACGAGATCTATTCAAGTTTTGAATAACAAGTTTAAAAGATAGTTTAAACAAATTTTAAACACAGCACAACCAAGAATGAGATGAGGAGATGTAGAAAGATTCTGTTCACGATTTTTTACGTGGTAAAACCTCACCAATTGAGGAAACATCCACGACTCCCTCTACGGAGTAAAATGAAAAATCCACTAAAACAAATTTATGAGTTACAAACTATATAACTAACATGCATACAACTCAGACCTATATAAGTTTAGGAATGTACCCTCTGGTGTCCTTATAACTTCTCTGCAGTTCTGATTATAGATGTAGTTCTCTCAGTTTGTCAACTTCTGATTTGTTCCAGCACTTTACGTCGACTTATGTTCAGAAGATCTTATTACCAACACTTTTCGTGTTGTAGGGTGAAAGTTTTTGTGGAGGTGCTTTCTAACACATTCATGCACACACACACACTTATTAAGTACAAACAGTCCTAACAAATTACAGTAAGACTATATGCTGTGATCTTTTCTTTTCTTTCTTCTTACAAAACTTTGAACCTTATTTGACCTTTCAATCAATCCCACAATCCATGGATATCTTGCTTAAAAATCAGTCAAGATCTTAATCAATCTCAGTTTAGAAAAGATTTTCGAGATTGAAAACCTCCAAGTGAGATTCCAAACTAGGTCAAAGGTTTAGTTTTACAAGAACAAGAAACAGAAAGCATTTATTGTTGATTTCAAAGTAAGAAAACATTTTAGAGAAAATAATCAACAATATATTTCTCAAAATGGGAAATAAAGGATGAAACTAAGTGTAATGTAACATGAATAACTCAGATCTGAGATTTCTATGGAATCAGAAACTAGATCTAAGTAAAAGTTTAAGTTGAAAACATGATCTAACGAACACAAGGTTACAGCAACAAAAATAACTCAACTCAAACTCTCAAGCACTCAAGAACACTCAGGATGGTGTTTTTGGATATGGAGTTTTTAAGAAGTGTTTGGTTTTGGTTTGAAGAGGATTTGGACGAACGAAGTTAGGGTTTCTAACTTTCTTTCTCTTTCTGGTTTCTCTCTTCTCTCTTCTCTCTCTTCTCTCTTCTCTCAGAAAAAATGAAATGGCAAAAGTCCTCGAAGTCTGAGAGTAGGGGTCCTTTTACAGTGTGAGGAGAAGGTTCGAGAGACCTGATCAAAACCAAGGGCTAGGATCGAGTCAATTTGAATTGACTTGAATCCAAGGGCTCACACAAGGCGGTGGTTAAATGAAACGTGATTGGTTTAAAAGGTTACACAGGGATTCATCAAGGCAACATGCAGACCGTTGATAAGCAATGATCCAAGGGTTCAAAACATGTGCGTTTTTAACTCAGTAAAGAAACACAATCCCAACCAATCAGAATCAGACAGGTGTAGGACAAATACAGGATATAAAACGCGCGTCTAAAATAATTAAAATCACACCCTCATGTTTACTCCGCTTACGGATTCTACCCAAGGTAACATTAGGCCAATATTCCCAACAAATCATATTTATAGAATGACCCCAAAAACTTATAAATCAAGTTTTAATTAATAAAACCTTATTTCAAAAATGTTTAAAAAATCCCAAAAAATTATTAAAATTCCAATTTAGGGATTTAAACACACTCAACACATGTACACACATAATTATGCAATATGATATGCAAAAAAATGAATTCTACTGTGTGTGAGTGTTGGCAATAGGTTCTTGATCAAAGCAAGATAGAGAGATGAAGTAGCAAACCAACTTCTGAGGTTCTTTGGATTCTAGGTAGGACACAATTTTGTCACAATTTCCAAACTAGATGAGCACTTATACAATATAGACTCAAGTGAGTAAAAAGTATAAGGTCTTCAATCTCCCCCTTTGGAAATATGAGACAAAATCTCCTTTGATTCAACTAGGACTCGTAGGGCAACAAAAATAAAGAAAAACTTATTCCTATCAAAATTCTATCTACCCAATTCCTAGAAATCAAAAAGTACATAACTCAACTATTTACAATTGAACACCCTATTACATCAGTTGAGAATGACTGTACAAAAAATACTTGCAATAAATCACTAAGATCAAGCTATTTAGTATATAAGAGATTAATAAACTCAAATTTCTCCCCCATTTTGTCTCAAATGGACAAAGGGAAAAACTTGGACAAACAGCAAAGTTATTACTCAGCACAAACCATACCAATAGATTTACGTAATGAAATGAATCTATTATAGGCTAGAGGTTTGGTAAACATATCTGCGAGTTGTAGATCAGTAGGAAGGTAATTAATTTCAAATTCCTTAGATTCAACCAATTCGCATATAAAATGATGTCTTATTTTTATATGTTTTATTCGCGAGTGTTGAACAGGGTTTTTAGAAATATTAATCGCACTTTGATTATCACAATAGAGATGCAATTGGTTTCTTGAATACCATAATCACTTAACATTTGTTTAAGCCACAATAATTGAGCACAACCGCTACCAGCGGCTATGTATTCAGATTCAGCTGTTGAGAGTGATGTGAAGTTTTGTTTTTTACTACTCCATCCTACCAAGTTATTACCAATATAATAACATGCTCCTGAAGTGCTTTTACTATCATCAGTACACCCAGCCCAGTCAGCATCAGTGTACCCAATAATAGTGCTTGGTGTGTCATTAGTGTACCAAAGTCCTAGATTCAGAGTGCCTTTTACATATTTAATTATACGTTTAACAGAGTTCAAATGGCTCTCTTTAGGGTTGTTTTGATAACGAGCACATACACACACAGCATACATGATATGAGGACGCGAGGCAGTAAGATATAGTAATGTTCCTATCATACTACGATATAGAGTAGGATCTACAGATTTTCCATTTTCATCTTTCGACAATTTTACCGTAGTACTCATAGGTGTTTTAGCATCTTTAGCACTCTCGAGGCCAAATTTCTTAACGATCTCTAAGGCGTACTTAGATTGCGAAACAAATAATCCTTCTGGATTTTGTTTGACTTGGAGACCTAGGAAAAACTGTAACTCCCCCATAAGGGACATCTGAAATTCCTTGCTCATAATTTCAGAAAAGGATTTTACTTCTGAGGGAGAAGTTGATCCAAATATAATATCGTCAACATAAACTTGAGCAATAGTGACGTGTTTGTCAAAATGTTTGACAAAGAGAGTTTGGTCATTTCCACCTCTTTTGAAACCTTTGTCTAAAAGAAAACCGGAAAGACGCTCATACCAAGCTCTAGGAGCTTGTTTAAGGCCATATAAAGCCTTTTTCAGACGAAATACATGATTTGGATATTTAGGGTCAATGAACCCTTTAGGTTGTTCTACATAGGTTTCCTCAGCCAGTATTCCATTAAGGAACGCAGATTTGACATCCATTTGGTATAATGTAAAATGCATGTGACAAGCTATAGCAAAAAGCAGACGAACTGATTCTAAACGAGTAACAGGGGCAAAGGTCTCGTTAAAATCAATTCCTTCTATTTTGGAGTATCCTTGAGCAACTAATCTAGCTTTATTTCTAATTATTATCCCATTTTCATGAGTTTTATTTTTGAAAATCCAACGTGTACCAACAACCTTTTTGTGATCAGGACGTGGAACAAGATACCATACATCATGAATGACAAATTGTAAAAGTTCTTCCTGCATAGCAAAAATCCAGTGAGAGTCATTCAATGCCTCATTTACATTCTTTGGTTCCACAAGGGAAACAAAACATGCATAATGTGCATAATTTCTAAGTTGGGATCTTGTACGGACTGGCTCACTAGGGTTGCCAACTACGTTATTTATGGGATAATCTTTAGAAACCCAGTTAGGTACTTCAGGTGTCTCAATAGGTAATGAATTATCTATTTTATAAGAGTCGTTTTCTAAAATATTTGTAGACTCTTCCCCAATAGTTGATTCACCAGGCTTGCTTTCTACAGTAGTGTCACTAACAATTACATTTATGGATTCCATCAAGGTTTTAGTGCGAAGATTATACACTCGATAAGCTCTACTGTTAGGCGAGTATCCTAGAAATACAGCTTTATCTCCCCGGCTCTCAAATTTGGATAAGTGTTCCCTATCTTTGCATACATAACAGGTACTTCCAAAGGTTCTAAGATATTTGAGATTAGGCTTTTTATTGTACCAAAGTTCATAAGGGGTTTGTTTGGAATTCTTTCTAAGATAGACCCTATTAATAATGTGACATGCAGTACGAATAGATTCTACCCAAAAATATTTAGGTAAATTCTTGGCATGTAACATAACACGTGCCATCTCTTGTAGGGTACGATTCTTTCTCTCGGCGATTCCATTCTGTTAAGGAGTCTTAGGGGCACTGAACTCGTGTTTGTAACCATTATAGTCACAGTATTCTATAATACCAGTGTCTTTGAATTCACCACCTCTATCACTACGGATTCTATTTACTTGAGTGTCCTTTTCATTTTCAATCCTAAGAAGAATTTTTAGGAAGGTTTGGAAAGTGTCAGACTTTTGTTTTAAAAAGGCTACCCAAGTAAATCTGGTAAAGTCATCAACCATAACTAAGATGTAACTGTGTCCACAAAGGCTAACAGTTTGGGAGGGACCCATTAGGTCCATATAGATGAGTTCTAAGGGATTAGAGTTAAGAACATCCTTAACTTTCTTATGAGGTGCCTTAATAATTTTACCTTCCTGACAGGAACCACAGACAATATTATGAATAGGTTTAATTTTTGGAATTCCTCTAACTATGTCATGAGTAGATAATTTACTAAGATTATCATAATTTATGTGACCCATTCTGTTATGCCATATCTCGTTGTCATCCAATCTGGCAACATTACAAATTTCAGAATTGTTCTTGACAGTGTAGCAATTATCAGTAGTTCTGAATCCAGTAATTATGCATTCACCTTTTTCATTTAAAATTTTGCAATTGTTCTTTGAAAAGGTAGCAGTGTGGTCTGAGTCACAAAATTGCGAAATACTAAGTAAATTGGCCTTTAGACCTTTAACTAGAAGAACATCTTTAAGAATAGGAAGCCCATCTTCTTGGAGAGTTCCTTTGCCTATGATTTGAGATGAAACTCCATCACCAAAAATGACTTTACCACCAGCAAATTTGGTTTTGTTTAAAAGTTTAGATTCATCTCCAGTCCTGTGCTTAGAACATCCAGAGTCTAAATACCAACCAGATGATGTGTGTTCAGCTTTTAAAGCAGTAACAACAATATTACACTTCATATGAGGTAACAGATCATCTTTTCTAACCCAAATTGCTCTAGTTTTCATCTTGCGCTTATTAGCTCTCAACTGATAAAATTGGCGAGCATTAGATTTTTGCTGAAAAATATTTTGCGCATGATTTTGAATTTTGTGAAAGACTTGAGTATTTGGTTTAGGAAAGTGCTTAGGATTCCTTCTAGGAAATGTTCTTTTAGGTTTGGTCTTTCTCTTTCTATAGTTAGAGTTTTTATCTGGCTGTCTAGGAAGTATATATTTGTTTCGACTCCTCCTAGAATATTTAAAGTTCTGGTAGGTATGAGGATTATAGACAGGTTTAACTAGTCTCCTCGCATAGCAACCATCGAAAGAGTGACCATATATATCGCAGTAGGAGCAATAAAGATTGCTCAGGATGGGGGTCTCCTTAGGAAAGTCTCTAAACAAAGGTTTTGAAAATTTTTGAAGCTGAACTTTATTCCTAGGTAGTACAGGTTTGAAAGTAGGTTCACTCTTTCTGATAAAGGGGCAGACGTATTTAGCCTTAGGTGAACTTTCATGCTTAGAGCAACTTGATTCCCCAATGTTGAAGTTTTGATGTTTCAAATCAAACTCAGTTTTTAATGAATGAAAATCTGGGCATGTTTTAATAGGTCTTTTGCCTCCTGACACAAATTTGATAGGTTCAAAAGGTTTTGTTTGTGTCTTCAAATTGGAGCAAAACCCTATACCAGTTCGATCATCAGAATTGGTTTTAGATTCAGCAACAAATTCATCAAAACAGTTAGAATTATTTTCAAATTTGTAAATTTTTTTAACACAGTTGCTGTCCTTTCTTTGGTTTATTCCAATTCTAACAATGTCCCTTTGTACTTTTTCTCCAGAATTTCATTAGTTTCAGTCAAATTTTTCAATTTTTCATCAAAAACTTTAATTTCACTTTCATGAGTTAAACATTGGGTAGTATACTCTTCAGCATTCAGTTTAACCATCAGGCTTAGATCTTCCAACTTTTTGGTAAGATCTTTCACAATTTTTTCTAGTCTGGCGCTTTTCTTGAGAGTTTTAGCATACAGTGTGTGAATGTCTGGGAGATCTTCATTGTCCAAGTCACTAAGTGTAGTGTGTGAAGTGACCCCTAAGGCTTCATTCTTAGAACTCACACCCCCATTGACATCGTCATTATCGATTTCCCTTTGACTCACACACCCCGAGGTAGAACATGCAACATTCTCAGTAATCAAAGCATCTAAACCATTAATAACCATATTCGAAGTATCAGTCATAGAATTATTTGGTTCATCCTCATTAACAAACATAGGCATGTCATCATTATAAATAATCTTGGCAAAGAAAGACATGCAAGGATCAAAAACATATGATGACTCAGGTTCCTCATTTTCAGAGTCACTTGAATCATCCCATGTTTTGCAGATGTTAGCTCTAGTATGTTTATTTTGAGTGTTCAAGTTAACTCTATAGTCTTGAGCAATGTGTCCCAGTTTACCACATCTATAGCATTTAGTCTTCTTAAGGTCTCTATTAGGTCTAATATGGGAGTCCTTGTGATTTTTGTCATGGTTTTTCTGATGAGGTCTGTGACTAGAAGGAGTTGGATAATTTGACTTGCCTTGTTTATTTGCCACTTTGTTTCTAACCTTAATGATTTTCTTGAAATGTTTTGTCATTAAGGCAATCTGATTGTCCAAACTCTCTATATCGCATTCCTCATCAGAATCATCATTGGAAGTATTAAACTCAGGCTTAATCAATTTAGAAGAGAAGCTTAGATTGGAACTAGTCTGTTTCCTATGGGATTGGGTCAATTGTTTCTTAAATTCCAGTTCCATTTCCACAGTTCTTAATTTACTACTGAGTAGTTCAGGAGTGAGATTTACATCACACATTTCCTCAATAACATATCTTTTGTTATCAAACTTCTGTGGTAATGATCTCAGAATTTTAGATACAATTTCTTGCCTATCATAAGTTATCCCATTAGCATGGAGTTTGGTCACAATATCAGTCAGGTTCATATAGAAGTCATCAAATGACTCAGTTTCAGACATAATTAAGGAATTATACTGCTGGATAAGCATTTGGGTTTTAGCAGCCTTAACTCTAGTGTCTCCTTCATGAGCAGTAACCAAGGTGTCCCAAGCTTCCTTAGAAGTGGTACAGGATGAGATTCTTTTATGCTCATGTTCATTTATGGACATAAATATGGCATTCTTTCCTTTGTTATTACTTCAAGAAATTTGTTTATCTTCTTGAGTGAACTCACTTAAAGCTTTCTTAACCCTCTCATTACTTCCTTCGTTGGCTGGTTTTGTAGGAAAAGTATAACCATTTTCAACAATGTCCCATACATCATCTCCCAGAGTTCCTTGAATGAAAGAAATCATCCTTACCTTCTAGTAAGCAAAATTGGTTCCATCAAAGATTGGAGGTCTGGTCAAGTTACCAAATCTTTCATTTTTCTCGTCCATATTTTATTTTCAGAAACACAGGATCTCTTTAAAAGCAGTTTTACCAAGATCTGATACCAATTGAAAATGCGTTACTAAAGTCGTTTATTGAAAATAAACTATTTAAGTAACTTCGAGTTGTTTTTTAAAGAAACTCTTTTCTTAAATCAAAAAGAATTAATCACAAGAAGTGTTTAATAAAAGTATGTACGAGATTTATTCAAGATTTGAATAACAAGTTTAAAAGATAGTTTAAACAAATTTTAAACACAGCAAAACAAAGAATGATATGAGGAGATGTAGAAAGATTCTGTTCACGATTTTTTACGTGGTAAAACCTCACCAATTGAGGAAACATCCACGACTCCCTCTACGGAGTAAAATGAAAAATCCA
The DNA here is from genome assembly GCA_949130495.1 of Sambucus nigra. NCBI lineage: Eukaryota > Viridiplantae > Streptophyta > Magnoliopsida > Dipsacales > Adoxaceae > Sambucus > Sambucus nigra. Next base: position 284,851,291 of record OX422209.1, on the reverse strand, counting down.
CTAAAACAAATTTATGAGTTACAAACTATATAACTAACATGCATACAACTCAGACCTATATAAGTTTAGGAATGTACCCTCTGGTGTCCTTATAACTTCTCTGCAGTTCTGATTGTAGATGTAGTTCTCTCAGTTTGTCAACTTCTGATTTGTTCCAGCACTTTACGTCGACTTATGTTCAAAAGATCTTATTACCAACACTTTTCGTGTTGTAGGGTGAAAGTGTTTGTGGAGGTGCTTTCTAACACATTCATGCACACACACACACTTATTAAGTACAAACATTCCTAACAAATTACAGTAAGACTATATGCTGTGATCTTTTCTTTTCTTTCTTCTTACAAAACTTTGAACCTTATTTGACCTTTCAATCAATCCCAGAATCCACGGATATCTTGCTTAAAAATCAGTCAAGATCTTAATCAATCTCAGTTTAGAAAATATTTTTGAGATTGAAAACCTCCAAGTGAGATTCCAAACTAGGTCAAAGGTTTAGTTTTACAAGAACAAGAAACAGAAAGCATTTATTGTTGATTTCAAAGTAAGAAAACGTTTTAGAGAAAATAATCAACAATATATTTCTCAAGATGAGAAATAAAGGATGAAACTAAGTGTAATGTAACATGAATAACTCAGATATGAAATTTCTATGGAATCAGAAACTAGATCTAATTAAAAGTTTAAGTTGGAAACAAGATCTAACGAACACAAGGTTACAGCAACAAAAATAACTCAACTCAAACTCTCAAACACTCAAGAACACTCAGGATGGTGTTTTTGGATATGGAGTTTTAAGAAGTTTTTGGGTTTGGTTTGAAGAGGATTTGGACGAACGAAGTTAGGGTTTCTAACTTTCTTTCTCTCTCTGGTTTCTCTCTTCTCTCTTCTCTCAGAAAAAATGAAATGGCAAAAGTCCTCGAAGTCTGAGAGTAGGGGTCCTTTTACAGTGTGAGGAGAAGGTTCGAGAGACCTGATCAAAACCAAGGGCTAGGATCGAGTCAATTTGAATTGACTTGAATCCAAGGGCTCACACAAGGCAGTGGTTAAATGAAACGTGATTGGTTTAAAAGGTTACACGGGGATTAATCAAGGCAACATGAAGACCGTTGATAAGCAATGATCCAAGGGTTCAAAACATGTGCATTTTTAACTCAGTAAAGAAACACAATCCCAACCAATCAGAATCAGACAGGTGTAGGGCAAATACAGGATATAAAACGCGCGTCTAAAATAATTAAAATCACACCCTCATGTTTACTCCGCTTACGGATTCTACCCAAGGTAACATTAGGCCTATATTCCCAACAAATTATATTTATAGAATGACCCCAAAAACTTATAAATCAAGTTTTAATTAATAAAACCTTATTTTAAAAATGTTTAAAAAATCCCAAAAAATTATTAAAATTCCAATTTAGGGATTTAAACACACTCAACACATGTACACACATAATTATGCAATATGATATGCAAAAAATGAATTCTACTGTGTGTGAGTGTTGGCAATAGGTTCTTGATCAAAGCAAGATAGAGAGATGAAGTAGCAAACCAACTTCTGAGGTTCTTTGGATTCTAGGTAGGACATAATTTTGTCACAATTTCCAAACTAGATTAGGAATTATACAATATAGACTCAAGTGAGTCAAAAGTATAAGGTCTTCAAAAGATGTGGTCCTTCGTAGTAAAAATAAATGAAGCAGCTAAAGAAGAAGTACACAAGCTACTCAAGATAGGGTTCCTTAAAGAGGTGCACTACCCTGAATGGTTCTAAAATGTGGTTCTTATGAATAACACAAATGTCATGTGGAGGCTTTGTGCATACTTCATGAACCTAAATAATTATTTCCCTAAGGACAACTACCCGTTGACAAGGATAGATATGTCAACGGATGGCATAGCAGGTCATGAGTTGCTATCCTTTATGGATGCGTACTCTGGATTCAACCAAATTTGAATAGTTACATAAGAAGATGAATAAACATCATCCATCACTGATCGAGGTATATATTATTATAAAGTTATGCCTTTCGGCCTAAAAAGTTCATGAGCAGCCTATCAGAGGTTGAAAAACTCAATGTTTGAAAGGCATATAGGGAAGAGCATGGAAGTTTTTATCGACGACATACTAGTGAAGAGTCTCATTGCCTTCGATCATATCAGGTACCTTAATGAAACCTTTTCCATTTTTCGTCAACATAATATGAGTTTTAATGCTACTAACTGCACATTCAGAGTGTCTGGAAAAATATTCTTATGGTTTATAGTTACAAAGCGTGGAATAGAAGCCAGTCTAAAGAAGTTTCAAGACCTACTCAATATGAACTCCACAAGGACTTTAAAATAAGTCCAAATCCTTTCAAGGAGAGTGGAAGTACTTAAAAAGTTCATTTCACATTCCACGGACAAGTGTCTCCTATTTTTCAAGCTCCTGATAAAGGCTTCTAATTGGAATAGTAAATTTGAACTAGCCTTCCATAAACTTAAAGAATACTTAGGTGCTACTCCATTACCTTCGAGAGCCCATCCAGGGGATAATTTATACCTCTATTTATCAGTTCACCATGAGTCGTGAGCTCATCACTGGTTAAGGATGATAAAGGAATTCAAAGACTAATATACCATATAAGTCAAGAACTCCAAGGATTAGAAACCATGTACTCACAAATGGAGAAATTAGCATTTTCCCTCAAAATTTCCTCAAAGAAGTTGTGCCATTATTTCCAAGGACATTGGATCATTGTGATGATCGTCTAGCCTCTTCGTCAAATACTTCACAAACTAGAAACTTTGGGGAATTTAATGATTTGGCCCGTGGAGTTGGGTCAGTTTGACATAGAATATAGGCCAAGGACTTCTCTCTAAAGGTAGGCCCTTGAGAATTTCGTAATAGAATTTACATCCATGGGAGAAGCCACACCAGAGAAAGCGAAAGAAGAGGATGAAGAATCAGTAAAAAGTAAGGATGATCAAACCATGGATCTAATGATTCCAATATGGATCCCACACATGAATGGATAGTTCAACTGGTTGGGAAACAAAACAGACCTACTTATTTAGGGAAAATGGCATAGCAATTGAGTAGGTACCAAAGTTTAACATCAAGGCCTCTAACAACGAGGTAGAATATTAAGCATTGTGAGTCGAGTTGAGGTTGGCCAAGGAGTTTGGTGCATAACAAGTCAAAGTTCACAGTTACTCTCAATTAATAGTGAACTAAGTCATGGGGGAATATGAAGTAAGGGAAGAACAAATGACTACCTACTTGGAGATAGTCAAGAATCTTATAATAGAGTTCAAAAACCTGGTGATCACAAGAATTCAGAGGGAAGAAAATCAAAGAGTAAACCCACTAGAAAAGTTGGCTTCATATGAGAAAATACCAATTTGACTTGGACCAAAAGTCCGATGAGGTCCAAAAGGAGACTCCTATAATAACTCCTGCAGAGAATTGTGAGTGTTAGATGGACCCTATCCAAGTCTAACTGGAAAAGAGAACACTACCGAAGGAGAAAGCAGAGGCTAGGAAGATCAAGTATAGGGCCATTTATTACACTCTCATCAATGAAATTCTTTACAAAAGATCCTAAACATTGCCACTCCTGAAGTGCCTCCACGTAGAAGAGGCTAACTATTCCCTAAGAGAGGTCCATAAAGGAATATGTGGTGGGCATCTAGGGGCAAGGTCCCTTGGTAATCGTTTGATAATACAGGGATATTTTTTGCCTACATTACTTAAGGATGCACATGAAATTGTGAAAAATGCGACAAGTGTCAAAGGTACTCTATCGTCCCAAGGAAACCACCAAGTGATCTAGTCCCAATAAGCTCGCCTTTTCCATATTCTCAGTGGGGAATAGATTTACTAGGTCTTTTTCCTTATACTCCGGACCAAAATAAATTTGTGGTGGTGGCAATATATTATTTCAAAAAATGGGTAGAAACAAAACACCCCATCACCATAACTGAGAAGAACATTCAAAACTTTGTATGAAAGTCAATTATTTGTAGTTTTGGCATTCGCGGGGTGATTATTAGCGATAATGGCACTCAATTTGACAATGACATCTTTCAAAACTTATGCTCAGGATTGGAAATGCACAATCATTATTAGTCACCTACCCACCTACAAGCCAATGGTTAGGTTCAAGTAACCAATCGAACCTTCATTCAAAGCTTAAAAAAAGGTTAGACGATGAAAAAGGGTTATGGGCAGAACAAATCTCTAGCATCCTATGGGCCTACCAAAATATTACGCAAGGCTCAATAAGGGTGGCACCATTCTCTTTAGCCTTTGGAACTGAAGTTGTCATACCAATTAAAATTGGTCTCCCATCCTATCATAACTCAACTCCCACCCCCAACACTAAGAACGATGAGAAAATGAAGGTTGAATTGAAGCTCATTGAAGAAAAGAGGGAGGAGGCTCAAGTTCGAGGAGAAACGTATAAAAAAAGTATGGCTAAGTACTACAATAAGAAAGTTCATCCCAAGAGTTTCTCCGTGTGAGACTTGGTCCTTAAGAGGGACATAATTGCTTCTAAGGACCCAAAAGATGAAAACTTAGGTCCCAACTGGGAAGGCCCTCATGTAACCAAGGTAACGGGGATAGGAACCTATCATCGAAAGACTATGAAAGGAAACGTGCTCCATCACCCTTGGAATGCTGAACATCTCAAAAAATACTGTCAGTAGTATGAGGTGCACCTTTCATCACTTTTCTATGTGTTAATCCATCTTGAAAATTCCATAAATGAATGAAAAGTTTCTTTTGTCTTAAATAAATACCATTTGTTAAATTTATTTTCTAAGGACCCAAGTCCCACACTTAGTCTACGACTTGAAGGTATCAAATGATCTCATTAGGCTACGGTCCGAAGGTTTAAAAATGACCACCTACGCTACGACAAAAAGGTCCCAAGCGACCACATTAGGGTACATGCCAATAGTCTGAAATGACTAAGAAACTTAAGCTCCGGCCTAAAATTTTATATTACCACGCGACCGAAGATCATAAATAATCACAGAGGCCTTAGAGGTACCTAACCACAACCATAATGGGAGAAAACAAACTATATAGATTCAATATTTTAGTTTTGTTATTAGAAGGATGGGGGTAGGATACATATAGGTCCATAAGAAACCTCAAAACAAAAATCTTTCAATATAAAAACAAAGTCACAAAACAAGCACTTAAAGTAAACATCCAATCAAAGTTGGTACTACAATAACAAGCATCACTCATCCTCCTCAAACTCGAAATAAGGGTCACCCTCAGGAAGTTACATATTAAGGTCAAGAGTAGGATGGTCCCAAAGAATCCTCACCTTTAACCCATCATAACCATCAATAAATTCCTTTCCCATTGCCTGGTCAAATTATTTAGATGTAGTGTACTCATCCTTAGCCTATGGGCACGCACGTGGAATATAATCCTCTAAAATAACCATTTTATACCTCTCTTTCCCTAACAGTGCTCGGGCTTGATCTCTGTCCAATTCAGCCTCCCTCAAAAGTGTCTCAATACGAACCAACTCCACATTGGTAGCTTTTACATTATCTTTAAGGAAGCAAACCTTATGCTTGAAAACCTTCAAAGTTGCTTTAGACTCTCTCATCCTCTCTCTCTCTCTCTCTCTCCTTTTCAAGCTCCACTCACCAACGACCAATGAATCTCTCTGAAGCATCAACTAAAGTTGAAAACTTGGAATATTGCTTTTTTCTTTCCTTTATCATGTTTCTCTATGCAAATGAAGCCTCGAAAGCTAGGTCGCAAAGAACCACTTGTAGGTTAATTTGATGCCATAGAAAGGGTAATAAAGTAAGAACGAAAATGGATGGAGGCATGTCCAATTATGGTTATGATAAAACTAATGTATACCTCATAAAGAGCTTCCACTAAGCGCAAATCAAGACCATGACGAGTATCCTTGCGCATGTCATCAATTTTGTCCATGTGAAGGCGGGACTCAAATGATTATACATAGCTCTCTGCTCTTCACTCATTTATGACTCTGTAGTAGGAGACCTGGAACTGTATGTCAAATACGTAGGAAATTCCTTAGCCTTTATAAACATATCCTCTGCTTTTGAAATTTAAAGTGCATTGAAAAATTGAGTGCTCCCCTTATGAAGAACCCCGGGCAACAAATATAATAACAAGTCGTCATTATCACGCGTGGGTTTCCCCACCTTAAGTCTTGATTTCTTCTTATCTTTGTACCCCTATCTGAGGGTATGATCCGCGATAATCTTATGTTCTTCTTTTTCCCATCGATGTGAGAGCTCGACACTCGTGCCTTAGAGGCACTGGTACTATAATCCTTTCTCACTTTTCGTTTCCCTATTGAAGGAGCTTCAAGTACGAGGGGAAATATTAATAACTAAGAAGACATTACCCAATTCAGAGAAGTAGAAAATATATATATACTCACACGAGGAGCTAACACCATGAGTGGGAGGCAGGACTATGATAGATGGGGATGAACCCAATCCATAGTGATGAAAAACACTCTCCAGAAGCAACTCACCAGCTCTCATGTAACTTAGTTCTTCGACCTCCCGCACACGATGAATGGAAACACCATCCACAACAGAGTGATCCTTAAATAAAGAGATAAGATAAATTCAAATTATCATAGTGAAAAAAAATATATATATACATATTTATAATAAGTACTACATGTAGAAAATACCTGAAGGATGAAGAACTCTCCATTCAATTGGTACATTAACACCCTCATCACCGAGGATAAACTGCCACTATCCATAAACGGAAAAAAAATCATGCTACCAATCTCTAATAGTAGGAATAGGAGCTTCAAGCACGTAAGTTTCCTTGGACTTAATGCTAAGGTGATGCCCACCCTCTTTTTCTGCTTGCATGGAAGTCTCGAGATGATATAAGTACAAAAACTCTTGTGGACTAGAAAATTTGCCCATCACCTGCTTGAATCTAATAAGGTTCATTAGCAAGTTCTTACAAGCATTCAGTGAAGCTTCCTAGAAGATAAACAAATAAAACTCAAAATTTCCCTCACAAAATGAGGGAAGGGAAGTCACAACCCTGCTTTAAACGTAAACTTATAAAGGCATACCTCAATTTCCTTGGGGCTACATCATGCACATTCACAAGGTACTAGTACCCTAAGTCTAACATTTTCTTGAATATGGTATTTGACCCTCATATCCTTTAACTCAAAGCTACCAATAGAGGAACACAACTCCATGGCATCAAAATGACAGACATGAAGCAGGTAGTCATGGGTCCTGGAGACTAGCACAGTTCCTTCAATACTGCACAAATGAGCCCCATAATTTTCTAAAGACTCCTTAACTATTATGTCAAGTGGTATAAGACCACCCTCAATCTTAATATAAATCCATGAATAAAAAATCTCATACACCCTTTGGATGGGGTGACCTATGTAAGTATGGAAATCAAGATCAAGGTGTTCAAAGCCTAGTCGAATCAAGCTACAAATTTGGGAGAGGAAAAAATCGTGATCCAAGTCAAAGTGAAGATGATTATCTTGATACAGGTTACTATCCAGTTTTAAAATTCTATAACGTGCTCCTGTCAAGACAGATCAAAGAGAAGAGTTTTAACACAAGAGGCAAGAAATTAAAATAAAGGGAATATCTCAATTCCATCAAAATTGGTGTCCTACAATTTTGCCCAAGGTTTATTACTAATAGTAGTGGTGATCTATGGTAGGACTTTCTAGTATAAAAAAAATGACAGAAGAAAGTGGACAACTCTTAGTACAAAGCCATGAAAAAAGTGAAAACCCTATATATGTTGTTATCCCACCAGCAACTCTACTCAAGTAGTATAAAAATGATAGAAGGAAGAGGAGAAACCTTAATCCAAAGATGTGAAAAAATACAAACACAACCCCAAATTTATATATGAATATTGTCAGAGGTGTGGCCGAAAGTAAGGATGGGAGTCAATCTTCTTTGTGATGAGAAAACATGGCACCCTCAGCTTAGAAATTTGTTTTTTACTATAAATTGTAGCATGCATATGTGGGATAAAGAGTAGGAGAAACAGACCCCTTTATGTCTCTTTCTTTTAACTGTAAGTGGATAAGGGCTTGGAGAGGATCAATGTTCTACCCACTAAAATTATTTTGTCCCCCACTCGTTATTGAAAAAGATAAATAAAACGTGGGAGGAAATCCCTTGCCACTTTCCCCTCACTCAAAATTTGGGTTTTTTTTAACAAAGACTTGGGACCATCGACATATGCCTCCTATATTAGTGAGGAGGACAATAAATGAGTTCAGGCTTGGAAGGGGGTATGATTGTGGGACCTCTGCAAAATTCAGGAGTTATGAGTTATGGGGCTTGTTGCATTATAATTTCTAATTCATATAATTTTTAATTCAGGTCTTATGAATGTGGGACCTCTCCAAAGTGGGAATTATTGTAGATTTTGAAAAATTCTCAAAACTTTAGAGGTCCTCCAATTCATCTTCAATTAAACATGAATAACAAATTCCACACGATCCAGACACTATTTTTTTACTCAGTCCTAACACATTGTCCTCAAACTAATGTTTTTACTGAGTCCTCAGAACTATTTTTTCTACTCAATCTTTACACGAATTTTTCCTTAAATTATCTTTACTAAGCCCTTTTGGTGAATTTCACTTGGACTATTTTTGACCAAGTCCTTACACCAATTTTTCCTCAACTAATTTTTGTTCATCCATGAACTCTATCCATAGCAAAATTTTCTTTAGACTAACATAATATCTTAGTTCTATTTTTTAGATTTTGGCAAAATTTTTAGGTTATTTCTTAAATTTAAATTTTTTCAAATACTCCCACTCAGTGCTAACTATATATCAAATTTTCACGCGATCAAAGTCATCTCATGGTAATTGGGGGGCAACTGATATGTATAAATTTGGCACTCAACTTAGTTAAGTTCAAGTCCACCCCAAGGTACCAAGTAGAAGAAATTTGTAACAAGCCCAATTTTCCTTATAAGGCCAACTCCACCATATATAACCCCATGTAAATATGTTTGAGCCTTATATAAGATAAAAATGTGGGACCCCCAATATATTATGTGTCCATGATACAGATAAGCATACGTGGTCCCCTCTCCTTATGAAAGAATACCACGCAAACTGGAGATGTGTTTTTTCAAAGCATGTGAGACCCATGCTAGATACAATCGACTCAAACAGGAAGGACAGACCAAGTACAATTCATGTGCATGACCTACCCATGTACTTGGCCATGTCTTACACCTACACTTGACCAAGTCCTGCACATGTGCGTGACTAGCCTAACTCAGCAAAGGGATCCAAGATCACTTGTCCAAATTCTTGCATACCAAGTGTGTAACATCCAGGTAACACAATTAATGCATGGCAGGTCCTAGAAGAAGGTGATCATTAAATGGATATGATACATCCTCGGAGAAGGTGAGAATTAATGACCCTGACATTTCCTTAAAATAAGGTGAGCACTTTTGGCCCAAACATATCCTTGGACAAGGCTCTGACACGCCCTTGGAAAAGGTGAGTATTAATCCCTCCCAACCACCACAATTAAAGGCTCATTTCCAGCTAAATCTCCAAGGCTACAAAATACCCAACACTTCATTAAGGAAAGGTAGGTTGATAATTGAGCTTCATTTGACTATATACTTTTACTCTCTCTCTCTCTCTCTCTCTCTCTCTCTCTCTCTCTCTCTCTCTCTCTCTCTCTCTCTCTTTCTCTACTTTTAATTCCCCAACCTCTGAAACATGATGTGTTTACTCTCTGAAAATTTGTAGCTGAGCCTTCGAGCACTTGTACTTTGGCATGTTGTCCCCATATTAATACAAAGAGAGAATGAGAGCATTACAATCGTGGATGTATGACCAATCCCTCGGGTTGAACCACGTTAAACACTAGTGTCAAAATTCATTTATTGTCTTTTATTTCCTAATTCCAACTCACCCATATCACAGACTAGGTCAAGTCAAAGTAATCCAAATTTTGGCTTCATCAATACATATAGTTTATAATCCATTCCATTTTCCTTGGATAATATCATGTATTCTTAGTTTTTAATGATTTATATATGTTAATTATAAAATATGGCTCGTAAGAGAGGGCATTTCAATCTTTCTTATAAATCAACAACTAACTACTTAAATAATCATGAAAATGAAAATAGATGGAGGAGAAAATTTAGATTGATACCAATGCCCAATATTAGCCGTCGTTTACGGATGATGTGAATTTCCACTATATTAAGTATTTATAGTGTAAGATGAGGTTAAGATATCCCAAAATAAACTTACACAATGGGGTAAGCTTAAGCCTTACAGTTCTACAACAAGTCACAAGTCAAGGTCTTCTAGTAGAAGGCATCTGTAGATGACAATTGAAGATGCTTCGTTATTTTAAAGAGCGAGATGCCCTAAAATAGGGAGGTCTCATAAATATGAATGAATTTTTCCATAAATAATGTGGTGAGAGATCCTATTTATGGGATACAATTCAATAAGGTATCACATGATTTGGTATAGGTTCCTAGATCTAACTAAAAGATGCTTAAACATGTTAGAGTAGTGTGGTGTTGTACTAGTCTAAGGTGTAAATCATAAGGACTTTAGATGAAATTCGTTATTTTTTAGGAGGAAAAAATAACGATGGGTCTTTGTAAAGTTAATTGGGCCAATATTCTTAAGTGTTGGACCTTAGGCGATGACCTAGCTTGGTCAAGGCTTATCCCGACATGTGGTTTTAGGATTGGGGTTACTTTTTGGCTAAGTCCTTTTTCCTTAAAGTCTTGGCATTTCTTATATATTTTCTTCCTTGTGTTGGTTGTTCTTGTTATTTTTGCTAACATGTATACCACATGGATGACACCTAGATATGTCCAATATGTACTATACTTATTACCCCTAAGACTTAGTTATGATAAATCATATTAAATTAGAGTCAAGGCTTAAAAGTGAAAACATTACGACAACATTGATCCTGATGAGGTAATTGAGGCTTTGAAACATTTCATTATCCTCGACTAATGATTACACATTCCGCGATTATATAGATTCTTAGGATTCTTTGGCCTAACTTCTTTAAAAGGCTTGTACTTGGTATGCTTGTTGAGGACTTCTGGGGCATTGAGAATTTCGTTCGGTGAAGTTTAACTTCTATGACCAGTCTATAAAGATTGGGAGTGTCAAATCCTTCATTCTTACACTTCGCATTTTCATGAGGTCTAACATTTGACAACTTTGGTAATAAAATTTCCATATATAATATATATTTACTGGGGCTCTAAAAAATGCCCATAATTAAGATATTCTTTATTAATTAGTTAAATCACTCATAATATTCATTTTACAAAAATCCCCCCACCTTATAAACTAACAAGGCATTCCCTAGTTGGTTTGATGACCACCCCAAACAAAGATCAACACTCAAAGACCCCCCAGTAGGGTCTCCTTCTTCATAAAAATGATGTTGACCATCGTCATCTCTCTCTCTCTCTCATGGATTTGATAAGCACCCAAAAGTGTTATTTTTATCCCCCAAATAGACTTCTTTTAATGGTTAGTTCTCGTTAATATTGGTCATTTGTGTGTATTTGTTTATCTTGAAGCTCAATGCGCATATATGGTTTCAAAATGAATAATTCAAGTCAATTACGGCAAAAATATGGTCAAAAGCACCAAAGTTAGATTTTATGTGATCCGAGACAGCCAACTACCCATTAAACCATGTCCCTAGCCTTCCCTAACCTCTCGTGTGTTGTGTGTGGTGTGTGTGTGTGTCTGTGTGTATTCTATTAATTTTGTTATTATTATTATTATTATTATTATTATTATTATTATTATTATTATTATTATTATTATTATTAGTAGTAGTAGTAGTAGTAGTAGTAGTAGTAGTAGTAGTAGTAGTAGTAGTAGTAGTAGTAGTTAGGGGTGCACAACGAAACCGGAAATCCGATAAATCGAACCAAACCGACTGCATTGGTTCGGTTTGGATCGGTTTTTTTGCTCAATGGTTCGGTTCCGATTTGAAAAAAAAAATGATACATCGGTTCGGTTCTCGGTTCCAGGGTAAAAAAACCCAATCCGATCCGAAAACCGATCCGATCCGAACCAATCCGGGACCGAACCGATTTATAATTACATATATATATTTATTTAATATATTTAACACTTGTAATTTATATTTTTGTGATTATTTGAGTTTCTAACTTAAGTTATTGAGGTCAAAATTAATTTTGACCTTAAAAAAATTAGTTATGAAACACATTAATCTTAAAAAAAAATTAGTTATGAAATATGATTTTGGAACCGAAAACCGATCCGATTCGATCCGGGAACCGCTGGTTCGGTTTGGTTCGGTTCTGTATTAAAGTCGGTTCGGTTCCGGTTCCAAAAATTTGGAACCGACCCAGGTCGGTTCGGTTCTCGAATTTGTACCAAAACCGATCCAAACCGAACCGTGTGCACCCCTAGTAGTAGTAGTAGTAGTAATAGTAGTAGTAGTAGTAGTAGTAGTAGTAGTAGTAGTAGTAGTAGTAGTAGTAGTAGTAGTATATACATATCTATGTTTATTATTACAGGTGTGTGTCATTTTTTATTTCGTTTGTTTAGATATTACTTTTTATTTTTATGTTCAAGAATAACGATTTGAGTCTCAAAAGAGTTAACACTACATTAAACTGTTGTACATTTTTACGTTAATAATGACACAGTACAATGTTTTAAGGGTATATCAATTTATTTGGGGATTGTAATTGGGACTAATAACATTACTCTTGAGTGTTTTATATATATATATATATATATATATATATATATATTGTAGAGTGCATTTGCGATCTTAATGGAATATTTATATAATTAAATGTCCAACATACACAAATTTAAATTTTATCTTTTTACCCTAAGACATGCATCTAGGTGATAAAACAGATAAAGTAAATCATGCATTCAATAAAGGCAAAGTTTGAGGAAAAATCATTCATGGGAAAAACCTTTATTCAACACGTTAGAAATAATACAAGATAATCGACTTACAATATCACTTGATACTAGCCACAAGTATAACTCTCTAGTCTTCATAAGATCTCTAAAGAATACCATTTGTCTTTAAGCTGTCCACGGGCAGCCTTCCACCCTCCGTATCCATCGGTTAGCCTTCGTTTTCAGCAGTGATCCCCTCGAGAATCACAATGGTCAGCAGTGAAGATAATCTCTCCACAAAAATAGTGTATGTAAGGATAAAAAAGTATAGGGTTTAAACCGATTTACACAAATATATTTTGGGAATGAATTTTGTGAATCAAGTAGGGTTTTCTAAACTTAAAAGGTTGAATTTTTTTGTAAAGTGTATTCAAAAATCGTTATGGCGAAAGTCTTAGGAAAAATAAACACGAAACATGTATTTATAATGCGAACATAAATTTCGAGACGACGATTTGTTTGAACAAAAATGATACTTGTCCGAACGAGAATAGCAACTCGTTCTAATGGAAATGGATCTCGTTCAAACGAAAAAACTATCTCGTTTGAACCAGCTTAAAACGACATTCAAACGAAGAAAAATATTACGTCATCGTTAGATGCTCATTAGATAAAATGATCGAATCGAACCTTTTATTGAGTTTGACATATCGCTCGAACAAGAATGCCTTCTCTTTTGAACGAGACAAACGAATTTTGAAAAAAAATTAAACATAAAAAAATGCCTCAATATTTTAAGGAAACAATCTTGTTTCAGTTTGAATAGAAATGAAGCATCCCAAAATAAATTTAATGAGTAAATTTAAATTCCTAAAATCTTTATACCTTCATAAAGTGGAGAACCATTGAACTTGGAGATGTTGGAGATTCGGTTCTTCATGACAGCATGAGTTTAAATGTAATGGGATACGCAAAAATCTACGTAAGCCTAAGCTATGATCAAATGACATAATATATGCTCTTACAAATATCTCCATTTTGGTTATTCCAGTACAAACATAAAATCGAAATCCAAATTATAATAAAATCCCTTAAGATAATAAAAATATCCTAATACCCTCCCAAACCCTAGAAAATGGATAGGTACAAGATAATGATGTGTTCAAAATGACTTCAAATCTCCACTTTTTCTTGTTCTTCTCTTGGGAACTTTATCTTCATCGGGTGTAATGTGGATATGATCTTCCAAAAGTACCTACACAAATGAAACAAAGCAAATACCCGTGATGCATCGAGTTTGACATATAAAATAAGATTTATTAAAAATAAAAATTCTCCCCTATAAATCAAACTCATGTAATCTCCCCCTTTTATTTTGTCCGAAATAGATAAGGAGTAAAACCTAATCATAAAATATAGGGAACATCACTAAAAAGAATAATATATCATCACAAAACTATATGAATGATAAACATGCAATGATAATCTTAAAGTCTCCACAAACTATTTTTTAAAAATTTCAAAATTTTTAAGTATAAAATTTTAACAAATACAACACACCATGGAGAAACACAAAAATACCCGAATCATAATAACGAAATGTAGGGGTGTGTGAACATATCCTATAGGTTAATCAACGAGACAAACATAATACATGTGCACAAAGAATTGATACACTACTAACGAAAGATCTTAAAGTCCACCTTAGATGTTAAAATGGTGAACTCGTATGAAATTGACTTAACATAATCAACTAATCAAGATCGTAACTGATTTTCACACCAATGACTCCCAAAACTATGTAATTCTTTTTTATATCTTTATAGCACGTGCAAATCCATTGATCTTCGACTTAATTCGCTCAAAATCTCGCATATTGCAATTAAACTCTTAATATTTTGAAAAAATTAATGCTCGTGTGCAGTGAAGCATCGATGTTCAAGAAAGTGGTCTGGCACTTATGTTTTTATATGCCTTTAATCTTTTTGGCTCTTTTCATCGCAAACAAATGGTGGCTTTTCACACAAAGTTAACATGTCTTTCGCAATCCGATTCCATTACTTAATAAATAACAGTTTCCCCGAAAAAATATTTTTTTAATTTGGGCAGTGGTTATAACATGCACAACTTTTATTATCTCATTTTCAAATTTGGTTCGTTTCAAAAGCGTTATTGAGATGAAAACACGCCAATCGACATGTGACAAGTAAGTTCAATACTCAAATAAGTTTGTGCTCATGTGCATTAAAGGTGACAAGGAGTCAAACATGTAGCAAGTTGTCATCAAATCACATCTTAATGACTCCACACATTATAAAGCACATAAATGAAATGATGTCACGTCTCAAAACATTACAAAATAGTCATGTGAATATGGAATGAATTGGTGACTCGGACATCTTTAATGTCTATCCGCATATGGTGTCAAAAAAATACAATACTCTTTTTTGATTTTTTTCAAAAATTTTACCAAAATAAAATATTTTTGCTTTTTTCACTTTTTCTTTAAAAACGATTTTTTTTTTTGTATTTTTTCAAAAATTTTCAAGAAAAAAACGAAACTCTTTTTGGATTTTTCGATAAATATATCAAAATAAAAATATAAGTATAATGAAAGTACATACTAACAATAGGGATGTATCATATGAGCATGAAAAACACCATATTCTAATAAATAAATCTCAACCTCAATCAATAGGCCCGGAGGAGTTCTCCAAAGGAGATGGCATCCTATGAAAAACCTCCATTAAATCTTGTGAAGTCTTAACTAAATACTCTACTTTCTCTCAAAAACTCTCAAAATCTCTCATGTGATGTGTGGGATCATGCGGAGTAACATGTGTGGGAGTGCGTACGGGAACTCGTGTAGGTACTCGTGTGGTAGCATAATGTGGGAGATACCTATGAGACACTCTTCCCAACATAAAACAAAATTCCCTAAGGTAACAAACATATACTGTCTTGGGTCCACCTCTCTCAAAACTTATAGGACGAGCTCTTCTAGGTAGGTTGGGTCGAGGGTCATATGGATTTAACACAAACTCGGGAACCGACTCAGGTGAAACATGAAAAGTGAACACATTGTCACAATCTATTCCTAACCTCTCAACGCTACCTAAAGTGGGATCGAGGACCATCTTTCCAACCTTCTTAGATGTGTCCTCTAAAGTGACCTTGACCTCTCGGGAATGTTCGAGATCGCTCTTGAGTTCGGATATACGGGCTTCAAGTTTCTCAGGGTCTCTAATGAATATGGAAGATCTCCCATAAGACTATACACGATGTTGGTCAAATCTCTCTTTTACGGCCTAAAATGATCAACTACTCATACAAAGAAACCTTCACCTTCTCGAGTTGACTCACTGACGCCTCACACACCTTTAAAACTTTCACTTCTCTTGAAGAGTGTGTGTGCTCGCGTTCAAATGATCAAGTTATATATAAAACCCTTTTAACACAAACAAACCCTAAACATGCAGCAGTATGTGATTGAATAAATTGATAATCTACGCACGAACCCCCTCAGGGGCAAAACCATTTATTTTCACTATAATTTGTAAGAAAACGGCTTACAATCGGATTACAATGAAAATACAAGTTGACTAAGAATTACCCTCGGGTATCGAATTCTGTAGTCGCGGCTGGAATTATCCCTTTCCAGTAGGGCTGCAATGAAGAAGAAGAACGGTCTCCTCCACAAGGGTTGAACAAACCAAAGTTGTGTTCTTGGGTTGCAAAAGGATTCACAAATATTTGGCAAGGATGTGTGAATCAAAACATGAGTCTTGGGACTCAAAAATATGAAGACTAGATGTATTTGGACTCTCAAATTCGTCTCCTAAAGTCTTGCAAAACAACTCTCCCGAAGTTGGTATTTATAGGGAAATACATGAAGAGACCCACGATTTTAAAATGCTGAAATTCTATCCAGCGTACAGGTACCCCGAACCGGTTCGGGTACCCATGCGAACCGGTTCGCCCCCCCGAACCGGCTTGGGTCTGGGTTCGGGAAAGTGTGCTGGGAAAGGTGCTTAAACACTTAGAAAAATTCCCAGATTTTTCAATGAACATATCTCCATTTTCAACGGGCCATAACTTGTTCGCCGTAGCTCGGATTGAGGTGCCGTTTCTTCCAGTATCTTTATTGCGGCAAGCTCTTCAACTTTCCAATTGACCGGTCCTCCGGACGGTGGCTATAAAATTACCAATTTGCCCTTGAACATCCCTATCATGCCTTGTTTCACTGATTTGACTTCTCTTGCGTTCCACTTGCATTACGAGCCTACAATCAAGGAACGTGAAGTCGTTGATGCAGATGAGGGACATACTAGTGGAGATAATGCATGCTTGATTATTGGAATTCAGATAGAGGCCGTCATGTGAGATCGTGAGGAGACGTGCCAAATGTAGCGGCGCACGACATAAATAAATGAAACATTTCGGACATGAGAAAAATGTCCTTACAAATCTCCCCCTATGTCTATGCCGGTACATACATAAAAAATTCGAATTATCAAATATGAAATTGCCTATACAAATCTACCCTCCCATGAACCCAAAACTGGAAAAGGTACAAATGAATAGTCTTCATCGTTTGTTTTTCAATTCTTCAGGAATCTTAAAACTTTTCTCATCAGGGTGTGCAACATATAGATCTGCAATCTTCATACCTACACACATGAGACAAAGCAAATACCACGTGACATATCGAGTTTGAAATGAGATAACATGGATATCAATATATGATAAAAACATAAGCAACATCTCAAAAACTCCCCCAAAATTCAAACTCCCCCATAATATGATAATTCTTTCTCTCCCTTTTTATGATGTCCCCAAATGGACAAATTAGAGAAATAAATCACATAAGCAAGTGTGGGGTGTCACAAGGGTAAAAGCACACCATGAATAAACAGAAAGCAACCAAGTCGATGATAGCGTAAATGAAGTGGTGTGATCAAATTCGATAGGAAAATCAATGCATACAAACATGACATATGGGCACGATGAATATTGGATATTCCTAGCGAATGAACTCAAATGCTTCCTTTGGTGTAAAAGAGTGACAGTATAAGATATTGACTCAATCAAATCAACAAATCAAAGCTCAAAATGATTTTCACATCAATAACGTCCAAAATGATTTTATGCTTTTTCAGGACTTTCAAGGAAGTGCAAACCCGTTTAAAGATTCTCCAACCAAACTCCCTCAGATATAATTTTGAATAGAGGCATTCTAAATTCTCAAACTTTGGAGAATTGATGGTGAAACCTAAGTGGCCCATATTTGGCATGAATTGCTTTTTATTGCCTGTAAATTTTTTCGGGCTCTTTTAACCTCTTTGGACCTCGGATATTAAAATTCCTCCATTTTTTAGGTCCTTTTTAACGGTGGCTTTTGCGCAAAGGATAGATGATTACCTTTCGCAGCCCCTCCCCGTTATACAAAAACACACAGTCTCACCAAAACGGTTTTTACATGCATTCCAATCTTGTCAAGTTTTATCGCATATTGTACATTGTATAAACATGATTGAGATGAAAACACGCAAGCCAACATGAGATAGATAAGTGCAATAATCAAATATAGCCGTGCATGTGTGCAATAAAGGATATAGGAGTCAAACATGTAGGAAGATATCACTAATTACATCTCAAAGACTCCAATCAATGTAAAGCACATGGATGAAATGATGTAGCCTCTCAAATCTCTATCAAACAGTCACATGGATATATGGAATGAAGTTGTGACTTGGCTATCTTAAATGCTCATCCATAAAAGGTGCAAAAACAGAAAAATCTTTTTGTCCTTTTTCAAAAAATATTATCAAAATAAAATCTTTTTGTGCTTTTTCTCAAAAAATTTCTTAAAGGAAAATCTTTTTGTATTTTTCAAAAGAAATATAAAAAGCAACAAGAATAAAACAAAGATGTACAACTAAGCAATGGTACATATAAAACAGACTAGCAATAGGAAGCATATGATATGAACATGAAGGAGCATCATATTCTAGACATAGACCAACCGCTCAGTCAACTGTGCAAATCCCTAAAGATTTCCTAAGACTCTCAAATCTAAGGGCATCTAAAGGTTTCGTGAAAATATCGGCTAACTGACGGTCGGTGGGAACAAAGCTTAGGGATACGACTTTCTCTTCAACTAAATGACGTATAAAGTGCTCACGTATCCTGATGTGTTTTTTGCGCGAATGCTGAACTGGATTGCGGGATATGTGTATCGCGCTCGTGTTATCACAGGAAATGGTCATGGTGTCCTGTGATATCCCATAATCCTCCAGCATTTGCTTCATCCACAAGAGTTGTGTGCAACAACTCTCGGCGGCTATGTACTCAGCCTCCGTAGTGGACAAAGAGATGGAATTTTGCTTCTTGCTCAGCCAGGAGACAAGAGCAGAACCAAAATAGAAACACCCACCAGAAGTGCTCCTACATCCATCTACATCCCCAGCCCAATCGGCATCCGAATAGGCGGACAGATGGTCATCGGTATCAAAGGAATACCAAATCCCGTATGAGAGAGTCCCACTTACGTATTTAATAATACGTTTTAGAGCAAGTAAATGTGACTCTTTTGGGGATGCCTGATATCGCGCACAGACTCCAACACTAAAGGCGATGTCGGGACGACTGGTAGTCAAGTAGAGAAGACTACCTATCATACTCCGATATAAGGTTTGCTCTACGTCCTTGCCTGAAGTGTCCTTACTAAGATTGGTAGTGGTACTCATAGGTGTACGGGCACGCTTAGCGGAGTCTAAACCAAATTTCTTCACTAGGTCTCTAGCATACTTGGATTGGGAGATGAACATCCCATCCTCTAGCTGACGAACCTGGAGACCAAGGAAGAATGTAAGCTCACCAACCATGCTCATTTCAAACTCACTTTTCATCTCCTCCTCAAAGTGATGAGCATGCTGGGAGCATGTGGATCCAAAGACTATGTCGTCCACATAGACCTGGGCAACCAAAATAGCACCGTCATCTCTCCTGACGAACAACGTCATATCTACTCCCCCTCTCTTGAAGCCACGAGCTAAGAGATAGGAAGTAAGCCTCTCGTACCAAGCACGGGGTGCTTGCTTCAAACCATACAAGGCTTTCCTCAGATAGTAGACGTGCTCAGGGTGCTGAGGGTCTTCAAACCCTTTTGGTTGTTCCACATAAACCTCCTCCTGTAGAATGCCATTCAAAAAGGCACTCTTGACATCCATCTGATACACCTTGAAGCGCAGATGACATGCGATGGCGAGCAGAAGACGGACGGACTCAAGCCTCGCAACAGGAGCAAAAGTCTCCCCAAAGTCTACACCCTTTATCTGTGTGTATCCTTGAGCGACCAACCTAGCCTTATTTCTGATTATGGTACCATATTCATCCATTTTGTTCTTGAAAATCCACCGGGTACCTATCACATTAGTCTCACTAGGTCGGGGGACTAATTCCCAGACATTATTCTTTTTAAACTGAAGCAACTCATCCTGCATAGCAGATATCCAGTGTTCATCCTTGAGTGCTTCTTTATGGTTCTTGGGCTCGACTTTGGACGTGTAGCAAAGATGGCTAACAACGTTCTCTAGCTGAGCACGAGTCTTGACCCCTAGAGTGGGATCACCAACAATGGCAGAAGGGTCATGACTCTTGCGAACCCAAGCAGGTGTGTCCCCTAACACAGGAGTAGGATCCACAGAGTGTGAGAGAGGAACAGGTAAATCACTGTCAGAACAATCCTCATCCTCACACTTAAGGTTAGGATCAATAACCGTCGAAGGTTCGTCATCTTGCATGGTAACGTTTATTGATTCCATAACCCTAGAGCTCTTCAGGTTAAATACCCGGTATGCTCTACTATTCGATGAATATCCTAGAAATATTCCCTCGTCGCTCCGGGAGTCGAACTTTCCTAATTGCTCTCTATCCCGTAGGATGTAGCATTTACTCCCAAAAACACGGAAATACGCCAGATTGGGCTTCTTGCCGGTCCACAACTCATAAGGTGTCTGTAGTGTGTGTGGACGCAAATAAACCCTATTCACCGTGTGGCATGCAGTAGACACTGCCTCTGCCCAAAATCTCCTATAAACTTTACGACCTAGAAGCATAGATCTAGCCATATCTTGGATCGTTCTATTCTTTCTCTCAACAATCCCATTTTGCTGAGGAGTTCTCAAAGCAGAAAACTCATGTTTGATCCCAAGGCTATCACAGTACAAATCAACCTTTGCTTCCTTAAATTCAGTGCCGTTGTCACTACGTATTCTGTTAATAGTGACACCGTGTTGATTTTGCAGGACACGGCACTTAGTCGTTAAGAAATCTACAGCATCGGATTTCTCTATCAGAAAACCTATAATGGAGTACCTGGAGAAATCATCTACCATCACGAGGATGTACCTCTTACCACCTAGACTCTCAGTACGAGTGGGACCCATAAGATCCATGTGAATCAACTCTAGAACACGAGAGGTGGTAATGGAATGCAACTTCCTATGAGGACTACGAATTTGTTTTCCCAACTGACAGGGTCCACAAACAGTTGAAGTTGACTTTCCAAGAGATGGTAAGCCACGTACTAGGTCCTTTTTAGATGAAAGATTAAGATCTCTAACGTTCACGTGACCTAGACGTTGGTGCCATAGATCCACAGGAGTGATCGTGGCGCTGTTGCAGACAAGTGAGGATGTGGGCTCAGTCCCATAGCAATTATCCTCGGTCCTCACCCCTTGCATCAATAGTTTACCGGTTTGATTGTAGACTTTACACGCGTCCCGGTCAAACTTTACTGCAAGGTCAGTGTCGCACAGCTGGCTAATGCTGAGAAGGTTTGCTTTCAAACCTTTAACGTACAAAACATTTTCTAGCTTAGGAAAACCAGGTAACTCGATAGTACCTCGTCCTATAATGCTAGACTTACTCCCATCTCCGAAGGTGACTCTGCCATCTTGATAGTCCTCAAGAGTAGTAAAAAATGAGGCATCACCTGTCATGTGTCTGGAGCACCGACTATCAAAATACCACTGAGAGGTATTCTGTGCTTTGAGAGCAACATGAACAACAAAAGCCTTTTTATCTTTCTTAGGTACCCAAGTCGAGATGACCTTTTGTTTGCCTTTGTTGTTGTTGATTTTAGCTAGAATGTGAGAAGCATTCACAAACGACAAAGAGATCCGTCGAAATTCTTCCATTAAACTTTGAGTCGTGGCAGCTAAGAACTCAACTCGCTCTCTCAGACTAGAAAACTCATCAGTATGACGTGGTGGAGCAGTAGTACGTCGTGTCCGACCCATGCTATAGCAAGTTTCCCTAAGGTGGCCTTTTCTTTTGCAATAAGTACAAAAGAGCACAGTCAAAGGCGGACCTTGGTTTGCTTTTCTTGGTCGAACTCTCCTTCGAGGTTTTTTACGGTGACCATAAGGAGTTGTAGTAAACTCAGGAACTGGTCCAGGTGCAATTTGGGACGTGGAGGCACCATCATATCCAATTCCTTGACGATCACCAAAACCTAAAGCGGGGTCGAGGAGCATCTTTCCCATCTTCCCAGATCTGTCCTCGATTTGTACCTTGACTTCCCGTGCTTTCTCAAGATCATGAGTCAGCTGAGCAACAAGGGCTTCAAGTTTCTTTCGAGTCTCCACGGAGGAATGGAGCTGACTCGTAAGACTAGCCACTTGCTTAATCAAGTCCCCTCTCTCTTTCTCTAAAACACTCTCTCTCTCTAAACAAATTCTCATTCTCGACACATGTAGAATCTCTCTCTCTCAGGGCGGTGCAAGTGGAGAACTCTCTTTCTCTTGCTTTCTTTAAATCTTCCTCTAAGCAGGTGATCTTAAGAACTAACGCTTTGTTACGCTTTTTAGTTTTAAATGACTCAGAATATAACTCAGCGTAGGCGCGTTGTATATCACTCTCGCTCTCACTTGTGTCATCCTCCCCCTCACTCACATCGCTCTCACTGTCGAGGTGTCCCTATGAAGCATCATCCTCAACGTCGTGAGGAGAACTAGGAGTGCTCACTTGGCTGGCCATGAATGCGGTGAAGTTACACGCATGCGGTGACTCATCTCCAGAATCCACCGTCTCGACCTCAATGTCGTCACTAAGGGTAACATTAAGAACAACTTTCCCTTTCTCTCTATTAAGACGATTGGCACACTCAAAAGCTCTATGACCCCTACCATCACACTCAAAACATCTCTCACTTTCTTTCAGAGGAGGATTTTTGGAAACTTTTTCATTTTTCTTTTCAAACTTATTTTTCTCAAATTTCTTTTTATCTTTAAAATTGCCATTTTTCTTAAATTTGAGAATCCTCTTGAAATTTTTTGCGAAAAGAGCCAAATCATCTAAGTCAAAATCGCACTCAGAATCTGACGTGTCAGTCTCTCTCTTTCTAGATGACTCTACCCTCTTTCTAGCTGACCCCTCACTCCTTCTCTCTTGGACTTTACGAGCAATTCCCTTATCTTTAGATTTAGCATTTTTAGGGAACATATCAATTTCATAAGTTTGCAAATCTCCTACAAGTTCTTCCAATTTTAGCGTATTTAAATTACCCATAGAATTTAGCACAGTGACTTTAGGGATAAAACGCTTAGGCAAAGAACGAAGAATCTTTTTAACAACTCTAGCATTCGGAATATGTTCACCAAGATTAAAACTAGTATTCACAATGTCAGAAAGTCTAGCATAAAATTCATCAAAGCATTCAGAATCATGCATGGTGTTTGTTTCAAATTGAGTTGTCAAGTTTTGCAACTTAGACTCTTTCACAGCATTAGTTCCTTCATGGGTGAGTTGTAAAACATCCCATGCCTCTTTTGACGTGGTACACGTCATTATGCGTTTGAACTCATCAGGTGTGACAGACCCAGAAATAGCACTAAGACCCTTAGAATTAAAAGATGACCATTTAATTTCTTCATCAGTCCAAGAAATGTCAGGTTTCAAGTTGGTCACATTATCAACAGTCACGGTGGGAGGAGTCCACCCTCGTTCAACCAAAATCCAGACACGTTCATCAATGGCTTTTAAAGCCGACCTCATACGGGCTTTCCAATAAGCATAATTTGTCCCGTCAAAAACAGGCATTTTATAATATGACTTCTCCATTTGAACACGCACTTTTTTAAAAATCAATTTTTTAGAAAATTGATATCTTAGAAAAATTTTGCGAAAAAAGTAATACGCGATAGATTAGCGTAACCTGCTCAGATACCAATTTGAAGAGTGTGTGTGCTCGCGTTCAAATGATCAAGTTATATATAAAACCCTTTTAACACAAACAAACCCTAAACATGCAGCAGTATGTGATTGAATAAATTGATAATCTACGCAAGAACATTCAAACACATGCAATTAAGGAAAAATCCCCCTCAGGGGCAAAACCATTTATTTTCACTATAATTTGTAAGAAAACGACTTACAATCGGATTACAATGAAAATACAAGTTGACTAAGAATTACCCTCGGGTATCGGATTCTGTAGTCGCGGCTGGAATTATCCCTTTCCAGTAGGGCTGCAATGAAGAAGAAGAACGGTCTCCTCCACAAGGGTTGAACAAACCAAAGTTGTGTTCTTGGGTTGCAAAAGGATTCACAAATATTTGGCAAGGATGTGTGAATCAAAACATGAGTCTTGGGACTCAAAAATATGAAGACTAGATGTATTTGGACTCTCAAATTCGTCTCCTAAAGTCTTGCAAAACAACTCTCTCGAAGTTGGTATTTATAGGGAAATACATGAAGAGACCCACGATTTTAAAATGCTGAAATTCTATCCAGCGTACAGGTACCCCGAACCGGTTCGGGTACCCATGCGAATCGGTTCGCCCCCCAAGAACTGGTTTGGGTCTGGGTTCGGGAAAGTGTGCTGGGAAAGGTGCTTAAACACTTAGAAAAATTCCCAGAATTTTCAATGAACATATCTCCATTTTCAACGGGCCATAACTTGTTCACCGTAGCTCGGATTGAGGTGCCGTTTCTTCCAGTATCTTTGTTGCGGCAAGCTCTTCAATTTACAGTTGATCGGTCCTCCGGATGGTGGCTATAAAATTACCAATTTGCCCTTGAACATCCCTATCATGCCCTGTTTCACTGATTTGACTTCTCTTGCGTTCCACTTGCATTACGAGCCTACAATCAAGGAACGTGAAGTCGTTGATGCAGATGAGGGACATATTAGTGGAGATAATGCATGCTTGATTCCCGGAATTCGGATAGAGGCCGTCATGTGAGATTGTGAGGAGACGTGCCAAATGTAGCGGCGTACGACATAAATAAATGAAACATTTCGGACATGAGAAAAATGTCCTTACATCTCTCTTTAAATCTAACACCCTAAGAGACAAGTCCTTATTAATAGCTTTCATCTTCAACGTCTCGGTGTAAAGATCACTAAACTCTTTTTGGAAATCCCCTTCTCCCTCACTCAAAATCTAGTCCTCACTCTCACTCTCTCCCGAATGAATTGAAACATCATCGGTGATTTCACGTTTAGATACGTCCTTATTGGCGTGAGACAAAATAGAAGTGCTAATGTGACTAA
Organism: Sambucus nigra; assembly: GCA_949130495.1. Taxonomy (NCBI): domain Eukaryota; kingdom Viridiplantae; phylum Streptophyta; class Magnoliopsida; order Dipsacales; family Adoxaceae; genus Sambucus; species Sambucus nigra. The sequence continues at coordinate 284,825,794 of OX422209.1, read as the reverse complement.
CTATGAAAGCAACATACAGTTCTTGTGGTGATTCTCCCCTGAATCAACCGACTCGATATCACCATCACTAAGAGTGGCTTTATTTGCAATCTCTTTATTTTTTCTATTTAGCGTAGTGGGACACTCATGTGCCTTGTTCCCTTTACCCTCGCACTCATAAAACCTTATATCATCCTCTTTCTCACTACTACTCATAAAATTTTTATCGGAAGAATTTTCTTTGGAAAATTTGAGAAACTCCAAGTCATCAACATTAAAATCACCATTAGATTCAAACTCATAAACTCTCTCCTTTTTCTTTTTCTTAGTTTGAGTCTTTAAATCTACCCCTATATCCTTAGTTTTAATAGTTTAGGGAACATGCCAATCTCATATGTTTGAAGATCTCCTACAAGTTCTTCTAATCTAAAAGTGTCTAGGATCCCTAATGAATTAAACACAACGGCCTTAGGAATAAAACGGGCAGGGAGTGACCTCAAATCTTTTTCACAACTTTCATTTTCGTAATTTTCTCACCCAAATTAAAATTCAAATTAACAATGTTTGATAAACGGGTATAAAACTCATCGAATGACTCAAACTCTATCATAGTGATGGTCTCAAGTTGGGTAGTCAAATTTTGAAGCTTTGACACTTTTACAGTGTTGGTACCCTCGTGAGTGAGCTAAAGGATATCCCATGCTTCCTTATACATAGTGCACGTCATGATGCGATGAAATTCGTCAAGTATGACGGCTCTAGAAATAGCACTAAGTCCACGCGAGTTAAAATTACTCCACTTAAATTCCTCATCAGTCCAGGAAGAAACAGATTTAGGGCCAACAACATTATCAACAATGATATTGGGAGGAGTCCACCCTCTTTCACAAACTAACTAGACTCGCTCATCTATGTCTTTTAAGACAGACCTCATCCTAGCCTTCCAGTAATCATAATTGGTACCATTAATGATAGGCACTGGATTATACGAATTCTCCATTAAGATCCAATTTTTCAAAGATTAATAATTTTAAAAACATTGATATCGAAGAAAAAAGTAATTTTACGAAAAAAGATCATACAGTAATTATGTGCAACAGGCTCTAATACCAATTTGTAGAGTGCGCTTGCAATCTTAATGGAATAATTATATAATTAAATGCCCAACACACACAAACCTAACTTTTGCATTTTTACCTAAGACATCCATTTAGGTGATAAAACAGATTAAGTAAATCATGCATTTAACAAAGGCAAAGTTTGAGAAATAATCCCTTGCGGGCAAAACCTTCATTCGGCACTTTAGAGATAATACAAGACAGTAGACTCACAATACCACTTGATATCTGCCACAAGTATAACATGCTAGTCTTCTTAAGATCTCTAAAGAATACCTCTTGTCTCTAAGCAGTCCACAGGTGGCCTTCCACCCTCGGTATCCACTGATCAGCTTTTGTCTTCAGCAATGACTCCCTAGAGAATCACAATGGTCAGAAGTGAAGATAATCTCTCCACATGACTGGTGTATGAAAGGGTTTTCTAAACTTAAAATGTTGAAAACTTTTGTAAAGTGTATGCAGAAATTGTTTTGTTAAAAGTCTTAGAAAAATAGGTATTTATGAGGCGAACACAAATTTCGAGGCTGCTATTCATTCGAACGAGAATAGCAACTCGTTTTAATAAAAATGGATCTCGTTCGAACGAAATAAGTATCTCGTTTGAACCAACTTCAAACAACATTCAAACGAAGTAAAAAAATACGCCCTCGTTAGATGCTCCATAGATAAAAAGATTGAATCGACCCTTATAACGAGTTTGATATCTCGTTTGAACGAGGCAGGTGAATTTTGAAAAAAAATTAAACATAAAAAAATGCCTCGATTTTTTAAGAAAAAAATCATGTTTCAATTTTAATAAAAATAAAACATCCCAAAATAAATTTAATGAGTAAATTAGAATTCCTAAAAGCTTTATACCTTCATAAAGTGGTGAACCATTGAACTCGGAGATGTTGGAGATTCGTTTCTTAGTGATGGCTCGAGTCGAAGTGTAACGGGATACACCAAAATCTATGTAAGCCTAAGCTATGATCAACTGACATAAATTATGCTCTTATATATATATATATATATATAATCCACCTGAACCTACCCAAACCAACCCGACACCACCCTAACCACCTACCCAACAGGACCTTCATAATCCTTGCCAACCCGACACCATACCAAAACGTACAACCTCTACTATAGCAGAAAACACACCCACCTACACATATAACTCGGTTTCCCATTACTATCCAACCTGATACCCATTTACCTGGACAACCCCAAACCTAACACGCACCAGTAACCCGACTTCCCATTCACCTACCCGCAACCCACCAACTTGAAAGACACCCAGCAGCCCCATGTTTTACTCTCTCTCTTGTCATAAAACCATATTCACCCACATCTATATATAAATATATATGCATATATGTATACGCGTATATATATATATATATATATATATATATATATATATATATATATATATATAGTCAAGCTCTCCAACTTACCCATTTTTAAAAAATAGTAAAAAAATATATTTTTCCAACCAAATTAGGTATACATTAACTACCTAATGAGGAGATCATTTACAAAAAAAATCATCAAAAAGTTCAATCCAAAAGTGGGTGAAATGAAGAAAATATATATATATATATATATATATTTGTGTGTGTGTGTGTGTATACGCATATACATATACACGTATACGCGTACACACACACACATGTGTGTGTGTGTGTGTTCGACCGTTCAAATTTTTTTCATAATCTCACCCAATTTCGAGTTGAATTTTGTAATTGTCTGTTTTTTGTAGATGATCCTCTTACTATGTAGATCATATATACCAAATTTGGTTGAAAATTATATTTTTTCACTATTTTTTAAAAATAAGTATGCTCACTGAGGTATGCTAGAGAGCGTCACTCTGTGTGTGTGTGTGTGTGTGTGTGTGTGTTTACATGTGTGTATGGTGTGTAACCCAAATAAACTAAACCACCTTGTCCAGTCCAACCACGTTCCTCTATCTCAGACACTACCCATTTTATTTATTCTCTCTTAAAATACTCCCAAGCCACCAATACAAAACCCAAAAATCTATCCCAAAAGCTAAAGATGCTCCATGCGCTCAACTTTCTTTTTTCCTTTCCATCATAAAATCCAAGATCCCTCATGATCTCTCTTACCCTAGCGTTATACATCATATATATTGAAAGGAGTAACAAAAGAAAAAGGAAGAGCTCGGATAATTTTACATAGTTGAGTTTGGAGCTCATTTTTAGTGTAACTTTAGGAATAGCTCACTGTTAAATTTTTTGTTTTTGTTTTTGTTTTTGTTTTACTTTTTTTAGAGAGTTGTGTGAGGCAGAATACATTCATTGAGATACAAATTGTGAGTTTATTGATATTTTTCAGTATTGTAAAACTTAGATTTGTGGGAGTGATTATTGTTCAAGTTTGGGAGTTAATATCAAATGCAAGGAGACTTGGTTTAATATTTGTTCTCATTTTGTATTATTAGTTTTATGCCTTTAATGATTTTATTAATACATTTTATATGTAATAATATCAAAACGAGAGGTTAAATATCCCATTCAAAGGGTAAAATGAAACCCTTAGTTTAAATATTTTTTCTCAGTTTATTTATTTATTATGTCCCTTTGAATATTATTATTGAAATTTTACATTTTATATTTACGCCTCGAGAGAGGATGAATAATTTTTTAGAAAAAATAGTAAATTCGAATTAAAATATTTATTTATTAATTAAAGTAGAGATAGTCAATTTTTAAATGATATTGTAGTTTGAAGTTTTTAACTCCAAAACTTAAGTTTTAATGGTTAAAATACTTCTTGTGAATTTTTCCTAGCAGATGAATTATTAGAAAATGTTTAAATCTAATTTTTATAGAGTTTGTGAAATTTTAATATTAATCTTCTAAAAAGACTGTTTCATTTCACATTTGCAACAACAGTTGATTTATGAATTTAAATATGTCTTGGAGTATTTAAAATAGATAAACTAATTAATTAAAATAAATAATCCAAGTGGTGAATTCTACTACCATGAATTATCTCATAATTGTTTATTCCTCAAATTCAGCTCACTTTATCAATTTATTTATTTATTTGTATAGTTTGAATTTCAACACATCATTAATTAATATTATATACCTTAAAAAACTGTTTTAAAAATCAAACTAGTGCCCATTTGTTCTTTTCCTTATTAAGGAGTTGGATTGACACCCCCCCCCCCCCCCCCCCCCTACTTGCCACTATACACATTTTTAGTGTATTTAGGTTCAAGGAATTTTGATTGAGAAGGGACTGTACTACAACGACACACAAAAAATCCTTTCATCATATCTACCCATTTATCTCTCTCCTCTGCAATCCTCTCTCTTTATTATCGGATTTTCTCTTCACAAAGGGTTGTCGCGGCTTAGGCCATTGATGAAAAGTCGTGATTATGAACTTCCTATACAAAAAATACATTTATACGCAACACACACACACACACACACACACACACACACACACATACACACACACACACACACACATATATATATATTTATATACATATTTTTATAACCTTAGTATTTTGTAATGGGTTTGCCGAAGCTTGGAATTTTGGGGTTGCCATGGCAAATCGGGTTGTAGGGGCAGGTATGACATGTTGGTGGATGTTGATTAGGTCACCGGAGGTCGTGTTCAGGTAGGTAATGGAGTTTTCCCGCAAGGGAGTTTCTTTGGGGGGGGAGGAGGTGTGTAAAAAATATATTCGATCGATACGCGTGGATCAATTACAACAAGGAATTACATTTAATTGGTTGTTATGTATTTTTTTTCTTAATTTTCATTAAAATATTGATTTTTTAGGTTCACTTTTAGACCTTATATATATAGAGAGAGAGTGAGAGATAGAGATAGATAGATAGATGGAGAGAGAGAGAGAGAGAGAGAGAGAGAGGTTCACAAGTGAACTAAGATAATGAGCATTTTAATGAACCTAATAAGACATTAAAAAATAACCCTTAATTCATTGTTGTAATGGGTGCGCGTCAGCGACAACGGACACGTGTATGACACGCGTTATTTTTAATATACACCCACCTCCACCCCCACCTCCCCATCTGCCTCCAAGTTGGATAAGACCCACACCATTTCGTCTACCTCCAAACCCCTAAATCCGACCATGGCAGCCCGTGACCTCCTATTCCTACCGAAATAAAAAAAAGGCGACACCACCCTTATCCCTCCTGCCTAGGCTAGTGGCCAGCGTACTCTGACCAGGGTTGAAGTCCGACGAAACCTGGACCTATCTACCTCGGTGACCATCTACCTTGCCCACTTCGGGTAGACCCACCTCGGTCGGCCTAAATCCGGCCACCCACTTCGACCCCACCAACAACTTACAAATTCCGGCTAGAAATACCAAGCTCCAGCCAGAAATACAAACCTTAAAAACTCGAAACCTTAGACCAACCCATTACCTCCTATCCTACCCACTTACCATACCTGCTGAAACCCGAAACTAGGCAACCCCGAAGCAGATCTGAATCCATATCTCTAAACCCGATTTCAGTCCATAATACCCACCTATCTTTGACTTCCCATATATATATATATATATATATATTGAGAGAGAGAGAGAGAGAGAGAAGTTCAAAAGCGAACCAAAAGACCAAACTTTTTAACGAACCATTAAAATAAGTCCATTAATTTTAATTCCTATGTCGTAATTGGTCCGCGCCAGTGGCAACGGACAAGTGTGTACCCGACACATCTCTAAACTCGAAACCAAAACCCACGACTTACCTCCCACCTCTTCTCTTTCATCTCTCTTACCCCATAACTAAACCTTACCCATTAACCCCATTTCTACCTAAAACCTAACCACCTGCTACCACTACCCTGCTGCCCCATCAACGGTTGGTTTTTGGTTCGGTTTTTTGCCATGGCTGGAGGTTGGGCTACAATTTTGGAGGCCAGAGCAGGTTGTGGTCAGAAAAGGCTGCCCGATGAGGATGGGTGGTTCGCGGTCTTGAATGGGTCGGGGCTGACTGGGAGAGGAGGTGGGTCTATCGCTGCCGAGTCTATAGCCCGCGTTTGCGGCAATTGGATGGGTTTAGATATGTGGTGATTGGAATCAGGTATGGGCTATGGCTGTGTTTGAAGGTTTGGGCTTAAACCAAGTTTGGTGTGTGGGGTGTGGGGAGGGGGGGGGGGGGGAGATGGGGGTAAGTTGTGTATTTTAATATACACATGTGTTCCTTGCCGCTGGCATAGACCAATTATAACATAAGAATTAAAATTAATTGTCTTATTTTTTAATGTCTTAATAGGTTCGTTAAAAAGTTCGGTCTTTTGGTTAGCTTTTGAACCTCTCTCTCTCTCTCTCTCTATATATATATATATATATATATAATGGCAGATGGGGGGTTGTGGTAAGGTATGTGTGTATTGAAAAACAAGCGTGTCCGTTGCTGCTTGAGCGTTACAACAAGGAATTAAGTGTTATTTTTTAATTACTTATTAGGTTCATTAAAATGTTCATTATTTCGGTTCACTTGTGAACCTCTCTCTCTCTCTCTCTCTATATATATATATATATATATATATATATATATATATGTGTGTGTGTGTGTGTGTGTGTGTGTGTGTGAATGAGGTGGAGGGTCTCGCAAGTAGGAGCCGAGTTTGGTGGTGGTGGTGGTTTGAATGTTAAACAATGTGGTGCCATTGTCGGTGCTGATCGCCAAAAGGTCTCTAATCGCTGATAAGGGGGTGGGGTGGTGGTATCATTAGCGTGAATATTATTTCATAAAAGATATATTTATGTATTCTGAGTATTTTTTTGTTTAACGAGTAATATGACTGGTTTAAAATTTTGAGGTTATTATTACGAGGGATTAAACATTATTTAATTCTAATTTATTCTGAGTTTGAATTCAATTACATCACATTTGTTATATATAACTGTAAAAATCTATTATTATTTCAAATCAAATACACCACTGAAGCCAGAGAAAATAACATGAAAGGATTAAAATGTAAATAAGTCTCAAAATAATGTACAAACTCAATCATTTGATAGTTCAGCAACCCTACATTGTTTCACATGGATGATGTCCTTCCACCCCAGTTCAACTACATCAATATTACAATAGCAAGCGATGGAAGTGACATTTCAGAACCAATATCAAGTACTAAGCATAAACCAACGGGTATTTATACACTTGGTGTAATTATGCAAAGGGTGTTTTAGCAAATTAACACAACCCTTGTAGCAAGGTGAAAGATGATTCCCAAAAGACAAGCCCAATCCATTGGGTCCCCAACTGTCCTTGGGTCCCTATTTACACTTACTTTCTTCTCATTGGGATATCCGCAACCGCAACCATCTCTCTCTTTTACATACTTATTTCTCTCTCTTTTTAAACCTGTATAAATACCCCACATGCAACAAGCCTCTTAAACTCATCCATTTGCTTCTCTCTCACTCTCTCTCTTTCTGTCTCACTTACTCCGAATATGGCAGAACACGAGTTTGAAACGAAAGCAAACAATAATAATACAAGTAATGGACGGTTAAAGCTGTTTGGTTTCAACGTATGTGAAGAAGAAGAAGAAGTTGATTCAACCAAAACACCGTCTGCCTCACTCGACGCAGATGGCCGTAAATACGAGTGCCAATACTGTTGCCGTGAATTTGCTAACTCACAAGCACTTGGTGGCCACCAAAACGCTCACAAAAAAGAGAGACAACAGCTCAAACGTGCCCAAATGCAAGCGAGTCGAAACGCTGCCGTTTCCTATATTCGGAACCCCATGGTCTCAGCTTTTGCTCCACCACCTCATCTCTTATCCCATGCGGGGCCCATGATGGCGGCGCCGTCGTGGGTTTATGTCCCACGCGCCGCCCCTCCCTTCCACGTGTCGCATGGATGTGTGTTCCCATCAACCGGGGGTGGGAGAGGTGTACCGGGGATATCGTACATCGGTGGTGTAGGGGAATCGAGTGGGCCACAACAAGGCCAGGTTCAGGCCCATTACGGGAGAGGGGAAGGGACTTCATTGAGTAGATTTTCGAGAGGGGATGGTGGGCCTACTTTTGATGACACATTTGGGTTGGACTTGCATTTGAGTCTCGCGCCAGCCGCCCCATGACTGGCGGCCGGCTGGCAGGAATTACTTTGTAACTTGGTGATGTTAATTTCAACACTCGGATCTTGTACATTTTCAGATTTTTTTATTTTTTATTTTAAGGAAGAATTTGCCCTCTTACATGCACGACTAAATTATCTACCATTTTATTTCATTCTTACTTGCTACATTCAACTTCCTCAAAATTATATAATACTCCTCAATGACTTTGTGTGTGGGTTTGAATGTAAATAACTAAGCTCACTCAAAAATCAAACGAAAATGTGGATTATTCTTTTTAGACTACTAAAACGTTAAACAAACAACCAAATATCACTTATTTGTTTTAGGGAACATGTAGATGAGTAGTTGTTAGCAATTATCATTAACCAAAAAGAAAAGAAGCATTAGAAATTTGTTTTTAGAATAATTTTTTTTGGGGGTAGATCATCGAGCTTATAAAGATTATGTATTCCGCTCCCGCTCTCTGCGTTTTCTATATAAAAATGAAGTCGTTTCGTCACAACTCAGTAAGTAGACAGCAATGGTATCATATTTTTTTGTCATGGGAACTAACTTCTTTCTATTAATTTTTTTTTATATCAATCTAAACTTCATTGAAAACATTTTTTGTCAAATAAAATTGTCCAAAAAAAACTCAAAAAACTCAAGGAAGGAAAATTTAAAATTTGATAAGAACTCACGTCATATATGTATATATAGAGGCAGGGTCCTGTGCACATTGCTGGCGCACACCAATTTTTTTAAACCATTAAAAAAAATATTTTTTAGTTTATTTTTTTTATGTGATATTTAAACATTTCATAGGACCCATGTAAAAAAAATCAGCTTAAAAAAACTTTTTTTATTATTTTTAAAAAATCGGTCAAACTTTCGCAGCTTTTAAAGTACTTAAAAGTAACAAAAGTTTGACCGATTTTTTAAAAATAGTAAATAAAGTTTTTTTGAGTTGATTTTTTTTACATGGGTCGTTGAAATGTTTACATATCACACAAAAAAAATCAACCCAAAAATATTTTTTTTACTATTTTAAAAAAATGACATGCAAACTTAGTGTGCACATGAGTCTCTCTCTCTCTCTCTCTCTCTCTCTCTCTCTATATATATATATATATATATATATATATATATATATATATATATATATATATATATATATATAATGTTTTTGTGTGTACTATCCCGCATTTTAACAGTGCGAATCGGACATGTGTCATCTGGCGATGAGTCCAAAAATTATCGGCTAAGTTATAGGCACTCTCTCTTTTCTGGGCTCACCGTCAGGTGACACAGGTTCGGTCTGCATCGTTAAATGCAGGACAATCTGTATATATATATATATATATATATATATAGAGAGAGAGAGAGAGAGAGAGAGAGAGTCAGGCTCTCCAACATACCTCCTATCAACATACCTAGCAACATACCTTTTTTTTAAAATAGTAAAAAAAATAATTTTAAGATGATATTTTTTATATGGGTTCTTGATATTTAAATGTGCCCCTATGAAAAAAATCGGAACAAAATAATGTGTTTTGATATTTTTAAAAAATAGTTAAAAAAACTGTCAGTTTTTACCCTTTAAAACTGCTAGTTTTTTTACCTATTTTAAAAATATCAAAACACATTATTTTGTTCTCATTTTTTTACAGGAGAAAATTGAACTATCATGAACCCATATAAAAAATATTAACTCAAAATTATTTTCTTTTACTATTTTAAAAAAATAGGTATGTGGCTAGGTATGTTTAATGAGGTATATTGGAGAGCGTAACTCTCTCTCTCTCTCTCTCTCTCTCTCTCTCTCTCTCTCTCTATATATATATATATATATATATATGGAGAGAGACAGAGAGAGAGAGTACTGCTCTTGTGCGGATCAGTCTGCATTTTAAGAGTGCGGATCAGTCCGCATTTTAACAGTGCGGACTGGACATGTGTCACCTGTCGGACACGTGTCACTTGTCGGTGAGCCAGAATAGAGAGAAAGTGTATATAATTTAGCCGATAAGAGCAGTATTATATATATATATATATATATATATATATATATATATATATATATATATATATATATATATATATATATATATAAATCAAAAAACACCTAACACTCAAATTTTAATTCTTATGTTGTAATTGGTCCGCGCTAACCGTAACGGATACCTTTGTGGCACGTAAACACGTGTGCCACGAGCGTGTCCGTTGCCGCTGGCACGGACCAATTAGAACATAGGAATTAAAATTAATTCGTGTTAGGTGTTTTTTTATTAAGGTTCATTAAAATGTTCATCTTATATATATATATATATATATATATATATATATGAGTGGTGCTATGGATACCAAATAACTTCCCAAAATCTCCCCCAAATAGCATTGATGAGTTGTGCCCTGGCGGGACCCATACCATAAGGTATAACACTTAAAGCTATTTGGGGGATGATTTGGGGGAGTTGTTTGGGACACGTAGCATTTTCCTATATATATATATATATATAATAACGCTCTTGTGCGGACTAGTCTGCATTTTAAGAATGCGAACCGGACATGTGTCCCCTAACCGTGTGCCTAGAAATTATCGCCTAAATTATAGGCACACTCTCTCTCTTTTCTTGGCTCACCGCCAGGTGACACATGTCCGGTCCGCATTCTTAAAATGCGGACTAGTCCGGAGAAGAGCAGGACTGTGTGTATATATATAATTTCTAGGTGCACGGTTAGGGAACACATGTCTGGTCCGCATTCTTAAAATGCGGACTAGTCCGCACAAGAGCATTATATATATATATATATATTACTTCTCTTGTGTGAACCAGTTCGCATTTTAAGAGTGTGGATTGAACATGTGTCACCTGACTGTGATCCTAGAAATTATCGGCTAAATTATTGGCACATTCTCTTTTTTTTTTGCTCACCGCTACGTAACACATGTCAGATCCGTACTCTTAAAATGCGGACTAATTCATACAAAAACAGAATTATATATATATCTATATATACACGCGTTGGAGCTATGAATCTTTCAACTTGGTAAGACCTTGATTTGTGAGCTGTAATGTAGAATTTTTAGAAGAAAGGTCCAAATCCATATCAATTGACATGGCGGGTAGGTAAGCATATTAAATTTCTATTCCAGATATTGGTAAGAAATGGCAATCAAAACATCTAAAGAGGAATCAAATGGATATGCACAATGACAGGTATTAGGCCAAACTTACATGCATGCTTGTTTTCCAAGTGCCACTCTACTTAGTCACCAATAGCTATAGGTCCTAGCTAGTGTTTTTGCTTGGAAAGGGTGACCAGATACTTATTTACATACACCCTGTCTTATTCATTGCCTCTCCTTTTTTTTTTTCCTTTCTTTCTTTGATATTCTTATGATAGTGTTTGTAATTGGCGTTAGGCTATATTAAAAAAAGAAAAAAATTAATAAAAAATAGTTTAAAAAAATTAATAAAAAAAATTACACGTATTTAAAAAAATACATGTATTTATAATAGTATAATAGTATTTATAATAGTATATATATAACACAAAAAAAAAAAAAAATAACTTTTAGCATGACATTTCATGCATGGGCATGAAATGAGAAAATGTCATGCATACCAAAATGGAGATATTTTGGCCAAAATTTTCAAAAACCATGCTCCTTTGTTATATGGATGCATATATATTGCAACTTGTTGCCGGTCCTGATTTTATGTAGTTTTTATGTGTTTTAGAAATCATTGTACTTTCCAAAATCCATTAAAAGACATTTTTTCCGGAGGTGATACACTTTTTATGCATTAGTGTCTATCTCTATATATATATGCATTAAAACACACGTGAATAGTTAAAAAGAAATATCAAATCCTAATTTATGAAAGAAAATCAAAAGTTGTTTCATATTTCAAGAATAAAAAAAGTCTCATACAAATGAAGACTACATGGAATATTTAAAGGAGGAAGTAGTTTAGGCTCCAAACAATGACTCTAATTACAAATATGCGCTTACTACCCATTATTACTTCCTTCCCTAAATACCAAACAAACAATTACTAAAAGAAAATACAACCAAATAAAGAAACTAAAAAATAACAAAAATGCCATGGAATCCTAAAATTTTTAAAAATGGCCCAAAAACTTCTAATTCCCATCATTCTTCCTGTCTTCGAAAAAGTTCGTCCTCGAACTTGAAATATTTGGAGATTCGTATGAAAATTCCAAAAAATTGTGCCAAAACTTGTGGGGGTGCGGGGGGTGGGGGCAAAAATTTATTCGGAAAATTGAGGAACGGTCCATCCTACAACTTTTTTTCTTCTTCTATTGCTTCTCCCAATCAAACCCTTAAATATTCCTCCCGGGCTAAAAATCACCGTTTCGGGGCACCAAAATGGGTTTGGGTGAGAGATGGGCCATTCAGGTCGGGGCTGAAGGGAGGGTTCTTGCAGTCGGAGAGGGGCGGTCGAGTGTTTGCGACCTTTCTAGCGGTTGTGGAGCTGGGGTTAGTGGCTGAAGAAGGGCGGGGTGGGAGGGAGGGACTAATGGCTGGGTTGATAGGCCCTATAGGGTAATTTAGGGGCCAACTCAGGTCGAAAGAGGGGCAGAGCAATTTTTTTGGGTCGGGGGGTGAACCAACATAGGCGAGAGTGGGTTTTGTAGGTGCGTAAAGGTGGTGAGGGATGGCAGGGGTATGGTGGCTAGCCTCCGGGCATGTTAGGGTTTTGCAACTTAGCAAATTGTTGAATTAGGGCTTCAAATTGGACTTCTTGTTTTCTCGCTAATTTTTCCATTCTTCGATCGTCCTTCTCTTCCATTCTTACCAATTTCAATTCTTTAATCTCTTCCACTTGAGGCTTGGAATTTCTTGGAGCCATTGAGAAAGTCGCCCACGATTTTTTTGATACATTACACACACAGATATAAACTAACACACGAACATCAATGTTTGGAGCGACACCCGCACTGATATCAATTTGACGTAAACTACACGTCAATAGCTAAAAAGATACACCAAACCCTAATTTTTTTAGAGTGAATCAAAAGTTGTCTTATATTTCAAGAATGGAAAAAGTCTCATACAAATGAAGACTACATGGGATATTTAAAGGGGGAAGTAGCTTAGGCTCCAAACAATTAGTCTAATTACAAATATGCCCTTATTAGCAATTATTACTTCCTTCTTTAAATACCAAACAAACAATTACTAAAAGAAAATACAACCAAATAAAGAAACTAAAAAATAACAAAAATGCCATGGAAACCTAAAATTACTAAAAATGGCCCAAAAACTTCTAATTCTCATCAATAATATGTGTGGTCAACATACACCCATAATTTTTTCCTTTTTTAAGTCCATCTTATCTCACCGCCTCCAAAACTACTACCAGACTCGTTAGTTAATATGGCCTAATATACCCCCCTTCCTTTTATTTTTCCTATTGTTTGGTCCAAACCCACGCCTTCATTCTTCAAATGTAATACGGATGGAGCAAAATCACATATTACGGGTCATGGTGCAATTGGTGGGATTATTCGCAATTCTCAAGGGGAGTTCGTATGTGCTTTTTCCCAACATATAGGAATTGCATCATCGGTTCTTGCAGAGATTTTAGCCATTAAAATTGGTTTGGATCTTGTTGCTATTCATGGTATTACTTGCATCGAATTAAAAACCGATAGTCAAATTATCTTCAATATGTTTCACAGGAATAAAGCCCAAAATTCAGATCACCTGAATTTGATCCAGATCATATGTAATGGCAACCTGAGATTTCAGCATGTTACCTTGTGTTTATATTTCAAGGAAGCTAATGCCTGTATTGATGTTCTTGTTGCTCACTTGGTTTCTAAGTTGTTGTTTTGCTATTCTCAGATTCCATGTGTTTTACTTCCTGCTTTGATTCGTGATGTGTATAATATAACAACGGTACGGTTTGCGATTTTTAAGCTTCCCATAGTTTAATTAAAATTTTCTATTTTTTATTATAAAAAAAAAAACTGTTAGAATTAAAATGCATAGATATAGTCATAATCACCCTTGGATCTTGAGTAGATGTAACGTGGGACCATCACATGCAAACCAAATCCCTCCAACATTGAAATTAGGAGTGTGATTCGATAAGCAAGATATAAGGGTTGTCTTTTTTTAATTCAAACGGAATTGTTCAAGTGTTTCATAATTTATCATTGGCGAGAAAATGTTTTAATGCTTAAAGGTAGGTCCAAACAAACACCAGCTACTAAAAAGAGGGAAGGTTGTGAGAATTTATTTTTGGACTACAATTTATTAGTAGATTTTGTAGAATTATGACTTAAAATAGATTTTTTAATGTTGTGGCTCTTACATCATCAGCAAAAAGTGGTTTTTTTATGTTATACAAAGCTTACGTGTAAGCACGAAAATAACATAATGAATGCATGCCAAACACCTAAAGCTTCATTCTGTGGTGGTTCACAAATTTAAAACAACTTCCAAATGGTCAAAACCGCATATGCCATGGCACCATCAAATTTGTAGCTTTCTTTCGGTGCAAAAAGAAGCACAAATTGTTTATATATGTTCATGGTCTGCGCTTTTAGGCTTAACCAAACTTTAATATGTGAGTATTCTCACTTCCACTCCTATTTTTTAAATTTGTTATTCATCCATTTTTAAGGGTTCCGAATGTATTTTTATTGAATAAAAAAAACATGTGATAGCATTTTATAAAAATAAGTAATTTTAACAATTTGTAGAGTCAATTTAACACAAGTTGCATTATCATTTTAACAATTGCTTATTCGTTCAAACATAAGATACATATTATTTTTCCCAAAATTACTTAGTGTTCAGGAAATTCAATGCATCTTTGAGCCCCTAAGCCTTCAAAACTAATTAACCAAAGGATTGTCAAAATTATAGGTACAGAACTTTGAAAACAGCTATAAAAATGTATTAAAAAAATTAATATATATAATAATGCTTTTGTGATGACTATTCAGCATGTTAATAATGCGGACCGGACATGTGTCGTCTGACAGTGAGCACAGAAATTATCGGCTAAATTATAGGCTCGCTCTATCTTTTTTTGGGGCTCACTGTCAGGTGACACATGTCGAGTCCGCACAAAAGCAGTACTATATATATATATAATGCTCTTGTGCGGACTAGTCCGCATTTTCGGTCCGCACTCTTAAAATGCGGACTAGACTACTCCGTATTTTAAGAGTGCGGACCGGACATGTGTCACCTGACGGTGAGCACAGAAAAGAGAGAGAGTGTCCCTATAATTTAGGTGATAAATTATAGGCGCACCGTTAGGTGACACATGTCCGGTCCGCACTAATAAAATGTGGACTAGTCCGCATAAGAGCATATATATATATATATATATATATATATATACACTACTTTAAAAGAGGCTACTTCCTCTTCAAAAATCAAAGGACTAAACTACCCTCATTAATTTTAAACTTCCTACCATACCCTTGCTAATGCACCCAATTATCTATCCCTACTTTCTTCTACTATTTTCGTTATTCCAATCCAACCCTAGAAATCAACTGTCACAAAAATTAATGACAACACATTCATTTTGCACATTTATTCATTGTATCAAATCCCAAATTAATGTTAATTCATTTATCTTCTACATTAATTTCTTTTACCATTTTCGTTCTTCCAATCCAACCCTAGAAATCAACCGTTACAAAAATTAATGACAACACATTCATTCATTGTATCAAATCCCAAATTAATGTTAATTCATTCATCTTCCACATTCATTCAGCCTGTCAAATGGAATCTGAAACACCAACAGTCAGGAATTAATGACAACGCATTAATTTTGCGCATTCATTCATTGTATCAAATCCCAAATTAATGTTAATTCATTCATCTTCCACATTCATTCAACCTGTCAAATGGAATCTGAAACACCAACAGTCAGGAATTAATGACAACACATTCATTTTGCACATTCATTCATTGTTTCAAATCCCAAATTAATGTTAATTCATTCATCTTCCACATTCATTCAGCCTGTCAAATGGAATCTGAAACACCAACAGTCAGTAATGCCTATGGCATTTTTTCGTATATTAGATATGTATCTTCTATGCTATCCAATATTTTTTTCTTTGCTTTTGGTTCTTCTGAAAAAAAAGGCTAGTACTCCTACTTCCCTGGGAAATTTTTGGTTCTGTTCCGGTTTAAAATGTTAATAATAATCTGATAAGTTTGTACGTAAAGTAAATTTCAATGTGGTTGGATTTTTTAATCTGTTGAAATTATATTTGTAATTGTAGAATTTCTAAAATATTAAAATCTTTGCCATTAAAATATTAGTAACGATATTCGTTTTTGGGTTCTGTTAAATTTCTATGTTAAGTCGTTCAATAATTATTTCCAAAGTTATGTTTTTCAAAAATATCAGATATCCAAATTGTATATTGTATTTATGTTTTTCTTTTTATTTGTCATTTTATCGTCAAATTAAGTTAATTTTTATATTTTACAAATTTCGTATTGATTTAAATATATAGTTTTGGGCATATATTTGTGAGTTATAAATCTTTTATTTATGTTTTTCAAGTTTTATATAATCTTAATCATATGTTGGAGAATGTGCGCTAACGGAGCGATTAAATTATAGTTGCATAGGTTTTTTGATTCCAATCTATCCTTTGGCACTTGGTGGATTCGTGACTTTAAAGATCTTGGAGGAATAGTTTGTTGTTAGACAAGACGAAGAACGGTTGATACCAATGTTCTGTACCGCTGTGGAGGTTCTGATTTAATAGTAACTGAAAAGAGCACTAACAAAATAATTAGCGTGATTAAGGTATTAATCCTGTTAACTCTTATAAATGATTCCAATTGTTATATCTTTTACGTCTGCAAATTGTATCGATTCACGCAAAGCACCTTTGCAAGTCACATTGTACATGATTGAATTTTCTGAGGTGAAATCCACCTCTTCAATTGATATTAAAATGTACAAATAGGCCTCGAATTATTCAGTTTGCTTTTTCATTTTTTATGAAATGTTCGATTCTGGTCCGTCACATGTCCTATTGAATTGATTTCACCTTATGTAGTAAATGATGATAAAATTCGTAAGTTTCAAAGAGACCTTGAGAGTAGGTAGGGAGCAATTTGGTTGCTTATGGAATGTCAAAATTGATTGAAATGTTGAGAGAGGTCTTGAAAATATTTAAAAGCTTTTTTAGGTTGCCAATGAATACATCTATTATATGACGAGATGTGATTGAAAATTAAAATTGAGTCAGTTTCAATCTAAATTTCAGAAATATTTTTATAAGAGAAGAGCATAAGACTATCCTTGAGTACTTGAACTAATTAATTTTGATTAACTAAAATATTTAGAGTCATCCTAGCCCTTGATTGTTCTCACTTTTATTTCCTCACCATTCTCATATTTTAGATTTTTAGTTAGTTAGATTTACTTAATATTTTCATTTACTTTTATTTACATCTTGATTTAGTTTAGTTTAAATTCTCATCTCACCCAAATTGTTTTAATATTTGAAAAGCACAAAAAGAAAATAAAAATTGAATTACAATTGAGTTTGTCTCTAGCTTACCCCCTTGATGTGGATTGACACCCTTACGTACCGCTACACTTGAGTTTGTTATATTTTGTAGCTAATTGAGGTTTTGATTAACTTGGCTTGCAATAACGACATACACACAAAAGTCAATGTTATCAAATTTGTACACCAAGTTTGCGCATCAGTTTTTTGACATAGTAAACAACTTAATTATGTGCCATTTACATGAAGTTAATGAAAATTCAATTTGTATTTTCTTACATATATTTTCACCATTCTTATATTTAATTAAATTTTTGTTTTAAATTATAAAATCATTCGATTACATTTCTCATGCTCCTTTCTTACTAAACTTATTAAATAATCTTCTAGACACGTCATTTCCCAAATTGTTGGAAATGTCATCCATTCCACCATCAGAAAATATATCTGGCAAACCCAATACAAGGAAAAGACAGAGAATTACCTGGTTATTTCGAGCCCAATTAAATTCTTACCAATATCAAGGTTAGCTAAAAATAACTAAAATATAGTTTACGCTTAAGTAAATCATGTTAGACTTATGAAATGAATATTTAATATTACAATTGCTCTCATATTAGGAGAAACCGTATATGAACCTCTATGCTCTACGTTGCTAGAACTAAAAGCAACTCCCGATTGCCATCACTGCAATGCTCAAAGATTCCAATATGAACCCCCAACATTTTGTTGTCAAAAAGGTCAAATCTCACTCGTTGAAACTTCGGTCCCCGAGGTTTTATTTCATCTTTTCACATCTAACACTACACCAAATCTGCCCATTTGTCAAGGTCATTGACCTTGACAAATCCAACTTGTCAAGGTCAATGACCGTGACATTTCGAGGCGAGACAACTTTTTTTGTCACAGTCGTGTCACAGTCATTGACCTTGACACAAAACTCACGTTTTGTGTCACGGTCGTGTCAAGGTCAATGACCGTGACACGTTTGTCACGGTTTATAACCGTGACAAAGCCGTGACCCCTCTTGCCCAGAATTGTCACGGTCACGGGCGTGTCACGGTCAATGACCGTGACAATTCTGGGCAGAATTAAAAAAAAATCTGCTGGGCAGTATGGCCACTGCCACTGCCACTGCCCAGCAGTATATTTGTACCTGTTATAGCAACGTTGTACCTGTTCCAAACATCATATATCCAACACAAACTAAAGATAATGCAAATATATATTCATGACGATATAATCCAAATATTCAAAGTAAAAATAATATACATGACGATATAATCTAAATATAATTAAAGTGGACAAACTTAAAAATAATGTTACTACATGTCTTGGATAAAACTGAGGAGGTGAGTAGGCCACACGACATACGAATTGACGCACCCACTAATATACGTCGTGCCGCATTGTTCGCGCAACCATAATAGGGAGTTCTCCTTCCCGGGTATGACATGCGTGACGAGCACCCTGGACTCCATCTCTTGAAGCACACGTCCATGGACTATTCCACCCTCGACGATATTCGGATCCCTCAACCCCCGCCCTATCCGCTGGCCATCAAATACGTCCAATATGAACACGCTCGGCCAACCAAGTGTCGACAATGGTCTGTTGAAGGGGGCCAAATAGGGAAGTGGATCGTCGAAGTACGAACGTGTCAGTGATGAAGCAGCGAGGTCCACATCCTCGTCATCCTGCGCCTCGTCCTCCCGCACCTCCTCCTCCACCGCCTTCTCCTTCTCCTTCCCTTTCCCTTTCCCTTTACGGTCTCCACCCAACGTACGCTTCATGAATGCGTACATATCTTGGACCGTCGCCTCCAAACGGGACAGCTTCGCGTCGTGTGAATCCACCGTTCGAGCCAACCCGGTGTCGTTCGTCTCCAATCCGATGATCCTAGATTTGGCCACCCGCGAGCTCACTCCCCTTGTCCTCCCCTTGCGATCATAGCCAAGCACTTGGCTGAGTGCGTCTGTGGACAAAGATGCCTTGTCGGCATCAGACTGCGACTCATGCACTTCCTTAAGCTTTGCCTGAAACGACAAAAAGCACATGATTAGAAAAATAAGTAAACTAAAAAATTATAACGTAATTAACAATAATTAAACTGTCGGATTACTTACAATCGTGGCCGCGACGCTCGGGGACACCTCCTTGTCCTTCCCCTTCTTCGTCCGAAGAGCCACATAAGTATCGAGCCTATGTGGCTTACCCCCTGGCCCACTCCCTACCCCCTGAAATAAAATAAAGTAAAGTAAAATTAGTATCGGCCCCGCAAAGTTAAATAATGAAGAATAATATATTTCTGTAGTTATAGATAAATTAAATCTTACCTGCATCCTATGCTCCACCTCAGCGTAAGAGGTCCGGTCGGAGTAGTGCACGTCCGTCTTTTTAGCCCGATTTTCCCTCCCCGATTGGCGAGATGCCAATTGTCGATCCTCGATCTCATTGTCAATGAACTTTTGCCATTGTGCCAATGAGATCGGCTCCTTGGGCGAGACGGATCCGCGCCATTGTATAATGGACTCTCGTGTTTTCCCAAAGTACCGTGTCCGCATATTTTTCTTCCACGTCTTGTGTTGCTCCCTCAATTGCTCCAAGACGGAATCGCGTAGCTTTGGATCCAAGTTGAATTGTTCATGTCCAACAAATACAATGTTAGTTGCGAATAAATATAAATATAAATATAAATATAAATATGAAATTGAAATTGAAATTGAAATTGAAATATTACCTGTAGTGCCGCCCAAACAGCTAACTTGAGCTCATATGGCACCTCCTTCCAACTCATAAACCCCAGGCCGATGACCGTCTTTAGCAGCTCGAGGGATCTCGCTAATAGCTCCGACTTGTTCTCGACGGTAATCCCAAATTTTCCATATTTGGGGAGCCTAGGGGCGGAGGAACCCTCGTCGCCTCCGCTACCACCGAACCCAGACGACATCATCATAAACAGCATCATCATCTTCGCCTTAACATCTGAAGGAGACATTTTTGCTGTAAAAAAAATGTTATTAGTACAGATAAAAAAAAATGTTAATAGTACACATACCCCACCCCCACCCCCACTACCCCCCTCCCCCACCACACACCACCATACACACACATATACACATAGAATTGGCAATTGGCAACATTTTGTGTATGGATTCTAACTAATGATATTCCTAAAAAAAATGTTAATAGTACACATACACACACCCCTACCCCACCCGCCACGCACACACGCACACACCTACGCACACACACACCCCCACCCCCTGCCCCCCTCCCCCCGCCACACACATACACACACATATACACATACCCCACCCGCCACGCACACACGCACACACGCACACCTACGCACCACGATCGTGACAACTATATATATTGTTTATCAATAAAATTATGACATGAGATAATTATAATTGGAGCATAAATTTCATTATCATAAAGGGATAAATCCAACCAAGTACAGAGATTCTACAAATTAAAGTGAGAATTAAATTTAAGACTTTCTAACAACATGCATGTGTATGGATTCCAACTAATGATATTCCTAAAAACATACAATTAGCAACATTTTGTGAATTTACTAAACTTTATATAATATTATCAAATTCTGTTAAAAAATTATCTAGGGTTTTACCTAATTGAATTAATTTCATGAATAAAATTATTATCAATTTAAATGAAAATATCAATTATTATCCAATATTTTTGAATGAAATATTTATTTTGAATGAAAATATCAATTATTATCCAATTATTATCCAATTATTTATTTTGAATGTAAATAATATCCAAAAATATAAATGTAAATAATATTCAAAACCCCACCCACCCCCACCCCCACCCCCTCCCGATGTTTATTATTTTCACAATGTTCTTACAATATTTGTTGATGAACTATGTGGGAGTATAACCCAGATTGAATTATAGAGTAAAAATCTATAAAATTGATGTCTACTTTTAGTGTTGTGTATATATGTTAGTTGATGCCATTATATTTTTAGCCTAATCAGATTCTAAGGTTATCTCAATTTATATTTTTCTTTTTCTATCTAATAATTTTGAGATTCTAAGGTTGATGCCTATTTTTTATCTTGAGATTCTATATTATAACGTATGTATAAGTTCCGTCAATACCATTTCGTTTCAATTTTGTAATATTATGTTTTTTTCAAATATTTTAAAAGTTATTATATGGGTGCCCCACCCCCACCCCCACCCCTGCCCCCTGCCCCCTGCCCCCTCCCCCCGCCACACACATACGCACACACCTACACAGACACCCCACCCCCACCCCCTGCCCCCCTCCACCACCCCCTCCCCCACCACACACCACCACACACATATATACACACACATACACACACATATACACATACATACACATACATATACACACGCACACACCCCGCCCCCACCCCCACCCCCTGCCCCCCTCCCCCGCCACACACATACACACACATATACACATACCCCACCCCCTCCCCCTCCCCCCGCCACGCACACACGCACACCTACGCACCTACGCACGCACACATGCACACACGCACACCTACGCACCACGACCGTGACAACTATATATATTGTTTATCAATAAAATTATGACATGAGATAATTATAATTGAAGCATAAATTTCATTATCATAAAGGGATAAATCCAACCAAGTACAGAGATTCTAAAAATTAAAGTGAGAATTAAATTTAAGACTTTCTAACAACATGCATGTGTATGGATTCTAACGATATTCCTAAAAACATACAATTGGCAACATTTTGTGAATTTACTAAACTTTATATAATATTATCAAATTCTGTTAAAAAATTATCTAGGGTTTTACCTAATTGAATTAATTTCATGAATAAAATTATTATCAATTTAAATGAAAATATCAATTATTATCCAATATTTTTGAATGAAATATTTATTTTGAATGAAAATATCAATTATTATCCAACTATTATCAATTATTTATTTTGAATGTAAATAATATCCAAAAATATAAATGTAAATAATATTCAAAACCCCACGCACCCCCACCCCCACCCTCTCCCGATGTTTATTATTTTCACAATGTTCTTACAATATTTGTTGATGAACTATGTGGGAGTATAACCCATATTGAATTATAAAGTAAAAATCTATAAAATTGATGTCTACTTTTAGTGTTGTGTATATATGTTAGTTGATGCCATTATATTTTTAGCCTAATTAGATTCTAAAGTTATCTCAATTTATATTTTTCTTTTTCTATCTAATAATTTTGAGATTCTAAGGTTGATGCCTATTTTTTATCTTGAGATTCTATATTATAACGTATGTATAAGTTCCGTCAATACCATTTCGTTTCAATTTTGTAATATTATGTTTTTTTCAAATAATTTAAAAGTTATTAAATGGGTGCCCCACCCCCACCCCCACCCCCACCCCCTGCCCCCCTCCCCCTGCCACACACATACGCACACACCTACACAGACACCCCACCCCACCCCACCCCCTGTCCCCCTCCACCACCCCCTCCCCCACCACACACCACCTCACACATATATACACACACATACACACACATATACACATACATACACATACATATACACACGCACACACCCCGCCCTGCCCCCACCCCGCCCCACCCCCTACCCCCACCCTGTCCCACCCCCCACACACGCACACACATACACACACATATATATACACATACACACATAAATATACACACAAACATATATATAAATGGAAGAGAGAGAGAGAGAGAAAAAATCGACCTGAAAGTAGAGAGAGAGAGCAGCGTCGAGAGAGAGAGAGAGAGAGAGAGAGGGAGGGAACGGCGGTAAGGAAAAAAGAAGGGGGTAGGGTTTTAGCTGTAAATATTATCACGGTCGTGTCAAGGTCATTGACCGTGACAAGTATTTAAATAATTGTCACGTTCATTGACCGTGACAATTAGTTGTCACGGTCGTGTCAAGGTCAGTGAGCGTGACATAAAACGCGTGTTTTTTATCACGGTCAATGACCTTGACAAGGCTGGCCGGCTCGAAGGTGACAATTTGCCCATTTTGGTGTAGTATAATTCTTCTGAATCAAGAGAATTTCGTGCTAATATCAGAGCTTACAATAGTATATTCGCCTTCACTTCATTTGGAGTTACTCTTGACAAGCAACTAGCTTCATCAAGATGTGGTGTATACACGTTTCGAGTTCAAGGCCAAGTTTATCATCATTTACCCTCATTGAAACCCACCAGCAACCCCTGTTATTTCCAACTCTACTTCCATGACACTAGCAATGAGGTTCAAAACCGAATGGGAATCTTACCAGAGTTATCCTTAAACGTTGATATAGTTGAAAAGCTCTTGAATGTACTAAATGAAAATCCATACGCTCCGTTTTTACGGCGATTTAAGGACTACCCTTCACTCGATGCACTTCAAGTTCAAATCAGTAAACATGTTAACCTTGATCAACGTGTTTACAATGATTCTACATCCGATGAAATTGATGCAATATAGATTGAAGTAAACAATGCAAATATTCCTTTTGAGCGAGACATCATTATCGTGTCTCACTCCGGTCAACGACACCAAATAAAGCACTACTTTGGATGTTATGACCCATTACAGTACCCATTACTTTTTTCAAAAGGAGAGGTTGGATGGCATCAAGACATAAAGCGCCAAAATGATACCTCATCTACCACATCTACAAACATCCAGGCCTCCTTACCAGCAATCACATGTACAGAGGACATTCTCTCATCAGAGCAAGAAGGTATATATTTAACATAAAATATATTTTAAAAATATCATTCTTAAATTCCAATTTGATTACATTTAACAATTATTCTTCTTTTTAAATTTCCACAACCATACACTCTTTTAGGTGTTCATCGAGAGAACTCATCTAAAGTATCATGTCGAGAATACTATGCACACAAATTGCAGATCAGAAATAATGGACAATCAACGTTGTTATTCGCTGGAAAGCTAATACAACAGTATTCTGTCGACATGTACATAAAGTTAGAAACAACCCGACTTGACTTCTATCGTAACCAACAGAAAAAAAAAATCAAAGGTGAATTATACCAAGGGTTGGTCGACAGCGTCACAGCAGGTGAAACAAGAGCCAACAAAGTCGGTCAAAGAATTGTTCTCCCAACATCATTCATTGGTGGACCTAGAGATATGCGTCGTAGATACTTTGATGCAATGGCTTTAGTTCAAAGATATGGGAAGCCAGATTTATTCATCACAATGACTTGCACCCCTGATTGGAAGGAAATCCTTTATGATCTTCATCTAGGTCAGGTACCTCAAGATCGACCTGATCTAACTTCGAGAGTATTTCGAGCTAAATTAAAGGACCTAAAGGATCAACTTTTTAAGAAAGAAATATTTGGAAAGGTAGCAGCACATGTACATGTAATCGAATTCCAAAAGAGAGGATTGCCACATGCTCATATTTTGGTAATTCTAAAGCAAGATTACAAGCTCAATACTCCAGAAATTATGATAAATTCATTTGTGCAAAGATACCTGATATTCATGAATACCCATTACTTCATTCATTAGTCATCAAGCACATGATGCATGGTCCCTGTGGAGAATTGAATAAAAATAACCCATGTATGATAAATGGGCATTGCAAATTTCATTACCCTCGCGAATTCGCATCTTCTACCTCTCAAGGCCAAGACTCATATCCTATTTATCGACGCCAAAATAATGGAAGACAAGTACGCGTGCGCAATAAGTTGTTAGACAATCGGTGGGTTGTTCCTTACAATCCATATCTCCTTACAAGATATAATTGTCATATCAACGTTGAAGTCTGCTCGGGGTTAAAAGCTGTGAAGTACCTTTACAAGTACATTTACAAAGGGCATGATAAAGTGGTTGTTCATGTTTCATTCGATGAAAATGACACAACCACTATTGATGAGATCAAACAATTCCAAGATGCAAGATGGGTATCTGCACAAGAAGCCATTTGGAGAATTTTTTAATTCGAGCTAAATGAAATCAAGCCATCGGTGATAAACCTTCAACTCCACTTTCCAAATAAGCATACTATCACATACGGGGAGAACCAAAACTTAAATAATGTGCTTGACACCCCTGACATTAGCAAGACAATGCTAACTAAATTTTTCAGTATGTGCTCCAGATTCAGTGAAGCACGTTAATATATGTACAGGGAATTCCCTGAGCACTACGTATGGGACAATAAAGCAAAAACTTGGTCTAAAAGGAGGAATAAACCCAATGCAATTGGCCGTGTGAATGGTGAAAATCCTGTAGAAGGAGAACGATATTACTTAAGACTTCTTCTAAATCACATCCGAGGACCTTATAACTTATGATGGAATCACTTACTTGACATTTAAAGAAGCCGCCCAAAAACGTGGACTGCTAGAATCAGATGATAGCATTGCAGACACTACACTAAAATGACAAAATTGTCACCTTTCAGCCGGCCACCCTTGTCAAGGTCATTGACCGTGATAAAAAAACACGCGTTTTGTGTCACGGTCATTGACCTTGACACGACCGTGACAAAGAATTGTCACGGTCAATGACCATGATAAGTCCGTAACAAATGTAGTTGTCACGGTCATTGACCGTGACAATTCTTTAAATAATTATCACGGTCAAGGACCTTGACACGACCGTGACAACTTTTGCAGCAAAAACCCTTACCCCTTCTTCCCCCCCCCCCCCCCGTCGTTCCCTCCTTTTTCCAACTCTCTCTCTCTCTCTCTCTCTCTCTCTCTCTCTTCCATTTATATATATGTTTGGGTGTATATATATGTGTGTGTGTATATATATGTGCGTGTGTGGGGGGTGGGGCAGGGTGGGGGTAGGGGTGGGGCAGGGGGGGCTATTGTGTGTGTGTGTGTGTATATGTGTGGTGGGTGGGGGATGTGGAGGGGGTGGGGCAGGGTGGGGGGCTGTTGTGTGTGTGTGGGGGGGGGGGGGGGAGGTGGGGGGGGGGGGGAGGGGGGTAAGGCAAGGTACCATTGTAATTTTCTTAATATCGTGTTTTGATGCTTCTATGAGATAATATATATTGTTTCAAGGTTAACTCATTGTAGATAAAAGCATTCACATAGTAAGATTAAATTGAATCCATCCATAGGTTCTATAATTACATCCACTAAAATATAATTAATAGATGAAACAGTTTTAGATGAAAGTAAATTAATAATTAGTGTCCATTTCATATGAAAGTAGGATTGTCCCTCAGCGTAAATTAGTAAATTAATAATTGTATACGTTAATTGTTAGTTTAATTGATGAAATGAATTAATTGAGTAGATGAATTAGAAGGAGTACGAGATACACATTTGTTGTTGACATTGCTGTTGGATTATTTTGTTTAGTAAATGTTGGGTTGGTTAGTTTTAAAAGTGGCATGACCACTGGATTATTGTCCATATGGGGGTGGAATTTTGCAACTTTTGAATAATTGAATTTGAATATAAATAAGACATAATTAAATGAAACATACTATATATAATTATTAATAATTGAATTTGAATATAAATAAGATATAATTAAATGAAACATAGTATATATAATTATTAATCATTATTGGATTATTATGTGTGTGGTGGGGGGCAGGGGGTGGTGTGTGTACGTGTACGTGTTCCTGTGTGTGGTGGGGGGTGGAGGGGGTGGGGGTGGGGGTGGTGATAGGGATGGGGGTGGGGCTGGGGGTGGGGGTGGGGTAGGGGTGGAGGGCAGCGTGTGTGTCTATGTGTGTGTGCGCGTAGTGTCCCTTGTAAAAAATTGATTGATTATTAATTTTTTTAGTAAATTAATATATGATTGCCCCTTATTGTAAATTAGTAAATTAATATATACTATATATAATTATTAATAATTGAATTTGAATATAAATACGACATACTACATATAATTATTAATAATTGAATTTGAATATACACATTTGTTGTAGACATTGCTGTTGGATTATTTTGTTTAGTAAATGTTGGGTTGGTTAGTTTTAAACGTGGCATGACCACTGGATTATTGTCCATATGGGGGTGGGATTTTTCAACTTTTGAATAATTGAATTTGAATATAAATAAGACATAATTAAATGAAACATACTATATATAATTATTAATAATTGAATTTGAATATAAATAAGACATAATTAAATGAAACATAGTATATATAATTATTAATCATTATTGGATTATTGTGTGTGTGGTGGGGGGCAGGGGGTGGTGTGTGTACCTGTACGTGTACGTGTGCGTGTGTGTGGTAGGGGTGGGGGTGAGGGGGTGGGGTGGGGGCAAGAATGGGGGTGGGTCGTGGGGTAGGGGTGGGGGTCTGCGTGTGTGTCTATGTATACTAATAACATTTTTTTTATCTGTACTAATAACATTTTTTTATAGCAAATGTCTCCTTCAGGTATTAAGGCGAGGATGATGATGCTGGTTATGATGATGTCGTCTGGGCTCGGTGGTAGCGGAGGCGACGAGGGCTCCTCGGCCCCTAGGCTCCCCAAATATGGCAAATTTGGGATTACCATCGAGAACAAGTCGGAGCTATTAGCGAGATCCCTCGAGCTGCTAAAGACGGTCATCGACTCGGGGTTTATGAGTTGGAAGGAGGTGCCATATGAGCTCAAGTTAGCTGTTTGGGCGGCACTACAGGTAATATATTTATATTTATATGAATATTTCAATTTCAATTTCAATTTCAATTTCAATTTCAATTTCAATTTCAATTTCAATTTCAATTTCAATTTCAATTTCAATTTCAATTTCAATTTCAATTTCAATTTATATTTATATTTATATTTATATTTATATTTATATTTATATTTATATTTATATTTATATTTATATTTATTCGCAACTAACATTGTATTTGTTGGACAGGAACAATTCAACTTGGATCCAAAGCTGCGCGATTCCGTCTTGGAGCAGTTGAGGGAGCAACACAAGACGTGGAAGAAAAATATGCGGACACGGTACTTTGGAAAAACACGAGAGTCCATTATCCAATGGCGTGGATCCGTCCCTCCCAAGGAGCCGATCTCATTGGCACAATGGCAAAAGTTCATTGACAATGAGATCGATGATCGACAATTGGCATCTCGCCAATCGGGGAGGAAAAATCGGGCAAAAAAGACGGACGTGCACTACTCCGGCCGAACGTCTTACGCCGAGGTGGAGCATAGGATGAATGTAATATTTAATTTTTTTATAACTACATAAATATATTATTCTTCATTATTTTACTTTGCGGGGCCGACACTAATTTTACTTTATTTTATTTCAGGGGGTAGGGAGTGGCCCAGGGGGTAAGCCACATAGGCTCAATACTTATGTGGCTCTTTGGACGAAGAAGCGGAAGGACAAGGAGGTATCCCCGAGCGTCGCGGCCACGATTGTAAGTAATCCGACAGTTTAATTTTTATTAATTACGTTATAATTTTTTAGTTTACTTATTTTACTAATCATGTGCTTTTTGTCATTTCAGGCAAAGCTTAAGGAAGTGAACGAGTCGCAGTCTGATGCCGACAAGGCGTCTTTGTCCACAGACGCACTCAGCCAAGTGCTTGGCTCTGATCGCAAGGGGAGGACAAGGGGGTGAGCTCGCGGGTGGCCAAATCTAGGATCATCGGATTGGAGACGAGCGACACCGGGTTGGCTCGAACGGTGGATTCACATGACGCGAAGCTGTCCCGGTTGGAGGCGACGGTCCAAGATATGTACTCATTCATGAAGCGTACGTTGGGCGGAGACCGTAAGGGGAAAGGGAAGGAGAAGGCGATGGAGGAGGAGAAGGAGGAGGAGGTTCGGGAGAACGAGGCGCAGGATGACAAGGATGTGGACCTCGCTGCTTCATCACCGACACGTGCGTACTTCGATGATTCACTTCCTTATTTGGCTCCCTTCCCTAGACCGATGTCGACAATTGGTTGGCCAAGCGTGTTCATATTGGAAGTATTTGATGGCCAGCGGATAGGGCGGGGGTTGAGGGACCCGAATATCATCCAGGGTGGAATAGTTCATGGACATGCGCTTCAAGAGATCGAGTCCAAAGTGCTCGTCACACATGTGATTCCCGGGAAGGAGAACTCCCTATTGTGGTTGCGAG
This sequence comes from Sambucus nigra, assembly GCA_949130495.1. Lineage (NCBI taxonomy): Eukaryota > Viridiplantae > Streptophyta > Magnoliopsida > Dipsacales > Adoxaceae > Sambucus > Sambucus nigra. Next base: position 284,795,957 of record OX422209.1, on the reverse strand, counting down.
AACAATGCGGCACGATGTATATTAGTGGGTGTGTCAATTCGTATATTGTGTGGCCCACTCACCTCCTCACATTTACCCCAGACATGTAGTGACATTATTTTTAAGTTGGTACATTTGAATTATATATGGATTATATCGTCATGTATATTGTTTCTATTTTGAATATATATTTGCATTATCTTTAGTTTGTTTGGATATATGATGTTTGAACAGGTACAACGTTGCTATAACAGGTACAAATATACTGTTGGGCAGTGGCAGTGGCCATACTGCCCAGCAGATTTTTTTTAAATTCTGCCTAGAATTGTCACGGTCATTGACCGTGACAGGTCCTTGACAAATAAGGTTATCACGGACTTGTCACGGTCAATGACCGTGACAATGTTTTTAAAAAGGGTCAAGGCTTTGTCATGGTTATTAACCGTGACTAAACTTGTCACGGTCATGGCCCGTGACAATTCTAACGAACTTGCCGCGCTCAATGATCGTGACACGTCCGTGACAAAAAAAGTTGTCTCGCCCCGAATTGTCACGGTCATTGACCTTGACAAGTCCAACCTGTCAAGGCCAATGACCGTGACAATTAGGCAGATTTGGTGTAGTGAGATTGTCTCTCGGAAGCTGCCACTTTCCAAATGCCTGAAGCACTAAGAAGATTGTTCGCAATTATTTTAGTTTATTGTGAGCCGTCCGATGTGAGAAAATTTTGGGAAACAAACTTTGAGGTTTTGTCTGAAGATTTTAAAAGACTCCACCCAAATTCATTGCCTTCACAAAAAGATTGCACATTAAATAACATCAGCTTCTTTCTAGATTCAATGGGAAAATCGGTTAAAGACTTTGACCTGCCTTTATGTAGAGGTACACAATTATCATCCAATATCACCAATCGAAGAGAAATTACAAATGAACTCCACATTGATACACCAGAAGAATACTATAATTTAGGTACGCATTTAAACGCAGACAAAAAACATGCGTACTTGGTTATACTCGAGAGGGTGATTGCTAAAAATTCGGGTTCCTTCTTCGTTGATGGGCCGGGTGGAACTGGAAAGACATATCTGTATAGAGCGTTACTTGCTGACATTAGAAAGAAAGGTATGATTTCACTTGCTACTGAAACATCAAGGGTAGCTGCATCATTATTACCTGGAGGTCGAACTGCACATTCTCGCTTCAAAATACCTATTCTGACCACTGAGACAAGCTTATGCAACATTCCCAAGCAAAGTGGCACAGCAGAACTCATACGGCAAGAAAGGATCATAATTTGGAATGAAGCACCAATGGCAAAGCGATTCGCGATTGAAACTCTTGATAGAACATTAAAGAATTTAATGGATAGTATTGAACCTTTCGGGGGTAACGTGATTGTCTTCGGTGGAGATTTCAGACAGGTCCTGCCAGTAGTACGTCGAGGGTCAAGATTGGAAACAGTAAATTCTAGCATTGTGATGTCTAAGCTTTGGAATACAATGCATGTATTACCTTTGACATGAAATATGCGTGCCAGAAATGATCAACAATTCAGCGAATTCCTTCTAAGAATTGGCAATGGGACGGAATCATCAACACACGATGATCTGATAAGTCTTCCGGATGAAATGGTCATACATCCACTAGAAAATAATGGCCCCGAACAATCTCTCATTGACTTTATCTTTCCATCATTAAATATCAATGCGACCTTGCCAAATTTCTTGACAGATAGGGAAATTCTTGCGACAACAAACGAACACGTTGACTCCATTAATTATATGATGATTGATATGTTCCCTGGAGAGTTGAAGACATTAAATAGCTTTGATGAAGCTCTGGATGACATGCACAACTATTACCAAGAAGAATTTTTAAATTCTTTAATGCCTAATGGATTGACCCCACACACATTGAAACTTAAACCTAATTGTCCAATCATTCTTCTACGGAATATAAATCCTTCCATTGGATTATGTAATGGAACAAGAATATTGTACAAAGGTTCTTCAGATAATGTCATACACGTGGAAATTTCAGTGGGCCAGCATAAGGGCAGGAAATGTCCTATTGCCACGTATTCCGTTATCACCACCAAAAAATGAGGGATACCCTTTCCAGTTCAAGAGGAAATAATTTCCTATTCGTTTATGTTTCGCTATGACAATAAACAAATCCCAGGGACAAACAATTGCTAAAGATGGGGTCTACTTACCAACAAACGTCTTCTCACATGGCCAAATGTACGTTGCTTTATCGAGAGGAACTTCAATGGCAACCACAAAAGTACTTCTCCAATTTGAAAAATAAAAAAAAAATAATGTGACAAAAAATATCGTCTACAAAGAAGTTCTATTGGCATCAAGGTACAAATGAATTTATTATCCCACTCATTATTGATATTCATTTATTTCTTAAACAATATTTAGGTTAGCTATTTCACTAAAACATTTCTTACTTAAGTTCATTTTTATTCATAATAAATTTCTTTCTTATCACTTAACATTAATATACTATACATACTGTCATCATCTTTTAATAGGCCAAACTCTTACTGATTCGATGGCGTCAACTGAAGTCGAAATTGGGGACTACAAAATGATCAACAATCTACAACGACTCGAATCAAAGTGGCAAATTATTTCTCAAGTCATGCGAAGAGGCAATATAGACTCTTACAACAATTCAAGAGGCGCTGACAGTGTTTTAAAAATAATATTGATGGATGAAGAGGTTCCAATTTTGCAACTTACATTATTTAAAATCATTTATATGATCATTTTCTATATCGTAAATTTACTGTACTAAAAAAAATACAGGGCACTAAGATTCAAGCAGTCATATGGAATGAAGATATTCAAAGACTGGAAGGGTTGCTTCAAATTCAGAAATAATATTCCATTACTAATGGTATGGTCAAGGGAGTGAATGATGCTTACACAACCGTTCACGATAAAATTGAGCTTTCATTCAATAAATACACTGAGATCGTTGAACGAGATTGTAATTTCAAATTACCGTCATTATTCTACAAATTCACCTCCTTTGATGATTTGCTCGCTCAGACAGAGGACGATGAAGCATATGGTATTTATTACTATATATATTTCGATAAAACAATGATACAATTTTTTATATTATCTTACTTCTACTTCTCAAACATACAGATGTAATTGCATTTGTCATAAATGTGAAACCAATGAGGACCATTACAAAAGTCTCAAACTCTGCTAAAATGAATCTGCGTGATATAACACTCCGAGATACAAAGTATGCATTCTATACTTTAAACTATCGCTTCGAAATAAAACTTACTTAAAGTTTACTCTCATATTTTCGCTTTTCTTCATAATTTCTCGCTTTTCTTCATAGTCCTTTATATTAAATTCAATATTATTATTTATTATTTATGACAGGTTTCAATCAATGAAATTCACATAATGGGGCGACTTAGCAGAGAATGAAGGCGAAAAAATAAGTGACTTATCAGCAATATTTCCTATAATAGTTATTTCTCAAGCTAACCGTTCATCCTACGAAGGTACAATAATACTTTTCATCTCACGAACAATTAATACAAATCCTACTAACTCAAAATAAATCAGTACATTCTTCACAGGGGATTATAGCTTGAGCAGTGTATTAAAGACTACAATTTAGATTGACCTCGATATCATACAAGCTACTGAATTAAAGGATTGGTTAGATAATTTCTTTCAAAAAAAATAATAATTCTCCCTTACATGTATTAATTTCACAAATGTCAATTACAGATTGTCAACATCAATATCATCCCCACATTTCAACAAATTTTCTTCGCCTCCTCAAAAAATAATCAACAATCCGGACACTGTTTCTATTCGTGACATTATTAATGGAATCCCATCAACTATAGAGGTAATGATTCATTTACTATGATTCACTTTTACGTCTCTAATATCCTCAATTTAATAACATAACATATCCGATTTTTCACAAACCATAGAATCTTTTCTGTTCTTTCGTGGCAATGACTATGGAGGTTGAAAACAAAGAAAATCCGTGGTATGATGCTTGCAATGTATGCAACAAAAAAGTCACTGTTGAAAATGGAAATGGCACATGCTTAAATTGTGGTACTTCAAATTCAAATTACACAACAAGGTAAATTAATATGATCAAGAATCTTTCAATATTAATAACAAAACTCATATATAAAACTTTACTAATACATTATTCAAAAAAATATAAGGTACTTACTTCAATTTTGTCATCCAAGACGAAGATGAAAGAGCATCAGTGACACTATTCGAGGAAGCAGAATCAATCATTGGCTGCAACATTCCAAATTTCATCGCTTCTAAAGACAAGGTAATATCAATCTTATTTACAATTCAAATTCATACATTTATTCAATAAGCTCAATAACAATTATATTTAATTAAGATTCATATATATTATTTGGTTTACACAGGGAATTTTGCACTCAGACTATGTTCGAAAGTTATATACATGCATTGGAAAAATATACAGATTTTACATTAAAGGGAAATCACTTAAAGCATCCGATCGAAAGTTTGCACGTTTTGTAGCTCTGAAAGTGAAAGAGGAAGAAGAACCATTAAATCCTAACAAACGTCAAAAGCAACATATTTGATGATTACATTTCAATTTTTTACCCTTAAACATTGTCGTTATACAATTTATTCCAAAAATAAATTACCTATTGCTTTGCATTTTACATTTCTTATAACTTGGATTTATGGAGATTGATTTAAAATATTCAATCGTAATGCATGGCTTATTGCGTCAACAGTACTACATTGTTAGTTACTTTACTTAATTAACTGTCCTTAATTTAACAAAGGATTTACAATCATACTTTATTATTCATGATTTCATTTCTAAAGAGAAATATCGAAACTCGCACATACGTGCAACGCACGGGGCACATCTAGTATATATATATATATATATATAAAGAGAGAGAGAGAGAATGTTCGATAACACGTTGGGCTGGTCCTTGTTGTGATATGTTCTTTGGGCTAGACTAATTGTTAATTTGCCGACTTCTCATCCGGTTCATCACTGGATGCAACACGCCGGGTTCATGCTTGTGAGGCCCTTGTGAGAGGCAAAAATCATAAATAAGAAAGATGGAGGGGGAAGTGATTTGTAACATTGTTAACACTTTTAAATAGAGTATCTCAGAGTTATAGTTTGAGTTTATTAAATATAAATTCAAATTTTGACGATAGAGTAATTTTTATTGAAATACAAAAAGTTAAATTTTATATTAAAAAAACATATAAGTTTATATGATGCCTTTCAAAGTAGGCGTAAGTGACCGCCTTGATCTTCTTGTCATGCGACCAGCTTGAATTATTATGAAACGAAAATTTGAAGTACTTTGTAGGGACTAAATAATTGAAGGGAGAGAGAGTTAAAAAACAAGGATTAGTTTGGATTGGATGCTTTTTTAGTCTTTTGAAATTTGATGAGATTTGGGGTAGATTTTAGTGAAAGAAGGAAGAAAAGGAGGAGGGATGCAAGCATAATGATGGATGTGAAAACTTGTGCACTTGGAAAAGTTTTCTTCTTCCATAGAACTTTTTGACATAAGAGCAAAATACAAAATGCTACTCAAAAGTGGTTGGTGAGGCCAAACTGAGAAAATCAATCCCATTCCCACAACTTTTGCCAAAACAAAAAACTAGCCGATGCTTGGGCCCCAATATATATATAGTTTCTTTCATTACTAGATTTAACTAGGGGTGTGCAAAAAAATCGACCGAACCAGCCCGAACCGAACCGAAACCGGCGGTTTTTTTTAGCCCGATTCGATTTGCGGTTTAAGGATTTAAAAAACCGACAATATCGGTTCGGTTGTCGGTTTAGACAAAGAAAAAACCGATTCGAACCGAACCGAACCGACATCAATATTATATATTAAAAAACCCTTAAATATCTTTTATTTTTATATCCAAACACCATTAACCAACCTCCAAAACCGATCAAAACCGAAAATCGACCTACAAAAAGCAGACCAAAACTGAAAATCGGTTAAAACCGAACCGAAACCGATGTGAACCGAAACCGGCGGTTTTTTCATCGTCGGTTCGGTTTCGGTCTGATTTTTTCCAAAAACGAACCGATCGGTTCGGTCTGAATTGCGGTCCAAAACCGAATCGAACCGACCCGTGCACCCCCCTAGATTTAACTGATTTAGCGGCCCCTTCTCTCTCTCTCTCTCTCTCTCTCTCACGCACATGTCATAAGTGGGACATAGTAACTAGTCACCCTCCAATGCAGTTTCCCACCATGTACAATCCTATAAGTTAAAACCAAAGAGGTGACTGACTGACTCATGCCGACAATATTATGATGCAGAAAATTCCACGGTGGTTAACATTTGCCATTTGCTCAAACATCACTTGATTAAGGGTTGGTTTGAAGTTTTCCTTTTAAAAGGAAAATTTATCAACCACCTTTGGTTCCATCGAGTTGAGACAAAGCATTGTACGACACTATATTTGATTTATGGGATCCTTTCACTCATATCAAATTGCTTTAATATTTAACCTCATATCAGAATAGACTATTCATGATCTATCGGTGCAATTACTCCGCATCATCCAATTTAAGTATGGTGAAGGGCCGTGTTGAATCAGATATATAGTCCCACATCATTTTAACTAAATTTAAATTCAAATTTTACTTCAATCCAAAAACGAACTTTGCCTATTACCTGCAACTTTGAGTAGCAATTTTACTTTGAAGTGATACCGTAAACTCCCATCGTGAGCAACCAAATTAAGATTCTTATTCTACTTTATTTTGTGAGATGTTCCCATTAGTTCTTTCTCCTTAGTTGATGTCCCATATGGAGAAAAATAAATAAAAGTAAAAGGGAACGGGGTTATGAACAGGTGTGTCAATTTTAGAACTGATACGAAAATACGATATGAAACAATACGAAATTGACCCGAAAGTGACACGATATGTCGTGTTCATGTCGAGTTTTTTGAACTCGAAATCGTGTCGTATTCGTGTCAAAATTATGAGTCGTGTTATCGTGTGTTGTCATGTTAATCGTATTTTTATTCGGATTATCGTGTCTATTTATATTTAATTTAGTATAAAATTGAAGAAATCGTATTATTCATGTTGTGTCTTTTTATTTGAGTCATGTTCATGTTAACTAAAAAAACACGAATTTCTGTCATGTTCGTGTCAGAAAAATCCTTGTCGTGTCGTGTCGCCCCGAAACACGACCCAAAAGCACGAATTGTCACCCCTGATTATGAAGCACCTCTAAAATTTGAGAGCTTGTGCAATTAAAAGTTTTCACGTGTATACATTTAAGTTTATACGTATAAGGGTTTGTTTGATTCACCTTTGATTTTTTTATATAAAAATAGTTTAATCTATTTTTTTATTTTTGTAGTGTTTGATTTTAAATACATGTTATGAAGACAATGATCATATATATGAAAAGTGTTTCATAATTTTATTGTTTTTCATAAAAAATAATTTGTATACATCCTTCAAATAATTGATTTTCATAAAAAAAATCAAACTATGTTCATCTTTTTTCACTAATTTTTCAATTTCTTGTAATCATTTTCCAACTTTTTAATCTAATTAGGACTGATTTCATCAGAGAAAAAAGGTCTCATTTTATTTCGAATGACAACTAAATTATACCTTTACGAGATGATGGCATTTAACCAAATTTGCATAAATAAATGGTATTATCGTCGGGCTCCGATAACTTTGTCTCATTGACATATATACACAACTTTTTTTTTTACAAAGCAAGAAGATTAAATTAATCTGTGGAAATCTTACAAGTAATGTTAGAAGTTGCAAAGCGTACGACCGCGATATTAGATAGATCGCGGCGAAAATCTGGAAGTAAAAAATACGGAATCTGAACAAACACTGTGGAGCGAAACAATTGTGAAACCGAGTGAGCAGCAAAGACATCAACACAAGCATTAGCTTCCCTGAAACATAAACATAATGGAACATGTTGAAATTTCTGGAAGCCGTCACGTATGGCCTGGATCAAATTCATGTGGTCTGGAGTTGATTCCTATGGATAATATTAAATACAATTTGACAATCGGTTTCCACTTCAATGCAAGTAATACTCTGAGTAGAAGCAAGATCCAAACCAATTTTAATGGCCCAAATCTTTGCGAGAACTAAAGATGCAAAGCCTATATGGTGGGTAAAAGCACATACAAACCTTCCTTGAGCATCGCGAATAATTCCACCACCTGCGGCATGACCCGTAAGATGTGATTTTTCTCTATCCGTATTACATTTGAAAAATGTAGGCGCAGGTTTAGACCAAGCAATAGGAAAAGCAAAAGGAGGAGGACGTAGACTGGGCCTTATTAATTGACGAGCCTGGTAGTAATTACGAAGGTGTTGAGATAAGGTAGACTTGAAAGATGACAAAGTTATGGGTATTTGTTGAAAGATCATCTCATTGCGCGTGATCCAAAATAACCAAAAAAGAAAAAAATGGTTGATGTTGGTTGACAGCAACCCGAGTCGTAGACTGTATGTGGGAGAGAGCAGTAAATATGGATGTAGGACTAAGGTCCAACAGAGGCATCGAGTGTCGAAGTTGGAACAACGCAGGACAATCATAGTAAATATGTGTAGTACAATCAGGCAGCTCACAAAGAGAGCACAAAGGAGTCGGTAATTTATGGTAATGAAAAAGCAAGTTCGCAGTTGGTAAAGCCCTATGAATGGGAAACCACAGGAAAAACTGAAGCTTAGGGGGTAAGCTACTTTTCCATAAATATTTCCAAGGAAATGCAGGGATGTGCTAAGCATATAGGTTAATGAGAAGCCAATGATAAGACGGTTTAAGAGTAAAACTACTATTAGAACTAAGCCACCAATACGCAACATCCGGTGTATCTTGAGAGGGAACATACTGGGCACGAATACGGTGAATAGCTTCCAAGGGCAACCAATGAGTTAACGATGGTACATCCCACTGGCCATTAGCAATGAACGTGTGTAAAGGGGCAGCTAAAATATGACGAGGAATATCCGGGTAAAGATAATTGAAAGAATCCTGCCAGAGCTAAATATGTTTTCCAAATGAAATAGAGTCAGAACCAATTCGTTATTTTATCCCAGTGGTGAAGGAAGGGATTAAAGCAAAAACTTTTTTCCAGAACCACGAGTCTGTAGCCTTATTATAAGACGCTGACAAATTGGTGTGAGAAAAATATTTATGTTTCATAGTTTGAGTCCAAAGGTTATGTGGATCGGTAAAAAGTTTCCAAAGTAGTTTAATCATGTACGCTTTATTTAAAGAGTGTAAGTTTTTTATTCCCAAAACACCATATTGTTTGGGAAGGGTAATCGTATCCCAAGGGACTGTTGCCGTTTTATAAGAAAGTTTGAAAGCATTCTAGAAAAATGATATAATTTTCTTGGATAACGTAATAAGAATATGAGTAGGATTCGAATGTGCGGACATGTAATAAGATGGAAGGGAAGTACAAACCGTATTTATTAAAGTGGTTCGACTAGCATAAGACAAGAATTTATTATACCACATATGTAAGTGTTGATCGAGCATTTTCGTAAGCTCAGAGAACATTTGGCGCGTAACCCGATCGGTAATAACAGGTAATCCAAGATATTTATCATGCCCATGAGACCCATGAATTCCCAGTTGGTGCAAAGTAGCTTGTTTAACGGCATGCGGAGTAGAAGGGTCGAATGTAACTATAGATTTGTCCTTATTAATGGTCTGACCCGAAAAAAAACAACGGTAGTTAAGATATGATAGAAGTGAGACACTGAAGGTGGCGTAGGTTGGAGGAAAAAAATACAATCGTCAGCAAAAGCGAGGCCAGGGATAGGGGGCCCTCGCGAGAGGGGCAAAGAGGAGTTATATATTTCAAAAGACAGTCTGACTCCACCCGTCGTAGAAGGACGTCTAACACCAAGATAAATAAGTAAGGTGAGAAGGGGCCGGCAGAGTCCTCGAGTTGGATAAAAAGTGGATCCCATATGGCCATTAATGAGCGTGGTGAATGACGTGGAAGAAATACATTCCATAAAGTTTCCAGTCCAAACATCTGGAAACCCATGGTGTTGGAGAACCCATTGGATAAAAGGCCATTCCATTTTATCGTAGGCTTTAGAAAGATCAATTGCAATGGCACAACTACCTGTAGTAGATTTATATTTACGCATGGTATGTAATATCTCATGGGCGATCAGGATATTATCCTGGATATGACGAGAGGAAATAAAGGCATTTTGATAAAGGGACACAAGATAATGAAGGATGGGTCTCATGTGAGCAACCAGGATCGTAGAGATAAGTTTATAAATAACATTACATAAACTGATGGGACGGAAGTGCTTAACTTCAGTAGGGTGCTGAATTTTTGGGATAAAGATGAGAAGGGTTTTATTAAGGGATCGAAGTAGTCGACTAGAGGTGAAAAAGGATTTAACTAAATTAAGGATGGAGGGAACCACAATATCCCAATGATTTTTGAAGAATTCGCAGGTCAACCCATCTGCACCCGGACTCTTATTCTTTCCCATATTACATAAGTTTTGCCAAATTTTTGCATCAGTTACAGGTTCCAGTAACCGAGTAACGTTAGAAGATTTAACTTGGACAAAATTATCTTCAGACGGTGGACGAGGGGGATTGGTGGTAGTAAAAAGGGTCTCATAGAATTGTTGGAATTGATCATGAATATCCTAGATATCAGTATGCCATCCAGTGTTCGTATTGAAAATAACATGAATCAAATTATTACGCCGGTGTTGTGTAACAGAAGCATGAAAAAATTTAGTATTATAGTCCCCGTCTAGAAGCCACTTATTTTTATTTTTATTACGCCAGTACTGGCATTCTAAATTCATACAGTGCATAAGGTGTGATTGTAAGTGGTTCTCTCGAGAGACCAACAGGGGATCCGGATTAGTGTTAATACACATTCTGAGGTTATGAATCTCCTATTTTAAGGCAGATATCGAATGAGACATATTCCCCAAAACACATTTCTTTCAATGCCAAGCAGCCCTACTAAAAGACTGCACCTTACGTAAAAAGGAAAAAGCGTGTGATCCCTGGATCAGAAGATTACAGTGGTAGTGTAAGAGGTTAGTAAATGACAGATATGAGGCCCACTTAGGGAAGTAAATAAATCGCAGTGGGGTTTTGGAAAGGAATGGGTGGGTGTCTAACAATAATGGACAATGGTCAGAACCATCAATTGGAAGATGAGAAACTTGGGTATTTGAATACAAGGACATCCAATGCTCATTACCAAGGCCCCGACAAGGCGCTATCTAACATGGTGCCCGAGGACACAATTGGATTTATAGGTGAAGGCATGCCCAGTAAACCCTAGATCTTGGATATTTCATGCATGCATAAAATTCTGAAGATGACGTGCTAGTGTAGCTTGAAATGGACATCCCCCCCCCCCCCCCCCCCCCCCCCCATTTTTCATGTTGGCCTAAAATAGCATTAAAATCTCCCAAAAGAAGCCAAGGATGTTGGACAGAAGTGTGAATGAGGTGAAGGGAGTTCCATACCTGTGTTTGCTCAACAGGTTTGGGTGGCATGTAGACAACAGTAAACTCTGTAGGAGCCGCCGGAGGGTCATGTTGAATGAGCATATGAATGAAGCAACTGGAAATGACGATGTCATGAACCACTATTAAACCTTAATCCCAGAGAACCCAAATCCCACCTGATTGACCGAGTGCTAGAGAGACGACGTGATTGAGGTAAGGTAATCAACGAATCTCGCACGTTGAACTTTGGGCATCTATGCGAGTGTCCAAGATAACGAATATGTGAGGGTGATGTGAACGGACAAATGTCATGAGTTATGTAGAAAAATTTGGCCTACCAGCCCCTCTAGCATTCCAAAGGAGAATCTTCATTAGGTGTTACATGGAAGAGATCCCCTTTTGTTTCTCCCCCGATTGATGTATACAAATTAGTTTAGGGGCCTGGAGTTGTATGGACAATACTCGTCTTTTAAGATGGTGGGATGATTGTGAAGCATGGAAATCAATATTATGTTTGTGATCCACTAGTCCCTGACCTGATCGACAACGAAAAGTATGCAGGGTCTTATGGGCTAGTGGTTTGATCCCTTTAGTGTCTGGAAGAGAGGAATGAGGAGCCAGTCTCTGGTCCCTCATTGAGTAAGCATGTCTCTTTCGGGAGGGAACTGCTGATTTTGTTGTGAAGTTTGACCCTTGCCGGGTAGGGCACCTCAGAAGCTGTTAAACAGGGGAAATGATAGACCGTGGGGCTGAAAATTCAAATCCTGGAGGTAGGGATGTTTCTGGAGGTGAGGGGCCAGGTTCATGATGTGGGGTGTATGGTGTTTCTTTCTCATTGTGAGTAAGCACTCCAGAGTGGTGGTCTGTTGGAAGGAGGATCAGTTGGTCAGAAGTTAGATCTGAGACTTCAGTGTTGTCCAGAGGATGGGAAGAAGGGAGTATTGCAGTCTGAGGAGAAGTAGGTACTATGGGGGGGGGGAGGAATAAAGAGATTGGAGGAGGAGCTGATGAATCGGGGTAAAAAAGTCCTTCACACATAACTAGGTAGGAATCCTGAATAGGGCTCGGTGGGTTACATATGATCGAGACTTCAGTCGCTTGGCGTATAGTCCTCGGGGAAGAAACCATTGGTTGTGCAATACGGTCTGAGATGCCTGTGATGTGGGAGAGGAAGTGAATCGGAGGGGTTAATGTGTTCCTTTCCTCATGGTGTGTACTACATTCATTTTATCGCTGAGAGTTTGGCAACAACTGATATTTGGGTTTCCAAATACGTCTGTTGGTGGAAGGTGGCTCAGGCAGATCACGTTGAGGAACAAAAATAGTTGGGTTGAAACGAGCAGGATGAGGAATAGAATTATATATGGTGTCAGGCACATATGGACGAGAGCGACGATGGGGAGGACGTCGTGTAACAATACACCATTGTTGCTCCAGATGAGGTTGCTCCGTAATAGGGGCGGAGGTAGATTTCTTGCGTGTACATTTGTGAAGATTATGGTTGACAATGCCACATGAGAAACAAATCTCAGTTTTTAATTCATACACCAAAGAACAGAGGATGCGACCAATCTTAATTTTCTGCGGAAGCGGTTTGTCAATATTAAATTCCACACAGATTCGAGCATACCTAGCCCTTCCCACTGACTCCATATGAATGTCAATCTTGAGTGGTTTTCCCAAGGATACTGCTATACGATGTAAAATATTCATATCATAGTATTCCACTGGCAATTCATGAATTTGAAACTACAAGCTCATATGTTTAATATTGACAAACCGCTGATACTGATGATTTCGTCGTTTGTTATATGTGTATATCTCTCGATATATACATCTGATTTGAATTCTGAAATTATTGATTCAGCCTGTGGAAACTCTCTTACTATATTGTCCTTTGACTACTGGGTGGAAATATTTGGGTGGTACCATCCCAGCTGGTTTATCGCTGGTGTGCCCTAAATAAGGCGTTGTTTCAAATATCATGATTTTCTGTCTGTGTTGTTACCGGGTGGAAACATTTGGTAACACTATCTGTTTATCTGAGTATTAGAGCGTACATGGCCATAAAAAATAAAATTGAATAATTGACATATTGCTCAATTATTTTATCTGTTCTGTTCTGAATTATTTATTCTGAAAATACTTACTGTCAATTACGTTATATATACTACTGCAAATTCCTGTCCATATATATGCATTATGTTCTAAATTGAATAGGTATTAATTTTTTGAAAAACCCTGGAATGTCAGGAGATTAAATCTCACTCGGTTTTTAGCTGATGTTGTATAAATAACCATTTTTCAGGAAATAAATAGGCTCGCAGAGGGAATGTAAAAGGACTATGCTTAAGATTCAGCTTTTAGAGCTCTTTTTGTTATCTTAAATAAAATGTTTGTTTTATGATATAGAACATGCTTGGATCTCTTGTAATAAGTTTTAAATTTTGTCTTAAGATGTAACTCGTTATTACTTTTGATATAAATGAAGTTTCTTGTAGAAAGCTCTGATGACATAATTCCCTCACTTTCAGTATTTTACGATTCATAATCATGTGTTTAAAAACAGGGTTTGTTATATTAAGAACCTATAATATCAAATTTGTAATAATAAAACATTTATCGGATAATAAGTGAGACACAATTGTAAAATGGGTCAAATTGAAGTTTTATGGCATATCCTAAGCTAAACGATAAGTTTTGGGATGGAAATTGTAATTTTATGAAACTTTAGGGACTTGGTTTTAATTAAGAAAGTTTCAGGGACTAAAATTAAAATATAAAAGGACCATTTTTTAAATAAAATATTTTCAAGGACCGCTAAGAAATATCAAAAATATACAGTGTGAAATTACCGAAATGCCCTTTATGAGTAAAATGACCCTTGTGCCCCTAATAACTTTCTACCTCGTGCTTGACACCTCATGCTGTATTTTTGCCACCACAACTTACACGTGTCATCCATATAAATAAGGATAAAACACATGTCATGCATTTAAATAAGGCTAAAACACGTGTCGCCATTTGGTGAAATAAAGACTGTAAGACAGCCCCGTTACGCGACACGTCAACGCCGACTCAACAAAATGGAAGTTGTCACCCAGATACGTGTCAACACCCAAATAACTTTGAAAAACTATAAATAGAGCCTTTAGGATCAGTTATTACTCGAAATTCATTTAAAATATCAGAGAGAAATAGTGAGACAAAGTACGGAGAAGTTTAAGAAGAAGTTTCGTCTTAGTGATCCCAAACCCGATAAAAGTAACTTCGTACTTCTATTTTAGGTGAGTAATCTATGACATTCCTTGTGTATTTTGATTCTATGATATTATTCAAACTATATCTATTTTGTGAGATGTTTTATCCTCATAATACATTTGATACCGATGATTCCGTCATTTGTTATATGTGTATATCTCTCGATGTATACATCTGATTTGAATTTTGAAATTATTGATTCGGACTATGGAAACTCTCTTACTATGTTGGCCTTGACTACCTGGTGGAAATATTTGGGTGGTACCTTCCGAGCTGGTTTATCGTTGGTGTGCCCTAAATAAGGTGTTGTTTCGAAAATCATGATTTTATGTCTCTGTTGTTACCGGGTGGAAACATTTTGTGACACTATCTATTTATCTGGGTATTAGAGTGTACATGGCCATTAAAATTTAAAATTGAATAATTGACATATTACTCAATTATTTTATCTGTTATGTTCTGAACTGTTTATTCTGAAAACATATACTGTCAGTTTGCTTTATATATTTTACTGCAAATTCCTGTCCATATATGTATATGCCTTATGTTGTAAATTGAATAGTTATGAATTTTCTGAAAAATCATGGAAGTAATTCCTTCACATTCAGTATTTTACGATTCATAACCATGTGATTGTATTTTCGTTGCATTTATTTAAGGAAACAATTTAATTCAGAATATTTGTTGCCTTGGTGGCATGTGAGGACACTCGTTCCCCACTACTATTTTGGGACAGGGTCGTGACAGAGGTGGTACCAGAGCTTTCTAAAAGGAAACTTCATTTATATTAAAAGTAAAGAGTTACAACGTAAAACAAACGTTTATTACAAAAGATCCAAACATGCTCTATATGATAAAACAAACATTTTATTTAAAATAACAAAAAGAGCTCTAAAAGCTGAATCTTCAACCTTGTCTTTTATATTCCCTCCAAGAGCCTACTTATTTCCTGAAAAATGGTTAGTTATATAACATCATCTAAAAGCTGAGTGAGGTTCAATCTCCAGACATTCCAAGCTTTCGTTCAGAAAATTGATACCTATTCAAATCCAAAGAGTAGACATATACATATATGGATAGGAATTTGTTGTATAAGATTTGAGATGATAGTAGACAGAAATGAATAGAAAAAATACGACAAATCAATTGCGATATCTTTTTCTTTCAATCATATCATTTTAATTTCCAAGTACACTCTAATACCGTATTTTTCTACCGTATTATTCCTCGATAGTTGAGGGTCAATCGAACTCGTTCCACATAACTATTTTGGGATGGGGTTGTGATAGAGGCACAAAATAGTAGTGGTGAACGAGTGTCCTCACATGCCACCAAGGCAAAAAATATTCTGAATTAAATCGTTTCCTTAAATAAATGCAACGAAAATACAATCACATGGTTACGAATCATAAAATACTGAAAGTGAAGGAATTACGTCATCAAAGCTTTCTAAAAGGAAACTTCATTTATATTAAAAGTAAAGAGTTACAACGTAAAACAAACTTTTATTACAAAATAGCCAATCATTCTCTATCTGATGAAACAAACATTTATTTAAAATAACAAAAAGATATCTAAAGGATTAATATTCAATATAGTCTTTTTATGTTCCCTCCACGAGCCTACTTATTTCCTGAAAAATGGTTAGCTATACAACATCAGCTAAAATCCGAGTGAGGTTCAATCTCCAGACATTCCAAGGTTTTGTTCAGAAAATTGATACCTATTCAAATCCAAAAAGTAGACATATACATATATGGATAGGAATTTGCTGTATAAAATTTGAGATGATAGTATATAGAAATGAATAGCACATAATAGAACAGATGCGATAAATCGATTTCAATATCTTTTTCTTTCAATCATATCATTTTAATGGCCAAGTACACTATAATACTGTATTCTTTTACCGTATTATTCCCCGGTAGTTGAGGGTCAATCGAACTTGTTCGTCACAACGCCTTATTTAGGTCACACCAGCGATAACCCAGTCGGGAAGGTCAGTCAGTAAAAGAGGTTCCGTAGGCCGAATCTTATTTTCCCATATTGAATATCGTTTTCAAAACTCTTTTTCATCGGTATGTCGATATGGACAAATATAAACATATCACAAGAAATCAATCATCGGTATTAGATGAATTTTGAGGATAAAAGAAGTTCACAAAATATATATATAGTTTTCATAATATCATATAATTAAAAAGCACAAGGAATGTGAGAGTACTCACCTAAAAAAAGGTTCGAAGTCACAGGTATAGGGTTTTGGATCACTAAGACAAAATTTCTTCTTAAACTTCCCCATACTTTCTCTCACTATTTCTCTCTGATATTTTGAACGAATTTCGTGTAATAATGATCCTAAAGGCCTTATTTATAGTTTCCCAAAGATATTAGTGAGTTGACACGTGTTTAGCAGACCAAGCTTTTACAATGGCGAGTCAGCGTTTACGTGTCGCATCTTATAGTCTTGCAGTCTTAATTCACCGAACTGCGACACGTGTTTTAGCCTTATTTAAATGCATGACATGTGTTTTATCCTTATTTATATGGATGACATGTGTAAGGTGTGGTGGCAAAATACAACATGAGGTGCAATGTTATTAAGGGTATAAGGGTCATTTTACACATAAAGGGTATTTTATTAATTTTACACCTTACATTTTCAATATTTCTTAGAAGTCCTTCAAAATATTTTATTTAAAAAATGGTATTTTGTATATTTTCATTTTAGTTCCTGAAACTTCTTTTATTTAAAATCAAGTCCCTAAAGTTTCATAAAATTATTTTTTCTACCCCGAAACTTATCATTTAGCTTAGGATATGCTATAAGACTTTGATTTAATCCATTTTGATGAAGAAGGAGGCTATTTCAAAGTGTTTAAGTCGTCCAAACCAGCCTCCCCTTCCAACCAATCAAAATATAACACATGGTATAGTAATAAGACAAAATACGACTTAAAGGATGGACAGATTTGCCCTTATTTCGTAATTTCGATATAACTTCTGGCTCGGACCTTCGTTTAACACACCGCTCGTTGTGTCACAAACTTAATTCATATATCTACAACTTTTTAGTTTTTACCTCAGGTCAATTGTTATATTATAGTGGTCAAAATTAGTCTCTAATATGAACACTCCTACCGAAAACTTTAAAATTTTATGTTTGTAACTAATTTGGTATTTCATGATTTATGAAGGGAGGATTAGACTAAAAATTATAAATTAACATTATCCATATCACATATGAAATAATACAACATTTAAAAGTACATATGAACATATAAAAAAACTTCACTTACATTAATTTCCAAACAAGTATAGATATTTCTCCTTTATTTCATCTTCCTGCTCCCATGTTGCTTCTTCAATGGAATGATTATACCATAAAACTTTGACCATTGGAATTACCTTGGTTCGTAATATTTTATCTTTATGGTCCAAAATTTCTATCGGGTGCTCAATGTATTACAAATCTTCTCTAACTTAAAGAGGTTCGTGACTTAGGATATGCGTTGGATCTGGGACGTATTTTTGCATCATTGACACGTGGAACACATTGTGCATACTAGAGAGTTCAGGGGGCAAGGCTATTCTATACGCAACAGCTCCTATCCTTTCAAGGATTTCAAAAGCTCCTATGTATCTTGGACTCAATTTCCATTTCTTTCCAAATCAGATTACTCCATTTGTTGGTGATACTCGCAAGAACACATGATCTCCTATTTGGAATTCCAATTATCGATGGCGATTATCAACATAACTCTTTTGATGGCTTTGAGCAATTCGAAGTCGGTTTTGTATCAATTTTACCTTCTCTATTGTGATCTGGATCAATTCTGATCCCAACAATTTTATTTCTCCAACTTCTACCCAACTTGCAGGGGAACGACACCTTCTACCATCAAGTGCCTCATACGGATCCATTTGAATGCTTACTTGATAGCTATTATTATATGCAAATCCCACTAACAGTAAATGATCATCCCAATACCTTTCAAATCAAGTACACATTCCCTAAGCATATCCCCTAAGTTTTGAATGGTTCTCTCATATTGTCTATCCGTTTGAGGGTGAAAAGTGGTACTGAAATTTTAATTTTGTTCCTATGGATGCTTGTAGGCTTTTCCAGAAGCGAGACACAAATCTAGGGTCACGATCCGAAATAATTGAAACTGGGGTTCCATGAAGCCTAATAATTTCCCATACATACAACTTAACTAACTTTTCTAAAGAATGGGTAACGTTAATGGCAAGAAAATGAGCAGATTTAGTTAACCTATCAATAATTACCCAAATAGAATCATTACCAGTTGAACTCCTTGGTAAACCTGTCATAAAAATCATAGTAATATGTTCTCATTTCCACTCAGGGATAGGTAGGGGTTGCAGTAATCCTGATGTTTTTTTATGTTTATCTTTTACTTATTGACAAACCAAACACCGAGATATAAATTCTACTATCCCCCTCTTCATGGTATTCCACTAAAATGCTTCTTGAAGATCCCTATACATCTTCGTACATCCGGGATGAAATGTGAATCTTGAGTAATGACTTTTCTCCAAGATTTTCCTCTTTAGTTGGGCATCACATGGCACACACACTCTATTTCCACGCCTCAACTTATCATCTAGTATCACAAATTCAATTCTCTTACCCTCGATGACTTCTTCTCTAATCTTCTTCAGTTGTGGGTCATTTGCTTGTGCAATTTTTATCCTTTCAATCAACATGGGTTGTACTTGTAAGTTTGCGATTATTCCCCCTTTGCTATAAATACGTACATCTATTTTAATACTTCTCAAATCCCTTAACAACGGTTCCTTATTTGTAACGAGACATTCTAAATTTGTTGTAGACTTCCTACTTAAAGTGTCGGCTACTACATTAGCTTTCCCTGGGTGATAATGAATATTTAAATCATAATCATTTATTAATTCTAACCACCTACATTGTCTCATGTTCAACACCTTCTGTGTAAATATATATATTTCAAACTCTTATGATCGATATAAATCTCACAAGTCTCACCATACAAATAATGTCTCCAAATCTTGAGAGCAAAAATTATAGCTGTTGGTTCTAGGTCATGGGTTGAATAATTATGCTCATGTGGTTTTAACTGTCTCGAGGCATAAGCTACTTCTTTTCCATTTTATATTAGCACACATTGATCCAAATATTTCCTAAACACTCTATTCATCATATCCATAAAAGCGGTTAGTGCATTAGTAAGTCCAAATGGCATCACAAGAAATTCATAGTGACCATATCTAGTACGAAAGGCTAATTTCGAAATATCCTCCTCCTTAATCTTCAATTGGTGATAGCCTCACCTAAGGACAATCTTAGAAAATACTTGCGCACCTTACAGTTGGTCGAACAAATCATCTATACGAGGTAAGGGGTATTTATTCTTAATGTCCACTTTATTTAGTTCACGATAATCTATACATAACCTCATCGTCCCATCCTTCTTTTTAATAAATAACACCGGGGCACCCCAAGGGTATATACTTGGTCTAATAAAACCACTACACCAAAATGGGCAAATTGTCACCTTTCAGCCGGCCAGCCTTGTCAAGGTCTTTGACCGTGACAAAAAAATACGCGTTTTATGTCACGGTCATTGACCTTGACACGACCGTGACAACGAATTGTCACGGTCATTGACCGTGACAAGCCCGTGACAATTCAATTTGTCACGATCGTGTCACGGTCAATGACCTTGACAATTCTTGTCACGGTCAATGACCTTGACAATTCTTGTCACGGTCAATGACCTTGACACGACCGTGACAACTTTTCCAGCAAAAACCCTTTCCCCCTTCTTTTTTCCCTCCCACCGTTCCCTCCCTCTCTCTCTCTCTCTCTCGACTTGACGCTGCTCTCTCTCTCTCTCTCTCAGGTCCAATTTCTCTCTCTCTCTCTCTTCCATTTATATATATATATTTGTCTGTATATTTATGTATGTATGTGTATATATATATATGTGTGTATGTGTGTGCGTGTGTGGGGGGTGGGGCGGGATGGGGCAGGGTGGGGGAGGGGGTGGTGGAGGAGGGCAGGGGGTGGGGCAGGGTGGGGGAGGGGGTGGTGGAGGGGGCAGGGGGTGGGGTGCGGTGTGTGTGTGTGTGTGGTGGTGTGTTTTGGGGGAGGGGGGAGGGGGTGGTGGAGGGGGGCAGGGGGTGGGGTAGGATGGGTGTGTGTGTGTGTGTGTGGTGGGGGAGGGGGTGGTGGAGGGGGGCAGGGGGTGGGTTTGGGGTAGGGGGTAGGGGGAGGGGGTGGGGGAGGGGGGTAGGGGGTTGGGTGGGGTGGGTGGGGTGTGTGTGTGTGTGCGTGTGGTGGTGTGTGGTGGGGGAGGGGGTGGGGTGGAGGATTGAGATTCAATTTAGGTGTGTAGACCATTTCGAAAATTTTGTGCTTCACATTATTGAACCAATATAAAACGTTTTCCCTATCTCTAGATTTTTACAAGACATCTACCACATCATGTCTTAAATGAATCCATTGATTAAAGCCCTAAAAATAATACACACATGGAATTTATTCTAAAATTATAGGATTGTGTTTAGCGAACCAATAACATAAGAAACTCTAATTCCCATCATCCTTCATGTGTTTCCACATTGTTTATCACTCCTTAAAGCACAATTATAAAAGATAAAAGGATGATTTAGAACTAGTTTGCATTTATTATTATAACCCTGCCAACCTTTCCTATCTTTATGCATTTTTTATGATTAGACCTAGACTGTATTGATGTATTTTTTGTCTCATTTTGCATGTATATATGATTTTTTCTTTTAGAAATCAGTCATGGAGCTGATGGTACGAATACGAGTGCTCAAGAAATGGCTCCAGTCGAGAGTAAGTAATATCTCTTTCCGATCCATTAGCTCGGTTATTATATCCCTGGATTTTGTTAAGCCTCCTAGTAGGAATCTTCATTATTTCTGAATTTGTTATCTTTATGTGTTTTGAATAATTTAAAATATCATTACTTATTTTAGAAACCAGTCATGGGGCAGATGGTCCTAATTTGAATGCTCAAGAAACGGCTCCAATCAGCAGTAAATAATCTTTCTTTCTGATTCATGGGGCAGATGGTCCTAATTTTTATATGTTTTGAATCGTTTAAAATATTATTATTTCTTTCAGAACCCAGTCATGGAGTAGATGGTCTTAACACGACTGCTCAAGAAACGGCCCCAGTCCAGGGTAAGTAATATCTCTTTCCTATCCATTGGATCTGCATTTGTATCCATAGATTTTTGTTATGCCTCTTACTAGGAATTTTTGTTATTTCTGAATTTATTATTTTCATATGTTCTGAATAATTTAAAATATGACGACTTATTTTAGAAAAGAGTAATGGAGAAGATGGTCCTAACTCAAGTGCTCCAAACACAGCTCCAATTGGTAAATTGTCCTTTCCGATCTATAATTTAAATATATTTTTTAGACCCAGAGTGACTTTTAGTGATGCAAAAAATATCCTGTAACACTTTTTGTGTCACTGAAAGTCATCTCGAGGGAACCTCAAGAAATGAAATTGTTAGAGGCTAAATTTAACATCAAAGAATTAGTTGCGATAAAACCTCAAATCACCATAATTGTTTTGCTTGTAAGAAATCTATTATATTAATTTTTTAATATGTAATTTGCCTGCAGCAGTGACACATTGAACGGGAGGGGCTTTTTCATGGATATTATCACGATAAATGCTTGCGAGGTGTCCAATTTGGTCCCCCCCCCCCCCCCACCACCACCACAACACACACACACAATCCCCAACCATACATATTCTCACTCATGCTATTCAATAAACTGTGTTTTTAATGTTTCATCATTGAACGTGTAGTATAACATGTCTTGTGCTTTTAAGTTCGAATGGCATATAATTTGTATGAACATATCGTGTGATATTTGCATGCTCGAAGTGTTTTTTTTCAACTTGTAGTATATCGTTACTTTGTCTTCATCGCTGAACATTCTTTATTTACATCTGGAATCACTAATCAGGTCTATCATTCTTCACCCTCTTCTTTGACGCCTGATTTGAGCTTTTACCGATGTGCACTATATATCCATAACCAAATGTTGAGCCTGGCCAGAAACGACCATTGGGGTTGATGTTGTGGCTCAATAACACCGACAGTGGCTAGTTTCATTTGCGGATGGAGATATGCAACTCAATTTTCTGGGTCGGGTTCCGTTTTGATTTCTTATTTTGGAAGTTCTTCATGGGGGGGTATGTATGGAGTGACAAACTTTTTTGCTTAACAGACGAACAGCTAAATGGGGGCCGAAGTCATGTTTATTAAATTTTAAACTTTAGATTCTAAAGTCAATTTCCTAGAAACCAAATGTACCATGAAAAGACATCCATAACGAACACAAGGGTGTCCCACATGGATGACATACTTTTCATTTAAACGTCTTCTTAGTGTATAGTTATCATAAGTTGTTTCGAGTTTTCAACCAATTCTGGTTAGTATTAGGATTCTTCACAAAACAATTTGCATTATCTTTAGTTTGTTCGGATATATGATGTTTGGAACAGGTACAACGTTGCTATAACAGGTACAAATATACTGCTGGGCAGTGGCAGTGGCCATACTGCCCAGCAGTTTTTTTTTTAATTCTGCCCAGAATTGTCACGGTCATTGACCGTGACAAGCCCGTGACAATTTTGTCACGGCCTTGTCACGGTCATTGACCGTGACAATTTTTTTTACTAAGGGCCACGGCTTTGTCACGGTTATAAACCGTGACAAACGTGTCAAGGTCAATGACCGTGACACGACCGTGACAAAAAAAGTTGTCTCGCCTCGAAATGTCACGGTCATTGACCTTGACAAGGTGGATTTGTCAAGGTCAATGACCTTGACAAATGGGCAGATTTGGTGTAGTGAACCCTTATCTAACAGATCTTGTAATTGAACTTTTAACCCCCTTAGTTCTAAAGGTGCCATGCGATAAGGCGGCTTTGAGATTGGCATAGTTCCAGGAATAAGGTCAATCGTAAACTCTATTTCTCTATTGGGAGGAAGACTGGGTAAATCATCTGGAAAAACATCTGGAAAATGTTTAGCTATGGGAATATCTCCTAAACTTGGATCTTTTTTGTGCAAATTAATAACACTTACAAGGAATCCCTCACACCCCTTCTTAAGAAATCTATAGGCTTGCATTGCAGAGATAATACACATAGGAGATAGGATGCCAGTTCATTCAAAACTGGATTTTTGGTTGGTTAGGAATTTTGAAAGTGACTCTCTTCTTAAAACAATCTACCTTATCATGATATGATGCTAACCAATCCATGCCCAAAATGACTTCAAAATCTCTTATGTCTAAAACAATCAAATTAGTGAATAGTTTATGACTACTGACATCTATAGGGAAAGACTTATATACTAATGTTCCCATCAATAACTCACCTGAAGGAGTAGAAATGTATATGTTATGATTCAAGGATTCAGGAATATTAGGAAAGAGATTAACAAAATGTACGGACACAAATGAATGGGTAGAACCAGGATCGATTAAAACTTGAAAAGGTTATGCACATATATAAAGTGTACCTGACACTACTGCATTAGAATCTTTTGCATCAGAAAGATTAAAAACTCTACCTTGTCTGCCATGATCCTTATTATCATTAAAAGTCTTGGTCGGTGCCTTTCCTTTGTTTGGCCAATCTCTCATTTTATATCCCTTTTGGCCACACCCAAAGCAACTTCCTATCTCTAGGTAACATGGTTGCCCTCTATGAATATTATCGCACCGTTGGCATCTATCAACATTAAAGGGTTTATTTACAAAAGGTCTCTCTGTATTGGGTATATTCCTAAAGGGTTTATTATTGGGGTTCCTTACTCTTTGTTCTCCAAACTTCCTCTTCCCCTCTCTAACCTGATTATATTCTTCACTATCCTTCTCAGTTATCGTTGCCCTAATCACCACGTCATTATATGATATCAACTTCAAGATGGAAATTCGACTACGAATATTCAACCTCAACCCACGTTCAAACTTCTTAACTTTTAAAACATCGGTTATCACAATATAAGGTGCAAAATGGGATAACTCAATAAAATTTGCCTCATATTGACTAACCGTTATATTTCCTTGAACCAGACTCATGAAGTCAGCTATTTTTTGGTCTTGCACCATTTCGAGAGAGTATTTCTCGTAGAAGATCACCAAGAAGTCATTCTAACCTATGTGATTATTCCTTTCCCCGTGTATTCTCTTAGTCATTCTCCACTAATGTTCGGCTTTACCTTGTAATATGAACGTTCCAAATGAAACCCTTTATTCATCTCTACACTTACGAACATCTAACATCTTTTCCATTTGCATCACCCAACTTTCTGCTTCAGTGGGGTTAGGAGTACCTTTAAAAGATGGCGAATTCAGCTTTCTTAACTATTCAATAATACAACTACTTAGTTCAAGATTACTTGGGGCTCCATTATTCACCTGATGCTCAACAATCCTTTCTAGACTTTCAATTGCCTTTTATGCACCTTCCAACCCTTCCATACTTGAACCACTAGTTCCCGTAGTTGATCCTGTCTTGGTCATTTTCTATAGTCACGACCAAACATAAGATGTATTATAATATCCCAAGATTTCAATTTAGAAGAAAAATTATATATAAAAAATCATATATATGTAAGACATATGGAGGGTTATCACATAAGTTAGATATTTAATCCTATATCCTATGTATGGAAACTTGGGATCTATAATGTTCAAAACTTATGTTCAGTAGTCTAGGTATTCATAACCTATGATCTGATACCACCTCTGTGATGACCCTGTCCCAAAATAGTAGTGGGGAACGAGTGTCCTCAAATGCCACTAAGGCAACAAATATTCTGAATTAAATCATGTCCTTAAATAAATGCAACGAAAATACAATCACATGGTTCTGAATCGTAAAATACTGAAAGTGAAGGAATTACGTCATCAGAGCTTTCTAAAAGGAAACTTCAGTTATATTAAAAGTAAAGAGTTACAACGTAAAACAAACTAATATTACAAAAGATCCAAACATGCTCTATATGATAAAACAAACATTTTATTTAAAATAACAAAAAGTGCTCTAAAAGTTGAATCTTCAACATATTCTTTTTATGTTCCTCCACGAGCCTACTTGTTTCCTGAAAAATGGTTAGTTATACAACATCAGCTAAAAGCTGAGTGAGGTTCAATCTCCAGACATTCCAAGGTTTTGTTCAGAAAATTGATACCTATTCAAATCCAAAGAGTAGAGATTTACATATATGGATAGGAATTTGCTGTATAAAATTTGAGATGACAGTATATAGAAATAAATAGCACAGAATAAAACAGATACGTCAAATCAGTTTCAATATCTTTTTATTTCAATCATATCATTTAAATGGCCAAGTACACTCTATTACTGTATTCTTCTACTGTATAACTCCCCGTTAGTTGAGTGTCAATCGAGCTTGTTAGTCACAACGCCTTATTTAGGGCACACCAGCGATAAATCAGCTAGGAAGGTCAGTCAGTAAAAGAGTTCCCGTAGGCCAAATCTTATTTTCCCGTATTGAATATCATTTTCAAAACTCTTTTTCATCCGTATGTCTATATGGACAAATATAAACATATCACAAGGAATTAATCATCGGTATCAGTTGAATTTTGAGGATAAAAGAAGTTCACAAAATATATATATAGTTTTCATAATATTATATAATTAAAACGCACAAGGAATGTCAGAGTACTCACCTAAAAAGAGGTTCGAAGTCACAGGTATCGGGTCTTGGATCACTAAGACAAAATTTCTTCTTAAACTTCCTCGTACTTTCTCTCACTATTTCTCTATGATATTTTGAACGAAATTCTTGTAATACTGATCCTAAAGGCCTTATTTATAGTTTCCCAAAGATTTTAGGCAGTTGTCACGTGTCTATCTGACCAAGCTTTTACAATGGCGAGTCAGTTTTTACGTGTCGCATAACGGAGTGGTTTTGCAGTCTTAATTCACCAAACTGCGACACGTGTTTTAGCCTTATTTAAATGCATGACACGTGTTTTATTCTTATTTATATGGATGAAACGTGTAAGGTTTGGTGGCAAAATACAGCACGAGGTGTAAAGTTATTAGTGGTATAAGGGTCATTTTACACATGAAGGGTATTTTAGTAATTTTACACCATACATTTTCAATATTTCTTAGAGGTCCTTGAAAATATTTATTTATAAAATGGTCCTGTTTTATATTTTCATTTTATTCCCTAAACTTTTCTTTATTTAAAATCAAGTCCCTAAAGTTTCATAAAATTATGTTTTCTACCCCGAAACTTATCATTTAGCTTAGGATATGCTATAAGACTTTGATTTAATCCATTTTAATGAAGAAGAAGGTTATTTCAAAGTATTTAAGTCATCCGAACCAGCCACCCCTTCCAACCAATCAAAATATAACACATGGTGTGGTAATAAGACAAAATACGACTTAAAGAATGGATAGATTTGCCCTTATTTCGTAATTTGGGTATAACTTCTTGTTCGAACCTCCATTTAATACACCATTTGTTGTGTCAAAACCTAATTCATATATCTACAAATTTTTAGCTTTTACCTCAAGTCAATTGTTATATTATAATGGTAAAAATTAGTCTCTAATATGAACATTCCCACCGAAAACTTTAAAATTTTATGTTTGTAACTAATTTGGTATTTCATGATTTATGAAGGGAGGATTAGACTAAAAATAATAAATTAACATTATCCATATCACATATAAAATAATACAATATTTAAAACTATATATGAACATATAAAAGTGGGGTCATTACACAATGTAAGAGTACCTATTCTTTAGAAAAGTTAGCTAAGTTGTACGTGCGAGAAATTATTAGACTTCATGGAACCCCAGTTTCAATTGTTTCTGATCGTGACCCTAGATTTGTGTCTCTCTTCTGGAAAAGCCTACAAGCAGCCATGGGAACAAAATTGAATTTTAGCACCGCTTTTCACCCTTAAATGGATGGACAATATGAGATAACCATTCAAACCTTAGAGGATATGCTTAGGGCATGTGTACTTGATTTAAAAGGGAATTGGGATGATCATTTACCGTTAGTGGAATTTGCGTATAATAATAGTTATCAAGAAAGTATTCAAATGTCTCCGTATGAGTCACTTTATGGTAGAAGGTGTCGTTCCCCTCCATGTTGGGTAAAAGTTGGAGAAAGAAAATTATTGGGACCAGAATTGATCCAGATCACAACAAAGAAGGTAAAATTGATACAAGAGCGACTTTGAATCGTTCAAAGCCGTCAAAAGAGTTATGTCGACAATCGCCATCAATAATTGGAATTCCAAAGAAGAGATCATGTGTTCTTACGAGTATCACCAGCAAAGGGAGTATTCTGATTTGGAAAGAAAGGGAAATTGAGTCTAAGATACATAGGACCTTTTAAAATCCTTGAAAGGATAGGAGCTATTGCGTATATAACAGACTTACCCCTTGAAATCTTTAGTGTGCATAATGTGTTCCAACGTGTCAATTATGAAGAAATACACCCCAAATCCAATGCATATCCTAAGTCACGAACCTCTTCAAGTTAGAGAAGATTTGTCATACATTGAGCATCCGATAGAAATTTTGAACCATAAAAATCAAATATTACGAACCAAGGTAATTCCATTGGTCACTGTTTTATGGCATAATCATTCCATTGAAGAAGCAACATGGGAGCGGGAAGCTGAAATAAAGGAGAAATCTCCATACTTGTTTGGAAATTAATGTAAGTGAAGTTTGGAGACCAAACTTTTTATAAGGAGGGTATGATGTAATGACCCCACCTTTATATGTTAATATATAGTTTTAAATGTTATATTAGTTAATATGTGATATGGATAATGTTAATTTATTTATTTTAGTCTAATCCTTCCTTCATAAATCATGAAATATCAAATTTGTTACAACCATAAAATTTTAAAGTTTTCGGTAGGAATGTTCATATTAGAGACTAGTTTTGACCATTATAATATAATAACTGACTTGATGTAAAAACTACAAAGTTGTAGATATATTAATTAGGTTTGTAACACAATAAACGGTGTGTTAAACAGAGGTCCGAGCAAGAAGTTATACCGAAATTACAAAATAAGGGCAAATCTGTCCATCCTTTAAGTCGTATTTTGTCTTATTACCACACCAGGTGTTATATTTTAAATTGTTGGATGGGGAGGTTGGTTTGTACCACTTAAACACTTTGAAATAACCTCCTTCTTCATCAAAATGGATTAAATCAAAGTCTTATAGCATATCCTAAGCTAAATGATAAGTTTTCGGGTAGAAAATATAATTTTATGAAACTTTAGGGACCTGATTTTAAATAAAGAAAGTTTAAGGAATTAAATGAAAATATTAAAAGTAACATTTTGTAAATAAAATATTTTCATGTACCTCTAAGAAATATTGAAAATGTATGGTATAAAAAATTACTAAAATACCCTTTATGTGTAAAATGACTCTTATACCCTTAATAACTTGACACGTCGTGCCTGACACCTCGTGCTGTATTTTGCCACCACACCTTACACATTTCATCCATATAAATAAGGATAAAGAACATATCATGCATTTAAATAAGGCTAAAACATGTGTCGCAGTTCGGTGAATTAAGACTGCAAGACCGCTCCGTTATACGACACGTAAACGCTGACTCGCCATTATAAAAGCTTGGTCTGCTAGACTTGTGTCAACGCCCTAATATCTTTGGGAAACTCTAAATAAGTACTTTAGGATCATTATTACACGAAATTCGTTCAAAATATCAGAAAGAAATAGTGAGAGAAAGTACGGGAAAGTTTAAGAAGAAATTTTGTCTTAGTGATCCAAGACCCGATACCTGTGACTTCGAACCTCTTTTTAGGAGAGTACTCTGACATTCCTTGTGCGTTTTAATTATATGATATTATGAAAACTATATATAATTTGTGAACTGCTTTTATTCTCAAAATTCATCTGATACCGATGATCGATTCCTTGTGATATGTTTATATTTGTCCATATAGACGTACCGATTAAAAAGAGTTTTGAAAATGATATTGAATATTGGAAATAAGATTCGGCCTAAGGGACCTCTTTTACTGACTGAACTTCCCATCTGGGTTATCACTGGTGTGCCCTAAATAAGGCGTTATGACGAACAAGTTCAATTGACCCTCAACTATCAGGGAATAATACGGTAGAAGAATACGGTATTAGAGTGTACTTGGCCATTAAAATTATATGATTGAAAGGAAAAGATGTTGAAATTGATTTGTCGTGTCTGTTCCATTCTGTGTTATTCATTTCTATATACTATCATCTTAAGTTTTATACAGCAAATTCCTATCCATATATGTATATGTCTACTCTTTGGATTTGAATAGGTATCAATTTTCTGAACAAAACCTTGGAATGTCTGGAGATTGAACCTCGCTCGGCTTTTAGCTGATGTTGTATAACTGACCATTTTTCAAGAAATAATTAGGCTCGTAGAGGGAATATAAAAATACTATGTTGAAGATTCAGCTTTTAGAGCTCTTTTTGTTATTTTAAATAAAATGTTTGTTTTATCATATAGAGCATGTTTGGCTCTTTTGTAATAAAAGTTTGTTTTACATTGTAACTCTTTACTTTTAATATAAATGAAGTTTCCTTTTTGAAATCTCTGATGACGTAATTCCTTCACTTTCAGTATTTTACGATTCATAACCTTGTGATTGTATTTCCGTTGCATTTATTTAAGGAAACGATTTAATTCGGAATATTTGTTGCCTTGGTGGCATGTGAGAACACTTGTTCCCCACTACTATTTTGGGACGGGGTTGTGACAGAGGATATCACCTCTATCACGACCCCGTCCTAAAGTTAGTAGGGAAAGAGCATCTTGACATGCCACCAAGGCGTTCAATATTCTGAATTTAGTTTGTTTCCTTAAATAAATGCAACGAAAATACATTCACATGGTTATGAATCGTAAACTACTAGAAATGAAGGAATTTTATCACGAGATCTTTCTAAAAGGAAACTTTATATATGTAACAATGAGTTTACAACTTTAGACAAAATTGAAAACCTATTAAATGCTCTATCTGATCACCAAACATTTTACATAAAGTAATAAAAAGAACTCTAAAAGCCAAATCTTCAATATAGTCCTTTTACGTTCCATCCGCGAGCCTAGTTATTTCCTGAAAAATTATTACAACGTCAGCTAGAAGCCGAATGAGATTTAATCTCCAGACATTCCAAGATTTTTCATAAAATAGATACCTATTCAAGAAAGAATATAAGGCATAGATATATATAGACAGGAATTTGCAGTAGTATATTTATATGTGAATAAAAGTATGTAGAAATGAATAGCTCTTAATAGAACAAATGCGACAATTCAAAGGCAATATCTTTTTCTTCCAATCACATCATTTTCATGGTCAAGTACACTCTAATACCGTATTCTTCTACCATATTATTCCCTGGTAGTTGAGGGTCAATCGAACTTGTTCATCACAACGCCTTATTTAGGGCACACTAGCGATAACCCAGCTGGGAAGGTCACTCAGTAAAAATGGTTTCTTAGGCCGAATCTTGTTTTCCAATATTCAATATCATTTTCAAAACTCATTTTAATCGGTATGTTTATATGGACAAATATAAAAATATCAGAAGGAATTAATCATCGGTATAAGATGAATTTTGAGAATAAAAGAAGTTTACAAAATATATATAGTTTGCATAATATCATATAATTGAAATTCACAAGGAATGTCAGAGTACTCACCTAAAAAGATTTCGAAGTTACAGGTATCGGGTCTTGGATCACTAAGACGAAATTCCTCAGTCACGACCCCGTCCTAAAGTTAGTAGGGAAATAGCATCTTGACATGCCACCAAGGCGTTAAATATTCTGAATTTAATTTGTTTACTTAAATAAATACAACGAAAATACATTCACATGGTCATGAATCGTAAATTTCTGAAAATGAAGGAATTACATCACCAGAGCTTTCTAAAAGGAAACTTTATATAAGTAACAATGAGTTTACAACTTTATGTAAAGTGTTTGGTGATCATATAGAGCATCTAATAGTTTACCACTGACTAGAGCTATAAGAATTTGTGAGGTAGCAAAATAAGAAGACTAAAGCACCCTTAATTTGTGATTTGTTTTTAGAATGGTAAGAGTTTCCTTCACTCTATGCCCTTTTTTTTACTTTTGCATTAAAGCATTCTCATAGTGGACTTTTTACATGGGACAAATAAATTGAAAAAATGGATGTATTACTTGGACCATATGCAGAGGTTGTAATATATTGAAGTATTTAATCCAAAATTAATTGGCAATGGGTGTAGGGTACATAGAATTTTATATATTGTGGTGCAAGGCTCTGATTTTTTATGTGGGACTTTGTGTCTCAATGCGCCCAGGGACGGAGGGACGTTGGGCCCAATGGGGTTTATAGTCCCCGCAACTTTTTAAAAAAAAATACATATATATTCGCTTACAAAAATATAGGTGTAAAAAAATAATTTTTGAAGTTTTTTAAGGCATATCTAGAAATAACAAAAACTTTCATTTAACTTGAACCCACCTAAAGAGCGATAATTGACCTCAACCTATTTCATTTTAACTAAAACTTAGCATTGATGTTTTTATCTAGACTCTACATAGGGGTTAATTTTGGGTGAAGTTTTCAAGTATTACACTCACCACCATAAACTAATAGAGACTAGGTATATATTGATTTTATCTCTCTATTTATATTGATGTTAAATTTGGGGTTAATTATAAGGTTCAATGGTTAATGTTTGTTGGAGTTAATTTTAGTGTTATTATTTGTTTAAATTTTAGGGTTAGTTTTAGGGATATTGTTGGTTTAAATTTGGGGCTGAAATGTTGGTTTAAATTTAAGATTGATGATATTATTTTTGTTGTTCAAAATAGTTAACTTATGGAGAAGTATTTAAAAAAAGGGTATGCCTTGTTTCTCTCCCTCTTTATTTATATTGTTGTTAAATTTTGGGTTAATTTTAGAGTTGATGTTAGGATTAATTTAGGGATTGTTGGTTTAAATTACAAATTGAGATTTTTATTTGTGCTTCTAGCAATATTTGTTTAGAATTTAAAATCTTTAATACATCAATATTTGTTTCTCTTTCCATTAAATCAAATAAATATTAATGTAATTCTTTGGTAAATACTCAAAAATAACCTCAAAAAATTTGACTTGGGGGCTCCCGCTCCCAAGCCCTTAGTAATCTCAATTAAATTAGTCCACACTCTCGGAAAATCTTGGCTCCATCCCTGAATGTTCCCCCTAACTTGTGGCGTTACTTGAGCCTAACACGTGAAAATAAATATATTTGGTGATGTGGAGCAATAGTACTGTTGGCCAAAGAATAACCTGCAATAATACCATGTCAAATATTTGAACTGTAGACACTCCATCCTAGGACTCCCCCCCCTAAGCACCTCATTAGGTCCCTAACACTCACTCATTCACTATAAACCCCAAGTCATACTCCGAGTACTGATTTGGAGGATATCAGGCGCTCTCGGGACCCACTTGTCTTCGGTCAACTCTCCAGCTTGAGCGAAAGCTCAATGGATCTTCAAAAGGAACTAAATACCCTTTTCAACGCTCTGCCGATGAACGGTATGTTTTACTCCGAATACTGATCTAGAGGCCACTAGGCGCTCCCGAGCCCCGTTTGACTCTGATCAACTCTCCCACTCGAGATAAAGCTCATGAATCTTCAAAGGGATCTAAATACCCTTTCTAACAGTCCGTTCCTAGCACAAATCGAACTTACGGTCCGGACGAACGGTCCGTTTTATCTCAAAAACTAATCTAGAGGCCACTGGACCTTACGGTATGGACTAACTATTCATTTTCCTCTGAAGGGTCTCCAGGCATTTCTAGGCCCTATTTGACCTTGGTCAACTCCTAAAACTGGGAGTGACTCAATGGATTCTTAAAATTATCTTAATACACTTTCCAACAGTTCACCCCATCCGCGATTTTGACTTACGGTTTGCGTTTTACGATCATTTATATGAAAAATTTGTTCCGAACTGCCAAAAGGCGCACCAGGGACCCTGCCTATCGACATTGTGCCTCAGGTGCTATACTAATAGGTAGGTCAAGAACCCTGCCAATCGGCACTGATAAGAGTCTTTTTTCATGTGGTCATTGTCTTCAAAAGTCACTCTCAAAATTCCCTTGAGTACCTGCAAAACTTGTCTAAAACAACTCGTATTGAGGTAAGTATGAGTATTAATCCAACTTTCAAGGTGAAACAATTGACGTGAAAACTTGTAATCCAATTTTTTTATTAATTTTTTTTTTTTTAAAAACAATTTCAAGGGAAAAATTAACTAATTAAATGCTAAAATTACTAAATGACTAAATAATAAAAAAAAGAATGTGCAACCGAGCGTGAAATATGTGAGAAGGTCAAGAGATGGTATTATACTGCATTTTCAATTATTTTAATTTCTCAATTTATTAATGTGAAATATTTTGAGATAATATTAAATCAATAATTTAACTCTCGTTATAATTATAAATTTAATAATATCTTTTTCAGAAAATTAATTTAAAAATGTCACACAATGAATAATTCGGACTTATACTATTTTCAAAAATTTACCCGCTAGGATCAATTTAATGAAAACAATAGCAATCTTCAAATTTCAACACCGAATTAATATTCAAATTTAGGAAAAACCTATCTCTTGTTCGATTCCTAAATTCAAACATTAATTTGTTCAATTAATTTACTAACTCTCGTTACATAAATTAATTGGTGATAGTTAAAAAAATAATTTTCCTATAATTATAGCATTAATGAAATTGATTAATTAAACTAACATCATTCGTAGTGCATCCCACCCCTTGAACGGGGTGTTTAGCCAAATATTCTCATGTGTGCATAAACAATAATAGATAATATGTCAAGAAGGAAATAAATTGAAAAGAGAATGTAGAAATACAATATGTAATTTTTTTCATAATTTTGTTTTGAAATGCGACTTGACATGCGTCCAGCTTCTTCACAATTTTCAGCACTTGATTACAAAAAGAAGACTAAAAATTAAACCTAAAAATTATTCTAAAGCTAAACTATTTTTTTTTGTATTTTTCTGATTTTTTTTCTATACACAGTTTATCTCTCTCTTGCTTATCTCCTTTTTTGTATCTGTTGAGAGTCTTTTTGCATCTCTTCTCTTTTTAAAGTTCATGAAGTGGGTTTGTTTGGAAGAGATTTTTTTTTAATTTTTTTTGGCTAAGTCCAAGACTTTTTGTTTCTCTTTCTTTACACGTGGATTTTATTTTGGTTTTGGGATTTGGATGTCCGATTTTTGTGGGATTACGGCATGGAGGGTAAAGAATGGGTCAACGAAATTGGTATCGGGTAAACCGGTTTGGATTTCTGTCGCCGACCGGAGTAGGGGTTGGTCGCGGTTCTGGGTGGATGTAGAAGGGGCTGGAATCGGGGTGGAAGGGCGTCCGGTTGGGACGCGGGTTGAACCGGGCGAGGTGTCTCAGGTAAGACTTGGGTCGACAGGTTCGAGATGGGACATGTTCGGACTTGGGGTGTTGGCGATTTGGTTAGGATGGGTGGTTCCGGCAGTTCCGGGTTCGAGCTCGCCGGAGGCTTGCTGCTGGGTTGAAGGAGGAAATGGGTTTGTTGGTTAATGGGTTAATGGGTATTAAAATGGTGAGAAAAAGGCGATTGGGTTTAAGGTTGGTGATGGGAGGTTTGAGTTATGGAGGTTATTTGGAAGAGGAGAGAGAATCGTGGGTGAAGGTTGAAGATGGAGTTTGGGGATGGTTAGGTGTGTGTATGTGTATGGGAATTATGGTGTGAGTGTGTCATAATTTATACCTTAAAAAAATTAAAATTAAAATAACCTAACAAACTAAATAAAAACTAACTAACTAAAAAAAAATTAAAATCAACTAAAAAAAATCATAATTTAAAAAAAATAAAAGAAACAAATTAAAAGTAAAACTTAAAAAGAAATAAAAGTCAAAATCAAAATCTATTGAAACTAAAATAAAAATCCTAAAAAAATGTAAAATATAATAAAACTAAAAATAAATAACATCCTAAAAAAACTAATCCTAATAAAATAAAAACTAAAAACTAATAAAAAATAAAGATATAGAAAATAAATCCTAGAAAATTCGTATTAAATCTAAAATAATTCCTAAAAATAAAACGACACAAAATAAAAATCTAAAAAAATAATAGAGGTACAAACTTAACACACGCGGGGCTCGGGGAATGGTTTGGGCTCGGTGTAGGCTTAGGTTTGGGTTACGGGACTGGTTCAGGACATCGGAACTCTTCGAGCAGGGTCAAATATGGACTCTGACTTCACGGTCTCTTTGATTTCTTCGATGCATGCTTTTGACCGCTTCTGTGTCGAAATTGACTGGATTTAACATCATTTGTACCGCAACTGCGTATTGACCTGAGAAATAAATAAATATGAACATAAGGCCCATTTTAATTAAAACGAGGGACTAAAATGCACATATTCGGGGATTAAATTAGACACTTTTGGGTGCTTATCACACCACCCCCAAACAGAACATTGTTAGTCCTCGAGAAAAAATTAGAGAGAGAACAGAGATAAGTATCCAAAAGTGTTCCACTTTCGCAGGCACTTGCGATTGCACTTAGCATGTGCAACAAGGCGTTAAACCTATAGGTTGCCCTACAGGACGAGTGGTGTCTCGTGAAGGTTTGCAGTGAATGTACCCAAAAAATTCAAACTTATTTAAATGCAGTATCTGAGTAGATGATGAAACGCTATACAACCCGACTTAAAGGACGTTAAGGAACGCCGTATTCAACTATCAAAATAGGATATAAAACTACTTATTACCAAAAGCGTAATCCTTCCTAAAACTTATCATGTGTAGTGTGAAGTAATCTTAAGTATCATTAGAGTAATTATAAGGTCGCCTTTATAGAATCAACGTTTTGACTTCAATTCTCACTAGATATATCTCTCTAAATCGAACTCTCTGGGAATTGGGTAAGTGTATCTCTCTAGTGTGTGAGGAGGTGAGTAAATGTAAACAAGTTCAAACGTATCACACACTTAATAAAAAATGACGAATACATGAAAGAAAAGTGATCTCATGAACGAATGCTAACCACTATGTTGAGAATATCGAGTTATTCACCATATAATCTCCTTGTTTGCCCGAATACTTTACCAAGGGTGAAAATAGGGATTATGTAAGGTATGAGGGGATGGAGAAGATAATGTAGGCTTTTTGAGAGGACTGTGACACACTTTGAATAACTAATGTCTTCATCTTTTGAATTAATGATCGCATGCTTTTTTTGCTTCTTTTTTTTCTACTTTTTTTTTGGCTCATTTTTTTTTTTTTTTTTTTTTTGCGATGCATTTTTCTTTTCATAACAAAAATGAAGACAATTTACATGGATAGATTCAAACAATCTTTTTCTCAACAATGATGGTAGTGATAGGAAAATGATATGGGGATGGTATCTGAAAAAGGATATACATGGATAAGAAAATGTGGAATGATAATAGGTGGAGTGAAGGGTAAAAATGGTAAGTGTATGATAAAATCGGTTTAGTGCTCGGGACAAACTACAAGACACATGTTTCTTACAACTCGAAAATGATGTCATTCTCAGTGATTATGCCAAATTTGAAAAATAATGAGATCATGCAACGAGTAAGTGCGCTAAGTTGAGTCAAGTTGTGACTCGGAGATACGTAAAAACCCTCAAAAAGGTGAAAAGCTCAAATCTCACGGGTTTAAGTCACTACTAGTGATATTTTAAGGCTCTCTTGAGAATATTGTTACTCTTCAACTTTTAATTGGAAACGTGATAGTGCAAATTGATGAGTCTAAGAATTCATAGTGCAAGTACACTTTTAAGAGGTATTAATTAATTTAAGATTAAAAGCGTAATTTTTGGGTCAAACGCAGATGTTTCGAGATTTCTAAAAGAGGGATGATAGACAAATCATGTCATAAAAAATTATTTTTATCTGCACAAAAAGTTTAAAATCACTTGTTTCTAAAAATTTTCAAAAGAGGTACGATTTTGATAAATTTTCCACCCCCAAACAGAAGAGAACATCTTCCTCGATGTTTAAAACTACGGATAAAAAATGAAAAGCACAAGGGAGGAAAGATATTACCATAATGAACCGCTAATGAAAATTTACCGCATAGTGGAGCAGAGATGAAACTTTAAGAACATATATGACACAAAAATATGTACAAGTATAGAAAGCATGTGAAAATCATTGGATGATGTGAAACAGCACCCCCAAACAGGAGATGACTCATACTCAGAAACAATGAACAACGGGCTGCCTCCTAGTAGCTCTAAGTTTAACGTCTTCAGCCAGATCGAACCGTTCTCACCCTAAAGATAGCATCTGTGAAAGTACGGGGCGACAGAAAAATTGGGTGATGAAAATCACGCCCAAACAAGACTGAACTGTCAGTCTTGTTGGATAAAGGCTAAAAGAGATCAGTGTAATTGTATAACAAAGTGAACCACTCGATGCACAGTGGACCGTAGGCAGGTGGGTAGTAGGGTACATGGACGAAGGGTAAGGGTGAGTGTGAATAGGCACCGGTCACGGGCGTTATTAAAAGTAAATGTGAGGGTAACAAGGGCCCTATAAGAATGTTGCTCAAGTTGGTGGGGAAGGAAAAAAGGTTTGGTAAGTGGGTTGGGGTGGTCCTTATAGAAAGTGCACGACCATTCTATAAATGGACGGTGATAATGGTCACACCGTAACACGCCAAGGACCTCTAAATGGAAAAAATCAACATCACTAGGAAGTGGTGTGCATAGAGTAACAAGCTCGGTGTCACGGAAGATTTGAGTAGCACAAATACGCTCATATATAGTGGTGTCGATGAAAAGGGCACAAATGGGATCGTGGAGCACTAGGGTAGAGGGTGGGTGTAGGTCAGGACCTAAATGCTTAGATATGAACAGGGAAATAATAATAGCAAGGTCCGAATCAAATGGTTGGGTGGCAGGGACGATGTGTCGGTCGGGTGGAACAAAGGGTGGGGGAAGATGATCCAACTCACGAGTAAGGGACACACACATACTATGAGGGTTGGAATAATCCTCA
The DNA here is from genome assembly GCA_949130495.1 of Sambucus nigra. Taxonomy (NCBI): domain Eukaryota; kingdom Viridiplantae; phylum Streptophyta; class Magnoliopsida; order Dipsacales; family Adoxaceae; genus Sambucus; species Sambucus nigra. Next base: position 284,756,945 of record OX422209.1, on the reverse strand, counting down.
AGGTCCTCCTGAAGAGGGAGTGTGGTATCAAGTAATGGAGTGGTCAACGTCTCTACCAATTTGTCACCATCCGTGATGGTGAAAAAATCTAACGAGGCATCCAAATACGAGATAGAAGAATCAACATTAATATATGACTCAAAGTGAGCTAAGCGTGGTGCGACAAGATTCATATTCGAAGAGGTAGAAACCATGTCGGATCCAATCTCAGGATAGTGGGAAGCACTCGCAGCCGGAGCTAACCTAGGCGGAAGTGGTTCCTCGGGAACACACGCAGTTGGATCAATATGTGTAGACTCGGGCATAAATAGGGAAGTTGTGGAAGGGTAAAGGTGAACCTCAATTGTGGGTTCGAAAGGATAGGGCGGTGTAGGATCAGTCTCACAATCAATGGATATGTCAACACAATGGTCAACTTGGGGCTTGAACCACGTGGTGGTCTCAACTTTAAGATTCTCAGGAGGATAGGGATGGTCACACTCAAAATCAGTGGCACAAGACGACACATCATCATCCCACGCGGGGCAATAATGGGTTGACTTGGGAGGAAATCCGTATCGTACGCACACTCAAATGCAGTAAACCTCTGTTCAAGCCTTTGAATGGATTCATTTTGAGATTTAAGAGTGTGCGCAACATGGATTTGGGATTCATATTGCATGGAAGGATGAGCAGGCCTCCATGAATAGCTTGGGTACTCATACCCCTCGACATTAGATATGCCGTGACCATACGTTGAGGGTGGGTCCAAAAAAGTGTCATAGGGTTACACATGTTCCAAGTTGGATTCAGATGGAGAGAATATAAATGGACACTCATGGGACAAGTGATCGAGAAGAAAGCAGCATGTGCACGGTGAAGTATGGGATGGGTTGACACTCGTCACCGGAGGCGGTGGAGTAGGAGATGTGTGCGTGAAGATAAATGAGTATCAATGGTGAGCGTGTGAGAGTTAAAGCCATGAATTAATGAATAGAGGTTCGAATCGGGCTTAACATCAAACAATGGGAAATTGCCAAAGTACTCCCGTAAAGGACGTTCTTCAGCCATGAGGAGAGAAGTATTTTTGGGTTTTTAAATATTTTGCAAAAGAAAAGAAAATCTTTTTGTGATTTTTGAAAATAAGAAAAAGAAAATATTTTTGGAATTTTTGAAAATATTTTAAAAAAAGAAGGAAAATATTTTTGGGATTTTTCGAAAAAAGGGGGGAAAATGGATGCGTGATTTGGATGAACGAACTAAAACTGACTACCGAAAGAATTTAATTGGACACATACGAGTAAAGGAAAAATCCTAATGAACACGTAGCCAATTATTATCTTCAAAATTAGTGAGAGGGGTAGTCAAATTTTAATTAAGTCCGCGAGCGATAAAAAATCACGAAAATATCTTTGTGATCACCTTTGCAAAAATGTTCTCCTATTGGGCTACCTAGTTGATTAATTTTAATTTTAATAATGGCTAGGATAGAACACAATGGTAAACGAGTGAGTCGGGTGATGAAATTCCTTCTCGTGAGTGACCGGGTGTAGGTCTTAGGTAGATTAATTCATCAAACCATTCAATTTAAGTGTGATGAAAAAAATAAAAGCACATATGAGCAAGTAATCACACAAAAAATGAACTCGCTTGTAGGCGTGTCGCGAGGGATAAAGAATGTACCTCCCATGGTTTTTAAACACGTGAGGTGAAGATCAAGTTGAGTCGACCGGGGGGAAGTACGCCTACTTCAGTCTTCCCCGGGAGTCCGACCGACCCAAAGTAGAGAGGCTTCTAAATCCTCGTCGTGGATGTCCTCTCTCTACCTTGTCCAGTTTCCCTTTTCGCTTTTTTTTTACGAATAATTATTAGAAAAATAATATGGTGTCAAAATTAACCCCAAATAATTACACAATCTTCAAAAATCCTATACAACCAGTCTAAGGAGGGAGAAGGAATAACTACGACTAAAAAGAAAAAATAGAAAAATGAAATAAAAAAATATTATAAGTCTTCAATTGCTTCCAGGCCCAGAAAGCGGCAACGACGCCATTTGATAAGAGGCTTTTTGCATGTGGTCGTTGTCTTCGAAAGTCACTCTCAAAATTCCCTTGAGCACATGCAAAAGTTGTCTAAAACAACTCGTATTGCGGTAAGTACGAGTATCAATCCACCTTTCAAGGTGAAACAATTGACGTGAAAACTTGTAATCCAATTTTTTTATTAAAATAATTTTTTTATTTTTTTATTTTTAAAACAATTTCAAGGGAAAAATTAACTAATTAAATGCTAAAATTACTAAATGACTAAATAATAAAAAAAAAAATGTGCAACTGAGTGTGAAATATGTGAGAAGGTCAAGAGATGTGATTACACTGCATTTTCAATTATTTTAATTTCTCAATTTATTAATGTGAAATATTTTGAGATAATATTAAATCAATAATTTAACTCTCGTTATAATTATAAATTTAATAATATCTTTTTCATAAAATTAATTTAAAAATGTCACACAATGAAAAATTAGGACTTATACTATTTTCAGAAAATTACACGCTAGGATAAATTTAATGAAAACAATAGTAATCTTCAAATTTCAATACTGAATTAATATTCAAATTTCGGAAAAACCTATCTCTAGTTCGAATCCTAAATTCAAACATTAATTTTTTCAATTAATTTACAAACTCTCGTTACATAAATTAATTGGTGACGGTTAAAAAAATAATTTTCCTAGAATTATAGCATTAATGAAATTGATTAATTAAACTAACATCATTCGCAGTGCATCCCACCCATTGAACGGGGTGTTTAGCCAAACATTCTCATATGTGCATAAACAACAATAGATAATATGTCAAGAAGGAAATAAATTGAAAAGAGAATGTAGAAATACAATACGCAATTTTTTTCATAATTTTGTCTTGAAATGCGACTTGATATGCGTCCAGCTTCTTCACAATTTTCAGCAATTGATTACAAAAAGAAGACTAAAAATTAAACCTAAAAATTATTCTAAAGCCAAATTAATTTTTTTTGTATTTTTCTGATTTTTTTTCTATACACATTTTATCTCTCTCTTGCGTCTCTCCTTTTTTGTATCTGTTGTGAGTCTTTTTCCATCTCTTCTCTTTTTAAAGTTCACGAAATGGGTTTGTTTGGAAGAGATTTTTTTTTATTTGTTTTTTGGCTAAGTCCAAGACTTTTTGTTTTATCTTTCTTTGCACGTGGATTTTATTTTGGTTTTGGGATTTAGATGTCTAATTTTTGTGGGATTATGGCATGGAGGGTAAAGAATGGGTCAACGAAATTGGTATCAGGTAAATCGATTTGGATTTTTGTCCCTGACCGGAGTAGGGGTTGGTCGCGGTTCTAGGTGGATGTAGCAGGGGCTGGTATCAGGTTGGAATCGGGGTGGAAGGGCGTCCGGTTGGAACGCGGGTTGAATCGAGCGAGGTGTCTCGGGTAAGACTCGGGTCGACAGGTCCGAGATGGGGCAGGTTCGGACTTGGGGTGTTGGGGATTTGGTTGGGATGGGTGGTTCTGGAAGCTCCGAGTTCGAGCTCGCCGGAGGCTTGCTGTTGGGTTGAAGGGGGAAATGGGTTTGCTGGTTAATGTGTATTGAAATGGTGAGAGAAAGGAGGTTGGGTTTAAGGTTGGTGATGGGAGGTTTTAGTTATGGTGGTTGTTTGGAAGAGGAGAGAATCGTTGGTGAAGGTTGAAGATGGAGTTTGGGAATGGTTAGGTGTGTGTATGTGTATGGGAATTATGGTGTGAGAGTATCATAATTTATACCTTAAAAAAATTAAAATTAAAATAACCTAACAAACTAAATAATAACTAACTAACTAAAAAAAAATTAAAATCAACTAAAATAAAATAAAATAAAATCATAATCTAAAAAAAATAAAAGAAACAAATTTAAAATAAAACTTAAAAAAAAATAAAAGTCAAAGTCAAAATCAAAATCTATTAAAACTAAAATAAAAATCCAAAAAAATGTAAAATCTAATAAAACTAAAAATAAAAAACATCCTAAAAAAACTAATCCTAATAAAATAAAAACTAAAAACTAATTAAATAAATAGAAAAATAGAAAATAAATCCTAGAAAATTCGTATTAAATCTAAAATAATTCCTAAAAATAAAACGACTCAAAATAAAAATCTAGAAAAATAATAGAGGTACAAACTCAACACACACGGGGGTCGGAGAGTGGTCTGGGCTCGGTGTAGGCTTAGGTTTGGGGTACGGGACTGGTTCATGACTTCGGAACTCTTCGAGCAGGCTAAAATATGGACTCTGACTTTACGATCTCTTTGATTTCTTCGATGCACGCTTTTGACCGATTCTGTGTCGCAATTGACTGGATTTAACATCATTTGTACCGCAACTGCGTATTGACCTGAGAAATAAATAAATATGAACATAAGGCCCATTTTAATTAAAACGAGGGACTAAAATGCACATATTCAAGGATTAAATTAGACACTTTTGGGTGCTTATCAGTCACCCGCCCTTGGCCCTATAAATAAAGTCCATGAACTCACTTTGAAAGCCACCCCTGAACTTCCCTCTAAGAAATTAAGAGAATATTCTCTGGTATTCGGAGTTGTTCCCTTTCCTAAAAAAACCCATTTTTTCACATTTCATTCCATCACTTTCTTACCTCACATGGTAAATTCCCTTACCTCTCCATACCACTTTCATATCATTGCAAGATCAGCATATCTACATCAAATATCAACATCAAGCGTTTATAAGGAGGTTCAATTCTCCATCCTTATCTCTAATTCTCTTATTTTAGTTTTATTTATTTTATTTCTTCTTTAGCATTTTGTTTCACTACATCACATATATTAATCTCAAACCTTTATTAGTAGTATTTGCACATACACTATTTTCATAATAAACCCAAAAAAATAAAAAATAAAGGTTTATTTATAAATTTCAAAAGAGGGATTTTCACCTCACAATCTCACTCTTAAAGAACATTTCTCTCTACACACACATAAGAGAAATCCCCCATTTGGATTTATGGATTGAACCCCACCTTATGCTATCTTCGAACTACGTGGACTTTGATGCCCCATGGGATACGTAGGCATTTTGGTTTAATCCCGAGATTCGAGTCCTCCTTTATGCATGTTTATAACATTTCTTTCATATCATATTCTTTATGAGTTCATATTTTTACATGCTTGTGTTTTGTCCGATATACACATCCATGCTTCCATAGCAACTTGTGATCTGGCAAACACTCATATTCAATTTTGAATTATTATTTTCGGGAACACTCCTGAGGATGAATTCACTCTGTTACTTTCATGACGCAAGTTGAATGATACCATTCTTCACCTATATTATGCACATGAGCACACACTTCACAAAGTCTAACAGGTGAAGATTAACACATGCCCATGAGAGACTGAAATGTCAGAATGGGTGCCTATCACTTTTTTATTCCGTAACTCAGTCCTCGGACCTTCGAAATACTTGATTTTGTAAGCATCGGTATTGTCCTTGATGTCCTTCTCTCGAGGCGAGGACATTTCTTTTACCTATTTTGTAAAAATAGGCTGGCGATTCTATATCTACACATTATACCCCACATTAACGATAGTCGAGCCCCGAGAAAGGGTACTACTCCGCGCATACGCCGGAGGGAACCCAGAAGGGAAGCCCCGGGATTACACAGGAACAAATGAACCAAAATTAATTGGCAATGGGTGGAAGATCCTGTAATGCTCTGTCCTGGATTTATGGGTTATCCATAGCTAATCAGGTCTTACACGAACGTTAGGTGTGAAGTGCAGTGAGACAACCTAAATAATGTTTCTAGTCCAATTTTATTTAATTAACATTTTACTCGTTTAGCATTTAATTCCAATTCATATCAAGATACATGTGAGACTCGTGGGAAGCATCCTCGGGATCCAAGCATTCAGAGCTACAAATAAAAAAAAGGATACTTACATGTACAACGCTCTCAAAATACGAAACCGCGCACAACCTTCCATAACAAATGAGAGGGAATGGGCTAGTTGCCCAATAGAAAATACAACAATGCAATACATAATCGAACGGAAGAAAAGAGACTCCAACACGTTATACCTACATGCACATACATTTAGCTAATATATATATATATATACAAACACATATAATAATGCGTGAAACCATTTTTATTCCAAAATATTAATTGTTCAGATTAAATCACATTAATCCTATGAAGAGACCCTTTTTTCTTAACTCGCCAAAATTTTTCGATTTAACTCACCCGGTTAAATACCTAAATAAAATACCACTTGGTTTGCAATAGTACTTCTTTTACCGAGACATCCACTTACATTCATCCAATTTGCCTTAGTATTTTCCTTGAAAATAGCCTTTTAATAAACGCACGCACCTTATTAGAAAATACTTATTTTCTGTTGAAAGGATTTCACAATCACGCACTTGTGTTAATTGCGGGTTAAGACCCCCATAGGTTGCTTAATTACCCATTTAATCACTTTACTTTTCCATTATTTTCACTTTACATTGACATTAGCCAATTTTCCATATTACTTGTTCACGTTATCTTTCAACCGGAGAATTTATCAATTTCATTTCAAGTTTGGTTATCTTTTATTATATTCACAACATAACCCATTATTTTACCATGTTCCATTATCTTTTTAACGAAATCCTCCAAATAACCGCATACTTATATGGGCTCCACACCGTCGACTATGCTATCATATGCTCTGGCCAGTGTTTTCAGTCTTTCACCCTAGGGCTCCAGGCCTTTCTTAATTCTTTTTCGATCTCATTCTAGTTCATATTAATGTATTTTAATATTTTTTAAATGTCCACATTATTCCATTTTTACTGGTCGAAGCCAAAACTTGGAGATTTCACCCCACCTTATGTTACACTTTGACAATCACCATTTCTTATCCTTTACACACTTGCATTGATTTCATACTAAAAATAACTTTCATTTAGAACCATTTTTGTAACACCTTTTCCAACATTTTTAGTTCATAAAAAAGTTTCATTTTACATAAAATTACCATTTTAACCATTTGTTTCCAAACTTGCATTTTCCTCCATTCTCATAAGTGTTATATTTCCAAAACATTGTTAAGTTATCACACAAACTTCTTAAATGCCTTTCACGCATTCACACTCATTTATTACTATTGATACCAGAGTTTACCATCCTACGTGGACCAATTACAAGCCAAAACGTCTCATCCTATATGGCACAAGTCCAAGATAGCATGATAAGAAAGTCCCAATCTACAAGGAAGCCCGACCAACATATTTATCCGAACAATAAGGAAGCCCGATCAACATGGTTGTCCGACCAACTGGGAAGCCCGACCAACAACTGAAAATCCATTTTGTACAGCCAACTAAGCGACAACAGTCTTACAGCCTATATTGCCTATTAAGCGACAACATTCATATAATTAATACTCATTATGTATTGATGTAAATGCCTAATAAATAAAGATATTCCATTCATTCACATAATAACTATTAACACCCCTCTTGGGTTATAAATACGTTTTTCACCCTCATCGCAAGGAGACCGGAAAAACAAGCCAAGGCAGTCAATACATAATAGTGGACGTAGGCTATTACTTTGAACCGAGCCACTATAAAAATCTCTTATGCCTTGTTTGTTTTAATTATTTTTATCTGTGATTAAACAATTCGCCCTAGTCTAGTTTTTTTCATCAACAATTACTTTGGAGTAAAACACTTCTAAAGTTGGAGATCTTTTTATCTATTTACTTTCTTTAACAAAGAAGTCATTGGGCATTTAAAGTCTACTTTACAAGAAAAACACCATTTTCCTTATTTTCATTTGTAGTTTTGAAAACTGTAATGCCCTGTCCTGGATTTATGGGTTACTCATAGTCAATTCGATCCGTCCCGAGTCGTTAGGTGTGAAGTGCAATGAAATAATATATATATAATATTTCTAATCGAGTTCTATTTTAATTAACGTTTCACTTGTTTAGCATGCGATACCAATTTTAAGGTAAACTACGTGAGGGACCCATGGGGAGCACCACTAAGTCCAAGTAAACAGAGCTACTAACGTAAATATAAATAAAATATACTTACCTGTATAACTCCCTCAAAATACGAAATCGCTGCCAACCTGTCGTAACAATGTAGGGATGTGAGCCTAGGCCTAGTGGGATTTATACGAATAGTATAGAAATGAACGGAAGCAAGGAATACTCACACGCTATAACCACATGCATGTGAAAATATGTATATCTTTACATACGTATACCTTTAGTAAATACATATGCCAATATATTAACCATTTTACTTTCTAAAAATCTTACTTATCCAGATTAATTTACCTTAATCTACTAAGTATTTCCTTGATTCATATTTAGTGTTTTCAAATTTTTTAACACACCCGGTTCAACACTTGAAACCATTACAATTGATTTGATTTGATCCCATTCCTTTAATGGAATTTAACTTTCATTTATTTTGTTACACTTTAATATTTTCTTTAAAAATTACCATTTCAACACACGTATTCACCATGTTAGAAAATACTTATTTAATATTTGAAAGTACTTTTTACCACACATTCTTGTGTTAAGTATGGGCTTAACCATTTATGTTGCTTAACCACACATTTATTTATTTTCTTTAACCCTTTTTTCATTATGTATGGATTTGAGTATATTTACGCATTTACTTATCCATTTCACCCTTACCGGAACATTTATTACATTCACTCAAGTTAGGTTGTATTAACGCATTTTACCACATAATCAATTTCTTGATATGTTCAATACTTCTTTTATTCTTTCTCGAAATCTTTCAATACCGCATACTTACACGGGATCCACACCGACGGTTATGCGCACCATATGCTCTAGCCAGTGATTTAGGGCTTTTCACCCATGGGCTCTAGGCCATTCTTGCTTTATCCCGGTGTCATCCGAGTTCCTTTTATGTGTTTTAACATTCAAAAAATGTCCACATTATTCCACTTCCTTACTTTTACTCGGCCCAATTCAAAAACCCGGACTTAACCGTCCGTCTTTCCACCAACACTTGGAAAATTATTTCTTTTCTTTTTTAAGTCCCTTATCCACACACACGTGATTTATACTAGATTCATTCACGCTTTAGGACTTAATTCATTTTCACACATATTAATGTAAAGACATTCTTTAACATTTTTATTGCATAAAAATATTCCGCTTTAAGTAAATTACTAATTTACCCTTTATTCGCCAAATGTGAAAATTAGTACTTTAAGAAGTGGTATTTCTCGAAAATGGTTATTAGGTTTCCAACTTAACTCTTAAATGTTTTAGTCATTTTAACACTTGTTTAATACCAATCTTTTGCCAATTTTCACACTTATCACTTTAACACTTGTAACACATAAAATAGCACCCTTTACATTTTAAGCTCCCAAATTCCCTTTGTCTTATTTCATGCTTAAACCCAACACGACTTTCTTTAAACTTGCTCACATATTTATCATCAAAATACTATAAGTTTATATACATAGAAAGTGGATATTAAACACTAAAATCCTACCAAGTGGGCTAAACGCGTATTTCAAGTAATAAAGATGTTTTTATCAATTTTTTTGAACACGACAATTGTCCATTTATTCATAAAGTCTCCATTATTCAAGAAATTTAGAAATATTTATTTCATAAATATTTTGACAACGTTAACATCATTCCACATTTTTATTTCATAAAAATATCCATTATTTCTTTTTGTTAGAAATGCACTAAATACTATTTTCTTACATTTTTATTCCATAAAAATGTCCATTACTTCCTTTTTTACTAGAAGTATACTAAAATAGCATTTTCTTACATTTTTGTTCCATGAAAATATCCATTTTCAGTTTTTATTAGAAAATACTCAACAACAATATTTTCTACCATTTTTATTCCATAAAAATGTCTATTTTCATATTTACTAGAAAACACATAAAAATAATATTTTCTAACATTTTTATTCGATAAAATGTATATTTTTAGTTTATTAGAAAACACACAACAATAATATTTTCTAACATTTTTATTCTATAAAAATGTCTATTTTCAGATTTATTAGAAGACACACGACAATAATATTTTCTAGCATTTTATTCCATAAAAATGTCTATTTTCAGATTACTAAGAACACATCATTTTTCTTATTTTCCTACTCTTAATCATACACAATAATAAGACTACAACATTCATCAAATAGAGTCTTAAATGCAATAAGAGTAGATTACCCACCTAAATGGTCTTCAAAGATGGTGGTGGTGGTGGTGAAGATGGGTGACTCCTCTATCTCCAAAGGTGGCCCAAAAGGGAGTCACAAAAATGTTCCACCAAACATCCTCCATGAAAGCTCCAAAAATACTCCATAAAAAATACACTACAAACCCCTCCTCTTCTTCTTCCAAGAAACCCCCTCCTCAAAATACCCAAAACTCTTAACAAGTACTTCTACATTTCGTAGTTATATATATACAATGGTGGGGAAATAAGTATCACGGTGTGACTGCATTTTTATTTGGGTTCAAAATTTATTGAAGGTCGTTTATGAAATGGAGGTGAGCTGCAAACTCTTCTTCGATGGAAATGGGAGTGTTTCTCACCCTAGTCTCTCTCTTATACACAAATACAAAACCAAAGACAATACACAATAACTCTTCTGATTGATCTCCATCGTTAACATCTAAGAGCAGATATAAGAAATCAAATCCATGGCTCACGCTTTGACAGCAAAATGGCAAATCTGTGGTTCGCCAGACGTCGTTCGAACGATCAGCGATGTTGTTCGTATGACCAGCATCATACGACATCCCTTTTGTTGCTTTAAACGTCGTCGTGCAGAGCCTCTTCGCTTTTTTCTTTATTTTTCTTTTGTTCTCCAATTATTCTCCATATTTATCATTTACTCCACCTATATATAATCCACATATAATATAAAATCCAATAATTCTCTTCATATAATCTAACTCGTTACCCAAAATTTCCAAAAATCATCCTTTGTTCCTCTCTATATATAATTTAATCAATTTAATGAGAGGGATATTACAAACTTTTTCTCCTTAGGGAATTTCGTCCTCGAAATTCTTGGTTCATCAAAATTTATATTCTAATTATTCATGACCAATTTTTTCATTCTCAGTACCCTCACCAAAGGATTCCACTTTAACCAACCACCATCGCTAACCCCCTCATGACGAACCTTATGACCTTGTCGTCAAAATCTCAATCATGCCTTATAAATCTATCTAAACTAAACCTCGAGATATTGGATCCTCATCAAATGTTGTAATATCACCAATGAGTTTATCAACATGGATCATCTTTACGTTAGGATTTAGAACCTACATTTTCTCAAACAAATCATGGATCACACCTAACTTAGGTTGTTACCACCTCAACACTTGTAATTACATATGCCAATGATTGTTAATATGACCGCCTTATCACATAAGCTAACCCGATCAATATCGTCTACGAGATCCTTATGCTGAGCTAGAGTCATCCTAAGCTTCACAACACAACCACATACGAGCATTCACATCCTCGACCCGTGCAACTCTTAATGGTGTGCAACGTTAATACCTAATGTTTCATTAATTATTGATGCTCATAATATTTATAAGTCATAACATCGGAATAAACGACCAAGTCACAACTAATAATACCGATTAACTAAATAAACATATTATCCTAAGGCAATCAAGTAACATATGCAACTACATGCAACCATGCGAGACCACGCATACACACAACAAGTGTGGAACAAAGGTGTTTTCAAAGAAACGTGCACTCATAAATCACAATGCATCATCCACAATTGGCCTAACCCGCATCACTACTGAGCTTATGCAGTGCTACACCCAAATCAAACTAAACAACAACCTCCCATTACGCGGATCAAAGGAGGCATAAGAAAGCAACGGATCAGGTGACGACCACTCCCAGAGAGATAATCGAATTTTGACAATGAATCGAGACACACGAAGTAGGAACCCATGGCATACACTTAACATCTCTAACTCTTACCGATACTTATTCAATAATATTAGCCATGCAACGCATCCTGACTTAGCCTCTTAACTTTGACGAGTTCCACTTAAGAATCACCCATCCATACCGGATGAACTGAACACAAATAAGTTTCCTTCGAGAAGCTTAAATGCTAGGCTTACCTCCTTAGGAAAATGACACCTATACGTTACAAGTAAGCATAAATGAATCAAATGAAGTTACTTCTCTTGACACTTTTCACATCTAGGCCTCTAAAATTTAAACTCGCGTTAATTAACCTCAGTTTTTGAGATCACTCATCAATAGTGAACATAGCACTCACATATCTTCAAACGTGAACCCTTTCCATCACCTTAGTACCTCCTACCTGATCCTAAATTATAATTACTCTGTTGGCATATCGACTTTCAAACATCACTCATGCTTAATGATTTCCTTCAACATAGTCACTACTAATTATACGGGTAGAACACTTAGGTGCTATAATCAAATCTAACACTTCATCCCAAGTGATATTTTTAAAAATCCAAAATTAACTTCATCATGTTCTAAGTTCCCAAGTGCACCACGCAGCATTGATCAACCCATTTTCAAAATTATCACCGAAGGTCATATCATGATAAATGTTTTAAACAAAGTCATAACACTCAACCCCAAGATACTTCCACAATTCGAAATGATCTAACCGTACTAAAATCATCAACGGTCTATCATCACTTATGTAAAATTCAATACAACAATGATTCCCAATGCCTCATAGGCGATGACCTCAAATTTAATAATTTATCTAACGTCTAACTCATTTACCATAAAAAACCATCAGTCTTACCATGACCTATGTCGTACAACCTTGAGTTTATCACTATGAAATGGACACCACCACATAAACCTCACTGTAACAATAAATCACAAGTTTTGGAAGAGATATACTATCATCGTCGTAATGCACGACACACAACCTCAAATTCACCATTAACATATCATTAGATAAACCTTAGTTTATATCTCTAAGGGAATTTCCAATACGACTTCACAAGCCTACACCTTCTAATTTCTTATGAGTGTTAAACCACTACAACTGACTTTCCTTATAACATGAACCTCATACCAAGTGTTAATTTACCAACTAACACAACTATATATATATTTTGGTAGGATACGGGACATCGAGCACCGTCTATAAACACTAAAGCTCGTGCCTACGAACGCCACAAGAGATCATATTTCTAAATGCCAAATTACAATCACCAAACTTTAAATTGAGACCATTCAGGTTTGGGTAGGACACCGGACGTCGGGTATTGCCTAAGAAGAGGCTCACCTAATGACGTTGTAAGGAGCCCATTTTAAAACATCACAACTTCTTTACTTAATGCCATGTCACCACAATTATCCAGGTTCACTCCTAAGTTACCTCAGTCATCAAGATTATTTAAACCCACATGATAGTCAAGGCACATAAATAGAGATATACCAAATCCAATCCCATAACTAAGGGACCTAGTACGTCTTCACCACGGGACTAACACTTATAAACACATTACCCAGTCACTTAATTTCAATCGGGGAATTCACAAGCTTTCCAGTTAAGTAGTAATGAACACTACACGACGTTACTACTACTACTACTACTACTACTACTACTACTACTACTACTACTACTACTACTACTACTACTAATACTACTACTACTACTACTACTACTAAGACTTATTTGTAGGATATAGGACACGACGTATAACCCGTACACCCCCAGGTATACACTACCAGTGTCACTAAAGATCCTATTCATCAAATATTACATTACTCCTTCAATCACTACTCTGAAGGGTTACCTAAGGCTCACTCCCTTGCCACTATAACTCCTCATTATCACTTACGTGTCTTCTTATCGTAAATGGCCCATCACTCTAATCATGGCTCGTAGGGTACATTCATCAACTAATAACCACTAAGGCGCTCACCCATAAGGATAGCATCATATATAACTAAGACTGACTGTACATATTCCTAATTCTTTCCCCACATAAATTTACATACTTATCGAAGTTACCATCAAACACGGTATTACCCCAAGGATCGAATTTGCCTACTCATTTCATATGTGTCACACCTAAGGCGACATATAGTTTAAAAATCATGATTTCCCTTTTACATAATTATGACACTTGAACAATCAATTCCTACCGTTGATTATACACAAATTTATGCCATCTACTCACTGAGCGCCATCTCATTCTATCAATATCTCCAAGACTCTACGTCATCAAAGGATGGAATACATACACTTCAACCACGGTGTCACCACTATTTGCTTCCATAGACACCCACAAATTAATAACATATTTAATCAGAAGCGCAAAAGTGATTGATAACAACTAACTTGATTGTATTCCACTTGGCATTAACTCACTTATCATGCTAACCTCTTTGACTTTACCGTCGAGGACACGAACTAAAATCGTCACCAAACTAGCATGACCGATAAAACCAACACTGATGTCAAAAGACCTAATACCGACCTCACTACGTCGCACCCGAAAGGAACCTTGAACCTAGATCTCTGATACCATTTGAATGCCCCGACTTAAATTTATAGGTTACTCTAGTCAACCCAATCCGTCTTGAGTAGTTCGGTGTGAAGTGCAATGAAATAACCCATATCATGTTTCTAATCCAGTTTTATTTTAATTAACGTTTCACTTGTTCAGCATGCGATACCAGTTTCAAGGTAAAATACATGAGGGACCCATGGGGAGCACCCTAAAGTCCAAGTAAACAGAGCTACTAACGTAAACATAAATAAAATATACTTACTTGTATAATGCCCTCAAAATACGAAACCACTCCCAACCTGTCGTAACAAAGTGGGGATGTGAGCCTATGTCCAGTGGGATTTATACGAATAGTATAGAAATGAATGGCAGCAAGGAATACTCACATATTATAACCACATGCATGCGAAAATATTTATATATCGACATACGTATACCTTTAGTAAATACATATGCCAATGTATTAACCGTTTTACTTCTGAAAAATCTTACTTATCTAGATTAATTTACCGTAATCTAGAAAGTATTTCCTTTATTCATACTTAGAGTTTTCACCTTGTTTAACACACCCGGTTCAACACTTGAAATAATTACACTTGATTTGATTCGAACCTATTCCTTTATTGAAATTTAACCCCTTTCATTTAATTCGTTACACTTTAGTGTTTTCATTGAAAATTACCATTTCAACACACGCATTCACCATATTAGAAAATACTTATTTAATCTTTGAAAGTACTTGTTATAACACATTCTTGTGTTAAGTATGGGTTTAACCATTTAGGTTGCTTAACCACCCATTTATTTACTTTCTTTAACCCTTTTTCCATTCCGTATGGATTTTAGTAGATTTACGCATTTACTTATCCATTTCACCCTTATCAGAACATTTATTACATTCATTCATATTAGGTTGTATTAACGCATTTTACGACATAATCAATTTCTTGATATGTTCGATGCTTCTTTTATCTTTTCTCGAAATCTTTCAATACCGCATACTTACACGGGATCCACACCGACGGCTATGCGCAACATATGCTCTAACCAGTGATTTAGGGTTTTTCACCCATGGGCTCCGGGCGCTTCTTGCTTTATCCCGGTGTCATCCGAGTTCCTTTTATGTGTTTTAAAATTCAACAAGTGTCCACATTATTCCACTTCCTTACTTTTACTCGGCCAAGTCAAAAACCCGGACTTAACCGTCCGCCTTTCCACCAACACTTGGAAAATTATTTCTTTTCTTTTTTAAACCCCTTTTCCACACACGTGATTTATACTAGATTCATTTACGCTTTAGGACCTAATTCATTTTCACACATATTAGTGTAAAGACATTCTTTAACATTTTTATTCCATAAAAATGTTCCACTATAAGTAAATTACCAATTTACCCTTTATTCGCTAAACGTGCAAATTAGTACCTTAATAAGTGTTATTTCTAAAAAATGGTTATTAAGTTTCCAACATAATTCTTGAATGCTTTAGCCATTTTAACACTTGTCTAATACCACGCTTTTGCCAATTTTCACATTTTTCACTTTAACACTTGTAACACATAAAAAACACCCTTTACATTTTAAGCTCCTAAATTCTCTTTGTCTTATTTCATGCTTAAACCCAACATGACTTTCTTTAAACTTGCTCGCATATTTATTATCAAAATACTAGAAGTTTGAACACTAAAATCCTACTAAGTGGGTTAAACACGTATTTCAAGTAATAAATACATTTTTATCAGTTTCTTTGAACTCGACAATTGTCCATTTATTCATAAAGTCTCCATTATGCAAGAAACTTAAAAATATTTATTTCATAAATATTTTGACAACATTAATATCGTTCCAAATTTTTATTTCATAAAAAAGTCCATTATTTCTTTTTGCTAGAAATACACTAAAATACTATTTCCTTACATTTTTACTCCATAAAAATGTCCAATACTTCCTTTTACTAGAAATAAACTAAAATAGCATTTTCTTACATTTTTGTTCATTGAAAATATCTATTTTCAATTTTTATTAGATAACACTCAACAATTATATTTCTAGCATTTTGATTCCATAAAAATATCTATTTTCATATATACTAGAAGACACACAAAAATAATATTTTCTAACATTTTTATTCTATAAAAATGTCTATTTTCAATTTATTAGAAAATGCACAATGGCAATATTTATTTTCAGATTTATTAGAAGACACACAACAATAATATTTTCTTGCATTTTTATTCCATAAAAATGTCTATTTTCATATTACTAAGAACACATCATTTTTCTTAATTCCTACTCTTAATCATACATAACAATAAGACTACCACATTCATCAAATGGTGTCTTAAATGCAATAAGAGTAGATTACCCACGTAAATGGTCTTCAAAAGATGGTAGTGGTGGTGGTGAAGATGGGTGACTCCCCCACCTCCAAAGGTGGATCTAAAGGGAGTCACAAAATTGTTCCACCAAACATCTTCCATGAAAGCTCCAAAAATACTCCATAAAAATTATACTACAAACCCCTATTCTTCTTCCAAGAACCCCCTCCTCAAAATACCCAATACTCTTAACAGGTACGTCTATATTTCGTAGTTATATATACAGTGGCAGGGAAATAAGTATCTTAGTGCGACTG
The DNA here is from genome assembly GCA_949130495.1 of Sambucus nigra. Lineage (NCBI taxonomy): Eukaryota > Viridiplantae > Streptophyta > Magnoliopsida > Dipsacales > Adoxaceae > Sambucus > Sambucus nigra. Next base: position 284,739,721 of record OX422209.1, on the reverse strand, counting down.
TATTTTTATTTGCGTTCAAAATTTGTTGAAGGTCGTGCACGAATTGGAGGTGAGCTGCGAGCTATTCTTCGATGGAAAATGGGAGTTGTTTTCACCCTAGTCTCTCTCTTATACACAAATACAAAACCAAAGACAATACACAATAACTCTTTTGATTGATCTCCATCGTTGATATCCAAGAGCAGATAGAAGAGATCTAATTTGCAGCTCACACTTTGACCGTAAAATGGCAGGTTTGCGGTTCGCCAAACGTCGTTCGAACGACCAGCGATGTCGTTCGAAGGACCGGCATCATGCAACATCCCTCGTTGCTTCAAATGACGTCGTGCCGAATCTCATCTCTTTTTCCTTTCTTTTTCTTTTATCCCCATATTTATCATTTACCCCCCCCCCCCCCCCCCATATAATCCACATGTAATCTAAAATCCAATAATTCTCTTTATTTAATCTAACTCGTTACCCAAAATTTCCAAATATCATTCTTTGTTCCTCTCCATATATAATCCATATATAATTTAATCAATTTAACAGGCGGGATATTACAAAAATATACAATTGTCACATTTTCAACATTTATTAACACACTTTAAGGGATGAAATTTCTATTTTATTCATTTCATGTTAAAACTCATTAAAAGCTTTACTAAGCTTGTTCATATTCTCATTGTCTTACTACTATAAGTTTATATACATGAGAAGAGGGATTTTAAATTCAAAAATCTAATAAAATGAGTTTAACAAATGATTTGTTCAATAAATTTCATAATACTTGCAAAAACATGCCTTTCAAGACTATAAGACATCTTTGTTTTCAAACTTGCATAAATGTCCACTTTCACAAAAATGCCATTTTTACAAGAAAACCGCAAGACTTTGTTCATCAAATATATCAACAAGAGAAATATTATTTTCAAAACATTGTATTTCATAAAATATTAAACACCAAGTCATCTTGAAACAGATCATTTTACTTTATACTCTTGAAATACTTTGTAAACCATTTTACTTAAAACCATAACCTTATAAAATCATATATGCATTCTACTCTCGTTAACTCTAACTATAAGACAAATTCTATGGAAAATAGAGTTCTTAAGCTAAAGTGTAGAGTATCTCACCTCAAAGACGCCTTAAATATGGTTGGATGAAGAAGAAGGTGATAAAAACATCCCACCTCCTAAAGTGACCTCAAAGAGGCACAAGCGTTCTCTATGAAAGCTCCATGAAAACCACTTTCAAACTCCATAATTTCTTCTACTTTTCTTCTCTAAAACCCCCCAATAATATCTCCATAAATTTATATCTTGGCTAAAAAATGGTGTTGATGGGTTTTATGGGCTTAAATATGGTGAAAAAGGGTTAAAGTATGGTGGTTTAGTGTTGTAGGGTGGTGGTGCTAAGGCAGTAGAAGGAGGCTAGTGGTGGGGGAGCTCTCAAGAGATGGAGAGAGAAATTTTTTGATTGAAAATGGGTTAATGTGAGAGCCAAGCGTCACTTAAATACGTCAAAACCCTTGGGGTTTTAATCCCTAAAATTCCCCAAAGGCCAATCCCAAGCTAGATCTGCTACCTTGAGAGCTTGGCAGCTCAATTCATCCACTAGTTCACAATTTAACAACATTTTTTTATTCTGAGAAATCGATTTTTGCAGTCTCGTTTAAACGAAAATGGATCTCATTCGAACAAGAAATAGTTATGTCGTCTGAACCAAATTGGACCTCATTCAAATGAGAACGACATCTCATTCGAACATACTTCGAATGAGATTCTAACGAGGGTAGGTTTTCTAAATAGGGGTGGGTCGTTGTAAGCATCGTTCTAACGAGATAGGGATCTCGTTTGAACTACCAAGAATTTCGTTCGAATGACTCTCACTTTTCTTCAAATTAAATATAAGCCATTCTAATCCAATTAATTAGACCATGGTCACTACATTATCCAAATTTGATCCATAACCCATCTTAAAAGGTTTAAAGTTCATTTGAGTCGCATCAAGTACCTAATTTACATGGGTATGGTTAAAATTATGGGGGCGGGTGTTACATTCTTCAATCCTTAGGGAATTTTGCCCTCAAAATTCTTAATCCATCAATTCTTCAAGTTCATGGAGGTTATTAACTCTTATTCTAAGTCATAGGAATCTTTCAACCCTATGTCATAGACATCCTGAATCACAAAGAAGTCGTCATACTTCCTTTTACAAAGGGCTATCACCAAAGAACTCAACATGCAACAAATTCTAACGCTCACCATTGGGATATCCATTACAGTCCTCGAGTCTCCACTTACCCGATGATCACACTCAATCGAATCTTAGGACTTTCTTTGCTAACACCCAAGGCATACCAGCACCTCTATCAGGGCAACACTCTCTACTAATCGACACTCAATCAAGAGAAATGCAACATACAACTAACACCCAATCCATCATGGTAAATTATTTCAATTCTTAGGACTACATATCAGGAGTCTCCTCAAATTCTCGGGTCATCCTGACTACACACTTAAACTTGATACTAACCTCTCATAACTAGTTTCTTACTCCGAGAAGCGACATACTGACTAAGCGACATATCGAAGTACATCCAATCGGTAATTTTATAAGGTATTTCCACGAACCTAGGCTCACTCTAGGCTTACAACCATGGAACACTCACCCTTGTATTAATCAATTCACTCACTATGGTAAAATAACATTACCTGTTATGTTGCCTAGAGTTTTAACATTTTACGATATCCTCAAATCATAATCCTACCCTTTACAATTAGAGTCATTAATCGCTATATTGGCCAATCCATAAGATCATTAATCCTAAGGAAAGCAGATACTACGTGCAAACTGTATGGAAGAACACGCAGCCCCACGTGCACGAATCTTGTGCAAAGCCAAAGGATACTTCAAACAAGGATACACCTAGTTACCAAATTGCATTGACCATGCCAGTCCCAACTTCACTCTCACTGAGTGAAATCGCATCGTAACAACAACACAATACTTCAATTGAGGGAACACAATCCTCGACTACCAAAACTGAAGGATCACAGTCGTCGACTACAGGAACTGAAATAACACAACAAAGTAAAATGAACGAATAATCGTTTTGAAATAATCCCATCTTTATGCAATGATCTATGGTTTAAGAAAGGCGAACCCATGCTACACGCATGAAGCCTATGACTCCTCCCAGATATTTTCATTAGATCCTAGTCTAGCGATACATCCTAACTTGAGTCACCAACTGTGACGAATCGAATCATGAACCGTTCATTAATGCGAGAAAAATGTAAAACGTGAGATATTATCCTTTAGGAAGTAAAACGCTGGACTTCCTTCCTTAAGAATAAGTCTTTCTCCCTTTATCCTTGAAAAACATGAGTTGTTTCGCTCGACGAATGCTAAATGCCTTTGTCAACATCAGCCTTGTCCATCTCTCTAGTCAACGTGATATCGTGAGAAACTTAACACACCTAAGTTACTGTCTATTTTATTATACAATAATCGTATCCAAAACTTCTCCATAGGTAGTTCCCAACTAGGTGAGATACTTCACCTTATTATATCCTCTAATGACCCCAGGTTATCATTGATCCTATCTCCAAATTCTACCTAAACTGAATTTATGTGATGGTCACACTGATCACCATTATCACTATTAGGATAAGAAGAACTACACGGGTCCACACCTCTTAATCCATACGAGTCTAACATGACATGCCAAGAACTAATCGTTCCCTTACTAGGGATATTCTAACTTATACCGATGGCACATGTCAATATCCTAATCATACTTCGATACATTATCTGGGATGCTATTATCAAATCCTTAACATGAAATCATCAATCTAAGTCTCCAACGCCTTTCTTAGTGCCCGTCAAAATCAAGTACGACACTTTCGACCCTAGTAATCTTATGAGAATGAGCATTATGTCTAATCACGACACTAATCTCCATAACATCGAACTTAATTGGCTCCCTAAGGACACCCGTCATACCTCAATGTAAAAGTTACCAAAAAAATCGGACAAGGTTTCAACACCCATGATTTCCTCATAGTAAGTATGCTTTACCGATTTCCCAACATCCATGAATATTTGATACCCACAAGGATATCGACTTATAGTCTCCACACCTGGAGAACTATAATCATTGAACACCTCAAAGCGCCACAATAAGTCAATTTTATTCCCAAAGACGCCTCATGAAATTGATCACATAGGTCGGATGGAGTAGATTATTTCCTCATTAAATAAGTACAAACCTTTTTCCAACGGATCCTCACTCAGATTGACCGATGGAAAAGGACAGAAAAAGTCTACTTTCTACAGAACACTAACGAAGAAGAGGTTCTTTCAAAGTCAGCCACTCACACCGAAACCGCATCACATTCAGTCATTACTTAGGCTATTGAAAATGGGCTATGGTATTTAGATAAAGATATTACTTCCCTTTTTATTCGAAACATTGGCATGGATCTAACCTGCGAGTCTCTCCTTGTGACTAATGAAAGGTCTAGAAAATTTATTTCAAATGATTGATGCCATATACTACGTATCAAACCACAACCTGACATTATTCAGGATTTTGGCAGGATATAGGACGCCGTGTGCAACCTATGTGACTTTAAGTCCACACTACCGACGTCATAAGGGATCCTATTCCTCAAATGTGGCTTCACATTCTCCAAACCACATCATGGAAGACTATATAGGGTTCATTCCTAGTCATTTTAATTCATCATTATTACACATCTACATGCACTTAACATCAATGACTCGCAGATCACATCATAGCTTATGATGCACATCCATTAATCGATAATTACTAAGGCACTAATTTACAATAATAGCATCCTATCAAGCAAGTCTTGAGTACTTATCCTCGAGTAATGACCGACACGGATCTACATGCCTACCAAATGGTCAACTACCTAATGATATGGCAATACCCCAAGGATCAAGTTCTCATAATCATACCATCATTATTAACCACTTGAAAGTATCTAACAAATGAACCTAATGTGTCCTTATCACTAAATCAATATTGCTTAGACATGCCACTCTAATCACCTAACTCTACAGTTGGCATTAAACAACTCGCATCTCTAATTCAATGTACGAGAATTGTCTTTATTAACATCTTAATAGGCCTCTCACATCATCAAGGGTTGACACAAAAGCACCTCACACTAGATAACACGGTGTTGCCACTAATGACCTATGCAGAAACTCGTAAATTAATAACACATATGCATCAGAAGCGTCGATAACTATTAATGGAAACTAACTAGTCCACTTACTACTTGGCAATGAATTGTCTGTCGTGCTAATATCCTTGTCTCCACCGTCGAGAACACGGATCAAAACTGCCACCAGCCTAGTGTGACTGGACCAAAACCAACACCAACATCAAAGATCTGCTAACGAACTCATAACATCACTCCCGAAAGGAACCATGAACCGAGAGCTCTAATACCATTTGTAACTCCTCGACTCGGATATATGGGTCACCCATAGTCAATTCGGTCCGACCCGAGCGTTAGGTGTAATGCAAAATGAGACAGCCTAAATAATGTTTTTAGTTCAGTTTTATTTTAATTATTATTTTACTCATTTAGCACGTGATTCCAAATCATACGTGAGAGAGCCGTGGTAAGCATCCCTGGAATCCAAGCATTAAGTGCAACTAATGTAAAATAAAAAGGATACTCACTTGTATAATGCTCTCAAAATACGAAACCGCGTACGGCCTGTCGTAACAAAGAAGAGGGAATGAGCCGAATGCCTAGTGGAAAATACAATAATTCAATATAGAATCAAACAGTAGAAAAGAGACTCTAACAAGTTATACCTACGTGCACATGCATTTACTTCATGTATATATACATAGACATACAATAATGCGTGAAATCATTTTTATTCCAAAACATTACTTGTTCAAATTAAATCACATTAATCCTATGAAGAGACCTCATTTACTTAACTCGCCAAAATTTCTCGATTTAACTCACCCAGTTAAATACCTACACAAAATACCATTTGTTTTGAAAGAATACTTCTTTTATCGAAATCATACATTTACACAAACTGAATTTGGCTTAACATTTTCCTTAAAAATAGCCTTTTAACATATGCATACACTGTATTAGAAAATACTTATTTTTCGTTGAAAGGATTTAACTATCATGCACTAGTGTTAATTAGGATCTAAAACCTCGATAGGTTGCTTAGTTACCCATTTATTCACTTTACTTTATCATTCTTTTCACTTTACATGGACATTAGTGTAATACCCTGTATTTTTATGATTTAAATAATTATGAAATTAATTATTATTTGTGGGATTAATTGAATTAAAATGTGAGAATTTAATTGTTAATTAATATGGATTTAAAATAAATATTAACTAACGTGCCAAGGGTTAATACATATTCATTGAATATTACTGTGTGATATGTAATATGAAACTATACACTTCGATAAATTGTCAAGAATAAGAAATATGACAGTTTCGTAAATTAAGTCAGACGCGCGTGTGAGTCGTGTCGGGACTAATTTAATGGAATAGAAAGATTAATTGTTTTTGGTAACTCATATGGTCATTTCCAGTGTGTCGTTGAGTCCGGAAGGGTCAAAATAGTCAGGATAGTACACCCGAGTGTTTAGTTTGGGTCCCGGGGCAATTTTAGGCCTAACCGGTGCCTTGAGAGGGCATTATGATAAATTGTATTTTTGGTTTTAATTAATGGACAAAAATAAGGACTTATTTTATCAACCAAGAGACGTCCATTAGGGATAAAGATACAGAAAGTAAAGAACGGCCATAGAGGGTGTGAGGGAGAACAAATTCCAAGAGGGAAGGCCCAAATTAGCACCACCTTGCACAACCATCACCACCATCGTGTAGATCGGAACAAGAGGAACACGCCCATACCAACAACGTCAAGAAATCAGACGACTAATTTGAGGCAAGTGTTTATTACTTTCTTTTCTTTAGCATTAATCATATTCATGTTAGTATAGGGATGATATAAATATATATTGTTCATAAAAGTGATGAAAAATTGGAGATTTAGGATGTATGATTCGAATCTGAGATTAATTAGATTGAACCCTTCATGTATGTAAGATAGAAATCATGTTTTGATGAACTTATGTGAAGAAAGAATCTGGTAATCATGTGTTCTTGAATAAAAAATTGAAGAACTAGGGTTTTAGTAATTAATTTGGGGATTTCCTATTTCTTTGATGACTCGTAATGATTTGATGATTCTAGGATGTTATAATCCATGTGTAATTGTTAGGATTCGATTTGGGACTGATTGGTTGGAGTTTGGGATGACAATCTAGAAGTTTTAGGGTTAAAAATGGTGGAAAAACGTTGAAATTCTATGTAAAAGACGAAACAGTAGGTCTCGCATGAAGTCGTTCAAATGAGATTGGTATCTCGCGCGAAGTCGCTCGAGTGACACGTGGTAGTCATTCAAACGACATTGCCATCTTGTTCGAGCGACAAGATAAATTTTTGGGAATCTTCTTAGGGGAAGTTTTGTAATTTTCCAATCTATTCGAGTGAGAGAAATTGCCAGTTAATAGATTCGAAACGAGACAGGTCTATGAAAAAGTATGTGACTTTTATACTTTAATTAATACGGAAAGGAGAGTTAATTCGAAAGTTACTAAAGAGTTGTGGTGATTTAGTAATACTATAAAATACGTAATAATGAGAATGAAATATGCATGGTAAGTATATAAAATGGCTGGGAGAATACCTATAAATATTGATAGAATGTGTGGATACCTATTAAATGCATAATATTATGTGTATGACATACCTAGCTGCTTGCTATCACGAGGGGTTATATAGAGACGGTCTTATCCTGGGTGACCTTCGGGGGGATATTTGACTTATATCTCATAACATAGGACTATGAAGACTTATTTGTGAGTTGATGAGTCAGCTGAATATGGTAGCGTAGGTATGTGCGCGACCCATAGGTAGATGAACTATGTTCGCCACCATTATGTGTGTTTTGTGTATATGGTTCGGGGGAGACTTCCTAGACGATAGTACTTATTGGAGTACGAGATGTACCGGGACATGATAGCAGAGTATGCAATGCACTACAGGTTTAGCCTTGGGGTGTTGTATTAGTATACGTATATGATAGTGGTGAATGTATATATGTATACTTATGTTATTCCTACTGTGAGATAATTGTAGGTTATTAGGATAGTACAATATTAAGTGACGTAAGCTGTGAAAACTTAACTTAGTGTGATAACACTTAACCGAATCAATAAATGATTATATTAATAATGTGGAAAACTAGGAATTTCGGGTTCCTACCACGACGTATAACTAGAAGTATAAGTCTTTATCTAGTTAGAAGTGTTACGGATGGCTAGGTGAGAATAGATGTACGTTAGGCGTGCACAATAGACGAGAGGTGAGAATCTCATGTGAGAATTCGAACTAACATGCATTTGATAATTTCTTTATTGCAAATTTTAAATACTTGCTAAAACAATTATTTTTACACATCGGGCTCTGACCCGTTTCTCGCATCTCTTTTCCCTCTTGCTATATATATGTATTATATCAAGTGCTTAGCCACAGGGACACCAGACATAGAGATTTGGATTGCTTGGCACGTTGCTGCAGTTGTGGAAGGTGTAGGTCTTTACATTAGACGCCGCTATCATTTCACTCAGTTTTATATAGACTTTCCATTTAGGGCAAGTGTCGCCCATTCCTTAGACATTTTGATAGATTGTATTCAGTTCATTTTCCTTTCATTTCAATTGGATTTATTGTTACTGTGATTCTTGGTTTGGAGTTTTGAACTGGAATGTTTTATCCAGTCTTAGATATTTCAGCATGTGATTTTGATTCAGTATTTATATTATTTAGTTGTGTGTGGATGGATTATATTTAAATTCTTGGACTTAATAATTTTATGATTCTTTTTAATTAAAAAAGGAAAAAATATTTTGACACTAGCTTAATTAATTATTAGGTTGTTAATAAGGTTATTATATTTTCGACAGTGATGCTAAGAATGAAACAACCGAACATTCTATTTTAAATGTTATAAAGGACTGACCACCCGATATTTAATTGGGCGGGGTGTCACAGGTGGTATCAGAGCATTAGGTTCTAGTGTCCTTTAGGATCTGTACAGTTTATCATGCTTTCAGCTTAACGTTCTTTGATATAGAGCCCTATTATTAGGATTATTGCACTCCTTGATTTCATTTTGTAGACTACGTTCTTCTGTTACAATGATGTGTATGGTCGATGGACTTATGTAATTCATTTGAATTTTATATGTCACTCATGAGTAAGATACAAACTAACACTCCTGCAGGAGAAAATGTGGGACAAGACCAACAAGTACCTCAGGTACACCAAGAAAGAGTGAAAATCACTGAGACAGCGAATATCGTGGCACAAATAATGACTACAGCAATATTGTAATACCAAAATAGCCGTGTACAACTTGCAGGGGGAAAAAGAACAAGAGAAGTTGATCAATATGACATTGCTAAAGTTATCAACAAAGGGAAAATACCGCAGTAGCAGCGACAAGTGCCTTAGAGTCGTCAAGGATGGGAGGATAATAAAAATGGCGGGAAGAGCCAAACTCGTCAGAGTCGACAAAGCCACGAGAAGAGGGATACCACCAAGAGGTGTTTTAAATGTGGGAAAATTGTCCATACCCATCGGGACTTCCCAAATTCGACTGGTGAGGAACCTCGTCCCAATCGGCAAGGACAACAAGGCATAAGAAGGAAAGGGTTTCAGGGTCAGTGTAATAAATTCAAAAAGCAGGGTCACCGGTGGAGGGACTGCCCGCAATAAGATAAAGTAATAGAACAGGATGCCCAACATGAGGATGCCTGGATAGTTACCCCAACATCACAGGCACCACAACAACATCAAGGAGTACAATATGGATGTATCTATAATGCCCGATATGCGGTTATGCCATTGATACCGCAACTATCACATGCGTTTGGAGGTACGATAATTCATTAATTATAGTGTCTTTTAAGATAAAAGGGAAATCTCGAATAACTTAGATGTGTTACAGTTTAGTACTAATACTCTAAGAAATGTTAGCGTAGAATGTAGTATTATCCTGATTTTCGAATTTGTTAACAACGATTTTAATGATAATAGACCATTACAGTAGTATTTTTGTGTTCGTTAGAAATTGCACTAAGTGTCAATTGAGAAGAGGCAGGGATATATATATATATATTTTTTATATGGTAGGGTATAGAGACTTCATAAAGTATGTCATCTGGTTATATCTAATCCAGGTGGGTAGGGATGTCTATTAAAGAAATTTAAGATTTGATGAAATGTTTTCGAGCATGGGGATTACCCAAAGTGTATACTAGAGTCTAATGCCAAATTAGTAGGAGGAATGTGTTAAGTGTAGCCTCACGTATCATGAGAATAGGTAAGTTAATTTCTTAGTAAGAAGTAAGGATACGGGGTACAAGTCAGATACCGATGGCCCCAAATCTCCTTGACCGATAATGTTAGATAGTAGTGTATCGGGGGGTTCCTTGTTTGGATTTCTCTTTGCGAGACATCCCACGCATCAAACCTAGCGAACGTCGAGAGATGGGAGTATTTGGCCTTTAGCACACGGATTAGTACCCTAATTGTCATCCGTAAAGGGAACGACAACTTAAGCGTTGTTAAAAGTCTTACCTCATAAATAAATCAGAGCGACAAGGAGGCTAATATGGATACAATTATTAGACTGATTGAGCCTAACCCTATCGAACCTTTGAAGTTACAAGATTTGGTAGAGCAGTTGTTGGGCCAGGGGTTTATTCGTAGGAGTACTTCACCTTGGGTTGACCCTATGCTGTTCGTTAAGAAGAGAGATGGATCGTTACATGTGTATTGATTATCGAGAGTTGAATAAGGTCACGACATGGAATAAGTATCTGTTGACCCAAATCGATGACCCATTCGACCAGTTGAGAGGAGTCGCGTTCTTCTCAAAGATTGACTTGAGGTCGGGATACCATCAGTTAAGGGTCAGGGAGCAGGATGTGTCAAAGACTACTTTTTTATCGAGATATGGTTCCTATGAGTTTAGGGTTATGCCTTTTGGGCTAACCAATGCCCCAGCCGTATTTATGAACTTGATGAACAGGGTGTTTAGAGAGTTCCTGGATCAGTTCATTATTGTCTTCATAGATGACATCCTAATTGTTGCCCAGAAAGATACTCAAGAGGGGGGGTGAATTGAGTTTCTGTAAACTTTTCGGGTTAAATTAATATTTCAGAAAATACTAAATTTAAATCACTTAAACAAATATCAGATTTATAAAACTATAAAGAATAAATCCAACAATATCAAATAAATGCAACTAACTAATTTAAACAACTAGACATGCAGATTTTAACACTCTAGAAATATTAAATTAATTTTCGTATTTAATATAAAGTGATATTCTGAAATTAATTATTTAATTCAAAAATAATTATTTTAACCTTAAAAATAATTTAGTCAAATTTCGGAATTAATTTATTTGCAAGATAGTGTGCTGAAAATATTAACTCAAGCAAGCATGTGCAAATAAATAAATAAAAGTGCGGAAAATAAATGACACCGAAATTTAACGTGGTTCGGCCAAATCCCAGCCTACGTCCACGCGCCTAGAGCCCCTGTCTCCTTTGCGCTTCACTAAACCTGATCCACTTGCGGGTAGGATCAAACCACCGCGTACAATTTTTTGCAAGCTAACTCCGAGCTTCAAACCCCGTGGCCCACTTGCGTGTAGGAATCAATTACCGGTACAAACCGAAGCTTCAACAAAGCTTCACAACAAATCTGAATTTTTGTAGTACAAGGTAAAATACTGAAACTCCTTAAAATACAATTTGTAATCTGAGTTTCTCCTTCTTGAATCAGACTTCAATAAATGATGTTGAAGTAAGCACAAGTCTTCTTCTTCAATGATTGAGCAGATGATAAAATTTATTGCTCTCTTGAATGTGTAGCTGAGTAGTAGAATAAAATGCTCTCAATAAGTCTTTCTCATATTCTCATTCAAGTCTCAGTTATTTTTTCTTCAATGCAGCACTGAATGCTTTAAATGTGTCTACAGATAACTAGCTGTTAGACACAGGATTTTGAGCATTTAATGCTCCGGATTTTCTGAGATGGTGTACTGAAAAATGATCTCCAAGACTGATCTGCAAATCTTCATTTTGCTTCTCAATAAAAATATGACTGTTGTAGCATAAGAATGGTATACTGAAAAATGTGTGACTGAAAGAAGTCATTTCAAATATCTAACATGGCTCTGCAAAAAGTTGTTAGTCCAAGAGATAATATCCAACAGATATACAAGAGTTAATGGACAGATATTAAAAGATAATTTCGGACAGATATTAAAACAGAAATTCGGACCAAGAAATATATATATATATATATAAAATTTCGCACGGATATATATATCAAAGAAACAATTTCCAAAGTTCAATTCAAACTATCAATGATAGCCTCAAGTCTAGTCAAGGTTTGTGTGGCTAGAAGCATTTCACACAAATGACAGGGCATGGCCCCATGTCCTTTATCTAGTCAGATAAGTGAGAGGAGTTAAAAGAAATCTACTTTGTTTAATCTGCCAAAGATGAAAAGAAACAAACTGTCCGAGACAGTTGATGACGCGCGGCTCAAGACTTGTACTGGGTGAGATAGCAAAATAGTTTCCTAATGAGATTATGGCCGAAAGTCTTGTACAACAATGAAATTGACAAGCCAATTCTAGCAGAAAAAAAAACGTCCTAAAATTTGAAATCTGCAGGGTATGTCAAAAATCCCACGCCAACTGTAACGACAATATAGATATAATAATATCTTCAACTGTAAAAAGCAAAGCATTGTGTGGACCAAGACAATAAGCAGGTATAAGGGGTATGGCCTAACCCGTACAGAGTCTATGTATAGACTTAGTAGAAAAGAAATTCTTGGAAAGGAACCATGGCCATAAGGCTGTCGTCTGCACATCGCAGGAGCGTCCTTAGCAGGTATACCAGCTAAGGCATCAGTTAAGGGTAAAAGCGAACGTGGTCAGACTTGGGAGAGAGAGGAAGTACACGCATGGATTTAAATATATATATATATATATATATATATTATAAGTATCAGAAGATCACGCATGCGCACTAAAAAAATAAAACAGTTTCAACAAATTTTTTTTTTTTATAACTAAAAAAATTGATTCTGCAACTTTAAGGAAAGTATGCAGTGTCAACTTATTTTAAAATTATAATTTCATTAACAAAATTTTTGCTCAAAATTGATTAGTCACACAATTAAAATGATAGATCAAGATATGCATGTGTCCCTAATGTGTCAAGTGCAAATGTTCAAAACACGTGAATACCTTTACTCGAATACGTCGTTGAGTAGAGTCGAGGCAAGATTATACAATAATAAATATCTATAGAATAACCTAATAAAAATATGTTTGGAATCATCAAAATCAATATATTAAGTTAAACTAAAATGTACATTAATTAAACTAATATAATTAATTAGGGATAAATGACATTTTCGTTAACAATTTCCCCCTTTTTGATGATGACAAACAATGATTCACAATGATCCATAAAATGTATAGATTAAGCACGCATAGTGAATCAGAAATATTTCTCCCCCTTTGACATTATCAAAAATATATTTTAAATAAATCTCGAGTGTCACGGGTAAGAAGGGCGAAGCTCCCCCTATCAAAAATAATTCGTGCATGGGATTCAACCATAAATCTCAAGGAACATATAAATAACATGAAAATTTTTAATACGCACACGAGTCATCATAAATTTTTCATGGCATGTATTTGAATGTGTAGATAGACAATAATATCATCAAATAATGCATAAGTCACAAAAATCATAAATGATACCAATAGTTGTCTGATACCAATTGTTGTAGTCACACAAACCGTGCGTTGCACACAATGATTCCTCGGAACAACTTTTTACGCATAAATAGGAATCACAACTCAATGTTCTCAAATAAAGCAAATATGAGAGATATATCAATTTGCATAATCAACTCTCTCACTAATGTAATAAAATTCCAATGTATAAATTTTCAATAAGCGCAATATCAATTGATGTGTAAATCCTCATGATAGAATAAACTTTTAAGCACACAACGTGAAACATTTCATAACTCGATGTTTTCAAATAATTTGAAATAAGTACATAAAATGAGTTAGAAATAGCAAAAAAAATATATAGCATTTTGCTCAAGCTTTGCCGTTTTCAAGATACGAGCTAAAATTCTCGGAATAATCAACTGAATTGCAAAATCCATAATAATATATCAAAGTTATGATCAAGCATTTTTCGAGCAAGTAATCAAACAAATTTCAATAAACTTTTATCTCCCCCTAAGGGATACCAACTAAGGCAAATATGCATATAAAGAATTAAAGTGCATCTTTTCATGAAATAAAATAATTTCAGCATTTATTTCCATAAGATCAAAAAGTCTCACAAATGATATCAATTGTTGATCATGTGGTTTCTCAATTAAAAAAAAATTCATCGTGAATAAATATTCCAACAATGACATTAATTATGTAGTATGCAATAAGACTAACTCATAGAGATTAATATGACCATATCATCAAAATCAAGAAGTGAATGTTACAATATTAACATGTATCACATATAAGTAATATACTACAATGTACACAAATGACATTTTCGTTTCAGATTTATATTCAATAAAATCATGAATTTATCCAATCTTATTATTCATAAAAAATATATCAAGATGTAATTCAAAAGATTATGAATTTTCACAAAAAGAATTATCATCAAAATCAAGTGTATGTGTCATATAACATAAAATCACCAAAAATAATAAATATACAAATTTACATGTGAATACTAAATTATCAATAAGCTCATATGATATAACAAATATTCTATGCATGGAGATATATCATAAAATAAATCATCAACAAATATATGATTTTAAATTCATGAATGGTGTTCCTTTCCACCTTACCAATACCAATGATATTTTCATGAAGATTTCTTCCAAGTGTGGCATTTCCAACATTAGGCAATGATACTTGAAATTTGTAATATGACCAAATCATATGCCTTGAAAATCCACATTTCTTCTCAAAATGAAACCTATATAAATTTGAAAATTTTCTCTTTTGGTACCCAAAATGTGTTAGGTCCATAGGGGTTAGTATACATCTTGGTTCCTTTTGGAATCCATGCAAATTTTCTTTTTCTAAATTTATATGGACACAAATCTGAAAAATGTGTGTGTCTACCACAATAAGAGCATAAATGATTAGGTAGACTAGATGAGGCATCAAATTTCAATAAATTGGAATAAGTCTTTTTCTCATTTCCTTCATCATATCCAATACCATTATTATTAAATCGAATCCTTTGTGTCTCAATAATTTTATGAAAATATTCATTTCCTTTTGTAAAAGTATCTAATGATTTCTTTAAATATTCAATCTCCCTTTTTAACTCAATATTTTCAATTTCAAGAGGAGAAGTGACAATAACAGATTTTTCCTTTTTCAAAGATTTAATTTCATTTTTCAAAGATTCATTTTCTAATTTCAGCTCATCAAAATCATTTGACATATGATCATATTTAGTTGAAACTATTGAATGAGACTTCTTAAGTTTAATATATTTATTTTTAAGTGCTTCAAAACTTTCACATAATTCATCAAAAACATTTTGTAAAACTTCATAATCATCAACTTCATCATTATCACTATCACTAGAGTTGGGGTTAGAATGTACCCCATTTTCCATAGCCATGTAACATAGATGAGCAACTTCATTTTCATTTGAATCTTCATCGGAAGAGCTTGTATCGGAGTCACTCCATGTTGTAGCTTTCAATGCCTTCTTCCCTTTCTTATATTTTGGACAATTAGGCTTAATGTGTCCAACTTCATCACAATGATAGCATCTTGGTTCAGATTTGGATTGATGATCATCATTGAACTCTTTTGAAAAATGTTTCTTTCTCCTTTCCTTGGCTTTCTTTTTAGAATTGAGATATTTTTTGAAATGTTTAGCCAATAAGGAAATATTGTCATCATCATCATCATCATCTTCACTTTCTATATTTTTGCTTGAAGATTTGAGAGCAATAATTTTGTTTGCTTTTGGTTTCTCTTCTTCAACAAATTCCTTAAGTTCCATTTCATGGGTGATTAAGGAACCCAATAGCTCATCAAGAGAGATAGGTCTTTCTCTAATTGCTTCCTTGATAGCTAACTTTTTGGTCATCCAATTCGCCGGTAATGACCTGAGAATCTTATTCACTAATTTAGAGTCAGTATAAGATTTGCCAAGAGATTTAAGACCATTAATAATATTAGTGAACCTAGTGAACATATCAGAAATAGATTCATCAGACATCATCTTAAATAACTCATAATTATGAACAAGCATACTAATTTTATCTTCTTTAACTTGACTAGTTCCTTCATAAGTAACTTCTAGTCTATCCCAAATTTCTTTAGCAGATTCACAACAACAGATTCTGTTATACTCATTTACATCAGGTGAACAATGCAAAATATTCATAGCTTTAGCATTTATTTGAATTTTTTTAATATCAACATCATTCCATTCATTTTCTTCTTTAGGGATAGAAGCATTATTTTCCATTTTAATAGGAATATAGGGACCATTCATGACAACTTTCCAAACTTCATAATCACGTGACTGAATAAAATATTTAATTCTATTTTTCCAATAACTATAATCTTTTCCAGAAAGTAGAGGAGGTTTAAAAATAGATTGACCTTCACCAAGTGATGTAGTAACATATGCCATTGATCTTTAACGCTAAGATTGTTAAATCTAAAAATAAATAAGAAGAGCACTAGCTCTGATACCAATTGTTGCCCAGAAAGATACTCAAGAGGGGGGGGGGGGTGAATTGAGTTTCTGCAAACTTTTCGGGTTAAATTAATATTTCAGAAAATACTAAATTTAAATCACTTAAACAAATATCAGATTTATAAAACTATAAAGAATAAATCCAACAATATCAAATAAATGCAACTAACTAATTTAAACAACTAGACATGCAGATTTTAACACTCTAGAAATATTAAATTAATTTTCGTATTTAATATAAAGTGATATTTTGAAATTAATTATTTAATTCAAAAATAATTATTTTAACCTTAAAAATAATTTAGTCAAATTTCGGAATTAATTTATTTGCAAGATAGTGTGCTGAAAATATTAACTCAAGCAAGCATGTGCAAATAAATAAATAAAAGTGCGGAAAATAAATGACACCGAAATTTAACGTGGTTCGGCCAAATCCCGGCCTACGTCCACGCGCCTAGATCCCCTGTCTCCTTTGCGCTTCACTAAACCTGATCCACTTGCGGGTAGGATCAAACCACCGCGTACAATTGTTTGCAAGCTAACTCCGAGCTTCAAACCCCGTGGCCCACTTGCGTGTAGGAACCAATTACCGGTACAAACCGAAGCTTCAACAAAGCTTCACAACAAATCTGAATTTTTGTAGTACAAGGTAAAATACTGAAACTCCTTAAAATACAATTTGTAATCTGAGTTTCTCCTTCTTGAATCAGACTTCAATAAATGATGTTGAAGTAAGCACAAGTCTTCTTCTTCAATGATTGAGCAGATGATAAAATTTATTGCTCTCTTGAATGTGTAGCTGAGTAGTAGAATAAAATGCTCTCAATAAGTCTTTCTCATATTCTCATTCAAGTCTCAGTTATTTTTTCTTCAATGCAACACTGAATGCTTTAAATGTGTCTACAGATAACTAGCTGTTAGACACAGGATTTTGATCATTTAATGCTCCGGATTTTCTGAGATGGTGTACTGAAAAATGATCTCCAAGACTGATCTGCAAATCTTCATTTTGCTTCTCAATAAAAATATGACTGTTGTAGCATAAGAATGGTATACTGAAAAATGTGTGACTGAAAGAAGTCATTTCAAATATCTAACATGGCTCTGCAAAAAGTTGTTAGTCCAAGAGATAATATCCAACAGATATACAAGAGTTAATGGACAGATATTAAAAGATAATTTCGGACAGATATTAAAACAGAAATTCGGACTAAAAAAAATTCGGACCAAGAAATATATATATATATATATATATATATATATATATATAAAATTTCGCACGGATATATATATCAAAGAAACAATTTCCAAAGTTCAATTCAAACTATCAATGATAGCCTCAAGTCTAGTCAAGGTTTGTGTGGCTAGAAGCATTTCACACAAATGACAGGGCATGGCCCCATGTCCTTTATCTAGTCAGATAAGTGAGAAGAGTTAAAAGAAATCTACTTTGTTTAATCTGCCAAAGATGAAAAGAAACAAACTGTCCGAGACAGTTGATAGCGCGCGGCTCAAGACTTGTACTGGGTGAGATAGCAAAATAGTTTCCTAATGAGATTATGGCCGAAAGTCTTGTACAGCAATGAAATTGACAAGCCAATTCTAGCAGAAAAAAAAACGTCCTAAAATTTGAAATCTGCAGGGTATGTCAAAAATCCCACGCCAACTGTAACGACAATATAGATATAATAATATCTTCAACTGTAAAAAGCAAAGCATTGTGTGGACCAAGACAATAAGCAGGTATAAGGGGTATGGCCTAACCCGTACAGAGTCTATGTATAGACTTAGTAGAAAAGCAATTCTTGGAAAGGAACCATGGCCATAAGGCTGTCGTCTGCACATCGCAGAAGCGTCCTTAGCAGGTATACCAGCTAAGGCATCAGTTAAGGGTAAAAGCGAACGTGGTCAGACTTGGGAGAGAGAGGAAGTACACGCATGGATTTATATATATATATATATATATATATATATATATATATATATATATATATATATATATATATATATATATATATATATATATATATATATATATATATATATATATATATATATATATATTATAAGTATCAGAAGATCACGCATGCGCACTAAAAAAATAAAACAGTTTCAACAAATTATTTTTTTTATAACTAAAAAAATTGATTCTGCAACTTTAAGGAAAGTATGCAGTGTCAACTTATTTTAAAATTATAATTTCATTAACAAAATTTTTGCTCAAAATTGATTAGTCACACAATTAAAATGATAGATCAAGATATGCATGCGTCCCTAATGTGTCAAGTGCAAATGTTCAAACCACGTGAATACCTTTACTCGAATACGTCGTTGAGTAGAGTCGAGGCAAGATTATACAATAATAAATATCTATAGAATAACCTAATAAAAATATGTTTGGAATCATCAAAATCAATATATTAAGTTAAACTAAAATGTACATTAATTAAACTAATATAATTAATTAGGGATAAATGACATTTTCGTTAACACTAATTAATTCCCAGATCGAGGAGGAGCACGCCGAACATTTGACGCAGGTTTTACAGACACTACACCAGCACGAGTTATATGCAAAATATGAGAAATGTGGATTTTGGCTGAAAGAGGTTTAATTTTTGGGGAAAATTATTTCGGATAGAGGGATATTTGTGGACCCGAAGAAGGTGTCAGCGGTTAGGGAGTGGGGACAGCCCATGATGCCGATGGAGATACTTAGTTTCTTGGGCTTAGCAGGATACTACAGGAGGTTCATTCGGGGATTCTCTAAGATAGCGGGTCCATTGACTCATTTGACTCGCAATGGGGTGCCATTTATCTGGTACGATGCCTGCTAGTTAGCTTTTGATGAGCTAAAAGACAAGTTGACTTCAGCACAAGTGATAGCACTACCCAAGCCAGGAGTGGAGTATCTATTCTACACAGATGTGTTCTTACTAGGACTTGGGTGTGTGCTTCAGCACGAGATTCAGGCTATAGCTTATGTTTCTCGTAAGCTAGAGGCCTCATGAGAGGAACTACCCCACCCATGACTTGGAGTTAGTAATAGTCGTGTTTGCACTTCGGATATGGAGGCACTATCTCCTGGGGGAGAAATTTCGCTTATTCACAGATCACAAGTCACTACAATACATCTTCACGCAGAAAGAGTTGAATATGCGTTAACGTCGATGGCTCAAATTCGTAAAGGATTATCAGTTCGATATCCAATACCATCCAGGAAAGGCTAACGTGGTAGCAGACGTGTTGATCCGTAGGCCAGTGGACGAGAGGGCCGAGGTGTGGAAAGAAAAATGGATAGAATTGGGACACCAGGATGCTGTGGCCCGATCATTTATGTCTGCGATGACAGTTACGCCTCAGATTGTTACAACAATAGTACAAGCACAGGCAGCGGATTCGTTCTATCAAGATAGGATTAGGAAGCTTTTAGCGGATGGAGCCGAGTCTTATTCAGTGAGCTGCGAGGGCAGTTTGCGCTTCAATGGGAGACTCATGGTTCCAGAGGGGGAGGACCTTCGACATGAAGTGATGACGGGATCACATGGGTCTCGATTTATGGTACATATCGATGGGGATAAAATGTACCAAGTTATGAGTTGGCAGTACTGGTGGAGTGGAATGAAGAGAGACATTGCGGAGTTCATCTCCAAGTGTACCACTTGTCAGCTAGTTAAAGTGGACCACTAGAAGCCACCAGGTTTACTTCATCCATTAGAGATCCCTACATGGAAATGGGAGGGCATTTCCATGGACTTCATTACCGGGTTACCTACTTCGCAGAGAGGACATGATTCTATATGGGTTATTATGGACCGATTGATGAAAATAGCCCACTTTCTGCTAGTGAGGAAAGACTATACAGCGGGATAGTACGCTCAGTTATTTATTGCAGAGATAGTAAGACTGCATAGTGTGCCTCTTAATATAGTGTCGGATAAAGACACGACATTTGTATCTCATTTTTAGGAGAGTTTCCAGGAGGCTATGAGTACCGAGTTGCGTTTGAGTATAGCTTATCACCCGCAGACCGATGGGCAGACTGAGCGCACTAATCAGATGCTCGAGGACATGTTGCACATGTGTATCCTTGACTTTGGTGGAGGTTGGGAGCAGTATATTCCACTGGTGGAGCTTGCTTATAATAACTCCTATCATTTTACGATTGGCATGGCCCTATTCGAGGCATTGTATGGTAGACCTTATCATTCTCCAGCTTGTTGGCTAGAGGTGGAAGACAATAAGTTACTCGAGTGAGAGGTAATTTCGGATACATCGATCAGGATCGAGATGATTCGGGATCGTATACGGGTAGCCCAAGACATACAGAAAAGCTACGCCGATGCTAAGAGGTCCTTCTGAGAGTTCGCAGTGGGGGACCAAGTTTTGTTGAGAGTGTCTCCGATGAAGAGAGTAATGAGATTTAGGAAGAAAGGGAAATTGTCTCTGAGATACATAGGACGATTCCCTATTATAGAGAGGGTCGGACCAGTTGCTTACAGTCTTGGGTTGTCGGAGTAGTTGCATCGTATCCATGATGTGTTCCACATTTCGTCACTGAGGCGGTATCTTCAGGATGAGTTGGCACATACTCACATCGCGATTGAGGAGATTGAGTTACAGCCACATAGTTCATATGAGGAGAGATCGGTGGCTATCCTAGATCATAGTGAGAGGAGGTTGAGGTCAAAGATAGTTCCACTTGTTCGGGTGCAATGGCAGCATCACAATGTGGAGGAGTCTACTTGGGAGCGTGAGGCGGATATGCATGAGAAATAACAAGATTTATTCATACTAGGTATACCTTATTTTCTGAATTTCAGGACAAAATTCCTTTATTAGGGGGGAATTATGTAATACCCTGTATTTTTATGATTTAAATAATTATGGAATTAATTATTATTGTGGGATTAATTGAATTAAAATGTGAGAATTTAATTGTTAATTAATCTGGATTTAAAATAAATATTAACTAACGTGCCAAGGGTTAATACTTATTGATTGAATATTACTGTGTGATATGTAATATGAAACTATACACTTAGATAAATTGTCAAGAATAAGAAATACGACAGTTTGGTAATTTAAGTCAGACGCGCGTGTGAGTCGTGTCAGGACTAATTTAATGGAATAAAAAGATTAATTATTTTTCATAACTCGTATGGTCATTTCGAGTGTGACGTTGAGTCCGGAAGGGTCGAAAGAGTCAAGATAGTATACTCGGGTATCTAGTTTGGGTCCCAGGGTAATTTTAGGCCTAACCGGCGCCCTGAGAGGGCATTATGGTAAATTGTATTTTTGGGTTTAATTAATGGACAAAAATAAGGACTTATTTTATCAACCAAGAGACGTCCATTAGGGATAAAGGTACAGAAAGTAAAGAACGGCCATAGAGGGTGTGAGGGAGAACAAATTCCAAGAGGGAAGGCCCAAATTAGCACCACCTTGCACAACCATCACCACCATAGTGTAGATCAGAACAAGAGGAACACGCCCATACCAACAACGTCAAGAAATCAGACGACTAATTCGAGGCAAGTGTTTATTACTTTCTTTTCTTTAGCATTAATCATATTCATGTTAGTATAGGGATAATATAAATATATATTGTTCATAAAAGTGATGAAAAATTGGAGATTTAAGATGTATGATTCAAATCTGAGATTAATTAGATTGAACTCTTCATGTATGTAAGATATAAATCACGTTTTGATGAACTTATGTGAAGAACGAATCTGGTAATCATGTGTTCTTGAATAAGAAATTGAAGAACTAGGGTTTTAGTAATTAATTTGGGGATTTCCTATTTCTTTTATGACTGGTAATGATTTGATGATTCTAGGATGTTATAATCCATGTGTAATTGTTAAGATTCGATTCGGGACTGATTGGTTGGAGTTTGGGATGACAATCTAGAGGTTTTAGGGTTAAAAATGGTGGGAAAATGCTGAAATTTTATGTAGAAGATGAAACAGTAGGTCTCCCGTGAAGTCGCGTGAAGTCGTTCAAATGAGATTTGTATCTCGCGCAAAGTCACTCGAGCGACACATGGAAGTTGTTCAAACGACATTGACATCTCGTTCAAGCGACAGGGTGAATTTCTGGGAATCTTCTTAGGGGCAGTTTTGGAAATTTCCAGTCTATTCGAGTGAGAGAAATTGCTAGTTAATAGATTCGAAATGAGACAGGTCTATGAGGAAGTATGTGAGTTTTATACTTTAATTAATCTGGAAAAGGAGAGTTAATTCGGAAGTTACTAAAGAGTTGTGGTGATTTAGTAATACTATAAAATACGTAATAAAGAGAATGAAATACGTATGGTAAGTATACAAAATGGCTGGAAGAATACCTATAAATATTGATAGAATGTGTGGATACCTATTACATACGTAATATTTTGTGTATGACATACCTAGATGCTTCCTATCTCGGGGGGTTGTGTATAGACGATCTTATCCTGGGTGACCTTCGGGGGGATATTTGACATGTATCTCAGAACATAGGACTGTGAAGACTTATTTGTGAGTTGATAAGTCAGCTGACTATGGTAGCGTAGGTATGTGCGTGACCCATAGGTATGTGATCTATGTTCGCCGCCATCATGTGTGTTTTATATATATGGTTCGGGGGAGACTTTCGAGACGATAGTCCTTATTGGAATACGAGATGTACCGGGACATGATAGTAGAGTATGCAATGCACTACAGGTTTAGCCTTAGGGTGGTGTATTAGTATACGTATATGATAGTGGTGAATGTATATATGTATACTTTTGTTATTCCTACTGTGAGATAATTGTAGGTTATTGGGATAGTACAATCTTAAGTGACGTAAGTTGTGAATACTTAACTTAGTGTGATAAAATTTAACCGAATTAGTAAATGATGATATTAATAATGTGGAAAACTGGAAATTTTGGGTTGCTACCACGAGATATAACTAGAAGTATAAGTCTTTATCTAGTTAGAAGTGTTACGGATGGCTAGGTGAGAATAGATGTACATTAGGCGTGCATAATAGACGAGAGGTGAGAATCTCATGTGAGAATTCGAACTAACATGCATTTGATACTTGCTTTATTACAAATTTTAAATACTTGCTAAAACAATTATTTTTACACATCGGGCTCTGACCCATTTCTTGCATCTCTTTTCCCTCTTGCTATATATATGTATTATATCAGGTGCTCAGCCACAGGAACACCAGACTTAGAGATTTGTTTTGCTTGGCGCGCTGCAACTGTTGTGGAAGGTGTAGGTCTTTGCATTAGACGCCGCTATCATTTCACTCAGTTTTATATAGACTATCCATTTAGGGCAAGTGTCGCCCATTCCTTAGACATTTTCATAGATTGTATTCAGTTCATTTTCCTTTCATTTCAATTGGATTTATTGTTACTGTGATTCTTGGTTTGGAGTTTTGAACTGGAATGTTTTATCCAGTCTTAGATATTTCAGCATGTGATTTTGATTCAGTATTTATATTATTTAGTTGTGTGTGGATGGATTATATTTAAATTCTTGGACTTAATAATTTTATGATTCTTTTTAATTAAAAAAGGAAAAAATATTTTGACACTAGCTTAATTAATTATTAGGTGGTTAGTGAGGTTATTATATTTTCGACAATGATGCTAAGAATGAAACAACTAAACATTCTGTTTTACATTTTATAAAGGACTGATCACCCAATATTTAATTGGGCTGGGTGTCATAAATTAGGCAATTTCTCATATTACTTGTCCACATTGTCTTTCGACCGGAACATTTATTAATAGCATTTAAAATTAGGTTGTCTTTTCTTAAATTCACAACATAACCCATTATTTTACCATGTTCCATTATCTTTTTTAACGAAATCCTCCAAATAACTGCATACTTCAATGGGCTCCACACCGTCGGCTATGCTACTATATGCTCTGGTCAGTGTTTTGGGTCTTTCATCCTTGGGATCGAGGCCCTTGTTAACTCTTTTTTCGCTCTCATCCGAGTCAATATTAATGTATTTTAATATTTTTTTAAATGTCCACATCATTTCACTTTTACCAGCTGAAGCCAAAACCCGAGGATTTCACCCCATCTTATGTTACACTTTGAAAATCAACATTTCTTGTCCTTTACAAACTTTCGTTGATTTTATCTGAAAAATCACTTTCATTTAGGGCCATTTGTGTAACACCTTTTCCAACATTTTTATTTCAAGAAAAATTTTCACTTTATGTAAAATTATCATTCTACCCATTTATTTTCAAACTTGCATTTTCCTCCATTCTCACAAGTGTTATCTTTTCAAAATATTGTTAAGTTATCACACAAACTTCTTAAATGCCTTTAACTCATTAACACTCATTTAGTACTTTGGAGTAACACACTTATCATGTTGAAAATCTCTTTACCTCATTACTTTCTTTAACAAAGAAGTCATTGGGAATTTGAAGTCTACTTTACAAGAAAAATATCATTTTTTCTTATCTTCATATTTAGTCTTGAAAATATACACTTGTCACATTTTCTACATTTACAACACACTTGAAGGGCTGAAATTTTTATTTTCTTTATTTCTTATTAAAACTCATTAAAACATTTATTAAACTTTTTCATATGCTTATTATCAAATTACTACACGTTTATATATATGAAACGAGGCATTTTAAGTCCAAAAATTCAATATGAGATTAACACATTATTTGTTAAAAAATATAACACTTGCAAAAACACACTTTTCAAGACTAAAAGATATTTTTTTTCTTCAAACTTGCATAAATGTCTACTTTCACAAAAATTCAAACTCCTGATTTTGTTCATCAAATATCTCGACAAAATAGATGTTATTTTCAAACTATTTTATCTCATAAAATATTTAACACCAAGTTTTCTTGAAACATATCATTTTACACAGCACTCTTGAAATCCCTTGTAAACCATTTTACACAAAACCATAAGAAATATGCATCTTAAATCATATATGCATTCTACTCTTACAAACTCTAACTACAAGACCAATAATATGGAAAATAGAGTTCTTAAGCTAAAGAGTAGAGTTTTCCACCTCAAATAGGTCTTAAACATGGTTGGATGAAGAAGAAGGTGATGACAACCTCCCACCTCCTAAGGTGGCCTCAATGAGGTTTTCTAGCCCAACAAGCATGCTCCATGAAAGCGCTATGAAAAAACCTTTCAAACTTCATAATTTCTTCTACTTTTCTTCTCCAAACCCCCCTAATAATATCTCCATAAATTTATACCTTGATTAAAAAATGGTGCAGATGGGTTTTATGGGCTTAAATATGGTGAAAAGGGGTTAAAGTGTGGTGGTTTAGGGTTGAAGGGTGGTGGTGCTAGGGCGGTAGAAGGTGGCTGGTGGTGGGGGAGCTCTCAAGAGCTAGAGAGAGAGAAAATCTGATTGAAAAAGGGTTAAAATGAGTCAAACATCATTTAAATACCTCAAAACCCTTAGGGGTTATATCCCAAGATAGATTTGCTTCCCAGAGAGCTTGACAGCTCAATTCATCCAATGATTCACAATTTGACAACATTTTTTTATTCTGAGAAATCTAATTTTTGCAGTGTCGTTCGAACAAGAATGGATCTCGTTCGAGCGAGAACTACTTTGACATTCAAACCAAACTAGACTTCATTCAAATAAAAATTATATCTCATTCGAACGTACTACGAACAAGGTTCTAACAAGGGTAGGTTTTCTAAATAGGGGTTGGTCGTTGGAAGCCCCGTTCCAACAAGATAAGGATCTCATTCGAATGATTAAGGATCTCATTCGAAAGATCAAGGATCTCATTCGAACGACCCTCATTTTTCTCCAAATTAATTATAAGTCCATTGTAATCCAATTAATTTCACTAAGGCCACTATATTATCCGAATTTGACCCTTAATCCATCTTACAAGGTTTAAATCCCAATTGGGTCACATCAAGTCATCAATTTACACGGGTACGATCAAAATTATGAGGGAGAGTGTCACAAAGCCTCATGATCTTATATATTTTGGTATAAGATTTTAATTTTCCTATATGTGACTTTGTGATTCAACAAGGGTGACACATTTTTATATGAGACGATAACACGACTTCACCTCGAAATGAAGTTAGCCCACGACTTGACCCCGACACGAAGTTAACCCACGACTTGACCCCGTCACGAAGTTAGAGAGATGTCTTACCATTTTTTGACAACAACTCAAAACTTACACATCTCACCGACATGATAATAAACGGGGTGGGTTATATTTCCAAACACGAATAACTCAAAAATGACATGAATGGTCTTGTTTAACTCATACTATATGAATAATGCATTAAATATATTTTATTTCTTAATATACTATTAAATAAAAATCCTTATAGAATTAGATGGTTTTTATGTTTTATTACAAGAATCTAAAATTAATGATTTTTTAGTTTATGACGAACCTATGAGTGGTACTCATTGACTTAGAGATAAGAGAATTCTAGTCTTATATTTTAGTTAATAGATTATGCATGTTAATCCGAACACAATGCGATAACTAAATACAAATAAATAAAAATTCTAATCAGAAATTTATTAGAGTTCTACAAAAACAAAAACAAAATGTGCCAATTGCACATACACAACATGGTGTAAGTGAAATGCAATTATAATTTGCTCAAGTAGCAGTGAAATATCCATGAGATTTTGCATAATTTTTTTAAAAAATATATGTTTTACACTTAAATTTGGAGCATTTATATTTCTTTTTTAGGGTACTTGTCAAAATGTCATTTGTGGCATATGACGATGTAGTGACATGAGCATTTCCTCCAATTTTGCTAAAACCATGTTTTTTGTGTTTGTTGATAGAAATTAAGACATATTGAATAGTAGTAAACACCATCATACTCTCATTATGTGGAATTTTCCTGGTGCATACCATATTAAATTGAATATTGATGGTAGACCACGAGGAAATCCAAGTAGAGCTAAATTTGGTGGCATCTTCAGAAATAATCAAGGCTGCTAAATTAAAGGTTTTTTCAACAGACTTCACGACACAATGTGCATAGCTATTCTCAAAGGGCTGGAACTTATCAATGACATGCGATGGCAAGAGGTGGGAGTCAAAACTGATTCTCTCGATGCTATCAATTTAATAGCCAAAGCTGATATTTCTTTCAATTCGTGGAGGGAAATTCTGGAAGATTGAAGACACTTGATTAGAAAAAATTGGATGCAGACTCCTTCATACTAAACGAGAGGAGAGTTACTGTGTGGAGGAATATAGGTGTTTAAAAAGGGTTTTTTTACTAACTCCCACTTTATAATATTGCATTTGACATAACCTCCAATTTCATAATCTTTTAGACATGCCCCTAAAAGATTAATGGAGTTAAAAATCTATTAAAAAATGATAGTGTGCTAATTAGACTTAACTCTCAACATTATTTTTAGACTAAAATACCCTCATCTCTTATGACACCAAACACACTCTCTCTCTCTCTCTCTCTCTCTCTCTCTCTCTCTCTCTTCTCCATACCCATCTCCACCATAATCTCTCTCTCCTCCATACCCATTTCCACCACACACACACGATTTCTCGCCTCTTGATGTCTAACCTTAAGAGGGGTAGGAAGTAAGAATTTTTTTCCACCATTCCAATCAAGTATACCCTTACCGTATACTTTATGAAGTGAACATCTTACATCACGAGGAGTAGGACATCATATATATACTCCCTCCCTCTCAAATTAAGTATTGCATTTTCATTTTTAGGATGTCTAACCTTAAGAGTGGTATTTTGAAAAACAATTATCAAAATTCCACAATATTTAAATGAGTTCTGATTGACAATTGATTACGCTAAAATTACTATTTCCAAGTTTAATTTTCAACTTGTGACTGCCCAGTTGGGATTTTGGCGAGAAAGGGGAAGAGAGGAGGCAACCTGAGGCAGTGACCAAATATTATAGTGAAAGCTGAGTGGCATTTTTTTTACCACTTCCCATTTCTCAAGTTCGAACTTGTGGGTGTCATATGTATTCAGGTACAAATTTAATCACATTTGAGCTTCTTATAAGGAAACATTAGGCCCCTTAAAAAAGAAGGGGAAGAATCAAAGAAGGATGTAACACTCATTATAGAGATGAATTATAAAAGATTACCCCCAAATATCCCACCTAATGTTCAATCGAGAGAGAGAGAGAGAGAGAGTTTGGTGTTATAACAGATGAGGGTATTTTGTGTGATACCCTGCCTAATAAAATACCGGGTGACCAATCTGTGATCAAAATAAAATGTTGGTCTCATATGGCTCATTCTTAGCATCACTGTCGAAAAACCTTTTAAAGTTACTAACCACCTAGTAATTTAACTAGACCGGTACCAAAATTTATCTTTCATTAATTAACAACATGAGGAAGAAAATAATAATTAAACCATCAATCAGAATTTGATAACTAAAAACCAACACAAATAAAGAAGACCGAACCAATTTTTGGTTCAATAATATAATCCAATAATAATCTGAAATAATGAAGTAGATACACAGTCTAATCCATTACCTGGAAGTACTAAATATAAAGTCCCAACACTAGTAATGAATGAATGAAGTGTCTATAACAAAGTCCTGTAACTTTCACATGAGCTGCAGTTGTGCATCCTTGGATAGAATCTTTAAGTTGGGCATCCTTATGGCTAAACACCTAAAAGGTTTTGGAAAAGATTTTGACACGGGTTAGAGCCCAAGTAAAATATTTTGAAAATATTTAGCAAGCAATTAAATTGCAATAATAAAATATGCATGCACACGCTTCATAGATAAGCTAGTGTCGCACTCGCTTGGGGTATAACTCACCCCTGATCTAATGTGCACGCCTAACGCTTGCCTTCTAACCTTCGCGATTAAGATACCCCACCTAATTAGCCGTATCACACCTCTTTCTACCACACTACTCTAACCCGATTATTCTTACTTTGATTATTAAGTTATCTACTGATTAACTTATTAATTGGTTCAACTATATTAAATCATATAACGTTCACACTAGTTATGTAGGAAATTCCCCTTCTTAAATCATATGACTTTCACCCTAGTTATACAAGAATTCACCCATTTCAATCATATAAATTTCACACTAGTTATATAAAAATACATTCACACTTATGTATTAATCCCGTATATAATTATCTACTCATATTATATACATATTAATAAACTACAACATTCACACACATATCGCGTATAATAACCGTACATTCCCGAGTAATAACTCATCGGATGCTTTCTCTAAAATGCTATCATGTTCCAGGCATACTCACTCTAATACAGCCACCTCAAGTCGGACTAGTTCACACCGAACTTGGGCAAAAATATCGCAAACGTATTGTAGGCGGTCATATTTTCCCGAGAGTGAGACCGAATCATACCAAAGACGTCTCACCTCAAAAATGAGTCACACAATAAAATCCTGGATGATATGACCTGGGGACTATACTCTCCCTACTCCTCAAGCCAAAGGATTCACCCATATCGCGCAACCTCCTATGATAGCACTAGAGGGATATGTATTCCCATAAATATCATTCACACCGATATCTATAAAGTACACAAATAAATATCATTCACACCATATCGTGCAACCTCCTATTTTGTTATTAAAGTAGTGTCACCCAACTACATTACCCCGACTCACTCACTAGGTCCTTATCTTCATCTCTTAGAATTCATTTCGCATAATCCCACTATTTAGTTTAATATCTCTCATTAAATTTAATATTCAATAATTTATTATATCAGTCTATAATAAACTAAACCGGCTACCCTGTGCCTAACTGCCGTAGCACTCGGCCTAAGAATAATCCGAGTCAAACCTCCAACCCCTTAATTAAATTAATTCCACCTCAATTAAATTTATCTAAGTGGTGTCACTTATCCAAAATTCCCTAACTCTCTCAATTAGTCCGTAATTTAACCTTTTTGAAGTTATTTCACCCAAATTCCATTATTTAGATTAACACTCTATCTAAATAAAATACATCTCAAATCCCAATTCCCAAGGCCCTAATTATTTTAGCTGTATCTAAACTTTTCCCTTCACAAATTTCCTTTTTATTCTTTATACCTCCACTGAATCAAGGATTGGCCCAATAAACTTTCAAAGCTAACGATCAACTGCTAAAATCACAAATGGGACACTGAAGAATTCCCCCAATAGAGAACACCTCGATGGAAGGCAGCAAGGCCCAAAAACCTCACTGTCACTCAAATGACGTCTGGTGTCATTTGAACGACATTCAGCGTCACTTGAACGACCTTCATGGTCGTTTGAACGACCTTCTACTTTTTTTTAACCCTTAGACTTCCTCATAACGTTACTTTTTTCTGCCACTAACAACCTTCATGGTTTACGATTTCTATTCAAACCTCAACTTAGCAATTTCAACATGCGTTACTCCACTGTCCAGATTAAACTTTGTATAACTTTGAATAGTAAACCAAAATCATCAACGGTTTATAAAATTCATATTGCATTCGTAAATTGCTTATACAGGGATTATGGAGTTTCTTCCAAAATATGAATTCTCCAACCTTAATTACACAAGATGAAATTTCTAGATTTCTAAATATTGATACAACCATGAATCGTATTGCCCAACAATTTAGCAATATAAATCTACACGACATGTTAAATTCCTCAATACTCAGATTTAATACAATAAACCACCCAAAAACAAACACGGTTTACACCCACCATGATATGAATCATAATACCGTAACTTAAATGAAAGAAAGTTTAGCTACATGCATGGATAAATTCATAGATTCTGATTTCCTTTATTGTAGATGAATATTAGACGAAGAACGCTCCAATTTCTTCTTAGTTTGGCTCCCAAATGTCAATATTTTCTCCTCTGCAAAGCTAGAGTTTTCTTATGGTGTTGTGTGTGCCACTAACTTCCCACTTAGGTTTTATATCACTAATCCTAAAATTAAGACTACGGGCCAAATTAAAATGATCCAAATACCCCCGTGTGAGCCCGATTATGCCTAAAAATGTCTCGAGACACAATTACTACCCCTAGGTACTCTTTTTTGTCTATCTCGACCTATTCGCAATTAACCGTGCACTCAAAATCGTTATCCGAGTTACTTAACTAAAATTTCCAAATCTCATCCTCAAATTACGACACATGTAATTTTAAAATAACCTGAATTAGTTAAATCTCAATTCGCTAATTTAATTAAATCCTCCAGATAATTTAAATCCTTTATCACCAAATTAATTAAATTATGTATCCTAAAAAATATGGGGTGTTAAATACTTCCCCCCTTACAAAGGAATTTCTTCCTTGAAATTCAGATGAGTCTTGTACCCCAAGCCTCGAATACTTCCCTACTCATATGACCTTAAGATGGCTACACATATCTCTACCCCTTCTAATCACAAATTATATCAAAATTAAGTTAATTACCCAGGGCATCCATAGATTGTATACCCATGATTAACTCCTCAGATGTTACCCATCTCTACTAGCCTTCAATCGTAATATAACTTTCAACTCACATTTATAACTACATATATGTATAATAACCAAGGTGCCAAACCTATGTCCTAATGACCAACATCTCTCCACTTCCAATGTTTCGCTAAGTTTCATGCATGGGACATCTCGCAAAGCAAAATCCAAACAAGGACCCCCCTCGTTAAACTACTACCTAACATTATCGGTCGTTGAGATCCGTTAGGCCCTCAATCCATAGTACGTATCCCAAAATTCCCGTCTCTTGACATAAAAGTATACTCCTCCACCCTCATGTTACAAAAGACATCATACAATATGGCGCCCCGTACTATCACTAGTTTCTTAGCGTGAATCAATCACGAGCTATATTTCCCCGCTCGATAATAAACATATCCACCCTGAATTCCATCAGAAAATGCCCCTACTCTCTGGGATTATATATAACAATACAAACATTTTCTTATAAGTCTATTATGTAACACACGATAACATATATTCACGTATATATAGAGTAAACCCTCTTTCAGGTGATAACTAGCATAAGTAAATCATATCTCGAAACAACGAACACAAAGTCTTACCATATTCAATACAATAACCCAAACATCTCAGCATAAATATAACTAACATCTCGTACGTAACATACTTATCTCAAGCTCATCTCCGCACTCTCGGTGTGGCTATATCATACAGGTATTATCGATTACCCCACAATTTGCATTTTAATTCTCCTCGATACTACCCCACCCATTAACTTTTGGTGCAAAAGTTCTCTCAATGCTTCTTTCGCAGCACTACCCGGCTTTCCTAGCCATACATCGTAATAACTCTCAGTTTTAAGTGTTTCCTCTATACGTTCAATAAATTAACATTTAAAATTGATGCACTCGCATCCAACAATGTCTCACTACTCGCAATATTTATTAAGGTTCATGCATGTAACATCCCGCAACGAAGCTCAAAAGAACTTCCCCAATGCACTACCCTCTAGCATTGTCGATCATAGAAATCCATGGGTCCAAAGAACATAACTAAAATATCACAAATTCTGTCTCTCGTCACATAAATCAAATCGCCTATGCCCATGTCTCTCAAGGCGTCACATGATACGGTGCTCTCACTATCACTAAGTCCTCAGCACGTAAACAACAATGAGCTAAAAACTCTACGCTCAACAGTGAACCCGATATACCCTGAATCACATCAGTAAAAGTCCCTACGCACCGGGATCCAAAATAACTAGACAACTGTAGTCTTTGAAGTTAATTCATAAAAAATTCACTGCGAGCTCGACCATCTTTCAAGTGAGACATCGCAAACATATACATCCTGCCCCTAAAATAACGAACACGATAGTCTTGCTGTAACTGCCCACCATCACTTAACAGTCCGTACTCAGGATAAAACCATACCTCGAATATCTCCTTTCAAAACGATTTATCCTCACAAAATATATCCTCTCAGTGTCCACACCTTCTCCCTTACAGATGGAACTAAAGAGAGCCCCACTAACTCAACGATAAATATATACTATTACAGTAATATTAACGACACCTCTACTAAACCCGTTTCTTAAACGAATCTAGTACTAATAAATTATTGTGACTCGCTCGTGTCACCAAAAACAGATCTCTATCACTCTGGGACAAAACTCATACTTTTAATTGCCAATAGCATTGGCAGTTCAAATGGTTCCTGGAGATAACAACCTCGTCCTAACCAAACCCAAAACTTATTATAACTATTTCCCCTATAGGCATCTCGTTCCTGTCCCCCAATTCATGGCGGACAATATCCACCCATGTGTTCCTACTCTTTACACATAAGACACCTCTCTTGTGTCATTCCTCTTTCTCTAACCCCACTGGCCATGTCGGGGTTGTCCTACTCATAGAACTAGTAGAGTTAACCCTGATTGTTACCCCTGTTGTCCCTTTGTCTCCGCTGGCCCTTATGGGACTCGTTGCTAGCCCACGTCCCTGACTGAATCCATCGTCACATGGTAGAAATTATATTGATCTTAATCATTAAAATGGGTCCCCTACTAGGTATACCCTTCGGTGGTGCCTCACTAGCACCGTTAAATCCAGTATTTCCCTTTGGTTAGGTTCTCCAACTCCCTTGGCTCCCTTCTCACGGAAGCGTTGATATCAAATTGTAAACATACGACATTGACGATAACGATATCAGTCGTTCCAAACGGATTTCCCCATCCCTGCTTGTATATCCTACCTATGAGTCCATTATTGACTTAAGGACTCCTTGATCCTCCGTTTCCACCTTGTAGGGTACAAAGTTCGCTAAACCCGTCAACTCTCCTTCATGACCGACCACCATACGACCCTTTTAAAACAAGTATTTAAATCTCCTTTGCCTCTCTGTTTTAATAACTGGTGAGAGGATTTGCGATCAAATCGCAGCCCAAATTCCTCGCAATTCGTGGTATCTCTCCATAGTTATGGTGACTGACTCCCATCACTACAACACCACTCCTAAAAGAAAAACTTTCACCCAAAATTTAGTCCTGGGTGCCACTGCACTCCACTCCACCCAATTTCCTTTAGGTTATCTCCTTCCATTAACCCGTCACACTCCCCCTCTTCCACAATCCTTACGGATGGATCTTTGAAAGAGTTACTCCGACATCCCCCACTTTACCGCCTACGCTGGGTGAGTCTGAATTTTCACCACTGATTCCTAAGACGGTGTTTAGGGAAACTACTACGCCTTAGTAATTATCCCAATGCCATCTATCCTGAATAATAACCGTGGGGACTTCTATCGCAGTCACCGTTCCCAGAATATTCCATGGCTTCTGCTGAGCCTCTCTCCCTACAATCCTTCTAACGGCCCTCATTGGTCGTCCAAAGTTGTTCTGTGTACGAAGCCAACTCGAACTCGTATATGAATCGCATCAACTATATTTAATAGTTAGAGAATGTAAGTCACAAACGTAAAGGAACACAACAATCGTATAATAATGCTCTATATAAAAGAAGGCTACTGTTTATACCAAATTTAGTCTGCTGACATGGCTCAATCGAGTGAAGACACGTGGCAATCTACGTGGCAACAAAAAACACTTCCGAGGAACTCAGACGCTCCGAGAAACCATATCACAACGAGGAACACTTCTTCCCCGAGGAACTCAGACGCTCCGACCTACAAGAACTCTCCGAGGAACTTTTGAGTACCGAGGACCTTAGGCGGTCCGAGCAGCTTAGGCGGTCCGAGCTGCACCTCGAACAAAGCATTAATAGCAGGATAACCAACAGTTTGACTGTTCATTAAATGCTTATTATTCAGATGTATACACTTAAGGGGCATTGAATGTATTACTCTTTCACATGTACAGCATTGGATGTATTACCCTTTCACATTACAACCTTAGGGATATAAATACATTGTATTACCCTCATTGTAAGGGAACCAAAATTTCTTGATTGAACTTGTAATCTAGAATTCCCAAACAGTCATCAATAACAGAAATAGTGGACGTAGGCCATTCTTATAAGGCTTAACCACTTTAAAACTTCTTTGTCTCATTTATTTTATCTGTGATTAAAAAATTAGATATAATCTAATTTTTTACATCAACAGATTGGCGCCGTATGTGGGAAACGACTGGCAATATCATTTTTCATCAAAAATAATTAATCACAAATGGCTGATATTCCAGAATCCAGCAATCGAAATACTGGAAGCCCTCCAAATCCATCTGCTCCGCCAAATATTCCGGATCTGGATGGAATAATGACAAATCTGGCTCAAGGCCAGGCCGTCATGCAAGAAACTATGCGACAACTCATACAAACCCTCCATGGTGGTGCACCAACCCATTCAGGATTGCGAAGTATTCAAAGAAATACCCGTTTACCTTCTTCACATACTAGGCGTACTGATTCATATCATACTGAGGAATCTGAAGATTTTTCTTATCAACCTGGATGAACTTCGTCAGTGCGAGCCACAGATACTGAACAACGTATCACTCTCTCTCCAGAAAGGACTAGTGCGCTAGAGAGGTTAAGCAGGGTATCACCTTTTGATCGATTAGGACCTAGAAGGAGTAGAAGTCGTCCTAAAGTCGCATCGATGAGTTTTTGACGACCATTAGATTTAAGGGAAGGATCTGCCCAGTCGCGACTAGCTTCTCGTCAAGATAGATCCCAGGAAGCCACATCAACGCGATCAGTTGCTCGAACCAACAGGCCCGAGGAAGGAAATGATGCATGGAAAGGCTCTATTCAGAGGCTGAACGATAGATTAGGGGAAATGGCTAAGGCCAAGAACCCTCTACAACGAACCTTTGTTCGAGGAACACCTTTTGTCCAGGCCATTGTAGATTTTCCAGCACCATCAAAGTTCAAAGCACCTGTTGTGACCCCCAAATATGATGGAAAGACTGACCCTATCCTTCATATAAAACAATACCAAGCTACAGCCGATATCTATGCTGTTCCAGATGAGATGAGATGTAGAGCATTCTCGGGAACTCTTACCGGATCTACTCAAATGTGGTATAATAATCTTCCTCGGGGTAAGATCTTAACTTTTCTTCAACTGGCCGAGTTATTCATTGGGAATTTCTGTTTTGGGGCAAAGCCAGTTAAACGAGTAGCACATTTGTTAAGTGTTAGACAAAAAGCTGGTGAGAGCACCAGAGATTATATAACTCGTTTTAATAACGAGAAACTCGAAGTCATTGATTATGAGGAAAAGACAGCGATTACCGCCTTGATGAGTGGACTACTGCCCAACACGTTGTCTTACACTTTGGCCAAAGATCCACCTAGAACCATGTCAGACCTGATGGGAAAAGCATCCAAGATTATGAATGTCGAGGAGGCTATGACTGCGAAGAAGAACATGGATGCCAAAGAAACCAAGGTGGAAGGTGATAAAGCTAAGAAGAAAGAGCATAAGAATAATGGTAATGACAAACACTCAAAAACTAGGTCGACATGGGAAGTAATGAAGAAATTCGATAATTATACTCCTTTGAAGAAGGACATCAACCATGTTCTGGAAGAAATCAAGAACAACGAGGAATTAAACTGGCCAGAGAAAATAAAGGTAGACCCTGACAGTAGGAATAAGGCAAAGTATTGCGAGTTTCATAAAGATCATGGCCATATGACCAAAAATTCAATAGCTCTTCAAAATGAGATT
Source organism: Sambucus nigra (assembly GCA_949130495.1). Classification (NCBI taxonomy): domain Eukaryota; kingdom Viridiplantae; phylum Streptophyta; class Magnoliopsida; order Dipsacales; family Adoxaceae; genus Sambucus; species Sambucus nigra. The sequence continues at coordinate 284,702,106 of OX422209.1, read as the reverse complement.
GAAACACTCATCAGACGAGGAAAACTGGCAAAGTACGTTGATCGTGGAAACGAAAGAAGAAATAACGACCGAACAAGAGAGAGGTCTAGATCTCCTCATCGAGTAGAGGAGAACAAGAAAAGAAACCATGAAGTTGATCCAGAAGACGACCCCGATCTTCCCAAGAGACCAAGGCAACCAGAACGTGAGGTATTTTCAATACGCTTTGGGTCATTTGACAGTAATGTTATAACAGGAGGAGATGCAGGAGGAGGAGACCTTACTACAGAGAGAAAAGCTTACCTCTGTGAGGCTCAAGCTTGCTCGTACATTCAACGAATAAATCTAGCTGAGGAGGATCGCCCGAGAAAGGTGAACAAAGAGAAATTGGTCATTGGTTTCTCAAAGAACGACCTCGCAGGAGTTTTGTATCCTCATGATGACCCATTGGTGATCGAAATGAGGATGAAGGAGGTAATTATTTCAAGAGTACTAGTAGACAATGGTAGCTCGACAGACATCATGTTCTACTCGTGCTTCGACAGTTTAAATCTAAAGCTATCTCAACTGGAGCCTTATCATAGACCCCTTCTCGATTTTGCTGATGAGAAAGTATTTCCACTTGGGACGATAAAATTGGATATATTCATTGGTACGTGGCCTGCTTGTTGAACGGAAAGAATACGTTTCTTCGTGATGGATAAGAATGTTCAATCATCATACAATATCATCATGGGGAAGAGTAGGATTGAAGAAGTTCGAGGTTGTACCATCTACGGTACATCAATGCCTAAAATTTCCAATAAATTTTAGAGTAGGAGTTGTGAAAGGTGATCATAAAGTAGCTCGAGAATGCTATTATTCATCTGCCGAGCAAGAGGAACTGGAGGAATCAAGGAAAAAGACTACTACCTATCAAGTGGATGAAGGTGCAAAAACTAAAACATTGGATCCTCGAGATGAGTCGCAACTCGTGAAGGGTCAAGTGGTGGAAGCTACTGAAAATATCAATCTGGACGAAGATCACCCTGAACGAACTACTCAAGTAGGTTCGTCATTGGAAGCCTCACTAAAACAGGAATTGATAACATTCCTAAGAAGCAGAAAGAAAACTTTTGCGTGGAGTCATGAGGATATGCGCGGGATAGACCCAAATTTCTTATGTCACGAGCTCAATGTGAATAAGGAGATCAAGCCTGTAAAGCAGAGAAGAAGAGTATTCAGTCACGAGAAGAATCAAGCTATACAGGAGGAAGTCGAGAAGCTCCACAAAGCTTGCTTCATTGAGGATGTTAAATATCCAGACTGGTTAGCAAATGTGGTGATGGTGAAAAAGAAAAATAATAAATGGAGGATGTGTGTAGACTTCACCGACCTCAACAAAGCATGCCCAAAGGATCACTTTCCACTGCCCCGAATTGATCAACTAGTGGATGCTACCTCGGGACACGAGCTGCTGAGCTTCATGGATGCTTATTCTAGCTACAATCAGATTAAAATGAAACCTGAAGACAGGGAGAGTACTTCTTTCATTACCCCTAGGGGAACTTATTGTTATAATGTTATGCCTTTTGGTTTAAAAAATGCAGGTGCGACATATCAGCGGCTGATGAACAAGGTCTTTGCTGAACAAATCAGTTTCAATATGGAAGTCTATGTTGACGATATGCTGATAAAGAGCAAGAAAGCTGCCGATCATCTAGTTGACTTAAGTCAAACTTTTGATCAACTGGATAAATATCAAATGAAGCTGAACCCGATGAAGTGCACATTTGGAGTACGAGAAGGTATGTTTCTCGGGTACATTGTCAATCAGCGAGGCATTGAAGCTAACCCTGAAAAGATCAAAGCTCTGTTAGGGATGCGATCCCCAACGACGAAGAAAGAGGTGAAGAGTCTTACAGGACGAGTAGCAGCACTCAACAGATTTGTATCGCGAGCAACTGATTGATGTCTCCCATTCTTCAAGACGCTCCGAAAGACTTTTGAGTGGAATGATGAATGTGAGAAGGATTTCCAAGACTTGAAGATATATTTGGGAGCACTTCCACTATTATCCAGGCTAGTGATGGGAGAAAAATTATACTTGTATCTGGCAGTGTCCGAGAATGCAGTCAGTTCGGCATTGATAAGAGTGTAGAATGGAATACAAAAACCAATCTACTATACAAGTAAGGCCTTCCGAGGAGCAGAGATCAGATATCTAAGGATGGAAAAATTGGCACTAGCATTGATCGAGGCAAGTAGAAGAATGAAGCCATACTTTCAATCTCATACTATAGTCGTATATACTGATATGCCGTTGAGGCAAGCCCTTCATAAACTAGAAAAATCAGGGAGATTGATGTGTTGGGCAGTAGAACTCGGTGAATATGATATAGTCTATGAACCCAGGTCATTGCTAAAAGGGCTAGCGATAGTGAATTTTATAGCAGAGTTCACCTATCCTGATACCCCCGAAGAGCAAAAATTGCTCGCTGATCAACCTGTGGATGTTACAGGATCATCAAATGCAAGCCCAGACCAACTTAGCTTGGTAAAAGGGCAAGTAGATGTTACAGGATTATCAAATTCAAGCCCAGACCAGCTTAGGTTGGTAAAAGGGCAAGAAAAGATGATCGACGAACAGCAAGAAAAATCAGGAGATGGTGAAAGAAAGCAACAAATTTTTCACCGAGGAACTCTGTCAGATCAGAAATTTGAAGACGAGTTACCGATATGGAGTCTGTATATGGATGGTTCATCTTGCACTACCGGATGTGGCGCAGGGATAGTTTTGAATAGCCCGGACGAGGTCGACATGGAATACGCCCTACGATTCCAATTCAAAACTTCCAATAATGAGGCTGAGTATGAGGCCATGATTGCAGGTCTTAATTTGGCAAAAATTATGGAGGCGCAGCAGGTTATTGTCTTCAGTGATTCTCAATTGATCATAAATCAAATGTTGGGAATATATGAAGCCAAAGTTGAATTAATGATCAAGTATCATGCAAAGGTGATGGAGTTGGTATCAGAATTTGCTGTTATTCAGCTGGTCAGAATACCAAGAATGGAGAATGCAAGAGCAGACGCCCTAGCTCGATTAGCATCAGCTACTCGTATCGAGCTACGAAGAACAATCCCAATTGAAGTGTTGGTTAGTCGAAGAATAGACGAAGATATGATGATGAATTTCATTACCCTTGATTTAGGACCATCGTGGATAGATCCCATCAAGGCATATATTGAGGAGGAATAATTACCAATTGACAAGCTCGCAGCCAAGAAAATAAAGTTTAAAGCTGCTCGGTATGTATTAACTAACGGTATTCTATATAGACGAGGAATTATGGCAGGTTTGCAAAGATGTGTACATCCCTCCGAGGTGAAAGAATTGATTGAAGAAATCCATGAAGGGTCCTGTGGAGACTATGTAGCAGGTCGAATGCTTTTGCAAAGGGTGATGACGCAGGGATACTACTGGCCGACGATGAGGGCTGATTGTATAGCCTATGCTAAGAAATGTGACAAGTGCCAGCACTTTTCCTCCATCCGAAGAACTCCACAAGCATTGTTGACACCCATCACTTCTCCTTGGCCATTTGCCATGTGGGGAATAGATTTAGTCGGGCCACTTCCAACGACCAAAGGAAGGTTCAAATACCTCGTCGTCGCAGTGGATTATTTTACTAAATGGGTTGAAGATGAGCCTCTCATTGATATAACGTACAACAAGGTGTACCAATTTATTTGGAAGAACATCATTTGTCGATATGGTCTTCCGCATGCCTTCATCACAGACCATGGAACACAATTTGACAACGAGGAGTTCGCTGCCTATTGTCATCAGTCAAATATTTTGAAGATCCACTCAGCACCAGGCCATCCTCAAAGCAATGGACAAACTGAAGTGACAAATAGAACGCTGCTGAATGGCTTGAAGAAAAGACTGGATGATGCAAAAGCAAATTGGATCAACGAGCTACAATCAGTACTATGGGCTTATCGTACTACTCCCCGAGCAGCAACTGGAGAATCACCATATATGCTGGCGTTTGGAAGTGAAGCTGTTATACCTGCCGATTTGGGCCTCCCAACACACAGGGTACTGAATTTCAATTCCCCTGTCAGCGACTTAATGAGAATATTGGATTTAGACATGCTCGAGGAAGTTAGAGAAGAAGCAGCCATCAGGAATGCTGCATACCAACAACGAACATCTTTGTTCTACAATAAAAGGGTGAAGAAGTGCGACCTGAAAGAAGAAGACTATGTGCTAAAGAAAGTGATTCAAAAGCACAACAAACTAGAGGCAAACTGGCATGGACCATACCGAGTTACAGAAGTTGTTCAACCAAGAACTTACCGAATAGCAAATTTTGAGGGGGAGGAGTTTATGAATGCATGGAACGCAGAGCACCTGCGTAAGTATTATCAGTGATGTATATTCTCATGTAACGCAGTTCCGTCAGTATGAATAAAATGAAGATATTCTGCCAAATTTTCTCATTTTATTGAAAGTTTTTCGGGGAATACTAGTGCTACACACTACTCGGCAAAACTCGGACTACTCAAATTTATTCTCGAAAATGCCAACTAAGGTTGGTCGGGAAACAAATGTATTCCTATGGGAAGTAAAATTATGTATTCCTAAAAATGCCAACTTACATTGGTTAGGAAGTAAATGTATTCCTACAGGAAGTAAAACTATGTATTCCTAAAAATGCCAACTTATGTTGGTTAGGAAGTAAATGTATTCCTACGGGAAATAAAACTATGTATTCCTAAAAATGCCAACTTATGTTGGTTAGGAAGTAAATGTATTCCTACGGGAAGTAAAACTATGTATTCCTAAAAATGCCAACTTATGTTGGTTAGGAAGTAAATTTATTCCTCGGGAAGTAAAATTATTCCTAAAAATGCCATCTTATGTTGGTTAGGAAGTAAATGTATTCCTCGGGAAGTAAAACTATGTATTCCTAAAAAGGCCAACTTATGTTGGTTAGGAAGTAAATATATTCTCGAAAACGCCAACTAAGGTTGGTCGGGAGGTAAAGTTATTCCAGAAAGTGCCAAAGTTGCTCGCAGAGGAAAAATCCACTAACTATGGCTGGTCGGGAATAAAAACCCACTAACTATAGTTGGTCGAAAAGGAAAATTTATCGACCTTGGTTGGTCGGAAACATTTTATGAATACGAGAAAGTGATCGAGCAAAATTTTTGGTACTCGTAACTTTTTAAATTATTACTAAGTTGGTCGAGAAACAAAACATCATCTTTGCCAAATGATTACCACAAATTCAAACTACTCGACAATAAGTTGATCGACAAATAACACAATATTGTTATCTTTTCAACAGATACACATGCACAGATGTAAAGTGTTACAAAACAATAGCAGTCAAGATTTGCAAATAAAATTATTTCATTAAATGTAGAACAAAATACATAAGGAATGAAATACAAATTTATTACATCAATATTCCTACTCTATTGGTTTTTTCCCCTCTGCTTTTGAAACAGGTTCCTCGCCAGCAGGTGGATCATTTAAAGCAAGAGTAGAATTTATGAAGTTAAGATCTTTTAACATCCTGATATTCATCACGTATGGTCGATCTAGGAGGTGCTCAGGACGAGATATCTCGACATTTGAATGGAGATTGTAATCGCCGAGGTATTTGGAAATCAGACATCGAGGGATGGCCCGAGCAGGGATTCAACTCATATCAAGCTTAAATGGTGGCACTGGTAGGTCGAGCAGACCAGCCCATAGGTAATGACCTTGTTCGAGTTGCAGCACACCTAAGGCATTCAGCCATCCCTGTTTGTAGCCCTCATTATTTGCATTCTAGATACGATCGTCCAAGTGGTAGAGAGCCTCGTTGTATCCAGCCATCCAGTACTCCCTGGGCTGCTTGTGGAATTGATATGTCAATCTTTCCAGCTGCTCGTGGAGATTTTTAATAAAATGTTCTTTATTCTCCAAGACAGACTTCTACGCAGAAAGCTACTCTTCTAGGTCCCTGATTTTCTTAGACAGCTCAGCCAATGTCGGGTTCTTCGCCATCAACTACAAGGCCTAGTTCTCTAAAGCAGATTGAGTCCTCTGTTCCTCGACAGGAATCCGAGAAGCTCTTGCTCATCCCCGAGGAAATCTTTCTCATCAACGAGAAGATGTAGAAGGGATAGCTCTTTTCAAGGTTTCCAAATCATCCCTCAAGTTAGCGTTCTCGACCTCCAAAAATGAGAATCCCTCGCCAGTCACTGGTATCGAAGCATTTGAGGTGGAAGCATCAGATTTTAATTGAGATACTTCTCTTTGCAAGTTATTATTTTCTTGCTCCAGCAACTCGGCTATTTTCCTGTGCTCCTCGACCTCGGCTTTCAACGTTCTCTCCCGCACGTCTTAAACAGCAAAATGCTTCTCGTATCCCTTGTCGGCAATAATTTACTGATACTTCTTCTCGTACCCCTCGTGCAAGAGGGCAGTGGATTCCTTATATTGTTGCTGAAGGTCTTCAAGAGTGCCTTGGAGATCCTCAATCATATCATAATAAGCTACATTATTGGCCACCGCACGATCAAGCAGACACTTCAAATATTGGTAAGCTTTAACTGCCTGTTCCGAAACATCTTAGCCGAGGATGTCGACGATTTTTACTGCACTTAGATCTGTGTGACCAGCCTTAAAGTATTCATTGCATTGCCGTAACAGCTTTGTATCATGAGCATACAATAATTCCATCCTAGCTAGAAACTAGTAAAGGAAGAAAAAGCAATAATCAATAAGAGTACCAACAGAGCATGAAGAGGAGAAACAACGGTATGTATAAACAAAAGTTTAAATTTTATTATATCATAAAGTTCAGAGTTACATGTTCAGGGTTACATTTGACAAAGAAAAATAAAATAGAAAGAAACCGGAACAACTCTACACCTTTTCCTTATCTCCCAAAACTTTCTCGGGAGGCTGGGACGAGGAGGTAGGTTGCTTGGAGGGAACAGAGAGTTGCTCGGGGAGCGCTGGCAGTTGCTCGGATGAAGTAACGAGTTACTGAAGTTCCTCATTAGTAGGATGGATGGTTGGGGGATGTGAAACTTGATCTCCCATCACCATGGAAGACTCCTCAGAGGCAGCTTCGTCCTCTTCTTCGTCTTCGGGAGTTGGAGGGGGACCAGGGATGTGTCGCTGGAAGAGTTCAGAAGTTTCATCAACCTTCATATCCTGAAGAGCTGTGACCCACCCATCTCTAAAGTATTTTAAGCTACCATATTCGACTTGCGACATCATGGAATCCAAGCCTTTGTTCCATCCCTTATCCCAGCCAGCGCTAAAAGATTTCTTCACAGCCAACTTCCTCTTTGTCTTCTCCGAGGAAAGCTTCTCGGAAAGAAGGTTATCAACAGCTTTCAATTTATTCTCAACCTCCTCCTTCTGACGACTTACTTCCCGAAGTCGACCTAACTCCTCCTCAGCAACCTTGAGTTTATCTTTAAACTCCTCAGCATTCTTGAGCTTCCCTTCAAGCTCTTTATTTTTCTCCTCCAGACTATTTACTTTTTTCTCCAACTCCTTGGAGACCTCAATAACCTGAGCTTTTTCCTGCTCGATCGAAGCAATCTTCTTCTCCCAAGTTTCCTTATCATCAGCATATTTCTGGTGAGAATCTTTCAGAGACTGCCCCAAGCCCATCAAAGCTTCCTCTACACCAGAAGATGAGCTTGAAGCTTTAATAGCTTCATCTTTCTTCAAAATTGTGTTAAAACAGCTCACCAACTGTGAAAAGAAAACGAAAGCAAATCAATACACAGATAAAAAAAGGAAAGAATGAAAATTTAAGATTATGGGACTTACAGAAGCAATGTGACGAGCTGCTAGTGTAGTAACAGTGTCCCGAGAAAGGTTTTCTTCAATACCTTGGATCTCGGGAATGATCCAAGTCTTCACCAAGATCATAGCAGAGCTCGGGGGAACAAAAGTGGGAACTCCACTAGTCGGGGGCTGAGAGATGGTGTCAGCCAAATTGACCGAGGATCTTTTCTTCAGCCTCCTCAGAGGAACAGGAATAGTTTTGACCAAGAAGGAACTCTTGGTCGGTGATATGACAATCACCTCGCCTGGAGCAGCAGCCTTGCTCGAGGCCATTGGAGGCTTCTCGGCAACCTGCACAGGAGCAGCCGGAGGGAGTGCATCAATTTTCTTTGTCCCCTCTCCTGGGACGTCAATCTTATGTCTTTTTGCCTCTCCAGCACCAGAGGCAGGTTTCTCAAAAAGGGTGGGAGGTCTTCTTTTCTTCATCCTTTCACTCAAAGGAATATGTGATTCAGGCGAAGAACTTGTAGAGGCAGGTATTGGCTCTGCGTCGCTTATCACCGGACGAGCAGTGAAAGAGGAGGTGTAACTCTTGTACTGCAGCAAATATGAAGCTGACCTAATGTGCTCGTCGGCAACAATCTGATGCAAACTCCAGATAAGTTTCAAATGCCTTATATTAACGTCTGCCTCTTTTGGACACTTTCTTTTACTGTCAACTGGAAATAAATAAACATTAAAATATCAGTGACACATTTTATCAAACATAAAGGAAGCATTATTTCAAAATAAATAAAATGAAATAAAAATAACCTATCCCATTGCCATAGGGAGGGCATCTGGGACCCTGATACACTTCATCTCCAGATAAAGGAGCATGTTGCCAATTTTTTATAACAACCCCGTGCTCAAAATAGTCCCTATTGGCATCCGGGAGATTGACCACTAAAGCCCTATTTAAAAATATAGTTTTTAAATAAAAAGTATTAGGGTCAATTATTAAATAGTCCCTACTATAAATATATATTTTTTAAAAAGGACACATATTTTTAGTTTAACCCATTTAGTCCCTCACGCACTCAATATCCTCTTATTTTTAGAGGTCCGCGCCAGCGGCACTCCCTCTCCAAAATATGTGGCAAAGGACTTTTTGAGGCAAAATAAAAAAGTTTGGACTAAATGGGTATTAAAAAATGTCCAAGGGACTATTTGGTATATGTCCCAAAGTATTATCACCAATAGCCCATCTATAACAAAACATGATTTCTGGAATTCCTATGCGAGTTCCATGAATTTGATTTAGTCTATGAACCCCATTAACTATTCTCCATGTATTGGGGGCTATTCTTGCAGGAACAATGTCAAAATATTAACAGAATTCCAGACATAAAGGATTTGGCGGAAAAGAAAAGCCATATTCAGCAATAAAGAGACTGGGGAACCAATGTCCCTCAGCCAAACGGAAATAATTGGAAGGTTCAGAAAGTTCCTCCAGAACAACCCATGAAGGAATAGAAAAATTAGAATGAAATTTATCAAGAGATTCAACAAGGTAAACCATGGTGAATAAAGGAAATGAAGAAGAAGGAAGAAGATCTTACAGAAAAAGAGTGGATCTATTAACAACGAACGATGAAAAGGATGAACGCACAAGTGAGTAAGACAATGGAAAACTCGAAGATACAAATTTGAAAAAGTAGAAGACGATGGGATTGTCTGTAACGCTTAAATACCTTGCCTTGGGAAAAGGAAAAAGTAATGAGTACGAAAAGAGACGGTTACGCTACCGGCGGCTAAAAAGACAAAAAGGACGCGGCAATCGAAGCGATTATAAAAATTCAAAAAAGCCTGATTCTATGAATTTGGAAGGAAAAATAAATACAAGGGAAACACTCCTAAAAATCAGGAGGACCATTTAAAGCTACCATATTCCGAGAAAGAATGTTCCACACTCCTCAAATTTTGAACTATGAAACATTGGGGGATTCTGTTGATACCAAATTTAGTCTGCTGACATGGCTCAATCGAGTGAAGACACGTGGCAATCTACGTGGCAACAACAAACACTTTCGAGGAACTCAGACGCTCCGACCTACAAGAACTCTCCGAGGAACTTTTGAGTACCGAGGAACTTTTGATTACCGAGGACCTTAGGCGGTCCGAGCTGCACCTCGAACAAAGCATTAATAGCAGGATAACCAATAGTTTGACTGTTCATTAAATGCTTACCATTAAGATGTATACACTTAAGGGGCATTGAATGTATTACTCTTTCACATGTACAACATTGAATGTATTACCCTTTCACATTACAGCCTTAGGGCTATAAATACATTGTATTACCCTCATTGTAAAGGAACCGGAATTTCTTGATTGATCTTGTAATCTAAAATTCCCAAACAGTCATCAATAACAGAAACAGTGGACGTAGGCCATTCTTATAAGGCTGAACCACTTTAAAACTTCTTTTTCTCATTTATTTTATCTGTGATTAAAAAATTAGATATAATATAATTTTTTACATCAACAGCTACCTTGAAATGTAATAAGCCGCACAGATGCTAAGGACTCTCCACCCTGATGCTCTGATACCAACTGTGACACCCCACCTACTAAAATATCTGGTGGCTAGCCCATGAACAAAATAAAACGTTGGTCTCATATGTCTCATTCTTAGCATCACTGTCGAAAAACTTTTTAAAGTTACTAACCACCTAGTAATTTAACTAGACCGGTGCCAAATTTTATCTTTCATTAATTAACAACATGAGAAAGTAATTAATAATTAAACCATCAATCAGAAACTGATAACTGAAAATCAACACAAATAAGAATACAAATAAAGAAGATCGAACTAACTTTTGGTCCAACAATATAATCTAATAATAATCTGAAATAATGAAGTGGATACACAGTCTAATCCATTACCTGGAAGTACTAAATATAAAGTCCCTACACTACGAATGAATGAATGAGTGAAGCGTCTATAGCAAAGTCTTGCAACTTTCACATGAGCTGCAGTTGCGCATCCCTGGATAGAATCTTTACGTTAGGCATCCTAATGGCAGGACACCTAAAAGGTTTTGGAAAATATTTTGACATAGATCCGCGCCCAAGTAAAATATTTTGAAAATATTTAGTAAGCAGTTAAATTGCAATAATTAAATATGCATGCACAAACTTTATATTTAAGCTAGTGTAGCACTCGCTTGAGGTATAACTCACCCCTCATCTAATGTGCACACCTAACGCTTGTCTTCTAACCTTCCGAGTTAAGCTACCCCACTTAACTAGGTCACACCTCTTTCTACCACACTACTCTAACCCGAGTATTCTTACTTTGATTATTAAGTTATCTACTCATTAACTTATTAATTGGTTCAATTATATTAAATCATATAACATTCCCACTAGTAATATAGGAAATTCCCCTTCTTAAATCATATAACTTTCACTCTAGTTATACAAGAATTCACCCTTTTAAATCATATAACTTTCACACTAGTTATATAAAAATACATTCACACTTATGTATTAATCCCGTACATAATTATCTAATCATATTATATACGTACTAGTATACTACAACATTCACACACATGTCACAGATAATAACCATCCATTCCCAAGTAATAACTCAACGGATGCTTTCTCTAAAATGCTATTATATTCTAGGCATGCTAATTCTAATCTGTCCACCTCAAGTCGGACTAGTTCACACCGAACTTGGAAAAAAATATCGCAAACGTAATGTAAGCAGGCATATTTCCCCGAGAGTGAGACCGAATAATACCCATGATGTTTCACCTCAAAAATGAATCATACAATAAAATCATGTACGATATGACCTAGGGACTATACTCTCCCTGCTCCTCAAGCCGAGAACTCACCCACATCGCGCAACCACCTATGATAGCACTAGTGGAGTATGTATTCCTATAAATATCATTCACACCGATATCTATATAGCACACAAATATATATATATATATATATATATATATATATATATATATATATATATATATATATATATATATATATATATATATATATATATATATATATATATTCACACATAACCGTATACATATATTAAATAAAGTCCAGCTAACTCGTGCCTAACACCCATAGCACTAGCCCAAAATATATACCCAAGTCTATATCCCGACTTGAAATTTAATTAATCTCACGTTGATTATTTTGTTACTAAAGTAGTGTCACCCAACTACATTACCTCGATTCACTCCATCTCTTAGAATTTATTTCACAAAATCCCATTATTAGTTTAACACCTCCCGTTAAATTTAATATTCAATAATTTATTATATAACTCTATAATAAATTAAACCATCTACCCCGTGCCTAACTCCCATAACACTCAGCCTAAATATAATTCGAGTCAAACCTCTGACCCCTCAATTAAATTAATTCCACCTCAATTAAATTTATCTAAGCGGTTTCACTTACCCAAAATACCCGGACTCTCTCAATTAGTCCGTAATTTAACCCTTTTGAATTTATTTCACCCAAATTCCATTATTTAGATTAGCACTCTATCTAAATAAAATACATCTCAAAACTCAATTTTCAAGGCCCTAATTATTTTTGTTGTATTAAGACTTTTCCCTTTACACCCTTCCTTTTTATTCTTTGTACCTCCACTGAATCAAGGATTGTCCCAATAAACTTTCCAAGCTAATGACGAACTGCTAAAATAAAAAATGGGACACTGAAGAATTCTTCCAACAAAGAATTCCTCGACGGAAGGCAGTAGGGCCCAAAAACCTCACCATCGTTTAAACGATGTCTGATGTAGGTCGAACGACATTACCTTCTACTTTTTTTAATACCCTTCGTCTTCCTCATAACGTTACTTGTTTCTGCCATTAACGACCTTCAAGGTTTACAATTTCTATTCAAATCTCAACTCTGCAATTTCCAACCCGCGTTACTCCACTGTCCAGATTGAACTTTGTATAACTATGTATAGTAAACCTAAATCATCAATGGTTCATAAAAGTCCTACTGCGTTCGTAAATTGCTTATACAGGGATTATGGAGTTTCTTCCCAAATATGAATTTTCCAACCACAATCACACAAGATGAAATTTCTGGATTTCCAACACAATCTATACTCATACAACCATGAATCGTACTGCCCAACAATTTAACAATTTATATCTACAATACTCAGATTTTTATACAATAACCCACCTAAAAATAAACACGGTTTACACCCACCATGATATGAATCGCAATACCGCAACTTAAATGAAAGCAAGTTTAACTACTTGCCTGGATAAATTCGTAGAGTCTGATTTCCTTTGTTGTAGACGAAGAACGCTCCAATTTCATTTTGGTTTGGTTCCCAAAAGCTCTCCCAATTGCCCCTATTTTCTCCTCTACAAAGCTAGGGTTTTCTTTTAGAGTTGTGTCTGCCATAAACTCCTCAACTTAGGTTTAATATCACTAATCCCGAAATTAAGCCTATGAGCCAAATTAAAATGACTCAAACATTCCCGTGTGAACTCGGTTATGCCTAAAAATGCCTCGAGACCCAATTACTACCACCAGGTACTCTTTTCCGACTATCTCGACCTATTAGGAATCAATTGTGCACTCGGAATCGTCATCCGAGTTATTTAACTAAAATTTCCAAATCTCGTCCTCAAATTACGACACATGTAATTTTAAAATAACTCGAATTAATTAAATCTTAATTCACTAATTTAATTAAATCCTCCAGATAATTGAAATCCTTTATCACCAAATTAATAAAATTATATATCCTCAAAAATACGGAGTGTTACATTTTGGTCAAAAAATAATATTGGGGGTTAAGTCTAATTAGTAGATAATCATTTCTTTTAACTCTCTTAGTTTTTTTGGATTATGTGTAAGAGATTATGAAAGTGAGAGTTATATTAAATGCCATATTATAAAGTAGGATCTAAGTCAAAGAGCCCTTTAAAAAATCGTTATTTTTACGTTATAGTCGAAAAACTTCTTCTGGCCCTAGACTAAGCTGTATGTATCTCTTTTCAAAATGGAACTTTATGCTAACAGCCCCTCCATCTGAATTGAGCCAGCTACTATTGGAAGATATGATGCGTGTTTACAGGTAATTTGTTCTGTTCTTTTCCTGAAGCAAAAAAAAAAAAAAAAGATACAATTCACGCGGATAATTAATTATGTTGTAGTGACAACTCGTGGAATGGTCCATTCAGTCACCAAATTTTAGACAGAAATGCAAGTGTTTGTTAGGTAGTCATAAGCCCGTTTCCAACCTTTGCTATACAGACTTCACTGAAAACACTTGGGCAAAGACAAGTCCCTTTCTATACCATTTTAAGGAATCCATAAATCCCACTTCCTGTGCATGGTCGCATTTGTTACCTATTTCTCATCTCCACATATTAATCAAACTTGAATAAAAACTCACCAACACGTTATTATCGTGCAACTATTTCTCCATGGTACTTTTTTTGTTTTGTGCCCCTCTTGGTACTCTGTTCTGTTCATCATTTAAATTTCAAAAGGTTGATTTGATGGAAACTATTGACTCTTTCACATGGCCATGCGACAGGTCGACCAAAGAGGGCCCAATGATAAGTCAAGTTTAAGGGCCCATTGAACGTGAACTGTTGTTAAAATGGGAGGCCTAATTTCATGTGTACAGTCTACAGACGGGACTTGTGTTTCTAAACAAAATGTCTTAATTTATTATGCAAGACATGAAAGATAATAAATAATTAGACAATTTCGGGACAATTTTGTATGTTGTTTTGCTAAAATGCCATTCCAAATTGTAATTAGTGCTTTTGCCAGTCAAGTGACGCTACTAGGGTGTCGATTTTTGTCTAACTTTCAAAATTTCGGACTTGAGAACCATATTTATATTTCTGATTTCCAAATTTTCAATTTTCTGAATTTTCTAAAAAAAGTTTGAAATGCAATTGAAAAACATATATAAAGAGAGGTTTTATTTCAACCCATTTTTCTTTTCTTACCATCCTAATTTTAATATATCCCTATTGTGGGCTGACTTTTTATTTACCCACCCCATCACATGGGATGGTTTAAATGAAAATCGAAATACACTTTTATCACACATGCAAACACTCTATACGATTTTTTTCTCTTTTGTTTTTATATATTTTCTTCATCTATGAGATTTTTCACTTCTTCAAAATATACACACATATATATACAACTGCATGTATACATATATACACACGTATATTGACGGTATATACACATATATACATACACAGGTATAGAGTGCGTATACACATATATAGACATATATAGAATGTGTGTGTGTGTGTGCAGTCTATATATGTCTATATAAAGTTTATAAATGTGTGTGTGTATATATACCATCTATATACATGTGTGTATAATAGATATGTACATGCAGTTGTGTGTGTGTATATATATATATATATATATATGTGTGTGTGTGTGTGTGTGTGTGTGTGTATTTTCAAAACTGAAAAATATCAAAGATGAAGAAAAAACATAAAAACAAAAGAGATAATTTTTTTTAGTGTTTGCATATTTGATTAAAGTATATTTTGATTTTCATTTAAACCGCACTATATGGTGGGGTGAGTAAATAAGAAGTCAACTCAATAATAAGGGTATATTAAATAGGGGTGGTTAGAAAGAAAAAAAGTGGGTTGAAATAAAAACTCCCTATATAAATATCCAAATTTCCAATCTGAATATTCTAATATCACACTGATCTGATTTTTCTGAATATATTTTTCAAAATTTCAGTAGATTTAGATTTGTAATAATATTTTTATTTATCATTTGTTAATATTCTTTGTATTTCAATGGAAAACTCTACATTTATGAGAGCACATTGGAAAGGGCAATCATCTTTAAACAACTATGTTTTAACGTAACTTGTTTTCTATGAACCGTAAGTAGTGATTTCTTAATTGGGCTATAGTAGACAATGCCCACGCTACTGCAACATAATTGGATCTTAAATTATTTACTAGGTTCTCTCTTTTATAATGTATTATTAATAACTTTCTCGCGATCAGATTACCTTATTTAATCATTTTTCATGTAAAAATTTAATTTGGTGGTATAAAAACTTATTGGGATAAAATCAATGTAAATAAATTTAACCACTTTTCTACTCTAAGATGACATTAGCGAGAGATTTCCAATATATCCGACCGTGAGACGTCCTTTCAACTCATTCTTAATGAATTCTCTCAGATCGTCACTTCCGGCGTTCTTCGCTGGAGGCCTAGTCTTGGTCGAATTGTTGCTACGACTAGAATCTGTTGGTCGAACATGTGCTAGACTGTAGCTAGTATTTTTAAAGATGGAAGCATGATCTAAGTGAGTGTGATTAGGTCGCACTGCACGCGGTCTTCTTGATCTAGAGGCTCGGCCATTACGGCCAACTTGAGGGAGTTTAGGGGGTCAAATTCTCCGTCTTATATGATTTTCAAGATTGTGGGCGCTAGACCCACGTCCCTTAGACTGTTCGGTTAGATGCTTCTTCAATCAAACAACTTTCTCATCTCGTCCTTTCAATTTTTTCTAATAATGATTGATCATGAATGACGTTACATTTCTAGAACAGGGATCCGTAGAGGGAGTGTTACGTCAACGACTAGGGTTACACCTACCTTTGTGGCGTGTGCCTCTAGACATTATATCATTGGGATGTATGGGGGGGGGGGACCTAGAAGGAGTTTGATCCCTCCTTACAATTCAAATTTCTAATCAAACACAACTTCTAGCATGGTAACAGTAAGAAAAATGAGCACTCATAGTGTACGAGGGTTGATATTCTATAGCGGTCGGGATTCAAACTTTAATTTTCCACATACGGCGCCAAATTGTAGTGGATATTAATCCTACAATAATGTTAAATACCAATATGACACCAAATATGAGTGCATTATAGAAAATTAACACACATGTATATATGGTTTGACAGGTCAAACTGCTTATTATGAGGAAAGGAGAGGAGAGTATTATTACTTTGTAGAGAAGAAGAAGACAACTTACAGTGCTAGGGTTACTTGATGAGAGTCCAATACATGGATACAAAAGTGTGTAATTCGATGCCCTGAAACATTAGGGTCACACCTATATATCCTAGAGTTTTATTTATTTCTCATCGTGATCGGTTGTCATCTTTGATATTATCCTTAAAGTGATAGAATGCTATTAAAATTGTATTCGTCCACATCCATTGGTATTTTTCTTGATTCATTTATAGCCACTCTCTTATAATACACCATAATTTAGGGAAATTTATTAATAGTTAAATATTAAATTTCTAAATTTTTTTACTGATTTAATTGATTATTTCAATACAAATTGAATTTGAAATATTAAAAAAATGTGAATATTATTTACTATTCAACATTGGATGTTTACTATTCAAATTGTATTTATTATTCACATAGGATGCTAAATAGTAATTACTATTCAAATACTATTTATTATTGACATAGCATGTTAAATAGTTATTATAATTTAATAATTAAAATAAAATAATGAGCATAGGATGCTCATTCTTATAAACCAACAATTCTCTTCTGTATCTACTATCATTCTCATTTCAATACACAACTCAACCCAAAACTTAATCCATTTTACACCCAAATTACACCATTACATCTAAACAAATTATACTCTTTTATTCAAAAATTTATTTTTCTGAAAAAATATTTGGGACAACTTTGGATCAATTCTAAAGGATGTTTGGGGTATTATTTTCATCAATTGAGGAGCAATTTTGGAGGGACTTTTTTTACGATATTTTCTTACTATTTTTGGAGGTTTTCAACATCGAGGCAAGATAATTCTACTCTCTCCTCTCATCAGATAAATAGTATTTTCTACCTAATGAGTTTTTTTTATAGATTTTAAAATTTATGTAGATATAATTAAGGTTTATCTTGTATTGACCATATCTTTATAAATTTTAATTTTTTGTGAGTAAATTAATGAATCTAATTCCTGAAATTATATACCTGATTAATTTAGTCTAATTTGGTATAATTGAATTGGATTGTGAATTGTACATTCTTAGTATGATTTAAAGGTTAAATTGAGATATCTCCCGTGTTTTTGTAGGAAATCACGTTTTAGACAACTTTCGTATTTTAAGTTTTCCCAAAATCTGATTATAAGGGGACCACATTAACAAATTAATATCATGACAGTATAATGCTTATAATATCCTAAATAAATACAATTCTAATTTTTGGGTATTGAAAAAATATATGCCTAAAATGTGTTATGTCCACGTGGTGCGAGTGAAATAGAATTACCCTTTAAAATTTGTTTGAAGAATTTATGCCTCACCCCTCCCTTTTAAAAGTCATATAACATTTAGAAGGGATTTGAGAAAATTTGAGAATTTAAAGATATAGTATAAAAGAAGTTAGAATACATTAGTGACGTGTGGAATTTAAATTATTGAATTATATTGAGAGTGAATGAATATTACTCTTATGTTAATTACCCTACGCATGGGAACACTTTTGTTATATTATTTATTATGGATATGTTGGGTGGATAAGGTTGGTTCCGCATCATGGGATTTGGTGACAAGGATACTGAGAGTGAGACACAATTACGATGATTTTATTATTGGTGGTGTTTGGGGCGGATAAGGTGAGGTTGGTTTTGTCTTTATGATGGTGATTTATTTATGTTATGAATTGCATTTTATTTCAAATACGTGAGGTGTTAGATATGATCATGGGCCTTATTTATAAATGAAAGATTTAAATTGATTATATATATTTGTGAGGCACATTTTGCGTTGTGAGACCGGGCTAGTGCCATGTGTGTGTGTGTGTGTGTGTGTGTGTGTGTGTATTAATTATAGCATGGTTATTTGGGATACATCTCATTATGGATATTGTGGAAATTATATTTACTAGTTATCTTTTCTAATATGGGAACTATGAGGATTTTAAATATTATTGTTGAATGCACAATTAAAAAAAATACACGGTAAGGGTGGGGTATAACAGTTAATTTAATAACTGTAGAATTATTATCTATACTCATGATTGATAGTTTTACTACTTAAATGCGTTGTTATTATCTTGTTATAGTGGGCTTAACCCATCGCCTTGTTTCAGGTGCTTAAGTGTACCTGGCCTAGTTTTCCACTCGAGTAAGGAGTCTTTCATTCTAGTCGCCACCAAGTTTTGGAGATGTAGGTGATGAACCTACTTAGTTTTATTTAATTTATGTTTGACAAATGTGAGGTTTACTTAATTTCTAGCATTTGTACTCAATTTTGGAGACAACATGATTTGGGAATATTTGGCATGTATTAGTTCTTGTGAGACATTTTTTATCATAATTTAGTGGTGGTGATTGGTTCTATCCATATTATTTGATTAATTGAGGATTTCTCATATCTTCATCTACTTTGACTTATCCTTATTCATTGATTCTTATTTCATGTCGAGGAAGATATCTAAATTGAATTGACAAGTCATTTTATTTAATAAATAGACTTGATCAACCTAATTATTAAAAATTACAGAGTATCACAGTTGGTATCAGAGCATGGTCCTAGTCAACGTATGTTTTATAGGTCCATTCAAGTCATTCGCGCAACACTCTTTGATACGTTCATTCAAATCATCATATGGTAAAAAATTTAGGGAGTATAGTGTGAGTTATCCTAACAAATGACTTGACTAAACCGAAGTGTATTAGGAGATTTTCTTGTTTGGATTTCATTCATGAGACATCTCACGTATGGTGTTCAGTTCGATTTTGAGTTGGGAGATATTAGGTGTAAGACTCTTATTACGTATCTAGTAATACGTTTGGCGAAGTGTGCCAAGATTATGGACGGGTTAAATGACAAGTATTTCCCTACGTTTATTCGGGCTCAAAAGAAGACAAGGTTTCATCTATCCCAGCAATGAACACATATTGTCATAGTATATGATAAGGAGTTTACGAACCGGTGTAAGGACACAAATTTCCAATTGAGTCCATATATAGTTTTGGCTCAATTCCGGACAAAAACATTTATTCATAGGATAGTATTTATTGTAATATTCTCAAGCCTATGAAGTGTATGTTGAAGATGTAGCGGCAAAGAATTTAAAGCTTCATCAAAATGCCGGTTTGCGTGCCTCGTTTCTACGTCATCAACTAAGGTTCCATGCTCCCAAGGTATGAATGTAATTATATTTATATAGGAGCTTGGAACAATTTGTATTGGGTGTTAGGTGTAATAAAAACTGCATTTTATTTTCAGAAAGAATCAAATAGAACTTTAAAATAAGTATATAAAAGTTTCTGGGCCAAAATCGAATTTTACAAACTTTCTGGTCGTTCGTTAGAAATGTCGTTCGAACGAGTTTTTTCGTTCAAACCAGATTTCGTTCGAACGAGTTTTGTCGTTCGAACCAGTTTCGTTCGAACGAGTTTGCCAACGACCCTTATCTGGTCAGTCGTTCGATATGTCGTTCGATATGTCGTTCGAACGAGTTTTCATTCCAACGAGGTATCTAACGAGATTCTAACGAGCCCAGGCTGGTCGCTCGTTAGAAGTCTCGTTCGAACGAGAATCAAGTTCGTTCGAACGAGATTCCAGCGGGAACAGTTATTTGGCAGTTTTTTGCAGTTTTTCCCCACTCCTCCACTTGGTTTTCAACCAACTTTTTTCATACATTATTATGTGCGGGAAACACATTTTCCAAGACAACTTTTCCAACATTTGTTTATCTCCAAAAGAGAATTTGAGAGCAAAATTAGTTTAGGAAAATGTTCAAGTTTTGAGTGTTAATTTTTAATGAAAAATTCATACACACTCTAGTTTACACCCAATAATTGTTTATCCAAGTTTCTATATTTACATAAATTGCTTGGAGTTTTTGGCACCGGTTTTCTCTACCGAATTCAAGAGACGTTTCGGGTTTGCTTCTACACCCCATCACAAAGAAGACTTTTGTTGAGATTCTACCCACACGGAGAAAGGCTCCATGCTTGGGTGACGGTGACCATATAAAGTCCCATCGGTGAATTCCGAGACCACAGTGGAGCTCCGTTGGTTATCCGCTAATTGGAGGTTGATACAAGAAGAAGCATCACGGCTTGAGAGGGTTCGAGTTTAGGAAGTAAGTCTTTTGTCTTGTATTTTGTAATACCGTTTTTAGTGGATTTGAGGCTAGGGTCGTCCAGAGGTTTTTTCCCGTTAGTGGGTTTTTCCTCGTACATCGCGGTGTAGTGTGACATGGTTTATTTTTATCTTGCACAAAATTTAGAACGCATGCTTTAGGTTTAATTCAAGATAAAATTCGGTTTAATTCTCACACTATATTAAAATTGGACTTTAATTTAATATTGGGTAAAATTGTGTAATTCTAGTCACTTGCATTAATTTGGTTTCGCCTAACTTTGGATAATAGTTAATTATGACTTAGGCAAATTCTAGGACTTGAATTATGTTTTTAATTTGTTTTGAGAAATTAAAACTTGTTGTTATTTTTGAAAGTTGAACCATCACCCCTTTTACAACGCTTCCGCATCATCTCTATTAAGTTTTGTTTTAAAAGGAAATTAAATTGTTTGAATTATTTAAAACCCGGGGATTCCACTCCTTCAAATTGGTATCAGAGCCAAAAACAATAAATTATTTCGTTAAGATCCTTTAATTTTTGGCTAAAATGGATTTTTCCCCATTTTCAAAATTTCCTATTTTTGATGGTTCAAACTACGCGTATTGGAAAGCGCGAATGAGATCGGCACTAAAATCTATCGACGAGAGGGTATGGATGTCTGTTGTTACCGGGTATTCCCCACCAACTTACTTAGTTGAAAATGAAAGTGTTATAAAACCCGCCGATAGATGGACTGAAAATGAGTTTAAACTTGCTAACTTTAATTCCCGAGGTTTAAATGCCTTGTTTAGCGCTGTCGCACCGGATGAATTCCGACGTATTATGACGTGTGAAACCGCTAAAGAAGCTTGGGATATTTTACAATTAACTCATGAAGGAACTAGTGTCGTTAAAGCTTCAAAACTCCAAAACCTCACCACTCAATTTGAAACTATCAAAATGGATGAAAAAGAAACCTTTGATAAATTTTATGCTAGACTTTCTGATATTGTTAATTCATCCTTTAACTTGGGAGAGAAAATACCTGACGACCGTGTTGTAAAGAAAATTTTAAGGTCCCTACCTGATAGATTTATTCCTAAAGTGACCGTTTTAAATTCTTTACCCACTTTAGCCTCTACGAAATTAGAAGAGCTTGTAGGTGATTTACAAACCTATGAACTGGATATGTTTCCCTCTAAAACTGAAAAGAAAATTGAAAAGGGTGTTGCTTTAAAAGCCCTTAAAGAGGTCAAACAAGTAGTAGAGAGCGATAGTGATAGTGACTCGGAAGACATGGCTTTGTTTGCTCGTAAATTTAGAAAATTTCTTAAATTTAACAAAGATAAAGTTAAAAATAATTTTAAGAAATTTGATACTTCTAAACATGATAAAAGCGAGAAGATTTCTAAAGCCGAGAAAATCCCTAAACCTTGTAATGAACATTTAGATAGGGACGAGTCTAATAAGTGTTTTGGTTGTGAAGGTTATGGCCATAGGGCTTATGAGTGCCCCACTAAACTAAGGAAAGATGGTAAGCGACCTATTTCATATAATGCTACTCTTAGTGATAGTGATAAGGAAGAAAAGCCCGATTCCCCCACTAAGAAAAATTTTGTGGCTTTTATGGCTAGTCATGTGAGTGATAATGAGAACTCATCGATTGATGACACGATTGCACATGCCACTTCCAAGGTCATTGTTCATGATTCCCTTATTTTTAATGATAGTGAGAGTGAAGAAGAAAGTGAAAGTGGAAATGAAGAAGAGGTTGATGTGAGTGAACTTCAAAATGCTTTTCATGAATTATATAAAGAATCTATTAATTTGAAAAGAACTAATTTGAAGTTAGAAGCTTGTTTAAGAAAGAGTGTCAAGGTCGTTGATGATAGTGCCTTAATAGAAGACCTTAGGACACATGTGAGGACTCTTCAAGAGAAGCTTGATTATGTAGAAGGCGAGAGAGATAGCCTTAGGGGTTTAATGGAATCCTTGAAAAAGGAGCTTCTTGCTTTTGAAGAGCAAAATGTTTTACTAGAATCTAACATTGTTGAATTGGAAAATAAATTAAAAGATTCTAGTATTGTCAAATTTGATTTGGAGTGCCGTTCGGAAAAACTAGATAAAATGTTAGGAACGGTCCAAATTAAAAATGACACTTGTGGTTTAGGCTTCAATCCTTGTAATGAATTTACTCATAATGCCCAAACCAATGTTTTAGGAGAATCAACTAAGAATACTTTTAAAGATCACTCCTTAAGTAAATCTTTTCGACATATTCTCACTTGTACACATTGTGGTCGACAAGGTCATCTTAGGAAATTTTGTTTAGATCTTAAACGAATTCCTATAAAACCCCATCGTAAAGTAACCACGGTAGTTAACGTTCCTACATCTCAAAATAGTCATTCCTCATTAATTTGGGTTAGGAAATCCGACTTGGTTACCTTACAAAATAGGGTTGTTGATTCTCATATACTTACACATGCTTCCTCCCTTGCTAAATCTAATGGATGAATGTGTTAGTGTTTGCATACTTTAGCGTTTGTACTTCATGCTATATTCATATGCTAAATGTATGCTTGTTTAGTCATTTTCTAGTCTTTGCCTCATGTATATCATATGCTAGAAATTATGACTTGTTTATCTTTTTGTATTATTTTTTGTGTTTGATTTAACTGAAAAATATAAAAAGATTTTTGTTTATCATTTGTGTTTTATTTATTTCATTTATGCTTAATGAAAAATACAAGTGATTTTTGTTTAGTCTTTTGAGTATATATCTTTCTTTTTAACTAAAAATGTTAAACACTCAAAAAGATTTTGTTTGGTGTGTATTTTTGTTTGACACACTTTATGCGGCATATACTTGTGTTTGAATCCCATCATTTACGCTCCCATGTGGCTAGAACTTTTGGTTTAGATTTTCAATCCTTAAAATGTTCTTTACCATGTTTTATATGGAGTAGTTGGATTTTGTATTGTTTAAATGGATTCTATTTCTATATGCCTCTATTCACACATGCACGAGCTCTTTTGAAATCTTAATGTCACATGTTATATTTGAGCTTTTTGAGGTGTTCTCCTATCAATCTAGTCATCTACATATCTATGACCTAGGAGGACTAGTGCATGTCAAAATCCGTTGCATGTGAGATTTGTGTGAAAAATGAAAACATGATAAACTAATATATGCACGGGGAAGGTCTCCGAAAGGATGAATTAAATCCTTTGCGATAGTAAGCCACCGTTGATTGGATCTAAAAGAAATACGTGATCCAAAGGCCTAAAAACAGAATATTTGGCATTAAACAGAAAGCAATTGCCAAGGCCTATGTTTGTATGATATATTCATTCAAAAACAAAAGAATATATATGCTCATTGAGGGAGAATTGGATGGTATATCAACGGTTTGCACAATGTCCGTTTATCCTAGTTGTCTTTAATGTCATGACTCTATTTGGTTTGTAGAATCATCATCATGCTAGGCTTGTATGCATTGTGTATGTTTGTTCATTGAGTTCAATCTTTATATTGTCACATGAGGTTATATTTAAATGTGATAAAGTTTTCAATCAAATGAGAACTCCGTGAACGTTTCTTAAGTGTTTGGGTCTAAATTTAATTGTTGCTAGTTCACACCCCTACACTTCCGTTTCCATATGACACATTTTTGCCATACGAGTGTGCAAACTTATTGTATTTTGTGTCATGTGTGTGTTTATATCTATCTATATATGCATGTACTTATTGGTATATTTATAGTATATATATATATGATATTTGTTTGTCTTTGCCCTGCTTTTATTGCCCATATGCTGTCATGTCTTTTATTTAAGCTTCCACATACTGTTTATTAGTTCTTTATCCTTTGCCTATTCCCGAACAAAAAGGGGGAGAATGATGATAGGGGGAGAAATGGTATCTAATCCTATTATTATCGTATCTTCGTTTGGGGGAGATTTATCTTAGGGGGAGACGTCTTTCTAAGTAGGTCATGTGTTTAAAGGGAGAATTAATTTACGGGGAGTAATTAATTAATTGCATTTAATATTTTGATATTGCATTTAATATTTTGATATTCCTTATGCATTTGATGAGTTTGCTTAAGTGTGCAGGAATCTTTCTAAAGCGGCATCTTTCTATGGCAAAGCGTTTGATCCTTGGGTTGAGTCAAGATTGGGCGGGTTATGTTTTGAGTCTAGTAGAGCTTGACGGCCCTTTAGGATTTTTGTTTGGTTTTTGTCCCGGAATAGCCAAAGGGGGAGATTTGTAAGGACACAAATTTCCAATTGAGTCCATATATAGTTTTGGCTCAATTCCGGACAAAAACATTTATTCATAGGATAGTATTTATTGTAATATTCTCAAGCCTATGAAGTGTATGTTGAAGACGTAGCGACAAAGAATTTAAAGCTTCATCAAAATGCCGGTTTGCGTGCCTCGTTTCTACGTCATCAACTAAGGTTCCATGCTCCCAAGGTATGAATGTAATTATATTTATATAGGAGCTTGGAACAATTTGTATTGGGTGTTAGGTGTAATAAAAACTGCATTTTATTTTCAAAAAGAATCATATAGAACTTTAAAATAAGTATATAAAAGTTTCTGGGCCAAAATCGAATTTTACAAACTTTCTGGTCGTTCGTTAGAAATGTCATTCGAACGAGTTTTTTTCCTTCGAACCAGATTTCGTTCGAACGAGTTTTGTCGTTCGAACCAGTTTCGTTCAAACGAGTTTTTTCGTTCGAACCAGTTTCGTTCGAACGAGTTTGCCAACGACCCTTATCTGGTCAGTCGTTCGATATGTCGTTCGAACGAGTTTTCGTTCTAACGAGGTATCTAACGAGATTCTAACGAGCCCAGGCTGGTCGCTCGTTAGAAGTCTCGTTCGAACGAGAATCAAGTTCGTTCGAACGAGATTCCAGCGGGAACAGTTATTTGGCAATTTTTTGCAGTTTTTCCCCACTCCTCCACTTGGTTTTCATCAAACTTTTTTCATACATTATTATGTGCAGGAAACACATTTTCCAAGACAACTTTTCCAACATTTGTTTATCTCCAAAAGAGAGTTTGAGAGAAAAATTAGTTTTGGAAAATGTTCAAGTTTTGAGTGTTAATTTTTAATGAAAAATTCATACACACTCTAGTTTACACCCAATAATTGTTTATCCAAGTTTCTATATTTACATCAATTGCTTGGAGTTTTTGGCACCGGTTTTCTCTACCGAATTCAAGAGACGTTTCGGGTTTGCTTCTACACCCCATCACAAAGAAGACTTTTGTTGAGATTCTACCCACACGGAGAAAGGCTCCATGCTTGGGTGACGGTGACCATATAAAGTCCCATCGGTGAATTCCGAGACCACGGTGGAGCTCCGTTGGTTATCCGCTAATTGGAGGTTGATACAAGAAGAAGCATCACGGCTTGAGAGGGTTCGAGTTTAGGAAGTAAGTCTTTTGTCTTATATTTTGTAATACCGTTTTTAGTGGATTTGAGGCTAGGGCCGTCCCGAGGTTTTTTCCCGTTAGTGGGTTTTTCCTCGTACATCGCGGTGTAGTGTGACATGGTTTATTTTTATCTTGCACAAAATTTAGAACGCATGCTTTAGGTTTAATTCAAGATAAAATTCGGTTTAATTCTCACACTATATTAAAATTGGACTTTAATTTAATATTGGGTAAAATTGTGTAATTCTAGTCACTTGCATTAATTTGGTTTCGCCTAACTTTGGATAATAGTTAATTATGACTTAGGCAAATTCTAGGACTTGAATTATGTTTTTAATTTGTTTTGAGAAATTAAAACTTGTTGTTATTTTTGAAAGTTGAACCATCACCCCTTTTACAATGCTTCTGCATCATCTCTATTAAGTTTTGTTTTAAAAGGAAATTAAATTGTTTTGAATTATTTAAAACCCGGGGATTCCACTCCTTCAACCGGTCTTTTTTTTAAATGTGAATATCGAGGAAAAAAGGATTAGGAGTTTTGTGAGAGGTTTCATTTACCCCGTGAATCCGTCATATACTACGTATGCCTAGATAGTGGATGCATCAGTCATTTTTTTTTCTAATAATACATCACAGCACAGGAAGAAATTCCATAAAGGGGACCAATCAGATGGGCCAAAGACTAAGGGGGGATCTTGAAATGACCGGAAAGGAGTTCAAGGCCTTGATGGTGTGTTTTCCATTCACGATGCATTAGCCCGAGTTTTATTTGATACGGTGTCACATACTCTTATATTGCATGACATTACGTGTCTTTATCTGGGATGGTTTTGACTCCTTGCATTAGGAGATTATCTATAACTACTCTGTTACGTTTATCCACATCATTAGGTATATCCACTGTTATTTATGAGACTTATGATGGCACTACTAGAAAAATGACAATTAA
This sequence comes from Sambucus nigra, assembly GCA_949130495.1. Taxonomy (NCBI): domain Eukaryota; kingdom Viridiplantae; phylum Streptophyta; class Magnoliopsida; order Dipsacales; family Adoxaceae; genus Sambucus; species Sambucus nigra. Next base: position 284,674,804 of record OX422209.1, on the reverse strand, counting down.
GGACACCGGTATTATATAAGCGACAACAAATTGTAACTGTCCTTTTAAATCTATTATACAGGACAACTAATTTTTTTAAGCGTATTTTATAATAATTTTAAGGGCATCAAAAATTTGTTGTCCTTTATAAGAGGTCTAATAGGACAGCAAATAGTTGTCCTTTAAAATTTTCGATTCCCTCTTTTTTCCCCTCCATTCCTTATTTTATTTTTTCATTCCCTCTTCGACCAAAAACGTACTCCAACTAATACTCTCCTTTACTCACCCACTTTTCTCTCCTCTCCTCTCCTCACCCGATCAAAGCCAAACCCTATACCCTAATCATACACTATGGTGAAAACTATGTTCGCTCTCTCTCTCTAGTGAAACCATCGAACTGTGAAACTCTATACCCAAAACGTCGGCCTTCTCTCTCTATGTGAAACAGTAGGACAATTCTCTCTCTCTCTCTCTCTCTCTCTCTCTCTCTCTCTCTCTCTCTCTCGCGCGCGCGAAACTCATGAAATAGTCGGGTTCTCTCCCCCTATGGCCTGGAAAAACTCGTGAAGAATAAAGGTACGTTTGATTATAGAATTGGAAAAACCGTAGGACTGATACAGTGCAAAGTCATTTGATTTTTCATTTAGAACTCATTTTTTAGTGAAGAATAAAGGTATGCTTGAATTTCTATATGTTCATATAGAACTGATTTTTCATTTGGTATGTTTGATTATAGAACTAGAAAAACTGGAAAAACCGTAGGACTGATACAGTGCAAAGTCATTTGATTTTTCATTTAGAACTAATTTTTCATTTGATTTTGTTTTTTATTATAGAACTGATTTTGTGTTTGATTAGACTGATACAGTGCAAAGTCATTCAAGTTCCTAACTTATGAACTACATTACAAATCAATTATGAATCATACATTGCAAATTAGATGACTATGTACCAAATAAGTTTTTGACAATAGTGTTATGTCTTATTGAGATTATTCAGAGAAATTAGTGTATCCACATGTAGTGAATCTCACCATGAAGTCACAATTTAGTAAAAAAAAGAACGCTTACATAAATAGTGTGGAAAATTGATCATAGTGAATTCAGAATGGTTTATATTGACATCACTGATTTGATTATTTATATTGACATCAAAACACAAATATCTATTATAAACACATCATAACATAAGTTAATGAAATTTTTTATTAGTACAAAATTCATACGCACAAATAATGTCTACACTTTGATTTCATGAATTAAACATCTCGACATTCAAAACTCCTTATCTCGATACCCAACGTGTGTAAGAGTGTCCCCGACATGTCTAAACATGTCTAAAATAATAAAATGTTACTCTTTTTTAAAAAGTCAACATGTGTTTGGGCATGTTTAGAACACGATGTCCTACAATGACACTTAAAACACTACCAGCTGAGTGTACATGTTTCTTAGTTGAAACCACTATCAAGGTGGCTCATCACTATAATATATAAAAGCGTTACACATTTCTCAAACGATGTTCCCTTTAATATTATGTAACACTAACTCTCTATATCTTGTTTATGTATATAAGTGCACACTTGTTATGTTTAAATTGTATATCTTGTATATGTATTGTAAGGTCACAAATTTTCAATTGAGTCTTATATAGTGTTGGCTCAATTCGTGACAAAACCATTTGAGTCATAGGACAGAGGTTTTCCCTATCAAGCCTATGACGTGTTTGAGGAGTTGAAGACGTAGCGGCCCAGAATTTAAAAGCTTCATCATTACCGATTTTTGTGCCAAGTTTCACATCATCAACATGTGGATTCCAATGTCTCCTAAAAGTATGAATGCATCAATATATATATATATATATATATATATATATATATATATATATATATATAGGAGCTTCGAAATTTAATTTGAGTGTTAGGATTTTTTTGTTAAATGTTTTTGAATTCATAGTTCTAAAGATTTTGTTCTCGGGCACCTTTCCGTAGAAAAATCATATCAAATCCAAACAAAATCAGAAAAATACGAAACTGGCGGCCACGCGTTCGTATCAAAATTCTCTAGAATTATGGCCTGAAATCTCATTAGAAAGGTCGTTCAGTCAACCTCGTTCGAACGAGATTTCAAACGATATTTCATATTTTTTTTTGAATTCTCGTTCGAAATGTCGTTCAAACGAAATTTCAATTTCGTCAGTTTTTCTAATTTTTTTTTTTCAACCACCCACTTCCCCACTTTGTTTTTCCATATTTTAAGGAGTGTGGGAGCAAGTTTTTCCTCAGAAATTTTTCCATCTATAGAGAGTTTTTGAGAGCCTAATTCTTCCAAGAAAAATTTTCCTTGGTTTTTGGTTAAAATGCTTAATCTTTTGAACAAAACCAAGGGTTTTACACCCAAAATATTTGTTTAGTATTTATCCAACTTCCCTCTCTCTCTCTCTCTCTCTCTCTATATATATATATATATATATATATATATATATATATATATATATATATATATATATATATATATATATATATATATATATATATATATATATATATTTGTTTGGAGATAGTTTGGCACCTATTTTATTCACAATTATTTGAAAGAGATTGTTTGGGTTTCTTCCCTACCCTCAAAAGGAAGACATTTGTTTTGCTGCGGTGTTCTCACATGGTGAAAGGCACCATGTGTGGTTGACGGTGGGTTGTGACTCAATTGGTGGAATCCAAGATTCTGGTGGACTCCATAGTTATTAGCTAAACATAGGTATTTGAAATAAAAAGCGTCGTGGCTTGAAGGGAGTCAAGTCGAGTGTTGTATGTCTTTTTGTCTTGTAATTGTAAAATAGTATCTAGTGGATTTGTTAGGCCAAGGTCATCCAAGATTTTTTCCATTGTGGCTTTTCCTCATACATCACCGCATAGTGAGATTGTTTCTTTTATCTTATTTAACTCACCTAGAATGCATGCTTAGGTTTAATCAAGACAAAATTCAGTTTAAATCACATATTGTTTATTTCGGTTCTAATTAAGTTTGGGTAATTGTTTAATTAGTTTAATTCAAGCGTAAATTAATTTATCTTGATAAAATGCAAGTTTAACTTGAATTGGATTAATGATTGTTTATGTTGAAATTAAAATGTTGGTGTAGTGTAATTTCACTTTTATGTTTAATTTAATTTTTTATGCTTTAATTGTGCTTTGAAAGTAAAGAAAATTAAATAATTTTTGAAAAATTAAAATTTGGTATATCATTAAACCATCTCTTTATTTTAAAGAATTTTAAATTTAAGGGCTTATGCGCCAACAAGTATGCTATTATATTTTTTTTATTTATCGAATTACGTCTTAGGAGTTGATATGGATAAAAGTTGGAACGAATCACGTGATTGGAATTCAAAAGAATATGTAGATGGGGTTGAAAGGTTTATTAGCTTTGTGTACATGAATAAAAATATGCAATCGTCATGAATCAAATGCCCATGTCGTAAATGTGTAAACCGAGTCTACCACAACCTACACACTGTGAAGGGTCACATAGAGATGCATGATTTTGACAGGAGTTATAAGAATTGGATTTATCATGGGGAGTTGGTCGATGCATTGGAGGACAATACATGTAATTTTGGTAATGATGTGTCACTTGATGATGTATCATATGAATCGAGCTTGGGAGGAAATATGATTGCAATGTTTCAAAAGGGAAGGGGAGTTCTACAGAGGCATGAAAATTCATATAGTGATGAACATGGAGTAGAAGATATGGTGCCTGATGGTGACTTGCCAAAATATTTCAAAATCTTAAAAGATGCGGAAAGAAAGTTATATGAAAATTGTCCGGAGGGTATTACTGAACTCTCATTTGAAGTTGAACTCTTGAACTTAAAGTAACTTAATGGATGGATGAATAGTTCTTTCACAATGTTGCTAAAACTATTGGAGAAGACATTCCCTAATGCCAGAATTCCAAAATCCTTTTATCAGGCTAACAAGCTCACTTCTGATTTGGGATTAAATTATGAAACGTGGGATACGTGCCCTAACAGTTGTATGTTATTTCGAAATGAAAATGCGACTTTAGAGAAGTGTGTCATTTGTGGGGCTTCCAGATATAAATCATATATTGGCAGTGATGTTGATCAAGAGCAATAGAGTAATTAAAGTACAAAAGTAGCTGTTAAAACGGTAAGGTGTTTTCCTTTAAAACAAAGATTGCAAAGATTGTTTTGGTCATCACATACTGCTTCGCTAATGAAATGAGTGGGGATCGTATTGATGATGGTGTGCAAAGGCATCCGGATGATTCTAGTGCTTGGAAATCATTTGATGAGTGTAATATATCTTTTGAGAGTGATAGTCATAATGTTAGACTTGGGCTAGAAACTGACGGATTCAATCCTTTTGGTAATATGAGCGTTGCTCATAGTACTTGGTTGGCTGTACTCGTGCCCTTGAATGTGAGCACATGGTTGTCTATGAAGAAACAAAACCTAATTTTATCGATTCTTATTGATGGGTCAAAAGGGCCTGGTGATAAGATTGATGTATTTTTACAACCATTGATTAATGAGTTAAAAGAGTGATGGAGTGACTACTTATGATGTATCGAGTAAACAATTTTTTTAGTTGCATGCAACGTTGTTGTGGACAATTAATGATTTCCTGACATATGCCATGCTATTGGGATGAAGCATGAAAGGTGAATTTGCTTGTCCTTGTTGTAATAAAGATCATCAAGAGACTCAATTAAAGAATGGTAAAAGTATTATTATTGGGGTCATCGCCGATTCTTACCTCTGCACCATAGGTTTCGAAAAGAGAAAACAGCTTTTAATGGCAATGTTGATTTTAGACCACCTCCGTTGAAATTATGAGGATCACAAGTTTTGCAATACTTAAATGAGCTCGATATTGAAATTAAATATAATAAGGAAGATGTTTTTAGAAAGAGGAAAAGATAATAATTAGAAAAAGAGCTTGCGAAGACAATAAAAGATGTGGTGCCAAAGACGAGATTAAATTGGAAAAAGAAAAGTATATTTTTTGAATTGTCATATTGGGAGCATAATTTGATCCGCCACAATCTTGATGTTATGCATAATAATAAAATGTGTGTGAAAATATCTTATTTACATTTCTGGGCATTAATGATAAAATCAAAGACAATTTGAAGGCCCGAAAAGACCTCCAAGAGATGCACATCAGACGACCACTATATCCCCAAACACACGGGAAAAATTTGGAGTACATATCTCCAGCGGAGTTTACAATGAGCAACAAAGAGAATGATATTTTTCTAAAAGTGTTGAAGGATGTTAAAGTACCATATGGCTATTCATCGAATATTTTGAGATGTGTTCACCCTCCAGAGCGAAGTATATGGGGACTAAAGAGCCATGACAATCACCTTTTAATGCAATAACTACTTCCAATAACACTACGGAGGGTACTACTGAAACATGTTATCAAAGCATTAATTGAACTAAGCATATGTTTTTCAGTGTTGTGCTCAAGTACAAATACTTTAGCTGATATAGAAAAATTTGAAGATCGTATGGCTCTTACACTTTGCACCCTTGAGAAAATATTCCCCCTATGATTCTTTGATGTGATGGAGCACTTGCTAATACATCTGGTTGATGAGTTAGTAATTATCGGTGCAGTAATCTACCATTGGATGATTCCAATTAAAAGGTATTTGCATACTCTAAAACTCTTTGTGCGCAATCGCGCTCATCCTGAGGCCTCAATTGCTAAATCTGTTATTATGAAATAATGCACCACTTTTTGCTCGAAATATATGGCTGATGATGTGGAAACTAAGTCTAACCGGACTTCCAGAAATGATGATGGAGGTAATGACCTTGGATGTGGTGTGAGGTAAGGCCGGAAATTCCGACTTGATTTAGGAACTGTTATACAAACGTATCGGTATGTGCTTGCTAACAGTGATGCAGTTGCGCCTTTTTTTGAGTAAGTTATATATTAACCATAAGTAATTTTTATATAAAATGCATAATTGAATTACCTTTCTAACTTGACACACGTATGATATTTTCAAAAAAAACATTGTTGAACTTACAAAACAATATCCTCACGTTTCACAACAACATTTTGTTCAACGTCTTCACAATGAACATTTCCACACATGGTTTATGGATTATGTAAGTATGTTTATTCATTCTTAGTATTCTAATTATATTTCCATATCGTATTTTTCTTATTTATTAAAATATTAGGTGGATGGATTGTCAAAAGATATCGAATTATCTAGCGAAATATTGAGTTTGGCATTGGGTCCTCTGGAGGATGCGTTAAGCTTCAAGTCATATATTATTCGTGGGTTTAGATTTCGAACAAAGGAAGTTGATATTCACCAAAAAACTTAGAATAGTGGAGTTATTTTAAAAGAAGAACAAAAAAGTTATGCTAGTCGAAAAGACTCTAATCCTTTGTCTGGGGATGTTACTTTCTATGGACAACTGACTGAAATTATTGAAATTCAATATTTTAATGGAAAAAAATTTTTACTATTCAAATGCAATTGGATAGAAAATCGTTTGGGGAAATGAGTAGATGAGCTCAACTTTAGATTAGTAAATTTCAACCACTTGTTGTACAAAGATAATCGATCAAATGATGAGCCTTTTATCTTTGCATCCGAAGCAGTACAAGTGTGGTACGTGTAAGACCCTTTGGAACCAGATTGGCATGTAGTTGTTCAAATGATGCCTAGAGATTGGTTTGATAGTTATTAAACCACAAAATAAGAATTAGAAGTGCATCCATTCGAGCCGTTTAGTGTTCAAGAGTTGGAACATGATCAAAACGTATCTTATGTGAGATAAGATGTAGATGGATCCGTAATTGATACATATATGCCTGATGTTGATGATTGTGAGTATAATATGAACGAAGAATGAGGGTTGATAAGTTATAAATTTATATGTAAGCATTATGACATATGTTTCTCTTATTTTTATCATATGATTTTTTATGTTTTATCATATTTTTTTATTAATACGATAACTAATAATATATATTATTTTGTTGTAACAGATTCAGTATGATTAGATCCTCGTCTACTAGTGGAGCAGCACATGCAACACCCCCCATCTCAGATTCAGGTATATAAATTTTTATTTCTCGAGGAGTTCAACTATTTCACTTGAAAATAAGACTAATTCCCATATACATTACCCCCCATCTCTTTAGTCATGTCTCTTGATCGCTCTATGATCTTATTTAATCAATTAAAACAGTTATATTGATATGAATAATCTGTTAAATGCCTATATATATTAGATATGTATTTCGTGTGTTATTTTAGGACACAAAAGGACATATATTTTTTCAAACATATACCCTTTTTAGATCAAGAGCCTTATGAAGGCTTGATTGTATGCCTCGAAGATCTCTTCTTCTTCAGGAATAACAATGAGAATCTTATTCATGTTATTATCAAATCAACTTGGAATGTTCTTCAATATATTGTTTCCCCCATCAGTGCATTCTGCTATGAACAAATTACAAAAGAATCTTACTAATTGTCCTTTAATTCATTGGCAAAGTCCACCCACACATTTTGATAATTTTTTATTTTATGAATTAATATTCTTCTTCTTTTCTTTCTTACGTAGGCATGGTAGAATTTGTAGTTGTTATCTCCATCTTTAATCCATTTGTGTTTTGTCTTCTGGATCCGGTAAGTCTCTTCACATTTAAGATCATTGCTGAGCTTTGCTTTAGCTTCTAATAATATTCTATGCTCTCTTTAGTTTAGGATTTAGAGTAGCTGATTTCGTGTTGCAAAAGATCATCTTCCTGTTTGTTAACTTCTTGAAAAATATTTTTAAAGATGGATTTGTTCCTATCTTTTAAATCCACTATCAGTGTTTTCAACTTGAAAGCAAATGCATTCAAATGATTAGATTGAATGGGAGACTTCCAAGAATCTTCTATGCTCTGCATGAATTCTCATGATTGCACTACATGTTTTGGGATTTATATTGTCTTGGAGCATTATCCATGCCATATGAATGGAGAAAAGATAGGTTAGTGGTCAGAATAAAGTTTGCAAAGATTTTTTAAAGAACAGTTTGTAAATCTGATCAGCCAAGGCTGGTTTATGAGACCTCTGTCCAATCTAGATCCTGTTGTCGTCCCTATTATTAAACCATGTGAACTTAGATCCTGTAAACCCCATATCCACAATCCAAAAAAATATTTTTTTACCCTTTTATCTTGGTGGACCAGATTATGTGAATTGCAGTTACATCTTTTTTTTACTCTTTTATCTATATTGTGTTTCAAAAGGGTTCTGTTTAGGGTTCACAATCTCTTCTTGTGAATGAAATAGTTGTTATTAATTGGCTACAGTTTATCGACATCAAGGAGGTTAGATAATGTTTTGTTGGTTTTATTCAATTTAATCCATCTCTCAGTTTTTATGAATTTTACAAGTTTATTAAAATTCACATACACTTTTGTGAATCTATATCTATATACAAAAATTCTTGTCAATTTTTTTTAGTGTGCATGTAATTGTTATGTGTTGACAAAACATTTATTGGTGCTCTGTTATTTATAATTATTGTCAAGTTTTTTATTAATTCATAGAGTGAGCCCCTTCAGCATTTGAAAAACTAGAAAAAGGTTGGTAATTGGCAGCGAAGTTGTCGAATTTTATGAAGCGTTACACTTCCCATTACAATATAAAATATAAGTTGCGATAGGATAGCAAGGTAGTTGACATCGTGAGTCTCCCTTCACACTCACTTGTGACTTGGTGAACTCATTTATTTGTGTTTGATCAAATTCGTGACCTCTACACCACTAGCCCCTATTTCTTTTGTGCTGGGGCTTTGTATTTCTATCCCATTGCTGTGTGAAACTAGTATAGTGGAGATGTATTTGAGTTGATTAGTTGGGAACATAAGAGGGTCAACGCCACCGTCATGAAATCAAGACACTAATAGCACAATGGCTCACGGGACCCTTCTCTTAAGTCAACGGTCATCACGAAGGGCCAATATCCCCGGCCGCAACTGACAAAGGTGATATGTGATTGGAAAGTGATACACGGGTGGAAGGAGAAGCTAAGAGTTAAGTGTTACAGATTTTAGAGAAGGCTATGCATGGTGAAATTTGTGTTGATGTTCTCATATTTAATGGATATGAACCCCGACAAGATTGTGGACTAGCTACAACTCAATTGAAAAGAAAAAGGACTAGAAAAACATCACAGGTGGAAAGTGTGAAATTGGAAACTACTGAGATTGAGTGTATGTGAAAGTATGGTGGAATTAATTGGATTATAATCAAATTGTAAATAACAGTAGGCATGAAGTGGTCTAAGTGACAGTCCAGTCCTAAACTAACCAGCAAAGAAAATGAGATACCTCAAAGTATGGTATGCCGTAAGGATTATAAACACCTCATCAATGGTGAAAACTGAAATGAGCGTAAAGAGGTGACTCCCATAGAGTGATGAGGACCCATTTTCCTTTACTGATTCCTTTCCATCAATAATTTTTCTCGTCTAAAACTATCAGGGTGTCAACAAACCACTTTTTAAGCCAACTATAAGAGAGCTCTCCCTTGCTTATGCCTATGATGTTTTATTTCTATTGGATACCCAAATTCCTCATAGTAAGTTGGGTAACTTCTTTCATATTAAAAGTTCCTATCCATTGAATACTAAAAGTTCTGATCCACTGAAATAATAACTGTGGTGACTCAACATGAGTGAATATTCTGGCGTGTTGAATATTTCTTCTGTTAAAAAATGTCTTTTTGATGGTCGTACGCGATTAGATTTGTCAAATTGAGTCTTTATAAGTTATTATCATTTACTTTTAACCCCAAACAAACTAATATCATTTGCTTTTAGTAAATTCCTCATAGTAAGTTGGGTAACTTCCTATCTGTTTGTTAACTCCGAAGTTCTGATCCATTGAATACTAAAAGTTCATAACTTATGTATTTAACTATGTTGTGCGTGGTTGAGTTCCATTTTTATGTACTCACTTCAAATGAATATATGGTTGTGCCAGAAGTTCCTTTTGTCTAGTTATTTCATTATCAAACTATTAGTTTTTGTACATTGTAGATGCAGTCATGAAAATTGAATGACTCTACAACAATTTAAGATTTTGTCCAATCAGATACTCTTTTTTGGCCCCTTATATCTACTATTGGCCTTGATTTGTTGCTAATTCTTTACTTATGGAACTATCATTTACAAGAAGTATACTGTTTTTTCAACAGGAAGTATCAATGGTACACCCTCCCGTGGAATGACAAATGACTTGCAGGGCATCTCACATAATGGTATATATCATAAATATCTATACATCAGAATTTTGTAAATTTTTATATATGCTTGCTCATTACTTTTGAACAGGTGACACTAATAGCACATCCTCTCGTAAGAGGAAAGTTAGAGGGAGTTCCAAACAATATAATGAATATGATCATGGTGAGAAAAATATAATTGCTTAGGACGAAGATTGCCAACCAATTGGACCATATGCGATAAAGTTGGCGAGTCAACTCGGTTATTATGCACGTCAAGGGCATTTGTTTCCTTTGACTTTGTCGTCTTGGACAAAAGCGAATCAACGAAAGCTCGACTTTGTTTGGTAACAAGTGCAGGTACTATTAAATTAATCTTGTATTAGTAAAATCGAATATTTAAAATTATTAGTATTTCTAACTAATGTATTTTTTGTCCTTAGATTAACACAAATGCGCCAGATAATTACCGAAACATATGTTGTTGTAAGCTTGTAATTCAATGGAGATCCATTTAGTATAATACCAAGAAGAAGTATTATACGGAATTGAACACTGATGCAGAGCGTTTAGCAACGACACCCCCCAAGTCAGCCCGAATCAATGGAAAGTCTTAGTGAAATAGTGGGCTCAAGAAACAACAAAGGTATCACATTGAATTGGTAGACAGAATTTTGCATGTTATTTTTCTAATTATTGATGTTATGTTGATGATTAAACAGGTTGGATTACATCTAAAAAAAAGAGGACTCTGTAGAAATTTTCTAAAAATAATACATTGAATTGGTGAGGAGAGTATAATATACCAAGTTACTTGAGATGTTATTAACATTATTTATTTTCACTTGCAGCGAGTGTCAAATTGGAATATCATTAACCGAGCTTATCCTTGTTCCCACCCTAGAATTGCGAGAACTTCAATTGCCATAATAAAGCAACAAGTTAGTATATGTTCTTACTTTAGTATAACTATATATATATATATATATATATATATGTTATACTAAACTATGATTATATTTATGTTCTTTTAGGATTTTGTTAACATGTGTTCTATTTATATATAAATTAGATGAAATCAAAACAGGAGCCCATCGACAAATTGAGTGTTTGGAGATGGACATGTAAGAAAAATAATCTCATATATGATGTCGATGATGGAGCGACTAGTAGAGAGGCATAAATATGTTGATAATTGTAATCCAAACGACTTAGTTACATTACGAATTTTATTTTGGTGGATGTTTGCAAGTTTCGTTTACGAAAAGAGGTTAATTATGCTATATTGTAGGAAATGATTAAAAGAAAATTGGATGTGCTGCCATTTGATCAACAAAATCGGATTGAATTGAGGGATGCTATATTTGAGGACGTGATAGGAACTGGTGAACATAAATGGGCATTGTGTATGGGAGTATGCATTAAACCAACTTCTTCACGTTCAACCACATCATCTAATTATAATCATAGTGAGATTGCTCGACTAGCGAGTCCAATGAGTGAGATACTCGTTATCGGGAAGAGGTTGATGCACGAGAGAATCGTCATCAAGAAGAAATTGATATGGTGCATGGCGATTTAGAAAATGAAATACAAGAAAGAGACGCGAGGGCCAAGAGAGAAACTCTAGCATAAGTTATGCCTTAAAACGCTTGTATGATATGAGAGGCAGGCATCCCACTACCACCACCACCACCAGCCGCAGTTGATACTATCGATAACCACTCTTGACTATATATTAATGTAATTAACTTCGAAATGGAAATGACAATTTGAAAGTATGTGGTGGTGCTTATTTTTTGAAGTGTGATAAGATACTATTTGGTTTTGTTACTATATTTAAGTTTAAATTTTGGTATTATATGTCTTTGCGTTTTTGTTTTTTAATATAATGTTATTATATTAGAGATTGAATTTAGGCTGATTATAATATAAGTTTATAAAGTGTATATATATATATATATATATATCGTTTAGGACAGCTACAACTGTCTTTTAAAATATTCATTTGGCACCACATTTATTGCACCAAAATATATTTGGGACAACTACTTTTGTCCCTAATACTTCGTTTTAAAGGACAACAACATTTGTCCTTATAAATATGTAATAATATTTGGATTTAAAAGGATGGAAATTATTTTCCTAAATACTCAAAAAGGACAACAATTTTTGTCCTTTTAGCCTTTTATGATGCCCATATATTAGGAAATCTCTTGTTGTTCTTATGACTGTCCGAAATACTATTGGGGATAGCAAATGAGCTTTTGGGACAGCAAATTAGCTGTCCTTAATTGTTATTTTTCTAGTAGTGTGGGGTAGGCATTTATTTATAACTACTTCCGTTTGGTGTATCCACTCTTATTACTGATACTTGTCATAAGGTAGTCATTGATGTTAGTAGGCTACGCTTTGTAGCTAACTTATTGGTTTCGGAAATCCACACATATGATGTTATATTGGGGATGGATTGGCCATATACGTATCGGGATCAGATAGATTGCGTAGGTAAAACCATCGTGTTTGTTATACCAGGTCAGGCGATGTATTTAGCAACTATGCCTAGATGTGAGGGTGGGGCTACTACCCACTTGTACTTTATTGATGAGAGACCCAAGAGGATACCACAGTGTCCCTAGATTTTATTCCAATAGTTCAAGAGTTTGCCAACGTGTTCGACGAGATTCCTAATTTACCTCCTAGTTGAGAGATTGATTTTATGATAGAATTAGGGATGGACACAAAGCCGATATCTAGAGCACCGTATCACATGGATCCTATGGAGATAAGAATCTTAAAGATCTAATTAAATAGTTGTTTAAGCAGGGCTTCATTTGACGTAGCACTTTACCTTGGGGTGCGCCAGTTTTGTTCATAAAAAAGAATAGTGGGTTTATTCGGTTGTGTATCAACTACCGCAAGTTGAATAAGGAGACGGTGAAGAAAAATACCCATTGCCGAGGATCGACGATCTTTTCAATCAGTTGGAAGGAGCTTAATTTTTTTCGAGGATTGATTTGCGATCCGATTATCACCAGTTGAGGGTGAAAGAGGAGGATTGTAACACCCCATAATTTTGAGTAATTATATTTTAACATTTAAATTACACATGTGGACGTAATTTAAATAAACTGAGAAATAATGAGAATTTAAATAAATATTAATTAGTGAGAAAAGGATTAATATTTATGTGAAAATATACTTACTAGTGTGATAATGTAAATAAAATTATGTCAAACGATAATACATTGTAAGTGGGTAAGAGCGACGAGATTTTGCGATATTTCAACTGGGATGCACATGTGAGGTGGTGTTAGGTTGAGATGGGAAATTTATTAAGCGGGAGTCGGATGAGAATTTCTAGTGCACGGTTGATCCAGAATAGTTAGAATTAAGTACTCAGGGGTAGTAATTGGGTTCCGGGGCCTTTTTAGATTAGTCGGGACTCGCACAGAGGTATACTAATCATTTTACAAGTGAGGGATAACCTAATTATGCATTTGTTGTTATAAAAAGATATTGGGAATAGTAGGGGAAGACACACTACAATTTCAAAGGTCTAAAAGAGATAGAGGAGAGAAAATAGAAGGGAGAAATCTAAGGAGATCAAGAAAGGAAAAGTTGGGAAGGATTTGAAAGGCAATTCCCAGGCTAGGATCATCGTACGAAGGAGTCAAAGGAAAATTCAGACTCTGTGCTAATAAGACAAGTGGTTAACTTTCTTAATACCTTATGTGGTGGTTTTAATTCATTTTATGATTGGTGGAAACAAATATGAATTTTGGGTGGGATTCACATGTTAAAGAAAAATGGAATTTTGGGAATGATTTCATAAAATTAGGTTTGATAATTATTCCATATGATTTCTGAGTTTTATTCATATAGAAATATTTGATCTTGAATGAAAAAGATTGAGGAATGGTGTAACCATGAAGTTTAATTAAGAAATTGTACAAATCTTGATTAAAGTGATGAATCCCATGAATTTGAGTATATTTGGATGAATTGATACATGTAAATGTGTAGAATCATATTTGGGATTTGTAAGAATCGAAATATTTGGATTAAAGTTGTGATACGTACTGAATTGGTTGATGGGAAACTATGAAAACCCGCGCCACTGCCCAAAATTGAATCGATTCGGCCCTCAAGGGAGAATCGATTCGACAGGCGAATCAATTCGGTCCTGGAAGCCGAATCGATTCAGACATACTAGTTTTGGTTGTTAAATTAATTGGGGAACCATTTGGAGTTTTAATAAATGTATAGAGTCAGTAAATGAATAATTTAACATTTGGAAATTATGTGGGTTGTTAAAATGCTTTGGGATTAATTGGGATTAAATTCGGGGTACAGAATTACGAAGGTTTAGGATGAACGACACTCAGAAATGGATTAATGGTTTCGGTTAGGAACTCAGATGAAATTTGGGAAACGGGTTAGTTTGAGAGAGCTTAGTGTCCATAATGATATTATAACTATAAATTAAAAATAAGTAAGGGATGACTTATATATTTAGGGGTCATGATTAGACTCGGGGATTATAGGCTAGTGCCAGGAGTGACATGCACGGGTAGCCAAATTTATGTGTGCGTATGTGTGTGTGTGTGTGTGTGTGTGTGTATGTCTGCGTGTGTGTGTGTGTGATTATATATGTATGTTTGATATATGTGAAACATACCTACTCTAGGGATACTATCGGTGGATGTTGAGCGTAGTGGGAGATCTACCCTTCATAATCCCAATAGGTGTAGTATCGATCTTTAGGTCATAGGTGTATAGCACGACCACCCTATGTGAGTTTGTAGTCCTGTTGGGTAATTTGGTATGGTAATGACCCACGGACTTAGAACTATGACCGCCTCTGATTTTACGTTTACGCTTTGGGTTCGATGATGTGATTCTGACCCGGTGGCCCAGGTTGAGGTGTATATCCGTGGAGCCTGATAGCATACTAGAGATTCGCATCCATCGAGGTAATACTTGGAGGGATTGCGATTATACTATATAGAGAGTGATGTATATGTATGTATATTTGGTGTGATATGAAGACATGTATATAAGTGTAAAGAATATATATATATATATATATATATATATATATGACACTTAGGTGTGAATAGTAAATTTATAATTGGAGAAAAAGTTATGCGATATAATATGATAAATTATAATTGCGAATTATAATTATAGAACGAATGTGAAAGTTGATTGTGAATTTTAAGAGAAATAAAACATACACGTGACATGGGGTAGCGTATCGGACCTATGTATGACTATTTAGGCTGGGTAGCATAACTAGGGGGTTTAAAATATACTCGTTAAGTGCGCAATATAGTTAAGGGGTGAGAGGTATCTCATGGAAGTGCGACACCAGTTTAAATATAGACGAGTGCACTGCATATTTATTATTGATATTTAATCACTTGCAAAATATTTTCAAAAGGTTTTGGGCTCTGACCCGTATAAAAATATTTTTAAAACTTTACATGTCCAGCCATAGGGATTCCAGACATGAGTATTCTTTCCAGGTTATAGGAGCTTCAGCTGCTATAGAGTGCTTATGGGAATTTCTTTAGTCGCTTATATCTTTGAGACTCTATATAGGACTCATTCAATTATTATTCGGGCATGTCGCTCATTGTCAGAATTTTATTCAGTTTTATTTAGTTCGGTGTGATGAATAATTATATTGGATTAGTACCAATGGTTTATTTGGTTATTTGTATTTTATTTTATTCTAGCAATAAGATTTATTTATAGTGATTGTGTATTTGTTTATTTATCTGGAAGGGTTTGTGCTAAATAACTTTATTTACGGCATTTAAAAAAGGTTTAAAATTGACAAAGGGCTCGAGTAATAGGTTATTAGTAATTAATTGTGATTTTTTACACTGATGCTAAGAATGAGCCTCATGAGATTCCTGTTTTATTTTAGTAGAGGGTTGGCCACCCATTCTTTTAATAAGAGGGGTGTCACAGATGGTATCAGAGCACCAGGTTCTAGTGGCCTTAGTAACTATGTGGACTTACTATCTTTTCTAGGGTAGAATTCTTTCACATCCTGCTTTTTGGTATGAATGAGCAAGAAGTACACATAAAGCAATGAATTAAAGTTAAGGCGAAATAACATAACCTTTTATTCATTATTAATATGTTACATAAAGTGGAACCACCACAACGGTGAATTACATGTTTCTAGTACACATGATAATATAAAAAATTGAAAAGCGCCACTCCTTGCTCCCATCTGGTTTAATCTCTACCCATACGGTCACATACACAGACAGGTGATCGGTATGTGTCTCTATTAGGGAAAAGATACTTTCATTTCTCCTGGCGCATCTGGAGAAGGAAGGAATCAGTAAAAATATGCTAAGTAGGTTCTACCAGTTCTATAAAAATGATATATATATAAATGAGAGTTAGAGCCTGTATAGAATTAGTGTTTAAAATGGCTGATAATAATAAGCTGATAATTCCATATTTATCAGATAAACATCAAAATGTTGGAAATTCCTAATGACATAGTGATTAGTCCATTTAATAAAATACGATACATTGCCAGTTTAGTTAGAACCATGTTTGAAGAAAGTCAAGGAATTTGAACTAATAATCCCATTCTTACTAGTCCACTAAGGGTTATGGAGGTAATTAATCCATCAGGGTAACATTATCATAAACAATCCCAAAATCTTTGGGGAAAAGAAACCTATATTCTCACAATTAAAGTGACACTCATACGTATATAGCAATAACCAGGGCTCTCAATCATCTGAGACCAATAGGCCAAGTAGAAAGTTTCATGGGATAACACGCCAGTCTACTTACTAGTTAATACTGATGCTTATAGTAAAATATAGCACAAAAGTTTAGGGGCAAACTTAATCAATATGGTACATGATCTCAGTTATTAGGTGAGAATGGTTTAAAATTGATTCTAATTTAAATACTGGTGATAATTTAAATACTGACGATGATTATCAAAATACATAGAATGGCAGTATAATAACATGCACATACTCAGAGTCAATGTGGCTATCAAAGAGTGATATCAATAGTAGTATCTCAAATACGCGAAGTATATTACTTAAAAGGTAGGAAAAACCTACTTATTTGGGTATTCAGTTGAATTGTTGTCACACTTGAGTATTTAAAAGATTTAGTACTTGATTTTTTGTTATACAATGTGTGGCATAGGAGTATTAGGGTTTAATCAGTCAGTTTTGTACTTAAAACTGTCTTTAATAAAGTTTTGAGGGTTTATGTGTAATTATTTTGAGACTTAAAAATAAGGATCTTAAGCTCATTTTTTAACTTTGGTGTAAGAGAGTTTTTGTCTTAAAATAATTTGATTTATGTAGGGGAAAAGTTTGGGGTACAAATTCCAAAGTTGGAAAAGTTATTAGGGGTTGATTTATAATTTTAAGAAAATTTCTTTAAGTAAAAACCTCATTTTTGCATAACTTGAGCTAGGATTATCCAAACAAGGTCTTATCTTATACCATTTTGATTAGAAAAATTAACTAATTTTTTTTTGCGAAAAAAATCAGAAATTTCTGATTGGCCACACGCCCTCACGCGCGAGGTTAAACTTCCTGGACCAAGTCTTCATCTTCTACCTCTCGATTTTGACGATCTAGGGTTTAAAACTTTGAGTGAGGTTTTCTCCATTTGTGATGATTTCTTAACCTAATTTTTCATGTGGATTTCAAATATATAAGTTTCATGGTTCGAATCTCAGTATAACTCGAGTTTCAAAAGTGTGTTTTTATGAAATTTTGACCTCACATTTGTGGATTTATAGAGTATGGCAGGGTATTTTACGAATTTTGTTTGGTTTCTGCTATGTGTGAGAGTAATTTGATTTTGGTTTCAAGGATTTTAATGGAATGTAGGTCAAGAATTTTGGATTTACTGTTTTTTAGTTTTGAAAACACTTTCGATCGATTAACCTTCTTTATGAACATTCATGGGGTTCCACCATTACACTCGACATCCTGAGGTTCTAATGAGTCTATTCATGACTTTAAATCGGAGTTTTGGTTACTATAATTGGTTTCACCATTAAAGCTCAAGCTTTAATGGTGTTCCTACTGTTTTCCTCTATTCTAGGCATTTTCACACGTAAAAGCTTGCATATTACTAGTGTTCTAACTATATTAATTATGCAGAAAACCACTAGAATTGAAAAAATTGAATTAAAGCATGAATTGATGAGTTACCTGAATTGAGAGAAAATCTGAACTTTTAAAGTGAACTATGGGATGAGTCTCTACTGTGTAGAACGTAGGGTATTTATACTACTTTGAGTGGAGAGTTGCTTGGAGTGAAAAGACGGTGGATCTGAATTAAGGGTGAGCTTTGAGTTTGGTTCAAATGGGAGAACATCGGTTCCTAAGGTTTGCCATGTGTTACTATGTGATTTTTACCTCTTTTGTTGATGTGAGTGTGTGTGTGTGTTGGGGGGGGAGGGGGTGGACTGGGGTAAAACTAAGGTTTTGATTTGCGTCCTTAATATTTGATGTAATTGCATTTATGTCCATAAAAGTACATTTTTGTAAAGTTTAGGGACATTTTTGTAATTTCAAAAAGTTTCTTGGGATGAAACTGTATTTTCATATTAGTTGAGGTCTAAAGGTTTAATTTGATATAAGGTTGAAGTTTAAGGGTTCAATAACTTTCAGTTTATCTCATTTTGAAGGTGTTAGGGACTCTTTTATAATTAAGTAAAACTACAAGGATTTGAAGTTAATAAGCAAAGTTATAGGATTTTAAACATAGTTCCTTTCTTCTTAGAAGATTTTTTATTTTACTCATCTTATGGGGATTTAAATCGAGGTCGTAGGTCATATTAGGGTTTGAAAATTTCTGGCTCTTATACGTTCCTTGATATATAGCCTTATGATTAGAACTGTTACTTTCATTTATGCATTTATATTCTTCTATTGATATAAGTTGTATTAGCTATGGACTTATACAATTCTTGTCTGGTTTCAGATGCTGCCCAGGAGAGAACGATATATTAGGGCTGCTAGAGGGGCCAATGTAGGAGAGGCTCAGCAGGAATATCGTTGCTCAGACGGTTAATACCAATATGACCTCTATGGCATAAAAATTCCCTCAGGCTCAACCAGAGCAGCCAGTGGCACTAGCCGTCCAGGCCCACAAGGGACCATCAGTGTGAGAGAAGGTTCGGGAGGCCTTTTAGAAAGGGCATCCACCAGAGTTTTAGGGCAATGCAGGTGTTGTAGTTTCCAGTCAGTGGAAGAAGAACATTCAGTGTCACCTTCCCATGGTTGAGTGCAGCGATAACCAGAGGGAGATACTAGACACATTTAAATTAGTGAGTACAACACTACAGTGGTGGGAGTCGGTGACTACATCCAAGGAGAGGGACACAATGACTATACCCAAGTTTTGGGTGCCGTTTGACTGCAGTATTTTCCTTCGGTAATTTAGACTGAGGTGCGGAGGAGATTTTTAGATGTTGCACAGGAGGGTCGGTATGTGGTCGAGTATGAGGAGGAGTTCACCTGTATGTCAAACTTTATGCCCAACAAAGTGAACAATACGGAGAAGAAATGGGCTTAATTGGAGGATCAGAGAGAACTGGTGGGTATTCCAGCATTGAAGACGTATACTGAGGTCGTCAATGTTGCATTGTTACACTATTAGGATTAATGCTTCCATATGAAGGGGAATGAGAGAGAAGGGGAGTCTATCCAGTCAGGCAGGACAGTTGTAATGGTGCTAGTGGGGCACCATCACAACAGACTGGTAGGCAACATGAGCGGGATTACCAGCTGAGGTATTCAACAAAGAGATTCTATTCAAGGGTTTTAGGCCGAATGGATCAGCAAGGCCGGAGGAAGTAGCAGGGTGCCTAGCAGGAGCAGCAGATGCAATTACCACCTGCAGCACCAGCTCCAGCAGTCCCACAACAGTTGGGACAGATATAACGTGGGTGTATCTATAACGTCCAGAATGTGATGATGCTACAAGCGCTGCATGCACCACCAACATTTGAGGGTATGTTCCCTATCCATAGGCGTATGGATCGGTCATTATTTGATATGGGAGCATCGTATTTTTTAATAGCTACTAAATTTTCATGCACGGTCAGTTTATGTGTGTCGATTCACCTTTGGGTAGTGGGGCCCTTATTCACTCTGTTTGTAGAGGGGTGGGGATAGATGTCGAGAGATTGTGTTAAGCAGTCGACTTACTCATATTAAATATGACTGGGTATGACGTCATTTTGGTCTTGGACTAGTTGGCAGAGTATAGGGCAGTGGTGGATTGTTTTGGTAGGCCCATTGTGTTTGCCATTCTAGGGTAGGGGATGTTCTTAGTGGTGATGCCTCTTCCTGAGGGAGGGTCGTGCACTCACTTGTATTATATTGAGGAGTAGACCTTACAGGAGGTGTTTCTATCATTAGACTTAATCCCAGTGGTTAGGGAGTTTACGGATGTGTTTCAGGAGATACCGGGTTTGACGTTGAGTAGGGAGATAAAGATTGTTATTGATTTAGTGCATGGGACTAGGATGATTACATGTGCACCGTATCGAATGGTCCCATCAGAGATGCGAGAGTTGAGGGACCAGATTCAACAGCTTTTGGGACAGGGATTTATTAGACATAGTGCATTATCATGGGGTGCTCCAGTATAGTTTGAGGAAGAAGGATGGGTTGGTCAGACTGTGCATTAATTACTGAGAGTTGAATAAGTATTCAATTCGAAATAAATATTTGTTGCCTCGAATCTGTGACTTATTTGAACAGTTGAGAGGAGCGGCTTACTTCTCAAAGATCGACTTGAGATTAGGTATCACCAGTTGTGCATTAATGAGCAAGATGTTCCTAAGACCGCATTTCTAATGCGATGTAGGTTGTATGAGTTCATGGTTATGCTGTTTAGTCTAACCAATGCACCAGAAATCTTCATGGATCTCATGAATAGAGTTCTCAGTGATTTCCATGATGAGTTTGTGATCCTATTCATAGACTATATTCTGGTATATTCTCGGACTGAGGATGATAACGCATAGAACTTACGTATGGTTTTACAAATGTTACGGGACCATCAACTGTACGCTAAGTTCTCAAAGTGTGGATTCTGGTTACGTGAGGTGAAGTTCTTGGGTCATATTGTGTCTGGCATAGGTATTTCTGTACTTAAGTAAGGTTGCAGCGGTGAGGGAATGGGGTTAACCCATGACACCGATAAAGATCCGTAGTTTCTTGGGATTAACAGGGTATTATTGTCATTTCATAAAGGGATTTTCAAAAAGTACAGGTCCGTTGACAAATCTGACTCGTAAAGGGTATTGTTTGTGTGGGATGATTACTGTCACTTAGCTTTTGACGAGCTAAAGGACAAGTTGACTTCAGCACCTATGCTCACACTGCCTAGGGGAGGAGTGCAGTAACTTGTATTTACCTATATGTCCTTATAGGGACTTGGGGGTGTTCTACAGCAGGAGGATCGGGTTATAGCTTATGCTTCTCACAAGATTAAGACCTATGAGAGGAACTAACCCACACACAACTTGGAGATTGCTACGGTAGTTTTTTCCTTGCGTATTTGGAGGCATTATCTCTTGAGGAGAAATTTAATCTATTCACGGATCATAAGTCGGTGCAGTATCTATTCACTCAGAAGGATCTCAACATGCGATAGTGTATATAATTGGAATTCATAAAGGACTATCAGTTTGATATTTAGTACCACCCAGAGAAGGCTAAAGTGATGGCAGACGCGTTGAGTCGATGGCCTATGGGGAAGTTAGCAACGATCTAAGAAGCTAAGTGGAGTGAGCTTTGCCAGGATGATGCAGTTTCTAGGGGCTTGTATGTCAGTGTTAACTATCACACTCGAGATTATTATACGGGTTATGAAGACGCATGGCAGGGATCAGTTTCCCAAGACAGAGTACGACAGTTGCTGTCAAAAGGGTGGAGTCTTACTCGATCGGTTCTGAGGGAGGCTTACACTTCAATGGGACACTTATAGTCCCAGATGATGGGTATTTGAGGCATGTTGTTATGACAGAGTCCCACGGGTTGAGATTTATAGTATATTCTGGTGGGGATAAGATGTACCAGGATATGCACAGATAATATTAATCAATAGGTATGAAGCGGGACATAACTGAGTTTGTCTCGAAGTGTACCACATGTCAGCTAGTGAAGGTTGACTAGATATTCTGGTGTGAAAGTGGGAGAGTATATCGATGGACTTTATCACGGGGCTACCAACATCACAGAAGGGTCACGACTCCATATGGGTCATTGTGGATCACTTGACGAAGGCGGCTCACATTTTGCGAGTACGGATGGACTACGACAGAAAAATATGCCTAACTCTTTATATCCGAGATAGTGAGGCTACACGGCGTAGAAATTATTATTATGCTCGACCGGGATAAGATCTTTGTGTCCCATTTTTTACAGAGTTTCTAGGAGGCGTTGGGGACTGAGTTGCGGTTGAGTACGACTTATCATCCGCAGATTGATGGGCAGACTGAGCGGGTTAAACAAATGTTAGAGGATATCCTCAGTATGTGTATAATTGATATTAGTGGAGGTTAGGAGGAGTACCTTCCATTGGTGGTGTTCACATATAATAATTCTTACCAGTTCATTATCAACATGGGACCTTATGAGGCCTTATATAGCCAACCTTTTCGTTCTCCCGGTTGTTAGTTATATGTTGGGGACAACAAGCTCCTTGGACCTGAGATGATCTAGGATACTTCTACCAAGATTGATATTATTCGGGGTCCCATACAAATTACTTAGGACAGGAAGAAGAGTTGTGCAAAGGAGGATAGGAGGCATGTAGAGCTAGAGGTATATGATCAGGTATTGTTATAGGTGTCTCCTATGAAAGGAATTAGGAGATTTGGGAAGAAGTGAAAACTTCCACCGAGGTATGTGGTGCCTTTCCTGATCATTGGAAGGATAGGGCCAATGGCATATAGGCTTGCCTTGCTGGAGCATCTGCAGCGGATTTATGATGTATTTCATGTATCATCATTGTAAAAGTACCAGAGGAATGAGAGGGAATATTGGCACATTCCACTGGAGGAGATAGATTTACAACCCAACATCTCATATGAGGAAAGAATGGTTTCTATATTGGATCATAATGAGCGCAAGATGAGGTCTAAGGTGGTGCCCTTGGTTCGTGTTCAGTGGGAGCATCACAACGCCGACGAGTCGACGTGGGAGATAAATAATGATATGGGCGAGAAATATCTCGAACACTTTATGTCAGGTATGTCTAAATTTCGGTGATGAAATTCCTTTGTAGGTGGAAGTATGTAATATCCCATAATTTTGAGTAATTATATTTTAACATTTAAATTACATGTGTGCATGGAATTTATATAAATTGAGAAATAATGAGAATTTAAATAAATATTAATTAGAGAGAAAAGGATTAATATTCATGTGAAGATATATTTACTATTGTGATAAAGTAAATAAAATTATGTCAAACGGTATTACGCTATAAGTGGGTAAAAGCGATGAGATTTGGCGTCTTCTCAATCGGGACGTACGTGTGGGGTCGTGTTAGGTTGAGATGGAAAATTTATAATGGGCGACTCACATGAGGATTTTGAGTGCACGGTTGATCCCAAATGGTTCAGAATAGTCAAAGTTAAGTACACAGTGGTATTAATTGGGTTCCTGGGGCTTTTTAGATTAGTCAGAATTCGCACATGGGTATACAGGTCATTTTACAAGTGAGGGATAACCTAATCTCGAGTTTGTTGTTATAAAAAGAGACTGTGAATGGTAGAGGAATCCACACCACCATTCTAAAGGTTTAAAAGTGATAAAGGAGAGAAAAAAGAAGGGAGAAAGCCAAGGAGATCAAGAAAGGCAAAATTGGGAAGATTTTGGAAGGCAATTCCCAGGTTAGGATCATCGTACGAAGGATTCAAAGGCAAATTCATAGTCTACACTAATAAGGCAAGTGGGTAACTTGCTTAATACCTTATGTAGTGGTTTTAATTCATATTATGATTGGTGGAAACAAATATGAATTTTGGGTGGAATTCACATGTTAAAGAAAAATGGGATAGGTTTTGATGTACCCGTTTATATCCTTGGCTTGGCTGAAGACTATGTCCAAAATGGACGACCCTAAGAGGGGTCGACCCTTCACCAGGACCCCAGCTGGCCTCCACCAGGCCCAGACGACCCTACGAGGGGCCGACCCTCCACCAGGCTCAAGACGAACCTACGAGGGGCCGACCCTCCACCGGGCTCCGGACGACCCTACGAGGGGCCGACCCTCCCCCAGGCTCCGGACGACCCTACGAGGGGCCGACCCTCCCCCAGGCTCCGGACGACCCTACGAGGGTACGACAGTACGAGGCCAGAATCAAGCCAGACTCACTACCGGAAGAAACTTTGCCCTCGGCCTCGTCTCATAGGCCGAGGGTGACATCATCACGGCGCGTGGTTTGGGAGATGCGTGGAACAGTGCGCGTGAGGCTCATATGGCACGTGGCAGACCGTTATAACAAAATCACACCCTCACGTGAGGGAATATTATGTCATCATTTGGCATCTACAGGTGTCAACAGGGGATTGGCTAGATCATTATTCACATGCACCATGCTTACTTGGGGGGTACACTACACCCCCCAAGACCTATATATACTTGTCATCTACAACCCTACAGGGGATCGATCCATGAACAGTAGCCCTAGCTAAAACTCTGTTTGTACACACAGTAGAGAGAGAGAGAGAGGGTTATGTGCATTGTATCCAAGGCCATTAGCGCCCATACTTAGTGAATCACACACTCACAGTGGATGTAGGCCAAATTGGCTGAACCACTATACATCATTGTCCTAATTCCTCTTATACTCATCCCCTTCTACATACTTATACACTTATTCATCTCCATGGCTGCTACTGCTTGAGCTCACTATCACTTATCCGGTGGTGCTGAATCCCAGCATCATCAGTTTAGCGCCGTCTGTGGGAAACGAGAAGACATCTCTTCCTTTGTACAGCTTGACCTCACTGGGCACTCTGGTGGTGAACCAACACTCCCCCTGAGAGGAGGTGTTTCACCATTGAAAGAGACCCACTAAGGTTCTCAAGCTCACCAGTATTTTCTTCAGTTCAACTTTTCATAGCTCAAGCACATGGCACCTGAGATGCCACCGCCACCACTTCCCCCGCCGGATGAGGAGGGAAGACCCAGTTCCAGTCAGCCGCCACCCCAGTCTGAGATGGCTGATGTGGCGGCAGCCCTAAAGTCTCTGGCAGCAAGCCAGCGGATGATGCAGGAGCAGTTCACAGCTCTAAGCCAGAACATACTGAGAGCACCAGGGGTTTCACCTGAGATGATTACTCCGGCAGCAGCTCCAGGGCAGCATGAGGACAGGGGACCACCCCAGGCACCACGCAAAGACCTACCACCCCCTCAGCGGCGTAGGGATGTTGCTGACCCCCGGTGTTTACGCCTGGGGAGGCAAGGAAACCCTTGCCCTGAGGACAGGTATGACGATCTGGAGGGAGAGGAAGCCCCAATAGAATGCTGGGAACCCTATGAGGTCTCCAACAATACTGTACGACCCCTCCAGGATAGTAGAGGGAAGTGTGGGAGACCAAACCCTGATGATCGTCCAAGAGGCTCCGCTTTTGATCGCTTGAGCAGGGGGTCGGCCTTTGAGAGGCTAGGGCCAGTAAATGACCTGCGGGAACAGCTGTCCAGACCAAGAAGGGCTGCGAGATCCAGGAGGGAGGCAACAGATGGCCGACCCCGAGGACGAGATGATGGCCAAAGGGAAGTAAACAGCCGACACAGGCCTGCTGCAGCAGAACCCTCCGTCCACCTCGGAGAGGCAGCAGGGGATAACATCAGCCAGGCCGACCCTATGAGGCCCTGGAATGACTCAATCTAGCGGCTAGAGGATAAGATTGGTGATATATTGAAGAGTCGAGACCCTCTTCAGAGGGGATACACCATAGGCTCACCCTTTGTGGCAAAGATAGTCACTTCCCCACGCCATCAAAATTCAAGCCACCTATGGTCACCCCAAGGTATGACGGGAGTACCAACCCCGTCCACCATGTGGAGATGTATCAGTCGGCGGCAGACATATACTCTATCTCAGATGAGATGAGGTGTCGTGCCTTCTCTGGTACCTTGACAGGGGCTGCGCATGTCTGGTACACGTCTCTTCCAAAAAATTCCGTTGAAAACTTTAAGCAGATGGCCGACCTGTTCATCCATAATTTCTGCTTTGGGGTGAGGCCACAGAAGAAGACCACCCACCTGCTCTATGTTAAGAAGGGGAAGAGTGAGAGTCTGAGGGACTATATAGCCAGATTCAATAAAGAGAAGATGGAGGTGGAAGACTATGAGGAGAGCATAGCTATAACAGCCCTGATTGGAGGACTCCAAAAGGGGAAGCTGTTATGGTAGCTTGCTGAAGACCCTCCGAGGACGATGGCCGAGCTGTTGTCAATAGCAGGAAAGGTGATGAACGCCGAAGAGGCGATGGCTGTAAAATATGAGGACGAAAGAGGAGGTGCAAGTGGGAGTAAATACCCCAAGAAGAACAAAGAAGGGAAGAAGAGGTCCTCGGATGACAAGTTCGCGGGGTACACCCCTCTGACGGTCAGCTGTGAACAGATTCTCAATGAGATTAAGAGTGACCGATCCCTGAAGTGGCCCGAGAAGCTGAGGGCAGCCCCCGGGAAGAGGAATAAGAACCTGTGGTGTGAGTTTCACCAAGACCACGGCCACGTAACGGATAAATGCTTTGCTCTGAAAGATGAGATTGAGAAGATGCTAAAGGAAGGGAAGCTCAGAAAGTACGTCGACAAATGTGCCTTCAAGAGGGTCCGAGGGGACGACCCCAGAAAGAAGCGAGGCGACGCATGTAGAGAAGGTCCTCAAAAAAGAGGGGACGACCCTTCTGATGATGAGGACGACCCTGACCTCCCGCCGAGAGACGACCACGGACCTGTTAAGAGGCTCAATATGATCTCGCTCAGAGTGGGAATGATCTCCGGGGGTCTTGCAGGAGGAGGGTCTGAGGTCGCCGACAGGAAGGCCCATGTGGCTGAGGCCAAGGCAGTGACTAAGACGGTACACGCGACTTCTCTGGAGGGCAAATCAGAAAAAAGGAAGAAGGTTGATATGGACACACTGATAGTGGGATTTTCAAGAATGGACTTCAAAGGCCTCTTGGCCCCGCATGATGACCCTCTCGTCATCACTACCAGGGTGCACGGGTGCGAAGTGCCGAGGATCCTGGTAGATGGGGGCTCATCCGCAGATGTGATGTTTTGGCCATGCTTTAAGGCATTGGGCCTCAGTCGTGCCAGACTTGTCCCATACCATCATCCATTGATTGGGTTCAGTGGAGAGAAGGTTCACCCCCTGGGAATATATGAGGCTGATGTCAGGATGGGGGACAAATGGCCGAAATGGCTCACCAAGAGGGTCAGTTTCTTTGTGCTGGATGAGCATGTGTTTTCGGCATACAACATCATACTGGGACGTGTGGCCCTCAAGGGGTTTGAAGCTGTGCCGTCCACAGTCCACCAGATGGTTAAGTTCCCTACCCCTTACGAGGTGGGGGAAGTTCAGGGAGACCAGACGACAGCGAGAGAGTGCTACTACAACTCCGCTGAAGAAAGGGAATCACACAAGAGGGCTACAACCACTTACAACATTGATACCCTAGACCCCAGGGACGAGACGAAGCTCAAAAAAGGAGAGGCCGCTGAGGAGGTAGAACCCATCATCCTCGATGAAGATGACCTGGGAAAAACCGTCCAAGTTGGCAAGTCTCTGAAGCCCAGTATCAAGGAAGACCTCATCAAATTGTTGAGGAGAAGACGAAGCGTCTTCGCGTGGAGTCATGTAGATATGCCAGGGATCGACCCTGAAATCATGTGTCACAAACTCAATGTGGTAGAGGGAGTGAAGCCGGTAAAGCAGAAGAGGAGGATTTACTCTAGAGAGAAGTACGAGGTCATCAGGGATGAGGTTAAAAAATTACAAGACGCTGAGTTTATCAGGGAGGTCATCTACCCTGAATGGCTGTCCAACGCAGTCATTGTCCCAAAGGCCAACGAGAAGTGGCGGATGTGTGTGGACTTCACAGACCTCAACAAGCACTGCCCCAAAGACAGCTTCTATCTCCCTCGCATTGACCAGATGGTAGACGCTACTGCAGGCCACGAGCTCATGAGTTTTATGGATGCCTACTCAGGGTACAACCAGATCTTCATGAACCCTGAAGACTCGGAGAGGACTGCCTTCATCACTGATAAGGGGACATACTTCTATAGGGTCATGCCCTTTGGTCTAAAAAACGCGGGGGCAACGTACCAGCGCCTCGTAAATAAAATGTTCGAAGACCAAATTGGGAAGTCTATGGAGGTCTACGTGGATGACATGCTGACCAAGAGTTTGAAAGTAGAGGATCATGTGGCAGACCTGGAGAGGACCTTTAATACGATGGACAAGTACCAGATGAAGCTTAATCCGGATAAGTGTGTCTTCGGGGTCGGAGCAGGGAAGTTCTTGGGGTTCATTGTCAATCAAAGAGGCATCGAGGCCAACCCTGAAAAGATAAAGGCCCTTATTGAGATGAAGACCCACAAGTCCATTAAAGACGTTCAGAGGCTCACAGGGAGAGTGGCTGCCTTGAACAGATTTGTGTCAAGGGCCACAGACAGGTGTCTACCATTCTTCAAGATCCTCATGAAGGCCTTTGAATGGAGTGAAGAGTGTGATGAGGCTTTCAAGGAGCTAAAATCAGACTTAGGGTCTCCCTTGCTGCTGTCACGACCCGTGCAGGGTGAACGACTTTACGTGTACCTCGCCGTCTCAGAGTCTGCCATCAGCGCAGCCATTGTGAGAGACGAGGATGGTATACAGAAGCCTGTATATTTTAACAGCAAGGCACTCCAGGGGGCAGAGCAAAGATACCCGAGGATGGAAAAGTTGGCCTACGCCTTGATCCATGCCTCAAGGAAGATGAAACCATACTTCCAGTCCCATACTATGGTCATCCTTACTGACTCTCCTCTTAGGCAGGTCCTACACAAGCCTGAAAAGTCAGGAAGGCTAATGACCTGGGCTATAGAGCTGGGGGAGTTCGATATTGTGTATCAGCCTAAGACAGCCATTAAGGGGCAGGCGCTGGCAGACTTCGTTGCTGAGTTTACGTGGGAGAGTGATGAAGCCGAGGGAGAGACCCTCAAGAAGACAGATATACAAGACAGGATCACCGACACGCCCGCAGCCAGTGCTGAGACAAGCACCGCTAGGAGGAAAGCGACCGAAAATGAAGAGGAAAGATACGTCTTTAGACAGGGATCCCTCTCCGAGGGAAGTTTCTCAGAATAACAGACCATGTGGAGTCTCTTTGTCGACGGGTCCTCTTGCGAAAGCGGGAGCGGAGCTGGGTTGATAATATCAGCACCCGACGGCACAGACATCGATTACGCCCTGAGGTTCAATTTTAAAGCCTCCAACAACGAGGCTGAATATGAGGCCTTGATAGCTGGCCTCTCCTTGGCCAAATCCTTTAGCGTCGGCCAGATTTTGGTTCATAGTGATTCGAGGCTAGTAGTGAATCAGATACTAGGAGCCTACGAGGCCAAGGATGAGAGGATGGCTAGGTACCTTGAGAAGGTGAGGTCGTTACTAAAGGGCTTCAGAGAAGTAAGGTTAAAGAGGATACCTAGGCTCGATAATGGTCGAGCTGACGCCCTTGCTAGGTTAGCCTCGGCAACTAGGACAGACATCAGGAGGACGGTCCCAGTGGAAATTTTGCTTCGGCCAACTATTGAAGACGCTGAGGGAACACTTAGCAATTGCCTGAATGTTTCTCAAGAAGCTTCATGGATGGACCCTCTGATCAAATACATTAAGGAGGGAAAGATGCCAGAAGCAAGGCAAGAGAGGAAGAAGCTGAGATACAGGGCTGCAAAATTCACTGTCATCGGAGACACGCTGTACAAAAAGGGGTTTCTGCTCCCCTTACTTAGATGCGTGCATCCCTCAGAAGTCCCTTCCATTCTGCAGGACGTGCATGAAGGGTCGTGCTCAAGCCACATTGGGGGTAGGTCCTTGGCGAAGAGGGTGATCACCCAGGGCTACTGGTGGCCAACCTTGGGGAAAGATGCCGCAGCATATGTAAAGAAGTGTGATAAATGTCAAAGGTTTGCCACCATCCCTCACCAACCCCATCATCCTCTTACCTCCATTACCTCCCCATGGCCGTTCGCAGTATGGGGAATTGACCTGGTAGGACCCTTACCGAGGGCAGTCAATAACTATCGGTTCCTCATCGTAGCAATTGACTACTTTTCAAAGTGGGTAGAGGCCGAACCAATGGTCACGATTACGGAGCAGAAGACCTTCCAGTTCATCTGGAAGAATGTGATATGCAGATACGGTCTACCCAACACCCTCATCTCGGATAACGGGACCCAGTTCAAGAATGCCTCTCTGCAGAAGTACTGTGAGAGGGTAAGTATCAAACAATTTTTCTCCACCCCAGGCCGACCTCAGGCCAATGGGCAAACCGAAGTCACGAACAGGACAATCCTGGATGGGATTAAGAAGAGACTTGAGGAAGCAAAAGGAAGATGGGTTGAGGAGTTATATGCAGTGTTATGGGCATACAGGACGAAAGTGAGGACCTCTACCGGGGAGACCCCATTCATGCTAGCTTATGGATCAGAAGCTGTCATCCCCACCGAAGTTGAGTTTCCTACTCATAGGGTCCAAATGTACGACCCCCGGGGAAATGCGAAAGAGAGGAGACTCGACTTGGACCTGATTGAGGAAAGGAGGGAGGACGCCGAGATAAGGCAGGCCTCCTATTAGCAGAGGACCGCAAGGTTTTACAATCAGAGGGTGAAACAGAGACCTATCGCAGTAGGAGCCTTGGTTCTCAAGAAGACTTGGCAAAAGCCCAACAAACTTCATCCTAATTGGCATGGCCCCTATAGGGTCATCGATGAAGTTGTCCCTGGGACCTATAGACTAGAAAACCTAGAAGGGGAACCTTTTTCCAACCCCTGGAATGCAGATCATTTGAAGAAATACTACCACTAGTG
This sequence comes from Sambucus nigra, assembly GCA_949130495.1. Lineage (NCBI taxonomy): Eukaryota > Viridiplantae > Streptophyta > Magnoliopsida > Dipsacales > Adoxaceae > Sambucus > Sambucus nigra. The sequence goes on along the minus strand of OX422209.1, from coordinate 284,643,415 downwards.
TTGTGAAGTCTTGATAGACCACAATTGTAATAAGAATTGCTCCAACAGGACACTTTGGAAAATTAATGAAAAGTGTTTCCCCTCACCTTATGGTTTTCAGTTCTAATATGCATGGAAACATCTACAGAAAACCATTAATTTGGCAAGTTGAACCCTCGGCTATAATGAGGGCCAGTGGAGGGGACGACCCCACCACTGTCCTCAAGAAAGACGAGGGTAGACTTTGTTAAAAACCATTAATCTGGTAAGTTGAACCCTTGTCTATAATGAGGGCCAGTGGAGGGGACGACCCCACCACTGTCCTCAAGAAAGACGAGGGTAGACTTTGTTAAAAATCATTAATTTGGTTACTTGAACCCTCGGCTATAATGAGGACCAGTGGAGGGGACGACCCCACCACTGTCCTCAAGAAAGACGAGGGTAGACTTTGTTAAAAACCATTAATCTGGTAAGTTGAACCCTCGGCTATAATGAGGGCCAGTGGAGGGGACGACCCCACCACTGTCCTCAAGAAAGACGAGGGTAGACTTTGTTAAAAACCATTAATATGGTAAGTTGAACCCTCGGCTATAATAAGGGCCAGTGGAGGGGACGACCCCACCACTGTCCTCAAGAAAGACGAGGGTAGACTTAAAAATCATTAATTTGGTTACTCGAACCCTCGGCTATAATGAGGACCAGTGGAGGGGACAACCCCACCACTGTCCTCAAGAAAGACGAGGGTAGACTTTGTTAAAAACCATTAATTTGGTAAGTTGAACCCTCGGCTATAATGAGGGCCAGTGGAGGGGACGACCCCACCACTGTCCTCAAGAAAGACGAGGGTAGAATGTTAAAAATCATTAAGTTGGTTACTTGAGCCCTCGGCTATAATGAGACCACATGAGGGGACGACCCCACATTGGTCCTCAAAAAAGACGAGGGAGGGGTTAGTAGCATCAACAAAGAGCAAACCATAAAAGAATTAAATATGGAAGACAGCAATTATGGAAGGGAAGAGACGATGGTATTAATAAAACATAAAATATCAAGTGTTTTACAAGGCCATTGAACAAAAATACACTAGAAGGGTATGGGCTACAGGCAGCCACCCTATGGGACGACATCAGAGGGCAGGGCCTCAACATCTATGGGAGTCGTCTCCTCAGTTACCAGGACTGGATGATCTTCAGATGTACCGACCCCCTCGATTTGGACTTGGGATTCCACCTGGTTGAGGGTCTCGGCAATTAGGGGGTCATCCAGTTGAACACCCTCCAGTGAAGGACGAACAGAGGAGACGACATCGCCGAATTTGAGGATGACCCATCGGCAGGCCGTCCTGATCCCCCTCTCCAGATACTCAAGGCCGAAGCCCTGAAATTCATCTGAAGTCTTGAAGGCCTCAATAGCATCAGCCCCGGCTTTCCTGACAGCCTCTTCAAGATCAGTTTTGTGCTGGGTCTCTAGGTTGATCAGGGCCGAGTCCCTCTCCTTAATGAGAAAGTCCTTAGCCTGCAGATCGGCATCATGTTGCCTCGTCAGCTCATCAAGGACTCTAGCGTGCTCAGTCCTTGTACTCTCCAGCTCGGCCCTCACAGTATCCAGCTCTGTCCGAAGGTCGGCCTCATGTTGAATGGACCTCTCAGCTTCATGAAACTTTTGTTGGTTCTCAGCCATCCACTTGGTGGCTGAGGTGAAGGCACAAACGGACTACACAAAAAATAAACAAAAAACAGATGTCAAGAAGGACCGAGGGAACAGTTAGTGAAAGAATGAAATTAAAGGAGGTCAAGACCGATACCTGAGCAAGGGAGTGTAGACCATAGTCATACACTTTGGCGGGAGGAATCATCGCCAAGAACTTGAAATCAGAGGCCGACGGTGCAGAGAACATCGAGGCCTTGGCTGCCCTTAAGTTGGTGATCAATAACGAGGGGTCGGCCCTCAAATGTGCCAGATTCTGAGACCAGAAGGCCCCCATGCTCGACAAAGAGGTCATCACCTCAGAGGCTTCGACCCTGGCCCTTGTCCTAGGATCAGGCCGATGCTCAACAGGGGCCTCAGGTTCCTTCCTTTTGTGACTATCAGCGGTCGGCTCCACCACTGTCGGCCCAGCGACCTTTGTCTTCCTCAGAGCCTGCTGGGGCTCCTTCCCTTTCCTCTTGGCTAATCCAGATAGCAAGCTGGGAGCTATCATTTCCCAAAGGTAGTCTGGTGTACCTGCAGGACGATCTGATAAGAGGACGATATGTTAGAAAAATGCAGATCTAAAGAGGAAACACTTGGAAAAAAGCAAAGAATGGAAAATGTTCAGTATAACTCACATAGTTCAGTCAGGGGGCCGACCCTCAGACCAGCTTCTTTGAGAAACCGAGGGGTCATCAAGTCTTCAAATTTTGCGAGCTCACCCTCTCGCCCTCGTCCTCTAAGATAATCAACAATGTCTTTCTCCTCCAGGCTAAGTCCAGGGTCTGATCTGGCCTTCATGGAGGGGTTGGACCACTTCCTGGAGACCCTCGGACAATCGGCTACGGGCTCCCACTCCCCGGAGATAAAGAAAAACCTCTTCTTCCAATCATGGTTGGAAGTTTGTGCCACATGGAGGAGTTTCTTCTCAGACCTCCTTGCCCCCGGGAGATAATATCCAGGCTGCTTGGACGAGGAGGTGATGTTGTAGCAGCCCAGGAATAGGTCAGCCGAGGGCTCGTCGGTAAAGGCATTCTTCCACAAGGAAATATAGCCCAAGATCATCCTCCAAGAGTTGGGAGGAAGTTGAGAGGGGGAAACGCCGAGGGAAAATAGGATATCTGCAATGGCAGGATGCAGTGGGAGCCTGACTCTTACCTTGAACATTTGCTCATATACTGCAACCTCTCCCTCTTGACAGTCAAAAACCCTCTCAGTCTCAGAGGGAACCCTCATAGTTACCCCAGAGGGCACTCTGTAAATATGCCTCCATGTCAGAAGATCCCTATCCCTAACGGAGGAGATAAAAGACGAGGCATGGGAGGTATCAACCTCATCATCTGTATCGTTGCCCTCGTCCTCATCCCCTTCCCCCTCATCACCTGCAGGTGGACCCTGAGGAAAAGCCACTTGGAAGGCATTGGGGGATAGGGTTGTCACAGGAACGGCATCAGAGGGGACTGTACCCTCGGCCTCACGGCCTGGGCTAAGGTCAGATGTGTCCCTCCTACCAGAAGTTCCAGCACTAGTTGGCGAGGATGCTCTCCCGTCCATCTCACTTGGTTTGGGAGTCTCGGCTGGACGAGATGACGACCCACAAGACTCAGAGGGTTCAGATGGTCTTATGGTGGCAATAGGAATGGGAAAGATGGGTCGTACCCAATTAGGGTCATCCCCTCGCCTCCTCTCTTCCTCTTCCTCTATTCGTCTGATTTCAGCAAAGAGTTTCTCTCTCAAGGGGGGGAATTCAGACACTAAGTTGTAAAGCCTCCTAAGCATTAAGGGGAAGACCCTACACTTGGAGAAATTACACTAGACTTGGCTAATTCAACTACAAACACCTGGGGGATTGACCAGGTTTGACTTTTGGATTAAACCAAAGAACTAAAACGTTTTTCGTCAAGAATGTTCAAGAACCTTTAACCGGAGAAGACACCGGAAAAAGCTATGGGGAACTAGAAGAAAATGTAACCCTATGACCTTAAAAAATAAACAGAATTGAAGGCAAAGGAAAGCGCTTAATGAGGGAGAGTACCTGACGACGAGGGTGAGTAATGCTGCTGAGACCTGACGAAACGAAGGTTGCAAGTGGCAAAGCTCACTGGTTCTAGAGAGAGAATGGACTTGGGCGCGAAGAAGAAGAAGCTGTGGAGAGAGAGTTTAAAAAACTCTTAAATACCCTGGTAATAAATGGGCACATTTCCCAAGAAGGGTATAACTAGGGCACAAAGCCCCATGCAAGTGTGCAGCCGCCGTGCCTTGGAAACTTGAATAGCAATGAGTACCTGCCCAAGTGTCACTCACCTAACTGATCATACACGCATCCCAATTTCAACATTATCCCTCAGCCATCTCAACGGCACCTATGGCTAAGGGCTGGGGGGTGATTGATGTACCCGTTTATATCCTTGGCTTGGCTGAAGACTATGTCCAAAATGGACGACCCTAAGAGGGGCCGACCCTTCACCAGGCCCCCAGCTGGCCTCCACCAGGCCCAGACGACCCTACGAGGGGCCGACCCTCCACCAGGCTCAAGACAAACCTATGAGGGGCCGACCCTCCACCGGGCTCCGGACGACCCTACGAGGGGCCGACCCTCCCCCATGCTCTGAACGACCCTACGAGGGTACGACAGTACGAGGCCAGAATCAAGCCAGACTCACTACCGGAAGAAACTTTGCCCTCGGCCTCGTCTCATAGGCCGAGGGTGACATCATCATGGCGCGTGGTTTGGGAGACGCGTGGAACAGTGCGCGTGAGGCTCATATGGCACGTGGCAGACCGTTATAACAAAATCACACCCTCACGTGAGGGAATATTATGTCATCATTTGGCATCTACAGGTGTCAACAGGGGATTGGCTAGATCATTATTCACATGCACCATGCTTACTTGGGGGGTACACTACACCCCCTAAGACCTATATATACTTGTCATCTACAACCCTACAGGGGATCGATCCATGAACAGTAGCCCTAGCTAAAACTCTGTTTGTACACACAGTAGAGAGAGAGAGAGAGGGTTATGTGCATTGTATCCAAGGCCATTAGCGCCCAAACTTAGTGAATCACACACTCACAGTGGATGTAGGCCAAATTGGCTGAACCACTATACATCAATGTCCTAATTCCTCTTATACTCATCCCCTTCTACATACTTATACACTTATTCATATCCATTGCTGCTACTGCTTGAGCTCACTATCACTTATCCGGTGGTGCTGAATCCCAGCATCATCAGGTTTGATAATTATTCCATATGATTTCTGAGTTTTATTCAAATAAAAAGATATGATATTAAATGAAAAGATTGAGGAATGGTGTAACCTTGAATCTTAATTAAGAATTGTGCAAATCTTTATTAAAGTGATGAATCCCATGAATTTGTGTATATTTTGATGAATTTATATATGTAAATGTGTATAATCATATTTGGGATTGGTAGGAATTGAAATACTTGGATTAAAGTTGTGATACATACTGAATTGGTTGATGAGAAACTATGAAAACTCGTATTGGAAATATGAACAAGGCCACTGCCCAGAATCGAATCGATTCGTCCCTCAAGGGCTAATCAATTCAGCAAGCGAATCGATTCGGGCCTGGAAGCCGAATCGATTCGGACCTGCTGTGGGAAATAATTTGGGTTGTTCAATTAATCGAGGGACCATTTTGGGTATTTTGATAAATGTAAAGGGTTAATAAATGAATAATTGAACTTCTGGAAATTATGTAGGTTGTTTAAATGGCTTGGGATTAATCGGGAATAAATTCAGGGTATTGAATTAGGAGGGTTTAGGATGAACGACACTCGAAAATGGATTAATGGTTTTGGTTAGGAACTCGGATGAAATTTGGGATACGGGCTGGTTTAAGAGAGCTTAGTTTCTAGAATGATATTATAATTGTAAAATCGATTAGGAACTCTAATTTTACATTTACGCTTTGGGTTTGGTGGTGTGATTCCGACCTGGTGGCCCAGGTTGAGGTGTATATCCCTAGAGTCGGATAGCATACTAAAGATTCACATCCAGCGAGGTAATACTCGGAGGGATTGAGGTTTTACACATATAGAGAGTGATATATATATGTGTGTATACTTTGTGTGATATGAAGACATGTATATAAGTATAAAGAATATATATACGAGTATATGACACTGAGGTGTGAATAGTAAATTTATAACTAGATAAAAGTTATTCGATATGATATGATAAATTATAATTGAGAATTATAATTATAGAGGAGATAAGAAATTCGATTGTGAATTTAAATAGAAATAAAATACACGCGTAACACAAGGTAGTGTATGGGACTTATGTATAACTTGTTAGTCTGGGTAGCATAACTATGGGGTTTAAAATATATGTGTTAGGTGCGCACTATAGTTAAAGGGTGAGGGGTACCTCATGGGAGTGCGACATTAGTTTAATTATGGATGAGTGCACTGCAAATTCATTATTGTAATTTAATCACTTGCAAAATATTTTCAAAAGGTTTTAGGCTCTGAACCATATCGAAATATTTTCAAAACTTTTAGGTGTCCAACCATAGGGACGTCAGGCATACGTATTCTTTCTAGGTCATCGGAGTTGCAGTAGCAGTGGAGTGTTTCTTTGAGACTCTAGATAGGACTCATTTAGTTATTTTTCGGGCACGTCACCATTGTCAGACTTTTATTCAGTTTCATTTAGTTCAGTTTGATGAATAATTGTATTGGATTTGTACCGATGATTTATTCAGTTATTTAGATTTGATTTTATTCCAACATTTAGATTTAATTATAGTGATTGTGTATTTTTTATTTATCTGAAATGGTTTATGCTAAATAAATATATATGGCATTCAGTTCTCTCTACTGAGCCCCACCAATATGATGAATATTTATGGCATTCAGTTATTTCCTTGTTTAGGAGAGGAGTTAAGTGTTTCGTGTACACCCTTTATAGGGATTAGGTTGAGTATTGATGCAAGAGGATAGGTCGGTTTTATATGCCTGTCAGAAGTTAAAGTCGCACAAGGTTCATTACCCGACTCATGACTTTGAGTTGACGTCCATTGTATTTGTGTTTCATGAACGGAGGAATTATCTTTGGTGGTGATTAGTTTAGACTTCAGTGAGCACAAGAGTCTAAAATATCTATTCATTCAAAAAGATCTCAATATGAGATAGCGAAGATGGATTGAGTTCATCAAAGATTACCAGTTCACCCGAGGAAGGCCAACGTGGTGGCAGACGTGTTGAGTCGACGCCCTAGTGACAGTCTCACATCCCTTTAGGCCACCGAGTAGGGCTCAGTAGAGATTATTAGCGAGTTGACTAAGGCATTCATGAGTATTCTTACAGTGACTACAGAAATCCTTGTACGTGTGGGGATAAAATGTAATAAGATATGAAGCGATAATATTGATGGACCAGCATGAACAAATATGTGGCCGAGTTCGTATCAAGAGGCACTACTTGTCAGATGGTGAAGGTAGACCATCGAAATTCGTCTGGTCTGCCCATTCCAAAGTGAAAGTGGGATAATATCTCGATTGGTTTCATCATGGGGCTAACTTTGACACCTCGATGTCATAATTTTATTTGGGCGATTATTGATCGCCTCACAAAGGTGGCTCACTTTTTGGCCATTCGTACCGATTATTCGATCAAGCAGCTTGCACATTTGTATGTGTCCGAGATAGTTCGACTATACGGGGTCCCATTATCGATCATTTCATATTGGGGTCCTACATATGTGGCACATTTTTAGAAGAGTTTCCAGTAGGCCATGGGGACTAAGTTTCACCTTAGCACGAGATACCATTCGCAGATGGACGAACAAACCGAAAGAGTCAACCAGACGTTAGAGGATATGTCGTGGGCATGCATAATGTAACACCCCGTAAGTTCGAGGACATTGAAATTAATTACTTTTGGATGAAATATAACTTATTTTAATTTAGATTAATTTAAATTTATGGTTTGGAGAATTTATTTAAATTGGAGGATTTATTTAATTTGGTGAATTGAGATTTAATTAATTCAGAACATTTTTAGATTTCGCACGTGTTGCATTTTGAGGTCGAAATTGGATAATGTTACAAAGTAATTCAGATGACAATTCTGAGTGCACAGTTGATTTCGGATAGGCTGAGATGGTCGGAAAAAAGTGCCCGGGGGTAGTAATTGGGTCTCGGGGAATTTTGAGGCATAACCAGGCTCACACGGGATTTTTGGGCCATTTTAATTTAGCCCACAAGTCTAATTAGGGAATTAGCATTAGAAAGTCTAAATTTAAGAGTTTGATGTGGACACAACTCTAAAGGAAAAAATATTATAAAATCCAAATTAGAGAGGTTGGGATAGACACAACTCAAAAGAAAACCTAGTTCTGCAGATAAGAAAAGAGGGCTAACTTTGGGACCTTTGGGGAGTCAAATCCATCATCTTCATCAAAGGAATCAGACTCTACAAATAATATTCATGCAAGTGGTTATTTTTCTTCGATGTAAATCTGTGATAATCGATTCATATCCTAGTGGGTGTAGTAAAATACCCTTTTTTTTAGGTTGGGTTGGCACATAAATTGGGTTTGCAAATTTATGGAGAACTACATGTATAAAGTTTTGAGAAAATTGATATTTCAAAGAGTATTGTTGGGGAAATTTAGACTTGTGATTCGAACCCAGAAAATTTATCTCATTAAATTGATGATTAGGAAAATCAAATTAAGAGGGAGGCATTATAAATCTTGTGTAAGTCGATTTATAAGACTTGGGATGAATTTATGTACTGTAAATAAGTGAAGATTTGGTGAATAGATTTCGTACCTATGATTGTTTTTTAATAATAGATTGGGAGTCTACATCTGTTAGAATTTGTATGACAATTATGGGATTTGTAGTGAAGAAACCTGGGTAAAAATAGGATTGAGTTTCATCCATGGCAGACGAACAGAAAGAGAAGAAGGAGGAGAGAGAAAACCCAGGCGTCGTTTGCGTGACCTGCCTTGTCATTCAAATGACAGGGTGAGTCGCTCAAATGACGTGGTGGTATAAGGCACTATTTGGCTTGTTTTTTATTGGGAAAAAGGTAGTTATTGTTGGGTGATTCAAAAGATAAAATATAGTAGGGTGATTTTGTCTCTTTTATTCAGGAATATTAAAGGGATGATTATTCCTAGGGTGTGAGAGATGGGCATAAAGGGTTATTAAATTTGAAACGTGTGTCAAACTTATTTACGAGAATTTTTGGAGATAAATTCTAAAGGGTTATAGTATGGGCTGAGTGAGCAAGTACGGGAATCGTAGTTTAGTAATACTACCTTTATAAATTAATTAACGTGTAATTAATTAAAGTTTTGAGTCAGCAAATTGACTCGGATATTTTAGGCTAGTGCTATGGGAATTGGGCACAGATTATATATATATATATATATTTGTGTGATTTATAAATATTGGTGTGAATAATATTTATAAAAATACATACCCTTCTATCATAGGAGGTTGCGCGATGTGGGCGAATCCCTTGGCTAGTGAATGCAGGGTGAGTATAGTCTCGAGGTCATAGCCGTACAGGATTTTATTGTGTGATTTATTTTTCAGAGGTGAACCGCTTTGGGTTTGATTCAGTTTTACTTTCGGTTAAGAAACTATGGCTGCCTCCGCTAAGTTTATTTTTTTCTCTGATTCGAGGAGCTAACTGAGTCGGGGTGTCCAGGTGGGTGAGTATACCTAGAGTGATAGAATTTTAAAAAACATCCTCTGAGTGCCTACTTAGGAGGATATATATATATATATATATATATATATATATATATATATATATATATATATATATATATATATATATATATATATATATATAAATGTTGTAATATATGATAAGTATATAATGATGTAGTTAGTTATATACGGGTAAAATACATGAAGTGCTATTGTATTAAGTATATACGTATATAAGAGAGTAGATATTTATATATAGGAGAATTACTTGGAGTAAAAAGGCATTAATTATATATAACTAGTGGGACTATTATATAGTGCAATTAAGAGGATTAATTAAGTAAATGTGATAAACAACTTATGAAGTAAAATTACAAATTACTCGGTCTAGAGTATAGTGTCAAGGAGCTTCAGGACAAGGCTAGTTAGATGGGGTAGTGTAACTAGGAGGGGTAGGAAGAAGCGTTAGGTGTGCACTTTAGATGAGGGTTGAGTAGTATCTCAAGTGAGTGCGACAATAACTTAAATATGAAGAGCATTCATGCATTTTAATTGTTGCATTTTAATTCACTTGCAAAATATTTTCAAAAAGGATTTGGGCTCTGACTCGTACTTGTAAAATAATTTCAAAACCTTCTAGGTGTCCAGCAACAGGGATGCCAAACTAGAAGATCTATTTTTGGGATGCGTAGCTGCAACAGCCGTGGATGTTACAAGATATGGACTTAATCGCTTCAGTCATTTCATTCCTAGAGTAGGATGCAACTCAATATTTCATTTGGGTATGTTGCCCCAGCTATTTTATATCAGTCAGACTTTGTATTCAGATTATTATTCTGTTGGATTATTATTGAGGATATGGGATTTTTTCCGATGTTTTATTTGACCAGTCTTTTATTTATTTATTCAGGATTGATTTAGACGCAGTGATTATGTGACTGGTCTAAATTATATTTTGTTGCATGTTGTTATTAGTTAATAAGGATAAAAAATTGACATTGGCCTTTTGAATACTAGGTGGTTATTAAGTTTTAAAAAAGTTTTCGACAGTGATGCTAAGAATGAACCAGATGAGAAACCTCTTTTAATTTAATAAAGCACTGATCACCCGGTATTTAATTTGGCGGGGTGTCACAGATGGTATCAGAGCATCAGGTTCAGTGTCCATAGGATCTGTACGACTTTTCACGTTTCATCTTAACGTTCTTTGATGTAGAGCCTTATGATAGTATTGTCGTATTCTTTTACGTATGCATTATTACGTTCTTCTGCTATTATAGATGTATAAACGGTGAACTCATACAACTCGTTTTGAAATTTCAGATGTCGCCTAAGAGATGTAGACCGGCTAGAGAAACATCAAGGGACGAGGAGAGGGAGACTCTGTGACACCCCGTCTAATTAAATACAGGATAGCTACTCCTTTATTAAATTAATGCAGAATATCAAGTTGGTTAAGTCATCACATCATTGTCGAAAAACATTTAATTTGTTACCAGCCACCTAATATTTAAAGTGAGATGCCAAATTTTATTAATTAAATCAACTTACCACTACGTAATGAATAATCAACCATACAACATTCACTTAAACAATCTCAAAGAAATAAACAATTGAAAGAAATAATAGAGTCTGGAGTTACACTCCAAATCTAATCCTAATGCCAAATAATCCCAATACAAGAGTCTGAATAAAATAAATCCAACAACTGAAATAAATAAAAGTCTAAAACTTCCATCTCTGAATAAGAATGGGAGACTTTCCCTAACTGATATGAATAACTCCGAAGGAAGCAAAGATAGATGTGAAGGCATCTAATACCGAGATCCTGTAACTTCCACAGCAGCTACAGCACGTCAACAGAATGGAATGCCTATGCTTCGCATCCCTGTGGCTAGGTACCTAAAAGGTTTTTACAAAAACAAAATAGATTTGGAAGCAAACGGGTTAGAGCCCGAGGTGAAAACATTTTAAAACCAACAAGTGTTTAATTACATTAGACAGTAAATATTATATACATGTTAGTCACGTGCTCTCACTTGATATTCTCACCCCTCAATTATTATGCACGCCTAACGTATGCCTTTAACCCATCCTAGTTTTGCTACTAACCAACTAGTCTATATTAAATGTGACTATAGGTATTTCTACATGGATCAACCCGTATTAGTCAATTAAGACATACTTGCATTTCAAATGCTCATTATTTGAATCCATTATCTCATGTATTAGTTAAGTTCCCACATTATTACATCATTTAAATATCTTAGCCATCCTCATCTACTAAGCAACAGTGAATGATCACAAGTATATATTTATATCACGCTAAGTACATATATACACATATGGCACCCCTAGGCTAAGCTGTGGTGCACGCATACTCTGTTATCGAATCCCGCTACATCACGTACATAAGGATCACGAGTTCCAAATCACTCAGGAACCGTATCAATACAAATCACACCTATCGGAGGCGAACATAGTTCACATAACCATGGGTCACACACATACTTATGCTCCCATGGTCAGTTGACTTATCAACTCACAAATAAGTCCTCATAGTCCTATGCTCTTAAGGTACCAAATATAAATCCCCCTGAAGGCACACAAGATAAGATTGTCCTCTTCCTACAACCTCCCGTGATAGCAAGTAGGGTATGTATGTCATACACATAATAATCCATATATTAGATAATCACACAACCTAAATATTCATCATTTCAATATAGGTATACTCTTATCCTATATTACAAGTCTCATACTTAATATAGTTTTATCCCGATTATTTTACGTAATAACGTTTAGCGCGATAACTCTCGGCGTATATATCTGAGTACTTAAACCTATCCCAAAAGGTTACTTATTCTCCCACTTGTTTCTAAGGTAAATTCAGTAATTTAAAGTCCCCCTACTACTGTCTCTAACCTCAAATTATCGTTTAACATAATTAAACTCAAGTTTCCATAATTTCCAATCGTAACACTCTCGGACACTCGTAAGTTTATCAAATAAATCCCAAACCAACTAATATTTTTCGAGCCTCAAATATACCCCTACAGAGCTTCCCTAAGTCCCAATATGTTTCATTAGTCCACACCAATAATTCTTAAGAGCTGGAAATTGGTTAAACCTTAAAAGAAAATTTTATCACAAATGCAGGGGAGTCGATCGATCGACTCAAGAATGTCGATCGATCAAACCAGTCGATCGATCGATTGACCCCAGAACTCTTAATGTTTTTGGCCATCGTTTTATCTCCAAATTTCATTACATTATCCCATTCTTCAAAGTAAACGTACTAGATGTTATAACAACCTAAACACAAGATTTCTAACGTTCCAAAATCATCAAATCATCAGAAAAATTACCCACCAATTCAATTGTTCATCAAGTTTTCATAGTTAAACCCTAAAATAACTTCTCAATTCAAGATAGAAAATTACTCAGATTTTAATTCGTGATTTGCAACATTTTGGATGTGATTCAATTCTCTAAACTTCCCAGAATTCGTCTACATGCAAATCCTTCCCATATTCACGATTAAATTTCACCAATTCATGAAATTTTCAATATTTCAAGTTAAATCTCCAAATCTAAACTACCATGGATAATATATTTGCTGAATCATAATAAGTTAAATCACTTTCCTGGAAATAGAAGTTCTGATCCTTTGGGGAAGATGATATGGTGGTGGTGTTCTCTCTCCGATCACAATTCCGGCGGTGGTAGTGGTGTAAGATGGTTGTTTGGCCCTAACAACCCTTGGATACCCTTCCTTTATCTCTACTTCTCTCTCTCAAGTTTGTAGCAGCCAATAAACCTAATTACACTATGGGTTGTCTAATATATTTAACCTAAATTTCGTAGTTCACTATTCACCAAATAGTAAAATGACTAAAATACCCTCCCGGGTTGTCGAGTTGGCCTGAAATTGTCCCAAGACCCAAACTAAATCCCCAGGTAGATTTTTCTAACTATCTTGATACTCGCGGACACATTGGAGTCGTCAAAATGACCATAAGGAAGACATAAAAACAAATTACTTTATTATCCACTAAATTGGTCCAGACACGACTAACACGCGCGTCCTAACTTAATTTCCAAAACTGTCATATTTTCTACACGTGATAATTTTAATAATTTCATAATCATATATTACTATATTCGCTCAGCAGTATTCAACATAATTATCATAATCAAATACTAACTCTCGTCTCTCTAGTATTTAAATCCAGATTAATTGCCAATTAATTTCCCAATTAATCCTATAATTAAAATGAGTAAAAATACGGGGTATTACATACTTTCCCCCCAATAATGGAATTTCATCCCGAAATTTGAAAATAAAGGTATACCTACTAAAAATAACTCAATATGTTCTTTGCGCATCTCATCCTCGCGTTCCCAGGTAGACTTCTTGTCATTATGATGCTGCCACTGAACATGTACTAGCGGTACTACCTTAGATCTCAATTTCCTCTCGTTATGATCGAGGATAGCAATCGGCCCCTCCTCATAGGAACTATCGGGATGCAAATTAATCTCCTCCAAAGCAATGTGTGTCTGGACCAACTCATCCCGAAGATATCTCCTCAGTGAAGAAATATGAAACACGTCATGGATCCTATGCAAGTGCTTAGGTAACCCAAGTCTATAAGTAACTGGTCCAATCCGCTCGATGACAGGGAATGGCCCCACATATCTCGATGCCAACTTCCATTTCTTACCAAAATGCATTATCCCCTTCATAGGAGATACTCTCAGTAACACCTGGTCTCCCACATTGAACTCCCGAAAGAACTTCTTGGCATCGGTGTAGCTCTTTTGTCGATCCTGAGCAACCCGAATACGACTCTGAATCATCTCTATCCGGGATGAAGTATCCTGGATCACCTCCGTTCCAATTAGTTTGTTGTCCCCCACCTCTAACCAACATGCTGGAGAACGACAAAGTGTACCGTATAACGCCTCGAATGGAGCCATGCCAATCGTAAACTGGTAGGAGTTATTATAGGCAAACTCCACTAGTGGAAGATACTGCTCCCATCCTTCGCCAAAATCTAGGATACACATACGGAACATATCCTCTAACATTTGATTCGTCTGCCCATCCGTCTACGGATGATAGGCTAAACTTAATCATAACTCCGTACCCCCAAAATCTAGACCTAAAAATCTTGTCCCGATTGGACACAATATTAAGAGGCACCCCATAAAGTCTCACTATCTCCGTAATGAAGATCTGAGCGTACTGCCCCGTAGTATAATCGATCCGAAATGGCAAAAAATTATCTACCTTGGTCAAACTATCCACAATCGCCCATATCAAATCATGACCTCACTTAGATGTAGGCAACCCTGTGATGAAATTCATGGAGATGCTCTCCCATTTCCACATAGGGATCTCTAACGGCTGTAGGAGCCCTGGTGGTCTCTGGTGGTCCACTTTTACCAGATGACAAGTGCCACACTTCAAAACAAACTCGGCAATATCTTTCTTCACTCTACTCCACCAGTACTGTCGCCTCATATCCTAGTACATCTTATCCCCACCGGGATGTACCGCGAAATGTGAATTGTGCAACTCTGTCATCACCTCATGTCGCAAGTCCTCACCCTTGGGAACAACTAGTCTCCCATTAAAGAACAAACCTCCATCTGAATCAACCGTGTAAGACTTGGCCCCCTATGCTAGGAGCTGTACTATCCGATCCTGGCAGAGCGGATCCGTTGCCTGAGCCTGTACCACCTTCGTAATAATCTGAGGCATAACTGTCATGACAGACATAAATGATCGGGACACTGCATCTTGGTGTCCCAACTCCTTCTATTTCACTTTTCACACCTCGGCCACCTCACCTACTGGCCTACGGCTCAACGCGTCTGCGACCACGTTAGCCTTCCCTGAGTGATATTGGATATCGAACTGATAATCCTTCATAAATTCAAGCCACCTGCGCTGACGCATATTCAACTCCTAATGGGTGAAGAGGTACTGTAGTGACTTATGATCTGTAAATAAGCAAAATTTCTCCCCCAAGAGATAATGTCTCCATATCCTAAGTGCAAACATGACTGCCGCAAACTCCAAGTCGTGGGTGGGGTAATTCCTCTCATGAGGTTTAAGATTTTGGGACGCATAAGCTATAGCCTATTCCTCCTGTTGAAGCACACCCCAGAGTCCCTGTAAATACGCATTAGTGTAGACTAAATACTCCACTCCCGTCTTGGGCAGTGCTAGGACGGGTGTCGAAGTCAACTTGTCCTTCAGCTCATCAAACGATAACTGACAGGCATCATCCTAGATGAATGGCACCCCTTTGTGAGTCAGGTGTGTCAATGGTCCCGCTATCTTTGAGAATCCCCGAATAAACCTCATGTAGTATCCTACTAAGCCCAAGAAACTACGTATCTCTGTTGGTGTCGTGGTCTATCCCCACTCCCTCACCGCTGACACTTTCCCCAGATCCACGAATATACCCTTGTCAGATATAATGTGCCCCAAAAATTGGACCTCCTTTAGCCAAAACCCACACTTCTCGTATTTGGCATACAACTCGTGCTGGAGCAGTGTCTGCAACACCTGACGTAAATGCTTGGCATAATCCTCCTCAGTCTGAGAATATATCCAAATGTCATCTATGAAGACAATGACAAATTGATCAAGGAACTCTTTGAACACCCTATTCATCAACTCCATGAATACGGATGGAGCATTGGCTAGCCCAAATGGCATAACCTTGAACTCGAAAGATCCATATCTCGTTAAGAATGCAGTCTTAGACACGTACTGCTCCCTGATACGCGACTGATGGTATCCTGATCTCAAATCTAGCTTCGAGAAAAAGGCAGTTCCTCGCAATTGATCGAATAAGTCATCGATTCGTGGCAACGGATACTTATTCCGTATCGTGACTTTATTTAACTCTAAGTAATCAACACACAACCGTAAGGATCCATCCCTTTTCTTCATAAATAGCACGAGAGCACCCCAAGGAGAGGTACTCCTCCGTATGAACCCCTATCCCAAGAGCTGCTCAATCTGATCCCGTAACTCCCTCATCTCTATCGGAGCCATACGATAAGGCGCGTGGGCTATCAGCCGAGTGCCCAACGTCAAATCTATAACAAAGTCTATCTCTCTATTAGGTGGTAATCCCGGTATATTCTAGAATACATCAGCGAACTCCCATACAACAAGAATCGAATCAAGTGGTATTACTACCTCCTTAGAGCTCTCCTCCTCTATGTAATACAAGTGATTGGACGATCCTCCCTCAGGACGAGGCATCGCCACTAGGAACATCTCCTGACCTGGCATAGAAAATATAATACTCTTACTAAAGCAATCGATCATGGTCCTATATGCAACGATCCAATCCATACCGATAATTGTATCATACTCATGCATATCTAAGATAAGCATATCTGATGGTAATAACAATCTCCCAATCTCTATGCCTACTCCCGACATATAAGGAAAATCAGTAACCCATAGCCCAACAGTGAATCTACACTAGTAACCGTGCTCTCTGTCGTGTCTAATAACCCCGTGGCACGTGCAAAACTAGTGGAAATAAAATTATGTGATGCCCCCGTGTCAAACAAAATATGCCCAAAGTTCCCTAGATAGAAAACATACCCTCAATCGCAGGCGGAACCTATGGGACTGCGACCAGACGAACGTTATAAACACGCCCATACTGTAACTACCCCTGCTAAACTGGGACCACTGGTATAGATGGCAAAGCTGGCATCTGTGGTGATGCTGGGAGGGTGATAAGAAATATCGATCTTTGAGATTCATGTCGCGCACCTTGTTGTTGCGGCTGCGGGGCCCTGCCCTTCTCAGGATAATCATGATGCTTGTGGCCAATCTTGACATATATAAAACACTTTCCACCAAAATTTCCCCCTCTCTATCCTTGCTGCCCTCGGCCCTGTTGTCCGTTACCACCTCTCACTTGGCTATGCCTATTACCTCCATGTCCGTGTCAAAAACCTCCCAATCTGAATAGCTTAGAATCCCCCTGCTGGGAATTCTGATCATCCTGCCTCTGTTGGCTGTGCCCCACTAGAACCACTACCTCCTGTCCTGCCCTACTAGATGGACTCCCCTACTCACTTCCTCCCTGACAGATGGAAACGGTGGTCTTGGCAGTGAAGTGGTGCTACATTGAGCACATCAGTATAGGTCTGCAATGAGAGGTTACCTAGAAGATGTTATCGAATCCTCTAGGTAAGGCCATTCATGAACATCTGTATCTTCTTCTCCTCAGTAGGTACCTCTGTTGGTACCGGATTAACCAACCTGGTAAACTCATCCTCCTACTCTCAGCTACGGTATTCCTCTCCTGGGTGTGGTTTAGTAATTTTTTCCTCATCTCAGTCTGAACAGTGGAAGGAAAATATTTGCGATCGAACCGCACCCAAAAATCCTGAATAGTAAAGACATCTCTCTCCCGAGCAGTGGTAATAGACTCTCACCACTACACCACTGCTCCAACTAGCTTAAAAGTAGCTAGTACCTACCTCAGTACATATGTGCACTCATATAACCTCAAGTGCCGCTGGATGTCTTTCTTCTATTGGATCTCCACTACAACATCAGAGCCCCTACAAACTCCGGAGGGTGTGCCTTCTGAAAGGCATCTCTGACACGTTCCTAAGAAGACGGGAATGCATGAGTCTGAACTGGGACCACTATCAGTGCCTAAGGTGGCACCCGCTGCACTACTTCTAAAGATGCATTTACCGTCTTTGCTACTATAGCAGCAACTTCAGCGGTGTTCATAGTACCCTGAACTGGTGCTAGTTGAGGATCGGGTTGGGCACCCCTGGGAACTCGTTGTGCACGTCGAGGAGGCATCTTAAATGAGAGAGAAGCTTTATAAGTCTACAGTTATTATCACAAAATGGCTGAAGACATACAATGCACAATTAAAAAATACAACAGTCCTAAAACATAGGGCTCTATATCAAAGAACCCTATGCGGAAAGCATAACAAGCCGTACAGATCCTAAAGACTCTAGAACCTGATGCTCTAATACCACCTATGACACCCCGTCTAATTAAATACCGGGTAGCTATTCCTTTATTAAATTAATACAAAATATCAAGTTAGTTCAGTCTTAGCATCACTGTCGAAAAACATTTGATTAGTTACTAGCCACCTAATATTTAAAGTTAGATGCCAAATTTAATTAATTAAATTAACTTACCACTATGTAATGAATAATAAACCATACAACATTCACTTAAACAATCTCAAAGGAATAATCAATCGAAAGAAATAACAAAGTCTGTAGTTATACTCCAAATACAATCTCAATGCCAAATAATCCCAATATAAGAGTCTGAATAAAATAAATCCAACAACTAAAATAAATAAAAGTCTAAAACTTCTATCTCTGAATAAGATTGGGCAACTTGAGCTAACTGATATGAATAACTCTTAAGGAAGAAAAGATAAGTATGGAGGCGTCTAATACCGAGATTTTGTAACTTCCACATCAGCTATAGCACGTCAACAGAATGGAATTCCTATGCTTGGTGATTTGGGAGGGAAAGTGAAGGGGAGGAAGTGGTTGGAAAAATTTGGAGGGAAGGGAATGGATTGAGGGGAAGGGGGTGTACCTAGGGAAGGAGGAAAGGCTGCAGAAAATTGGACCGGTCTGGCTGTTTCAGGACCAGACCGATCCGATCCTTTTAATTTTTGAGTTCTTTACGTACCGAACTGATTCGGCTGTAAAAGAAATGAACCGATCCTGGACGGACCGGTCCAACTCAAAAATAAAAGAACCGATCCGGTTCTTGAACTGAGCAGGATTTCTCCCCCTAACTTAAATACGATCTCTTTCGATACTCAACAATAATTCCTATCAATTTTGGACTCAACACCCTCTCGATACCTATGGTAAAGAAACTCGACTCATTCTCCCGAAACATGTGAACGCTCCAACCTTATTGTATCCTAATCCTAGGGACTCTCACTACTTATGCGACTCTCATCTACTATGCACAAGAACTCACCCCATACGCATCGGGGGTGCGACAACCTCTCTTTTTCAGCTCATTCGACCCCGTAAACGGGGTTCGACAACCAAATGGTGTCGGCTTCTTCCAGACATGCCTCTAAATATGGCTTTAGGCGTTGTCCATTGACTTTGAATGTGCTTCCCCCTTTTGGATCTTCCAACTCCACAGCTCCGTGGGGGAACACAGTCTTCACAACTAATGGGCCAGTCCATCGAGACCGCAACTTACCTGGAAATAGATGAAGCCGGGAGTTATAGAGAAGCACTTTTTGTCCGGGAAGAAACTCTTTGTGTCGAATAATCTGATCATGGGAGAGTTTCATCCTTTCTTTGGAAATTTTTAAGTTCTCGTATGCGTCATTGTGTATTTCCTGTAACTCATTTAATTGAAGCTTGCGAGCTTCACCGGTTTTATCCATGTCATAATTCACCTTCTTAATTGCCTAATACGCTTTGTGTTCTAATTCAACGGGAAGGTGATAAGATTTTCCATACACAAAGCGGAAGGGAGACATTCCAAGAGGATTTTTATATGCGGTGCGATAGGCCCATAGTGAATCGTTCAATCGAAGGGACCAATCTTTTCGATTAGGATCGAAAGTTTTCTCTAGGATGTGCTTGATTTCTCGATTTGCTAGCTCGGCCTGCCCGTTCATTTGTGGATGATAAGTCATTCCAACCTTGTGAACGATGCCATACTTTCTCATGAGCTTCTCGAATGGCCTATTGCAAAAGTACGTGCTATTATCACTAATTATCTCTTTCGGAGCACCGAAGTGGGAAAGTATGTGTTCCTGTAAGAACTTAATCACCACTTTGTTGTCATTTGTCTTGGTAGCTATACCTTCCACCCATTTGGAAACGTAGTCAACCGTAACAAGGATGTATAGGAAACCAAAGGACGGGGGAAAGGGCCCATGAAGTCAAAACCCTAGCAGTCGAAGATCTCAATAATGAGTATCGGGGTTAATGGCATCATGTCTCATCGGGTAATAGCTCCCATCCTTTGGCACCTATCATAAGATTTACAAGCATTGTTCACATCCCGGAATATTATGGGCCAATAGAGGCCGCATTGAAGAACTTTAGCGACCGTCTTTTTCCTCGAAAAGTGGCCTCCACAAGCTTTCAAATGACAAAATTGGATGACTTTTGGGATCTCGTCATTCGGTACACATCGTCGGATGATTTGGTCGGCGCAATATTTAAACAGGAAAGGGTCGTCATAGAATACATGCGCGACCAAGTAATAAACCTCTTCTTATCTTGCAGTGTCCAATCGGGAGGGACGCTCCCATGACAAAATAGTTCACTATATCCGCAAACCAGGGCAAAGAAGAGGTGGAAAAGAGTTGCTCATCCGGAAAGTATTCTTCTATGGGAATTGGATCACTAGGCACGTCGGACGAAAGCCGTGATAAGTGGTCAGCAATGACGTTTTCTACTCCTTTCTTATCTTTAATGGAGAGATTAAACTCTTGTAGGAGTAAGATCCACCTTATAAGGTGCGACTTTGCGTCTTTCTTTACAAGTTGGTATTTTAATACCGCGTGGTCGGTGAAGCAAGTGATGGGAGAACCGATAAGGTAGGATCGAAATTTGTCAAGGGCAAAGACCACTGCTAGCAACTCCTTCTCTGTAGTGGAGTAATTGAGTTGTGGTCCGGTAAGAGTCCAGCTAGTGTAGTAGATGACATGAGCCTGTTTGTCTTTTCTTTGGCCCAAAACAGCCCCTATCGCATAGTCGCTAGCATCACACATAAGTTTGAATGGTAAGGACCAATCTGGAACTTGCATGATGGGAATGGACACAAGCATGGTTTTCAGTTTTTCAAAATCACTATGTAATGCTTCCATCCACTCAAATGGGGTGTCCTTCATGAGTAGGTTGCTTAAGGGCCTAGCGATGGCGCTAAAGTCCTTAATGAACCTTCGATAAAACCCCTCGTGGCCCAAGAAGGAGCGCACGTCTTTGAGCGATTTTGGTGGGGGTAGATCGGCTATAACATCTATCTTAGCTCTATCAACTTCTATCCCCTTGGATGAAACTATGTGGCCAAGAACTATTCCCTCAGTGACCATAAAATGGCATTTCTCCCAATTTAGCACTAAGTTCTTTTCCACACACCGGGCAAGTAACTTTTCTAGTTTTTTTAGACAAAGATCGAAAGAGGTGACAAAAATGATAAAATCGTTCATGAACACTTCAAGTCCTCTCTCAACCATGTCGCTAAATAGGCTCAACATGCAACTTTGAAAGGTCGCGGGTGCATTGCACAAGCCAAATGGCATACGTTTGTAGGCAAACGTACCAAAGGGGCAAGTGAAGGTCGTTTTCTCCTGGTCAAGTACATCTACCTCAATTTGGTTATATCCATAATAACCATCAAGGAATCAATATTATGGGTGGCCCTCTACTCTCTCAAGCATCTGATCAATAAATGGTAAGGGTAAATGGTCTTTCCTAGTTCCCGCATTGAGTTTTCGGTAATCAATGCAAACGTGCCACCCGCTGGTGGTATGTTGGGGAACTAGCTCTCCCTTACCATTCTCAATCATTGTCATGACCGACTCCTTCGGGACAACTTGAATAGGGCTCACCCACTTGCTATCCGAGATTGGGTAGATAATCCCGACATCTAATAGCTTAATGATTTCGGTCCTCACCATTTTTTTCATATTTGGGTTTAGCCTTCTTTGCATTTCTCTCGAGGGCTTGACATCCCCTTCGAGATGGATCTTGTGGGTGAAAATCAAAGGACTTATCCCTTTCAAATCAGCAATGCACCAACCAAAAGCACTTTGGTGCTTCCTCAAAATATTTAACAGTTTATCCTCTTGTTCTTCGTCTAGGCTAGAGGAGACAACAACAGGAAATGTCTCGTCCTCTCTTAGGTATGCATATTTAATATGGGAGGGTAGTTTCTTTAAGTCGAGGGTCAGAAATTTATCGCTGGAGGGAATCATGCATGCCTCCCTCGGCGGTAACTCCTCAAATCGAGAAACCCAACTTACATCTCTCACGTCCTCGTTCGATGCTCTCTCATCAAGTAACTCTCTCAACTCCTCAACCCCCCTCTCAAATTTGGTGTACGTCCCCTCATTTTCTTGTCTTGACACTAAACAGGACCCTAGGGCATCTCCATAATAATTTTCCTCAAAATACTCCTCTACGATCTCGTCTATTAAGTCCACCGCGTGAAGATCATCTTCTTCCCCCGTATGTCGGGCGATATGGAAGATGTTAGTCTCTAAAGTCATGTTCCCAAAAGTGAGTTGCATTTGCCCATTTTGATTATTGATGATTGCTTTAGCCGTAGCTAAGAATGGGTGCCCAAGAATAATGGGAACATGATTGCTCGAAGTGAAGGAGGGCTCCGTGTTCCAAATGACAAAGTCTATCGGGAAGTAGAAAGTGTCAACTTGGACGATCACGTCCTCAACTACACCTCTTGGGATCCTCATGGTTCGATCCGCTAATTGGAGAGTGATCTTTGTGGGCTTGAGGTCGCCCAGATCAAGTTGCCTATAGATAGTGTAAGGGAGGATATTAACACTTGCTCCCAAGTCAAGTAAGGCTTTTTCAATTTTATTTTCTCCAATGATTCATGAAATGGTGGGTGCCCCAGGATCTTTGAATTTTGGCGGGAGATCATTAAGTAGGGTGGAGCTCACGTTTTGTTCTAGAAAGACATTTTTCTTTACCTTCATCTTCCTCTTCACTGTTAACAAGTCTTTGATGACTTTTGCATAAGCTGGAATTTTCTTAATGGCATCGAGGAAAGGTAAATTTAGCTTTACTTGCTTTAGCACGTCTAGCACTTCATCACAGGGGTTTCCTTTGTGGGAAAAAATCAACCTTTGAGGAAATAGTGCCGCGGTGGGTGGTTTCACTACTACCTCGGGCTCACTAGTGCCTTCTTTATCACTCTCATTAAAGGGGACATCTTTGGCCTCTTTCGTGCCGGGCAAAATCTCCTTGTATTTGGTTGCGTCGTGTGGGAGAGGTGATAAATAAACGGCTCTCCCACTACAAAGAGTGGTCACAGCTTGACAGTGCTCCTGATGTTCCGTAGAAGTGGAGCTAACACTAGTTTTGGCCCTGGGCAGGAAACTTACCCTTCTCTTGGATACTCCAGGATGATTGCATTTTTAAAATATTTGTATTTATGTCACTGATCATGCGATCATATCGAGCATTGGCTACATTCTGATTATTGATAAATTGGTTTATCGTATCGTCGAGACTTCTCCGCGGTTGAGGGATATATGCTCCTTGAGGTGGTGGTGCTTGCACATGTCCTTGCATGTGTGGAGCTTGTTGAAAGTGTTGTGGTGGAGGAAGGGCAGCATGTGAATTAGTATTCATCGCAGCATGTTGTTGCCCATAGCTAAAACCAGGATGGTTTTTCCATGAAGGGTTGTAAGAATTCCCGTGCGGTGCACCGAAATTGCCCTTGAATCCTCCTATACCACTGACTTTCTCTTGAAGCATCACTTTGTGGGCGGGTATAGTCGGGCATTCCTCAGTTGCATGACCCGCCTCACAAATTGCACACACCTTTTAGATGGGGTTTGGGATGGATCCAGTTGGTCCTCTTCCATATACCTCATGCAGGTCTTGCAGTCCTTTCTCAAGTACATCGTGTTGACTGTCCGTCATAAAATTCTTTTCTACGTGAAATAGGCCAGACGCCGATGGAGTGGTGGTCACTTGGCGATTTCGATTTTGAGCATTAGGGTCAGATGTATCCCAGGATTGGGTAGTCACAAAGACATACCTCAGGTGAAGCTCAGCATCGTGGGCGTTTAATTTGACAAACGGACCACTACCCATGGTTTCAACGAGTTGCTTGGAATTAATGTTCAGCCCATTGTGGATGAAGGAAATGATTTACAGTTTATCAAATCCATGATGGGGGCATGAAGTAACTAACTCATTGAAATGCTCGTAGCATCGATCGAACGACTCATTTTCTAATTATCGGAAAGTTTGAATTTGAGCCTTGATGGATTTCGTTCGATGTGGAGGAAAGAAGTTCTTGAGAAATTTAGATTGCAACTCATTCCAGGATGCAATCGAGCTTGGAAGTAAAGGCCATAGCCAGGTCTTAGCCTTATCTTTTAGCGAGAATGGGAAGAGTTTGAGGCGGATTACCTCTTGTGTTCAAGTTTGAATATTGAGGGTTTCACACACATCCTCAAATTCCCTGATGTGGAGATATGGCTTTTCAGAATCCATCCCATGGTAGTGGGGGAGCATCTGGATCATCCCATTTTTAAAATGAAATTGCACTGCATTATACGAGAGTATGATGCATCCCGGAGTGACAGTGCGCTCGGGATATAAGATTTCTCTCAAAGGGCGGTACGGGGCCTCTTCCTCATCGGCGATTGCACTACCGTGTTGTGACATGTCTCTCTCTCTTAACGACTCGGTATCCTCACTTGGTATGCTTAGGGCGTGCTCTGAAGTGTGTCCTTGGAGGGAAAATGGAGTGTTATTTGAGATTGAGTGTGACGGTGTGGGAGGTGGAACCCAGAATTGTGGATCATTAGGAGTGTGAGGGCTATCAGGGTTTTACTCACCTATTGGGTTTTCGTGAATGCGGATTGGAGTATTATGGGGAGTTGGAGTGAGTTCAGAATTTTGCATTAATGGGCTTATGAGAGATGATGATGAATATTTTTGTGCTTTTTCAAATTTTTATATGTTTTTAGATTTTTGGAAATTTTTGGTCAAAGTTTGAGATTAACTTGATCTAATCCTAAGTCTACCTAGTTCCCCGAAAAGGGTGCCAAAAACTTAACGCGACTAAGAATGTGTCTCAGAAGTGTGTACTCTCTAGGCTCAAGTGCAAGCCTGTCGCTCAAGTAATAATCTGATAAGTCGGGTATCGATCCTCAGGAAAATAGGATAATGGAATTGTAACGACGTTGGATAGACGAAGAAATCCTAACTCTGACTCTAAAAAGAAAGGAAAAGATGATTTGTTTTGAGAATTGGCTACAAGTAAATGAAAATTTTAAATTATGAAAGAAATGCAACTATTCTAAATTACCTAAAATACTAACGATGAATGATTTAAAACTCAAACTATATGATGAAGAAAACAGGACGGGAATACAATCCCTCAACCCTAGTGTATTGACAGTATAAAACTAATCGTAAATTTAAGTGATTAATTAGACCCAAACTTTAGTACTCCCAAGAATTACATATATGAGGTTCGAGCCTGCACCATAAGAAATCAGAGGACGAGTAAAGCGGTAACAAGCGATAGCAACACTCACATTGCATTCTAAAGCATCCCAATTACCCTGAAGCAAACGAGATCCAAAGATCTACAATGGTTGTGATGCTACGCAATATGGTCATAATAAATCATTAAATTTAGAGGATTAATTTTATACACATGCAACTACCACATCAGGTTGAGTTCATGCATCCCGAACTTTTAAAATCTAGCCTAACATGATGAAATTAATGAAAACGATTATTAAATTGCAGGAAATCATGATTAAACTAAGAGAGAATTGAAGAATGATGCAGAAGGAAGATTAGACAGATTAAAGTAATCAACTAACTTACCAAATCACTAAAAGCATAAACTAAAATTACTTGAACTCACAGAAATCTGAACAAACTTCAATCTTGGAATTAAAATTGTAATAAATCTTCAAACTAGGGTTTTGTAGCAACTTTCTCTCTCTAACTACTTCTAAAAGCTTTAACTGAAAAGGAAAAAAATAGATGAATTTTCCTCCCTTAAAATGATAATAAATCGGGTTTAAATACCCTATAAGACTCCAAGAGTTTTAGCTTAACCAGGACTCTCCATTGGAAGAAGAGTAATAAAATAAAACTGCGACAGTCAGACTGGTCTGGTCCTCCTTCGGTTCGGTTCTTTTCTTTTCTTCCCGGATTCGTCCGATACGAATTGGCTCTTTTAATTTTCATCAACTTTGATCCGTCTTCGGTCTGGGGTTCACTGTAACTTTGTATTTCGGATCGATCTGATCCGGATCAATTTGATTTTTCTTTGACTTTTTCTTCTATCTTTGACTGCTCATAACTTTCACACCGGGACTCCGATTGAGGTATCGTTTCTTCCTATGTACTTGTAAACTTGATATCTTCAAATTTTATTGATATGCCTCATCCGAATTTCGAGTAAAAATTACAACTTTGCCCTTTTGAATTTCCTTCTTTTCTTTCTTTATTCTTCCGGTTTCTTTCCTTCTTTAGTGACATCAAATACTTGTAAAATTAGTACGAAATACCAAAAACTCGGGGTGCTCATTAGAATAAGTCAATAGCAAGATTATGAGATAAAATCAAATTGATTATGTTGTTTGAGGTGCTAAATTAAAGGTATAAATTTGGAAGAATTTATGCCTAATCACTTGAGCGTCCCTGTGGCTGAGCACCTTAAAGGTTTTTACAAAAACAAAATAGATTTGGAAGCAAACGGGTCAAAGCCTGAGGTGAAAACATTTAACAAATAACAAGTGTTTAATTGCATTAAACAGTAAATATTATATACATGTTAGTCACGTGGTCTCACTTGAGATTCTCACCCCTCAACTATTGTCCACGCCTAACGTATGCCTTTAACCCATCCTAGTTTTGCTACTAACCAACTAGTCTATATTAAATGTGACTATAGGTATTTCTACATGGATCAACCCGTATTAGTCAATTAAGACATACTTACATTTCAAATGCTCGTTATTTGAATCCATTATCTCATGTATTATTTAAGTTCCCACATCATTAAGTCGTTTAAATATCTTAGCCATCCTCATCTACTAAGCAACAGTGAATAATCACAAGTATATATTTATATCACGCTAAGTACATATATACACATATGGCCCCCCTAGGCTAAGTTGTGGTGCACGCATACTCTGTTATCGAATCCCGCTACATCACGTACATAAGGATCACGAGTTCCAAATCACTCAGGAACCGTATCAATACAAATCACACCTATCGGAGGCGAACATAGTTCACATAACCATGGGTCACACACATACTTATGCTCCCATGGTCAGTTGACTTATCAACTCACAAATAAGTCTTCACAGTCCTATGCTCTTAAGGTACCAAATATAAATCCCCCTGAAGGCACACAAGATAAGATTGTCCTCTTCCTACAACCTCCCGTGATAGCAAGTAGGATATGTATGTCATACACACAATAATCCATATATTAGATAATCACACAACCTAAATATTCATCATTTCAATATAGGTATACTCTTATCCTATATTACAAGTCTCATACGTAATATAGTTTTATCCCAATTATTTTACGTAATAACGTTTAGCGCGATAACTCTTGTCCTATATATTAGAGTACTTAAACCTATCCAAAAGGTTACTAAGTCTCCCACTTGTTTCTAAGTTAAATTCAGTAATTTAAAGTCCCCCTACTACTGTCTCTAACCTCAAATTATTTTTAAACCTAATTAAACACAAGTTTCCATAATTTCCAACCGTAACACTCTCGTCGGACACTCGTAAGTTTATCAAAAAAATCCCAAACCAATTAATATTTTTCGGGCCTCAAATATACCCCTACTGGCCTTCCATAAGTCCCAATGTGTTTACTTAGTCCACACCAATAATTCTTAAGATCTAAAAATTTGTTAAACCTTAAAACGAAATTTTATCACAAATGCAGGGGAGTCGATCAATCGA
Source organism: Sambucus nigra (assembly GCA_949130495.1). Classification (NCBI taxonomy): domain Eukaryota; kingdom Viridiplantae; phylum Streptophyta; class Magnoliopsida; order Dipsacales; family Adoxaceae; genus Sambucus; species Sambucus nigra. The sequence goes on along the minus strand of OX422209.1, from coordinate 284,615,294 downwards.
CTCAATAATGTCAATCGATCGAACATGTCGATCGATCGACTATGAATGTCAATCGAACGATCGACCAGAGTTATAGCCCAAAAATGTTAACGTTTTTAGCCTTCTTTTTATCTCCAAATTTCATTACATGATCCCATTCTCCAAAGTAAGCGTACTAGATGTTATAACAACCTAAACACATGATTTCTAACGTTCCAGAATCATAAAATCATCACGAAAATTACCCACCAATTCAATTGTTCATCAAGTTTTCATAGTTAAACCCTAGAATGAGTTCTCAATTGAAGATAGATAATTACTCAGATTTAATCCGTGATTTATAACATTTTGGATCCGATTCAATTCTCTAATCTTCCCAAAATTCGTCAGCATGCAAATCCTACCCATATTTACGATTAAATTTTCCCAATTCATGAAATTATCAACATTTCAAGTTAAATCTCCAAATCTAAACTACCATGGATAATATATTTGCTGAATCATAATAAGTTAAATCACTTTCCTGGAAATAGAAGTTCTGATCCTTTGGGGAAGATGATATGGTGGTGGTGTTCTCTCTCCGATCACGATTCCGGCGGTGGTAGTGGTGTAAGATGGTTGTTTGGCCCTAACAACCCTTGGATACCCTTCCTTTATATCTACTTCTCTCTCTCAAGTTTGTAGCAGCCAATAAACCTAATTACACTATGGGTTGTCTAATATATTTAACCTAAATTTCGTAGGTCACTATTCACCAAATAGTAAAATGACTAAAATACCCTCCCGGATTGTCGAGTTGGCCTGAAATTGTCCCAAGACCCAAACTAAATCCCCGGGTAGATTTTTCTAACTATCTTGATACTCGTGAACACATTGGAGTCGTCAAAATGACCATAAGGAAGACATAAAAACAAATTACTTTATAATCCACTAAATTGGTCCAGACACGACTGACACGCGCGTCCTAAGTTAATTTCCAAAACTGTCATATTTTCTACACGTGACAATTTTAATAATTTCATAATCATATATTACTATATTCTCTCAGCAATATTCAACATAATTATCATAATTAAATACTAACTCTCGTCTCTCTAGTATTTAAATCCAGATTAATTACCAATTAATTTCCCAATTAATCCTATAATCAAAATGAGTAAAAATACGGGGTATTACATACTTTCCCCCCAATAATGGAATTTCATCCCGAAATTTGAAAATAAAGGTATACCTACTAAAAATAACTCAGGGTGATTGTCGCGCATCTCATCCTCGCGTTCCCAGGTAGACTTCTCGTCATATATTAGGCGATCACACAACCTAAATATTCATCATTTCAATATAGGTATACTCCTATCCTATATTACAAGTCTCATACTTAATATAGTTTTATCCCGATTATTTTACGTAATAACGTTTAGCGCGACAACTCTCGGCGTATATATCCGAGTACTTAAACCTAACCCAAAAGGTTACTTATTTTCCCACTTGTTTCTAAGGTAAATTCAGTAATTTAAAGTCCCCCTACTATTGTCTCTAACCTCAAATTATCGTTTAACATAATTAAACTCAAGTTTCCATAATTTCCAATCGTAACACTCTCGGACACTCGTAAGTTTATCAAATAAATCCCAAACCAACTAATATTTTTCGAGCCTCAAATATACCCCTACTGAGCTTCCCTAAGTCCCAATATGTTTCATTAGTCCACACCAATAATTCTTAAGAGCTGGAAATTGGTTATACCTTAAAAGAAAATTTTATCACAAATGCAGGGGAGTCGATCGATCGACTCAAGAATGTCGATCGATCGATTGACCCCAGAACTCTTAATGTTTTTGGCCATCGTTTTATCTCCAAATTTCATTACATTATCCCATTCTTCAAAGTAAACGTACTAGATGTTATAACAACCTAAACACAAGATTTCTAACGTTCCAAAATCATCAAATCATCCGAAAAATTACCCACCAATTCAATTGTTCATCAAGTTTTCATAGTTAAAGCCTAAAATAACTTCTCAATTCAAGATAGACAATTACTCAGATTTTAATTCGTGATTTGTAACATTTAGGATGTGATTCAATTCTCTAAACTTCCCAGAATTCGTCTACATGCAAATCCTACCCATATTCACGATTAAATTTTCCCAATTCATGAAATTTTCAATATTTCAAGTTAAATCTCCAAATCTAAACTACCATGGATAATATATTTGCTGAATCATAATAAGTAAAATAACTTGCCTAGAAATAGAAGTTCTGATCCTTTGGGGAAGATGATATAGTGGTGATGTTCTCTCTTCAGTCACAATTCCGGCGGTGGTGGTGGTGTAAGATGGTTGTTTGGTCCTAGCAAACCTTGGATACACTTCCTCTCTCTCTACTTATCTCTCTTAAGTTTGTAGCAGTCAATAAACCTAATTACCATAAGGGTTGGATAATATATTTAACCTAAATTTCATAGGTCACTATTCACTAAGTAGTAAAATGACTAAAATACCCTCCCGGGTTGCCGAGTTTGCTGAAATTGCCCCAGGACCCAAACTAAATCCCCGGGTAGACTTTTCTGACTATCCCGATACTCCCAGATACATTGGCACACTCAAAATGACCATAAGGGAGTCATAAAAATAAATTACTTTATAATCCACTAAATTGGTCCCGACACGACTGGCACGCGCGTCCCAACTTAATTTCCAAAACTTCCATTTTTTCTATAGGTGACAATTTTAATAATTTCATAATCATGTATTACTATATTCGCTCAGAAATATTCAACATAATTATCATAATCAAATACTAATTCTCGTCTCGCTAGTATTTAAATCCTGATTAATTACCAATCAATTCCCTAATTAATCCTATAATTAAAATCAGTAAAAATACGGGGTATTATAGACTCGTCAGGAGCCAGTGGTTCCCCAGCCGCAACCACAACTAGGGAGGATGATGACTGAACAGGTGGAAGATATTGTAGCCCAGGTAGTCACTGCAGCTATAACAGTTATGGCCGTTTATTTTCCATAGCCCCAGTCGCAACCGTCAGTGGCACCGGAGATCCAGGCCCAGCCAGGGCCATTGACTTGGCAGAGAGTCAGAGAGTCATTTCAGAAGGGAAACCCACCTGAGTTTTAGTGTATCTTTTATGTAGTTGAGGCGTGCTAGTGGAAAAAGAACATTCACCACATGCGCCTAGTGGAGTGTAGTGAGACTCAGAAATAGATGTTAGCTACTATCAGACTTACTGGAGCATCACTACAGTGATGGGAGTCAATTACCACCGCCGAGGAGAGAGATATGATGACGATTACTGAATTCTGGGTGCAGTTTGACCTCAAGTATTTTTCGACAATAGTGGAGACCGAGATGCAAAAGAAGTTTAGTGAGGTGAACTAGGGGGATCTCTCTGTAGTAGAGTATGATGAGAATTTCACCCGTTTATCTAATTTTGTGCCAGATGAGGTGAGTAACTAGGAGCCAAAGAAATCAAAGTTTATAGATGGATTAGCCTCGAGGATTAGGCAGCACTTAATCGGCAACACAAAACTTAATCCATTTTACATCTAAATAAATTATACTTTTTTACTAAATAAATATTTGGACAACTTTGGATCACTTCTAAACGATTTTTGGAGAGTCAATTTAACTCCAACTCAAGAGGGATTTCTTCAACACATTTGGAGGATTATTTTCATCAAATCAGGAGAAATTTTTTAGGGACTTTCTTCTACGATATTTTCAAATATTTTCTATATTTAGGCAAGATAATGATACGGTCTCCTTTCATCAGATAAATAGTATATTCTACCTAAAGACTCTTTTTTATAGATTCTAAAACTTATGTAGAGATAATTAAGGTTTATATTTTTTTTATCACACCTTTACACATTCTGATTTTTTTCTAAATAAATTAATGAATCTAATTCATGAAATTATATACTTGATTAATGTAGTCTAATTTTGATACAATTGAAGTGGATTATGAATTGAACATTCTTGATATGATTGAATGTTAAATCTGACATTGAATGAATTATATGTGCTGAAAATAATGATAGTAGGTAAAATTCATGTCTTATTATGTTAAATTTTAGTTTTATACTTTTGGGAATTGGGGTTCTAATAAATATTAGCTTATTCATTTTTGGGTTTATAAATTATGTTGAAGATCTGAGGGAGTCTCGAATTTTTTAAACATAGTAACTATGCTCAGAAATTTTTTTAAATATCATAGCCTCATGTAAAAGATAACTTTCTAAAAGTTTCATGTTTTAACCAAATCCCAAAAAGGTCATTTAGGACTAAAAAAATGAGAAAAATCTGACTAGGTATATTTATCAATGTGTGGTAACGTTATAGAAAAGTTAATCTATCTAACCCCTATAGAAGGCATAAATTGAAATATTTTGCATGTTTTTGTAGGAAAAAACGTTCTGGACAACTTTCCTATTTTAAGTTTTTCCAAAATCCGATTATAAGGTGCCCATATTAACAATTTTTTATTCTGATAGCAAAATGCTTGCAATATCCTAAATGAGTACAATTTTAATTTATGGGTATTGAAAAAATATACGCCTAAAATGTATTTTTTCCATGTGACGTTAGTGGAATAAAATTCCCCTTTTAAATTTGTATGGAGAATTTATGCCTCACACCTCCCTTTTGAAAGTAGTATAACATTTAGAAGTGATTTAAGGGAATTTGAGAACTTAAAGATAAAGTATAATAGATGTTGGAATACATTGTGTGGAATTTATATTATTGAATTATATCGAGAGTGGATAAATATTTCTCTTCTGTTAATGACCCTATGCATGGGACCATTTTTTTTACATTGTTATTATGGATATGTTATGTGGATATGGTTGGTTCCTTATCGTGGGGCTTGGTGACCCCAAAGGAAACTGGGGGCCAAACATAATTACAATGATTTTATTATTACTGGTGGATAAGGTGAGGTTGGATTTATATTTATGATGGAGATTTATTTATATTATTAATTGCATTTTATTACACATGTGTGAGGTGCTAGATGTTGTAACACATCGTATTTTTGAGTATTTATTATTTAATTAATTCGGGTAATTTTAAATTTTAAGTGTATCATAATTTAATTGAATTAATTATTATGTGTTGATTAAAATATTAATCGAAAGAGTTAATGGTTAATATTTATGATATACAATTACTAAATGAATAGTAAGTTATTAAATTTTCCTCCTAACGAGTGATAGTGACGTGGTGATATTTTATCTCAACCGGGAGTCGGTATACACTGCTTGGGATCGAGATAGGACTTTATTTTAGAGTGACTCAGATAGAAATTTAGAGGTCGCGGTTGATTTCGAATGGATCGAGATAGTCAAAATAGTGTACCCGGGGATAGTAATTGAGTCCCGATGTCTTTTTAGACATAATCGGGCCCACCCGGGGGTGTTAGGGTCATTTGGACTTGACCCATTAGCTTAATTATAGGATGAAGAGTTTTAAACCTAAGTGTTGGAGTTAGAGAGGGCCATAACTCAATTAGAGAAATCTAGAAATTGAGAGAAGGGAGAAGGAAGAAAAATAGAAGGCTTTAGAGACCAAATTCAAAGGGAATTCAGGTATGCTTCATCAGATTCATCATCTTCTATGTGTAATCAGAGTCTAAAAATACTGTAAGGCAAGTAGTTAAACTTGCTTTCGATTTAAATAGCAGAATTTCATGTTCATATTATAGTATGTGTTGATAAATTCATTTTCGGAGGGTGACACGTGTGAAGTTTAGGGTTTTGGGGGGAATTTAAGCATTAAAGGTGAAATTGATGTTTAATTAATGTGAGAATATTATCATATGATGTTATAATATGATTTAGAATCGAAATCCAGTAGCAATTGTTGTTTAATTTAGATTATTGAATCGAATTGAATTTGTAATTTAAGAAATTTTCAGGAAAAAACAATTCATGAACCCTAGAAGTTTTATTCCGAACGAGGTTGATATCTCGTTCAAATGACCCTAGATTTTAGTCATGAAGATGGATTTTTTCGTTACAAGCGCGTGGCCTCCAGTTTCGTATTTTTATGATTTTTTTAATTAGTTATGAATTTTCTACGAAAGGGTGTTCGAGATCGAAATCTTTAGTTAGAAATAAAATTTGGGTATGGATGTCCAGGATTATAGGTGGATGTATATGAGCCTAGAAAGGTGAGAAAAAGGGGGAGCCTAAATAATGAATTGAGTGAAATAAATTCATAAGTGTTTAATTACGGGTCGATTGGGTGAGTTTGGGTATATTAGCAAGTGAAGATACTTTAAATTATTTATTGGATGTGAAATTAAATTAAATAAGAGTCAGGGATATAGACTTGGGTATTACGGGCTAGTGCTACGGGAGTTAGGCAAGGGTTAGTCGGATGTTATTTTATGTGTATATATATGGATAGTGTGATAGTATATATATACTTGTGTGCTTTATAAATATAGATATTAAATATTTATGTGAATACATACCCCTCTACTTCTATCATAGGAGGTTGCACAATGTGGGTGAATCCCCTAGCTAGTGAATGCAGGGGGAGTATAGTTCCCGGGTCATAGCATCCGATATTTATTTGTGTGTTCTTTTTTAGTTGAGACGCTTTGGGTACGATTCGGTTTCACTCTCGGGGAACTATGACCGCCTCCACTACACTTACGATTTTATTGCCTAATTCGGTGTGAGTTAACCGTCTTATGGTATCCGGGTTGAATTGAGTATACCTGGGTGCATTTTAGAAAAAAGCATTCAATGAGTTATTACTCGGAAATGGATGGTTATTATAAGCGACATGTGTGTAAATGTTGTACTATAGTAGTATGTATATAATGGGTAAATAATTATTTACGGCTCTAATACATAAAATGTGATTTTATTTCAGATATAACTAGTGTGAACGTCATATGATTAATTGGTACTAGTGTTAATGTTATATAAGTAATCAAAGTTAAAATGATTAAATAAGTTAATGAGTAGATAACTTATAAATCAAGGAAAGAAATGCTTGGGTAGAGTAGCATAATAGAAATAAGTGTAACAAGGCTAGTTATTTCAGTACTCATTTGTGCATATCAACCTTCCGACTATTTCAGTATTTCCAGTTTATGGATTAGACTTGGTGTATCATGTTTATTATTTTAGTTTATTATTGTTTTTTATTGTTGAACCGACAGTTGATTCGGTCTTCTTTATTGATATTATTTATCTGTGTGGGATTAAGTTATCAGTTTGTGTGAATGGTTTAAATATTATTTATTTTTGCATGTTGTTAATTAATGTAAGATAAAATTTGGCACCGGTTTTTTAATTACTAGGTGGTTAGTAGCTTTAAAAATGCTTTCGACAGTGATGCTAAGAATGAGCCATATAAGACAAACATTTTATTTTAGTAGAGGGTTGGTCACCCGGTATTTTAATAGGCGTGTTGTCACAGATACGCTCATGGGCCTTATTTATAAATAAAATATTTAAATTATGTGAGGCACGTTATGCGTTGTGAGACCCTTGAACAAATGGAGGGGTAGTGCCAATATATATATATATATATATATATATATATATATATATATATATATATATATACAGAGAGAGAGAAAGAGAGAGAGAGAGAGAGAGAGAGAGAGAGAGAGAGAGAACTTTAAAACAGAGGAAAATCAACATAGCATGCCTACAAGAAACTAAACGGAAAGGTGAAAAGATTAGAAATATAGGAGAAGGTTAGAAATTATTTTACTCAAGAGATAATCGTAGAAATAGGGTGGGTATTGTTGTTGATCACTATATGAAAGATAAAGTCGTGGATGTTAAAAGATGGGGAGATCGATTTATGAGTATTAAGATGTTTTTTGTAAAATCGATCGAGTGTCCATTGAGGCCGTGCCATAACTGTTTGGGAAAGATCTTGAAAAATCTTACAACCTTGAAGTTTGGGAAAAAAATGAGATTTTGAAGTTTTGAAAGTCAAAATTGCGATATAAGCCGGTGCTATGAATGGTGACATAAATAGTGTCAAAAAAATGGGGGTAATTACTAAAAAAATATTTTTTAATTATTTCTAACTCTTCCCAAAACTCCATGAGATAATTACCAACTCAAATACAATCAATCAAAGAGAGTTTCATTCCTATTCAAATACCTCACCCCTTGCCCTAAGGACCCTTGGGCTCATAATTTCATACAATTTCAGGGAGTAATTTTTGAGTGATTGTATTCAATTTTAGGGTTGACTTTTAATTATTTTTTTGAGGACTGAAGATTATTGTGAGAGAACTTATTGAAAGTTTAATTTATTAATGAAAATTTCTACTCATTCTTGTAATTTGTCTTTCATTATGGTAGCTTAATTATTCTTTTAGGATTAGGGTGAAATTTATCATAGTTACCTAATATTGCCAAGTTTATTTAATTATTGTTTATTCCCTACTCGTTTTAATTGTTATCAAAAATTCGGTATTCAGTTTAAAATGGCACGAGAGTGTGTTTTAAAACCTTCAAAATTATTTTGTCAAATCAAGTTTTGAGATTTAAAAATAGTAATTTTGATGGATTATGCTTGCGCTTTGATTGTTTTGATAGTCCTTGCTTAAATACATTTGCGAATTTTAAAACTTGTATTTTCTAAGGGGATAGGGATTACAGCCGCCTATTAGAGACGTTAAAAATATCTCGAATATAATCATCGTATTTTTCCGAATTAAACGAGACGAGAGCCGGTTTAATTCGAGTTATAAAAAGGAAATGACAACAGTGTATTAGTGTGCAATATTAGTCACATGATAAATGGGTATTATTTACATCTATCATGTGTTGATCTGAGTATTCATAGTTCCTTTTCTTTAGTTTAACGCATAATTGTTCTCTACCCCCATTTAGTTTACCTGGACAATTGCAATTCTTTCAAAAGTTAAAATTGATAAATCTCTATGGGTTTGGCCCGTACTTACATTCGTTATTCTATAATAGTCCATGCACTTGCAATATTTTATAAATTGACAAATAACTTTTAGCACCGTTGTCGGGAATTTGTTCATTTTCTATAGAGAAGTTGTGACTTTCGGACTAGTTTTTTTTTTACTTTCGCATTTTTGTTAGTAAAAAAATTCATAAAATTTAAAAAAAAATTAAATAATAAAAAAAATTAAAAAATTAAAAAAAAATAGTTGCTAATATTTTATTATTTAATCTGTTTTTAGTAAAGAGTAGTTTTAGCACTAGTTTATCACAAAAATACATAAAATTTGAAGAAAATCGAAGAAAAATTATTTTTTCCTGAAAATTTCCAGAATAATTTTTTTTATGAAGTAGTAGAAAAAAAAATTAAAAAGAAAATCCAAAATTTTTTTTTTATTTCCAATAGTGATTTTGCTATTTTCAAAATACAAAAAAAAATCAAAATTTGTTTCATAAGTGTGCTTGGTTATTTTTATTTTGTGTTAAATATACCACTAGTGTGTGTGTCGTGTTATTTTTATTTTTTTTGTTATTATTTTTTTGTGTCCCACTTTACACTTGGTGTAGTTTTTTTCTGTGTTATTTTTCAGTAGCACATTAAAAAAATATAAAAAGAAGAAGAAAAAAAAGGTAAAAGTGAAGAGAATTTCGGTAAAAATGTGCAACGGTGATTGAACGTGAAGAATACTTGTGCCATCTTTCCACAAGCACAAGGAACTCTCGGGGATGACGAAAACGTAAGCGACGTTTCCCGCCAATCAACGTGAACTTAAACTTCGATTCGGCGTAAATAAGTGACCGTAAAAAGTTCACGTCGAAGGTACATTTTTGTGTGCTCCTACGTGGTTTAATTTCGCATTTAATTTAGTAAATTGCATATATTGACTTAAGAGCAAAATCCATGTGAAAGATAAGGTGGGGATTTCATCACCCTTCCTTGGCTTGAAAATCACTGATTCTCCAAACATTTGTATATCCCAAGTCATTACCTTCAATTTAAAATCAAGTAGGTGTTGGCCTTAGGATATCACATATTTCATAAGAAACCTCTTAATGATGATAGAATCAAAAGCAACTTTAAAGCGAACTTGTCAAATTGGTTTTATTTTCACTTGTCTAGGATTGGTGGTTTTTAATGAGTCTTCATATTGACCACCTACCAAGAGGAAAAAAGCGGGATTTGAGGCGATAACCGTAGTTGGTCATCTTTTAAATTCTCCGTTGTCAAAGAATAGGAGTTGCCTAATTAGGGATATTTATTCGGAGACCCCAGCTGTCGTCGATTAATCTCGAAAAATCTAGATTTTAAAATTGAAATTCCCCTCACCTAAATTAGATAATTCAATTTGCTTTGTGTTATCTAGGAATTATGTGGTTTGAGTCAAATCATTTGGTTTTAATTTTCTTCACATAAAAAATAAAAATATATATAAAAATAAAAATAATTTTAAAAAAATCGTGTGAGCTCAGTGTATGCGAAGTTGGTTTCGAGATCATATTAGTCGTTTGTCGAGTGTGGATTCTAGCATTTCAAATACTTACATAGGTAGATTTTCGATATTCATCGAGATGGGAGACGAGTTAGCATCACGTGCCTAGCGAGTTACTTTTCCCCAAAGTTTTTGAATTAATTATTATTTTGTTTTAATGATGGTTTACTTATTTTTACACCCACTCTGTAATCTGGTAAGTATGGGATTATCAGTTTAAAACTCCTTGACTTTCTTATTAGGTAATTATGTTATTTGTCAGACATCCGAAATCTATACCCACTCCACCTTCCATCTATACATATAATTTGTTATAAAATTAGTAAGACCTACTTAGCATATTTGTGCTAATTCCATTTACCTCCAAATGACCTAGGAAAACGATGATAGTCTCTCTTCCTTTTTTATGACATACACAGATCACGTGTTTGCATATGTAACTGTTTGGACGGAGACTAAGATAGATGGGAGAAAGGAGTGGCACTTTACTATTACCTACTTTATATTTCATGTTGACAGTAAAATGTAATTCACCCCCATAGTGGTATGTGACGTTTTTTAACGAATAAAGTTTTGTTTTCCGTTTTAACTTTAATTCATTGTTTTATATATACTCTCTTGTGCATTTATACCAAAAAGCACGGTGTGACAAGTTGGTATCAGAACATGTTTTAAAATTAACACTACGTCGGGTTAGATTCCTATACATAGAAATTTCTATAGTATATTAGTTATTTTACATTTTCATAACTTCTTTATCGATATTATATGGTAAATTTCATTTTTCAGCATGAACACGTGGGACTCTCTTTCACTTAGTTTGGATATCATTCCTAACAACCATTGGGAAACTACTGTTAGAGAATAAGCGTTTGCACGACTCGGAGAAATGATTCGCACTATTGATGAGGACTGGGTAGACTCAAGAAGTGATATGAAGCAATTGGTGTTAAAAAATAGAGTCTCGGGAGAGGTACAATTGATGAGAAAATAAGTGATTATGTAGATGATCCAGTTATACTCTAAGAAATAATCAATCTTACTCCAGCCAATATACAACTATCTCCACCACTTTATCTCGACGCTACATCAAATGGCGAACTTATCATTGTACTTTCTTTAGATAAAAGTGACTTTATCGACGATAATCCATTTGAGCCTGATGATTTTTTTGTATTTTCGGATTCTGATTATTTGGAAACTAATGTTAATGTTCCCACTTAGGAAAATCCAGAAAGATAAGCGTCCCTCCTATTGTAACATAACAAATAAAGTAATTTATATAATGTGTCCAACTACTATCTTAGGAGGTTGACCAATTTTAACTTGTGTAGAATATGCAATATTATAAAATACTACTCTATTGTAACATATAACTCTATCCTTTTGTATAATATAACTAGCTTGTGATATATTCTTTGTTTTTAGGAAAAGTTCTTATATATTATTATGACTGTTATATCATATTTTAGGATGGTTAGTAATCAATCCCTCCACCGGAAATCAAACTGAACAGACCAACACTGAAGGAATCATGCGATGCCTTCAAGAATTAACATCCCTAGCCCGACAACAACAAATTCCTCACCTAGCTCCAGAGAAAATCTCAGATGAAACTCGTAGAAAGAATGCTCTCAAAGAATTTTTGAGACAACGACCTCTTTCATTTCTTAGAAAGCTAGGTGTGAGTGAAGCTGAGAAATGGATCAGTCGGATTATGAAAATTCTTAATATAGTAGGGATAGCTACCAATCTTTGGGTAATTCTGGTTGCCTATATGTTCGAAGGTGAATTTGATTTCTTGTGGCAAGTCGTGTCTCATAATCATAATGTTGTTATGTTAATGTGGGAGAAATTTGAAGAAATCTTCTTTAAAAAGTCTTTTTTCTGAAAGTGAACGAGATCAACGAACTATAGATTTGTTAAGGTTACAATAAGCTAATTTGTTCATAGCTTAGTATGAAGCCAAGTTTACCGAGTTGTCATGTAACGCCATTGAATATGTGGATACTGAGATGAAGAACTGCAAGAAGTTTGAAAGAGAACTATATATAAGGATCAAGACTTCTATCGCCCCATTGAAGATTCGAGATTACTCTCAACTTATCGACATCACAACCATTGTTGAACGAAATTCTTCCAGTATAATATGATCCCCTCATCCCAGTACTAGATATAATCATGTTATTAGGACTTTACCTCAATCTCAACCTGAGCCTTATCCAAATCCAAATGGACAATTTTATCCCTAAATTCGACATAGCACTACCCATCCATTGATTTGTTGTCATGAATGTCAAGAATTAGAACATATTCACCCGCAGTGTCCTAAGTTAAAACCTCCTCTTATACTTCATTAGTTAGGTAATCCCCCAAGAATTCAAAATTCCCGTCCTATCCAAAACCAACCTAAGCCAAATCTTGCCAGGAAAATTATACCAAAACCTCGTCGAGGAAAAAATTATGCTATAACGCTTATACGAAACTGCATGATGTGATAGATGGTACAATACTTTTTCATGACCTTCTTGCTCATATTTTATTTGATTCTGGTTCAACACATCCATTTATAAGTCTTAAACTAGCTATATTTTTACAATTATTACCTACATCTTTAACAATTCCATTGGAAATAGAATTACCTACGGGTGAAAGCAATACACCTACCCAAGGGTATGGAAATTGTAAAATTCAGTTATGTTTAGGTACGCTCTTTGTAGATTTGATAATTTTAGATATTTGTGATTTATATATTATTGTAGGGATGGATGTTTTGTCAAGACATCACGTTTACCTCAATTGTCATGCAAGGAAAATTTATTTTTGAAACGAAGATAATTGTTCCTTTGCATTTCAAGGATCAGGTCATTCTGAACCATCAACCTCCCAAATTCAAAATTCCTCTTCCTTAATCCCCATAATTTTGGAACAATTCGAAGATATTCTCCAGAAGAATTGCTAGTTTTTGCCCCTTCTCGAGAAATATAATTTAGTATCAATATTTATCCCAATACTTTCCCTATTTAGATACCTCCGTATCGAATGGCTCCTTTAAAACTTCGAGAACTCCATACCCAACTAGATGATCTTCTTGAAAAGGGTTTTATTCACCTTAGTTCATCTACTTGGGGAGCTCTTATATTATTTGTCAATAAACAAGATGGAAGATTTAGGTTACGCATAAATTATTGTAATCTAAACTTAGTAACTATTAAGAATAAATATCCTCTACCCAGAATCAGAGATTTATTCGATCAACTTCGAGGAGGCAGGGTCTTTTCTAAAATAAACTTACGATATGGTTACCATCGATTGCGCGTAAGATAAGAAGATATTCCAAAAACTTCTTTTTGAACTCCTTACGGACATTTCAAATTTCCATAATGTCTTTTGGATTAACCAATGCACCCGCAGATTTTATGGACCTTGTGCACAGAATCTTTAGATCTTTTCTTGACCAATTTGTTATCGTATTCATTGACGATATTCTTATTTATTCCCAAAACTAAGTAGAGCATGCCTGACATATAGAGACAGTATTAGGCACTTTAAAAAACCATAGGTTATTTGCTAAAAAGAGCAAATGTGATTTCTCAATGAAATAAGTAAAAGTCCTAGGACATGTGATTTCTGAAAATGGAATCCAAGCCGATCCCACCAAAATTTCAACCATTTTAGAATGAAAAAATTCTACCAATGTCACTGAGATAAAAAGTTTTCTAGGATTAGCAAGTTATTATCATCGCTTTGTGGAAGGATTTTATCGCATTTCTCTTCCCTTCTTAAATCTAACTAAGAAGGAAGTACCTTTTATATGGACTGCGGAATGTGACCAAGCATTCCAAATTTTAAAGGACAGATTAACTACTGCTCCTATCCTAACTATTCCTTCCAGTGATGTAAGCTATGATGTATATACCAATGCCTCATTGCAAGGTTTAGAATATGTTTTAATGCAAAGAGGGAGAGTAGTATAGTATGGATTGTGATAACACAAAACCCATGAGTGTAATTACCATGTCCATGATCTTGAGTTAGCTGTTGTAGTTTTTGCGTTAAAGATTTGGCATACCTTTGTGGTGAAGAATTAAAAGTCTTTTTCGATCATAAGATCTTAAAATATATCTTCACTTAAAAAGATTTAAATCTAAGACAACGATGTTGGATGGAATTTTTGGAGGGAATGTGGTGGCCGATGCTTCAATTCGTAATCCCGTTGTAAAACTCCAAACATTGATCTCTTATGACATCGCTACTACCATAGAGCAATATGATCTTCAATTGATACCCTATTCCTTAAAATTTTCCAATATAATTGTATATCCAGATCTGAGAAAGGAAATCTTAGCAAAACAGTCCCAAGATCCTTTTTTCTAACATGTTTAGTATAAAAACCATGACTTCTCGTATGATAAGGAAATAGGCTTATAATTTAAAATCAGATTGTATATGCCTGATATATCATCTCTTCGAGAAAAAGTATTGCAAGAAGCCCATATTTCTAATTTTATGATTCACCCCCAAAGCTCCAAGATGTATAACACATTGAAGAAATAATATTGGTGGCCAAATATGAGAAATGATATTAAAAGTTTTGTAAGAAATTGTCTTACTTGTCAACAAGTAAAGATAGAACACCATCATTTTGATGGACTTCTCTAACCCTTACCAAATCCAGACTGGAAATGGGATCATATCATAATGGCTTTTTCCAATGGACTACCTCGTACGTCTCAAGGATATAATTCCATCTGGGTAATAGTAGACCGACTTACCAAATCTTCCCATTTTATACAAGTAAAAACAATCGATTCTTTTCAAAGACTCAGTAAACTCTACACTCGAGAAATTATTCAATTACATGGAATTCCTCTATCCATTGTGACAGACAGAGATTCTTGTTTTGTAGGAAAGTTTTGGCAAGCACTTCAGATCGCAGTGGGTATTAAACTTCATTTGATTACCGCATTCCACCCTCAAATGGATGAACAATTTGAACGTATAATTCAAACATTAGAAAATATGTTACGAGATTGTACGTTAGATATGCCCGATAATTGGAATGAACACTTATCCCTTATTGAGTTTTCTTATAACAACAGTTACCAGTCAGGTATAAAAGTCTCCCCGTTCGAAGTCTTGTATGTAAGATCATGTTGCTCACCTGCATTTTGATGGAATCTGAAAGTAGTAAACAATTTGGTCCTGAAATAATCCAAGAACCCACTCCAAAAATACAATAAATCCGAGAAAGTTGAAGACATCCCAAGATCATCAGAAAAGTTACGCAAACCAGTGCTAAAAGTCCTTAGAATTTCCAGTTTGTGACCAAGTAGTTTTTTCTCCTAGAACAGAAAGCAAGGGAAATTAGCCCTCAAATATATTGGACCTTTCACTATTTTTATACGTATTGGCTCTGTAGCCTACTAATTAGAATTACCAGTGGAATTATCCAATATTCATAACGTATTCCACGTATCCTAATTACGCTTATATATTCTTGATCCCTCCCATGTCATTACATGGCTAGAAATTTATGTTCAATCTAATCACGAATTTGAAGAATGATCTATTCAAATTTTGGATCACTACGTAAAAATTCTCAGAAGTAAAGAAATCCCCTCAGTCCAAGTACTTTGGGAACATCAAAATCAGTAAGAAGCTACTTGAGAACCAGAACAAACTATGGAAGACCGATATCCTGATCTCTTCAAAGGTAAATTCGGGGACAAATTTTTTTTAGATAGGTAGAGTGTAACATCCGTACTTTGGATCATGTTAATTGATAACTCTAATCCCATACAATTTCTATTTTACCCCTCATAATATATGCAAATTCAAAAGTATCCTAACCAAGATAAAACTACTCTACAAAACCTATAAATTTACTAAATTATCCAAGTACTCCTTAAGTTTTAACATTTCCAAAATGACCCTCGAACTTTTTAACTAAGCATAACTTGGCCTACACTTAACCCCTAGACCCAAACTTTATATCAAATTAAACCTCTAGACTTAAACTAACTATAAATTATGTTTCTAGCTCCTATATTTCCTTGAAGTTATGAAAACTCCCCTAAAACTTACAAAAATACCCTATATTGAACAAAATAAATACATATCCAACCAATTACTAAAAATAAAACAACCAGTATTTTCACATTCCACCCTCACCACATCAACCTCCACATAGGTACTATAGTCCAAAAATACATGGAAACATCATGCCTACATGTGAAGACCAAGTTCCTATCAACTTATCTTCTTAAACATGGGAAGAATCCACCTCCCAAATGATCCAATACATTCTCCTCTTCATACCCTATAATTCCCCACAATCAGACGCTACAAATCCCATCCCTTGAGCTTGTTAGAAATTCAAAAATTTCCCTCTAAATAGTTATTCTGTTATTTTGTGTATTATACTTCATTCTTTCAATTCCAACAGTTTTCTATGTTGATATTATACACATATCAATCAAAACATAAGAGCTTTTACATCCAAAATGGCCTCTATTCAAAGAAACCAGAAAAACCTCCATTAAAGCTTGAGCTTCAATGGTGGAATTTCATTATTTGACTTTGAACCAATTTCAAAGTGAGGAAATGGTTCCTTATAAATTCAGGAGCTCTAATGCAATGATCATTTTCAAAAAATCATAGGCTTTGAGCTCCAATTGCTGAAGGTGTTTTGTTTTTCTGAAAAAACAAAAATCTCAAATTATTCACAACCAGACTACCTCAATCCTACAAATCAAAAGCAAATTCTTCCTTAGGATAGAAGAAACATAACCATGTTCATAAAAATATCTTCCATATTCAGTAGAGCTTTGAAAGTTCAGTTAATTTTTTTTAAAAACACACAGTTTTGTAACTCGATGAATACTGAACCTCAATCCACATAACTTATATTTTTGGATTCCTTGTGAAAAAATAGGTTGGGTTGGTTTAGGAATCATCTCAAATGGTTTAGAAAATGAGGAGTTATTTCAAGTCAAATTTTTTCAAACCCTAGGTCAACTATCGAAAGGTTGAAAATGAATTTTTCCAGCGAGAACCATTGATCAAGCGCGTGAGGGAGCGTGGCCAATAAAAAAATTCTAATATTTATCCATATTTTTGTTTTATTGTTCTGGTCAAAATGGTATAAGATAAGACTGTGTTTGGTCAAAAATAGCCAAAGTTACAAAAAAAAAATTAGGGTTTTAGGTTAGAAATATTTTACTTAAATTGCAAATTGGCCCTTCTTGAATTTTTTAACTTATGAATTTTAACCCCAACTTCTTTCGACAAATACTTCAATTAATTTTGAGTCAAAAGGTCTTCTACACCAAGTTTCAAATTTAAATCTAAGCCTAAGATTTTAAAGTTTCAAAATATGTACAATTTAACCCCTTAAACATTAATACACATAGGTTTTAGCATAAATTGACCAAAACCAACATTATTTTCAACTATACTTACTCATACAAATATTTGTATACTAATAATCAAGTACCAGCTCCACCTGACATCCTCTTTTAACCTTTTTTAAGTTGTTCATATGTCCGTACAAGTAGGTCTTTTACCTCTTTAGTAAAATTTCACGTATTTATTTAACTGCTATTGATATCATTTCATGATATCCCATTTGATTCTAGTTTGTGTCGAGATTACCATACTCATATGTTACTATATCACGAATTGCTTTAATTATGATCGTTCAGATCAACTTAAACGTTTCTTACGTAATAACTGATATCATGAAAATTCTTTCTAATGATTGATTCAGTTTACCTTGCACCTCTCTGCATTATTATTTATTGTAGATGCATCAATAATAACTAGGAGTAGATTGTCGTGTTAGCCCAAGGAATTTTCTACTTGGCCTATGGTCTCAAATGATTGAGAGCTCAAATTTTTAGCTATATACATATGAGTGTCACTTTAATTGTGTGTCTAGCCAGTTACTTTTTTCCAAAGGTTTTGGATTAATTATTATTTGATTTTACTAATGGATTACTTATTTTTATATCTACTTTGTAATTCGGTAAGTATGGGATTAGCAGTTTAAAACTCCTTGACTTTCTTATTAGGTAATTATGTTATTTGTAAGACATTCGAATTCTATACACACTCCACCTTCCATCCAAACATATAATTTTTTATATAATTAGTAGAACCTACATAGCATATTTGTGCTAATTTTTTTTCCTCCATATGTCCCAGGAAAAAGAAGATATTCTCTCTTCCCTTTTTGTGACACAAACGGATCACGTGTTTGCATATGTAACTGTTTGGACGGAGACTATGCCAGATAGGAGCAAGGAGTGGTACTTTACTATTACCTACTTTATATTTCGTGTTGACAACAAAATGTAATTCACCCATGGGGTGGTAGTACATTATATGTGTGTTTTAAAATGACTAGAGTTATGTTTTCCGCCTTAGCTATAATTCATTGCTTTATGTATACTGACGCAACCACAAATATGTATCTAGTGCGTGCTTATGTAGACTCAAGTTCAAGCCTATCGCTTAAGTAATAAACCCGGTAAGACGGGATCGAATCTATAGGGAAATAAGATGAATACTCGTGACGACTAATGGGAAGACGGTCAACCCTAACCTGACTCTAAAAAGAAACGAAAAAGATGATCGAAGTTGGAAAATTCCTATCAACTAAATGCAATTTAATCAAATTAATTATGAAACTAAACATGCAAGAGTAAGCTAATTACGATTTACTAAGTATGAATGGGAAAAATAGGTTAGAATGCCATCCCTTGACCCTAGTACGTTTACCGGCTATAAAACTAGTTATGAATTAAATAATTGATTAAATCCAGTCTTTATTAATCTCAAGCATTACGTATATGAGGGTACTATCCCACACCATACATAATCAAAAGTAAGAATAATGCGATGTCGTAGTAGCTACACGCGCATCGCACTCTTAAGCATTTCGATTACCTAGGGCAAATGAGATCAAAAGTCCTACAACGGTTGTGATCACCACACAACACGATTCGATCATTTACTTAATTCAAGGAACTAATTGTACACACATGCAAACCACATCGGGTTGGGTTCATGCATCCCAAGCCCTAAAAATCTAGCCTAGTATGGTGCAATTAACAAAAACTAGGGTTTCTACAGTGCATGCAACTTAACTCATGATGAAATTAATTCTAAAGAAGAATAAAGATGTAAAATCTACTGGGAATAAACTAATCATGCAAGAATTATTAAAATCAAACAATAGAGAAGAGAAACTAATCAACTTTATTGAATAAATTATAATTGAGAATTAACAAATGAGCTTCTAGGGTTCTTCTCTGCTTTCTCTCTCTAAAACTAGGAAAAAAGAAGCTCTCCGATATTTAGGAATAGTTTTCAATAAATAACCTACCAAATTACAAGAGTTTTAGCCATGAAAGACTCTAACTGGAAAACTGGATAGTTACAAAATTAAACCTCCGGACCGGTCCGACCTGACATTTCGGTTCGGTCTGTTTCACGCAGGGGATACAGTGAGATTAAGGGTCCGGACCGGTTCCTTTTTTATAGAACTCGGATTGGTCCACTATACAAAACTTATACAGTGACTTCAAGGGGGGCGAATCGGTTCGTTTATGATAACATCTGGATCGGTCCGGGTCCTTGATCAATTTCCCTTCATTTTCTCATTAGTTTCTCATGATTATCTCGCATCTTTCAAGGCTCACAACTTTTGCTCTGGGACTCGAATTTGGACGCCTTTTCTTCCTACTTGCTTGTAGGCTCGAGGTATTCAACTTTCATTTTGGGTCCTCGTCCGGATTCCAATTGTAAATTACTCTTTTGCCTTTTTCTTCTTTTCTTTTCTTCCAGTTTCTTTCTTTCTCTCATGCCTTAAATACCTGAAAAATTTATGAGAAATACATAAAACTCAGGGTATTTGTTAGAAGATGTTAGTATCACAGATATGAGATAAATCAACGCATTTTACATCGCCCGAGGTGATAAAAGCCTCTAAATTAAAGGGATAAATCAGAAGAATTTATGCTTGATCATATACTCTCTTGTATATTCATACCCAAATGTAGGGTGTGACAGAAAGTTAACATGCTTAACGAATAAATGTGGAGATTTTAGCTCGGTAAAATATTGTGCCACTCATCGCTTTCTAGATATTTAAATCAATCTGAGTTAAAATAACTCAAACTTTTCTTCAATGATTAAAAATAAAAAGTCAAAATGTGAATCTTAAGCACTAGAAGTCCTGGTAAGTCGTCTATAGACAAATCAACTTAACGAAACTTGATAAATGCAAATAGGCCATCATTTGAAAGTCCAAAAATTAGGCCTAAACTAGCATTTTACATTTTTCGTTGCAAGCCCATTTGAGCCAATATGCCTTTCTTTTTTGAAAACTCATTATCCTACCCAACTCCAACTGGGAGTTCAAAGCCCATAAAAATAAGTAGTGCCCATTTTCTGAGAATATTAGGGTAAAATTACGATAAAAATGAGGCCAAAAATGAAAGAAAAAAAGAAAAGAATGATATGTGAAAAGAAAAAAATGAAAAAATGAAAAGAAAGAATGAAGGAAAAAAAGAGTGGGTGAAAAAAATGAAAAACAAAAGAAGATTGAAAGTGTGAGTGGCCCGATATGTGTGTTTTAAACAAAATCAATTTTTCTTCGAAAAAGATCCAACTTTTAATTATGCACCAAACCAAGTTGTGAAAACCCAATACTCACTTTAAACCAATTTTATCTTGATTAATCATAAACAGGCATCTAGTGATTAAAGAAATTAAAGTAAAGTAAAGAATACTCACAACGCCGGATGTACGAGGAAAAAACTCAAAACGGGAAAATAACCTCGGACGACCCAAGCCAGACAATCACTATGAATAATGGTTTTACAAAGACAGATTAGCCTTACACTAAGAGTCGATCCCCACGGGTCTTGACGCTCCTTCTGATCTTCAATCGTTCTTCAATAGTGCCCACGCAGAAATTCCGTCTTCTACTATATCTGTCCACAACACACGCGTCCACGTATGTCTCGGTGTCCACCGATATGGCTTTGATACGTCTACGATGTCGAACACGATGTCCATCGCTTCTTCACCGCAAAACCCTTTGTGTTCAATGTGTAGAACAAACAATTTTGGTGCAGCAAGATCACTTAAACACTTACGAAATTATGATGCAAACACTGTTTAAATAGGATTTAAATGCCGCCTCGAAAAATGTGTCATTCGAACGACTTAAGCATGTCGTTCGCGCGACATTGTATCTCGTTCGAACGAGATCCAATGTCATTCGAGGGACCTCTTTCAAAAGTTTGACTTTCTGATAAAAATGTCTCTTAACAAAGAAATTCAAATTAGTCAAACTCTATTTCGAGCTTATCATCATAAAATGAAGTTTAAACCATTAAAACACTTTTAAAACATTTAAAAACATTTTTCTTTATAAAAATTACATCCTTATCTTTTATAAAATAATTCTGAGCACCATTAATTATACGCATTCATACCTAAGTGATCTCGGAATGAAATTAACTTTGAAGACGAGTAAACTTGCACCAAATAAACATCGGCATGATTATTTCTTTGAAGCTTTGCCGCAACGTCTTCAATTTCTTCAATACGTCATAGACCAATTGGGATCATGACAAAATAAAATTCTCCCTATGATGTATTACAAACACAGTTTTGTTCACGAAATTAAGTCAAAATAATATAGGGACTCAATTGGAAATTTATATCCTTACAAATCTCCCCCTTTGACTATTCCGAGACAAAACTAAACCAGTGAAATGCCTAATCGGGTCGTCAAGCCGTATGACACCTAAATCCCATCCCATAAACCCAAAATCAAAAAATACAAGATACATACTAGAATATGTAGCACCGGCAATCATGAACTGTCTGAATGTGATGTAGACTTGAAATCTCGAATCGCTGAAGCATACCTACACACATGAAATAGACAAACAGATACCCTGTGAAGTATGGAGGAACAAATGATAGCAATTTATATTTCTAATAAGAACAAATCATTTGAAACATGTGAGCAATTATTTGATACCAATTTGATACCAATATCATAAAGAAGAGCTCAATAAATCTCCCCCTACATCACATACATCTCTCCCCCTTTTTGTCTCGAATAGACAATCCGGTGAAAAGATAAACCAATATGAAATATCTAGCATGAGAATATGATACCAAATTGAATTAAGTTGATACCAATTTTGAAAAACGAAAAATGCTAGATAAATATGAAACAACCAGCTAAATATGATCAAGCAATGATAAATCAGTAGCTAGTAAACTATGGAATCACACAAAGAGTATACAAATCAAATCAAGTGTGATAAGCGGACATATATGCAAAATACCAATTTGGAACATAAAGGAACCTGCATATAAACCAGTCAGACCAAAACTTCTTCCCGCAATACCAAAAAAAATACCAATATCGAGCCAGGGACTTCGCTCAAACGAGATGAGGAAGTCGCTCGAACGAAGTACAGAAGTCGTTCGCGGGAGATGAGATGTCGTTTGAACGACTTCGCGCGACCTGCCAAAATTTCCCAGTTTCCCAGAAATATTATAAAGTATTGCCTAGTGAAAAAATTTCCACAAAAAAATTCCAGGAAGGGCCTGACAGATGCAAAACAGTGCTAAAACAGTAAGCTTTTCGCACAAAATGCAAAAATTCATAAAAACTAAAAATGCGAGTTACATGCAAACATAGTACCGATGTGCTCAAACATGGACAAGGAATGAATGGGCGTGAAGCTACAACAAATGAGTAACAATTCCAACACATCGAAACGATCAAGAAGCTCTAATTGATAGCGATAAATCATCAAACTTTATGATAGCCATATGACAATAAAAGTGTGAGCTTAACGAACTAAACATACTTCATGCACACAAATCCAGAATTTTGACGATTCTGCAAACAATAGTGTCAAATTGCGATGTTTCAACATTAGGATTAGTTGTGCAAACCCGTTTAAATTTTCTCCAACCAAACACCCTCATATAAACATATTTTTTAAGTTCTTTTGAGGTTTCTAGCATTCTCAACTTAGACAAAATCTTATTGGCCCTTTTCTAAGCATATTGCCTTTTTCTTTTTGGGCTCTTTTAAATGGTGGCTTTCACGACGAGTTAATTTAAAACTCTCGCAGCCCTTTTTCGTGAATCACTCATCATTTTTTCAATTCAAATCCTCACGGTAAACGGTTATTACATTCACACTTCTCCTTAAGTTTACTTACGCATAGATGACAAGATTGAGATAAGAACGCCTCACCAAATTCAAATATGCAAGAGAAGTCAAACATCCATATAAACTCGTGCATGTGTGCGATGTTGGCATATATACAAAGTTGAATCAAGATGCATATCAATTTCGAAACAACCCCATATAAACAATGGTTAAGATCATTCTAAGCATCGATAATAATGACCAAATGTCCTAGCCACATGGATAATGAAACGATGGGGGGGGGGGGTCCAAGCACACCGATATGCCACATCAAACATGTAAACTCAAAAACAAAAAAAAATCTTTTTGGCTTTTCAAACATATTTTGACTCAAAGAAAAGAAAAATCTTTTTAGATTTTCAAAATTTTTCTGAAAAACAAAATATTTTTGTATTTTTCAAATAGAACTCAAACAAATGAAAACTATAATACAAAATGATAAACATGTCATAATACTAGCAATGAATATATCATGAGGCAAACTAGCATATGACAAACATGGCAACACTATCATCCTTTAGATTTAGCATGGGAAGAATCAAGTGCACCCAAATGAGAATCATGACGTTTAATTCCTAAAGCTACTAAATTCGATTTCCTAACCCAAGTAGTTGTAAAACGACGCATGGGGGTTTGGGGAACCGGGGCAACTTTATTCCTAAACTTCCTAGGAGCTTGTCTAAGGTCGTAACAATAACGCCTAAGGTGACCTTTCCTACCACAAAATGTGCAAGTGTAGCGGTGGTGGGAATGATTACCTTTATGTGGACCTTTTCTAACCATCCTAGTGTTTCTCACACATGCGGGGGGAATGGGAACAACTCTCTCACCAAAACCTATACCTCCCCTATATCCCTTAATTTGGACGGTGCCTAGGATCTTATCTAACTTCTCCGACCTAGCCTCAAAATCAAACTTGACTCTAGACGAGTCTTTCAATCTTTCCTCCAACTCGTGAATCCTAGACTCGAGTAAATGCCTAGTCTCCTCAAACTCTAAAATCTCCTTTTTCAAGGACTCCATCAAACCATGGAGATTGTCTCTCTCTTTCTCCACAAACTCTAGTTTCTCCCTAAACTTCTTCTCTCGTGCCCTAAGATCCTCAATCAAACTATCATTATTTTCTATGGCACGCTCATTCAACTTAGATTGCAATTTTGAGTTAGCCTTTTTTACCTTCACTGTTTCGGCATACAACTCATTAAATATATTTTGCAATTCTTTCACATCTATCGCCTCCTCGTCACTTTCTTCACCCTCACTAACCTGAGATACACTCAAAACCTCTTCGGAAGTGTCATTCACATGAGTATTTTCATCGTCGCTCACATGACATGCCATAAATGCAACAAAGTTACGTCCAATGGGGGAACTCTCTCCCTCTTCTGGTTCATTATCACTTAAGGTGGCACTATAGACAATGGGTTGCTTGCCCTCTTTCTTAAGTCTAGTGGGACACTCCTTAACCTTGTGACCGTACCCCTCACACCCAAAACACGTATCCGACTCATCTCTCTTAGGCTTCTCAAACTTATCCTTAGAGGTGGGATCTACTTTGTTGTTCTTGAATTTTTCAAATTTCTTGGCATCTTTCGATTGCTTTTGAAACTTAATAAATTTTTTAAATTTCTTTGCCAACAAAGAAACATCCTCAAAATCGGAATCGGAATCCGAATCCGAAACTTTAATTTCCTCCTTCCGGGTTTTCAAAGCAATACCCTTTTCTTTCTTAGGCACTTTCTTGGAGGTAATCATGTCGATTTCATAGGTTTGTAAGTCACCTACAATCTCTTCTAGTTTCGTTGATTCTAGCCTACCCAAGGAGTTTAAAATGGTCACTTTCGCATCAAACCTACTAGGCAATGACCTAAGGATTTTCTTAATGACACGGTTGTCGGGAATTTTCTCACCAAGGTTAAATGATGAGTTGACAATATTGGACAACCTAGCATAAAACTCATCAAAGGTCTCAATCTCTAACATCCTAATGGTCTCAAACTGTGTAGTGAGATTTTGAAGTTTTGATGCCCTAACCGTGCTAGTGCCCTCGTGAGTGAGTGACAAAATATCCCAAGCTTCTTTTGATGTTTCACAAGTCATAATTCTATTATATTCTTCCTGTGTGACATGTGAAGAAATAACGTGCAGACCCTTAGAATTATATTGTGCAAGTCTTTTTTCAGTTTCGATCCAAAACTCAACAGGCTTTAAACTAGTGACCTCACCTACACTGCCGATCCCAAGCCCGGAAAAAGGAGGAGGGTTGCGTTAGGTAGCTGACAGCCAGCGTAAAACTTTGTCAGATCCTTATAAATCATTCTCATCTTCCAATAAGTGTAATTAGTGCCATCAAAAACAGGAGTTCGAGAAAATTCATTATATCAAGAATTCATCTTTGAAAACACACGGGATCACAAAACAAATAAAAATGTTTTCTAGCTCTGATACCAATTTGAAAGTGTGAGTGGCCCTATATGTGTGTTTTAAACAAAATCAATTTTTCTTCGAAAAAGATCCAACTTTTAATTATGCACCAAACCAAGTTGTGAAAACCCAATACTCACTTTAAATAAATTTTATCTTGATTAATCCTAAACATGCATCTAGTGATTAAAGTAAGTAAAGTAAAGAATACTCACAACGCCGGATGTACGAGGAAAAAATCCAAAACGGGAAAATAACTTCGGACGACCCAAGCCAGACAATCACTATGAATAATGGTTTTACAAAGACAGATTAGCCTTACACTAAGACTCGATCCCCACAGGTCTTGACGCTCCTTCTGATCTTCAACCGTTCTTCAATAGTGCCCACGCAGAAATTTCGTCTTTTACGATCTCTGTCCACAACACACGCGTCCACGTATGTCTCGGTGTCCACCGATATGGCTTTGATACGTCTACGATGTCGAACACGATGTCCGTCGCTTCTTCACCGCAAAACCCTTAGTGTTCAATGTGTAGAACAAACAATTTTGGTGCAGTAAGATCACTTAAACATATAAGAATGATAACTCGGATCTTTGCAAACTCTAAGGATGTGTTTAAGACTTTTAAACCTTAGAAAACATGTGCAAACAAGATTCTGGTTTGTAAAACTCTTTTCCAGAAAGCACACTTACGAAATTATGATGCAAACACTATTTAAATAGGATTTAAACGCCGCCTCGAAAAATGTGTCATTCGAATGACTTAGCATGTCGTTCGCGCGACATTGTATCTCGTTCGAACGAGATCCAATGTCATTCGAGCGACCTCACGAAAGTTTGACTTTGTTTGACTTTCTGATAAAAACGTCTCTTAATAAAGAGATTCAAATTAGTCAAAATCTATTTCGAGCTTATCATCATAAAACAAAGTTTAAACCATTAAAACATTTAAAAACATTTTTCTTTATAAAAATTACATCCTTATCTTTTATAAAATAATTTCGAGCACCATTAATTATACGCATTCATACCTGAGTGATCTCGGAATGAAATTAACTTTGAAGACGAGTAAACTTGCACCAAATAAACATCGGCATGATTATTTCTTTGAAGCTTTGCCGCAACGTCTTCAATTTCTTCAATACGTCATAGACAAAGTGGGATCGTGACAAAATAAAATTCTCCCTATGACATATTATAAACACAGTTTTGTTCACGGAATTAAGTCAAAACAATATAGGGACTCAATTGCAAATTTATGTCCTTACAAAGATAAGAAAAATGGAGGTTGGAAGAAAAAGTGCCTAAAGTCAAAATAACGAAAAACATCTATATTCTCAAAAATTTTGAATTCCAAAAGCCATTCTTTCTAGCCAAAATCTGATCCGACAATATGGCCAGAGAAAGTCCTAATCGATGTCAAGTGAAATTAGTTAGAGTATGGAGAGATGATGAATATGATCTATGGTGCAATTCAATGTTTTCAAAAAGTAATCTATTTTCCTTTCATGAGATCATATTCATCCATTATAAAAAGTATATTTTTCATTAAGTATATGTGCAATTTGTTAATTTAAGTTTACTCTTTTATTCACATATACTGAGAGAAAATGGTCGACTTTCGAGCGATCGATTGAGAGTGCATCCCGTGAGATTTTAAAATCAAAACTAACTTTCAAATAAGAAATATAACGATCAAATATTTTGAAATGGACGGTTATATTATCTATGCACACACCCATGATAAGTTGACATTGAAAAGTCAAGTTCTACTATATTTATGAAGTTTGCATTCAAACTTTGTTATATTACTTTTGTATCTTTTGTATTGAGTCAACATTTTGAATTTTGTAGGTATATTCAGTGAAAACTCTCACAGACAAAACTCATCCGCTGGGATAACCTAGGGGTTTAACGGCTTGTTGCTTATGCTAAGTACAATCGTGATTCCTACGAAAATGAGTTAGATTTTAAAATTTTAGTTTATCTCAAGGACTAGAAAAGTTTAGGTTTGGGGGTACTTGATGAGTTCACTATTTTGCATGAATTATGCCCAAATTTAGGCCCTGCTAGGCTTCTGGTTTTATAAATAATGAGCTCATAGAGTCATTTTTGTAAACAAAAATAAAAATGCAAGTCTGAATAAAATTCGAGTTAAAAATATAATTTTAGTAATCTCAGGGGGTGAAACCATAATTTTCTAAATTTTTATGGCCTTAAATAATTTTTAAATATTTATCTAGGCAAAATAAAGTTCACTCCGAAGTTTGGTTGAATTTCGGATTAAAACGAGTAACTTATGAATTTTGGGGGCCAAAATATAATTAGGGGATAATTATGTAATTTCTAAACTTTTATGAGCCTAAATTTTAATTAATTATTTTATTTTTAATTTTTATAGGTTCCCTGGGAGTTTGTACAACAAAGGAGTCAATATGAAAAAATTGTTAGGATACGTCGCGACACGACACGATTGACACAGCTATACTAAATGTTTTTTTATAAAATCGCTTGAGTCTCCGTTGAGGTCGTGCTATAGCTTTTCGAAGAGGTCTTAAAAAGACTCACAATTTTAAAGCCTGGTGCTATGAATAGTGACATAAATAGTGCTAATAAAATTGAGGATAATTATTAAAAAACAGACTTTCCAATTGTTTTCGATTCTTTCCAAGACTCTATGACATAATTATCAACTCAAATACAACCAATCAAAGAGAATTTCACCCCAACTCAAACACCTCACCCCTGGCCCTATAAAAAGGACCCTTGGACTGACAATTTCACACAATTTGGGGGAGAAATATTTGAGTGGTTGTATTCAATTTGAGGGCCAAGTTTTATTCAATTTTTAGAGGATTGAAGACTATTGTGAGAGAACTTATCGTAAATTGGATTTATTAATTAAAATTTCTACTCATTCTTGCAATTTGTCTTTCATTATGGTAGCTTAATTCTTCTACTGGGATTAGGGTGAAGTTTATCATAGTTAACTAATATTGTCATGTTAATTTAATTGTTATTTATCCCCTAATTGTTTTAATTGTTATCAAATATTTGGTATTCATTTTAAAACGATATGAGATAGTGCTTTAAAACTTTCAAAATTGGTTTATCAAATCATGTTTTGAGATTTAAAAATAGTAATTTTAACGGATTATGCTTGCACTTTCCTTATTTTGATAGTCCATGCTTAAATACATTTGCAAATTTTAAAATTTGTATTTTCTAAGGGAATATAGATTATAGTCGTCTATTGGAGACGTTAAAAATATCTCAAAAATAATCGTCATATTTTTCGAATTAAATGCGATGAGAGTCAGTTTAATTTGAGTTATAAAAAGGGAATGACAACATTAAATTAGTGTGAAATATTAGTTACGTGATAAATGGATCGCGTATTCTATTTTTTCATATTATTTATAAATCTCGTGTGTTGCTCTCATTATTCATAGTTGCTTTTTTTTAGTTTAATGTATAATTATTCTTTTCCCTATTTAGTCTAGTTGGATAGTTGCAATTCTTCAAAAGTTAAAATTGACAAATGTCTGTGGGTTCGACCCGTACTTTCACTTCCTATTCTATAATTGCCCATGCACTTGAGGCATTTTATAAATTGACAAACACTTGTATCTATAAATATATGCTTGACCCTTATGCTATAAGTCATTGTTGTAGGGTTTATATCCCCTACAATTTGACGTCGTATGTGGGAATAATACAAGTGGAATGTGTTGCAGTTCATAGACAACTAATAGGAAACACCACATCGCACATGGATAACTCAACAATACAAGATTAGGCCAACTGAAAAACCGTGTAAATGCATGATAATTGATTAAATTAATTCGCAAGATTCCAATAAATCCTTATTTAATTAGAGTCTATATAAACCAAAGTAAATCAACCCTTAAACATGAATATATGTGTGTGCGCATGTCAAGCCATAAATAGGTGAAGCATGGGACACAAAGTTAAGGAAAAAACCCCTTTCAGGTAAAACCTTTTATTTCTAGAACTTTAAAGAATTTACAAGACCATTGACTTACATACAACCTGATAATCGCCCACAAGTGTAATGCACGGTGTCTTCATCAAACATCCAAAGAAATGGCTAGAAATACAGTGTGACACTGAAATACCCACAGGCGTCGGTTCTGATGTCGTCGGCTGGAATCTCCATCAGGAACTCCAGGTGCGCAGCAATGAAGAAGAAAACGACTTCTCCACAAGGGTTGAACAAACTCAAAGTTGTGTTCTTGGGTCTCAAAAGGATTCAAAAAGGTTTGGAAATGATGTTTGAATCAAAACATGAGTTTTTGGACTCAAAAATATGAAAACTTGATGTATTTGAACTCTCAAAAACGTCTCTCAAAGTCTTGTGAAATAACTCCCCCGAAGTTGGCTTTTATAGGGAAACCAATAAGAGTTTTAAAAATATGGAACTCTATCCAGAGTCAGGTACCTCAAACCGGTTCGAGTGTATCTCGAAACGATTCGCTCCCCGAACAGGTTTGGCCTTCGGTTCACAAAAAATCGCTGGAACTTGGGGCTTAAACACTTACCATTTTTTCAAGGTTTTTTCTCGGAATTTTCTCCATTTTCAAAAGACCATAACTTCTTCACCGTAGCTCGGATTAAGGTGTCGCTTCTTCCAGTATCTTTGTTGTGGAAAGATCTTCAACTTTTCTGTTGATTGGTCCTCCGAACAGTGGTTATAAAATTACAAAAATACCCTTGAACTTCCATATCTTGCCTTATTTTGCTATTTTGACTTCTCATGCGTACCACTTGCATTAAGTCCCTAAAATTATGGAACGTGAAGTCATTGAGGCAGATGTGGGACACATGATGGAGATGTTGAATGCTTGATTTTCGGAATTCGGATTGAGGTCGTCATGTGATATCATGAAGTGACGTGCCAAATGTAGCGGCGTACGACATACACAAATGTAACATGTTGGACATGAGAAAAATGTCCATACAAATCTCCCCCTATGTCTATGCCGGTACATACATAAAAAATCCAAATTATCAAATAACAAAATTGTCTATACAAATCTACCCGTCCATGAACCCAAAATTGGAAAGATACAAATGAATAAGACTTCATCGTTTGTTCTTCAAATCTTCAGGAATCTCAAAGTTTTTCTCATCAGGGTGTGCAATTCAGTGATCTTCAATGTAATACCTACACATATGAGGAAAAAAAAATACTAAGTGACGTATCGAGTTTGAAATGAGATAAACATGAATACCAATTTATGATGAAGGCATAAGTAAAATCTCAAAACTCCCCCATAAAATGATAATTCTTTCTCCCCCTTTTTATTATGTTCCCAAATAGATAAATGAGAAGAATACATCAAATAAGCAAAGTCGGGGTGACACGGTATTCAAAACAAAGGATCAACCAAATGGCAAACGTGTTCTTACAAGGAGATGCTAAAAAAAAACTTCACAAACTATTTTTTGATTTTTTCAAAATTTTTTATACAAAAATAGGATACAAAAAAAATCACACCATTTATTTAAACTAAAACAACCAAGTCATGGTAATGGAATGTATGGGTATGAACACATTCGATAGGTAAATAAACTCAATCAATCATATGTGTGATATGTGCATTATTTTGTATGAATTATGCCCAAATATAGACCTTGTTAGACCCATTGTATCACAAATAATGAGTTTTTAGAGTCGTTTTCATAAAAGAAAAGAAAAACGCAAGTTTGAATAAAATTGAGTTAAAAATGCAATTTTTATAACTCTGGGGGGTGAAATCATAATTATCAAACTTTATGGGCCTAAAAGTAATTTTAAATGTTTATCTAGGCGAAATAAATTTTTCTCTGAAATTTGATTGAATTCTGAATTAAAATGAGCAATTAATGAATTTCGGGGGCTAAAATGCAAAGAGGGGTAATTTTATAAATTTTAAATATTTGTGACCCTAAATTTCAATTAATTATTTTTATTTTTTTGCATTTTTATAGGTACCTCGAAAATTTGTACTACAAAGGAGTCGATGTGCAAAGATTGTCAGGATGCGACGCGACACGACACGGTTGACGCAAATAGACTAAATATTTTTTATAAAATCGCTTGAGTGTCCGTTAAGGCCGTGCCATAACTTTTCGGAAAGGTATTGACAAGACTCACAACTTTGAAGTTCGAACGAAATTGAGATTTTGAAATTTTGGAGGCCAAAAGTGCGATTAAAGTTAGTGACGTGAATAGTGACGAATTTGGGGATAATTATCTCCAACTTTTTTCAAGACTCCAAGAGATAATTATCAGCTCAAATACAACCAATCAGGGAGAGTCCCGTCTCATCTAAATACCCTAACCCTAAGCCTATAAATAGAACCCTTGGGTTCTTCATTTTTGACACAGAGAGTTGTAGAGAGAATTGTAGAGAGAGCTTTATGTACAGTTTTTGGTTCCTTATTGAGGGCCAATAATTATTTTGTGAGTGAAATTTCTGTCAAGAATATTTGTGACACATCAATTGTAAGTTTGTTTATTTAATGAAATTAAGTATTCATTCTTGCAATTTTATTATGTTTACAATTATGCTAGCTTAATTTTCTCACTAGGACTAGGTGAAATTTATCATGTGTGATTAATATTGTGTGTGATTTAATTTCGTCTTTATTTCTCGATATGTGCTAAACGTTTTAAAATTTTGGTATTCACTTAAAACGACACGAGAGTACGTTTTAAACCTTCGGCATTGTTTGAAAAAAATTATTTTTATATTTTAAGTATGAGTACTTTTTTATGGGTTATACTTTTATTAAATTGATTGATAGCCCATCCTTAAAAACTATATTTTGAAATTTAAAAGTGAACTTTTGAAGGGAATAGGAATTTTAGGGGTCTAAATTTAGACACGTTAAATTTTATTTTGGACTTCTAACGTGTTATTTTTCCGAATTAAATATGACGAGAGTCGGTTTAATTTGAGTTATAAAATCGAGAATGACGAATTTAAATTATTGCACAGTGTTAGTTTAACGTGATAAATGGATCCAACGTCCTAGTTTTCACGCTTCCTTGATTATATCTCTCGTAGTCTTACTTTTTGTTTGTGTTGCTTAGTTTAATATTACATCTCATTTTTAAACCCATTTCGTCTAGTTGGACAGTCACAATAATTTTTAACAAAAGAAAAATTGATAAATCCTCGTGGGTTCGACCCGTACTTACACTCGTTATTCTATAATAGCCAGTGCACTTGCGATATTTTATAAAATTGACAAAACAAATTTGGCGAATTGCCGGAGATTTGTTCGATTTTTTTTTTAAGTTGTGATTTTCGGAATAGTTTTTTTTACTTTTCGCATTTTTGTTAGTAAAAATTCATCCAAAAAAAAAAGTCAAAATTTTTGGAAAAAAATTCAGCAACAATATTTTTATTTTTCTGTGTAAAAAATAAATAAAATCTGATTTATGTTTTTTTTAATAAATAGCACTTTTAGCACTAAGTTTATCCTAAAATACATTAAAAAAATTAGAAAAACTTGGGAAAAAAATATTTTTTTTCTGAAAATTTCCAAAATCGTTTTTTTCAGTAGGTAGAACCTAAAAAAAAGTAAAAAAAATTGTTTCATAAGTGTGCTTTGTTAAATACACCACTAGTGCGTGTCATTTTTTTTTGGGTGTATGTGTCGCACTTTACATTTGGTGTAGTTTTTTTTTCCTTTTTTTCCAGGAGCATATTCATTCTTGCAAAAAAAAAGTGAAGAAAAATTCAGAAAAGTGTTAAACGGTGCGCGAACGCGAAGAAAAGAATTGTGCAATCTTGCCACGAGCACAAGGAACTCTCGGGGACGACTGGAACGTAGGTGGTGTTTCCCTCCGATCGACGTCAACTTAAACTTCGGCCCGGCGTAAACAAGTGACAGTAAAAAGTCCACGTCAGAGGTACGTTTTTTTTTGTGTGCTCCTACGTGGCTTAATTTCGCATTTAATTTAGCACGTTGCATAAATTGACTTAAGGGCAAAACCCGTGTGAAAGATAAGGTGGGGATTTCATCACCCTTCCTTGGCCCGAAAATCACGAATTAACCCAACATTTGCATATCCCGAGCCATCACATTTAATTGAAAATCAAGTAGACATTGGCCTTAGGATATCACATAGCTCATAGGAAACCTCTTAACAAGGCTAGAATTAAAAGCTACTCTAATGTGAACTTGTCAAATCGATCCCGTATCACCTTGTCTAGGATTGATGGTTTTTAATGTGTCTTCGTACCGACCACCTACCTGGAGGAAAAAGCGGGATTTGAGGCGATAACCGTAGTTGGTCGTCTTTTAAATTCTCCCTTGTCAAAGAGTAGGAGCTGTCTAATTAGGGAGATTAATTCGGAGACCCCCGTTGTCGTCGATTAATCTCGGGAAAACTAGATTTTAACATTGAAATTCCCCTCACCTAATTTAGATAATTCAAATTGTTGTGTGTTAGCTAGGAATTACGTGGTTTGAGTCTAATATTTTTTTTCTTCAACAAAAAAACAAATTGAGTGAGTTGAGTGTATTAGAAATTGGTTTCGAGATCACATCGGTCGTTTGTCGAGTGTGGAGTTTAGTATTCCCGATACTTACGTAGGTAGATTTTTTATTTTCATCGGTATGGGAGACGAGTTAGCGCCACATGCCCTTAAAGATTACCTTTATCCTACTAGGTCGAGTCAACCTTCGTGCATACGTCTTCCCGATCACACTGCCAAGAGTTGGTGTAACTCGTTAACACCCAAATCGATCACCACTTGGAACCAAATGAGTGTCGCCTTCCTGCAAAACTTCTTTCCCAATCAAAAGACGGTGTCGATACGTCACGCCATCAACACATTTAGCCAAAAGGAGGGAGAAGCCTTATGGATGTATTTGGAGAGATTCAAGGACTTGCCACTGCAATGTCCGCACCATGGGATTGAGATGGGATGCCAAGTCCAAATTTTGTATGAGGGGTTTGATTGTAATACTCGAACCATGCTCGAGTCATTACGTAATGGTGATTTCACCGAGAAAAGTGAGGTTGGCGCGTGGTTATTCGTAGAAGCCGTAGCGAAAAAGTCCCAGCGATGGGCACCCAATAAAGAATCTAGATCCACCACCTCCAATGAGGGTTTCGTTCACCAAGTCGAACAAAGTTATGATTTAAATGCCAAAGTGGCCACATTGGCCCTACGTTTAGAAGCTTTAGAGATGAGCGAAGAGGTCAATAGAACCGCACCTGCGGTCGTTCAATATGTAGGTTCCCCTATGTGTATACTTTGTGATGCATTCGACCACTTAGTCAAAAATTGTCCCGCCCTTCCGACCCACAAGGCACGTACCGAGCAAGCCAATGCCCATTATCAAAATAGGCCAAAGTATGACCCATATTCCAATGCATACAATCCGGGATGGCGAGACCACCCCAATTTTTCATGGTCCAAGGGTCAATACCACGAAAGTGGAGGTCAATCTTCTGGTAATCCACCTCCGGGTTTCCAAAAGAATTCCCCCGAACCATCTTATCCTTCATTCGAAAAGATCCAAGCTTTAGAGGATACGATGAATTTGCTAGCTCAAAGTACCCTCCAATTCCAGCAAACCACTCAAAATGTCCTCCAATCCACCCAACAGAGCTTGCATGCAAACACTCAATCCATAGCCAAACTCGAGGTTCAAGTGAGTCAATTAGCGAACGTGTTGAGTGAGAGAAACAAGGGAACATTCCCGAGTCAACCTGAGCCCAATCCTAAAGGTAACTTACCTAAAGCACAATATTTTGTGCAAGGTAACGTTAGTTCATCACTAACCCAGGAGGATATCAAAGCAATCATCACACTTAGGTCTGGTAAGGAAGTCGAAAAGAATATATCACCACCCATCGAGAGTGAATCCGAGAAACTTAAGGAGAATGAAGATCCACATGTGGATCCAACTTCCTCCCCATCCTTATCTTCTGAGCCATCTGTAGAAACCTATGTTCCAAAAGCTCCATTTCCCCAACGATTGGTGTTCGAAAAGAAAAAGGCACAAGTTGATAAGATGTTGGAAGTATTCAAGCAAGTACACATCAATATCCCATTGCTTGACGTTATACAACAAGTCCTATCCTATGCCAAATTTTTTAAGGACCTTTGTACCGTCAAAAGACACACCAATGTTCCCAAGAAAGCTTTTCTCGCCGAGCAAGCTAGGTCGATCATTTCCTATAGAACTCCCGTAAAGTACAAGGATCCCGGGACACCGACGATCTCTATCAAGATAGGGGAACATCACTTTGAGAAAGCTCTATTAGACTTAGGAGCAAGCATAAACCTTCTGCTGTACACCGTGTATGAGAAACTAGGTTTGGGGGAGCTAAAGCCTACCAAGATGACCTTGTCCTTGGTCGATCAATCCATTAAGATACCTAGAGGTGTTGTAAAGGATGTCTTGATTAAAGTGGGTGAGTTTATCTTTTCGGTAGACTTTGTCGTCTTAGACAAGAAACACGTACCAAACTCATCCACATAAATCCCGATCATCCTCGGTTGACCCTTCTTGGCCACTTCCGACGTTGTCATTCGATGTCGTAGTGGGCAACTAACCTATTGTTTGGGAACATGACCATGGATTTGAATGTTTTTAATTTAGAGAGGTCATCGTCCGATGAGGGAGAGAATGAAGTCGAGTACGTTCAAGAAGTGAACGATGTCACTACTCCACGGGATAGTGACCCAACTGATCTACGTGCTTTACCACCTCACTTTTCTCTAGAAATGAGTCTTGAATATTTTGAAGAAGAATTTGGTTTGATTGATGAGGATCTTACTGTTGAAGTCCAATCGTTGTTGGACTCATTTCGTTACTTAGAGGAAAGAGACTGGGACGATAGAATAGACCAATTCCTTCTCTGTAAACATAAGCTCGATCCTTTTGAGTGTATGCTGACATGTGAGATTTTATCTACTAGTAATGAGATTGAAAAAATCATTCAAGCGTTTCCACCTGGCGATGCATGTTTTGTGAGGCTGTTCCACCACATTCACCTATGTCATTTTAGTGTTTGGGTGAGATGGAGGAAATGAGTAGAGGATCGTCCGATTTAGAGCTAGATTTATTCATTCTCGAGTTTGAGGGAAACCTTGGATTAACATGTCATTCAGAATTTCATTATGATAGTCTCCACGAGACTGACCCTCTCTGTTATAATGTGATTACGCATTTCGATAATTTCAATCACAACATTCATTATATGCATTCATATGTATACTTTGTCGATTGGGTTGACTCTCAATTGTTCAGACTTTTGATTTATGATGAAATGAATGTGAGATTGGTTGGAAGTTGGTAATACAAGGGGAAATTCACGGGTAATATCGTCCTTTTACTTCTGTACTTTATTTGCTTTGTCCATAATTCTAGTTTGAGCATACATTGAGGACAATGTAAAATTTAGGTTTGGGGGTAAGGATGGAAAAAAAATCAGAAAAATTTCAAAAATCCAAAAAGATTTTCTATATAATTGAGTTTTGAAACAATTTCTTAATATAGAATTAATTCATGGATCTCTCAACTTATGAAATTTTTTACACATTAGCCATACAATATGATCAAAAATGGATCTTGAGACGAAAGTTAATATGCTTAACGAATAAATGTGAAGATTTTAGCCCGGTGAGATATTGTGTCATTCATCATTTTTGAGAGATTTAAATCAATCCGAGTTAAAATAACTCAATCTTTCCTTCAGTGATAAATTCGTTGATGATCTCAAATTCTTTGTTTTGTTCGATTACAGAAAACAAAAAGTCAAAATGTGAATCTTAAGCACTAGAATTCTTAGTAAGTCCTTTTGAGACACAAATCAACTTAATGAAACTTGAGAAATGAGATTAGGCCATCGTTTGAAAGCCCAAAAGTAATCCTAAACTCCAACCTTTTTACATTATTCTATTGCAATCCCATTTGAGCCAAAACGAAAATATGTTTTTTGTTGAAAACCTATTATCCTACCCAACTCCAACCGGGAGTTTAAAGCCCATAAAAAGAAGCCATACCCATTTTCTGAGAATACTAGGGTAAAATTACGATAAGAAAAAGGCCAAAAGAAAAGAGGTTGCAAAAATAATGTGTGAAAAGAAAAGAAAAGAAAAAGAGAAAAAAAATGTGAATTTGAAAAGAAAAAGCGAAAGAAAAAGAAAAATGGAGGTTCGAAGAAAAGTGCCTAAAAGTCAAAATACCGAAACTATATTCTCAGAAATTTTGAACTCCAATGCTATTCTTTCTAGCCAAATTCGAGCCTACAATACAACCGAAAGAAAGTCCTAATCAATCTCATGTGAAATTAGTTATAGTGTGGAGAGAAGATGAATAGGATTTATGGTGCGATTCAATGTTTTCAACAAGTAATTGATTTTCTGTTCATGAGATCATATTCATCCATTATATAAAAATCCATTTTTGATCATGTATGTGTAAAATTTGTTCATCTAAATTTACTCTTTTATTCACATATACCTAGAGAAAATTACCCATTTCCGAGTGTTCAATTGTGAGTGTATTCTGTGAGATTTTGAAATCAAAACGAACTTTCGGATAAGAAATGTAACGATCAAATCTTTTGAAATGGATGATTATATTGGCTATGCAAACACACACAATAAGTTGAGATTGAGAAGTGAAATTCTACTATATTTATGAAGTTTGTATTCAAATTTGATTATATTACTTTTGAGTCTTTTGTATTGAGTCAAGTTTTTGAATTTTATGGGTATATTCACTGGAAACCCTCACGAGACAAAACTCGTCCACTAGGGTAATCTAGAGGTTTAACAGCTTGCTGCACATGCTAAGTGCAATCGCGATTCCTACTAAAGTAAGTTAGATTTTAAAGTTTTAATTTTTGCTCGAGGACTAGCAAAGTTTAGGTTTGGGGGTATTTGATACGTACAATATTTTGTATGAATTATGCCCAAATCTAGACCTTGTTAGACCCATTGTATCATAAATAATGAGTTTTTAGAGTCATTTTCATAAAAGAAAAGAAAAATGCAAGTTTGAATAAAATTCGAGTTAAAAATGCAATTTTAATAACTCTTGGGGTGAAATCATAATTATCAAACTTTATGGGCCTGAAAATAATTTTAAATGTTTATCAAGGCAAAATAAATTTCTCTCTGAAATTTGATTGAATTCTGAATTAAAACGAGCAATTAATGAATTTCGGGGGCTAAAATGCAAAGAGGGGTAATTTTGTAAATTTTAAATATTTGTGACCCTAAATTTGAATTAATTATTTTTATTTTTTTGTATTTTTATAGGTACCCCAAAAATTTGTACTATAAAGGAGTCGATGTGCAAAAATTGTCAGGATGCGACGCGACACGACACGGTTGATGCAGATGGACTAAATATTTTTTATAAAATCATTCGAGTGTCCGTTGAGGCCGTGCCACAACTTTTCGGAAAGGTTTTGGCAAGACTCACAACTTTGAAGTTCGGACGAAAATGAGATTTTGAAGTTTTGGAGGTCAAAAGTGCGATTAAAGTTGGTGTTGTGAATAGTGATGTGAATAGTGACGAATTTGGGGATAATTATCTCCAACTTTTTTCAAGACTCTAAGAGATAATTATCAACTCAAATACAATCAATCAGGGAGAGTCTCATCTCATCCAAATACCCTAACCCTAAGCCTATAAATAGAACCCTTGGGTTCTTCATTTTTGACACAAAGAGTTGTAGAGAGAATTGTAGAGGGAGCTTTATGTATAGTTTTTGGTTCCTTATTGAGGGCCAATAATTATTTTGTGGGTGGAATTTATGTCAAGAATATTTGTGACACATCAACTGTAAATTTGTTTATTTAATGAAATTGAGTATTCATTCTTGCAATTTTATTATGTCTACAATTATGCTAGCATAATTTTCTCACTAGGACTAGGTGAAATTTATCATGTATGATTAATATTGTGTGTGATTTAATTTCGTCTTTATTTCTCGATATGTGCTAAACGTTTTAAAAATTCGGTATTCATTTAAAACGACACGAGAGTGCATTTTAAACCTTCGGCATTGTTTGAAAAAAATTATTTTTATATTTTAAGCATGAGTACTTTTTGATGGGTTATACTTTTATTAAATTGATTGATAGCCCATGCTTAAAGACTATATTTTGAAATTTAAAAGTGAACTTTTTAAGGGAATAGGAATTTTAGGCGTCTAAATTTAGAGACATTAAATTTTATTTTGGACTTCTAACGTGTTATTTTTTCGAATTAAATACGACGAGAGTCGGTTTAATTTGAGTTATAAAATCGGGAATGACGAATTTAAATTATTGCACACTGTTAGTTTAACGTGATAAATGGATCAAAAGTCCTAGTTTTCACGCTCCCTTTATTATATCTCTCGTAGTCTTACTTTTTGTTTTTGTTGCTTAGTTTAATATTACATCTCATCTTTAAACCCATTTCGTCTAGTTGGACAGTCACAATAATTTTTAACAAAAGAAAAATTGATAAATCCTCGTGGGTTCGACCCGTACTTACACTCGCTATTCTATAATAGCCCGTGCACTTGCGGTATTTTATAAAATTGGCAACAATGTGCACGATGCATATGAGTACTCCTAACGAATGAACATCAAAGGTATCCTTAGGTGTAAAAATTTGCTGAATTTAGATGACATCGTCTTATACAAATCAACAAATCAAAGTCAAAATAATTTTCACACCAATAACGTCCAAAACTATGTAGCGCATTTTCAATAATTTCAAGGACGTGCAAACCCGTTTTAATTCTCCCTCCAAACTCCCTCATATATATTTTCTTTTAGAGGTGTATAAACTAAATTCTCAAACTTTGGAGAATTGGTGCAAAAACCTAATTGGCCCATAATTGGCGTGAATTTCTTTTTATTGCCTTTAAATTTTTTGAGCCCTTTTAAACCTCTTTGGACCCCGGATAATAAAATTCCTCCATTTTAGGTCCAATTTAACGGTGTCTTAGTATTCGCAAAGGCAACAAGAACCTTTCGCAGCCCTTCCTCGTTTTCAAATAAAGCACACAAACTCACAAAACGGTTCTTACATGCACAACTGTCTTATCAAGTTTTATCGCGCTTGGTTCATTTTAAGGACGGGATTGAAGTGAAAACACCCAACCTACTTGTGATAAGACAAGTACAATAATCAAACAAACCCATGCATGTGTGTAATGAAGGAAACATGAGTCAAACATGTAGGAAGTAACACGTAATTACATCTTAATGACTCCAAACATTTAAAGCACAATGATGAATTGACATATTGTCTCAAAACACTATCAAATAGTCACATGAAAATAATGGAATGATGTTGTGACTCGGTCATCCTAAGTGTCCATCCATAAACGGTGCAAACAAAATACAAAAATCTTTTTGGATTTTCTCAAAATTTTATCAAAATAAAATCTTTTTGTATTTTTCAAAAAATTTCAAAAACAAAAATCTAATACAAAAAGTACATGTCACAACGCTAGCAAAAATATATCAAAAAGCATAACTAGCGCATGACAAATTTGCAAACACAATCATCTATATGATATGGCAAGAGAAGAATTATGTGCAAGCAAACGGGAATCAACTTGTCTAAAATCTAGTGCCTTTAAAAGTGATGTCCTAACCCAAACAGATGTGAAACGACGTGTGGGGGTTTTGAGAACCACGGGAACACTAGACATAAACTTCCTAAGACTTTTTCCAAGATCAAAACAGAATTTTCTAAGGTGACCTTTCCTACCCCAATATGAACATGTGTAACAGGTGGAACGACACCTATGGGTTGACCTTTTCTAATATCCTTGGAATTAGTTGACCCTCTAAAACAAATAATGGTTTTGGCTTTAGCATTAGAAGCATGAGAACAAGGTGAGCCATTACCATCACTATCAAACCTACTCGAGTCTGTCAAATCATTTTTTAATTTCAAAATTTTTAACTCGAGAAAAGTATTAGACTCTTCCAATTTAAGGGACGCCTTTTTCAAATTTTCAACAAATCCTAAAAGTGTATCTCTCTATCCCTCAATTAAGGCAAACTTTTCCCTAA
This sequence comes from Sambucus nigra, assembly GCA_949130495.1. Taxonomy (NCBI): domain Eukaryota; kingdom Viridiplantae; phylum Streptophyta; class Magnoliopsida; order Dipsacales; family Adoxaceae; genus Sambucus; species Sambucus nigra. The sequence continues at coordinate 284,573,095 of OX422209.1, read as the reverse complement.
GAGTCTCTTCACGTGCCACAAACTCATTGACTAAAATATTTTTATCCTCTTTTGGCACGAACACAAACCATTGAATTTTTAAGGTCCTCTAATTCTTCTTCTAAAATTAGGACCTTATCGTCACTCTCCTTCTTGGACAATTTTAAAGAAGCAAAGTCATGGTCCAAGGAAAAAAAAAATTCATGATAAAAATCTCTTTGATTTTGAACCATTTGCAAAATATCCATCGCGGATTTAAAACGAGAATTTTCTTTTTCCAAAAAGTCAATTATTTTAGCAAATGTTAAATTCAAATGATTTATATCATCAAAACTTCGAATCGTGTCATCAAGAGAGAAATTACAATTTTTCACAAAATTAATTTTTCAAAAAAAATAATTTCACACAAATTTGACGAAAAACAAAGATCACGCGATAAATTACCGTAACCCGCTCTGATACCAATTTGACGACGAGAGAAGTCAAATTGTATCAAAAAAAATAAATCCTTGAAAAATCAGGATCACGCGATAAATTGGCGTAACCCGCTCTGATACCAATTTGATGATGTGAGAAGTCAAATTGTATCAAAAAAAATAAATACTTGAAAAATCAGGATCACGCGATAAATTAGCGTAACCCACTCTGATACCAATTTGAAAAACCGTGTAAATGCGTGATAATTGATTAAATGAATTCGCAAGATTCCAATAAACCCTTATTTAATTAGAGTCTATATAAACCAAAGTAAATCAACCCCTAAACATGCATTTATGTGTGTGTGCGTGTCAAACCATAAATAGATGAAGCATGTGACACAAAGTTAAGGACAAAAAAACCTTTCGAGTAAAACCTTTTATTTCTAAAACTTTAAAGAATTTGCAAGACCATTGACTTACATACAACCTGATAATTGCCCACAAGTGTAATGCACGGTGTCTTCGTCAAACCTCCAAAGCAATGGCTATAAATACAGTGCGACACAGAAATACCCGCAGGCGTCGGTTCTGATGTCGTCGGCTGGAATCTCCCTCAGGAACTCTAGGTGCGCAGCAATGAAGAAGAAAACGGCTTCTCCACAAGGGTTTAACAAATTCAAAGTTGTGTTCCTGGGTTTCAAAAGGATTCACAAAGGTTTGGCAATGATGTGTGAATCAAAACATGAGTTTTGGGACTCAAAAATATGAAGACTTGATGTATTTGGACTCTCAAAAATGTCTCTCAAAGTCTTGTTAAATAACTCCCCCGGAGTTGGCTTTTGTAGGGAAACCAAGAAGAGTTTTAAAAATATGGAACTCTATCCAACGTCAGGTACCCCAAATCGGTTCGGGTGTACCGCGAATCAGTTTGGCATTCGGTTCGCAAAAAATCGCTGGAACTTGAGGCTTAAACACTTAGCATTTTTCCAAGGTTTTTTCTTGGAATTTTATCCATTTTCAAAGGACCATAACTTCTTCAACGTAGCTCGGCTTGAGGTGTCGTTTCTTCCAGTATCTTCGCTGCAGTGAGCTCTTCAACTTTCCAGTTGACCAGTCCTCCGGACGGTGGCTGTAAAATTACCAAAATTCCCTTAAACTTCCATATCTTGCCTTCTTTCGCTATTTTGAATTCTCTTGTGCACCACTTGCATTAAGTCCCTAAAATTATGGAACGTGAAGTCATTGAGGCAGATGTGGGACACATAATGGAGATGTTGAATGCTTAATTCCCGAAATTCGAAATGAGGTCATCATGTGATATCGTGAAGTGACGTACCAAATGTAGCGGCGTACGACATACACAAATGTAACATGTTAGACATGAGAAAAATGTCCTTACATCAACCAAACCTAAAGACCGACGACTCCAATCTTGGCGATAATTGAAGACACTGTGAGTCGGGCAAGCGATGTGGCATGACACGTGGCACTAGGGTACTGTGGCAATCACGTTGTTCAAAGATCACAGCGTGGATAATAACGAATCAAGAAACATCACAATGGACATGGACAAATACAGTTTTAATATAATTCTGCCACTTTAAGGATAAGATCAAAGACGATGGCCAAACATTATAAGAAAGGCCTCAAACCCTATGACACTTGTATTTATAAATACACATGAACCTAGCGCTCTAGGTCATATAATTATACACTATTTATATCCACGGCTTGGACTCTCAGATAGCAACTCTACCATGCCAAGTTGTCTTCTTCTTCCCTCCAAAGTAATAATACTCTGATCTCCCTTCCCCATGAACATAAGATGGCCGACCTACCGAACCACATACATCTGTTTGTTGATTCTCAATATTGCACTTATATTTTGGGTTATATTGGTACTTATCATTGTTGTGGGATTGATATCCCCTACAACATTATTATTTATTGTACTTATCTTATTAGTTATATTTCTTTGTCATTTGATTATGCATTGTTATCTTGATGTATGTTACTGCTTTATCAGAAATGGGTTTTAAAAGTTCCAAACGATTGAGGAATCTCTTGTGATTAATTTGAATGTGTCTCTTTATCTTGTTTAACTTTGGTCGGGTAATTTATGTAATACGAGATAGATTTCATAAATTTATAATCTTTTTATTTGTTTTTTATCATAATACACAAAGGGGGAGATTGTTAGAGCCTATGAATGCTCAAGTTCCCTCGTCTTATTAGATTGTCTTATTCCCGCTTTGAGTTTAGTCCAAGATCTCTCTAGAAAGATTCACATTTACTATTTCAATAATGGATTCACCAAAGATTTATCATGACGGTTTCCTAAAGTAAGATAAATTTTAGGACTTTTAGGATGAAGGTAAAATGACTTAGAGGACTTACATTTTACCCCTTTGGTTAAATGTTTTCTTAAATTAAAAATATTTTAATTTAACATTGTGGTTTTTTAGGCTGTCAAATACATTATGCAATATATTCTTCCTATATGAAATATATGTTTAAGATTCAAATTTTGTATTTAGAATTTAATTAGTTCATAAATTGGACAAGAAAATTTGAGTTTTGTGAAACTCGACAAAGCTTCAAAAACTTTGGTGTAAGGTGCGACCTTATTCGTTGCAATAGTGAAGTCGGCCTCACATCAATGAACTACCATTTTCACTTGTCAAGGATATATTTTTTTCTCATGCAATTTTCCCTAGACACATGCTTGTCCTTGTATTGTGAAAGCATTGCATCACTAAATCTATTGTTCAAGTCAGCGAAGGGTTCTCGAAAATTCTATAGAAAAATATATTTTTAGATTTTTTGTTGATATTTGAGTTTTAAACCATGTATTTTGGATAGAGTAACAATCAAGGTTATTTTTGTGAACAAGAAATTCTTAGGGATTTGAGGACAAGTGGCCATAAGTTTTAAAGGTAATATCAATGTTTCTTCTCTACACAAACAAAGCTAAGGTTTTGTAATGTAAATTTTCAATAGAGTTTTTATCAAGCTAAAAGAAATAAAATCTTATATAGCTAAAAATCTTATTTGTATTTTTGAAATATTTGTGTCTTGAACTTTGATTTAAATTAATTTAAAGTCTAATTACTTCTTCTCAAGACTTGAATAGAAATTTCCCAAGTTTATGTTTAAAGACATTGAATTTTTGATATCGCAAAAAATACATTATGAGTTTATGTTTAAGTAATCCAGAACCTTTAAACACTTCCATCAACCTTTAGGTATATCACATCCTAGGTAGTTAAGAATACATTGGTTGCTTCTCATTTGCTCCTTTAGAACATAAATTTTTCTTCAAACATAAAAATAATATTTGTGAAGTGGTTCAAAGGAGACATTATGAATAAAGTTAACATGTACGATGTGGTGAGTGATCGGAGAGAGATTCATGCTGATTTTTCCTACTACAAGGTGGAAAAAGTGGACTTTTGAGGTTATGCATTATTAATTTTACAGAGAGGTTCAAGTTTGTAAGTCATTTATCTCTTTATATACATATTTACTTATATAGTGGAAGGTGCCGATTTGGCCCGAGATTTCTTTCGAAAGGGTTTCCTAGTATATATCTTCATTTCAAGTCTATGGTTTAATTTTTTGCATTTTTATTCATTTGTGTGATTAATAAACATATGTTAACTAAAGAATTTGTAAATCGCATTTTGTCACTTAGACATTAGGATTAACCATTGCCCAAATTTAGATTAAAGAAAAATATTATCTCAACTTTGGTAATAACTTAAATTTGGTTAGTTCTTCTTAGACGTGGTTTTATAAAAAAATTCTTTAGTCCCATATGCTACGCGTGCACACTCATAAACTATGGGATCCCTACCACTGGTCTAAGGAAGAATGAAAACTCAATGAGATGGGTATAGCTGAGCTAGTGGGTCAACACCCAGTGGAGAGGCGATTGAGGGGGAGAAATTACTCGTTATCCATCTTATGTATACATTGGTGCCTCTCTTAAGTGGACATTATCTAACTATATAACTCTAAGTTCAAACTACACTGGTCTTTGAGATGCTGTGAGACCTTGTACTTGTTGCAAAACCTAAAATACGGTGGAGGGACATTGTTCCACTTTGATAACCATGAAGGTCGATGCTTGAAAACTATGATAATCAGGTGTGCGAAGATCAGTGAGAAAAATTAAACAACTACAATATCACTACACCAAAGATTAAAAAAAAGTCACCTTTTTCTGCTAGCCTTTGTCATTGTCCTTAACTGTGACAAAAAAACACGCACTTGTTGTCATGGTCAATAATTTGACAACATCTTTGGCATTTTATTTGTCATGGTCCTTGATCATGATAAGGCCCGTGATAAAAAAAAAATGGATTTCAGCCCCTAAACACACACATAATTTTCCTGCCAAAACACAACACTTTCCCTCCTCTCTCTCATCAACTCGGCTGCCTCTCTCCTAGGTCAAAAGTCCAACATTTTTACCCAAAGGTATGATTTACACACACACACACACACACACACACACACACATATATATATATATATATATGTGTGTGTGTGTGTGTGTGTGTGTGTGTATGTGTGTGTGTGTGTATATGTATGTATATTGTTATAAAATAGTTGTAGTTCTTGAATATATATATTTTTTATTATAAAATAGTTGTATTTAATGTATAGTTTGATATTTTTAGAATACAACTTGTGCAAAACCTATGTTTGAACAATTTAACTTCGATATTTATTTGGGCTTGAATATTGTGTTTGTTTATTATAAAATAGTTATATTTACATATATACCTTGATATTGTTAGAAAACAACTTGTGCAAAATCTATGTTTGAAAATTTTGACTTAGATATTTGTTTAGGCTTGAATATATGTGTTTGCTCATTATAAAATAGTATAGCTTGATATTATTAAAAAAAATTGAATATATGCGTTTAGGCTTGAATATATGTGTTTGTTTATTTTAAAATAGTTGTATTTACATGTATATCTTGGTATTGTTAGAAAACAACTTGTGCAAAACCTAGTTTGAATAATTTGACTTTGATATTTGCTTGGGCCTGAATATATGTGTTTGTTTGTTGTAAATTAGTTGTATTTACGTGTATAACTTGATATTGTTATAAAACAACTTGTGAAAAACCTAGATTTGAACAATGTGACTTTGGTATTTGTTTGGGCTTAAATATATATGTTTAGGGGGGCCTTAGAGGTATGAAAATCTCAATATTCATATTAAATATATGACTTCCAGATAAGATTTTATTATTATGTTTTTTAATGTTAATTCATTAACTTTCTTATATTTTATGTTTGCTGGACAATAACAATTCAACTTGTCCTTGGAAACGCGGGACTGTGTATTGGCAGGTGTAGGAGGGGAATAGAATACGTGGAAGAAGAACTTGTGTGCTCGTTATTTCGAGAAGGACTCAGAGTCCGTGATTGCATGTAGGGACTCTGTCCCGGAGAAGGTGTCAATCAAGTTGGTCAACTAGCAACGATTTATAAATAACAAGGGGTTCGAGAGACCGTTGGCCTCTTGTGGCTCACGAAAGAGTCACGGATAAAAAAAGGTGGATGTGCACTACTGCGATCTGATATCTTAGGCACAGGTGGAGCATAGGATGGTAATTAAATTAATTTAAATTACATTTTATTTAGTGGTAAGTAAATTACTATAATTTGGTCACACTTTGCTTTTATTTAGTCGCATTTTGCAGAGTTTGGCAGTGGTCTGGGTAGAAAGCCACATATGATCAACTCATATATAAAGATTCAGATGAAAAGGGAGAGCCTACTAAGCCGCAGGTTTTCGATACCACTGTTAGTTAAAATTAAAATTATATTGTCAATTTTAGACTATTTACACTACACAATATATCACCAATGGTCACGGTTTTGGCCCGTGATCACCCTTTTTATTCATGGTCCAAACTCATGACAATATTAAGCGTGATAAAACTAAGGGTCATGATCCAAAGCAGTGACCACCATACCAATAGGGGTTCACAGTCAAAACCTGTGACCCAGAGGGGAGAATATAGGTCACGGTCCAAAGCCATGACCACCAGGGTTACGGTCCAAAGTCGTGACCATCATACCACGGGGGGTCATGATCCAAAATCATGACCCAGAGGGTAGAATATGGGTCATGATTTTGGATCGTGACCCCCCGTGATATGGTGGTCACGACTTTGGACCGTAACCCACATTCTCCCCTTTGGGTCAGGAGTTTTGGCCATGACCCCCTTGATATGGTGGTCACGACTTTGGATCGTGACTCACATTCTCCCCTCTGGGTCACAGGTTTTAACCCTTAGTATGGTGGTCATGGCTTTGGACCGTGACCCATGTTCTCCACTATGGGTCAAGGCTTTGGATCATGACCCCCAGTTAGAGGAGAATATGGGTCATGGTTCAAAGTTGTGACCATCATACCATGGGGTCACGATCCAAAGCCATTACCACTAATTTATTTTCAATTAAAAATTATATTTGGTCATGGTTTTGGACGCTGACCAAATAAAAAATTATAAAAAAATAATATTTATTTATCTACATACCAAGAATAACTGTACACTTTTTAAACCTGTTTACATTTACAAAAATAAATATTTAGTCGATATGTTATAGAAGTTAACTAATGCATGCTTATGTGAATAGGTAATAATACAACAAAAGTTAACTAACGCATGTTTGCATGAAAATGTAATAAAATACAATGCATGCTTGCATGAATATATACAATTCACAAAAAATACAAATCATGCTTTCATGAATATATAAAACACAAATAAAAATACAACGAATGCTTGCGTGAATATGTTGCAAATGACTCTATTCTAAGTATTTAGTCGTTAAGATAGGGAAATCATTAAGACGTAATTATGAATAATTAATAAAGTGATCCTTTTAAGTATCTATCATCCATATCAAACCATAATCATTCAACACAATCCACTACAACCATCAACCCAACAATCTAACATAATTTTATCCCGTACTCATTGTAAATTGTCTAGTTGATTGATTTTCAACACAAGTTTATCCGGTTTAACACTACTAACCTAACAATTTATATATCAACATTACAAACTTAACAATTTATATATCAACATTACTAACCTAACAATTTCCAACTCGTGTATAGTTCAACATTATTAACCTGACAATTTTTACTTTTAACATTACTAACCTAACAATTTCCAACATTATTAACAATTTATATATCAACCCACATTAATCTTTTCTCTAATCCATTAAGATTACAACTATCACGTAAAATGGAATAAATTCACAAAGTCAAGTGTTGAGTAATCCAATAAAATAACAAAAATACAAAATTTCTTTGATTCATCAAATTTGAATATCAACTAAAAGTCAACAAATCCATAGCTTTTAAGAATTTGGTAATACCCCCCATACATACACTGAAACACACACATAGTTGACCCCCCCCCCCAACATACACACACTAAAATATATACACACTCACTGAAACACACACACAACACTGAATCACACACTCACACAAAAACCCTCTCACACACACACACGAAAACATGCACACAATAAACATACATATGCATGTATGGAAAAGAGAGAGAAAGGGGGATGTACCTGTGTTGAGAGAGGAAGGGATTGTCATCGAAAATGGAGGAGAGAGAACCGAAAATGGATGAGAGAGCAAGGGACTGTCGTCGACGATTAGAGAGAGAGGGAGGGATTTTTGGTATAAGGGTGAAATGAAATCGTAAGATTCTTGTTTTTTACACAAAATGGAGTCACGGTCTAAAATCATAACCCATTCTTTGACTTATTAATGACTTTAAACGTGGTCACGATTCGTGATCATGACCCCATATGTGACCAATTGGAAACTCGATAAATGGTCACGGTTTTGGATCGTGACCATGTATTATAACCATTTTGAAATATATTTGGGGGTCACGGTTCAAAACCATGGCCAGTGTTCACTAATATTATCACAGGTGGGCCACGCTTTTGGACCTTTACAACTTTTGTGACCAAAAGGCAGGAATTTTAGCGCTATAATGGGTCACAGTGAGCCATAGTTTTGGATCGTGACCCCTTCGTCACAGTTCCTAACCATGACCAGCCCACCCCTTAATTGTCACAGGTGGGTCATGGTTTTGGACCGTGACCACCAGTGTGACCAAAAGAGCAGGAATTTTAGCGCTATAATGGGTCATGGGGAGTCACAATTTTGGACCGTGACCCCTTTGGTCATGGCTCCTGACCACTCTCTTAATGAGGTTACCCTTAACCCTTGTCACTTATTTGGCCACAATGAATAGCTACGGGTCACGGTTTTGGACCGTAGCCCATTTAAGGTGACAATTTCTAATTTTTGGTGTACTGTCATTGATATTGTTTTTCAGAGTTAATAATGTAGTTTTATATTATTTCAGGAGAGGCTAAAGGTGGTGCCCAGTACCCAGAGTGATGCCGGCTGGGCATCTCTATGTACAGATTCACTAAGCCAAGTGTTAGACCCTGATAGAAAAGTTCATACTCAGGGTGTCAGATCTTAGATTGGAAAGTCGAAACTGATGGGAATTATTTGCGATAACAGTGGATTGTCCTCCAAGTTTGACACATATAAATAATAAACGGGCTCAAAATTGTAAATTCTCCAACAAACAATGAATCACATGTTCGGATGGGTCAAACGTGCAGTTAAAAATAAAGAGTAGGTCAAGGAAAAGGCGAAGGATAAAGGAAATGGCAAGAAAAATGTAGATGAGGGGACCACTACTCCATCCCCCTCACCGACTCTGACTGACTCATTATTCCCGTACTATATGTACTCTACCCCCAACTCAACTATCTGGACTCCATTTCAACCAGTTGGGGAGAGAGTATATATCCTTGGCACGCATGGAGGTGAGCAAATTACCAACGGAGTGAAGTATATGAGCATTACTCTGGGTACCATAGTGCATAACCATACACTACAGGATTTTGAGTCCCAGGTCGGGGTCACTGAGATTATGGTGGGGAAATAAGACGATGTATTATAATTGTATGAGTAAGCCGTTGTCCGACAAATTGACAGCACATCGGGGGCTACATCATTTCGACGAATTTTCTCCTCAAGCCTTATTAACTTTTTGCAGGATGCTAAATTTGATAAATCTTAGTTGATGTAATTAAACTTGTGATATATTGACGTAATTAAATTGAAACATTCATATTGTTTGATATATGGCGTTGGTGCATTTTAGTGCCGATTTCATTGTTATGTCGTATTATATTGTTGATTGAGTTGATTTTGGTTTAAACAAATATAGGACTTTTATAAACAGGTTTATATTTGGGAGGTAGCTACTACCCAGCAATAAGGGTTGTGACAAAAATGTAGAAAAATAAGGGTCATTAGCACGACTTTAATTTGTTCCCATGAGCATGGCTTGGTATACATTTCATCACTGCCTAAAGACGTGTTCATGGAAAAAGTTAATCGTGTGCATGGGTAAGTTTGGACTTGCCACGGTCAAGGATCGTGACAAGTTTTGGTTACCTAAATTTATTAATGATATCCTCATTGTAAAAAGGACCTTAACAAAGGGCGGTTTCCACGGTCAAGGACCGTGACACAGGTCATTGTCACCCTAGAATGGTTACAGTCCTTGGCTGTGACAACACTCCTTTTCAGTGTCCTTGGTTGTGACAAAAAGTCCCAAATGGTGTAGTGAATGCTTGGACATTGAGATCCGTGGTATGCTAGTTGGAATGGTTCTAAAGTGATTTCTGCATATGTACGGGGTACTTTGTTTTAGATTTTCATAGAAGGCTTACTATAAAGGATAAATGAATAGCTCCAGAAGAAGTGAGCACACAGGCATGCTTTTTTATCGAATCGGAAACCAAGCGTCCGTGTAATACGCTAGTCGTTGTTATCGGCTTCCAACCTCAATACAAAAAAAAAAAAAAAACTTGTAACTACACTTCTTAAGGAGTATAGTGGTGAGTCTGGATATCGAATCCACAGGGAATTAGGACTTGTGAACGTGACGACAAAGGTAAGGTAGTTTAATCCTAAAGTTAATGTTAAAATAAAAGAAAAGAAAAAGATGATTGATTTTTGGATTTTATTTATGAATTAACTAAATTCAATTAAATTAACCTACGCATGCAAAATTAACTAACTAAGAAGGAATTAATATGAATGAAGAACTGGGTAAAGAATACACTCCCCCAAACCCTAGTGTGTATGCCAGTACAAAATTAGTCATAAATTAGATAGTTGATCAGACCCAGTCTTTAGTACTCCAAAGCATTACATATATGAGGTTCAAGCCCGCATCATACATAATCAAAGATTGAGTAAAGCCGTGTTGCAACAGTTCACGTACGTTGCATCCTTAAGCACCCCGGTTACTAGGGCAAACGAGGTCAAAAGTTCTACAATGGTTGTGAAACAATACAGCACGATCTACTCACTTATTCAATTTAGAGGACAAATTTTATATCTATGCATACCACATCGGGTTGGGTTCATGCATCCCCGCCCTTAAAAACTTAACTTAACATGATTAAAATAAAAGAAAACTTAAAAGTGAAAGTGCAGGAATTCATAACTAAATATAGAAAATTGAGAACATGACTTGAATTGGGATTGGAAAACTAGAAAGCAACAATTAATTAAACTAACTAGGAAAGCGGTAAAGACAATAAATTAAAATTACTTGCAATGGATGAATGATAAATCTTTAATAGAACCTTGAATCCTGAATAGTATCCAAACTTCAAAACTAGGGTTCTTGGTTACAAGAATCCTCTAAAAACTAACTATAAAGAAACCCTAACTACTAGCCTCCCACAACTTGATAAAAACAACTCCTCCTACTTCCTAATAGGGTTTACAAATTTTATAATACCTAAATTTGACTCTTCCCTTTCCTCCCCACATTTTACAACTAATAAAAACGAATTATACAAGAAATTTCAAGAGTTGAAACTCTTCAGCTTCCAGAATTAATTTCAACTTTTGACTTTCCGTCTCCAACTTTAAATGGGGATAACTTCTTCACCGTAGCTCGGATTGGGGTGTTGTTTTTTCCAGTGTTCCTGTAATTGGAATATATTCAACTTTCCAATTGGACCCACCTCCGGACTAAGGCTAAAAAATTACGAAAATGCCCTTGAACTTCACATTTCTTGCTTTCATTCACTGTTTTGAGTTCTCCTTCGCACTAACTTGCATGAAATACCTGTAAAGCTCATGAGAAATACCCAAAACACGAAATACTTACCAAAAGTGGTTAGTATCATAAATATGAGACAAATCCAAGCTATTTACACTGCACGGTATCATAAAAATACCGAAATTAAGGGGATAAATGTGAAGAATATGTGCCTAATCACACCACCTAACTTAGAACTTTGCGTTTCCCGAGCAATGTAAATGAATCTAACCAAAATTCCACTCTTGAAAATTTCTTTATTAAAATAAAATTCCACTTTCGCAGGCAAGCGATTGCATTGAGCATATGCAACAAGCCTTTAAACCCCTAGGTTACCCTAGTAGGATGAGTTTTGTCTCGTGAGGGTTTGCAGTGAATACACCCACAAAATTCTTTATTGACTCAAATAAATATCAAAATACTTAAAAATTGTACAATTTAAACTTTTCGAAAAATAGTCACCATAACTTCATATTTAAGTGTCTCAAACCATAGTGTGTGTGTTCAAAGCCAAAAATTCAACCTCAAATTTCCACCGATTGAGCATTACATTACTTTCTGAAAATTCGTTTTGATTCAAATTCTTACGGATGCACTCACAAACGAATCACTCGGATTATGGCTATTTTCTCTCGGTATGCATGATATAAAGAGTAAATATAATGGACATAAATTCACGCATACAAAATTGCAAAGAAGAAAATATATGGTGAAAAGATCTCATCATCGGAATACAGTTATTAGGAAACGGGAAACATCATCTCTTAATCACACCATTTTAATCTCTTTTACTATCTTTTCATATCTTTTCTCTCCATGCAATAATTAATTTCGCCATTCGGACTCGGTTAGGACTTTTCGGGTTAAAAAGTGTGAAGGATAAAATTGGGAATAGACGGATTGTTCGGAATTGGAAATGTCCTGATGACGTCCATTTGTGCTTTTTCGGGCATTTTCTCATTTTTCTCTTTCTTTTTCAATTTTCTTTTTTTTCTTTTTTTTCCTTGCTATTTTTCTTTTCTTTCCCCTTTTTTATTACACACTTTGGACTTATTTGATAAATTTTCTCAATTTTCACAATTCCGGGCTATTTGGGTTTTACGGGTTATCAAATGAAAGGGAAATATTTTATTAGGCTCAAAGCGGGTTGCAAAGGGATATTTTTTCACAACCTTATTATGGATAATATTTTTGGGTTAAACAAAAGAGGGCCTACTTCATTGTCCAAATTGCTAATCACGTTACCATATGCATCTCGAGATTAATTAAGTTTAGAGATATATTCAGCATGAATTTCGAGACAATATTTCACACATTTTCCATAACCGATCAAAACAAAATATTGAGATCATCAATGAATTATTAACACGTTGAAAAGTACTTTGAGTTAATCGTAAACTCGGATTGATTTAAAAACTCATAAAAAATTTAAAGGCTCGAAATCTCACCGGGTTTGATCAATCTCCACACTTATTCGTTAAGTCGTCAATTGTCTTTCAATTTCCATCTTCGGTCAATTTTGGCTTAGTGCATTTTGATTGTTAACAATTTGAGACTTTAAATAGAATAAAGGTGATATTTTTGAAAATTTTAAATTCCAATTTTTATTTATTTTGAAGAAAAATATTTTTGGTTTTTTCAAAATTTTTCAATATCAAGAACACAACATAAAGAGAGGAAAAGAAAGATATTACCCAAATGGAGCGATCCCCGATGAGTGCGAGTCCATTGAATCTACAAAACATGTTAGAACCAAGCATAGAAAAAGAATAACTAAAACTCTACCATCGAAACTAGACTATAATAAAATAGAAAAAGTAATAATAAAAAAAAACGAATTATTTACAACCTAAAATTTGAACGGCTAATAAATCATACACTAGAAGTCAAAAAATTTGAGGGTCCACCCAAAATACAATTTGAATTTGAGGGGTAATCAGTGTACCCTCATTAGGATGCATGCCTCCTGAAAAATAAGAATTCCGTTTGAAAAACGAAAGGCATGTGCAACGCGGAAGAAATGAACCATCACCTATTAAAAAATTTAGGGGGGTAATGAAGGATTTGGGTGCATAGGGGGACAAGTCCCATTGGGATCCAAGAAAAATGGAATCACCTCCCATAGATTTTTCAAGTAGTATGGGAAGTGGGGCATATGAACAGAAAGAGTCCATCTTGGAAAACAATTCAAGCATAGAGTCCTTGTCCTCAAAATCTTCTCCCCCAAAATTTTCAACTGGATCTGGTGGAGTGACACATCTAAGTGTATGGCCCGTAAGATGAAGCATCTCAAAATAATATTCCCATACAAGAATCGGATCAACATCCTCAAGACATTCATCCAGTTCTTGTGATGGATTTAATGGTTCGATGATAGTGGGTACACAAGGAGACAAATGATCTTCAACCTCAGTAGATTTTGCAATATTTATAAGAGGTTGAGATTCAAAAGTAATTGGATCACTCTCAATGATTTAGTTCTCAAAAGTATTAGGTGAAGCGCAAGTCTTGACCTTCTCTAAGTTGTCCAAATAATCATTCAACTCCTTGCATGTTGCTCTAATTTTCAACTCTGTAGTAGCAAGGTCATCAGATTGCTTTTTGATAATAATCAAGAGTTCTTCCAAAGTAGGCTTCCTTGGTTCTAGTACCTCGGATTCCTCATTTGGTTGAAAACATTCTTCGACTTCAAAAATATCAGAAGAAAAATCCTCATTGGGTTCAAATAATGCATCTAACTCTTGCTCCCAATAACGATTTTTTTCCCAATATTCTTTTTCAAGTCTTTTTTCTTCAAGCAATTTATTTTGATAAATTTGGATGGCCTTAGCACTGGGCTTGTATTTATGAGACTCATCTTTAGTGATATTGATCCAATTTTCATAAGTCTTTAGCGCCTCCTCCTCACTATTAGCATAACAATTAAAGCCACCAAAAGAGTTAAAGTAAGACATTTCAAATTGGGCAATTCAAGAACGTGACACACATATTTTTTTGATTTTTTTTTAATTTTCCCAAAAAAAAATTTTATTTTTTTTATTTTTGATCAAATTCGGGATTAACCAACCTAACCTAAAGTCTACCTAATTCCCCGGCAACGCCATTTTGATCGAATCGGAAACCAAGCGTCCGTGTAATACGCTAGTCGTTGTTATCGGCTTCCAACCTCAATACAAAAAAATAAATAAACTTGTAACTACACTTCTTAAGGAGTATAGTGGCGAGTCTGGGTATCGAATCCACAGGGAATTAGGACGTGTGAACGTGACGACAAAGGTAAGGTAGTTTAATCCTAAAGTTGATGTTAAAATAAAAGAAAAGAAAAAGATGATTGATTTTTGGATTTTATTTATGAATTAACTAAATTCAATTAAATTAACCTACGCATGCAAAATTAACTAACTAAGAAGGAATTAATATGAATGAAGAACTGGGTTAAGAATACACTCCCCCAAACCCTAGTGTGTATGCCAGTACAAAATTAGTCATAAATTAGATAATTGATCAGACCCAGTCTTTAGTACTCCAAAGCATTACATATATGAGGTTCAAGCCCGCATCATACATAATCAAAGAATGATTAAAGCAGTGTTGCAACAGTTCACGTACGTTGCATCCTTAAGCACCCCGGTTACCTAGGGCAAACGAGGTCAAAAGTTCTACAATGGTTGTGAAACAATACAGCACGATCTAATCACTTACTTAATTTAGAGGACAAATTTTATATCTATGCATACCACATCGGGTTGGGTTCATGCATCCCCACCCTTAAAAACTTAGCTTAACATGATTAAAATAAAAGAAAACTTAAAAGTGAAAGTGCAGGAATTCATAACTAAATCTAGAAAATTGAGAACATGACTTGAATTGGGATTGGAAAACTAGAAAGCAACAATTAATTAAACTAACTAGGAAAGCGGTAAAGACAATAAATTAAAATTACTTGCAATGGATGAATGATAAATCTTTAATAGAACCTTGAATCCTGAATAGTAGCCAAACTTCAAAACTAGGGTTCTTGGTTACAAGAATCCTCTAAAAACTAACTACAAAGAAACCCTAACTACTAGACTCCCACAACTTGATAAAAACAGCTCCTCCTACTTCCTAATAGGGTTTGCAAATTTTATAATACCTAAATTTGACTCTTCCCTTGCCTCCCCACGTTTTACAACTAATAAAAACGAATTATACAAGAAATTTCAAGAGTTGAAACTCTTCAGCTTCCAGAATTAATTTCAACTTTTGACTTTCCGTCTCCAACTTTAAATGGGCATAACTTCTTCACCGTAGCTCGAATTGGGGTGCCGTTTTTTCCAGTGTTCCTGTAATTGGAATATCTTAAACTTTCCAATTGGACCCACCTCCGGACTAAGGCTGAAAAATTACGAAATTGCCCTTGAACTTCACATTTCTTGCTTTCATTCACTGTATTGAGTTCTCCTTCGCACTAACTTGCATGAACTACATGTAAAGCACATGAGAAATACCCAAAACATGAAATAATTTCCAGAAGAGGTTAGTAGCATAAATATGAGACAAATCCAAGCTATTTACACTGCATAGGATCATAAAAATACCGAAATTAAGGGGATAAATGTGAAGAATATGTGCCTAATCACTTTTTATGAATAAATGAATGAAATAATTATGTGTATTCATTGTGTCATTTATGATGAAAACTTAACAAAGTTTCATTGGATTCTAGTGAAATGGGTGAGTTTTTTGTTATTGAGCAAAAATCTAGTGAAGGCTAGGTCGAAGCTTGGCCTTACAAAAATTAAAATTAGATGAAGGAATCCCAAGTAAGGGAAAATTTATTTTGACAAAGTTTTACTAATTCTTACTATTCAGCCTCTCATAAAAAGGTGAGCAGTGATCAGCCTGGAATTTGGCGGAGATGGGTATCCTCTGATCGTCTAAAACTTTTCCAGGTATGTTAGGATGTAAAACTTGGTATGAATGAGTTTTTTTATGCAATATGTATGCCTATGATTTTTTTCTATATGCAAAAGTGCGATGCGACTCAGTTAGGACTAGGATCGCTTTTCATTGTCATGAATTACGATATCTAGGGCACACAAAGACTGAGCATTCTTTAAGTTACGTGCAAAACCAATTTACATCATTAAGGAGTAATTTTGAAAGCGTACTCGATAAACTAAATAAGACAATAAAGTTCTCTATCAACAAGACTTTGAGATTGAGAAAGAAGTAGTTCAATATACCAAAAGAGTGGAGGAAAAGAGTGATATTATTCATCGACTGACCAATTATGGCCTCGAGAGTATTGGGCTAAATAATATGATAAAAAAAGACTATTATTTATGTAATGGAAAATGGTAAACTTTGTGTATACATACTTTGAAATTTACTTTATGAAAGGTCGTTTGCGGGCACCTATGCATTTTAAAGCTCTGTAGACAATAAAATAATGAAAGTATAATGGGCCTTAGGAAAGCGTCAAAGTTCTTAAGAGTATAAAAACTAAGGTTTCTACATAGTAAATATATTCCATGTGAGAAGTTGTGAACTAGTACAAAGAAAAACATATATAATAAAGTAGATGAGGATTGTATGGTCCAACAAACCAGAAAAATAAATCTCCAACGGTTTATCCCAAACAGAGTTGCCAATGTGGCATTATGGGCTTGAAATCGTCGAGTTTGGGGGCACCGATTTGCTAAATTTTGGGTTATTCCACGAAAATTTTGTTACTAGTCTTGTGTGAGGGGTGTGCACATAAGCCTAAGGAAGCGCACGAGGTTAATCAAAGTCCTCGGTTTATTTTATATAGAATCAAACATAATAGGGTAGGTGAGCCCTTATGGGCTCACCCTGATGCTTTGTCAGCATTCTTTACCAGAGATCTAGGATGTGGGGTTTGAGGAAGGTGTTAGGCATCCCAATCGTTCTTTATTTTCTTTATATTTTTATTTTATTTTATATTTATTTAATATTAATTAATATGAAAGGTAGGTATCTTTTAAGAAACATTACTATTCATGTTCTTTTAGACATATCGATGCTTATTAGGCCCTAAAGAATATCGGGTAGGAAGGTGAGTGTCACTTTGTATGTGTACCTTTATGGAAGTACTTGTGTGTGTGGTGTACAGACTTGTGCTCTCAGCAAAAAATCGGTATTGTGCTTATCTACTATTGAAGTCACAATACCAAACCCTGCCTATCGGCAGTGTGCCTAAACACACCTGTCGATTAGTAGTACCAGGTCTATACCAATCGGCAATGCCCTAGGCTATAAAAAGGAGGGCCTAACCTCATTCCAAAAAGAAGAAAAATCAGAGATCAATCACTCTCAGCAAGCTCAGAAAACCCCTCTCGAAGTCAGCGTGATTTCCATATCCAAATCCCTTTCCAACCTTCACCTTTCATCACCTTCTTCATCAAACTTGATGCATTAAGTACCCTCCATCATCACCCAAGTGCAAGGGTTGCTCTCCAACACCCAAGATCAAGCTCAAGATCTTTAAAAATTTACAACTCTCTCCACTCCCTCTTTAAATTCCCCTATATTCCCATCAATTCGTTTTATTGCTTAGCACTTTTATTCTCTCATCTCACATATCTTAATATACTTTTTATTTAGTATCATTGCACATCTCTTATTTTCATATAAATAAAACCCAAAAAAACAAGAAAAATATGATTTTCTCATAAATTTCAAACGGGAATTCTCACACTTTTCTCACAACTAAAACACTTTTTTACACACACACATATAAGAGAAGTCCCCGATTGGATTTATGGGATAAATCCCACTTCTCATTTCTCATACGAACTACGTGAACTTTGATACCTCTATAGGCTACATAGGCATCTCAGGGTAAAATCCGTGACTCGAGTCCAATTCATACTCTTTTCTCATTTTCTATTTTTCTATGTTCTTTAAACTTAACTCTCTTAAATTCTATATATTTACATATACATATATATTTGTTCTTAGTGGTGTATTATTTCATGTGCGTTGTCATTACGTTATAACGATCAACGCGAGAATAATCGCATAAATCCTATTTTCTAATATTATCTTTTTTGGGAACATTCCTATGGATGACTCACTTTATCTCTTCCATGATACAAGTCGATGATTTCTATCTCCATCATGTATACACATGCACACATACCACGGGGAAATAAAGGAAAATAGCAACAACCTATGAGAGACCGTAAGGGCGGAATGGGTGCCTAACACCTTCCCATTTTGTAACTTAGCCTTCGGACCCTTTTTCAAATCATTTTGGTTTCGTATGTATCAGTATGTCTTTGGATGCTGTCCTTTGGGATGGATCCCTTTTCTTTTGTCTGTTTTGAGTAAAATAGACTGGCGACTCCATCTCTCTATATTTTTCACCTCATCAATGACATCAGCCGAAGCGCTCCCGAGAGGGACGCGCGGGACCAAAAGGATCCTCTCCCGTCGCGAGGATCGGGGATGCCCACAGTGGCGACTCCGCTGGGGATTTTCATTTTGAGGGACAGACTCTATTTACATGAGTGTTTTATTTTCTTATATATCCCCCTATTTGCATGTTCCCCTTTACTATTCATGTGTACCTCATACTTATGCTTCTATTCACACACTTGTAGAAAACTCTCCGTGTACACTTCACACCACGTGCACCTATGATCACATATATCCCCATGTTGCACGCATCATCCATACTTGGTATAACAGTCTCTTCTTCATTAACTTGAATGTGGTTATGTTGTTTGTTATTAACCGTATTTAGATTAGTTAAGAATTGTTCATTTGCAAAATCATCATCATCAAAAGTTTGATTAGAATCTAAACAATTAATGTAAGGCACAGTAAGATACTCAAAATCTTCATTTATTTCATTGATAGGAAAAATAACATTGAGAACCTCATCATAGGAGGTCTCGATTACATTTGATCAAGGATAGACAACAGAAGAAGATTTGGGGTAAACATTGGGGTTAGGTGGGATTTTAACAGGTAGAACCGACGTAGGATGCCAGTTGAGGAGAGGTGTATCAGTATCTTTAATCATGTGGGATGGATCCAGTGATGTAGTGCTTGAATGGACCATGGAGAGTGCCAGCCCCAGTGTTTGCAAGTTGAATGAGTCCTCGAAGTCACCTTCCTCAGTCTATTTGGTATCTTTTATGAACGGTTGTACATGGTGTTGGGAACTTTCGGCACATGGGTAGCTATCTTGGAAAAAGATCTCCATTTCGGGTTTCATCTTCTTATCTGTATGGTTATACCATGGTTTTGAAAAGCCGCAAAAGGGGAACTCCTCACCCTCTTTGATGAATCGTCCATTTAAGGAGTCACCTGAGATAGTCTGGATACAGTCTAGTCTTCTTTTTGGTCGAGACTGGCAGATCATTCTGAACTCTTGTTCTGATGGTTGATACCCCAAACCACAAGGAGGGAAAGCTTTCTTCAGTTCAATGGGCTCAAGTATCCCTTGATGTCTTTGTCCTAGCCCCAGTCCGGGCATGAAGTGCATATTTTTTAACATATGAATTACATTAACGTTGCCATGAGGGTTATATTCGAGACAAACCCTTTCTTTGAAATCATCCCCTGTTGGGAGTAGGAGTGGTTCAACTCGAAATCTTGATAGGAGCATATCATTTGACCCATGCTGTATCTCAAGGATTGGATTGCTGGTACTTGCACCCCTAGCATTGTCGTCATTGCCCAAAATGGTAATGACTCGTCCGTCGATGAAGAACTTCAATTTCTGATGGAGTGAGGAAGACACACCCTTGATACTGTAGAGCCAGGGTCGTCCGAGCAACAGGTTGAAATAAGCTAGGATGTTAATAACTTGAAATTAAATGACAGGGTTTATAGGGCCATCCCCTATTACAAGTTTTATGGATCCCAACACTTCTCGACGAGTATTATCGTAGGCACGTACAGTAGCGGAGGTTGGAGTGAGGTCACTTTCCTTCAGTCCTAAGCATTTGAAGGTTCTCAATGGGCAGACATTCAAGGCGGATCCATTATCGACAACAGAGAGTGGTATGATTTTTCCCATAACTTCGACGGAGATGTTGAGTGCATGATTGTGGTTTGGCCCAATTCTAGGGATTTCTTCTTCGGAGAAGGGTACCATTCGGGTAGAGGTCAAGGATCCGACTTATTTTACTGCTTCTTCCGATGTGGTAGAAGGAGGAATTGTGGGTCCAGTGAGCAACTTGATCAAAGCATTTCTGTGTAGCTGGGAAGACATGAAAAGTCCCCATAGAGTGATGTTATCTTAAGTTTTCTTCAGTTGATCGAGGACCTTGCTCTCCTTGAGGGTCATTGTAATACCCCGTATTTTTATGCTATATTAATTTGGGGATTTATTAAATTTAATGTGAGTTAATTATTTAATTAAAAAATCCGGAAATTAATTATGTTATAATTATTAACGCGACGAGAGTTAGTAATTATGGGAAATTTGTTGAATATTACTAATGAGCAAAGTAATATGTAATATTGGTTATATTGAACATCACGAGCGAATAAAATGACAATTTTGGAAATTTGAGTCGGGACGCGCCCGTGTCGAGTCGGGACTAAACTTTGATAAATAAAAGTGAATATTTTATAAGTCATTCATATGGTCGTTTTGAGTGCGCCAACGCGTCCGGAAGGGTCGAGATAGTCAGAAAAGTGTACCCGGGGGTTTAGTTTGGGTCTCGGGGAGTTTTTAGGCCTAAGTGGTACCCCGGGAGGGCATTTTGAACATTTCACATTTATGGGTAATTAAACCCACGAAAATCAAAAACCTATATCATCCATTTAGGTTAGTCAGTTAGGGTTAGAAAACTCAAACACAAGTAACGGCCATAGGAGAGGGAAGAAGAAAGCTTCCAAGGCAATCCAAGGCCCCAAAAGTCATCCGTTTGCACCGCCACCACCACCAACACGTAGATCACGCGACGGGCTACGCAACCATACCAAAAACATCTGCAAATCAGAACATCAAAAATCCCAGGCAAGTGTTTATCTTGCGTATTTTCGTTGGTGCATCTTTCATATTAGTGTAGGAATGATTAGGATGAGTTTTATGGAAGAAAACCTAAGATTTGAGATAGGAATCACATGTAGTTATGGTTTAAATGATAATTCTGGAAACCCTTGCCATGTAGAGGAAATTACCCACGAAATTATGATGTTTATAAGAAGAAATTTCTGGAAAAACAGATTTGAACCATGATTTAGAGATTTCTAGGGTTCTTGAATGTTTAAATTAATTGGGTTATGTTCCAGGATAATCATATTTGTTGAGCATCGTTCCTGTCGTATTGTGTACTTGCCCATATTTTTTTTAGTGACAGGTTAGCGCGGATTTTGGGGCGCTATGGAGATTGATTTTAGCGAGGATTGTTTGGGAAAGAATTGTGTATTATTTTGATGTATAGAGCTTTGGAGATATGTATTTTTATTCGAGTTAGATAGTTGTAATTTTAATTTGAGAGATTTGGTATTTAATTTGAAGAGATTGAGATTTGTAGTTTCTCTATTGTTGTTGTGGGTTTATTTAGATGCTCTATACCTTGTGAGTTGCGGATTTGGATTTATTTTATCGCATTAGCGCTCCGTTCGCTCTCCCCGGGCGGGCGGGGTGTTAGAAATGGTATCAAAGCTTAGGTATACGGCAACCCTCGGGGCTTGGGTTTTGGATTCATTGCGTGATTAGAAATTTTTGGAGATAGAAAATTTTAGGTGATATTCGTGTTAGGTTTCGAGATTAGAGGTGAGGAATTATTTTTGGAGATGAAATTTATTTTGGAGATTGTTAGCCTGATTTTTGAGAGTTAGGCATTCGGCGAATTTCGAGGGCGAAATTCCATTGTTAGTGGGGAAGTGTAACAACCCGCGTAATTTTGGGCTATTTTAATTAATTTTTGGAAAATGGAGGAAAATAAAGTTTTTGATAAAATTATTTTTATTTCTCAAATATGTTGGTTATTATTTTTTAAAGGCGAGAATTTCAAACGGTTTCGAAAACGGAGTTAAAACAGATTTTAAAATTATTTTTAAATGTTTTTAACTCTTGGAGTTGTTTAGACTTCCAACTCTTCATTTATTTGCCTTATTTAAAAGAGTCTTTTGGATTCCAACTCTTCATTTCTTTGCATTATAAAAGGAAGTCGTGGGCAAGCCTTTTTAACCTACTTTTGGCACAAATTTTGGCAGCAAATATATTTTATATTCCTCTTCTTTTTATATACACATTGGCCCTTGAGATTTGTGAGTTCCAACCTTAGATTAGAGGTGTTCTTGGGGCTATTTTGTTGGAGGTTCTTTGAGGAGATTTTGTAGATCTTTTGTGTTGATCTTGACGATGTGATCGTTGGTTTCTCATCATGGTTTGAGGTATGTGGTTTTACACAATATGCTCCTTAAATCTCGCGAGTGTCAATCTCTTTGAATTATTGTTTAATTGAACTCGTATTTGAATTGATAAATTCATTGAAATCTGGAAAATAATTGTTGAAATTATTTTGATTCATGTGGTATCATTATATTGTTGATGAGCACGTTGTCATGAGATTTTAATGTGACACGGATGTTGGGCATCCGCTAAAATTCCTGTTTCCCGGGCTATGGCTTGATAAAGCATATACGGATGTGGTGAGGCCTGGTGACCCATTGATGTGTTGTTGAGAAATTATATTGATAAATGCTTTGAGATTTGCATTTTTATTTGAATATTCGTACTCGTGTTGTTACTTTTTATTCATTGCTAATCCATATTTGTTGATCATCGTTCCTGTCGTATTGTGTACTTCCCCATTTTTTTTTTTAGTGACAGGTTAGCGCGGATTTTGGGGCGCTATGGAGATTGATTTTAGCGAGGATTGTTTGGGAAAGAATTGTATTATTTTGATGTATAGAGCTTTGGAGATTTGTATTTTTATTCGAGTTAGATTGTTGTAATTTTAATTCGAGAGATTTGGTATTTAATTTGAAGAGATTGAGATTTGTAGTTTCTCTATTGTTGTTGTGGGTTTATTTAGATGCTCTATACCTTGTGAGTTGTGGATTTGGATTTATTTTATCGCATTAGCGCTCCGTTCGCTCTATCCGGGCGGGCGGGCGGGCTACGCAACCATACCAAAAACATCTGCAAATCAGAACATCAAAAATCCCAGGCAAGTGTTTATCTTGCGTATTTTCGTTGGTGCATCTTTCATATTAGTGTAGGAATGATTAGGATGAGTTTTATGGAAGAAAACCTAAGATTTGAGATAGGAATCACATGTAGTTATGGTTTAAATGATAATTCTGGAAACCCTTGCCATGTAGAGGAAATTACCCACGAAATTATGATGTTTATAAGAAGAAATTTCTGGAAAAACATATTTGAACCATGATTTAGAGATTTCTAGGGTTCTTGAATATTTAAATGAATTATGGCATGATTAATCCATGTTTAGTGACGTAAATTGACATGCTTTACGTAGGAAATGTATGATATCATGTTAGGATGTTAGTAGTACAAATTTTGAGACGTTTGGGATTGTAAAATATGGATTTGGTGTAAGTTAGAAGATGAAACCCGTAACTGCAATTCTACAGATTTTGCAGACTTGCTTGATCGATCGATCGAAGGTTCGATCGATCGAGCCCCAGACCTCGATCGATCGACCCCTCCTGGCAGACTCCTATTTCCTTTTAAATGAGTTAAATTCAATTTATTTTGAGATAATTCTTGGGCATCCTTAATAAAATATTTTGGGAGATAGGGAAGACCAGTAGGACATGTGAATAAATTTTGGGACCCTTGATGACGGGAAAAGATTGTATTTTAGGATAATTACATAAGGGTCGGTAAATTTATGACTTAAAGAGAGAGACACGTAAGAGAGTTACTTTGGGACAAATGTGTATACCTACTGAATTCTATAATTTGGAGAATAAATCCATGAGAGTTGTGTGGTACGTTGGAATAATACCGAATCAAGGTTAGAAACGAACGGTTATAAGTGTTTACTAAATTATGATAATATGGAAATGTCGTAATTATGGGAATTGAGAATTTACCTAATATTGATATGGTAATATTAGTATAGTTATATGATTGTGTATGCATATACTATCTATGTGTGAAAATCATGCCCACGCTACTTTCTATCCCTGAGGTTTCCGCGCTGGGACAGTCTTATCTCGATGGGACCTTTATGGGGGATATTGACTTGTACCCTAGAACATAGATATCCTTGGTACAGGCTATCGGAATGATAGTTCAGACGGTCCTAAGAGACGCAGGCATGTGCCATCCTCTTAGAGACTTGGAATCTATTATTCGCCTCATCTTGTTTGTGTATAGATATCCTTGGTACAGGCTATCGCAGTGATAGTTCCAAATGGTCCTAAGAGGCACAGACATATGTCGTCCTCTTGGAGACTTGGAATCTATGCTTCGTCTCAATATTGTTTGAGTGTGTGTTAATACAATTCGAGAGTGATTCCGAATTTGTATTCCCCTTAATGTGAGTGATATGGGGTTTGGATAGTAGAGTATGCCCGCACCATAGTTATTATTTGGGGTGCTGTTATGATATATATATTTTACGAGTAGTTAATATATATATGAAATTCTGAAATTTGGAACAACCTATTGTGAATTGATATGTAGGACATGGTTGATTACTCAATTATAAATACTTGTTTTGAGAAAGTATAATATGACACTGGAAAACTTTATTGATTAATAAAGTTAAAATGAGAACTTTGGTTACAAATTGAAATATCCTTTTCAAACAATTGAATCGTTAAATTTTAAATCTTACGAGTAATCTAAGATAAGTTAAATCATTGGTAAGATTAGTGTGATAAATGATAAGACAAACCGTTGGGAAGGTTAGTGCGATAGGTGTGCACATTAGAAGAGAGGTGAGAATTTCTCAAGAGAGTGCCGCACTAATATGTTATTGCATTGGCCTGTATCAATTTAAATACTTGCTAAACGTATTTTAAATCAAACACACTACCGTGCTCTGACCCGTTTTTTTTCTCTTTCTCTCTCTTGTATATATATGTATGTATTACAGGTGCCCAGCCACAGGGGCGTCTTGCTTAGGATCCCTTGAAAGGAACGTGTTGCAGCTTAGGTGGGAGTTGCAGGCCACTTGCATAGACGACTTCGTTCACTTGATTCCACATCTATCATACTCATTTATTGGGCATGTGTCGCCCTTTCCACTATTTATCTGTTTTATTGGGACATTTGTATTTCAGTTATTTCTAGTACTGTTACTATGGGATTTATTTTAGTATGGATGTTTTACCTTAAGTCTTAAATGTTGGGACTTTGAATGTTGAATGTTTAAATTAATTGGATTATGTTCCAGGATAATTGTTGTATGATTCTTACTTATTGAAAATATTGTTACTAATTAAATAAATAAGTTTTTCTTTAAAAATACATTTTTGGTTATAAAGGTTAAAAAAATGGTTTTGACACTTAGCTTAATTGATTAGGGTGTTAATTTGGAAAAAGTTTATTTTTACGACAGTGATGCTAAGAATGAACCAAATGTTCACCTTGATTTTAATTTAATAAAGGAGTGATCGCTCGGTATTTAATTAGGCGGGGTGTCACAATCTCTAGCATAGGAAGGTTTTCAATGCCCTTCATCGACCTCGACCCTCCGATCATCATCTTTCAAAGGCATCATGTGGTGTCTATTCGACGACTATCATTTGTTCCAAACTCACCTATCGAGGGGCTCGTAGACAACCCATTCTAATACCCCCTAACCTCTCCTTAGGTCCCTAGCACCTCCCATCATCATTAGAGACCCAAGTCACACCCCGGGTACTGACCTAAGGGCCATTGGGCACTCCCAGGCTCCGTTTAACCAAAGGTCAAACTCTTCAACTCAAATGAGACTGAATTAATCTTCAAAGGGCACTGAATCCCCTTTTTAACGGTCCATCCCATGCATAATTTTGACTTATGGTGCGGACGAACGACCCGTTTTCCCCCTGAAACTCGATCAGGAGGTCACCGAACGCTCCCAGACTCCGTTTGACCAAATTCAACTCTTTAGCTCGACCGAGACTGAATGAATCTTCCAAGGGAATTGAAACCCCTTTCCAATGTCTGCCCCGCGCGTGATTCTGACTTACGATACGAACGAACGATCCGTTTTACTTCGAAAGGTCACAGAGTGCTTCCAGGCCTTGGTTGACCAAAGTCAACTTCCCAAACCAAGTCAAACTCTTTGGAATGTCGAAGTACATATCCTCACCTTTCCAACGGTCCACCCCGTGCACGATTTTGACTTACCATGCGGATGAACGATCTGTTTGTGTTCGATAATTCCCTGTCCAAAAGACCGATGAACGCTTTCGAGCCATATTTGACCCAAAGTCAACTCCCGGACCCCTGAGCAGTCCAAAATACTTTCTAAGGTCTCTAAATTTCCCTTCCCAATGGTTCACCCCGTACACGATTCAGATCAATAATTCGCGCTCTATGATTAATTTATTGAAGGAACCTGAAAGAAACTGCCAAACGACAGGTTCTAAACCCTGCCTATCGACAGTGTGCCTAAACACACCTGTTGATTGGCAAGACCAGGTTTATGCCAATCGACAATGCCTTGGGCTATAAAAAGGAGGGCCTAACCTCATTCCAAAGGGAAGAAAAATCAGAGATCCCTCACTCTCACCAAGCTCTGAAAACCCCTCTCGAAGTCAGCGTGATTTCCATATCCAAATCCCTTTCCAACCTTCACCTTTCATCACCTTCTTCATCAAACTTGATGAATCAAGTACCCTTCATCATCACCCAAGTGCAAGGGATGCTCTCCAATACCCAAGATCAAGCTCAAGATCTTCAAGAAAGTCCAACTCTCTCTACTCTCTCTTTAAATTCCCCTATATTCCCATCAATTCATTTTATTACTTAGCACTTTTATTCTCTCATCTCACATATCTTAATATACTTTT
This sequence comes from Sambucus nigra, assembly GCA_949130495.1. NCBI lineage: Eukaryota > Viridiplantae > Streptophyta > Magnoliopsida > Dipsacales > Adoxaceae > Sambucus > Sambucus nigra. The sequence goes on along the minus strand of OX422209.1, from coordinate 284,545,528 downwards.
TATTTAGTATTATTTCACATCTCTTATTTTCATATAAACAAAACCCAAAAAACAAGAAAATAGGATTTGCTCATAAATTCTAAACGGGGATTCTCACACTTTTCTCACAACTAAAACACACACATACACACTTATAAGAGAAGTCCCCAATTGGATTTATGGGATAAAACCGACTCCTCATTTTTCATACGAACTATGTGGATTTTGATGCCTCTATAGGCTACGTAGGCATCTCGGGGTAAAATCCGTGACTCGAGTCCTATTCCTACTCTTCTCTCATTTTTTTATTTTTCTATGTTATTTAAACTTAACTCTCTTAAATTCTATATATTTACATATACATATATATTTGTTCTTAGTGGCGTATTATTTCATGTGCGTTATCGTTCCGTTATAACGATCAACGCGAGAATAATCTCATAAATCCAATTTTCTAATATTATCTTTTTTAAGAACATTCCTATGGATGACTCGCTTTATCTCTTCCATGATATAAGTCGATGATTCCTATCTACATCATGTATAATCATCCACACATACCACGGGGAAATAAAGGAAAATATCAACAACCCATGAGAGACCGTAAGGGCGGAATGGGTGCCTAACACCTTTCCATTTCGTAACTTAGCCTCTGGACCCTTTTTCGAATCATTTTGGTTTCGTATGCATCAGTATGTCTTTGGATTCTGTCCTTCGGGATGGATCCCTTTTCTTTTGTCTGATTTGGGTAAAATAGACTGGTTACTCCATCTCTCTACATTTTTCACCTCATCAACGACGTCGGTCGAAGCGCTCCCAAGAGGGATGAGCGGGACCAAAGGGATCCTCTCCCGCCGCGAGGATCGGGGATGGCCACAAAATGTTTTAGGCAAGACGAGGTGTGGAGATGTACCATCTTTCGACTTTGAATGTATCAAAGAGTTTGGGACACCCCATTAGGCAATTTCTTCCATGGATACACATTTGTTTGTAAATGACAAAGTATTCTAGATTGAAAATTAGTGTTGTTAAGACGGTGATTGATCACCTTAGTGTGTGGTCATAATGAAGTGTTTAGATGAGGATTGGTTATATAAAGTCTTGGTTTAGAATAACCTAATAATTCACATGATAAATGTATAGCCTCCAGGAGAAATTGGGAAAAAGAGTTAGACTAGGCTAAAAAAGTCGTTCTTAGTCCACTTTAACTAGACGTGTTATTATTTTAGAGTGAGTAATAATTATGTAGATTTTGTTAGGAGGAGAGTGGGAGAAATAATGGTTTGTAGTCTAAATGAATTTTATAACAAAAAAAAAAATTAGGTGTGTGGGAACTACGCTTCAATTAGCCTAGACGAGTTTTTGGTAAAAAGAATTTATGTGCATGCGTGTCCGACTTTAATAGTCTTAGACAATGATTTAATGAATGAAAGAATGGTGTCATTCTCTATTGAGCCTTGACGAGAATTTTATATTTATATATGTATATATATATATATATATATATATATATATATATATATATATATATATATATATATATATATATATATAGTATAATGTTGTACAATCGGCCTCCTGGAGGTGTCAGGATGCAAAATCAAAACCAATTTAAAACCTTGTGTTTAGCTTAGTTTGGACTAGTGTGTAAAGGTGAGTATGAATAGTGTGTAAAGGTGACTATGAATATGTAAACTCATATTTCCTCTCGTTGTTTGGTTTTCGTGATTCCTTTTGACTAAAACACACTTTGAGTCTTAGTTTAAACTTATCCAGAAAGTTTGGTGTTCAAGATTTTAAGACTGAACTTCTTCTTATTCTTCATCTAAATACTACCTCATTTCATGACGAATGATAATACCTCATTAGGAAAAGGCAAAGTACTTAGATGACATAGAACACCCAATGGTTTAATATAACTAATTTATGTATTTTCTTTAATTAGAAAATGTGGTAGTCTTATGATGTGTATTTCAGATGTTTGTCATCATTTTATGGCATATAATTATATGTGCAGTGAGTTATTGCTTCCCTGAATGGAGCTTTTGTGCATTCGTTTGAAGAAATCTCTTGTATATCTTGTGACCTTCTTTCTCTTATAATTCATGGCTTCAAAGATTTATTTCACTTCATCAAAGGAATTCATCGCCACTCACAAAATCTTAAATGGTTGACTCCAAAAATCTCTCTAAGTATTGGCAACCTTGTTTGCCATATATTCTCTCTTGCGAAGCTTGACTTTGGTGCAGCGAACTACTCGTAAATTTTTCAATGAAGATGCTCGGATTCGGGATTTTAAAATCTTTATGTGTTGGATTTCTTTGGAAAATGTGTAGATTTGTTTCTAATCCATTTTTGGCGACATATCTTATTAATGTATTGGTTAGTGACTTGATAGAGTGGATAAGTACTACCTAATAGGTTATAAGAGTTTGTCTTGCAATCTTGAGGATATTTAAGTGAGTGATACGTCACGAAGATTGCATATTTGCAACCATTATCTTCATGCATTCTAGCACTTTTTTGTTCCTTAATGCCTACATTTATTGTCGTTAACCACACAACCTCTTTTATGTATGTTTATACGGTTTACGAGGTATAATTGAGCTTTTGTAGGTATGGGAATACTTAGTGTGTGGTTTGAATGCATTTCGAGGAAGTTCACTCATTTGATGCAACTTCGAGGTCATTTCATATTTCATCTTCTACTTAGTGGAATTCCATGGAAGCGTATTTCATTGATTTAGCTTCGTGTGGCCGCAAACAGCACGTCGTTTAGAGCCCGAATGAGGAAGTTATAGACATTTTCGTAAATGAACTTTTCTGCCTTTTGAAAAACTAAGGACCCCTAAAAACAGAGCCTCGATCGATCGGCTCTCAGATCCCTGTCAACCGGCCATTCTAATTTGCTTACAAAGGAATCCAATGGCTAGAGAATATACCCTCAGTCAACTAGACCCTTGGACCTAGCCGACCGGGCCCTTCAGATTTTGTGTGCGTGTGACATTTTATTTTATTTTCCCTTTTTTCTTTTACCAACTTACTGTATAAGTGTTTTTGAGTTGGTTTTATTGTAATACATTATAAACTCAGTTTTTATTCTAGTTTTTAGGTTAGGGAGCAGAGATTTTGGGTGTTGCTTATCCTCTAAGGGTTTGCACCCATTTGGGTTTGTAAGGCACTATTCATCTTCTTGCAATTTTAATATAAGTTCCATTTTCTTGTTTTAAGTTTTTTTCTCTTATTTACTCGCTTTGTAACCTTTTCTTACTTGCTTTTTTTCATTTACAATGCTTTGTATTAGTTTAATTTAGGTTGGGTTGATTGAACTCACCTTGGGTTAATGGGAAGCCTTGCTTTGATAATGGGTTTTATGAGTTTACATGGGTTAGGTAGTTCTTGATTCTATGCCTAGGAGATTTAACGGTGTATATCATGTATTCACCGTATTTATGACCATGTGTGTGTAATCTTGGATATATTTATTGACGCCAAAATCAATTAAGCACTTGTGATAATTTAGGGGGTGACAACTCTAGATTTAATTAATTCTTGAAATGAGATTTAATCTTGATAGACTTGTTGTAACACCCCGTATTTCCGAAGATATAGAATTTAATTAATTTGGTGATTTAGGATTTAATTAATTTGAAAGATTTAATTAAATTAGTGAATTGAGATTTAATTAATTCGGGTTATTTCTAAAATTCATGTGTCATAATTTGAGGACGAGATTGGAGATTTTAGCTAAGTAACTCGGATGATGATTCTGATTGGACGGTTGATTCCGAATATGTTGAGATAGTCAAAAAAGAGTACCCGATGGTAGTAATTGGATCTCGGGGCATTTTTAGGCACAACCGAGTTCACACAGGGGTGTTCGGATCATTTGGGCTTCCCATAGGCTTAATTTTTGGATTAGCAATATAACACCTACATTAGGGAGTTTGTGGCTGACATAACTCAAATAGAATACCCTAGCTTTGCAGAGGATAAAAGAGGGAGAATTAGGAGAGCTTTGGGGAGCCAAACCAAGAGAATAGGGATGCGTTCTTCGTCAAATCTTCGTCTACATCAAAGGAAATCAGACCCTACATATTTATTCAAGCAATTAGTTAAACTTGATTTCATTTAAATTGTGGTATATCTATTCATATCATGGTGGGTGTAAACCATATTCATTTTGGGGTGGGTTATTACATAGGAAATGGTTTTTTGAGAAAATGGGTATTATGTGTGAAATAGATGCGCAATTGATGATGAAACTTCATGAATTATTATTAGAAATTAATCCATGATTCGAAACCCGGGATTTATCTTATGTGATTAATATTAGTGAAATCATATTTGGAGAAGAAAGTTTTGTAAATTATGTGTAACCCAATTTATGACTCTAGATATGACTTTTACAAATCGTTACAGTTGGAGATTTTAATACGAATCTAGACTTGTGTAGTTGGTGGATGATTTATGGGAAGACGTGAAACTATTGTAATTAGTATTTAGTACTGGGGAATTTTCGAAGCTAGTTTATAAAACTTTGATAAAGAAACAATGGCAGAAACAGGGTATCTTCGTGGAGATAAAAAACGAGGAAGGTCGTTCGAACAACCAGGGAAGTCATTCAAACAACGTTGGAAGTCGTTCGAGCGACATCAGATGTCATTTGAATGACGGAAAGGATTTTTAAAATGCCTATTTTACCCCTGTTATCTTTTGGGTGTCCGAACATTTTGGTTGAGTGACATCACTTGGATAAAATTAATTGATTTGAAATTTATTAAATAAGGGTCGGAGTTTCGACTCGGATATTTTCAGGCTAGTGCGACGGGATTTAGGCACGGAGTATCCGAATTAATTTATTATAGAGATATATGATAAAGTATCTAATATTAAATTTAATGAGGGTTGTTAAACTTAATAGTGGAAATTCGTGTAACAAATCATAAAGGGTGCAGATACGAACCGAATGAGTGAGTATAGGTATTGTAGTTGGGTGACACTAGTTAAATAACAAAATAATTAAGGTGTGACTTAATTAAATTACAAGTCAGGATATAGACTTGGGTATTTTGGTCTAGTGCTACGGGTGTTAGGCACGAGTTAGCCGGACTTATATTAAATATATGTATATAGTAGAATTATAGTGTGTGTGTGTGTGTGTGCTGCGTGTGTGTGTGTGTATTTTTGTGCTTTATAGATATCGATGTGAATGATATTTATAGGAATACATACCCCTCTAGTTCTATCATAGGAGGTTGCGCGATGTGGGTGAATCTCCTAGCTTGAGGAGTAGGGAGAGTATAATCCCCAAGTTATAGCGTCCAGTATTTATATGTTGTGACTCTTTTCGGGGTGAGACGTCTTGGGTATGATTATATCCTATACTAGGGGAACTATGACCGTCTCCGCTACGCTTATTATTATTATTACTCAAGCTCGAGAATGAGTCCGACTTGAGGTAGCCAGGTTAGAGTGAGCATACTTGGAACATGATAGAATTTTGAAGAAAGCCTCCGGTGAGTTATTACTCACGAATGGATGGTTATTATATGGGACATGTGTGTGAATGTTGTAGTATACTAGTACGTATATAATATGAGTAGATAATTATATGAGGGATTAATACATAAGTGTGAATGTACTTCTTACATAACTAGTGTGAAAGTTATATGATTTAAAAATGGGATTTCTTACATAACTAGTGTGAACGTTATATGATCAAAAAGGTATTTCCTATATAACTAATGTGAATATTATATGATTTAATATTGTTGAACAGATTAATAAATTAATGAGTAGATAACTTAATAAGAAAAGTAAGAGTACTCGAGTTAGAGTAGTATGGTAGAAAGAGGTGTGATGCGGATAGTTAGGTGGGTAGCTTAAGTAGAGAGGTTAGCAGGCAAGCGTTAGGTGTGTACTTTAGATGAGGGGTACCTCAAGGAAATTCGACGCTAGCTTAAATATGAAGAGTGTGCACGCATATTTAATAATTGCAATTTAACTGTTTGCTAAATGTTTTACTTGGGAGCTGACCAGTGTCAAAATATTTTTCAAAACCTTTTAGGTGTCCAGCCACAGGGACGCCCGATTTGAGGATTTTATCCAGGGATTCACAGTTGTAGCTCGTGTGGAAGCTGCATGACTTTGCTATAGACACTTCATTCATTTATTCCTAGTGTAGAGACTTTATTTCAGTACTCAGTTGGGCATGTCGCTCTCAGATTTGGTATTCAGTTATTTATTTGACCTTGTGTATCCAGGTTGTTGTTTATGTTTACTGTTGTATTTTATTATTGAACCGATAGTTCATTCGGTAATCTCTATTTATATTATTCATATGTGTTGGATTCAGTTACAAGATAGTGTGGATGGTTTAATTATTATTTATTTTCACATGTTGTTAATTAATAAAAGATAAAATTTGGCACCAGTCTATTTAAATTACTAGGTGGTTAGTAACTTTAAAATATTTTCGATAGTGATGCTAAGAATGAGCCATATGAGACCAAGATTTTATTTTGATCACGGGCTAGCCACCCGGTATTTTAGTTGGTGGGATGTCACAGATGGTATCAGAGCATCAGGTTCTAGAGTCCTTAGGATATGTGTGGCTTATTACGTTTTAGTGTAGCGTTCTTTGATATAGAGCCTTATTATAGGATTATTGTATTCCTCTACATATTTGACTTACGTTCTCATGCTATTAAGTATAGTTGATGCGATTCATATACGAGCACGGTTGGGTTTCGTACATCAAATAACTTTGGACGACTAGCGAGGGCCGTTAGAAGGAGTGTAGGGGCAGAGGCTCAGTAGAAGTCATGGAATATTTTGGGAATGATGACCGCGATAGAAGTCACCATGATTACTGTTCAGTCAGATGACGTCGGGATAATCACTAGGGTGTTGTAGTTTCCCTAAGCACCGTCGTAGAAAGTGGTGGTGCAAATTCAGACTCACCCAGCATTGTCGATAAAAAAATGGGGGAGTCGGAGTAACTCTTTCGAAGAGCCATCCGTATGGATTCGGGAAAGAGAGGGAGTGTGATGGTTCAATGGAAGGAAATAACCAAAAAGTAACTATTTAGGATGGAGTGCAGTGGCACTCAGGATTTAATTTTGGGCAAAATTTTGGCTCATAGGAGCGGTGTTGTAGTGATAGGAGTCAGTCACCATAACCTTGAAGAGATACCATTAATAACGAGTAATTTGGAATGCAGTTTGATCGCAAATCCCCCATCAGATCTTTAAATAGAGAGGCAAAGGAGATTTTAATACTCATATCAAAAGGGTCGTGCAGTGGTCGGTCATCAAGGAATGTTGGCGTATTTATCAAAATTCATACCCAACGAGGTGGATACGGAGAATCAAGAAGGTCCGTAAGTTAATACTGATTTCGTGTATAGAATATACAAGCATCGATGGGGAAATCCGGTTAGAACGACTGATACCGTTGTCGCCAATGTCATATGTTTACAATTTGATATAAGCGCTTTCATGATAAGGGACCCATGAGAGTCATAGAATCTAACCAAAGAGCAATACTGGATTTACCAGTGATAGTGAGGAACCACAAGAGGGGATACCCAGTAGAGAAACCATTTTTTTAGAATCAATAAAATTCCTACCAGGTGACGGTGGATTCAGTCAGGGCCATCAAGGCCAGTAATGGTCTCATAGGGATAGAGGATCCAAAGGGACGATGGGGGTAGAAATCAGGGTCAAGTCTATAAAGTTCGTTACAGGGATAACCTCAACAAGGCCAGTGGGGCCAGGGAAAAAGGGAATGACACAGAGAGTTGTCTTATGTGTAAAGAGTAGAAACGCATGTGTGGGTCTTGTTCGGAGAGAATTGGGGGACAATAATGAAATGCCCAGTAGGGGAAACTATTATAAGAAGTTTTTAGTTAGGTTGGGACGGGGGTGTTATGTCCAGGACCACTCGAACTGCCAGTACTATAGGAAATTGAAAGTATGAGTTTTATCCCGAGTAGATTGGGGTCTGTTTAGTATGAAACGAGCGAGTCATAATAATTTATTAGTATTGCATTTGCATGAGAAACGGATTTAGTAGAGATATCTTTAATATGTCTATAGTAGTATATATTCACCGTTGAGTTAGCGGATCTCTCTTTAGTTCCATCTGTAGGGGAGCAGGTGTGGACACTGAGAGGATATATTTTATGAGGGTAGCTCATTTTTAGAGGTGATATTCGAGGTATGGTACGTACTATTAAGCGATGGTGGGCAATTACAGAAAGACTATCATGTTCGTTGTTCCGGGACAGGATGTATATTTTTGCGATGTCTCACTTGAAAGGGGTCGATCTCGCGGCGATATTTTTTATGAAGTAGACTTAAGAGAGTACAGTTGTCTAGTTACATTGGATCCCGGTGCGTAGGGACTTCTACTGATGTGATTCAGGGTATATCGAGTTTATCGTTGAGCAGAGAGATTTAGCTCATTGTCGTTTACGCGCTGAGAACTTAATGATAGTGGGAGCGTCGTATCGTGTGAAGCCTTGAGAGACATGGGCATAAACAATTTTCTTTATGTGTCGGGAGACAGAATTTGTGATATCTTAGTTATGTGCTTTGGACCCACAGATTTTGATGACCGCCAATACTAGGGGTAGTGCATTGGGGAAAGATCTTTTGAGCTTCGTTCCGGGATGTGACACGCATAGACCTTAATAAACATTGGGAGTAGTAAGACATTGTTGGATACTTGTGCATCGATTTTAAATGTTAAATTATTACAGGTGTAGAGGAAACACTTTAAGCTGAGAGCTATTACCATATATGGTCAGTGGAGTCGGGTAGTGCTACGAAGGAAGCATTGAGAAAACTTATGTACCACAAGTTAATGGGTGGGACAGTATCGAGAAGAATTAAATGGAAAATTTATGGGGAAATCGAGAAAACCTGTATGATATAGCCACGTCGAGAGTGCAGAGCAAAGCTTGAGATAAGTATATTACGTACGAGACTTTAGGGATATTTATGCTAGAATGTTTGGGATATAGTACATAGTATGATACAACTTTGTGTTCGTTGTTCCAATGGATGATTTACTTATTCTAGTTATCACCTGAAGGAGGGGCTAGTCTATATATACGTGTATATATGTTATGGTGTGTTGCATAATAGACTTATAAAAAAGGTTTTATATTGTTATATTTGATCCCGATGAGTAGGAATTGTTATTGATGGGATTTAGGGAGGATAAGGCTTATTATCGAGCAGGGTGGTATAGCTCGTGACTGATTCGCGCTAAGTAAGTAGTGATAGTAAGGGGAGTCGTATTGTATGATGTCTTTTGTAACATGAAAATGGATGAGTATACTTTTATGTCAGGAGATGGGAATTTGGGGGTACGTGCTATGAATTGGGGCCTAACGGATCTCAACGACTGGCAATGTTAGATAGTAGTATATCGGGGGGTTCCTTGTTTGAATTTTGCTTTACGAGACGTGCCACGCATGAAACTTAGCGCAACGTTAGAAGTGAGGAGATGTATGATCATTAGTACATGGGTTTGGTACCGTGGTTATTATATATATATATGTGGTTATAACTGTGAGTTGAAAGTTATATTACGATTTAAGGCTAGTAGATTCGGGTAACATTATTGCGGATGAGCATGGGTACAGGGTGTATGGGCGCGCTGGGTAATTAATTTAAGTTTAATATAACTCGCGATTAGGAGAGGTAGAGATATGTGTAGCGATCTTAGGGCATGTGAGTAGGGAAGCATTCGAGATTTGGAGTAATAAGCTTATCCTAATTTCGAGTAATACCCCGTATTTTTTAGGATATAGAATTTAATTAATTTGGTGATATGGGATTCAATTAATCTGGAAGATTTAATTAAAGTAGTGAATTGAGATTTAATTAATTCGGGTTATTTTTAAAATTCACGTGTGTCGTAATTTGAGGACGAGATTAGAGATTTTAGTTCACTAACTCAGATGACGATTCTGAGTGCACGGTTGATTCCAAATAGGTGGAGATAGTCGAAAAAGAGTACCTGGGATAGTAATTGAGTCTCGGGACATTTTTAAGCATAACCGAGCTCACACGAGGGTGTTCGAGTCATTTGGGTTTGGCCCATAGGCTTAATTTCGGGATTAGCAATATAAAACCTATATTAGAGAGTTTTTGGCTGACACAACTCAAATAAAAAACCTTAGTTTTGCAGAAGAGAAAAAAGGGAGAATTGGGAGAGCTTTTGGGAGCTAAACCAAGAGAAGAGGGATGTGTTCTTCGTTAAATCTTCAACTACATCAGAGAAAATCAGACCCTACGAATTTATTCAGGCAAGTGTTTAAATTTTCTTTCATTTAAATTGCGGTATTGCGATTTATATCATGGTGGGTGTAAACCATATTCATTTTGGGGTGGGTTATTACATAGAAAATGGGTGTTTGAGAAATTGGGTATTATGTGTGAAATAGATACACAATTGATGATGAAACTTCATATATTATTGTTTGAAATTAATCGATGATTCAAAACCCAGGATTTGTCTTATGTGATTAATATTAGTGAAATCATATTTGGGGAAGAAAGTTTTGTAAATTCTGTGTAACCCGATTTATGACTCTAGATATGACTTTTACAAATCGTTATAGTTGAGATTTTAATACGAATCCGGACCTGTGTAGTTGGTGGATGATTTATGGGAAGATGTGAAACTGTTTGAATTCTTATTTGGTACTGGGCAATTTCCGAAGCTAGTTTATAAAACTTTGATAAAGAACAAAGGTAGAAACAGGGTATTGTCATGAGGAAGATGAAGGGATGGAAAATGAAGAGGGTCGTTCGAACGACCAGGAAAGTCATTCAAAAAACGCTGGAAGTCGTTCAAGTGACATCAGATGTAGTTTGAACGACAGAAAGGATTTTTGAAATTCCGATTTTGCCCCTATTATCTTTTGGGATATTTTTAGGATTTAATTAGTGTACAGAAAACTAAAAGGAGAAAATAGTTAGGGCCTTGGGAGATGAATTTTAATAAATATTTTATTTAGATAGAGTGTCAATCTAAATAACTAGAATTGGGTGAAGTAAATTCAAAAGGTTAAAGTACGGACCAAGTTAGAGAGTCTAGGCATTTTGGTTGAGTGACACCACTTGGATAAAATCAATTGAGGTGAAATTTATTAAATAAAGGTCGAGGTTTTGACTCGGATATTTCCAGGCTAGTGCGACGAGATTTAAGCACAAAGTAGTCGGTTTAATTTATTATAGAGATATATAATAAAGTATTTATTATTAAATTTAATGAGGGGTGTTAAACTTAATAGTGGGAATTCGTGTAACAAATCCTAAATTGTGGAGATACGGACCGAATGAGTGAGTCTGGGTATTGTAGTTAGGTGACGCTACTTAAATAACAAAATAATTAAGGTGTGATTTAATTTAATTTCAAGTCGGTATATAGACTTGGGTATTTTGGGCTAGTGCTACGGGTGTTAGGCACGGGATAGCCAGACTTTTATTAAATATATATATGCAGTAATGTGATAGTATATATATATATATATATATATATTTGTGTTCTTTATAGATATCGGTGTGAATGATAATTATAGGAATGCATACCCCTCTAGTGATATCATAGGATATTTCACAATGTGGGTGAATCTCCTGGCTTGAGGAACAATGAGAGCATAATCCCCAGGTCATAGCGTCCAGTATTTATATGTTGTGATTCTTTTCGGAGTGAGACGCCTTAGGTATGATTTTATCCCACACCCGGGGAACTATGACTGCCTCCGCTACGCTTATTATTATTTTTACTCAAGCTCTAGAGTGAGTCTGGCTTGAGGTAGACGGGTTAGAGTGAGCATACCAAGAACATGATAGCATTTTAGAGAAAGTATCCGGTGAGTTATTACTGGGGAATTGATGGTTATTATACGCGCCATGTGTGTGAATGTTGTAGTATACTAGTACGTATATAATATCAATAGATAATTATATACAAAATTAATACATACGTGTGAATGTACTTCTTATATAACTAATGTGAAAGTTATATGATTAAAAAAAAGGGATCTCTTACATAACTAGTGTGAAAGTTATATGATTAAAAAGGTATTTCCTATATAACTAGTGTGAATGTTATTTGATTTAATATAGTTGAACCGATTAATAAGTTAATAAGTAGATAACTTAATAATCAAAGTAAGAGTAGTCGAGTTAGAGTAGTGTGGGAGAAAGAGGTGTGATACGGCTAGTTAGGTGCGATAGCTTAACTAATAAGGTTAGCAGGCAAGCGTTAGGTGTGCACATTAGATGAGGGGTGAGTTATACCTCAAGAGAGTGCGACACTAGTTTAAATATGAAGAGTGTGCATGTATATTTAATTATTGTAATTTAATTGCTAGCTAAATATTTTCAAAATGTTTTACTTGGGCTCTGACCCATGTCAAAATATTTTTCAAAACCTTTTAGGTGTCCAGCCACAGGGACGCCCGATTTGAGGATTCAATCTAGGGATGCGCGGATGCAGCTCATGTGAAAGTTATAGGACTTTTCTGTAGGCGCTTCGTTCATTTATTCGTAGAGTAGGGACTTTATTTCAGTACTCATTTGGGCATGTCGCCCTCAGATTTGGTATTCAGTTATTTATTTGACCTTGTTTATACAGGTTGTTGTTTTTATTTACTGTTGTCTTTTATTGATGAACCGATAGTTGATTCGGTCATCTTTATTTATATTATTCATCTGTGTTGGTAGTGTGTATGGTTTAATTATTATTTATTTTCACATATTGTTAATTAATGAAAGATAAAATTTGGCACCAGTCAATTTAAATTACTAGGTGGTTAGTAACTTTAAAATGTGTTCGACAGTGATGCTAATAATTATCCATATGAGACCAACGTTTTATTTTGATCACGGGCTAGCCACATGATAGTTTAGTAGGCGGGGTGTCACACTTGTCTTCCCATGTGACCATTTATACTAATTAATCTAAGGTGAGGGATATTAGTCTCAATCTATTATTTTTATTCCTTTTTTTAATCTTAGTTTTTCATGCCTAGATTTATCTTTTGTTTTATTTCTCATCTTTTATAATTTTATTCTTAAAATAATAAATCAATTAACGTCTAGCAACATTCCCTATGGATGCATTGCCCGGACTAGGCGGTGTACTCCCTTAAAGAGTGTAATTATAGTCTAGATTTTTTGCATAGCGGTGGGAGTCGAAAACAAGGTCAAGCGTAAGTAACACGAACGCACGATTTTCCCCTGTTAATCAGTGAGCCTTATGCCTTATATGTTGAATGAAACTTTTAGAGCTTGTGTTTTTTAGAAAACATTTTATTGAAAATATATATTTGTCTTTTTATTCATACCACTGCCTTTTATGACCTAACAGTGCTTGATTCATAAGCTTTATAGGACGGAGACCCATACCTCCATCCTCATTTCTCGAATGTGGCATCATGTCCCTCCCCCGTCGCATAAGGAGTGTCTAAAGATAGAAGTTATATTATATCCTGCCAGATTTTTTAAAACGTTTTCAACCCCCCCCCCCCCCTCCTCCCCCCTATGTAGTAAAAGGTATATATCTTTGAGATGTTTTTGTTTCATTATAATTTTAAAGTTATTTGAAGTTTGATTACATCTTCTCAAAACTTAAAGAAAAAAAATTTCGAGTTGTTCTTGAAAAACTTTAATACTTTGATATCTTATCTATGTGAGCTTATTTTAAGTAAGTCAAACTCCTTTAAATAATTCCATCAAACATCAGGACTCTTAGATCTGAGGAAGTTAAAAATACAATTGGTGTCTTCTTTTAGTTCGAATTCTACTTGGAACAAGTTTGGATCTTCAACTATAAAGAATACTTTATTTTAAGTTGATAATGAAGTCGTAGGTTCTTGATCGAAACCCATCATGGTTATAAAGCGTTATTTAACTATTGTCATCTTCTCAAGTCATAAGATATGGTGTGAAAGAGTAATGGCAGAAGTTATAAAGAAGTGAGTGTAAGACGTAGTTCCTCTCTATAAGTCTTAAGCATAGTTCATTTGTCGTTCATTCAGGCAGAGGTTATTCTTATTATGGGGGTTTTCTCTTACATTCTTGTGTTGTGCCATTGTTTGTGCTTTTTATATTCTACTTCATCGCCATAATCTAAGGCAATAAAATCTTATTTGCCTCATTTTGGTAAAATTTATGACATAGACATACTATTATTTATTTGCTCATATAATGAATTAAAATAAAATATTATCTTAGTTGACTTAAGTGTCATTTTTCTTTGCCCATTTGACGACCATATCTATGCACGACGACACTTTTTTCACAATTACAATTTTTGATTGTCAAAATTGAATTGTTTAACTCGATCCATTCACTCCACGTTGAATCATGTTTGATGTGCACATCACAAAAGAAAAGGGAAGAAAATTATTTTTTAAGAAAAAAATATTATGTCACTAATAAGGGTGAAAAAGAATATTTTATATGATCGTCTTGTGATGAAGGATGGAGAAACACAGTAAGTTTTTCAACACATGAAGATTTTACATGCTTCGCCCTAACTTACACTTTAGCGGACACTTGGTTTGCATTACCTCCTCCCAAATTCTCTTTGATAATTTTTAAAGACAGGGATTGATGTAAATAAATGACTTAATATTTAAAATCATTTATTATATGTGTCTCAATACATTAATCGAATTGTCATCATAAAAAATGGGGAGATTGTGAATCCAAAAGATGATAAATAATTACTAACTAATTTTTATGGAACAATTCAATTTATTATGTTTCTCTTACTGATGTTTCCTCAAAGTTTTTATGAGCTTTTAGGAATGCCATTGAAGTTCAAGATCATCTCAACAAGGTCAAAATACGCAAGCACACTCAAGAAGATCAATATAAAACAACTTGAGTTTTGAGAGAGTTGGGGTTTAATGTATGGTATACACTCCCAATTTATATGACTTGGATCTAAAAATGACTTACACGTAAACACGTCATTTGGTATTTTTGGAAAATATTAAAAAAAAACATTTCCTTAGGTCAAATAGCATCAAATTGATCTGATCTAGTCAACCAACCGAAGTCTAGTAAAGTAAATCAATGTAAGTTTAACTCTTACCAGAACAGAAGACTAAGAGTTTTAGTGAATTGAAAGTAGTTTTAGTGAATTGAAAGTAGTTTCAGTCGACTAAACATATTTGACTTGACTACATACGGCAAATTCAGAATATAACGGCTATTAATGGCTAGTTTTTCAAACAAATCTTTTCTAATTTTACCAAATTTCCAAAATGGATAGTTTTATTCTACACACTATGTATACATTTTACAACTTTAAAGAAACTCAACTTTGAGGATTCAAACACATACAACACCTCATCTAATATTTCATCAATAAAAGGGACCAAATCAAATTAAATGAATAGTTAAGTGCGAATTAAAAGAGAGAGAAAGATGTTATTCCTCCACTTGAAGATTTAGGTTTTATCATATTATTTACGAGTTCTTAAACAACAAAGAGGAATCTTAAAAGGAGACAAATAAGTAGAAAGCTTCACAACAACAATAACAAAATCGGATCAAGCATTGGGAGTTTCATCAACAACGACATCAACCACAACATCGTCAAAGCTCCAACACAATTAAGAAGAACTCATCCAACGCAATTGGAGTTCTTTCAAAAAAATAACAAAGGTCTCAACAAACATCCATCATCAAGTTATTCACCAATAAGAACTGTTATTCAGAAGACAACAAAATTTCATGAGAGAAAAAGAAAATAAGGAAGTGAAAAAGGAAAGAGGAACCGAAAAATTATCATTAAATATCATATCATCATTATGTCTCAACAATAATTTTTAAGAGTTCATATTCTACCCCCATAAGAAACATGTTTCTCTCCAACAACCATATTTTAAGGCTATAACAACATAAGCCATAATAAAGAGCATATTGGTGAATCTACGCGTGAAGAGAAAAAAAATAATGTAAAAGTGATCAAATTATAAGAACTATTAAATCAAACATTATAGTTGGTCAATGGTGTTTTTCGAGAAAGTCATCAATTTCATTGTATATTCTTGATTAGTAGCGTCGTGTAAAAGGAGACAAGTAAGGAAGTAGTTCCCTTCAACTGCTTAGGAAATGAAGGAGGTAGCTCCCTTGTTAATTGTGGTTGCAAGGGGTGGTAGGTCCTTGTAAGGTTTTGTTTTCAATTTTAGTGAATCAAAAAATGATAGAACTTACCAGAGTGTCATCTTAGACATGGATGTAGGCACCATGTAAAAATTCCTAGGTCCATTTCTCTTCCCTAACTCATGTTTTGTTTATATTGCGTGATATGATCATTTATATTACATGAATATGAATGTGTGTTGGATGATAAACAACAAAGAACAAATCATTTTATCAATCAACAAAGCAAAAGATTTAACTTCACTAACAAAAAGGTTTTTAAAAAGAGGTGAAAAGATTGGTATTCATATTTATTAAAATTAACATTCCCATATGCACTCAAATATTTAAGAATAACGATGATAAAAGACATTGTTGTTTATTTGTTTTTGGTGTCTGAAAGCTATGATTAATTTTGTGGCACATCTTATTTTTTTAAACAAAGTTATTACATATAATATACATATTTATTTTAATAGAATAATAAATGGGATGATACATACCAAGAAATAGATTTCGAAAGTAATGACAGATGTCGAATAATAGCATAGATGAATGTTTATACATAAATAATAGCATAGTTGAATGTTTACACACACACACACACTATAAGACAAAAATTATACAACGCGCTTAAAAATTAGTATAACTCTATAAAGAGCATTTAACATGTGTCAATTGTAATACCCTGTCCCAGAAATTCAATTAAATTATATATGAAGACGAGCAAAGATGATTATAAGAGAATTGTGGGCCAAGAATTTAATAAATAAAATTATGGGATAAGAGTCGTTCGAACGGCTATAAGGGGTTTTTCTAATGACATCACTGCATCGTTAGAAGTGAGGAGGACGTTGCGAGAAGCAGGGCTTCGAACAACATGTCACTACTTTATAGTGGCTAGTCGCGCGAAGGGTCGCGCGAACCAAACATTGAACAAGATGGAGAAGTCGTTCGAACGACTTGGGCTTGTCATTTGAACGAATTAAATTGCAAATATTTAATCCAGTTGCCCTTGTGCACTGTTACAATTTTGATCATTAGATCTTTGAGCTGTCGAGCTTAGATCAGTCCAGAAGGGGTAAAACGGGATTTTTAGCCTTTGGAAGAGTTTTATAAGGGATTTTTTGGTTTGTTTGGGATTATTTGATAGGTAAAATGGAAGAGAAGAGAGAGAGAGAGAGAGAGAGAGAGAGAGAGAGAGAGAGAGAGAGAGAGAGAGAGAGAGAGAGGTGGGTGGTCTTCCACCTCCTCCCACCGCAAACCACCACCCCTCCACTATTACATCACCATTTTATGTGGTATTCCACCATGTTCAAGCCTACAATACACATGTCCACCATTGTAGAAGAAGAGCTACTAATTTTGGAGAAGTATTGGGGGATTTTTGGAGAAGATGAATATGGGTTTTCATGGAGTTTAAAATGGGTCTTGCTTGGAAGCTTGGATGGAACACGTTTTGGAGCATTTTTAGAGGGCATTTGGTAGCCTCTTGAGGCCACCTTTGGAGGTGGGGGTTGCTCCTCCTAAACCAGCATTTCTACCACTATTGGAGCTATTAGAGGTGGAAAAATCTATCTTTATTATTATGACTCTATTTTGCATTATTTGTAGTCATGTAGTTAAATTACATGGGTAGTATGCATATGATTAGATGATTAAATTATGTCTAGTAAATAAGAAACATTTTTATGAAATACAAATGTTAGAAAAATGATATTTTGTTGAAAATAATGAATGAATAAATATTTCAAAGTTTTGAAGTATAAAGTTGGTATTTTATGAAAATGGTGTATTTTCTAAAAAGATTGATATTAAACATTTTTAAAATGAAATGTTTGAAAATAATGATTTATTTTGGTAAACATTGGTGAAATAATGTTTCTTGCAAAAATTAAGATTTTATGAAAAATAGACATTTGTTGAGTTTGAAGAAATTAAATGTCTTTTATGCCTTGAAAATGTATTTTTGCAAGTATGATGAAATTATAGAATGAAAAATATGTTTAACCCATTTAATTGGATTTTAAGGTTTAAAGCCCATCTCCCCATGCATATAAACTTGTAATATTTTGGCACTAAGTGTATAAACAAGTTTAAAGAAGATTTTGTTGGGTTTAAACATGAAATAAGAAAAGTATAAATTCTTGTCTTTAAAGTGTGTGAAAAAAGGGTTCAAAGTATGATAAGCACAAAGTTGAGACTACATGTAAAATAAAGAAAATGGTATTTTCTTATAAAAGTAGTCTTAAATATAAATGAATTTCTTGAATGAAGAAAGTAAAGAGGTGTGTGGTTTGGAAATTTGTTAATAAAGTTATTGAATAAGTGTTCATGGGTAAACATGTGAAAGTTATTGCGTATAACTTAGTAATGTTGTAAAGAATTAATACTTATGAAATTGAAAAGGAAATGATGGAATAAAGAAGTTTTCAATTAAAAAAAAAGCTTACTCCAAGGTTAAAAGGGTGTGAAAGTGTTAAAACGCTTAAGAACTTAGTGTAGGTGACTTAATAGTGTTTTGGGGAGAGGTTAACACTTGTGGGAATGGAGTGAAAGGTGATTTTGGAAATAAATGGGTAAAATAGTAATTTTACTTAAAGTGGAATATTTTTATGAAATAAAAATGCTGGAAAGGGTTACACAAAGTGGTGCTAAATGAATATTATTTTTGGAATTAAATCAAGATTAAAGGGTTAAGGACATGAAATGATACTCTCAAAGTGTAACACAAGTTGGGGTCAAACCCCCAGTTTTGACTTCGTCCGGATAAAGGAAAAAAGGAATAATGTGGACATTTGCAAAATTTTAAAAGACATCAGAAGGAACTCGAATGAGACAGGGATAATTAAAAAGGGCTCGAAGCCCTAGGGTGAAAAATCCAAACCACTGGCCAAAGCATATGGTGCGCATAGACGGCGGTGTGGATCCCGTTAAAGTATGCGGTATTTGAATGATTTCGAGAAAAGATAAAGGAATAAGGGACATGTCAAGAAATGGGTGGTGTGGTGAAATGTGTTAATACAACCTAACTTGAATGAATTAATAAATGTTCCGGTGAAGGTTAAAATGGAAAAGTAAATATGTAATCGATTAATGTCCATGAAATAAGGAAAAAGGTAAAGTAAGTGGGTAAATAGGTGATTAAGCAACCTAAGCGGTTAAACCACTGTTCTTAAAAATCCGCCTAGGCTTAAGGCTTGGGAGAAACGTCTCGCCTTACGCTTTTCACGCCTTATTCTTGGTAAAACCCTTAAGGCGCACTTTTTTTCTAAAAACAACAATGCTTTAGTGAAACGATGTCACCTTTTAAAGAATTTGTTTACAAACCGGACCATTATCTCATCCAAAATAATCAAATAGTATTTTAATTTGTAAATATTCAGACATATTTTTATGATATGTGCATTTTTTGTATTTTAATAGCCTTGTTATGGTTAAAAAATATTAAAATATATTAAGAAGGCCTCAACGCCTTTTCACGCTTAGGCCCGCCTAGGCTTCTAAGGCTTAAGACTTGGCCTCCATGCCTCAATCACGCCCCGCGTTTTTTAGAACCTTGGGTTAAATCCATAATTAACACAAGAATGTGTTATAAAATTTTCTCAAAGATTAAATGAGTATTTTCTAACACGGCGTTCGCATGTGTTGAAAGGGTGGGTTTCAACGAAAATACTAAAATGTGTTGGATAAAATAAAAAGGGTGATTTCGGTAAAGAAATGGCTCCAGTTAAACCAAATGTAGTGGTTTCAAGTATTGAACCGTGTGTGTTAAATAAAGCGAGAAATGCAAAGATGAGAAAACGAAAGTCTTTTATAAGATTAAGGTAAATTAATCTGGGTAAATAAGGTTTCGGAGGTAAAATTGTTTCATGCATTAAGTATATGTATGTGCATATATGTATACAATGTAATTTCATGTGCACGTAGGCATAACGTATGAGAGTCCCCTTTCTGCCGTTCGATTCTATACTGCATTTGTATATTTTCCACTGAGCATCGGCTCACACACTCGCTTTGTTAAGGCAGACTGGGAGCGGTTTCGTATTTTGAGAGCGTTATATGAGTAAGTACTTTATTTATTTTACGTTAGTAGCTCTGTATGCTTGGACAGGGTACTCCCCACAGGTCCCTCACATAGTTTATTTTGAATCTGGAATCGCATGCTAAATAAGTAAAATGTTAATTAAAATACAATTGTACTAGCAACATTATATAGGATGTTTTATTACACTTCACACCTAACACTCGGGTCGGACCAGATTGACTACGGGTAACCCATAAATTCGGATTGGGGCTTTACATCTTCCCGTTCAATATGTTCTCTCTCGTTTAATAATGAAGGCAACATTATAAAACTTGATAAATGATGTGTTCTAGTCACATTAATGCCATGAGGTGAATGTGAGAATCAAAATGACTTTTCGATGAAGGTGGAGAAATTAAATTCTCATATGTATCTTACACTACCCCCCCTCACCCCCCCCCCCCCCCCCCCCCCCACACACACACACACACATCTCTTCCCTTTCTAACTTTCATAAACCTCTTTATGAAATCCAAGAGGTTTTCACATTGCAAATTTGCAATTGATGTTGATATTAAACCATCATAAACCCCTAATATAGAGAGTTCATCTTCCATTTTTCAATAAACTCACTCATACAAATGTGATCTTCATCCGTTCTCAATATTTTATTTCCCATACTTAATCCTCCTTCGAGCATTTATTTTAGTTATAATCTATTTCCATATCAATCAATCAACGACACAAACATATATGTATGTATGAGGTAGGATCAAATGCGATCACGATTGTGGGACCAATTTGTTTTTTAATAATAAAAATATATTGTTTTAGTTGATTACAATTATTTTTACAGAGTATCTAAACATTTGATGGAACCCTAAAAAATACTTCAATCCCCATACACGGCTCGTATTTGATCCAAACATTCTATGGACCCCCCACCCCCACCCCCCACACACACACAAAAAAAAAAAAATAGCCATGTCTGCATACTTGGTCTGCATTTCATCGAGCCCCTATATATATTATTATTATTTTTTGTGTGTGTGTGTGTGGCTCGTGTCTGATCAATGATAAAATACGGGACACACACACACACACACACACACATATATATATATATATATATATATATATATATATATATATATATATATATATAGTGTGTGTGAGCGATTATATTATATTTTTTGTGAGATAGAGAGATAGAGAGAGAGAAAGAGAGATTACATTATATTTTTTATAAGGGAAGAAAACATTTGGATTTGATAACTAGGAAAAGAGGGAAAACCTGATATCCGTAGAGAGGGTAGAAAATTATGGAGTAATAACAAAACTCTTTTATTTTGTTGTTTAATGACTAGCTCTAGAGAGTAGGGTGCACAGCGAAAACAAAAAAAAACGACTAATTGAATCAAACCAGTTGTATTGAATTGGGTTGGTTCGATTTTTTAGACTATTGGTTCGGTCCCAGATCCAAAAAAATACAATTTTCGATTCAGGGCTCAGTTCCAATATAAATTTAATCTGAATCGATCCGCAATCTGAACCAAGATAGATAGATAGATAGATAGATAGATAGATAGATAGATAGATAGATACAGGCTCATGTGCACACTAAGTTTGCAAGAGAGAGAGAGAGAGAGAGAGAGAGAGAGACAGGCTCCTGTGCACACTAAGTTTGCACACGTACTAGCGTACACTAATTTTTTTAAATATTAAAAAAAATTGAGTTGATTTTTTTTTTTGTAATATTTAAACATTTCAACGGACACATAAAAAAATTCGGCTGAAAAAAACTTTTTTGCCATTTTTAAAAAATCAGTCAAACTTTCGCAGCTTTTAAAGTACTTAAAAGCAGTGAAAGTTTGACCGATTTTTTAAAAATAGCAAAAAAGATTTTTTTGAGTTGGTTTTTTTTATATGGCTTCCTTGAAATGTTTAAATATCTCACAAAAAAATCAACTCAAAAATATTTTTTTTACTATTTTAAAAAAAAAATGTGCAAACTTAGTGTGCACAGGAGTCTGTCTATGTGTGTGTGTGTGTGTGTATATATATATATATATATATATATATATATAGAGAGAGAGAGAGAGAGAGGGAGAGAGGAAGGTTCTCTTACATCATACTCTATACATCACACTTAGTTCTAGATCCTAAGAAACCTTTTTTTTCATATTTTTTTATTTTTTATTCAAATTTTCCTTTCAATCAACACATGTTCAAAAAAATAGGTTAAAATACATTTTCTAGCTATTTTTAAAAAATTCACAAAATTCTCTTGGCGCAAGCAGACCCTTATAAATAAGGTATTTTCAACAGTTTTTTGTTGGATTTTTAAAAATAGCTAGAAATTGTATTTAGATCTAATTTTTTAAACATGTGTTGATTCGAAAGTTAACTCCATGAATAAAATAAAAAAATTGAAAAAAAAATTAAGGCATAGAATTAGGTGTGATGTATGGATGATGTAGGAAGCATGATATATAATACAATATAATATAATGTTGGGTCATTGACTTGACCTCCAAATTTTAATGCATAATTTGACTTTACCCCTCATTTTCATAATCCTTTGGCTTTGCTCCCGACATATAATAAAAAGGGGCAAAATTACATAAATCGTTAAACTTAACCCCCTATTTTTATTCATAATTTTACATAATAAAAGGGGATATATCAAAGAGATTAGAAAATTGGGGGTCAAGTCAAATACCACATTAAAAAGGCGGGGGTTAAGTTAAAAAAGCCCTATAATATTTTAACAATCAAGTATAAATACTTAGGCCCTTTGTTTTCCAGAAAAAAATTCCAAATTTTTTCCCCAAAAATGAAATAATTAGAAAATGTGTTCAAGTTTAATATTTTTCCAAAATAAAAAATTAAAAAAATAAATTTTGAAATTTTCTAATTATTCAGGAAATTGGAAAACAACTTTAGCAAGTTTTTCACTAATTTTCAATATCTCCAAAATTATATTTTACCACTGAACTTTCTATAACTTACATTTAGATCCTTAACCTTTTTCGTAAATTACATTTTAATCTCTTAATTTTCTAAAAGTGATATTTTGGCCCTGAAAATGTTTAGAATTATATTTTGGCCCCCGAACTTTCTATAAAGTTTATTTTGGCTCTTTTAACAGTCTATAAATTATATTTGGACCCTGAACTTTCTGTAATTAACACTAAACTTTGTGTAATTATATTTGACTCACGAATTTTGTATAAACTATGCTTTGAAAATAATAATTTATCAACGTATGAACGCATTTCTAATTTTCTAAAAATTTTCATAAAAAACAAAAATTAGAAATCAAGATGAAAATTGTAAATAGAAAACAGAAAATATCTCTCCACGACTAAATGGAGTGTTAGTTTAAGGTTTAGGGTTTACGGCTGCTAAAATCCCGAGCATTTTTCATTCCAACACATATTGTTGTTGCCTCCCTCTTCTCCACTCCCTCATACCCGACAACCATTTTAAGAACTTACTCCGACTTACCTCCGGCCATTACCACACGACCCAGATCATCTCAGCCCCTCGCAAAAGTTGTTACCATTTTGAAAACTAACTCAATTTGTTCGGTTCAGAAGTTGTTAGTTGTTGCTCAGATGAAAAACCCACATACCTCCGATGAAGTGGTTACCATTTTAAAAACTAACAAATGTTGTGTGAATGAAACATAAGTTTTTTTATCAATTTGTATCTCACGTCTGTATCTTAGATCTTCAACATTTGTAAGGTTTCTTTTTTTTTTTTTTTTTTTTTTTTAGGTTCAAGTCTTGGGGAGAGGGAGGGGAAGGGGATGAGACTTGAACCCCCAACCTCTTGCAAAGCAAGGGTTGGTGGTAACCATTGGGGCAAACCCCTTTGGTTAACATTTGTAATGTTTCTAACTTACATTTTATCACATTTTTAACTTATATTTAATTATGCTTTAAAATTTGAGTTTGGACCTTAAAAAAACTATTTCTGAAATGCATTGATCTTGATAGTTCACTAAGTTTGAAAGATGAATGTGGGAGCTTTTTATGTATTAATTAACCTAGCTATTAAACTTGGGAGAGACCTCAAAGAGTAGGTTTGTTGACACCAAAAAAAAAATACAATTACATTTTTACATCTAAGGCACACACAATTGGAAGGCATATGTACATATTCTACTTTTTACAATTCATTAGTTGGTGTATTGATATGGTTCACCTTAGATAATTTTTATTTTTCCCAATATCATTATTGCAATAATAACCTTCAAGTAATCTGTGTAGTCAAATTTAAACTTAATGGGATTGGGCACATGATAATGACTAAAACAGATATTATATGAAAACACATCAAAATGATATAAAATTGACACGTTATGTGCATTACCGTGTCAATATCATTTGCCTTCGTGAAGCATTTTTTGGGTTAAAATAATTATAAAGTTGTCGTAATATTAACCGTTAAGGTTAAGGCTAGCCTATTGGTCAAGGCTTACACCCTCATCCTCATGTAGGAGTTTGAGGTTCAATTCGCCCCTCCCTTTCTCTTTCCCTTTCCCCCTCCCCTTAATAAAAAAATTAAAGAAACGAAATTGTTGTAACATTTAAAGGGACAAATATTTAAAGGTATTTTAATAAAAATATGCATTAGGCCATGTGTAGTGTGTAGTCTAAATCTATACATTTAGCTTTTTTTTACTCACAGTGGGTAGCAAAATGTACACATTTAGCTGAGAGAAAATCTAGCCAGTGTGTAAATTTAAACGGCCGGTACACAATGTCTAAAAGGTGGGGCCCGCAGCTAGGCGGACAACAGTTAGCCGCCCAGCCCTTGGGCGTGTGTCTTTTATCCGCCCAACCCCCTTCCATTTTAAAAAAAAATAATATCCAAACCGCTGCCACCTCATTTTTACACCTTCCCAATGTGAATAACGGACAAACAATCTAACTCAAAAAATGCACATTTATATTTTTTTACACAATCTCACTACAGATTGCCTTACATTGTTTATTATGATTTTACATATTGAGAGCAAATTATTTTTTAAAAAAAACAGGAAAAGTCCTCTTAGGTCCCTCACAAACAAATTTTAAGCACTAAAGGAATCTTAACAAATTTTAAACACTTAGGCCCACTAATTCTCTTCTTGTAGAAGTTCACGCTAGTGGCATAACAAATTATTATAATAGTAAATTGTCCTTAAATGTTTAAAAATTGTTACCAAAGGACCTCATCGTAAATTGCCCTTAAAAAATTATCACTGTTAATGCATATATTTAAGTATATATGTATACAGGCTCATATACATAGCTCACTATACATACTTTCCGTGTGAACTTATTTTTTAAAATAGTAAAAAAAATAGTTTTTGAGTAGATTTTTTTTGTGGAGTATTTAAACATTTCAGGTAACCCCAAAAAAACTTATCAGTTAAAAATGATTTTTTTTGCTATTTTAAAAAAATCGATCAAAGTTTGTCAATTTTAACTTGCTTAAAAACTAACATATTTTGAACTTTTTTTTAAATATCAAAAAAAAATTATGAGCTAATTATTTTGGGGGACTCCCTAAAATGTTTAAATACCCAAAAAAAATTAACTCAAAAATAATTTTTTTACTATTTAAAAAAAAATAGGTTTGCACGGGAGCTCTTCATGTAAGGATCTTGCATGAGCCTAACTCTGTGTGTGTGTGTGTGTGTGTGTGTGTGTGTACAAAACAAAACAACGATCGTGCATTGTTGGAGCTAAGAAGCTAGTTTGAAAATATGTTTTGAGATCTCAAGACCTTTCCGAACAACAATGAATAGACCAAAAATGTATTTCGCGTAACCAAAATGAAAAAATAACGACTCCAAACAATTGAAAAATATCATAATGGCAAAATTTTAACATATATGTTGGCAAAATGCCAACATATTTACGAAGTTGGGTTGTGCAAAAGAACCTCTCGCACGACATTTGAAGCATTGCGAGAGCACCAAGTGGCATTTCAACTCCCATGGGGAGAGGTATTTCTATCATTGTCGTGGCACTCCAAGTCGTCCCAAATCACCCCAAAGATACTCTAGAGTTTCTATGGGCATTTTGTCCCATCAAAATTCCCCAATGCCTTGGAGATGGTCGAAGGCATATTACATAATGAGAAACTCAACGATGGCTAGAATATGTTCGTTCGTGACAAACATTTTTCAATTTTTTATAGCACTTCAAGTGTCATGGCATAATTTTCAAGATTTTTTAGATGAAATCATTGACATTAAACTGGAAAAACACTAACAAATAAGGGAAAAAGAAAGATACATAAAATAAGATGTAATCATCATCATTAATATCGATTGAATGTGTTCAGACTCGTTTTGTATTTTCGACTTCTAGTTCTTCCTCCCACTTGCTCAATATGGCACGTTTTTACACTCCTAATATGCAGGTGCACGAGGGTCCAAGTTAGATTCATCTCCATGTACTATTTGTTCTTTTTCCTTTCATTTCTTTGTAGTTGTTTTTCTATCAATTGTCGTCGCTTTTGGTTGGTGAGCTTAAATTTTTCCTCTATCTAATTTGTTTTCCAGTTCTATCCCCTTGTTAAAAGATTTCTCACTCCAAGCGTCATCCCAAGTCTCACTAAAGATACCCAATCGTCTGGAGTGCCATTAGGGTGTTTTGCCCCATCGAAATTCCAGTTCCTTTAAGATGGTCCAAGGCACATCACATGATGGGATACGCTTATTTCTTTTTAGCAAAATTTGAGTCAACTCAGGCAAATAAGTGATAGTCTGTGACTAACATCATGTTCAAACACTTCAACTGTAATGTTACTATTTTCAAGGTTTTTTAGATGAAGTTGGGAGTGAAAGTGGTACGATTTGATTGGTAACAAATCCTTACCAATATCAAAAGCATAATCTAAATGGTAAAACCGATTGTACTGAATTTATCGATCGATACACCAAAACAGAAACCAAAACCAAACCGATTGGTATTTCCGATAATTTCAATTTTTTTTGCTTTCGATTTCATTTTGGGTTTTTTCCGGGTAATACCAAAATTACAAGTTTATTTTATACATTCGGTAAATCTAGTATAAGTTTTGATATTATGATTCCGATAAATTTGATAAAAGTTTTGGTATTATGAAACACATTATTATCAAACACCATCATCAGCAATGACAATGTGTTCATGTTCATTTTCATTTAACATACAATGTATGCAAAGCAATAATAATAAAATTTAAAAAAAAACATATCAGATAGAGGTATCAGCTAAAAGAAACCCATTTACAAAACCAGACCCATCCCTCTCTGTACCCAATAACAATCGCTCTTTATCACCCTTAACAGCTGAAGGCCCATAGTTAGACACACTAAACCCAATAACACTGCTATCAATAACCAATATTCTAATACTTACACTCAACAAAACTTTACTTCTTTGTCTAAGCACACCCAAGGGCAGTTTCAGTTCAATTTAGAGATGGTTTGAGTGAAAAAATTGGAGGTGCTCCCATAGCCAATGTGTGGTGTGCGTGTTGGCGTGTGTACATTATGTGCATGTGACCTGCCTACGTGCGATGTTTGTGTTGTGTGTGTGTGTGTGTGGTGTACGTGAGCGTGGTGTTATGTGTGTGAGTGTTCGAAATGGGAGGGGTATGTCTAAAGGGGAAGGGGAAGGGGTGATCGGAGGGGGAGGGTAGAGAAATTACCTTAGTTGAAACTTTGAGGAGTATTCGGAAGAGCTAGTGTTGTTTGGAAGAAGAGACTCTTGCTTGAAAATAAGAAATTGTTAGGCTTAGTTTAGGGTTTGGTTGGCTTTTATATCAAGGTAAATGAATGGTTGAAATGAATTTAAAAAATGACGGGTCTTGATAAATTCGTGTATATATATATATATATATATATATATATATATATATATATATATATATATATATATATATATATAAGGCCAATCTCCTGTAAGGACTCCTTGTGTTGCAGACCCCAGTACATATCATTTTTTTAAAATAATAAAAAATAATTTTTTTATGAAACTTCATGGATATGATCTCTACGGTGAGAAGATCATCTCCAATTTTTTTCATCAAAAAATTCAATAAAAAATCGTTGAAATGAGGTGATATGTAAAAAAATGGTTTAAATATACATTTTCGACCATTGAAATGTTGACGATCCTCTCACCCACTTATTGATTGAATTTTTTGAAAAACTTCATAGATATGATCTCCATAATGAGAAGATCATATCCATGAATTTTCATCAACAAATTCAATCAATAAAATGACTGCTGACCCAACATTTCAACGGTTGAAAATGCATATTTATATCATTTTTTTACATATCACCTCATCTCAACGGATTTTTTATTGAATTTTTTGACGAAAAATATTGGAAATGATCTTCTCAACATGGAGATCATATCCATAAAGTTTCATCAGAAAAATCATTTTTTTACAATTTTAAAAAAATGGTATGTACCGAGATCTGCACCATAAGGTGTGTGTTTGTTTATATAAGCACATCTTCTATTCGGTATTTTTTATTTTTCCAGTCAGTAAATTGGTACGGTAATCTTAGTACGGTATTTTGATAAGGTAAATTTGGTACGGTAAATTCGATAAGTCGGCTTTTAATGTCTAAAAAGCAAAAACAACCAACTTTTTTGCGATATTTTTTATTTCGGTAAAATCGATTTTTGGTATTTTATAATATGAAACCAAAACCATTTTTCTAGGACCAAAATGATGCGATTCGGTAAAAATCCCTACTATTTCCACCCCTAGATGAAATCGTTAACGTTAAACTAGAAAAAAATAGCAACAAATAAGAGAAAGAGAAAGATACATAAACTAAGATGCAATCTTCATCATTCAAACCAACTATTGATAAACGTGTTCAAACTTATGTCATATTTTCGACTTCTTGTTCTTCCTCCCACTTGTTCGATGTCATTTTTCTTATGCTCCCAATATGCGGCTGCACGGGGGTCCAAGTTAGAGTAGTCTCCACGTGTTATTTCTTCTTCCTTTCATTTTTTTGTAGTTATTTCTTCTTTCAATTGTCATCGTGAGCTTATTTTTTCCTCTATCAACTCGTTTTTCAATTCTAGCCCCCAGTTAAAAAATTGCTCCATGTGATCGAGGCGCGCGATGAGGCTACTGGCCACTTCAGGTGGGTAGGTTTGTATCAAATGAAGTGTTGGCTCCTTTAATCGTCTCCTTTACAACATCTATTTTCATTTGTCGATCAACTCTAGGTTGTTAAAAGAATAGGCAAGTATCACCCTCTAACGACTCATGAGCCATGGGAGTGATAGGCAAGTCACCTTTACCAAGTGCGACAGAAGATAGACTTGGCTCTGACTCGATCCTAACAAAATCGATCGATTTTAATGTCATCCTAGGTTTCTTCATTGGCTTGCACCGCGTTTGGAAGGCTCTGTTCCACTCTTAAGTGTCTTTTAGAACAAGCGACTCTCCTACCTCCATTCGGTATGCGTCCCAAGCATTAGGAACCACTTCATCACATTGAAAATTTCCCTTGTATCTTTCAAATGGATCAACAATGACAGCAAATTTATGCACATCCTTTTGAATCGTTAACCATCTGGTGAAAAGTGAGCCAGCGGTCTGGTAATCACCATGAGATGAAGAGGAATTCAAATGAGCCCCAATTTTACCCACAATCCAACTCGGCTTCGATTAGCGTCATCAGTGGGATTTTGCCATGCAGCACATATTGCAACATCTTCACTGAATTTTTCTTTCGATGGCTAACACCAACACTTTTGAACAGTTAGGGACGTACAAAAGCTGACTGGAATGTTAGCAGCACTTTACCGCTTTAAATGCGATATGATATGAAGAAAATTGAGAAGACTGAGTTCCAGGCTGAAATATGAAATACGAAGTCAAGCCCCCAAGATAAACTATAGCCGACCCATCACCATCTCAGAGAGAAATTAAAATAACTATGAAGAATGAATTGAGGATCAGACTGAGAGAGAACTAGATGAGTGAATAAATTTGTATAGATCTTAAACGTATAGAATTTTGAGGGTATACATAGTAGTTTTGCCCATCATCAAATCTAAAAAATGGTTTTAGTAGTAGGGATAATGAGGACGTTCCCTTCATGCCACTGTAATGCATTTTTGCTATCTACTGTTATGAAACAAAAAAATACACCTCAAAAAATGCCTAATCACACTAAACCCACTCTGTCAAAAAAATGTCTGAATGCCAAGATGAAACCTCCTAAAATAAGGGCATAAATTATCTTTGTAGCTAAACAATGCAAAAAATTAGATGGAGCATTCAATACATGTGCCAAAAGGGTGCGGGTATTGCACGCGCCTATCCATCCACACTGCTTTGATAACCGCACATGTGAAATCCTAACTTTCTTTAATTTCAAAATTGCAAATTGAACTCTATAATATACAAATACGGTTTTAAAAATACAAAATAACCCTGCAAACTCATAATCTAAAAAATAAAAAATGTTTTCAGAATTACAGACAATAAACTTGCAAATACACTCTAAAGTACTTTAAAAAACTATAAAATGACAAGGAGGAACGCAACGGTTACACAATTTACTATAAGAACAGATGCACCGACACATGGGGTGGAAAACTACAATAGCCCCATTCACACGCGCATCCTCAGAGATATATTCCAATTCATAAACTTGTTAGCTTTAAATATAATTTAGCTCTTCCATTCAATAAATTTAAAATATTATCGAGATCGAATCAGCTTAGCGAAGGGCACCAAGTAATACTGAGAGTCAGACTGACTCTAATCACAATTTGCATTCCAAGAAGTATAACAATATGGCAAAGAAAATCAAGCACAGGTCTATTATTTTCATGCTCAAACCCCTGTAACTATAGAATTCAATTAAAAAAAAATAAAGGTTAAAAGGATGGGACAGCCCTCTTGACGGAAGCCAGTGGAATTTTTAACATACGATGTGTTAATATTCCACAGAAGCGAAATTTCCTCCATTGCTGTTTACGCAGGCACAGAGCC
Organism: Sambucus nigra; assembly: GCA_949130495.1. Lineage (NCBI taxonomy): Eukaryota > Viridiplantae > Streptophyta > Magnoliopsida > Dipsacales > Adoxaceae > Sambucus > Sambucus nigra. The sequence continues at coordinate 284,514,307 of OX422209.1, read as the reverse complement.
ATAAAAATAAGGGGAAAGTACTCTTAGGTCCCTCGCAAACAAATTTTAAACACTAAAGGATTTTTAACAAATTTTAAACACTTAGGTCCACTAATTCTCTTCGTATACAAGTCCACACTAGTGGCATAACAAGTGGACCTAATAGTAAATTGTCCTTAAATGTTTATTGTCAAGAAGGGACCTAATTATAAATTGCCCTAAAAATAAAGCCTCTGTATAATCCAAAAAGAAAAATAAAAACAAAGGGTACTCAACCGTTACAACTATTACTTATATGACAAACTTTGTAGTTCACAAGTAATGAAGGATATGGATGTATACTATCAAGTTGATGTGGGTGGTACCTGCTGTTCATTTTGAGCTAGCACACATGGCTGCGGTTGTTCAGCTATCACGCATGGCTGCTCTTGTTCAACTGGCACACATGGGCTCCAAACTGTTTCCTTCCCCACATCCATTAGAGCAATGCCTTTGGAAACAAATTCACTCCTTATCTGATCACCTCTAGAGAAATCTTTGTTTTTCCTTGCTGATGCTCCTTCCTCAATCAGATGCAATATGTCACCTTCTGTCAACTCTGCTCTCTTTAGTGCTTTCTCTTTCAATTGCCTCAATAACTGCCCAATGGAACATAACGATTTTGTGATGAATTTCATATTTGTATGAAGATATCTTTCAGTTTAAAGTCATACATATATGTGCTCGTGTGTGTGTGCATTGATAAGAGTCCTACAAATATGCTAGCAAATTTAGTAGCACCTAGGAATAAGTTGAACCAGAGAGTAATCCCAAAGTATCCATAACTTTCTTAACTTCTTTCTCCAATTCAGATAGGGACTGGACAACTGTCAACTGTTGTTTTTGTTGCTGCTTCTTCTGGAAGCCATAATAATGATTAAAAAAATAAATCAATTACATCCAGAGAGAGAGAGAGAGAGAGAGCAGGCAATAGTTAGAACCAACCAAAATAAGTACCTTGAGCAGGTTCAGGGAACTGTTCATAAATCTATAAGCTTCTTGAAGAGAACCATTCAAAATAGAGGGCGTGTGCAAATCATCAGACAGTTGTGTCTCAAAATCAGTATGCAGCTTACTGATGCATTCTCGAGCAGCTGAAGTAATACGAGCTATTTGGCCCTTTTGTTCAGTTCCCTCCTTTTGGCTTCCGTCTTTAAATAGGGATAAAGCGTCTTCATAACCTTGCAGAGTCTATCAATCACAAAACCACCCAACATAATTCATCCATAATAGAATGTTTCAATTCGAAGCTATTGGAGCTTATACATGCTTTCTACATGATATATATAAACAACAAAAAGCCTCAGATGCAATCTCTAGCTGTGAGATTGAGTAATTGACAGTTTGGTAATTGAGTAACAACAACCTCAAGAAATGCCTCAATGCAAGCGGGTGGTACAGTTTGGTAACCTACAAAAACCAGAAGAACCAAATATAAATATCCAGAATACTCATGATAGACCAACCAAATAAAACATAAGTGATACAATATTGCACATATTACCTCACGAATGGTGAAGAAGTTACCAAGTGATTTTGACATTTTCTCATCGTTTGTGGTCACAAACCCGTTATGGAGCCAGTAACCCACGTTATTATCTGGGCAAGCAGCGCAGCTCCAGGCAAGCTCATTTTCATGATGGGGAAATATCAAATCCATCCCACCCCCATGAATATCAAAAGTGTGGGTCAGGTACTCGGCACTGATGGCACTGCATTCTATGTGCCATCCTGGTCTTCCAGGACCCCAAGGGCTGTCCCAACTTGGTTCACCAGGCTTTGCAGCCTGAAATAAATGAAAATATCTAGGGGTTGACTATGGAGTAGAATTGCCGCAAAAATGTAAGCCGAGTTTTAATAACATTTCACCTTCCAAAGTGCGAAGTCGGCAGGATTTTGCTCTCTTGAATCGACAGCAACCCGTTCACCGGCTCTGTTGTCTTCTAACTTCCGTCCAGATAATCGGCCATAGTGGGGAGAATTATCAACAGAGAAGTACACATCCCCATCCATTGAATGCGCACAACCATTACTTATTATCTGCAAATAAAATCAAAAGTTACTATAAATAGGTAATTTGTTTTTTGAAAACAAAATATCCCATGCAGCGACAAACACTCTCCTATGACAATGGTTCCTCGCTACTGTATACTCCGTCACAAATTAATACTCGTTATTACAAAGCTACCATTTTCAAATAACAATTTTATTTTCCAAATTTATCCTCCTCAAATGATCAATACCTTTGAAAGCAAGACACACACTTGGATCATTTTCACTCATGGGTATTGTTCGGATGTATAACTATGCAATCTCATTGAGTTTTATATACTATTTTTAGAAAAAAAACTACTTTTTTTTAATAGAAACAGGGCTACTAATGATATGCAGCTAGTATGCAAATCAAAATGTATGATTCATGAAAACATTAACCGATATCAAAATACGTAGAACTGGCTGCTGCTAGACCTTCCCTGGGAGGCAAAGATGAACTGGTGTCAAGACGGCGTTCAAAGACATTAGTTGCTAGAGGTCAAGAGTATAACCAAAATGCCCCCATTACCCCAATACTTTTTTCAAACTCCAAAATACTCAGAAATTTGTTCTAGAAGTCTGTTTATTATAAATTTTTAAAAAAAAATGATATTATTGGAGTTTACTCGTGAAACCTTGCAAACAAAATCTCTATTCAGTATGAAATTCTGTAATTTGCCAAATTTCTCCAATAGGTGAATAGAAATTTGGGAAATTACTTTCTGGCAACCTTTTCGAAACTAAAAGCCGTGGCATACTCAGATGCATGTGCAATATTAGAAGAGAAATTTATGTCACAACACATACTATTCTATTCGTAGTAATTTGTATGCATGTGCAATATTCAAAGAGAAATTTATGTCACAACACATACTATTCTATTCGTAGTAATTTTATTGAGTATTATAGTCATTTTATGGGCATGCCAAGATATTACTGCACATGCTAAATCTATGTAACAAATATACACATATTGCTCAATGTTAGTTACTTTAATGAGGGTATCACAGTCATTTTATGGGCATACCACTTTTTCTCTTCCTTCATGTATAGTTCAGATATAAATTTACCGCTATTGTTGAGATGTTTATCCTCATGAAAGGGTGGGAGACAAGAAAAAATGGATTTCGGACAATTAAGGCTTCTCTTGCAAATCCTCTTTTAATTTTTTTTTTCAAAATTGATCTCTTCCTTCTTTTTACCCTTCCAATCTGATTTGGGTAGTCGAGATCCCATTCTGGGTTAATATTGTGCTATGGGAGAGGCTAAAAGCCTACAAGGGGGAGGTGGGTATAATCCAGGGAGATCTCAATACAAAAGTGGAGCACCCAAGGAGGGGATACTTCAAACATTTACTTGCCACTTGCAATATATCATGTCCCATATTTGCTATGAAGTGTACAAGATGAATGGCTGCCTTCTCTAAACATGTGTCGGACCGTCACTTCCCATGGCATCCTAGGAGCCTCTTCCAACCACGAATCATGACACATGAAGAGGGTGGATGTCATTCGTGCCACGGTGAATCAGGTCCCCCTCCATTCTAAAGTCAGGTTTCACAATAATTTAGGGAAGCCTCATTACCCAAGCCATCTCCATACCTTTTTGGATTGTCCATAGCTCTGTCTTGATCATCTCGCACGTTCCTATCTTGCCTAAGAATCCCTTCACCAACACCCTTTCCTGTCCCTTATAAACCCACCAATCACTCGGCCGAGAGAGCGTCGCTTTTCACACTTTCTTCGACGATAAGCTTTACCCAGACTACTTTGGAGCCCATCATTCTTTCATCTTGCAGATTTTGTTGGTTGGAGTGGGGGAAGAGCGTTGTCTTCATTTGGCCTCCACCAAGTTTGAGGCATTTGCATGAGTTTGGTAACAAGATTTAACCTGGCACCACACTTGATCATCAGCCTAATGTTCGTACTTGGGCCGAATTAAATGTGGATATGAACGCACTGTTTCCCTCCGCATTTATGACAATGACATTTTAGCCTCCACCGAGGCACGCTGTCAAACATAGATTATGCCGAGAAATTCCAGCTTCTCAGTACCCGCGCATGCCTATTGGAAGCTGATGAACAACGAATGGGTTCCTGTATCAACGACCTGCAAACAAAGATTGCCTATGAATATGCTCTCCGATTGGAGGAATTTCATCGTTCTACGGCTCCGCACGCAACACCGACCGTCACCTCATTGGCTTCTTCATAGCCGTCTCGGCCCTTTCTGGGCTCTGGCGTGATGTCCATGGAGTGAATCCATTGCGACAAGATGGGACTTTAAGCCGATTAGCCTGACATTGCTCGTCGATGGTTAAGTTGCAACCCTCGTTTCTGTGTCATTTTATTAGATCCTAACAAATCTTGTGATCCCCTTAGAGTTTGAGAAGAACACTATTTGTAAGGACACAAATTTTCAATTGAGTCCTTTGTAGTTTTGGCTCAATTCCGGACAAAAACGTTTGAGTCATAGGATAGAGTATATTGATCATCTTTCAAGCCTATGACGTTTTTGTTGAAGACGTAGCGGCCAAGTGTATAAAGCTTCATCAAAATGCCGTGGTTTATGTGCCTCGTTTCAACGTCATCAACAGTGGTTCCATGCTCCCAAGGTATGAATGCATTACATATATATATAGGAGCTTGGAACAGTTTATATTGGGTGTTAGGTTTTTAAAACTGCGTTTTGTTTTCAGAATGGTTTCTATTAAAACTTATATATAAAGTATATAAAAGTTTCAGGGCTTAACAAAGAATTTTTGAACATTCTGTGAGTTCGTTCGAAGTGTCGTTCGAACGAAATTGTCGTTCAAACCACAAGTCGTTCGAACGAGATTGCCAATAACTTCCCATTATGGCATACTGGAACTTCGTTCGAAATGTCGTTCGAACGAGATGGTCATTCTAATGAGATTTCTAACGAGCTTCTAACGAGTTCATACTGTAACTTCGTTAGAAGACTCGTTCGAACGAGAATGTCATTCGAACGAAATATCGTTCGAACGAGATTTGGCGGGAACAGTTTTTTGGCAGTTTTAAGCAGTTTTCTCCCACTTCCCCACTTGTTTCTTAACTGATTTTTTTCAGACTTTATTATGTGCGGGAAACCATTTTTCAATCTCATATCCTTCTAACTCTTAGAGAGTGTTTAGAGAGCAAAATCATAAAGAGAAAAAGATCAAGTTTTGAGTGTTAATTTTCAAAGAGAAAATCATTTACCACTCTAGTTTTCACCCATAGTTTTATGTATCCAAGTTCATATATATACATCTTGCTTGGAGTTTGGCACCGGGTTTATCTCTACACCGAATTGAAGAGAGTGTTTGGGTTTGCTTCTAAATCCCACAAAGAAGAAGTTGTTTATGTTGATTTACCCACTTGGAGAAAGGCTCCTAGTTCGGGTGACGGTGACCATATAAAGTCCGATCGGTGGATTCTGATACCGCGGTGGAGCTCCAAGGTTATCCGCTAGGAAGAGGTGTCTACAAGAAAAAGCGTCGGGACTTGAGAGGGATCGAGTCGTGTGATGTAAGTCTTTTGTCTTGTATTTGTAAAATCGTATCTAGTGAATTTGTGGCTAGGGCCGTCCGAGGTTGTTTCCCGTCTTGGGTTTTTCCTCGTACATCGCGGCGTAGTGTGATTGATTTATTTTTATCTTGCGTAATGACTTAGAACTCATGCTTAGGATAATTCAAGATAAAAATGGTTTTAATTGTCACACTTAATTTAATTTGGTGCATAATTAAATTTTGGGTAAAGTTTATTTAATTCAAGTAATTTGTTAAAATTGGTTTAGCCTATTTTGTTTAAATGAAAAATATGACTTGGGCAAATTCTAGGACTTGAATTGATTGGTTTAAGTGAAACTAATATGTGTGTGTGTTTAATTAATTCTCACTTGTGTTTAATTTTAATTTGTTTAAGAAATTAAAATTTCGTTTTAAGTTGAACCATCACCTTTAAGCTTCCGCATCGATTTTCATAAAAGGAAATATAATTTTATAAGAAATTAAAATCAGGGGGGGCCCATCTCTGGGCAACTTCACTATTCAAGAAGTGGGTTCGAGAAAATCACATCCTCTGCCATTCATCATCCATTGCTTTCTTCATGGACGAAATGCAGTTGTTGGATTAGTTTTGTTTTTTCAGTGTTGTGCTTTGGGTAGGTTGGTGTTTCCACCCTTGTTAGGGTGGCTTGCTTGTAAGTGGGTTTCGCCCCCTTTTGGCGATTTTGTCTAATACGATCCATTTACCTATCAAAGAGGGGGGGGATGGGGTGCCACGCAGCCCCAAAGAAGGGGACGCCACTAAAAGACAATGGGGGATCTAAAGCAATGGTAAGGTGGGAAAGTGCCCACCTAACTTTTTAGTAAAGATAAAAGTAGTAAGTAGAGTTTGGGGGAAATTTTAAATCATATAACTTTGACCACCTTAAAACGGGGAAAAATGTAAAATACTAACTAGAAATATTTTTTGTTTATTATAACTGTTTGTTTCATTTACTGTCATTGTTGTATTCAGCGCATTGGACACATATTGTTCCATTCATGTTCATTATATGTTGCACATAAATATTTGATGCGACTAGACCACAGATTGCAAACTAGAATATATCGCGCTTGTATAGGTGCTTTTATAATGAAAATTTAAGATTAGTCTAATATTTTCTCTAACACTTGATAAAATATTGGAGGAATGTCGTCGTTAATAGAAAATATATATATTAAATTATCCACGGACTTTAATATATGTTCCTCAGTCCAACCCTTTCAAGAGAGAGAGAGAGAGATTTACCTTTCTTTTTTATTTAATTATTTATATTATTACCCCATAGATTATCCTTCTCTTGAACTCTTTATTGATGTCCATATTTATCTAGGTTTATGTTAGATTTAGGTCTCTAGTTAAATCTAACTATAATGAGGCCATTGAGGCAGCAATTTAGTTATTCAATTTTTAAGATGAGTTAATGATAATCGTGTTCACATCAAAAGGGTTAGAAAAACAAAAAGGAACAAAAAGTAAAGAATATGAACCCTTACGCTTCTCTTTGAGAAACAAAATTTCATTAAAATAAAAAAAGACACAAGAGAATGAGGATGCACTAAAGAAGATGGCAGGAAAAGGAGGGGGTAACAAAAGAATCCCTTCTCCGTAGAGTAGAAAATTACATAATAACACACCTCCAATCTCTAACTTCTCTCTATTTTCCTTTAGGGCTCCACGACCTCATACAAATGGATTTTATCAAGATTGACCTATAAGGTTAGAAGAATCATATAAATTGGATGCGTACATGAAGGTCCTAGTGCTTTAATTGTGATATGTCTCTTTAAACGTTCTTATTCTCATGCCTTTTTTAGGTTATTTCCCCCTTTAGAGTTGTTCCAGAAGGGATTCTCTCCCCTTCTTTGGTTAGGAAAATTGTGTGGGGTGCTACCACCATATACCATATTTGGAGAGAGAGAAATGCCTGCTTGTATAAGACCGCTTACAAATGCAAGGAAGAGGTTCTTAAAGCTATAAAGGAAGATGTCAGATTTAGATGTGTCTCCATTCCTAGCATTCCAGATGATCCCACCAAATGAGAGATTTATTTGAGGGTAATATTCCCTTGCAATATTCGTAAAGCACCCAACTTAAGCTTTTTACCTTTTTGGATTATCTGGCTAGCAAGATAATTTAAGCCAACTTAGTCTTTACATAAGATCATTGATCAACCATTGTATTCACTTTAGTTTTGAAACCATTGTATTCACTATAGTTTTGAGAATGGATGAATGGAGAGAAACCCAAATTATAATTTCCTATGCGTTTACATCAAAATCTCTACAATTATTGTTTGAAGCTTCCCAAGACAGCCCATAAATTTTATCTTCTCCCAAATTACACACTTGAATTCCCAAAATATTGTCTGAAGCTGTCCAAAACAATCTCTAAAAATATCGATCCTTACTAATTGAATATATTTTTTCCTTAAGGTGGGTAGCTAGTATGATAAACAAATAGAGAATTCATAAAGAGGATGCATGTAATACCCCGACCCAATGTTGTGTCTCTTTCTCATGTAATTCATAATTATGAGAAATTAAATGAAGGAAATCCTTGTTCTAAGAATTCTACCCTTTCAATTGGTTTAATTAGTGACTCTCTACAAATTTAAGTTGAAATTGTGCTCAAGTGAAAAAGAAAATTTATTAATTAGAGATATCAGCACTTCAAACGACATTGAAGTCGTTCAAACGAGTGTCCACTTCGTTAGTAACGAGGCTTCAAACGACCAGGAGAGAGGATAAAAGGGGCACGTAGCGAGAAGGATCGCGAGAACGATGCATCGAACGACAAGCCAAAGACATTCGAACGACGTCCATCTCGTTCAAACAACCCTGACGGAATCAGAATCTGACAAAAATGCTGTCACTATTTCAGCCCTCGATGAAAACACGTGTCAGTCCCCTGAGACCTGACGGATCTGATGAGCCTTTGGGTGAATTTTAAATGTTTAAACATGGTTTTTGGTGGGTTATTTAAGGATGGTTTAGGAGGATGATAATCCACCACCAGTATCATCTTCCTCTCCTCTTTCTAGAGCTTCCCACATCCATTCCCATTGCTTAAAGTCTTTCCTCCATTTTTATAGTGGTACCAAGCATTTCCACACAACATATATCCATCTCTACTACTCTCTTCTTGAAGATTGAAGGTGATGGAGCACACTTGTAGTGAGACCTTAGAGGAGTTTTGTGGAGCCAAAGTCTTGGAGCAAGGAATTTAGGAGCTTTCAAGTCATCCATTACTAGTTCTCCTCTTCAAATCAAAGGTAGGTTTTTCTTCCAAGCTTTTAAGGTTTTTCCTAGCTATGAAATGGAGTTAAGAAGTGCTAAGTGAAGTTCTATGCCATAGATATGTAGATTTATTCATAGCATATTTTGTCTCGCAAAAATGAAACTTTATTAAAATAAGCCTAAGTAACTCTCTTTTACATGAAGAAGGTGGTATTTAAAACCCTGATAAATGGGAAGAAAGCATGTTAAATTTTAAAGTTATGGTTAATGTAGAGTAAATGCATGATTGAGGTATTTCTAGGGTGAAAACCTCCCATAAACATGTAGTATGCTAAAATGTGTTAGTATTGGCTTAAACAAGCATGTCAAAATGGGTTTTGTTAGCAAATTAACAACTAAGGAAAAACAGCCCCAAATTTTGTTAGTATTTAATGTAATAGAATGGTATAAATGTCGGAACTCGCATGAAATTATAAGAGAAGACTATGAACTTTGACAAGAATAGTCTCAAGCATGTTGACTAGTATTTTATGTGGAAAAACATTAAGTGGAAGGATATGGTTTTGAACATAAAATGATCAATTTGACGCTTTGAAAATAGTTAAATGTTGTGCCCCTAGAGAAATAAAATAGACGGATGTTTTTCACAAAAACATAATCAAGGGGGTAAAAACGGGATTCTTATCTTCGGTCTAGTTTTGGGGTGTAAAACGGATGAAAGGTGAGTTTGGCACGACTATTAAAGTACGATGTTCAAAAACCATGGATCATGAAATTGATGAAAAGGGTAATGAAATAATGTGAACATTGGATGAATGTTAAACACTTAAAGAATAAGTTTTCGGACGACATCGGGAAAACTAAGAAGGGCCCGGAGCCTTAGGGTGAAAATCCCAAAACCACTGGCTAGAGCATATGGTAGCGTCGTCGGCGGTGAGGAGCCCGTTAAAGTACGCGGTAATTGAAAGATTCCTAAAAATAATACAGAAGGAAAAATTTAGGGTTGTATGAATAATTTAAGTGAACAACCTAATTAAAGTAATAATTGAGACTAATGTCAAAAGGGTGAATTATAAAAGTCTCTAAACCCGGTAAAGGGTAGTAAAATGGGTTAAGTGTGAGTATCAGCTCATCGCTCAGGTGCATGGCATATAGTCACATCATGATCGAATAAGCTGTATTGTTTTTTTATAATTGAACAAAAGAAATATTCATTGCATCTTTCGGTAATTCGTAGAAAAATGTGTTGCTTAAAAATAACTTTCTGCTGAGCATTTGCTCATACCTACTTTCCTTTTGTTAAAACCCCCCACCCCCACCCCAGGTACCGCGAGTAGAAATGTCGGACAAGATGCGAGCAAAGCCCCAGGGGGCGAGCAACGCAGTTAGAATGCTCTGTACCACTTTTAAAAAAACATTGGACTTTGATATTTGCACTTTAGACATTTGAACCAATTAGGACCTCGATCGTAATTTGTAATAATACAGGATGGTATGACTTGCTTTAGTTTAATTAGCATTTCAGAATAAACACAATTTTTCATAAATAAATTCTGCCAAATAACTAATCTTACAGTGGCCACATTTTTACAAAATAAGAATCTAAAGCATCACACTTATGAATAAATTAAAGGTTTTCTTGAATAAACTAGTTAAATCTCCCCCTTCCCTTTTAACTTCCCGGCTCCGTGTGAGTTGACCCAATGGTGATCCAAAATCGGGTCGGGACGTTACAAATGGTATCAGAGCAATAGGATCATCACGTGTGACAGAGTGTTTACGTTCCCTTAATGTCTCCCCTACTTCACGTACAGTTAATGATTTGTATCGCTTAGTAAAGCGCTTCCGCTATCGTTTCATGCGTACCATTGTGTGTTAAACTCTTTATTATTGTGTAGATGGCCTCCACGTCGTGACGTCGCAAGTGGTTCTGGCTCCGGCTATGGAGCAAGCCGTACGACAGCTTGTTAACTATCTGTCTCAACAGCAAGCCAATCGTAGCGGAACCGTCGAGAGCACCACTTCCGCATCACTCCTCAAGGAATTCAGGAGGCTGAACCCACCCACCTTCTATGGGGCGTCAGGCCCTGATGCAGCCGAGGCATGGCTCGACGAGGTCACTAGGGTAATGGAAGTTCTGGGTGTGCCAGCTGGGCACAAAGTCAAGATTGCGACATTTCAATTGACCGAGCGAGCGCAGAGGTGGTGGGCCACGCACTTGGCCAGTTTGGCAGAGCCGTTGGATTGGGATGGTTTCCGGGTTGCCTTTCTGGATAGGTACTTCCCTCAAGCGTATGTTGATGCCAAGAAGGATGAGTTCTTTCACTTAATCCAGGGCAAGTTATCGACAATGTTTTAAAAGGCGCGAGGCGGAGTTGAGGCGTTGTTTTTGTGAGGCAAGGCGTAAGCCTCGAAGCGGACCGAGATGTAAGCCTCAATTTTTTCCAAAAAAATCACTAAGAATGATAGAAAAATAACAATTAAATAAGGAACAAAGTATGTATCATATCTATCATGAAAATAAAATGTGTAAAGTCAATCCCATAAATAATAACACCAGCATATCATCATGATAATATATATTCTACCATTATGACAAAAGAAACTCATAATTAAAACCATAATCCTCAAGGAGAAGATAGTCATCATCACCATCACCAAACCATAACCAAAAACAATGTATCTAGCAATGGATTGTCAAATCATCACTATATAATAAATAGTAAATCATCGGTATCCAATGGCCGAGAAAATGGATAAGCTTCATCTCCACCCCCATCCTCATCATCATCGCTTAAAGGATCATCCCTGAAATAAAAAATATATAAAAAAAATACCGGGCTTTCAAAAACTAAGAAAAACACGGGAAAAAAATAGAGAGATCAAGAAGAAGTTTTGAATGCTGAAGAGGAAGAAGGAAGAGAAATTGCTAGTTGATTGAGGACAGAAGAAGGAAATTTGATCTCGTGTGGAAGAAAGAAATTTGGTCTCCAGTTAGGGCTTGCAAAAGAGTGAGGGAAGTTTATGTGGTGAGATAGGTTTAGATCTTGCACTAAATAAATTTGGTTTCATGTTATTTCTTTCACGTGACTTTTTTTTAACATTTGACCCGCTTTGACCATACAATTAGTGAAGCGTATGCCTCAACCACCTCAAGGCGGAACGCACTAAGGCATAAGCCTCGGCCTTAAGAGGTGTAAGCCTTAATCAAATACCAAAAAGGCGTAAGCCTCGAGGCTTCTTCCTCCCTCCTCGCCTCGAGGCTGAGCCTCGAAGCGAGCCTCACCACGCTTTTGGTTATCGGTCAAAATTCAAGTCTACCTCAAATGAGGCTTACAAGTGAGTATTTAAAGGGAAGGAGTAGCTTAGGCCCTAATTACAAAAATGCCATTACTACTCCTTCCCTCTAGCAAAAAAAAAGAAAAATACAATGACAAAATAAAAGAAAATACAAAATAAAATAAAAATGACAAATAATCCCTAAAAAGGGCCTATTTCCATCACTCTTCCCGGCTTCGAAAAGCTCGTCCTCGAGCGTACGAGGTGAACAGTAACAAAGCAAGGCACCCATCAAAGAGCTCCTCACTAGGAAGAAGAGTCGTCCTTGAAAACGCCCCTTGTACCGGCTTGCAATAAATCCATGGAGAATAGGAACACAATCCAAACATGGCCGACCAACAAAAGCACGACCCGAGATTCCCATGATGAACCTCCTTAAAGCTACGCCGCTGAAAATTTCCTCCGAGCGCATATCAAAAGCTATTATAAATGGCTCCACATACCCACCACCTATCACATCACCCAAGATCACCACCTCATCCCCTGGAGAGATAAACATCGATCCAACCTCATCAAAATCGTCATCCCCATGCCCAAAGATTGGGAAGAAGTCAATCAAATGTTTCCGACTCGCGAAAGGGCGTGTGAGTCACCCAAATATCCTCGACAAAAATGTCAAAAAAATCCACAATACACAACCCAATTTCGTCGTTTCTTTTTTTCTTGCAATCAACCGGCTTGGATTTGGGTTTGGGGGGAAATTAGGGTTCAAGATTTGGATTTTCAGGGTAGTGGGTTTTATGGGACGTTTGGTGTAGAGGGTGGGGTAGGAAAGTGGTTGTGGGTAGGGGTTTCTAGGGTTAGGGTTAGAATTTTGGAAATGGGTATAGATTTGTTGTTGTGATTGCACCCACTCTTGTTCGTTTTTTAATTTCCTCGTATAGTTGTTCGGATCTTCTTGGAGCCATTGATTGTAGCGTACGATTTTGATAACAAAAATACACCGATACACCAACACCAATATGGAGCGACACCCGCTCTGATACCAATTTGACGCAAACTACACGTCAAAAGGCTCCTAAAAATATCAAACACACTTTAGAGAGAGAAAAATACTCTTTTCTATTTCAAAATTCAAGTCTACCTCAAATGAGGCTTACAAGTGGGTATTTAAAGGGAATGAGCGGCTTAGGCCCTAATTACAAAAATGCCATTACTACTCCTTCCTTCTAGCAAAAGAAAGAAAAATACAATGGCAAAATAAAATAAAATACAAAATAAAATAAAAATGACAAATAATCCTTAAAAATGGCCCATTTCCATCACTATCACCCCCACAGAGAGGACTTGCTTCAGTTGTGGACTCCCGGGGCACATGAAGAGGGAGTACCCCTAGCGGGTATCAGGCAGCCAGCAGACCATTAACTTTGTAACGGGCCGAAGTTCCAGTTTAGGGCTGTAAACGGATATTCGAAAATCCGCATCCGTCCGATATCCGAATCCGAATTTATGGATATTTATCCGAAAATATGGAAACGGATACGAATATGGATACTCTTTAAAGATATCCGAGAAAACGGATACGGATACGGATAGTACTAGTATCCGACACGGATAATCCGTATCCGATGCGGAGTATCCATTTTATCGGATATCCGTTTTACCGGATATCCATATCCGTCAAACATATGTTTGAAATATTACTAATAATATTAGTATTAGTATTACTAATAAAATAATATTAAAACAAATCTTAATCGTTTATTCCCAACACAAAATAAACACATACTCCACTCAAAACAAAAACACCCTAAAGTTATTGTTTTATTGGGTGTATTATAAAATGTCATGTATTATTATTTAATTGGGTATATTATCATGGAGTTACACTAAAGTTACAATACACCTTATCACACACAACATACACCGACTAAAGAACATATACTCCACTAAAAAAAAACTAACTTCGTTTCATTTCTCCTTCGTACAAAATAAGAGAAAAGAAACTCTCATGTGGTTGTTCGTTAGTTTCCTTAATTATAAATAAATGTAAGAGAGAAACAGAAAAGAATGTAAGAGAGAAACATAATAGAATGTACGAGAGAAACATAAAAGTAAAGAGATGGTTTTGATTGTAATGAGAACTGAAGTTAACAACCTGTATATTATATACAAAATAAAAATGTATACTTATTAAAATAAAAATATCAATATGTTTTGAAGACAAAAGGTCCATGAGGTTATCATTCTCAATAAATTTGATTAATCTAAAATGTGTATATTTATTTCTACTGTCATGGAATGCGACTGTTATTTTTTTTGGATGGTTTTAAGCTTATATGGTTGTAAAGTATGGATGACTTTAAGCCATATTATGGAATCCATAATTGTTGATGTTAGGAGGAAGTAATTTTGTTACATATTTATTTGGATTGGATTGGATTTCATTGGATTGAATATTTTAATTGTTATTTTTTACGATGGCTAAATAATGTAAACGGATACGGATATTATCCGAATCCGAGGTATCCGAGCGGATATGGATATGGATAGTTGTTTTAACTATCCGGGCGGATATGGATACGGATACGGATAGTACATTCAGATAGCGGATACGGATATGGAAAACATGGTATCCGATCTGTATCCGTCCGTTTACCACCCCTATTCCAGTTATACTGGCCCCACTCAACAACAGCAGTTTTCTTCTAGGTACCAGTAGTCGGCTAGGCACAGTGTGGACGGGTCGCGTCGAAGTCAGGGCCTGGTGGCCGTGGACAGGGCCAAGTTCCCAACATCCAGACCAGCAGATTTAATCCCGGGTGAACTTACGCAAATTCCCAGCAGACTGCACCTCCTAGTGCCCCTACAGTGATGGAAGGTATGATTCTCCTATATAGTACTTGGGTAAAGGCATTGTTCGACTCTAGCACTTCGCACTCTTTCATATCTAGTTCTTTAGCTTTTAGTATGGGATTGGTAGTGGATCGGTTTCATCCCCCCATCTTTATTGGTCTCCCAATGGGTGGTCGATAGGGTTTGCAGTAAATGTGTGGTTATGGCGGGAGATTTCGTCTTAGAGTACAACCTCATCCTTATGGACATAGATGGATTCGAGGTAATCCTGGGTATGGATTGGCTGGCACATTTTAAAGCCACTATTGAGTGTCATCGGCACAGTGTCTTGGTATCATTTCCGGATGGGTCCCGCCATCGTTTCAATAGTGAGCAGGGCATCGATTACCCCTGCCAATTCTCCACAGTTCGTGAGTAGAAAAATTATTTCGGTTGGCTGAGCAGTATGGTGGCTCAAGACGGGCCAGAGGGCATGGTTCTTGACTATCCACTGGTTTAGAAATTCCCTGACATATTTCCAGACGATCTTCTCGGATTGCCGCCCCGGCGAGAGGTGGAGTTTGCAATAGAAGTACATCACGGTGTGTCACCAATCTCAATCCTACCGCATAGAATGGCCCTGACCGAATTACAGGAATTGCGAACCCAGTTGGAGGAACTAACCCGAAAGGGATTCATACGTCCCAGTGTTTCACGGTGGGGAGCTCCGATCTTATTCGCAAAGAAAAAGGATAACTCCCTGCGACTCTGCATCGACTATTGACACTTAAATAAGGTGACCGTGAAAAATAAGTACCTTATGCCCTGTATCGACGACTTATTTGATTAGTTGCGGGGGCAGGCAGATTCTCGAAGATTGACCTCCGCTTCGGGTACCACTAGTTATGTGTCAGGGAGGAAGACATTCCCAAGACGGCATTCCGAACACGGTACGGGAATTATGAGTTTGTGGTGATGCCCTTCGGTCGGGTGGTAGCCTATGCATCTCGCCAGTTAAAGGTGCATGAGAGAAACTACCCCACCCATGACTTGGAGTTGGCTGTCGTAGTATTTGCACTGAAGAGTTGGAGGTACTACTTATACGAGGAGCAATTTGAAGTATTTTCCGATCATAAAAGCCTTTAGTATACATTTACTCAATGGGTTCTAAACCTCCGACAAAAAAGGTGGATGGAGTTGATGGAAGATTACGACTTCTCACTGGAGTACCACCCAAGGAAGGCCAACGTGGTGGCCGATGCTCCCAGTCGGAAATCTAGTCTCACGCTTGAAAATATTCGAGAAACTGCAGGAGTTTGACCTGCACGTGCAACGGGGTTATGATAAAGCATATCTTTGGGGTGAGGTGGCCCGACCCCTCATCCAAGAGAGAGTATTAAAAGCACAGTCACGTGATCCTGAGTTCGCACAGTATCGCGACCTCATTTGGAATGGGGAAGTGTTCGACACCCTCACCGTGGACAAGGACGGCGGGGTACGACACAAATGGAGATTGATAGTCACGATCATTGAGGAGCTGCAAGACGAGGTGATGGCAAAAGCCCATCACTCACCTTTCAGCATACATCCTAGCGTCACCAAGATGTATAAGGATTTATGCATTTTCTGGTGGTTCGGCATGAAGAGAGATGTGGCAACGTATGTGGCCAAGTGCTACACCTGCCAACAAGTAAAGGCCGAGCACAAGAAATCGGCAAGGCTACTACAACCGCTACCCGTGCCCGAGCGGAAATGGAAACACATAACGATGGATTTTGTTACAGCTTTACCATGATCGGAAAGAGGTCACGACACAGTATGGGTTATAGTAGACCGGCTCACCAAGTCAGTTCACTTTTTGTCAATCAAGATCACAGACAGCGTGACTAAGTTGACAAGACTATATATTCAGGAAAAAGTCAGACTGCATGGTGTCCCACTATCAATTGTGTTAGACAGGGATGCTCAATTTGTTTCCGATTTAGGAAGAAGTTTCAGCAGGAATTGGGTACGGAATTGAACATGAGTACGTCATTCCATCCTGAGACCGAATGGCAGTCAGAACTGACGATACAGACACTGGAGGACATGCTAAGAGCTTGCGCACGTGACTTCCATGGGAGCTGGGCAGAAAACTTGCACCTGGTAGAATTCGCCTACAACAACAACTATCAGGCAAGTATTGAGATGGCTCCCTTTAAGGCTCTCTACGGGAGGACGTGCCGCTCGCCAGTTTGTTGGGCAAAAGTGGGAGAGAAACACCTCACCAGTTCAGATTTGATCCAAGAGATATCGGATAAGGTGCGGATAATTCGTCAGAGAATAATGACAACTCAGAGCCGGCAGAAGAATTATGCCGATAATCGCCGAACATACTTATAATTCTAGGTGGGTGATAACGTGATGCTAAAAGTGAGGGCCAAGACGGGAAACAAACGGTTCGGTTAGAAGGGAAAGCTAGCCCCAAGTTACATCGGCGCCTTTGAAATTCTCGAGCGGATTGGAGATGTGTCGTATCGCCTAGCATTGAGCTCACGGCTGTCCCAAGTGCACAATGTCTTCTGTGTTTCCATGCTAAAGAAATATCTCCACGACCCCCATCATGTTATCAACTGGAACCTCATCGAGTTAGAGGAGGACGTCACATTCCCCACTAGACCGCTATCCATCTTAGACCGTGAAGAGAGGGTCCTCCGCAACAAAGTAATATTCTTTGGGAATTTCAGGGTGTTGAAGGTGCTACTTGGGGCGCGAGTCAGAAATGCGGGAAAAACATCCAGAACTCTTCCCTTAATTGTTTGTCCGATTTCAGGGGCGAAATCCCCTGAGGGGGAAAGATTGTAATACCCCGACCCAGTGTTGTGTCTCTTTCTGGTGTAATTCATAATTATGAGAAATTAAATGAAGGAAATCCTTGTTCTAACAATTATACCCTTTCAATTGGTTTAATTAGTGACTCTTTATGAATGTATGATGTAATTGTGCTCAAGTGAAAAAGAAAATTTATTAAAATGACAAATCAGCACGTCAAACGACATTGAAGTCGTTCAAACGACTTTCTCACCTTGTTCGAACGGGCGTCCTCGTCGTTAGTAACGAGGCTTCAAACGACCAGGAGAGAGGATAACAGAGGCATGTCGCGAGAAGGGTCACGAGAACGATGCATCGAACGACAGGCCAAAGTTGTTCGAACGACGTCCATCTCGATCGAACGACCCTGACGGAATCAGAATCTGAGAAAGATACTCTCACTGATTCAGCCCTTGACGAAAACACGCGTCAGCCCCTTGAGAACTGACGGATCTGATGAGCCTTTGGGTGAATTTTAAATGTTTAAACATGGTTTTTGGTGGGTTATTTAAGGATGGTTTGGGAGGATGATAATCCACCAACATTACCATCTTCCTCTCCCTTTTTCTAGAGCTTCCCACATCCATTCCCATTGCCTCAAGTCTTTCCTCTATTTTTATAGTGGTACCAAGCATTTCCACACAACATATACCCATCTCTACACTTCTTATATCCAAGCTCTCTTCTTGAAGAAGAAGAAGAAGAAGAAGAAGAAGAAGAAGTGGTGGGGCACACTTGTAGTGAGATGAGGGAGTTTTGTGGAGCCAAAGTCATGGAGCAAGGACTTTAGGAGCTTTCAAGTCATCCATTACTAGTTCTCCTCTTCAAATCAAAGGTAGGTTTTTCTTCCAAGCTTTCAAGGTTTTTCCTAGCTATGAAATGGAGTTAAGAAGTGCTAAGTGAAAATCTATGCCATAGATATGTAGGTTTATTCATAGCATATTTTGTCTTGCAAAAATGTAACTTTTTTAAAATAAGCCTAAGTAAATTTCTTTTACATGAAGAAGGTGGTATTTAAAACTTTGATAAATGGGATGAAAGCATGTTAAATTTTAAAGTTATGATTTATGTAGAGTAAATGCATGATTGAGGTGTTTTTAGGGTGAAAACCTTCCATAAACATGTAGAAACATGTAGTATGCCAAAGTGTGTTAGTATTGGCTTAAACAAGAATGTCAAAATGGATTTTGTTACCAAATTAACAACTAAGGAAAAACAGCCCCAAATTTTATTAGTATTTAATGTAGTAGAAATGGTATAAATGTTGGAACTCACATGAAATAATAAGAGAAGACTATGAACTTTGACAAGAATGGTCTTAAGCATGTTGACTAGTATATTATGTGGAAAAACACTAAGTGGAAGGATATGGTTTTGAACATAAAATGATAAATTTGACACTTTGAAAATGGTAAATGTTGTGCCACTAAAGAAATAAAATAGACGGATGTTTTTCACAAAAACATAATCAAGGGGGTAAAAACGAGATTCTTAGCAAACTTGAAGACCCTAAGGGTTAGGCCTCCTCTCGGGACCTCTTCGATCTAGTTTTGGGGTGTAAAACGGATAAAAGGTGAGTTTGGCACGACTATTAAAGTACGATGTTCAAAAACCATAAATTATGAAATTGACGAAAAGGGTAATGAAATAATTTGAACATTGGTTGAATGTTAAACACTTAAAGAATAAGTATTCGAACGACACCAGGAAAACTAAGAAGGACCCGGAGCCCTAGGAAGAAAATTCCAAAACCACTGGCCAGAGCATATGGTAGCGTCGTCGGCGGTGAGGAGCCCGTTAAAGTACACGATAATTGAAAGATTCTAAAAAATAATAAAGAAGGAAAATCTAGGGTTGTAAGAATAATTTAAGTGAACAACCAAATTAAAGTAATAATTGGGACTAATGGCAAAAGGGTGAATTATAAAAGTCTATAAACCCGGTAAAGGGTAGTAAAAATGGGTTAAGTGTGAGTATGAGCTCATCGCTCGGGTGCATGGCATATAGTCACATCATGGTCGAATAAACTGTATATTTTTTCATAATTGAACAAAAGAAATATTCATTGCATCTCTCGGTAATTCGTAGAAAAATGTGTTGCTTAATATTAACTTCCTGATGAGCATTTGCTCATACCCACTTTCCTTTTGTTAAAAACCCCCACCCCCACTGAAGAAGTGCAAAAAATAATACAAAAGAAACGAGTAAGTTTCAAAGAGTGACAAAAGAGTAAAAAACAAGAAGATTTAGAAAAATATAAGAACTTAAAAAGTGAAGTAAAAAATATTATTAGAAATGCGCAACAAAAAGCACTGGATAATCTATATAATAAATTAGGTACCAAGGAAGGTGAAAAGGAAATATATAAATTGGCAAATAATAGAGATTGACTGACAAGGGATATGGCTTCAGTTAAGTGTATTAAAGACATAAATCGAAATATATTAATTAATGATAAAGAAATTCTAAATAGATGGGAAGAGTATTTTCAAGGACTATTGAATGAAGAATATCCGAAAAAAGATGTCGAGAACATTGAACCGAATATAGCAATGGTATGTCCGATTACTGAAAAAGAAGTGGATATATTAAGAAGAAAAATGGGAAAGAATAAAGCGGTTGGCCCGGATAAAATACCCATAGAGGTGTGGAGAACCCTTGGAGGTTTAGGGGTAGAATGGTTAACAAGCTTATTCAATAAAATTTTAAGAGAAGAAAACATGTCAGATGAGTGGAGGATCAACACCATATTACCTTTGTATAAAAATAAAGGGGATATACAAAATTGAGGTAATTATTGAGGAATCAAACTGATGAATCACACTATGAAATTGTGGGAAAAGGTTATAGAACAAAGATTAAAAAACGAGTCAACTATTTCGGACAATTAATTTGGATTTATGCCAGGGCAATCCACCACGGAAACTATTTACTTATTAAGACAGTTAATGGAGAAATATAGAAGTGAGAATAAAAATTTATATATGGTCTTTATAGATTTAGAAAAGGCTTATGATAGAGTACCTAGGGATATAATTTGGTGGGCTTTAAGGAGGAAAAGAATCCCTATGAGTTATATTAAAGTTATTGAAGATATGTATGATAACACAAAGACTAGAGTAAGGACTATATGTGGAGAAACTAATGACTTTACGATTAAAGTGGGTTTACATCAAGGATCGGCCTTAAGTCCTTATTTATTTGCCATAGTTTTAGATGAGATTACTAAGGAAATACAAGAAGATGTCCCATGGTGTATATTGTTTGCGGATGATATAGTTTTAGTAGACACTTCAACGGAAAGCTTTGCGATGAAAGTAAATACTTGGAGAAAAGCCCTAGAGTCTAAGGGACTAAAAATCAGTAGAAATAAAACGGAATTTATGGAATGTAAATTTAATAATGAGGCATCGAGTAACATAATGTTAAAGATTGAAAAAAAAAAGTGATAAACCAAACTAATAAATTTCGTTATCTAGGTTCAATGTTACAAAATAATTGGGATATTGATGAGGATGTTAAGAGTAGAATATCAACTGGTTGGATGAAATGGAGAGAAGTGAGTGGGGTGTTATGCGATAAGAGGATAACTAATAATTAAAAGGAAAATTTTATAGAACAGTTGTTGGGCCAGTGACCCTGTATGGAGCGAGTGTTGGGCGTTAAAGAAAAAACATGAACAAAGTCTCCATGTTAGTGAGATGAGGATGCTCCGGTGGATAATAGGAATTTATTAGAAATGATAAAATTAAAAATCAATACGTGAGAGAAAAGTTAGCAGTGGCTCCCACCAGCGATAAATTAAAAGAAAGTAGACTTTGGTGGTACGGACATGTGTTGCGTGGACCAGTAGATGCCCTATAACAAGAGGAAGATTATTGGAAATAGAGGGTAAAAAGAAAAGAGGTCGCCCTAAGATATTGTGGGAGGAAATTATTAGGAGAGACCTTAAGGAATTAAACTTGGATGATAATAATGCATATAATAGATTAGAATAGAAAAGGAGAATCCATGTGGCCGACCCCATAAGGCAAGGATGATGATGATGATGATGATGATGATGACGATGACAGTAGTCACCTTTTAACAAAAATAAGAATCTAAAGCATCACACTTACGAATAAATTAAAGGTTTTCTTGAATAAACTAGTTAAATCTTCCCCTCCCCTTTTAACTTCCCGGCTCGGTGTGGGTTGACCCAACGGTGATCCAAAACCGGGTCAGGACGTTACAATGCATACATGGTTTACAAAGAAATATTGATGAACTTCGCATATTAGATGTTAAAAAGGAAAAACGCGCGAGAGAGAGAGAGAGGGAGTCATCTTCATACAACAAGGGAATAATGTACTGCAAAGCACCTGAGTTATCATGTTCTTGATTTGGTCCATATGATTAGAAACACGTGGCTGATGGGTAGGGGGGAGGCACTGAAGATCAGCCATATCATCAAGAAATTCTTGACAGAACCGACCACTCAAAGCTAATGCATCCTCCCAAAGCTCATTTGCTCTACGAATAATCTGCATAAGTCCAGAAATTAAAACACATCGTAAACATTTTCTACGACATAAATATATGAAGCTAGTAACAATTTCTTATTTTATAATTCTGAGTAACAATTACTTAGTAAGACTATATGTATAAACAACCCTTTCTGAATCATGTCACCTTGGCTGATTAAGGTTCATGCTTGAACTGGACAAATTGTGTGTAAAGGATGAAAGGAGCACTATAAGAAACCTTTCAAGAAGATATAGAGGTAAGAATTTATCGCCTAGGTGCCCGCCTCAGTTAAATATAAAACAGTGCTGACAAGAAGGCCTAGAGGAGCCCACATGTGCAGGAGACCGCATGAGCTTTCACTCAAGTAACGCTTCTGTCATAGCCCCACGCAAGACCCACTGAAGCATAGTGGTCAAAGCTGGTTGCAAGAGATTAATGGGTATGATTTGCCACCGTCAGGGCGCAAATCTCCCTGCGAACCTGAATGCTAGAATAGTGATATGGTCTTTATAATTGTTAAAACATAACTAAACTCTGCAGTCTGGACCTATGAGTACATTTACAATACATGGCACAATGCATATTCATAATAAACAATCAATAAAAAATATATTTAAACAAATAAAAAAGCAAAAGCCTAATCTAGCACTGCAACCAGAACAGGCATCCTACATATCTTTGAGTCCTGGGAGAGAGAAAATAATGCCCCATAAAACAAAAATGAAAAAAGCACAAGACTAATTCTAGGACAGGAAAAAAACAAAAATAAAAATCAGAAGGGATACAGCACATATTAAAACAAATGAACTAATAAACTATTATAAGATACTAAACTTCTCGCCTTGTCATCAACGTCAGTAAAATTCCGTACATACACAACTTCATAGCCTATATGTTTTATATACCTGCGTAGTCACTATTCATGTGAAGCATTATTAGAAAATACGGCCAAAAATTATTTTTTCCTTTTTGAGGAGAATATACTGACAAAATACACTAAATAAGAAATAAAAGCATAAAATGATCAACACTTGAATTTCTAGTCATGTATGCCTGATGGTCTTATTCATACACATGCAAACTTCCTGCCTTTGAGGCATGCAACGTCTATCAAACCACAACATAATTTCTTGACACAATTGTTAGACTCGCACGAGTGACTGATCAAAAGCAAAATGCTCTTCAAGACTTCCTCGCTTTGGACACAAGGTCTCAAACTATTTACAGAGGTGCGGGTTCAAAGATATTTCTCAAGATCTCTTCCCACAAATTTGAATGCCAGAATGACCATACTTACTTCGTAATAGTAAATGTTATGCGTTAAAGTTCAAAGACGTGTTTACTTCTTTATGTATTAAGTTTGAATGCCACAATAGGAAATGTTCTAGACTTCAACAAAGATCCACAACAGAAGAATGCAGCACACATTTGGCAGGGAAGCTACCATAAATCAGAGGTCCAGTGCTCTTAACCAATAGAGCATATCAAATGCATATTGCAATTTCAAAAATGAAGACAAGATGCCAACAAATAATATACAAACAACTTCCAATTCTAAAAGATAAGGCAGTAATAACACCATAAATTGCCAACAGAACTCATGTATTAAGAAGTGATATTGGAGGCTTCCATTCCCATCATTGTCGGTCGTAGCAGTGGTACTGGTATTCACGGCCGTCGTGGCAGTGTAACAGATCACTAGGCAACTCTATTGGCTGTTTCTCTGCCATAACAACCGTTACCATACTGTAAAAACCGGCATTGAGCCATAATGGACCCTTATGAAACTGCAACGGCTATAAATGGCTGTAAAAGTGTGACACCCCGTAAAATCCATAACTAGATTGATCCCGTCTTATATAAAAATCACGGGAATCAAAAACTTTTGGTAACATTCTCAGCATAAGAACTAATCAAAACCGAATGAACAATGACAAGATAATGAAAATACTAATTTAATCAAAACCAACTCTGATATCAATCACTGTCAATGCAACATAAGCCATCTCTGAATATAAAAATATATAATCATACAAAAGCCCAACTCTGAAAATAAATCTACATGTACAATCCGACTGAAAATGAAAGAGTATGATAAAAAAATGAGCTACACTTGTTCGACTCCTACAATCCTAGGAGCAAGAAATGGGACGTCGCTAGAGATGCTCCTCCAACGAATCCGCGACCACAGATCTACCACAACAAGAACCTGTAAAAATAATTTTTAAAAGAAAACGTTAACAGCAAGCCTATGTAGAATAGGATTATAATTGAATCTGGGCCACATTATAACTACACGTCTTCCTCTCGTATTTTAACATAGTCAAAGTTCTTAGTTACCCAATCCAACAACCTAAAATATCATGCGGTTTTAAATCCTGAACCCATATATAATCCATGTGTGATTAAAGTCTTACAACATCATACTTTAATCTTTATTGTTAACTATAATAGGCTAATCTCTTTCAATAGAAGTCTGATAATGTACTAAGGTCACAAACCCTAAATTAATCTTTATTGTTAAATTTATAAACTGTGATTGTTAAATTTGTTATTCTTGATTATAGGATTATGTCAGAAGAAGAGGCAAGCCGAACAAATATTTCAACCAATGCGTCTTCCCCTGCTACACCTGGCAGTGAGAATCAAATCAGTGATGCATCAAAACAAGTAAAAAGAAGCTCACATACGAGGCTTGGCCACTCAACAGGTTATTATTGTATGCATTTCGTATTCTACCACTCAACAGGTTTTTTTGGAATTTGATTGTCATGCTGATTTAAGGAAACAATGTGGACACAAATGATCTATGAGTATGGATATTACAGGTTAGTACTTCATTTATTACTAATTTTCTATAGAGTTTATTATATTGTAGCTTTTTTAATAGTTATTTTTTGCGATGGCTAAATAATGTAAACGGATATGGATATTATCCGAATCCGAGGTATCCGAGCGGATACGGATACGAATAGTTATTTTAACTATCCGGGCGGATACGAATATAAATAGTGCATCCAGATAGCGGATACGGATATGGAAAATATGGTATCCGATCCGTATCCGTCCGTTTACCATCCCTAGACCCAGGGGTAAATATGACCAAGGAAGAGCGCATCTACTCACTGGGATACCAGCGCGGTACGCATCGCACGTGCCCCATCATGAAATCCCTCCTAGTACGCTTGCCAACAAGAACTCACACATAGTATGCATTGCAGATAAAAATACGTAAGTAATATCCCTCACTAACGGGTTAAAGCAAACACATATATAACCCTCATTAACGGGTTAAGGTAAATCACATACACATACCGACCCTAACGCTACCAGGTCATACTAGCATCGCTATCATAGAAAGGTATTTTTCATCTTCAACCCCTAATTTTCTCTCTCAATCCTCCATTAATGAACCTAAAAACTTCACCCAAGCAACCAAACAACATTCAAATGATAAAAACACATTTACATCATCAAATCCCAAATCTACTACAAGATTCAACAAAAACCCAATTCATAACCCAAGAACCCTAACTTGAACAAAATTCATCAATTAACTAATGATTTGAAGGGATCAATTCACATAATCAGAGGCTTTTAACTAATTGACATTAGAAAACATGTTATAATCATCTTCTAACAATTTCAATTCCAAATAATGAGAGAATCAATCAAATTAATTATGAAAAATAACCTAATTCATATCTAAACTAGGTTAATCTTGAAATTAATCAAATTAGGCATTCTAATCAGATTTGTGGAGAAAAACCAAGCCAAATCTCCCAATTTCATCTCTTCCCTTCATGTGCCTTCTCTCTAGCCCCCAAAGTTACTTCCCAATTGCGTTTTGTGAATAATGAGGTTTCTAATGACCCCTTACAACCCTTAACCCACGAAATTAGTGTTGGGCCCCAAATAAACCACTAACAAAAAGGTTCAAAATAGTCTCTAAATGGTCTAAAAACCCACCTAGGTCCTATGCTAACTCAATAGGCCTAAATTACACCATTTTAAACTAAAAACGGACATGTTACACATTCCACTAGCCCGATACAAAAATATACCAAACCAAATAACTAACAACTCAGTTATTTACTAATTGCCTAGTACGGGTCCATATATTAATTAATTTAATTAATTAATCACCGTGTCTTAAATCCAATTTCAAATCCGAATTAAATAATACATAAAGATATAAATAGCGATATCACCGGTCATAAGCACCATAATTAATTTTATTCAATTCATCAGTTCACAGAATATACGGTATATTACAAAAAGCTTTAGTCTTCTGTAATGGCTGTAAATGGGCTTCGGTGTAGAATACATGACGTGTCCAGATTTCTTTTACTTCCATAAACTGGAACAGCCATTTTTTAGCCATTACGACCGTGCATGGGCATAGTTATAAAATGTGCGGAGATTTATGTGAAAATATGTTTAGATTTATTATTTATTTATTTTGGCAATGACTTTATAATTTGAAGGTTAGGAGATCTTTGAAACATAGCAAACACCTTAAATCTACCTTTGCTACGACAACTTTACAAGAATTCTTGATTAATCTTGAATCAAAACTCACAAGTTATTATTATGTATTTATAATTAATGTATACAGTTATGATATCTATATATTCATTTTTGTTAAGTAATATGTATTCAATTATTCAAGCATCAAAATTATGACTAAATAAAAGTGCTTTACATGTTACAGCATTTTTTAATATTTCAATTTTTTATTTGTTATTATTAGACAATGAACAATGTTACCAGATATTCTTCCACTATATATCGCATTCCAGATTTCACGTACCCTTTTACTGTACTTGAACGTACCAAATATCAAACATTGTGTACCGCTTATTTTAAGACAATAACAAACATATATGGCCAAGGAAACAAATGGATTTGAAAGAACTTGGATACTTCAATACTAAGTCCCTAAATTAAAAACCAAAAAAATAAGTTTATGTGCATTTGATTGCACTATATATAAACATTTTATATTGTGCCCAGAACAATCAAGAAAGTAGTTACAAGCATACACAGGTTGTTAACCAAAACAATGTCCAAATTAAGCGTACCCCTAACATCTTGTGTGCCGAGAATAGTAGCGTAAGTACCCGTACCCTCGACACGCACCAAAGCGATCCACATTCTTATAAGGTGGGTCCCTTTTATACCTACACAAATCCAAGTGGCCGAATAACTATTGTAACGCTGGTAGCTAAAGCCTAGCTCAGCCTGAGTGGCATCATAGCACCAGCGTTGGGGTAAAAGCTGTGACCAAGTTAACCAAAAGCTAGCAGAACATGGGAAGCCCATTGATACAATGAACTCCTCAGGATCCTGAATGGCATGTAGATTGCAAGTCTAGAATACATGGCGGCTGCTAGACTAGGACATAAGGACCGCCAGGCTACAAGTCTAGTCACTCTAGGATAATGAAAGAGAACGCTAGGAACCCACCTTGGTAGACATCCAGAGCCAAAGGATATGCAGGCGAATTCATAAAACATTGCAAACAGTCGACATAATATCTGGCTTCACATATTTGCTCGCCATGACTGTTTTGAATGGAATCTTAGCAGGTTCTCCATTTTTTGTCTCCTTATGTTGACATACGCCAAAATGATTTGATTGGTTCTCCACAGACATGGGGACTAAGCCTCCTTAACCTATATACACAGCACATAACCAGCACCTAAAAAGTGAAGAACAACAATGGCGAGAAAAATCAAAACTCACTCAAAAAAAGGATCAACTCCCACAATAAACCTAGAAGTGCCTTCATGCCTACTTAATCTCCCATGTGCATGTGCAAGAGTGCTTGTGTCTTCTCTGTATACTCTCTCCTGCTTTCATCTTCTCCACATTACACCCTCTCTTCTCGGGAGTGGATCACGCCTCACTCCCCCCACAAGGTAAAACTAGTTCATACATATCTATTCTTATCCCTGGAGTCACTACCCTCTTACAGTTATTATTAACCAATTATTAATTGATCAGATCTTTATTGAATTTTATTACATACTCAATAATTCTACATACATAGAAAATACAATTTCTAAATTTTATGGTCGTTAATTTTTTTCACATAACAGCATATGTTCTTAATTTCGATTTTTTATAATAAAGAAAAGTAAAAAGTGAGATCTAACGAGTTTTCCTTATATCACCGACTTATAAATTAAATTTGAAGTCACTTGTAACAAAAAAAAAAATTACTTCAAGGATGGATATAAGGTAAGTAAAAATTAAAGCCAAAAATTGCATGATCCCAAAGCAAGAAAATGTATATTCCTATTATTTAGGTGGGGGGTTAATATTAAATAAAGAAAAACATCAAACATATACTTATCGACTCCGTTATGTAACATCTGTTACATCCCAGATACCCATTGGCAAAACATTTACACATTAATGCAACAGCAATTGTTACGGGAAGCGTGAGCATTTATTAATACCTTGACTACAGTGTGAGAAACATAAACCGCACTATCAAAATGTCTTATGGTGAAAACCTTTAAAGGTAGGTCCTCCTGGACAAATATCGGAAGGGCAAAGATTCTGACGTAAACTACACGTCAATGGCCAAAAATCAAGACAAATATGATTTCTAGAGAGAGAAACAAGAGGTTTCTTATATTTCAAGAATGGAAGCTAGTACAATAGGTATTTATAGGGAGAGAATTACTTGCTAATCAAGTAATTAGGACAACTATTAACAAAATACCCAATTAGTCCCAAATATGATTGGAGACCAATTAAAAGGCTAAAAAGGAAATAAAAGAACGAACATAAAAGGAAAACTAAAAAGAAGTATAAAAATGACAAATAAGCCCTAAAATAAAAGAAAATAATTCCATTCCCATCACTCTCTCCAGCTTCAAAAAAGTTCGTCCTCAAACTTGTAGGGTGAACGGTCAATGTGGTTAGGCCACCTTCCAAGAATTCTTCAATTTGATGCGGGAGGCGCCCTCGTACGCGACTTGCGTACCTACTTCCAAGAAATCCTAAAAATTGAGTCAAGAAATGCAAGGGTTGATGTTCGGAAATCAAGAAAGGTGGGTCGAGATTCTGGGATTTTCTGAGGAAGTCGGGGGTTAGTTTTTTTTTTTTTTTTTTTGGGGGGGGGGGGGGGGGGGGGGGGATAGTTGGTGGAGTGGTCGACGAAGGGGGGAAACCCTAGGGTTTGGTTTGCGAGTGGGGTGGGGTGCACAGAGAGTGTTCGGGGGGCTGGGCAGCAGGGGGTTTTTTTTTGGTCGGGGAAGCGGAGTGTGAGTAGGTTTTGAAGGCGATCGGCTAGGATTTGAAGGGGCAGCGGTGCTCCGGAACGGGAAACAGCATGGTTGGCGAGTAGGGGGTAGATACAGGTCAGGGAGGGTTCGGGGTGGAGGGTTTTCTAGGTCAAGGGTAGGACGGCAGGGGTGGGGTGAGTGAGGCATAGTGGGGCTAGGGTTTTGAAACTGGAAAATTGTTGCATTATAGCTTCGAATAATTCTTGTTGTTTTCTTGACATCTCATCCATTCATTGATTCCATTCTTGATTGCTTTCTTTCAATTCTTGATTAATCTCGTCGTGAAATCGAGTCGTCTTCTTCGGGGCCATCGAAAGTAGTGTACGATTTTGATTACCAACACACCAATTGGGGGACGACACCTCGCACTTATACCAATTTGATGTAAACTACACGTCGTTGGCCAAAAATAAGACAAATATAATTTCTAGAGAGAGGAACAAGAGGTTTCTTATATTTCAAGAATGGAAGTTATCCTCAAATGAGGAGTACAATAGGTATTTATAGGGAGAGAATTACTTAATAATCAAGTAATTGGCTAAAGACTAAAAAAAGGGCAACTATTAATAAAAATATACCCAATTAGTCTCAAACATGCTTGGAGACCAATTAAAAGGCTAAAAAGGAAATAAAAGAACTAACATAAAAGGAAAACTATAAAGAAATATAAAAATGACAAATAAACCCTAAAATAAAAGAAAATAAATCCATTCCCATCAGATTCAACCAAATTTTGTAATTAGATGGCACAATCATATGTTTGTAAAATAGATGTATACTGGAAGTGGTAAAGGAAGTAAATGGGATATTTTAGTATTGCCCTCAATACAACCCATTAATTTAAACACACTCCATAGATTTCATACATTGTACACATTTTTTTAAATACTGCCAATAGTACCAAATATGAATACATAGAGTGCACAATATTATTGCTTTATCATTTTGTCGACTATTACTTTATAATTTACATTGCACTTGCAGTTTTAAACATCTTGAAAGTACTTCTAACAAGTGTTTCCTTTTAATACTTTATCATCTATAAATAAGTTTCTTCTAGTGGTTTCGAAGCTAAACCATATTTGATGGATTCTGGCCTTGAAAATTTATCCCACAATTTTTCTATAACCATTTAAGTATTTGGTGAACTAATATTATTATTCTCCCACTTTATCATAGTTAAATATTAAGAGTAATAAATTAGAAGAGTAAAGAGATATATAATTCTTTTGTTATTATTCCACTCACCGTAACAACAAATATACTCTACTCACGTAGGTACTATATTACACAATGCTCAAGAGTAAAATCCCTCAAGTTTAAGGCATGTTGAAAAACATGTTCAATTGGCAACAAAAACATGAAAGTTCTCTTTATAAATCCCACGGGGTTTTGAATTGGCTCAATTTTGTAACAACAGTCTCAAATACACTCGGGCCATTCCACACACTAAACATAATCCTAAAAGGATTTTTAAATAATTTTAAAATCAATTTTTCTGTTTATAAAACCCTAGTTCTAATTTTTGTAATATATTTCTTATTTTTGTATTTATACTTGCATCTTTTACTCAAATATTTTTTACATTATAGGTTTTTTGGTTTTATAATTTTCGAGATTTTTAAAATTAATTTTCCAACTTTATACAATTTTCTGAAATTTTTTAAATGTTGATTTAAACATTTAAAAAGAAACAAAATTAAAATCATTTTT
Organism: Sambucus nigra; assembly: GCA_949130495.1. Lineage (NCBI taxonomy): Eukaryota > Viridiplantae > Streptophyta > Magnoliopsida > Dipsacales > Adoxaceae > Sambucus > Sambucus nigra. The sequence continues at coordinate 284,482,984 of OX422209.1, read as the reverse complement.
GCTTCTCATTAATTTCAGCAAAAGCAGAAACGGCGGCGTTTTAACAAATGAAGGGTCGTTTGGGTTTTAATCCGCATGATTGGTTTTGGACCAATCAAATTGCCCACGCAATTTTATCATGCGTGAGCCTTGGGGTTTAACTGCTCGACTGATGGCTGTCTGGAGCTATTTTACCATACTACCCTCCACAGTGCCACGGTCTTTTATGCATGTACCCTCACCAATCCCTCTTTTGTGCGATTCCATCCTTGTCCTTAAATGCCTTTAGTTGTTTACTTGATTGCCCTTCTTTGTTGGGGAATTACGATTCAACTTTTGGCATTCCTCCGCCTCAATAAATAGAAGGCTTGAGGTTCATTTTTTTTAGACGAGAAAATTTCAAACCCACCGAAACTCTGCCGAAATTTCTTTAGACTTCTCTCTCTAAACTTGTCCAAATTTCACATCTGTTTGAGAGATTTCTTAAAACCTTTTCTAAACACGTTTTATCCTACAAATCATACAACATAAATTTTATGTGAGAATGAGTGTTTAGACTTTGGGTTTGGAAGTTTGAGTGGCTTTCTGGGTTATATCATTTGAGGCTGATCGGAGTTCACTGCTTGAATCTTTTTCTTTGCCATTGATCAGTGTTAGGGTATACTTTCTAACTCATTTTCCAACATGCAAACCCACAGATGTGAATGAAGAATGCGGAAGCGTTACTATTACACTACACACCAAATAAACTAAAAAATAGTTTCTCTCTCTATATTCTGATTTTTAATATTCAAGTTTAATTACAAAATGAAGGTCAATGGCCTTTTTATAGGAGAGATTAGCTTGCTAACCAAGCTAAGATCCAAAAAAGACTAAAAAGGGAAACTAATAATTAAAATTGAGTAATTAGCGCCAAACATATTTGGAAACTAATTAAACACTAAAAATAAAAGAAAATGACAATAATATCGTAAGCTAAAAATAGAAAAAAAGATAATCTTCTCCCGGAAGCACAATCACGCGCCACGTGTCCAATATACATCACTCTCCCCGTCTTCGAAAAACTCGTAGCCAAGAAAAGCTTTGGCCCCAATCAAAATCAACCAAAAGCGGGTTGCTCAACTGGAACTAGTCCCATGCGTATGAACCTCATCAATAATGGGTCTAAAAAACTCAAATCCCGACGATGTCCCTCTACGAAATCCGAGCAACCAAAATCTGGCGACCATATCCGCCTTCTCGACACCATAAGCACATGGTTGCTACTTGGTGTGGTGGACCCTTGAATCTGACCTGACGATAACTTCGGCGACCACACCTTTGCGAGTACGATGGCGAAACAAGTGGACCGAAGACGGCAACATTCCGGAAAGTCGGACCCAAAATGGCAAATTGTCGGAAAAATGGATCCCCACGTGGGACGCATTTTTTTCATGGAGGTCATATGTTGTGTCACAAATAGGCTCTAAGACCAATTTTGACCGGATTTGAGGTCAAATAGGAGGTAGGGGATTGGATTGGAGTACGGAAGCACATTTTTATCGATTTTGATTGTGGTTGGGCATTAATGTGGGGGAAAAAAGGAAAATGAGGTAAAAATGGGGTGGGGCTGTTTTGGGTTAAAAAGAAGGAGGCTAGGGTTTGGTTTTGTATAGCAGGGCAGCGGGGTAGGGTTAGGGTTTGAGGAAAAAAAATTGAAGACGGAGATTCATGTTGACATGGTGGTGGTTGTGTGGCGGTAGGAGATGGAGGTGGAGGAAGATGATGGTGGAGGGTGGGGGTGGAGGAGGCTAAAAAGGTTGGTATCCCCCCTTTTAGCGGTGATGGAATTTAGGGTTTCCATCCACCCGATTCCCATTTCGATATTTAATAATCCACCTGATTGAAGGGTTGCCCGAGTTGGAATCACAACTCGATACCCACTTCACGCACCATGCAGCTCACCACCAAGGACAAACGCAGCTACCAATTGATGTGAATCAAGAATGCGGAAGCGTTACTATTACACTACACACCAACTAAATACACCAAAGAAAACTAAAAGAGTTTATATATATATATATATATTCTGATTTTCAATATTCAAGTCTAATTACAAAATGAAGGTCAAGGGCCTATTTATAGGAGAGATTAGCTTGCTAACCAAGCTAAGATCCAAAAAAGACTAAAAAGAGAAACTAATAATTAAAATTGACTAATTAGCTCCAAGCATATTTGGAAACTAATTAAACACTAAAAATAAAATAAAATGACAATAATATCCTAAACTAAAAATAGAAAAAAAGATAAATCTTTCTCTCGGGAGCAGAATCACGCACCACGTGTCCAATATACATCACACACACACACACACACACATATATATATATATATATCGTGTGTATGCGATTTTGGTTTTTCAATGTTTTGACATGTTTTAAACAAACCCTAGTTTTGAAAAGCTTCTTTTCTCGTACTGATCTATCTAAACCCTAGTAGATCTTATTTGTGAACTAAATTTGTGGTTGAAACTTATATATATTTTGAAACAAGATTTAGTTATGTTCTTTACTGATTTGTGTAGATCTTTTTGTGGTTTTGTAAAACTCATAATCTAAACCTTTTTATACACAGATTGATTTTTTGTTTTCACACGGTTGAAACATCAAATCTTAAAGCAAATACTCTTTATATCTTTGACTTTAGATTTAATCTTCCAACTATCTGTGAAAACCAAAATTATTAAAACTTAATTTTTGTGTTACCTCTTCACTGGATTTTCTTGTCTTGAGTGTGAAGTGGTGTGTGTACTGCTAGTCTACTTTTTATTGTTCTGATCTATTTCAGTAGTTGTGGGGTTGTTTAATGCTAGCTTTGGTATACTGGGTGTGTTGGTAGTATTGATTCATTTACACATTATAAACTGTAATTTGTATATGAACTGTTGTTATAGTGGACTTGTGGTGTGTGTGGTCTTGGAACTAAAAGACCACCAGTACACTGGTTTCCTCGTTAATAAAATTATTGTGCCCCTTCTCCTCATCTAATTATGTTTTAACTTTTATTCATTCGACTTTGAACATCACACCAACCTGAACTAATTTTTCTGAGTGTGTATTCAACCATTAAAGTTTAAAAGGTTTTACCAAAGAGTTAAAAGAGAAGTTTTTTGATCTTGCCACTTTTGTGTAATAGATTACTTTCAAAACATCTAAAGGTAGCATGAACACAAATGAGACATCATGTCCACCGACAAGGCAATGCAGCGAAGCCAATCACCAACTGACACCACGAAACCAATCAACACAAGAAGTAGTCACCAACCCAGCGAATTTGAAGTATATTATCATCACACACCTCCACGAGCACCAGGCTGACACTACGACCTCACCACAAACCCTTAGCCACCACCAACATGTAGCCACTTTGACATTCCGCACACCAACGAAGTTAATTCATCACTAAGGTCCAAGAAGAGGTGTACACCTACCAACAAACAAAGGAATGTTCCATCACTCATCAACCACCACCAATACACACATGATGAACCTACATTAAGGTTCAGGATAAGCCATAAATACCTCTCAATATTGAATTATGTCAAAACTCACCATCACATGAGATAATATAAATGAACTTGTACTAGGCTCAATCAATATAGGGTGGTCAACACCTGACAAATTGGAATGATGAACAATTCCTCTCAACAAAGAGTGACGAAACCCTGTATCAAGAAAAGGATGATGTATTTATAACACGAGGGATGAAGCTAACAACGAAACACTTCCGTGCAATAAACGATTGCGAAAGAGCTATCATATATGATACACCAACAAAGAAAATGGAAGGTCAAACATAAAAAGAGAGTCATAGTGGGAACGTTGAATAGATATCGTGTGATGGAAAAACAAATATATCACCAAATAATGACGGAGGTTGACTAAGCCTAAAAAAATAAAAGAGGGAATATTGAATTGAGATCCCCATCAGTTCATCAGTTAAAAATGCAAATATACACATCTAAGCCTAGTAGATCAACACAAAACCCAGGTATATTCAGTGCTATATTGCGTCCCCCAGGCTCTGACTTACGTTTTGTGTTTGACCTTCCTTTTCTTCGTTGGTGTATAGTTGAATTTCAAGAATAATAAATTAGGCGAGAAAAGAAAATAAAAATGGCTTATTATTCCACTCACTGTAACTCTCCATATATGCACTACTCTAAGTAGGGTTCACATCACAGTGCAGTATTACACAAATACACTCGAGAGTAATATAACATAGAGCCTCACTAAAAAAATTTACTCTTAACAATCATGATTTACCAAAAAGAAAAAAGAAATTGATAGGTGGGTCTCAAACACATTTATATACTGTGTTTGACCAAAGAAATTTACTCTTAACAATCATGATTTACCAAAGAAATTGATTTACTCTTAACTGTGTTTGACCCACAAACACAGTTAACGGGTCTCAAACACATTATTTTGGGTGAATTATGGATGGTTTCATCCTCGAGAACCATATTGCCGGGCCTAGGGTAGATCTAATTGACGCGAGAGCAAAAAACTAGACTGTAGAAGGCAGCTTAACATACATGGAGGATATACTGTATATAATGTGGCTGATTTTGCTATAAACCAAATAACGGAGGGATTTTACAAGCAATATAGAGATACTAATCTGTCACGAATTTACATTAAAAATAAAAAATAAAACAAAAAAAGAGAGTTTTTTTCCCTCCCTACTTACTGTGTGACCAGAGGAAAGTGGTTTCCCCTCTCCTCTTTCAAATGTACCAGCAAAATGATGCAAAAGCGATATACCCCCTTATCTATACTTTCGCTTCACTTTTGATGTACCAGTGTGAAGAACATTTTGCTAAAATGGATGCTGAGCGGCAGGGAAAAAAGAAGTGTCATGCTTTTATTATGTGAAAAGAAAGTCGCGGCCTTAATAAATGAGAACGAACCAATTGGCTACTTTCCCAGGGTGTTGGGCAGCAGAAATTCAATGTGTTAGTTTACTGTCCGAGGGGGAAAGTGATTGGGCTTATAGGTAAGGTTGTAACTGAAAAAATTAAGAAATTTTTACGGTCTAATTCTTTGATTAATAATTTTGGACTAAAAAATCGACCCTAATAAATTTTAAATGATTAAATTCAACATATAAATACTCCGAAATTAAAATAAAAATGTACTTTTCAAAAGTCGAATCGCACTTTTCAGAAAACGAAGCGTCAAATAACCTCTTCGATAACCCTAACCGTATTGTCTCTTCGATCAAAACACCAAAACGATTCTCATCTTCAATCAAAATTTGGTCAACAACCACGTATAAATACCCTTGAATTCCAATACAAACACACTTCACATAAATTAAAGGTATCAAACCCTAATCATTGAAATTCTACCAAACATTTCAAATTCTCAATCAAATTCTTTCCAACACCACTAACAAGTATGGATACCTTCTCATATATATATGTTCTTAAGTTTTGTAATGTATAAATTTGTAGACATTATATATGCACTGATCAAATCACATTCTTCTTCCTCATGATGTGAAAAAATACATTTGTTGCGCTGATTTTAAATGCATAACACACTATTTGCATGATTTGAATAATGTGCATGTACATCCCTGTTTTATAGCGTGTACTTTGTGGATTTTGCGTGTACTTTCAAAAAGTATACGCAAAATCCACAAAGTACACGCACATTGAAATTGAATTTGTTCATTCCAATATGCGTGTACTTTTTATTTGAATGTTGATGAAATTTGTTTTCTCCTTTGCATAAATGATAGAGTGAATAGATTATTTGATTTTGTCTGCTACTATGAAGACATTAATTGCTCTTTTGATGTGCAAAGGCTTCAAATAACTGAATACAAAGCGAAGGATTTAGCTAAACGAATTACATGTGGGGCAAAGAAACTATCTATAAATGTAATTGGAGCGTGTAGTGAAGTGACAGATCCAACAATGGGATTTCCTAATAAAACTTCGCAGTGTCTTACATGTGGGGCAAAGATATTAGAGAACGTGAAGGTTACTTTGAGTTACTCTGATTTCCGTACATGAGAGAATGTGAGGGATAAATATCGTACATACTTGCATCGCAATACTTGCAGTTCTTTGCCTGATGACGTTTGGATGTTGAATCAACGCTCTTTATAAAGTAATTAAATATTATAATGAACTTTATAAAGAGCGTTGATTCAACATCCAAACGTCGTCAGGCAAGGAACTGCAAGTATTGCGATGCAAGTATGAAAGATATTTATCCCTTTATCTGTAAAAGTAATTGGAGCGTGCAGTGAATGACAGATCTGACTTTGGGATTGCCTAATAGAACTTCTCAGTATCTTACATGTGCGGCCAAAGATATTACAAAATGTGATGGTTACTTTGGGTTTTTTATATTTTTATACACAACAATGTATATATATTTTATATCAAAAGTTGTACATATTTTGAATAAAATATGCCATGATGTATTTGTCTATCTCCTATATTAATTGTGGTCCGGGCCAACGATATTTATTTATCGTTGTATGTATTTTAAAGTGTTGTATGGGGCCAAAGATATTAGAGAATGTGATGGTTACTTTGGATTTTTTAGATTTTTGTACACAGCAATGTATATGTATTTTATATCAAAAGTTGCACATATTTTGAATAAAATATTTACATATTTTGAATAAAATAGGCCATGATGTATTTGTCTATCTCCTATATTAATTGTGCTCCACGCCAGCTCGTTGTATGTATTTTAAAGTGTTGTATTGTTGTGTGTACTTTGGCTTTTTTGCGCGTACTTTTGGATTTTTGCGTGTACTTTAGGATTTTTGCTTTGAGTTTTTTAAAGTACACGCACATTGAAATTGAATTTGTTCAATCCAATATGCGTGTACTATTATTATGTATTATGAGTGTACTTTTTTATATTGTTGTGTTATTGTTTAGGAATTATATCATCAACCATGTTCAACTACAAAACTGTTGTTTGCACCTTTGAAGATCTTAACAATACAAAACCTTTCACATTGACACTCAATAGTACTAGTGATAACGAAATTCATTTTCTCCTTCGCATGAATGATAGAGCTAAAAGGTTACTTGGTTTCTACAACTACTATGAAGACATTAAGTGCACTTTTGATGTGCAACAGCTTCAAGTAACTGAATCGAAAGCGAAGGATTTAGCTAAACAAATTGAGCAGTATTGCTTAAGGGGTTTTGATCATGTTGGCACTTTTAGCATGGAGCAAGTGTATCACTTATTTTCTGAATATGTTAGGAAGAGAGAATCTTGGTTTTTGACTTGTCGAACAACCTCTGTTAGGTATTACCATGAAACGGACGATATACATTACCACCTTTAGCATGTATTTTCTTGAGACCATTAAACCCCAAAATACCAATTTGGCACACCTTAATGTTAAAAATCTGGCACAGTTTAAAACTGTATCAAATTTTGATACGGTTTAATGATAATCTGACACACTTTTAAGCAGTGCCAAATTTTGGCACTGTTTAATAGTGTGCTAAAATTGAGAACACTTTGATAAAATATAAATATCCTAAAAAAAATTACCCCCTCAATTATTTTTTGTCTCCCACTCTCTCTCATCTGAATATAAGCCTCCCTCTCTCTCTCTTTCTCACGTTCAAGAAATTCCCTTAGTTTTTCTCTACCCGATTCCTCTTGAGATCAACCACCCACAACCACAAACTTACATCGTATTACCTATCTACATCCCCGCCTCTGTTCGCCGTCAATAACGATTCAACCCTGACCTCGAAGTGGTACGCCTCCGCCTGGGTACAGGGGGGAGAAATTAGGGTTCGTTACAGGCTGTAGTAGTGATGATGATGACGACGATGATGATGACGACGATGATGATAATGAAGAGGGAAGAAAAAAAGGAAATGAATTGGAAGAGGAGGAGAAGGGGGAGGTAGAGAAAGAAACGAATATGGAAGAAGGTGAGATAAGGGATTCTATTGAAGAGGGGGACAGTGTTAAGGCTGGGCCAATTTTGTCCAACAATGAGGCTAAGGTAATAATAAGCCCTTCCAATTCAATGCCCCTTTTTTCTTTTCAAATTCGTGTATAAAATTAGCATCGATAAGCTAGAAGCGGTAAAGAAGAGTTTTGTGGATTGTTGTGTTGTTTTTATCTAATATGTTGGATTATACGCGTGTGTGTGTGTGTGTGTGATATATATTGAAATGATCATATATGGTATGCTGCAATATTGAAAAATGTGAAACAAGCTTGGAGCTTCTATCTCAAATTATTTTTTTAATCATTGTCTTTCCTTTTAATGTAATCTAAAACATCAAAGGTTACAATTGTATTTTTACTCTGGTTGTTGATAGACTTCATACTTTGGACTTGTAAGGAAACTCGAATTCGTGAACGGTTGCAAAGAGTTGTAATAGTTAGGCATCAGCTGCCATGGCAGTAGCCTCAAACCCTTGAAGCAACCCATATACCTGTGAGTGATCAGCCACATATGATGTGCATGATTTTACTGTGATATAATTTCAATTTTATTATGATTTTCAATTGAGTTAAAAATCACACCTCCCAATTTGGTCATGTTAATCAATGATGTTGGGAGGGGGTGTTTAATTGAATCTAGTGAAATTGCTTCTAAAATTTTGAAGTTTTGAGAGCATTATTTTAAGAATTTAAATAGTTCAATTCTTTTTTGTTAAAAAAAAGGTATGTTTTGCACATCTTGTATGTTTTAACCTCAAAAAGTATGGAAGTCTAAATTTATATATCATGTATGTATGTATGTATGTATGTATGTATGTATTTATTTGGTTTTATAATATTTTCTTAACCTTCAAGATGCTCAAAGGTGATGGGAATAAGGGGTGACCATGTGAAGCGTCTTTTGATGTTCGAATCGGATTAGGAAAATCAGTTGTGCTGAAGTAGTCTTCTATTTCAAAAGCATTATTTATTCTTTGTAATGAAGCTGTCTCTATCGTTGAAACAGTTACAGGTATCTATGTTTCAATACTGTTCTTACGGTCATTTGAATCTGTATGTAAGATGTTATCAATCAACTCTGTTTAGTTATTGGAAAATGATGTATCAAATTTTTGTATATTGAATAACAAAATGTCCATCAATTGCAAATACTTAAGGTATCGAAGCCTTTGTATCATGATGTGTTTTTAGGGTTTTCTCATATTTTAAGCCATAAAGCCTTGTATCAAGATGTGTTTTTTACACATCTATTGTGTTTTAAAATGGTTCCAAGACATTACGATGTGTTCCAACATGACATGATATCGGCTCCAACACGAAACAATTCGGTTCAAGGTTCTATAGACCTCCTATCATGGGACTCCTATTGGGACAAATGGAGTATCTATTAAGTAAAAGATAGTATCGTCATGTATGTGGAATTGGTTATCCTCAATATATGTGTTATTTTGTCTTTGGTTTGTTTATTTGTTTTATTATTATTATTATTATTATTATTATTATTATTATTATTATTATTATTATTATTATTATTATTATTATTATTATTATTATTATTAAGGTTTTGTGTTTATGTCACGTACCACATATGGGAGATGCCTTACAATCCTGATCACTTAATGGTTGATTGTGGCAGGTTTTGGTTTAATTTTGTTTTGTTCATATCACTAGCCACTTGGTGGTGGTTAATACAAACAGTTGTATTTCACACTTGAATTAATGATTAACTTTTGAATTTGATTGGGTTTGGCTAAATAGGGACTATTAGAGAAAGCATAAGAGGAAGATATTTGCTACACTTAGAGTTTTGGCTAAACATGGAGTATGCGAAGGCTTCTCTAATTGGTACGTTGGGCACAATCAAATTTTAGACTGGGATATGGTTTGGATTTGTCAATTTGGGATAATCTTAAAAACTAACTTCTGAAATGCTATTGAATTTGAATTATGAACCGATTGTCTACTATATCTACTGTTATACGGTTAATTACTTTAGCAATATCTATCATAAGGCTTTTGATAAAAAAAATTACTCCAACCTATATTTCATTCCTAGGTTTTCGAATTTACAATGTTGTGTATCAAAGTTAATTGGCAATTTATGAATAAAACAGTATTGGCTTATTATTATTGGGGGGAAGAAAGTAGAGGCATACAATTTATTTTGTATTGGCTTATTATTATTATTATTATTATTATTATTATTATTATTATTATTATTATTATTATTATTAGTAGTAGTAGTAGTAGTAGTAGTAGTAGTAGTAGTAGTAGTAGTAGTAGTAGTTTGATAAAAAAAATTACTCCAACCTATATTTCATTCCTAGGTTTTCGAATTTACAATGTTGTGTATCAAAGTTAATTGGCAATTTATGAATAAAACAGTATTGGCTTATTATTATTGGGGGGAAGAAAGTAGAGGCATACAATTTATTTTGTATTGGCTTATTATTATTATTATTATTATTATTATTAGTAGTAGTAGTAGTAGTAGTAGTAGTAGTAGTAGTAGTAGTAGTAGTAGTAGTAGTAGTAGTAGCAGTAGTAGCAGTAGCAGTAGCAGCAGTAGCAGCAGTAGCAGTAGTAGCAGCAGTAACAGTAGTAGCAGTAGCAGTAGTAGCAGTAGTAGTAGTAGTAGTAGTAGTAGTAGTAGTAGTAGTAGTAGTAGTAGTAGTAGTAGTAGTAGCAGCAGTAGCAGTAGCAGCAGTAGCAGCAGTAGCAGTAGTAGCAGTAGTAACAGTAGTAGCAGTAGTAGTAGCAGTAGTAGTAGTAGTAGTTATTTGTTAGTTTGTTATAATGTTATTCGGTTGGTGAATATAATTATGCTTGACTATGTCGGTCTGTTTCGTTTGATGGTGGGAAAAAAAGGTTACACTTTGTACTCTTTATTTATATGTGTGTATATTCTAGATTATGTTTATTTGTATGTATTTATGATTTTGTGGGTGTTTAGGAAATTTGGCTGAACAAGAGCACCAGAGGGGTTTTCTTGACAAGGCATTAACGATTACAGGGATTGATGATCGGAAATATTGGAATCACATCTCAACTGATGAATCTAGGTGAGCACTTTAATGTTGTAAATGGATTTTGATTTTTGTGATTGTCTAGTTGATATATTTGTTTCCCGAGTGAGATATTATTTGTGGTCTTACTAATATAATTCCATACTTACATCGGAAATAGATAGATGATTGGTGTGCTATAGCAATGGAATCGTGGATAAAGGGGTGAATTTTACCAACTATTTATGCAACTTTGCCTTTCTTTATCAACATAAGAAGATTCTTTTTTATCGTGTTTGCATGGACACCTATTTCAACTCCATTTTTAAGAAAAAATGGTACTACTACTACTATTACTATCACTATTATTCTATGCCCTTTTTCTTTCTCCATATCAATGCTATTATACTCAATGTTTCATGTAGTTTTCTCCCTCTTTGAGAATATGACGATAATTTGAAACCATCTAGATTAAGCTTAAAAATAAATGGATAAAATGGTGAAAACCCAAACCAACCCCCAAACTGTCCCGTAAGAGGCACGAACACCTCGTACAAAACCAATGTAACTTGTAGGAACTGATCGCGTACTCACGGGTCTCCCGATTTGAGAATATGACGATAATTTGAAAATATTTAGATTAGGCTTAAAAATAAGCCGTTAAAGGGTGAGCCCCCAAACGTCCCCATAAAAGGCACGAATACTTCGTACAAGAACAATGTAACTTGTAGGAACTGACTGCATAGTCACGGGTCTCTCGGTTTGAGAATATGACGATAATTTAAAAATATCTAGACTGAACTTAGAAACAAGCCGTTAAAGGGTGAGAACCCAAACTAGCCCCCAAACGGCCCCGTAAGAGGTACGGATACCTCGCACGGGACCAATGTAACTTGTAGGAACTGACCGCGTAGTCGCGGGTCTCCTACTTTGAGAATATGATGATAATTTGAAAATATATAGATTAGGCTTGAAAATAAGCAATTAAAGGGTGAAAATCAAAACCAGCTCCTAAACGACCCCTTAAGAGGCACGAAACCTCGCACGAGACCAATGTAATTTATAAGAACTGACCGCGTAGTCGTGGGTCTCCCGGTTTGAGAATATGATGATAATTTGAAAATATCTAGATTATGCTTAAAAGAAAGCCATTTGAGGGTAAAAACCCAAACCAGCCCCCAAACGGCGTCGTAAGAGGTACGAACACCTCGCACGGGACCAATGTAACTTGTAGGAACTGATCGCGTAGTCACGGGTCTCCTGGTTAGAGAAAATGATGATAATTTAAAAATATCTAGATTAGGCTTAAAACCATGCCGGTCGAGGGTGAAAACCCAAACCAGCCCCCAAACGGCCTCGCACGGGACCAATGTAACTTGTAGGAATAGAACACATAATCGCGGGTCTCCCAGTCAGAGAATATGACGATAATTTGAAAATATCTTAGATTAGGCTTAAAAACAAGCCGTTAAAGGGTGAAAATCCTAACCAGCTCCCAAACGGCCTCGTAAGAGGCACAAACACTTTGCACGGGACCAATGTAACTTGTATGAACTAACCGCGTAGCCATGGATCTCCCGATTTAAGAATATGACGATAATTTGAAAATATCTAGATTCGGCTTAAAAACAAGTCGTTCGAGGGTAAAAATATCTAGATTAGCCATGGACCTATTTTATTACACCAAGAGCAAGTTACTTCTCTTATTATGACCTCTCCAACAGATTTTATTCTCATATTTCTTAACCTCCCTGTCGGTTTCTTTGTTAATGGAGGAAGGATTGCTGGATTTTCAGGTAATGAAATCTTTAGGGACATCAAATCAGGATGAGGAATTATAGGTGATGAGTATGATTTCTTGTAGAAAAAAGCCTTATAATAATCCTCAATATGATCATAAATACTTCCACCTATCTTCCTTACGACAGAAACAACATGAGAACATGGAAAACATCGTAGTTGTCAACTCTTACAAGAGCAAATTCCTTTCTTTAAGTCAACCGTGTCCCGCACATTTGCATGAACTTCGAATACATGTGTACTCGAGCCACTAATATTCCAACTTTATTCCAATTTTTAGTCAGTAATTTATCAAAATGAGGACACAACTCCTTTGACCATGTTTCAGATTCAACATGTTTGATTGCATTGAAATTTATAATTTTGATCCTCATTTTATCCATCATATTAATTATCGGTAAATTCCTTTCCTCAAGGATCTAAAAGTTGAATGATTTTGCAACACTTGATGCCATGTCACCATAACGCTTACCGGTTTAATATGTATAAGACCAATTCTCCAAAGGTAAATTGCCAAGAAAATCAGCGACAGCAACTCCACCTTCCTTCTTCAGGGCATCAATGTTTTTCTGAAATTCATTAACTGTTACAGCATATGCACAACGCATAAAATCTTGAAAGAGCTTCTTTCGAAAGTTCATAGTACCCCATATTTTCTTCTTTATATTTCCCTGTAAATGATGTATACATTAGCAATGTGCAGACATTGGAAAAACCTTAGACACACCTTCAATAAGACCATTGTCCGATCAGATATGAATGTGATGTTCCGATCTTAATGAGCTATTTCATCACGCAAATTAATGAGAAACCACATCCAATTATCCTCTGTCTTTGAATCAACAATTGCATATGCAAGAGGATAAAGGCCTGAAATTATACTGACATATATCAATACACACAGATTCTACGATGAACTCTGAAAATGGTGTCGCTGGCGCAGACCAATAAACACGTAGGCTATACAAGAGAATAAATATATTTGTAGTAATAAGTTACACAAATCTAAATTATAAACATATTATGATTGTTTCATTTGACAATAACAAAGAAAAAATCACAAAGTAAACGCAAAACATGACAATGTAAACATTCAGTGTAAACAGGATGTCACGTGTACATAGTAATGAAATGAGTGTACTTTACAACAAATCCAAAAGTACACGCTTGACATAACAGAGTACACGTGAATATATGTGTGTACTTTGGGAATTACGCGTGTACTTTGAGGTATGTTTCTTTATTTGCATTATAATTCCAAAGTACACGCAATAGATAAAACAGTACACGTGAATTTACAATGACATATATAAACACACAGATTTTATGATGACTTCTGAAATAGTTCCGCTGGCGCGGACCAATAAACACATAGGCTATACAAGAGAATAAATATATTTGTAGTGATAGGTTACACAAATGTAATTTATAAACATATTATGATTGTTTCATTTGACAATAACAAAGAAAAAATCACAAAGTACACACAAAACATTACAATGTAAACATTAAGTGTAAACAAAATGTCACGTGTACATAACAATGAAATGCGTGTACTTTACAACAAATCCAAAAGTACACGCATGACATCACAGAGTACACGTGACATATAATATAAATTCATGTGTACTGTTTTATCTATTGCGTGTACTTTGGGATTCTAATGCAAATAAAGAAACAAACCTCAAAGTACATGCGTAATTCCCAAAGTACACGCATATATTCACGTGTACTCTGTGATGTCATGCGTGTACTATATTTTCTGTTGAAAGAACATGCAAAGGATTACAAAATAAAGGCATAATATTATCAAGTAAACTTCAATGCTTCACATTTACCATTGTTCCCATTCCTTGCAGTTGCCGACAAAATCGTTCCACGGTACCTGCTATTCAAAAAGGCACCATCAACAAACAAAATAAGCCTGCAGTACTGAAATCCATTAATGGATCCTGCAAACATTACAAAAATTCTTTTGAATAATTTGCTCTCTGGTTCGACATCAAGAATGCAATGTGATCCTGGATTATACTGCAATATAAGTTCCCTATAATCATTGATTAATGCATACGAAACTTTCTCATCACCGTGCAACTCAGCAACAACCATCTTTTTGCCACGCCATGCATGATGATAACCTATATCAAGACCATAGTTCTTCTTCATATCTCTAACTACATCAATTGGTCTCAGCAACGGTTTATCCCTTAACTCATCAACAAGCAATGTAGAAACCAATTTGGAGTTCATCTTTTTGCTTAATGGACTACGATATACAACCCTACAAGTATGCTCATTGTTCAGACTTCTTATATAAAAGTAACCATTTAATATTGATAATGAAGCATGCACTCGCCACATACAATTCTCAATATTCCTTTTAGAACACTTTGTTGTCACCCGAGTTTTATCATTCTTCAAATATATATACTTGAAACCAACCTCAACAACATACTTTCTCAATTTATTACGAAACTCAACCACCTCGCCTTTAAAACACTGCTCTTCATGACTAATATATGTATTCTAATCATTGGAGAGATAAACTTTTGATGTAATCGGCTCCACACCTCCAATATAAACATCATTTTCAACACCACTACCAATATCAATCGCAGTGGATGATGATATATAGTCTACCCTTTCCCTACTTGTACCATTGCATTCAACCCTCTCATAACTTGTATAACTATGGTCAATCCGATCACATATTCTATACGTGCATTCGACCCGTTCATGAATTGTACTAGTGGTAAAAACTGTTGAATCAAAGACATATATCCAAATAAAATCATCATTGAGAATCACTTGAGACCGCAACATACATCGAACATCTTTATCACAAAGTAACATGAATCGACTTTCATCACCAAAGTCGTATTTCAATGAAAAAGATCCCGCTTTCAAATCCATAAACCTGCTACGTAACTCATTGCATATGAAATCTAATGAGATGTCTTTAAAAATTTCAATGCAAGGCATATTATCCAAATAATAACACCTAGTAATCCGACGACTTTCCATTATATCCTGCATTATATTAAAACAGAAAAATGGTTTTGTTAAAGTTTAATTTTAATCAATGCCGCTAGCGCGAACCAACAAATACATGGCCAACAAAGATATGACTACTCTATTAAACCTGACTAAACACTAATAAAGTAAATGCACATCAACATTATGAAGAATTAATATCAAAAAACAAAATGAAAATTAATCAATATAAAATCACGCGTACATGTACTTTACTGCTATTTTCTGCTCAGGTATATACAAAGTATTTTACTATTATAAAACATCAAAATTGGTTAATGCCGCTGGCGCGGACTAATAAACACATGCCCATATAACACATGACAACTATATTATGTAATGAGTCAAAAGTAACAAAGTAAATACACATTAACATTATTCCAAATTAATGTTAAAAGAAAAAAAAAATAATTAAGTCCAAAATTCACGTACTTTATATCAAATTGCGTGTACTTTACTACAATGATCATTTGAGGTATATACATGAACAACTTGTATATACATAAAGTACACATACACACGAACACACAATCAAAACATATAAACACACAACATGTTACGAAATCAAAACACAAGTCAAAATATATTCATATAAAATTAAAATACAATTATAAAAACACACAACCAAATCATTCATTCAATGTTCGAGTTAATTCATCACATGATTTACACAATTACAATGATTTGATTAAACGAAACAAATACGTTAAGCTATTATAATTGATCAACATGCAAAACATTTCTTCATAAAAAGTATAAACTTACAAATGATCGAATAAATGCAAAGGAAAATCTAGGTTAAAGAAAGCGCGAAGGATTGATTTCTTCGAAACAATAGATAACTTTTTCTTTGATAGAACAAAGCTCGTTGAACATAAGTGAAAAGAAATCAAAGATCCTAAGTTAATAGAGAGAACGCACCTGTTTGATAGAAGTGGAATGAAGAAAGAGAAGGACTGTGACACCCCGCCTAATAAAATACCGCGCGATCACTCATGTACCAAATTAAAACAGGAGTCGCATATGGTCTATTCTTAGCATCATTATCTAAAATCAATTAAATTACTAATAACCTATTAGGCTGGCGTCAAACTTTTATTTAACTACTTTTTTTTCAAACAAACCATACAATTTAAAACATCCACACAGTTTATATATGAAACTGAAATGAAATAAAATAACCGAACACTCGGTTTAACATAATACAATCAAATCGAATACCGCACTAAAAAAAGGCGAAAAAGGAATAAATAAATGTAATTAGGCTTTCGGCCCGAATGTTTATACAGTACCTCCTATCTAGATTACGAGGATAGAAGCGTTTACAGTAAACTTGCATGTATCCACAGTGTAGCAGACGTCTGACTCGAAGGAATCGTCATCCAGGCATCCTTGTGTCTAGACACCTATATATATATATATATATATATATATATATATATATATATATATATATATATATCGCAAAAGAGGGGAAAAGTAGATAAACGGGTCAGAGCCCGAGTAGTGAAAATATTTTGCAAGTGCATAAATGCTATATTTTTAAAAATATGTTTTACCTCATATTTAAATTTGGTATCGCACTCCCATGAGATACCCTCACCCCTCTTCTAATAATGCACCCCTATCGCATACCTAACAAATAACCTAGTTAAGCTACCCTGCCTAACTAATCAATTTCACCCAATCTCTAAAAATCCTAGTTAACGCGAGTACTAAGGG
Organism: Sambucus nigra; assembly: GCA_949130495.1. Lineage (NCBI taxonomy): Eukaryota > Viridiplantae > Streptophyta > Magnoliopsida > Dipsacales > Adoxaceae > Sambucus > Sambucus nigra. The sequence goes on along the minus strand of OX422209.1, from coordinate 284,465,451 downwards.
CTAAACTTCTCCCTATTCCCAACACTGCTCTATGTTCGTGCGTGGGGTGTCTCGCGAAGCGAAATCCAAACAAGGAACCCCCCGATACACTACTACCTGGCAATGTTGATCGTCGAGATCCATTAGGCCCTCAACACTTGATGCGTATAAGACTAATATATAAATATACATATAGTTCTTACTAGAACTTCTGATTCATATTCATATAAATCCGGATATAAATCTACCGGAAGGGGAAAATACACCTTATTAGGCTTTTCACTTTATATACATAAGCTTACTATATGATGTCTCATTTTCATATACAAACAATATACTATACGTAACCAGTATATGATTATACCTATCGCAAACATAAGTATAATAATCATCCCACCGAGCTATAACTCGAGGATGCAGTCTCATACTGCCTATCCAAAATCTGGGTTTACTCACTATACCACGATACCAAGCCAGACTCTCTCATGGTCATGGTAAACAAATACACAACGGTGGAGGCAGTCATGTCCCCTCTGCAAGTGGAGTACACACATCGCACTCAAATGCGGGACGATATGGCCTGGGGATATACTCTCCCTGCTCCTCAAGCCAGGGGATTCACCCACATCATGCAACCTCCCTGGATCGCACTAGAGAAAATATATAATCTGGTTGTTCCGACCCTACGCCAAAGGAAGGCTCGTGGAATTAGCCTCTAAGATACACATATACCAATCACACACATATATATATGTATTCGTATCATAGTATATATACTGTAATCACGTCGTTTATATTTATAACGTATTTCACTTCTCAAATATATAAATGGCTATAATTGTCAACTCATATAGCAATAGCTGAACCCAAATGCTCCCACTTGTAATAGCATAAGTATTTACATACTTAAAATACTAAGTCCATAAGTATTCCCTCACTTCATATATAACTCGTACCTTAATCACTTTTAGGGATTTATATACTCTCCAAATATCCCAAATTCCATCCTAGTCACCTCATAGGATTTACTTAATATTCCTCGAGTGTTACTCATCTTAAACACCCTCGATTAAATAAGTCATGGATCTCATTTTCCATGAATCCAATGTTTACATACCGCTCTAAAATCTATTTAGAGGTACTCACTTTATTTTAGGAGCCCTAAACATTTAATTCCTCAATCTATTTATTTTCCTCGAAAATGTACTTTTTGTGCCGCACAGCTTAGCACCCTCCTAGCCCTTATAAATTTCCTCAAATAGATAGGTATTAATTCCCTTAATGAATCTTTATTTACTTAATTAAATAAACTAGAATCAATTAAAATTAGAATTTATTCCATATAATTTACCCTAGGCAAAATTGCCAAAAATCCTGAAGGATCGAGGGTTCGACCCTGGGCCATCGATCAATCGATCACTCCGGACAACTTCTTATCCGAGAGGCTGTTTCGGCCATTAAAGCTTCTCCCAAGATTTTATCTCCTCACCTAATGTCCTACAACCTCAATCAACTACATATACACAAATGAAAAGGGTTATAAACATCCTAAAACCCATAACCAACAATAAATTTTAATTAAATCCTAGGTTTTTTAAATTGGATACTATTCGGAGTTTACTCGTTTAATATCCGAAAACTCGTTTAATATCCAAAATCGTCTAATTTGTTATTACCAAATTTTGATATGAGATTTATGCTAAAAAAGAAATAAAGCAAGTAAACACTTGCCTCGTGGATAAAATCCAACGACCTCGAGTCGAATCCCGCGAAGTTTGGCCGGAACCTCCTTTTTCCTCTCCCTTTCTTCCTTCCTATTATTTTTTCTCTTTTCTTTTCCTTATCTTTCCCTCTCTTGCCTTATATAAGGGGAAAATAAGGGCTTACCCCTTTAAAACCCAAAAATGACTCGTCTACTCAATTACGAGTCCTTATTAGCCCAAAAATTTCTGAAACCTAAACAATACCCTCGGATACACTATTGTGACTATCTCGGCCATTTCGAAACCAACCGCGCACTCGAAATATCCATTTGATTCGCTTAACTGCAAGTTCATTTATTAAACCCAACGCATCTCGATACGAGTTTTCCAAATAAAATATTATCCTTTGTCGTTTTACCCAGTTGCGACATGTACTTAAAATAGTCCAACTTATTTACTTAATCCCAAAAGTAAATGAAACACACCTCTGAAATCATCTAACCCTCATAAATTCTAAAAATTATTATTTAGAGAAATTCCTCAAATTTCCAAATTACACCCATTTATGAAATTTAATTATCCCCAAACGTGTGGGGTGTTACAAGAATGTGCTTATTGGAAATGTTGTTAATCGCTGATTAGGTCAATGATAACAAAATGAATGACATTTTGGAAAAGGTATTTATATGGACCTAATCGTTTAAATTTTTTTTGACCCGGTTAAAACGTCCAAAATGTCCGGTCAAGGGATTAGACCGTAAAAACCTAAAAAAATAATAAGGTCTATTTGTCTGAGTAGAATGCTTGTACATAAAATATAAAAGAATAAGATAAAGACTAGACATCACAATCAGGGTTAAAATTTCATTTCATAATATCAAAATGCTTCAAAAGCCCCCCAAAACTTTTGTTACCTATTGAGTAAAAATAACTACATCACAATATATGACTCTAAGGCAGTGTTCTAAAAAGCGCCTCTAAGCTTGAGACTTGAGGAAATGCCCCGCCTTAAGCCTTTTACACCTTATTCTTGGTAAAAGGCTTAAGGCGCATTTCTTTTAGAAATAAAAACGCTTTAGTGAAACGATATCGCTTTTTAAAGAAATGAAACAATATCTCATTCAAAACAATCAAAAGACAAATGGTATCCTAAACCTCTCTTCCTCTCGTCCCAAAAAATGCGTGTTTTTATTTTACTTTTATTTTTTTCTTAGTATTTAAAAAAATAGTACTTTAGTTTGCATATATTCAAACATATTTTATGGCATGTACCATTTTAGTATTTTTGATAACCTTGTATTAGTTAAAAATGTTACAATATATTAAAAAAGGCCTAAACGCCTTTTCGCGCATTTTTACACCTAAGACCCGCCTAGGCTTCTAAGGTTTAAGGCTTGGCATCCACGCCTCGGTCACGCCCCGCATTTTTTAGAACCTTGCTCTAAGGTAGTCCTAATTTTAGTATGACTCGGACTCCTTAACTGAAAACTAATTGACTTCGACCAAAAAATTTAAAACTAACTTACTAAAACCATAAATTGAAGACAAAATAACCCATCTATATAATAAGTAGTTTCTTCTTAAATTATTTCTTGAAAAATGGGTGATATGAAGTAGTAGTGGCAAAATGGGCCCCAAAGAATAAAACAACCCATATTAGCCCAGTCATTTAAATATGGGGGAATTTTTAAAAGCTATGAGTCAAATATGGGGCCCATATTTAAAAGCTATGAATCAAATATGGAGTCTATTTTCAAAAGCTACGAGTCAAATACAAAACCTATTTTAAAAGTTAAAGTGTAAACAAAAAAACGGGTTGACCCAACCCATATTTGGCTCACCCACATTAGGTTCAACCCATAGTTTTGCCACTACTAATATGAATGATATTCAACCAAACAGCTAAGATGTAATGAAATGTTATAACTGTTTGTTCTTGAATCAAGAGCTAGAGTCGCATTGATTCACCTCTACAAAATTTTATCCTCATCCAGGACAAGATATTTCCCACTTATATTTTCTCCTAAAATATCTCGAGCTTTTTAGCATTTTCAACAATTGAAGCTCTTCACTTCTATAATTTTTTAAATTTTTAAAAAATCGAAGAAATACCATATAATATATTAATTTTTGTTTTTTTTACATAACCCTCACTTTATAATGTCTTATTTGACATAGGGCCACTTTACTAATGTCTTAGATATAATCCACAAAAATCCAACAGACTTCCAACTCCATTAGCAAACCACTATTTCCCAATTAGACCCAAAAAAATGACCAAAATACCCCTCACTTAATCTTCCCCAAACCCTAATAGAGAGGGGGGGGGGGGGGGGAGGATTTACTACATCACACTCTATACATCACCCCTAGTTCTAGGTCCTAAGAAACCTTTTTTCAAAAATTTTATTTATCTCTTGAAATTAACTTTTTAATCAACACATGTTCAAAAAATTATGCTAATATACATTTTTTAGCTATATATATATATATGTGTGTGTGTGTGTGTGCCAATTCTGTTTTCAGAAAATTGTATTTAAAAACAAGTTTATCAAATGCACACCAATATTTATAAACACAGAAAACTGAATTTTAGAGTTGTATTTAAAAACAACGTTTGAATCGAGTTTTTTTTTAATACATATCAAACGGGCCCTAAAATTTTATAGTTTTGTTGATTGGTGACATTTTTTAGAAAAATAAATAGTGTTTGTTAGATAATTAGGGCTTTGGTTTGGGGAAGAAAATGAAGTGAGGGGTATTTTGGTCCAAAAAAAATTGGGGGTCAAGTCTAATTAAGAAATAGCGGTTAATAACGGAGTTAAATGTCTGTTAGATTTTGTTATATTTTGAAGGTCATGTCTAAGACATTTGTAAAGTGGGGGTTATGCCAAATAAGACATTATGGAGTGGCATAGATGTTAAATAGATATCGTGTATTGAAAATCCTATGTATCGCCTGTTGTGAATCGTACCGGGATACGTATCGTAAGATACGGTGCAAAAATAGAATAAGTTGTATAACTTATATAAATCCATTGAAAATATTTTACAATCAATTTACTCTTAAACCAATTTTATTACATGATTACATTATGTGATGGTAAAAAGTTTGTCTTTCATGGTAACTTTGCAACGTGAAAGAGATAAGTAAGAAAAAAATTTAAAAAAAAATTATACTTTACAATTCATGGTTCAAAGATCTCGGTCGCGATCAACGACTTGGATGCCCAATTTTCCAACTCAATATACGCAACGACATGTTATTAAAAGAGTCCAATAAATTTCAAAACAAATATAAAATTTTAAAGAAAACAAGATCAATATTGTAAACATTAAATAAATTAAAAACCATCATTTAATATATTGTTTGAGTGAATGCGTGTTGTCGATCTGGTCAACTTTAATATTTCATAATAAATTAACACTAAGTTAGCAAAACAATCTAATGACACATAAAACTCCACATAGAAGAAAAACAATTCAAAGAAGCAACGTAATGAGATTCGAAAAAGTGAAAAGAGAGGGGGGGGGGGGGGGGGGAGGTTTCACACACGGTGAAGGAGGTTACAAAAAGAAGGAATTGCGAAAAGAGCTAAAATCATTTTAGTTTTGTTATTTTGATTTTTTTATCATTTCAAAAGGCTGAGAGAATAATTTTACAATTGGAAACCCAAAAGAGATCATAATTAGAGTATTTTTGGCCCAATTTTTTTTTTACTTTGTATCGTTGTGTGTATCATGTATTGTAAGATACACGTATCTTATCAGGATACAAAACAATACACTTGGGTTACAGGACGTTTGCGATATAGATGTGTGATTCGTATTATTTTACTTGCATATCGTGTATCGTATCGGGATATGTATTGCATATCGTAAGATAATAACAACAAAGTAATGTGTGGGTTACGTCAAAAACACCCTATTTTTTATTCGAATAATGTCGTGAGCATGAGTTATTCAAAGTATTCACAACATAAGTAGTGTTGTGTACACAACTAATATATCGTATGTATGAACATAGGTAATATCATGTTATAATCCTAATTTTTATTTGAATAGTGATGCGAGCATGAGTTATTCAAAGTATTCACAACGTAGGTAGTGTTGTGTACACAAACAATATATTGTTTGTATGAACTTAGGGAGTGCCATGTTGTAACCAAGTGGTTTAAGTATGTACATCGTAAGAACAAAGTTAGATACTGGCATGCCTTTTTGGCACAATGATCGTGGATCACGAATAGTGTTTTACACGAATGATCCCCATAGACAAAAACCTGGATACTAATGTAGACGCGAGAAATTAAAGTAAAGTAGCAAAATAGCAGTAGGCTATTAGGCTAAAAAAATTAAAAACTGAAGGTACTTGCATGCTTCAGAAGACGGGCACTACCATTTTGACGCTAGTGGGTGAGCTTTTATCGAGCGCGCTGAGGCTAGTGAGCCCTGGGAGAGAAGTCGATACTCAAGTTATAGCATTGCACATCGATTCTCAACCCAAGAACAATCTATCGTGGGGACTATAATTGAGTAAGGAGTTATGTCTAATTGAGTTACCGAGAAGTGGGAATTGGGAAATTACACAAGACAAGAAAGGATTTTTCCTAAGATTAGGAGGAATTTACTGATGTTGCGGGACATTACGTCGTGTGTACAAAAGACTTCAGATTTATTTGTATTTTTTGTTCAGTCTTATTTTTATATTTCCTCGGGTTATTTCTCTTTTATTAGTAGGTATATTAGGTCCGAGGGTGACATTTTATTTTAGTGTCTTTAGTGTTCCTCTTTAGTCTTTGTACCACTTTAAGGTTATCTTGGGTTTCAAGAAAACTTCATCTCTTTAGTCTTTTTGAAAATGCTAGCATCTTTTACTCCCGGAGCTTGAAGTTGGTTGTCAAAGTTCTTGTAGAGCCATGGGCACGGCTCAAAAAAACCAACTCCATCCCAGGCCTTCGCTTCCAGCGGTCAAGTGGCACCACCCCTAAATCCTGGATCTGAAACCCCCATAACCACCAAAACTAGCACAAATACCATTTCAAACCCTAGATTCGGAGTTTCCACACCCTCGTCGACATCAGGCAACCCTTGCCAACGACCAACAAACCTCGGCAAACACATCGCAACCATCCCACATCGAAAATATAATCTACATACACTTAAAACCTTAAAAAAACCCTATACTTACCCATATTTTGACCAAATATGCCCCCTCCAACGACCTGGTGTTCTCATATCACTCTGTTGACCTTCGTCGTGGAGAGGCGACCCTAACCGGATGCCCCAACTTCACCAGCAACCTCTCTGATCGTGTTCAAAGTTGCAAATAAGAACTAGGGCGAAAAACCCTAGTTATGTTAAGGCATCGACACTACCAACCTTTTGGAACTATTCTCCATCCACCAACGATGCCTTTAAGTGAAAATCGTTGATCGGTCAATCTCCGGCAAGTAGTGGGGTGGTAAATCTGCTAAGTGTTTTGCTGCTATTAACCTAATGCCAAGGTAAAATACCAAAATACCCCTCCCTGTTTTAAGTCTAATTATACCCCTCCCCTTGGACTTCAAATATTTTCTAAAAAATCCCCAGAAATTTTTAACCATCCCACCATTATTTTCCCTTATATCCTTCACCCAACCATTAATATACCTACCACCAACCTCCATCCACTTCAAAAATTTATTTGGACACCCCCTCTTTTTTTTATAAATTATATTTCTGCCATTGATTTTTTTTGAAATTTTTGAATATTCCCCAAAACTTACAAAAATTACAACCAAACCCCTCGTATTCCTAAAAATTATGATTCAACCCTTATTTAAAACTTATCCTCATTGACTCATCATTTTGACGACTACAAGTGATTTTTGCTCAAAAGTCAACTTCCATTTTGGGAAAGGATTTTGTCGCGGGTCAGGACTCTTAACGGATATTTAAAAACTTCAGGATTAAAACCCGCAACCAGAGAACGTATTAGTTCGCTTCAGCAAACGGGCGGCCCAGATCTGTGAAAATGAGTTTTCAAGGGGATATTTTGAGAGTTTTCACATGTAACACTTTGAGGTATAAATAAAATAACATGAGGGGTTCTTGATTAGGGTTTATTTGACATTTAGAGAGCTATTCATCAAAGAGAGGCAAAGAAAATGAGAGAGGTTTAGGGTTCTAAATTTGATTCCAATGTGAGATTTGGGTGTATATGGAGTTTGGGTTGAGACTCATAAAATTTGAGTATAGTTGATAGATGGCATTTAATTCCATTGCTTTAATCCCATTGATACTTAGTAGTAACAAAGGCCCTATTTGGTTGCGCAAATTGTTTGATTATGTAGATGGGTTCATTGTGAATTATTGAATTGTAAATGAGTGGATTTGAAATGAGTTTAAATCCAATTTTATGTAATGTTTGGTATCTGAAATTGATGTTAAGGTTCTATGAGAAAAAATATAAAAATAAATTAAGAGGGAGGGGGAGGGAGGGAAAGGAGGAAAAGAGAGTGAGAAGCATGCACTTTATGTGACTCCTATCTCAAATGGATGCATTTCACGTTTTTTGTGAAATGATTCGATTTCAAATTTTACACATGAACTAAAATGGAGCAATTAATGAATAATTTCATTAATGAAACCAAACACAATTAATGGATCAATTTATAAATTGACCAATTTATTAATGAATCAATTTATAATTTTGGGAAAACCAAATGGGGCCTAATATAATTTACATACTCCGTCTTTTGATTTTGTTTCCAGTACTAATTATTAATGACCAAATAAAATTAAAGACTTAAGGCCTCTTTTCCATTACTTCCAAGATTGATTACCAATTACCAAAAGAAATTTAACTCCTTTTATTTATTATCGTTGAGTTACCAAATGATATACTCATTCTATCTAAATTCTATCCTACATACTTTTCATTCGGTTTACATAATGAAGGAAAGGAAAAGAAAAACTTACAGAGAATCTAGGAGTGCAAAGTTACATGACTCTCTTCTATATTCCTTTATTTCACTTCTGGAACTACTTTCTTTCATTTCTACATTTTTCTTTCACGTTGCAAGAGACTATTCTTTGCAAAAACAACTCTCTTAATTGCCGATATATCAACAAATGGAATGAAACTGCTTTATAATTGTTGTCACGGCGAAAAAAACAATTCTACAAGTAGGTTTGTCCAGAAGAACCTTTTATTTATTAATTTCTCTTACTACAATATAATGCCTAAATTAGTAATCCAAATCACAAATCCTATGTCATCTGGAACGCGCTAGAGTGGGCGTAATTTCTAGTAACAATGTGAGAAAACACTATAGATTGGGAGGGAACCATGGAATAGAGCGCCAAATACAAGGGGGAGAGAGATGAAAAGTTGGGATTAGCCGGTTAGGACTTCCCACTTAATTGTCTCTCCACTTTAAAAAGGGCACGAGGCTCCCGGATATGCGAGGTATTTAGGGGTTAGTCTTTGGATAATCTTATCAAGTTCAGCCCTTAAGTTCAACCTTTTCGCACTCCACTTTAGGTTTACTAAAACACCTCTCCTATATGGTTGCTCATTTAATTGGCTAGTAATATTTGAACCAATTTATGAAAACAAAATTTTATTTTTTAATTTCGACTTAGAGAGAGAGAGAGAGGGTCACAAATGAACTTAAAAATGAATATTTTAATGAACCTTAACAAAAAAAACTAACAATCCATTAATTTTAATTCTTATGATGTGATTAGTCCGCGCCAGTGACAACGAAGACGCGTGTTGATCGAATATTTTTTTACACCCCACCACCCCCACCCCCCAACCCCATCTTACACCCGCCAGCCACCACCCAAAATCAAATATATATATCTCTCTCAACCCCTAGTTCCAATAACCCACTTATGGAAGTGACCCATGCCTGGAGCCATCCTCGTTGGCGACCTGCCTACTGTGGCCATATACTCATGCTCGACCACCATAACCCATAAAACCACAAACTCAAGACAGACTTGCTTCTAAACCCAAGCGACCAACTATTTCCTACCCTGAGCTTAACCCGAACCCAGATCTCATCAACCCTCAACATCCAACCCCTTATCCCACCTTAATCTAAACCCATTAACCTCCTGTCATTTCTGACCCAGCACCATACCTCCACCTGTTAAAACCTCAACCCGATATGGGTATACTTGCATCCAAACCGGGCAGCTTCGGCCAAAATTTTGTTGTTAATATATACGGGAAGATGGGGTGGCTGGGGTGGGGGATAGGGGAGTGTATATTAAAAAAACACCGTTGTCACACGCATGTTCGTTGCCGCTGGCATGGATTAATTAGAAGATAGGAATTAAAATAAATGGGTTGTTATGTATTTTTTATTAAGGTTCATTGAAATGTTCATCTTTTTTATATGTGTGTGTGTGTGTGTTAAATCCAGAAAAATATTTGCATTAATATATATTATGGGGACCTAAATATAAATTAGATCCAATTCAAGACCGGTCAATCAAGCCCAATAATGCTTGGAGCAAACCCGACCCATCTTATTAATAACAAGTATTATTGTCATCATTTATCATGTGGATAACTACAAACATGTCAACCCTTACAATCAACTCACGTTGGTTACCCAAAATCTCGGACGAGATATTCAGGAAATCAACACACGAGTCTATCTCAAGCCAAGTGAGATCCTTAATTTATTCAACCACTATAGTTTTACACAATTATAAATACAGTCCTCACCCAAGGGCCAAGGGGGATGCAATTTCAAAAGTTTGAGAGAAACTGATAAAAATACAGTGACTTCTCCGTGGACATAGGTAATTTATCGATTCGCATATATTTGTGTGTTGTGTGATTGGCGTCTTTATGTTCATCTTTTAAATGCTTTCTGTGATCTTTTAATTGTAACTAATTTGCACTCACAATTGTCACCGTCTTTGGGAAATGATTTTGTTTCCATGAAAGCAATCTCTTCAAAGAATAATTATAATGTCTTACCAGCCAAATAGTGCACCCCAACCTGAAGATGCGCAAGATGATTTGGCTCCACTGAGAGTCAGGTCTGAGGTTTGTCAAGATGGGAACCCAAGGTTTTGACCAGAATAACAACATTCGGAGGAAAGCTACGGGAAACCTCGGTTTACCCAGATCATACGCCTGGTTGATGCCTACGAAGCAATACTTCAACAACAAGAGGAGGCTGCTTGCCTCCATGTTAAAGAGACTTCTCGCCTCCAACGGTGACTAGAAGAAATGGATAAAGAACTCCGCCAGAACCATAAACGTCATGCTCGGACTCCTAGCCCTTAGGTGAGCAAGACTCACAGCTGAGGAAGGATCACCAGGCACGACCAAGAACATTCAGGGCATGGAAGTCATCAAGGCAAGCACCACAGAGACAACGAGAGCCAAAGAGATGACATAAGGAGTTTGATCCGAAGGGAAATGGACCAATGCCCCACTCACCAAGGGGGTCAGGTCAACAAAAGAGCTAGCAAGGAGAGCTTTTATCAACCGGATGAAGTCTCCTTTCTCAAAAAAATATCGAGGAGGAGCCCCCGAAGAAGTTTGCAACCCCCGAGTTCAATTTCCACGATAGCAAGACTGATCCCATCGATTATGTTCGATAGTATAGGCAGGTGATGACTTTATGGAGTGATAACGATGCTTTGATGTGTCGTATTTTTCCTTCCAATTTGGGTGACGTGGCCCAAAGTGGTTTGAGAGGCTACCTCACAAATCTATAAAGAGCTTCAAGGCCCTATTTGAGTCCTTTACTGCACGCTTCATCACCAGCATCTCTCATTCGAAGATAATGGATTAGCTGCTCACTATGAAAAATAAGCCACAAAAGTTTTTATGCGAGTATGCCATATGTTATTGGGAAGTGTTCAATGAGGTGGAATATTGCTCAGAGCAAGTTTTCATGGCATCTTTCAAGATAGGTCTACCCCTACGTCCATGTTGTATCAATCCCTCACCCAAAATAAAGATGATACTATAAACGATTGATTCGTATCGAATATTGCACATATATACCCTCGAAACTTAAGCATTTTAGCCCCCTCGGGTACTTTAATGCCTATAATTATGCTCGTTAATCAGACAACCTCCATTTTATATGCTAAAATGTTATTTGAGGTATAATTGAGCTTTTATAGGTATTAAAGTGCTTAGTATGAAGTTTGGGCGCGTTCCGATAAAATTCCGTCGCGATTCGCACGTTCAGGGGCATTTTCGTAATTTCACACTTCGAGATTTTTTCCCGAAGTATTCACGGAAGTTGTATTTCTCGGGCTAAGCTTCGCGTGGCCCCGAGCGGTGCATGAATCGAAGTCCGAACGAAGGAAACACGGACCTTTAATCGGGGAAGAAATATAAGAAATAATTAACAGTTTAATTAATTACCCTTGTGTCCCTTCTCTTCTTTAATAACAAATCCTATAATTCCATCTATGTCCCCAAAACGTTTTTTTGCAGAAAATGGAATGGCGGTTTGAGCTTAGGCTCGGGTTTTAGTTTCGTCCAAAATTCGAGCCTTTCGTCCGAAATTGAAGCTTGATTTGTGACCACACACGCAAATGGGTCTCTTTGGCCATTTTTTTAGCTTAGGTTTTGAACATTAATGGTGGAAATGGATCTTTGCATTTTATGGGGGAGTTTTTTATTTCTTTGGTCACGCATGATTTTGGATCTTTGAAATCGCATGTGTGGGTTGAGTCTTGGATCACCATTGTTGGAGGTTTTGGTTTTGGTTTTGGTTTTGGTTTTGGTTTTGGTTTTGGTTTGCAACTCCATGGGTATGGAGGTTTTGGGTCACTTTTTCTTGGTCTCGGTTTGACATGGGAAATACGTGGCTGGAGCTGCTATGCGCGGTCGACCGGCAATGCTCCGGCAGTCGACCGTTGATTAGATTTTTTCCGTGAAAGGTTGATAGTGCGGTCCTCCCTTTTGACTCGTGTAACAACCCGCATAATTTTGGAGTATTTTCAAAAAATAGAGGAAAATAAAGTTTTTGGTAAAATTATTTTTATTGCTCAAATATGTTGGATTTTATTTTTAAAGATGAGAGTTTCAAACCAAATTGGAATCGGAATTAAAATGGAGTTTTAATTGAATTTTTATTATATAGAAGAATCATCCAAACATAAAACTCTCTTAGAGTCCTCAAAACATAAAACTCTATAACAAAAAAAAATATTTAAAAATATTGAACGGTCCGATCGAGCTGAATTTTTTTCTGTAGCTTCCTCTTGTCTTCAGCTAATTCTCTGTAAAATTTTATCCAATTCTAACGGTCCGATCGTCCGGAATAAAATTTTTAGTATTTATATCTGATTAAAACTCTTTTCTTAATCAAACTCTTAATCCTTTATATATCAACTAATTCGTGGCTTGTCTATTCAAATCACTTTTTCTCAAACTTTTCAACCAGAAGAGCTCTTTAAAATTTCTCTCTTTCATATACAAACCATAGCCCCAAACTTATTCAAGATTTCAACCTTAGATTAGAATGCTTATTTGGTGTTTTCTCGAGTTTGGGCTAGAACGAGATTTGATTATTTTTGCGAGAGGAACGTGATGGTGTGATTAGATTTTGAGGCTGATTCATGTGATGATTTTGAGGTATGGAGTTTTACACAATATGCTCCTTAATTTCGCGAGTGTTATTCCCGTTGTTTTCTTGTGATTATTAACTCATATTTGAATTGATAAAGTCATTTGGAAATCTGGTAATATTTGTTGGAATCTAATTTCGATTCATGTGATATTATATTTGGTGTTGAGCATGTTGTCATGAGATTTTAATATGGCACTGAAGTTGGGCACCCGCCAATATTCCTTTTTCGGATATGCTAGAAAAATGCATAGGCGCGGTACGGTTGTGAGGCCTGGTGACCCGGTTAATGTGTTGTTGAGAAATTATATTGATATAATTGCTTATGAGATTCGTTTTGATTTGAATATTCGTATTCGTATTGTTACGTTTTATTCACCGCTAATAATTGTTGAGCATCTTTCCTGTCGTATTGTGTACTTCCTCATATTTTCTTTTAGTGGCAGGTTAACGCGGATTTTGGGCGCTTTGGATTTGATTGGGATGATTCATAGCGAGGCTTATTTTGGAAAGATTTTTATACAAGAGAGAAGACTTGTATTTATTTTGGTGTATAGAGCATTGGAGATTGGTATTTTATTTTCGAGATAGTTAGGTTGTTGTAAATATTTCGAGAGAATTATTGTATTAATTTAAATATTGAGATTAGTGGTTTCTCGTTTGTATTGTGGGATTTTTAGATGCTCTATACCTTGTTGTCTGTGGATTCGGTTAGTTTTATCGTAGTAGCACTCCGTTCGCTCTCCCCGGGCGGGCGGGGTGTTACAGAATCTGTCGCACCCCGCCTAATTCTGGCATCGGCCGCCACCAAAACTAAGCCGAGCTTGAGTAAATAAAATATCATTCTTCGCATGAGACATAAATAAATCAGTCCATAAGATAAACAATTGAGTCAATCTCAAATGATCACAAATAACTAAGCGATAAAAGATCCATCACATGCTAACTCCAAAAATCCAATCTCCAATAATGATTAAATAAAATCTGAATAATCCAAACAGAAATCCTCTGAACAACTTTGAAACCGAATGGCCCAATAAAACTCCAATGAAGTCTCATAATACAACTGGAAAAGAAAGTCTAACTAAACTATGCCATAAAATGAATAACTCCAGCTGCTCCTCCAAATGATAACTCCGATAAACTTATGCAGCTTCTCCAATTCTCATCCTGAAAAATATTAGTCAACGCATGGGTCAGAGCTAAAGCCCCGAGCAAGAATACACACTACTCCCCTCAAATAGGATCCTTGAATCCAGACAGTAGCATTATACGCAATAAATATCACAATAGAATATTTTAAATTAAACGGGATAATTAAATGCGATAAATATAAATTACTAACTACCCGTAGGGATCCCGATTTAAAAAGGCACACCAATATGATTTTAAATTCCCAAGTCCCATGGTGTTAATTTAATTAAATTAACCAACTTTTATTATTGTTCTCACTTTTTTTATTAAAGTGTCACACTTCCCCTTGTCAATCGCCCTCTGACCCGTTTAAACTGTCGGCCCCGACACATGACAAGGTTACCCTTATCAATCGCCCTCTGACCCGTTTAACTGTCGGCCCGACACATGACAAGGTTCCACACATGACACGACATAAATCGCCCTCTGGCTCGTTTAAACTGTCGGCCCCGACACATTATGTCGCCACAAATTTTAATACCGGTTTTTATCTTAGGCATTAATTCTCAATTTCTCAATTTATAATCACCCCATCCTTTTAATCGATGTGAGATCCTCAAAATACCCCTTAGTCCCATAACTAAGGGTCCCCAAGTTATCAATACGTCCTAACCTATGTATAGGAAGATTTTCTAACATAAAATTTCGACCTAGTCTCATGCTTAGGCTAGCGTAACGACGATAAAGTATCAAAAATCAGCCCACCCCCAAGATGATAAAAACGCGATAATCTACCCTCACTAGTTCCATACCTAGAAGGCATTCTAAAATATAGAGAGATCAATAATACCCAACAACCCGTCGTCACAAAGGCAACATCATAATACCAACAAGTCACACAAATAAGCATAATTAATCAATATATAAAACGACGCATGATAGTCCAATTCAATTAAATCTTTAATTTAATTATCACCTCGTCAACAATACCCAATTAGTCTCATTTAATTATTTTAAATTAAATATACCAACTTTTCATCATATATACTTCAAAAACCAAATTTCATTATCTCTACATGTATTACATGAGTTATACGCACCCAAAAATTATTTATTTTAAAGTTAGGGTTTTTCTACATGCAACCTACACCAATAAAACTCAAAATTGCTCATCAATCCTACGTACCCAAAGGGTTATGAATATTATTCAGATTAAAAGATTTTATAAAAATAGCCCCCTAATTAGTATTCAATTTTTCTAATTAAGTTACTAATTATTTTTAAGAAAACATGTAATTAAGTGTTCAGGCGACACTTAAAACGCATAATACTAAAGGAAAAGAATTGAGTATTCATGCCTGTAAAGATTGTGTTGAAAATATGATTTGAGATCTGGATTCCTCTCAAAAAATTAGCAAAAGAGTGTTCTTGAACGATCTTGATTAAACCCCAATTAAGCCTTCAAAAACTTGTGCCAAAACTTGTGACAAAAACTTGATTTTGTTGAAGGTTGATGATTATGAGTGAGAGGAAAAATATTTGGAAGTGTTCTCTGGTGAAAAACTGGAGAAAAAGTGATTATGAGAAGTCCCCATACGGATTAACAAGGTTATATAGTGATTAGGAGTCATAATCCTACACAAACTCTAAAAACAGCTTACAGCGCACGTTTTCTGGGAGGGTCGATCGATCTACCCCCAGGGGTCGATCGATCGATCACCCCGACAAACGGACAGTTTGCCCCAAAAAAATGCCTATAAGGCAAAATATTATAAAATCAATATAAAATTCGTTTTAACTCCGATTTTAATTCCGCTTGAAGTTTTATTCTTCTAAAATCATAACCAACATCTCTAGCCAATAAAAATTATTAAATTCAAAAATTTATTTTTCTCGAAAATTCCAATTAATTAATTAAAATAATAAATAAAAACACAGGGTGTTACATACTTCCCCACTAGCAAAGAATTTCGTCCTCGAAATTAGACGAAGCATACACATAAACACTTAAATCTCGCAAAAAGAAAATATGGCTCATATATGCCTACCCGTAGAATGCCATAATTGGGCGCCCATACACCTAATTCTACGCGCACCTACCCCATGAGCAACAAAATAATATATATTGCCTATATATATACACATAACTATGAAAATAACGGCGTACCACATACTCTCACAAATCCCCCACTCGATCCTGTATCCGAAAGTCATCAAAATTCTAACTTCCTCAAATTAAAGCTCAACATCAAAAATCGATACATATGATACCTAATATCTGTACTAAAATCTCTAAAATAATTATCGTCTCCAAAATCCGTTCTAAGGATCCCCACATCAAGCTTACTAATTTTAAACTCAATGCCTACAACGTCCTTAACTCAAAACTTCACATCTCCAAGAAACACATCTAACACATATGCTAGAACATCTAACTTAAGAAGTACGAATCAACAAAGGGAATCAAAGATCGGCAACGCGGAAGCTAAACGGATTCATAACCTACGAGACCTAAGACCATGCTCTGATACCATCTGTCGCACCCCGCCTAATTCTGGCGTCGGCCGCCACCAAAACTAAGCCGAGCGTGAGTAAATAAAATATCATTCTTAGCATGAGACAGATATGAGACATAAATAAATCAGTCCATAAGATAAACAATTGAGTCAATCTCAAATGATCACAAATAACTACGCGATAAAAGATCCATCACATGCTAACTCCAAAAATCCAATCTCCAATAATGATTAAATAAAATCTGAATAATCCAAACAGAAATCCTCTGAACAACTTTGGAATCGAATGCCCAATAAAACTCCAATGAAGTCTCATAATACGACTGGAAAAGAAAGTCTAACTAAACTATGCCATAAAATGAATAACTCCAGCTGCTCCTCCAAATGATAACTCCGATAAACTTATGCAGCTTCTCCAATTCTCATCCTGAAAAATATTAGTCAACGCATGGGTCAGAGCTAAAGCCCCGAGCAAGAATACACACTACTCCCCTCAAATAGGATCCTTGAATCCAGACAGTAGCATTATACGCAATAAATATCACAATAGAATATTTTAAATTAAACGGGATAATTAAATGCGATAAATATAAATTACTAACTACCCGTAGGGATCCCGATTTAAAAAGGCACACCAATATGATTTTAAATTCCCAAGTCCCATGGTGTTAATTTAATTAAATTAACCAACTTTTATTATTGTTCTCACTTTTTTTATTAAAGTGTCACACTTCCCCTTGTCAATCGCCCTCTGACCCGTTTAAACTGTCGGCCCCGACACATGACAAGGTTACCCTTATCAATCGCCCTCTGACCCGTTTAACTGTCGGCCCGACACATGACAAGGTTCCACACATGACACGACATAAATCGCCCTCTGGCTCGTTTAAACTGTCGGCCCCGACACATTATGTCGCCACAAATTTTAATACCGGTTTTTATCTTAGGCATTAATTCTCAATTTCTCAATTTATAATCACCCCATCCTTTTAATCGATGTGAGATCCTCAAAATACCCCTTAGTCCCATAACTAAGGGTCCCCAAGTTATCAATACGTCCTAACCTATGTATAGGAAGATTTTCTAACATAAAATTTCGACCTAGTCTCATGCTTAGGCTAGCGTAACGACGATAAAGTATCAAAAATCAGCCCACCCCCAAGATGATAAAAACGCGATAATCTACCCTCACTAGTTCCATACCTAGAAGGCATTCTAAAATATAGAGAGATCAATAATACCCAACAACCCGTCGTCACAAAGGCAACATCATAATACCAACAAGTCACACAAATAAGCATAATTAATCAATATATAAAACGACGCATGATAGTCCAATTCAATTAAATCTTTAATTTAATTATCACCTCGTCAACAATACCCAATTAGTCTCATTTAATTATTTTAAATTAAATATACCAACTTTTCATCATATATACTTCAAAAACCAAATTTCATTATCTCTACATGTATTACATGAGTTATACGCACCCAAAAAATATTTATTTTAAAGTTAGGGTTTTTCTACATGCAACCTACACCAATAAAACTCAAAATTGCTCATCAATCCTACGTACCCAAAGGGTTATGAATATTATTCAGATTAAAAGATTTTATAAAAATAGCCCCCTAATTAGTATTCAATTTTTCTAATTAAGTTACTAATTATTTTTAAGAAAACATGTAATTAAGTGTTCAGGCGACACTTAAAACGCATAATACTAAAGGAAAAGAATTGAGTATTCATGCCTGTAAAGATTGTGTTGAAAATCTGATTTGAGATCTGGATTCCTCTCAAAAAATTAGCAAAAGAGTGTTCTTGAACGATCTTGATTAAACCCCAATTAAGCCTTCAAAAACTTGTGCCAAAACTTGTGACAAAAACTTGATTTTGTTGAAGGTTGATGATTATGAGTGAGAGGAAAAATATTTGGAAGTGTTCTCTGGTGAAAAACTGGAGAAAAAGTGATTATGAGAAGTCCCCATACGGATTAACAAGGTTATATAGTGATTAGGAGTCATAATCCTACACAAACTCTAAAAACAGCTTACAGCGCACGTTTTCTGGGAGGGTCGATCGATCTACCCCCAGGGGTCGATCGATCGATCACCCCGACAAACGGACAGTTTGCCCAAAAAAAATGCCTATAAGGCAAAATATTATAAAATCAATATAAAATTCGTTTTAACTCCGATTTTAATTCCGCTTGAAGTTTTATTCTTCTAAAATCATAACCAACATCTCTAGCCAATAAAAATTATTAAATTCAAAAATTTATTTTTCTCGAAAATTCCAATTAATTAATTAAAATAATAAATAAAAACACAGGGTGTTACATACTTCCCCACTAGCAAAGAATTTCGTCCTCGAAATTAGACGAAGCATACACATAAACACTTAAATCTCGCAAAAAGAAAATATGGCTCATATATGCCTACCCGTAGAATGCCATAATTGGGCGCCCATACACCTAATTCTACGCGCACCTACCCCATGAGCAACAAAATAATATATATTGCCTATATATATACACATAACTATGAAAATAACGGCGTACCACATACTCTCACAAATCCCCCACTCGATCCTGTATCCGAAAGTCATCAAAATTCTAACTTCCTCAAATTAAAGCTCAACATCAAAAATCGATACATATGATACCTAATATCTGTACTAAAATCTCTAAAATAATTATCGTCTCCAAAATCCGTTCTAAGGATCCCCACATCAAGCTTACTAATTTTAAACTCAATGCCTACAACGTCCTTAACTCAAAACTTCACATCTCCAAGAAACACATCTAACACATATGCTAGAACATCTAACTTAAGAAGTACGAATCAACAAAGGGAATCAAAGATCGGCAACGCGGAAGCTAAACGGATTCATAACCTACGAGACCTAAGACCATGCTCTGATACCATCTGTCGCACCCCGCCTAATTCTGGCGTCGGCCGCCACCAAAACTAAGCCGAGCGTGAGTAAATAAAATATCATTCTTAGCATGAGACAGATATGAGACATAAATAAATCAGTCCATAAGATAAACAATTGAGTCAATCTCAAATGATCACAAATAACTACGCGATAAAAGATCCATCACATGCTAACTCCAAAAATCCAATCTCCAATAATGATTAAATAAAATCTGAATAATCCAAACAGAAATCCTCTGAACAACTTTGGAATCGAATGCCCAATAAAACTCCAATGAAGTCTCATAATACGACTGGAAAAGAAAGTCTAACTAAACTATGCCATAAAATGAATAACTCCAGCTGCTCCTCCAAATGATAACTCAGATAAACTTATGCAGCTTCTCCAATTCTCATCCTTAAAAATATTAGTCAACGCATGAGTCAGAGCCAAAGCCCCTAGCAAGAATACACCCTACTCCCCTCAAATAGGATCCTTGAATCCAGACAGTAGCATTATACGCAATAAATATCACAATAGAATATTTTAAATTAAACGGGATAATAAAATGCGATAAATATAAATTACTAACTACCCGTAGGGATCCCGATTTAAAAAGGCACACCAATATGATTTTAAATTCCCAAGTCCCACGGTGTTAATTTAATTAAATTAACCAACTTTTATTATTGTTCTCACTTTTTTTTATTAAAGTGTCATACTTCCCCTTGTCAATCGCCCTCTGACCCGTTTAAACTGTCGGCCCCGACACATGACAAGGTTACCCTTGTCAATCGCCCTCTGACCCGTTTAACTGTCGGCCCCGACACATGACAAGGTTCCACACACGACACGATATAAATCGCCCTCTGACCCGTTTAAACTGTCGGCCCCGACACATTAAGTCGCCACAAATTTTAATACCCGTTTTTATCTTAGGCATTAATTCTTAATTTCTCAATTTATAATCACCCCACCCTTTTAATCGATGTGAGATCCTCAAAATACCCCTTAGTCCCATAACTAAGGGTCCCCAAGTTATCAATACGTCCTAACCTATGTATAGGAAGATTTTCTAACATAAAATTTCGACCTAGTCTCATCCTTAGGCTAGCGTAACGACGATAAAGTATCAAAAATCAGCCCACCCCCAAGATGATAAAAACGCGATAATCTACCCTCACTAGTCCCATACCTAGAAGGCATCCTAAAATATAGAGAGATCAATAATACTCAACAACCCGTCGTCACAAAGGCAACATCATAATACCAACAAGTCACACAAATAAGCATAATTAATCAATATATAAAACGACGCATGATAGTCCAATTTAATTAAATCTTTAATTTAATTATCACCTCGTCAACAATACCCAATTAATCTCATTTAATTATTTTAAATTAAATATACCAAGTTTTCATCATATATACTTCAAAAACCAAATTTCATTATCTCTACATGTATTACATGAGTTATACGCACCCAAAAATTATTTATTTTAAAGTTAGGGTTTTTCTACATGCAACCTACACCAATAAAACTCAAAATCGCTCATCAATCCTACGTACCCAAAGGGTTATGAATATTATTCAGATTAAAAGATTTTATAAAAACAACCCCATAATTAGTATTCAATTTTTCTAATTAAGTTACTAATTATTTTTAAGAAAATATGTAATTAAGTGTTTAGGCGACACTTAAAACGCATAATACTAAAGGAAAAGAATTGAGTATTCATGCCTGTAAAGATTGTGTTGAAAATCTGATTTGAGATCTGGATTCCTCTCAAAAAATTAGCAAAAGAGTGTTCTTGAACGATCTTGATTGAACCCCAATTAAGCCTTCAAAAACTAGTGCCAAAACTTGTGACAAAAACTTGATTTTGTTGAAGGTTGATGATTATGAGTGAGAGGAAAAATATTTGGAAGTGTTCTCTGGTGAAAAACTGGAGAAAAAGTGATTATGAGAAGTCCTCCTACGGATGAACAAGGTTATATAGTGATTAGGAGTCCTAATCCTACACAAACTCTAAAAACAGCTTACAGCGCACGTTTTCTGGGAGGGTCGATCGATCTACCCCCAGGGGTCGATCGATCGATCACCCCGAAAAACGGACAGTTTGCCCCAAAAAATGCCTATAAGGCAAAATATTATAAAATCAATATAAAATCCGTTTTAATTCCAATTTTAATTCCGCTTAAAGTTTTATTCTTCTAAAATCATAACCAACATCTCTAGCCAATAAAAATTATTAAATTCAAAAATTTATTTTTCTCGAAAATTCCAATTAATTAATTAAAATAATAAATAAAAACACAGGGTGTTACAACTCGGTCGACCGGTCACCACCCCCGGTCGACCGGTCCCCTGTTTGGCCGAGATATTTGTTGCCAGCTTCCCCATTCTGCTTTTTTATTTTCTTTTTTCGTTTTTCTTTTATCCTTTAATTGTAACTTATTCCCCTTTTTCATATCTTTTTCCTTTTTTTTTTACTTTTATGTACCTTTGTATAAATAGGAGACTCGGTTTATTTTTGTACAAATCATGTAATAAATTAGATTTTTAGTTCTTTTCTCTCTTAGAACCTAGGGTTTGGTATAGTTGGGGATTTTTTGTTGTTTGAGATAACCTCTCTCCTAATTTTCCACCATTAATGCAAGTGCTACTATTCATTGTCTCCTTTAAGTTGTATTTGCTTTATTTTTCATGTTTAATTAATTTTCATGCCTACATAATTTTAGTTGCTAAATTAATTAGTGGTGTGCTTTAATTAATTAGTTAATTTATTTATATCATTTAATATGTGTAAAGGCTAATTTAAATTAGGGTGCGATTAAAGGAACTCACGTAGGGTTGATTTGTTGCTTCGCTTTGGTGATGGGTATTTACGTATTTATTTCGAGTGCATTGTCCTAGTTTTCACGCTTACGAAATTTAACGGTGTATATCATGTATGCGCCGTATTTACGACCTTGCATGCGTAATTTTCGGGGTATTTGTTGACGCCAAAATCTTATTAGTCTTTTATGCGAATTCAGGGGTGTGACAACTCTTAATTTAATTAATTGATGAAACGATATGCAATTCTAATAATTCACAGTCCCATGTAACCATTTATACGCGTTAACTCAATTTGAAGGATGTTAGTCGCATCCTATAGTTTTTGTTCGCTTTGTTAATTTTAGTTTAAATACACTCATGCCTAGTTTATCTTTTATTTCTTTTTAGTTAGAAAAATATCTTTTACACTTTTATTGAGAAGTAATAAACCATTTAAATTCTAGCAACTCGTCTTTGTGGATTCGATACTTGGACTAGCTGCTAGACTCCCTTAAAAGAGTGTAGTCATAGTTTAGGTTTTTGTATTGAGGCTATAGACACCGCATTCTGTTACCCCCCACTAACTCTCCTTAGGTCCCTAGTAACTCCCTTCACCACCGTAAACCCAGGTCATGTCCCGAGTACTGACCCGGAGGCCATCGGGCACTCCCCGGCTCAGTTTGACCCAAAAGTCAAACTTTTCATCTCGAACGAGACTGAATGAATCTTCGAAAGGCACTGAATACCCTTTCCAATGGTTCGTCCCGTGCGCGATTCCGACTTACCATGCGGACGAACGATCCGTTTGCGTCCGAAACTTGACCTAGAGGCCACCGGGCGCTCCCGGGCTCTATTTGACCTAAGTCAACTCTTCAGCTCAACCGAGGCTGAATGAATCTTCTAAGGTCACTGAATACCCTTTCCAACGGTCCGTCCGGTGCGCGATTCCGACTTTCCATGCGGACGAACGATCCGTTCCACTTCGAGAGGTCACCGAATGCTTCTCGGGCATGGTTGACCAAAGTCAACTCCCCAAATTGGGTCAAACTCTTTGGAATGTCTAAGTACATCTCCTAACCTTTCCAACGATCTGCCCCGTGCACCATTCGGACTTACCATGCGGACGAACGATCCGTTTGCGTCTGAGCGATTCCCCGTCCAATGGACCGACAAATGCTTCCGAGCCATATTTGACCCAAAGTCATCTCCCGAACCTGGGAACGGTCCAAAGGACTTTCAAAGGTATCTAAATTACCTTTCCAACGGTATGCCCCGTACGCAATTCTGATCAACGATTTTCCCTTGGCGTCTAATTTTCCGAAAAAGCCTGAAGCGCACTGCCAAATGGTAGGTTCCAGACCCTGCCTATCGGCACCTGCCAATAGGCAGGAACAGGTCTATGCCGATCGCCACTCACCTGGTCCTATAAAATGAGGCCTTCACCTCATTTGCAAGAAGAGCACAGATCTGATAAAAACCTCTCTCAACGAATCCCAGAAACCTCTCTCGAAGGTAACGTGATTTCAACATCCAAATCCCCTTTTTACTTCCACTTTTCATCATCCTTTTCATCAAATTTGGTGAATTAGCCACTCTCCATCATCATCCAAGTGCAAGGGCTGCTCTCCAACATTCAAGATCAAGTTCAAGATCTTCAGGAAGGTCCAACTTTCTCAAACTCTTTTTTAAATTCTCTTAAATTCTCTTAAATTCCCAATAACTTGTTTTCTTATTTAGCACTTTTATTATCTCATCTCACACATCCTAATATACTTTTTATTTAGTATTATTGTACATCTTTTATTTTCATAAAACCCAAAAAATAAGAAAAATAGAGTTTGCTCATAAATTCCAGGTAGGGATTCTCACATTTTTTTCACACTTTTCTCACAATCAAAACACTTTTTCTACACACACACACACACACACTTACAAATAAGAGATTCCCCATTTGGATTTATGGGATAAACCCCACCCCTCGTTTTGTATGCGAACTACGTGGACTTTAATGCCTTTATAGGCTACGTAGGCGTCTTGGGGTAAAACCCGAGACTCGAGTCCTTTTTCTCACCTTTTCTCTCATTTTCTATCTTCTCTAAATCCATTTTCCTCATATTTTATATACTTGCCCTTAGTGACGCATTACTCCATATGCGTTATCGTTCCATTATAACGATCAACGTAGGGGTAATCGCGTAAATCTTATTTTTCTAATATTATTCTTATATCTTCCTACGGATGACTCGCTTTATCTTTTCCATGATACAAGTCGAGGATTCCTACCTCTATTCTATATATACACATGCACACATATCATAGGGGGAAACAAAAGGAAAATATCAAATATTAATGAGAGACCGAAAGGGCGAAATGGGTGCCTAACACCTTCCCATTTCGTAACTAAGCCTTCGAACCCTTCTCGAATCATCTTGGTTTTGCACGCACCAGTATGTCTTTGGATGCCATCCTTCGGGGTGGCTTCCCCTTTTTCTTTTGTCTGTTTTGAGTAAAATAGACTGGTGACTCTGAATCTCTCTACATTCTTACACCACATCTCAAACGACGCCGATCGAAGCGCTCCTGAGAGGGATGCGCGGGACCGGAAGGATCCTTTCCTCCACGTGCTCGCCCGCACGGTGAGGATCGGGGATGGCCACAGAGGCGGTGAACAGAAAACAACGATCGGCGTTTGACACGTGCTACTTTTCACCCTTCATCAACGATCTCATGTCACGAATTGAGTAATACGCCAAGGTGGAGGACATCGTCAACACCAATCAAGTTGAAGCTAGTCGCGCCAAGGCAAGCAAAGAGGAGACAAGGAGAACAATCCCAAGAAAGGGAATAAAAAGCAGAATGGTTCCAGGAATGGGGGATAGACAGAATCTTCTAAAGCCATTATTATAGTTTTTATAAAACCGCACTATAAGATTCTGGCTAAAATCAAAGATCAACAGTTCCTCAAATGGCAAAAAAAAAATGGCAGGGGACTCGAATAAGAGAAACAACATGCTCCGATGTGCGCCATAAAGAAAACGCCCACAAGACTGAGAACTATAAGGCGCTCAAATCTCATCTAGAGGAGTTGGCCCGAGTCGAGCATTTGATTGAATATATTGAGAAAAAAGTATGAACAGGTCGTCGCTAATGACGACTAGAAACCTGACAACGTCCTGGATGATGATATGGGACATGAGTTTTCGGTCATACATGGGGCATCCGACCTCAAGTAGATTTTAAGGAATGTTGTGCGGATGGAGCTCAAGAAGGTCACATCCATAATGGAGGCCTTCCAGATATATCCCATAAAAAGCCAGGCTAGCAAGCATCGGCGACTAAGGGACGTCAACTACAACAAGCATATCATTTTCACATCGGAGGATTTGGTTAGGGTAAGAACCCCACACTACAATGTGGTGGTAATCACTCTCAGAATTGTGAAATGGGATATGGACAAGTTACTAGTGGACCAAGGGAGCTCTTCATAAGTGATGTACTAGGAGCTCTTCCACAAGCTCAATCTCAAGATGTCAGATCTTAAAAAGGCAATCATCCCTCTGGTCGTCTTTGTGAGGAAGATGGTCATGCCTTTGGGAAAAGTGATCCTGTCAGTGAGGGTAGGGAATAATTAAAAGCTAATAGAGTTTCTGGTGGTGGATATTAATTCGCCCTACCACATCATTCTAAGAAGAGGGTGGCTTCATGCCATGATATTTATCCCATTCACTTACCGCCCAAAGCTCAATTGTATCACATATTAGGGCATAATGGAGATCAAAGGCGATTAAGTTGTTGCTTGAAAATGTTACATCGTCGTTATTAGGCCCAAGCAAAAAAAGAAGAAAGAGAGAGAATTAATTTCGAAGACAACCAATGATGGGGCTACTCTATCAAAATAGCAACTACGATATGGC
This sequence comes from Sambucus nigra, assembly GCA_949130495.1. Classification (NCBI taxonomy): domain Eukaryota; kingdom Viridiplantae; phylum Streptophyta; class Magnoliopsida; order Dipsacales; family Adoxaceae; genus Sambucus; species Sambucus nigra. Next base: position 284,438,861 of record OX422209.1, on the reverse strand, counting down.
CGACCAGGGGTAGAGGAAATCAAGGTCCACTTTGCTGATAGGGTTGTTGAAAACGTAAAGGTAATTATTTTTTTATGAAAGCCGAATGAAGAGGAAGTTTTTTATTAAAACAACACTGATCGACCTTGAGATGGAGGAATTGATTACCTTCCTAACATGAATCTTGGACGTATTTACGTGGGGACCATACGATATGCCAGGAATTGATCCTACGGTCACCTGGCACCATCTTAACGTGGATCTGACATTCAATTTGATCATATAAAAGTCCCATTGAACTGCCTAGAGAAAGCGAACGCAGTAGAAAAAGAAGTAAGGTAACTTTTAGAGGCAAGGTCCATTAGAGAAGTTCATTTCTCGAATTGGCTCTCGAACCCGGCCATGGTTCGCAAGAGAAATCGAAGTTGGAGACTCTGTATAGACTTCACCGACCTCAGCAAGTTCTTCCCCAAGGATTATATCCCCTATCGAAGATAGACCAACTGGTCGATGCCACCGCATCCTATGATCAGATGACTTTCTTAGACACTTACTCAGGTTACCATCAGATTCCTCTGTTTGGTCCCGACTAGGACAAGAATTCATTAATAATGCCATTGGGTCTGTATTGTTATAAGGTCATGTCGTTTGGTCATGAAGATGTTCCAACACCAGATGGGAGAGACCATAGAGACCCTCCATCAGGGTCCGAACGATCCTCCGAGGATACGACAGTACGAGGCCTAAATTAGGCCAGACTCACTACCAGAAGGAACTTTTCCCTCGGCCTCGTATCATAGGCCGTAGGTGACATCATCACAGTGCATGGATTGGGAGACGCGTGGAACAGTGCGCGTGAGGCTCACATGACACGTGGAAGACTGTTATAACAATATCACCCCCTCACGTGAGGGAATATTATGTCATCATTTGGCATCTACAAGTGTCAACAGGAGATTGGCTAGATCCTTATTCACATGTACCATGCATACTTGGGGGGTACACTACACCCCCCAAGACCTATATATACTTGTCACCTACAACCCTATAAGGGAGAGAGGGATCGATAATTGTAACCCTAGCAAAAACTCTGCTTGTACACACAGTAGAGAGAGAATGTGAGCTTTTGTGAATTGTATCCAAGGCCATTAGTGCCCATACTTAGTGGATCACACACTCACAGTGGATGTAGGCCAAATTGGTTGAACCACTATACATCATTGTCTTATTCCTCTTATACTCATCTCCTTCTACACACTTATACATTTACATCTCTATGGGTGCCATGGTTACTACCGTTTGAGCTCATCATCACTTATCTGGTGGTGCTAGATCTCAGCATCATTATTAATATAGTAATTTTACTATATAGAGATGTAGTACATTCGCTGAGTTTTTTTTAAACTCATGGTTTTATATGTTTACATTTTCAAGTTTTAAAGTTACCACTGCCAGGTCTAGGGTGTTGGGTGAATAGTAGCAGGGTCTCGTCAGTTTTTGAATAATGTACTAGTTGTAATTAAGTTAAATTATTTTGGATTTTTGTTTAAATTATGTCTCCTTAAAACGATTGGGTTTTAGTATTCCGCACTTATACCTTGAAATTATTTTAATGTGTATTAAAAAAAAATATATATGTGCTTTGTGAATAATTTAGTTATTTGATGCTAGTGGGGATGGGGTATGACAGGTGAGGTAGAAACAAACTGATTTTACCCTTACTTTGTGAGCCAATCTCTTGTCATCAGGCAACAAGTCACTCCATATATAAGCAATGATGGGATCCATCCAACTAGGGGCTTTTTCTGTGAGGAGGACTTGTTTGGCGACCATTTTCTAGTCGATGCTTAGATGGGAGAGGAAATCAGTATGGATCATTCTTCTGAGATCGAAGTCTACTACTTAGCTTAAGGCCACTAAAGCGTCGGCGTGACTGTTCTGCCTACGAGAGAACTGTTGAATATCAACCTTTTTGAATGCTGCCGTAAGTTCTTTTACTACAATGAGGCAGGCTTCCATCCTATCATTTTCTGCTTTAAAATATCCATTCACCTTCTTGGAGACTAGTTTGGAATCTCCAAATATGTTGAGGCGCCTTGCTCCCAGCATTTGGGCCTAGCGCAAGCTAGTGATCACTGCTTCATATTCAGCTTCTTTATTGAAGGCTTCAAATCCCAATTTCATTCCTTGTTCGATGATAGTGTCTTCTGGGGTGATGAGGACGATTCATACTCCTGCCCCTTGGAATTGGAGGCTCCATCAACGTATAGGGTTTAGTCCTTAGACTATGCTTCCTCATTAGTTAACTGCTTAGTTTCCTGTTGGTCGATAGGCTGGTCCACCAGAAATTCGATAATAAAATCATCTAGGACTTGTCCCTTAATTTTTGTTCTTGGTTGGAAGTGGATATCAAACCATTCGAGTTCGATCGATCACTTATAGAGTCGTCCAGAGAGGTCGGCTTTTCAGAGAATAGCTTTGAAGGGATAATAAGTGATCACTGTCATTGAATGAGCTTTGAAGTTGTGTTTCAACTTCCTCGAGGCAACCACCAGTGCATAAGCAAGCTTTTCCAAGGGCAAGTAGCGTTATTCTGCATCTAAAAGTGTCTTACTAGAGTAATAAATGGGATATTGTCCTATGTCCTTCTCATAAACTAGACCGAAATTACAGCGTGGTCTGATACTATGAGATAAAGATATAGTGGGTCCCCATCATTAGTAATCACCAATAGGGGAGATTTGCTGAGGTATTATTTGATTTCCTCCAAAGCTATTAAACAATCCTCGTTCTAAATGAGGCATTTGTCCTTCTTAAAAAGACAGAAGAATGGTTGCTGTGGCCATCCCCGCTGATCCCCGCCGCGGAGGGAGGAGGAATCCTTCGGGTCCCGCGCGTCCCCTCTTGGGAGAGCGCTTCGGCCGGCGTCGCTTTTGTGATGTGTGAAAAATGTAGAGAGATTCAGAGTCGCCAGTCTATTTTACTCAAAACAGACAAAAGAAAAAGAGGAAGCCACCTCGAAGGATGGAATCCAAAGACATACTGGTGCGTGCGAAACCAAAATGATTCGAAAAGGGTTCGGAGGCTTAGTTACGAAATGGGAAGGTGTTAGGCACCCATTCCGCCCTTTCGGTCTCTCATGGATATTTGATATTTTCCTTTATGTTTCCCCCCGTGAGATGTGTGCATGTGTATATATATAAAATGGAGGTAGGAATCCTCGGCGTGTATTATGGAAAAGATAAAGCGAGTCATCCATAGGAAGATTATAAAAGTAATATTAGAAAAATAAGATTACCCGGTTACCCCTACGTTGATCGCTATAAAGGAATGATAACGCACATGGAGTAATGTGTCACTAAGACTAAGGATATATATAATATAAGAAAAATGGATTTAGAGAAAATAGGAAATGAGAGAAAAAGTGAGAGAAAGGACTCGAGTCTGGGGTTTTACCCCGAGACGCCTACGTAGCCTATAAAGGCATCAAAGTCCACGTAGTTCGCATACAAAGCAAAGGGGTGGGGTTTATCCCATAAATCCAAATGTGGGATCTCTTATTTGTAAGTGTGTGTGTGTGTGTGTGTAGAAAAGGTGTTTTAGTTGTAAGAAAAATGTGGAAAAAGTGTGAGAATCCCTACTTGGAATTTATGACCAACCCTCTTTTTCTTGTTTTGGGTTTTTTATTTATATGAAAATAAGAGATGTGCAATAATACTAAATAAAAAGTATATTAGGATGTGTGAGATGAGATTATAAAAGTGCTAAGTAAGAAAACAAGTTATTGGGAATTCAAGAGAATTAAGAGAGAGAGTTTGAGAAAGTTGGACTTTCTTGAAGATCTTGAGCTTGATCTTGAATGTTGGAGAGCAGACCTTGAGCTTGGATGATGATGGAGAGTGGCTAATTCACCAAGTTTGATGAAAAGGATGATGAAAAGTGAAGGTAAAAGAGGGATTTGGAAGTTGAAATCACGCTGCCTTCGAGAGAGGTTTCTGGGATTCGTTCAGAGAGATTTCTATCAGATCTGGGCTCTCCTTGCAAATGAGGCCAAGGCCTCCTTTTATAACCCCAGGGGGCTGCCGATCGGCCCTATCACGGCACTGCCTATCGGCAGGTGCCGATAGGCAGGATCTGGGACCTGCCATTTGGCAGTGCGCCTCAGACTTTTTCGGAAAATTGGCCACCGAGGGCAAAACGTTGGTCAGAATCGCGCACGGGGCATACCGTTGGAAAGGTATTTTAGAGACCTTCGAAAGTCCTTAGGACCTCTCCCTAGTTCGGGAGTTGACTTTGGGTCAAATGTGGCTCGAAAGCGTTTGTCGGTCCATTGGACGGGGAATCGCGCTGACGCAAATGACGCGTTCATCCGCATGGTAAGTTCGAATCGCGCACGGGGCATACCATTGGAAAGGTTAGGAGATTTACTTCGACATTCCAAAGAGTTTGACCCGGTTTGGAGAGTTGACTTTGGTCAACCGGTCCCGAGAAATGCTCGGTGGCTTCCCGGAGTCAAACGGATCGTTCGTCCGCATGGAAAGTCAGAATTGCTCACGGGATGGACCGTTGGAAAGGGTATTTAGTGCCCTTTGAAGATTCATCCAGCCTCGGTCGAGCTGAAGAGTTGACATAGGTAAAATAGAGCCCGAGAGCGCCCTATGGCCTTTGGGTCAGGTTTTGGACGCAAATGGCGCGTTCGTCCGCATGGTAAGCTAGAATTGTGCACGGGGCAGACCGTTGGAAATGGTATTCAGTGACCTTTGAAGATTCATTGAGTCTCGATCGAGACGAGGAGTTTGACTTTTGGGTCAAATTGAGCCGGGGGGTGCCCGATGGCTTCCAGGTCAGTACTCGGGACGTGACCTGGGTTTATAGTGATGAAGGGAGGTACTAGGGACCTAAGGAGAGTTAAGGGGTAACAGAATGGGGTGTCTATAGAGCCCCTCGATGGGTGAGTTTGGAACAAATGATAGCCGTCGATTAGACACCGCATGATGCTTTTGAGGGAGTATGACCGATTCAGAGGGTCGAGGTCGATTCTGAGGACCTAAGAAGTATGCTGGGGATGATCAATTCGGAGGATCGAGGTCAGTTCTGAGGACTTAAGGAGATGAGGATGACCAATTCAGAGGGTTGAGGTCAGTTCTGACCTAAGAGTGGTGACGACCGAGGACCGAGGTCAATTCTGACCTAATTCAGGTGACGATCCAAGACCGGGGTCAATTCTGACCCAAGAGTGGTGACGATCGAGGTTCGAGGTCAATTCTGACCTAACTAAGGTGACAATCCAAGACCGGGGCAAATTTTGACCCAAGAGTGGTGATGACCGAGGACCGAGGTCAATACTGACCTAACTAAGGTGACGATTCAAGATCGGGGCCAATTCTGACCCAAGAGTGGTGACGACCGAGGACCGAGGTCAATTCTGACCTAACTAAGGTGACGATCTAAGACCGGGGCCAATTCTGACCCAAGAGTGGTGACGACCGAGGACCGAAGTCAATTCTGACCTAACTAAGGTGAAGATCCAAGACCGAGGCCAATTCTGACCCAAGAGTGGTGACGACCGAGGACCGAGGTCAATTCTGACCTAACTAAGGTGATGATCCAAGACCGGGGCCAATTCTGATCTAAGAGTGGTGACAACCGAGGACCGAGGTCAATTCTGACCTAACTAAGGTGACGATCCAAGACCGGGGCCAATTCTGACCCAAGAGTGGTGACGACCGAGGACCGAGGTCAATTCTGACCTAACTAAGGTGACGATCCAAGACCGGGGCCAATTCTGACCCAAGAGTGGTGACGACCGAGGTCAATTCTGACCTAACTAAGGTGACGATCCAAGACCGGGGCCAATGCTGACCCAAGAGTAGATAAAGATTGTATTTTGATTCTGCTGGAGAAAGAGCTTTGTGATTCCGATTTGAGCTGGGGAGCTGCTAGCTGGGGGAAGCCTTTTAGGAGACCTCGCATGGGAGAACAACCTATTTTGGGTGCTGTAAGAGAATTCCGCTGGGGAAGTGATCAGGTGATCCTTAGGGATTTTTCGGAGCTTTGCCGGGAGGAGATTTCACTTAGTTTTTGAGGATTCCGCTGGGGAAGAGGGGTTCTGCTGGGAATAAGAATTTGGATCTGAGATTCCGCTGGGGAATGATGAATGGGACGGGGAAATTTTGAATTGTCCTTTGGGAGAGATTGCTCGGGGCGAGTGGTTCTTCTGATTTATGCTGGGAGAAATACCATGTGATATTGTACCGCACCGGATAGCCGATGGTTGTAAAGTCTGATGAGGAGGTGATTCGGTGGTCCGGGCGCCTTGCCCGAGAGGTCAATCGCTTGGATTTTGAGGGCTCCGTTGGTGAAAACGGTGTGTCGCCCGAAGGAGTGCGAAACTTTTTCGATGAAAACGTTTTAAATCCTTCCAGGGATTTTTAGGAATTTTCTGGGGATTTTTCGAGGGTTTCTGGTATTTTCTGGGAATTTTTGCACGAAATTTTAAGGGGGGTGCCGGTCGGCATAGACTGAGAGGTGCCATTCGGCAGTGGCACGGACTTTTGGGCTTCCTCGGGAAGGTGAGGAGACAGTGCCGATCGGTATGGTGAGGTGGGTTGCCGATCGGCATGGCGTTTGGCCTCCTATATAAAGGGGGCGAATTCCCCCCATTTTTCACAGCTTCCCGCCTTCTCTCTTTCTGCGATTCCTCTCTGCGAATCGTTCGAGCATTACGATCTTCAAGAAATGGCCCCTTTTGTGAGCACCGCTGTCCATCGGGAGTGGTTGACCATTGATGACTGGGTGAATGTGGATTGGAGGGACAGGGTGCCCCTTACTTTGGGGAATGAGAATGTCTTTGATGCATTCGGGCCGGTTGCGGATGAGCGGACCTTATTGCGGGAGCCGTCGCGTCATCGCTCTTCGAGAGTGATTCCCGGTGGTTATGTAAGTAACCTGACCTTTGGCATTCTTTCCTTTTTGGGTGATTTTTCCTTTTCTTGACCTTTGACTGAATTTTTCCTTTCGCCAGTCGGATATTTATTTGAAGAACATGCGTGTCCACGGGACGACGGGGCTTAGGGATGTTTGGGAGCATCTTCCACCCGTGGTGTGCTGGATGGTATCATCAGCGGGTTTTGGGAGGTTGGCAGCTGCGCTGGATGAGACGCCTCGTTCGACAGAAGTTTTGTGTGCCATGGGGGAGAGGTGGTGGGACACTACCCACACTTTTCATTTTGGCTTCGGGGAGATGACGGTGACTCCCGTAGATGTGCAGCAACTGCTGGGGCTGGATTGTGACGGGGAGCAGATAGAGGTGGACCGCTCTTTGCGGGTGAGGCCGGAGGCGGTGTATGCGGCACTCGGTGATGTGAGGAGGATAGTCTCTGGAGATTCTATCCGGCGGTCCTTGCTGAAGGATATTTTGCTGAGCAGGGTGGTTGATGTGGAGGACGAACTGCAAGTGAGGCAGATGGCCCGGTTGTTCATTTTTTTGGTGCTGGGAGGTTTCATGGTGGCGTCGAGCGGTAATGTCGTCCATTTGTGGTTTCTGCCATACTTGAGGATGTTTTCGAACATCCCTTTCTATGATTGGGGGAGTCTGACCTTGGCGACCCTTTACTCTTCTCTGGATGCGTTCAGTCGGTGCTGCCGGCAGACTTTTACTGGAGCCACGTATCTCCTTGAGGTATTCTTTACTTTGCGCATTTCCATTTCATGCATTCGCATTTTCCTTTCATGCATTCGCATTTTCCTTATGCGTCTCTTTTTGCTCATGAATTCAGACGTGGTTTTATGAGGTGATTGGGTGCAACACCCCACTGATTTCTCTGAAGGACGACACCGTCGGGGACTTCTGTCACTTATATCGATGGCGTAAGGCCAATTGGCAGTCGAAGGGATCTCTCTCCCTGGAGGCGGTGCGTCAGGTCTTGAATGACCTGACCAGTGGTAGGGTAAGACTATTTCCATTTCAGCCTTAGTTTTTTTGCCTCTTCTGATTTTGTATTGACTTATGTCTTCTTGGGGATTTTCAGGTGACCTTTTATCCTTGTGGGACCGCCATTCAGGATATGGGGGTGACTGGGGTGAACGCGCAGATGAGGCGTTTGTTGGTGCATGAGTTCGACCATTCCTGGTACCTCGGGGAGAGGGTGATCCGTCAGATTGCTGAGGAGGAGGTGGTGGTGCCTCCGGCGCAGCCTCCTACTTCTATGAGGCGGGAGCGACAATTGTTGGAGGATGAAAGGATCGCGGTGATGATTGGCGAGTCCTATGCGTTGTATACTAATACGGTCGCGCCGTATGATTATATGGCCTTTGTGACGAGCTTGCTGATGGTGCCCAACGTACATGATGCCTTGCCTTTCTCTCCTGCTGGTTCGAGTTGGGAAGTGGGGTCTTCCCACAGTGGTGGTGGTCCGTCGGCACCTGCGGCGGCGGCGACCTCGGAGGTCCCTTTTGTTCGGCTGCACACTCCTTAGTACAACATCCAACGGGCTGATGGAGGGACGGTGCCGATGCTACACTGTCCTCTTGCGATGGATTAGGAGGAGCTGGGCTTGACAGAGGACGTCCTTCATCCTGCGGTAAACCTTTCGGTCCTTTTCCTCTCTTTTTTGATTTTTTTTGCTTGATACTGATTCTGCCTTTCCTTTGCAGCAAATCCGGGTGTCGACCACTTGGCTAAGGGACATCAGGGATTGGATATCATCGGCGACTGCCCACATTCGGGAGGCTGTCCCTGTTCCTTCTTGCTTGGTGCCGTCAGCCTCGTTCGGGGGAGACTCTGGCTCGGGTAGTGGGGGCGTGTCGTCTCGCCGTAGGGGAAAGAGAGCGCGTCGCCGGGATGGAAATTCTTGAGAGAGAGAGAGAGAGAGGGAGTGAAATGTGGGTTCGGGCTGAGTCCCGTTGTTTTTGGCTTTTCTTTATTTCCTGCAAAAATGATGTAACATAGAAAACATATATATGCAATGCAATACGGTTTTTTAACTATCTTTTATTTTAATGATGAAATGAATGCATGCGCTTTTTAATTTGCTGCTGAGACCGTAAAAAAAGGAATATTTTTAGAAATCTTTCAAAGGAAAGTTATTTTATTCAAAACGGTGAATCTCATAAGGAGGGAACAGGATTCTTGAAATTCTTTTGAGAATATCAATTTATTTTTATGGAGTTTTCTGATTTGACAAAGAAGGAATGGAGGAAATTTAAAAAAGTGAAATATATAAGGGGAAAAAAGGATTTTGAAATTCTATTGAGAATATCAATTTTTATTTTTCTGATTTTGACAAAAGAGGAAAAAGGGAGATTTTCAAAAATGGGGGGTTGCCGATCGACAAGCACCCTGGCCTGCCTATCGGCAGTTCAGTCCAGTCCCATCAATTGAAAGCTTTGATTGGTACCCTCTTCAGCCTTTAGTACCTTGTGGGGTAGGGTTTCTTTCGATTTCTGCAGGGATTATGTCCCTTGTGAGGATTTTTAAGTATAAAAAGGGAGAAGGGTGGAATGTTTTCCTCACACCTTTTACATTCTTCATACCCACCCATCATCTTTTAGTCTTGCAAGATGGCTCTCCCTGGTAGCATTGAGTTTGTCAACTACCTCGAAGCCTTGGAAGCCATGTGCTCTTATAATGTCGACTATGATGCTTTCAACATGCGTCGAGTCTCCTTGTGGCGTAGTCGAACTTTTGAGTGGAATATGCTGATGGCGGCAGTACAATTTTGGTACCCCGAAGACCATGTATTCCGCTTTGGGTTGGAAGAAGTTTGTCCTACATACGAGGAGTTTTCTGCCATACTGGGCGTGAATCCCAGTGTTTCCGCGGCTTTACCCGAATTCTCCCCTTCTCCTAGGGATCTATTGGCAGGGCTTCTCCATATTTCTCCTTCGGCGGCCAGGTCATTGGTGGCCGGAGGAATGATCTCCCTCCCGGCAGTGTTGCAGTCCGTGCGTTCACGGGAAGTAAGTGATGCTGGCTATGCTGGAGCCGTCGTTCAGGGCCTGGTTTCAAAATTATTGTTGGTGACTGGGGAATTACAGGTGGGCTCACAACTTGCAGCCATTACCTCATGGATGTCATACCGTCACAATCCTGCGGCGGTGATATTGGCAGAGACTCTGAATGGCCTGGATGCTTGGAGAGAAGGTCGTTCAGACTTTTTGAGGGGTAGCCCTGTGATGCTGATCATGTGGTTGTCTGAAAGATTTTTCTTGTCCGCTCCTCCAGAATATCCTTTGTCGGCTGTACCCAACTTCTTTTCGTGCTACTTCATTCGCATGGGCCTGTATGTTGAGAACTGGGAGAATTGGCTTGTGGAGTACGGGGCTCGTGGACTGTATTGGTTCGTGACTTGGTGGGGACAGTTGCAGCCTGTTCTGGAGCTAGGAGAATATTCATATGTGCAGCTGGTTGGTCTCAGGCAGACCTCTTTTTATTTCCCTTGGCGGCTTTTGTGCCAATTTGGCTGGGCGCAGGTCGTGCCCCCTCGGACCTCAAATTTCTTTCCAGTAGAATATTTGACTGAGCGCTTGCGTCTGTTGCTAGGATCTCTGTGGGAAAATAGGCGTCCGTCGACCCGTCCCTCTCAGTCTGTTGGGAAGGTTTGCCATGTCCCCAAAGATTATATGAAGTGGTTGTGGAGGAAATTAGTCAGCAAGATGTTGGCAGTAGAGACCGGTCGGAGGTGGTTTGTTTTATTTGACTCCATGGAAGGGGGTGTTGTGGTCTTTTCGAAGATGGTTAAGGCTCATCGGTCCATGGAGTGTTTGCAGCACTCCATTCAGGCAGGAGAAACTTGGGGTCCTCAGGACGTGGATGATGAGGGTGCAGGCTCTTCGGGTAACTGTGGGTAGGACTCCTGGGGAGTTTATTTATGTAACAGATGTGGGGGATTTTGTCTGGTTTTTATGGTAGTAGGGGGGAAGGGAGTTATCCGTTCCTTTTTCTTTATGAAATATGTACTGTAGTTTCTTATTTAATGAAATAAACAAGTTTCTGATCATCCAGCAGTGCCTTTCGATGAATTTTGTATTTTCAATTATCTATACCAATCGCTAAGGCATATATAATCCTTTTGTTCAAGTAGATGTTTAGAATGAACTGTCGTTCTCGGGGGTAAGAAAAGAATGGTATTTTGTGAAAAAGAAGGGGCCGTGCTCATGTGAGGAGTATGAGCTGCCTACGTACCTCTGGGGTTTTTGAAAAAGTTCTTATCTGTTTGAAAATAGTTTTTGCAGAGGATCAGGCCCACGTAGTTCTGGGTTGAGGGAAATGGAGAGAGTAATTTTTTTTTAGAATAGATGGGGGATGAGAAGAGTCGTAGCGCGCCAAGATTTTGGACTAGGGGTAGAACTTCTTGATACGGTCCAGATTGACTGGACGAGCCATCTCTTCCCCATCCAGGTCAGTGAGCATGGCGGCACCGCCGGATAAGATTTTCTTCACAATGTACGGGCGGCTCCAATTGGGTTTGAACTTTCCTCTGGGGTCCCAGATAGGTTCGATTATCTCTTTGAGGGCTAAATTCCCCTCTCGAACACCGCGGTCCTTGACTCTCTTGTTGAATGATCGCTGATATACCAAGTATGACCTCGGCCTGGAGGTGTCTACCTCGGCCGAGATGGAAGCCGAGATGATGGCCGACCCACCAGTGCATCGAGGCCCACGATATCATCCCTCGGCCAAGTCTACCTCGGCCCAGGCCGACACTACCACATACACCCCCCTGGGGACACTTCTCATATCACAGATGTCAACATCAACCCCAGGTACTAAGGAATAGTAACCCCGGTCAACGGTAGGCTAAGATGACAAGAAGCTCTACATTCACCTTCAACATGAACCTTACCTCGGAGGAGGCCGAGGTTACCAGAGGCATCGCTTACCATCATCACGCCAATGACTCGGCCAAGGCCGACACGGGCATACACCTCGGCTGACATAAAGCCGAGACGGCCCATGACACCTCACGGATTGAGCGGACGACCAACCCTTATAGCTCGGCCTCTCCTAGGCCGAGGCCATTCACCAACATGACTACCAAGCATCTGTTGACGTTTGGATAAGGACACCTGAGCATAAATCAGTTATAACAAGATTATTCCCCTCACGTGGGGGAATATTTCATCATCATTATCTACATGTGGCCATGACAGGTGGCATATCCCCATTGGTGAGGAAACTACACACATGCACATTACATGCATAGGGGGTACATTACACCCCCTAGGCACTATATAAAGGGATCACCCCTACCTTGCAAGGGATCCAGGATAAAAACCCTAGCAAAAACTGTCTAAATATACACAGTAGAGAGAGAAAGAGAGCTTGAGAGGTTGTAACCATGGCCATTAGTGCCTTCTTTCAGTGACATTACTCTCACACACTCACCGTGGACGTAGGCCACATTGGCTGAACCACTCATATTCGGATGTCGTTCCTCTTATCCTCACCTCATTCTTACCTTATTCATATAGCTGTGTTGCCATTGTTACACCTGTATTGAGCTTGCAAACACCTCACCTGGTGGTGCTGATTTTCAGCATCATCACAATGTACGGGCGGCTCCAATTGGGTTTGAACTTTCCTCTGGGGTCCCAGATAGGTTCGATTATCTCTTTGAGGGCTAAATTCCCCTCTCGAACACCGCGGTCCTTGACTCTCTTGTTGAATGATCGCGCTATTCGGCGATGGTATCCTTGTATGTGGTAAAGAGCTTTTAATCTCCATTCATCTAGGAGGGTCAGCTCATCAAGACGGCCTTGACACCAGTCTTCTTCACTAACCTTGCTTTCGAGCATGATATGTAATGAGGGTATTTCCAGCTCCACAGGTAGGACTGCCTCCATGCCATAAACCAGGGAGTAAGGGGTAGCCCTAGTAGAGGTTCGAATTGAGGTTCGATATCCCCAGAGGGCGTAGGGGATCCGGTCGGCCCAATCCCTATAACTTTCTGTCATCTTGCTGATGATGGCTTTGAGGTTTTTATTTGCGGCCTCAACTGCACCATTGGTCTGAGGTCGGTAGGGAGAAGATTTGTGTCTCTGAATCCCGTATTCGCTGACTATTTCTGTGACTTCTGCCTCAAAGTGCAAACCATTATCCGACATTAGTTCGTGCGGGACCCCATATCGACAGATGATATTCTTCTTGATGAATTTGGCCACCTTCTTGGCATTTAATACTGCATATGACTCAGTTTCGACCCATTTGGTGAAGTAATCGATGGAAACCAGGATGAACCCATGCCCGTTTGATGCTTTTGGTGTAACTTTCCCTATGATGTCGATACCCTAAGTGGAGAACGGCCAGGGAGAAGTCATGTTGTATAATTCCTGCGGAGGTAGATGTTGGAGATTGGAGAACTGTTGGTATTTAGGGCACCTCCGAACATAGGCGGTGCAATCCTGGGCCATGGTGTTCCAGTAGTAGCCTTGTCGGATGATCTTTTTGGCAAGCATGTGAACGTTCATGTGAGGTCCGAATTCCCCGCTGTGGATTTTCTGCATTATTTTTTAATGTCAGCCCCTGCAATACAGTGCAAATGAGTTCCATCGAAATTCCTCTTGAGTAGTGCTTTATGGCAGATGATGTACTGAGCAGCCAACCTTCGGAGGGTAGCTCGGTCGTTCTTGTTGGAACCCTCGGGATACCTACCGTGTTTGAGGAGGCACCAAATATCATAGTACCAGCAATCGGCTAGTTCGGGATCTTCAGTGGAGACAAGCTCAATATGGTAGCAATGGGTCGGTCTGTCTTATTTTTGAACTAGGAAGGGGGTCATTGTTATTCCCTCGGGCATGTCGACCATGGAAGCCAAAGTAGCGAGAGCATCAGCTAAGTTATTCCTTGCTCGGGGTAGGTAATGGAAGGCGATATCTCAGAATTGGGAGGCCAACTCTTCTAATTGGGCGTGAAAGGGTTGAAGCTTTTCGTCCTTGACCTTCCACTTTCTGAGCACTTGACCGATGATAAGGGCAGAATCCCCGTATACATCAAGGTATTGAATACCTTTCTCGAGAGCGACCTGGAGGCCCACTGTGCTTACCTCGTATTCTGTCATGTTGTTGGTGCAAGGGAAATCCAATTTAATGGCGATGGGAGTGTGGGAGTCATCTGGGTTGACTAGAAGTATCCCAATGCCATATCCCTTTTTGTTGGCAGCGCCGTCGAAGAACATTTTTCATCGGAGGTGGTCTTGAGTGGTGCAGAGGATATTTTCATCTGGGAATTCGGAGATCCAGACATCTGCTTCTTCTATAGGGTAGTCAGCGAGGTAATCAGAGATGGCTCTTCCTTTAACGGCTTTCTGTGTGATGTACACGATATCAAACTCGGGTAGGAGCATCAACCATCGGGCCATTCGGCTAGATAAGGCGGGTTTCTCAAGCAGGTGTTTGATGGGATCCATTCGGGATACTAGTTTAATGGGGAAGGCGAGCATGTAATGTCACAACTTTTGGGTGACCCAGACAAGTGTGACACATGCTTTTTCCAAAGCAGTGTAGTTGACCTCGTATCCGGTCAACTTTCGACTGGCGTAATAGATGGCTCTTTCTTTGCGGGAGTCCTCGAGGTACTGGGCTAGCAAAGCCCCGGCTGCAGTGTCTGTTATGGTTAGGTATAAGAGCAAAGGGAGACCAGGCTATGGTGGCATGAGAACTGGAGGTTGGGTTAGGTATTGTTTGATTCGATCAAAAGCTTCTTGGCAGGCCTCGTTCCAAACCTTGGTTGAATCCTTTCGGAGGAGCTTAAAGATTGGTTCACAGATGGAGGTTAGCTGGCTGATGAACCGGCTGATATATTATAATTTCCCCAGGAAGCCTTGGACTTCCTTCTCTATTTAGGGAGGTGGCATCTCAAGTATGGCCTTCAACTTGGCGGGATCTGCTTCTATCCCCTTCTCACTGATCATGAATACTAAGAGTTTTCCCTTCGTAACACCAAAGACGCACTTCTGTGGATTAAGTCTCATCTGATACCGCCGTAGTCGTTCGAAGAACTTCTGGAGAGCGGGAACATGACCTTCTCTAGTTATGGACTTGATAATCATATCATCCACGTAAACCTCGACCTCTTTATGGATCAAATCGTGCAGGATGGTTGTGGCATCCCTTTGGTAAGTAGCCCCAGCATTCTTGAGACCGAATGGCATAACGGTGTAGCAAAAAGTTCCCTATGGGGTGATGAATGCGATTTTCTCTTGGTGGTCGGTATGCATCTTAATTTGGTTGTATCCGATAAATCCGTCGACAAATGACTTGAGAGTATGACTGCCTGTGTTGTCCACGATCATGTCGATGTTGGGTAGCGGATAATCATCCTTCGGAGAAGCTTTGTTTAAAACTCGGTAATCCACACACATTCGAACCTTTCCTCCTGATTTTGGTACAGGTACAATGTTGGCCAACCACATGGGATATTCGATTACTCGAATGAAACCCACGTTCAACTGTTTGATCACCTCTTCTTTGACCTTAAGCGACCATTCGGTGCGGAGCTTTCTCAACTTTTGTTTAACTGGCCTGGCATCTGGGAGAATGGGGATCTCGTGCTGAGCTATTTCGGAATCAATACCGGGCATGTCGTCGTAGGACCATGCGAAGACATCAACAAACTCCCTTAGCAATTCTTCGAGTTGTGCGCGCTCATGCTCGTCAAAGGTGGCCCCTATCCTAATCTCGCATAGTTGGCTAATAGAACCGAGATTAATAACAACAGTCTCTTCTTCATTAACTTGAACGCGGTTTTGTTGTTTATTATTAACCTTATTTAGATCAGTTAAGAATTGTTCATTTGCAAAATCATCATCATAAAAAGTTTGATTAAAATCCACACAATTAATGTAAGGCACAACAAGATACTCAAAATCTTCATTTATTTCATTAATAGGAAAAACAACATTGAGAATCTCATCAAAAGAGGTCTCGATTACATTTGAGCAAGGATGGACAACAGTAGATAAAACAGGGTAAACATTGGGGTTGAGGGAGATTTCAAGAGGTAGAACGGGCGCATCATGCCAGTTGAGGAGAGGTGTATCAGCAGCTTTAATCAGACGGGATGGGTCCCTTGATGTAGTGCCTGAATGAACCATGCAGAGTGTCAGCCCCAGTGTCTGCAGGTTGAAGGAATCTTCGGAGTCACTTTCCTCAGTTTCTTCAGTATCTTTAATAAGCGGTGGCACCTGGTATTGGTAACTTTCGGCCCGTGGGTAGCTATCTTCGAAGAAGATCTCCATTCCAGGATTCATCTTTTTATCTGTATGGTCATACCACGATTCTGGAAAACCGTAAAAGGGGAAATCCTCGCCCTCCTTGATGAATCGTCCATTTAAAGAATCTCCCGAGATAGTTCGAACGAAGTCTAACCCTCTCTTTGATCGAGTCTGGCGGATCATTCCGAGTTCTGGTTCTGATGGTTGATATCCCAAGCCGCAAGGAGGGAAATCTTTCTTCAGTTCGATGGGCTCAAGTATCCCCTGCTGCTTTGTCCCAGCCCCAGTCCGGGCATGAAGTGCATGTTTCTGAACATCCGAATCACATTGACATTGCCATGAGGGTCATATTCTGGACAAACCCTTTTTTTAAAACCGTCCCCTGCCGGGAGTAGGGATGGTTCAACTCGAAAACCTGATAGGAGCATATCATTTGACCCGTGCTGTATCTCAAGAATTGTACTGCTGGTGCTTGCACCCTCGGCGTTACCGTCGTCACCCAAGATGGTGATGACTCGCCCATCGGCGAAGAACTTCAGTTTCTGATGGAATGAGGAAGAGACGCCCTTTATACTGTGGAGCCAGGGTCGTCCGAGCAACAGGTTAAAGCAGGTCGGGATATCGATGACTTGGAATTCGACGACAGGGTTTATAGGTCCAACCCCTATTACAAGTTTTATGGATCCCATCACCTCACGGAGGGTATTATCGTAGGCACGCACGGCAGCGGATGTTGGAGCGAGGTCACTTTCTTTCAGACCTAAACATTTGAAGTTTCTCAGCGGGCAGACATTCAAAGCGGATCCGTTGTCAATGAGAGAGAGTGGTACAACCTTCCCCATAACTTCGACGGAGATGTTGAGTGCAAGATTGTGATTTGGCCCAATTTTGGAGATTTCTTCTTTAGAAAAGGACAGCATTCGGGTAGAGGTCAAGGATCCGACAAGGTTCACTGCTTCTTCTGGTGTGGTAGAGGGAGGAACTATGGGTCCAGTGAGTAATTTGATCAAAGCATTTCTGTATAGCTGGGAAGACATGAAAAGCCCCCATAGAGTGATGTTAGCTTGAGTTTTCTTCAATTTATCGAGGATCTTGCTCTCCTCGAGGATCATTTCTGGCATAGGAAGGTCTTCAACGCCCTTCCCCTTATCATTGGTTGGTAGCGAGTTTGGAATTTGGTAATGTCTCCCAAATCTGGTCATGTGATTTACTGAAGAAGGGAAAAACTTAAATCCAGTTTCCTCATCAATCTCAGGTTGTTCTGCCACCTTGTCTATTTCTCCGAGGAGTTCCTCAAATGATATCATCCCACATAAGTCAGTTATTGGGCCATTTCCTCCTGAAGCTTGTTCTTTATTTAAAACTTCGAATTCTTCCCCCCATTCGGTGGCAACAATTCTATTTTCCCTTGTGAAGTCAATGCATTCCATAACTTCAACGACTTCTTCATATAGGTCTTCCCATTCTGTGGGGATGTGTAAGGGTGAAGGGACCAGGTACTCTTGCAGCTTCAAAGTGTCAAATAACTCGGTGATACTGGAAATGTTATTGGTTTGCCTGAATGCTTCCGTCATGATCCAAACAACATCATCTAAGCAGATTTCGTCGGTTGGTACCATCCACCTATCTGATTCTTGGGCCCATTTCCACGCTTCCAAAAACAACGTACTGAACCTTTGGCAGTCGATAATCATCTGTGAGGGCAATTTCAGCCCGAACTTTAGGAGTTGGTTTAACACCAGTGATTCACGTTCTGGTAAGGACAGGTTCGGACAGTGATGCACGCTCTGGTAAGGAGTGGTAATGCCTGATCAGCGGGGCTAGTAGGGTGTAGGAGGAAATATGGGCAATGCTGAAGGGGTTTAGAAGGGTATAAGGGTGTGATTTGAGTTGATGGATCGAAATCTGGGTTTCCTTCCAAGAAGATGGCATTGGTGTGATTTGGGAGTGGGTTACGAGTAGTGTTTGGTTTAGGATTGGCTGGTGGGGCAATGGTACCCTGGTCAATGAGATATTGGATTATGTTTCGAAGGTAGAAGCATTGGTCTGTGGTATGGCCAGCTGTTTGGTGAAAGGCGCAATGAGCATCAGTCTTGAAATTTCTGGGAAGTGGATTGGGTAATGGACGTGGATCCAGGGGTTTTATAAGGTTTCGGCTTAACAGGGCTTGGTAAACTTTGGAGAGGGGAGCATGGAGCTTAGTGTATTCCCTTCGGACGGGAGCAGGGCGGCTTTCCGGTGCCCATGATGTGGTTGGTTGAGAGATGTTGTTAATGGTTGAGACTGCGGCACTAACAGGCTTGTCATATTTTCTGGGGGTGAACTGTCCGGACACCTTCTTTGGTTCAACTTCTGTTTTGGCAAGACCCTCTTCGATTTCTACTCTTGCTTCTCTGAGAGCTCAAAAATGGGGGTAGTACTGTCCTCCCATGGTTGCTCGGACATGGGGCAAGAAATTCTTCTTCACTATGCTGACGTGTTCTTCTTCAGATGGCCGATTGGTCATGGTAGCCGCTTTTTCCCTCCATCGGGCTATAAAGTTACTGACTGATTCTCCGGAGTTCTGTTTGAGCAACTCTAAATCACGGCGGGTGACCTCAAGCTCTTCGTTGTATTTGTACTGCGACATGAATTCTCGGGCTACATCCTCCCAGCTACGGATTCTGGATTCCTCAAGAGATAAAAACCATCAGAGAGCACTGTCTTTCAAAGTTTGCTGAAACAATTGGGCCATCAGTTCTTCCGAAGCCCCTAGTAGAGTCATGGAACGATGATAACTGTGAAGATGAACAATCGGGGAACCACTTTCTCCAAATTTCTCGATATTTGGCATTTTGAACTTCTCGGGTAACCTTGCTTTAGGATAAGGAGACATATGGGTGTAGTCCATGTAATTCCCAGAGATCCTGACTTGGTCAAACTTCTTCGTGAGCATCTTGAGATCCTCTTTGACTTTGTTCAACTCCTCCTCCTTTGGATCAGCAACCAGAGGCAAGTTAGCCATAGGCTGGGAAATGTTTGGCATTGGAAGCTGGGCAGGCGGCGACCCATTAGCAGGAGGGGCACGCGGAGCGTGATGATATTCTTTCGGGACCCAGATGGGCTCGGGTGGACCCATAGCACGAGGGAACAGGGCCTCGGGCTCTTGAGGAATAAGATCTTGGTTTCGTTTCATTTCTCGGACCTAAGCTTGGAGGTTGTCAATCTTGGCCACGAGCTGAGCTAGGACTGTCGGCAGATCTGGTTGTATAACTGGTGCTTGATCCGCATTCTCCATGGAAGATGGATGGATTCCGGACTCGGAAGAAGTAGTAGAGGAACATACGAAACTCTGGGGTGATTTGACTGAAGACCTAAGCCAATTGGGAGCCAGGCCAAGGGCGTGCGGTCAACCTGAGAAGGCGTAGGATGAGATTTATTTTTGAGAAAAGGGAAGGAACTATTTTTGGTTTTTTTGATAAAAAGGGAGAAATGTTTTTGGATTTTTGATAAGAAAGGGAGAAATGTTTTTTGGATTTTTGATAAGGAAGGGAGAAATATTTTTGGAGACGGAACTCAGTACGATTATTATGATTATTATGTTCTCACTTGTGTTTAATTCTCCTAAATGCAATGCTGGACGAGACCTGAGCCTGGAAAAGTGGGGTTTTAATATATGCAAAGCTATGATTTGGGACTTGTAACCAGGCTAGCGGACAGAGTCCCGTTTTAAAAATGCGCAAAAATTGGACGGAAGATCGACCCGGAATTTCGGCAGAGTTTCGGGTCGAAACCGACAATCTAAAGTGCGTGTCCTAGGTTTGACACCTATATGCGGGTATCCAGTTGGTTGGGTGAATCGGCATGGGTTCCCCCCTTTGGTGTGAGTTCCACGATATACGTCTTGATCTTGTGGGCAATCGGTACGTGTGGACAAGCCATTTGATATACCTGAGTGTACGTGAATTGCCTCACCATATACCTCGTGAGGACGGTACGTGTGAGAGAGAATTCTATATACTCGACATACGTGAACGAATTCCCTGCGATATACCTCCCGTCATGACTTCGGTCAAGCGGTACGATGCGGGGGAACCGTTCAATATACGTCGAAGGTACTTGGCCAATGGAAGGTGAGAGTCATATCGCTTAGGCTAACTGCGACCTGCCGGACCAGCGCCCATCACGAAGTGACCCTCCAGTTACTGGGTAAAATTTGGTCAATATCAATGCTCTTTGGGGATGTCGTGTGAATCATGCATTATTCTCTTATTAGTAGCTTATGATGAGAATGCCTTTCTTTGATTATGCCAAACCGGGAACAAAGTACAAGTACCCCAAAAGGTACGCCAAGTATGGATAGGTGATGCGTGCAACATGGGGATATACGTGATCCTAGGTGTACGTGGTGTGAGGTGTACATGGAGGATTTTCTACAAGTGTGTGAACATAAGCATAAGCATGGGATATACATGTGAGAAAGGGGAACGTGCAGATATGGGGGGGGGGGGGGGGAAGCATAAAAAAATATAGCATCCATGTAAATAGAGTCAAGCCCTCAAAATAAATAAAAGTCCCCAGCAGAGTCGCCACTGTGGCCATCCCCGCCGATCCCCGCCACGGAGGGAGGAGGAATCCTTCGGGTCCCGCGCGTCCCCTCTTGGGAGAGGGCTTCGTCCGACGTCGATTTTGTGAGGTGTGAAAAATGTAGAGAGATTCAGAGTCGTCAGTCTATTTTACTCAAAACAGACAAAAGAAAAAGAGGAAGCCACCCCGAAGGATGGCATCCAAAGACATACTGATGCGTGCGAAACCAAAATGATTCGAAAAGGGTTCGGAGGCTTAGTTACGAAATGGGAAGGTGTTAGGCACCCATTCCGCCCTTTCGGTCTCTCATGGATATTTGCTATTTTTCTTTATGTTTCCCCCCGTGAGATGTGTGCATGTGTATATATATAGAATGGAGGTAGGAATCCTCAGCTTGTATCATGGAAAAGATAAAGCGAGTCATCCATAGGAAGATTATAAAAGTAATATTAAAAAAATAAGATTTACGCGATTACCCCTACGTTGATCGCTATAAAGGAACGATAACGCACATGGAGTAATGTGTCACTAAGACTAAGGATATATATAATATAAGAAAAATGGATTTAGAGAAAATAGGAAATGAGAGAAAAAGTGAGAGAAAGGACTCGAGTCTGGGGTTTTACCCCGAGACGCCTACGTAGCCTATAAAGGCATCAAAGTCCACGTAGTTTGCATACAAAGCAAAGGGGTGGGGTTTATCCCATAAATCCAAATGTGGGATCTCTTATCTGTAAGTGTGTGTGTGTGTGTGTGTAGAAAAGGTGTTTTAGTTGTGAGAAAATTGTGGAAAAAGTGTGAGAATCCCTACTTGGAATTTATGAGCAAACCCTCTTTTTCTTGTTTTGGGGTTTTTATTTATATGAAAATAAGAGATGTGCAATAATACTAAATAAAAAGTATATTAGGATGTGTGAGATGAGATTATAAAAGTGCTAAGTAAGAAAATAAGTTATTGGGAATTCAAGAGAATTTAAGAGAGAGAGTTTGAGAAAGTTGGACCTTCTTGAAGATCTTGAGCTTGATCTTGAATGTTGGAGAGCAGCCCTTGAGCTTGGATGATGATGGAGAGTGGCTAATTCACCAAGTTTGATGAAAAGGATGATGAAAAGTGAAGGTAAAAGAGGGATTTGGAAGTTGAAATCACGCTGCCTTCGAGAGAGGTTTCTAGGATTCGTTCAGAGAGATTTCTATCAGATATGGGCTCTCTTTGCAAATGAGGCCAAGGCCTCCTTTTATAACCCCAGGGGACTTCCGATCGGACCTATCATGGCACTGCCTATCGGCAGGTGCCGATAGGCAGGATCTGGGACTTGCCATTTGGCAGTGCGCCTCAGGCTTTTTCTGAAAATTAGCCACCGAGGGCAAACCGTTGGTCAAAATCATGCACGGGGCATACCGTTGGAAAGGTATTTCAGAGACCTTTGAAAGTCCTTTGGACCGCTCCCGAGTTCGGGAGTTGACTTTGGGTCAAATGTGGCTCGGAAGCGTTTGTCGGTCCATTGGACGGGGAATCGCGCGGACGCAAACGACGCGTTCGTTCGCATGGCAAGTCCGAATCGTGCACGGGGTATACCGTTGGAAAGGTTAAGAGATGTACTTCGACATTCCAAAGATTTTGACCCGGTTTGGAGAGTTTACTTTGGTCAACCGGGCCCGGGAAATGTTCGGTGGCTTCCCGGAGTCAAACGGATCGTTCGTCCGCATGGAAAGTTAGAATTGCGCACGGGATGGACCGTTGGAAAGG
This sequence comes from Sambucus nigra, assembly GCA_949130495.1. Taxonomy (NCBI): domain Eukaryota; kingdom Viridiplantae; phylum Streptophyta; class Magnoliopsida; order Dipsacales; family Adoxaceae; genus Sambucus; species Sambucus nigra. The sequence goes on along the minus strand of OX422209.1, from coordinate 284,416,355 downwards.
GTATTCAGTGCCCTTTGAAGATTCATTCAGCCTCAGTCGAGTTGAATAGTTGACATAGGTCAAATAGAGCCCGGGAGCGCCCGGTGGCCTCTGGGTCAAGTTTCGGACGCAAATGGCGCGTTCGTCCGCATGGTAAGTCGGAATCGTGCACGGGGCAGACCGTTGGAAAGGGTATTCAGTGCCCTTCGAAGATTTATTGAGTCTCGGTCGAGATGAGGAGTTTGACTTTTAGGTCAAACTGAGCCGGGGGGTGCCCAATGGCTTCCAGGTCAGTACTCGGGACGTGACCTGGGTTTATAGTGATGAAGGGAGGTACTAGGGACCTAAGGAGAGTTAAGGGGTAACAAAATGGGGTGTCTACAGTTGGAAGCGCTTCGAGGACTTGGAGATGAGGAGGTTGAGTGCTGTGAGCATACCAGTGACCTTTTGAACATCTCAGAACGTGTGTGAAGGTTAAATCTTAGTGATCGCATCAATTTGATCTGGATTGGCCTCAATTCTTATTTTACTGACCAAATAGTCCAAAAACTTTCCTAACTGAACACCTACTTGCATTAAGTTTCATTCGATATTTCCTGAGGATTTCAAAGGTTTTGGTTAAGTTCGCGAGGTGGTCGTCTCTATTTTTTTTATCTTGACTAACATGTTGTCGATGTAGACCTCTATTGTGTCTCTCATATGTCGCTTGAACATCTTTGTAACTAACCTCTAATAAGTTGCTCCTGTGTTTTTTAGTCCAAACAGCATGACCATGTAGCAGCATAACCCAATAGGTGTTATGAAGGACATTTTGTCATGGTCGAGGCCGAACAATGTAATTTGATGGTACCGAGAATAGACGTCTAGAAAACTCTTTATTTTATGTGCTACCGTAGCGTCATCCAGCTGATCAATCTCAAGTAGTGGGAAACAGTTTTTAGGGCAGGACCAATTGATGTCTATGAAATTAATATAGACCCTCCAATAGTCGTTGCTCTTCTTTACGACCACTGGGTTGGATAACCATTTATGGAACTAAACTTCCTTAATGGATCCTATATCCAGAATCTTCCCTCCTTCATTCTCCACCTCTTTAGCCTTCTCGAGGGCTATTTGGCAAGCCTTCTGAGTGATCAACTTGAAGGTAAGGTCAGTGTTCAGATGATGGAAGGCTACATTTGGATCAATTCTAGGCAGATCATATGGCTCCGAAGAAAAATATCTAGATTTCTTCTGAAGAAGGCAATCAATTCTTTCTTTTCGTGATCGACGAGTACGATTCCAATAAAAACTTTCTCTCTAGTAAGCTGTCATCATCTCTAACTTCCTTCAGGATTTCAACGACCCTATCAGCGGGGTGGACCTTGGTCTCCTCCACCCCTGGTCGGTCGTACTGTAATTGCTATTTAGAAGGTGTAGCCCTATTTTAGCTTTCCTCTGGAGCGTCTTTCGATTCCTTTTTCTTTTCATTTCTAGGATGAATGGTCGTGATGAAGCACTTCCTTATAGTGGCCTGATCTCCACGAATCTTGACCACACCTCGGTCGGTGATACATTTTAGCTTCTGATGGTAGGTGGACGGTACGACCCTCATGGCATGCAACCAGCCTCTGCCTAGAATAGCGCGATATGGGGAATTTATGTCCACCACCAAAAATTCAATCAACTTTGAGATATTATCTACCTTAACTGGCAAGATTATCTTTCCCAGTGGCATTGTAATTCTCCCTACGAAGCTGACCAACAGAATTATATCTTCCTTGAGGTCGATAAAGTGGAGCTTCTTCTTGTGGAACAACTCTAGGTACATCACCTATAACGAGATTCCTTAATCCACTAGCAGTTTGTCAATGTCCCAATTTATAATTCTAAGAGTTATCACAAGTGCATCATGATGTGGAGTCCTTACTCCAACCAGGTCTTCCTCAGTGAAGACGTTGTGTTTGGTGTAACCGACGTATCCCTTTTCTATTTTGGATTTTTACAGGGTCAATCTTGAATGTCTTCATAATAACAGCGACCTTCTTTAGCTCCATCTGAACAGTGTTTCCTTGGATCTTGTTTAGGTATGATGCCCCATGAATGATCGTGAACTCCTGTCCCATGTCATCATCAAGGATATTATCTAGTTTCTAGTCGCCATTAGCTGCGACCTTATCGGCTTTCTTCTCTATATACTCATTGAGATGCTCTGCTGGGCCAATTCTTCCAAGTTTGATTTAAGAGCCTTACAATTCTCGATTATATGGATGCCTTTTTTATGGAATGCACATCTTAGCGCGTTGTTCCTTTTTATTGGGTCGTCACCCATATTTTTGATCCACTTGATGAACGGTTGATCCTTGATCTTTCTCAAGATCTTGTAGATTGGTTCCCTAAAGACTGTGTTAATAGCTTGGAATGATTTTGAGGGATAATTCTTCCTCCTATTCTTAGATCCATTCTTGCTCACATTTTTGTTCCCTTTCTATAAGGTAACACTCTTATCTCCTCATTTGGTTACTTTTGCTCGACCATTATCCCTTACACTAGAGTGAACCACGTCCTCAACCTTAGCGTATTTCTTAATACGGGTCTTGAGGTCATCGATGGTGATGGCTTCTTTCGTTATCAGGAACTAGTGCAGTAGAGATATGGTCAACAGACCAATGTTGAAGGATGCAGCGGCAACCTGCTCCGAGAAGTCCTCTACTTAATTTAAGACTTCCCAGTAACTCTTAGCATAATCACAAAGGTTCTCTTACGACTTATTCTTCATCATGAGCAGTGCATCCATTCGCTAGGAGTGGGAGCTACTGGTAATGAAGCGAGCGGTAAAAGCCTCTGTTAGGTACTTGAAGCTCTTTATCCACCTGTGGAGCAGCTTCTCGAACCACTTTTGTGCTACGTCATGTAGGTTATAAGGGAAATTTTGACACATCAAGACGTCGTTGTGGATCCACAGGGTCATCGCTCGCCTGTATTATCGAATGTGGTATGTGCGATCCGTCTTCCCGTTATAAATCTTAAACCTGGGAATGGTTAACTTCTTTGGGAGTTCTTTTTCCTCAATCCCCCTTGAAAGAGAGGATTTTATCTGGGTGTTTAGAGCTCTCCTAACTAGCTCCCTGGTAAACTTGGATACTTGATGGGATGGATATTGGTCCATCTCTCTACGGACCAAAATCTAGATGTTCCCATTTTGACGAACATTACTTTTATGGTGCCTCTCTGATCGGAAATATTCTGATCAATCATGCTCTTAGCTACCACATTCAGTTCTATCTTGGTCACGCTTGGAGCTCCTCCTTCGACTGCGAGTATTACCCGCCTGAGGACTAGGAGTCCTATCAAGATGTTTCTCGTATTTTAGTGGAGATCTCTCTTCATCCTTTCAAGTCGCTTTTGCAGGCAAGCAATTTCCCAAAGCCTATCTTTGTAAGCGTCGACTAACCTGGAGATCTGGGTAGACCTAGGTGGTCCCTGGCTTTTTTCAGAAGGTTGCCTTTCTTGGCAAAACCTGGGGTTTAATTATTGGTGAATCTTTGACCTAACCACCCTAGGTGGGACTGGGTATTTCTGTACATCGCCAACTTGAGTAATATTATTACTGTTGTTGATACCAAAATTAGTATGCTGATGTGGACGAATAATAAGAAGACATGTGTCAATCTACGTGGCACAATAGCAACGAGGAAGATTGTTTCCCCGACCAACATACTCACTCCGAGCAACAAGTATACTCCGAGGAACAACCCTCCGAGGTACTCTTACCTTCCTAGGAACTCTAATGTTCCTAGGAACTCTAATGCTCCGAGGAACTCTTGGACGATGAGCAACTAAGGTGGTTCGAGCTGCACCTCGACCACAGCATTAATTGCCAGATAATCAATAGTTCAACTATTCATTGAATGCTTATCATCTTGATGCGCACGTTTGAAGAACATTAAATGAATTACCCTTTCATATGTGTATCATTTAATGTAACACCCTTTCATGTACAGCCTAAAGGGCTATAAATACCTTGTAACACCCTCATTCAAGGGGGACCAGAATTTCTTGATAGCACTTGTAATCGAGAATTCCCAAACACTCAGCAATAACATAACAGTGGATGTAGGCCATTCATATAAGGCTGAACCACTTTAAAATCTTTTGTCTTATTTATTTATCTGTGATTAAATAATTAGAGTAATCTAGTTTTTTACATCAACAGATTGGCGCCGTCTGTGGGAACGATTTGTTATTATCGTTTTTCACCAAAAATCATTCATCACCAATGGCGGATAACCCGGAATCTAGCAATCGAAACGCTGGAAATGCTGGAAATCCTCCAAATCCCTCTGCACCTCCAGATCTGGCCGGGATCATGACAAATCTGGCTCAAGGACAAACCGCCATGCAAGATACGATGCGGCAACTCATACAAACTCTTCATGGCGGCGCACCTGCACGGTCAGGGCATCGAAGTGGTCAGAGGCAAACCTATTTACTTTCTTCGCGATCCAGGCGTACTGAATCATATCGTAATGAAGAATCTGATGATTTCTCTTATCAACCTGGGTAAACTTCGTCAATACGGGTTACAGATACTGAGCAACGCGTCACCCTTTCCCCAGAAAGGGCCAGCGCATTTGGAAGGTTAAGTAGGGCCTCTCCTTTCAGCCGATTAGGCCCTAGGAGGAATAGGAGTCCCCCTAGGACCATGTCGAGAAGTTTTCGACAACCATCAGATCTAAGAGAAGGATCGGCACAGTCACGACCAGCAGCTCGTCAAGATAGATCTCAGGAAGCTACCTCAGAATGATCAATTGCTCGAACCAATAGGCCTGAGGAAGGAAATGAAGCGTGGAAAGGAACACTTCAGCGGTTGGAAGATAGATTGGGAGAAATGGATAAGGCGAAGAATCCCCTACAACGAACTTTTGTTCAAGGGACACCTTTTGTCCAGGCCATTGTAAATTTTCCAACACCATCAAAATTTAAAGCCCCTGTGGTGACCCCTAAATATGATGGAAAGACAGATCCTGTTCTTCACATAGAGCAATATCAAGCTGCTGCCGACATCTATACTGTCCCCGACGAGATGAGATGTAGGGCATTCTCGGTAACTCTTACCGGATCTGCCCAGATATGGTACAACAATCTTCCTCGGGATAAGATTTCAACTTTCTTTCAATTGGCCGAGTTGTTCATCGGCAATTTCTATTTTGGAGCAAAGCCAGTAAAAAGAGTAGCACACTTGTTAAGTGTTAGACAAAAATATGGTGAAAGCACTAGAGATTATATAACTCGTTTTAATAACGAGAAACTGGAAGTCATAGATTATGAGGAAAAGACAGCAATCACCGCCTTGATGAGTGGTTTGTTGCCTAATAAGTTGTATTACACTTTGGCGAAAGATCCACCTAAAACTATGTCAGAGTTGATGGAAAAAGCGGCCAAAATCATGAATGCCGAGGAGGCTATGGCTGCAAAAAAGAATATGGATAAAGACACCAAGGTGGAAGTCGACAAATCTAAGAATAAAGAACATAAGGGCAATGGTGGTGACAAGCGTTCCAGAAATAATAAGTCGTCATGGGAAGTCCTGAAGAAATACGACAATTATACTCCCTTGAAAATGGGTATTAATCATGTCTTGGAAGAAATTAAGAATAGCGAGGAGGTAAAGTGGCCGAAGAAACTAAGGTCAGACCCCGATGCGAGGAACATGGATAAATATTGCGAGTTCCACAAGGATCATGGCCATATGACTAAGAATTGCATAGCTCTTCAGAACGAGATTGAAACACTCGTCCGAAGAGGAAAGCTAGCAAAGTATGTTGATCGGGGAGGTGAAAGAAGAAATAATGATCGAACTAGAGAGAGATCTAGATCTCCTCGTCGAGCAGAGGAGAAAAAGAAGAGAGAACATGAAGATGATGCCGAGGATGACCTCGATCTTCCCAAGAAACCAAGGCAACCAGAATGAGAGGTATTTTCCATACGTTTTGGGGCATTTGATTGTAATGTTATTACAGGAGGAGATGCAGGAGGAGGAGACCTTACTGCAGAAAGAAAAGCTTACCTCGGAGAGGCACAAGCTTGCTCGTACATTCAGCGAATAAATTTAGCCGAGGAGGATTGTTCGAGGAAGATAAACAAAGAGAAGCTGGTCATTGGCTTTTCAAAAAACGACCTGGCAGGTGTTCTTTACCCTCACGACGACCCTTTGGTGATCAAAATGAGGATGAAAGAAGTAGTGATTTCAAGGGTGCTGGTAGACAATGGTAGTTCAGCAGACATCATGTACTATTCATGCTTTGACAGCTTGAATTTAAAATTATCTAAATTGGAACCTTATCACAGACCTCTTTTGGGTTTTGCTGGTGAGAAAGTATTTCCACTTGGGACGATCAAGTTGGACATATTCATTGGAACTTGGCCTGCTTGTCGAACAGAGAGAATACGCTTCTTTGTGATGGATAGGAATGTGCAGTCAGCCTACAACATCATCATGGGAAGAGTTGGTTTGAAGAAGTTCAAAGCAGTTCTATCTACAGGACATCAATGCTTAAAATTCCCAACAAATTTTGGAGTAGGAGTTGTGAAAGGTGATCAGAAAGTAGCTCGGGAATGCTATTATTCATCTGCTGAGCAAGAGGAGCTTGAAGATTCAAGAAAAAAGACTACTACCTACCAGGTGGATGAAGGTACAGAAATTGAAACACTGGATCCACGAGATGAATCCCAACTTGTAAAAGGACAGGTGGTGGAATCTACAGAGAATGTTATTCTGGACGATGAGCACCCTGAACGAGTAACCCAGATAGGTTCAACATTGGATGCTTCAATAAAACAGGAGTTGATAACTTTCTTGAGAAACAGGAAGAAAACTTTTGCGTGGAGTCATGAAGACATGCCAGGAATAGATCCGAACTTCTTATGTCATGAGCTCAATGTGAATAAGGAGATCAAGCCTGTAAAGCAGAGAAGAAGGATATTTAGCCCCGAGAAGAATCAGGCTATACAAGAGGAGGTCGCGAAGCTCCAGAAAGCCCAATTCATTGAAGACGTAAAGTATCCAGACTGGTTGGAAAACGTGGTGATGGTAAAAAAGAAAAATAATAAATGGAGAATGTGTGTTGATTTCACCGATCTTAACAAGGCATGCCCAAAAGATCATTTTCCATTGCCCAGGATTGATCAATTAGTGGATGCTACCTCGGGACACGAGCTGCTCAGCTTCATGGATGCTTACTCCGGCTACAACCAGATCAAAATGAAATCTGAAGACAGGGAAAGTACTTCTTTTACTACCCCTAGGGGAACTTATTGCTATAATGTTATGCCTTTTGGTTTGAAAAATACAGGAGCGACATACCAGCGGCTGATGAACAAGGTTTTTACCGAACAAATCAGTTGCAACATGGAAGTCTATGTCGATGATATGCTGACAAAGTTGACTTAGCTCAGACCTTTGATCAACTAGATAAATACCAAATGAAGCTCAACCCGACGAAGTGTACATTTGGAGTACGAGAAGGGATGTTCCTCGGATACATCGTCAACCAGCGAGGCATTGAGGCGAATCCAGAAAAGATCAAAGCTCTTTTAGGGTTACGATCTCCAACGACGAAGAAAGAGGTACAGAGTTTTACGGTACGAGTTGCAGCGCTCAATAGATTTGTATCTCGAGCAACTGATAGGTGCCTTTCATTCTTCAAAACACTCCGAAAAACTTTCGAGTGGAATGATGAATGTGAAAAAGCCTTTCAAGACTTGAAGAAATATCTGGGAACACCTCCATTGCTGTCCAGACCAGTGATGGGCGAAAAGTTGTACTTATATCTGGAAGTATCAGAGAATGCAGTCAGCTCAGCACTGATCAGATTGGAGAAGGGAGTCCAGAAGCCAATTTATTACACAAGTAAGGCTTTCCGAGGTGCAGAAATCAGGTACCCGAAGTTGGAAAAATTGGCGTTGGCATTAATTGAAGCAAGTAGAAGAATGAGGCCATATTTCCAGGCCCATACCATCGTCATGTATACCGACATGCCGTTACGACAAGCCCTTCATAAACCAGAGAAATCAGGGAGACTAATGTATTGGGCAATAGAGCTCGGTGAATATGATATTGTGTATTAACCCAAATCATCACTAAAAGGGCAGGCTGTAGCAGATTTTATAGCAGAATTTACTTATCCTGATATCCCCAAGGAGCAAAAGTTACTCGCTCATCAACCTGTGGATGTTACAGGATCAACAAATACGAGCCCAGACCAACTCCGGTTGGTAAAAGGACAAGTGGATGTTGAAAAATCAACAGACATAAGCTCAGACCAACCCCGGTTGGTAAAAGAACTTGTGGATGTAGAAGGATCACCAACTTCGAACTCAGACCAGCTCCGGTTGGTAAAAGAGCGAGAAGAGATGGTCGACGAGGAACGAAAAGTGGCAGGGGAGGATGAAAGGAAGCAACAAATATTTCACCGAGGAACTCTATCAGATAAGGAATTTGAAGACGGGTTACCCATATGGAGATTATATGTAGATGGATCATCTTGCACAACAGGTTGTGGGGCAGGAATTATTTTGAACACCCCAGACGAGATTGACATGGAATATGCCTTACGATTCCAATTCAAAGCCTCCACTAATGAGGCTGAGTATGAGGCCATGATAGCAGGTCTTAATTTAGCAAAGATTATGGAAGTGCAACAAGTAATGGTGTTCAGTGATTCTCAATTGATTATGAATCAAATGATGGGAGCATATGCAGTTAAAGGAGAATTAATGATCAAGTATCATGCCAAGGTAATGGAGTTATTGGCAGAATTTGATGCGATTCAGTTAATCAGAATACCAAGAATAGAGAATGCACGAGCAGACGCACTGGCCCGACTAGCATCAGCTACTCGTACCGAGCTGCGAAGAACAATACCAATTGAAGTACTAGAAAGTCGGAGCATAGATGAAAACCTAACGATGAACATTATAACCCTTGATCTAGGACCATCTTGGATGGATCCCATTAAGGCATATATTGAAGAAGGAGAATTACCGGAAGATAAGCTCGCTGCCAAGAAATTGAAGTATAAAGCTGCTCGGTATGTACTAACTAATGGTATTTTGTATAGATGTGGAATTATGGAAGGTTTGTAAAGATGTGTACATCCTTCTGAGGTGAAAGAATTAATTGAAGAAATCCATGAAGGGTCCTGTGGAGCTCATGTAGCAGGTCGAACACTTTTACAAAGGGTGATGACTCAAGGATACTACTGGCCGACAATGAGGGCTGATTGTATAGCCTATGCTAAGAAATGTGACAAGTGTCAGCGTTTTTCCTCCATCCGACGAACTCCACAAGCATTGTTGACACCCATAACTTCCCCTTGGCCATTCGCCATGTGGGGAATTGATTTGGTTGGACCACTGCCAATTACCCGAGGAAGATTCAAGTACCTCGTCGTCGCAGTAGATTATTTTATTAAGTGGGTAGAAGCTAAACCCCTTATCGATATGACATACGAGAAGGTATACCAATTTGTTTGGAAGAATATCATCTGTAGATATGGTCTCCCTCATGCCTTCATCACAGACCATGGAACACAATTCGATAACGAGGAGTTTGCTGCCTATTGTCAATAATCAAACATCCTGAAGACCCATTCAGCACCAGGTCATCCTCAAAGCAATGGGCAGACAGAGGTAACGAACAGAACATTGCTGAATGGTTTGAAGAAGAGGCTAAGTGAAGCTAAAGCTAACTGGATTAATGAGCTACAATCAGTATTGTGGGCTTACCGAACAACTCCCCGAGCAGCGACTGGAGAATCACCATATATGCTAGCATTTGGAAGTGAGGCTGTAATATCTACCGAGTTGGGTCTACCAACACACAGAGTGCTGAATTTCAATTCCCCAGTCAGTGACTTGATGAGAAGACTGGATTTGGATATGCTCGAAGAGGTTAGAGAAGAGGTAGCCATTAGGAATGCTGCTTATCAACAATGAACAGCTCTGTTCTACAACAAGAGGGTGAAGAAATGCGATTTAAAAGAAGGAGATTATGTGCTAAAGAAGGTCATTCAGAAGCACAATAAATTGGAAGCAAACTGGCATGGACCTTACCGAGTTACAGAAGTTGTTAGACCAGGAACTTACCGAATAGCAACTCTAGAAGGAGAGGAATTCAAGAATGCTTGGAATGCTGAACAGCTTCGCAAGTATTATCAGTAATGTAAAATGTACAGCAGTTCCATCAACATGAATAAAAAGATGATGTTTCACAATTTTTCTCTCCTTTGTTTGAAAGTTTTTCGGGGAATACTAGTGTTGTACACTACGCTGTTCAACAACAAAAAGAAGACGATAGTTCAGACCCACGACCAACTCCGGTTGGTAAAAGTGCGAGAACAAACTATACTCCTTTGGTTAGGAGACATACGCTAGCGTGACCAACTCCGGTTGGTAAAATAACTAGTAGATAGTTCGAACGAACCTGATAGTTCGAGCGTGATCAACTTCGGTTGGTAAAATAGCGAGAACAAATTACACTCCTTTGGTTAGGAGGCGTACACTTGCGTGATCAACTCCGGTTGGTAAAAGAGCTTGTGGACAAGATAGTTCGAAAGAACCTGATAGTTCGAGCGTGATCAACTTCGGTTGGTAAAATAGCGAGAACAAATTATACTCCTTTGGTTAGGAGGCGTACACTTGCGTGATCAACTTCGGTTGGTAAAAGAGCTTGTGGACAAGATAGTTCGAAAGAACCTGATAGTTCGAGCGTGATCAACTTCGGTTGGTAAAATAGCGAGAACAAATTATACTCCTTTGGTTAGGAGGCGTACACTTGCGTGATCAACTTCGGTTGGTAAAAGATCTTGTGGACAAGATAGTTCGAAAGAACCTAACAATTTGGACCCACGACCAATTTCGGTTGGTAATAGGGCGAGAACAAAATATACTCCTTTGGTTAGGAGGCAATAGTTCAAACCCACGACCAACTTTGATTGGTAAAAGGGCAAGAACAACATTCTTAAAATGCCAATTTTGGTTGATTAAGAAACAAAATAGGCCAACTTATATTGGTCGAAAGGTAAAATCATTCCAGAAAATACAAAAAATTCCAAACTGAACCAAGTATAGTTGGTCGGTGATCAACACCCAACTAATTGTAGTTGGTCGACGAGGATAAATTATCGACCTTGGTTGGTCGGACACATTTTATGAAAAAATTTACCAAGTATGGTTGGTCGGGGATAAAAACCCATCAACTGTAGTTGGTTGACAAACACAATTTAACAACCTTGGTTGGTTGGAAACATTTTAAACATTTTATACTCATTACTTTATTATTAGGTGATTGAGCAACATTGATACTTGAAATTTTTATTACTAAGTTGGTTGATGAACAACACAATATTGTTATCTTTTTAACAGATACATATGCACAAATGTAAAAGTGTTAGACAAGTACAAAAGAATAGCAATACAGATTTGCAAACAGAAAATGAAAGTCTTTTATTAAAATAAATTACAAGTTACATATATGTGCTAACTATTACATTGAAAATCCTATTCTATTGGTTTTTTCCCTTCAGCCTTCGATACAGGTTCCTCGCCAGCAGGAGGATCATTTAATGTCTGAGGAGAATTGATAAAATTCAAGTCCTTCAACATTCTGACATTCATTACTGAAGGAGTATCCAAGAGATGCTCGGGACGAGATACGTCAATTTGAGAATGAAGGTTATAGTCACCAAGATAATTCGCAATCAAGCTCCGAGGAATGGCGCGAGCTGGTATCCATTCCATGTCCAACTTGAAAGGTGGCACATGTAAGTCAAGCACTCCAGGCTCGTAGTAGTACCACAAAAAATGTCCTTGCTCGAGCTTTAATACACATAAAGCATTCAGCCAACCTTGTTTATAACCTTCATTATTGGCATTTTCAATGCGAGCATCCAAATGATAAAGGGCCTCATTATAGCCTGCATTCTAAAATTCCCTGGGCTGTTTATGGAATTGGAAGGTTAATCTATCCAATTGTTCATGAAGGTTTTTGGTGAAAAGATCCTTGGTATGTAAAGCAGACTTCGTCGCAGTAAGTTGATCTTCCAAAGATAGGTTTTTCTTGGACATTTCAGACAAAGCACGATCTTTTGCATTCAATTGAAATGCTTGAGTTTCCAAAGTTGACTGAGTACGAGCTTCTTCAACATTGCGACAAAGAACTCTTGATTGTCCCCGAGCAAGTGGAATAATTTGTTCTTCGACAACGTTCAGAGTATTCCTTCCTCGTCCACGAGAACCTCTTCCTCATCCCCGAGCAGTAGCAGAAACACCAGACTTTCTTAAAGTATCCAATTCTTGCCTTAATTTGGCATTTTCAACCTCTAAGAATGAGAATCCTTCATCAGTGACCGGTACCAAGGCAGTAGAGGATGAAGCTGCAGACTCATATTGTGCCAACTTTTTCTGCAAATTGTTGTTTTCTTGTTCCAGCAGCTCGGCGATCTGTCTGCTGGCCTCAACTTCACCTTTTAGGGTTCTCTCCCTGACATCGTATCCAACAATGATCTTTTTATGGCCTGTTTCAGAAGAAAGCTGTTGATATCTATTTTCATACTCCTTGTGCAACAAAGCAGTTGATTCATTGTGTTGATTCTGAAGATCTTCTAAAGTACAATGAAGTTCCTCGATCAATTCGTAGTATGCCACATTATTGGCCACAGCTCGATCAAGTAAATCCTTCAGGTACCGATAAGCCTCAATTGCTTGCTCTGAAGCATCATGGCCAAGGATGCCAGCAACTTCTGATGTACTAAGGTCTGTATGACCAGCTTTATAATACTCATGGCATTGCTGCATCAACTTTGTGTCATTAGCAGATAAAAGATCCATCCTGGCCATAAACTAACAGAGAAAGAAAAAGAAGATCAAGACAGAGTGCAGATAAAGAAGAGACAATCATATGGAAAGAAAGAATTCAAATTTTATTAGATCATAAGGCAAAAGTTACAAAGATCTAAGATACAAAGTACAAGTAAAGAGAAAAACAGAAAGATAGTACCGAACAACTTCACACCTTTTCCTTGTCTCCCAAGACTTTCTCGGGAGGCTGGGACGAGGAGCTTGGTTGCTCGGTGGGAACATTGATCTGATTGGTAGAAGCTGGGACTTGTTCTGGAGGAGTAGGCAACGAAGAAATCTCCTCGGTGGCTGTCTGGTTGGGTGTTGGAACAAGGACTTGATCACCCCCTGTCATTGAAGATTCTTCAGATGCAGCCTCGTCTTCATCTTCGTCTTCAATAACTGGAGGAGGACCAGGGAGATGTTGTTGAAATAGCTCAGAGTCCTCGCTCACCTTCAATTCTTGCAAGGCAGCAACCCAACCATCATGGAAGAATTTCAAACTTCCATAATTCACCTGGGTCATCATTGCAGCTACCCCCTATCCCATCCTTTATCCCAACCAGTCCGAAAGGATTTCTTCACAGACGTTTTTCTCTTCATCTTCTCCGAGGATAGCTTCTCGGATAGAAGGTCCTCGGAGGCTTTCAGCTTGGCCTCCAACTCCTCTTTCTGATGATTTGCTTCGCGCAGAAGTGTCAACTCTTCCTCAGCTGACTTCAGTTTATTCTCCAGCTCCCCAAAGCCTGAAATTTTCTCGACATAGTCTTTATTCTCTCTCTCCAAGTCCTTCACCTTATTACCCAGTTGTACTTTCTCTGCATCAGACGCAGCCAACTTCTTCTCCCATTTAATTTTATCCTCGTCATATTTCTGACGAGATTCACTCACAGATTTAATAGCTTTCTCCAGTGCTCCTTCCACAGTGGACGAGGAGCAAGAAGCTTTGATCGCTTCATCCTTTTTAAGGATTATATTGAAACAGCTCGTCAACTGTAATCAGAAAAGGGAAATGATATCAGAAACAAATATGGGAAATAACAAAGGAAAAAATGAAAAACTCAGAATAGAGATACTTACTGAAGTAAGATGACGAGCAGCCAGAGAAGTAACCATATCCCGAGTAAGGTCTTCTTCAGTACCTTGCACATCGGGAATGGGTGAAAATTTTGCCAAGCTCATCGTAGAGCTCGGAGGAACACTGATTGGAACACCATCTCCACCAGCTGGGAGCTGGGGAATGGCTCCAGAAATACTGACCGAGGAGGATTTCCTCAGTCTCCTCGGTGCCTTTTCAACAACCTCAACCAAAGAAGAACTTTTGGTTGGTGAGATAGTGGTTACTTCAACAGGTGCATCCTTCTGCACAGGAGCCAATGGGGGCTTCTCGACAGCCTTCTGAGAAGCAACAGGAGAGGTGGCATCTTTATTCTTTGTCCCTTTTTGGACATCAACCTTATTTTTCTTCCCAGCAGAGGAAGTTTCCTCGAAGAGAGCAGGAACTCTTCTCTTGCCCATTTTTTGGCTCAAAGGAATATGAGATTCCGGATCAGAATCTTCAGGAATTTGCACTGGATCACTGATGCTGACCACAGGACGAGCAGTAAAGGACGACGTATAGCTCCTATACTGCAATAAGTATGAATCAGACCTGATGTGCTCGTCTGCAATTCTCTGATGCAAACTCCAGATATGTTTCAATTTCCTTATATTAACTTCTGATTCTTTGGGAGTTTTTCTCTTGCTGTCAACTGCAAACAAAAACATATTGAAATATCAGTCATACATTTTATCAAATACCATGAAATCATAATTTCAAAAACAAAATAAGATGAAAACGACCTATCCCATTGCCATATGGGGGGCATCTGGGACCCTCATATACTGCATCTCCAACCAAAGGGGCATGTTGCCAATTTTTTATAACTACCCCGTGTTCAAAATAATCCCTGTTGGCATCAGGGAGGTTGACTACTAAGGCCCTATTCAAAAACCTAGTTTTTAAATAAAAAACGTTGTCTAAAATAGCCCATCTGTAGCAGTACATAATCTCAGGAATTCCTATACGAGTTCCATGAGTTTGATTTAACCTATGTACCCCATTAACTATTCTCCATGTGTTGGGGGCTATTTTTGCAGGGACAACGTCGAAGTACTGACAGAACTCTAAACATAACGGATTTGGTGGAAAAGAAAATCCACATTCAGCAATAAATAGGCTAGGTAACCAGTGTCCCTCAGCCAAATCAAAATAACTTGAAGGCTCAGAAAGAACCTCCGAAGTTACCCAAGAAGGAATAGAGAAGTCAGAGCGGAACTTCTCAAGAGATTCGATAATGTAAACCATGATGAATAAAAGAAGAAGGAAGAAGAGCTTAAGGGGAAAAAGGAGATCTGTTGACAAACGAAGGAGGAAATGAACGCACAAGAGAGAGAAAAGCTTTAGAAAACTCGAAATTGAAAAGGTAGAAGACGATGGGATTGCCTCTGAAGTTTAAATACTTTGCCTTGGGAACCAGCGAAAGAAATGATTACATAAAAGAAATTATTGCGCTACCGGCGGCTAAAAGGACAAAAAATGCACGAAGATCGAAGCGCTTATGTAAAGACAAAAAGGCGGATTCTGCGAATTTGGAAGGAAATTCAAATATGAAGAAAAGACTCCTAAAACCTAGGAAGGCCATTTAATATTGCCATATACCGAGAAAGAATGTTCCATACTCCTCAAAGTTCGAAAAATGAAACATTGGGGGCTTCTGTTGATACCAAAATTAGTATGCTGATGTGGACGAATAATAAGAAGACACGTGTCAATCTACGTGACATAATAGCAACGAGGAAGATTGTTTCCCCGACCAACATACTCACTTCGTGCAACAAGTATACTCCGAGGAACAACCCTCCGAGGTACTCTTACCTTCCGAGGAACTATAATGTTCCGAGGAACTCTAATGCTCCGAGGAACTCTTGGACGACGAGCAACTAAGGCGGTTCGAGCTGCACCTCGACCACAGCATTAATTGCCAGATAATCAACAATTCAACTATTCATTGAATGCTTATCATCTTGACGCGCACGTTTGAAGAACATTAAATGAATTACCCTTTCATATGTGTATCATTTAATGTAACACCCTTTCATGTACAGCCTAAAGGGCTATAAATACCTTGTAACACCCTCATTCAAGGGGGACCGAAATTTCTTGATAGCACTTGTAATCGAGAATTCCCAAACACTCAGCAATAACATAACAGTGGATGTAGGCCATTCATATAAGGCTGAACCACTTTAAAATCTTTTGTCTTATTTATTTATCTGTGATTAAATAATTAGAGTAATCTAGTTTTTTACATCAACAACTGTGGTGAAACATTATGACCTTTCTATTGATAAATGTTTTTGCATGATTAGAAATCGCTTCCCACAGACGGTGCCAATTTTGAGTGAAAGAAATATTACAATAAAGATCCACGAAAACAATTATAAATGCATAAAGTAAAGATCACACAAACAACAACGATATACGTGGTTCGACAACTTACCTAAATCCATAAAGAGGTTAGTATATTCTTATTAGTATCTATCAATGCTCGAGGTTACATCCCCTTTCCCCTGGTCAAGGTTTACAATTTATAGATGTTTGAGAATAAGAGACTGAGTTGTATAAGTAACTCAATTAACACGTGGATAACTCGTGGTGTCCCTAAATATCTCCTTCGAGATTGTTGGTAACCAGTTTGAGTATATTCATAAGTGCTTAAGTGCATGCCAAATACATGAGTCTTTAACGGAAAAATGATTTGGGATGAACAATCCTTTTGTTCACATTAGGCTGGTTAGCTACTCTTTTGGTCTGAAAATAAATGAGCTCCCATAGTTTACAGGCCCAATATTGATATGTGTCCACCCAGATCAAGTTGAAGGAATTTTAAAAGAGATGCATGAAGGAAGCTATAGAGCACACACAAGTAGGAGATTGCTTTCTTACAGAGCGAACTCTCATGGGTACTGGTGGTCATATATGTAGAAGGATTCAACATAGTTCGCCAAAAAATGCCCAAAGTGCCAAATGTTCTTGCAAATGGTCAAACAACCTATCGAAGATGTAAATCCTCTCACAAGTCCATGATCATTTTCTCGGTGGGGCATGGATATTATAGGACCACTTCCAGTTGCACCATAAAATTGGAGGTACTTGATAATGGTAATCGATTACTTTACCAAATGGGTTGAGGCAAAACTTATCACCCATATCAGAGAGATGGATGCCAGAAAATTTGTCTAGAGAAACATCATCACAAGATTTGGCATTCCAATAGCACTGGTAACTAATAATGGAACTCAGTTTGACAACCATTAGTTCTGGGACATTTATGTCGAATACGGAATCATGATTCACTATGCATCAATAGTCTTCCCCCAATAAAACGGGCAGACAAAGATCACCAATAAAACCCTCTTATTAGGCATCAAGCGAAGGCTAGAAAATACCAAGTGACGATGGTTTGACAAACTTCCATGTATTATATGGGCATACAAGACAATCCCAAGGAAGCCAATGAAGTAAACCCCCTATTCTTTAGCTTATGGTGTGGAACAATTAATTCTTCTAAAGATCGACCAACCAATGATTAGATTAAAAATATTTGAAGATGGACGGAATGACGAACGAGTAGCCCACGAGTTGGATCTAGATGAAGAAAGGATGGAGAAAGCCCTGATACATATGGCTGCCTACTAGCATTAACTAGCAAAGAAAACGATAAGAAAGTCAAAACAGAGGGTTCCAAGTCGACAATTTAGTTCTTCGAAAGTTGTTGCTCCCTGCAAACAAAACATCAGATGGAAATTTGGCACCGAACTGGCAGGGACCTTACCTCACTGCTTCAAAAGGGGGTGGAAATTCATATCAATTAGAAGAATTAGATGGGAAGGTAGCCCCAAGGTCATCGATGTAACAGCCCGTGTATTTTTAGTATTTTTTTAGCATTTAAATTACACATGTGAGCGTAATTTAAATAAATGAGAAATAACGAGAATTTAATAAATATTAATTGGTGAGAAAAAGATTAATATTTATGTGAAAATATATTAACAAGTGAGATAAGTAAATAAAATTATGTCAAATGGTATTACATCATAAGAAAGAGAAATCGACGGGCTTTAACGGTCGCGAGTAGGGTCGTGTTTGGAATGAGATGGGAAATTGATGATAGGTGACTTTGATGGTTATTTTGAGTGCACAGATGATCTGAAATGGGTCCGAATAGTCAAAATTAAGTACCCGGGGATGGTAATCGGGTTATGGAGGCTTTTTAGACTAGCTGGGACCCGCATAGAGGTATACGGGTCATTTTACACTAAAGTCATAACCTAATTTCGGGATTAAGAGTATAAGAAGGGAAGGTGGATTGTAAAGGGTATACATATCACCATTACAATTGCCCAAAAGTGAGAGAAGAGAAAAGAGAAGGTAGAACCCAAGAAAAACTCAAGAATGGCAATCTGGGAAGGAAATTGGGGTAATTTTTGGGCTAGGATTCTCGTGCTAAAGATTTACAAAGGAAGGATTCAAACACTATAATAATCTAAGTTAAGTGTTTAAACTTTCTTTGATATTTTATGCATGTTTTAGATCATATCATATGCTGAAACAAATATGATTTTGAGTGGGTTTCATATGACAAAAATGGAATTTTTAGGTATGAATTCATATAAATTAAATTGATTAATATCTCATGTGAAATATGAGTTTGGTTCTCATATAAAAGGTGGAATCTTGAGAAAAGTCTGAGATTGAATCATATTATAAAGATGTATTCATGAACGATAAAATTGGATATTTGATTAGAATTTAGATGCAAAATAATTTTGAGAAAATTGATGTTGGCCCCCATGTTTTAGATGGTTATTAGATCAATTGATATGTGAAAACATGAATATTGATGTTTAAAATGGTTACGAAGATCATATTATGGGTTTGGATGAAGATTGGAAACCATATGGGGGAATAAAGAGGGCAAATTCTAGTATAAAACATAATGTTCCCATCTAGGCCAGAACCAGGGGCGAACCAGTTTAGCTTGGAGGCGAACCGGTTCGGACAAGCTGTTCGACCCAAGTTTGGAATTGAATTATTTTGTGAATTTGTTTGGGTCCGGATTGATTTAGGAGGTTCGTAGTTGATATTAGGACTCCGAAAAAATATTTAGAAAGTATTATTTTACTTTGGGTTAATTGGGAATGGATATGAGATATGGAATTATGGATGTTTAGGATGAACGACACTCGAAAATTATTGATAGATTAGATTAGGAAATTCGAATAGAATTGGGATACGGGCTGGATAGGAATGGCTTAGTGTCCAGATTTAAATATTTTGTGAATCAATTAAGTAAGGGATTACTTATGTATTCGGGAGTAGGGATTAGACTCGAGAATTATGGGCTAGTGCTATGAGTGGCATATGTACTATAAGCCACTATGTATATATATATGGGTATAGAGACAGTATATATATTTATGAATATATGTATGTGATTGATATATGTGAAACATACGTACTCTGGGTATGCTATCGGTGGAAGTTGCGCATAGCGAGCGGTGCACCCTGGCGTATAACAACAGGTGTAGGATCGATTCCCCGAGTCATAGGTATGTTGCATGACAATCGTATGTGAATTTAGAGCCTAGTGGGGTAATGTGGTATATTTATGACCCAATAATGTATGAGTATGACCGTATCCGATTTTGTGTTTATGATTTGGGTTCGGTGACGAGATTCCGACCTGGTTCCCCAGTTATAGTACGTTATGTCCCTGGAGCCTGATATCATACTAGAGAAATGCATCCGCGAGGTAATACTCTAGGGATTGTGGTTATATATATATATGTGTGTGTGTGTGTGTGTGTGAGCACGCTAGATGTGATGTGAATATTTGTGTATAAGTGTGATAAATATATACGGGAGAATAAAATAAATGTTGGAATATTAATTAATAAATGGCGTGAAGTTATTTGTATAGGTTAAGGATGAGAACTAAAATGATTTAGCGTACGTGTAGCTAAATGAAAACTAAATCCAAAATTAAGTACATGTGACACAGTTTGACTAAAAAGTTAGTGTATGGACTTAGGTTATGATTGGTACTAGTTAGGCAGGATAGCATAACTAGGGTGTTTAAAATACAAACGCTAGGTGTGCACTATAGATGAGGGGAGAGGATTATCTTGTGGAAATGCGACACCAGTTTAAATATGGAAGATTTAATTACATATTTTTTATTACATTTTAAACACTTGAAAAATATTTTGAAAAGGTTTTGTCCTCTGAGCCGTATCAAAATAGTTTCAAAAAATTTAGTGCCCAGCCACAGGGATGCCAGTCATGATTATTACTTCCATTCAAGTGGTGCTGCAGCAGCTGTGGATGTTTGCAGGGATTTGATTGGTCACATCTGTCTAGAGTTCTAAACAGGATTCAACTCACTGTTTTTCGGGGATGTCACCCATTATTAGATAGTTATTTATGCAATTTTTATTTATTCAGTCTATGGATTATTGTATTGGATTTATATCTAGTGTTTATTCGATTATATGGATTATTATGTTTATTTCAGCAATTGGATTTATTCATGGTTCATGGTGAATGTGAATTACTTATTTGGAATTGTTTGTGGTGAATGGAATTTAATTATGGCAATTTAATAAGTTTAAAAATTTGACACTAGGACTAATAGGTTATTAGTAATTAATTGAATTTTTGACAGTGATGCTAAGAATGAGCCAGTTAAAATTCCTATTTTATTTTAGTAGAGGGCTAGCCACCCATTATTTTAATAAGTGATGTGTCACAATGGAATGCCATGTATCTTAGGAAATTTTATCATTAGATGAACAGTCAGTTGAATTCTTTTAGTTGTGCACAATAAAATGATTAGCATTTAATTATCTTGAATTGTATAAAATGCCTTAGCAAAAAAAAAACACTTGCATAAATGGTATGGCCTGGGAAAGGTCGATTAAACCCCATTCTTATGAGTGGTATGATCTAAATTAGATTCGCTTAGAAGAGGCAAGAAACCTATTTGTATAAGTGGTACGATCTGGGAAAGGCAGATTAAAAACCATTCTTATGAGTTGTATGATCTAAATTAGATCGGCCTAGAAGAGGAAAGAAACCCAGTTGTATAAGTGGTATGATATGGGAAAGGTCGATTAAAATCCAATCTTATGAGTGGTATGATCTAAATTAGATTGGCCTAAAACAGGCAAGAAACTCACTTGTATAAGTGGTACAATCCGAGAAAGGTCGGTTAAAACCCATTCTTTTGAGTGGTATGATCTAAATTAGATCGGCCTAGAAGAGGCAAAAAACCCACTTGTATAAGTTGTAAGATCTAGGAAAGTTCTATTAAAACCCATTCTTATGAGTGGTATGGTCAAATTTAGATGTCCTAGAAGAATCAAAACCCACTTGTACAATTGGAATGGCCTGGGAAGGGTCAAACCCCACTAATGGTGACTTAAAGCAAATCAGTTTAAGGAAAAGATGGAACCCTGCAATCGATCACTTAGAATGACTAACCAACTGCTTTATTGATTAAGAATTGTTAATTAAATCAATCATTTGAAATGACTTAATCCAAAAGCTTTACTAATTAAGAATCAAACCGATCACTTGAATGACTTTAAGCAACTAAAATGGCTTTGGCCAACAGTTTAAAAGTTAATTACTTAAGGTTAATCAAGTCAATCACTTCCAATTGCTTTGACTAACTGTATAATTGGTTAAAAATTACATAAAGTTTGATTTGTTCAATCATAAGATGGCTTTGGCCGATTACTCAAATTGGTCGAGAAATTACTTTAGTCGATCAGCTTAAATGGCTTGGGCTAACTACTCAAATTGATAATGAACATTTAAAGTTGATTGCTGATAAAAGCAAACTTTCCATTAAAAGTTGCTTAACGATTGACTTAGTCATTTCGCTCGGGGTGATTTAAGCCAATTTTTAGCCAAATAAAAGCATATAAGAAAGCAAAATATAACATAAATACAACAATAGAAATAATAAGGAACATTTTATTAAAATTAAACAAAAAACAACTAAGGGTCAATATAAGTACAAACGAAAGAAGGGAAAAAGGGACCTAAGTCTAGCCAATCTCTCCAGAAGCTCCTTTATTCAGAACATCGGTTGAAGCTGGGAGATCAGTGGAGGATGGGGCCGATGACTCCCCAAAAAGGGAAGTTAGAGGGTTGGCCAGGGGAGGGTTCTCGGTGTAGGTAGGGTCATCCTCACTGACGTTTCCCCTTTAAAGCCCTGATACCCAGCCTTTGTTGAATCAAACTGACTCATGATAGCCCAGTTGGGTAGCAATCTACTGGATGGTCGCATCATACCCCTCATCAAAGGCCTTATCCATATGGACCACCCTGGTCTTCTCTCTGTACCCTCAGCTTTGAAAGAATAAGCTTCTCTAGGAGGTTGTGTTGGTGGAAGACCATAAGCTTGGTGAGATGACTGCCAACTCCGCTAAATCATTTTGAACTCTCTCAGCCTCCTCTAACACCTTATTATGGGCATCTCCCTGCTTCTTAAGCATCTTATTCAAGTTATCCACTTGTTGGGCCTGAGTTTTCATTTGATTCTTGAGCGTGGTGTTATCCTTCTCAGCAGCCTTGTAAGGACATATTTTATAAGTCCTCATTACATTTGAGTATATCGTATTACCTAAGGGCGAATAATACATAGGGTTTCTATGCCCAGACTAGGGGTGCTTTAGGTTAGCACTTTCTCCTTTAATCGCGTATATTTGCTTGTCAATCTACTGTATTGTTGTTAATAATGTTATTTTGTTACGTCTTTGAGCAGATCGCAGGAAATCCCTTACGACTGTCGATCCCTTCCTCTCCTTGATTAAATCCAGTCGTAGTAAGCAGCAATAGCGTGTAAAAATCCAGCACCGCCAACCAAGGTAGCTTTGCTCCACTCCTCTCTGGTTTAATCTTCAGAGACTCTGTCTGAAGCAGCTCCGGCGCCCTGCTCTTCGCTCTCTGCTTCCAGCCTTCGCTCCTCTCTATAACTTCTAATCTAAGCCGTAACAACCTACATGTTTTTTTTTAATTTTTGAGTCTTCTATTCTATTAAAATTCTATATGGTGAAATTTTTCCATACCATAAAATGTTGTATAAGGCTGGAGATGAAGGTGCTAACAGGAGCCTCCCCTGAAAGACATCAACTGTGTTGACCTGTTGAAGGCTTGGAGGATAAAAGACTACCTTCCTCATGGCGAGCACCCAAGATCAGGCTCTCTTCTTTTAGAGTACATCAATACTATCGATAGCTTTACTGCTCGCTCAACAGACGATATCCCTGATCTTCCACTCCCTGACAAGGAAACTTCCTCATCCTTTGAGTCGCTCAACATTGGTTCTATCCAGCTAGAGGAAGAGGATTTAATGGCTCCCACTAAGAAGATGGTCCTCTTGATCACAAATGATGATGATGATGATGATGATGATGATGATGATGATAATGATGATGATAATGATGATGATGATGATTTTATTCTTTCCATTAAAGCTAAGTCCCAGAAAAAGGCTGAAGGCGAGTCCTCTGAGGCTGGTGACCCAAATTTGGTTGCCAAGGAGAAGAAGAAGGAGGAGGAAAAAGAGAAGAAGAAAAAGAAGGAGGAAAAAAAGAAGGCCCTCATAGCCCCTCCCTCAAAGAAGAACGATATTCCTTCCTATTTCTTTAATATCCCTTAGGCCCAATTTGTGGCCCATAATCCATCATTGGCCCCAGGCCTGCTGAAGGGGGTAGTGATCACGAGCGGCTGAGGATGTTGGGACCTGAAAACTTTCCCTCCGTGATTCTTAAACTCCATCTTTGGTGAGAATCTTTTTTTATTTCTGCGTTTGGTTTGCTTGATTGTGACTTGAGAACTTTTATAACACTTGTCTTTTTCTCTGTTTTGCAGTTTGTGGCGGAGTTTACTAGCCTTTTTATGGTCGCGTCGACTAGTCCAAGTTGAATGATGAGTTAAACGAGGCGCTCAAATAATCCTGAGAGGTCATGACCAAGGCTTAAGAGGTCTATGAGAGGGAGAATAAGTCCACCATTGAGGCCATGGCCGCCCTGAAAACTGAGAATAGTCTGTTAAAGGTGGAGAATACTCACCTGAAAATAGAAAACTCTCGATTGGCCGCTGAAGTGGCCCACATTCCTTTTGCTAAGGATGTTAGTTTTGAGCAAGTTTAGGACGAGGCTTATGTTGATGCCAAGATCCACATAGCTGTAATACCCCATATTTCTGTGCATTTATTATTTAATTAATTCGAAATTTTTTTAAATTACTTGTGTGGCGTAATTTAATTGAATTAATTATGATAATATTTATTTAAATATTAATCGGAGAGTAATGGTTAATATTTGGGGAAATTTAATTACTAAGTGAATAGTAATAATTTAATTACATCATAACGTGTATTAGTGATGTGGCATTTATTTATCTGAGGGAGTCGGTATAAACTAATTTGGGTGTGAGACAAGGATTTTAATAAATTAATTCAGATGTCGATTCTGAGTGTATGGTCGAGTCCAGATGCAAATAGTCAAAAAAGTGTATCCGAGGGGTGGTAAATGGGTCACGGGACATTTTTGGGCATGAGCGGGTCCACACGGGGGTAGTTGGGCCATTTTAATTAAGCCCATAAGCCAAAAAACGGGATTAGTGTGTTAAACCTAAATCTAAGAGTGTTGAACGGCAGAAAAATACACATCTATACTAAAGAGTTGGAGAGGAAACTAGAGGTAGCAATTGGAGAACAAATTGGGGATCTTTTGGAGACAAATCAAGGAACAAAGTTGGATATTCATCATCAAGCCTGTCTCTACACCAACGGATCAAACTCTACGAACCCAAAGGCAAGTGGCTAACTTACTGTGATGTTTAATTTTGATAATTAATTCATATTTTGGTGATGTGTGAAACAAAATCCATTTTGGGTATAAATGGGTATTCAGGTGAAATTGGGTTTTTTATAAAGGATATATCTTGATGAGATTTGGGATGATATTATTATGTTTCATGATTCTGTAGTATAGGAATATGAATCGTATGATAATCCAGCAAGAATCGTTATTGAAATTCTAATAATAGAGATGAAAAATGTTATTGGATGTTTGAAACCCAGGTGAAACTCGAATCTGGAAAACGTTAAAATTCATGTAAATTAGTTGTTAATTTAAGGCTTCTAGGTTGATTAGAACCTGTCTTCATATGTTAATATGGTTGGTTTTAATCGGAGATTTCTATGGGAGAAAGTAAAAGCTTGGTTGTATTAACAATGGCTGAAACAGAATCGGAGTAGAAAGTGACCTGCTCGATCGATCGATCGACCCAGGGGAGTCGATCGATAGAGGGTCCCATATTTTTGGCAGTTCACCCAGTTTTATATATACATGGGAAATAAATTTTAAGATTAATTTCTATATTTTATTTAGTGATAAATATATCTGAGGCACACATTCCTAACAATTATGGGGGAAGGTAATTGGGATTAGGGAGGATTTATGTGGGGCACTTTATGGATAAATTTGAGGAATTCTATTCCAAAATAATTAGATACGGATTCAAGTGAGCGGGTCCGGATATATTGGTTGAGCGACACCAAGGGAGTGGATTAATTATTGAGAGAAAATAATTAATTTGGAGTCGGGAGATAGACTCGGGTAATATTTAATTTCGGCCCAAGTGAGCGAGCCCGGGTATATGGGTTGGGTGACACCAAGGTAATAAATTAATTAATGTGTGAATGAATTAAATTAGAGTCGGAACTCTAGACTCGGGAAAGTATTATATTAATTAATGTGTACATTGATTAAATTAGAGTCAGACCATAGACTTGGAGAAAATTAAAGGCTAGTGCTACGAATTTTGTGCACGGTAATGCCAGGAACTCATTATTATATATATATGATGTGGTGATAGGAATATATATTGTGTGCTATTAAATATCAGTGACTATATATTAATTTAATTTATATGCTCTAGTGCTATCAAGGGAGGTTGTGCGAAGTGGGTGAATCTCCTAGCTTGAGGAGTAGGGCGAGTATATCCCCAGGTCATAGCGTACGTTATATGGGTGAGGGGCTTATCTCACTTTCGAGAATACATCCGGTGAGTTATTACTCGGGAGGATGGGCTATATATATGTTCAACATATGTGTGAATGTTGTAATATGGTTCTACTTAAATGATGAGATAAATAGTTATATAAAGATGATTAAATACAGGAAGTCAATTGTATTAATTATATATGAGTTATATATGTATATTCAACATATGTGTGATTGTTGTAAGATAACTTTACATATATAACGGGGTGAATAATTATATACGGGTAATTCAAATACATGGAGAAAATTGTATTATTTATATAACTAGTGAATGTTATATGGCTTTTAAGGAAAGATGATTAACTAAGTTAAGGTGGTAAATAACTTATAAATCATGCATTGAAAATACTCAGGATTGATTATAGTGGTTAACAAGACTTATATCAAGTATCTAGTTTCAGGGCAGAGGACTAGGTGGGATATAAAGAAAGCGTTAGGTGTGCACATTAGTTGAGAGGTGAGTTTGTCCTCAAGGGAGTGCGGCACTAACTTAAATATGAAGCGCATTCATGCATTTTACATTACTGCAAGTTAATCATTTGCTAAATGTTTTCAAAATGTTTTGGGTTCTAACCCTTGCTATAAAACTATTTTCAAAACCTTTTAAGTGTCCAGCCACAGGGGCGCCAGGCTTGATATTCTATTCCAGGGACACGTAGTTGTGGCACATGTGGATGCTAGCAGGAGCTTGGATTAGACGCATCGTTCATTCTTTCCTAGAGTAGGAATCATCTATCAGTTTCAGTTTTACTTAGGGCTTGTTGCCCAGACTTTTCAGTACAGTTTTTGGATTCATTTATTCAGTTATCGGACGATTGTTATTAGACTATTTACTTTTGTGGTCGATGGTTTATTTGACAAGTAGTTTATTCATTTATTCAGTTAATTTGATTCAGTTGTTGTGAATGGCTTATTGTATATTTTCGCATGTTATTGTTTTTGTTTAATTAAAAAGATAAAATTTGGCACCGACTTTTTGGAATGCTAGGTGGTTAGTAAGTTTAAAAAGTTTTTTGACAGTAATGTTGAGAATGAACCAATTGGGATTCCTATTTTAATTTGATATAGGATTGATCACCCGGTATTTTATTAGACAGGGTGTCACAATAGCCTATGCTCGCAAGGCTAGCTTTAAGAAAGGCTGGGGCCAGGCCTTAGAAAAAAACTGAGATTCATGTCGAGTCTGAGTTATTTGGTGAGCACCAACCAGGTTTCCTTCCTACGATTTACGAAGGGCATTCTACCAGCAACCCTACCGATCAGGCCAAGGAGGTGGCGACCAAGGGGAAGGGGTCTGAGGTAGAAGAGCAGATGAAGAAGTGAAGCCCATAGTTTTAGGGTTTTTCTTTTTTGCTTGTACTTTGTACTATTTTTATTTTCCTTTGGCGTTGGACTGTAATGGCTTTGCCTACTTCTTTTTTAATGAAAATAGTATATTTTTTCACTTTGAGTATGCCAATTTTAGCATTTTTGATAAATTATTTCCTTCTGTGCTTTGATGTTGTAAACTGTCGTCGAGGAGATTTCTTCATGTGGTAATTTAGATAATGTTCTTGGGCGGGATGCAAGGACATAAGCTCATCGAGCATTTTTTACTACCTACAAGGCATTAAAGAAAAGGATTGAGGCCTATAAGAACCAGTCTACCATGGTCGCCAAGCTGAAAGATAGCCTCAAAGACTTAGAGGATGTGGGATTTTACATGCAAAAAGAAATCAATGACCTAAAGGTCTAGCTTGCCGAAACTAAGGATATGGGGGAGGTCAACATTTTAGTCCAGTAAGAAAAGGATGATCTGAAGAGGAGACTTACTAACGCTGAGGAAAGGGTTTAGAGGAGCAACACCATGATAATGGGGATAAACCATGACATAAAAAATCTTCAATACTTGTTTATGATGGGTCCCTGAGCAGCCTGGTCAGCTGGCTATGATGAGGGATGGATAGATGCCCCTGTGAGACTACAAGAAGCTCAAGATATGGCCTACAAGAACGGTTAGATTAGTGAACTTAATGTTTTTAAAGAACCTAAGGATTCCCAGCTCTGGTATATGTACCACGTTGAGTGTCCAGCGCACTCGCGACTTCCTTTTAGGCGAGATGAGGCGTAGGTCCCTTTGGACACCATTCTTGTTCAGCTTATTGAGAGCTACTTGGAAGGTTATGAAAATGATGATGAACAAAGGCCTGAACCTGATGATGGCCGGAGGAAAGAGATCCAACAGTTTTTGGCGAGACAACCTTAAACCGTTATAATTATGTAATCTTTGTAATTATTTTGTAATTAGTACCTTTTGTAATAAGATATTTATCGAAGAATAAAGTTAATACCAATTTTTATGCATGTTTTCATTCCATTATGCCTTGCATCTGTTATGTTTGTCTTTATTACCTTTTAGGTCGTGTCATCACACTCCCTTAGGCCTAAAAAAGACAGTGGCAAAAATGCACCTGGCTTATGGGCAAAAATGCACCTGGCTTATGGGCAATCCACCCCTTCTTACCTTTTAGGTTGGTTTATTACCTAGGGATCCCCCATAGGGCTTTCAACTTGCCTTGGCAAGTCGTGAGGTCGCCTATGTTGGTTGTAACAAGGACCTGAGGACTTTAATTTTAATTGTATTGAGCAAAACTACCATTGTAGTTAAGTTAAAACCCGATCGACACTTTCCAAAGACTAAATGACAATTATGAGCCTGCTACATAGAAAACAATGGAAATTAACTAAATAATCTTAAGAGATTGAGTGAGATAGGGAAATTAGGGCCTTTATTTATAACATAAATAATAAACTACGAGGAACATAAGTTTTAAAATGAAAATTTGTAAGACTAAAAGTAAAACTTCTTAAAGTTGGCCATTTTCCATACTCTTGGTATATCTCTGCCCTCCATTGTTTCTAAGTGATAGGTACCTTGTATATCATCTTTGATTAATTTGAATGGTCCCTCCTAGTTGGTCCTTAACTTATCGTCCGATGGCCTTACCGCGCTATCGATAATTTATCCCCCACTTGGAACTTCCTCGGTTTGACCCCCTTATTAAACTGCCTCACCAACTGCTTCTGGTATAAGGCTATCCTGATCATGGCTTACTCTCTTCATTCGTTGGCCAGATCATGTTCAGCGCCAAGGGCATCTTCATTCAGCCCCTGGTTGGCCACATTTGTTCTCATGATCGGGAGGCCAGCTTCAAGTGGCATGATAACTTCCATTCCATATGTGAGTGCAAAAGGCGTTTCCCCCATTTTTCTCCTGGGAAATGTCTATAGAACATGAGGATGTTCATCCACCCAATCACCTTTTGCCCTTTCCAGTCTCTTTTTATGTCCATTGAGCATTATTTTGTCAGAGGCTTCTGCTTGGCCATTGCTTTGGGGGTACGCTACTGAACTAAAATGGTGCTTGGTTCCATGCTCGTTACAGAAACTTCAGAAAGGATCACTTTTAAATTGTGTGCCAGTATCAGTTATGATGACCCTTGGTACCCCAAAGTGAGTTATGATGTTTCTCCAGACGAACCTTATTATATCTGCATCTCTAATGTTGGATAGTAGCTCTTCCTCAATCCACTTGGTGAAATAGTTTGTGTCGACTAGTAAGTACTTAAGATTCCATGGTGTGGTAGGTAGTGGTCCCATAATGTCCAACCCCTACTGTGAAAATGGTCATGGGTTGGTCAATGGTCTCAGGTCGTTGGTCGGTTAATGGACCAAGGGATAGAATTTCTGGCACTTTTGAACATAAACACTTGCATCTTTTGGCATATACGACTACTAGTAGCCCTCTTTGATTGCTCGAAATGCCTGGGACCTTCCTCCTTCATGGCTTGCACATATTTCATCATGAAGTTCGTAAAGAACTTTCTCAACGTCCTTTGCGTGCAAATATTGGAGGTAGGGGCATGTGAAAGATCTCTTATAAAGTTTGCACCCAGGGTCCAAGTAGAAACGGGAAGCTTTCACTCTGACTCGAAGGACCAATTTCTTATCGATTAGTAGTGTTTTGTTCTACAAGTATGCTATGATTTGGTCCATACAACTTGGACCCTTGTCGATGAAGAAGACGTGCTCGGGGCTCACTATTTTATCAATGTTGTTTGGAAAGGAATTACACTTTGATTGTTCTCCAAAGATCTGAGTTCACTGCTGATTTTAAGGTTCCCAAAGTGTCAACATGACTATTGTGCCCTGGGGGGAACTGTTACGCGTGGACTTCCTCAAACTTTGTAACTATCTCGCACACGACTGAGAGGTAGGTTGTCATCCTGTCATCTTTGGCATTAAAATCTTTATTGGCCTGATTGGACACCAGTTTAGAGTCGCAATAAACGTTGAGTTATCATGTCCCCAACAAGTGGGCCTTACGCAGACCAGCTATAAGGGCCTCGTACTCGGCCTCGTCCTCATTATTGGAGGCTTCAAATCCCAATCTGATCCCTCACTCGATCATTATATCCTTTAGAGTTATGAGGAAAATTCCCATGCCTGCTCCCTTATAATTGGAGGCACCATTAACATATAATGTCCAACTTTCGGCCTGAACCTACTCGTGTATCTTTGATTGATCAGCCAGCTACTGGTCGATAGGACCATCTCTAATGAACTCTGTAATAAAATCGACCAAAACTAGCCATTTGATTACTGTCCTCGGTTAAAAGTGAATGACAAACCTCCCAAGCTCTACCGACCACTTGGACATCCATCTAGAAAGGTCTTCTTTGTGAAGGACAACTTTGAGGGGGAAATAAGTAATTACAGTAATGGAGTGGGCCTCAAAATAATGCTTCAACTTCCGTGAATTGATCACCAATGCGTAAGTTTCTCCAAATGTAAGTATCGTTGCTCGGCTTCTAGGAGCATTTTGTTAACATAGTAAATAAGAAACTACTTCACTTGTTTCTCGCAGACCAAGGCTGAACTGACTGTATGACTTGATACTGCAAGGTAAAGGTAGAGGGGATCCCCCTGATGAGGGATTACCAGTAACAGAGGTTTGCTTAAGTAGGACTTGATTTCCTCGAGGGCCTTAGAGCACTCCTCATTCCAGATGAGGCTTTTCTCCTCCTTGAGTAACTAGAATAATGGTTGGCAGCATTCAAATGACTTTGAAATTAAACGGTTGAGTGTTGCGAGCATCCCGATGAGCTTTTGGACGTTGAGTAATGTTTTTGGCGGCTGGACCATATTGATAGCCTCTATTTGATCTGAATTTGTTTTAATTCCCCTCTTGCTGACCAGATAACCCAGAAACTTTTCTGACTGGTCCCGAATGAACACTTGGTGGCATTGAGTTTCATTTGACATCGCTTGAGGATTTCAAAGGTGTTAACCAGGTCTTGGAGATGGTCGCTCTTATTCCTGATTTTGATGAGCATGTCATTAGGTCGACCCCTTAAAGGGTTGTCTGGATCATGATGAGGGGTTACGAGACCATCTTGGGCGCGCCTTGGTGGAAGGCGCCCTCAGCCTATCCAAGGGTATATATGGGTATATCAATCACCCCCGAGCCCTTATCCATAGATGATGCTGAGATGGCTGAGGGATAATGTTGCTTTTGAGACAAGTGTATGGTCTGTTTGATGAGTGACACATGTCAAGCTGTCGTGACACCTAGGTAGGTATCCACTGTCGTTCCATTTTCCTAGGCATGACGGTTGCACACTGCTTGGGACTTTGTGCCCTAATGATGTCCTCCTCTTGGTCTGTACACTGCATTGGTTAGTGGGACCACTCATTGGCAAGGTATTTAAATAATTTTTAAAGTTTCTCTTTCTTCTTCTTCTTCTTTTTCGCGCCTGAACTCTCTTTCTCTATAGCCTCCAGCTTTCTAGCCATTTCTGCAACTTCGACGTTTCGAGTTTGGCAGTTCTACTATTTCTTCTCAGGTAACCCCTTTGCCCTAGTGCCCTCTTTATCTTCATTTCTGTTTCTTTCTTATTTTAGGGTCGTAGGGTTGGATTTTCCTTAGGCTGTTTCATAGCTTTTCCGGCGTATTCTCTGGTAGTCTGTTCTTGAATGTTCTTGATAAAACCCTTTAATTCTTTGGTTTTGATCGAAAAGTCCAACCTGGTCAATTGTGAGATTGCTTGTGGTTGGCTTAGCCAAATTCTTCTAAGTGTAGGGTCTTCCCCTTAATGCTTAGGAGGCTTTACAGTTTAGTTGAGGAGTTTCCATCCCTAAGGGAGAAGTTCTTCGTAGAGATTAGGCGAATAGAGAAAGAGGAGGAGAGAAGAAGAGGGGTCGACCCTAATTGGGTACGACCATTTTCCCCATTCCTCTAGCCATAATAAATCCCTCTGAGTCTTGTGGGTCGTCCTGTCATCCAGTCGAGAGTCGGTCAGGAGAGATGGATGAGAGAGCCTCGTCACCATTAGGTGCTGGCCCTTCTGGGAGGAGAGAAACGTCTGATCTTAGCCCAAGCCGACAGGCCGAGGGTGTGGTCCCTTTAGAGGCTGTCCCTGTGATAACTTTGTCCCCCCACGCCTTTCATATGGCTTTCCCTCATGGGCCTCTGATAGGTGACGATACCGAGGAAGAGGGGACTGAGGATGATGGTGAGGACTCAGATGTTGACCCAGTTGACACCTCCCATGCCTCGTCCTATATCTCCTCCGTCAAGGATCGTGACCTCTTGCTTTGGAGGCATGCATTTGGTGAGCCCCCAACATAAATATGAGGGACCCCTCTGAGTCTGAGAGGGTCTTTGAGGGTGAAGAGGGAGAGGTCGCAGTATACGAACAAATGTTTAAGGTCGGTGTCAGGTTCCCTCTACACCCTGCTGTTGTGAATATCTTATCAGCCCTCGGCGTTGCCCCTCTCAACTTCCTCCCAACTCCTGGAGGATGATCCTTGGCTACGTCTCCCTATGGAAAAATGCCTTTACTGATGAGCCCTCGGCCGATCTGTTCTTGGCCTGCTATAATATCACTTCCTCGTCTAAGCAGCCTGTGTACTATCATCTGGGGGCGAGGAAGTCTGATAAAAAACTTTTCCACGTGGCACAAACCTTCAACCACGATTGGAAGAAGAGATTCTTCTTCATCTATGGAGAATGTGAATTTTCCGCCGAGGCTCAACCTTTAGTCGATAGTCCGAGGGTTCCCAGAAGATGGTCTAACCCCTCTATGAAGGCCAGGTCAGACCCCGAACTTAGTCTGGACGATAAAGACATAGTCGAATATGTGAGAGAACGAGGGAAAGGGGGTGAACTTGCAAAGTTTGAAGATCTGATGACCCCTCGGTTCCTCAAGGAAGCTGGTCTGAGGGTCGGCCCCTTGACAGAGCTATGTGAGTTATATTATTTTTTGCCCGATCTTTGCTTTTTTCAAGTGTTACATCTTTACCTCTGCATTTTTCTGACGTGTCGTCCTCCTTTTATGTCATCCTTCTAGTATATCTGATCAACTCTGGGAAATGACTGCCCCAAGTTTTCTATCTGTCTTGGGCAAGAAGAAGGTCAAGGAGCCTCAGCAAGCTTCGAAGGAAGATGAAGACCGTGGGGTCGACGCCTGCTGAGCCGACCTCTGACAGACAAAAGAGGAAAGAGCCAGAAGTCCCTGTCGACCCTTGGCCAGATTCACAGACGAGGGCAAGGGTCGAGGCGTCTGAGGGGACCGCCTCTTCTTCCAGTATGGGGCCTTCTGGTCCCAAAACTTGACATTACTTAAGGCTGAGCCGTCTTCTCTGATTGCCAACCTGAGGGCAACCAAAGCATCAATGTTTTCTGCCCCCTCGATTGCCGATTATGAATTCCTGTCCAAGATGCCTCCGGCGAAGGTGTATGACTATGGTCTGCACACTCTGGCTCAGGTACTTGTCTTACTTCATTCCTTTAATTGCATTGTTTCACAAACTGTTTGCTCGGCCTCTTAAGGAGTTTCTTTTTCTTATGCAGTCTGTCTATGCTTTTACCTCAGCCACTAAGTGGATGGCTGAGAACCAAGCAAAATTCCATGAAGCTGAGAGGGATATTCAACACGAGGCTGATCTACAGTCAGAGCTTGAGACTGCAAGGGATGAGTTGGAGAGCGCCAGGACTGAGCATGCGAGGATCCTGGACGAGCTGACGAGGCAGCATGATGCAGACATGGCGGCCAAGGAGTTGCTTCTTAAAGAGAATGATGAAGCCTTGACCCATCAGGGGGCCCAATTTAAGACTGAGCTATCTGAAGCCGTGAAGAAAGAAGAGGCAGACGCCGTGGAGGCCTAAAAACTCTCGGATGAGTTTCAAGGCTTCGGCCTTGAATACTTAGAGAGGGGGATTAGGACGGCCTGTTGGTGGGTCGTCCTTAAGTTTGCTGACGCAGTATCCTCTGTCCTCCCCTCTATTGAAGAAGTCCAACTGGACGACCCCCTGATTGCTGAGGCTTTGGCACAGGTGGAGTCTCAAGTGCATGTCGAGGGTGTCGGCACGTCTGAGGATCAGCCTGTCATGGTCGTTGAGGAGACTTCTCTAATTGACGTTGAGGCCATGCCCTCTGATGCTGCTCAATAGGGTGGCTGTTTGTAGCCGATACCCTCTTTATGTACCTCATGAATGTACTTTATTTTTTGGAGAACAAACATCCTTTTGTAATATTTTATTTATAATATCATCTATCTTGTTGTCTTTCATACTCGTCTCTTTTGCATTGTGAATTTTTTATATTAACAATATCACTAACCCCTCCCTCGTCTTTCTTGAGGGTGAATGAGGGGTCGTCCCCTGCATTGACCCTCATTATAGCCGAGGGTGGTTTTTAACAAATTTTAATTGATGCTCAAGTCCCCCCTCGTCTTTCTTGAGGGCAAAAGTGGGGTCGTCTCCACCATTGACCCTCATTATAGCCGAGGGTTGCTTCTACCAAATTAATGGCTTTTAACAAAGTATTCCCTCATCTTTCTTGAGGGTAAGCGTGGGGTCGTCCCCACCATTGACCCTCATCATATCCGAGGGTTGCTTCTACCAAATTAATGGTTTTTAACAAAGTACTCCCTCGTCTTTCTTGAGGGCAAGGGTGGGGTCGTTCCCACCATTGACCCTCATCATTGCCGAGGGTTGCTTCTACCAAACTAATGGTTTTTAATAAAGTACTCCCTCGTCTTTCTTGAGGGTAAGGGTGGGGTCGTCCCCACCATTGACCCTCATAATAGCCGAGGGTTGCTTCTACCAAATTAATGGTTTTTAACAAAGTATTCCCTTGTCTTTCTTGAGGGCAAGGGTGGGGTCGTCCCCACCATTGACCATCATTATAGCCGAGGGTTGCTTCTACCAAATTAAGGGTTTTTAATTAAGTATTCCCTCGTCTTTCTTGAGGGCAAGGGTGGGGTCATCCCCACCATTGACCCTCATTATAGCCGAGGGTTACTTTTACCAAATTAATGGTTTTTAACAAAGTATTCCTTCGTATTTCTTGAGGGCAAGGGTGGGGTCGTACCCACCATTGACCCTCATCATAGCCGAGGGTTGCTTCTACCAAATTAATAGTTTTTAACAAAGTACTCCCTCGTCTTTCTTGAGGGCAAGGGTGGGGTCGTCCCCGCCATTGACCCTCATCATAGCCTAGAGTTGCTTCTACCAAATTAATGGTTTTTAATTAAGTATTCCCTCGTCTTTCTTGAGGGCAAGGGTGAGGTCATCCCCACCATTGACCCTCATCATAGCCGAGGGTTGCTTCTACCAAATTAATGGTTTTTAAGAAAGTCCTCCCTCGTCTTTCTTTAGGGCAAAGGTGGGGTCGTCCCCAAGATTTACCCTCATTATAGCCGAGGATTGCCTTTCCCAAAAATGATCCCAGATATACTAGAACTGACAAACACAAGATGAGAGGAAACACTGATATTTCTCATTAACATTCCAAGTGTCCTGTTGGAGCAACACCCATTACAATTATGGTTCGTCAGGACATTACGACACTACTGATAGTATTTATTCAAATAATCTGCATTCCAGGGGTTGGAAAAGGGTTCCCCTTCTATGTTTTCTAGTCTATAGGTCCCAGGGACAACTTCATCGATGACCCTATACGGGCCATGCCAATTCGGGTGGAGCTTGTTGGGTTTTTGCCAAGTCTTTTTGAGGACTAAGTCCCCCACTGCAATTGGTCTCTTCTTCACCCTCTGATTGTAAAACCTTGCAGTCCTCTGCTGGTAGGCGGCCTGCCTTATCTCTGCTTCTTCCCTCCTTTCCTCAATCAGGTCTAAGTCAAGTCTCCTCTATTCCGTATTTCTCTGGGGGTCATACATTTGGACCCTATGAGTAGGAAACCCAATCTCGGTGGGGATGACGGCTTCTGAGCCATAAGCTAGCATGAATGGGGTCTCTCCGATAGAGGTCTTTGTCATCGTCCTGTAGGCCCACAGTACAACATATAATTCTTCAACCCATCTTCCTTTTGCCTCCTCAAGTCTCTTCTTGATCCCGTCTAGGATCGTTCTGTTTGTGACTTCTGTTTGCCCATTAGCCTGAGGTCGGCCTGGGGTAGAGAAGAATTGTTTGATACTCACCCTTTTACAGTACTTCTCGAGAGATGTATTTTTGAATTGAGTCCCATTATCCGATATGAGAGTGTTGGGGAGGCCATATCTGCATATAATATTTTTCCAGATGAACTGGAAGGTCTTTTGCTCGGTAATCGTGACCATCGGCTCTGCCTCCACCCATTTTGAAAAATAGTCAATGGCCACGATGAGGAACCGATAGTTATTGATTTCCCTAGGCAAGGGGCCTACTAGGTCAATCCCCCACACTGCAAATGTCCATAGGGATGTAATGGAAGTAAGAGGCTGATGAGGCTGGTGTGGGATGGTGGCAAATCTTTGACATTTGTCACACTTTTTTACACATGCCGTGGCATCTTTCCCCAAGGTTGGCCACCAGTACCCTTGGGTGATCACCCTCTTCGCTAAAGACCTTCCCCCAATGTGGCTTGAACATGACCCCTCATGCACGTCTCGCAAAATGCCTGGGACTTCAGATGGGTGTACACACCTAAGTAAGGGGAGCAAAAACCCCTTTTTGTACAAGGTGTCTCCGATGACAGTGAATTTTGCAGCTCTGTATCTCAGCTTCTTCCTTTCTTGCCTTGCTCCTGGCATCTCCCCCTCTTTAATGTATCTGATCAGAGGGTCCATCCATGAAGCTTCCTTAGAAACATTCAGGCAATTGCTAAGTGTTCCCTCAGCATCTTCAATAGTTGGTTGAAGCAAAATTTCCACTGGGACTGTCCTCCTGATATCTGTCCAAGTTGTTGAGGCCAGCCTGGTAAGTGCATCGGCTCCACCATTGTCATGCCTAGGTATCCTCTTCAATTTCACTTCTCTGAAGCTCTTCAGTAATGACCTTACTTTCTCAAGGTACTTGGCCATCCTCTCATCCTTGGCCTCGTAGGATCCTAGTATCTGATTCACTACTAGCCTCGAATCACTATGGACCAGAATCTGTCCGACACTAAGAGACTTGGCCAAGGAGAGGCCTGCTATTAAGGCCTCATATTCAGACTCGTTGTTGGAGGCTTTAAAGTTGAACCTCAGGGCGTATTCAATGTCTGTGCCAACGGGTGCTGATACTATCAGTCCAGCTCCACTTCCGTTGTCGCAGGAGGACCCGTCAACGAAGAGGCTCCACACAGTCTTTTCCTCTGAGAAATTTACCTCGACGAGGGATCCCTGTCTAAAGAGGTATCTTTCCTCTTCGTTTTCGGCCACTTTCCTTCTAGCGATGCCTGTCTCAACCTTATCTGTAGGTGTACCGGTGAGCCTGTCTTGTTGGGTATCTGTCTTCCCGAAGCTCTCGTCCTCGGCTTCATCATCTTCCCAAGTAAACTCAGCCACAAAATCTGCCAATGCTTGTCCCTTAATGGCCATCCTAGGTTGATACACAATGTAAAACTCCCCCATCTCTATAGCCCAGGCCATTAACCTACCTGATTTTTATGGCTTGTGTAGGACCTGCCTAAGAGGAGAGTCAGTGAGGATGACCATTGTATGGTACTGGAAGTATGGCTTCATCTTCCTTGAGGTATGGATCAAGGAATGGGCCAACTTCTCCATCCTCGGGTATCTTTGCTCAGCCCTCTGGAGTGTCTTACTGTTGAAGTACACAGGCTTCTGTACCCCATCTTCGTCTCTCACAATGGTTGCGCCGATGGCTGATTCTGAGACAGCTAAGTACACATGTAGTTGTTCTCCCTGCACTGGTCGGGACAACAATAAGGGAGACCCTAAGTATGACTTTAACTCCTTGAAAGCCTCATCACACTCTTCACTCCATTCGAAGGCCTTTCTAAGAATTTTGAAGAATGGTAAGCACCTGTCGGTGGCTCTATACACGAACCTATTCAAAGCAGCCACTCACCCCGTGAGCCTCTGAACGTCTTTGATGGTCTTGGGGGTCTTCATTTCCAGGAGGGCCTTTATTTTCTCAGGGTTAGCCTCGATGCCTTTTTGGTTTACAATGAACCCCAAAAATTTTCCTGCTCTGACCCTGAAGACACACTTGGCCGGGTTGAGCTTCATCTGGTATTTATCCATCGTATTAAAGGTCCTCTCCAGGCCAGCCACATGATCCTCTGCTTTCAGGCTCTTACTCAGCATGTCATCTACATAGACTTTCATAGATTTCCCAATTTGGTCTTCAAACATTTTATTTACAAGGCGATGATATGTTGCCCCGGCATTCTTCAGGCCAAAGGGCATGACCCTATAACCGTATGTCCCCTTATCGGTAATGAAGGCTATTTTCTCTGAGTCTTCAGGGTCCATGAAGATCTGGTTGTACCCTGAATAGGTATCCATGAAGCTCATGAGCTCATGTCCTGCGGTAGCGTCTACCATCTGGACAATACGGGGGAGGGGGAAGCTGTCTTTGGGACAATGCTTGTTGAAGTCGGTGAAGTCCACACACATTCTCCACTTCCTATTGGCTTTAGGGACAATGACTGCATTGGACAGCCATTCAGGGTAGATAACCTCTCTGATAAACTCAGCATCTTCTAATTTTTTGACCTCATCCCTTATGACCTCATACTTTTCTCTAGAGTAAATTCTCCTCTTCTGCTTTACTGGCTTTGCACCCTCTACCACGTTGAGCTTGTGGCACATGATCTTGGGGTCGATCCCCGGTATATCTGCATGACTCCACGCAAAGACGCTCTGTCTTCTCCTCAATAGTTTAATGAGGTCTTCCTTGATATTTGGCTTCAGAGACTTGCCGACTTGGACGGTTTTTTCCGGGTCATCCTCATTGAGGATGATGGATTATACCTCTTCCGCGGCCTCTCCTTTCTTCATCTTTGTCTCATCCCTGGGGTCTAGGGTATCAATATTGTAAGTGGCTGTTGCCCTCTTGTGTGCCTCTCTTTCTTCCGCAAAGTTGTAATAACATTCTCGTGCTGTTGTCTGGTCTCCCTGAACTTCCCCCACCCCGTAAAGGGTTGGAAATTTAATCATCTGATGGATCGTAGACGACACAGCTTCGAACCCCTTGAGGGCTACCTGCCCCAGTATAATATTGTAGGCCGAAAAGACATGTTCATCCATCACAAAGAAGGTGATCTTCTTGGTAAGCCATCTCATCCACTCGTCCCCCATCCTGACATCGACCTCATACACTCCGAGGGGATCAACCTTTTCCCCACTGAACCCAATTAATGGGTAATGGTACGGGATGAGTCTTGCACGACTGAGACCTAAGGCTTTGAAGCATGGCCAAAACATCACGTCTGCAGAGCTACCCCCATCTACCAAGATCCTAGGCACCTCACATCCATGTACCCTGGTAGTGATG
Organism: Sambucus nigra; assembly: GCA_949130495.1. Taxonomy (NCBI): domain Eukaryota; kingdom Viridiplantae; phylum Streptophyta; class Magnoliopsida; order Dipsacales; family Adoxaceae; genus Sambucus; species Sambucus nigra. The sequence goes on along the minus strand of OX422209.1, from coordinate 284,376,544 downwards.
ACGAGAGGGTCATCATATAGGGCTAAGAGGACTTTGAAGTCCATTCTTGAGAATCCCACTATCAGAGTGTCCATATCGACCTTCTTCCTCTTTTCTGACTTTGTCTCCAGGGAGGTTGAGTGTACAGCTTTTGTCACTGCCTTGGCTTCAGCTACATGGGCCTTTCTGTCGGCGACCTCTTACCCTCCTCCTGCTAGGCCCCCGGAGATCATTCCCACACCGAGCAAGATCATATTAAGTCTCTTAACAGGGCCATGGTTATCTCTAGATGGGAGGTCAGGGTCGTCCTCATCGTCAGAAGGGTCGTCCCCTCTTTTTTGAGGACCTTCTCTACATGCATCGCCTCGTTTTTTTCTGGGGTGATACGACGCAAATATTGCGTATTTCACCCGTTAACCTACGCGTTATTAGCCCCCTCGGGTATCTTAATCACTATATTTATGCTCATTAACCAGACAACCTCGGATTTCTATGTTAACATGTTTTGCAGGGGTTAATTGAGCTTTTGTAGGTATTTGGATGCTTAGTATGAAGTTCAGATGCATTCCGGTGAAGTTTCGTACACAATCGCACGCGCAAGGGAATTTTAGTCTTTTCACAGCTTGGGTACCTGGCCCAACATCTCACGAAAGTTGTTGCCCTCCTCGCTAGCTTCACGTGGCCGTGAACGGTGCGCGATTCCGATTCATAACGAAGAAGTTACGGCGATTTCAGCGGAGGAAAAATAAGGAAGCAAAAGAGGAGAAAGGGGAAGAAGAAAAGAGAATGCAGTGTGCTGCTGCTGCAATCTGCCCTATTTGATCGATCGATCGACGCTTCTGGTCGATCGATCGACCATTCTGGATTGTCGAATTTTTGCCTTGGTCGATCGATCGACCAAAGTGGTCGATCGATCGATGCTCTGTTTTCTGCAGATATTTTGCCTTCTTTTTTATTTTTATTCCAACTTACTATATAAGCCAATTTTGTTGTAATAAGAACATATATCAGTAGAGGCACGATTTTAGGTTAGTTTTAGTTAGGGTTTGGGGATTTGAGAGCTTCTTCTTCCTCCTTTCTTGGTTTGACACCCTTTAGGGGTTGTAATTGGTACTTTCATCTTCCCTCTCTATTAACATAGCTTGCTTTCCATTTATTCTTGCTTTCTAGATAATTTTCATGCTTTGTTAATTAGTTTATTGTGTTTATTTCTTGCTTTCTTAGTGTAATTTAGTTTATTTCCATGTATTTCCCTTAGATAAATAGGGTCGGGATTTCATTTCCGCCACTTTCGGGCCCCGAGCTCCGAAAATTAGGTTTTGTGTAAAATTGCATTTAATTGAAACCTCGCGTATTAAAGTCGGATTATTATGCGTTTAACTTTCTTTTTCATGCAACGTTAGTGTTTATAGCGATTATCCGAATTTAATCCGCGTGTGACCATTTTCCGTTAAATGTTTAATCTCGCAACTTTGGGTTAAATTCCTTATTGCGTGATGTTTATGCTTAATTGAAAATGATCGATTAAATGCTTTCGAACCGAAACTCTAATTAGTAGTTGTTTCGATCCGTGGAGTAGAATGCGATCCCGATCCTTGCTTTCCTTTAATTTAGAGTTAACTTCTCTTTTCTTTAGTCCACCATAACCACCAATCACCTTTTCTTATTTCTTTTACACCATTTTTATTCTTGAAGTTTTAAAGCAATTAACATCTAAAATTTAATCAGTCCCTGTGGATTTTCGATACCCGACTTACCGCTGTGCTTGCTTGTCAAGTGTAGTAGTAGCTTATGTTTTCTTTGTATCGCGGCGGCGAAACACACGACGATTGTGTCCTCAAACGAACACACTTTTTCCGCCCGATCATGGGGTCGTCCCCTCGGCCCCTCTTAAAGGCACCATTGTCAATGTACTTCCTGAGCTTCCCTTCTTTCAGCATCTTTTCAATCTCATCCTTCAGAGCAAAGCATTTGTCTGTCACGTGGCCATGGTCTTGGTGAAATTCACACCACAGGTTTTTGTTCCTCTTGTTGGGGGCTACCCTCAACTTCTCAGGCCACTTCAGGGATCGGTCACCCTTTATCTCATTGAGAATATGTTCACTGCTGACCGTTAGAGGGGTGTAACCGGCGAACTTGTCGTCCGTAGACCTCTTCTTCCCCTCTTTGTTCTTCTTAGGGTACTTACCCCCATTTGCGCCTCCTTTTTCGTCTTCGTATTTTGCGGCCATCGCCTCTTCGGCATTCATCACCTTTCTTACTGTTGACAGCAATTCAGCCATCGTCCTCGGAGGGTCTTCAACAAGCTTCCATAACAGCTTCCCCTTTTGGAGTCCTCCAATCAGGTCTGTCATAGCTATGCTCTCCTCATAGTCTTACACCTCAAACTTTTCTTTGTTGAATCTGGCTATGTAGTCTCTTAGACTCTCATTCTTCCCCTGCTTAACATAGAGCAGGTGGGTGGTCTTCTTCTGTGGCCTCACCCCAAAGCAAAAGTTGTGGATAAACCGGTCTGCCAACTGCTTAAAGCTTTCAATGGAATTTTTTGGAAGAGACATATACCAGACACGTGCAACCCCGTCAGAGTGCCAGAAAAGGCACGACACCTCATCTTATCTGAGATAGAGTATATGTCTGCCGCTGATTGATACATCTCAATATGATGGATAGGGTTAGTACTCCCGTCATACCTTGGGGTGACCACAGGTGGCTTAAACTTTCATGGCGTAGGAAAGTTGACTATCTTCGCCACAAAGGGAGAGCCTATGGAGTATCCTCTCTGAAGAGGGTCCCGGCTCTTCAGAATATCACCGATCTTGTCCTCCAGTCGCTTTATTGAGTCATTCCAGGGCCTTGTAGGGTTGGCCTGGCCGATGTTATCCCTTGCCGCCTCTTTGAGGTGGACGGAGGGTTCTGCGGCGGCAGGCCTGTGTCGGCTATTTACTTCCCCCTTACCATCATCTCGTCCCAGGGGTCGGCCATCTGCTGCCTCCCTTCTGGACCTCGCAGCGCTCCTTGATCTGGACAATTTTTCCCGCAGGTCATTTATTGGGCCCAGCCTCTCAAAGGCCGACCGCCTGCTCAAGCGATCAAAAGCAAAGCCTCTTGGGTGATCGTCAGGATTTTGCCTCCCTCACTTCTCTCTACTCCCCTGGAGAGGTCGTATAGTATTGTTGGAGACCTCATATGGCTCCCAGCATTCTATAGGGGCCTCCTCCCCCTCCAGATCATCATACCTGTCCTCAGGGTAAGGGTTTCCTTGCCTCCCCAGGCGTAGACGCCGGGGGTCAGCAACATCCCTACACCGCTGAGGGGGTGGCAGGTCTTTGCGTGGTGCCTGGGGTGGTCCTCTGGCTTCATGCTGTCCTGGAGCTGCTGCCGGAGTAATCATCTCAGGGGAGACCCCTGGTGGTCTTAGTATGTTCTGGCTTAGAGCTGTGAATTGCTCCTGCATGATCTGCTGGCTTGCTGCCAGAGACTTCAAGGCTGCCGCCACATCAACCATCTCAGACTGAGGTGGTGGCTGACTGGAACTGGGTCCTACTCCACTATCCAGTGGAGGGAGTGGTGGTGGTGGCATCTCTGGTGCCATGTGTTTGAGCTATGAACAGCTGAACTAGAAAAAATACTGGTGATCTTGAGAACCTTAATGGGTCTCTTTCAATGGTGAAACATCTCCTCTCAGGGGGAGAGCTGGTTCACCACCAGAGTGCCTAGTGAGGTCAAGCTGTACAAAGGAAAAGATGTCTTCTCGTTCCCACAGACGGCGCCAAACTGATGATGCTGAGATCTAGCACCACCAGATAAGTGATGATGAGCTCAAACAGTAGTAACCATGCCAGCCATAGAGATGTAAGTGTATAAGTGTGTAAAAGGAGATGAGTATAAGAGGAATAAGACAATGATGTATAGTGGTTCAGCCAATTTGGCCTACATCCACTGTGAGTGTGTGATCCACTATGTATGGGCATTAATGGCCTTGGATACAATGCACATAAGCTCACTTTCTCTCTCTACCATGTGTACAAGCAGAGTTTTTGCTAGGGTTATAATTATCGATCCCTCCCTCCCTTATAGGGTTGTAGGTGACAAGTATATATAGGTCTTGGGGGGTGTAGTGTACCCCCAAGTATGCATGGTGCATGTGAATGAGGATCTAGCTAATATCCTATTGACACCTGTATATGCCAAATGATGACATAATATTCCCTCACGTGAGGGGGTGATATTGTTATAACGGTCTTCCACGTGCCATGTGAGCCTCACGCGCACTGTTCCACGCGTCTCCCAAACCACGCGCTGTGATGATGTCACCCTCGGCCTATGATACGAGGCCGAGGGCAAAGTTACTTCTGGTAGTGAGTATGGCCTCGTACTGTCGTACCCTCGGAGGGTCGTTCGAACCCTGATGGAGGGTCGGCCCCTCGAAGGGTCGGACCCTTGAAGGGTCGTCCGGGCCTGATGAAGGGTCGGCCCCTTGAAGGGTCATTCGGGCCTGATGAAGGGTCAGCCCCTGAAAGGGTCATCTGGACCATGATGAGTGGTAGGCCCCTTGAAGGGTCATCTGGGCCTGATGAAGGGTCGACCCCTTGAAGGGTCGTCTGGACCATGATGAGGGGTTACGAGACCATCTTGGGCGCGCCTTGGTGGAAGGCGCCCTCTGCCTAGCCGAGGGTATATATGGGTATATCAATTAACATCTCACATATATAAATATATCCATCCCTGTGCCAATTTAGGGCATACATGTATCCGGAGTTTAATAAACCCCATATCTCTTGTCGTAGGTAATAACCACATCCATAGGTTTCAATAAACCAACATCTGTTGAATTGCATAGCAACCCAACGTATCTTGACTTTTATAAAGATATAACTACCCAACATCTCTTGAATTTCATAGCAACCCAACATATCTGGACTTTTATAAATCCATAACGTATCCATATAATACATATATCATAGCCATAATCAACTCAGTAAGTACACTCACCTCAGAAGGGTTTTACTTATTCTTTCCCTTGTCAACCTCAGTCGTAGTCACCAACGACATGCTTAAACCTAACAATCCAACACAATCATTATCCTATAAAATATGATTAACTTTCATAAACTTACTAATTAAACTAAAACATATCATCCATTCATATGTTTCCCCATATTTATAGTCAACTATACGACTCACAATCATCTCATTAAATATTATTAAATGATAACACGTTAAATGATACAAAAATACTAATTTGTGCTAACCATAGGTTAATATATCACTAATTAATTTAAATCTTACACTAATCATGATTAAGTCAGTATTAACGAAATTAATACCGAAGGTCATACCAACACACTCTATAAATTGAGACAACAACTTTAGTTGTTGTTATAATATCAAATTATAAATAGATAACCTATTAATATGGGTCTTGATGAGTGACATATCAAAATAATAAAAAAAGTATTAAATTATATAATCGTGTTCCTCTCGTGTAATAAAATAACTTTTGTTTCAGGAGTCATGTTTAATCTCATTTAAATAGTCCTATAAAGCATACACAAGTTAATTAAGACCCTAAAATGCACTAACATAAAATAAACCAAACTAATAATCTTAACCGGTAGAAATGATTTATACAACTCAATGAACACTTTAATTAACAAAGAATTACCTTATGAATTAATCTGGATTTTTGTAGAATTTTTCTTTCGTAGAAAACCTAACTTTTCCCCTTAAGCTCCTCATTTCTCTCTCATCAAACCAAATATGCTTCAAACTTAACCAAGGTTGAATTTGATGAAGAAGGATGTGATTTTAATATTTTTAAGTCGGATAAACCAAACTCTCTTTCCAACCAATCAAATTTAGACATTTGTTGTATTAAAAGACGAAATACGACTTAAAAGGATGGACAACTTTGACCTCGATTCGTAAATTTGGTATAAATTCTTACTCGAACATCTGTCTGACACACCGTTTGTTGCGTTACAAACCTAACTCATATTTCTATAACTATATAGGTTTTACCTCAACCAAATTTTCACATTATAAGGGTCAAAACTAGTCTTAAACATGAACGTTCCTATCGAAAATCTTAAAAATTTGTTGTTTATTACCAATTTGATATTTCATGATTTTAAAAGGTACAATTAGACTAAAATATAATATCCTAAAATTATTTATATAAATAAACATTATACATATCACAAAAGGTAAGAATTATTAAATATAATTTATCATAGCTTTATTCGGGTTGTCACGACTCTCTCCCCCCCCCTAGAAATTTTGTCCCCAAAATTAATTTTGCATGTTTACTTATTGAAATGATGAGGATATTGCTTCTTCATATTCTCTTCTCCTTCCCAAGTTGCTTCCTCAATCTTTTGACTTCTCCATAATACTTTAACAAAAGGAATAACTTTATTTCTCAACTCTTGTTCCTTGCGATCTAAAATTTGAACAGGCTCTTCAACATAGGACAAGTCATCCTTGAATTCAATAGGTTGGGCTGTCAATACGTGAGACGGGTCTGAAATGTATTTTCAAAGAATAGATATATGGAATACATCATGCAATCGAGATAATTCTGGACGTGACACTAATCTATAGGCTACTGCTCCAACACTTTCTTTTATCTCATAAGATTCGATATACCTAGGACTTAATTTCCCTTTCTTTCCAAACTTCATAATCCCTCTCCAAGGTGAGACACATAAGAATACAAAATCTCCAACTTGGAATTTCAAGTCCTTCTTACCTTTACATGCATAACTTTATGCCTACTTTGGGTAGTTTTCATACGTTGCTGAATTACTTTTATCTTTTCAACAGTTATCTCCACTGATTCTGGACCCAATATTTCCTTTCTCCCACTCCAACAAGATGGAGTTCTACAATTTCTACCATACAATTCTTCATACAGAGCAATACCAATAAAAGGCAAAAAAATGTTATTATCAATGTTCTAAAAAATGCGGGGCACGATCGAGGCATGGAGGTCAAGCCTTAAGCCTTAGAAGCTTAGGCAGGCCTTAGGTGTAAAAAGGCGTTTAGGCCTTCATAATATATTTTAATATTTTTTAACCATAACAAGGTTATTAAAATACTAAAATTGTACATATCATAAAAATATGTCTGAATATATGCAAATTAAAATACTATTTGATTATTTTGGATGAGATAATGGTCCGGTTTGTAAAAAAATTCTTTAAAAGGCGATATCGTTTCACTAAAGCATTGTTGTTTTTAGAAAAAAAGTGTGCCTTAAGGGTTTTACCAAGAATAAGGCGTGAAAACTGTAAGGCGGGGCGTTTCTCCCAAGCCTCAAGCCTAGGCAGTTTTTTTTAGAACAATGGTTATTATAATAAAATTCTATCAATGGAAAGTAATCATCCCAACTGCCTTTAAAGTCAAGTACACGCGCACGTAACATATCTTCAAGTATTTGTATTGTTCTCTCTGACCGCCCATCTGTTTATGGATGAAATATAGCGCGAAATTTCAAACTAGTTCCCATAGCATGTTGCAAGCTAGGCCAAAATCTTGAAGTAAATGTACTATCTCTATCAGATACAATAGACACTAGTGATCCATGAAAGCATATAATCTCATTAACAAAAATATGTGTGTTGATACCAAATTTAGTCTGCTGACATTGCCCAATTAAGTGAAGACACGTGGCAACAATAAACACTTCCGAGAAACTCAGACGCTCCGAGAAACCAAACTGCAACGAGGAACACTGCTTCCTCGAGGAACTCAGACGCTCCGACCAACAAGAACTCTACGAGGAACTCTTGAGTACCGAGCAACTCTTGAGTACAGAGCAGCTTAGGCGGTCCAAGCTGCACCTCGAACAAAAGCATTAATAGCAGGATAACCAACAATTTGACTGTTCATTAAATGCTTATCATTCAGATGTATACACTTAAGGGGCATTGAATGTATTACCCTTTCACATGAACATCATTGATTGTATTAGCCTTTCACATTACAGCCTTAGGGCTATAAATACATTGTATTACCCTCATTGTAAGGGGACCGGAATTTCTTAATTAAACTTGTAATCGAGAATTCCCAAACAGTCATCAATAACAGAAACAGTGGACGTAGGCCGTTCTTGTAAGGCTGAACCACTTTAAAACTTCTTTGTCTCATTTATTTTATCTGTGATTAAATAATTAGATATAATCTAATTTTTTACATCAACAATGTGCATACCTATTAATCGTCTAAGTAGTTTTGACTGGGAGGAAATGTGTTGACTTTGTTAATCTGTTAACTACCACCCAGATAGAATCATGTCCCTTATGAGATCGAGGAAGTTTCGTCACAAAATCCATGGTAATATTCTCCCATTTTCATTCTGGAATAGGTAATGGTTGTAGGAACCCTTCTGATTTTTGGATGTTCCACCATAGCCTGTTGGCATGTCAAACACTTGGCAATAAAATCTGCAATCTCACATTTCATATTATTCCACCAGTAATATGCCTTCAAATCTCTATACATTTTAGTGCTACTTGGGTGCATAAAATAAACAAAACTATGTGCCTCAACAAGAATATCTATTTTTAATGTTAAATCATTCGGAACACAAATTTTGTTCTTATATTAAAGAAGCCCACCATTAACAATAATAGAATCATTTGGATTGCCATCTTGGGCTTCCAGTCACTTATTCTCCAAAAATGTATCTTGGTCTTGCGATTCTCGTATGCGTTCTTCCAATAAAGGTCTCACTGTAACGTGCGCAAATAACGCCCCTGCTTTAGTTAAGTTCAACTCTACTCCCATCAGTGTGAATTCCATAATATTCCCAACCCGTGTGCAATTAATACAAGATAAACTTCCCGATTATTTTTTACTTAAAGCATCTGTAACAACATTTGCCTTCCTAAGATGATAGTGAATGGTACAATCATAGTCTTTAATTAACTACATCCAACATCTTTGTCTCAAATTCAACTTTTTCTATGTAAATAAATACTTCAAACTATAATGGTCAGTAAAAATTTCACAAGTCTCTCCATATTAATGATGTCTCCACAACTTCAAGGCAAAAACAATAGCTTCAAGTTCTAAATCATGTGTTGGGTAATTACGTTCATCTGTATTTAACTATCTAGATGCATAAAAAATTACCTTTCCAAGTTGCATGAAAACATAACTCAATCCCTGATGTGATGCGTCAATATAAATCACAAAACCTTCACCATTGGATGAAATCGTAAGAACTGGAGCTGATACTAACCTACCTTTCAATTCTTCAAAGTTGCGCTGACATTTCACCTCCTTTCGGGTTAATTTATTCAACGGTAAGGCTATAGATGAAAACCCCTTTATGAATCTTCTATAATATCCATCCAACCCTAGGAAACTTCGTATCTTCGTTACATTAATTGGACTTTCCCATTGCACAATCGCCTCTACTTTTTTAGGATCAACGAAACCTGAGACTACATGCCCCAGAAATACTACCTGATTTAACCCAAACTCACATTTTCTAAATTTAGCGAATAATTGACTATCTTGTAAGACTTGCAATACAACTCTTAAGTGCTTCTTATATTCCTCTGGTCTATGTGAGTATATTAAAATATCATCAATAAAGATAAAAATAAATGAATCTAAGAAGGGATGGAATACTCGATTCATCATATCCATAAACACTGCAGGAGAATTTGTTAACCCAAATGGCATCACCAAAAATTCATAATGACCATAATGGGAACGAAAAGTTATTTTAGAAATTTCACAATCTCTCACCCTTAATTGATGATAACCCGATCTCAAGTCAATTTTGGAAAACACTTTGGAACCTTATAATTGATCAAACAAATCATCAATACGAGGCGATAAACATTTTTTCGAATGGTTACCTTGTTCAACTGCCGATAATCAATGCAAAGTCTCAGGGTGTCATCTTTCTTCTTCACAAATAATAATGGAGCACCCCATGGTGATATACTGGGTTGAATAAAACCTATATCTAGAAAATCTTGCAGTTGAATCTTTAACTCCTTCAGTTCTATAGGTGCCATTCTATATGGAGAAATTGAAACTGGAATTGTACTAGGCACGAAATCAATAATAAACTCTACCTCTCTGCTAGGTAGCAACCCTGGTAATTCGTCTGTGAACATATTTACAAAATTATTAATGTAATACCCCGTTATTTTGAGGGTTATTTATGAATATTGTATAAGATTTTGTTAATATTATTATTATTTTATTAATCGGGATATTGATATTATTTTTATTTTTATTTCAAATGAATCGAATATTTAAATTCAAATTTAATTGGCGTTTGGACATTTTGTAATGATTTAATATATAAACTAGACAATTTTATATTAAAGGGCAATATAGTAATATAGGTTAGCTTAGTCTCCAAGCTAGGGTTTGAGAGAGGGGTTATATAAGGAATATTATGGGTGATTATATGTAAAGGGAGATGAAAAAGAGAGGCCAAAAACGAAATCCAAAGAGGCAAAAACGAGTGGAATGAGAAGACCCAATTTGGAATGTTTAGATCTTCTTTTTGAGTGCATTCGGACGAGATTTGAGAAAAATCAAAAACACATACGTACTCAATTTTTCGTCTAGAATCCAAGTTTGAAGTCAGATTGGCGATTCGAATAATTTTTTGATCTGATTTTTTTGGGTTTTTAAAATAGGACTGTTTTGGGTTATCTCATGTTGGGGCTAGAACATGATTTGATTATTTTCGCGAGAGGAACATGATGGTGTGATCAGATTTTGAGATTTATTTTTATGTGATGATTCATGCAATAATTTTAAGGTACGGGACTTACACAATATGCTCCTAAATTCTTTTGAGAGTATTCCATTTATTTTTCTGTGTCGATTGCACTCATATTGTATTGTGATATTCATTTGAAATCAGAAAATTGTTGAAATTTATTATATTGTTTCATTGTGATACATTATATTATGATTTGAGCATCGTGTCATGATATTTTAATATGGTACGGAGAATGGGCACCTGCTAATAGTCCCACAAACCGATAGATGACCTTGAGATTCCTAGGTGAGGTGAGGTGAGGCCTGGTGACTCATTGATGTGTTGTTGATAAATTAATATTGATATAATGCTTGAGTGTTGAATTTGATTTGTATATGTGATTCGTATTGTTCCGATTTATTCATCGTGCTAATTATTTTTGAGCATCTATTCCTGTCATATTCCCATATTTTCTTTTAGTGGCAGGTTAGCGTGAATTGAGACACTATGAGCTATTTTGGAGAATTATTTTATAGCATGGATTGGAAGATTTATTTTGATACATAGATTGATAATGTAATTTTAGTTGGAGAATTTTGTATTTGAGAGAAACTTTATTGTAATCGTTATTTTGGAAATGTTAGAATTATTAGATTTGATATATTAAATTGTGGAAATTTAGATGCTTTATATTGATGGATTTAGTTTAGTGTTTTTGCAATAGCACTCCGCGTTCTCTTTTTCGTGGGTGCATGGTGTTACAAATTATTTATGGTTTTAGTTTAGTTTTATCGTAGTAGCACGCCACATGTCTAATTTTGGGCGCGCGGGGTGTTACAGATGGTATCAGAGCTTAGGTATACGACAACCCTCGGGTCTTGGGTATTGGGTATAGCATGCGGGTTAGATATGTTTTCTTTGGAGATAGAAAGTTTTTGAGGATGTGTTAGGCGTCGTGGTGAGGATGTTTAAAATTAATTTGAGGACTTTAGTGTGTGATTTTAGAAAATAGAATCGAGTGGCATTTTATTTTGAGTATTAGGTTTCGTCGAATTTCGAGGACAAAATTCATTTTCAATGGAGGAAGTATGTAATACCCCATTATTTTGAGGGTTATTTATGAATATTGTATAAGATTTTGTTAATATTATTATTATTTTATTAATCGGGATATTGATATTATATTTATTTTTATTTGAAATGAATCGAATATTTGAATTCAAATTTAATTGGCTTTTGGATATTTTGTAATGGTTTAATATATAAACTAGACAATTTTATATTAAAGGACAGTATAGTAATATAGGTTAGCTTACGCTCTAAGCTAGGGTTTGAGAGAGGGGTTGTATAAGGAATATTATGGGTGATTATAAGTAAAGAGAGATGAAAAAAAGAGGCAAAAATGAGTGGAATGAGAAGAGCAAATTTGAAATGTTTAGATCTTCTTTTTTAGTGCATTCGTACGAGATTTGAGAAAAATCCAAAACAGATACCTGACTCAATTTTTCGTCTAGAATCCAAATCTGAAGTCGTATTGGCGATTTGAATAATTTTTGGATCTGATTTTTCTGGGTTTTAAAATAGGACTATTTGGGGTTATCTCATGTTGGGGCTAGAACATGATTTGATTATTTTCGCGAGAGGAACATGATGGTGCGATCAGATTTTGAGGTTGATTTTTATGTGACGATTCATGCAATGATTTTAAGGTACGGGACTTACACAATATGCTCATAAATTCTCTTGAGAGTATTTCGTTTATTTTTCTGTGTCGATTGCACTCATGTTGAATTGTGATATTCATTTGAAATCTAAAAATTGTTGAAATCTATTACATTATTTCATTGTGATATATTATATTGTGGTTTGAGCATCGTGTCATGAGATTTTGATATGGCACGGAGAATGGGCACCCGCCAATAGTCCCACAAACTGATATATGGCCTTGAGATGCCTAGGTGAGGTGAGGCCTGGTGACTCATTGATGTGTTGTTGATAAATTAATATTGATATAATGCTTGAGTGTTGCATTTGATTTGTATATGCGATTCGTATTGTTCCGATTTATTCATCGTGCTAATTATTTTTGAGCATCCATTCCTGTTATATTGTGTACTTCCCTGTATTTTCTTTTAGTGGCAGGTTAGCTTGAATTGGGACGCTATGGGCTATTTTGGAGAATTATTTTATAGCATGGATTGGAATATTTATTTTGATACATAGATTGATGGTGCAATTTTAGTTGGAGTATTTTTTATCTGAGAGAAACTTTATGGTAATCGTTATTTTGAAAATGTAAGAATTATTAGGTTTGATATATTTAAATTGTGGAAATTTAGATGCTCTATACTTGCTTTTGATGGATTTAATTTAGTGTTATCGTAATAACACGTCGCGTTCTCTTTTTCGTAGGTGCCGGGTGTTACATATTATTGATGATTTTAGTTTAGTTTTATCGTAGTAGCAGGCCACATGTCTAATTTTAGGCGCGCGGGGTGTTACAATTAACTACTGGGATATCTTCTAATTTTTGCAATTCCCTGTTTGTATCCAAAATATATGCTAAAAAGCCCTGGAAACCTTTGTTCAATAATTTCCTTGCTTGAAGGGGAGAAATAAGGCAATTTTGAACCACATTCCTCTCCCCAATAAATCTGAATTCTGCCTCCCCTAGCATGTTAAATGTAACTTCCTTGCAAAAACAGTTAATCGATGCATGGTAGGAATATAACCAGTCCATACCTAAGATAATATGAAAACCTCGAATATCTAGTGGAATTAAATTAACGGTTAACTCTCTCTCCCCCCTCATACAATACACAACTTTTGTACACAATCTCCACTAACATCACATCCCCCATAGGTGTAGTAATATATAAACCATAGTCTAAATAAGAACATGGTATACCCATAGGCATGGTAAATGACAGTGCTACAAATGAATAAGTAGAATGGGGATCAATAAGCACGTAAGCATGTTTATCCATGACAAAAAATGTATATGTCACCACCTCTAGAGTAGCCTGAGCATCTTGTAGAGTCATATCAAATACTCTTCTCGGAGCCCTAGAACAGTTAGCTCATCCTCTACCTCTTCCTCTTCCTATGCCTCCAGGTGATGGATCTCTACTGGAGTAGATATTTGAGTCCCTCTTATTATCATAGGACAATTCTTTTTGGTATGACTAATTTGATGACGCTGATAACACTTTATCCCCTATAACTTCAGACAATCTAGGCTGATGTGACTCTCGACTTTGCAAAAAAAGCATATAACAGGTTTAGACTTCCCACTCACACTGTCTTACTGTCTATTATGTTGTCCCATCGATCTTACGCCTCTAAAACTGCCTGATGTCCTCCTCTGAACAAAGTCCCCAATCCCTCTACTATGCTGAAATATTTAACTCTCTTATTTTGAGTATTTTATATCACCTTCCTTTTGTTGAGATGGATCAAATCGACTCCTTTTTTTGATTTGTTCCCTATTCTTTATTTCATCATTAACGCCTCCTTCAACCATCATAGCTTTGTTAACTAAAGAAATATAATCTACCATTTTAAGTGCAATGAGTCTAGACTTGATAACCAAACTCAATCTATCTTGAAATCTGGTGCATTTGTCATCCTCGTTCTGTAAGAAATGTAATGAAAATTGAGACAAAGATATAAATTTAATTTCATATTCCCTAACCGATATACTCCCCCGAGTCAATGATACAAATTCTCTTTCCTTTTGCTTCCGATACATGCGAGGAAAATACTTTTCATATAAGACTTTAATAAAGGAATCCCAAGTGATTATCTCACCCGCACCCGGAGTAAGCAACAGATGTTTGGAAGACTCCCACCAATATTTATCTTCTCCTTTTAACATGAAAGTATCCAAAATTACCTTCTGCGCATCAAGTACATTCATCACCCTAAAAATAGTTTCCGTGTCTCTAACCGAAGCCTCAACTTCTAAAGGATCTACAGAACCTGAAAATGCTAGGGGGGTTCAATTTGATAAACTTCTCATACGAAGTATTATTATCCTCTCATTGTATTGACCTTTCTGTTTTGGCCAAAGTCTTTTCTTCCAAGTTCTTAGCTTGTTGTTCAGCTATATGCATCATAAACCTGTTTTGTTATTCTACCATTAAAGTCATGGCACGGGCCATTCTCTGCATATCTGTTAGTTGTTCAGGTACCCCCTCTACATTATTTTGATTTGTTGGTTTACCTCAGTTGAAGTTGGTGTATTTGAAGCCTCCTCTTCAACCCTTTCATGAATATTTGCTCCTTTCATATCTTACTATTTGTAATAAACCACAATTATAGAAATAAGTACACAACATTTATTTCTAACATAATGGTTAGTATTTTTTCACTAGTCAATATAAATGACTTATGACACGCTATGTCTTCCACTATCAAATCTAGACTCTCTAACTCTAGAATATATAAACCTAAAGCTCTGATACCAAGTTGTCACACCCCATCCCCACTAGCATAAAATAACTAAATTTTTCAAAAAACACATCTATTATTTATTATTGTTTAATACACATTAAAACAACTTCAAGGTTTAAATGCGGAATACTAAAAACCCAATCGTTTTGAGGAGACATAATTTAAACCAAAATCCAAAACAATTAATTGACGAGACCCTACTACAATTCACCCAACACCCTAGACCTGATAGTGGCATCTTCAAAACCTGAAAATGTAAACATATAAAACCACGAGTTTAAAAAACTCAGTGAATATACTACATCTCTATATAGTAAAATTACTATATTAACATCTCAGATATATCAACATATCCATCTATGTGCTAATTTCGGGCATACATACATCCGGAGTTTAATAAATCCCACATCTCTTGCCGTAGGCAATAACCACATCCATAGGTTTCAATAAACCAACATCTCTTAAATTGCATAGCAACTCAACATATCTTAACTTTTATAAATCCATAACATCCCAACATCTCTTGAATTGAATAGCAATCCAACATATTTTGACTTTTATAAAGCCATAACATATCCATATAATACATACATATCATATCCATAATCAACTCAGTAAGTACACTCACCTCATATGGGTGTTACTTATTCTTTCCCTTGTTAACATGTGTCGTAGTCACCAACGACGTGCCCGAACCTAACAATTAAACACAATCAGTATCATAAAAATATGAATAACTTTCATAAACTTACTAATTCAACTAAAACATATCATCCATTTATATGTTTCCCCACATTTGTAGTCAACAATACTGCTCACAATCATCTCATTAAACATTATTAAATGATAACACGTTAAATGATACAAAAATACTAATTCGTTCTCACCATAGGTTAATATATCACTAATAAATCTAAATCTTACACTAATTATGATTAAGTCATTATTATTGAAATTAATACTGAAAGTCATATCAACATACTCTATAAATTGACTACAACAAATTTAGTTCTTGTCAACATATCAAATTATAAATAGATAAATCGTTAAAAATCAATATTTGGCTAATATGGGTCTTGATGTATCAAAATAATAAAAAAAAACATTAAATTTCATAATCTCATCCCTCTCATGTAATAACCCAACTTTTGTTTTAAGAGTTATGTTTAATCTCATTTAGATAGTCTTATAAAGCATACACAAGTTATTAGGGCCCCTAAAATGCACTAACATAAAATAAATCCAAAATAATAATCTAAATTGGCAGAAATGATCTATACAACTCAATAAACAACTTTAATTAAGGAAGAACTACCTTATGAATTAATCTGAATTTTTTTAGAGTTTTTCTTCCGTAGAAAACCTAACTTTTCTCCTTGAGCTCCTCCTTTCTCTCTCATCAAGCCAAATATGCTTCAAACTTAACCAAGGATGAATTTGATGACGAAGGAGGTAATTTTAAGACGTTTAAGCCGTCCAAACCAGCCTCCCTTTCCAATAAATCAAATTAAGACATTTCTTGTACTAAAAGACAAAATACTACTTAAAAGGATGGACAACTTTGTCCTCGGCTTGTAAATTCGATATAACTTCTTACTCGGACATCCGTTTGACACACCGTTCATTGCGTTACAAACCTAACTCATATTTCTACAACTATATAGTTTTTACCTTGATAAAAGTTTCACATTATAAGGGGCCAAACTAGTCTCAAACATGAATGTTCCTGCCAAAAATCATAAAATTTTCGTTGTTTATAACCAATTTTATATTTCATGATTTTCAAAGGTACAATTAGACTAAAATATAATATCCTAACATTATTTATATAAATAAACATTATACATATCACATAAGGTAATAATTATTCAATATAATTCATCATAGCTTTATTCAAATTGTCACATCACTCTAGGATGGAAGCTATACAAAAGATCATTCGCAGGCCCTCACCTCTAGTGCATCAACCCACACGACATCGAGAAAGTTCTCAGTGAACTTATTGATGGTATTTGTGGGAGCCATGATAAAGGGAGGTCATTGGCCTTTCGAGTGATCAAGGTAGGCTATTGGTGGCCCCATATGTAAAAGGATGCAAGTGCCTATATCTGCAGATGTGAGAAGTGCCAAACTTTCTTTCCTATGATCCACCAGCTAGCTAGCGACCTGAAATACCTAACAAGTTTTTGACCGTTTACACAATGGGGAATAGATATCGTGGGACCATTACCTACTGCACCTGGAAATCGTAAGTATCTACTGGTCGCCATAGATTACGTCACCAAGTGGTTAGAGGCAAAAACACTCGCAAACATTCATGACGTCGACATGACTAGGTTCATCTGGAAAAACATCATAACACGCTTTGGGATACCAAGGACTATTATCACCGACAGTGGCACGCAATTTAAAATTAGATTTTTACAAGGCTTATGTAATGAACATGGCATCAAGCACCACTTCAGTTATGTGGTGTATCCCCAAAGTAACATTCAGGCAGAAGCTTCTAACAAAAATATACTCGATGGTTTGGAGAAGAGGCTGTAAAGAGAAAAGGGAGCCTAGTTAGAAGAGCTCGCCTATGTTCTGTGGTCCTACCGTACTATTCCTAGGAAACTAACTAAGGAAATGCCCTTCGCGCTCGTCCATGGGATGGAAGCTATTATCCTACTTGAAGCAGGTCTCCCTACTATGAGAACCACCTTGGTCGACCAAGGCCTAAACGATGATGCATTACGCACTGAACTTGACTTAGCAGATAAGCGAAGAGAATAGGCCATAATCAAGATGGCTTCAACCAATAGCAGCTGGCCAAGTAGTACATCAAAAACGTCAATCCGAGGATATTCCAAGTAGGGGACTATGTCTTAAGGAAAGTCCTCGGCAGTGCCGTAAACCATCAGATGGAAAGGTGGGGTCAAACTAGGAAGGACCTTTACAGATAATTAAGGACGACCTTTAAGGAGCATATCACTTAAAAATGCTGAAGGGCAGGGATATACCAAGAGCATGGAATGCAGCCAATCTTAAGAAGTTCTAATTTTAGTCTTCTTTATCTTTTATAAGCACGTTTAGTTTATGCAAATTTTTATTTCAAACTTATGTCTCTTGCAAATTATTATTCAACGAATAAAGTCCAGTTGGCTCTTGCACTTTGATATCAGATATTGGCTATTTTAAACTTGTTTATCTCAGTAGTGTGAACTATTTCCAAATGATAACTCCTCTAACCACACGAAGAGGTTACCATTGGTTGCAGGAGATGCTCAACTTACCTTACCCAAAGAACTTCCTCATGCATAACAAAACTCCTAGGGATTACAACAAGTTGTTCAACTTGTTCCAATTAAGGAATCTCGTATGCCAAGCAGGGCTTACGGTAATTATAATAAATTCATGAAGTATTTTAATTACTACAGCCCTCAGGTCCTTGTCATAAGAACAATAGACCTCATGAGTTTCCCCTGCAATAATAAAAGTCCTACATGCGATCCTTAGGCAAAAAAGCCAACTTAAGTTGGTCACCAACTATGTTGGTCACTTAAAAACCTGATCGTAGATTTCCCACCAACCAAGTACATTCTCTCCATCATCTCACCTAGGCCTAAAGGAGTGTGACGACATGACCTAAAAGGTAAGGAAGATGGATTGATACTGCTAAGGCATATTAGACTGGGAGAATGTTCGAACACAAGTTAGCAAACTTATTTAGTCGGCTAATAGCCCAAACTGGTTAACACTTGTTGTAGATTCATTTAGTCGGCTAAGAGCCCAAAATGGATGATTATATGTACAAAGTCATTTAATCGACAAGAAGCCTAACGATCAATAAAATTATTTGGTCAATAAAGGTCCTAAGTGGTCAGGAAATACTAACTCTCACCAATTAGAAGTCAAAACACAAAGGCAATTATTAGCCTATATTTAATCAACACATGCTCAAAGTATAAAACGAGTTGATAATTAAACTTTATACATTGGAAAAATTAGGAAATATAGTTACAAGAATACAAAGACTATACAAAGACCTAGAGTAATTATGGGTGGTGAACAAGGTATTCAGCTATACGTGCTCTTCAACCATCATCAGGGTTTGGGGTGAAGACTTCCTCATTGTCTTCAAGGTAACGGATGAGGAGCTAGGCAGAAATGGAATAAATGGGGATCCATTTGTCATATTTCAAGAAGGGGTTGTGATGATAAGCAGGACAATCAACCTGGTATTTATACAACATGTCTGATTCCTTAGGAGTTTTCACTTCCCTGAGGGCAGTCAACCACCCTCGCTTAAAAGCCATATCCTCATCCTCCTTTATCCACGCTGGAGAATCATTCCATCCCTTATCATAGCTAGTTGCCCATGCCTCCCGGGGACCCGTTCTGAAAAAGTGCCTCAACCTCGTGGTGTCATCTCTCTGGAGTTCGACTGTAATAACGTATGCCTTTTGGACATCCTTTTTCAGCTCGAAAATCTCCTTCCTTAGAGCATCATCCTCATCTTGAAGCACTTCACCCACTTGGCTCACATCTAAGTTCTTCAAAAGCTGGGACCTCAAACTATTTATTTCCTTTTGGACTGAGGAACCAATATCCTCCATCACTTAAAAGGCGTCTTTCAGTTTGGCGACCATTACCAATTGGTCCTTGTACTGCTCAGTTCTCGCCTTCAGCGACTTGAAGATCTTTATGAATGTCTTGCGATCTTGGGTGCTAATGTTTGGTCCCAAAATCATCCCAAAATTCGATGTAGGGGGGATATATTCCTCGTTAGGCTATAAACAGTGCAACGGATAAGATTGCAATCAAACAATAGTATATTGACAAGGGAAGAACACATCAATATAAGCAAAAAGTTCTTTTTCCATTAATTGATAAAGGGCGATAAAATCCAGTATAACTAGAGGGAGACATGAATATTACCTAGCATAAAAAGATAAAAAAAGAGAAAAGTCCTATGCTAAAGACCTTTTTCCTTCACCTGCTTAGAGTCGTCTACTTCCTTTTCCTTATCGACAACCCTCTTTTTTTGGTCAGCAATAACTTCAGCCTTAACAGAATCGTTCTTAGTTTGTTCGGCAGGCTGACCAATATTTGGCTTTTCTTCTACGAGAGCGTTGGGCCCAGGAGAATGGAGATTAAAGAGCTCAGAGTCAGAAGGTAATCCCGCTACCTCTAGTGCTTGATTCCATCCTTTCTTGAAGGATACCTTCTTTATATATCCTAACTAGAGCTCGGCATCATCATAGGATGCATTCCAACTTTCCAGATAGCTTTTATCCTTCTCGTCGGGGAGTTCTTCCTCTAACTTCTAAACCTTTCTAGCGAGGCTCAGGTTTTCTTAGACCAACTTCTTTTGCTTGTCCACCACCAATTCTTTGGAAGCGTGGAGGTCGACATAGGCCTTTGTTTCCTTCTCATTTTCCCTCTCTTAAGTAGTGCATGCATCAGCCAAGTCTTTCTCAGACTTCTTCTGGTCATATTTCAAATCCTGGTTATTTTTGGACTGGTCGACATGACAATCCAAGAGAGTAGTAAAATCAACCAAAAACTGCACAAAACAAAGAAAAGTTAGGTCAGAGCGAAGAAGAAAATGCAGAACAGAAGAGACACAAGGATAAATGGAAGAGAATTACCAGAGTAAGTCTCTAAGAAGACCTGAGTACTAGCTAGGCTGACCCAGCAGTGAGGAATGCTCGTGGTCGATCACGAGCACAAGCCCCTTCAGTAGGTTAGGGACAAGGGCAATGGTGTTGGTCACACTGGACCCCTCAACATTAGAAGTGAAATAGGGGCAGCAGGGGCCTTTAGGACTAAACTTCTCTTGGCATCCTTGATAAGCACCCAAAAGTGTTAATTTAAGCCCCGAATAGACGCATTTTAGTCACTCGTTTTAAATAAAAATGGCCTTATGTTCATATTTATTTATTTCTCAGGTCAATACGCAGTTACGGTACAAATAATTCTAAATCAGTATAATTACGACTCAATAGCAGTCAAAAGCATGAATCGAAGAAATCAAAGAGACCGCGAAGTCTGAAGTCCATATTTGAGCTTATCGAAGAGTTCCGATGCTCCGAACCCTGTCCCCGAACCAAACCTAAGCCTAAACCGAGCTCAGTCCACACCCCGAGCCTCGTGTGTATTTAGTTTTGTTTTTTTTAGTTTGGGTCATTTTTATTTTTAGGATTTATTTTAGATTTATTTAGAATTTTCTAGAATTTATTTTATATTTCTTTATTTTATATTTTTATTAGTTTTTAATCTTTGTCTTTATTTTAGTTTTGCTAGATTTTATATTTTTAGGACTTAGGTTTTATTTTTACTTCTTTTGTAGTTTATGTTTTTCTTATTTGAGTTTGACTTTTAATAGATTTTATTTATTTTTAGAGGATTTATTTTTTTATTTTATTTTATTGCATCGAGGGTTGTTTTTATATTTTCCTTTATTTTTTTTGTTTTTAGTTGTTAGTTAGTTTATTATTATTTTATTTTATTATTTTTTTATGTTTAAGTTGTGTTTAGTTTTAAGAGTTTGTATTATGTGTCATCTTATTTATATTTTATTTTTTAAGTGATTTTTATTTTTAGTAGATTTTTTTAATTTTTAGTTTAGTTGAGTTTTTATTTTTATTTTACTTGTTTTTATTTTATTAGGTTTATTTTATTTTATTTTATTTTGAGTCTTCATTTTTTTTAGGTGTCCAAATTAAGCGCGCACACACACACTACATCTCCTATACACCTCACACACACATTAACTACCCCTACACCTAACATACACACAAACAGCTCCTTAACCCACACCATTTACCATATACCTCACAAACACCTTATCTCCCCCGTATCATCTTCCCCACCAATAAACACACTTTCTCTCCTCAACCTCCATAGCCAAACACAAAACATACCCCCCCACCTCCTTTCTACTTAGCTCCTCCGATCCTACCCCTAGCTAAAACCCGAACCCAACACCGCAATCAACCTGCAACTTGCACCTGCCCAAACCGGTCGAACCGAATCCCAAATCTGGCGAGTCCCAACCACCCGAGGCCAAGCCCGATTCCGGCCTACCCTTACCGGTTCTAACTCGACCTCTCAAATCGCAAACCCACTAACCAGCGACCCATTACCTTAAACCCGATTTCAATCCAACCCATGGCAGAACCTGAGACTGCACTAACTCGCTTACCCGATTTCATCCACGAAACCAATCTCATCCACTTGCCTTTGACCATAGCCAAATCAAATATCCAAAAAATCAGGAACTTCTTTAAAACCCACATGCTTTTTGACTTGATTTTAAAATCCCACAAAAATCTCCAACAACAACACAACTCGTGGGTTATTATTTAAAGGAGAGCAGCTCATTAATCAAAGTATCATCTGAGAGGACTATCACGCAGAGAACGAGAGACAGAAAAGAAAAGAAAAAAAGAGATTGCAGAGGGTACAAAAAAAAGTCAGAAAAAAAAATTAGTTTAGGATTAGATTTTTTTTAGCTTCAGTCTTTTATTTTAGTTTTGTAATCCTGTTGAGTTTTTGTGATGCGCTTGGGACGCATGTTCATGCACACAGTTGACACGAGAAATTATTATGTATCGTATTTCTTTCTCTTCTCTTTAGTTTCTTGTTTGTTAATTGTGCTAGTGCTTGTGCTAGTGCTAAAATTTCAATCATGTCTGGCTAAACACCCCATTGAAGGGGTGGGATGAAACGCGTGTGTTGAGTCATTTAATAAATTAATTATTCATTGATGTGTTCTAGGATAATTAAATTGGAAAAAAATCACACATTAATTTATGTAACGTGACTTAATAAATTAATGTTGAAAATTGATATTTGGATTTGAATTTGAGATAGGTCCTATTCTTAAATTCAAGTATTAGCTCTTTGTGTGCAATTCAAAGATCCGTACAAATTTTTTTTAATTGATCTTAGCGGATAATTTGTAATAACAAGTATGAATATTAAATTTTTATATGTGGTGACAATTTCCTGATTTAATTACTGAAAAAGATAAAATTGAATTTAGGATTGTAACGAGAGTTAAAGTTTTAAATTCAATATTATTTCGAACTATTCAATTGAATAATTATGACATTAAATTAAATTGACTACGCGGTGTAATCCCACCTCTTATTTCTTCTCATAAATTCTGAACTAGATTATTTTTTAATTTTTCGTAGTAATTTTAACTGCACAAATTTTCGTTTCCTCCCTTGAAATTGTTTTTAATTATAAAACTAAAAAAAAAATTAAAACACAAAAAAAATATTTTTCATAAAAATTGAAATTGCAAATTTTCACGATAACGGGTTCGACGCTTGAAATTGGATTGATACCCGAATTTACCACGATATTGAATTTTTAACAAGTTTTGTAAGTGATTTCAAGGGAATTTTGATACTTGAAGTTTGACTGCAACGACTGACGAATCAAGGAAACAAGTCACATAAAAGACGAAGTATCAAATGGCACCGTTGCCGATTTCTTGAAGATTGAAGCCCGTGAAGATTTTTAATTTTAGTTATTCCTTCCTCTCCCTTCTTAGACTGGTTGTTTAAGATTATTGAGGCCTTGTATTTAATTGGGGTGGACTTTGACACCATTTTATTTTTTGTAATAATTATTCTAACATTCAAAAGCGAAAGGAAAATCGGACAAGGTAGAGAGAGGGCATCCAAAGGCGATGATTTTTGAAGCCTCTCTACTTTGGGTCCGTAGGACTCCCGGGGACGACTGCAGTAGGCGTACTTCCCCCCGATCGACTCAACTCGGTCTTCACCCCACGCGTGTAAAAACCGTGGGAGGTTATCACTCGCGAATCTCTTGCAAGCGAGTCAATTTTTTGTGTGCTACTTGCTCCTATGTGCTTTTCATTTCTGTATTGCTCTTAAATTAGATGGTTTGATGAATAAATTTGCCTAAGACCTATACCTCGTCATTGCAACGAGTTGAGATTTCATCATCCACTCAATCACATCCCCATTTGCTTATTACCCGTGCTCTCACTTAAATTAAAATGAATCAACTAGCAAGCCAAGTAGGATCGGTGTTCATTAGGACCCTTTCGAAACGAGACACTCGTAGGATACTCTAGTGAATCCTTTCCACTCCTTCAAATCTTCATTCAACTATCTTAAGACTTTTTTATAGGGAAACTGGGTTTTAAGTGAGGCTGCCCAGTAAAACGGGTTTGTGCTTTCCACTACGTGGTACCAGATAGTTATTTGTTGTAGTAGCTAGTGTGGTAAGCCTTAACTAGTAAGCCTTTTGTCTCTCGGGAAGAAAGTAGGAGCACACTTTTACCGGCGAGGCCTAAGCTTCTGTATTTTTTATTGCCTGCGGACTAATTAAAATTGACTACCCACTCACTTAACTTGAAGATAATAATTTGGCTATGTGCTCGTTCGTACTTGTTCCCTTTGTGTACGTGTCTAAATTGTTCCTTCAGGTTGTCAAATGATCGCTCCATCTGTTAGTTTTTCCAACGTAAGTCCATCGCTCCTTTTTCTCGCTTTTTCTGAATTATTTTTTTCAAAAATACAAAAATATTTTCCATTTTTTCTACCTCATTATTCTCTCCAAACACCAAAAATATTTTTCATTTTTCCTTCATAGATTTTCAAAAGTCCAAATTTCCCTTTTTCCTTTGTAAAAAAACCCAAAAATATTTTTCGTTGTTTTTATCCCAAATTGGCACCGAATTTATCATCGATTAACACGTTCTCCTAGTGCTCCATCTCTAAATTCCCTCTTAGGTGACCGTGCTTTTCTCGTTGATTTTCCTCATCTCCCCGATCTGTTTTCCTCTTCATCGGAGACGCCTACTTCTTCACTTCCCCTGATTCTGTTACCCCACCCATCATGGCCGACGAGCGAGCTTTAAGGGACTACTTTTCCCCGATTACGACCACCCCACCTTCATGTATCATTCTTTCGCCCATTCCGACCGTGCAATTTGAAATTTGCCCCGCAACTATTTCTATGTTGCCGAGTTTTCATGGCCTTAAAAGCGAGTCTCCTTATACTCACTTGCGGAAATTTCTCACTGTGTACGCTACTTTTAAAAATCAAAACTTAGATGAAGAGAATGTTCGTCTTCGGTTGTTTCCCTTTTCTTTCCACGATAATGCATCCATGTGTCTCCATTACTTGCCCACGGATTCTATCCACACTTGGGAACAACTTGTCAAGAAGTTCATGTCTAATTTCTATCCCATGAGCAAAATAAATGAAATTCTCCAAGCCATTCAAAATTTTAGACAAACAAAGGCCTACCGGACAGTTTTGCGAAGCATGGGGCCATTTTTAAGACTATATTAATAGTTTCCCGCATCACGGTCTCAAGAAAAGTCGCTTAGTCCATAGTTTTTACAATGGTCTTATCCATTCTTCTCGCACCATGATTGAATCCATGCATAAAGGTAAGTTCATGCATTTAACTCCCACTACCGCCTATAATTTTCTCCTTGAATTAGGTGATGAATCCCAAGATTGGGAGGGCACCAATGCGTTTTTACAATTCTACCGTCCACGTGTATGGAACATTCCTGAGGTAAAAAATGATCCTGAATTTAAAACTTTGATACAAAGTTTACACTCATTGACTAAAATCGTTGACGCTCTTAGTTTTACTATGCAATAAAATGTTTCACTGTCTAAACAAGCGATGCTGGTTAATAATTATAGTCCTTGTTCTTGCAGTGTCTGCTTAAGTCGAGATCATTTAGCTCATTTTTGCCCCCTCCTGCAAGATGATCTCAAACCCACCCTTCGATACCACTAGGAAGCCCGTTCCCCCATCGTTTACTTACAATCCTAACAATATGAATCATCCCTATTTCTCTTATAAGTACGACCACAACTCTGCTCCTTCCCAACCACAACAACATGTTGGTGGTCCCCCTGGGTTTCCACACAACCCACAAAGGCAACCTCGCCCTCCTTTCCCGCATAAGTCTGCTTCTTACCATTAACCGCACTTTCCGTCTTCCTTTGTCCCCGACGGTGGACATTCAAACAACAATAATCAAGTTGTTCCTGTTCCCCCACCTTCATATGAGTATTCCCAATCGCTTCGTTCTCAATGCGAGTTGGTACCCCAAACATATTATGCCCCTTCGCCCAATTCATCCACCTCTTCTCTCGAGAATCTCCTCACTTAATTTATGACCAATCAGAATCAAGCCCTCTAATGGCTTGAGCAATGTTTCAACCAATTTGAGTCTGAGCAAGAGAAAGGTGATTTCCCCAGTCAACCCATTGCTAAACCTAAGGGGAACGACAAATACTAATCCTACGAGTTGGTACCACTTCCACTCCACCCAATTACCACGCAAATATGAAAGCGGTGTCTACTTTTCGCTCGGGGAAACAAGTTGATAATGATGTTCATGCTCCCAGTGATTTCCCACACCCATCCATCCCATCTTTAGAGCCTATCCCTAAAGTTTCCCCACCATCTAAATCCAGATCTCACACTGAGTCCAAGCCTCCTGATCCCACCTCTGTTTACGTGCCCAAAGCACCTTTCCCTCCTTGGTTGGCTTCCACTAAGAAAGCCCAGTAATTTGATGAGATCAAGAAAGTATTTCAGAATGTTCACATTAACATTCCCTTCCTCACCACAATTCAACAATAGCGGAGAAATAAAATATCTGTAACACAACTTCCTTTATTCAACTTCTTCATAATGTAAACATTGAACCGAGAAGAAGATCGCTAACCTTCATGGTGGATAATACGTAGTAAACATTGATTTTAAGGCACATCCCAAGTCTGGCATAAAACAGAAGACAAATATAAATAATAAATTATTTAGTTTAAACAATTGATAAAATGATCATGAGATCGCCAATCAGGAAAATAAACACTGATAAAATGTAAAAAAAGCATAACCCAAAATGAATTTATCCCCAAATGAATTTAATTCCATCTTTTATAGATAACAAAGTAGGGTATGATTAAAATGAATAAATCAAATTGAACCAAATGTTAAAAGATTAAATGACTTAAAAGAGAGTGTTCAATTCAATTTTAGAAAACAAAAAGAAAATAAGTACATTTACCAATGATACGGGTCATAAATCAAACTTATGCATCCTATAGTCAGCAGGCATAATTTAAAGTAACAAAAGTTATTACAATGATAAGAACTCTTTGCGGTGGTAGACATAATGTAAGCAACAAAATGAGTTACAAATTAACCTACAACAATACTAACTAATAGTGGAGGTCCAACAATTTCTATGGGTTGTTTTTAACATTAACAGAGCAAATAAAATAAGATAAATTTGTAGTGTGACATAGAATTGCAGTATTAACTAATAGTGGCAAGAGTATTTATATGACCAACTTATAAGGGCCGTTTAAACAAAGAGTAGCCTAAAAAAGCCACAATGTGCAACTTGTAAAACCAACTTCCTACAAAAAGCACATAAACAAAAAGCATATATATAGAAAAGATTACTTAAGAATCTTACAACACTACAAAGCATCAGGTGAAAAATTCTACACGTAAGCCAATACTAAACTAATGAGGCTAAATTAGAACTGCATTGAAAAATATAATAAATTAAAAAATTAAAGATGTAGACTCAAACCATGATTTTCAACAAAAATTCATGTTTGTAATTCAACAATAACAAAATAAATAATTTGCATCTTCACACCTAAAATAATTATTGGGAGTAAGAGGACATTAAGACCATCAAAAGAACCATGAATGAGTTTAGGGGTAAAAAAGACAAAACAGAACTTGAATAAGTTTGATGATATTGATCTTAATGTACAACATACCTATGGTTAAATTATAAAGTACACTTCATCGGGTCGTGTATTGAAACACTCAATAAGCGTTTATCAAAACCTCAAAATGATTTGCAAACAGATTACATCCACATTAGGTTACACAATTAATCGAAATAAAATTAAGGCAAAATGACAAATGAAATAACCACTAACAAAACCACTATCTAAGAACAAAAGCAGCCAAAAAACAGAGAACCTTAGTTTATCTAAAAAAAGAATGAATCTGTAAGAATCATATTGGAATGTAGTGAGGAAAGTAGGTGACTAAGTATAAAAGACATTCTTTTAATTTTTTGAGGAAAGTGGGTGACTAACATCCAAAGACATTACTTTAAGTAACTAACTAAACAACAATGGCAAGGTAATTTTAATAACAATATGACCAAAACTAATAAAAGTAATAAAGAAAAATTACTAAGGACAAAAACATGTGCTCTTTGTCTAGGAGATATAATAAAGGAAAAAAAATGATATTTAGCTTGCATAACAGAAGCATACCGCGCCTTCAATCCAACATCAGTCATCCCCTCCCCTCCACATTGACTACAACAAGCCAAAATAAGGACACATTAATTAACAGAATAACAAAAACCATGGATCAAAAGTAAGATATAGAGTTTATTACAAATAAAATTATACACATTAAAAACTCCTTCAAATGTCAAAACCCCTCAATATTTTATTGATTGTCAATAAATAAATAGATAAAAATTGGTCCCATAAAAAATTGCCAGTCAACGCAACTTTGTACAATGACGACATAATTTTAAAATTGGACCCGAACTACCATTAATTGCATAGAAAACTAAGGTGCCCAATTAACCCCCCAAAAGTAATGACTCTTAACCAATTATGTATAATTAACATGGTAATAGATTATATTATATGCAATAAAGATTAGGGAAAACCCAATAATAATAGAGTAGATTCTATACAATAAAGATTAGGGAAAACCCAACAATGTAGTTAATTGAAATGAAGAGTTCTTACTTGACTAAGAGAAAAAATAGATCTAAGAAAGCATGTAAAGTCTGTTATAGGTAGAACATTAGTTCAAATACTAAAACAAATCATAAACCATAAACCTCTATGCACTAACAAACCATCAACCACATGAAAACTCCATTCCAAAAGGCCTAAGAAAGTAGACCTATGGAAATATGTACGAAAATAACAAAGCCCTCAAATCCATATACAGAAATCCTAAAAAACCATATCTACATAAGAAAATTGCAAAATCACACCATATATTACCTTAGAAGTGTGTGCGATAGACAGAGGAATAGGGAGAGGGAGAGGCAGAGAGAGAGGCGCACACAGGTGGGGGAGACGGGTGAGTGGGAGGGGGAGTATAGGGTTTGTGTTTGGAGCTCTAGTGGGTCTCTCTCAAAATTATTAATCTCACACGCTTTGTTTTCCAAAACTGATCGTAGCCCTTCATTTTTGCCTTGTCGGCTTAATATGAACCCTTAATTGTCTTATGATTTATTGAATAGTATATATATATATACATATATATATATATATACATATATATATATATATATACTTATATATATATATACATATATATATATATATATATATATATATATATACATATATATATATATATATATATATATATATATATATAGAGAGAGAGAGAGAGAGAGAGAGAGAGAGAGAGAGAGAGAGAGAGAGAGGGGGAGAGTGTGTGTGTGTGTGTTACCTTTCATATTGAGAGTGAGAGGAAGCCGGAGAGAGAGCGGGAGAGCAAAGGGTTTGAGAGAGAGAGAGTGGTCGCGTGAAAGTGAAAGGATTGTTAAGGGTTTTAATATAAAGACAATGGTGATGGCCCCAAGCTGTGACCTAACGCCATGACCATATTTTTTTCCACATCATCAACCATGACCATAGTATTAAAATAACACTGAACACGTCCCTAAATCGCGACCCCTATTCGTGACCTTTATGAATTGGTCACGAACCAAATCCATGACCTTATTGGATGGAATTTTGGCATTGGTTATGGATATGGTCACGACCTAAGTCCTTGACCACACTTAGAGGGAAATTTGGTGCGAGTTTGGCACCATGATAGTCACGGATGAGGGTCGTGACCCACCTGGTCAGGGATAAAGGCCGTGACCATCTCCATCTAGTTTCATGACATTTTATGGTCATGGAACTGGTCACACCTTTATTACCTATGGTCATGGACCAGAACCGTGACTAGCTTTGTGTGACTATCCGCCTAATTTGTTGTAGTGTGGGTGGCGAGGCTCAAGGGATGCACCTTTACACAATTTATTTGGAGGGTGTTATGGCAGGGTCCAAATGTGGCTTTAGGTGCACATTGGCGGTGCTTCAGCGGGTGAGGAAACAAAAGAGGTCTTGTTCTGAGAGAGGCATTATCATCGTGTGGTGGGGATATGGTTAACTGTCGCCAAGGTAAGTTTATGCCATTGATTTATCTTTGCAAATATATAATCTTGTTATACGTGTATCATAAAACACACTTTACACTTCTTAGGTACACACTTGCTAGTTTTTATCCCACATCACGTGTCATGCTCGTAGTAAGTGTTTTTATTTTCAAACTTTGTTCAATTTTCTTGTAATTTTAATTCAATTAATTAAAAATAATTAAATGAATTTGAACATGACGAGTCTTTACATAGACCAACAATGAGTATGGAAAGTGATTTGTTAGTGCATTTCCAGAGCCTCTCCTAGAATATTTTACCCCTGAAGCATTTTCAACTTCCTTTTATTTAGACTGGGGGAGTTACCTATCATGGTTCCACGTTCTTTGAGAAATATTTATCTATATATGCTGGATATATGTTTGTTTTCTTGCACTTCGCTGGAGATGATCCGAGCAAGTCCCATGAGTATAGTCACCCAGCTTTGCTTATATTTTCACATGTTGACATGATTTTCTTATTTTTTAAGTTTTAGGACGGAGAGGGTTGGAGGATTTGTGGTTCCTTGATCCATTTGAGAGAGACGTGGGACTGTTTGCTAGAGCTGGACGAGATTATGTATATGTTGTGGGATTTCTAGGGTCCTTTATTTATAGTTTGCATATTAATCATTTTTGTCCAATCGTTGGGGTGCTTGAGGATCCAGGTTAAGGTGGTGAGATGAACCTAACACTTTCCATTTATTTATGAGGATGATGATAATGAATCCTTTGGGCTCGATGACCCTCATCAACATTGGCTTCGAGGGTATGCTTATTGGCATAGATAGCGAGGTGACTATTACTAATGTGGGATTCGTTGTGGCCTCGAGCATGAGGTCACAAAACATTCGTGCCCAGAAACAAACTTCATTTTTTCAAGGTTTAATGCCTTTTTAATTCACAAATCCTTCACAAAATCTTTAAACTCTAGATACAATTGTTCTACTCATCTTGGAGTAACCTTATGGAGAAGAAGGGTCTTTATTCATTGGTGATGTTGGAGTTCTTGTGGGACCTCTTGCTGACAAATGCTGAGGGAGGATCGTGTAGTTATATGACAGTATCTGAGGTGGCAGATCCTTTTTCCATATGCGGTGTTCTGGTAGCATCAAGGTCCTCTTTGTGATCAACTTATAGTTGCTCCCTTACTTAATGGATTTTTCCTGATTCATGGCTGGTCTCGAGGGAGGTTAGGGGTGACTGAGCAATATTGGTCAATGTGTATGTAATCTTGGTAGTTTTCTTACTTGTGGGAGGTACATTATTAATTTAATATATGTTCGATTTTTCTTGTGGTTTTATACTTTACGTTAATTTTATACTGATGGAAACTCCCATCGTGTGCTAATAGTTTAGCTCTTTTCTTACTAGTTCATGTGATCGGGGAAGTGCATTAATTGGCTCCGATGGTCGGGGTGTTACCTATTATACCGATACATCTCTTGGTTAACTTTTCATCATTATCCAGTCTACCATAAGGAGAGATGAGGGACATATTGGGGAGTGTGATAGAGAAATTGGTATGCTCTACGACAACTCATATTTTCCATATATAAGGCGAATAATCTTAAATAATTAGAATATGTAAATCAAAAAATTAAATTCCATTATAAGAATCTAAACAAGATTAGGAGATATAAATAAAATATAATAATGAAGTAGAGAAAGGTAATAAGAACCCAACATGAAACAAAATAAACGAGTGTGAAACCTCCACCACAACTTTGGAATCCCTATATCTACCAGGGCCCATGATCTAAGAATACTCAATGCCAAAAAGTAAACGAAAATATAAAGAAACATAATGCTACATCAGTATGATGAGATAGCACTATCATGACCGATCATTAAGATCGGTCCAAAGGAGATGCACCATGATAACTTGAAATCAGTCAACGGAGGTGGGCTACACACATGACAACAAAAAAATCCATGTAATCTTAAACAATAAATATGATAGTATAAATTACCATAATTGTTAATGTATTAATGAACTCTCATATGTCACTTAGGGGTCTCTCTCTCTTTTTGTGTGCGTGTGTGTGCGCGCGCGCACACACACACACACGCATATATATATATATATCACATACCTCCGAACAATATACCCATGGACATACCCATTTTAAAAAATAGTAAAAAATATATTTTTCAACCAAATTTAGTTTACATGATCCCACATTAAGGAGATAATCTATATAATATTTCATTTAAAAATACAACTTGGAACTGAGTGGTTTGAAAATTGGATGAATATGTGAATTTTTAACCATTGAAACTTGTTATCATCATCTCACCCTCTTCCAAGTTAGATTTTTGATATAATTTTTTGTTGATGATATCCTCATTATAGCGATCATGTATACCAAATTTGGTTGAAGAATATATTTTTTTACTATTTTTTTTATAGAATAGGTATGTTCATAATTATGTTGTTCGGAGGTATGTTGGAGCGCCTTACTTATATATGTATACCATATCTCCCAACCACATTTAGACTGCGACTAAGGATTAATATCGCGTCGCACTTCACATGCAAACATGATGCCTACCTAAATTTGGTGACCGCACCCAGTCTATGACCATGAATTAATACCCTATGCATATGTGACTCCCACGCAATCCATCAATGTAACCAAACTATGACTAATAGTTAATAACCCTATCACAATGCTCACTGCAACCACACTACGAATAATATTTATTTATATACTTGATATATTGCCCTCGCATACCAATAGTTTCTGGTAACACACCTCACTATTATCATTATTATTGATTTATGAACAATCCATATGTTATATCATATGTTAAATTTTTATTCCTATTCTATGGAATTTATATCCTCGCAATTCTCATATTTCCATAATCAAATAGTTCCACCAAAGTATCATCTCTTCTTTTTTAGGAATTATAATATTTCTTCGAAGACATTTAATTCCTTTATTACAAAATCATCAACTTAAAATGTACCATGCTCATAAGATCATCACCATTAGTTTTACTTAAAGAGAAACTATTTAGTTTGGTGTTATCATTTATTCAATTTTTAACATTTAATCTCAATTACATAAATAAAATCAACAATGTTCATTAACCTAATGTTTTACACGTTCTTTTAAAATCACAATCAAAACTAGCCCAAATTTCAGTTCTCAAATAATAACACTTGTCTAATTTATCTTACAAATTGTTTCGAAAGAAACATGAGAATTATCGAGGAATACTTCCACTTTGTATCATTTAATCCCCCATATTGCACTGTCTCATATAATCCCCCATATAACTCAATCAGAAAATAAAGTGAAAAGAATATTGTAACATTAAATGATTACAAAAGTTAAAATGTTAGATACATTCACATGGACTTGTTGCAAATTTGTTTTCTATAATCATTGTCATAATAAACCAAAATATAACTTCTATAGAAAATAAATTTGTTGCATGCCAGAAGCATGACAAACCTATATTTCCCAACTACTTAACTACCTGGTAGTGAAGGTCAAATAAAATCATGCACAAATTATTATCCACAAGAGGTTATACATAACACCCCAGAAGTGGTTAATCACAAAAGATCCACTTTCTCTAAAATCCTCGAGGATATTATTATAAATGAAAAAATGCACGTCGCTCAAGTGACTATAAGCTCCTGAATTAGGGAAAGGTGTATAATATTAATGATATACCTCTCTCTCTCTCTCTCTCTCTCTCTCTCTCTCTCTCTCTCTCTCTCTCTCTCTCTCTCTCTATCTATCTATCTATCTATCTATCTATCTATCTATCTATCTATCTATCGCCCCCCTCCTGCAAGGACTTCTTATGGTGCAGACCCCGGTACATACCATTTTTTAAAAATAGTAAAAAAATAAATTTTTTGATGAAAATTTATAGATATGATCTCCACGGTGAGAAGATCCTCTCTAATGTTTTCATCAAACAATTCAATAAAAAATCGTTGAGATGGGGTGATATGTAAAAAAATGGTATATATATGCATGTTCGACCGTTGAAATTTTGGCGATCATCTCACCCACTTTTTGATTGAATTTTTTGATGAAACTTCATGGATATGATCTCGACAGAAGTTTCATAAAAAAATTCAATCAATCAAGTGGCTGACGCAGACCCAAAATTTCAACGGTCGAAAATGCATATTTGTAGCATTTTTTTACACATCACCTCATCCCAATAATTTTTTTTATTGAATTTTTTGATGAAAAAAATGGAGATGATCTTCTCACCGTGGGCATCATATCCATGAAGTTTCATAAAAAAATTCATATTTTTACTATTTTAAAAGATGGCATGTGCTCGGTTTACACCATAAGGAGTCCTTATAGGAAACTTTCTGTGCATATATAAGATCATCATTGATGATATATATATATTGAAGGTATAACAACATAAAAAAAAATGATGTTACAAATCTAGAACTATAATTGAATATCGATAAAGAATATATTGGCTAAAAGGTGAAAATTCCATGATGGCATAATTCACGTCACCAATTAAATATGGTGCAAATGAACCTAAAGTACAAACCCCAAGAGATGTTAACCCTTATGATTAAAAATGAGTGTTTTGAAGAAAGTGAAGTAATAAAATCGCTGAAAAAGTGCACGAACTATGGCACAAGATATTTTGTAGAAACCGAATATTGATTATATACAAACATACCATTCCATCATGACTGTAAATCATTTCCAAATATCTAATTAGTTTAGCAATTTTTTAGAACATATTGTATATGAGACTCGTGAATATTATAACTGCTTGTCTTTAAGCGACTTAGACAAATAATTCATATGAAAATCCCAGAAGGATTTGATTTTCTTGAAGTAAAGCAAAGGAGTACATGCTTAGTTCAAATAATACGTTCATTGTACAACCAAAGTAATCTATAAAGATAATAGTTCAACTGTCTTAACAAATACCTATCTAAGCAAAGGTATGAAAACAATTATATACGTTAATGTGCCATTACATAAATGTCCTTATAAGTATGTGCTTCTAGAAATCTCAATTGAAATAAAAAATACCCAAATAAGGAATTCAAAAATGAATAACTTTAGGGTAAATAGTTATTTTTTCGGCCTGGAGATCGAGATTTTTTTTTGCTTAAACACTGATCCACTATGCAAATGGATTGAAAAGTTTTGTAATGCTTTTGTATATTAAGAAGACCATTTTAGTATACCCATGGTCTCCGATATTTGGATATTTAAATATTCAAATCATCCTAAAAAGGATGGTAATAATAACCTTACTCCATAAGTACCACAGTTGTATGCTATTAATGCAATGTTAAGTTTGGTCGAGAAGTACCATACTTGTATATTATTATTATGTTGCTATACGTAAAACAATGCGTGGGACCATACACGATATTCCCAGTTAATCTCTTGGAAATAAACTATTACTATTGACTCACAAGTACGAGATTAATATTAATCATTTTATGTGATACGTTCGTGAAATTATTAGTACGATACTTTAAAATATAACCATTCACGTTTAGTTAATTACATAGATTCAAGTTATCTCTATGATCTTCATAAGGAACAATTAAAGAACCTATGATTTACCTCAAACAACATATTTTACTACCACTACCTACGAAGCTAATATTGCATTTATAGTTAAAATCCAAAAAGGTTACGTCAAGGGAGATGTGATCAATATATTTGGTTCCTTTTACATATATGAAATCTAGAAGGGTCATGCAATTGGATTCAAATAGATCCGATAAAATGAGATGTCCATCCTTCTTCATCAAAGGACTCTTCAGAGTTGAGCTTTAGAAGAAAGATTAGATTAAAGTTACAATGTCTGTGATATTTTCACCATGCTACTTCCAAAAGCAATATTTCAGAAGTTTTCTTATGAAATAGTAATGCATCGACTCAGTTATCAAAGAAATGATATAATCAGGGAGAGTAATTAATCGGGGTAGCATATTATTAGGTGGAGAATAAAATAACATGTTATTTTTGGACAGATGCGTGTTTTAATCCTTTTCTTTAACTAGGGTTTTCCACTTGATTTTTCTAGTTAAGGTTTAACGAAGTAGCATCAAGTGCATCCATCACCAATTCAATGATTAAAAATTATACTCTGTTACTTTTACTTTATTTTTTCACCCACAAGTTTTCCTCAATAAGATTTTAATGAACCAACAATCATTTAATGGTGTATATGGTGTACATCCAAGGGGGAGTGTTAGTATACTAGTACATGATCGTGCCAATGGTATGATTGATATTTTATTCCTATTGTTCTCGTATATGTCATTCATTATATAAACAATAACTATTGCATATAAAATAAGACACTCATTTAAGTGTTAGTTAATCCATTTTATAATATACAACTAAATTAGAAGAAATACCATCATCCATTCATTCCACAAATAGTTGATTTAAATAATAAAAGAAAATATTATGTCTAAAAACCCTAGAAATTAAGTTGTTTAATAAGCATAAATAAAGTATGATAACTGAAATAACTTAATCTAGAAAGCACCTGATTTTACAATATTATTCCCTAATTGTGTACAACTTGTCTTGCTAATATTAGGGATAGAAAGCACCCAGTCCTATCGCTTTGACAAATACATTGTTTGATATAGAAATTATCGACTTATTACATAAAATAGGTAGTATATAATATAACATAATCAAAATCCCATATATAAATAAATGCAATCAAGAGTTGAAACAAATACATGAAAGGCGTGCAATGTTGGACATTGCAAGACTAGCATTTGAATCTGGAACCTTAACAACTAAAAAGAAACTTAATTTTTTTGAAGAAGTTTTTTTTACAACTCCTATGCTAAATAACATTACAATTATGAATCCGCAATATAAATAGCATTATTGACAATGCATTATTATAAAGATTCAACATTTGATTTGATTTATCTCATTAAAATAAAATTAATCATTAGTTTAGACTTGATATAGTGTATGGGACTTATTGTTTTTTCTCATCCTCTTATCCGTAGAACAAACAAAGATAGTTGATAAAGTTTTACCCTATAGCTTGGAGTACACTTTTGACCATCAATAATTTCACCAAATATGTTGGTAAGCTGGAATGCTTTTGTGTTAAAATAATGAAATATTAAATAGAAAATGAGAATGCTTTTTTTTAATCGTCCCAAATGGGATTTCATTAATGTAACGTAGAGTAACAAAAAAGAAGAACAACATAACTCAAACACGCTCGAGTTAAGTAGAAGGGAGATGAGAGAAAATAACGTAGAACAAACAGGGAAATTAGGATAAAGCCTAACAAAAGACTTAAAAAATGACAAAAAAAATTTCGGGTTTGCTCAGGACACATCGCAGCAACAAAACCAAGAAACTGGTACCGAAGGCACCAGAGGGCGAGATGCTCCAAAAAAAGTCTGTGCACAAGGCAAACAAACGGTGGAATAATATCAGACAAACACGTCAAAAACACCAGCGCGAAGGAGGGAGGCTCAAACTCTAAAGGGCCTACAAAAAGGCGGATCTTAGTAAAGGTGGGAGAAACCCAAAAAGTTATGGAGACCTTTTGAATTTCAACTCGAGATGAATAACCGCTGGGACAGTCGAACCCAAACCCCCAAAACCTGACAGTTATACCTAAAGTGGATAAAATGCTCACGAAGTAGACTAAAGAAAGATCTCCAAACGGAGCCTGAAAATACAACAATAAACAACAAAAACCAAAAACATAACCAAACAACCTATCTTCAAAATCACAACTCCAAACTACCACCAAAAGGGTAGTCCTTGTCGTAACCATTCCGATCTGTTCGTTGAGCGGGTCTTTCACAGTCGAAAACATCTCGACAACTAACCAAATCGAGGAAGATCCACTAGACGGGTTTGGAGTTTTTGGAACGCTGCTTATCCTCCTTTTTGATTTGAGGGACACTTGCGGGCCTCCCCCACTCTCGTCGAAAGTGAGAGGGGGAGGGGTGGCCGGATCGAGTGGAGAGGGTAGGGGTTTTTAAGGCCGGATGCTATTTCTTTTTTCTAGAGAGAGGTGAGAGCTATTAAAAGGACAACCGTCGGATAACTTCTTTTAATGAGAATAGTTTAAACCAACAACTCACTAAAATAGGTCCATTGTTAAACACCATCATATATGTAAATATTAAAAGAAAAGTGATGAACCAATGATGATAAAAAAAACAAATATAAAGATAGTGACAATCTAAATATTACGAGTGCAAAAATAATTTTGAAAGTCCAATTTCATAACATTATAACTAAAATAAAAAAATAAAAAAACATTTGGTAAAAAAATTACAAACCTGATATGCACAAATAATATAACAATTTGATGATGTAAATTCAAACAAATATATAATGAAACAACTTTCATGAAGTTCCACAGATTAGAACATCTAAAGGGGAATAAAATTTCTTGTCAAATTATAAACAACTAATTTTATTTAATGTAGATGCATTATGATGAAAAATATGGAAATTGTATGTAAAACGGAGTAAAGGAACAAACCATGCCTTCATCTTTAGCAATAGGCAGGTTTTCAAAGATGCAATATCAATTAAATTCGCAACACAAATTTCTTGGTATAAATCGTGCCTAAGTATAGTTGCAGCTTTAGTGGAAATAAATGTTGTTAATGTCAGTGTGTGGTATACTGTTAAAAAAAACTATTAAGGTGCAAAGGTAATAATAATAGTTCATAATATCAATAACCAATCCTTAAGTAATTCAAAACACATCTAATTTATACACTCATGAAACAAAATAATATGTTCTAAACGCTTGATAAGTACTCTCTTGTGTCGATTGTACTGACTTAATTTTACCTCTTGCACAATCGCACCTATTTCACACGCTATTGCCCGAAGACACCTACCATCATTCTTATGATAAAACACGAAGTCAAGAAGGAAAAACTTGTAAAAATAAATAGAAGAATAACTGTAATTTCACGTACATCATAAAAATATTATAACAAGGATCAAATATCAATAAGTCCTTTAAATATTTTTTAATACACATTTAGTCCAAGCATTTTATTTTGTATTAAAAAGTCCCTTATTATCTTATATTTAAAGGTCCGCGCCAGCGGCATGGTAAAATATTTTTGACATAGTAAATGACTTTTTGATGCAAAATAAAAAAGCTTGGACTAAACGTGTATTAAAAAAAGTTTGAGGGACTATTTGGTATATGCCCCTAATAACAACACATTTACAATCCAACTATGAACCCTCGTATTTTTAAGAAAAGAAGTAAAATGAAATTCCATAGATACAATCATTATAAAAGAGGCTAAATTAATATATGCAAAATAGAATCAATAAAACGTGGTACAACCGAGAGAAAATAAAAGCAACATGATCCGAAGTGAATATAAACTGATGCCTGGATAAAAACAAATTAAGTGACCATTTTATGTATAATACATATCTATTAATTCAACCTACCTTATGTTTAGAACTAGTAAATACAGCTACATGTTTTCCTCTGACATGGAAGGGAAATGAGGAATTGCAAATTCGCAACATAAACTTATGAGTGCTAATTGCGCTAAATTAGACATTATACTTTGTAATTTTTTTTATATTGGTTTAATTGCAAAATTTTAATGTTACTAATTTGTTTGTATCATTTTCATATTTTTAACACAACTAATACCAAAACTATAGTTTGTGATTGCAAATCAATAAGTCAACATATTGGTATAGTTTCGAAGCATACAAATTTGTTGCGTGTAACTTCATGTGTGGGTCATGACAAATTATAGGTTTTTGTAAAATAATTTTTAAGAACACTATAATATTAATCATGAAAACATTAATTTGATTAAATTTTCACATACAAATGTTCTTAATAAAAGGATCTTG
This sequence comes from Sambucus nigra, assembly GCA_949130495.1. Classification (NCBI taxonomy): domain Eukaryota; kingdom Viridiplantae; phylum Streptophyta; class Magnoliopsida; order Dipsacales; family Adoxaceae; genus Sambucus; species Sambucus nigra. The sequence goes on along the minus strand of OX422209.1, from coordinate 284,336,229 downwards.
GATATTCATGATTATCACATGTAAACATTACGCGGAACATAAATGATATTAAAATAACATACCTCCATAATTGTCACAATTAAAAATATTGACGGAGCAATCAACCTTAACGATGTCTGATCGGCCTGGATTTTGGAACACAACTTCTTCTTGTATATAGAAAGAGCATACTCCAATTCCAACGCATTCCAACGGTTATATTTCTCAGTATGGACAAAAGGGTATTTGGAAATTTACTCTCCTTGAGAATTTAGATTTCTCTCCCTTTCCTATAAATTCACTATGTTGTCATTTTAGAGGGTCTGAATGATGGAAATTAATCACTTATTTATAGGTTGGGATAGGAGCTAAATTCCCAACAGTCACTTAAATATCTACCGTCCATCAAGGTAGATGTTCAAGAGTCATTTTGACTCTTGGTATTTAGAGTACCCTTTCATTAACCAAAGTGACTCTTAGAATTAATATAATTATGGAGCACATAATGGAGAATTATACAAAATAATTCTAACAGTCTCCCAGTTGATCCATAATTATCATAAAGCGCGCAATAGTCGCTGAGTCATCCTTAAATGATTTTCCATAAACACCTTCATCAAACAAATCATTAATGCGAGTCATGGCGCTCACACACTAATTCAGGAGCATGATCGCTTCCATGTACCATAACATTAACAACTCATCCAATAAGGTGTATAAATTGGGTTATTCCATAATGGTCCAATAATGTTTTTGTAAAAGACTATTTCTGTCACATTCTTTCATTCACATGCATGTGTACAATAACGACAGAAATATATGATTCTGAAACACTATATGATATCATATGGCAGTGTCAAAATAAGCACTAAAAAATCCACCACATCAAGATTCTATTGTCTATATTTAAAGACTCGTATCTTAAGCATGCTTCGTTAATGTCTTTCACGATATCCCAATCATGTGGATTTTCTATATGAACACTTGTACAAATGTGTTAATTGACACTTGTTTCAGAATTTCTTCTTTAAAAGGTATTCACATTCAATGTGCTTAGTTCATCATATAATACCTAATGTATCTTAATAAAGAATATTGCAACGACGTATCATAATATTTCAGCAACCTGACAATAGCGTCGACAAATCCAAGTTCCAAAACTTAAATTACGTTGCCATAATCAATAAGTTGTAGCATCAAAGCATGCTATAGATTCATATTTCCATAATAGTCAATGGATTGTGTTGCACTCCTTCATTATATTGGTCGTTAAACCAAAATAAATATAAGCAGATAAGAGTGAACTTCACACTTTCCACAAAACTAGTAAATCTAAGTTGTAATAACTGTTCGCCCAAAAATGAACAGTCAACTTTAGTGTGAGCATATAATATTTTAGTATCTCATAACTTCATCCATTACATATTGAAAATTTATATAACATTTTATTTCTCTACTTTACAATAAATTGAGTATATAAACTTACTCCCACTGATCATAAGTTGTATAAATCGAATATTCAATGATTAGAAAATATAATGGTAATACTTTTGAAAATACCATAGGTGGGAAACTTAATTAAGTTTATACAATCATTTCTATATAACATGTGTAAAATATCATAAGAATAATAGTTTTCACATACACTAAATGTAACTCTCATCATAATGATTTACTCACCTCATAAGAAATGTTGACGTCCTTGAAAAGGTGAGAAGGTTCATTTATAACCCTTTTCTCATTACACATAAAATGTTTGACTACAAATTCTTTATGACCTCTTCATACTCAACTTAAATGTAATTCAATGAGATCTCGTAGTCCAGTTACTTCTTATGATTTGTGAATACAAATCCAAATATTTATTTATCCTTATACCAAATTCATATTCATGTAGATACACCACATAATCACTTAGAATAGTAGACTCCGTTTAAGATCTTCGTAATACTATTCCTTATGATTTTATCTACATTTGTCTCATAGTGACAATACAATAATTTAATGGTCGATCATTTATTTGTTCTTTGTTGTTTAAGAATTCCAACAACTAAAAGAACAAATATTGAAGAAAGTTATCGATAATGGGATAAATACCCTACATTCATTTATAATCACATTTCATGATTTTCAACTCCCACTAATTTCACCATTCATAATGAATTTGGTTTTCTATAATGTAATAAGTACATGTTAATGACGATTATATGATCTATGTAGGTCCACTTTAAGGGAATTCTCAAAATCTCCCACTTGGACCAGATAAGTCATCCTTGTATTAGATATTGTAATACCTTAAGTGCATAACTCGATGATCAATATTTATTACAGATATTGCAAAAATCTGTCCATAAAATTATCAAAAAAAGTCTAGATTTAATTTGGGACAAGATTAAAGAGTTTCATAAAAAAATAATGTGATTATGATGCAGGAGCAAAACAATCTTTAAAAGAAATATATTCAAAAATTTATTTTATACAAAACATCAAAGGAATACCATAACCTTTGAGAAGAACTGAAAGATGCCTTTAAGAAAATATCCCTCATAATCAAGTCCAGACAAATATTTTTCAAGAAATTTGGAAGCATTGAGGGTTTATGAAAAGACAAATGACTTGATTTCCCAAAAATGAAAGAGAAGAAATCTTATTTGCATTTCTAGTTTGTTTTGTAAACAATCCTTGCATCAAAAGTAAATACTTTATGTAATACAATAAGTTTAACTGACAAACTCTATGAAGATAAAACTCATTTCAAATCATAAAAGATATATATTATCTCTATCATTATTAGTCCGAGTGTGTAACAGGTAAACAAACTTAATTTGTTTTATTACTTCAAATTTTATATGAAGTGTTCCACATAATATTGATCATCATTAGTGGGTTTAAAAAAAATCCAACATAATAATCGAGAGAAACAAAACTATGTCATAACATGTGAAAGATATGAGATAAATTGCTCACTACATTAATGCTTTGATTTGACAACACAAATGTTAATATTTCGCTAGTACCTAATGTGCATTTTATATTTCTCATTAGTAACCATTGATTAGAAATTATATGATGCTTTTAGATACTGGAGTATTTAATATACATGATATATACTTGAATACTGTATATGTTATATAGAGTTTATTCAAACAATCAAAATCAACTCCCTATAAGGAACAATCTTGTTTGATAATTAAACTCAATATACTCCATAATTATAAGCATCAGAGGTTATTATTGCTATCATCTTTACATTTAATATTCATTTTCATTATAGTTGGGTCATTGTGGTGACTACCAAATATTTTATAATATGAATATTACATTAAGTAAAGGCTTACATACACAAGTCAAATTATTCATTTTTGGATTTCATACACTTAATTGGTGATATCATGATGAAAGAAATAATGATATCTGCATTTGATGACCATTATTGCCTTCCCAATATATATATATATATATATATATATATATATATATATATATATATATATATATATATATATATATATATATATCACCACTTAATTTTTTCTCAATAATTGTAATTGGATCTATAGGCTACTAAATCACAATAATTGAATAAACAATAATATGTATGCAACATCATAAATCTTAGCATTCAATATCTTACATAGACCCGTAGGCAATCCAAAATATGCATGATATCAATGCATTAGTCTAATATTTATCTAATATGGAATGGATTACTTTAACGAACACCAATCCTTACATTATATAAATATTAGAGATAAGAATACATGTCTAAAATACCCGTAATACATGAATAAATTTTATAATTGTCTATTTCATAATTTGAAATTCACACAAAAAAAACTATACTTAATGTGAAAATCAAATAGACAAGGAGTTCACATGAGATATTACACGAATAATAACATGAATCATTTACTTTCTTTTTATCACTTATGTATGAGTAACAAATCAGAAATATTGACCCAAATCATTCATGATTATACTAATGCACAATACGGTTATAATCACAACTACCACACTACGGCATCTATAAATATGACTATATAACAATGTTAATTATTTAATATTCACACAAATTCCAATTTTTATTTGATTCAATTATCAGCATATGTTGCGCTTCAATTTAGTCTTATAACAAACATTAGGATAATCTGAAATGACTACAAGTATAATATCTTCGCAAGTAATCTCGGCCTGTATTTGGACTTTGATTAAACTGAATGAATACCTACTTACAAGTCTCAAAATTGCAAGCCATGCTTTCAAATATGCATGCATGCAATGAAATCATAAGTCTAGTATCCGTACATATGAATTGTGGCCTAGGTTTGGCATTTAATTCAACTTAATGGGAGTACTAGCATTAGAATAAACAATAATTATGATATTCAACTACATGAATCGTTGGCCTGTCTTTGGCACGAGACTCATTAAAATATGAATATTATAATATTAAAAAATATGAATCATTGGCCAGTGTTCGGCACGAGACTCATTAAAATACGAAACATAATATTAAATAATATGGATCATTGGCCTGTGTTCGGCACGAGACTCATCAAAACATGAATATTAATAATAACATAATATTCAATATTATGAATCATTGGCATGTGTTTTGCACGAGACTCATAAAAATATGAATAAATTTTTTTAATATATCTAATATTCAATGTTATGAATCATTGGCATGTGTTTTGCACGAGACTCATAAAAATATGAATATTAAATTCTAATATACTTAATATTCAATATTATGAATCATTGGCATGTATTTTGCACGAGATTCATAAAAATATGAATATTAAATTATAATATACTTCATATTCAATGTTATGAATCATTGGCATGTATTTTGCACGAGACTCATAAAAATATGAATATTAACTATAACATAATATTCAATAATATGAATCATTGGCCTGTGTTTGGTACGAGATTTATCAAAATATGAATATTAACAATAACACAAGTCTAATATCCTACCATATGAAATATGTTTTACTCGTGTTTGGCATTTAAATGCGCATAAAATATGAATATTAGTCTAAAAAATATATTCATACATTAAATATTCACGCAATGATCATAACATGTGTTTGGTTTCTAATCCAACACAAACATACATTCATGAATAAATAAAACAACTCCTATAGTGAAAACACACGCATAATATATGACAAAATCGTAGCTTTTGCCCCCCAAAAAATAGTTAACACAATGGGATGTAGATAATTACTACAAAATCTCAAAATAAATTATGGAATTCAAAAATTAATTTTCTGGAATGAGATATTGTCTTAAACATTATTTATGTAAAATTAATGCCAAAAAAAATTATACTCAAAACTTAATGTATAATTAAGGGTCCGAATATAGATGCATACACAATAATAGAATATTTATATTTCTAATTATATATTAAGACACTTTAATGTCTTCCCCATCCAATATCATATAAATATTATTGTTGATAACATCAATTCGGACATTTGAGCCACCAAAATAGATTATTCACAATAATCTAATTTATCGAAATATTATTGTCAAACCCATAATCATACATCTAATATTCAAATTTTTATATTGAACCTTTTGGTCAATACAAATAATACATAACATGAATATTAGTCAAACCATGAACAAAGAAAACAATCCCCATGATGGAAAAATATATAATGTTTGAAAAAATCGTAATTTTTGCCAAAAATGGAAAATTTGAGTTAGCATCCCAGGGATGTAGAGAATTTCTCAAGGATCACTCTCCAATTTGCGGAATCACACAATCAAATTTTAAACGAGAGTTATAAGCATTGACATTATTACCAAAAATGGCAAAAACGTATTTTTAAAGGTCTAAACTACGTTAAAACGCAAAACTGGGTGGGGCCCATTGTATAGAATGGATTTTGTTTATTTCGCCGCTTCCAATCGACCATAGGAGTTTCAAAAAATTTCGATAAAATTTTGACCTTTCACATTCCGACTAGTGGGTATAGGCGACAAAAAAAATGTCACAAAAAAAAATCCAGGCACACACAAAAATTAATTTAATATAGACTCCATTATGGGCAAACACCAATAAAGGAAAATCATGAGATCTTAAACTTTAGCTCTGATACCACATGTAAAATAATTTTTAGGAACACCGTAATATTAATCATGAAAACATTAATTTGATTAAATTTTCACATACAATTGTTCTTAATAAAAGGATCTTGGATCTTCATGATTATCACATATAAGCATTACGCGAAACATAAGTGATGCTAAAATAACATACCTCCATAATTGTCACAAATAAAAATATTGACGGAGCAGTCAACCTTAACGATGTCTGATCGGTCTGGATTTAACACAACATCATCTTGTATATAGCAAGAACATACTCCAATTCCAACGCATTCCAATGGTCAGATTTCTTAGTATGGCCAAAAGGGTATTTGGAAATTTACTCTCCTTAAGAATTTAGATTTCTCGCCGTTTCCTATAAATTCAATATGTTGTCATTTTAGAGTGTGTGAATGATGGAAATCAGTCCTTATTTATAGGCAGGGACAAGACCTAAATCTCCAACAGTCCCTTAAATATCAACCGTCCATCAAGGTATATGTTTAAGAGTCATTTTGACTCTTGATATTTGGAGTACCATTTCATTAACCAAAGTTAGAATTAATATAATTATAGAGCACATAATGGAGAATTATACAAAATAATTCTTACAGTTTTCACTAACTCCTTACATAATAAATTCTCTTTTTGTTTGTAATAATACACATGATATCTTAAATATATTAAATTAAATGAAGTATTATCACTCAAAATTAAAAATTATAAATCACTTCACTACCTTAATAACATCACAATGAAGACTCTTTAAGTTCTCTATTAGTATGGCCACATTACATCGGCAACATGAGAAAATGTTTAGACAACCACCACATAAGTTCTCTATTTGTATAGGCATTTACTGAAGTTCAAATTTGAATCATACAAAAAAGACCAATAATATTTGATTACAGCTCATATAGCGCCAATTAACCCATCACGATGTTTTTTTTGGGCAAAACAGAAATTTATTTAAAACAGGGGTATTTTACAAGTGATGTTTTGAACTGCAGATCGGACAGAGTGGACATGACTCTGATAAATATTTTAAAAAGTAACTAAAACGAGCTACAATCGAAAAAATAGTAAAATAAAATGGACTAAAACAGACATAGTAGCAAGAGCGTCGGCACAAGTGTTGGCTTCTCAAAAGCAGACGTTGAACGTAACATGATGGAATCCAGTGAGGGCTTCATATATGGAACGGGTCAAGTCTACATGGGCTTGGTGCTATGATGATTTCCTGCTAATCATATAGAATGCAGTTTGGCACTCAATTTTGATTTCAGTACATTTTATTCTCGTATGAAAAACGAGGTCAAGCCCGATTTTCAAAGCTAAAAGCTCAGCTGTCAGTGATGACATATAACCAAGATTAAGAGTAAAGCCAAAGAGGAACTGGCCCTGGGCATTTCTTATATGACCTCCGATTGAACAAGGCCAGTGAAAGGAGATTTATCGCCGTCAGTATTTCATTTAAAGGGTGGATGGGTGGGTTCCAAGCAGTAAGAAATTACCACCGGACCGCCTCCGAGTGGGGCTGCTGCATGACACAAGTGTGGAGGAATTGCACAAGCTGATGAGACATCGACTGTTGAATAATTGAGTTAATGATTGGCTTGTGCTGTAAGAGTGCCTCATTGCGCGCAAGCCACAAGGCTTCGAGGAAGAAAAATGGTCTCACTCCATGCTTAGTTGTTTGGGGGTTCCCAGAGCATGCTGCTAAATTTCGGAGAATGGATAAAGTATAGGGGTCCATCTCTTCAGACGCAGCTGAAAAAACACAGGGTAATCCATGCACTACACCAAATTTGCCGAATTGTCACGGTCATTGACCTTGACAAGTTGGACTTGTCAAGGTTAATGAATGTGACAATTCTGGGGGTGACAACTTTTGTTGTCACAGACTTGTCATGGTCCTTGACCTTGACAAGTTTTACACAGTTAAAGACCGTGACAAACCCGTGACATTTAATAAAAAATTATCACGGTCAATAACCATGATAATTCTGGGGAGAATCGAAAAAAAATCTGCTGGACAGTATGGCCACTGCCACTGCCACTGTCCAACAGTATATTTATACCTATTATAGCAACATTGTACCTGTTCAAACATCATATATCCAAATAAAATAGAGATAATGCAAATATACATTCAAAATAATATGCATCATGATATAATCCAAATATAATTCAAATGTAACAACTTAAAATAATTCAATTCAAATAATGTCACTACATATCTGGGGTAAGGTTAACTCTGAGGAGGTGAGTAGGCCACACGATATACGAATTGACACACCTATCAATATACATCGTGCCGTATTATTCGCGCAACCACAAGGGGTAGTTCTCCTTCCCGAGTATCACATGCATGACGAGCACCTTGGACTCGATGTCTTAAAGAAAACGTCCATGAACTGGCATACCCTGGAGGGTATTCGGGTCCCTCAACCCCCGCCCTATCCTCTAGCCATCAAATATGTCCAGTAAAAACACGCTTGACCAACCAAGTGTCGACATCAGTGGATTGAAGGGAGCCAAATAGGGGAGTGGATCATCAAAGTTCGCACGTGTCGGCGATGAAGCAGCGAGGTCCACATCCTCCTCATCCTGCACCTCGTCCTCCTGTACCTCCTCCTCCACCACCTTCTCCTTTCCTTTCCCCTTACGATTTTTGCCCAACGAATGCTTCATTAATGAGAACATATCTTGGACCGTCGCCTCCAAATGGTACAGCTTCGTGTCATGCGAGTCCACCATTTGAGCCAACCCGGTGTCGCTCGTCTCCAATCCTTTGATCCTAGATTTGGCCACCCGCGAGCTCACCCCCTTGTCCCCCCTTGCGATCAGCACCAAGAACTTGACTGAGTGCGTCTGTGGACAAAGATTCCTTATCAACATCAGACTGTGACTCATGCACTTCCTTAAGCTTTGCCTGAAACGACAAAAAGCACATGAATAGTAAAATAAGTAAATAAAAAAATTATAACGTAATTAATAAAAAGTAAACGGTCGGATTACTTACAATCGTGGCCGCGACGCTCGGGGACACCTCCTTATCCTTCCCCTTCTTCATCCGAATAGCCACATAAGTATCGAGCCTATATGGCCTACCCCCAGGGCCACTTCCTGTCCCCTGAAATAAAATAAAGTAAAATTAGTATCGACCCCGCAAAGTAAAGTAATGCAGAATAATATATTTTTGTAGTTATAGAAAAATTAAATCTTACCATCATCTTATGCTCCACTTCAACGTAAGAGGTCCGGTCGGAGTAGTGCACGCCCGTATTTTTTGCCCGAATTTCCCTCCCCGATTGGCGAGATGCCAATTGTCGCTCCCCAATCTTATTGTCAATGAACTTTTGCCATTGTGCCAATGAGATCAGCTTCTTCGATAGGACAGATTCACGCCTTCGGATAACGGACTCTCGTGTTTTCCCAAAGTACCGGGTCCGCATATTTTTCTTCCACGTCTTGTGTTGATCCCTCAACTGCTCCAAGATGAAATCGCGTAGCTTTGGATCCGGCTGAATTATTCCTGTCCAACAAATACAATGTCAGTTGCGAATAAATATAAATATAAATATAAATATAAATATAAATATAAATATAAATATAAATATAAATATAAATATAAAATTAAATCGAAATCGAAATCGAAATCGAAATCGAAATCGAAATCGAAATCGAAATCGAAATCGAAATCAAAATTGAAATATTCATATTCATATAAATATAAATTTATTACCTGTAGTGCCACCCAAATAGCTAACTTGAGCTCATTTGGCACCTCCCTCCAACTAGTGTACCCCGGGCCGATGATCGTCTTTACCAGCTCAAGGGATCTCACTAATAGCCCCATCTTATTCTCGATGGTCATCCCCAATTCGCCATATTTGGGGAGCCTAGGGGCCGAGGATCCCTCCCCGCCTCCCTTACAACCGAGCCCAGATGACATTATCATAATTAGCATCATCATCCTCGCCTTAATAACTGTAAGGTATTTTCGTGCATTTTCTCCATCATTCGAATGACTCCCCCTAAGGCAAGTGCCCACAATATGTTCAGCGAAGTTCTTCTCTGCATGTATCACATCCAATACATGGCGCACCGGGTTATTCTTCCCATAAGGCAAGTCAAACAAAATTGACCTCCTAGACCATGCCTTTCTTGTCTCAGTTTTATTTCCAGTTGGGATCTTCTTATGATTGACATTCTTAAATTTGGGATTCTTACCTGGCATATTAGGGCCACATTCAGAAGATTTACTTTCAATTTCTGAACCTGAAAGTTATCTCGGTGGTAGCCTATGTTCAACCCCGCCCAATAAAAAAATGAAACCTTTCTCAAATCTGAAACTATGAGCCGGGGGTAAAAACCTCCTATGGCAATGGTATATATTTTTTGAGCTAAAAGATAAACGAAGAGATTCAGTCTCCTCTCCATAAATAGGACACCCTAAATAACCATGTACTACACAACCGGATAATGTCTCATAAGCTGGAAAATCATGAATTTCCCACATCAACATAGCTTTCAGCGTAAACTCTTCTTTTCTAAAAGAGTCAAATGATTGCACACCCTCTTCCCATAACTCATTTAATTCTTCTACCAAAGGAGCGAGGTAGACGTCGATGTCATCACTTGGTGCCTTTGGTCCAGGTATTAACAAAGACATCATCGAAAATTCAGGTCTCATACACTGTGAATGAGGGAGGTTGAGTGGGACTAGGATCACTGGCCATACACTCTGATTGGTGCTTAGATTTCCAAATGGATTGAAACCATCTGTTGATATAGCCAAACGAATGTTGCGCTGTTCTCGAGCAAAATCGAGATACTCATAATTCATCCTCCTCCAAGCTGTAGAATCAATAGGACGACGCATGAGATTATCCCTTACTTCTGCCCTAGCATGCCAAGTCATTGCCTCCGCTATCCATGGTACTGTGAAAAATTGCTTTAATCTAGGGACAACGGGAAAATATTTCAACACTTTTTGAGGCACTTTTGAGCTTGTGCCTTGCTTACCAAGAGATTGGACATATCTAGGTTCATCGCAAACCGAACAACGATCGAGATTTTCATACTCCTTTTGGTATAGTATGCAGTCATACACATAAGCATGAATCGATTTATACTTCATTACCAAACCTTTCAAACTGTTCTTCATAACATGATAACTACTTGGAAGCATATTCTCCTTGAGTAGTAACCCCTTCACCCATTTCAGAATTCCTGTCACGCTATTGCCAGACAAATCGTACTGTGTCTTCAAACTGTGCAAACCAACCACAGCATGTAAAGTTGTTGATCTTTCTCACAACCAGAGTACTGATAAGCACCCAAAACTGTACATTTTATACCCCGAATAGACGTGCTTTAGTTGCTAATTCTCGGCAATATGAGTCTTATGTGCTTAAATGTTTATCTTGTAGGTCAAATGTCCATTGCAGAGTTCAAACGCTTAAATCAAAGCAATTGTGCAAAAATGGAGCTAAATACTCTTGTCCCGTATCCTAGCCTACCCTAAACCAAGCTTAAACTCTGTCCCGAGCCGTGTGTGTTTGATTTGTTCCCTTTTATATTTTTTTTTATTATTTCTTAGATTTTTAGTTTGAGTCATTTTTATTTTTAGGATTTATTTTAGATTTATTTAGAATTTTTAGAATTTATTTTCTATTTCTTTTAATTTAATGTAATATTATTTTAATTTTTAGATTTTAGTTTTATTAGGATTAGTTTTTAGGAGTTTATTATTAGTTTACTATATTTTATATTTTTTTTTAGGACTTTAGTTTTCATTTATATTTTAAGTTTTTATTTCTTTTGTTTTATTTTAGTTTTTATATAAACTTAGGGAGTTTTTTTTAGTTTTAATATTTTTATTATTTTTATTTTTATTATTTTTAGTTAGATTTTATTTTTTAGTTATTTATTTATTTTATTTTATTTTCAATTTTATTAATTTGAGTTGGATATTTTTTAGGGGTCATAAGTTAAACACACACAACACTCATACACCTAAACACACCTAAACACACCCAACCAACCCCCTAACCCTCACCTAACTTACCCTACACCTCCACAACACATAATTACCTCCACCCATCTTCTTCCCCACCAAATCTTTTCCACTCTCTCTCCTCAACTCCATAACCCAACTACACCCTCACTCCACACCTCAAATCGCCACCCTACCCCTGCTTGCGACCATATCCTTGCCCCTAATCCGCCGGCGGCGCTACACCCCATCAACCTGCGACCTCCGGCGCCGGAACCCCATACCCCCATCTTCGGCCATGGCAGCTGCCACGATCATGCCCCTATTTTCGGAGCGGCGTTCGCAAACCGAGATCCTCTCACCTCCACCATCGCCGGCGATATCCACTTTGGGTCTGCCCCCTGCGACCCATTTACGATCCCTTTCCCCAGCTCTGGCCGCGTTACACCCCAGGCGCCGGCGACCCTCATGGTCCAACCCGGCATCGTCCCAAACCTAAACCGCCTGCCCGGTGGTGACCCAACACCACGTAACCCACCTCCGACCTACCCGGACTCCGATCCCAAGCGCCGTCCACCTGCTCACGCCCCTTCCAACCCACCCATTTCCCTCTTCATCAACCAATCAAACCCTTACCCCACACCAAAGTTGCTAAACCCATTTGAAACCCACAAAAAGTCTTGCCCGATTTTAGTCAGCCAAGACCAAAATAAAAAATGAAACTAAATTACCCACATGCCATAAACCTCACTTAACCATTTTACCCAAATACCCCCAACTACCACTTCTACCCCAATTGCCCAAAATACCCCTCAAACCAAATCTGATTTTATCCTCACCACCACACCACCCACATGACCTCACACCTCTCTTACCGCATGTGTACACACCCCACTTCCATGCACATTAAATCTTTCCAAAAATACCCCTTAGCCCCATGTGTGCCATGCATCTACTACTATAAAAGAAGACTCAAGACCCTATTTGGGAGGGAGATCATAAAATAGAGAGAGAAAATTCTAGAGAAAAGTAGAGAGTTAGATTAGAATAAATTAGGTAGAAATATTTATAAATAGTTTTATTTTTATTTTTGTTAGATATTTGTGAGGTTAAATTTTGTAAGAGATTCAATTGAGTGGACATTTAATTGCACATCACTTGGATGCTTAATTAGAGGGATTGCATGCTTCAAATTGGAAGATTAAAGTTCAACTTTCTCAAAGAAATTTGGTTTTCTTGTTCTATTCCCTTATATTTTATTTTAGTAGCCTTGATTATTTGTTCATCATGTTTAATATCATGTTAGACTAAATCCCCTTTCAAGGGGTGGGGGAAACCCTTATTTGATGTTATTTTAGTTTAATTAGTTTGATTACTTGAAAATTCCCTTTGAATATTAATTTTGATCCCTCACCCTTAAATTTACGCCTCGAGAGAGGGTAAATGATTTTGGAGAGAAAATCGAAATTCTAGTTATAATACCCATTTTAGATTCGAACTAGAGATAGGGGTTTCTTAAGTGGGGTACTATTACTTGAATTTCAACTCTAAATTTATTTTTTAAGATTTACATAAATTTTAATTGATCGATCCTAGCGGGTGATTAATTAAAAGGAGTGTAGATCTATTTTCTAGAGTTGTGGGGTGTTAAACTTAATTTTCTAAAAGATTACTATTAAAATTACACTTGCAACGAGATTTGATTTGTAATTTTGATATTAATTTGGGAGAATTAAATTAATTAAATTAATTAGTTAGAATAGCTAAAATTTGTGGTGTAGACCCACTCCTTGATTGTTCTCACATTTATTTACCTCGTTTATCTCATATTTTAGTGTTAGACTTGATTTTCCAATTTAGTTACTTTTTAGTTTGTCGTTTGATCTTTCATTTTAGTTTAGTGCTATTTTACCTCACCTCACCCAATTGTTTTAATATTTGAAAAGCTAAAAAAAATTAGAAAAAGTAAAAAAGCCCAAAAAGAAAATAAAAGTGAATTACAATTGAGTTTGTCTCTAACTTTACCCCTTTGATGTGGATTGATACCCTTACTTACCTCTACACTTGAGTTTGTTATATGTTGTAGGTATTTGAGGATTTTAATTAGAAGAGCTTTTCAAGCAATGACGAAAAATACATTGAAAAGTCTTACTCTATCAAGTATAACGGTTGGGTCGCCTTAAATTTTAAACTTTGGTAGTCATCGTCAAGGTTTATCGTGATATCTTCACGAGCACTTAAACCTTATACATCATCAGTAACCTCATTCTCCTCTGCTTCATAAACTCCGTACGCATCATCAACTAAATCCTCTAACATATTATGATCTATGTCGTCCCCTTCTACATCTATCCTACTTGTTTCAGGTTGTTGTGAAGGTTGTTCGGGGGACAAAAGGAACTTTTAATGCACCGTGAAAACTCCAAAATCGATAACTATCATGCATACTTGATCTTAACAAATGTAGTTCAACTGTTTTCCACTTAAACACCTTACCATTCTTATACCTAGCATACGAACACGGAAACTCTTCATCATTATGACATCTTTTTGCGTATTTTACAAATTCATTAGCACATCTGCGAAATACATCCCCCATTCTATTTGTCTCACCCATCAACTCTTTGTATTTCGGATATCCCATCACAGCTACCACAACTAATCACCTATTAAAGGTAAGAAACGTATATTCATGGATTAGTATAGTATGTTTATATTCGATTTATAAACGTAGATTTATAAAGGTAAGAAGTGTAGATTTATAGTAGATTTATAAACGTATATTCATGGATTAGTATAGTATGTTTCATTTAATTATGTCTTATTTATATTCGATTTTTAGATTTCAAATTCAAATTCAATTTATAATAGAAATTTATATTTCCTCCATCTCCTCTAAAGGGTGAGTGGTCCTATCCCATTCAAGACCGAATTTTTCTGTAATATACTTAACAGCTCATGCACATTGTTACGATTTGAGAGAAATTCGACAGCATATCCCCGTAGTTCTCCAAGTACACGACGTAGATTGGAAAGTGTGAGTGTTATTTCAATTGATTAATTGAAATAACAATCACAGTTGTCAATCTAGTATGTACCTAGAGAACATTAGGATATGACTGCAGAACTTTCTCCAAAAGTAACAACTTTAAGCCACTAAGAATATTATTATACAGAAATTATGCAGTCCCAAACTGTCCAAAAGGGACAATTCGAGAGATCTCATTACAGAGGTAATGACTCTCGAATGGGTCTAAGGGTTTGTGAAATACACACGTGCACATATACATAAATGGAGGAGAAATAGAGAGAGAAAACATACCAAAGTTGTAAAGAGAGAGAGGGGGAAATGGAGGGAACAAAATCGGTAGGAAAAAAAGAAGAGGGAAGGTTTTTTACTGAAAGAATTATCACGGACATGTCATGGTCAATGACCGTGACAACTTTATAGGCTTATCACGGCCTTGTCATGATCAATGACCGTGATAAAAACCGCGTGTTTTTTTGTCACGGTCAATGACCGTGATAAAGCTAAGCGCTTAAAGGGTGCCAATTTGACCATTTTGGTGTAGTGATGAAAATGTGGGCGTTGGAGTCGTTGAGGTTACAAAGAGGGGAGTCAGGTGTGGGAAGTTGGTGATACTAATGGAGGCGGTCAGCAGTGGGTAGTCCCTGATGGACAAGAAACCAAAGGAAAATTTTTAGTTTAGGTGGCAGTCCACTTTTCTAGAGCCACATCCATGGTAAGGAAGGGATGTGTTGTTGGGTTGTGCCATGGTTGAGCCATCGATATGTATCTTTTACCGTAAAGGTACCTGACTTGTTGGCCACCAATAAGGAAGGTCTTGCACTGTTGTGGGCGATATATACACCGCTTGAATGAAGAGAAAAAAGTCAGGTGGCAAATATTGGGCTAAGGTAGGCAGGTTCCATTGGTGGTTGGTGATAAAGTGGGGAGTGGAATGGTACAAGCATGGTGGGGTAAAGCGGGAAATCGGTCCTTAAGAGGCTCGTGAAGGACCTAGATGTTGTTGCCAAGAGTAATGTTGCCAGGGCCCACATGCCATTTAATGCCCTGTTGGAATAAGGGGAGACGAATTGCTCGATTCTAAAACTAAGACGCTTTTCAAGTGCGATGAGCCTCCCCTAATGCACTGTTTGGATAATATTTGGATTTTATTACGCGATCCCATAAATTGTTCGACGTGGAGAAATGTTCCATCGAAGCTTAAGCTTGAATGCGGTGTTAAGGTTATGAAGATTTTTAATTCCCAGCCCGCCATATTTCTTAAGGGGGTAATTTTTGTCTAAGGTACAATGGGCGTTTTATGCGAAGACGTGGTGGCATTCCATAAAACATTTTTAATTTTCGTGGTGACAGTGTTGAGAATGCATTGAGGTAGAGCAAAAGCTGACATACTATAGGTCGGGAGAGACAGATAAACAACATTAATTAGTGTGGTCCTACCCGCGTATGGGAGGAAGTGAGAATTCCATGTGTGTAATCGGGTCTCAAGATCAGATCTGAGGTCTAGGAATAGGCAACTAGACTAGTGATAAGAGGGAGGCCATGATATTTTTCATGGCTAGGGTTGCGGTGGAAGGCTAACATACTACGTGTTGTCTGCATGACCAATATCGGGGTGGAGGGACCAAAAGTGATCAAAGATTTATCACGATTAACCGCTTGGCCCAAAAATAGAGAACATTCTTCAAGGGCTGTCCAAAAATGAGTGAGATTAGGGGGGCTTGGGTGTAGAAAGAGAATACAGTCATTGGCAAAACCTAGCCCCGGGATTCTGGGTCCAGGGATGGATGGTTTAAGAGCTGTCATCTTTTTTTTTACAATAGTCTTGGTCAATTTTCCTAAGGAGGGCATCAATTCCTAAAAGAAAAAGAAGCGGAGACAAAGGGTCGCCTTGGTAGAGACCCCGAGAAGATTAAAATCTGAGACCTAGGTGTCCATTAATCAAGGTTTGAAAAGAAGGTGTAAATATATAAGAAAAAATATATTGGATCCAGGGTGGCGGAAAATCATGCTGTTGTAGGACCCAACAAATAAAAGGCCACTCCATTTGATCGAATGCTTTAGATAAATCGATTGTAATAGCTCAGCTCCCTTTTTTATTTGGATATGTGCATTGTATGGAGCATTTCGTGCCCAATAAGAATATTGTCTTGGATGTGGCGCTTAGCTATGAAAGCTTCTTGGTAGGGTGTGACCAACCTCTGAAGGAGGGGCCTAATACGAGCTATTATGATGGAATACATGAGCTTATAAATTAAATTACAGAGACTAATAGGGAAAAAATGGGAAACTTACGTTGGGTTTTGCTACTTAGGAATGAAAATTAGTAGAGTGTGATTTAGGTCCCTCGACATTAACCCCGTAGCAAAGAAGTAAAAAATAAGGCCACAAACCGTTAGTCTAATCTCTGGCCAATGGATGAGATAAAATTAGGTGGTGAGTCCATCCGGACCTGGGCTTTTATTTCGGCCCATTCGTTTAAGAACGGACCAAATTTCAAGCTCTGAGGTCTTATCCCCCTCCGTCAGGCGAACGAAAGGGTAATTACCAGTTGGCGGGGTAGGGTCAGTGGTCTGGAAAAGAGTCTATTAAAGCGAATGGAATTGGGTGTTAATGGTAAATGGAGTTTTATGCCACTCAAATTTTGTATTAAAGATTGCATAAACATGATTAATGCGACAACAGTGGGAGACACTCGCATATTTTTTTTTGTGTGTTATTTTCCCCGTCAAGGGAACATTTAAGCTTGTATGTGTTTTTCTAGTATAAATTTTCCTGTACAATATTGGAGGCAAATTCGACTTGGATCTCATGCTCTTATTTGAGCAAGGCCGGTTCAGGCTGTCGCTCTATCAGCTTATGAGTATGAAGGAGCTGTTGCTGAAGGAGGGATATTTTTTTTTCCATATTTCCAAAAACTCGATTTTTCCAAGAAATTGCTACTTGCCTAAATAGGTGGGATTTACAGATAAAGCAGCTAGCCGAAGGTTCCTCCATTGGTTGGTGCTAGTGGGAATGGAGTAGCTCGTGAAAAGACAGATAAGCACCCCATTCCTTATAATAAATAAAACACTGGACTGTTCGAATGGTGGGGGTAAAAGAGTAAAGTAAGAGTGGATAATGATCGGAGTCCACATTTGGGAGATGACTGACACTGGTGTTGGGATATACATCCCACCACTGCCTGTTGGCAAGACCATTTCTCCAGTCGTTCTCGCTTATAATGTTAAAAAGGCGTATTATCTTTCTAGGTGAATGTAGGGCCATTAAACCCTAGATAAAAAATATTATGTGTCATCATAAAATGTCGAAGGACTTTCGCCCGAGTTGGGTGAAAAGGCGGACCTCTTAACTTTTTATGCGGGCCTAAAATAGTATTAAAATCGCCGAGAAGCACCCAAGGATTATTAATAGTGTTAGATAAGTGATGTAATGCGTGCCATACCTATGATTGGGTTGGGTGATAAGGGGGCATGTAAATAGCCGTGAGTTCCATAGGGGATGCATCACGATGTTGCTCTAACATAAAATCGTGTTTTGCAAAATAGTTATAGTTGCATGTGAAAAGTACGCCAACAAATTATTAATTTGGAAAGAAGATAACTGAAACCTAAAATTTGAAAATATTCACCTCACCACCATATTTTCTAATGGGATAATTCAAGACTCGTCCATTTATTGGATAAAAGATGCATTAAATTTCATTGACTTTTTTTAATGCACCAAGTCCTTTTTCATTATAGACTATATATATTTAGACAAATGTATTGTCACATATACCTATTTTAAACCCACTTACTCTCGCTAAAAATAAACATATAATCCCACTCTTTCTCTCTCTAATAAGGTAACGAACTGTGCTTGAACCTATAGTGGTTGCCTTGCTTGATGTAGTAAGGAATTGTTCATATCTTACTGGAATGAGGTGATCGAGTTTCTAATATAAGGTCCTGCCAAACTGGCTATGTAGGAGTAGGGTATATGGTAATAGATATAGTCGTTTATGCTTCTAGAATATGACGTGAAACATCCCCAAAAACATCATCCCCATCTGACGCATCGGGAGGGGGAGCATGGGCCTCACTTGGGACATGGGAATCAAAATGATGTGTGATGAAAAGTTAATCCTGGATAAAAATTTGATGTACGCTCTATAGGAATGATAGGAACATCAACAATAATATATGTGAGAAAATGGCATATGGTAGGGAAACTCTCATTCGCCTATATCCATAATTTTAGATGGATGCAATATGCCTCCAAATAAGGGATTGAAGATAGATGGTCATGCAAGAAATTATCATGCATAAACCTAATGTGCTCGGGGGTATTGGTACTATGATTCACTATGGGTGGGAGATTGAAGTTGATTATCAGTTTCATAAGGCAATAGTCAAAGTAAAGATGGCTACTTTGTAGTGGTTTATGGTTATACAAGGCAAGATCCATAAAATGAAAGGTCATATATACATCATGATAAGGTGTGAGATGATTAGGGCCCTCAAGATACTAAGGTGAGGGAAATATAGGGATACCCCAGAGCTCAGAAATGGTATCGAGTGAAATGATGAGATCGACGCTTCTAATCCTCGACACAATGAAATCACCACCGACCCTAGTAAGGAAAAAGAACTAACTCTCTCACCATGTTTACATATGAGGATTCTCTCAACTATAAGATAGGATCCCATCCTTTATCATTTAACCAAGTAGGTAATAAAGTCTAATGAAAAAGAACTACTATGCGAGGGTTTATATGGATTGACAAACATTAATTAAACTTAACACAATTAAAATTATGTTGTGAAAAATAATTAGCAAAATCTTATATTGTCGTAAGCATCAACTAGTTGAATAAGCAAGAGTATAACAACCAATCACAGAACATGCTGATGTACGAGGAAAACCATAACGGGAAAAAGCTCGGACGACCATGCCACGCCAATTAGCTATGATAAGGAATTACACAAGGACGACATATTACCTATACAATTGAATCGACTCCTTCAAGCCTTGATGCGCCATCATTCCTTCGACATTATGCACAGCGACACGTAGGAGTCCACCTTTGAACTTCCACAACGCGTGTTCCTCACACATATCTATATCCACCGATCCTGGCTCAGCAAACCCTCATCGCAACATGTATTCCATTGTGTTAAACCGCAACACACACATGAAATCCATTGTACAAAAGGATACTCAACAAAGATGAAGAGTATATAAACCTTGGTGCTCAAAATAGGAAATCATAAACAAGAATATTAGAATGAAACTTGGATATAAAAAAGTATTAGGTGAAACTAGAGTTTGGAGGCCCTAGATATGTTCTTGGAAAATAATTTTCTCAAAAACTCTTTTTAAGTTGCCAACACTCCTTTATATAGAAAACATGAAAATCGAGGTTGCACAAAAAATGAGGCAACTTATTTGAATAAAAATGTTAGGGTCGTTCGAACGAGTTATGTAATCTCATTTGAATGAAATAAATCTAGTTCAAATGAACATACTGAAATCGTTTGAACAGAGATCGAACGACCATCAAATGACATAGTGCTATAAAACAAAATTTTCATTCGATCCTTGTTCGTACAGTACCGATTCTCGTTTGAAAAATTGAAAAATCTCATTCGAACGACTTATGTAAATTCATTTGGCAAGCTTAAAAATCTCATTCGAATAACTTTAATGAAAAATAATTTTTGTTTTAAAAAATCTATTTATGAAAACGACCTTAAGCATTTTAAAAATAAACACCTAATAACTAAATCTAGTGATCAAACTAAAATACACATCCATACCTCTTGATATCCTATGAATGTTGAAGATAAAACACGACATGAAACTAACACGATGATGTAGGCGCTTTACTTGGATTCTCTGGTGTTTAATTACACATTATAGGCTTGAAGGATAAACAACTCAAGTCCTAACCTATGACTCAAACGGATTTGTCCAAACAGATTTAATTCAATATACATACAAATTGACTATATTACGAATTTATCCTTAGAGTTAGGAAATTGTTCCTTTTAACCACCACCCAAATCTGGTAGTACTAGGTGGCTATGAAACGTGGAAATTACTCATGCGTAACCCATTATAGTGGGCCATAGCATAGATGAGGTTGAGGAGGGACCTCTTTTGGATTTATTTCTTATCACATAAATTCAACTAATGAAACCTAAAAGGAATAGGCTCTAACGATAAACTAGGAACCTAATAAGCAACCACAACACTGACCCCAAACACCAATAAAAACTATCCCAACCACCAAGACAGTAAACTTACACAAAGCCAATGACCCCAAAAATAGGAACAATAAGAAAGTGGTTCCCATCATTAGCTAAGGCCATTTTTTAAGAACCACACACACACACACACACACACACACACACACACACACATATATATATATATATATATATATATATATATATATATATATATATATATATATATATATATATATAGAGAGAGAGAGAGAGAGAGAGAGAAATAAAAAAAGATAGGTTTTTTAACACATATTAGTATTTATAAAGTAAAAAAAAATGTTAAATATGTATAAAGACTCTAAAACATCACATATATATAGAGAGAACATATATTCACATATATAAAAGACAAAATGAGGAAGACTAAAAACATACCTAGAGGATAAGAAACCAAAAATAGATACTTACAATGTGATCTACACATTTAAAAACCCAAAATTCAACCTTTAGATTGTGAAATGAGTGAAGATGATGAGGTTTAAAGGTCGAAGTAGTATGAAAATGGAGGTCTAGATGTCTGAGAGTGTGAAGAGTAAAATGACACTATGCAAATATGAAAGGCTTTTAAACGCCCCTCATCTGAACCACGTGGGCTCCTTCAAGCAAGGTCTCATTCGAACCAGGATAAACCTCTTTCAAACGAGAGCACCATATTTTCTCCCTCATCGAAAAAATCTAGAAAAATAAATAACACACCCTAGTATAAATTAAATTAAAAGAAAAAAGAAATGATTTTAAAATTCAAAACTCCACACGTCTAACTTAAAGGGAATAATAATTGTCTAAAGAACCCAGAGCAATAACAAGTCCCATAAAAACTCCACATAAATCCCATAGCTAACCTAATTGAATAATATATGGCACAAGTCAAACATATTGAAAAGGGTTAAGTTATTCAGGTTCACGTTGATAGCACCATAAACTTAACCGCATACATTAAGCAGTTTAATAAGGTCATAAACAAAATCACATACCAGCCGAAAGTGTGCTAACCTATTGATATTCAACTTATACCACCCTGAATTTGTGCTTTTAAGTTTTTCTTTTCCATTTCCTTTTGAGAGTATTCCCTTGAAGTAATATTGAATTTTACTTCTTTTTATTAAACAAATACTTTATTTTAAGTCTTTCACCAATGGCAGCTATTCCCCTTTCTAGAAAGCTCTAACTAATATTTATCTCATCACTTTTTAAATAAAATCACAAGAAATGGTTCTTGCAGTCACACCTAAAAAATCTGGCAAAGAAAATCTAACTCGAATGAGTAAAAAAGTGTGGCATTAAAGCTCTTTGGATTAAGATCGATAATACATCCTATTACAAATTGTGTATGTGTGTACGATATGTAAAGATTGTGAAACGATTAATACACGTTGTTTATAGGATAACTCCAAAGATAATGATAAAATGAAGTCTACTATAAGCTCACACTATCCTCCGAAATTCTAAAAACCCAGGAAAGGGAAATAGGTCACCTAACATTGCTCTTACATCCTCTATCATCGAATAAACAAAAGCTACAAAAATCATAAAAACAAAAATATTTTTGGGTTTTATGATGTTCATAAATAAAATAAAATCTCTTTGGCTTTCTAAAAATATTAAAAAAAAAATCATTTTTTATACAAAAACAAAAACAAAAACCAAAAACTTATGATTCACTAAGGATAATATGGAATAGACACGACGAATGGAATCCTAATCTAGAGGTGATACAGACGACTCACTCAAAAGGGTGAGATACACTAGAGTCATTACCTACATCCGCCACTCTAACAACCTCCACCTCCTCCTCCTCCTCTTCCTTGTTGTTGTTGTTGTTGTTGTTGTTGTTGTTGTTGTTGTTGTTGTTATTATTATTATTATTATTATTATTATTATTATTATTATTATTATTATTATTATTATTATTATTATTATTATTATTATTATTATTATTATTATTATTATTATTATTATTATTATTATTATTATTATTATTATTATTATTATTTCCTGGAGCACTAGGAAGGGATCGATCATCTTCTTTAATTCTATCATAAGCATTTTGAATGTTTGTACCATGTACTCAACACGTTCCCTAAGCTTATAGAAATCTCCATTCAAACGTGGAGTAACATACCCACTTTGCACAAGCCAATAGCAATAGTCTCTAAGGTGACCCTTCCTCTTGAAATGGGTACAAAATTACGGTTGTGGACGATCCAACTTCTTTGTCTTGGGAGAAAGTCTCGAAGGAGGATGAAGAGGTGTGTTTGGTGACCTTTTGACAATCATGATCTTTTTCTCTAGCTTATAATCTCGCGAGTCTTCATCACCGATATCCATTTTATCAATCAAAGATTGAGATAGTGGAAATAGAATCTTATTTAACTTTTTAGAACGCACTTCAAGGTCAATTTTAACCTTCTTAAACTCTAAAAAGTCTTTGCGTGAGCTTCTAGTATTATGTCTATATCACCTCACATGGACACGACGACTCAAGGATATCCATTACAACACCCTACATTTCTATATAATTTATATTGTACAATTAAAATAAATAAATTGTTTGAATATGATTGTGCATGATTAAGTCATTCAATTATGCTGAATGTGTGCAATATTATATAATTAATTTGCATGTTATGTGAATTATTATTATCACATTATTAGTATAAATTTTTGTAATTTATTCTAAACATTATTTCAGTACGTTCTGGAGTGATTTAGGAACTCGTTTAGGCATTTTAAACATCTTAAGTTGGGCCCGGGGGAAAGGCATACAATTAGGGGAGATTTTGGATAAATCTGAGTGTTATTCTTGGCTTATTTTGGGGCTTGAAATTGGGTATTAAGGGGAGATATGGGACTAAAGGTGTTAATAGGTTATTTAACCAACTTAATTACACATTCCATCCACTTTTAAGAAAACCTAGCCTCCTTACACCTTTTGGGTAGTTACCAAAGTTGGAGAAGAAGAGCGGAACAAAGGCTCAAGGGACGAGGCTTCTCTCACCTCTAAATGGAAGGAATTTTCTTGAAAAACTTTTAATAATATATTTATTGATTCATATGCATGTTTCTCATGCCAATGGTGGGCTATATATTTGATTGGAGATTAAATTTATAGTTGGATTTGAATCTAGGACTGTATAGAACAAATTAATGTTAAATGTGACTTGAAAGTTAAAGACTTGGTGACAAACGGAGAATTGATATTGTTTTATTAGAGAAATTACTACTAGAATCCATGTGATAGAATTGATATTAATGGCTAAATGTGAATCATGAATTGTTCTTACTATTTTCAAAATTTTTAGATGAGAATTATGAACTAGTTGGGTTAAGACAACTTGTTATATTGATGATCCAATTACTTGAATTAATGGAGGGTTATCATGCATAGATTGGGTATAGAACGATGTAGACATTCATTTTTGACTATAATAGAGTTATGGTTCTTGAAATTGAATTGTGTAAAGACTTAAAAACGAGTATGAAATTTTGGAGAAGAAACTCGTATAGAAAAAATTGCAAATCTGGGCTTATTGCCCGAAGCGAATTATGAAATTTTGGAGAAGAAACTCGTATAGAAAAAATTGCAAATCTGGGCTTATTGCCCGAAGCGAATTAATTGGGCTACCAGGAAGAATTGATTATGTCCGGAGTGAATCGATTCAACTCCAAGGGAGAATCAATTTGTCTCATAGGCCTGGGTCGAAGTTAGACCATGGAAACGTTCAGACGGTCGAGTCCAAGCGAGTGTATGGGAGATTGTCGAAGTGAAGGGATATTGAATTAAAATAGATTTGTGCCATTATTTAATAAATAGTGGATTTAATAATTAACTAGAGTGTTAATATTGAAGTTAAGGATTATTATTTCGAGATTGATGAAATCTAGTTGCGGTAGTTATTAGGATAATTACCTATAGATATTATGTGTTATATGTATGTGTTTATTATTTACGTGAATATACATGTGTTCGTGGAAGGCCTATCGATTGGGGTTGCATACATCGTCAGGCCGAAATCACATGCCACCAAAGGTGGGCTAGGCATAGTGTAAGTCGTTATTTTAAGTCATACATTCAGGGGAAATACTTCGTGATGAGAGAAGTGGGATGAATGGATCCATTCTCATTGCTAGGGATATGGGAGTGAGATGGTATACTACATAGTAATCACCCCATTTATGTGTGTTTTGTTTACGTCTGTTTGGTGAGGAACTCCTTCGGAATTATCAATAGTGCACAACCTGGACACCGAAGGTAGATGACTTCACGTGACATATATATTCAAAGGTATATACATATTGACATAAAGTGATTAAGAACAAATTAACGTAGTCTAATGAGGTGGACAACTGTTAATGAACAATGCTACGTAAAACACACAATGTGATGTAATGTAATTTTCTGTGGGGTAGTATTGTGGGGTTAGTCTTTAGGACTCGGATCATATGCGTAGATATTTACTCCGATGATATATGGGCTAGTGGCCCTTGATATTTTTATATTAGCCTAGTGACCGGATTACATGTTTAGGCCTGGATTAGATATGCATATAATATTACACTTAGAGGAAATGTGAGATACGTTATGCATTTGAAAGTCGATGGGTGGTACGTAATATGAATTGATTGCATTATTATATATTAGTTTTGTAATTTAATTCTTAAAACTTTAGGGTGCTGGCCCAAATTTTAAATAGTTTTCCCCTGGTTATCGTAGACAGGATTGGTAGGACTGACATAGGTCTGACTTGCAGTTGCACTTGCTTATTAGTGGCTTCAGCTCCTTAATTCTAGCGTAGGTTTATAATCTTTATGTATTTAGGTTTTTATATTCGAGAGATTGTATGGGCATAAGCCCGAGACCTATTTATTCCAGTTATTTATTTCCATTTATGTTGGGATGGATGATTTATGTGAGTTGAAACTTATTCACTATCAGTTTATTATTTCATATGGTTTTATTGTGCGTGGATGTTTTAAAAAAAATTACATTTTTACAGTTGATGCATAGAATGGTATGAATTATTAGACGAGCCCCATCTTCGGCGTATTGTGTGTGGCCAACCTTTATATGGAAAATGAGGGTTGTTATAGTTGGTATCAGAGCATCCAGGTTCTAGCATCTTTAGGATCTGTGTTGCGCTCATTACATCATGTGTTGACTTCTTTGATATGTAGAGCCCTATGTTTAGGAATAGTTGTACTCTTTGTGATTTGTTACTAATACGAACCTTATTTTCTTTCATATGGAAAAACACTCGATGCAGTAGATTACGATGTTACCAATGGGTTTATAGAGGATAGGGCTTAGCAAGAGCCGCAACCGAAGCCACACCCACAACCACCACTAGTGCCACCCATGGTTACTCCAGCAGACATAGCAACTATAATGACACACGTAGTCTCTATAGCGATGGATTCTATGCTATAAAAATTTTATCCACAACAACAACCACCGCCATCACCCCTTCAGCCAGTGGTACTATTCATTCAGGCACATGGCCCAGCTTGGGATAGAGCTAGTGAGTCCTTCACTAAAGGTCACCCACAAGAGTTTGTTGGGACTAAAGATATCTTAGTGGAAAGTTGGTGGAAGAAGGATATTCAGAGATACTTGAGGATGGTTGGGTGCACAACGGTTTAAAGAAGATGTTGACTTCATTCCGATTAATAGGAACAACCCTACAGTGGTGGGAGTCTATCACCACCCTGGAGAAGTGGGACGGGATGACCATTAATGAGTTTTGGGTAAAGTATGAGGAAAAGTATTTTCCACCAGCTATGAAGTCAGAGACGACGATGAAATTCATTACCTAAAGCAGGACGGTCGTACCGTAGGAGTTGTCATTATTTGTTGAAGATGAGGTAAACATTGAGGATAAGAAAATGGAGAAGTTTGCATCAGGGACATCTTATCACATCAGTAAATCCCAATTAGGGAACCTAAATTTTACCACTTACATTCAGATGGATAATGCCTCTTTATTACATTGTCAAGATCACCGGTCATTCCAGAAGAATAAGGGTGGGAAGAGATCCAGTTCAGAGTCATCGATCCAAAAGGGTAAGACAGGTGGGAATTTCAATCAGGGGGTCCAACAGTTTAAGGAGTCCTAGATAGGATATCAGTTCAAGAAGCACAGGGATTCTGATAATAAGAACAAGTAGGTCTAGGGATAACAGCCAAGGGGACATCAGGGCCAGTGGTGACAGGGCCGAGGCCAACAGTGCCGATAGGGGCAACAACAGGATAGGCGTTAGTTTTATTGAAACTTTTACGTCTATAGAAAGAAAGGACACCCTGCGAAAAGGTGACCTCGGGGAAATCGGGGGCATAGGACTAGGGAGGTCAACGTGGATATCAGTCACCTTAGGGGCAACGTCAGCAGTCACCAACCCCACCAGTGATCACGCTGTCAGCACTACCAGCTCAACGTACCCCACCTTAGGGGCAGCAATCACAGTTATAGTATGTAAGGACAAATTTCCAATCGAGTTAATTTGTAGTATTAGCTTAATTCTGGACAAGCCTATGACGTGTTTGAAGTGTTGAAGACGTAGCGGCCCAGACTTTAAAGCTTCATCTTACTGGTTTCTAGGGCCATGTGTCACATCATCAACATTTGAAGATTACAAGTCTCTAAAGGTATGAATGATCTATTATATATATAGGAGTCTGGAAAATATTTTTGTATGTAATTTTAATATAAATTTAAGTTGAAAATGAATTTTATATTTTTAAAAGAAAATATATTTTTTCTGAATTTTCGTTCGAACGAAAATGACTCTCGTTCGAACAACAATCAGACGAGATTTCTAACGAGTTTAACCATTTTGTTCTGAATTGTCGTTAGAAACTCGTTCGAATGAAGTCGTTCAAACGATCTCGTTAGAACGAGATATCAAACGAGTTTTGTCACTTTAAACTCTGAATTCTCGTTAGAAGCTGTTCGAACGAAGTCGTTCGAACGACCTGGGCAGGAAATAAAAACTCTGCAGTTTTTTTTCTTTTATCCCTTTTTCCCACTACTTGTTCCACTAACTTTTTACCAGACTTATTTAGTGCAGGAAGAAATATATTCAAAAGGACCTTTTTTCATACTTAAAAATTCTTTTTGAGAGCAAAATTTATGAACCAAAAAATCTCCTTTTATGTGTTGAGTTTTATGGATTAAATTCTTCCAAAAATAAATATACACCCACATGCTAGTTTAATTCCAAGTTCACACACACACACACACACACACACACACACACACACACACACACACACATATATATATATATATATATTTTTTTTTCTTGGAGAGTGTTTGGCACCGAGTTTTCTCTCCACCATCAAGAAGAGAGTTTGGGTCTTTTCTCTACCCCGTAAAGGAGAAGAAATTTATTTGCTACGGCGTTCTCACTTGGTGAAAGGCACCATGTGTATTTGACGGTTGTTGTGCCTCAATTGGTGAACTCCGGAGTTATCTACAAGGCAGAGGTTGAAGAGCGTAGGAAGCGTCGGGACTTGAAGGAGTCGAGCCGAGTGTTGTAAGTCTTCTCATCGTTGTCTTTGTAAATATACCGTACCTAGTGGATTTGTTAAGCAGGACCATCCAAGGTTTTTCCCATTTGGATTTTCCTCGTACATCGCGGCGTAGTGTGATATTGTTTATTTTATCTTGCAAAAATACACTTAAATGCATGCTTAGGTAAATTAAGATAAAATTGGGTTTAATCACACTTTAGTTTATTTTAGGTGGTAATTAAATATTTCGGTAATCATTTAATTTAATTTAATTCAAGATAGAACTTAATTAATTTAGCAAAATTGCTATTTTTTTAGTTTAGTCATATTTAGACCTTGAATTGAATTAAATTCTTGCTTAATTGAAATATCAAATATTTAAGTGAAATTCAAAAATGGGTGTGCAGTTTAATTGCACTTAAATATTTGATACGAGTTTTTATAGTACGAGCATGTGTATCGCGTATCACCTAGAGAGGGACCAACACCAACACAAGCATTGGTGGGTATATTCCCTATTTTTGGGCATGTGGGGCGCATTTTATTTGATATGGGAGCATCACACTCACTTGTTAGTACTAGTTTCTCTCAATCATCGGGGACGGTAGACTTAGCGTTTGATATAGTATTTTACATTGGTTTACTTGTGGGTAGAGGGGCACCTATACGCTTCGTATGCATAGGTATAGGGATAAGTATTAGGAGGCTTAGGTTTATGGAAGGCCTACATGTATTAGATATGACAGAGTATGACGTTATGGGGATCGATTGGCTAGCTAGCGATGCTGCACCCGGAGGGAGGGTCGATCACGCATTTGCATTACATTAAGGAGGAGACTTCTGATGAGGTCCTTGTTTCTCTAAACTCCATTTCGATTATTAGGGAGTTTTTGAGTATGTTTGGAGAGATTTTAGAGTTACCACCGAGTAAAGAGATTGAGTTTGTGATTGACTATATTCGAGTACAAGACCCATCGCCCATGCACTATAGCATATGGCTCTTTTGGAGGTGAGAGAGCTTAGGGATAAGATTCAGCAGTTAGTGGTTTAGTGATTAATTCAGAGGAGTACTTCACATTGGGGTTCTCTCATCCTGTTTATGAAGAAAAAGGACGGATCATTGTGATTATATATCGATAATAGGGAGTTGAATAAGGTTATTATACGAAACATATATTCGTTACCCCGTATTGATGATCTATTTGACCAGTTGACAGGTGCATCGTATTTTTTAAAGATTGATTTGAGTTCGGGGTACCATCAATTGAGGATTGAGGATCATGATGTTTCGAAGATAGCATTTTTAATGAGATATGGATCTTATGAGTTTATGTTTACACCTTTTGGTCTAACCAACCATCGATAATGTTCATGGACCTGATGAATAGGGTGTTCAGGGACTTCCAAGATCAGTTTATTATCGTGTTTATAGATGACATATTAATTTATTCTCGGATTGAATATGATCAGGCACAACACTTTCGGATAGTCTTATAGACATTGCGGGACCATCAGCTCTATGCCAAGTTTAAGAAATAAGGATTTTAGTTGAGGGAGATTCAGTTCTTCAGCCACGTTGTATCTGAGATGGGGATATTAGTGGATTCGGGAAAGGTTTTAGCGGTGATGGATTGGGGATAACCCACTATACCCACGGAGGTGTGTAGCTTTTTAGTCTTGGAAAATACTATCGTCGATTCATTCAGGGGTTCTCAAATATAGTTGGGCCTTTAATAAATTAAACACGGAAGGGTGTACCATTTGTTTAGGACATTGCGTGCCAGCAAGCTTTTGATGAGTTGAAGGTCAGGTTGACTTCAACTTTGGTGCTTGCTTTACTTAGAGGACTAATAGACTATAAAGTCTTTATTGATGCATCCTTGAGAGGACTTGAAGGGGTATTAATGCAGGAAGAGAGAATGATAGCTTACGCTTCTCAAAATCTTAAGCCTCGTGAGGGGAATTACCCTACCCGTGATTTGGAGTTGGTGGCCGTAGTGTTTGCCTTATGCATTTGGAAGCATTACTCTTGGGAAGAAATTTCAGTTGTTCACGGACCATAAAATTTTACAGTAGTCATTTACACAGAGGGAGTTGAATCTGAGGTAGAGTCGATGGCTTGAGTTTATAAAAGACTACCAGTTTGATATCCATTATCATTCGGGCAAAGGGGAATGTAGTAGCGGATGCCTTGAGCCATAAACCGACTGTCAAGTTGGAAATAATATGGAAGGTGAAGTGGGGTTCGCTAACGATGAGCTGTCACATGCTTTAGGATAGTTCTTACCATCACACTTGAAATCATCATTCGGGTCGAGCAGGAATATGTGACAGATCCTATTTATCAAGAAAAGATAAGACATTTATTGGCAGAGAGGACAGAGCATGATTCGATTAGTTTAGATGAGTGATTGAGATTTCATGATAGGTTAGTGGTTCTAGAAGATGAGGAACTATACGACGAGCAATTATGACTGAGGCACATGGGTCACATTTTTCGGTACATCCAGGTGGGGATAAGATGTATTAGGACATAAGGCGCTAGTATTTATAGGTAGGCATGCAGAAGGACATAACCATTTTTTGTCCAAGTGTTTTAAATTCCAAATAGTGAAGGTGGACCATCACCGACTAGCAAGTGTTCTACAACCTCTCCAAATTTTGATGTGGAAATAAGAGAGCATTTTCATGGATTTTATTACGGGGTTACCAACGTCACATCGGGGACATGATGCCATCTAGGTGATCATTGACCGATTGATAAAGGTGGCTAACTTCTTGCCGATTCGAATAAACTATTCTTCGGAGCAGTACGCCAAAATATTCCTTACAGAGATTGTGAAATTTCATGGTGTACCACTCAATATTGTGTCGGATAGGGACAAGACGTTTATGTCTCACTTTTAGAGGAGCTCTAGCAGGCATTAAGGGTGGAGTTGAGGTTGAGTACCTCGTTCAAACAGAGAGTGAAAATCAAATGTTCGAGGACATATAGTGTATGTGCATTTTAGACTACAAAGGTAGTTGAGAGCAGTATTTACCATTGGTGGAGTTTTCTTAGAAAAACAGTTACCAGTTTACTATCGGTATGGCACCTTTAGAGGATTTATGGGAGACCTTATCGTTCTCCCTTTTGTTGATTAGAAATGGGGGAGAATAAGTTTCCAGGATCAGAGTTTATTCAGGATATATTGGAGAAGGTGGAAATGATCAGTGCTAGGATACGGATTGCCCAGGATTGACAAAAGAGTTATAATGATGAAAATATGAGGCTCCTGGATTTTAAGATTGTCAATCAGGTGCTAGTCAGGGTATCTCCTATGAAGGGAGTGATGCGATTTACGAAGAAAAGGAAGTTGCCTCCCCGATATGTGAGACTGTTACCTATTATTGAGAAGATTGGACCAGTAGCGTATCGGTTGGCCTTACCGAATCACTTGCAGAGTATTCACGATATTTTTCATATTGCGTTACAGATATTCCTTAGAGATAAGGTAGCTTATAAGCACATAGATCTTGACGAGATAGAGCTTTATTCCGACGTGAGTTATGAGGAGAGACCTGTTGTTATTCTAGGTATAAGGAGCGTAGACTTCGTT
Source organism: Sambucus nigra (assembly GCA_949130495.1). NCBI lineage: Eukaryota > Viridiplantae > Streptophyta > Magnoliopsida > Dipsacales > Adoxaceae > Sambucus > Sambucus nigra. The sequence goes on along the minus strand of OX422209.1, from coordinate 284,303,726 downwards.
CTAAGGATGTGCCTTTAGTATGATTACAGTGGTGATACCAGAACGAAAATGAGTAGACATAGGAGAAAGAGGATGACATACGAGAGAAGTATTCGGAACTCTTCGAGTTAAGTACGTATCGAATTATGAGGACGAAATTTCTTTATTACAAGGGGAGAATATAACACCCTTTATTTCTATATAATTTATATTGGTGAAATTAAAATAAATAAATTACTTGAATATGATTATGCATGATTAAGTGATTCGATTATACCGAATGTGTAATTTATTGTAAACATTGTTTGAGTACGTTTCGGAGCGATTTAAGAACTCGTTTAGGCATTTTAAGCATCTTAAGTTGGGCTCGAGGGATAGGTATACCCTTAGGGGAGATTTTGAACCAATCCGAGTGTCATTATAGGCTTATTTGGGGGTCTCAAATTGGGTATTAAGGGGAAATACGGGATTAAGGGCTTTAATAGGTTAATAAACCAACTTAATTACTCATTCAATCCATTTTTAAGAAAATCTAGTAGCCTTACACCCTCTGATGAAGTTACGTAGAAGAAGAGAGTAATAGTCTCAAGAGAGGAGGCTTATATCATCTCTAAAAGGCAGGAATTTTCTTCCAAAACTTTTAATAATATGTTTCTTAATTCATATGCGTGTTTCTCATACCAATTCCGCGTTATAAATTTGATTGACGATTGAATCATAGTTGGATTTGAATCTAGGAATGTGTAGAACAAATTAATGTTGAATATGCCTTGAAAGTTAAAGACTTGGTGACAAACCCGGAATTGATAATGTTTAATTCAAAAAATTACTACTAGAATCTATGTGATAGGATTAATGTCTATGGCTGAATGTGAATTATGAATTATGAATTGTTCTTCCTATTTTGGAATTTTTTGTATGAGAATTATAAACTTATTGGGTTTAGGCAACTTTTGATGTTTATGATCCAATTACTAGAATTAATGGGGGGTTATCATGCATATAATGGTTATTGAATGATGTAGACACGTTTTCTTAACTATAGTAGAATTATCGTTCTTAAAATTTAATTGTATAAAGCCTTAAAAATGAGTATGAAATTTTGGGAAAGAAACATGTATAGAAAAATTAGCAAATCTGGGCTTACTACCCGAAGCGAATCGTTTCGGCTTGGAGCGAATATATTCGGCTCCAAGGGAAAATCGATTCGGCTCCTGGGCCTAGTTCAGGGTTAAACTGTGACAACATTCAGGGGATTTTTAAGAGTCCAAGGGTGTATATGGGAGGTTATCCAAGTGAAGGGATATTTAATTAAAAATAGATTTGTGTCGTTATCTAATAAATGGTGAATTTAATAATTAACTAAAGTGTTAATATTCAAGATAAGGATTGTTATTTTGAGATTGATGAAATCTAGTTGTAGGAGTTATGAGGATAAATACCTATATATATATATATATATATATACACACACAATACTGCTCTTGTGCATACCAGTCCGCATTTTAAGAGTGCGGACCGGACAATTGTCACCTGGCGGTGAGCCCAACATAGAGAGAGAGAGAGTTCCTATAATTTCTAGGCTCACCGCCAGGTGACACATATCCGGTCCGCACTCTTAAATTGAGGACTAGTATGCACAAGATCAGTACTGTATGTATATATATATATATATGTGTGTGTGTGTGTGTGTGTGTGTGTGTGTGTGTGTGTGTGTGTGTGGATATACCCGTAATCGAGGAAGGCCTATCAGTTGGGGTTGTGTACGTCGTCGGATCGGAACAACACACCAGTGTGGGTGGTCTAGGCATAGTATAGGTCGTTATTTTAGGTCATAAGTTCCAGGGCAACATTTTGTGATGAGTGAATTGGGATGAATGGATCCATTATCATTGCCAGGGATATGGGCGTGAGATAGTGTACTACGTAGTGATCGCCCCACTTATGTGTGTTTTATTTACGTCTGTTTGGTGAGGGACTCCTCTAGAGTTATCGATAGAGAACAAGCTGGACACCGAAGGTAGATGCCTTCGCGTGTCGTGTGTGTGTGTATATATATATATATATATATATATATATATATATATATATATATATATATATATATATATATATATATATATATATATATATATTATACCTCTAATACGATAGTATTAGAGGTTTTAATATCATTTAATGCATTTAACTCACTTAAGTTTGCATGCTCTACGCCTCTGTCTATACCCCTTTGCCTTCTCCCAATTTTTATCTTCTCCTCTTCTCAAATCATTCTGTATTCCCACATTTTTAGTCCTTTCATCTCCTCCTCCATGTATATTTGGAAACGGGTCATTCTCCCATTTTCACAGCGAAGAACAATCCCCGTCTCGATCTTACGACATCGAGATGAGAACACCCAACTCCGACCCAGGAATAAACCTTGGCAAATTATTTCAAGATGCAGAAGCCATCAAAAACCTCAAATCCCTCCACAACACCCTTAAACAATCCCGCGAATGATCCAAAACCCTCCACAATTCCAAATCCATCCAAGATCTCCGCTCCAAAATGAACGACGACGTCGCTTCCTCTCTCAAGAAAGCCAAACTCACCTTTACCCTTCGTCCTCTCCTCCAAACCCACATGATCCTCACTCTCATCAAACTCCTCATAATCCACCCAAAAAATCTCTGCCAAAACCCTCCACAAATGCTTCCATTTAAACACATCTCCATTACTACAATCAAAAACCTCATTGTTCCCTATAGGATCCACCGCAACCCATATGTTATGCTTCGCTATCAAATCTACATCAGACGCAACCGCGTAACACTCCCAAGCTGCCTTTGACTCGGGAAACTTCAATGGATTTTTCTCATGTTTACATATAGCAGTGTAAAAACATAAAGTACCCACAGCGTTCATCATGGATAATGGAGAAATTAGAAGAGAATAGCGGAACAATGTACATAACATGTTAAACCAGGTTTATTTGCTACTATTTCAGCAGCTAAATCTTCTATGTTGATACGAAAAATATCACACCCTACCGCGGATGTGTATTTATTCTGGAACTTGGTGCATGCCGTGATCACGATCAGTCCAGGGTGCGGCATCTATAATTCCTCACTCATACACGGTGTGCGGCACCTATATCTCTAGCCTCTTTAATAGGCCGCAACCTATTACAGCGTAGGGTGCGGCATCCACAACTCCGGCCTCGTACAGGATGCAGCCGTATGCTACAGGATGCAACATTCCCTGAGTTTACCTTATAGGCCGCATCCCCCCCCCCCTCTTATTTAAATGCGTCAATAGGCTTACTTTATGTCACGAGCTCAGGGCACGTGACACTGCATGCATACCTCATATAAATAGAGTCCTACGCCTCGAGCTAAAGAGAGAGGTTCACTTCTATCCCCTCACTCGGGTCAAATTCAACAATACCTGGTGACGCCTTGCCAAATTCTCTCTACACAACCTCAGCATACAACTTAGGGGCCACTCGTCGGCATCTCAGCCACCTCTCCAGCACGCCGAAATCCTAAATTTTACCATGTATTCTCCTTTATTCTCATATTTGTACGCCTCTTTAGGCTCAAATCATATTGTACTATGCAATGCATATAATGAGAATGGAGCAACATAGTGGACGTAGGCCTATTTTAGAGGCTGAACCACTCTATATCTTGTCTTCTCTCTCTTTTTACTAATTTTATCCGGTTATTATAATTTACACTTGATTTGCTGGTACAAGAACGACTAGTGAACGATTTCTCGTATCATCAATTTGGCGCCGTCTGTGGGAAACGAGGTATTTTAATCCTGTTTCTCTATGTTTGGGTTCTTAAATACCTTATTTTATTCATGGGGATCATTTGGATCATCATATCATGAGTAGATTTTTGGTTGTTGAGCTCTATTTTAGATTTACTCCCATAGTTGGGTATTTTATATATATTCAGATCTGCTATTGGGTCTTCATTTTATAACCTTAGATCTATTTTACATACCCTTGCGATATCGTTTCATTTAGATGATGCTGAAAAGCATGATGGGCTTTAACCCCGAAATGATGAATGATTAGGGAAGGATTATATTTACTCCCTTTTTGTTGTTCTTGACCTATGATCTAGGGTTTATCATTGGAACTGTGTCATTTTGTGCACCGTGAGGGTACTCTCTCCGTAATATACAGCAGTAGGATCTCTCTCCACGTGTTTTGGGAGAAAAAATTAATTGTTGGGTTCCAATCTTGGGATTGTTCCCTCCACTACCTAGACAGGGATGCGTCCAGGCAGTTAAAATGCCTCCATGCCGCGGCCTCTGCTAATGCAGTTGCATTACAACAACTTCAAATCATTGGGGAATGAACTCAGGTGGTCTTCAACTTAACCTTGGTGAATATCGTTCAAAGGCCACGATAATACACTTATGTGCCTTACTGACCGCGGCCTTATCAGTAATATCTTTCAAAAAGCCACGATAGTATACTCGTATACTTTGATGGCCGCGGCCTCAGCAGTAATATCATCCAGCAATTCAAATGTTGCATCCTAACTTCTTACCTGGTTAATTCTGTACTACTGTGATTACTCATTTTTATCAGTTTTTGCCTCAGATTGAATATTTTTAAAGACTAACAAAGCAGAAAATGGATGAAGAATCCAGCCAGAGAACAGAAGTCAAAGATGAGATTGTGCAACTGTACAATCACCTTAACCATCTCTATGACAGTCATGCTTCACTCCAAACTCAGGTCAACTATTTGACTCAAAGGGTCCTCGTGCTTGAGGCCGCAACCTCTCCCAATGTGGGTGCGGCACCCAGGATCACTGCTGCCATAGCCTCAGAAGTTCCATCCTCGAATGCAGCCAGCAGGATCCAAAAAGGAGAGTGGAGAAAGCAGAGAGGTCTGAGGCCTACACTCCGTTGGCCTTCCCATTTAAAGACATATTTGAGTTCATCAAAGAGAACAAGCTACTGAGGTGGACAGAAAAGCTGAGGGCTCCACCCCACAAGAGGAGCCAAGATAGTTAGTGCAGATTCCATCAGGACCATGGCCATGATACTGAGCAATGCTATGCTCTGAAGGATGAAATTGAAAGGTTGATTGGGCAAGGAATTCTGCAGAGGTTCCTCAGAGATGCTTATGTTATGCATCCTGGTATAGTGGGCCATACTTGTCTTTATGATTTAGTTTATATATCCTTTTGCTTCTGTTCATAGTGAATATTATCTTTTATGTCCATGCTTATGAGGATTAATGAATATAATATTTTAATTTCTCAATTCCATTAAATGATATCTTATGAAAGACTCCTTGTCAAACATACTCTGTATGTAGACATCGAATTATATTGGGAATGATTATATCAAAATGGGCCATCAACACCCGTCGATGTGCCTAACCATATATAGGCAAATGGAGACTATATCTCAGCATACAATGATTACATTCTTGAAAACATCTATCTGGATGCGTCATTAGCTGCGAGGGCTTCCAATGCCCATTCTTAGCTTTCGGGATACGTCATTAGCTGCGAGGGCTTCCAATGTTCGTTCTTAAATTTCGGGATGCGTCATTAGCTGCGAGGGCTTCCAATGCTCGTTCTTAGATTTTGGGATGCATCATTAACTGCAAGGGCTTCCAATGCCCATTCTTAGCTTTCGGGATGCGCTATTAGCTGTCAGGGCTTCTAATTTCGGGAATCGTTATTAGCCTGGGGAGGTTACTCCCCTAGTAAACATCATTAACTTGGTGGATAGAAACTAAACATCATTGACTTGGTGGATAGAAAATAAACATCATTGACTTGGTGGATAGAGACTAAACATCATTAACTTGGTGATATCATATTAGCTTGGGGAAGCTTCATAACACCAAGCCCATGAAGGCCTGAAAATAACCCACTGGGGCCGGAGACTTAATTATCTACGGGTAATCTTATATTTGAAGGGGACAAAGACTTAATTGTCTATGGATAATCCTATTATAGCCTGGGAAGGCTTTATATATATCCATATAAGCTTGGATAAGCTTTATAATACCTCACCCGGGAGGGCTGAGAACCCAATCGAAGCGACTAAAGGAAAGCCATGAAAGGCAATCAAAGAGACTAAAGGAAAGCCATATAAGGCAATCAAAGCGACTAAAGGATGATGTGTTGCCATTATCCAAAAGCATGCTAAAGCTACGAAGGGCTAGAAAGATGCTACATCTTTATCAGTATGGATGCAGCCATTAAGTGAATTCATTTAAAAGACGCGGCAGATAAAAGCAGGCAGGGTTGCTAACCTACCGCGACCTTGTTCAAGAAGAAACTACAGCCGCCATCAAACATATTTATATGGCAACAATCTACAAGAATTCAAGTAGAAAGGCTAAGGTGAAGAGGGAACAAGCTGCAGCCTTAAACCCATACTCGATATTGGATATTGAAGTGCATTTTGTCAAAAAGCAATTATATGTTCAAGCAAACAAAAATATGCAGAGAAAGCATTCATTCAAGTGTTTAAGAAAGAAAGAAAGAAATTAACTTTTTAAGCATCGAAAGTATAGAATATGCAAAAGTGACCGCAGCCTTGATAATAAAGTTAGAAGCCAAAGATCTTGATAAATATTAGTGTTAAGATTACAGACAAAAGGGGCGCAACCCATATATGTAATGACTTTAAAAATTTGTAAGGGACGCAGCCTTATATTAATTATCAATTCAAAAATTAGCACGATGATTACAAGTTCATAAAGCTGCATCGTTGACCTCGTTTCCCTTATCACCATTCGCGGCTGTTTCAGTGTCGTCACCTTCTGTCGTAGCCTCCTCGATTTGTTTCCTTGCTCTCTCTTTAGCTGCAGCTCTTAGTTCAGCCACGCACATGTCATGTTCTATATCACCCAACTTTCACGACATAATTTGGTCCTTAGACTCTGGAAAATTTTTGGTAACTCTGTGCCTCAGCTCTTGAAAGCCACGGAGGTAGGCTTTGTTGTTGATCAGAAAAAAGCCCTTGGACTTCTTGAAGTTGGCCACAGCAAGGTTCGCAACTCGTCTTAAGGATGCGATATGATTTTCTTCTTTCAGTCTGTTAGCCTCAGAATGTTGGCTCTCAAGACTTTTGAGGCCCGTGGCATGATTAACAACCATTTTTTTCATTTGATTTTCAGCCACATTAAACTTATTTTGAGCAGTAGCATCTTGTTCTGTAGCCTCAAGAGCTTGAGCCTTAGCAATTGACAAAGACTTTGTATCCTGAGAGAAGTTCTTCTTAGCCTTATCCTTTGCCTTGACTGTAACCTTCAGATCTTTCTTGACTGCCGTAAGTTCTGCGGTAGATGAGCTTTTGCTCGCTTCAAAAGAAGATGCCTTGGCTGCGTCCAAGTCCTTTTTATGAGAAGTCTTCGTAGCCCTATAAATCTTGAAGAGCCCTTCATACTTCATCTTTTGGGTCATAACGACGTCTGCGGCCTGTTAGAATTCTAAAGAATCAGTATAAGTAAAGAATTAATAACCAACAAAAAAGAACTAAGTGGGAGAAGTTGTTACCCGTAGTAAACTATGAAGGGCATACTCCTCTAAATCCTCATGGTCCTTTTCCACTAGACGATTCAGGTCCACAACCACTGGAACCTTCCTTATTCTGCAGACGGCTCTCACAGTTGTATCCCAAGAGTAACTGGGATTTTCTTCCCTAAGCTGAGGCTGCGGACGACCATCAAGTCCAACCCTTGGCCTGCCTTGAGGAGGTGGAAGGTTGGCATTTATAGCCATAATAGTTCGCGGAGGGGAATAAGTGACAGAAATAACAAGTGAAGTGTCGCGTCCACCAGCATGGTCAGTGTCGGGGGGTAGTAAGCCTGCCACGGCCAGGTGATGCCACGGCACTACCCTGAAATACCTCATGTGTTGGAACCCTCCCAAGTGTGGGATTTATGACATCCGCCTCTTCAATGGTAATGGGCTCAACATTATTTGGGACTGTAGAAGAAGCCCTCTTTCTCTTCCTCCTCCTTTCTTGGAAGCATTATTGAGGTTAACTGCATCCTCATCTATCTCTAGTAACCGATCTTTCAAAATCTCCCTATCTATCTCCTCACCTGAAGAAGAAATAAAGTAGAGATTTCAAGTATTGATGATTGGAAGAACAAGTGTTGCGAAATGTTAAGAAAGGGTGATTGTTACCTTTCGCAACCATCTTTGTTGGCTGAGATTTATTGGGGAAGTAGCCTGCCTCAAATATGGAAGCAAAAGTCACTAAGGTGTTGAAAATTTTGTCCTTAGCCTTGACTGTTGCATCCCTTTCAACTCTTCTCTCCTACCGCTCACTAATGTGTAAGTTATCAAGAGCTGCATATAAGGTCAATATTAATACAGTACAGTAAAAAGTGTTAAGGGACGTGAAAATTATAAAATAGGACGCGACACATATCCAATGGCAGCAGCCTTATATAACTAATATCGAAGGCTGGCCCTACTGCCACGGCATTCTATGTGATTTCTCTCTCTCACTCTCCCCTGGATGGGTTTCCCACCCTTCTATAGAAACATTAAAAAACTTTCCCGTCTCCCAGTGTACAATTCCTCTCTATCCTTTCGAAGAGCCATATAGTAATACCAGGCAAACTTAACAGAGTTCTCCTTTGGTCTGTAAAAATGCAAGAACTCCACAGGAGTAATATCCCTTTCAAACTTCTTACTCCAGAGAACCACCGCGGCAAGTATGGCTCTCCACCCATTTGGGTCCATCTGGGTTGGTGCCAACTTCATGGCATTTAAGTTTCTCCTAACTGGGACTGGTACAGGAAGCCGAAGCCCATAAACAAAGGCGTGGAGTGGGAAGCAGGCTCCGTCATTAGTAAAAATGGAATAAGGCCTTTGGTCCGCAGAAGGAGCAGTGCATACCAAACTATCGGGAAATTCGAAGGCTTCATCCAACCCACTCTTGGGTCATAATACTGCGGACACCAAGTGCAGCGGGAGGTCTCTCACCTCTCCCAGATGTTCCAGCTGGTGCATCCCTAACCACGGATGGGCCCTCTACCACGACATCGAGATCCATAGGTTGGTTTCTTGAATTATCCTCTTCCTCTATGGCCATGGAATCTGAGTCTGATCTAGAACTACACAATTAGGGCACTCTCTCAACTAGCAGGGCCCTATTGTCCTCAAAGGACGCACTGAAGAAAGCTCATGGGGAGAAACACCAAAGTGTTTTTTCCAAAGGTATCTGAGAAACTCTTCCAGGTCAAAACTCATATGGCTACAGCAATACCTAAAAAGTAGAAAGTGTCCGCAAATAAGGTGCCACAGTCACTATGGTCACACAGGTCTCCTAGAGGTCGCGGAATGAACAAAGACATGAAGTTCGAAGGCTAAAGTAGGTGTTAAATCAACAAGTTTGAGTTATCGTAACCATTGACCTAAGATGACCCTAAAATGCCTCGGCCTTATACTCAAACAGCTTAACACAGTTGCCTAACCAAAGAGATTAAAGCCCAGGAATTTAGAAGGTCAGCTCAACATCATCAAGCACATTTCATGGGTCTATTTTATATGTTAATCCAACAAACTGGGAGTTTAAAAGTCCTGAAGATCTAGGTCTAAATCATCAAGTTTCAGTTGTCGGGCCGACATGGATATTAATAGTTTATAGATTGAAGTTTGATTCAAATATAAAGTCAGTTACCTATTACGATCCAAGCAATCACAAGAATTCAAATGTGTATAGTTCATCTAACAAATATGGGTTTAAGCGATAATCATTTAATTCTGAGAGGATATGGGTTCAAATGGCTTATTTACAATCAGAAATCAAGTACAGTTGAAGAATTTAACTGCAAAAGCCATTAAAAGAGGGTTCTAGTTGAAAACTTACTAAGGAATTGAGAAGTCAGCAATGCTCAGCCTCAAACCACCTCAGAACCACGATACACAGCCTTGAAAAGTCACCGGGAAGATCAAGGGAAGAAACGGACAGGGTTCGACTTTTGATTTTCTCCCAAGGTTTTTGGAGACATAATGAAGGTCACGACCAAGTCTATTTATATAATAGGCCACGGGAAGATGAAGCGTCGTGAGGATCTGGCTGCCAAAATATTACAGGGCCGCGGGACCGTTGTGCAAACCAATTCATGCAAGACGCAACCCAAACTCACTAATGTGATCGATATATTACACTACAGACACAGCCAATCTTGAAGATTACGAGGCTACTCATCGCAGCCCCAAATTCCACCTCTTGGCACTACGTGGATGTGTATTTATTCTGGCACTTGGTGCATGTCGTGGTCACGATCAGTCCAGGGTGCGTCATCTATAGTTCCTCACTCACACACGGTGTGCCGCACCTATATCTCTAGCCTCATTAACAGGCCGCAGCCTACTACAGTGTAGGACAACTCCATCCTCGTACATGATGCAGCCTTATGCTACGGGATGCAGCACTCCCTGAGTTTACCTTACAGGCCGCATCCCCCCTCTTATTTAATAGCTTCACTAGGCTTACTTTATGTCACGAGCTCAGGGAACGTGACACTGCATGCATACCTCATATAAATAGAGTCCTACACCTTGAGCTAAAGAGAGAGGTTCACTTCTATCCCCTCACTCGGGTCAGATTCAACAATACCTCGCGAAGCAATGCCGAATTCTCTCTACACAACCTCAACATAGAGCTTAGGGGCCACTCACCGGCATCGCAGCCACCTCTCCAGCACACTGGAATCCTCAATTCTACCATGTATTCTCCTTTATTCTCAAATTTGTACGCATCTTTAGGCTCAATCATATTGTACTATGCAACACATATAATGAGAATGGAGCAACACAGTGGACGTAGGCCTATTTTAGAGGCTGAACCACTCTATATCTTGTCTTCTCTCTCTTTTTACTAATTTTATCCGGTTATTATAATTTACAATTGATTTGCTGGTACAAGAATGACTAGTGGACAATTTCTCATATCATCAATTTGGTACAAGAACGATTAATGGACGATTTCTCGTATCATCAGTGTAGTAAAAATTTGGAATTGATAAACGTGGTTCATCTTCCACCTATGGGCTTTCTTGTATTTTGACTTTTTCGAAAGATTCAAATAGTGAACATTAGTGTTTATGGCCAGTTTGGACAGATGTGCTTGAGGTCAGGGGAATTGGGGATGACAACGTTGAGGATGTTTTGAAATGTTGTACCATTGATTTGACTTTGATCTAATCTACACATCAATTTTTTTACTACACCTTCTCTATTTGTGTTGTATCTATAGCCATTTACCGGAAAACCATATATGTTGTTTGCATTAATTTCTTCATTCTTGGGTTTTTGAATACATATACATGTATTTTCCAATGGAAACTTTTAAGATTTGTCTCAGTCTATTGTGATTGTTTTTAGATTGTAGTTCCGCCTCTTTCAATAGTATTATTGAAATGAAATAATAAATAGGAACATGTTATCATCTTGAAGAAAGTTTAACTGTTGATTTTGTGTTAAAAACATGAAAATGTTCTCACATGTTCTATGTAATGACACATTTTAGTTATAGTAATTGTTTTTTTTTTGTTTTTTGGGCGCGGGTTGATAGGGATACAGTTTTTCACCGTTAATGTTTGTTATATTAATACTATGTCAATACATATGTCACTTTTATAATGAAAAATAATATTGATGGGAATATATTGAACTAATATATTGTCTTCAACAATATTTGTGACATGCATTTACGCCTGCGCATCGCGCGGTGTACATTCTAGTATATATATATATATTCAGAACAAATCAATGTAGTCTAATGAGGTGAACAACTGTTAATGAACACAATGCTATGTAAAATATATATGTGATGCAATGGTATTTTCTATGGGGTAGTATTGTGGGGGTTAGTTTTGGGGCTTAGATCATACGTGTAGATATTTACCTCCCGATGATATGTGGGCTAGTGCCCCTTAATATTTTCATATTAGCGTAGGGATCGGATTACATGTTTGGACCTGGGTTAAATATACGTATAGTATTACACTTAGATGAAGGGTGAGATACGTACTGCATGTGAGAGCCGATGGGTGGTATGTAATGTGAATTAACTGCATTATTATTTATTTCTTTTGTAAGTTAATTTTTGCAATTTTAGGTCATTGGACCAAACAATAAAATTTTTTCACCCCAAGTTATCCAAGACAAGATTGACTAATAGAGATCGGACCTGCAGTTGCACTTGCTTAGTAGCAGATTCAGCTTCTTGATTCTCGTATAGGTTGCTACTCTTTATATATTTCTTTTTTTTATTACCAGAGATTGTATGGTCATAAACTCGAGACTTATTTATTCCAATTAGTTATTTCCAGTTATGTTGGGACATATGAGTTATGATTTATATGAGTTGGGACTTATTCACTGTCGATTTATTATTTCATATGGTTTTATTATGCGTGGATGTTTTAAACTAAAATTATATTTTTACACTTGATGCTGAGAATGGTATGAATTGTTAAACGAGCCCCATCATCAGCATATTGTGCCTGGCATCCTTTATGTGGAAAATGGGGGTTGTTACATCCATCTTCAAAGTACCAAACTTTTCATGAAAGATTTCAGTCCCTTTCTCCCCCGATTTTAACTTCTCATTGAGAGTATCTTTTCGAACCGTTACACTAATCATTTATGATTTAATCTCCCTCAAAGCACTTAGCCCACTCTCGTAAAATCTAAGATTCTCAGTAAACTTTTGATTAACCTTCTCCATGACTCAACTCAGCTCAAAGAGTTTATTGAATCTCAATTGAAGCTGTTTTTTAGTCTCAATAACAAAACTCCTTTCCTCTACCATTTCATTTATATTGGTTTTAAACTCAACACCAAAATTTTCAACCTTTTCTACATCAAGGGAGGTTTGAGGACCAATAATATTTTTTATGGTGAAGTTACTTTCAACATGAGACTTATTATTCGAGTCGGTGTTACTATCACTAAGAGTGACATTCATAGACTTTTTATAATTAATTCTCCTATTTAACCTAGTAGGACACTTACGTGCTATATTCCCAAAATTTTGGCATTCAAAGCACCTCCTAGATTCATCATCCGATTTTTCTCAGCTTAAGACTTATGTCCATGTTCACCAGAAGACTTTTCTATCCAGTTGGCCATATTGTTCTCTCCTTATTTCTTATTAAATACAAACTTTTGAGGATTGGATTTGAGAAACTTCTTGAATTATTGGCCAATAAGGGAATATCGACTTCATAATCATTAGAAACGTCATTCGAGATTGAGGGGGCATTATGTAGTGTCTTCAACGCGATGGTCATCTCTTTCTTGGGAAATGACATTCTCTTCCTATAAGCTCTTATACCTTCATGATATTAATTCCACCTACGACGTTTAAGGCCGAGACACATGGAAGGAACTAGGTGGTAGTGACTTCTGGAATTCCCTAATGATCCTAGATTCCAAGTCTTCTCACCTAATAAAAATAAAAGTTCACGATGCCGCAGATTTTTGCATAAAACTTATTGAAAGTTATATTTTTGAGCTCTTCAACTGCTCGAATCGGGTGGTGATATGTTGGAGCTTTGAGACCCGAATGGTATCGATACCGTCAGGAGTGAGTTGGAGAATGTGCTACGCCTCCTTCGATGTAGTACATGTAGAGATCTGATAGAACTCTTCTTGGGTGACACAACATAAAATCACATTAAGCCTCTTAGAGTTGTAGTTAGCTAGCCTATATTCATTACCTGACCACGACTCTTCAAGTTTAGGGACAACAGTTTTTCCTAGTGGAGTCATTTAACATTTCCACCCCTAACTACGGTTAACCACACCCTCCCATTTTTGGTATTTAAGGAAAAAGGCCATACACACCTTCCAATTCATGTAGTTACTACCATAAAAAATAGGTGGATGCATGATCGACTGACTCTCAATAAACAGACCCCCAAGTTCATATTAAAATCATGTTCTAATACCAAGTTGAAATAGGTATATATCTAAGGGTCCAATTGCAATTAATTAATTAACTTATCAACCAAATTAAATTTTGTCAGTTTGAACCAATTTTAATTTTACCGAACAAAATTATTGTTGATACAAAAATTAGTCAGATGACATGAACTAATTATATGAGAATACGTGTAGTCCTATGTAGCCAAAATATATATTCACCTAGCTACTCAGCACTCCAAGCTACTAAGCGTTCCGAGCTACTCAACACCCCGAACTACTTAGCATACTGAGCTACTCAACGTGCAGAGCATCTAGCCAGGAAGATCAAACGATAATTACAGATTCAATGAACATCGGATTCAGTGAACATTCTTATTATGTACATATGTATATGTATAATAAATAACGGTGTATTATCTATTCATATGGACAACCCCAACGCTATAAATGCATTGTATCCCCTCCATAACGGGACGATTGAGAATTGATCATTTACGATCATTATCAAGATCAAGGCAAAACACCCAACAATACAAAATAGTGGACGTAGGCCATTTTCATAAGGCTGAACCACTTTAAAAACCTGTCGTCTTATTTCTTACTTTATATTTATCTGTGATTAATCAATTAGATCAAATCTAGTTTTTTACATCAACAGATTGGCGCCATCTGTGGGAACGACTATATGTAGCATTTTTCACTAAAACTTCATTATACATGCCTGAGATCCCAGAATCTAGCAATAGAAATAATGACGGAGTTCCTCCTACTCCGTCCATTCCTCCAACTGTCCAGGGTCTCATAGGAATAGTTGCTAACCTAGCCAAAGGACAAACAACTATGGAGGAGACCATGCGACAACTCATTTAAATTATTTAAAACGCAACGCCTGCCCCGTCAGGCCAACGAAGTGTTCATAGAAACACTCACCTACCGTCTTCGAGATCCAGATGTATTCTTTTCCCTCATATGTCCTTGTCCAAGCATACTGAATCGCGTCATACTAAGAGGTCCAGCGACCCGTCCTATCAACCTGGGCGGACATCTCCTATAAGAGTCATAGACTCTCAAGAAAAAATCACTCTAACTCCGAAAAGAACAAGTGCCCTGGAGAGATTGAGTAGAGTCTCCCCCTTTGAACGTTTGGGCCCCAGGAGGAATAAAAATCCTCCTCGGATTGCATCAGGAAATCCTCAATGACCAAATGATCTAAGGGAAGGTTCTGCCCAATCACGCCCTGCCACTCGTATAGAGAGATCCCAAGAGGATAATTCTGTGCGATATGTTGCTCGGGAAAATAGATAAGAGGCTGGAAATGACGCTTGGAAGGTCTCTATCCAAAGGTTGGAAGATAGTTCAGGGGAAATGGCTAAGGCCAGGAACCCTCTCCAAAGAACTTTTGTCAAGGGATCACCCTTTGTACAGATAATTGTCGACTTTCCCACACTATCGAAGTTTGAAGCTCCCGTAGTTACGCCAAAGTATGACGGAAAAACTGATCATGTCCTCCACATAGAGTAGTACCAAGCTGCTGCCGATATCTATGCAGTTCCTGATGAGATGAGATGCAGGGAATTCTCAGAAACTATTATGGGATCAACTCAAATATGGTACAACAATCTTCCTCGGGGGCAGATTAGTACTTTCCATCAACTGGCAGAGCTCTTTATAGGAAATTTCTATTTTGGTGCGAAACCAGTCAAGAGAGTAGCACATTTGTTGAGTGTAAGGCAAAAAATGGGAGAGAGCACTAAGGACTACATCACTCATTTTAATAACAAAAAATTTGAGGTCATTGACTACGAAGAGAAGACAGTGATCACAGCTCTGATGAGTGATCTTTTACTAAACAAGATGTATTATACTTTGGCTAAAGACCCCCCCAAATCCATGGCGGAATTAATGGCTAAAGCAACTAAGATCACGAATGCAAAAGAAGCCATGACTGCGAAGAAGAACGCCGATACAAAAGCGGAGACTAAAGCTGAAGGTAAATCTGAGAAGAAAGATCAAAAGCATAATGGGGGTAACAAGTAGTCGAAAGGCAAAGAGACGATAGAGCACTTAAGGAAGTATGGGAATTATACTCCATTAAAGGTAGATATCAACCATATTCTGAAGGAGATAAAGAACAACGAAGAACTCAATTGGCCGGAGAAGTTAAGGACAACCTTCGAAAAGAGGGATAAGTCCAAGTATTTTGAGTTCCACAAAGACGATGGCCACACGACCAAGCGGTGCATAACTCTCCAGAATGAAATTGAGGCACTCATTCGACAAGGGAAATTGAGCAGGTTTGTTGATCGCCCGAAAGATGAGAAGACCAACGATAGAACAAGGCAAAGGTTTAAATCTCCTCGCCGAATAAGAGATGACAAGAAGAGGGACCATGAAGATGATCCGAAGGATGACCCCGGCCTCCCCAAAAAGCCCAGGTAACCAGAATGCGAGGTATTTTCAACCATTTTGGCTCATTCGAATGTAATGTGATTACATGTGAAAATACGAGAGGTGGGGATCATACTGCTGAAAGGAAAGCTTACCTCAATGAGGCCCAAGCTTGCTCCTATATACAACGAATAAATCTGGCGGAAGAGGATCGCCCGAGGAAGGTTCACAAGGACCAACTGGTCATTGGTTTCTCCAAAAGTGATCTTAAAGGAGTCTTGTATCCTCACGACAACCCCTTGGTGATCAAGATGAGGATGAAGGATGTGATCATCTCAAGAGTATTGCTAGATAATGGTAGCTCAACAGACATCATGTTATACCCTTGCTTTAACAGTCTAAACTTGAAACTAACCCAGTTGGAACCGTATCACAGGCCGCTCCTCGGTTTTACCGGTAAAAAAGTGTTTCCACTTGGGACGATCAAGTTGGACAAGCTTATTCGTACCTGGCCTGCTTGTCGAACAGAAAAAGTACGCTTTTTGGTAATGGACAAAAACATCTAATCCGCCTACAACATAATCATGCGAAGGGTAGGCCTGAAAAAAATTGAAGTAGTGCCATCAATAGTACATCAATGCTTGAAATTTTTGACCAACTTTGGAGTTGGAATTATGAAGGGCGACTAGAAAGTAGCTCGGAATGTTACTATTTATCTGCCGAACAGGAAGAGGTGGAGGAAGCCAGGAAGAAGACCACCACCTACCAAGTGGATGAGTCTGAAGATGCAGAGATTGAGACGTTGGACCCTAGAGATGAGTCAAAGCTCGTGAAGGGTCAGGTCATGGAAGTAACACAGAACGTTATTCTGGACGATGAACAACCAGAATGAATAACTTAAATTTACGCTTCACTGGATTCGTTAATAAAGCGAGAGTTATTGGCATTTCTGAGGCACAAAAAGCAAACTTTTGTGTGGAGTCACGAAGATATGCCGGGGATAGACCCAGCCTTCCTTTGCCACGAGCTCAATGTTAATATGGATATCAAACCGGTGAAATAATGAAGAAGGGTCTTCAGCCCAGAGAAGAACCAAGCCATTTAGGAGGAGGTCGAGAAGCTGCAAAAAGCCTATTTTATTGAGGATGTCAAATATCCTGACTGGTTAGCCAATGTAGTCATGGTAAAAAAGAAGAATAACAAATGGAGGATGTGCATAGATTTCATCGATCTCAATAAAGCCTGCCCAAAAGATCACTTCCCTCTGCCCCGAATAGACCAACTGGTAGATGCTACCTCGGGGCATGAGTTATTAAGCTTCATAGACGCTTATTCTGGCTACAACCAGATTAAGATGAAACCAGAAGACAAAGAGAGTACTTCTTTTATTACCCCAAGAGGTACATACTGCTACAATGTTATGCCATTTGGTCTTAAAAATGCAGGTGCAACGTACCAGTGATTGATGAATAAGGTGTTCGCGAAGCAAATCGACAACAACATGGAGGTTTATGTCGATGACATGCTGACGAAGAGCAAGAAAGTTGCAGACCACATAGCTGACCTGAGCCAAACTTTCGATCAGCTAAATAAATATTAGATGAAGTTGAACTAGACTAAGTGTGTATTTGGCGTACGAGAAGGCATGTTCCTCGGGTATACTATGAATCAGTGAGGCATTGAGGCAAATCCTAAGAAGATTAAAGATTTATTGGATGTAATACCCCGTATTTTCATGGCTTCTAAATTTAAGGATTTATTAAATTTAATTGAGATAAATTAATTTAATTTTAATCCGAAATGTTGTTTTAAATATTTACTAGCGTGACAAGAGTTAGTAATTATTGGGAATATAATATTTGTTGCATATTACTGGATGAGTATAGTAATATATGAGATTTATTTTTATAACATTGTCACGTGTGAATAAAATGACAATTGTGGAAATTTAAGTCAGGACGCGCCTGTGTCGTGTCGGGACTAAATGTGGATTAATAAAAGTCAATATTTTATAAGTTGTTCGTATGGTCATTTTGAGTGCGCCAACGCGTCCGGAAGGGTCGAGATAGTCAGAAAAGTGTACCCGGGGGTTTAGTTTGGGTCTCGGGGAGTTTTTAGGCCTAATTAGTACCCCGGGAGGGCGTTTTGGACATTTCGCAATTTTGGGTAATTAAACCTACGGATTTTATAGGGTTATATCAGATGGAAAATGTCATCTTTTAGGGTTAACACAATGAAATACTAATGATGGCCATTGGAGAGGAAGAGGAGAAGCTCTCCAAGGAGTTCTAGGCCAAGAACACCTCCGATTGCACCGCCGTCACCACCAACGCGTAGATCGCGCGACGGGGAACGCAACCACAAAAAAATCATCCGCAAACCAGAACGTCGAAAATCCCAGGCAAGTGTTTATCTTTCTTATTTCGTTGGTGCATATTTCATATTAGTGTAAGAGTAATTAGAATGAGTTTTTATGAAAGAAACCTAAGATATGAGTTAGGAAATTGCATGTAGTGATGAATAAATTGATAATTCTGGAAACCCTTGCCATGTAGAGGAATTACCCACGAAATTATGATGTTTACAAGAAGAAATTTTTTGGAAATACTTGTTAGAACCATGTTTAAGAGAATTCTAGGGTTCTTGATAATTATAATAATTTTCGGTTGGTTAATCCATGTATAATGATAGAATTCCTCATGCTTCACGTTGGAAATACCTAGTAGGATGATATAATGTTGGTAGTACAATTTTTGAGACGTTTGGGATTGAAAAATATGGATTTGGATAAAGAAATGTGTTAGAACCCGTAACTGCAATTCTGCAGAAATCGCAATACCTGCTTGATCGATCGATCGAGCCCAGAGCTTCGATCGATCGAAGGTTCGATCGATCGAGCCCCAAACCTCGATCGATCGACCCCTCCTGGCAGACTCCTATTTCCTTTTAAATGAGTTAAATTCAATTTATTGTGAGATAATTCTTGGGCATCCTTAATAAAATGTTTTGGGAGATAGGGAAGACCAGTAGGACGTGTGAATAGATTTTAGGACCCTTGATGTCGGGAAAAGATTGTATTTTGGGATAATTACATAAGGGTCGGTGAATTTATGATTTAAAGAGAGAGACACGTAAGAGAGTTACTTTGGGGCAAATGTGTGTACCTACTGAATTTTATACTTGGGAGGATAGAATCCATGAGCGTTATGTAGTAAGTGGAAAGGTTCCTCAAATTAAAGTAAGATGTGAACGGTTATACGTGATAACTAAATAATGATAAATAAAAGTCGTAACTATGGGATTTGAGAATATACCCATTATTGATATGGTAATATTAGTATAGTTATATGATTGTGTATGCATATACTATCTATGTGTGAAAATCATGCCCACGCTACTTGCTATCCCTGAGGTTTCCGCGCTGGGACAGTCTTATCTCGATGGGACCTTTATGGGGGATATTGACTTGTACCCTAGAAGATAGATATCCTTGGTACAGGCTATCGATGTGATAGTTCAGACGGTCCTAAGAGACGCAGGCATGTGCCATCCTCTTAGAGACTTGGAATCTAAGCTTCGCCTCATCTTGTTTGTGTATAGATATCCTTGGTACAGGCTATCGCAGTGATAGTTCAGACGGTCCTAAGAGACGCAGACATATGCCATCCTCTTAGAGACTTGGAATCTATGCTTCGCCTCCATATTGTTTGAGTATGTGTTAATACAATTCGAGAGTGATTCCGAATTTGTATTCCCCTTAATATGAGTGATATGGGGTTTGGATAGTAGAGTATGCCCACACCATAGTTTTTATTTGGGGTGTTGTTATGATATATATATTTTTACGAGTAGTTAATATATATATGAAATTCTGAAATCTGGAATTGCCTACTGTGATTTGATATGTAGGACATGGTTGATGACCCAAATTGTAAATACTTATTTTGAGAAAGTATAATATGACACTGGAAAACTTTATTGATTATTAAAGTTAAAATTGAGAACTTTGGTTACTAATTGAAATATTATTTTCAAACAATTGAATCGTTAAATTTTGAATCCTACGAATAACCTAATATAAGTCCATCATTGGGAAAGGATAGCGTGATATATGATGAGTTGGACCACTGGGAAGGTTAGAGCGATAGGTGTGCACATTAAAAGAGAGGTGAGAATTTCTCAAGAGAGTGTCACACTAATATGTTATTGCATTGGCCTGTATCAATTTAAATACTTGCTAAACAATTTTTAAATCATATACACTATCGGGCTCTGACCCGTTTCTCTCTCTCTCTCTCTCTCTCTCTCTCTCTCTCTCTTGTATATATATGTATGTACTACAGGTTCCCAGCCACAGGGGCATCTTACTTAGGATCCCTTGGAAGGAACGTGTTGCAGCTTAGGTGGGAGTTGCAGGCCACTTGCTTAGACGATTTCATTTACTTGATTCCACTCCTATGATTCTCAGTTATTGGGGCATGTGTCGCCCTTTCCACTATTTATCTGTTCTGTTGGGACATTTGTATTTCAGTTATTTCTAGTACGGTTACTTTGGGATTTATTCAGCATGTATGTTTTACATTTAGTTTTAAATGTTGGGATTTTGGATGTTGAGTGTTTAAAATAATTGGATTATGTTCCAGGATAATTGTTGTATAATTCTTACTTATTGAAAATGTTGTTACTAATTAAATAAATAAGTTTTTCTTTAAAAATACAATTTGGTTAGAAAGGTTAAAAATGGTTTTGACACTTAGCTTAATTAATTAGGGTGTTAATTTGGAAAAGTTTATTTTTACGACAGTGATGCTAAGAATGAACCAACTGTTCACCTTGATTTTAATTTAATAAAGGAGTGATCGCCCGGTATTTAATTAGGCAGGGTGTCACATTGGAACTACGATCTCCAGCCACAAAGAAGGAGGTGCAAAGCCTCACGGGGCGTGTTGCAGCTCTCAACAGGTTTATCTCACGAGCAACAAACGTATGTCTTCCATTCTTCAAGACACTCATAAAAACTTTGGAACGATGAATGTGAGAAAGCATTTCAAGAGTTGCAGCGATATTTGGGGACACCCCCATTGCTGTCCAGGCCGTTGATGAGAGAAAAGTTATTTTGTACTTGGCTGTTTCAGAAAGCGCAGTCAGTTTAGCATTAATAAGAGTAGAGGATGGAGTGCAAAAAACCGGTGTATTATACGAGCAAAGCATTCCGAGGAGTGGAAATTAGATATCCAAAGTTGGAGAAGCTAGCTCTAGCATTGATCGAGGCAAGCAGGAGGATGAAACTGTACTTCTAGGCCCATACTATAGTGGTATACACCGATATGCCACTCAGACAAGCTTTGCACAAACAGAAGAAATCCAGAAGATTGATGTATTGGGCGGTGGGACTAGGTGAGTATGATATTGTTTATGAGCCAAGGTCTTCGCTCAAGGGCAGACAGTGACAGATTTCATTGCGGAGTTCACTTACCCAGATACCTCCGACCAACAGGGGTCTAAGGAAGTGCAAACCATGGATATTAGAGGAACATCAAAGACTGTCCCCGATCAAAGTCTACCAGCAGATCTGCCGGAGGGGATAGTGACCGGGCACCAAAAATCCCCCGATCAAAACCCAGCTTGTGAAAAAGATAATCGAAAGTACCAAATATTCCATCAAGGAACTTTGTCAAACTAAGAGTTTGATGATTATATACCTATATGGAATTTGTATATTGATGGCTCTTGTGCGCTACAGGCAGCGGAGCCGGAATACTTCTTAACAGTCCAAATGGATTGGATATAGAATACACTATGCGTTTCCAATTCAAAGCATCCAACAATGAAGCTGAATATGAAGCTATGATTGTGGGCCTCAGTTTAGCCAAAACACTGAATGCAGAGAAAATTACGGTGTTTAGTGACTCACAGCTAATTGTAAATCAGATGCTTGGGTTGTATGCTGCGAAGGGAGACTTTATGTCTAGGTATCATGCCAAAGCTATGGAGATTGTATCAAGTTTTATAGCGGTTCAAGTGATCCGAATACCAAGATTGGAGAATACGAGAGTTGACGCACTAGATCGG
The DNA here is from genome assembly GCA_949130495.1 of Sambucus nigra. NCBI lineage: Eukaryota > Viridiplantae > Streptophyta > Magnoliopsida > Dipsacales > Adoxaceae > Sambucus > Sambucus nigra. Next base: position 284,281,359 of record OX422209.1, on the reverse strand, counting down.
TTATCCTCAGCTACTCACATCGAGCTACGAAGAATAATTCCTATCGAGATAATGGCAGACCAGAGCATTAATGAAGAATTAATGGTGAGATTCATCACTTTGGACATGGGACCATCCTGGATAGATCCCATCAGGGCATATATCGACGACGGAGTTCTACCAACCGACCAACTTGTAGCCAAGAGGCTGAAGTTTAAAGTTGCTCGGTATGTATTGAACAATGGCATTTTGTATATAAGGGGTATAATAGCCGGTCTACAGAGATGTGTGCACCCATCAGAAGTTAAAGATCTGATGGAAGAAATTCATGAGGGATCTTGTGGGGCTCATATGGCGGGACGAACTCTTCTGCAAAGGATAACGATGCAGGGTTACTATTAGCCAATAATGTGAGCTGATTGTACAGCTTATGCCAAGAAATGTGATAAGTGTCAGCATTTTTCTACCATCCGAAGAAGTCCCCAAGACTTATTAACCCCAATCACTTTACCTTGGACGTTCTCTATATGGGGAATAGACTTGGTCGGGCCTCTCCCCACTACCAAAGAACGATTCAAATACCTGGTGATCGCTGTTGATTATTTCACCAAATGGGTCGAAACTGAACCTCTTATTGACATGGCCTATACAAGGGTTTACCAATTCATTTGGAAGAGTATTATTTGCAGATATGGTCTACCACATGCTTTTATCACAGACCATGGTACTCAATTTGATAATGAGGAGTTTACTGTGTATTGTCACCAGTCTAACGTCCAGAAGTTCCATTATGTACCAGGTCATCCTCAGAGCAATGGGAAAATTGAAGTGACGAACATGACGTTTCTTAATGGGTTGAAGAAATGGTGGGATGATGTGAAAGGGAATTGGATCAACGAGCTACATTTTGTGTTATGGGCTTATCGAACGACACCCCGAACAGCAACTGGGGAGTCTCCTTACAAGATTGCCTTTGGAAGTGAAGCAGTCATCCCAGTTGAACTGGGCTTACCCACTCACAGGGTGCTCAATTTAAACTCTCCTATCAGCGATTTGATGAGACGTTTAGATTTGGACATGCTAGAGAAAGTGAGAGAAGATGAAGCCATCAGGAACGCAGCTTACCAGCAAAGAACTGCTATGTTCTACAATAAAAGAGTCAAGATATGTAATCTTAAGGAGGGAGACTTTGTGCTCAGGAAAGTAATTCAGAAGCATAATAAGTTGGAAGCTAACTAGCATGGACCTTATTGTATCACTGTAGTTGTTCGACCTGGAACATACAGAATAAAGACCTTAGAGGGAGAAGAATTAAAGAATGCATGGAATGCGGAGTACTTGCACAAGTATTATCAGTAATGAAGATTCACATGTATCACAGTATTCAACTATGAATAAAAATGATATTTGCCCTATATTCTTTTTAGCTCAATTTTTTTGGAGTACTAGTGCTACACACTATGCCACGCCAACAAAGGTTGGTCAATATATCACCAACCACCAACTAAGGTTGGTCGGCATAACAACAACCACCAGCTACGGTTGGTCGGCACATCAGCAACCACCAACTAAGGTTGGTCGGCATCAATAGTTTTAGCTAACAATGTTGGCAAAACAATCATACAAGGCATTGCCTGTTTGATTATGGGTAACCTCAAGGGGCATCTAAAACTAGGCAAGAAGATGGGTGAGCTCACGGGGCATCCACTGTCTAGGCATCAAGGTAATCTAGATAAGATTGCTACAACTAAGAAGGACCATGGGATGAAAATCATTCCATTACTTAGGCACTTATGGGTGATAAGTCACTACAACTAGGCAGCAAATGGGGCAAAGTTCCATTGTTTATGAAATTGAAATATAACAGGACAATTTGTCCCTTTATAAACACTCATCAAACAATAATATGATAAGATAAACATCTTATAAATTTTTTACAAGGAAATAAAATTGCACAAAGAGGAATTTTTCTTTAATACAATTATTTCCAGGGAAAGAAAATTACAAATGATGCAGTTTCAATAAAAATTTCCTATTTTATTGGCCTTTTTTCCCTCAAATTTTGGTAGAGGTTCCATTCCAGCTGGAGGATCATCTAAAGCATAAGGAGAATTGATGAAATTCATATCTCATAGCATTCTGATGTTGCTTGAAATCGGTCGATTAAGTAGATGTTGAGGTCGGGATATCTCAAATTCTTCATGAAGCTGGTAATCATCAAGATACCTGGAAATCAAATACTTAGGAATGGAACAAGCAGGAATCCAGTTGACATTCAGTTTAAAGGGTGGATTGGGAAGATCAAGTACTCCAGAATCATACCAATCCCATAAGGAATTTCCTTCTTCAACCTGCATCACAGTTAAGGCGTTCAACCATCCCTGTTTGTATCCTTCATTGTTCGCTTGTTTCAGCCGAGCATCGAGATGGCATAGAGCTTCATTGTATCCTCCCATCCAAAACTCTCTAGGATGCTTATGAAATTGATAATTCAATCTCTCAATCTGCTCATGAAGTTTCTTCACCAAGTTTGCTTTACTTTCCACTGCAGAATTCTGGTTGGAGAGTTGGTCGGTAAGAGTTTGAATTTTCTGGGGCATTTAAGCCAAGGCTTGATTTTTTGCTTTCATTTGGGTAGCCTGATTTACTAAGGCTTACCGAGACCTAGTCTCTTAAATACTTCTTCAACCAACTCTAGTTCTACCTCGCGAGGATGACGTAGGTCTGGCTTGTTTCAAAGTGTCTAATTCCTCTCTCAAAGCGGCATTTTTAGTTTCCAAAAATGAAAAGCCCTCATCATTTACCGGGACCAGAGCTCCCAAAGACAAAGAGGAAGAAGATTTGAGTTGCTTCATTTCTTCTCGCAGGGCAATATTTTCTTCCTCCAATAATTTAGCAATATTCCCATGTTCCTCGATTTCAAGTTTAAGAACACTCTCTCTTTTTATGGGCTGAAAGAAACTTGTCATAACCCCGATCAACACTCAACTGTTAGTACTTTTCTCATAACCTTCATGCAGAAGTACAGAGGTTTCCTTGTGCTGAAGTTGAAGTTCCTCGGTTATTCCTTAAAGATCTTTAATCATCTCATAATAAGCCACATTATTAGCCACCACCCGATTAAGTAAACACTTCAAATATTGGTAAGCCTCAATTGCTCATTCAGAGGCATCAGGTCCAAGGATATTAACTATTTCAGCTTCGGTAAAATCTGTATGACCAATTTTGAAATAATTGTTGCATTTCTTCATCAACTCTGTCTCATGAGCTGACAAGAGTTCCATCCTGGCAACAAACTAACAAGGCAAACAGGAATCAATTAACAACAGTGCAACTACATGTTGAGCAAGTAAAGTAGATAACAAAGTCCATTTTATTAATCACAGGAGGAAGAAGTATAACATAAGTTAAAATGAAAGGGAAAAATAGAAGAACAACATAATTAAAGAACCGAACAACTCTACACCTTCTCCTTATTTCCTACAACATCTTTAGTCGATTTGGATGAAGGAGTTGGTTGCTCGAATGGCAGTTGAGATTGCTCGGTAGAAGTTGTCGTGTGTTCAACTTGCTCGAAAGATTAAGGAAGGGTAGGAACAGTTATTGATTCTACTAATACCATAGAAGATTCATCAGATGCAATTTCATCTTATTCTTCTTCAACAGTAGGAGGAGGGCCATGGGTATGTTCCTGAAACAGTTCAGAATCCTTGGCAACATTTAACCTCTTCAAGGATGCTACCTATCCATCTCTGAAGTATTTCACACTTGCATACTCCATCTGGGAAATGATAAAAGTTAAGGCCTTGTTCCATACTTTGTCCCAGCCAGAGCTAAAGGATTTCTTTATAGCAGCTTTCCTCTTCGCTCTCTCCGAGGGGATTTTCTCCCTGAGAAGCTCTTCGGCAGACTTCACCTTCTCTTCAAGATCTTTCTTACACCATTCAGCCTTTTCAAGCTTGGCGTTAGCTTCCTTGGAGTCCTTCATAGCCTGCTTCTGAGCTATATCAACAAGTTAAAGAGCTGACTCTGCCGATGTAATCTTCTTCTCCTAAGCAGCCTTGTCCTCTTCATACTTCAGTCGGGATTCCCCTAAAGACTTTGATAACCCAACAAGGGCTTCCTCAACACCACTGGATGAAGTTGATGCTTTGATGGCTTCATCCTTCTCCACGATATTATCAAAGCACACCAAAAATTGTAAAAAGAAGAAAGCCACAAATTAGAGCATGAACACGGTAATGAAAAATTAGAAGGATAAGTATAATGACCACTTACTGATGCAAGCAGTTGGGCACCCACATCGACCACCTTATCCCGAGGAGTTAAAGTTTCAGCAACTCGGTAGGGCCAAGTCAGGGGTAAGGACAACTGGAAAACTAGTCCTCAAAGAAGAAATCCCAACTCTAGAAGGTTGGGCAACAGTATATACAGGCCTCTCAGCACGACCCCTCTTCAACCTCCTCAAATGAGCATTTTCAATCAAAGGTGCTGTCTCTTTTGGGACAACAGCTTCAATCAAAGGTGCTGCCGCTTTAGGGGAAATAAAGGTCTCCTTGCTGATATTTTTGGTAGGAGGAATAACATCCTTCTTTGTAGTTCCATCAGCTGGAACGTCGCTTTTGCTCTTCTTCGCTCCTTCAGTATCAGGAGCGGGCTTAGTAAAGAACTCGGGTAACCTCCTCTTCTTCGTCATCAAATCAACAATAGAGGTACCCAAATCAGAAGAAGACTCCTCTACAATTGTTGGAGAAGCTGGTGCTTGATCAAGATCAACCACCACTGGAGGAATGAGAGGTCGGGCAATAAAAGATGAAGTGGTATTCTTATATCTCAGCATATGAGAAGCATACCTCAGGTGCTCTCCGTTAAAGGATTGGTTCAAATGCCAGATAAGTGTCAAATTCTTTAAATTTATGTCACTCTCTTTTGGAAGTTTCTTTTTGCTATCAACTGCAATAAATAAAAAATGAGTGTCAGTGAAGTATTTCATCAAATATAAACAGAGCTAAATTGAAAAAAATTAAAAACAACCTATCACATTGCCATAAAGTGGACATGTGGGACTTTGGTAAGCATCATTTCCTTTTAATGGGGGTGTTGCCAATTTTTCATCACAACCCCATGATCAAAATAGTCCATATTGGCATCGGGAAGATTAACCACTAAAGCTCTATTGGAAAACCTAGTTTTTAAATAAAATGTGGTGTCACTGATAGCCCATTTATAACAATACATAATTTCAGGAATTCCTAAGCGAGTTCCATGCACATGTTTAACCTATATACGCCATTAATTACCCTTCATGTATTTGGAGCTCTCTTGCAGGAACAATATCAAATATTGGCAAAACTCCAAACACAGGGGATTCAGCGGAAAAGAAAAACCACACTCCGCTACAAAAATGGAGGGAAACCAGTGTCCCTCATCTAAAGAAAATAAACCAGAGGGGCAAGGTGGATTCTCTAGAATAACACAAGAGGGAATTGCAAAATCAGCCCGGAACTTATCCAATGATTCAACAAGATAAACCATGGTGGATAAAGCAAAGAAAGAAGAAGGAAGAAATTCTTACAGAAAAACTGGAAAATCTGCTAAGGCGGATGACAGAAAGAACGACAGTACAAGAATAGAGTGAGAAAACAAAGAGTTCAGAAATCTGGAAGTAAAAAGTAGAAGACGATCTGATTCTATCGCTTTTTAATGCCCTGCATCGGGAAAGCAAGAAAATAAATGATTACTAGAAAAAACGATTGCGTTTTCGGTGGCTAAACATTGAAAAAGACGCGAATACCCAAGCGTCCGCTAAAAATTCAAAATATTTACGAGTTTGCCATTTCGCGCTCAAAAGACGAGACTGAAGGGAAAATTTCCTAAGTGTTGGAAATCTGTAATCTAACAAGACTGGGTAAAACACGTCCGAACAACTTCTGGGCATAATGTTCCACACTCTTATATTTCAACTTCAACTGTGAAACATTGGGGGCTTCTGTTGATACAAAAATTAGTCAGATGACATGGACCAATTATATGACAACACGTGTAGCCCTACGTAGCCAAAATATATATTCACCGAGCTACTCAGCACTCCGAGATACTTAGTGTACCGAGCTACTCAACACCCCAAACTACTTAGCGTACCGAGCTACTCAATGTGCAGAGCATCTAGACAGGAAGATGAAATGATAATTACAGATTCAATGAACATCGGATTCAGTGAATATTCTTATTCTGTACAGATGATTATGTCTATTAAATAACGGCGTATTGTCTATTCATATGGACAACCCAAAGGCTATAAATGCATTGTAATCTCCTCCATAATGGGGCGATTGAGAATTGATCATTTACGATCATTATCAAGATCAAGGCAAAACACCCAGCAATACAAAATAGTGGACATAGGCCATTTTCCTAAGGTTGAACCACTTTAAAAACCCGTCGTCTTATTTCTTACTTTATATTTATATGTGATTAATTAATTAGATCAAGTCTAGTTTTTTACATCAACAATTATTTTGTATAAATTTCATGCAAGTGGTTATAAACAGTGGAAGCAATAAAAAACAATCACAAAAATATGCAAGTATTTGAGTGAAAACCCTCGCGGGAAAAACAACTGCCCCTACTTTTAATATGAACTTTATAGGACTTAACATGGACATATACACATCATACATATGTGACGAAGCTTATTGGCACATGGTCACTCCCTTATGTTATTCTCCTTCGCCTCTACCTATACTAGGGAGTGCTGCTCCAGTCCAGGAATCAACTACACAACCTCTAAGGACTTGTTATCCATTGATTTCGATTGTAGAGGATCCGCCCACGCATAATCCATTATGATATCTTCACCCAAACGAATCTACATGCTCGAAACTTCTTGGAAGTAAAAACTTTCTAGGGATTTATAAGCCTAGAGTCTACTTTTATTGCATGGAGTTGACAAGATCTCATAAACTCAAAGGATCCTCTCAAAACCAATTTTGGGTTTAAAAAAAATTGAGCTTTGTAATTTAAAGATGCATTTAAGAAAGATAATCATTAAAACATGTTTTCAAGTTTAAACACCTCATTCGAACCAGGGAGGCCCTCATTCGAGTGGGAGCTTTCAAACGAGAGTTCCTTGTTTGAAAATTTATCTAACGAGGTCCTTTATTTTAAAGTCACTGGTCCCTCGTTTGAAATTAACTTAGATTGAGGAAACCTCATTTGAAGTTATGTTCGATCTAGGTTCACTATCTTGAAAATCAGTTCCTCGTTCAAAACCATCTTCGGTCGAGGGAGACCTCATTCGAGCGAGGTTACTGATTTTTTAGACCCTTTTTAAATTTAAATTTTTTTTAAAAATCTTCTCTTTAATTTGGTTTAAACAAAGTCCTATCCTAGCCCTTCCTAATTGTAAAGTAAAATACAGGGAAATACAAAAATTTGAAATTTCCCAACTCAGAAACTCAACCAAGATTTATTTACTTCATTTGAACACTTTAAACTTCAAGCTCTAATATCTACGAACTCTATAAAATAGTACACACACGTGATGGATCCAAAACCCCTAAAAGAGTTGAATGGTTTAGCCATAATTAACACAAATTTGTAAACATAAATGGGTAAATTAAAATCGATAGACTAAAATCCAAAGCAAAACAATTGAATAAAAAATTTATGCCTAGACCCATACAAAAGCTTAGTTTTAAAACTCAATCAAATAATAAACACTAAGTAAATATCTATCCTCTAAACAATGGTTTCAAAACTCTAACAATATTGTTGAGTTTATGGTTTAAAACAACGGAGGTGAGGCGGAGGTTCCACAACTAAGATGAGAGAGAGAGAGAGAGAGAGAGAGAGAGAGAGAGAGAGTACCTAATGATGGGGGCTATCTTTTGGCGGGGAGAAGCGGAGGTTACATAACTCTCTAGCATCACCGATTCTCGACATAAAATGGAAGAGCGTGGAGAAAGGTGAGAGCATGGAAGTTGAGACGGAGATACATACAAGGTCTAGAAAGTGGATTCACTTTTTAATACTCACATATTTTTTTAACTAAAGTGAAGTAAAAAGGGTGATAAAAAGATGGGACTCCAAGATGCATAGAGTTGTGAATAGATTGAGGTGATCTATACCGTTGCTTTTCACAATTGTGAGCCCTTGGATTACCTTTTGTAAGAAGAAGAATAAAAAACTCTTCCTCCATTTTATATAAATGTGTATGATAGTGGATGTCAAATTGTACCTCATATTGAAAAAAATGGTCTTTTGAATTTTCTTACTTTGTACAATAATTAGAGGTTTTACCCCTTAAGTATTTAAATATTGAGAAATGAAAAATTTATATTTTCTCTAAATTCTCTTGGCCCCTTTTATTTCATAACAATATTCAATTTTGAGTAGCAATAGTAATAAAATGACTTAAAATTATATGTTGCGTGGGTTTTTTATGAGTGAATCATACAAATTAAGAGCAACATATATATTCTATTAAAGAGTAATATTAGATAGATAATTTTTCGTAATTTTTTGTTGTGATTGTATTAATGTTTCAAACATGTATTAAATAGTATTTCAAATAGCTTCACGTGAATCATAAATATCAATCTTAAGTCGAGTTAAAAAAAAAAGGCGGGCGCCCGGGGGGGGGGTTTACAAAATAACGAGTGATGCACATAGGTGGTAAACTCGATGTTTTTCCGGATAAAAAATAGTCAGGTTAACACAAATCGACTCATCTCAACTCTCTCCCTTGTCCTCCAAAAATAGTTAGAGGGGAGGCACCTTTCGACGATGAAAGAATATTTTTTTATTAAAAGATAACATCCTTAACTTCAAACAGACATCACACAAAAATCCATCTCCACAATCTCCAAAAATTCATGTGGAGAGCACAGACCCAAAGAATTTATAACTAAAATGAACAACAAACTTCACTCCTTGAGAACAGCATCACATGTCCAACAGCTGCAAACCTGAATCCTTCCTCTGCATTCTCATCTCTTCATAAAATCTCTCAATAAACCTCTCAGCCCTCTCATCAACTGAATCTTCTTCATCACAAGAATCTGATAATTCATACAGCTCTCTTCTCACTCCATCTCCAATCGAAGGCAAAGCTCTCAACTCCCACTTCTCATCTACTCTTTCACCTCTCACCTTACCCAAACAATTAAAGAGAGATAAAACGGAATATATGTCTCTGTGACCTCTCTTCTTGAACAGCTTTCTATGGTAATGAATGAGAGGAGTGTTTGATGGAGAAAACTCGTATTCTTGAATATACCCATAGTTGTAATGCTTTAGAATCTTGAATTTCTTCATCTTACTTGATTTCTTGAGGGCAATGAGTTTGGGGATAATGGGTTTTCTCATTTTGGCAAGAAAAATGGATATTTTGAGAAGGCTTGGGACTTTCTGGAAAATGGGTGATCCCTTTGGGGGCATGGTTGATGAAGCGACAGAAATTGGGTTCACTTCACTGCACGCACACAGCCTTTACAATGGGAGTAAAAGTGGTGGTCTGGTGTTTTTGTTGGGTTGAGCAAAGGGGTTTTAATGGAGTGAAAAGGTTGTATGGGACTTTGAGATCTGAATGGTGGTGGGGAGCTAGGCTGTAAAAAGGTTGAGTGGTCGGTTGCACTTTTGTGCTTATTCTAAGGTAGCCGTTGAAGTCGAGCTCTTCTTTGTTTTGTACTTTATTTTAAATTTTCAAATGAACCACCACCTTTAAACTTGTTGGTGAATGTTATAAATATTACGGCAGTTGTAGATGTCTTTCATGGGTGATAATTAATTTCGGTAATTCTAGTTAAACTCACGAATACGATTCACTTTGTGCGACTCACTGATGTATTTGGTCATATTCGGTGTTTACATTGATTGGTCCTATTTGTGCGACTCACTGATGTATCGTGTTTACATTGATTTATTTGATCCTATTTGGTGGACCCCATGTGAACTCCATAAACGAACGTGTCGCACAAAATAAGTCAAAATTCGTGAGCTGTTTTAGAATTACTGAATTAATTTTCACAATTGGAGAAAAAAATTGGCTCATTTTCGTGTTTTTGGAAAAAAAAGTGGAGATATTATAGAAATTGCCAAAATAAGTAAAACAGGGTAAATCTATGCTTAGTTATTATGATGGGTGTTTTCAATGTCTATTTTGTGAAAAAACCTGAGGCAGATACCATTCGGCTCCATTGGTTTGCTTCCTCTTTAGACAATTCTTTCTTTCGGTGTCACCTTACATTTGATTTACTTATCAGAAGATACTTTAACGGTTGGTTGAAGAAATCCCTGTTGTGGTACTGTTGGACAAGAAAACTATGGAATCAATCTAAGTATGTTCGAAACTTGACAATTGCGTCTTGAGGTCACGAACCGCATGAATTAAACGTCTCTTATAGAAAGCCTTCTTCGGGGCGAAAGGATTAATCTCGAGGTACGCACAAGCTGACCGGGAATGACCGTACGTCACACAAAAAAAATTGTTCTTATAATTTTCCATTTACATGTTTGACATTTTTCATTTCAGTGATGGATATGCAGTTAATCACTTCTTGATCCGGCATCTTAATAATATGTCCGTCCCAACTTAATAGTCTTTGTATGAAAACGACGAATTTTAGGAATTCACCCAATTTATGACCAAGTTTAAGACTTATTCACTAACATTGAATTTGGTCACCCTTGCTAAAGTCACCATGCTACAATTTATAATACTCTTAATGTCCATTTGGTAACACCTATTTGCCATGAAAAATCACAAAAAATTGACAATTATGAAAATTTGTCAACTTTTTGGTTATTTGGTACAACACCCTTTATACATAAGGTGTTGACCAACTTTTCTTACCTATTCGTGTGAGAACTATTTGTCAACAAATTTACTAACTTCTTAAAAGTGTTTTTTTTTGTACCTTTTCTTATATTAAATATTTTTAAAATGGTTTTAATTTTTTTTAAAAATATTTAAAACTGTTTTAAATAATTAAAAAAAATCTTTTATGAATATTTAAAAACTGTTTTGTAATGTTTTACAAACTGTTTTAATATTATAAAAAATTATTAAGAAAATGTTTTACAAATTTTTTTATATAAATGTTGTAAAAACTGTCTTAAACATTTTAAAAAACTATTTTGAATATGTTATAAAAATTGTTTTAATGTTTTAAGAAACTATTTTAAATAATTAAAAAAACTGTATCGAATATTTAAAAATCTCGTTTGTAATGTTTTATAAACTGTTTTAAATATTATAAAAAAAATAATTAAGAAAACGTTTTACAATCTGTTTTAAAAACTGTTATATAAATATATTATAAAAACTGTTTTAAACATTTTACAAGACTATTTTGAATATGTTATAAAAACTGGTTTAATATTTTTTAAAACAATTTCAAAAATCATTTTAAATATTTAGAAAAGCTCTTTTCAATATTTAGAAAACTACTTTGTAATGTTTCAGCAACAGTTTTTAATATTATTAAAAAGGGCCAATTAGATACCACCCTTTGGTATATGATATATTTATATCTTAACCCACTTTGTATATAATTAAATAAATCGGCCCTTCGCCCAACATTTTTCGATTGTGAACTCAACTTATATTAATGAAATTGACACATACAGCCTTGTTCCATTCACATGTCTAGATTCTATACTCGCTATGATCACCGCATACAATAAATTGTCAGAACACCATTGTTGCTTTATATGTTCACCACCACCAAATCTATCAATTACTTTTGGGTTGATAGATATCAACGGAGTTTAATAGATACCAATGTTGAGTTAATAAATGTTCACCACCACCATATATATCAGTGTTGAGAGATACCACTGTTGATATATATATATATATATATATATATATATATATATATATATATATTGAGAGAGAGAGAGAGAGAGAGAACGGATCAAGTGAGGTCCCCCAATTTGAGAACCCTGAATGAGATTCATTTTTTTAAAATAGTAAAAAAAATATTTTGGAGTTGATTTTTTTTCTATGATTTTTAAACATTTCAGTAGAAGCATAAAAAAACAATCAGCTCAAAATGAATTTTTTTACTATTTTAAAAAAATCGGTCAAACTTAGTCAGTTTTTAACAACTTAAAAACTAACACAGTTTGATCGATTTTTTTAAAATAGCAAAAATATTCATTTTGACCTGATTATTTTTTTATGCTCCTACTGAAATATTTAAAAATCATAAAAAAAAATCAGTCCAAAAATATTTTTTTAGTATTTACAAAAATGGACCTCATTCGGGGTTCTCAAACTGAGACCTCACTTGATCCTTTTCATATATATATATATATATATATATATATATATATATATATAAAGAATTTAAAGGTTTATTTTGTCCTTTTTCACTTGAAAAATGTTATTCGTACTTCTCTCTCTATGGGTTTATTACCCTAATCTGTGCAACATTTTCAACAAAGGACCGCCATGTGTAAACGCTTTTGTCTTGGGGTTTTTTATCGAGAAACTTTTATCTAAGGGACCACCTCTAGTTATCTATATAAAAAATAGTTAAGAAAATATTTTACAAATTTTTTTAAAAAACATATTATAAAAATTTTGTAAAAATTATTTTAAACATTTTTTAAAACTGTTTTGAATACATTATAAATTTTTTTTTAAAGTGCTTTAAATAGTTTTAAACTATTTTGAATATATTATAAAAATGTTTTTCCTAAAAAACTTGTTTTACCTCATTTGATTGTTAGATAGCCTAATGTGAGAAAAATAACATTTGTCTTGACAAATTTTACCATGACAAAGTTTGTCATGGCAATATTTACCATGTTTTATACCAAACGGCCCCTTGTGTATATAAAATCGTAATATAGATTGAAAAATAATATATTTCAATTATGATCAAATATTGCCAAATTGTACTTTTTAGGTGTCTATACATATCCAAAAAAGATAGAAGGTAAAAAAAATTGGTACATGTCGAGTTTACATGATATCGCATGTGTTATGTCTACTATATTGATAATAGAAAAGTACAGAATTAAGAATAAAATTATAATTACAGAAATAAAAAATGAATTACAAAAAATAAAAACTTACTTGAATTAGCAGAAATAATAATAGAAATAGAAAAGAATCTGACCCCTATGAATTTTCACAGTGTCCTTAAGACAATTTATTCCCTCCAATGTGCTTTGAGGTTGATGAATATTGTCTCCCAAGATAGAATGAATTTTCCAATTAATTATGTAGCACGATAATAATTAATTTCGACGAATACAACTTCTGTGTTTCTACTCAACCAGAACAGTAATATGCAGTACATAATGAGGAAAAATATTTTCTCGAAGAAGAAAATAACATGGATGCATTTTCGGAATTATGGAAGGGCAATTTTTCAGTAATCTAAAACTGTAAAAGAAATGTTTTATTTATAGTAAACGTTTTGACTGTTGGGAACAGTCAAAATCGAATTTAACTGTCAAAACAGTTAATTTCGTTAACTGTTGACCCTTGCCAATTAACTGATAGACAGCTAATCAATAATTAATTAATTTCGTAATTAATTAACAATTAAAGCCCAGAAAGTTAATTTAAAACGAACCAAAAATTTAAGAGAGCCCAAGCCCAAGCCGAGTCAGCCGGACGGCGCGCGATCGTGTGGGCTTTTGGGTCAAGCCCAACACATGCATAATGTAGGTCATCTCCCCTTCAAAGAGTTGGGATACCTCAAAGTCATCCAAGACTTAGTCCATACTTGGGGTGTTATTAACTCATCAACTTTTCACTACTCTTCCAATGTGGGACAAGAGTTAAAACATACCCAATTCATTAACTTTCATTACTTTACGAGTCACTTTGGGACATATTTATCATTCATAACTTAATGAAATTGGACATGTGAATATACTACGTTAATCTCCTTGCGGAGGAGAACGCCTTCGTATATGGTCCCACAATTATCGTAGGGTGTGTCCCACCTAAATTTGAGTTCAAAGTTGCTCAAAAAAATTCTATCCAAAAATCTGGACAACTTTTAATTTCAATCTTAAGTCCAATTTTCCAGCAATCCCCCATATGAATGATATATCACTATAAATAAAAATAGAGCATATGTTAATGCAGATGCATACACATGTTGAGTAAAACTGAAGACTTATTGTATTGGGATAAGTAGCTTAGTGGCCTTGAACTTTCCTTAGTGATATATTATCGGATTTACTTGGTTAATCAGTAGACTTTACGTCCTTGAACCGTCAATCGTTTTTGTAAACCTAGACAACAGTATTCACACAATAATTCTTCAACACAGTTGGTTCTCACGTTTGTGTTCATTTTGACCATGAACACCACTTGGTTCCATGAGTATTTTAGAGAATATGACTTTCATTATTCTCATAGAAGTGCTCTTATTCTTACTCACGTAGGTGACTTGCATAAAGAGTATCTTGCAATACTCCACTTAAACATACTAAGATATGGATGTCATTAAAAGCATAACTTATCCTAATTTCGCGGCAGATGTGCACTCTCTCATCTTTGGAATGGATAGGATTAAATATCCTCCAATGCTTACTGAATACAATGTAGTTCGGTTTGCCCATTGAACCTAGATCTTGGGATCTCCAGTTAGCTAGGTTAGGTTGCTACTATATTCATTCTTATTTATTTATAGGCTTTATACCCGTTCCTCTCGATGATTTTTCAACTTGCTCTCGGTTTAAACCTTTCGTTAGTGTATTCGCTATATTATCTTTTGACTTTACATAGTCAATTGAGATAATTCTGTTTGAGAGAAGTTATTTAACGGTATTGTGTCGACGATGAATACGTCGTGACTTTCCGTTATACATGTGATTCTGTGCCCTTCCAATCATCGATTGACTATCGCAATGTATACATATTGTGGGCAGAGGTTTAGACCAATTTGGAACATCCTCTAAGAAATTTCGAAGCTATTCAGCTTCTTCTCCAGCTTTGTCTAGTGTAATGAATTTGTATTCCATTGTCGATCTAGCAATGCACGTCTGTTTTGAGGATTTCCAAGATACGGCTGCACCTCAAAGGGTAAACACATACCCACTCATAGACTTAGAGTCTTTTGTATCGGATATCCAATTTACATCGCAGTGTCCTTCAAGAACATCTGGATATTTTGAGTACTGCATTCCATAGTTTTGAGTATATTTTAAATAACCCAAAACTCTCAATATTATTTTCCAGAGATCTCTCCCTGGATTACTCGTAAATCGACAACGCTTACTTATTGAGTATCCTATGTCCGATCGTATACAGTTCATGATATACATTAAACTGCCGATAATACGAGAATATTCTAGTTGAGATATGCTTTCACCATTATTTCTTGCTAGATCTAAATTTACATCTACAGATGTCTTGATAGGACTAATATCATACTTCTTGAATTTTTCAAGTACTTTCTCTATGTAATGAGATTGAGATAATATAAGTCCATTTGATGTTTTAGAAATTTTAATTCCTAATATAACATCGGCGATTCCCAAATCTTTCATGTCAAATCGACTACTCAACATTTGTTTTGTAGTTTTGACAATTTCCAAGCTACTACTTATGATGAGCATATCATCAACATATAGGCATACAATGACATATCCATTTTGAATGTATTTAAAGTAAACACATTTATCACATTCATTAATTTTGAAACCATTTGATAACATTGCATTATCAAATTTTTCATGCCATTGCTTAGGTGCTTGTTTTAATCCATAAAGTGATTTAACAAGCTTACATACTTTTCCTTCTTGTCAGGGAGCCTTGAACCCTAAGGTTTCTCCATATAAATTTCCTCATCTAGTTTACCGTTTAAGAATGCGGTTTTTACATCCATTGGATGTATTTCAAGTCCATTAATAACATGTATTGCTATTAACATCCAAATGGACGTTATTCTTGTTACCGGTGAATATATGTCGAAGTAATCCAACCCTTCCTTTTGCCTATGGCCTTTAGCTACAAGTCTAGCTTTATATTTATCAATTGATCCATCGGCCTTCAACTTCTTTTTGAAGATCCATTTATAACCTAACGATTTTGAACCTGGTGGAAGATCTACTAGTTCCCATGTATGATTTTGTAATATGGATTCAATTTCACTATTAATTACTTCTTTCCAATTAGAAGCATCGGGTAAGGATATGACTTCTTTGTACAATTGAGGTTCATTTTCTAGCAAGTATGTTAGACAATCCGGACCGAAAGAAGTCGAGGTTCTTGCTCTTTTACTACGTCTTGGTTCATCCTCTATTGGTTCAATAGGTTGATGAGTACCACTTGTAGTAGCTTAATTTGTCCTTTTAGAAGGACCAGATTATCGGGTCATGTTATACGGGAATTCATTTTCAAAAAATGAAGCATCCCTCGATTCAATAACCGTATTTACATGAATATCTAAAATCTCATATTTATGAACTAGAAATTGATATGCAGTTCTATTAGTAGCATAACCGATGGACACACAATCCAAGATTTTTGGCCCTATTCTTACCTTTTTAGGTTTAGGAACCATCACTTTGGCTAAGCACCCCCATACTCGTAAATATTTATAGGAAGGTCTTCGACCTTTCCATAATTCATAAGGTGTCTTGTGAGTCTTCTTGTGAGGTACTTTATTGAGAATATAATTAGCAGAAAGTAAGGCTTCTCCCCATAAGTTCTGTGGAGCTCCTGAACTTAATAATATTGAGTTCATCATTTCGTTCAAAGTACGGTTTTTGCATTCATCAACACCATTCGATTGAGGAGAATAAGGAGCGGTTGTTTGATGAATAATTCCATTTTCAAAACAAAATTCCTCAAATGGATATTCATATTCACCTCCTCTATCACTCCTAATAGCCTTTATCGTTTTGCTTAATTGATTATCAACTTCATTCTTATATTGTTTAAATGAATTGATAGCGTCAACTTTACTATGTAATAAATATACATAGCAATATTTTGTGCAATCATCAATAAAAGTAATAAAATATTTTTTTCCACCTCTAGTTTGAACATATTTTAAATCACAAATATTAATGTGAATTAAATCTAAAGGTTCAGTTATTCTTTCAACAGAATGGAAAGGTAATCTGGCTAATTTACATTCCACACAAATTTCACATTTATGATTTTTATCAATATTAAATTTTGGCAAAAATTACAAGTTAATTAATCTACGTAAGGTATCAAAATTAACATTTCCTAATCTAGCATACCAAATATAATATGACTCAATCAAGTAAGAAGAACTAGCAATTTCATTCATTGAAACAAATGTTTTTGGGGTTACTGTAAGAACATTGATTTTAAAGAGCCCCTCTTTTAGGTAACCCTTTCCTACATACATGTCATTCTTTGACAACACAAAGCGATCAGACACAAACACAAGCTTGAACCCATTTTAGTCAGGAGAGATCCAGAAATCAGATTCTTTCGGATATCAGGCACCTGAAGAACATCATTGAGAGTAAGTTCCTTTCCAAAAGTCATTTTCATAGCAAACTTTCCATGTCCCATCACCTTATAAGTGGAAGAGTTACCCATAAAGAGGTTCTCCTCATTTTCCAAATTCTTATAGGTGGAGAACATCCATTTGTTTGCACAAATATGTCGTGTGGCTCCAGTGTCCACCCACCATTCCTTGGTATTTCCAACCAAGTTACATTCAGAGACCACAACAGAAAGATTCATATCCGCCAAGTCATTGGCTATGTTTTCACCCCCAATTACATTTTCTTGAGGATTATTCCGATTTTGCTTCTTAGGCTTACAACACTCGTTTGAGAGGTGTCCAGGTTTACCACAGTTGTAGCATTTGCCTTTGAACTTCTTCTTGTTCTGTTTAGAAGTGCCTTCCCCATCATGCTTTCGCTTGTTCTTCTTTAGACCTTCAACCACATGGACTTTCGTTTCCATTGGATTCTTCCCACTTTTCTTTTGAGACTCACGGTTATCTTCTTCAATTCTCAGTCTGACCACCAACTCCTCCACATTCATTTCCTTTCGCTTGTGCTTGAGATAATTTTTTAATAATGTCCAAGATGGTGGCAATTTTTCAATAATTGCAGCAACTTGGAAAGTTTCACTAAGGGACATTCCTTCAGCATGAATGTCGTGGAGGATCACTTGGAGTTCTTGCACCTGCGAGATCACGGGTTTAGAGTCAACCATTTTGAAGTCCAGAAAACGCCCGACGATAAATTTCTTCATCCCAACATCTTCAGTTTTGTACTTCTTTTCCAAAGAATTCCACAATTCCTCGGATGTCTTGATCGTGCAGTAGACATGATACAATGTTTTGTCCAAGTAGGCCAAAATATAATTTCGGCACAGGTAGTCAGAGTGCTTTCAAGCATCAACAACAACAACCTTTTCCGAGTCATCTCCCTCTTGAATAGATGGACAATCTTCATATACAAACCTACCTAGTTGGCAGGTAGTGAGATAGAAATACATTTGTCCTTGCCAACGTTTGAAATCAGCCCCATTGAACTTTTTCGGTTTCTCCCCGTGTGGCATAGATACAAGTGCAGTCACATTTGTGTTAGTGATAGTCACATTAGCCGGAATAGTATTCGTACTATGCGATTCCATTTCTGTTACAAAAACAGATTTTTTATCAATGATATAATTCATATATAAATGAATTAATCAAAACAGAATACGAAATTCTGTACACCAATTTCCTCCAAATATAATTAACAATAAACGAATTCCAAAAGAATCCTAAATAATATTCAGAATTAAACTAAAATATAAACACAAGTTTATACTAGTAAAAAAAAACCAGTGTCACACTCTTTTTAATATTAAAAAAAAACCCGTACAAAACAGAATTATAATTTTAAGATTAAAAGTTTTATATAAAGAGATTTAACAAAAAATTACAAATAAAATTTTTATTTTCTAAAACAGAATATAGAAACATTGTAGAAATTTCTGTAACAAAACTGTTTTATTTTATATAAAAAAAATTCTGTAACAAAACTGTTTTATTAAATTTCTGTAATAAAATAATATTTTAATTCAAATTTTTCTATCAAAACAGATTTATTTTAAACAAATAAAATTCTGTAATTAAAAAAAAATTCTGTACACAATAAACAGTGGAACATAGATAAATTGTCTTAAGATTGTTATGTCTACTATATTGATAATACAAAAGTACAGAATTATGAATAAAATTATAATTACAAAAATAAAAAATGAATTACAGAAAATAAAAACTTACTTGAATTAGCAAAAATAATAATAGAAATAGAAAAGAATTTGCGCACTGGGAATTTTAACAGTGTCCTTAAGACAATTTATTCCCTCCAATGTGCTCTGATGTTGATGAATATTGTCTCCCAAGATAAAACGAATTTTTCAATTAATTGTGTAGCACGACAATAATTAATTTCGATGAACACAACTTCTGTGTTTCTACTCTACCAGAACAGTAATATGCAGTACATAACGCGGAAAAATATTTTCTGGAAGAAGAAAATAACATGGATGCATTTTTCGGAATTATAGGAGGGCAATTTTTCAGTAATCTAAAATTGTAAAAGAAAGGTTTTATTTATAGCAAACGTTTTGACTGTTGGAAATAGTCAAAATCGAATTTAACTGTCAAAACAGTTAATTTCGTTAACTGTTAACCCTTGGCAATTAATTGTGAAATGTTTTATTTATAGCAAACGTTTTAACTGTTGGGAACTGTCAAAATCGAATTTAACTGTCAAAACAGTTAATTTCGTTAACTGTTAACTCTTGACAATTAATTGACAGACAGTTAATTAATAATTAATTAATTTCGTAATTAATTAATAATTAAATCCCAAAAAGTTAATTTAAAACGGACCAAAAATTTAAGAGAGACCAAACCCGAACCGAGCCGGCCTGACGGAAGGACGACGTGCTCGTGTGGGCTTTTGGGCCAAGCCTAACACATGCATAGTGTGGGCCATCTCCCCTTAAAAGAGTTGAGATACCCCAAAGGCATCCAAGCCTTAGTCCATACTTGGGGTGTTATTAACTCATCAACTTTTCACTACTCTTTCAATGTGGGCAGGGGCGGACCCACCCCATCCCGAAGGGGTGCGGCCGCACCCATAACATTTTCCAAAACTTCTGCTGGGTATAGGGGAAAAACAAATTATGGACTTATGTGTAAGTTATTAAAATATAAGGTTTTGGGGCGGATATATAAATAGATTAAAGAGAGTTTAAATCTAACCTAAATTTATTCTTTCCCTCTTTCTTTCTTTCACTCAGCCGCCTACCTCTCTTCTCTCTCTCGGACAGTCACAAAGCCCTCTCCTCTCCTCTCCCTCTCCCTCCTCTCCCCTGCTGCCTGCCCTTTATGTTCTCTTGGGCAGGCAACCCACTGCTATGCAGTAGCCATTGCTGGCCAGCCACTTCCACTGTCTAGCTCCTCCTCTCTCGACAGCAACCCTCCTCCTCTCGGGTTGCAATAGAGCACCGGTAATTTTTTTTCAGTTTGTTTTTTGATTTTATGAAATTTTGATTTGTTGTTGTTGATAAAATTTTATAGATATTGATATTGTATGAAACATGGTTGTTACTCAAATTTTATTTGTTAATTTGTCTGAAATTTTTTATTTAATTTGTATGAAATTTTAATGTTGATTTATTACGCTAGGCTAAAAAATTGGTGAATAGTAAGTTAAAAGTTGCAAAACAAGTAAATTAACCTAAAAAAACTCCTCGGGGGCTCCCGCCCCGAACCCCCGGCATTTATAAAAAAAATTCCGCACCCACAGACCAAATATCCTGGGTCCGCCACTGAATGTGGGACAAGAGTTAAAACATACCCAATTCATTAACTTTCATTACTTCGTGAGTCACTTTGGGGACATATTTATCATTCATAACTTAGTGAAATTAGAAATGTGAATATACTACGTTAATTTTCTTGCGGAGGAGAACGTGTTCGTATATGGTCTCACATAAATTTGAGCTCAAAGTTGTTCAAAAAAATTCTGTCAAAAAATCTGGACAACTTTTAATTTCAATCTTAAGTCCAATTTTCCCACAGCATGTTGAGGGGGTCACTCTAAATTGCATTACATTTTTTTAAAGTTAACTATAAATTATGTGTACCTAGTGAAGACTCACGAGTAATAAATGGTAAATAAATCTATATCTTACTATATATAAAAGAGCGATTCTAGGTGAACCGCCACTTAACCCGCTTGGGGACCGCATTTTGTCTTTTCCTTTTTTTTTTCTTCTAGTTTTTTCTTCTTTTGTTGATATAAAAAGAGTTTTTTATATAGAAAAAAATACTTTTTTATATTTAAAAAAAAACAGTTTTCCTATTAATATATAAAAAAAGTTTTTTTTATTAAAATTAAACATCTTTGAATGAAAATTAAAAAATATATATTTTCATAAATAAAAAAAAACTATGTTTATTAATAAAAAATCTATAAAACAGTTTTTTTTTATTATTGAAAAATATCACGATTAATTAGTGCCGCTAGCGCGAACCCACATCATCTGTTGAATGTGGGTCCGTACCAGCGACACTAATTAATCGCGATATTTTTTCAATAAAAAATATCGCGATTAATTAGTGCCTCTGGCACGAACCCACATTCCCGGACTCACGTCATTTGTTGAATGTAGGTCCGATTAATTAGTGCCGCTGGCGCGGACCCACATTCAATAAATGATGTGGGTCCGGGAATGTGGGTTGGCGCCAGCGGCACTAATTAATCGCGATATTTTATATTGAAAAAATATCGCGATTAACTAATGCCACTAGCGCGGACCCACATTCAACAAATGATATGTGTCCTGGAATGTGGATTCGCATCAGCGGCACTAATTAATCGCGATTTTTTTTATTGAAAAAATATCGCGATTAATTAGTACCGCTGGTGCGGACCCATATTCAACAAATGATATGTGTCCTGGAATATGGATTCGGGCCAACGACACTAATTAATCGCGATATTTTTTTATTGAAAAAATATCGCGATTAATTAAAGCCGCTGGCGCGGACCCACATTCAACAAATGATGTATGTCCTGGAATGTGGGTTCACGCCAGCGGCACTAATTAATCGCGATATTTTTTTATTGAAAAAATATCGCGATAAATTAGTGCCGCTGGCGCGGATCCACATTCAACAAATGATGTGGGACTTGGAATCCGGATTCTCGCTAGCGGGAGTAATCAATCGCGATATCACCATATTAATAAACCTAGTTTATTTTTATTTATGAAAAAAAAAACTGTTAAGTTCTAATTTAAAAAAAAACAGTTTTTGTTATTTAATAGAAAAACTATTTTTTTTTAAATTAAAAAAACTTTTGTTTTTATAATAATAGAAAAACTGTTTTTTTTAATATAAAAACTGTTTCTATATAAAAATAAAAGTATAAGAAACTTAAAAAAAATGAAAAAAAGAAAAGAAAAAGCATGCGGTCCCAAGGCGGTACAAACAGGTGGTTCACTTGGAATTAGTCTATATAAAACTATAATTTTTCCAGTTTTGGCACGTGTAATCTAATTAATATAAAATATGATATTAACTCCCCTGTTAAAAGAACCTAGACCCTTAAGCTATCTATTCTATACTATGAAACGAAAGATGATGGGTCCCTTCGTTTTCCATATCCCTCCCTCTATCTCTTCAGTCTTTTTAGATTTCCAACATGTGACCATGTCCATTTGTCTTCCTTCTTTTATATAATATATATTTTTCAAGTATCAATCCAAGCAACAACACTCTCTTTCTCTCTCTGGCTCCCTCCGTCGTTCAAAGTTTTTATAGGATCTGTTTCGTGGACAATTTAATTATCGATGAAGAATGAGGAGACTCATATGAACTCGACTCAGAAGGGCTATTTGTGATTAGAAAATTTACTTTATTGGGAGTAGGAGTTGTTGGCGTTCGGAGCATCATTATTTTAACAAAATCCCTAGAGGAGACATCTAATGTTTTTGAGGGTATTATTAAGACTAGGTTTTGTTATCTCCAGTCCTTAACATGTGATAATTCTTCAGAATTTATAGATGTATCTTCAACCTGAAAAACTAGTGAAAAAGGTAAATTTCTGAACTCAATTTTGAATTTCTTAAAGTTCTATTTTGTTGACCTTAGCTGTTTTTAATAAATTAGTCAAATTAAATTATGAGCACCCATAGAAGCACCCATAATTTAGCCTTCATCAAATTAGACATTTAATAAGCATTTTTAGCATTATTCAGATTTAAAAACGGTGTACAACATCGGGCCGATAAAAATACCAAAAGGTCCTTGGAAAGGTGGGTAATTAAAATTAATTAGCAACAACTTTCATATGGTGAGTTACCTGAATCTAAGTTTGTAGCTCAATAATTCCTGATGCTAAAATAAAAAAGGAAAAATCATGTTGTCATCTGGCATTGTATTTGGTTTATCGAATCGAGAATTTTATACATTCATTTTACTTTTATTCATTGCTACTCAATTTAAGTTGACAAAATATACGGTTTTCTTATGTATAGATTGGTTGTTTTGTGTATATATATTCATGAAAGACTTTGTAATTTAATTGCATAAACAAATGAAATCTTACAAATAGTATTGAAATTATTGACTCGCCCGAGCATTGCCCAGCCCCACATGCTAGTTAGTTATCTCTACTACTTAAAAAGAGGGAAGTTCCTCTTCAAATCTCAAAGTACTAAACTACCCTCATTAAATTAACATTTCCTATCATACCCTTAATATTAGTCTCACACATTCATTAAATTAAAATCATTCAATGAATCTTAACTTGACACATTTTCTCTCCTAATACATTCATTTAATAAAACTTTGAAAAATACATTCATCTTGAAACCCTAGAAATCAAAAGTCAGCTGCCCAAGTTCATTCATCTTCCCATCAGATTCGTATTGTATAGTTTCTTAGTTGTTGTTATTTCTTGTCCAAAAAAATAAGGTCAATACTCCTAATTTCCTCTCTAATTTTTTACTCCTTTTTTATTTGCCATCATGCATTTGTTAATTTGAAAGCAAATACATAATTTTTGTAATTATATCTATCTCATTCATGAATGTTGTCCCTCTTTTGTGCTCAGATTTTGTATTTTCAATTTTATTGTTGTTCTATTCATGTTTTATAATAATTCTAAATTCAAGGTTAATTTTAAAAAAATTATATGTATATTTTAAGTTAAGGAATTACCAAGTTCACACCTTATTAGATTATTGCTTGTTATGCCTTCATATGTATTTACCAGTTGGACATGTTTATTTCTTAAAGATTCTAAAAATTCTTAAAACACTCTATTTACTTTTCAAAAGACAAACTTGCCATTTGCTCTAAAGATCAAACAAATACATTTTTATTTGTTATTTTTTTCAATAAAAAACAGTATTTTAAACTGTTTTTTAAAATATTTTTTAATTTTTAAAATTAAAAAATAACTGTTTTTTATAAAAACTGTTAAAAAAGCAGTTATGATAGTTTTAAAAACCCTTTATTATTTAAAAAACTTTTATGATACTTTTATAGAAGCTTTTTTTAAGATAGATTTAAAAACTGTTTTTTTAAAATGTTTTTACATAAAATTGGAAAAAAAGTTAACAAATAAAAAACTGTTTTTTAAATTGAAAATTATTTTTATAACCGAACACGACTCAAATAAAAGCAACTCGACACAACACGACACGACAATTTTTTTTTTAACCAAACATGAACACGATCCTAATAAAAGTGACACGACACAACATGAAATATTATTTTTTTACAAAACACGAACACAACCCAAGTAAAAGTGTCACGCCACAATATATATATTTTTTTAACCAAACAGGAACCCAACCAAAATAAAAATGACACAACATGCTTCAAAATCTTATTTTCACCAATAAAAGTAATATGACACAACACGAAATCTCATTTTTTATCAAATAGTAACACATCCTACTTTCATATGTGTCATATTCATTTTACGTAAAATTAAGATTTTGAGGTGTGTCGTGTCATGTCGTGTTAATTTCATTTTGGTCGCGTATTATAAAATATTTTAAATAAAATGTACAAAAAAAACTGTTTAAAACAATTTTTTAAGTGCCTAAAGATTTTATTTAAAAAAAAATAAAATTCTAATAGTTACTGTTTTTGAACTACTGACTTTTCATTTTTATAAAACAATTTTTGTAACTGTTAGAATTTTTGTAACTATTATAATTTTTGTAACAATTTTCTTAAAGCGCTCCCATGCTTGGATTTTACTTAAAACAATTTTTTTCAAATAAAATTTTTAGGCAATTAAAAAATTGTTTAAAACTGCTTTTTTTTTACGTTTTATTTAAAATGTTTTATAATACCTCCGATACATACCGCTGACACGTACCACTATACTAAAAAAATGGTCCTCGTTAGCGGTATGTATAGGTGGTTGGACCGCCTATGCCTACCGCTGGCGCGGACCATTTTTTTAAATAATAGAAAGACTATTTTTGAAATAATAAATAATAGTCCTCGCCACCGCTATAAAAAAAATACGACTCCATGTCACGTCGCGTTTTATTTGGGTCGTGATCGTGTTAATTATAAAATATAAAAAACAGTTTTCAATATAAAGAACATTTTTTTTATTTGTTAATTTTTTCCCAATTTTATGTAAAAAATATTTTTTTTGAAAAAAAAAACAGTTTTTAAATCTATCTTAAAAAAAACTTTTTTAAAACTATCATAACAGTATTTTAAATAAAAAAAGGTTTTTAAAACTATCATAACAATTTTGATAAAAAAATAGCTATTTTTTAATTTTAAAAAATAAAAAAATATTTAAAAAAACAGTTTAAAATACTATTCTTTATTGAAAAAAAAATTAACAAATAAAAAAGTATTTGTTTGATCTTTAGAGCAAATGGCAAGTTTGTCTTTCAAAAAGTATTTGGAGTGTTTTAAGAATTTTTGGTGCGTGGTTAGCTTTACCCGTTAATATCACATTGAGAATATTTTCTATAATTTATATTCGAAATGGTCATATATTTCCTTTAAAACTTTTTATGATATTGTCAATATTTGTGGTCAAAGCTTGGATTGTCCATCTCATAGTGAAGGAATCTCACTTTGATTTACGAGGTAATTGCAATTGATTAATGTATCATTGCTATTTTATTTATCATTTAGAAACTAAACTATATAAGATTCTCTTATGTTGACAAAAATGAAAAAGTAAGGTCCGTCATAATCGTGATGATAATCATTCATACGTTTGCCTAACAATTTTCTAATCTCAAATACCTTTTTGTAAAATAAATAAATGATTATATACATGGTTGGAGTATATGCTTTGATCCAATTATGTATTATTGTTTTATAAGTGTTGGACAATTAAAATTTGTTAGCATGAATGAAATCCATTGCATATCATGTGTTTGATAATATTCATCTATGTCATTTTTTTAACATTTCTATCTCCGTTTTCTTTTTTGGGTATCCGATTTGCGAATTATAAAATACAAATATATACATACATGGTACCTAATACTGAAAGAAATGCAGGTGTTATAGTTTTGTAAAAGGGATGTATTTACAAACTACGCGTGTATAACAAATTATAGAGTAGAACCAAGTAGACACAAATTTTTATAAAATAAGGAAGAACATAATTGTTTGGATAAACAAAATTACGTCATTGCAATATACATATTAAACTTTCTGATATCATGATAAATGAAACAACCTATGAACCAAAATAATCAAAGACTCTGATGATTCATTATTTAGTGATTTTTTTTGGAGCGATTGGGTACTCAGTGAGTGGAATTTTGGGGCCACTAAGTTTAAAATGACATTCACGCACAAACTTACGTATTGATACATAATTTATTTTTATATTAACCAAATATATGTTTTTTTAACCTACATTTTTCAAACTATTTTCATTATGTCAGAATTGTTGGATTCATATATATGGGAGACTGGATGAATACGTATATAGAGAGAATGAGGATGGGTTTGACATTGGTTTTATAGGTTGCGACCTAAATTGTTGAGTATAATGAAGATTTTGCACATATTGTCCCATTTATTTGGTCCTGAAAATTTAGCAATTGGCAAAATACTATCGTCTTTCGCCTACATCAGAGAGAAGATTTTTTTTTCCACGTGATTAGTGTAGGGTACATCTGATTGGTAAGTTATAAAAATTGTGAATAACATTTTAGTTTTTTATGGTAGTAAGAGAAAGAGACAAGTGGTTAGGTACCCAATTAATAAAGTCAATGATGAGAATCCTATTTCTTTGGTACAATCCACCAACTTAACGAAAAATAATGCGACCGGTGGTTTCGACTGTAATATCTGCCTAGACATGGTTCAAGACCCTGTAACCACCTCTATTATTGCCCCTGTATTTACAAATAGATTCATTATCCAAGTGTATCTGCTGAAATCCAAGATCACCAACAGCCGCAATGCCTTGTGTGCAAGGCTGAAATTACAGAATAAACCTTAGTACCACTCCACGGACACGATTAAATAGAAAAAGTTTCTGAAGACAAAGTCCCACACACGGATTTAGTCATACCACGAAGGCCTTCGAGTCCTAAATAGGATTTAGTCATCAGTCGATATCGCCCACATGCATGACAGGCTGGAAACAACAGCAGCTGCTGCTGTTGCTTACAAATACATGTCAATTGGCTAGCACAGAGGAGTAAGCACGGATGAATGACCAAGCAAGAACAGTAGTTGTTGCTGTAACTAGAATTTTAGCGAGAAAAGATAGGACTCTTTCAGCGAAATCAACCTTAGTGGATGCATAATATAATAATGTGTTGTCTTCTAAGTTGATGTACTATTGAGCTTAGCATCTTTCACTTAATATAATTTATGGTGGAATTCTATACATTTTCCTAGAATTTGTGACAACTTAGTTGTTGTGAATATTTGGAGTAATAATTTAACTGGTGAGATATAAAATTTCCCTAACAAATTGAGTGTAGATTTAGGGTTTGAATTTGAGAAGATGAAAGAGCTTTGGGAATCGGAGAACAAATTAGGTAGCATAGTGTCACTCATGAAAAATTACACTTTACAAACTCTGGACGCGTCGAAAAATGATTTAAGAGGATAATAACTTAGGAGAATTTCAAATTGCCAAAATTTACCTGTATTGACTTTGTGGGGTTACAAGGCCAATTCAACAATAGATTGGTTTATTTTTGAATCTCCAGGGGCTTTTGTTGGCTAACAAATCCTTAATTCTAGAGTCATTATTAAGCTTGAGAAAATTACCTTTCCCAAATCTAAGTACAAATAAATTTTATACTCCATATTAACATCCCCTAATTTTTTACCCATTTGATGAGCCATATAAATGGTTTCAACCACTCGGAAGATGTATTTTTACCAGAGTTTTTGCAGTACATCTGTTGCAGTTATAGGGATTCTGATTATATATACATATATGTTTGTGTGTATTTCTTCCTGCTTTTGAGTAGAGAGTTCTGAGTTTGTTTGTGATAGATTTAGAGTATTCACAGGAATATCTTATATAGTTTACAGTTGAATGGATGTTTGATTTTTGGGGTAATGATTGATGCTTCGTACTAGATACTTTATGTTATATTCTAACAAAACGAATTCTACATAATATGTTGCAAGTATTTATTACTTTGTCCTTCACAGATTTGCAGTGGAAGATTAATAACTGAAAACGGCCACACGTGCAACGCACGTGGGCACAACTAGTAACTCTAAAAGGAAAGAGTGTAGTTAAGTCTCCTATGTGTATAAGATTTTCCACGTAGGGCAGAGTCTTGAATTCATTTTTTTCCTCTCTCCTCCATTTTTTTCTCTCAGCTATGAAAGCCCCTTTCTCATTCGTCTTTTCTCATCCCTCTCTTTCTACTACCCTTTCATTCATACATATTTTCTCAATGAACATCTTCTGACCAAAAACTATCCCCCCTTCCAAATCACCCATCTTCTTCAACCATAGATTTCACCAAATCCCTCCCTGGAATTTAATCCCGTCTCCCTCTCTTCGCCTTAAACTATCAATAAAGAAGAAAATAAGTCATGGATGTAGGAATATTATATGGGTATTCCCTTTTATATTTATATATATAGATGTTTAGGTATATGTGTCTATGAAATGAAAAAATTGGATTCATGTAACCGATGCCAAATAATTGGGAAAATGCTTTATTAAGTTGAGTTGAGTATGTGTATGTGTATGTGGTTTACATGTGGGTCTATTGAAAGATTTTACAGAGATAATGGAAAATGGGTTTTTAGGTATTATGAATCCGCTTGATTATATCATCTCAAAAAACCTTATAATCTAAAAGGAAGGGGATTTCTCGGGAAACAAACGGGCATACATTTTTAGATGGGTTCATGGAGAGAAAAAAGGGAAGAAAGTGTAAAACTTTATATGATTTAGAAAAAGAGCAATGCGAAGGTGACTCAAAATTGGAACTTAAAATTGCGACTAACTGACATGACGTGTCGCGATTGATTAGTGCTGTTAGCACCGACCCACGTTCATAATGGATCAATCAATAACAACACGCCATGTAAACGAGACTCCCAATTTTAACTCCTAATCAAGAGTTTCCCAAGTATTATCCTTAGAAAATATGTCCATGATAAAGAGCTTTACCATCAAAGAAGATTTTAAAATGACAGTGGGTTGCACAAGGGATGTCAACGTCATATTCGGATTACCGCTGCAACCAGTACTGAGAGGCTCAACATACTAGATGATGAACGCCATATAACGGGATTTACCATCATAGGCGGTGAGCATAGGATTACGAATTACCAGTCAGCGATGATGGTGCCTGGGTTTGAACGTGATGCGAAGATCTGGACTGTTGTTTTGGAATCGTACATTGTTGATGTGCTGGAGGGGATACGCGTATGTTTGCTAATACGGTTGTCAAATTAAATCTCCAAAAGCTTGAGTCTATCACTAAAGGAGTGACACACCCAAACAACCTTGACATCTGATGCTAAAGATGTAAATCAAGGAAAGTACTCATCATCTTTTCATTTCTTTTTCTTTTCAAAAAAGAAAAAGAAAAAAGGAAATAGTAAAGTATCGTATTAGTTCCTTATATTTCATCCCTTACATTTTATTTGTCTCAATTTTATCCTCCATTTTTCCATTTGTTTTAAACTAGTCATAATCTTAACTTTCCATCCAAATCAAACCTAAGTTGGACACATATTATTTAATTTACGCTTCATGTTCACCCATCATTGAATTTTCTAAATCAATATAAATATTAATATATTATACACATTAATATATACATCAATATGTAAATATTTGTTTATATATTTATCGATTAATATAAAGGGTTATTTGTGTGCACATTAATATTCTGAAAATAAGAAAAAAGGTTATTTGTGTCTAGCTATTACGTTTATTTTTAAATTATTTGCCTCTAGCTATTAATTTATATCATTTTGAAAACTTCAAAAATCATAAAATTCTAAAAAATAAAAACTGAATCCTGGGAATAAAAAGGGGTTATTTTGAATATCTTATTTTAAAGTTATCAAAACCCATTTTGTAACAAGAGTTATAAAAAATTATTTTATAAAAAGTGACAAATAAACGGTTTTGTTAAAAAGTAATAAACAAATATGTTTCGTTATATATAAAAAAACAAAAGAAAATAAACATTTGTATAAAAAGTTAACATTTGGGGCATTATTTATAATATTTTTTACAAAATACAAAAAACAGTTCTGTAAATAGAAAACGGTTTACTTATTAAAAAAGCTAGATGTTTATTTATTAATAAAAATAAAAATGAATGTTATTTTTATTAAAAAAAACTAGATGTTTATTTATTAGTGTTTTAAAATTTTTGTTGAGTTTTATTGTTACCGTTCTAAAACATTTCCCTTAATATTACTATTATTTTTTTTACAAAAATTCAGGTTTCAAAAAATACAACTCTTACTTAACGGAACATTTATCAAATAACAACTTTTAAATAATGAAATAAAAAATATAGTTTTTAATAATATTCTGGCCAACTATTTTTTACTAAAAAATAACATTCAATTTTTATTTTTTAAATAAATATTGCATCCATTTTTGTAACAACTATACTATTTTCTATTTACAAAAGAGTTTTTGTATTTTTTTTAAAAATGTTATACATAACATCCAAATGTTTTGAACTTTTTATACAAATGTTTATTTTTCTTCTGAATCTGTTATATATAACTAAATAGGTTTTTTTTATTACTTTTAAAGAAATAGTTTTTGTCACTTTTTATAAAACAATTTTTTATAACTGTTGTTACAAAATGTTTTTTATAACTCAAAAAACAACCCTTTTTTAATCCCAGTATAACATTTTTTTTAGAATTTTACGCTTTTTTAAGTTTTCCATATGATATAAATTAATGGCTAGATGTTAATAATTTAAAAATAAACGTAATAGCTAGACACAAATAATTTTTTTTCTTATTTTAAGAAAATTAATGTGTACGCAAATAACCCTTTATATTAATCCATAAGTATATAAACAAATATTTACATACGTATGTATATATTAATGTGTATAATATGTTAATATTTATATTAATTTAGTAAATTCAAATATGGGTAAATTTGAGGAGCAAATTAGATAATGTGTATCCAAGTTAGGTTTGACTTGGATGGAAATGTAAGATAATGAATAAATTGAAAGGCAGGGGACGAAATTGAGACAAATAAAATTTAAGGGACGAAATTGATATAAGACGAAAGATGAGGGACTAATACGTTACTTTACTCAAAAGAAAATATGGCCATAATATATTGGGATTAAGGTTATGATCTCCATATTCTTCGTCTATTTGAAATGTTGGGTCACCCAAAGTGAGGAAAAAACACAGGAATGAAAACAAAAAACATGTTCAAAATGATGGGTTATTCGTGAAATTAAAATGTAGTAAAACAAACCAAAATTGTGGCTTGAGATGGTTTTGTATTTATTTACAAATTGTTTGTGATTGTGTATCGATATAGTTATAAATGCATGGGTGTGTATCACTTGCGTTGAAATTTATAGAAACAAGAAGTAATGCTCACGTGGGGCTTTATGTGTTTGGGTTTAAGGTCGGGGACATTACATATTATCGAGTTTATGGTGTATTTATTAAATTTATACTTCATTTGGTCGCAAATTTTATGTTTATGAGATTTTAAGATCATGTTATATATGTTGCTAAATTAAGAATATAAAAGAAAATTAAATTTTGAGGGCAAGTATAAATTTTGTACCAAAACAGGGGTTGAGGTTGATGAAGAATTAAATAGATGTTGAGATTAATGATTAAATATTGACACTATTTTCAATGATTCTTAACAAAATGGATTCACAAATGTAAGGAAATTTTGCAAGGAAAATAGATTACAAAAATATATATCATTGAACGGACGTTACTAGGAAAATGGTGATAAGTGAGAATATTGGGATACGATGAAAATTATCAAATCATAAACTAAACACATTAAGTGGGTCGATTTCGAGAATCTATGGAAGATATAAGTGAAATGAAGATGCCACCTAACAAGGTTGTATGGGGTTCTTTGCTTAATGGGTATAAGATTCATAGGAATGCAACATTAGCAGAATTTATTGTTAAAAAGTTGGTTGAAATTAATCCAAGCAGCGGGGGTTATGAAATAATGTCAAGTAATATTTATAGGGACTTGGGGGAAGTGGGATGAAGTTAGGAAAGTGAGGAAGATATTGAAGGAGCAAAATTCTTATAAGACACCTGGTTGTACTTGGATTTATATTGATAATTAGGTTCATTAGTTTTATTCTGTTGATAAATCACATCCTAAAACAGATGATATATACTCAGTTTTTGAACGTTTGGTTAATGTTTATTTTGGTTCCAATGTGATGGAAAAAATATAAGTAGTTCAATTTTGTATATTTTGACTCAATATAAGTTTTTTGAAAGTCTAACATCATTATATTTAACATTTTTACTTATGCTTTTATATATATTAGAACGTAAAGACAAAACATATGAAAGGAATTATGACAAAAATTATATGAAGAATGCAATGTCAACAAATATTTTAAATAAAAGTGTAAATCCTATCCTATCCTGCCCATATCTTTCAATGTCATAGCTAAAAGTCATCAAGTAATTTCAAAATAAAAAGTTTAAATACCATTCACCACAAGAAATGGAACAAATATATTAAATGTAATATATGTAAGGATATAGGTGTGCATCAGAACAGGCAACCCGAAGAACCGAACCAAACCGACCTTCGTGGGTCGGGTTGGTTCGATTTTTTTCTCCATGGGTTGGTTCTGGTTCCAAAATTGAGAAACGAAGTGTTCAGTTCAGTTATCGATTTTATACCCGAACTAAACTGAACCGAACCCATGGAACTAACCTTAAGAACAAACCCGAGAACCAACCCAAATAGTTTCCTGGATATGTTATAATTTACTTTCAATATCTATAGTGCTACTTGAAAAATGCGTTTATTCTTATTTATATTTGATATTTTATTTATGATGTAATGAAATTAGATAATGAGTTTTTTCAAATTGTGTGTGTGCTCGTTATATTTTTTTAAAATAAATTATTTGAGTGAAACATGTTAATTAAGAAAAATAAAGCAGGTTTATATTTAATGATTTGGTTAAGATGTAATGACCTTGGATAATTAATATTTGGTAAATTTTAAGTTTTTTATTAGAAAATAATTTGAGCGAAGTATTATTAATTGTAAAAATAATGCAAAATCGAGAACCAGAACCATGAACGAGAACTGCAAACTTGAACCATAAACCAAAATCGTGAATTGACCCGAAACAAATCGAGAAACGATGGTTTGGTTCGATCCGATTCTGGTTCCAAAATCATGGAACTGACCAACTTCGATTCTAGTTCAGGTTATGTCGTGGAATCGACCCAACCCGACCCATGTGCACCCCTATTAGGGAGGTCAATTAAAATTAGAAAAAAAGCTCACCGGACAGATACAAGAAACAAAAATTGTTTATTTAATATGTTGTTATTATTAATAGCTAATTATAATGCACTCATGCATCACGCGGGTTGCATACTACTGTAATTGTAAAATACTAGAATAAATATTAGTTCAAATTGGGCACTAACTTTGACGTCATTTTTAAGGGCCTCAACTTGTTTGCAGCTTGTGAATTTCCAAAAGCAAAAGGTTTAATATAATAACCATGTTAGCATAATATTTATGTTAGCGTGTTGAATTCTGTCAACCATCAGACGAGTGGTAGGCATGTGTGATATCTAAGTATATGATAATATAATACTAGATTTCATACACGTTTGTGATGCGTTCACTTTGATGCTATTTTGACAAATAAAATAAAGGTATTTTTATATACATGTCCTATTTATATAGTCAAAATAAAATTAGGTTCCATTAACTATTGGACATATTTTATGACTTTATTTTAAAAGATATATTTGAATATAGGTCCTATCCCCTTTAACATCTTCATAACCGTCTCCTTTCATTGACATTCATATCCTCTGTAACCAACCATTTTCAAAATCCGCATTTTGTTGGTAAATTTGAATCTTTGTTATTCGAAATTTGAATTTTACTTCACAATTATGGGATTTAGGATTCCAAACGAACCAGAAACCACTACATTTTTAAGCCCTGGCCAACTTAAATATCAGTTCCAACACGGTTACATGAAATTCCATGTATATTTGGGAGGAGAAAGGTGAAGTCCCATCTATATTGATTAAAGACGAGATCCTCTTTGACATCAACAGATCAATTTGAATTTCCAGAGATTGTATCACAATTATTTTGTTAAGTTACATATTTTATTTTGATCGTATTCTTAACTTTTTTTTTACCAAAATTAGGGTTTCATAATGGGTTCGGATTCAATTAAACTTTTAACCAAAAATAGAGCTTCACAAAAAAAGATGAGTTTTTTATTTAAAAAAAGTAATTAGTGGTTTCTAATAATATGAACAAGAAATTTGAGATATTATTTGCTTTTCCTTTATTGTGAATTAATTTGTTTTTTTAAAACATTTAGTTGTATGATGTCCGTTTGTGTTGAATCGTTTTGCATCATTGGTAACAAATGCATAATATAAACGTGTCGTCTTACAAATGTTGTTTCTCAAGCAAAAATTAATGTTTGTATTTTTTTTTATACATTTAGTTGTTTAATATCCATTTTTGTTGAATTGTTTTTATTATATAATAAAAATATATTTTCTGTGCAAAATGTAAATGTGTTAGGCTTATAAATGTTGTTTCCCTAGAATTAAATGTTTGTAATCAATTTCTTATTTATGTAATGATTCGTATTATATTAAGATTGTGAGTTCATTTGAACTAACTGTAATACTCACATTCTAAATTTAAGAGACATAAAGTAGAATATATGTATCATTTAATCTTAAAGCATATGTAACGTACCGACATTACCATTTGCATGCTTTGCATTTTGGTTGAATGGTTTTGGAGTATACAATAAATATGTAATCACTATGACTTTGACACAAGTGAATTTGTTATTTTATATAATTTAAACATATGTAATGTACAAAGTTTATCATCTTTTAATATTTTAATGTTATTCTTGTTTTGAATAATTATTTTTGAAGAATAATTGAATTGGTGACAACATTTTTATTTTCAGTTATGGTTGCTCATGAATTTTTTCCTTATCAGATGTACAAAGTTTGTTTTGACAACAAAGTTTAGTGACTGTATTTTTCTACTGAGTATGTTGAAAATGTCTGTGTTTCAATGTTTGTTTTTATAGGTCGAGGTGTGCTACTTGTCAGTTGGTAAAGGTAGAGCACCAATAACCGACGGGAGAGTTACAACCTTTGAAGGTCCCTCAATGGAAATAAGATAGCATCTCTATGGATTTTATTGTTGGGTTATGGCGGTCGCAGCGCGGTCATGATTCTATTTGGGTTATTATGGACAAATTAACGAAGGTGGCCCATTTCCTACCTGTTAGGACTGATTATTCTACAGAGAAATACACAAAGTTATTTAGAGCGAAGATAGTGAGACTACATGGGATGCCACTGGACATCGTGTCAGACAGGGTAGCACTTTATCTCCCAGTTTTAAAAGGCATTTCAGTATGCGATGGGAGTTCAGTTGAGTTTGAGCATAATTTTAATTGAATCCTCCCTATAATTTTTGAGGTTTGATTAGATCTTAAATAGGTTCTAATTTATTAATGTAATCCATTAAAAACACTAGGATCTCATGACTCATCTATGTATAATTGAAATCAAAATGATATTAATTGGGGTGTCAGGTCTATTAAGAGAGAAAATGGGTTTTATTTGAGTTCTTGAATTATAATTGAGACTTTAATGATAGAATTATGTTCCAATCAAGTTTTATACGTGGATTCATTATTTATATGTTATATGAATCATATGCTAAGGTTTTCTGGTCTTTAATGGAGGTTTGATATGAATTTTCTTGAATTGGAAAAGACAAACTCCGTAACGGTTTTTTCCAAAAACACTGAGTGATCGATCGATAAAATTGATCGATGATCGATGCTATAAATATTTCGATAATTTTTCTTATTGTTTAAATGAGCGATTTTTTATTTGGGATTTGTTTTGGGATAACCTCTGAACTAACTTGAGATATAAGACTTGGTCTATAGTATTATTAATATGACTCACATTTGAGATAATGGAAGGTTTACTTATTTACATTTAAATTGAATTAAAGTGGATAAATCTAATTTAATTGATATTTATATAAATTATTGTGTTCTTTATGTAATGCATACCATGTTTGAGTTCTTGTGGCGAACGTACTAAGGGGGGATTCCATTAAGGGGACACGATGACGCAGACCGCTATGGTGCCTCGGTGATTAGACGAGATTCCTTAGTCAATTCTTATCCATGGGTCATACATATAGATACCCGTATCTGAGATGGATTACATGGATATTCCCTTCATATGGTCTTGGGTATGGTAGGCTATATGATTTATGGATAGATATGGTGATTTATCCCTTATCGTGATGAGGTCTTCGATTCGGGATGACCTAAGTTTATACTTAGTACGCGCGAATGATTCCTAAGGGAAATAGGGATATACTTTTGTTGATTGGCTTACTTATATGATCATTAGACTTTAAGATCATCATAATTTCTTTATACACTTGACGTTGATTAGTGTAATGATATTTCGAATTCATTTATTATTTTCATATGTGTAGAATAAAACTTAAACATAGGTTCACTTAGGATTTGGAACCTCAAATGTATATGATAGTAAGATTGCTAGGTGGGGTAATTCTAAAAGATGTTAAAATACTGAAGGAAAATGCATAGTTATGATTTATTCCAACTTTGGTTATACTCTTATTCTCTTTAAACTTGCTGTTAAACCTTATGAATTTTAACATTTCAGGACCATGGCCGCCCGTTCGACAACCTTGATTGACAGTGTTGCTGTCACTCATCATTTTGTTGCAGCTCTAATCTATGATGTACGTGTCCTTGTCCTACATTCCAGTTCTATCATTTCATTTATTTTTTGTTATAATAGAGAGATATACATATTTTTATTTGTACATTTTATATGGATAGTAGTTAGTTGTTTTGGTATCTTATATTTTTTACTCATGTGGAAGGTATCAAAGTTATGGTATATCTTTCATTATTTATATTCAATTTTGAATTTTATTTATATCTTTTCACGCATGCTTATAATGGTACTTAATTATTTAGACTCAAGTAATTTTTAATTTATAACTAATCAATCTATTTTTAAATACCACGGGGTGTCACAATTGGTATCATAGCATTCCAGGTTCTAGTCTCCTAGAGGTCATGAGTGCATTCATCGCTATTTTTGTGTTGCATTCTTTGATACTTTAAAGACCTACATAAATCATTTGTATTCTATGTATTGCACGATTATTAATACGTTTTGGTTTACTCTCTTCCAGATGGTGAACCTTCGGAGACATCAGGGTCGACAGAGACGATGGGGAGTGAAGAGTCGGAGGCTGATGCATCTTAGATGCTATAGCATCCACCACCAGCTGCACCTTAGGGAACGGCGCTAGCTATTGCTTCGAATGATTTTTTTGCTACTATATCACACGCCATTACAATGATGATGACAATCCTCCAGTAGCAGCAACCATCGTCACCGCTACTGCCTGTGGTGGTATCTATGCCTACTCTTTGGGATGCCACCTCTTCATAGGAGTGTGTTAGGGTTGCCTTTATGAAATGGCGCCCTTCGGAGTTTGTGATATCCTCTGATCCCATAGTTACGCTACAATGGATGAGTGATATTGAACAACATTTGAGGTTGGTTGAGTATACTGATGTTCTATAATAGATTTTTGTGAGTTTAAGATTGGTGGGAAATGTATTAGATTGGTTGGAGACTGTTACAAACCTAAAGGAGAGTTCTCAAATGAATCTAGTGCATTTTTGGGTCAAGTTTAAGGAAAGTACTTCTAATCTTGGCAGCAGAAGAAGTTGAGAGTATAATTTGATAGGCTCAATAAGAAGGGTAGGAACGTTGCTGAGTATGAATGAGAGTTCACTCGTCTTATACACTTTGCACTAGAGGCAGAGAGATATAAGGATTTAAAGATGAAACCATTTGTGAGATTTATAAATTAGAAGATTAGGCAGGTGTTGCCGGGGAATTCGACGTTTAGCACATACCTTCAGATGGTAGATGTCGCTTTGCTACAATGTGATGATTGCCATGAGTTTAGAGAGAGAGAGCCCAAAAGGGTAAGATCAGGAGATGACCAAGGGATGAAGGTATCAGAGGGTGGGGAGTGTTCCCGAGCACAGGGAGGATCTAAACAGTATCATAGAGGCCCATCATAGGGGTATCAACCCCTATGAGATTCATAGGTGATGATCAACACTAACAGGGAGAACAGGGCAAACAATGATAAGGTTAAGGCCACCCGGGCCATGGATGGATTGGGCATCGAGGTCAAAAGTATCAGGGCTAGTGGGAATAGGCCCATCAAGGCCAACATGAGTTTGAAAGTCCCCAGGGTCAGGAGTAGAGGCAGCAGGATTGCCAACATGGCCACCCTTTTCGTGGAGTATGGTATTAATGTGGAGATTTGGGCCACTCATTTAGAAGATGCCCTAAGGGGATTCAGGCTAGACTAATATAGTTTCAGCATGGGCATCTGCCAGCACTTCTTGTGCCACCTCAATTTCAAGTCCTCCCACCCACACCTCAGTACCCAGCTTTACCTCCTCTAAGAGATCAGGCAAAAGGATGTCCTCAGCTGCACTAGGGATGTGTGTTCAACGGCTACCAGCAGTACTTTCCAGCACAACCATGTGCTATAAAGGGGATGTTTTATATTTATAGTAGTTATGCTCGAGTGATTTTTGATATGGGAGATTATCACTCCTTTGCTAGTTATAGTTTCATTTTTACATTAAACATGATATATACAGAGTGCGATGTTGTTATGCATATTGGCACTCTCGTAAGCGGGGGAGATGCATTACGCCGGATTTGTAGTGGCATTGCTATAGAGATCGACAAGATATGTTTTTCCACCGACTTATTGTTGCTAGATATGGGTACATATGACCTTATATTGAGTATGGATTGGTTAGAAACTTACCACGCCCAAGGCGATTGTAGGGGGAAGACTATTACATAACTAGACCCGAACATGAGATGCTTATAATTTCCATTCCTAGACTTGAGAGGGATTCCAACACGTATTTATACTATATTGATGCGACTACATCCGAGGAGGTTGCGATATCTTTAGATTCTATTATAGTGGTCCATGAATTTTTGAACGTGTTTGAGGAAGTGTCGGGTTTTCCACTTATGAGAGAGATATAATTTTTATTTACCTAGCTCTAGGAACCCGACCCATTAAGAGAGCACCTTATCGAATGGATCCCTTGGAGATGCGAAAGTTATGGGAGAAGATACAATAACTTATAAGTCAGGGGTTCATTCAGAGGAGCACGTCTCTGTGGGGATCTTCGGTGTTATTCATGAAGAAAAAGGATGGGACACTTTGGTTGTGTGTGGATTACTGGGAATTGAATAAAGTCACGATATGAAATAAGTATTCGTGTCACCCAATCTATGACTTATTTGACCAGTTGAGGGCACATCATTCTTTTCCAAGAACGATTTGCGCACGGGATATCACCAATTGAGGATTAGGGAGGAGGATGTTCCAAAGACATCGTTTCTCACTCGTTATGTTTTTTACTAGGTTTGGGTCATGCCATTTTGGTTGACCAATGCGCCTTCCATCTTTATGGATTTCATGAATTGTGTATTTTTCCAATATCTGGATCAGTTCGTTATTATATTTGCTGACGACATTTGATATACTTACACTCAGAGGTTGAGAATGCACATCATTTAAGATAGGCGGTACACATATTGAGGGAGAACAAGTTATATGCTAAATTCTCCAAGAGTTGTTTGTGTCTCGAGGAGGCGCAATTTTGGGGAGATATCGTGTCGAAGGCCATGAATTCAATCAACCCTAGCAAGGTATCCACAGTGATGGAGTGGGCACATCCTATGACACCAATAGAGGTTAGGAGATCTTGGGTTGGTGGGATATTATATCCTATCTATTCAAAGATTTTTTAGAATTGCAGGGCCATTGACCCATGTAACCCGAAAAGGGGTACCTCATGTTTGGGATGCTAGTTTGTAGCTAGAGTATGAGGAGCTCACGGAGAGGTTCATAACCCCTCTAGTTCTTGCATTTATCCAGGGAGGCATTGAGTATATGTTGTTTAAAGATGCGTCACTTCAGGGTATGGGCGGTGTTTTGATATAAGAAGAGAGGACTATAGCTTATGCTTCTCGAAATTTAAATCCATATGAGTGTAATTACCCGATGCATGATTTGGAGTTAGAAGCAGTTGTCTTTGCCCTCCATATTTATAGGAATTATTTGTTAAGAGAGAAGTTTTTATTATTCTCCGATCACAAAAGTCTCCATTAGTTGATCACGGAAAGGGATTTGAATATGTGGCAGTGGAGATGGTTGGAGTTTGTAATAGACTGTCACTTTTCGATCCAATACCACTTGGAAAGGAAAAGATGGTTATAGATGCGCTGAGTCGTCGGTCGGTAGCTATATTAGCCGCTTTATGGGCGAAACATGGAGAGGACTTGCTGAATTTTTGGGCCTAGAGGTGGAGTATGCTGATGGAGATGGATTTATCGAATGCTTTTATGGTCATGATGAAGGTTACCTCGACCATTATTTCACAGGTAGTTCAGGGCTAATTAGTGGATTCTTTTTATCAGGGAAAGGTAAATGAGCTAGAAGCGATCGAAGTTCCTTCCTTCTCGATCGAATTATATGGAGGTTTATGGTTCCAGGGATAGCTAATAGTGCACGAGTATTGAGAAATGAAAAGAGTGGTATTAAATGAGGCTCACAGGTCATGGTACACAGTGCATCCCAGAGGGGAGAAGATACACCAGGATATTAAGAGATCTTATTGGTGGGCTACAATGAATAGGGATATTTCTGATTATGTGTCGGGTGTGCTACTTGTTAGTTGGTAAAAGTGGAGCACCAACGACCAATAGGAGAGTTACAACCTTTGGAGGTCCCTCAATAGAAATGGGAGATAATCTAGATGGAATTTATTATCGGGTTACCACGATCGCAGTGCGGTCATGATTATATTTGGGTTATTGTGGATAGATTGATGAAGGTGACCCATTTCCTACCTGTTAGGACTAAGTATACCACAGAGCAGTACGAGAAGTTATTTATATTCGAGATAGAGAGATTATATGGGGTGCCATGGGACATTATGTCAGATAGGGGTAGAACTTTTATCTCCCCATTTTGGAAGTATTTCAGTATACGATAGGAGTTCAGTTGAGTTTAAGCATGACTTTTCACCCCTAGTCGGATGGACATACACAAAGGGTATTAAGTGTTGGAGTATATGCTCAGGGCTTGCGTGTTAAGACCTAAAGGGCAATTGGGATGTACATTTGTCTCTTGTTAAGTTCTTTTATAATAATGGCCATTAAAAGATGATTAGGATGGCACCATACAAGGCATTATACGGATGATCTTACCGTTTGCCTAATTATTGGATAGGATCAAAGGAACATCATATGTTTGCACCAAATATTATCAAGGAGACCTCTGAGAAAGTGACGCTTATTAGGGCAAGAATGAAGACAACCCAGTATTATCATAAAATTTATGCTGATAAGAGGAGTAAATTGAAGTTCCAAGTTGGAGATTAGATGTTGTTCAGAGTATCCCCAAAGAAATAGGTGGTTGAATTTAGAGCGAAGGGGAAGTTATCTCCCCGATACATAGGCCCCTTCATGATTACTGAGAGAGTGGGTCCGATGACGTATCGTCTAACATAGCCCAATCACATTTAGAGGGTATATGACGTTTTTCATTTATCCATGCTGAGGAAATTCTTGATGAATGAGAATGAGTATCATCACATAGATCTAGATGAGCCTGATTTACAATAAGATGCTAGTTATGAAGAAATTCCCCAGCGTATCCTTGCACTAGAGATAAGACCCTACGATCGAAGGTCATTCCTATAGGGAGAGTTTAGTGGGGACATCATAGTGAGGACAAGTCCACCTGGGAGCCCGAGGAAGACATTCGGGCGAGGTATCCAGAGTTATTCCATCTAGGTATATTCCAAATTTCAAGGACAAAATTCCTTGAATAAAAGTGTATATACATATATATGTTTGCGTGTGATTTAGTGAGGTGTAATGTCACAACATACTTTTATGTGTATATAAATAAATTGGAAATTAAGAGATGGTAAAACATTAATAAATATTTTGAACGTGACTGCGTATCATGGGAGACTGTGGAATGGTCCGGGGTTTGGTATCGAGAGTTTCCTTGTATGGATTAACCCCTCGGTGTCAGGTTCCAATGACTATGGAGTAATCTACTATAATGTTGTGTTACACCAAAGCAATTAATTATGATTTAAGTAAATTTTAACTAAATTGGATAATATTTATATGTGTGGTATTTATTAAAATTATTCATGAGGAAGACGGATTATGATGGTTGGTAGCATTTAGAATAATGGGGTTTAACTTAAAATAAAGTATTTTTGGCCTATTGGGTTAGTATAATGAATTGGGGCAAATTACTTAA
Organism: Sambucus nigra; assembly: GCA_949130495.1. Taxonomy (NCBI): domain Eukaryota; kingdom Viridiplantae; phylum Streptophyta; class Magnoliopsida; order Dipsacales; family Adoxaceae; genus Sambucus; species Sambucus nigra. The sequence continues at coordinate 284,238,186 of OX422209.1, read as the reverse complement.
GGCCTTATTTTAGGCCTAAGACCAATTTCATTTTTAAGAAATATTATTGAGTTATTAGGAGGTTCATTTAACACATAGCACAATATGGGAAAATAGAGGATTTTACCCTAGTTTCTACATCAATTTAGAGGTAAGTTTAATTTAACTACTTGTATAATTTAATTTATTGTAGATTATGCCTATTCATTCAAATCAAAACACTAATTAAGTGATTATAATTTGATTTAGATGATTTAAATCAACTTAATTCATAATTAACATGATAAGGAAATAATTAGGATTGATTTAGCATCATTTTGATTGAATCCCCCCTAAAATTTATGGGGTTTGATTAGATCTTGAATAGAATCTGATATATTAATGTAATCCATTTAAAACCCTAGGAACTCATGCCTAATCTGTAGATTACTGAAATAAATTTAATATGAATTGGGGTGTATGGGTTCATGAGAGAGAGAGAGAGAGAGAGAGAGAGAGAGAGAGTGGGTTTTATTTAAGTCCTTGAATTATAATTGGGACTTTGATGATAAAAATATGTTCAAATCGCGTTTTATATATGGATTCATTGTTTATATGTTATATCAATTATATATGCAGGTTTTCTGGTCTTTAATGGAGGTTTGGTATGAATATTTTGTTGAGTTGGATAAGACAAACCCCGTGATGTTTTTTTTAAACACTGTGTGATCGATCGATCGATGAAATTCATTGATCGATTAATGCTACAGATACATCGATAATTTTTCTTATTATTTTAGATAAGTTTTTTTTTTATTTGGGGGTTTTGGGATAACCTCTGACATAACTTGCGATATATGACTTGATTTATAGTATGGTTAAGATGACTCTAATTTGAGATAATGGAAGGATTACATATTTACATTTAAATTGAATTAAAGTGGGTGAGTCGAATTTAAGACTTAAACTTCATCTTGGGTGAACGATTGGTCCGTGATAGTCTCGCACGCTTCCTTGAACTCGCAAATGTGGAGGCAGGGCTTTTCCGACTCCATATCGTGGAATTTTAGGAGAATTTGGATCATCCCATTTCTAAAATGAAACTGCCCTACATTATACGGGTGTATAATGCATCCCAGAGTGGCAATTTTGTCGAGATATAAGAGGTCTCTTATAGGGCGCTGCGGTCACTCACCCTCACCCGTACCATAACTAGCATTGTCAGACATTACGCTCTGACTTAATGACTCAATATCCTCACCGGACGCCCTGGACATGTGACTCGTGATGCAGTTAGGTTGTGTAGGAGGTGGAACCAAAAATGCGGGTGCATTTGGGGTGCATGGGCTATCAGAGGTAAGCTCGACTATGGGATTCTCATGTATTCTAGGAATGATGGGATTTGATATGGCCAAAGTGTACCCTCATCTCTTAGGACGAGTAGCATCACATCTCATGGTCGAGTTTTCAAAGGATCCCCACGTGTCATTGGCAGGGTCATCCCGATAGGGGTCGGCCTCGCCTCAACTAGCCTCGGCCATATGGAAAGTCGAGACCGCAAAGATCATCACATGTTCAGTTAGCACCATCCTTGTATTCTTCCAGGGCTAATAATAGGAATGACCCAGTTAATCTAACTTCAACCTGATCTATTCAGCCGAGGTAATACTTATGACTGACGGCATCGGACCATCCTACCAAAATTAGCAACCTTGTATCCCCTCAGGCCAAGGTTGCAGCGGATGATACCCAGCGGCGCAAGCATATGCAAGTAAGAAAGAGGTATGCACACGTGGGCAATTCTTTTATAAAAAGATCATTCCCTCACGTGAGGGAATATTACATCATTATTGTGCCCATGTGCCAAACACATGTGTTTACATCTTATTGGGAGTTGGGTCATGCGCTTACTGATTATATACTTGGGGAGTTCATAACATCGCCCAAGCCTATATATACTCTTTATTTTCTCCATGAGAAGGGATCTATTATTCATAACCCTAACATAACTCTGTCCAATTGTATACAAAAGAGAGAGAAAGAGCTTTGACTGTTGTATCCATGGACATTAGTGCCCTTGTTTAGTGGATTTCTCACACACTCACACAGTGGATGTAGGCCTAATTAGGTGAACCACTTTAAATCATTGATTTCATCTTCTTATCCTCATCTCCTTCTTATATATATACATATATCCATCTCCATTATTATGCTGTGATTGAGTTTAAGCTATTCATAGTTTCATCTTGATCTGGTGGTGCTGATTACAACATCTTCAATCTGGCCGTCTGTGGGAAGAATATAGCATTTCATCCCTATTTTAGCTTATACTCACCAGAGTCTCTGTTGGTGAACAGTCCTCCCTCCTTATGGAAACTGTTTCACCATTGAAGGAGATTTTGTGGAGCATTTAAGCTCTCCTTCTCCAGCTCATAGCTCAAAAAGCCTACACCAATGGCAATGGATCAACCTCCTCCTCGTGAGAATCAACTGGCACCACCACATGGAGGTGGTGCAAGCTCCAACCAAGCACCGACCCAGTCAGAGATGGATGAGGTGGTGATTGTGCTCCTCTCCCTCATAGCTAGCCAACAGAAAATGAAAAACTAATTTGGTATGTTTAGCTAAAATTTTACGGCCATGACTGGCAACGTTGGAGCAGAATTTATAACTCCGGCCGCCAGGGAAGGAGATTCAGGTCAGCAAGCTAGGGGACCGCCCTAGGCTCCAGAAAAATACCTTTTATTATGTCAGAAATGGAGAGACGTTGCCAACCCTAAGCGTTTATGCCTAGGGAGGAAAGTTCAAGAACTCCGTGATGACTTAGTCAGAGACGACCTCGACGAGGAAGAGGGAGAGTTCGAATATTGGGAACCTCATGAGATATCGAAAGGAACTGTGCGTCTTATTCGATAGAGCAGGGACCAATGTCGAAGGCCCAGCCATGACTATGGACCAAGGCAATCAACCTTTGAGAGGCTAAGTAGAGGTTCGACCTTTGATAGGCTCGACCCTCATGGAGATCTGAGGGACCGTCTATCTAGATCAAAGAGTGTTGCCGATTTAAGAAGAAATGAGAGGAGAGACGACTGCAAACCTCCCTGAGATCGAGAGGAGCAAAGAGAGGTCATCAGTGGACTTAAGTGTGCAGAGAGGGTACCCTCGATCCGTCCAGCTAATAGATAACAATCATCTCGTCCATACGATAGAGAAGGGGCTGGGGAAAATGCTATCCCTGCAAAAGTTGACGTTGTAGCAGACAACTTTTGAATGAGTCCATACAGAGGTTGTAGAACAAAATAGGGGATATCATAAAAAGTCGAGACCCCTTGCATAGGGGATATACTAAAGGATCTCCATTTATGGCAAAGATACTGAACTATCCAACCCCGGTTAAGTTCAAATCGCTGGTAGGTACTCCTAAGTATGATGGGAGAATAAATTCAGTGCATCACGTGGAGATGTATCCATCGACCTCTGACATCTATTCATTATCTAATGAGATGAGAACCCGAGCATTCTCAAGCACATTGATAGGGGCAACCCACATATGGTTCATCTCCCTTACTATGAACTCTATAGGGAATTTTAAGCAGCTGGCCAATAGTTTTGTCCACAACTTCTGCTTTAGGATAAAACCTAGGAAGCAGACGATCCACCTGTTGTACATCAAACAGGGGAAGGACAAGACTCTGAGGGAATATATAGCCAATTTTAATAAGAAGAAGCTGGAAGTCGAAGACTATGGATAAAGTATCGCAATGATAGACCTTATAGGAGGTCTTAAAAAAGGAAAACTACTATGGAAGATGGCCGAGGACCCTTTCAAAGTCCATGGCTGAACTCCTGGCTACGGTCGGGAGAGTCATGAATGTAGATATGAAGAAAAAAGAGCCCTCAGTGATGGAAAGGGTCAGAATTCCAAGGCGAAGGATAGCAAGAAAAGGTCGATAGACGATAAGTTTGTGGACTATATGCCTCTAACAGTTAGCTATGAGCATATTCTGAATGAGATAAAAAATGACCGGTATCTTAGGTGGCTGGAAAATTTGAAGATAACTCCTCACAAGAGAAATATAAATCTTTGGTGTAAATTTCACCAGGATCATGGGCACATCACCGATAAGTCCTTCGCCCTCAAAGACGAGATAGAAAAAATGATGAAATCGAGTAAGTTGAGGAAATATATTGATAAGGGAGGTTCATGCTAATGCTGAGACGACCAAGGAAAGTATGACCCTCAAAAGATGAGAAATGATAGATGCAGTAAGGATGCTCCATCCAAGAGGGATGACCCTTCGAATGATGATAGTGATGATTTGATCTCCCACCAAAAGACGATAACGTCCTAGTAAAGAGGCTCAATATGATTTCATTTAGTGTGGGCATAATTTGTGGTGGCCTAGCAGGAGGAGGCTCTGAGGTGGCCGACCGGAAGGCGCACGTAGCCAAGGCTAAGGCAATAACTAAGGCCGAGGTTGTAAACTCAACCTCTATCAATGTTAAGCCCGAGAAGAGGAAGAAAGTGGATATGGAAACCCTCATAGTAGGCTTTTCAAGACTAGATTTCAAGGGAATTCTAGCTCTTCATGATGACCCGCTCGTTATTACCACAAGAGTACTTAGGTGTGAGGTACCCGAGAATCTTGGTTGATGGAGGAAGCTCTGCAGATGTCATGTTCTATTTTTGCTTCAAAGGATTAGGAGTTAACTGATCCAGGCTCGTCCCGTACCATCATCCTCTGATAAGATTTAGTGGAGAAAAAGTTCACCTTCTAGGGATGTAGGAAATGGATATCAGAATGGGAGACGAGTGGATAAAGAGGTTGACCAAGAAGATTAACTTTTTTGTGATAGATGAAAACGTCTTCTCAGCTTACAACCTCATATTGGGGCGGGTAACTCTCAAAGAGTTTGAGTCCCTGCCTTCAACGGTCCATCAAATGATAAAATTCCCAACTCCATATAGGGTAGGGGAAGTTCAAGGTGACCAAAAATCGGCACGAGAATGCTACTTTAACTCAGCAGAGGAGAGAGAGGCACACACAAAAGAAACCACCACATCCAACATTAACACCTTTGATCCCAGAGACGAGACAAAACTTAAGAAAGGGGAGGCCACGAAAGAGGTAAAATCCATCGTCCTCAATGAGGACGAGATGAAAAAAACCGTCCAGGTAGGCAAAGCCCTAAAATAGGAGATTAAGGATGAGCTTATTGGATTTTTGAGGAATAGACAAAACATCTTCACGTGGAATCACGATGACATGCCTGGGATTGACCCAAAAGTAATGTCTCACAAGTTGAACATTGTTGATGGTGACAAGTTGATAATGCAGAGAAGGAGAATCTACTCGAGGGAGAAGTACGAGGTTATTAGGTACAAGGTTAAAAAGCTAGAGAAGGCCGAGTTCATCAGAGAGGTGATGTACCCTGAATGGATTTCAAATGTTGTCATAATACCCAAAGCCAACGACATATGGTGAATGTGCATGGAATTCACTGATTTGAACAAGTCTTGTCCTAAAGACAACTTCCCTCTCCCTCGAATTTATTAGATGGTGGATACTATGGCAGGGCATGAATTGATGAGCTTCATGGATGCATACTTCGGCTACAACTAAATTTTTATGGAACCGACCGATGCAGAGAAGACAACCTTCATTACCGATAAGGGGACCTATTGTTATAAGGTTGGTGAATAAGATATTTGAAGACCAAATTAGAAAGTCTATGGAAGTTTATGTTAACTAAGAGTCTGAAGGCCGAAACTCATGTGGCCGACCTTGAAAAAACTTTCAACACCATGAAAAAGTACAAGATGAAGCTCAATCCATCCAAGTGTGTCTTCAGCGTCGGAGCTGGCAAGTTCTTGGATTTTATTGTCAATCAGAGGGGTATAGAAAACAACCCAGAGAGGATAAAATTCCTGTTAGAGATGAAGACACCGAGGAACATCAAAGAAGTTCAGAGGCTGACCGAACGAGTAGTCGCATTAAACAATTTTTTCTCAAGAGCCACTGATAAATGTCTTCCATTTTTTAAGATTCTTAGAAAAGCTTTTGAATCGGACGATGAATGCGATAAAGCTTTTATAGAGCTAAAGTCTTAACTCAGCTCTCCACTATTATTGTATCATCCTATCTAAGGAGAGAGACTTTACCTATACTTTTTCGTATCTGAGTTGGCTATCAGCGCGATGATAGTGTGAGATGACGAGGGTGAACAAAGACCATTCTATTTCAACAATAAGGCCCTCTAGGGGGTGAAAAGAGGTATCCTAGATGGAAAAATTGGCTTATGCCCTCATTTACACTTCAAGAAAGATGAAGCCTTATTTTCAAGATCATACAATGGTTGTCTTCATGGACTCTCCCCTTAGGCAAGTCATCCATAAACTGGAGAAATCAGGTAGGTTGATGGCTTGGGCCATTGAGCTAAGAGAATACGACATAGTCTATTAGCCGCGGGTGGAAATCAAGGGGTAGGCCCTAGCAGAATTTATGGTAGAGTTCACCTGGGTCGAGATCGATAGCGAAGAAGCAGACAATCTTAAAAAGTCGTCCGAAACCAGTACCGAACCGGTAGGGGCCGAGACAAGTACGCGTTGAGGTTCAGTTTTAAGGCTTCCAATAATGAGTCAGATTTTGAGGCCCTCATAGCCGGAATCTCCCACGCCAGAGCCCTAAATGTCAACCAACTATTAGTCCATAATGACTCTTAGCTTTTTATTTATCAGGTCCTGGGGATTTATGAAGCCAAAGACGATAGAATGGCAAGGTACCTAGCAAAGGTGAGGAAGATGATAAAGGAATTTAGTGAGATCAGTATAGAAAGGGTGCCTCGATTGGATTATAAAGGAATTTAGTGAGAGCCTCGATTGGATAATGACTCTTAGCTTTTAGTTAATCAGGTCCTGGGGATTTATGAAGCCAAAGACGATAGAATGGCAAGGTACCTAGCAAAGGTGAGGAAGATGATGAAGGAATTTAGTGAGATCAGTATAGAAAGGGTGCCTCGATTGGATAATAAAGTAATTTAGCAAAGGTGAGGAAGATGATAAAGGAATTTAGTGAGATCATTATCAAAAGGGTGCCTCGATTGGATAATAGCCGAGCCGACGCTCTGGCAAGGTTAGCCTTAGCCACACGGACAGAGACTAAGAGATTGGTGCTAATAGAAATCCTTTCTCAACCGACAATAGAGGAGGATGACGCGAAGCTGAATTTTTGCTTCAATTTAAACCTAAGACCATCTTGGATGAACCTCCTTATTCACTATATCAGATAGGGTAGTTTGCTGGAGTCTAAGGACAAAAGAAGGAAGTTGAGATACAAAGCTGCTAAGTTCTCTATCCTAGGGTACGTGTTTTATAATAAGGGGTTTCTTTTACCTCTGCTCAGATGTGTCCACCCAGCCAAGGTAGACTATATCTTGAAGGATGGTCAGAAGGATCTTGCTCAAGCCATATTGGGGGTAGATCATTGGCAAGGATATTGGTGGCCGACACTGGCTAAAGAATCGATCAAACACATACAGAAGTGCGATAAGTGCCAGCGGTTTACCACCATCCCTCATCAGCCCCATTAACCTCTGATGTCTATCACCTAACCATGTCCATTTGCAGTATGTGGGATTGATTTGGTTGGACCTCTGCTAAGGGCCATGGGCAACTATAGATATTTAAGTATGGCGATAGACTACTTTTCAAAGTAGGTAGAGGTCGAGTCTATGATCAAGATCATAAAAAAGAATACCTTTCAGTTCATATGGAAGAACATCATTTGCATATAAGGCATACCTAATACACTCATCTCAAACAATGGTACCTAGTTAATAAACATCTCCCTAGAAAAGTATTATGAAAGGGTCGACATCAAACAGTTCTTCTCATCGCGTGGTCGACCCCATGCCAATGGTGAGACTGAGGTCACCAATATAACTATTCTTGGTGGAATCAAGAAAAGGTGGGAAAAGGCTAAGGGGAAATGGACTAAAGAGGTACATGCTACTATGGGATTATCGGACGATGGTGAAAACGCCGACAGGGGATACCCCCTTCATATTAGCTTATGGATCAAAAGTTGTGTTGCCAATAGAGATTGGTCTCCCCACCCACAGAGTTCAGTTGTATGACCCTGAGGGAAATATGGCAGAGAGAAGACTTGACCTAAATATGACTAAAGAAAGAAGAGAGGATGCTGAGGTCAAAGTGGCAGCCTATCAGCAGAGGACGCCCAAATTTTATAATAAGAGGATAAAATCGAGGCCGATAGCAGTAGGAGACCTTATTTTAAAGAAGACTTGGAAGAAGCCAAACAAGCTTCATGCCAACTGGCATGGTCCTTACAGGGTTACTGATGAGGTAGTCTCAGGCACCTATCGGTTGGAGAACCTAGAGGAGGAACCATTCTCCAACCCTTGGAACGCCGACCACTTAAAAATGTACTACCAAGAGATGATTATATAGGAGTTTTTCATTATGACTCATTGTAAAAAGGCCTTATTATGAATGAGAAAAATGAAAATGGATTGTTCTCTCATATCTTATATACTTTATCATTAATGACTTGTTTCAAGTACCCTTAAAATCTATAAAACATCATTCATGGTGAGATAACAATAACCCAACCTTGGTGAAATGATAACCTAGAAAGGGGGCTGACCCCATCCATGGACTTTCAATAACACCAAGAAGGGTTATCTTAATTATTTAAACATCATTAACTTGGTGAAAACACCTCTCTCAGCCGAAACAACAGTGCATGGACGAGACGATGCACAACCATGCACTCTCAAAACAACGAGAGGGAGTATGGCAGAGCACCATAATTTGGTGAGTTTAAATTAAAAATCACTTAGGTGTGGTGCATTACTTAAACATCATTAGTTTAGTGATCTCAAACCTTAAACATCATTAATTTGGTGAATATGAGATGAAACATCATTAGTTTTATGATCTTAGACCTTAAACATCATTAATTTGGTGAATATGAGATGAAACATAATTAATTTGGTGATCTCAAACCTTAAACATCATTAATTTGGTGAATATGAGATGAAACATCATTAGTTTGGTTATTTCAGACCTTAAACATCATTAATTTGGTGAATATGAGATGAAACATCATTAATTTGGTGAATATGAGATGAAACATCATTAGTTTCGTGATCTCGGATCTTAAAACGTCATTAGTTGGGTGAATATGAGATGAAACATCGTTAGTTTGGTGATCTCATACCTTAAACATCATTTTATAAGTGATTTTGATGTGATCCCAAACATCATTTGTTGGTGGTATCATACTTCAAAAGATGTCAAGCACAAGACAAAAAAATTATGGAAAGCATATGGAAAGCAAACATTCATCCATTAAATGTGTTTGAGGTTAAAAATATCAGAATTCAAAAAAGACAAAATACAAAAGCCCTTAGGGCTGACTGTCTTACAAGAAAAATAACCCTCAAGGCTGAGCGTCACCCAACTAAATAGTAATTTCGATATTGGTGACAATCTTCTTTGATTGTACAGTTAGAAAGACAGTCTTATTGCCACATATATAAATAAATTTAATCAGGTTGGGGGCCAATATTTTCCAAAGTTCGTCTGAAGTGCCTTTTGGACGTTCTACAAACGAAAAGTCTCAGAATCAATGTATCAACTATAAAAAGGTACGATGCATCACTTAACAATAATAATAAAATAACTTACGAAGTTTAATCAGGGGGCCACCCCCCTGACCTATCTGGGCAAGGTGTATGGGGTCATCAGATGCTCAAACTTCACAAGAAGACCTTTGTCACCTTGGCTACAAAGTTTGTTAATTTCCTCCTAGGCATCAGGGATCAATATCGGGTCAGTTTTGGCCGATATGGGGACCTTGTCCAGGCACATATGTCCCGTAGGCTTGTTAAGACTAAACTCTCAAGCACCCGAAATGACGAAATATCGAGGTTTCCAATTATGGTTGGAGGTATGAGTTACCGGTAGGATTTTCTTTTTAGACTTACTAACTACAAAATGATAGTATCCCGGATGAGTTTTGGAAGACGATGGCATGTAAAAACCAAGAAATATGTGAATTAAAAGGTCAGTTTGATGTATAGCCTTCCAAAGTACGATTGATCCAATCATCACTCTCCACGCATTCGAAAACAGCTGACAGGGGCAAGGTTTATATGAGCAAGGATGGCTCGGAGTATGGGGTGGATAGGAAGATAAAAACCTAACTTGAACATCTTCTTATAGATACAGATCTCACCGTTTCGACCGTAAAAGTCTCTCTCGTTCTCAAGAGGTACCCTCATAAAAATAGCAGGATTTATGTCATAGAGGTGTCTAAAGACTAAGAGATCATCCTCAAAGATGGTACTCTCGTATTTAGTGGAGATAGAGGTATCAACTTCGCTTTCCTCATCGCTACTAACTCGGACACCAACCTGAGGATTGCCTGGGTCGCCACTAGGGAACCTCTCAAAAAACTCATCCACAGTCACGACCGATAGTGGAATGGTGTTTATTAGAGGGGGAATGCGACGTTGGGCTCTAATATTACTACAGAATAAGAGTCATGGGATGATTCGACTCCTCTAGAAGACGAGTTGTGAGAGGAAGCCTCTTCAATATCAGACCATGCACTTTGCGCAGGGGAGCAATCCATATCTTCTTTGCGTGAATCTGAAGGACCCTTTTTGTGTCTTTTACCAAAAAACTCAATTATCTCCCAAAAAGTAAACAACTTTTAATTGTGCACCAAAATAAGTTGTGAAAACCCAATTCTTACTTTAAACCAATTTTATCTTGATTAATCCTAAACATGCATCTAGTGATTAAAGCAAGTAAAATAAAGTAAAGAATACTCACAATGCCGGATGTACAAGGAAAAAACCCAAAACGGGAAAACAACCTCGGACGGCCCAAGCCAGACAATCACTATGAATATGGTTTTACAAAGATAGACAAAGTCTCACTCAACGACTCGATCCCCACGGGTCTTGACGCTCTTCTGATCTTCAACCACTGCTCTCACATTGCCCATGCAAAAAGTCTTTCTTCCACGATACCTGTCCACAACACACGCGACCACGTATGTCTCGGTGTCGATCGATTGGCTTTGATTCATCTATGATGTCGAACAAGAAGTCCTTCTCTTTTCTTCACCGCAAAACCCTTATGTTGAATGTGTAGAACAAATAACTTTGGTGCCGCAAGATCACGTAAGCATATAAGAATGATAACTCGGATCTTTGCAAAATCTAAGGATGTGTTTATGCTGTGTAAACCTTAGAAAACATGTGCAAAAAAGTTTCTGGTTCGTAAAACTGTTTTTCAGAATGCACACATACAAAACTATGATGAAAACACTGTTTAAATAGGATTTAAACACCCCCTCGAAAAACATGTCGTTCGAATGACTTAAGGATCTCGTTTTAGCGACTTAGACATATCGTTCGAGCGAGATCTAATGTCGCTCAAGCAAGATGTTTGACTTTTTGACTTTAAGTTCAAAACGTCTCTTCAAAGCGACCCAGTAAAGTCAAACTCCTTTTTCGAGCTTATCAGAATTAAAACGTAGTGTAAACAATTAAAACACTTTTAAAAATATTTAAAAATATTTTTCTTTATTAAAAATACATCCTTATCTTTTATAAAACAATTCCGATCACTATTAATTATACGCATTCATACTTGAGTGATCTCGGAATGCAATTACCTTTGAAGGCGATTAAACTTGCACCAATTAAACATCGGCATAATAAATCCCTTGAAGCTTTGCCGCAACTTCTTCAATTTTTTTCAATACGTCATAGACCAAGAAGGATCGTGATAAAATAAAATTCTCCCTATGACATATTACAAACACAGTTTTGTTCACGAAATTAAGTCAAAAACAATACAAGGACTCAATTGGAAATTTGTGTCCTAATAAATCTCCCCCTTTGACTACTCCAGGACAAAACTAAACCAGTGAAATGCCTAACCGGGCTGTCAAGACGTATGACGCCTAAATCCCATCCCATAAACCCAAAATAAAAAATACAGGACACGGACTAGAATAGGTAGCACCGACAAGCATGAACTGTCTGAATGTGATGTAGACTTGAAATCTCGAATCGCTGAAGCATACATACACACAAAACAGACAAATAAATACCCAGTGAAGTATGGAGGAACAAATGAAACCAATACATTTATCCAAATGATACAAAACAATAATAGATACGAATATGAATAATCTCTGAAAACACTCATTTATTAAACAACTTGAGCAACAAAACGATACCAATTTGATGAGTGCGAAAATGATACCAATGTGAACTACCAACATCAATCAGAGATACCAATTTGTAAAATATGAAATCAAAACATGCTCAAATCTCCCCCTACATCACAAACATCTCTCCCCCTTTTTATCTCGAATAGACAACCTGATGAAAAGATAAACCGATTAGAAATATATAACATGAGAATATAAACCAATTTAAATAAATTGGATACCAATTTGAGAAGTGAAAACGCTAGATAATCATGAAATAACCAGCTAAATATGATCATGTAATGACAAATCTGTAGCTAGTAAACCAATGAATCACATAAACATTGTAGCAATCTATTAAGGTGTGATAAAATGAACTTATATGCAAACTACCAATTTGAGATAAAAGAACTTGCATATAAACCAGTCAGTCCAGAAAAACTTCCAGCAGTACCAAAAAAATACCAAATTAACCAGAGGATTGTAAACCAATTAGAAGGCAAAATTCACCCTATCGTTCGAACGAGACAGGACTTAGCTCAAACGACATGTGAAGTCACTCAAACGAGGTAGAGGTCGTTCGCACGACATGGGATGTCGTTTGAACGACTTCTCACGACCTGCCAAATTTTCACATTTTCCCAGAAATATATTATATTTTTTCCCAGTGAAAAAATTTCCACAAAAAAATTCCAGGAAGTGCCTGACGGTAGCAAAACAGTGTTAAGATAGTAGGCTTTAACACAAAACGCAAAAACTCATAAAAACTAAAAATGCGAGTTACATGCAAACATAGTACCGATGTGCTCAAACATGGACATGGAATGAATGGGCGTGAAACTACAGCAAATGATTCATAATTCCAACACATCGAAGCGATCAAGAAGCTCTAATTGATAGCGATAAATCATCAAACTTTATTATAGACATATGACAATAAAAGTGTGGGCTTAATGAACTAAACAAACTACATGCACACAAATCCAGAATTTTGACGATTCTACAAATAATAGCGTCAAATTGTAATGTTTCAGCATTAGGATTAGTTGTGCAAACCCGTTTAAATTTTTAATCCATCCAAACTCCCTTAATAATAACATGTTTTCTTTGGAATGAACTAAACTGATTTGGACCTTTTCAAAACATATTGCATTTTCTTTTAGGCTCTTTTAAATGGTGGATTTCACGATGAGTTAATTTTGAAATCTTGCAGCCCTTTCCCGTGAATCACTCATCATTTTTACAAATTTAAATCCTCACGGTAAACGGTTATTACATGCACACTTCTCCTTAAGTCTAGTTACGCATAGATGACAAGATTGAGATAAGAACGCCTCACCAAATTCAAATATGCAAGAGAAGTCAAACATTCATATAAACTCGTGCAATGTTGGCACATCTAAAAAGTCGAATTAAAATGCATATCAACTTCGAAACAACCCCATATAAACAATGGTTAAGATCATTCTAAGCATCGATAGTAATGACCAAATGTCCTAGCCACATGGATAATGAAATGATGGGGGGGGGGGGGGGGTCCAAGCACACCAATATGCCACATCAAACATGTAAACTCAAAAACAAAAACCGAAAATATTTTTGGCTTTTCATATTTTGACTCAAATAAAAGAAATTTCTTTTTGGTATTTCAAAAGTTTTCTCAAAAAACAAAATCGTTTTGGATTTAAAAAAAAAAATCTAAAAAGCAAAATCTTTTTTTATTTTTCAATGAGAGTCAACAAATGAAAACTATAATACAAAATGATACACATGTCATTATACTAGCAATGAATAAATCATGAAGCAAACTAGCATATGAGAAACATGGAAACACTATCATCCTTTAGATTTAGTATGGGAAGAATCAAGTGCACCCAAACGAGAATCATGAAGTTTAATTCCTAAAGCCACTAAATCCGATATCCTAACCCAAGTAGGTGTAAAATGACTCATGGGGGTTTTGGGAATAGGGGAAACTTTATTCCTAAACTTCCTAGGAGCTTGTCTAAGGTCGTAACAATAACGCCTAAGGTGACCTTTCCTACCACAAAAAGTGAAAGTGTAGCGATGGTGGGAATGATTACCTATATGTGAACCTTTTCTAACCTTCCTAGTTTTTCTCACACGTGCGGGGGGGAATGGGAACAACTCTCTCACCAAAACCTATACCTCCCCTATCTCCCTTAATTTAGACGGTGCCTAGGATCTTATCTAACTTCTCTGACCTAGCCTCCAAATAAAACTTGACTCTAGACGAGTCTCTTAATATCTCCCCCAACTCGTAAATCCTAGACTCCAGCAAACGCCTAGACTCCTCAAACTCTAAAATCTCCTTTTTCAAGGACTCCATCAAACCACAGAGATTATATCTCTCTTTCTCCACAAACTCTAGTTTCTCCCTAAACTTCTTCTCTTGTTCCCTACGATCCTCAATCAAACTATCAATATTTTCTATGGCACGCTCATTCAACTTAGATTGTAATTTTGAGTTAGCCCTTTTCACCTTCACCGTTTCGGCATATAACTCATTAAACGCATTTTGTAACTCTTTCATATCAACCTCCTCCTCGTCACTCTCTTCACCCTCACTAACATGGGATACACTCAAAACCTCCTCGAAAGTGTCATTCACATGAGAATCATGGTCGCTCACATGACATGACATAAACGCAACAAAGTTACGCTCAATGGGGGAACTCTCTCCCTCTTCCGGATCACTATCACTTAAGGTAGCATTATAGACAATGGGTTGCTTACCCTCTTTCTTAAGTCTAGTGGGACACCCCTTAACTTTGTGACCATACCCCTCACACCCAAAACACTTATCCGACTCATCTTTCTTAGGCTTCTCAAACTTATCCTTAGAGGTGGGATCTACTTTGTTGTTCTTGAAATTTTCAAATTTCTTGGCATCTTTCAATTTCTTTTGAAACTTAATAATTTTTTTAAATTTCTTTGCCAACAAAGCAACATCCTCAAAATCAGAATCGGAATCGGAATCTTTAATTTCCTCCTTTCGGGTTTTCAAAGCAATACCCTTTTCTTTCTTAGGCACTTTCTTGGAGGTAATCATGTCGATTTCGTAGGTTTGTAGGTCACCTATAATCTCTTCTAATTTTGTTGACTCTAACCTACCCAAGGAGTTTAAAATGGTTACTTTCGCATCAAACCTACTAGGTAACGACCTAAGGATTTTCTTAATGACACGGTTGTCGAGAATTTTCTCACCTAAGTTAAACAATGAGTTGAAAATATTGGACAACCTAGCATAAAGATCATCAAAAGTCTCACTCGCTAACATCCTAAGGGTCTCAAACTGTGTAGTGAGATTTAAAAGTTTTGACGCCCTAACCGTGCTAGTGCCCTCGTGACTGAGTGCCAAAATAATCCAAGCCTCTTTTGATGTTTCACAAGTCATAGTTCTATTATATTCTTCTTGTGTGACATGTGAAGCAATAATGAGCAAACCTTTAGAATTATATTGGGCAAGTCTTTGTTCAGTTTCGGTCCATGACTCAACAGGCTTTAAAGTAGTGACCTCATCTACAATAGCGACAGGGGGTGTCCAACCTTTTTCAACTGCAAGCCAAACACGCTCATCAATAGATTTTAATGAACATATCATTTTCATCTTCCAATAAGTGTAATTAGTGCCATAAAAAATAGGAGTTTGAGAAAATTCATTATATCCAGAATTCATCGTTGAAAACACACGGGATTAAAAAATAAATAAAAAATGTTTTCTAGCTATGATACCAATTTGACGACGTGACAAGTCAAATTGTACAAAAAAGCAAACCCTTGAAAAATTAGGATCACGCGATAAATTAGCGTAACCCGCTCTGATACCAATTTGAAAGACCCTTTTTGTGTGTTTTACCAAAAAACTCAATTATCTCCCCAAAAGTAAATAACTTTTAATTATGCACCAAACCAAGTTGTGAAAACCCAATTCTTACTTTAAACCAATTTTATCTTGATTAATCCTAAACATGCATCTAGTGATTAAAGCAAGTAAAATAAAGTAAAGAATACTCATAACGCCGGATGTACGAGGAAAGAACCCAAAACGGGAAAACAACCTCGGACGTCCCAAGCCAGACAATTACTATGAATATGGTTTTACAAAGACAGACAAAGTCTCACTCAACGACTCGATCCCCACGGGTTTTGACGCTCTTCTGATCTTCAACCACTCCTCTCACAGTGCCCACGCATAAAGTACTTCTTCCACGATACATGTCCACAATACACGTGACCACGTATGTCTCGGTGTCCACCAATTGGCTTTGATTCGTCTACGATGTTGAACAAGAAGTCCTTATCTTTTCTTCACCACAAAACCCTTATGTTCAATGTGTAGAACAAACAACTTTGGTGACGCAAGATCACGTAAGCATATAAGAATGATAACTCGGATCTTTTCAAACTTTAAAGATGTGTTTATTCTTTGTAAACCTTAGAAAACATGTGCAAACAAGTTTCTGGTTCGTAAAATTATTTTCCAGAATGCACACATACGAAACTATGATGAAAACACTGTTTAAATAGGATTTAAACATTGCCTCAAAAAACGTGACATTCGAATGACTTAAGGATCTCGTTCGAGCAACTTAGACATCTCGTTCGCGCGAGATCTAACGTCGGTCGAGCAAGATGTTTGACTTTTTGACTTTAAGTTCAAAACGTCTCTTCAAAGAGACCCAGTAAAGTCAAACTCCTTTTTCGAGCTTATCAGAATTAAAACATAGTGTAAACAATTAAAACACTTTTAAAAACATTTTAAAATATTTTTCTTTATTCAAAATACATCTTTATCTTTTATAAAAAAATTCCGAGCACCATTAATTATACGCATTCATACCTGAGTGATCCCGAAATGCAATTACCTTTGAAGACGATTAAACTTGCACCAATTAAATATCGGCGTGATAAATTCTTTGAAGCTTTATCGCAACGTACTCAATTTTCTTTAATACGCCATAGACCAAGTGGGATCGTGACAAAATAAAATTCTCCCTATGACATATTACAAACACAGTTTTGTTCACGGAATTAAGTAAAAAACAATACAGGGACTCAATTGGAAATTTATGTCCTAACAGAATCCACGCTCTCGAGTTGTTGAGAGGTGGACATAGAATCGACAACAGACGAGTCTCACAACTCTCAACGACTTGGGGGTATACTACAGCCAAGGGTGGTGGAAAGATGGGTCGGACTGGAAAAGCCTCAGTTTTTTGACTCTTGGCTTGGGCTTCCTCTTTTTACCTAATCTTATCAAATCACTTCTCTCTCAGATTAGGGAATTCCTCTTCTATTTTTTACAAGGGTCGTAGCATCTGAAGGACGAGGCTACACTTTGGTGAAAAAGGAAAGGGCAAACAACTTAAAGTTTGACTATAGTATACTCAAGGATCAAACCTTGGAAATTTGAAAGGTTTTCCCCAAGAACACCAAGAACAAACCCAACCTTACCCATCGGAGATGATGACTAAAAACCCCTCATAATCACTCAATCACACTCCAAACCACCACTCAGCCTAAAAGATTTCTCAATAATGGCAAGATAGGCACCAAAAAATCAAAATGCCAACGGAAAAATTAAACAACGATTGGAATGGCTAGAAATAAAGAAATATGAGGTGAAGAGGATAACTTGATTGAACTCAAGCTCTTGAGACAAAGGGAATGGTAGGAGGAATCTTGAGATTGGAAGGCTTGCAATGTTTTCATAGGTGGACAACTATGGACGTTTTGTTTGTAGAAAAAGGGATTGAGGCATGAAGGAAGTTGGGGAAGAAAGAGAAATGAGAATTTTTTGGGGCTTTTAAACCTCCCCTAATAATTATGCACACTCCCCAATAATTCCATCATTGAGGGCTCGAAACCCCAAGTGCGCAATCACTGAACCCTACTTAGGGCAGACGCCACTTAATCGGGATAGTGACATATGGAGACCACTCATGTATCTAGCCCTATGCAGCCAACACGTCAGAGACGTCTCATCACGCCTTTAGCAACTCATACCCCTCAACCTCCTATTCACACAGAAGGCTAAGGGATAGGGGTGATTGATATGGAAAAAGTGTACCCTTGTCTCTTAGGACAAGTGGCGTCACATCTCATGGCTGAGCTATTATAGGAACCCCACGTGTTATTGGCGGCATCATCCCAATAGGGGTAGGCCTCGCCTCAACTAGCCTCAGCTATATGGAAAGCTGAGACTGTAAAGATCATCACCTTTTCAACTAGCATCATCCTTTTATTCTGACAGGGCCGATAATAGGAATGACCCAGTTAATCCAACCTCGGCCTGATCTATTCAGTCGAGGTAATACTCATGACTGAGGGCATCGAACCATCCTGTCAGAATTACCAACCTCATATCCCCTCAGGGCAGGGTTGTAGTGGACGATACCGAGAGTTGCGAGCATATGCAAGTACGAAAGAGGTATGCACACGTGGAAAATTTTGTTATAATAAGATTATTCTCTCATGTGAGGGAATATTACATAATTATTGTGCCCATGTGCCAAAGACAGATGTCTACATCTTATTAGGAGCTACCTCATGCGCATGCTGATTACATGCTTGGGGGGTTCATAACACCGCTCAAGCCCTATATATACTCTTAATTTTCTCCATGAGAAGGGATCCTTTATTCATAACCCTAATAGAACTCTGTCTAATTGTATACATAAGAGAGAGAGAGAGAGAGAGAGAGAGAGAGCTTTAAATGTTGTATCCATGGCCATTAGTGCCATTGTTTAGTGGATTTGTCACACACTCACACAGTGGATGTAGGCCTAATTAGCTAAGCCACTTTAAATCATTGAGTTTATCTTCTTACCCTCATCTCCTTCTTATATATTTACATATATCCATATCCATTGTTATGCTGTGATTGAGTTTAAGCTATTCATAGTTTCATCTTGATCTGGTGGTGCTGATTACAGCATCATTAGGATTAAGAGGAGTGTTTTGCATTTAAGGATGGAGAGGGTATTTTTGGATTTTTTTTATAATTTTTGATTTTATGAATGTTTTTTTCGTTTTGGCTTTTTTGATTTTTTAAGAATTAGAGTCAAACTATTGGACTAATTCACCCAGACCTAGTATATCTACATAGTTCCCGGCAACGACACCAAAAACTTGACACGACTCAAAATTTGTCTCTAATGAGTGTAAATACGGGGCAAGTGTAAACTGATCGCTAAAGTAATAATTCGATAAATTGAGTATCGAACACAGGGACTATGACGATCTCTCATGATGAATACTAAGGAAGATGACTAACCCTAATGACCGACTCACAAAAAAGAAAAGAAAAGATGTCGATTATTGAACAAGTGTCCTAATTCTAATGATTGCAAGTTAATTCCCAACTATATTAACTACGCATGTAAGGATTAGAGAATAAATATGTGAACTTGTGTGAGAAAGATGGGATTGGAATACAATCCGCCGAACCTTGGGTAATTACACCGGATATAAAACCCATCAAGAATTAAACCTCTAATTGAAAAGCAATCTTTAACTTCTTTCAAACATTACATATATGGGGGATTTAACCCTCACAATATATAATCAAGAAAAAAATAAAGCGCATGATAAGATTGTCGATATGCACGTCGCATTCTTAAACACTCCAGTTACCTAAGGCAAACGGAGTTAAAAGTCCCACAACAGTAACATCAACAAAATATCACGTTTCAATTAGTTATTTAATTCATGAATAAATCTTATATCCATGCATAATACTTTAGGTTGGGTTCATGTATATTTTAACATAGCATGGAATCATGATCATCGTTAAATTTTATCTACACATGAAATAGATTATTATAATTCTTAAGAAATAAACAAAAAAATAAAAACAACAATAGGAGTTAAGAACAAGGTGAGAAGGCAAACTTTATTAAGTAAATACTTAAAATCAATCCACAATAATGTAACTTGATGAAAAATAGATTGCCAATGGTTATTCCCTTCTTTTTCCTCTCAAAATTGTGTTTCTATCCATCTATCTAACTGTAGAATCATTTGGTAATAAAGCTCCTACGTTTTTACAAGAGTTTGACCTATGTACAACTCTAATTTAAGTGGATAAAGATCAAAATTCGTGCACTGATCTTCGAACTGGTTCCTTTCAAAATCGAATCGGTTCTTTTTCTAATATTCTACACTTTGGTCCTTTGCTTCTTCTCATCTTCATAAACTCGTAACTTTCCAACCATATCTCTGATTTGGATGTCGTTTCTTCCAATGTGCTCATGACCTCAATGTCTTTGACTTCTCTTAGGTTTGACATTCGAATTTTATCTGTACAATTACAAAATTTCCCTTGACTTTTCCTTCTTTGTTTCTTGTCTTTGGTCCGATTCTCTTTTGCTTTCAATGACGTGAAGTACCTACAAAATGTAAGAGAAATACATGAGACATGATGCACTAGCAGAAAAGGGTCAGTAGCGATGATATGAGATAAAATCGTATAATTGACATCGCACGAAGTGATAAAAGTACTTAAATTATGGGGATAAATATAAAGAATTTAAGCCAAATCAATTTTATAATACTCACATAGTATAAAAAACACACATATTTCTTTTTATTTGAGAACAATCGAGGCATACATTATTTAATAAAAGTAAAATATTTTCATTATATATATATGAAGTTGTACACCAAATTACAAAATGGCAGTATAAATTTAGTAAAATATTACTTTTTTGTAAAAATATTAGTAGATTAAAAAAATTGCCACACTTTTATTGTTAATACACCCAAATGTTACTACCTGTGTTACAAATTTTAAAATTGCAATAATGGGTATGCTCCATTTTATCTATAGGCATCGTTTTGCTCATAGATTCCAAGTTTTATAGTCTTTAGCGACAACAACTGTAAGTGTTTTACTCACCGCATAAAAACTTTAATTACTAATGACATCCCTCGATTATGTAATACTCATATTGTATAAAGCACGGGTATTTGTTGATTTTTATTTAAAAAAAATGTTAATATGCATTATTTGAATAAATAATAATAATTTCATTTTACGTACATGAAATTTTACCCCCGATTACAAATTGGCAGTATAAATTTAGTAAAAAGTTGTATTGTTTGAAAATATCACCAAATTAAAAAAAAATGCCATACCCTTTTAGTGTTGAAATTGATACATCCATATGTTACTGTCTATTTGTCAAAAGGCACAAGAACAACAGTGGGTAAGCTTCATTTCATGTACAAGTAGCATTTTGTTCATATAGTAGAATTTGATTATCTATGAAAAAACATACATTAAAAGTTTATTGTCTATAACGGCACTAACAATACATTAGGAGTGGCTCAGTATTATTTGATTTGATGTTTTGTTTGTTTAGATAATAAATTTTTATTGACTAGGCAAAAACTTTACCGACTAATGGCATTGCTCGATTTTATAATGCTCATACCATATAAACCAAACGTATAAGGTATGAAGTTATGCACTCGATTACAAAAAAAAATCGTTTAATCAATATTTTATGATGAAAATCTTATGTGTTACAATTTAATAAGAAAATAAAAAATTGACAACTATTTCTATAGGAACAATTAATTAATGGTACGAAATTTTAATAATCGGTTTGTTAATTTTTTAGTCAATATTGTGTGCCATGAGTACACAATGAATATTTATTGTGTGATAAAATATCCAAAAAACGGTATGATAAGTGAGACAGTCAACATGGGTTGTTCATATTAGTTGCTATGCATACTATTATCTATGGTTTAATTGTAATACATACAGTGAATCATTATTTGTTTGCTATATATTTTAACGAGACTAAAATGAACGATCTCAACTTAAGACAAAATAACTTCACACATAAATTTGAAATGGTCATTCACGTTTAAGAAAAAAATCTTTTATAAGTAACATAACTTCCAATATATAAAATAATGCAGTACGGAAAAACTCTTAAACAGCTACAAGCAGACTAATGAAAATAAACTATATTGCCATTCATTCAATGGTTCTTGTCATGTCTTCCTACTGTGATGCCCAGAGTTTTTGCACCATTTACAAGTAATTGCCTTAGGCTCCTCACCCATTGAAGGTATAAACTTGTTATTTGGCCTCCCCGGTGGATGTTTAACATCTGGTGGCTTGATTAGCACATTTTCGATAGATATGTGAACTCTTTCAAATGTAGTATTTGTAATATTGCAAATGAATACATTTTCAAGTAACTATCAACTGAGTAATGGATGTTAATACAATCCTTCAATTCATATACACATATCTGAATTACTATCGTAATATGATCGCATGGAAAGCCAATATCTTCCATTTAAAATATGAACACATCATGTTTTGTATATTAACGATGATAGATTCCTTCGATCTAGCCTCGAATATGGATTCAATTTACTTGTTCATTACCCAAGTACGACCCGTATCTAATAACTCTCTAAAACGGTGGTCCATACGTGGACACAGGATCCCACTCTATGATTTTTCTTCATCTCGCCTTGTACTTATCTTCATGATCATAGACCTGATTGTATCAGTTAGATCCGTGATCGAAAGATGAAGAGAATTACTTATCCAAGAAATGAAAGATTCTACAACGTTATAGTACATTTCCCCATAACGTTGTCCCCTAAAATGTGCATCATTCGATATCGCAAATAGGAATTCTCGAACTCTCTGAACTCCTTTAACCATTAACAAGCCCATGCATTTGTTGAATGTTTCATCATTTGGAATGTATGTGAAATGTATAAAAAATCCTATAATATTTTCCTTCACTTTGATATGCATCCCAATTAATTTTACCCTCAAATTACACATTACACCAAAAATAACAATCTAGCACGGTTTTGAACTGTGCCAGAATCAGGTGTTCCAAAATGCCCATTTTTTTGGGACGATTTAAAAGTGCGCCAGATTTGCCAAGCATGAATACTTTTAGCACACTTTAAAACCGTGCCAGAATTTGATATTCCTGGCACAATTTTGGCACACTTTATAACTGTGCCAGATTGAGTACATTTTGGTAAACTTTTGATACATTTCAAAACCGTGACAAAATTTGATACACTTTTGGCACGATTTTGAAGTGTGCCAAATTTTTGGTTAAAAGAAAAAAAATTAATCGAAAATAATAAAATTCACAAATTGCGAATCACACATGTTGTTGATTAACTAATGTACATATAAACTTCAAAACATTACAAGTCTTAATAGTTAACAGACCAAAAAAAATTGGGCAGAGTTTTCTCTATTTTCTAGACATTCTAAAACTTGCTAATACAAAATCTGTATAATGCAAAGCCCGCACAGCCATAAAATATGCAAATAAAATCATAAAAGCCCGCACGATCATAAAAGTTAACAATAAAACTACAAAAGCCCGCACAGCCATAACACAAAAAGATAAGAATCCTGAATATTGACGACATTAAATAAATAATCCCCTTGTTGTAAACCATTGACTTCTTTGTGTGTTCCACGTGGATAAAAGCTAACGACGAAATGCTATCCTACAAAAAGATAGGATATAAAAAAGAGATGATATTAGTAACTAAATAATTTAAAAAAAATCTCATTCAAGCTGAAAATTGCATATAAGAGTTACAATTATTGTTATATTCTCAAACCGAAAGTTTTGTGACTACATGGTCAGCTCCTACGAGTTACATTAGTCCCATGCGAGGTGTTAATGCCTCTTAAGGGGCCGTTTAGGCACTGTTTTTAGTTTTCACCCTCTAACGGATAGTTTTTAAGCATAATCTAAATATGATTAACTTATCGCCATATTCTCAAATCGAGAGACCCGTGAATATGCGATCAGTTCCTACAAGTTACATTGGTACCGTGCGACGTGTTCATGTCTCTTACGTGGCCGTTTGGGGGTTGTTTGGGATTTTCACCCTTTTAACGACTTGTTTTTAAGCTTAATATAGATGTTTTCAATTTATCATCATATTCTCAAAGCAGGAGACCCATGACTAGGCGATCAGTTCCTACAAGTTACATTGGTCCCCTACGAGGTGTTAGTGCCTCTTACGGGGCCATTTAAGGGTTGGTTTACGTTTTCACCCTCTAACGGCTTTTTTTAAGCCTAATCTAGATATTTTCAAATTATCTTCATAATCACAAACCGAGAGACTCATGACTATGAAGTCAGTTCCTACAAGTTGCATGGGTCCCGTGTGAGGTATTCATGCCTCTTACAGGGCCATTTGGAATTGATTTGGGTTTTCACCATTTCAATGGCTTATTTTTAAAGCATAATCTAGATATTTTCAAATTATCATCATATTATTAAATCGGGAGACTCGTGACTATGCGATAAGTTCCTACAAGTTATATTAGTCCCGTGGGAGGTGTTCATACCTCCTACGGGGCCGTTTGGGGGCTGGTTTGGGTTTTAACCCTTTTAACGACTTGTTTTTAAGATTAATTTAGATGATTTCAAATTATCATCATATTCTCAAAGCGGGAGACCCGTGACTATGCGGTCAGTTCCTACGAGTTACATTGGTCCCGTGTGAGGTGTTAGTGCCTCTTACGGGGCCATTTCGGCACTGGTTTAGGTTTTCACCCTCTAACGACATGTTTTTAAGCCTAATCTAGACATTTTCAAATTATCGGCATATTCTCAAATTGGGAGACTCGTGACTACGCAGTCAATTCCTACAAGTTACATTGGTCCCGCGCGAGGTGTTCGGGCCTCTTACGGGGCTGTTAGGGTGTTGTTTTGATTTTTCGCGCTCTAATAGTGTGTTTTTACGCCTAAGTCTACATATTTGCAAATTCTCATCATATTTTCAAATTGGGAGTCCCAGGACTACACGATCAATTCCTACGAGTTACATTGGTCCCGTACGAGGTGTTCATGCCTTTTATAAGGCCGTTTGAGGGTTGTTTTGAGTTTTCGCCCTCTAACAGCGTGTTTTTAAGCCTAAGTCTACATATTTTCAAATTCTAGTCCAATTCTTAAACTGCGACTCCCGGGACTACGCGATCAGTTCCTACGATTTCCATTGGTCTCGTACGAGGTGCTCGTGCCTCTTACAAGGCCGTTTGAGGGCTGTTTTGGGTTTTTGCCCTCTAACGACGTGTTTTTAAGCCTAAGTCTACATATTTGCAAATTCTATTCATATTCTCAAATTACGAGGCTCGGGACTACGTGATCAGTTCCTACGAGTTATACTGGTCCCGTGCGAGGTGTTTATGCCTCTTACGGGGCTGTTTGGGAGTTGTTTTCAGTTTTCACCATCTAACAGCGTGTTTTTAAGCCTAGGTTTACATCCTTGTAAATTCTCATCATATTTTCAAACCGAAAGTATCGGAAATACACGATCAGTTCCTACGAATCACATTGATCCCGTGAGAGCTGTCTGTGCCTCTTGCAAGGCCGTTTGAGGGTTATTTTGGGTCTTCGCGCTCTAACAGGGTGTTTTTAAGCCTAACTCTACATATTTGCAAATTCTAGTCATATTCTCAAACTACGAGTTTCGAGACTACGCAGTCAGTTCCTACGATTTACATTGGTCCCGTACGAGGTGCTCATGCCTTTTATAAGTCCGTTTGAGGGTTGCTTTGAGTTTCCCCCCTCTAACGACGTGTTTTTAAGCCTAAGTCTACATATTTTCAAATTCTTGTCATTTTCTCAAACTGTGAGTCTCAGAACTACGCGGTCAGTTCCTACGAGTTATATTGGTCCCGTGCGAGGTGTTCGTGCCTCTTACGGGATCGTTTGGGGGTTGTTTTGAGTTTTCACCATCTAACGGCGTGTTTTTAAGCCTAAGTCTACATATTTACAAATGCTCATCATATTGTCAAACTAAAGTCCCGGGACTACATGGTCAGTTCCTACGAGTTACATTGGTCCTGTGCAAGGTGCCTGTGCCTCTTGCAAGGCCGTTTGAGGGCTATTTTGGGTTTTCGCCCTCTAACAGCGTGTTTTTAAGCCTAACTCTACATATTTGCAAATTCTAGTCATATTCTCAAACTGTGAGTTTCGAGACTATGCGGTCAATTCCTACGAGTTATATTGGTCCCATGTGAGGTGTCCATGCCTCTTACAGGGCCGTTTAGGGGTTATTTTGAGTTTTTCCCTCTAACGGTGTGTTTTTAAACCTAAGTTTGCATGTTTACAAATTTTCATCATATTCTCAAACCAGATGTCTCGGGACTATACGGTCAGTTCTTATGAGTTATATTGGTCCCGTGTTAGGTGTTCGTGCCTCTTATAGGGTTGTTTGGGGGTTGTTTGGAGTTTTCACCCTCTAACGGCGTGTTTTTAAACCTAAGTCTATATATTTGAAAATTCTCGTCATATTCTCAAACCGAAAGTCTTGGGACTACGTGATGAGTTTCTACAAGTTACATTGGTCCCGTGCGAGGTGTTCGTTCTTCTTAAGGGGCCGTTTCGGGGTTGTTTTGAGTTTTCACCCTTTAACGGCGTCCAATTATCACATACTATAAATGATCATAACCACAACATTAAACTACACAATATCATTTCATATCAAACACTCTGACTACTTTAAATACTATTAGAGCATGACAATTAAGTATACTTACACTTTAGTAAGACCTTATTCTAAAAATATCACAATTATGTAAAGCAAGATTACCGAATCTCTGGCAACGGATAAACCACCTTTGACTTCTCAATTCAATCTTGTAAACCATACACAGATAATACATAGATCATAAATACCAAATTCAGATCAATAAACTAAAAAATAGAAGTTAAACGGATTCTCAATCAAAACCAATCCAGAAATACATTGAGTTCCACATATTTGTGAATTCTACCCGGAGGAGGTGACCGTTGACATGAAATTCATGTATAGTGTGCATCAATCATATACTATTTAGATAAAAAGAGGTGAACGTCGACATGGTTAGCAGCCATCGCCCATTTTTTGCACTAACACCCGGAATAAGAGGCTAGCATTTCATAAATAAAATTATAAACTTTACAATTTCATTTATATTAATATTAATTAAAAATTAACATCGTTTTCCATATCAAACCTATTAAAAAATTTGGAAACTTGATCGGTCTCCAAGAGGATAAATTTCAAACCTTTTTAAACCAAGCCTGTCTACAGAGCCTCTAAGAGGATAAATTTCCCCCAATTCTGGTAGACCGTCAAATTAAATTTTAAAATGTATTCTGTAAAAAAACAGGTAGTATAAAATGTATATGTTAAAACACGTGTCAGAAAATATGTCGGTTTGGATTAGTGATGACAAATAAAAATGAAAGCAGGTATGAAAAACCTTTTGGGCAGTTCAGGTATGGAGCAGTTCAGGTATGAAAAACGAAAACAAAAATGCTTACCGGTGTTGAGGTATGGAGCCGCTCGGTATTAACTCCAAAAAATGAACAGGATTTGGATATAAAAATGTATTTGATATCTACAGATTTATAAAATGAAATTTAAAAAACGAAATCTAAAAATGAAATCGAACTAAAGGAGTTATCTGTTATCTAACTGAAAAACAAAATCGAAAAACGAAATCAAAATGGAAAACAAAGATGGTATGGAGCTGCTTACCTTACGGTCAGTGGTACGGAGTAGGTCGACAGTCAGTGGTTTGTTGTTGATGAAGAAAATGGAAGTGAGAGAGAGGGGAGGCAACCTGGGAGGTGGGGGACTTATGAAAATGAGAGAGAGGAACAAGCGGGAGATAAGAGAGGGAGACCAAAAAATGATATTAGTATTTTTTTGGGTGTTATGTATTTTGGTTAAGTGTCCTCAATTCTGCCACACCTTTAAACAGTGCCAAATTTTGGCACTATTTAAAAGTGTGTTAAATTGTCATTAAATTGTGCCAGAATTTGGCACATTTTTAAACTGTGCCAGATTTTTAATATCAAAGTGTGTCAAATTGGTGTTTTTGGTGTATTGACATTTCAAGTATTGCAAACAATATCCATGATGAGGTTGAGGGGAATTTTTTGGAACAAAATTTAACAAACCTTTACTACTGTCCGATATAAATGCGTATAGCAAAGTATTATCAATAATGTTTGGAAAATGCATCATGAACCACTCCTAGTTTTCATCATTTTCAAAGTCAACAATCGTGAATGCGATAGGAAAACTGTATTTTCAAACAAATAAAAATGAGAGAGAATTATACTCAATAGTTGATGTAAGACTAACCAAGTGTTTAATTGAATACATGAAATGTTTACTTTTTGTACAAATATGATTATTCATTGTATACAACAAAATTATACTGTCTGCATCAAATTTTTTATTATTGTATATAAGAAACATATCATGTGTGCATTATAGTGTTGTAGTCCTCATACAATACACACTTACTATTTAACTTCTTATATATTCCACATTCCTCATAATAAGAGCTTAGTAGGACACCAGAAAATGACTACAACCAAGTTGTTTAACATTCAGACATTAAAAGTACACTATCTGCAATCAACAAAATTAATTTTTAGACAATAATATTTTTTAGTCTCAAATAAAAAAACTTAATAGTCTACCATGTAAAATTTGATAATTGAGTGCAAAACAGAATGTTAAACAAGTTGTAAAAATTATGGAGTGGGTTTTAATTTGATGTTTTCTTAACCATGTTTTCTATTGCATACATGAAATGTTTACATTCTGGACCATTCTGATTATTGATTCTATACAGTAAATTTACAATGTCTACATTATATTTTTTTATCACAAAATACATGATACATTCCCTACGTGCATCAAGCTGTTGTAGTCCTCACACAATACACGTTTACTATATAAGTTCTTACACATTCCATATTACCCGTAACAATAACTTAACTAGACACTATGTAAATAAGCAAGTTATTTAACATTTAGATGGTAAATGTATACCGTGTGCAATCAACATTGCTATTTTTCATATAATAGATTTTTAAAATATCAAAATATAATAAAAACTTAATAGTCCACCATATAAAATCCGAAAACTCAGTGCATTGATCAACAGTGAAAATTTCATGTCTTATAAACACCTAATTATGAAAATTGTTATATTAATTACCTTGGTTCACATTTTTTTGCATAACGGCTAAAAGATTTCCTTTGTACCTTCTTTTGAGGAATGCGCTATCCAAAAAAATCAGTGGGAGAGAATGCTTAAAGCCTTCTATAAATGCATGAAAAGAAACGAATATCCATTTAAAGTGAACATTGTCCAAATGATACTCAATCGACAAACGATAACCCTGATTATAATTGATAGACGCATCCACATACCCTCCTAATTTGTCGAAGGACATTGACTGCTCACCAAATACTTATCTCTTCTCTTTCTCCAAAACCCACCATAACCTTCTGTAGTCAACATCATATCGATATACATTCAAAATAAATTTCATGATGTCAATATTTCGGATTATAGGATTTGATCTTACGTAAGTTAAAATTTTGTTTGCAATCAACCCCGATGACAAACAACTTTGTTTACGATTTTTGTATGCAACTCCACATGTGTGATCGCTGACAAATTTCTTAACACAAAAGAAACCATTAACCGTATCAACCCTACCATGCATGTAGCAACTATAACCTTTTGATAATATATATTTACACAACCCTAACCTATGTCAAGTCATTCTTGATGTAGTTTATTTCAAAACCATCTTCAGTTGCATATTTACAAAGCACATCGCGGAATTCAACCACCCCACCTCTAAATCATTGCCTAACGTTATTAATGCCATCTGACCAACCAAATGACAACAAATTTCTAGTTGTAATGTAACTATCTTTACTTAATAATTCACCAAAACCATCAAAACCAGCACCTTTGGTTAAAATGCCATCATTTAAATCTTCGAACACCCCTTCCCCGCCACTGAGAACAACATCTCGAGTTGCAATATTGACGTCAACTGTTTCAATGCCATTCTTATGAAAATATGATAATAAAATAGCAATATGCTCTTCAAAATATAACGCAAATTGTGGGTGCCCAGATTGTATGAGAATGAAATGAAATCATCCGATATATTAATCCACCTATTACATATAGAGTTAACAAACTCTATAATCGTTGTTTGATCCTGTAACAACCGTACAAGCATCCTATCCATGTAATTGAAAAATAAAGTAATGAACAATGCCATCATTATTGTAATACACAAATAGAAACTACGCTAACAAAAGAACAACTTCGGCAACTTATATAATTGTAAATCGATTCCCAACAAAACATTTTTAATTGAATGTTTAAACAACACAAAATTAGCATCGAAATATACATTTTCACATTTTATCTATTATGTTATTTAATCGACAAATTATTAAAATACATAAATCTACACTTGACTACATTTAGGGGTGGTAAACGGACGGATACGGATCGGATACCATGTTTTCCATATCCGTATCCGCTATCTGGATGCACTATCCATATCCGTATCCACCCGAATAGTTAAAACAACTATCCGTATCCGTATCCACTAGGATACCTCGGATTTGGATAATATCCGTATCCGTTTACATTGTTTAGCCATCGCAAAAAATAACTATTAAAAAAGCTACAATATAAACTCTATAGAAAATTAGTAATAAATGAAGTACTAACCTTTAATATCCATAGTCATAAATCATTTGTGTGTCCACATTGTTTCCTTAAACCAACATGACAATCAAGTTTAAAAAAAAACTGTTGATTGGTAGAATACGAAGTGCATACAATAATAAAATTAACTAATAATGAAAATACTATAACAAGTAAATGATTTAAATCAAGTGGAAATAGTTTTGTTTGGCTTGCCTCTTCTTCCGACATAATTTTATAATCACGAATAAGAGTATTCAGTAAGTAATAACAGTAAAAAAAAATGCAGTGTAAATGGGTAATAACAAAAAATCCAGTAATAACACTAAGTAAATCAATAATAAATCCCATTGATTCTTGTAATAAATTAGTAATAAATCAATAATAAATCCAGTAAACAAATCAATAATAAATACCATTGATTCTTGTAATAAATCAGTAATAAATCCATCCTAATCCAGTAAATCCCAGTAATGGGTATTACTTTTCATATGGCACTAATCTAGTAAATCCCACTAATAAACACACTAATATGACACTAATCCAGTAAATCCCACTGAATCGTCTTGCTTTTGTTTTCAAGAGAAGAGGAAGGCATATATTGAATAAGGGAAGTGAATGGGTATTACGTTTCATACCTGTTGGATAAGGAAGTGATCGACGGGAATGGAGGGAGGCAGCGACCGACGAGATAGGTGGGAGGAAACGACTGGTGGCGATCGGCGGGACAGTAGGGAGCTAAACCGTTTCGACTGGACAGGAAGGAGAGAAAGGTTTCGGTGTGTGTTTTGGAAAATGAGGGGAAAGGTTTCGTGTGTTTAGTTTATTAGGTCAGATTTTAAGTTTTCATAATTAATCTTATGCCCCCAACTTTTCTTTTAAGTTTCAGTTTACACCTAAAATATTATATAAGTAATATTTTAAACTAATGTCAGACGGATGCGGATATCCGGTAAAATGGATACTCCGCATCGGATACGGATTATCCATGTCGGATACTAGTACTATCCGTATCCGTATCCGTTTTCTCGGATATTTTTATAGAGTATTCGTATCCATTTCCATTTTTTCGGATAAATATCCGCAAATTCGGATTCGGATATCGGACGGATGCGGATTTTCGAATATCCATTTACAGCCCTAACTACATTAAAATATAGCCATCGTAAATACATAGGCAAAAAAGTTTTTTGTATTTACAAACATAATACACCTTCCAGTAAGACATTATCAAGGTACTCCTAGAGCTGTAAACACAAATTATGTCAACATTTCAATTGTTGTTTTCTTAAAAAAATCATTTAAAACAAAAATAACGTTGAAATAAACACTCCCATATTTCATTTATTTTGTTATTTAAGAGAATTTTTTTTATATAAATAAAAAGTTCTAACATTTAAACATAGGCATTTTCAACTTACACAACCGAAAAATGCAGTCAGTAAACATTGTCGTCAAAGCAAAATTTGCACATTTGATAAGGAAACAATCCATGAACATCCATAGCTGAAAATAAAAATGTTGTCACTAGTTCATTTAAAAAAACAATTATTCAAAACAAGAATAACATTAAAATACGAAAAAATGGTAGACTTTGTACATTGCATATGTTTAAATCATAAACAATAGAAAATTCACTTGTGTCAAAGTCACACTGAAACTATATTTACTATATACTCCAAACCATTCAACCAAAATGAAAATTTACAGATTTTAATATTGATACATTACATAGGTTTTAAGATTAGATGATACTTGTATTAAACTTTGTGCCTTTTGCGTATGTATAACATTTGGATTGTGAGTATTACAATTTGTTCAAATCGACTCACAATCTTAATTTAATACGAGTCATTACATAAATAAGAAATTGATAGTAAAAATTTACTGCTGGGGAAATAACATCTATAAGCCTGACACATTTACATTTTACATATATAGTAAAGTTTACTGTAAGCTAAAAATAATTCAGTACAAATGGACATCATGCAAATAAAAGTAAAAAAAAAATACAGACAATAAATTTTTCGAGATAAACAATATATTAAGGCCATGCATTTACATTTTGCACATACATTAAATTTCTATTGTGTGATGGGAAAAAATTCAACCCAAATGGGCATCATACAACTAAATATTCATTTTCAGAAACCCAAACTTGGAATAAATAAAAATAAAAATCACTTTACATAATTTGTAAAATTAGTGAATTGAACAAATCAAACATGAAACATTTATTGTATTCAATCAAACAATGATTTAAACATATGTGATGTGTTTATTGCAATCATGCAAATATTAAACTTTAACTCATCAATATCACATAGTAAAATTGATTGAATTTTCAATTCGAGAAACCTATTTGTTCATTTTTAAACCCCCAAATTGGAACTAACCGATTCAGTACACTGATAAAGACATCAAATCTTGATCACCAATAAATTTCAATTTTTTTACAAGACATGACAGTAAACAAAGGGAAAAAGGTTTATATAAATGAAAAGGTGATAAATGCAATAAAACCATTAATGCATGCAAACTATACAAGGGTTTATGTGCAAATTTTCATACTAGAAACATAATCATTCACGTAAAATTAAATCCAACTCAAGGTATTATAATATAGTGAAAATACATGAGAAATTTTCAGTTTTCCCTTGTAAAAAATGACAATCTACTTGCACTCAGTAAACTAATGCATGATTCAATCCAACATTTAGAGTTTCATTACCTTCGAGGGAAAACCCACAGCCGAATGGCAACAATTTTGGTTTTTTATACTCACAGTGTCATAACAGCACAACTCGTTTGGAGGAGTTCGACTGCTGAAGAGTCGTAGAATATTGTGGGACTGATTTTGGCGCATAATGAAACGTGGCTTTAGTTGGGGTTATTTTGGTAAAAAGTGTGTCGATTGTTTATCAAAAACTAACAATGGGACTTATTTGATGGTACAAGTTAAAGTGGGACTTAAATGTGTAAAACAATTGTCAAACATAACCTATATGCGAAGCCTCATAAAATAACGGGATATTTTGAGTTAACCCACCAGCTAACGTTAAATAATGATAACTAGATGATGGGTAAAGTCAAAATCCCCGTACAATAAACCAATACACATAAGTTATTTATATTTTATTACAAGAAGATAAAAAAATATTTAACTCATTGATAAATGCACACCCTGAAAGCATGTTGTGTCCTTTAACTGATTTTTTATCTTCTTAGTAACAAATGATTTTAAAGATGCAGAAAAGTAAAAAAAAATATACAACGACGAATATACGAGGAAAAAAACCACAATGTCAAATGCACTAAGGTAGAGACTTACAAAGAAAAAGTGTGTTTTGCATTCTTTTCATGAAATTCTCACTAACACATTTTCACATCGTACCTTTCGTTAAGGAAATGCACCAATAAGTAAAGAATGCTACACAATGGCAACATGTTTTAGTCCACATATGATGTCTCAAATCTTTTCAAAACTAGTTTTTCTTTATGGTTGAAGAGACACTACCTTGCAAGAAAATGGAGTCAAGAGAAACAACTAAAAAATGCACTTAGATGGTTTGAGGATATACTAAAGGTTGAAAAGTGCAAAGAAAGTGTATGTCACTTAATATCTCACAAAGTGTGATCTAAACTAAACAATAAGAAAGTTAACTAAATAATAAATTTTAGAAAATATTTTCTCAAATCATAAGTTATAGACACTAGAAATACTTCAAAAGATTTTTTCATAAAAGAGATGGTTAATTACACTTACCCCCTAAAATTTACTCCCATTTTTACTTAACCACTCAAACTTTTATTTTCTTAATTTAAGCCCCGAACTTTCAAAACGACTCAAAGTAACTCCATAACACTAACATCATTGTATTTTTGGACAAAAAAAATCACATGTAGTACCCATTTGACTTTTTTAAAAGTGTAATTTTATATTTTAACATTTTGGGGTAAAGCCCTAATTTTTCTCTCTCATTTTTATTTTTTTTCTCCTTCCTGTCATAGCGGCCATGGACATCCATCGTTTCACCCCCTCTCTCTTTCTCTCTCTCTCTCCCTCCCCCCCTCCCTCTCTGCTCTCTTCATAATCCTCTCTCTTAAACTCACATTCACACACATACGTACATGAATGCACACGAATATGGACTCTCTCTCTCTCTCTCACACACACACACACACACACACACACACACACTGATTTTGGGTCAAAGAAAAAAGGTGGCTTTAAACAAAATGGAATTGGATATGGAGTTTTTTTTACCCAAATCTAAAATTTTATTTTATATGGGTTTATCGGTTTTTTGAAGAAGAAGATGAGTTTTTGAAAAAGGTTTTTTGAAGAAGAGTTTTTTTTAAAAAAATGAGTTTGTTGAAGGAGAAGAAAAATGCGGGATTTGAAATATTTAAAATGAGCTTCGTGAAAAAGAATATGAGTTTTTTAAATGGGCTTGTTGAAGAAGAAAAAGAAGGTGAAATTTAAATTTTTGAAAAGGGTTTGTTGAAGAATAAAGTGAATTTTTGAAAGTGTTTTTTTATATTTTTTTCTGTATTTAAATTATTTCTATATGTCTTATAGTTTTTTCAATATTTTCGTATTTTTGGGGTTTATTTTCAGTAACTTTCAATTTTTTCTAGTTTTTCTAAATATTTTTTCCAATTTTTTCAGTTTTTTATTACTTCCCGAGAATGTTGCGTAATATCGATTATCAGTTTAATTCGCAAAATTCTAATTTTAAACTTATTTAATTAAAGTCAATCTTTGATCCAAATTAATTAAACTCTAATCAAGCATCTATGTGATATAAATCAAATATGCAAATTCAAACAATCACAAACAGGTTCAGGAAAAAAACTCCTTTCGGGTAAAATATTTATTTCACTAAATAACGTAAATCGCAACTTACAAATACAATGTTATCTTCAATCAATTTACCACAGCAAACCCACATAGACCACGACCTAGTATCCAACAAATATCCCCTCGAGAAACCTCAATGATCGCAGTCATCCCTCAACAGTGAACACCGTCAAGTATCCTCAATGATCGCAGTCGTCAGCGCTTAGCTCCCGTAAGAAATACCAATCCAGCAGTAGAGATGGCACTCCATAAAGATAAACTTCAACATAAGTGATTTGGGTTCCACGAATGATTCACAAAAGGATTGGGATGTTTTAGTGAATAAAAAAAATAATATTTTTAACCCTAAAAGATGATGACTAAAGGTCTCCTAAAAAGCAGTTTTCGTGTATCAAAATTCTTAATGAAAAAGTTCTTCAAAACATGTATTTATAATTGATCAAAAATCTTGAGGCGACACATTTAATTAGAAGTAATTCAAACGACATGTCAATGTCGTTTGAATGACATGTCATGTCTTTACTAACAACCTTACAAACAACCAGTCAAAACCTAAAAGAGTACGAGTTTGTTTGAAGTAAACAAGAAACGATCCTTCGAATGACCCTTCAAACAAAATTGTATGTCGTTAGAAGGTGTCATTTGAACGACATGTCAATGTCGTTTGAAAGACATTGCCTCGTTGTTTGAACGACAAAAGAGAGAAACTATTATATTAAAAAGGTCGCCTATAGATCTTAAAAAATTAATTTTGACGTAGAAAAAATGCCTCGGTTTGATAGAAATAGTTTTAAAAAATATGTCAATACTAAAGTAAAGATTTTACGAAACACATTCTATATAAAATTGTACCTCATGTTACGCATATGTTGAAGATATTTGAAATTCGGATCCGTCTTCATGAACGCATGAACGTGAGCCTCTTTGACGGTTGTAGCGGTATATGACATATTCTATGTAAACTATGGAGAATGAAAATTTTGTCCTTCTAAATCTCCCTCTATTTCTATGCCGGTACAAAATAAAAATATCCTAATTATCAATAAAAATTTTCTATACAAATCTAATACCCTCCCATGCAACCGAAAAGCCGAAAAGATGATAAAAATGCAAGTCTTCAAAAAAATCTTTAACATCTTCAAATCTCTTTAAATCAAAGCTCTCTGCTTTCCTTGCATTTATTTTTGTGTGCTTTCCAAATGATCATCAAAGTCCTACATACAATAAACAAAGCAAATACCTTTGTGACGTATCGAGTTAGAGATGAGATAGCATAAATCAAGTATCAAATCAAATCAAGTAAAATCTCGAATCTCCCCCATAATTCAAACTCTCACTCCCCCATAATTCATATTTCATTCTCCCCCTTTCTATTTGTTCTAAATAGGTAAGGAAAAGAATAAGCAAAAATAATTGCGGAGTGTCATGGCAACAAATGCAAATATATGATAATTACGCTCATGCAAGGATATACCCAAAAGGATCCACAAACTCTTTTTGATTTTTCAAATTTTTAAGAACAAGTAATTTACAAAAATAACTCACACCATGAATTTACACTAAGATAACCAAATCGTGGAAACAGAACGAATGGGTGTGAACAAATTCAATAGGAAAATTAACTCAAACAGTCATAACAAATGGGCACGATGAATATGGATACTCCTAACGAATGAACTCAAAATCATCCTTAGGTGTAAAAATTATAAATTCAAATTACATCAACCCAATATAATAATCGAACTAAAGTCTAAAATGATTTTCACACCAATAACTTCTAAAACTATGTAATGCTTTTTGAAGACTTTGCTAGGACATGCATACCCATTGATATATATACAACCAAACTCTCTCATATATAAGAATGATTATATTTTTCTATTCAATTCTTTTCTTTTGAATGATCTTATCAAACTAAACTAGTTTGGTTTTTGCTACTTTTTTCAATACCACACTTTTTTGGCTCTTTTCAAATTCTTTGGGCCTTGGCCACTTTTTACAATGCCACACTTTTTAGGCCCATCTTAAACGATGGCTTTCTCGCAATGGTTATTTTATCCTTCCGCTGCCCTTTCTCATGTATACTCAATAATTTTTCATATTAAAAAAATTCCTCACAGGCAACGGTTCTTACATGCACTACTTTCATTGTCAAGTTTTATCGTATATGGTTCGTTTTAAAGACATGATTAAGACGAAAACACTTTGACCAACATGTGATAGACAAGTATAATAACCACATAAATCCGTGCAAGTGTGCATTAAAGGAAATCGTGAGTCAAACATGTAGAAAGTAATATCAAATCTCATCTTAATGACTCCAACCATTATAAAGCACATGGATGAAATGATGTATCATTTCAAAACGCTATCAAATAGTTACATAGATATGGAATGATGTTGTCACTTGGTCATCCTAAATATCCATCGATAAACGGTGTAAAATGAAATACAATTTTTTTTTATCTTTTTCCAATTTTTTTATCAAAATAAAATATTTTTGGCTTTTCAAGTTTTTATAAAAAAAATAGAAAGTCTTTTTGTATTTTTCCAAAATTTTTCAAAAATAAAATCTTTTTGGTGTGTTCGAAAAATATATCAAAATGAAAAAAGAATAAATACAAAGTGGTATATACTAGCAATAGGCATAACATATCATCATGAAAATCATCTTTTCTAGCTAACAAGTCTAAACCTCAACCATTAAGTGCGTAGGAGTTTTCCAAAGGTGGTGACATCCTATGAAAAATATCCACCAAATCAAGTGAAGTTTTGACCAAAAACTTAACCTGCTCTCGAATATTTGCAAAATCTCTCATGTGATGTGCAGGATCATGCAAAAGTATCATGTGTGGGTGCGTGAGGGGGAACACATGAAAAAATCTACGTGACACACTACCTAACTTAAAACAGAATTCCTTAAAGTGTCTCTCTTCTTACAATAGATGCAAACATACACGGGCCTAGTAATACCTCTCTTAAAACGTCTAGGACATACTCTCCTATCGGGTAATGAATGCCTAGGTGGGTTGGGTTGAGAGCCATATGGATCTATAACAAATTTGAAAACCAACTCGGGTGCAACATGGAAAGTAGACAGACCGTTATGACCTATTCCTAATCTCTCAACATCACCTGATGATGGATTGAGGAGAATCTTTATTACCCTCTTAGATGTATCCTATATAGTAACCTTGACCTCCAGGGAATGTTCGAGATCTCTCCCGAGTTTGACCACACGGGCTTCAAGTTCAATCTTTTCCCAAACTATGACGATCAATTGCTCACTCAAAGAAACCTTCACCTTCTCGAGTTGACTCGTCGACCCCTCAGATCCTCTGAAAACCTTTCTCTCTCTCTCTCTCTCTCTCTCCAAATCTAACACCTTAAGACCTAACTCCTTACTCAACTTCTTTGTCTTTAAGGTCTCAGCATATAAACCTATAAATGCCTTTTGAAGATCGCTTTCACCCTCACTTTCAACCTCACTCTCAAACTAATTGAAACACTCAAATCATCGTCGGGACTCTCACATTCACAAGTGTCCTCATCGTCATGGGATAAAATAGGAGTGCTCTTGTGACTTGCCATAAAGGTGACACACATACCATGTGATAATTCATCCCCGGAATCATTCACCTCTTTATCACTATCGCTAAGAGTGACTGGCATAACAACTTTCTTGCCCTTTCTCTTTAACATAGTGGGACATTCAAATGATCTGTTCATTTTTCTATCACACTCAAAACATCCCCATGTTCCTCTTTCTCTTTATCACCTCTCTCTCCGGCCTCTTCTTTCTTTTTATTTTTCTCAAAAATCATTTTATTGAAGAATTTTCTTTGGAAAATTTAAGAAACTTTTTAAAACTTTTAGCAAGCATGGCCACATCATCAAAATCAAAATTTCCCTCGGACTCGGATTCACAAACTCTCTTTTTATTCTTATTCTCTTTCTTCCTATATACTTCCTCACCTTTTTTAGATTGTGCCTTTAGAGCAATCCCTCTATCCTTAGGCTTAACATTTTTGGGAAACATGCACTACACCAAATCTGTCGAATTGTCAAGGTCATTGACCTTGACAAATCCAACTTGTCAAGGTCAATGACCGTGACATTTCGAGGCGAGACAACTTTTTTTGTCACGGTCGTGTCACGGTCATTGACCTTGACACAAAACTCACGTTTTGTGTCACGATCGTGTCGCGGTCAATGACCGTGACACGTTTGTCACGGTTTATAACCATGACAAAGCCGTGACCTTTTTTAAAAAAATTGTCACGGCCATTGACCGTGACACGTCCGTGATAACTTTTTGTCACGGACGTGTCACGGTCAATGACCGTGACAATTCTGGGCAAAATTTAAAAAAAATCTGCTGGGCAGTATGGCCACTGCCACAGCCCAGCAGTATATTTGTACCTGTTATAGCAACGTTGTACCTGTTCCAAACATCATATATCCAAACAAACTAAAGATAATACAAATATATATTCAAAATAGAAACTATTTAAGAAGAAACAACATCACCATCAATTATCTCAAATCTACAAACTATTTGCATGGAAAAGAGATTTTGTACCGCGACGGTCGGGGACACCTCCTTATCCTTCCCTTTTCTTCCGAATAGCCACATAAGTATAGAGC
Source organism: Sambucus nigra (assembly GCA_949130495.1). Classification (NCBI taxonomy): domain Eukaryota; kingdom Viridiplantae; phylum Streptophyta; class Magnoliopsida; order Dipsacales; family Adoxaceae; genus Sambucus; species Sambucus nigra. Next base: position 284,197,880 of record OX422209.1, on the reverse strand, counting down.
ATATGTGGCCTACCCTTAGGGCCACTCCCTGTCCCCTGAATCGAAATAAAGTAAAATTAGTATCCGCCCCTCAAATATAGATAAATATAAATCGTAATTGAAATCAAAATCAAAATTGACATATAAATATAAATACATTACCTGTAGTGTCACTCAAACAGTTAACTTGAGCTCATATGGCACCTCCTTCCAACTAATGTACCCCGGAAAATCGTGTCAAATATAATTCTCTTCATATCTAAACACTAAGAAATACCATAATCCTATGGAGTTATGCGTTGCAAATTCCTTCCAACCGTTGTGTAGCCAAAAATCAGCAGTTGAAGTTGTCAATTCCACCTTTCAATGGTCTCCCATGTTTTGCTAGAAGTTCCAAGTGGTGGGGTATGGAAAGTGGAATTGACAACTTCAACTGGTGATGTTTGGCTACATAACGGTTGGGAGGAATTTGCAGAGCATCGCTCCATAGGATTATGGCATTTCTTAGTGTTTGGATAGACGAAGAGATTCAGTCTCCTCTCCACAAATAGGACACCCCAAATAACTATGTACTAATCACCTATTAAAGGTAAGAAGCGTATATTCATGGATTAGTATAAACAAAACTTAGATGTAGTTGGAATATTTATGTATTAATCTCCTCTCCACACACGCACACTACACAAGAGTGAAAATGATAAAGTGCAGATCAATTAAAAGCATTAAAAATGGATGTTTCGGTACAAATTAAAATATTTATTACAAATTGAAAAATTGTTTCAAATTCGGGTTATTATAAAAAATGGATTGATATTCGGTAGGAGCAGCCAAGTCATCCACACTACTATTTAGACGCCTTGGCGCGTGTTGGACAATTGACCACGGCTCGTTGTTGATATACTCCGAGTAAAACACTTGCTTAACCTTTTAAAATGCACAAACAAATGGCTCATCGCTCACGTGGTCGTTGCTCTTCAACTTGGACAAGTCAACCATGATAAAATTGGTGACAAGATCAACTTTACAAGCATTTTTATCCTCAACTCTTACCCATTCACAGTAAAATACAACCTCTTTGAAGCTTATATAATCCAATTCAAATATATTTTGGATTACACCACAGTAATTCATTTCAGCTTCAACAAGGTTTTTATCTTTTGCGCTCGCTCGAAAGAAAGTAAGAGCCTTGTATGAAATTCCCGAGTTCTGTACATTTGTACATTCCTCGTACACTTTAGCACCGAAAATGTAACCGTTCAATAGATACTTTTTGTACTCTTGTGCCACGAACAAGGGTCAAGTGGCTAGACGAGCAAGCCTTGATGTCGCATCACCCATCTTTAGGATCTAAGAATATAGATAAATTAATTATATTAGTGGTAAAATTTGAGTGTAATGTAACGTTATATAACGACTGTTTTCATTATAATTACCTCTTGTGTCAACCATAGCCTAAATTCGCTGTCTGATTGTACCATTGTTTTTCGTCTTTTATTGTTCTCACAGGCTTCATATTTACTGCATATTACAAAATTAATCATGTATAAAATAATCTAAAATAATGTTAAACATTATAATATTCGAAACTTACTTTTTCCATTCTTCGACATCTTCATGTGTGTCAAATAGATAACGAGCTACTTGTTCATGTTGCAAACTCGTTAATTTCACTCCTTTTCCCATCACATTACCACCATCATCGAGGAATTCATCAGTGTCATCAACGCTGGTCGAGTCAGGCATATATTCCCGAGTATATATTGATGACTCCACAGTGATGTATTCCTCTGCAATTGATCCTGCAATATATCGCGTATTCTTGACGTAATCTTTAAAAACTTTCATCAATCTTTCAAACGGATACATCCACCGATATCTAATTGGACAACAAAGAAGTGCCTCGTCGCATAGGTGTACCAACAAGTGAACACTTATGTCAAAGAATGCTGGGGGAAAGTACTTCTCCAATACACAAATCGCTTCGTTCACAGCCAATTTTGCGGCCACTATGTGTTCTCGATTCACTACTTTCTCACACAAGAGGGAGAAGGTAATACTAATTTGCATAATAGCCCTACGCAAATCCTTGTGCTTGGAGAAACAATGCTTAAACAATAGAGGAACCAATTGCATGATCACATGCCAATCGTGGGATTTACACTTATGTAAATCATGAGTAGCATAATTCACAATCCTTTGCAAGTTGGACGAAAAAGTAGATGGGCCCTTCAAATTAGATATTGTGTCTAGAAGCACCTTCCTTTCCCCACTCGTCAAAGTAAACGCACCAGGGGGGATTATTGTCCTTCCCCTACTATCTTCTTTCAACCATAGTTGTGGCTTAAGTTTTAACGTTTTAAGGTCTTTTCGTGCATTTTCTCCATCCTTCGAATGACTCCCCCCAAGGCAAGTACCCACAATATGTTCAACGAAGTTCTTCTCTGCATGCATCACATCCAATACATGGCGCATCGAGTTTTTCTTCTAATAAGGCAAGTCAAATAAAATTGACCTCCAAGACCATGCCTTTCTTATCTCAGTTTCATTCCCAGTTGGGGTCTTCTTATGCTTGACATTCTTAAATTTGGGATTCTTACCTGGCATATTTGGGCCACATTCAGAAGATTTACTTTCAATTTCTGAACCCGAAAGTTGTCTCGGCGGTAGCTTATGTTCAACTCCACCCAATAAAAAATTGGAACCTTTCTCAAATCTGAAACTATGAGCTGGGGGTAAAAACCTCCTGTAGCAATGGTATACATTTTTTAATCTAGAGGATAGACGAAGAGATTCAGTCGCCTCTCCACAAATAGGACACCCCAAATAACCATGTACTACACATCCGGATAATGTCCCATAAGCTGGAAAATCATGAATTGCCCACATCAACATAGCTTTCAGCGTAAACTCTTCTTTTCTAAAAGAGTCAAATGATTGCATACCCTCTTCCCACAACTCATTTAATTCTTCTACCAAAGGAGCCAGGTAGATATCATTGTCATCACTTGGTGCCTTTGGCCCAGGTATCAATAAAGCCATCATAAAAAATTCAGGTCTCATACACTGTGAAGGAGGGAGGTTGAGTGGGGCTAGGATCACTAGCCATACACTCTGATTGGTGCTTAAATTTCCAAATGTATTGAAACCATCTGTTGATATAGACAAACGAATGTTGTGTTGTTCTCGAGCAAAATTGGGATACTCAAAATTCATCCTCCACCAGGCAGTAGAATCAATAGGATGACGCATGATATTACCCCCTACTTCTGCCCTAGCATGCCAAGTCATTGCCTCTGCAATCCATGGTACTGTGAAAAATCGCTTTAATCTAGGCCCAACGGGAAAATATTTCCATACTTTTTGAGGCACTTTTGATCTTGTGCCTTCCTTACTAGTAGATTGGACATATCTAGGTTCATCGCATACCGGACAACGATCAAGATTTTCATACTCCTTTCGGTATAGTATGCAGTCATACACACAAGCATGAATCGATTTATACTTCATTACCAAACCTTTCAAACTGTTCTTCATAACAGGATAGCTATTTGGAAGTGTATTCACCTTGGGTAACCCATTTCAGAATTCCCATCACACTATTGCCAGACAAACCGTACTGCGTCTTCAAACTGTGCAAACCAACCATGGCATGTAAAATTGTTTGATCTTTCTCACAGCCAGAGTATAACGGTTGGGTCACCTTAAATTTTAAACTTTGGTAGTCATCGTCAAGTTTTATCGTGTTATCTTCACGAGCACTTGAATCTTCTACATCATCAGTAACCTCATTCTCCTCAGCTTCATAAACTCCGTACGAATCATCAACTAAATCCTCTAACATATTATGATCTATGTCGTCCCCTTCTACATCTATTCTACTTGTTGAAGGTTGTTGTTAAGGTTGGTCGGGGACAAAAGGAACTTTCAATTCACCGTGAAAACTCCAAAATCGATAACTATCTTGCATACCCGATCTTAACAAATGTAGTTCAACTGTTTTCCACTCAAACACCTTACCATTCTTACACCTAGCACACGGACACGAAAACTCTTCATCATTACGACATCTCTTTGCATATTTCACAAATTCGTTAGCTCCTCTGCGAAACACATCCCCCATTCTATTAGTCTCACCCATCCACTCTTTGTATTTCGGATATCCCATCACAGCTACCACAACTAAACACCTATTAAAGGTAAACAAAACTTAGATTTATAGTATGTTTTATTTAATTATCCCATCATTTAATTATCCTATCAAAGGGTAAGTGGTCCTATCCCATTCAAGACTGCATTTTTCTGTAATATACTTAACAGCTCATGCACATTGTTACGATTTGAAAAAAATTAGACAGCATATCCTCTTAGTTCTCCAAGTACACGACGTAGATTGGCAGGTGTGAGTGTTATTTCAATTGGTCAATTGAAATAACAGTCACACTTGTCAATCTAGTATGTACCCAGAGAACATTAAGATACGACTGCAGAACTTCCTCCAAAAGTAACAACTTTAAGCCAATAAGAATATTATACAGAAATTATACAGTCTCAAACTGTCCAAACGGGACAATTCGAGAGATCTCATTACAGGGGTAATGACTCTCGAACGGGTCTAAGGGCTATTGAATGCGTACGCATAAGAACTAGAAGGCTAGTATCTATGCGCACTATATTTAATTTCAAGTATGTTTCATATAATTTGTTAATTCAAATACAAAAATAAATTCATGGGTTAATTCAAATACAAAAATAAATTCATGGGTTAATTCAAATACAAAAATACAAATTCATGGGTTAATTCAAATACACACACACACACACACACACACACCCCTCCCTCCACACCCCCCACTCAGCACATACACACACACACACACCTCCCTCCACACCCCCCACTCACCACATACACACACACCACCACCCCCACTCACTATTTAAAATAATCTCAATGTTAATTTCATGTAGTGACTGTCTATTTAAAATAATCTCAATGTTAATTTCATGTATTGAATTTCTACTATTGTTTTGTGCTTTTTATAAATCATATTCAATGTTAGATATGTGTTTTGTTAAGATATCTAAGTTGTTCTATAGAATTATTTTTTGTATCTTGAAGTTTAAGTTCTAAAATAATCAACCTAAAGTTGTGGTTCATAAAGTATTATCACAAATATAAACTAAGAGTGATAAAATAACTTTGAGGCATATACATTAATTGTGACAAAGTAAGATTATGCACCAGAACCTAAAATTTAAAAAAAGTGTTTTTATTTAAACCCCACTTTTCTTTCTATAACTCCTATTTTATTAAACTTTAAATATAATTAAGGGTGTATAGAAAGAAAACTTAAATAGGAATAAAAACAACATTTTTAAAATATGAAGGGCTCACCAATTTGATCAAATTTTTCAACAACATAGACTAAATGATATTTTATTTTTCATGCTTTTAGCAATTTCGGATGCCATTTTAACCCTTATTGTAGTTTTTTGTTGTAATGTCATTTAAAAAAAAATCATTTAGGTATGTAAATATATTGTAATAGATCTTGCCTTCCACAAAATGATATTTTATGGTAAAATTTTATTTGATGGATATAAAGTCATGTGATACCTATATGTGTTATTTTGCATCTAATAAAAACAAAAAACGCCATATATGGTTTTTTTCTCCATTAGTATAAGTATATAGCGATTATTTCACACTTAAATCACATATTAAGCCGGCCTTCATTTTTTTATGAAATTTGTAGAAAATTACTTATTTATTTTGAATGAAAATAAATTGTTATCCAATATTTTTGGATATTATTTATAATTATGAAACTCATACACAAATTAATGTCGTATCAAAATAATATTACATTTTTAACCCCCTTCCCCCACCCTACCCCACCCCCTACTCCCACTCTGCCCCCACCCTGCCCCACCCCCTACCCCCGCACACACACACGCACATATATACACACATACACACATATATATACACACAAACATATATATAAATGGAAGAGAGAGAGAGAGAGAGAGAGAGAGAGAGAGCAGCGTCGAGAGAGAGAGAGGGAGGGAACGGCGGGAGGGAAAAAAGAAGGGGGAAACGGTTTTTGCTGCAAACATTGTCACGGTCGTGTCAAGGTCATTGACCGTGACAATTATTTAAAGAATTGTCACGATCATTGACCGTGACAACTCTTTGTCACGGTCGTGTCAAGGTCAATGACCGTGACACAAAATGCGTATTTTTTGTCACGGTCAATGACCTTGACAAGGGTGACCGACTGAAAGGTGACAATTTTGTCATTTTGGTGTAGTGATGTCGATCTCATAAGTTTAAAGGTCTCCTATGAGTTCTTTTACCCTAAGTGTATCTAATATCCCCAAAGAATTTAAAACAGTGACGTTAGGAATAAACGAGATGGAAGTGACCTCAAAATCTTTTTGACAACCCTTATCTCATTAATTCTCTCACACAAATTAAAATTCGTGTTAACTAGTTCGACAACCTAGTGTAAAACTCGTCAAAACACTCTAACTCTGCCATGGTGATTGTCTCAAAGTGAGTGGTCAAATTTTGCAACTTAGACGCCTTAACTGTGTTAGTACCCTCACGTGTCAATTGGAGGATATCCCATGCCTCTTTAGACGTGGTAAATGTCATAATATGGCAAAACTTGCCAGGGGTGATGGCTCCAAAAATAGCGCTAAGGCCACGGGAATTATAGGCGCTCCATTTAAACTCATCCTCAGTCCAGTCTGACACATATTTGATACTAGTGACATTATTGATGGTGATAGTGGGAGGAGACCACCCTCTTTCACAAACAGTCCAGACACGTTAATCAATTTCTTTCAAACCAGATTTTATGCGGGCTTTCTAATAGGCATAATCTAAGCGATCAAGGACGGGCAACCGATTCTATAAGTTCTCCATTAGAACAATTGCAAAAAATTTCAAAATCAGATGTAAAAAAAATTATATAACAATTTTTTTGTTGAAAAAGAATCACTCGATAAATTAGAGTAATCTGCTCTGATACCAATTTGACAATGTTGTGTGATATCAATTATCAACTTAATTCTCAAATTTCTAATTTTAAGCTTATTTAATTAGAGTCAATCTTTGATCCAAATCAATTAAACCCTAATCATTTATCTATGCGATATAAATCAAATATGCAAATTCAAACAATCACAAATCTCGAGGTTCAGAAAAAAAAACCTTTCGGGCAAAACCTTTATTTCACTATATAACGTAAATCACAACTTATAAATATAATGAAATATGTAATGAATTTACCGCAATAAACACACAGACTATAACCTAGTATCCAACAAAGATCCACTTGAGAACCTCAATGATCGCAGTCGTCCCTCAGCAGTTAACACCCTCAAGTATCCCCAATGATCACAGTCTTCAGCAAGCAGCTCCCGCAAAAATCATAAATCCAGCAATAGAGATGGGACTCCACAAAGATAAACTTCAACATAAGTGATTTGGGTTCCACAAATGATTCACAAAAGGATTTGGATGTTTTTATGAATAAAAAATAATGTTTTAACCCTAAAAGATAAAGATTAAAGGTTTGCCAAAAAGCAGTTTTCATGTATCAAATTTTTTAATGAAAAACTTCTTCAAAACATGTATTTAAACCTGAACGTTAACCTCTTCGATGGTTGTAACGGTATATGACATATTCTATGTAAAGTATGGACAATGAAAATTATGTCCTTACACTCCCTCTGTCCCAAAGTAAGTGTCCATCATTCCTTTTTTAGGTCTCCCAAATTAATAGCCCACTTTCCCTCCTTGGACATAGTCAATGAACGAAATCTCACGATAGTGAGCAAGTGTTGCTCATGATTATTTATTTGGCATATGCTTAATCTACGAAAAAATGCAGAGAGGTTCTTAATTTAGGATAACTAGAGTATTATTAAAACATTTTTTTTTATATATTTTCTAATATTTCCAAATTTTTAAATGATTTTTTCCAGTATTTTTAGATTTTTGCAAAGGCTTTTAAGTTTTATTCAAACTTTTAAAATCCAATTATTATTGCTTCTAGAATTTATAAAAGTTTTTAATGTATTTTTTATGATTTTTAGATTTTTCTTACGTTTTGTTATATATTATTTTTATAATTTTCTAGTTTTACTGATTTTAAAAATTTAATAAGTATTATTCAAACATTTTAAATATATTTTCAAATAATTTAAATTTTTTAGAATTATTTTTCATATTTTTAAAAGTTTTCAATTTATTCAAATTTTTAAAATGCTTTTTCTATTTTTTTAAAATTTTAAATATTTTTTTCTATATCTTCTGTAATTTCCATTTTCGATGTCTCTATAATTATTTATTTCTTTATTTTTTGTAATTTTTAGTATTTTCTTAGATTTTTAATTTTTTTCATTATTATTCAAACATTTTAAATATATTTTCTAGTATATATAGATTTGTAAAAAGTGTTTTTTAATATGTTTCAGATTTTTAAAGGTTTTTCAATTTTCTTAAAAGTTTTTAAATAATTTTTGTGTTATTAAAGACCACCCCATAACCAATCAAGGCAAGAAATTATGTTAATTTTCTCTTTGAGTTTGTTAGTTTTTATTGAAGTTAATGTAACTAAATCTTAACTATGAAGAATAGTGATAATTGAAAATGTAATTATAGCCATTTACACATTATAAATTAGATACTCTTGTATAAAAATATCAAGCCTTGTTTTAATCAATATTACAAGTAGATGTCTAGGTGTGTAATGCATGATTCCCATCTTGAATTTCATGTGACATAAGAGGGCACATCAAACAAAACTTTCGACTATGTGCATTACTTTAATATCCTTTTATTAGTTGTGAATTTGACATCTTCGCATTACACATTCTTGAACGTGTTTTTTATAATTAGTACAGTGGAATAATTACAAATATCATTTTTTTTAAAATAGTGTAAAGTTTTTCAAATTTATTGGTGTGCTTAAGACCTTGCAGATATTGAAATTTAGGTTGTTTTGCACAAGCGTGCGCACGAAGTCAAAATTCAACAGTGCCCATGGTTTTAATGTGGTGAGAATATTTAACACGTGGCTCATTATGGGCAATGGGATATGCTCCGTGCGCACGAACGTGATTTATTGCAATAACTCATAATTTCAGAATAAAATATTACAGCATGAATAAATTTAATAATTGCGCATTTTTTTTAGAGTAAATTAAATTGGGATGATCTAAACTAAACGAGTAATTTTTTAATTTAAATAAACTTTTATTCATGATTATATAAATATAAATCTTAATTGGACATAATGGGTCTTTTAGTGAAAAATAAATCACACATAAATAAATTTACGGGCGTGTGTCAATGGAACATAATAAAAATGCCTAAGTGGAATATAAATAATTGGGACGCGTTTTAGGAAGGATTAAAGGCTCACTTAGGTATTTTAAACCTTTAGAAATGGTCCCGGGGTGTAGATATATAAGTTGGGAGGTTATTTGGGGGTCGAAAAATGGGGTTATATGTCCAACTCGGAATTGGGTAAAGTATAAGATTAGAAGGAAGAGAAATAACTCCCCACTACTAATCATAATCTAACCCTAGTAGCCCCACTTCAAGAGAGAGGAAAAAAGGCCTAAGAGGAGGAAGAACAGAGAATTCAAGGTACAAATCACCTGTCACCGTAAACAGGCAAGAATTCTCTTCCTTAATTTAAGTTTTTAGTGTATTTTCTTGATGCATCATAATGACCCTTAAATTTCTGGAATTTAGGTTTAATATGAATAATTTGATGATGAATAAATGTTATATGCATGATGATGACTGAATTTAATATTGAATTAGTTCCAAAAATTTATGTATCGAGTTCTTAAAATTTAGAGTAGATCCCTTAGGGGTTTGATAGTTAATTAGGGATACTTTGACTATTTGATGTAGAGGATATTAGTATTGATGTATGGACTGAAATTTTGATATAAATTTCTATGATGGATGCCCCATATTACGAATGAAAGAGGATTGAAATTTAGAGAAGGTGTAGATCGTTAAAAATCCTTTACAGATATCATCTTTGGGTTTGGGTGTATTGTTCCTAGTTTGTTTTCTGGGTTCGAACGTACTGTTTTTGGGTTTGAAGCTTTGAATCTGGGAAGAAAAAAATGGTTGACGCAGCCTGGCGGAGAAGGAGGGGTCGCTCAAACGACGTCGGATGTCATTCGAGTGACATGTGAGGTCGCGCGAACGACCCTAGACCTCGTTTGAGTGACGTTGAGGGATGTTTGGAAATTTATTACTTTTCATAATTTGGCCTAGGATTTTAGCTAAGGATATATTTTAGAGATCATGAGAATTAACGGGACCGTGTATGGGTTAATGTGGAATTTATTAAAAATATGAATATGCCCACATTTTATTTGGGAAAAATACATTTAATTAAATGGCTAAGAAATTTTTCTATGGAATGGAATTAATAATTCACTAGATGGTAAATTATTAATAAAGGAAAATATTTTGGACTTTAGATGAGATTTCTATGGTAATTATGGAGTAGTTACCTGTACATAAATACGTACTTATACGTATTTGTGTGGACATATAAATGTTCGTGGACTGCCTTATCGGCTCAGGAGTTTGTGCGTTCGGACGAGTTATCACATGTCGGCACAGGTGGGCTTGACGTTGTGTAGGTCATATAGGTACTACGTGGAGGCACCATCTACGAGGAGGTAGGTGTTGACGCTGACCCAACCTGCGTCACTGCTGGGTATAGGCCGTGAATAGGTATCCTGCGTAGGGACCGCCCCCAACTTGTATGTATTTTGTGATGTCCGCTTGGGATAAGAGATTTCTATGGACTCACCGATAGAATACGAACTAGACATCAATGGTAGATGCCTTTGCGTGTCAAATATATGAAGGACATATATATAATTACCCAAACTTTATATGAGATAAATTGAATTGTCTAAGAATGTGGACATAAATTACAACTTTGATTCTTTAATGCATAATAGATGTTTATGCCATTTATGTGAAACTTGTGAGACTAGGATAGTATGGGTGTGGGCAATTAAATGTAGTTGTTACATTTAAATATTTTGTTATCGATAAATCCATTATTACTAATTTGACACACTGTCATAATTATTATTTGGGATGCAAATAATATCACACTTAGATGAGGGGTGTGGTGTTAAACGCATACGAGTGACAAATGAGGGATATTTATTTTACATCAACTGTATTATTGCATCTTAAATTAATTAAGTTAATTCTTGCACACCTCGGACTCTGACCCAAATTTAAATGTTTTCCCCCCAAGATGTTTCTAGATAGGGATAGCGTGACTGTTGTTGTACCAGCCTTGCGATCTCTCGTACTTATCACCTTCTCAGATTATTGACTCTAGCATAGGTTATTTTCTAGTTATAGTTATTCATTTGAGATATTTGTATGGGCATAAGCCTGAGATTTATTTATTTACATTCTGTTGGGTTGTGAGACTTACTTTGATGTTAGATGTATTATGCACTTTATGTTTGTTTGGTTTCATATGCTTATTATGTAAATGTTGATTTAAAATCCAATGGTGGGACTTTAATATATAATTTATTTTACGTTGGTGCTGAGAATGGTATTAATTGATCTACAAGCCCCATCTTCAGCGTATCGTGCCTAGACAACCTTTACATGAGAAAATGTGGATTGTTACAGTTGGTATCAGAGCCATGCTCTAGTGTCCTTAGGATCTGTGTATTATTAACTGTTCAAGAAAGGGTCGGTTTTAGAGAGAGAGCCATAGATACCTTAGTATAGGTCACTTGTTAGAATTACGAGATGTTTGGGTAATCTGGTGACTAAAAATTGAAAGGAAGACATTTAGTGAAATAAAGGAAGGTGATAATGCATGTTAGTACACAAGAAGAAGTTAGTTCGTTCGTTCATACTGGTAGGAGCGACGTTATGGTAGTAAAGGTTCGTCACTATGCTGGAAGTGCAGGACCAATTAATTAGTGATTAGTTTCGGGTGAAGCTCGAGGGGATATTTCCCACATATTTTTGAAATAATAAATGGAGGAAAAGGAGGAGAAAAGATTTAATTTTCTTATATCGTGTCAACATGGCAAGATAGGTGGATGTAATTGTTAAAGGACCCAACAATTTAAGGGATTCTAATTGAGTAGTGTATGTAATAGATATAGGATTTTCGATGGTTAGAACAAGTAGGGCCGACAAGGCCAGGACCCACAGTGGGATGGGCATCGGGTTACAAATGAATTTAATTGCGGGAGATATAGACTAGTTATAGTGTTAGGGATAAAGAATGTGTTTTTCCCTTACTTTGGAGTATGTAGGATATATTTTCTTGGATATGTAGACTTAGCGTTCATTCTGGGCCTTGTTAGTACATTAGAAAAGTTGGACTTCATATTTGGGATAGTGTTTTACATTGGTTTACCGTGGGTGAGAAGGGCCAATCCTAGGTTGGTAAGTAGACGTATAGAAATGCCTACTGGGAGGCTTATGCTTATTTTAGGTATAATTATTAAGCTATGTCATAGTAAGATATTTATCCAACGATGAAACCTTACTATTTGTGTTAAGAGTATGCAAAGCGAAAAGAATTCGTATTTTAGAAATATTTGGTTCCTTTGGGAGTATTAAGACTAGTGGTAGTCTGGATTACATGATGAGGTGTATGACCATAAATAATGTTATTATAATGATTATGTCATTAGAAATGGATAATTATAACTTTTACTGGAATGAGTAGGTTGGTGAAGCCATGTAAATTTATTTAAACATATAAATAGACTTAGGCCCTGAATCGATAGATCTCAATAACCGACAGAGCTACTTAGTAGTGTATTGGGAGGGTTCCTTATTTGGATTTCGCTCGCCAGATGTCCCAGTCACGAAAGTAGAAAATTTTGGGAGTTGAGAGACGTTGGATTCTAGGACATTTTTGTAATTGTTCTTGGTACTATCATATTGGTAATTTATTGCGCATTAATTTTTATTCTCATTGTGAAAAAAATATACTAAAGGAATTATGACACCTTGAGTATAAATATGGTTAAATGGGCGACTATAGGGACCGAGGAGCCTTATAATTTAATTGAGAACAATATAGACTTGACTCCTGGACTGACAGATCTCAACGATCGATAATGCTATACATTAGTGTATCGGGAGGGTTCCTTGTTTGGATTTCGGTTGTGAAACATACCACGCATGAAAGTAATAAATGTCAGGAGCTGAGAAATGTTAGACCCCAGGATATTTTGGGTTATTGTTCTTAGTATAATTAAATGGGTAAAACTATTGGGATTTAGTGTATCCCTTTGGCAATATGAGACTTTAGTTGGCAATATGAGACTTTAGTTGGCAATAGGAAAAAGTTGGAATTTACATGATTACTACACACATTTATTTTTGTTTCCATTTTCTTTTAGTCTTGGGACGATGGATCTCAATAATTGACTAAGCCATACAGTAGTGTATTGGGAGGGTTCCTTATTTGAATTTCGCTTGCGATACGTCACACGCACGAAATTGGAAAAAGTTGGGAGTTGAAGGAAGTGAGATACTAAGACCATTATTTTCTTTTTCATATACATATGTGGTGGTATGTTTGATATATGGATATTCTTGGTTTGAATTGTACAAATTAGATGTATATGTGTCATTCACCTTGGTAAATGTTATGTGTGTGTACATATAATGTGGAATATATGAACACCCCAGTGATTTTATGATAGGCATGGGTGAGCCTTTTCTTTTGTCTTATGGGACATGGGTATGGACTAATTGAGTGTAAAACTTTGATTAATAACGTAGATTAAAATATAAGGGTGAGATTTAGCGAATTCCGAGGACGGAATTCCATTATAAGGGAAGGAAAATGTAATACCCAGTAATTTTAGTATAAAATATTACGACATGAATAAATTTAATAATTTCAGATTTATTTTGAGAATAGATTAAATTGGGAAGATTTAAATTAAACGAGTAAAATATTTAATTTAAATAAACTTTTATTCATGATTATATAAATATAAAACTCAATTGGACATAATGGGCCTACTAGTGAAAATAAATCACATATAAATAAGTTTACGGGTGCGTGTCGTTGGAACATAATCAAAATATCTAAGTGGAATAGAAATAATTGGGACGCGTTTTGGGAAGCATTAAATAGTCGTTTAGGTATTTTAAACCTTTAGAAATGGTCTCGGGGTGTAGACATATAAGTTTTGAGGTTATTAGGCTAGTCTGGTGTGACACCCCGCCTACTAAAATACCAGGTGATCAATCCTATACCAAATTAAAACAGAAGTCTCATATGGTTCATTCTCAGCATCACTATCGAAAACCAATTTAATTACTAATAACCTATTAGGCTGGCGTCAAAATTTTTATTTATGTAATCTTTTTAATCAAACCATTCAAATAAAACATTCACACAATATATATACAAAACTAAAATGAAATAAAATAACCAAACACTCGGTATAATGTAATACAACCCAATCAAATGCCGCACTAAAATGAGGTAAAATAATAAATAAATACAGTCGGGCTATCGGCCCGAATGTTTCTACAATACCTCCTATCTAGATTACAAGGATAGAAGTGTCTACAGTAAACCTGCATGCATCCACAGCTGCTGCAGGGAACATCTGACTCGAAAGAATCTTCATCCAGGCGTTCCTGTGTCTGGACACCTAATATATACATATATATAGCAAGAGAGGGAAAATAGAGAAACGGGTCAGATCTCGAGTTTTGTAAATATTTTAACAAGTGTATAAATGCTATGTTTTTAAAATATGATTTATCTCATATTTAAGTTGGTATCGCACTCCCATGAAATACCCCTCACCCCTGTTCTAGTAGTGCACACCTATTGCATACCTTTTAAACAACCTAGTTAAGTTACCCTGCCTAACTAATCCGTTTCACCCAATCTTTGAAAATCATAATTAACCCGAGTACTAAGGCCTAAACTTCTACCCGTTCCTAACAATGTGCTACGTTCGTGCGTGGGGTGTCTCGCGAAGTGAAATCCAAACAAGGACCCCCCGATACACTACTACTTGGCAATGTTGATCGTCGAGATCTATTAGGCCCTCAGCACATAACATATATATATATATATATATATATATATATATATATATATATATATATATATATATATATATATATATATATATATATATATATATATATATATATATATATATATGTATATATGTATGTATATAGATATAACTCTCACTTTAATATACAAATCACAATTTAAATCCGGATATAAATCTACCAGAAGGAGAATACACCTTAAAATTCTTTCCATTCTTTATACATTTACTTGATATGATATCTCATCTTCATATACAAGCAATATACTAGGCTCAACAAATATAATTATATCTATTACAATCCTAAGCATAATAATCATCCCACTGAGCTATAACTCGAGGATGCAGTCTCATAGTGCCTATCCGAATCTTGGTTTACTCACTCAACCACGGTACCAAGCCAGACTCACTCATGGTCCGGATAAAAATACACAATGGTGGAGGCGGTCATGTTCCCTATGCAAGTGGAGTACACACATAGCACTCGAACACGGGACGATATGACCTGGGGATATACTCTCCCTGCTTCTCAAGCCAGGGTATTCACCCACATCATGCAACCTCCCCGGATCGCACTAGAGAAAATATATAATTTGTCTGTTCCAACCCTAAGCCAAAGGAAAGCCAGTGGAATTAGCCTCTAAGATACAAATATACCAATCACACATAGATATATATATATAAATATATATATATATATATGTATTCATATCATCACATATATATACTTTAACAACTTTATTATATATATTATATCACTTCCCAATATATATTTGGCTATAAATGCCAAACTGTCATAGCGATCGCCAATAATCCCGAATGTTCCCATTCGTAATAATATTTAAGTATATAAGCACTCATACACTTAAAATACTAAACCCAAGAGTATTCTCTCACTTCATATATAACTCGTACCTTAATCACTTTTAAGTATTTATATACTCTCCGAATATAGGAATTCATACTAATTAAATAAGTATTCTCTTAACTTATTTTAATCTTATAGGTATCGCGTTACCTATAATCATAGTCATCAACCGACCCTTGATATCCGCTCATGCATCTCCAGCCCCTATCCTCAATTTCCATCCTATTCGCATCCTAGGATTTATTCCACACATATATGAGAAGTAAGTCTTGGATTTGACTCAATTAACCCAAGGTATACATCTCACTCCAATAATAATTTAGAAGTCCCAACTCTATTTTTGGGAACCCCAATTGTCTATCTCCACAATTTATTTTTCCTCAAAATTACTCATTAAGTGCCGCACAATTTTGCACCCTCCTAGACCCAAATTATCTCCCTTAATTGGCTAGGTATGAATTCCCTTAGTTGGGTATTTATTTACTCAAATAAATAAGCTAGGATTAATTTATTTGGGAATTTATCCCATTAATACAACACAACCCGAAATTGCCAAAATAACTGTAGGGTCGATCGATTGACCCCTGACAGTCGATCGATCGACCGAATAGGGCATTGTTTTCTCCGAAGACTCTGTTTTGGCCATTAACAAACCCCAAGCTTTTCATCTCTTCTCACATCCTCAACCAATGACATATTTACCTATAAAAAGGGTTCTAAACATCCTAGAACCAAAAACTCACCATCAATTTCAATTAATTTCTAAGTTTCTCAAATTGTATACTATACGGGGTTTATCCGTTAAACTTTCGAAAAACCCGTTTTGATTCACGAAAACCCATCCCGAAAATCTTTATAGTTTGTCTCTACCAACTTTAATATGAGATATACACACTAAATTAAATAAAGCAAGTAAACACTTGCCTCGTGGATAAAATCCGACGATCTCGAGTCGAATCCCGCGGAGTTTGGACGGAATCTCCTTTTCTTCTTCCTTTCTCATCTTCCTTTCTCATCTTCCTTTCTTCTCTCCTTATTTTGTCTCTTTTTTTCTTTATCCCACTCTCTCATGTCTTATATAGATAGAAATAAGGGTTTATCCCTTATAAACCCAAAAATGACTCGTTTACTCAATTGCGAGTCCCTATTAGTCCAAAAATCCCCGGAACCTAAACACTACTCCCGGATACTCTATTCTGACTAACCCGGCCATTTCGAAACCAACCGCACAATCAAAATCTCCATCCGAGTCACTTAACTACAATTTACTAATTAAACACAACACACCTTAGTTTTCCAATTAAAATATTATCCTTTGTCGCTTTACCCAACTGCGACATGCAATTAAAATAATCCAACTCATTTACTTGATCCCAAAAGTAAATGTGACACACATCGGATATCATCTACCCCTTATAAACTCCAAAAATTATTTTTCAAATAAATTCCTCAAATATCCAAATTACACCCATTCATGAAATTTAAATATTCATAAATTTGCGGGGTATTACATCTGGGTATGGATTCGGGCTCATTTGGGGGTCCAAAAATGGGATTATATGTCCAACTCGGGAATCGGGTAAAATATAAGATCATAAGGAAGGGAAATAACTCCCCACTACTAATCATAACCTAACCCTAGAAGTCCCAATTCAAGAGAGAGAGGAACAAAGGCCTAAGAGGAGGAAGAACATATAATTCAAGGAAGAAATCACCTATCACCATAAACAAGCAAGAATTCTCTTGCTTAATTTAAGTTTTCAATGTATTTTCTCAATGCATTATAATGACCCTTAAATTTATGAAATTTAGGTTTAATATGAATAATTTGATGATGAATAAATGTTATATGCATGTAGAGGACTGAATTTAATATAAAATTAGTACTAAAAATTTAGGTGTCGAGATCTTGAAATTTAGGGTAGATCCCTTAGGGTTTTGATAGTTAATTGGGGATATTTTGACTATTTGATGTAGAAGATATTACTGTTGATGTATAGAATGAAATTTTGATATAAATTCTATGATGGATGCCCCATATTACGAATTAAATAGGATTGAAATTTAAAAAAGGTGTATATCATTAAAAATTCTTAACAGATATTATCTTTGGGTTTATGTATATTGTTCCTAGTTTGTTTTCTAGGTCCAAACGTACTTTTTTGGGTTTGAAGCTTTGATTCTAGGAAGTACAAAATGGTTGAAGCAGCGTGGTGGAGAAGGAGGGTCGCTCAAACGACGTCAGATGTCGTTCGAGCAACACGTGATTGTAATAGCCTTTACTTTTGAGTAATTGATTTTATATTACATTTGCCATGAGAGGTAATTATATAAAATATTAGATAATGGGGTAAATATTCTTTTAAGTGAATTAAAAGATAATATTTACTAAATTTTGCTGATTTACTGTTATGTGAATGCAAAAAACATTATGTTATGATTCATGGTGTCGTTGCGCTTTAAACGACATTTATGGTTTAAATGAAGTTGGAACTTGAAATGATTTATATTATTCCGGATGCCAATTTAGAGGGCGCGATTAGTCCCGAAATAGTCGAGATAGTCAAAATAAGTGCCATATTGTATTTTTGGGTTCCGAGCACTTTTAACAGGTTATAACTTAATCATGTAGTTATGAGTCATTTTAATGGTGTATTAACATTTAAAGATAGGAATTAATGCTAAAGGCACGATTAAGGCTTGCAACCCTCTCATTTGTCAAGTGTATGCTTCTTAAACCTAGAAAGAAGGAGATAGAAAGAGAATTTGGGGAAAAGAAGAGAAAAAAGAAGAAGAGAAGAAATTGGGTTTGATCTTGCTTCTACCGAAAAGGAATTCGAGGTTTCAGCTTAAGAAAAGTTTCTTACTTGCTAGTATATGATTTAATGTGAATAATTTGTTGTGATAGTTGTGTAATTGGAGAATTAGAACAAATAGTAGGTTTTGACAAATATTGATGTTTAACCCTTGGATCTTGTTATTTGTATGATTTAAGTTGGTCATGAGAGTTTGTTGTGGTGTACAGAGGTTGTGGTTATGTTAGATGATGATAATGAAAGAATTGTAGGAATAAAGGGTTGAGGTTTCGAATCTAGCATTGGAGAAGAAGAGAGAATCGTGGGTCTGATAGGCGCGATCGATCGCGGTCCCAGGACCGATCGATCGGGCCTTAAGGGGGAGGCATACTGCTGTCTTTGCTAAGTATAAATTCAGAGCGCGGTCGACCGCGGTCCTAGGACCGATCGATCGGGCCTTCCAAAATGAACTTATTGCTTTCCTTTCTAGGCAATCCAAAGAGGCGCGATCGACCGCGGTCCCATGACCGGTCAACCGGTCCCCTATTTTTCACCCTTAAATGCTTAGTTTCTTCTAGCTTTTTTCTTTTAAGATAGGGACTTAGGAACCTTCTTGAATGAAGTAAAACTAGAGTATTTGAGTCTAGTAGAAAGGTATCTAAGAACCTAAGATAGAAATGAGAGTTGGGACTTAGATTGGGAATTAATTTAGTTAATTAAATTAAACGTAGACAAATGATTCTTTTATAAAAATAAGTTAGTTTAGGTCTAAAGGGAAATAGAGTGATTTAATGTGGACTTATAGAATTGGGTTGAAGTAATATCATACATTATGGTTTGAGGAATGAATGTTAATTCATGGTGATTTGTATTTGAGATAATTGAACATTGAAATTTATAATGATGGAATTAAACGCTTATGGCTCCAGATAAAACGTAATGTATATTTTAAAATGAGATCAAATTGTGAATGATAATTTGCATATACACACCTCTCTAAATGCTATCATAGGGGAAGTTACACATATGAGGTGAATTCCCTTGGCTAGAGAATGCAGGGCGAATATAGTCCTCGGCCATAGGACCGGATATTATATATATTGTGTGATTATTGTTCGAAGTGAGGTAATTCCGGGTGTGGTTATGACTCACTGTCGAAGGTATATGGCCGCTTCCCGACGTCACGCGATGTAGGATGCCCAGGTTGTCTTGGTGATAGGCCTTGGAAGATGATAGCTATTTAGGGGCGCGTCTAGTGGGGAAACTCGGAAGGACGGTCTTAGAATCGTTATATGTTGTGTAATATAACTATTCTTATTAAAGTGGAATCTTATTGATTATACGACACTTTATGAAATAAATTTCTTGAATACGTTTCCTAATGAGGAAAGGAACGGCGAAATGAATTGTGTATAAAAGAAAATGGAATCTCATTAAGTATTATATTACCAATTTTCTCCTGCCTAATTGAACTGTGATCATTGTTATTGATATTGCGTTAGGTTATGTTTTTAGATTAAGAAATTAGATTCCTTATCAGAACTTGTGGTGAACGAAACAAGCTTATTCATTATGATTAGATTATCCATAACTTTCATGCATTTTATTCACATAGTGATCATATAAAATCGGGCCTTGACCCGTTTATATCTCTTTATTTTGCATGAATCTCATATTCGACGATGGGTTCCACCGCAAGGACGCCCGTATTGACTTTTCTATTCCAGTGTCCTGGAGCTGTAACACTTTGTGGATGTTATGGGATATTTGATATAGATGGTTCCATCTTTTTGTATTCTAGTTATGAACGGCTGCACATTCGGGCGTGTTGCCCAAGTTTTGTACTTGTAGTATATATGTGATAGTGTACTTTAATACCCGGTGTAACCCTATTATATATGTCTGTTAACCGACAGTTTATTCGGTTATTTTATTGTATATAGTTGCCGACTTAATATCTGTCTTTATTTGCATCCAACTTCTTTTCAATTGGATTGTATAAATGTTTTTCTTTAACTTACAAAAAAAATTTGACAGTCCGTTTTTTAAGATAATTGGTGGTTATCTCATATACTACATTATACGACAGTGTTGCTAAGAATGGACCATCTATGATTCCTATAATTATTGGAGTATCAGCATGGCCGCCTCTTATTTTAATACACGGGGTGTCACATATGGTATCAGAGCATCAGGTTCTAGATTCTTTAGGATCTATATGAATTTATCACGTTCTACCGTAGCGTTCTTTGATATAGAGCGCTATTATTAGGATTGTTTTGTTTTGTATGGTTGCGATCTTTTGTGAAGATAATTTCTCTTCATGGTATTCTCATTCTATTATTTATTTTCTCAGATGCTGCCTAATAGGGGTCGCCCTGCGAGAAGAAATAGAGTTGTAGAAGATGATGTAGGTCCTCCACCGCCGCATAAGGAACTTTAAATGCCATTGAAGTAGCCAATATCGTGGCCCATGCGGTTAATACGGCGATGACTTTTGTAGTTCAGCAATTTCCCCAAGCCCAACAGCCGAGGGCTCAGGAGGTACAAGCCCCTGCGTGACCTCTCCATGGAAAAGAGTTAGGGAATCCTTTTTAAAGGGTCATCCCCCAGAATTTTAGGATGGTTCTGACATGATCGTAGATAACTAATGGAAGAAGGATATGCAACGTCATCTTCGCTTGATAGACTGTAGTGAAGAACGGAAGAAAATCCTTACTACTTTTAAGCTAGTTGGAGCAGCCTTAGATTGGTGGGAGTCGATGTCCATGCCAGAGTAAAGAGATACTATGACTATCACTGACTTTTGGGTTTTGTTTGATCAAAAATATTTTCCTTCGGAAGTCTAAAGGGAAATGAGTAGGAAGCTTCAAGATGTAATTTAATGTGAACGTTCGGTGGCAGAGTATGAGGAGGAATTCACTCTCTTGGCTAGTTTTATGCCGGATGAGGTAACTCCGGAGGAGAAGAGAATATCAAAGTTCATTCGAGGCTTACATTGGAGGATACGACAACACTTGCTAGGCAATCCAACTTTACAAACCTTTGGGGATGTGATGAATGCCGCATTACTTTATTGTCAAGATCATCGGTTGCATGTTCAAGGTAGTAAGAAAGTTTCAGTTATGGGGCAAGAGAGTAATCCAGGAGGCAATGGTGCGGGAGGGGGAGCACTACCCTCGTCCCAATCATCAGGAGGTAAGAAAAAGGAAAGGGACGCCCAACAAGGGGATTTGTCCAAAAGGTAGCATTTCGGGGGATTTAATTTCTGTGGCAGTAATTTCAAGCATGGTTAAAGTGCCCAGCAATAGCAGCAGGTAGGTTAGGCAGGTCGGGGTAACAATAGGGGTCGAGGCCATCCGAGCCAAGCCCTTGGGTAGTTAAAAAATAACAGGGGCCATAGTAAGGAAAATATGATGGGTCGTTGCTTTCAATGTGGGGAGCCGGGTCATTATAGGAAGTCGTGTTCGCAGTTGATTGGGGGACAGTTTCCTAGAATTCCACAGCATCAGTAGGCACAACTACCACCACAAGGGCCCAATCCAGTCGTCCCTCCACAATAGGGACAACTACAGTATGGGCGTGTCTACCACATATAGGATGCTATCCAAGGGCATATGGGTCGTTTGTCGTTTGATACGGGTATGACACACTCATTTATTTCTCAAAGTTTTGCTCAATCGACGGAGCTAATTAAATCCACGGAGAGTACTTTCACTAGTGTCGAATGTTCTATGGGTGATGGTTCTCTCATTTTTTTTGTTTGTAAACAAGTAGAAATAAATCTTGGTAACTAGTGTTTTGAGGCCGATTTTCTCGTCCTTGATATGGTCGGGTTTGATGTAATCCTGGGTATGGATTGGCTAGTAAAGTATCGCGCGATAGTAAATTGCGATGGGAAAAGTATAGTCCTTGCTATTCTGGGGAAAGAGATGTTTCTTGTGGCTATACCTATTTCGGAGGGGAGTTCTAGCACGTATTTATATTGTATTATGGAGGAGACTTCTCCTGATGTAGTCATTTCCTTAGATTCGATTTCTGTTGTTAGAGAGTTTGCAGATGTTTTTCGAGAAATACCGGGTTTGCCTCCAAGTAGGGAGATTGAGTTCGTGATTGATTTAGCACCGGGAACGCGACCGATTTCTAGATCTCCATACCGTATGGCTCCTATTGAGATGAGAGAGTTAAGAGATCAGATTCATAAGTTGTTAGAACATGGGTTTATTAGGCGTAGTACGTCGACGTGGGGAGCTCCTGTATTGTTTGTGAAGAAAATAGATTATTCTCTACGGTTGTGCGTAGATTATAGGGAGTTGAATAAAGTTACCATCAGGAACAAATACCCACTACCTCGGATTGATGATTTGTTCGATCAACTTAGGGGAGAATCGTAATTCTCTAAAATAGATTTGAGGATGGGTGATCACCAGCTGCGGATACGAGAACGAGACGTGTCCAAAACTGCGTTCCTAACTAGATATGGGTCTTATGAATTTCTGGTTATGCCCTTCGAGCTAACCAATGCTCCTGCCGTGTTTATGGACCTCATGAATAGAGTGTTTCGAGACTTACTAGACCAGTTTGTTATCATGTTTATTGATGACATCCTAGTGTATTCTCAAACGGAGGCCGATCATGCTAAGCATTTATGGGTGGTTTTGCAGACGCTGAGGAATCATCAATTGTATGCAAAATTTGAGAAGTGTGGTTTCTAGCTACAGGAAGTAAAGTTTTTAGGTCACATTGTGATAGCTCAGGGTATTTCGGTAGATCCGAGTAAAGTTGTAGAGGTGAGGGAATGGGGTCAGCCAATGACACCTATAGAAATTCACAATTTTTTGGGTTTGCCTGGCTATTACCGCCGATTTATCATGGGATTTTCTAAGATTTCTAGCCCTTTGATAAATCTAACTCGGAAGGGAGTGAGGTTTGTTTGGGATGATTCTTGTCAGCTATCTTTTGAGGAGATGAAAGATAAGTTGACTTCTGCTCCAGTACTTGCGTTACCGAGGCCGAGGTTGGAATATTTGGTCTTTATCGATGCATCTCTACAAGGTTGGGAGGCGTATTACATCAAGAGCATCGAGATATTGCTTATGTTTCTCACAAACTAAAGCCCCATGAAAAGAATTATTGGGTTCATGATTTGGAACTTGCGGCAGTGGTTTTTGCCTTGAAGATTTGGAGACATTACCTCCTAGGGGAGAAATTTAGTCTTTTCACGGACCACAAATAGTTGCAATATTTATTTTAACAGAGGGATTTGAATATGATACAACGCCAATGGTTAGAGTTTGTGAAAGACTACTAATTTGATGTTCATTATCACCCATGTAAGGCAAATGTGGTGGCGGATGCGTTGATTCGGAAACCCGAGGGGGAGTTAGCCACGGTATGGAAGGCTAAATGGAAGGAGAACAGTCAAGAGTACGCTGTTGCTTGGGCATTTATGTTTGTGTTGACCGTTACGCCTACTATAGTGGCAAGGGTTGTGGAAGCTCAAGGAAGGGACAAAAGTTGTCAGGACCGTATACACCAATTGTTAACCGAGGGAGAGGAATCATACTTTATAAGTTCTAAGGGTGGGTTACGTTTCCATGGGAGACTTGTTGTCCCGGACGAAGGGGATTTAAGACGAGCCGTAATGACAGAATCTCATGGGTCCAAATTTACAGTACATCCTAGTGGGGACACAATGTACCAAGACATGCGCCTTCAAAACTGGTGGGCGGGTATGAAACGGGACATTTCTGAATTTGTTTCCCAATGCACTAATTGTCAACTGGTGAAGGTCGATCATCAACGATCGACGGGATTGTTACAACCCTTGAAAATACCGGTATGGAAGTGGTAAATCATCTCGATGGATTTCATCACGGGATTATCAACGTCACAAAGCGATCATGATTCCATTTGGGTTATTGCTAATCGCTTAACTAAGTCAGCACATTTCTTATCGGTACGTACAGACTACAACATTGCTCGTTATGCCTGGTTATTTATCACGGAGATTGTTAGACTCCACGGGGTGCCCATTAATATAGTCTCCGACCGAGACAAAATTTTTGTTTCCTATTTTTGGAAAAGTTTCCAAGAAGTTATGGGAACCGAATTAAAGTTGAGTACCTCCTACCACCCTCAAACAAATGGGCAGACAGCAAGAGTCAACCAAAGGTTGGAGGATATGCTCAGAATGTGTGTACTTGATTTCAGAGGAGGTTAGGAACAATACCTTACCTTGGTCAAAATTTCTTATAATAATTCGTACCAATTCACTATCGGGATGGCACCGTATGAAGCATTATATGGTCGACAATGTAGATCACCTACTTATTGGTTGTAAATAGGAGATAATAAATTTCTTGGACCTGAAATGATCCAAGATACTTCTTCGAAGATTGAACTTATTCTCAATCGCATCCTAATAGATCAAGATCTTCAAAAGAGTTATGCAGATGCTAATAGAAGGCATGTCGAATTGGAGATTGGAAATCAAGTTTTGGTGCGAGTATCGCCAATGAAAGGTATAAAGCGATTTGGGAAGAAAGGAAAGATTGTGCCGCGCTACGTAGGCCTTTTTCCCATTATTGCTAAGGTAGGCCCAGTAGATTATCAACTTGCCTTACCGAAACACTTACTACAGATTCATGATGTGTTTCAGGTGTCATCCTTGAAAAAGTACAAGAGGTGTGAAGGAGCTCACTGGCACATTCCTTTGGATGATATCGAATTACATTCCGATATATCTTACGAGGAAAAACCAGTTGCATCCTTAGTTTACGGGGAGCGTAGGCTAAGATCTAGAGTGGTGCCCTTAGTTCGGGTCCAATGGGTTCATCACAATGCCGAGGAGTCAATGTGGGAACATGAGGACGATATGCGAGAAAATTATCCACATCTCTTTTTGCAAGGTACGCCTAGTTTTGAGGGCAAAGTTCCCTTATAAAGGGGGGGGGGGGGGGGGGAGTATGTAATAACCCTTACTTTTGAGCAATTAATTTTATATTAAATTTTTCATGAGAGGTAATTATATAAAATATTAGATAATGGTGTAAATATTCTTTTAAGTGAATTAAAAGATAATATTTACTAAATTTAGCATATTTACTGTTATGTGAATGTAAATAGCATTATGTTATGATTCATGGTGTCGTTCTGCTTTAAACGGCATTTATGGTTTAAATGAAGTTGGAACTTGAAATGATTTATATTACTCCGGATGCCAATTTAGAGGCCGCGATTAGTCTCGAAATAGTCGAGATAGTCAAAATAAGTGCCATATTGTATTTTTGGGTTCCGAGCACTTTTAACAGGTTATGACTTAGTCATGTAGTTATGAGTCATTTTAATGGTGTATTAACATTTAAAGATAGGAATTAATGCTAAAGGCACGATTAAGGCTTGCAACCCTCTCATTTGTCAAGTGTATGCTTCTTAAACCTAGAAAGAAGAAGAGAGAAAGAGAATTTGGGGAAAAGAAGAGAAAAAAGAAGAAGAGAAGAAGTTGGGTTTGATCTTGCTTCTACCAGAAAGGAATTTGAGATTTCAGCTTAAGGAAAGTTTCTTACTTGCTAGTATATGATTTAATGTGAATAATTTGTTGTGATAGTTGTGTAATTGGAGAATTAGAATAAATAGTAGGTTTTGACAAATATTGATGTTTAACCCTTGGATCTTGTTATTTGTATGATTTAAGTTGGTCATGAGAGTTTGTTGTGGTGTAGAGAGGTTGTGGTTGTGTTGTTAGATGATGAGAATGAAATAATTGTAGGAATAAAGGGTTGAGGTTTCGGATCTAGCATTGGAGAAGAAGAGAGAATCGTGGGTTTGATAGGCGCGGTCGATCGCGGTCCTAGGACCGGTCGACCTGGCCTTAAGGGGGAGGCATACTTCTTTCTTAGATAAGTATAAATTCAGAGCGCGGTCGACCGCGGTCCCAGGACCGGTCGATCGGGACTTCTAAAATGAACTTACTTCTTTCCTTTATAGGCAAAACCAAAGAGGCGCAGTCGATCGCGGTCCCATGACCGATCAACCGGTCCCCTATTTTTCACCTTAAATGCTTAGTTTCTTATAGCTTCTTTATTTTAAGATAGGGGCTTAGGAACCGTCTTGAATGAAATAAAACTAGAGTATTAGAGTCTAGTAGAAAGGTATCTAAGAACCTAAGTTAGAAATGAGAGTTGGGACATAGATTGGGAATTAATTTAGTTAATTAAATTTGACGTAGATAAATGATTCTTTTATAAAATGAGTTAGTTTAGGTTTAAAGGTAAATAGAGTGATTTAATGTGGTCTTCTAGAATTGGGTTGAAGTAATATCATACATTATGGTTTGAGGAATGAATGTTAATTCATGGTGATTTGTATTGGAGATAATTAAACATTGAGATTTATAATGATGGCATTAAGCGCTTATGGCTCCGGATAAAACGTAATGTATATTTTAAAATGAGATCAAATTGTGAATGATAATTTGCATATACACACCTCTCTAAATGCTATCATAGGGGAAGTTACACATATGAGGTGAAGTCCCCTGGCTAGAGAATGCAGGGCGAATATAGTCCTCGACCATAGGACCGGATATTATATATATTGTGTGATTATTGTTCGAAGTGAGGTAATTTCGGGTGTGGTTATGACTCGCTGTCGAAGGTATATGGCCGCTTCCCGATGTCACGCGATGTAGGATGCCCAGGTTATCTTGGTGATAGGCCTTGGAAGATGATAGCTATTTAGGGCTGCGTCTAGTGGGGAAACTCGGAAGGACGGTCTTAGAATCGTTATATGTTGTGTAATATAACTATTCTTATTAAAGGGGAATCTTATTGATTATACGAAACTTTATGAAATAAATTTCTTGAATACGTTTCCTAATGAGGAAAGGAACAGTGAAATGAATTGTGTATAAAAGAAAATGGAATCTCATTAAGTATTATATTATCAATTTTCTCCTGCCTAATTAAACTGTGATCATTGTTATTGATATTGCTTTAGGTTATGTTTTTAGATTAAGAAATTATATTCCTTATCAGAACTTATGGTGAACAAAACAAGATTATTCATGATGATTAGATTGTCCATAACTGTCATGCATTTCTTTCACATGGTGATCATATAAAATTGGGCTCTGACCCGTTTATATCTCTTTGTTTTGCATGAATCTTATATTTGACCAGGTGTTCCACCGTAAGGACTCCCGTATTGACTTTTCTATTCGAGTGTCCTGGAGCTATAACACTTTGCGGATGTTATGGGATATTTGATATAGACGCTTCCATCTTTTTGTATTCTAGTTATGATGGGCTGCACATTCGGGCGTGTTGCCCAAGTTTTGTACTTGTAGTATATATGTGATATTGTACTTTAATACTCGGTGTAACCCTATTGTATATGTCTGTTAACCGACAATTTATTCGGTTATTTTGTTATATATACTTGCCGACTTAAGATCTGTCTTTATTTGCATCCACCTTCTTTTTAATTGGAATGTATAAATGTTTTTCTTTAACTTACAAATAAAATTTTTAACAGTCCGTTTTCTAAGATAATTTGTTATTATCTCGTGTACTATATTATACGACAGTGTTGCTAAGAATGGACCATCTATGATTCCTGTAATTATTGGAATATCGGGCTGGCCACCTCTTATTTCAATACACGGGGTGTCACAGTGATGTCGTGTGAATGCCCCTAGACCTCGTTCGAGTGACGTTATGGGATATTTGGCAATTCGTTCCTTTTTTATAATTTGGCCTGGGATTTTAGCTAAGTATACATTTAAGAGATGATGCGAATTAATGGGACCGTGTATGGGTTAACGAGGAATTTATTAAAAATATGAATATGCCCACATTAAATTTGGGAAAAATTACATTTAACTAAATGGCTAAGAAATTTTTCTATGGGATGGATATGATAATTCACTAGATGGAAAATTATTAATAAATGAAAATATTGTGGACTTTAGGTAATATTTTTATTGTAATTATGGAGTAGTTACCTACACATATTATATGAGATAATAATATGTACTTATATGTGTTTGTGTGGACATACTAATGTTCGTGGGCTGTGCTATCGACTAGGGGGTCTGTGCGTTCGGACCGGGTACCACACGTTGGCACATGTTGGCTTAATGTTTTATAGGTCATATAGGCACTACGTGGAAGCGCCATCTACGAGGAGGTAGGTGTTGATGTTGACCCATCTGACATCACTGCTGGGTATGGGTCATGAATAGGTATCCTAGGTAGGGATCGTCCCCAACTTGTGTGTGTTTTGTGACATTCGCTTGGGATAAGAGATTCCTCCGGACTTGCCGATAGGGTACGAACTAGACAATAACGGTAGATGCCTTTGTGTGTCAAATATATGATGGACATATATATAATTACCTGGACTTTATATGAGATAAAATAAATTGTCTAGAAATGTTGACATAAATTACAACTTTGATTCTTAAATGCATAATAGATGTTTATGCCATTTATGTAAAACTTATGATTTTGGGATAATATGGGTGTGGATAATTAAATGTAGTTGTTACACTAAATATTTAGTTATCGATAAATCCATTATTATTAATTTGATACATTGTCATAATTATTATTTAGGATGTAATGGGATGCAAATAATATTACACTTAGATGAGGAGTGAGGTTTTAAACGCATGCGAGTGACGAAGGAGAAATATTTATTTTGCATCATTTGTATTATTTCATCTTAAATTAATTAAGTTAATTCTCGTACACCTCAGGCTCTGTCCCAAATTTAGATGTTTCCCCCCCAGGTTGTTTCTAGACAGGGATAATGGGACTATTGTTGTACCAGCCTTGCAATCTCACATACTTATCATCATCTCAGATTATTGACTCTAGCGCAGGTGCTTTTCCATTCATGTTTATCCATTTGAGATATTTGTATGGGAATAAGCCCGAGATTTATTTATTTACTTACTGTTGGGTTGTGATACTTACTTTGATGTCATACTTTTATGTTGGTTTGATTTCATATGCTTATTATGGAAATGTTGATTTAAAATCCAATGATGGGACTTTAATAGAGAAGTTATTTTATGTTGCTGCTGAGAATGATATTAATTTATCAACAACCCCCATCTTCGGTGTATTTTGCTTGGCCATCCTTTACGTGAGAAAATGGGACTTGTTACATTCATCACTATGCACACAGTACCCTTGATTTTTCAGCAAGCCTATAAATAATAATTTGTTTGGAAATATTCACAATCCAGACTTTGAGTTTATTTTTTCAACTCGTTTTGAGAGGTTTTCGACATACTCTCTACAATTACCGTTTGATCTTCACTTTTAAGCATTTTAAAACATAATTCCATACACGATTAGTGTTTGGGATGTCTTGAACTTAGTTTTGCCTTTTTTAAATCCACAAAAGCATAAAATAAAACTTCAACTCCAAATCATATTCAGCTAGATATACAGATAAATAAATCATGAGTTATATTATTCATTGGAGGATTGATGTAATGGCGTGATGCTTAAAAAAATGGACTTCTTCTCAATCATGGTGGAGTTATGAGGGTTATTCACATTTAATGGTGGAAATTTGAAGGATCCAAATGAAACAATATATAAGTGAACTAAGCTTAGAGTTGTCCTTTAGCATTTTGTAATGATCCTTTTCAAGTTCAATTAGAGAGAGCATGCATCCAAAGTTTTTTTCCCTAGATGGGGATTTTCCTCGTAGACCTAGTGTTATGTGTTAATTTTCATTTTTATTACATGTTTAGATTGGATCAGATACTAGCACACATTTGGTTCATGGTTTGATCATTATTGGATAGTTAAATAATTTATATAAAGGCTAAAACCTCATTAATTCAACTTAATTGGGTTAGATAGTTGATTGTGAATGTGAGTGATTAATTAACCAATTCAAATATGTGTTTATGAATAAAAAACATCATCACACTTATTCAATAGAGTGTTGTGTTTGAAAAACAATTGAATCATTTGATTTCTTGTAATGGAATTTAGCTTTAATTCATTTTGTTACCATGGGTTCTTATATGCATGATCAATTGTTGGATTTATTTTCCCCTAATTTTCCTAGTGTTAGTTAATTAGAAGTTTTCTTCCGAATAAAATAGCAAAACATTTGAAATTCAATGTTGGTAAAATGAATGAGACATCATCACATGTGAATAAGAAGCCAAAGTCTATTTATTAAAACTTTGATGATCGTATTAAAGATGACAGTGTCAAATCTTTATGTTAAGATGATGAAAAGTTAATGCATCTACCTATCAAAATGAAAAAAAAGTTGAATGTTAAATTAGCTACCAAAATCAAGACATTTGAAAAAGAAAAGTTTGAATGAAAAATGAGCTTGAATATACTAGTCAACTAACCATTCAAAGAAATAGCTTAAGAAAATTAAGGAAGGAATTTCTTTCACGTGAAGCTTCTAAATGTGAGCTTAAGAAAATTATGACATCTTTGAAAATTGAACTTGACTTTTCTAAAAATTTGAGAAAAAACTCATCTTTTTCTCAAGATAATATATCTTGTGTGATTATATCGTCATCATATGATTCAGACGAGATTGATCAATTTTTTTAAAGAAAAGTGGCAAGAAACAAAAATTAAAAGAAAATGTTGAAAAGAAGAAAAATTGTCAATATGTTTCAAATGATCATTCACATTCATATACACTAGCAATTGGTTTTTTACAAAGAAGGTCATCCCAAGTTTTCTATAAGTTTAAAAATACTCAACGGAAACAAAGGTCCTAAGTATCATTAACTTTTTTTAATGGATATGGACAACTTAGATATTTTTTATACAAATTTAGTGTAAGGAGTTTTTTTTAATAGAGTCAATTTTTATGTATTTTGTCTTTATTATGTGTTTTGAAAAAAAACTTTGAGTTATATGTTAGGTCTTGAGTGTGTTTACCTTTTCAAGCATTTGTCGTGTTTGATTGAAGACATAGCAGCCAAGATATCCTATTCACACCATCCTGCTGAGTTTCATACCTTGTTTATGTATTCATATACCAAGGATATCTCAGGTATGAATGTATAAATATTTTGATCCATGGATATATCATTTTGAACGAATTTTAAATTTTTTTAGAAAATTTTTGAAGTCATTCAACGAAGTTCGAACGGGCAGTTTTTGGTCTTTACTGGTTTATCATTGGATGTTTCGTTAGAAAGTTGTTCAAGCGAGAAGTGTAGCTTCATTTGAACAAGATCCAATTTTGTTCGAACGCTTCGACACATTTTTCAATGGAAAGTTTATTTATCGATCTTATCTTGTTTTTGGAAAGCCTATTATAAATAGGACTTCAGAGCAACAGTTTTGGTAGAGAATTTTTTCATATCCTTAGAGTCATAAAGCTCTTCCAAATATATCTCCAAAGGTTTGGATCTTCCATGATCATGTTATCCAACTAAAACCCTAGTTTACACCCAACTGTTTAATCATGCAAGCATTTCATCATATATTTACTTTGAGATCAGGATTGTGAGAACCAATGTTTTTTCTGTACGTCTTATTGAGAATAGTTTTGTGAGGTGGATTATGTGCATGGTTTGATTACATATGGTGGAATCTGTGTGTGATTGTTGAGGAGTTTATTCAGTGGATACTAAGGCGTGTGTGGACTCATATGTTATGGTAGTTGCACAAGTGGACTCCTATGTATTGCTATGCTGATGTTGAAGTAACAAAGAGCACAAAAACTTGTGAGGGCGTTGAGTTTGTGTTGAAAATATACAGTCATGTCCTTTGTAAATCTATATGTAGTGAATTTACGTGGCTGGGTCGTCCGAGATTTTTCCCATTTTGAATTTTCCTAGTACATCGATGTGTTATATCAATTGATTTATTTTATCCTGATAGCACCTAGATGCATGCTTTAGGATAAAGAAAAAATTGGTTATTCTGTTTTAACAGAAAGATTGTTTAATTTCTTCTAAGTTAGATTTGGGTTAACTAATTCGATTAAACATAAATTTGAGAAAATTTAAAAATAGAGTTTTTTTGTGTTTTGGACCATCCTCCGTATATTAGCAATTTTAAGTGGTATCAGATGGGGTACACTAAATTATCGTGTAGATTCCTCTTTTCATTATGTTTTAGGGTGATTTTTTTATTTGTCTCTAGAGTTTGTTTGTTTCTCTTGATGGATCATCACAGTGATTAGTTGTCCGGTGTGTTTAATGATAACAATGATTTCGATATTCGAGAGGAGTTTAATGAGATTCATAACCGTGCTGAAAAATTAACTCGTTTGAATTTGAAGTTTTCAAAAAGAGTTAAATTTCTTGAAAAATATTTTTTTCTTGAAAGACAGAATTAAATTTTTGCAAACTTTTCAAACTCAAAGAGATATGCTTCATGACCAACTCAAGGATATGAAATGTGATTTTTAAAATTTAAAAGTGTCTAAGAAAGATAGTGGTGATAGAGTATATTTTTGGAGAAATAATTAGAGGACTCTTAGAGTTTGAGACCAGTGTAAGAGATCGTTCCATAGAGGATAATGATAAACTGATAAACGTTTTGAAGACACGTGAGAAGACTTTTAATGATAAGTTCACTTACGTTGAAGGGGAGCAAGATAACCTTCTAGGAATTATTAAAAATATGAAGAAGAGTCCCTAAACTTTGACGAGTTTAAGTTTTCTCTTGAGTATAGGATTTTTAACTTCGAAGATGATTTAAGAGACTCAAGTTTTCATGTAATTGGCTTCGATAATCCGAATTCTTCTATTACTAAAGCCAAGACCAACAAGTATTTATGAGTGTCAACCTTTGCCAGGACATTAGAGAAGGTCAATCTAAAGGTCTTCTTCCTCGTGTTTATACATGTTGGCATTGTGGTAGGAAAGGTCATGTTAGGATGTTTTGATATGATCTTAGCAAAGGTCCTAATAATTCCAGATCCTTTGTCACCATGGTTCCCTGAACCCTAGGCATTAAGTATTCATTTATTTGGGTTAGAGAATCATATTTGGAGGCTTTAAGCATTATACTTGTTGATTCTCGAATCTCTGTACATGATACTTATCATGCTAAATCTAATGGTTGACTGTGTTTGCATATTTATTACACTAGATTTTGTACTTCATGATTATATGTGGTTGCTAGTCATATAATGTTTGAGTCTTATTGTGAAAAAAAATTATTGGCTTTTCAGTTATGTTTTCTAATCTTTAAAAACTCAAAAAAAAAAATTGTATAAGTTTGGTTTTACACATTTTGTGTGGCATATCGGTGTGTTTCAATCCACTTCATTCCATGTATACATGTGGATAGGACATTTGATAATGATATTCAACGATTAGATTTTTCTTAATCACGCTTGCATGGAGTTGTTCGACTTTTATTTTCTTAATGGATTCACTTTGCATATGCCTCCGCACACACATGCACGAGCTCATTTGGATTTTAACTTCATATATTACATGATCTAAGTGAGGTGTTCTCCTAACAATCTTGTCATAAATATATAAATTTGATTGGGGAATTTGTTCATATAAGATTCAATGCCTGTGAGTTTTCTATTTTATTAAAAATATGAGTGTGCACGAAGAAGGGTTACGAAGGGAAAATTTTCCTTGCGTAAAAGGCCACTATTGGCAAGAGTATAAAAATTTAAGAGCAAAAAAAAGAAAAATTGACAAGATCAATTTTTTTATTTATTCTTCAAAAGTGTGATGTCTTCAAAACACGAGAGTTGAAAAATGATCCAATTGTAAGTTTTAAGGGTTTTATAAGTTAAAGATCAACGTGTTTGCACCATGATTCCTAGTTAGTTTATATTTAACGCTATTTATTTGAGAATCATTAATATTTTCTAAGTCATTGTACATTGTTCTTGTTTGTCCATTTATGAGTTCACTTTATATGACACCTTGAGGCTAAATCCTTGTTTGATGAAGTTAATGCAATAAAATAGAACTGCTTGGACATTTTGAGTGATTGGGTCATAATTCATGCCCCTTCACTCCGTACCACCTTTATATATATATATATATATATATATACAGTCCTGCTCTTATGCGGACTAGTCCGCATTTTAAGAGTGCGGACTGGACATGTGTTACCTGGAGGTGAGCCCAGAAAAGAGAGAGAGTGTACCTATTATTTAGGCAATAATTTCTAGGCGGACCGTTAGGTGACACTTGTCCGGTCTGTATTCTTAAAATGCGGACTAGTCCTCACAAGAGCATTATTATATATATATATATATATATATATATATATATATATATATATATATATATATATATATATATATATATATATATATATGTCATTGGTATCTTTTGCATATTTATATATATGGTATCGTTTGTTTGTGAGTTTTTGTGTTTGCATTTATCCATGTATTCCACATGCTTTGTTTTAGTTTCAAGTGGTTTCAAATTGGTATGCTATATGATCATTTTGGTATCTCTTGTTGCTTGTTTATAATTGGATCTTATGCTTCATTGTGTATGCTAGTTCGTATAATTTTTGCATCAAAATTGGTATTAATTTATCATTGTTTGAATTTTGTACACTTGTGTTGTTGAGTTGTTTATTGTTGCATGTTTCACTACACATCATTGCATGATGTACTTCTTCTTTTTTTATGCCTACCAATATTTCATTTAGGGGGGTTTTTTGTTATTTTAGGTAGAAATGGTTTTATTATGCTTCTTTCACTTTGTCTATTCTTGAACAAAAAGGGGAAAATGGTATCTCAATCTTTATAGTTCGGGGGAATTTTTGCCTTAGGGGGACACGTCCTAACCTAGGTAGATATTGTTAGACAAAAAGGGAGGGTTTATTCTTATGCAAATTTATATTGCTATATATTCTCTTTCCATTTGAAGTTGTGTTTAAGTGTGCAGGTTTACAACGATGTGACAAAGTATACACAAGAGCAAAGTTACTCAACGTTTGAGTCTGTCGAGTGCATGTACTTTTTCCTTTTTGGGTTAGGGATTAAATTTTTAGAGAGATTAACGGCCCATAGGTTTTTATTTTGTGTTTTGTTCCCGAATAGCCAAAGAGGAGATTTGTAAGTAAAATTTTTCGATAGATTCAATTTGT
This sequence comes from Sambucus nigra, assembly GCA_949130495.1. Classification (NCBI taxonomy): domain Eukaryota; kingdom Viridiplantae; phylum Streptophyta; class Magnoliopsida; order Dipsacales; family Adoxaceae; genus Sambucus; species Sambucus nigra. The sequence goes on along the minus strand of OX422209.1, from coordinate 284,161,998 downwards.
ATGTATTTTGGATTTATTACGTGTTTGGACAAAACCTTTGAGTCATAGGTTAGGTCTTGAGTGTGTTTACCCTTTTAAACCTATAACGTGTTTGATTGAAGCCGTATCAGCCAATATATCATTTTTACACCATCATGCCAAGTTTCGTGTCTTATTTTCGTATTCATGTTCCAAAGATCTCTTAGGTCTGAATGCATAAATATTTTGATACTTGGATATTTTACTTGGGTGTTATTTATGAAAACATTATTTTGAACGGACTTTAAAATATTTTTAATTTTTTTTTGAAGTCATTCTAACAACATCAGGTATGTCATTCGAATGATTTTGCACAACTCGTTAGAACATTATCCAACGAAGTTCGAACGACATAATTTTTGTTATGCACTAATTTCTCATTACAAGTTCCGTTAGTATGGTGTTTAAACGAGAAATATAGCTTCGTTCGAATGAGATCCAATTTTATTTGAATGAGCTGGTGCGTTTTTCAATGCAAAATTCATTTTTTGGCCTTATATCATTTTCGAAAAATCTATTGTAAATAGGACTTCGGAACAATAGTTTCTGTAGAGACTTATTCATATCCTTAGAATCATAAAAATCCTCCCTAAAGTTCTCTAAAGGTTTTGATCTTCCATGATCATGTTTTCCAACTAAAACCCTAGTTTACACCCAACTATTTACAACTCAAAGAGTTTCATCATATATATATGCTATGAAATTAAGTTTGTGGGTACCATTATTTTTTTCTCTGCATCTTGTTGAGAATTGTTTTGTGTGGTTGATTTCGTGCCTAGTTTGTTTACATACGGCGGACTCCGTGTGTAATGATTATTGAGCCTATTCGTTAGGTACCAAGGCATGTGTGGACTCATACATTGTGGTAATTGTGAAGATGGACTCCTACGTGTCATTGTGCATAGGTTGAAGGAATGAATAGATCAAGGCTTGAGAGGGCGTCGAGTCTTTGTTCTAAGTATACAATCATGTCCTTTGTAAATCCACACATAGTGAATTTTCATGGATGAACCATTCGAGATTTTTCCCGTTGTGGGTTTTTCTCGTACATTGGCATGTTGTGTGGATCGGTTTATTTTATCCTTCTATCAGGTAGATGAATGCTTTAGAATAAAGACAAATTTGGTCAATCTATTTTAACACAATAATTTTTTGGTGGGTTTTAAGTTTTATTGGGGTTAACTCGTTCAACTGAACTTAATTTTGATAAAAATAAAAATAATGGTATGTGTGCGTTTTGGACCATCCTCTGTATATTATCACTTTAACTTAGGGATTCACATGTTTACATGATTGCACATAAATATAATGATATTTATGACTTGAGAAGATCTATTCATACGCTTGTCTCAAAGATTGACAAGCTATCTTTGGCAAGTGAATTGAATTTGTACCTGAAGATGTCTATAAGAGTGTGGATGGTCGTCTGAGACATTTACCCTATGTATCACCTAATCTATGTGGCAAGAAGAATTTTGGGTGAAGACCACATTTTTAAAATAGTTTTAGGAGTTTTTTTTCCAAAGGGGGAAATTTGAAAGAAGTCCTTCTTGGAAGAAAGAGAGAATATCTACTTGTACTAGATTTAGAGGTCAACCTAAGGTTAGATATGGGAAGAATTTGCAACACATTTTTATGCCTCCTATTGACTCCAAAGACACAATAACCTCACCTAAAAGGGTAGGTTCATTGGTTACCTATATAATTTTGTAGATATCACATCTTTTGACCCCATTCAAGGTGATATAAGTGTTTTCAGAACAATGCTACGTTCATGTGGGTGAGAGATTTCTATTGGCATATCCTGGATTTTTTGATTTTCTATTGGTGGGACTTTGCATCACATTCACATTTCATATGTTTATTTTCATATATGATTAATGTATGTGTACATATCATTTCTTTGAAAATAACCTATTCAAAGTATGGTCTTAGTTTGGTTCAAGGGTTGTGGAATAAATTTTCTTACATCGCTTTACTAATTCACATGTTCAATGCTAGTAATAAATTAATTTTATAAATATTGTTGTGTACCTTGGATGATTATGTTGGTTTTTAATTCTACAACACACTACATTGGACACTTTTCTATTATCAATTTGATATGTTAGCATTTATTTGTGTTTCTCATGATAGCTTCTATAAGATCATAACAGATGTTGATACAAAAATTAGTCAGCTGACGTGGACCAGTTATGTTAAGACACGTGGCATCCATAATGGCATAAGTATATGCACTGAGCAACTTAATGGGACAACCTACTTAGAATACCGAGCTACTCAGTATACCGAGCAACTAGCTGGGAAGACTAAACGACCAAGACATATTCAATGAATGTTCTTACTATGTACCGATGTATATGCCTATTTAATAACGACATATTTTCTATTCATATGGGCAGCCCAAGGGCTATAAATACATTGTAATACCCTCATGGCAGGTAAGCTATGATAAGCAAAGCTAATCAAGATTAAGGCAAAACACCCAGCAATACAAGATAGTGGACATAGGCCATTTCATTAAGGCTGAACCACTTTAAAAATAATTTGCTTATTTATTTATTCATATTTATCTGTGATTAATTAATTAAACCAAATCTAGTTTTTTACATCAACAACTGAATCCCAAGATCAAAATTGGTTCAATGAAAGTTTCTACGATCTATCTTGGGAGTTGTGAGATTAAATTGATGGAGATGAAAAATGAACATTTTTACAAAATATAAAGATCTACCATTAGAGAAATAATATTTGATTTGAATTTAAGTATCATTAAGAAAGTTGTATTTAAAGATTTTTTTTATGTATTTGCGAAATCAATCGTTAGAAAAAAAGCAATTTATGATGAAAGTATTATAATATTTGAGGGTGGCTTGGTTAACTGGGTGATTTTAAAGGATTTGGTATAATAGTTAAGCCACAATTTGATTTGTAAACCACACAAAAAGCTATATATATACATATATATATATATATATATATTATGTTTCTTAGTTGATTCTTATATATATGTGGTATAATATCATGCCATGTTGATCTAAAATTTCTTACATATGATTTGAAAATGATTTTTAGGCTTGTGCTGATAAATTGAATGCGTTTGAATATGGCTTTCAATTAATTTTTTATCATATACAAAAAATAGCCTATGTGTTAAATTTGAAATGCTTTGAATATTAATACAACCTTTATATGATTTAATTTATATGTATATAGTGTTTTTTTGTTAGTCTTGTAAAAAACACTTTGTAAACACACATATGAGCATATATCAGATATCATATTTTGAGAGATGTTGGGATTTTGGGTTTCTATTCCTTTGCATTTAAGTCTTTTCGATTAATCAATATTTCCCAATTTTATGCTGTTGTTCAAATCCGTGCGCATGAATAAAATTTCATCATATGCACATATACATCCCCTAAACACTATGCCTCAAATCGTACACACAACACCATTTTCTTGGTTTGCCATTTGCATGACATAGGCCTTGTTTGCGAGTTTTATTTTGGAGAGAAAGGAAAGGAAAGGAACAAAAAGAGTGTTTCCTTTCCTTCGTTTGAGAGTTTAAGTAGGAAAGAAAGTGTCTTTATCTCGTTTGGGAGTTTAAAGGGAGAAATAAGAAATTATTATTTTTTAAAACTTTCTCTTCCTTTATCTGCAAAATTTTCTTTCCAAATCGGAAAGAAATGGGGAGAAAGGAATTTTTTTTATTTGATTGTATGTTCTACCCCTTAAAAAAATTATTTTCCTCCCAAACTCGCAAAAAAAAGAAAGAAAGTTCTTTTCTTCTCCTAAACTTCTTTCTCTTCTCTTATTTTCTTCTCTCTTATTAACTTTCCCTTCTTTTGTTTTCTTTTCTCGCCTAATATTAGTTTTGCTACCATTTTCAAGGTGTGCATAAGTGAATAACAATGTACTCAAGAAGATAAAAATGACTTCGTACATACCGTTCCCAACAAACTCTTCAGTTGCCTAAGTTTGGCCTTATAATACATTTCGATCCACATTTGAGAATTTACAACCTCTCTCACACACACTCTCTATAAAATATCCGCAGTAAAATAAACCTTCGACAATCTATTTCCATCATTAATTTTTGATATCTACATCTATTTAGATTCAAAATCAAGGATTTTATCACTTTGAAACCCTAAACACCATATTTGATAATTTTGGTTGTTGGTATGACGTTAGTTATTCCTATTAAGATTGTTTGTTTTTCCTTACTTATTTAGGATTTCTAGAACTTTTTTTAGTAACTGATCATACCCATTTCCATTATTTGATTCATACTATAGGTTTAACAAAAATGGGATATTGATTTTCACGAGCTGTAGTTTTTTAGTGTATTTTCTATTGTTTATTCGATATGTCATCTTATATTAAATGCATAGGGCCTTATTCTAGTTTGTTCGATATTTGATTTTATCATTTGATCTTTCTGTGTTATTCTTGTCCATTAGTCTATCACGAATAACGAATATAAGAAATTTACTCCCTTTGACATAATGGTCCCAAAGAGACATCGGATGCTGACCTAGGTTGGTCACTAGGTCAGCATACTACTACACGATGTTATTTTTCCTAATGACCCAATCATTGATCAATTAAATATGGAGAATGCATTGATTCAATCACATGTTATGGATGACCTTTACCTGGTTCATTTTCCACTCATTATATTCATGTTGAGCAAGGTTCTAAAAAATGCGGGGCGTGATCGAGGCGTGGAGGCCAAGCCTTAAGCCTTAGAAGCCTAGGCGGGCCTTGGCGTAAAAAGGCGTGAAAAGGCGTTTAGGTATTTTTAATATATTTTAATATTTTTAACCATAACAAGGCTATTAAAATACTAAAATTGTACATATCATAAAAATATGTCTGAATATTTGCAAATAAAAATACTATTTAATTATTTTAGATGAGAGAATGGTCCGGTTTGCAAAAAAAAATTTAAAAGGCGATATCGTTTCACTAAAGCATTGTTGTTTTTAGAGAAAAAGTACGCCTTAAGAGTTTTACCAAGCATAAGGTGTCAAAATATTAAGGCGGGGCGTTTCTCCCAAGCCTCAAGCCTAGGCGTGCCTAGGCGGGTTTTTTAGAACAATGATGTTGAGCATGATGTTGATTTATTAAATCTATAAAGGACCCCACAGGGTGTTATTTATGTCGAGCACTTCCAAAACCCCTTACCATCTGTTGATACCAAATATTATCCACCTATGTAGACTAATCAGAAATGGAAATTTGTCTTCTTACGTGGAAGAAATCCTAGTCGGTAGACGCTAAATAAACTCCAAATATAGTTGCTTGGCATGCCGACTAACTTGAAGAATGTAGATCATCAAAGTAAATAAAAGGTCACCACTTGGGGGAATAACCAAGGGTCTTTTCGCACGTGGTATAGACAATCAACTATCACGTTCATTATGTACGGGTGTAAATGATTGAATATATAAAGGTATTCCAACCCTTGACCTCCGGGTCACTATAAATACATTGTATCCCTTTCATCAAAGGCATGATAAAATGGATTCTAGGATATTCTCCTTAACAAGAGTACCTAGTTTTCTATAATAACTAAAATTAATACAATAACAGTGGACGTAGGATTTCTTACATAGCCTAACCACTTTAAAAACATGTTGTCTTTATTTTATTATTTTATTATTTCATTACAATCATATATTTTTTCCGTGATTAGAAAATTATATCTGGTCCATTTTTTGAGATCAATAGATTGGCGTCGTCAGTGGGAATGAGTGTCTAATTACCATTCTCTCTCTCGTACATCCTTGTTCAAGGGAAAATTAATGGTCCTGAGCCTAGTACTAGAAATAAAGGAAACCCAACTTTCCCATCTGCTCCGCCTACAATAACCGACTTAAATGGAATTCTTACCAGTATTGCTAGTGGTCAAGATGCCATGCAGGAAATAATGAGGTAGCTGGATCAATCATTACAAGACAGATCTCCAGATCTTTCCAGACAATGAATGGTCCCTTAATCAAGGACATATATGCCACCTCCGTCTCCTAGGCGTAGCCTACATAGCTATTCAAGATCTACACGTGATAGGTCTTATTGTCAAGGACACAATTCATCAATTAGACCCACAAAGTTCTATGATGGCCATTCGTTTTGTCCTGAAAGGCCAAGCATTTTGGAATGATTGATCAGAGCCTCGCTTTTGGATCGTTTGGGACCAAGAAAATAGAAATTCTCCTGTAGAGTTATCCAACACTAATCAATGTTAAGCTAACCAATGTGAAGCATCAATCAGGTCAAGAATTAATGTACGATGATCTGTGTATGCCAAGTATACTTCTCAGGAAGATAGCTCACCACAAACACTGGTCGGGATAGCCCAGCTATTTCACACAAAAAATGCAGGCAACCCTTCATGGAAGGGCTCAATCCAATGATTAGAAGATCAATTGGGAGAAATGGCAAGGGCAAAAAATCCTTTCGAGAGGAACTTCGTCAGAGGGTCTCCATTTATTCGAGAGATTATGGATTTCCCAACTCCGTCCAAGTTTAAAACCCATGTGGTCACCACAAAATATGATAGTAAAAATAATCTAAATTTACACATCGAGCAATATCAAGTTGCAGCCGACATCTATTCAGTCCCTGTTGAAATGAGATGTAGAGCATTTTTAAGCACCATTACGGGTTCAACCCAAATATGGTACAATAACTTTCCCTGAGGCCAAATTACCAACTTCACTCATCTTGCCGAGTTATTCATCAGTAATATTTATTTCGGGACCAAGCCAGTAAAATGCATAGCCCATCTCTTGAGTGTCAGGTAGCGATTAGGGGAAACTACCAGGGAGTACATCACCCATTTTAACAATGAGAAATTAGAAGTTGTTGACTATGAGGAAAAAAAATCCATCACTCCTCTAATGAGTGGATTGCTTCCAGAAAAACTATATTATGCTTTGGACAAAGATCCTCCCAAAACCATGACTGAGCTCATGACTAAGGCAGAAAAAATCATGAACACTGAGGAAGCAATGGCTGGAAAGCAGAGTCCATCCACTAAGTCTGCGAAAAAGGATCAGAAGGATCAGAATGAGCAAAAACCTAAGAAGGATGAGAAGCTTAAAAAGTATAAAGCATATACTCCATTGACTGTTAGCATTCACCATATCCTAGAGGATATCTGACATAATAAAGATTTGCGATGGCCTGAGAGGTTGAAGGCACCCCATAACAGGAGGGACAAATCTAAATAGTGTGAGTTCTATAAGGATCATGTCCACACGACTGATAACTGTATCGCTTTGAAGAATGAAGTGTAATCCCTCATTCGCCCAAGAAAGCTGAACAAATTTTTTAATCGACGAAAAATCAGAGAAACGAGGGGAAGGTAAAATTCTCCTTACAAACCCAGAGATGGCAGAAAGAAAAACCATGAAGATTGTTATGAAGATGATCTCGACCTTCCAAAGAAGCCTAAGTAGACAGAGATGAGGTAGATATGATAAGTTTTGGGTATTTTAATTGTCATGTAATTACAGGTGGCGACGCACGAGGAAGACATCACACTACAAAGAGAAAGGCCTACCTGAATGAAGCACATTCATGTTCTTATATTCAAAGAATCAATATGAATGAAGATGATCGGCTTAGGAAAGTCACCAAAGACAAACTGGTAATCAAATTTTCCAAGAATGACCTCTCTGGGGTACTATATCCCCATGATGATCCATTGTTCATCAAGTTTAGAATTCAGGATGCCATAATCACTAGGATTTTAATTGATAATGAGAGCTCGACTAATATCATGTTCTATCCCTACTTTTAGAGTTTAGATTTGAAACTCAATTAGATGGAACCATACCACAGGCCATTGATAGGTTTTTTGGGAGAAAAGTCTACCCACTGGGGACAGTCAAGCTAAAAGTGTTGTTTGACACTTGGATAATAAGTTGTATTGAAAAGATACACTTCTTTGTTATGGACAAAAATGTTCAATCTCTGTATAATATGATCCTCGATAGGGTAAACATAAAGAAGTTTGAAGTTGTACCGTCCACATTCTATCAGTGTTTGAAGTTACTAACTCACTTTGGGGTTCGCATCGTGAAGGGTGATCAAAAGGTGGCCAAAGAGTGCTATTACTCCTCAGTCAAGGAAGAAGACTTGGCTGATTAAAAGAAGAAGACCACCACGTACTAGGTAGATACTACAGATCCCAATAGTGAGTTAGAAGTTGAAACTCTAGATCCCCGAGATGAAACGGAGTTAGTCAAAGGGCATATTATCTAATCCACCAAAAGCATAATCCTGAATGATGACAAATCGAAAAGAACTACACATATCGACTCCACATTGGATCCACTTCAATTATAGGAATTGATTGCATTCTTGAGTCAATGGAGGAATGTGTTTTCTTGGAGTCATAAGTATATGCTTGGGATTGACCCCAATTTCCCCAGTCACGAGCTCAACATTAATAAGGATGCCAAGCCGATCAAGCAAAGGCATAGGGTGTTCAGTCAGGAGAAAAATAAAGCTATATAGGAAGAGGTGGAGAAACTATAAAAGGCCCAATTCATTGAGCATGTCAAATATCCCGCCTGGTCTGCCAACATTGTGATGGTAAAAAAAAAGAATGATAAATGGAGGATATGTATAGATTTTACTGATCTTAATAAAGCCTGCCCAAAAGACCACTTTCCCCTACCTAGAATTGATCAATTGGTGGATTCTACATCAAGACATGAGCTGTTAAGATTCATAGATTCTTATTCAGGCTATAACTCGATAAGAATGAAACCAGAAGACAGGAAAATCACTTCTTTCATCACCAACCAAGGTACATATTGCTACAATGTAATGCCCTTTGGGCTTAAAAATGCTGAAGCAACATACCAGAGGTTGTTCAACAAGGTGTTAGCAGAGAAAATAGGAAAAAATATGGAGGTATGTGGATGATATGTTAACTAAAAGCAAGAAGGCTTCAGATCATATCCAGGACCTCATTCAGACTTTTGATGAGATGGAAAAACATTAGATGAAGCTCAACCAGACCAAATGTGTGTTCGGTGTGTAGGAAGGAGTGTTCCTCAACTTCATAGTAAACTAAAGAGGAATTGAAGCAAATCCATCCAGGATGAAATCTCTGATAGAAATTCCGTCATCGATTGGCAAGAATGATGTACTAAAGCTTACAGGTACAGTAGCAGCTTTAAACGGGTTTGTCTCTCGAGCAGCATATAGGTGTTTGCCATTCTTCAAGGTGTTGAGAAAAACCTTTGAGTGCAATGTCGAATGTGAAGAAGCATTCCAAGAATTATGGGATCACTATCTTTATTATCCCAACATGTTTTGGGGAAAAATTATACTTGTAATTAGCTATTTATGAATCCACACTTAGCTCGGCACTAGTTCGATTGGATAATGGAATCCAGAAACTAGTTTACTATACTTGAAAAGAATACAGGGGAGCCAAAATCAGGTACTTACGCTTGGAAAAACTAACCTTAGCACTTATTGAACCTTCCACGCGTTTGAAACCTTATTTCCAACCACACACAATAATTTTATGTACTAATTTACCTCTTTAGAAAGCGCTCCACAAACCTAAAAAGACCAGAAGATTGATGTACTGGGCAGTAGAACTGGGAGATTATGACATCGTCTATGTACCAATGTCATCCTTAAAAGTACAAGCTTTGGTGGATTTCATTCCAGAGTTCACATATCCAAAGGTTACTGATCAATAAAACTTACCTGCCGAACAGAATTCTTCGGGAGAGAACTCATCTCAAAAGTGAAACAAAGTTGTAGCCGACAACCTGAAGCATATAGAACTCAAGAAAAGGCTCAAAAATATACAGAAAAGAGTAAGAAGATATTCTACCATGGAATTATGGCTATGGAAAGCTTTAGCAGTGATATCCCATTATGGAATTTATATGTGGATGAATCTTCATGTGCAACTGGAAGTGGAATAGGTATCATACTTAATACTCCTAATGATATTGATATTGAATATGCTCTTAGAGTTTAATTCAAGATATAAAATAATGAATCTGCGTATGAAAATTTGATAGTCAAACTAGAATTGTCCCATTCATTAAGCGTCGAGCAGGTAGTAGTGCATAGTGATTCACAGTTTGTTATCAACTAAGTGCTTCACCTATATGGAGTCAATGGATAATTGATGACTAGATACTTAGCAAAATCCATGTAAGTTTCCAAGTTTTTCTGAGTACAAATGAATGGGATACTAAGAATAGCTAATGCCTATGCTGGTGCACTTGATCGGCTGGCTTCAACAACAAGAATTGAACTCCGGAGGAACATTCAAATTGAAATCTTAGCCAATAGGAGCATAGACGAAGATCTCATGGTCATCTTCATTAATGTAGATTTAGGACCTTTCTGGATTGATCCACTCAAGCCCTACATTGAAGGTGGAACCCTAATAGCCGATCCTAAAGAAGTAAAATTGCTCCGACACAAAGCAGCTAGATGTGTGTTGGACAAAGGAGTTGTATTCAGAAGGGAATTAACTATCTCCCTATTACGCCGTGTTCATCCGTTGGAGGTTGAAAATCTGATTAAGGAAGTGTACGAAGGTTCTTGTGGAGCTCATTTATCTGGTCAGTTGATGCTCTAAAGAATCAACACGCAGGGGTACTATTAACCGACTATGAGGGAAGATTATAAGGACTTCTTAAGAAAGTGTGGTAAGTGCCAGAGGTTATCTGCGATTCACAAAACACCCAACGTTGTTCTAGCGCCATTTACCTCACCTTGGCCATTCACTATTTGGGGAATTGACTTGGTCGACCCACTGCCAACCACCAAAGGCAGGTTTAAGTACTTGGTAGCTGTTGTTGATTACTTCACCAAATGGTGGAGGCAGAGCCATTGATAGAAATGCCTTATGAAAAAGTGTACCAATTCAGCTGGAAAAACATCATATGTAGGTGTGGCATGCCCTATGCCTTCATTACAGATCATGGGACCCAGTTTGATAATGATGAATTTGAAGAATACTATATCCAGTCCAAGATTTAGAAACTCCATTCAGCACCAGGCCACCCTCAAAGTAATGGTTAGACGAAAGTGACAAATAAAACCTTGCTCAATGGACTGAAGAAGAGGCTTGATGCTTCCAATGTAAATTAGATTAATGAATTACATTATGTTCTTTGGGATTACAGAACAACACAGAGAACAACAACTGGAGAAACACCTTATATGCTTGCATTTGGGACAGAAGTCATAGTACCTACCGAGATAGGCCTACCAACCCACATGGTGCTAAATTTTGATTCTCCAATAAGTAACTTGATGCAACGATTGGACTTAGACATGTTAGAGGAAGTCTGAGAAGATGCTGCTATAAAAAATATTGCGTACCAACATAGGAATTCTCGCTTTTACAATAAAAGGGTCAGATCGACAAACATAAAAGAAGGCTACTATGTCCTAAAGAAGGTCATCCAAAAGGGCAATAATCTTGAAGCCAATTGGCATGGCCCATATCATATATCAGCAGTCATCCGACCAGGGACCTATCGAATTGAGACAATAGAAGGAGAAAAATTCAAAAACCCTTAGAACGTCGAGCACCTTCGAAAATATTATTAGTAATTCAAGGAATTGAAATATTTTACTTTCTTATGTTCAGTACGACTATTTGTCAAATTCAATAAAAATCTTGAGTTTTATTCCTTCAATTTTTTCAAATTTTTTTGGAGTACAGCGATATACATCCCCCAGAGAAAATAAAAAATATATTGGTCTTCATCTATTACCGATCAACAACACATAAGGTTGAACTTCTCTTTCGAATAACACACACCATACTTAATTAGGTTGAACTTATCTATCGATCAGCATAACATACTTAATCAGTTTGAACTTATCAAATTCAAGATGCACCAACAGCTAAAGGCATAATCGTATCTCGCCCATCTTATTACTTGATGTATGACTTCATATGTACAAGTCACGAATAAGAAGTTGTTACTTCATGTATGACTTCATATTAACGAGTCACGGATAAAAAGCATTACCCGAGCAAGTTAAATACATGAATACACTCCTAACACACTTGGTTGTCACTGATCATTTACTTCATATATACTCCGTCTTTAACAATTCAAGAACAAGAAGTCTGAAAAAATTCATTTACCACTCAAACAGTTACAAATAAGTTTTACCCGAGTAAGTTAAATACCAAAAGACACGTAAACATCACTTCACCAAATCTGTCGAATTGTCATGGTCATTGACCTTGACAATTTCAACTTATCAAGGTCAATGACCGTGACAATTCTCGGTGAGACAACTTTTTTAGTCACGGTCATTGACTATGACAAAGTTCATTAGAATTGTCACGGTCATTGACCGTGACAGGTTTGTCACGGTTATAACCGTGAAAAGACCGTGACATTCTTTAAAAAAAATTCACGGTCATTGATCGTGACAAGTCGGTGGTAACTTTCGTTGTCAAGTACTTGTCACGGTCAATGATCGTGACAATTCTGGGCAAAATTAGAAAAAAATCTGCTGGGCAGTAGGGCCACTGCCACTGCCCAACAGTATATTTGTACCTGTTATAGCAATGTTGTACCTATTCAAACATCATATATCCAAATAAACTAGAGATAATGCAAATATACATTCAAAATAAAAACAATATGCATCACATATAATCCAAATATAATTCAAATGTACCAACTTAAAAATAATTCAAATGTACCAACTAAAAAATAATACAATTCAATTGAAATAATGTCACAACATGTCTTGGGTAAGGTTAAATCCTAGGAGGTGAGTAGGCCACACGATATACGAATTGACACACCCACTGATATATATCGTGCCGCATTATTCGCGCAACCACAACGGGGAGTTCTCCTTCCTGGGTATCACATGCGTGATGAGCACCCTGGACTCTATGTCTTGAAGCTCACGTCCATGAACTAGTCCACCCTGGATGATATTCGGGTCCCTCAACCCCCGCCCTATCCGCTGGACATCAAATATATCTAGTATAAACACGCTCGGCCAACCAAGCATCGACAACGGTCGGTCGAAGGGAGCTAAATAGGGAAATGGATCATTAAAGTCCGCACGTGTCGGTGATGAAGCAGCGAGGTCCACATCCTCATCATCCCACACCTCGTCCTCCCGCACCCCACCTTCTCCTTCCATTTCCCCTTGCATTTTTTGCCGCCCAGCGAACGCTTCATGGATGAGAACATATCTTGGACCATCGCCTCCAAACGGGATAGCTTTGCGTCATGCGAGTCCACCGTTCGAGCCAACCCGGTGCCGCTCGCCTCTAATCCGATGATCCTATATTTGACCACCCGCGAGCTCACCCCCTTATCCTCCCCATGCTATCAGAGCCAAGCACTTGGCTGAGTGCATCTGTGGACAAAGATGCCTTATCGGCATCAGACTGCGACTCATGCACTTCTTTAAGCTTTGCCTGAAATGACAAAAAGCACATGATTAGTAAAATAAGTAAATTAAAAAATTATAACGTAATTAACAAAAAGTAAACTGTCGGATTACTTACAATCGTGGCCGCGACGCTCGGGGACACCTCCTTGTCCTTTCCCTTCTTCGTCCGAAGAGCCACATAAGTATTGAGCCTATGTGGCCTAGCCCCAGGGCCACTCCCTGTCCCCTGAAATAAAAAAAGAAGTAAAATTAGTATCGACCCCGCAAAGTAAAATAATGCAGAATAATATATTTTTGTTGTTATAGAAAAATTAAATCTTACCATCATCCTATGCTCCACCTCGGCGTAAGACGTCCGACCGGAGTAGTGCACGTCTATCTTTTTTGCCCGATTTTCCCTCCCTGATTGGCGAGATGCCAATTGTCGCTCCCCGGTCTCATTGTCAACGAACTTTTTCCATTGTGCCAATGAGATCGCCTCCTTCGGCGAGACTGAATCACGCCTTTGGCTAATGGACTCTCGTGTCTTCCCAAAGTACCGGGTCCGCATATTTTTCTTCCACGTCTTGTGTTGGATCCAGGCTGAATTGTTTCTGTCCAACAAATACAATTTTAGTTGCAAATAAATATAAACATAAATATAAAATGAAATTGAAATCGAAATATTTATATGAATATAAATATAAATATAAATATAAATACATTACCTGTAATACCACCCAAACAGCTAACTTGAGCTCATATGGCACCTCCTTCCATCTAATGTACCCCGGGCCGATGATCGTCTTTACCAGCTCGAGGGATCTCGTTAATAGCCCCGACTTATTCTCGTTGGCCATCCCCAATTTGCCATATTTGGGGAGCCTAGAGGCTGAGGAGCCCTCGTCGCCTCCGCTACCACCGAGCCCAGATGACATCATCATAACAAGCATCATCATCCTCGCCTTAATACCTGAAGGAGACATTTTCTATAAAAAATGTTATTAGTACATATCAAAATGAATTAAAAGAAGACATGCACATAAACTAACAACTAAAGTATAAAATTATTAATTTACTAATTTACAATGAGGGGCAATCATATATTAATTTACGAAAAAAATTAATAACCAATCAATTCGTTTACAAGGGACATTATGCACAAACACGCACATACACGCACACTACACACACATATACACACCCGCGCGCACACACACACACACCCGCGCACATTCACACACACACACACACGCGCGTACATTCACTCACACACACAGACACAGCCCCCTACCCCCCATCCCTGCCCCCTACCCACCCCCCCATCTCCTCCATCTCCTCATAAGGGTGAGTTCAAGTATGTTTCATTTAATTTCAAGTAATTTTCAAAAAAAGTTGAAAAATCCCACCCCCATATGAATAATAATCGAGTGGTCATGCCACTTTTAAAACTAACCAACCCAACATCGATCCACTATAATCCCTTACTCCTTCTAATTCATCTACTCAATTAAACTAACAACTAAAGTATAGTAATTATTAATTTACTAATTTACAATGAGGGGCAATCCTACTTTCATATGAAATGGGCACTAATTATTAATTTACTTTCATATAAAACTATACAATTAAAGCTATACAATTTATTAATTAAAGCTATACAATTGTTGAGATTGCCCCACCACACCCCCACCCCATCCCACCACCACCACCACACACACCTCAATTCTGAATTCCAAAACAACAGCATCTAGCTCATAATATGTATAAGAGTGAAACATCCCCACCCCCACCCCCACCCACCCCTACTGCCCACACACACTCACACTACATAAAAGTGGTACAAAGTAATTTTAAAAAAAAAGTTGAAAAATCCCACCCCCATATGGACATTAATCCAGTGGTCATACCACTTCTAAAATTAACCAACCTAACATCGATCCACTATAATCCAACTGCAACAACAAATGTGTATCCCGTACTCCTTCTAATTCATCTACTCAATTAAATCATTTCATCAATTAAACTAACAATTAAAGTATAGAATTATTAATTTACTAATTTACAATGAGGGGCAATCCTACTTTCATATGAAATGGGCACTAATTATTAATTTACTTTCATATAAAACTATACAATTAAAGCTATACAATTTATTTTATTAAAGCTATGAAAGGGGCAATACATTTATTTAAGCTACACAATTTATATTTATATAAATTGTATTTTATTAAAGCTATACAATTTATTTTATTAAATATATACAATTTATACAATTTATTTTATTAAAGCTATACAATTTATATTTATATTTCGAATCTCAACAATTATTTGTTAATGAGGGGCAATACGTATTTTATTAATCAATTTGTCCGTTTCAATTGTTGAGATTGCCCCACCACACCACACACACCACCCCCACCACACCCCCCACCCACCCCCTCCCCCACCACACACACGCACACACACGTACACGCGCACACACCACCCCACCCCTCCCCCCTCCCCCCACCACACACACGCGCACACACCTACACACACACACATACACCCAACCACCCCCTGCCCCCTCACCCCACCACACACACGCACACACCTGCAGACACACAGAGACACCACCCCCTTCCCCACCACACACACACAAACGCGTACACACACACCCCACCCCACCCCCACCACCCCCTTCCCCCCTCCCCCACCACACACCACCACACACATATATACACACACATATAGAAATGAAAGAGAAAGAGAGGAAAAAAACATACCTTAGAGAGAGAGAGAGCTCGAAATCGCTTAGAGAGAGAAAGAGAGGGAAACCAAAAACGGTGGGAAAAAAAAGAAAGCGTAGTTTTTTTTACTGAACAAATTGTCACGGACGTGTCACGATCATTGACCATGACAATATTATAAGGTTTGTCACCGTCATTAACCGTGACAAGTCCTTGACAAGTGTAGTTGTCAGGGACGTGTCACGTTCAATGATCGTGACAAGGCTAGCCGCTGGAAGGGTGCCAATTTACCCATTTTGGTGTAGTGCATTCCTAACCATTGGAATACACACATATATTCCTCATACACTTGGTCACTACTGATAACTAATGCTAAACTTGGATCATTAAACTATTTATAATTTCATCTAAGTGCATTAGTAGAATCTATGGCCTTATAACTACATTTTAATAATTCAGTATTAAACAATAAATCAGTTGACTGATTGATTAAATAATCATAAGTTGACAATGCAAATGCATGAATTTTTATTTAGATACTAACTGTATTGCATTCAAGAGTAAATGAATAAGAAAATACAGAAAACTATTCTACTGGACGTTTTCCTTGAACTTTGGAAATTGGTTGCACTCTTTCCATACCAGCTAGAGGATCATCCAAGGTATAAGGGGAGTTGATAAAGTTAAAATACCTCAACATTCATCGATTACTGCTGCTAGGCGCATCAATTAGATGATGAAAATGAACTATTTTATGAACATCATGCAGACCATAGTCTCCCAAGTATTTAGTGATCAAGCACGGGGGAATAACATCAGTAGGAATCCACAATATATCCAATTAGAATGGAGGATTGTCACAATCCAGCAAACCAGGCTCATTCCAGTACCACAACATGCTATTACGATCATATTTCAACAAGGTTAGACAAGTTGTCCTTTCCCATTTATAACCTTCACGATGGCTCCAGGCAAGATGATCGTCAATATGGCTAAGAGCTTCATTGTAGCCTTCCACCCACAACTCTTTGGGTTGCTTGTGAAAAAGAAAGGTTAACTGTAATACCCCTTATTTTTAATAACTTTTAAAATGGGATTATTTAGAATTAATTGTGATATAATTTGAAATTAATCTGGATTTAAATATTACTCGAGAATAAAGTAATATGTGATTTATGCTGAATATTAATTAGTTATTAAATTAATATATATGCTTATGAATTTACAATTGATTATGACTTTATAAACTTGTCGCGAATTATGTGTACGACAATTCTGGTAATTAAGTTGGAACGCGCATTTGAGTCAAGTCGGGATTATAATTTAATGAAATAAAAGTGAATTATTATTATGTCATCTGAATGGTTGGTTTGACTTCGCCAAAGTGTCCGGAAGGGTTCAAATAGTCAAAAAAGTATACTTGGACGTTTGTATAGGGTCTCGGGGCACTTTGGAGCCGAATAGTCACCCAGAGGGGTAATATGGTCATTTGACTTAGAAGGTGAATAGTATCCACGAATTTGAGAGATTATTTATAAGTCTAAAGGGCTTAGGTTATTGATTCATTCTACAAAACTTAGAGAGAAAGAAATTAAGAGAGAGTGGGGAGTTTCTCTAGGGAAAATGAAGAGTCTTTGTGGGAAAACCAAGAGCCAAAAGTCACCAGCACAAACCACCACCGGAAGTTGACCGGAGAAGGGAAGAACCCCCAATGGACACTCGTCCCCAAAGGATCAGACCTTCAGTAGAGGTAAATGATTTAATAATTGCAATCTAGTTAGTATAATGTCCATGTTAGGATAGTTAGAAATGATGAAAAGTTACATATTTTGGAGAAAACCCAGTTAGATGTTAATTCATTTATGGAAAGTAGAAATATGTAGGAATAATCTCATGCTATTGGTATATATTAATCCACGAAATAAACATCACATGTTGGAGAAATTATGAGAATCATAGGATTGTTCTTTAAATATTCACATATTTAGTTTTCCTGGAAAAATATGAGCTATATGTTTTTTAATCCAATCTCTTGATGATTCTAGGTTGTTTAGATCAGTAAGAATCATTTACATATGTTGCTATATCATGTGGTAAGGATTATAAGAAATTTGGGATGTTAAAATAGAGGTTTGATTGATTAAAAGATGTGAAACCCGTAGAATAAAAGTTGCAGAATCTGGTCTGATATCTGGGTGATCGATCGATCGACCCATGAAGCTCGATCGATCGATCGATCCCTGACCATCGATTGATCTACCTCCCCAGAAAAGATGAACTTGTTCCTTTTTAATTCTTGATTTAGTCCCACAACTTTTAGAAATCTTTAGTGATTATTATTTGAACTTAATGGGACGTAGGGAAGGGCAGTAGGATGTACATAAGACCCAAAAAATATTATTTTGGGATTATGAATGTGGGGAAACTAACGAGTGAGTAATTAAACGAGTTATTTTGGGAGAATTATATTATTTGGGGCTTAAATCGAATAAATGATAATTTGAGGTTAGGACCAGTAGTAAGAGAGTCATAAATTACCGGTATAACCTTAGGTATAATTGGGATTTACCTTAAGTGGTGGAATAAAGGGTTAAGAGTGAATTAAGGTATTATCGAGAATTAAACCTAATTAAAGTGAATTTAATTAGTCGAAATTCGGGAGTCGTGATGACATGGATTTGTAGAATGTGATGTTTACATACTGAATTTATTTGAGGATTAAATGATCACCATCGTGCGGTTAGATAAGTTCGAAAATATATACTTTGAGGATTAAAGTCATAATCAAAAAATACATAGGATATTTGGGATATAATTATACTACGTATGGGATTTATTATATGGGTTATGTGTATGACCTATGGTTATATATAGGTATGAAGAATACCTATTATTATTATTATTATTATTATTATTATTATTATTATTATTATTATTATTATTATTATTATTATTATTATTATTATTATTATTATTATTATTATTATTATATATATAGGTGAGATGATTGCCTATTATTATCATATGGTTATGTGAATACTATATTGATGTTATATTTATATAGGTGGAATGTATACCTGTATTATAGTTTGTTATGTGTATGACATACCTATGCTGCTTACTATCGAGGTGGAGGTTTCGTGTTGTGGACAGTCTTATCCTTGTGCACCCAATTGGGAGGGACTTTAGTTTTGTACTGTGAGCATAGGACCTTGGACACGTGCTATCGGTGTATATTGATAGTTTCGACGGTTGAATGGGAACAAAGGTATGTGCGTGACCCATTTGGATGGGGAGTATGCTCGCCTCTAATATGTTTGTGTTATGTTATATGATTCGTGAGAGACACCAAATCAATAGTCCTCTATACAGTGACATGTATCAGGACATGATATCAGAGTATGCATGAATCGCAACTGTGATTGGGAAGGTGCCGTACTTGTATATATATGTTTAGTGTGATATATATATATATATATATATATATATATATACGATGATGTGATCTACTGTGTGACATTGTAGATATAGAGATGTAATCTTCCGTTTGAGATTGTAGATTAAAAATATAATTTGTGATTTAATCTACTGTGTAATGTTGTAGATAGAAGTATATAATGAAATATGAATTTAATTAAATAAGTGAACACTTAATTTCAAGGTTGTAACAAGATTAGTTCATAGTAAAGGTAAATGAATATGAATAATTATATTACGTACGGTATGGGACATACGGGTTTATGGTATGGGTTAGAATTATGTGGTGGAAACTAGTTAGGAGGGAACCTTAACTAGGAAGATAATAAGATACGATAGGAGTGCACTCTAGATGCGATGTGAGAATTCTCAAGAGAGGGCCTTAAAAAATAACATGTACATAATAAATGCTTAGTTATAATTGTTAAGAACTTGCTATTTTTAAAATCCATTACAATCAGGCTCTGACCCGTTTCCTTCCATATTCTCTTCTCTACTATATCTTATACATCAGGTATCCAGCAGCAGGGATGCCCAATATAGATTATGGATGTTCGGATGGATTATATTTACTAGCAGAGATATGGATTTTGTTTCGCTTCCTTTCTGTTGATTCACTTATCTGTAGTGTCTACTTCATTTAGGGAATGTCTCCCAGGGTTCTAGTGGTTGTAATTATTCATATAAGTATTGTGGATATCAGTTTTATTTAGTGTAAATGTTATATTTTAACTGAATATTTATTCCTGTCACAATTATTCTTGTTGTAGTTAATTAAGTTGTGACGTGTTGTTGCATATTATTATTCTGTATCTTGGAATGGTTTCAATTAAATTAAAAATGGAAAAAGGTTTTGACACTTAGCTTAATTAACTATTAGGTGATTAATAAAGAAATTATTTTTGACAGTGATGCTGAGAATGAACCAACTAGATATTGTGATTTAATTAAATAAAGGACTGATCACCCGATATTTAATTAGGCGGGTTGTTACAGGTGGTATAAGAGCATCAGGTTCTAGTGTCTTTAGGATCTGTGAGGCTTACTACATTTTAGCATATCGTTCTTTGACGTAGATCCCTATTATTACGATATTGAATTCTTTAGCGTATTTCGACTTACGTTCTCCTGCCAAGAAGTCAGCAAGATGTAATGCTTATACGAGTTCGGTCGGGCATCATGCGCCAAACACATTGGGATGACTAGCAAGAGCCGTTAGAAGGATGGAAGGAGGAAGACTCATCCAAATATATAGAGTATTTTGGAAAATGGTGTTGGACATAGAAGCCATCATAATTGTTTTTTGGGCTGAGAACATTAAGGAAGTCGCTTAGGAGCTGCAGTTTCCCAAGCACCATCATAGTTGATGGTTGTGCCGTTTTCAACTCAACGAGCACTGTATGTAAAGGTGAGGGAATCGAAAGGACTATTGTGAAGGAATAAATTCAAAGAAATTGTGAGGGGTGAAGGGTAGTAACACCTAGGATTTGAAAAATTTACAGCAAAAATTTTGCTTAGAAGGACAAACTTAAGTGATGAGAGTTAGACATCACATATAAAGAACATGTGTGAAACTAGAATAATAATTTTAGGTATGGTTTGATAGTGAAATCGTTGATTTGATGTTTTAATCAGGATATGAATGGAATTTCGAAACTTATCTCTTATGGTCAAGAAAGAGAGAAGTAACTTGTTTAGCGAGCTCCTTACCCTAGGAAGAATGGGGTACATAGAATATAAATAGAGTTCATTATGTGAAAGGACTCGTGAGTGAAATAATTTAGTGTGAGTGGAAATTTAACAAAGACGACTAAGATTAACATCACCAAGAAATTTGATGATGCTTCCAAATAAAGGAGAGTTAGAAGGGTTAGTAAACCTAGACGAAGGGCAAGATTGAATTCAATTTTTTTAATGAAACATCACCGGAAGGTGTACCTAGTAGGGGACCCATTTAAAGTGACATGATTAAAACCCTACTTAGTGGCGATGAAATTAGCTAAGACTAGTGTAGTCGACAATATATCCCATAGGACCCGTAGAGCTAAAAGAATAATGGGAATAACAATTTGAAGTTAGGATTGATAGGTCAAAGAGAAGGACGTTCAAATGGTCAGTAATGAGGAAATAGTAAGGGAAATTTCCTATGTGTAGAGAGAGAGAGACTACTAAGTGTTAAATGTGTCCACATTGAGTAGTGAGACCGATAAGTTTTAGGAATAGTAAACCATACCAATTAGGCATAACAACTGGAGGAGTGAGACTTCTAGGGGAGTAATTGGGTCAAGAGAATTAGGCCTAGGAAATTTACGACCCAAGAGTGGCAGGTTTAAATAGGACCAGTGGATTCATCGATAATTATAGCATACAATATTTCAAGGTCGGCAGGGTCCAAGAAGAAAAAAAGGAGGTCGGTAAGACCATAATTGAGGCCTAGATATGCTGGGCCAACGTTTCAATAATAGGCGTGTAAACCATCGGAGTGAATAACTTGTCATTAACGGGTGGGTACAACTATAGGATGAAATCATAGATGTATAACGGATGCAAGTGATGGTGAGTTGTTTTGACCGTGAGAAGTGCATGTAAGGACCCTACCTGATCAGGAGAGACTGATGAAGTTTTATTTCATCCTTGTGAATAAAGGGTTAATTCTAGTGACATGGTGTGTCACAATAGACATACATAAATTAAAAACCCTAAATTCGCGTGCGAGTCGAGGCTAGTGGAAACGATAATTTTAATCAGTCTGGTTACAAAAGTATTTCTCGTTGATATCGGGACTTTTGGTGTCATTCGTGAGTGAACCGGGTGGGTCCTAAGAGTATATTTTGTTATTATAATTTTCTATTGCTTTGAGTTAGCATAATAGAACTTATTATGGTAATATGTCGTGATAAATTACCAAATGTTTTAACAATAGTAGATTGAGTGATAAGACTATCATGATGGGTACTCCAGGGAGAGTAAAATTTATTTTATGCGGCGCCCACTGAAATAGGGTTGGGTCTATATTTCATGATATCATAGACCTTAGTGAAAATGTTGTCTAGTTATATGCGTGAGTAGAAATTTATTTTACTGATGTGATTCAGGATATATTATGTTTATGTCGAACAACGAGAAAAAAAAGCTCATTATTTATAATGCCGGGAATTTGGGGTAGTGAGAGCAACATGGTTTATGAGATATATAAGTGTGGACTAGTAGACTGTTATGTCAACATACATAAATTATGGGAAGTTACAGATTATGGACTGAGGGACATTACGAATCTCGACAACTATGTTAAGTAGTAGTGTATCGGGTGGGGGGGGGGGGGGAGGTTCTTTGTTTGGATTTTGCTTTGCGAGACATTCCACGTATGAAACTAGCGAACGTCAGGATTGGGAGAGAAGTTTGGTCGATAGTGCATAAGTTCGTACATTAGTCATTTTATATATATGATCATAGATTTAGAGTTGATAATTCTATCATGATTTAAGAATCGCCTAGTCCTAGTAACTTTATGAATAAAACAATGATGCCTCGGATAGAATGATTAAGTTGTGACTAGTGGGGTGATTGAGTGCACCCCTACCATATCAATATGCCAAGTGAGCTAAAATTTATTTAAGAAGAGTATATGTTATTTGTGCAACAATGCGAGAAATATAGGGTGTATGGGCCCCCTAGGTAAATTAATCTGATATTGTTCACCATTTTGGAGATATGGGATAAGGAAAATAAATATAGAGGTTTAGATATCGGGACTTTAATGTCCAGTCATTTATGATAATTAGAAATATAGTCGATAGAATAACATGTATCAGACTATAAATGACTATGGTAATAAGATTTAAATGAAGAGATGTTTGGCTAGATTCCTCTTGTAGTGGGCCACCTGTCTATTGGAATTAGGGTGGACCATTCAAAATCAGCAGACGTTTCTCCAACCGTTTGGGATTTCTAAGTAGTATTAGGAGAGTATTCGTAAGGATTTTATCGCGAATATGGTTACGATCCTATATGGGTGATAGTGGATCAGTTGGCTGAAGTAGATCATGTTATGCTACTTAGGGTTGATCATACTGCGAGACAATATGCTTTGATCTTAATATAACCAAGATAGTGAGGTTACATAGGGTGCCGTTTAATATTGTGTCCAATTAGGACGAGATTTTGTCTCCTGATTTTGGAAGAATTTTCACGAGGCATGGGTACCGAGTTGTGATTGGGTATGATCTATCATCTGCGGAATAATGGGCAGACTAAGTGGAAAAATCTGAGGTTGGAAGATAAATTATGTTTGTACCCTTAAATCTTAAGGGAGGACGAGAGACGTACGTTCCACTAGTGAAGTTGATGTACTAAAACTCTTATAAGTTTAATGTTAGGCATGGTGCCAGTTGAAGTATGGTACGGTAAGTCTTATTGTTTCGCTTACTGGTGGGATAGAGGTGAGGAACCAGGAACTATTGTGAATAGTGGAGATGATTTGAAACTTATAGTATATATATATAAATATATATTGTGTGTGTAAAATATACTGCACAATTAACCTACTTGTGTATAATAATTGCAAGACGAGATGGTATTTATCTAAAGAGCGGTTAATCCATTTAAGTGCATATAATAGAAGGTTAGATAGTGAAAATCTTGAATAAAGTATAAGTAGTGAAACTTAAACTGTAAGGCTTGGACAAGAACCTACGTGACAGGGTAACCTGGGGTTAAAATGATCATAAGTTAGGTGTTCATTATTGGGGGTATTCAATAGCGTACTGTATGGGCGGTATATAGTAATATACTTGGGAGCGCAAGTATGTGATGCGCAATACTTATCCAGAATTGTTCTTGCCAGCTATACTTTGGTTTTTCCAAATTTCGGGATAAAATTCCGTTGTAAGGGGGGAAGTACGTAATACCCCGTATTTTTGATGACTTTTAAAATGGGATTATTTAGAATTAGTTGTGATATAATTTGAAATTAATCCGGATTTGAATATTACTCGAGACTAAAGTAATATGTGATTTATGTTGAATGTTACTTAGAGATTAAAGTAATATATATGATTATGAATTTGCAATTGATTATGACTTTATAAACTTGTCGCGAGTTATGTGTATGACAATTTTGGTAATTAAGTTGGGACGCGCATTTGAGTTGTGTCGGGATTATAATTTAATGAAATAAAAGTGAATTATTATTATGTCACCTGAATGGTCGTTTTGACTACGCCAAAGTCTCCGAAAGGGTCCAAATAGTCGAAATAGTCTACTTGGACGTTTGTATAGGGTCTCGGGGCACTTTGGAGCCGAATAGTCACCCCAGAGGGGTAATATGGTCATTTGACTTGGAAGGTGAATAGTATGCACGAGTTTGAGAGATTATTTATAAGTCTAAGGGGTTTAGATTATTGATTCATTGTACAAAACTTAGAGAGAAAGAAATTGAGAGAAAGTGAGGAGTTTCTCTGAGGAAAAGGAAGAGTCTTTGTGGGAAAACCAAGAGCCCAAAGTCACCAGCACCAATCACTACCGGAAGTTGACTGGAGAAGGGAAGAACCCCCAATGTACACTCATCCCCAAAGGATTAGACCTTCAGTAGAGGCAAGTGATTTAATAATTTCAATCTATTTAGTATAATGTCCATGTTAGGATAGTTAGAAATGATGAGAAGTTACATATTTTAGAGATAACCTAGTTAAATGTTACTTCATTTCTGGAGAATAGAAATATGTAGGATTAATCCCATGTTTTTGGTAGATATTAATCCACAAAATAGACATCACATGTTGGAGAAATTCTGAGAATCATAGGATTGTTCTTGAAATATTCACATATTTAGTTTTCTTGGAAAAATATGAGTTAAATGTTTTTTAATCTAATCTCTTGATGATTGAAGGTTGTTTAGATTAGTAGGAATCATTTACATATGTTGATATATCATGTGGTAAGGATTTTAATAAATTTGGGACGTTAAAAGAGAGGTTTTATTGTTGAAAAGATGTGAACCCGTAGAATAAAAGTTGCAGAATATGGGCTGATATCTGGGTGATCGATCGATCGACTCATGAAGCTCGACCGATTGACCCCTTACCATAGATCGATCGACCTCACCAAAAAAGATGAACTTGTTCCTTTTTAATTATTGATTTAATCCCAAAACTGCAAGAAATCTTTAGTGATTATTATTTGAACTTAATGGGACTTAGGGAAGGGCAGTAGGATCTACTTAAGACCCAAAAAATATTATTTTGGGATTGTGAATGTGGGGAAATTAACGAGTGAGTAATTAAACGAGTTATTTTGGGAGAATTATATTATTTGGTGTTTAAATCGAATAAATGATAATTTAAGGTTATGACCAGTAGTAAGAGAGTCATAAATTACCGGTATAACCTTAGGTTTATTTGGGATTTACCTTAAGTGGTGGAATAAAGGGTTAATAGTGAATTAAGGGTTTATCGAGAATTAAAACTAATTAAAGTGAATTTAATTCGTAGAAATTTTGGAGTCGTGATGACATGGATTTATAGAACGTGATGTTTACCTAATGAATTTATTTGAGGATTAAATGATCACCATTGTGCGGTTAGATAAGTTCGAATATATATACTTTGAGGATTAAAGTCATAATCGAAAAATACGTAGGATATTCGGGATATAATTATACTACGTATGGGATTTATTTTATGGGTTGTGCGTATGCCCTATGGTTATATATTGGTAAGATTAATACCTATTATTATTATTATTATTATATATATATAGGTGAGATGATTGCCTATTATTATCATATGGTTGTGTGAATACCTTATTGATGTTATATTTATATAGGTGGAATGTATACCTATATTATAGTTTGTCATGTGTATGATATACCTACGCTACTTACTATCGGGGTGGAGGTTTCGCGTTGTGGACGATCTTATCCTTGTGTACCCGATTGGGAGGGATTTTAGATTCGTACCCTGAGCATAGGACCTTGGACACGTGTTATCGGTGTATGTTGATAGTTTCAATAATTGAATGGGAAAGTAGGTATATGCGAGATCCCTTTGGTTGGGGAGTATTCTCGCCTCAAATATGTTTATGTTATGTTATATGATTCGTTAGAGACACCGAATCAATAGTCCTCTATACAGTGACATGATATATCAGGACATGATAGCAGAGTATGCATGCTCCGCAGCTGTGACTGGGAAGGTACCGTATTAGTATATATATGTTTAGTGTGATATTAGATATATATACGGTGATGTAATCTACTGTGTGACATTGTAGATATAGAGATGTAATCTTCTATGTGAAATTGTAGATTAAAAATATAATCTGTGATTTAATCCACTGTGTAATGTTGTAGGTAGAAGTATGTAATGAAATCTGATTTTAATTAAGTAAGTGAACACTTAATTCCAAGGTTGTAACAAGACTAGTTCATATTAAAAGGAAATGAATATGAATAATTATATTATGCATGGTATGGGACATACGGGTTTATGATTGGATTAGAATTATGTGGTGGAAACTAGTTAGGAGGGAACCTTAACTAGGAAGTCAATAAGATACGATATGCGTTCACTCTAGATGAGAGGTGAGAATTCTCAAGAGAGGGATCGAGAAACTAATATGTACATAATAAATTCTTAGTTGTAATTGTTAAGCACTTGCTATTTTTAAAATCTTTTACAATCGGGCTCTGACCCGTTTCCTTGCATATTCTCTTCTTTACTATATCTTGTACATCTGGTATCCAGTAGCAGGGATGCCCAGCATAGATTATGGATGCTCTGATGGATTATATCTACTAGCAGAGATGTGGATTTTGTTTAGACTCTTCCTTTCTGTTAATTCACTTATCTATAGCGTCTACTT
The DNA here is from genome assembly GCA_949130495.1 of Sambucus nigra. NCBI lineage: Eukaryota > Viridiplantae > Streptophyta > Magnoliopsida > Dipsacales > Adoxaceae > Sambucus > Sambucus nigra. The sequence continues at coordinate 284,134,486 of OX422209.1, read as the reverse complement.
CATTTAGGCCATATGTCACCCAGGGTTCTAGAGGTTGTAATTATTTATGTAAGCATTGTGGATATAAGTTTTATGTAGTATAAATGGTATAATTTAACTGGAGAGTTATTCCTGTCACAATTATTCTTGTTGTAGTTAATTTAGTTGTGATGTGTTATTGCATATTATTATTCCGTATCGTGGAATGGTTTCAATTGAATTAAGAATGAAAAAAGTTTTTGACACTTAGCTTAATTAACTATTAGGTGATTAATAAAGAAATTATTTTCGACAGTGACGTTGAGAATGAACGAACTGGATATTCTGATTTAATTAAATAAAGTACTGATCACCCGATATTTAATTAGGCGGGTTATTACATTAACCTTTTAACTTGATATTGAAGTTTCTTTAAAACATCACTCTTCACCTTTAGTTGAATAAATTTTTTGGCAATTCTCTCTACTTAACTCCATCTTTGCAGACAAATCAGCAATAACCTGACTCTTTACTTTCAACTAGGAAGCTTGGTCAGCTAGTGTTTTATTGGTCCTTACCTCATCTATAGTGGGTCAGCTAGACCTCAGCTGCCTAGAAGTTTGTCCGGGATTGATTTTCTTCAGATCTTCAAGTTCCTCTTCTAGCCTGTTATTATCAACCTTTAAGAAAGAAGCACCTTAATTAGTACCACTAGCAGACAACTTTTTCAAAATGTCCAACTTAGTTTTGAGCTTTTTTTTCCTCATGAAGTTTGGCTATATCCCTGGTTTCATCCACTTCTTGGCTTAAAAGTATCTCTTTTCTTTTATATATAGAGGAAAACTGTTCAAGATTCTTCTCAAAGCCCCAACCTCCACTTAAGGCTTTGTACTTTTCTTTGTAGTTCGTATAGAGCGAAATCAATGTAAACTTGTGGTCTTTTTTATAGATCTTGAATCGTCTCATATTAGGAAGCATCATTTTCTACTGCCCTGTCTAGTAAATAATGAATGTGGGCGTGTTAATCCTTAACTTGGTCGGAAGCATTTGGGCCAAGGAGTCTGACCAAGCCTTCTTCGGACAAAGGAACATGGCCAGCTTCCAGCAAATTCTTACTCCGCCTGAGCAGGTCAGATTCTACAGAACCAATAGCCTATTTCCGAGCATCAAACTGAAAATTACAAAGGTAAGGCAAATATAATACAGAGAGTACGATTTCATAAAGATAACTTAACCAATAAAGAAGGCATATAAGTAAGAAAAAATGTTACACATTTGGCCATATAGAAGTATTTTCATTAATAATAAGAATGTGTTACATCATGGTCCTATTAGAAGGTAAATGAACAAAAAGAAAAACAAAGGAGTTAAACCTTCTCCTTATCCTCAACATTGCATCCAGAGGGCTGGTCGGTAGAAGGAATGACTTTCTCAATGGGATTTAAGGTTGACCTAGCAGGCTGAATGGAGGATTCCCCAGATACATCCTCCTCATCAAAATCTTCTTTCATATTGGAGGAGATCCTAGATCATGCCTCAAGAATAATTTTGAGTCTTCTGTAGTGCCTTCCCCTTGAGGGCCTCCGATCAGCCATCCTTAAAGGACTTCTTCCTAACAAAGTCAATCTAAGCAGAAGCTTCCAAAAAATCCTTCTCGCAACCTTTATTGAAGGAATATTCTTTTGTCTTCTTATTTTTTCCTTCTCTGCAACCAGCTCTGAGATTAGACCAATAGCATTATCTTCGACAGACTTCAAGAGAGCTTGGTTGTCCACTAATTTATCTTCAATCATCTTAGCCTTATTTTCACCACTCACCAGTTTTCCTTTAGCAGTGGTGGGTCTCTCATTGGATTTTTTCAGCTCAGCATCCCAAGTCTTCTGTTTCGACTCTAATAGCTGCCTTGAAGCTTCAACATATTGTCTTAGACCCTCAAAGGCCTCCTTAGCATCTCCTCCTGAAGAACGAATTTGATCGCCCTTCTCCATCATTTGATTAAAATCCACCAAAAACTGTATAAAGGACAATATCAAGTTATACGGAGTATTAGGAGTAAAACAAGATCAAGGGCAAGTAATAGAGAAGAAAGAATTACCATAGCCAAACTGTGGTTATCTTTTTTTACCAACTTCAATTTTGGCAATGGGGCAAGAGTTGCTCTATCAGCAGAACGAGTACTAATATTAATTAACTTCTTGTCAACACTAGGATGAATGATAACTGAGGATAACCCTGCAACAGTCAAATCCTCATGAGCCTTCTCGACCAACTCCTGGTCAACATAATTCTTCTCAACTTGTTTCTCAGATAGGGCTTTTCTTAACCTCTTGAATTGAGGTGCAATAATATTAACTTCCTCAGAGGTGATGACTTGAGGAACCTTCTCTGTCTCAGAAATCGTAGTTGTTTTTTCTGGCTTCTTAGCATTGTCAAATACATTGTCAGTCGCCGACAGCTCCCTTAGCAATTGGAGATAAAGCTTCAGTCATCAAATTAGGGATATTTCTCTTTCTCATACAATCAATTAGAGTAGAGGGAATAATTGAAATATCCAATTACTTAAAAGAGGAGGAATCCCCAAATTCCTTCTCAGCACTAATGGATTCCTCAGCTAAAGAGGTAAGAACTGAATCTTCACCAAGATTGATGGGGGCTTGAGTAGTAGCAGTAATGAGCCTAGCAACAAAGGAGGTATGAATTTTAACGTGTACTGCTATTGCTTGGACGATTCAGCTGCTCCACGTGGCTATTAGATTTGGACGATTCAGATGCTCACCTTTTTTTCTTCCCAAATGCAGACTATATTTTCTCAACACCTTTTACTATCCCGTCCGATACTACATGGGGCATTTCAACTACAATTAAAATTCATAAGCTTGCAACTTTAAATCTGATAAGTTTACAATCCTCACAACTCAAGGTACTTTGATTTCAGACTTTTTAATTGTGGTTTTATGCTTTCATTGAGTTGAGATAATTTGACATATTTGAGTTCATTTTTTCAGATTTATTTATCAATCTCACTTTTCATCCACTTCCTTGTTGTTACGGTTTACTTCTTCTGAGTTGAGATATGACTAATTTATTTTATTGTTGATACTTCGAATTGATAGTCTATTGGACAGTTAATTTTTCATTGAATTTCAATGTTCCACGCTTCAATTTGACTAAATCTCTGTCAGAGCTGAAGCATGCCTCAACTTATCTGTGTCTTTAAACATTTTTGTTATGAAGTAAGTTGGGTCAATGTAGAGATCACCTCGGCATATGGGGGTTTAAAAATGATTTGATTTTTTTTTTTTAAACCCATGAGATGGCTGGACCCTGGAATATGATGGGGAGTAGTTTCAATTGTTGCTCAATCTGCCAAATGCAATTAACTAGAAAGAATGTTTTGTGACCATCAATGCCTTATTTTCCCTATATGACTCCCTCACGTATTCCCTCCTATGGGCATTTAATCGGTCGAAGACTGTTGGTGATTGATTAAAGTTCGAAGAAGATTCGTTTTTCTCAGTTCGATTGTGCTAGGAGGAAATATGTTGCTTTAACTGAGGTCGATTTGCCATTTTTGTGATTTGGAAATCGGGGCTCAGAGTCTCAACTGAAGTTTGCTTGGTTTCATATTCTATCTAGATCTGCTACAAAACTTGGTTCAGTTGGTTGATTGAGAAGGTTTGGTGTGTAATCAATTTTTTTGAACACTTCTTTCTATTAGAACTCATTGTGGGTTTAACTTCACACTCGTGTTACTTTACCTATAGGAATGTCAAGTGATTTTGTAAGATATTCATTGTTTGATGCATTTGATGCCTTAGTTTATTATCTGTTTGTAATGGCACGCCTATTGAGTTGTGGGTTACACAAGAATTATAATTCGCTTATGCATCTCGCGAGTTAAATCCTAGTATATTATAAATAGATTATCTATTTTTAGGACTTAAAATAATATTGATTATGAATATAGGACAACAAACATTTCGTTTTCATTTTTAATCCATATTTTCAAATTAAAGGGGCACGTGGCATACTGTAATTGGTTGACGTTTTATGAATATGAGTGCAGCGGCTTGATTAAAAAATAAGTACTAAAACTATACATAAAATATTTGTATAGTAGGGATGACAATATAACCCGACCCATAGGAGCCCCGCTCCACCCCGACCCTAATGGGCCGGGTTTTAAAACCCGATTAATTAATTAGGAGCGGGTATGGGTTTTGAAAAAAAATCAAATGGGGTGGGTTAGGAGTTTGTTTAAATAAAACCACCTCCCCCCCCCCCCCCCCCCTCAAATTTAACTTTTTCTTACATAAATACCCTTTATATGCATGTTAATTACGATTAAACCATATATTGCACTAAGAAACCATTTATATGTATGTCAATTTTGTAAAAGATCTATGTGGAAACATGGATTGACAATAGGGGAATGTTTCACACATTGAAATATGAACCATTGTATACCTCTAAGACTATAATGCATTATATCTAATTTACTATTTTTAAAATTAATTCGACCTGTAGAAGCCCAACCTATCCTGTTTATTATATGGGGTGGGTTAGGAGTTAATTTAAATAAAATCGCTCTGCCCTGCCCCGCCCCTTTTAGTAAACGGGGCGGGTTAGGATTTTTGAAAACCGGCCCCAAACCCGCCCTATTGTCATCCCTTTGCTGGGAGGCTTTTCTCCTTCTTTCCTTCCCCTTTAGTTTCTCCACCCGTTTGTTTCCTCTTCAAAACTACTTTTTTTATATAAATTACGTACATTATTTTTTTAAATAACTTACGCAAAGTATTTTTTAAATTACGTACATTATTTTTAACCACATATACATAAATATTTTATTGTTTTTTATAAATTACATACAATATTTTTTCAAGAAAAAAAGTTTTTTATTTTATTTTATTTTAAATTAAAACAAACGTTTTATTAAAAAAAGTTCTTTTTTTTAACAAAAATAAAAATTGTTAACCATGAAAATAAACTCTTTTACACTGTTAAAGTTTTTTTAACTATTTAAAAACTATTTTTTTAATAAGAAACTGTTTTTTAAAGGTTTTTTTTAGACAAAAGAAATGGTTTTAATTTTTTTTAAACTTTTGAACTAAAAATAAACGTTTTAATTTACCGTTTTTAACTATTTTATGAAAACAAGAAACTTCTTCAAATTAAAAAAACATTTTAACTATTTAATATAAAAAAAATCAATTAATATAAAAATTGTTTTACTATACTTTTTTAATTGATTACGTACAACTCATCTTATATATAAAAATAGTTTTTATTTTTAAAAAATAGTTCTTTTTATTTAAAAAATGTTATAACTGTTTTATTAAAAAAAAATATATTTTTTAATAAAAATAAAAACTTTGCTATATTTTCTTAGATCTTTATGGTTATTGCTATATCTTGTTATTGATTTATTCCATTATACTAGTCATCCCGATTCATACGTTTTACCTACTACATATTAATTATTAGTTTTATTGTCGGTATTATCTCACGTTTCACGTGCTTATTCACATATTTTTGACGTCTCATTTAACATTTACCTTTTCTTGACTTGTGTCTCTACCAGCCTGCATGTTTATCTCTTTTACATTTTGATTCATGTGATTATTCTTCTACTATCTTATATATCTTGTTGGGTTGCATATCTATATATCTTGTTGGTTGCATACTTTGTACCTATTATTTACCTCCTAAGGTTAGAAACAAACCAATTACCAAACCCTAAGTTCCAAGTATTAGATCTATTTGGGTTAGGAAATTAGATTTTGTTTCTCAATGGATTAGTAGGCATGACTCTCGCTTCGTTCCCTTTTATACACATCGTTCCAATCCTCTAATAGGTAAGGATATTTCTCCTCTTGTGTGAATAACTTGTCCATATAGTTGATTATTTTCTTAGTCTTTGTGTGAGTTCTATACTAGTTTTGAATTTTATTTTAATGCATGATGAGGTATATCCTTGATTAGATGTTTAACATTTTTTATTTGAAAAAAAAAACACACAAATAGATTTTTTTTAAATATCTTGTAGCTTTTTTGTTTATTTGAAATAAAAAATACAAAAAGACTTTATATTTTTAGTGATTTAAGAGAAACCAAAAAGATTTTGTTTTGGAATTTTTCACAAAAATATATATATTTTTTTATTATTGTGATTTTCGTGGAGCTTATGTTGTGACGATTGAATTTTTTTGGAACACACCATGCTATCTGTTTTTATATTAATGGATTAAAAACTTGGGAAGATAGTACGAACCGATGCATGATTTACTTAATAGTTGTAATGAAGTTCTCCGAGAACAACTAACGTAGAGGTATCTTCCATATCACACACATGTATACAAGTCAAACTGAGGTGTATTTTCTATTTTGGTCTGAAAAATTTACTTGTAATTATTTTAACTCAGTTGGCTAATATAATCTTCGTTGGATTTTTTAGATGTAAATGTATGAACCATTTCATGTGACTTTATTATAAAAATAATGAGAAAAGCATTAGTAAGAGCTACGTAAATATGGTGATAACTACCACAGGCAATAAACATAGATTTATGTGCTAATGAGAGAAAAAAGGGAAAAAAATATTGCACATGCATACTCTCAAAGAATAAATTTAAAAATATAAAAAGTTTATTTTTAAGAGAGTTATAAGTTAAATACCAATGGGTTCGCAAATTTCCATCTAGCATGTGATTTATTTTGCTTTAGTGAATTATTAACGCAAGCAGTTAATTTTAGGTTTTCATCGGCATGAGAACAATGTAATACGCCGTATGTTTTTAGAATTGAATTTCATTAATTTAATTAATTAAAATAATTTATGAAGTTGAAATTTGAATTAAATGAGAGAAGATTTAATTTAAATAAATTGGGTGATTTTTGATAAATTAAGTGAATAATTTTGAGCATTTTATTAATTACTTGGTATTTTGAAATTTTGGTAAAACCCTTAGGGACATTTGAGTCTCCTTTTGTACTTACTTGGATTCCAAGTTGAGAGTTTTTAAAAAATAATTTCATGTAGAATTACAAGTTATTTTGGAGTTTGAAACTAGTGAGATATTAAAAAAATATCCATATTAAAATAGGAAAAGAAAAAAAGAAAAGAAATTGAGAGACTCGCGTGCTGACCGCGACCGTGGGGGGTTCACCACTCTTGCGGCTTTCCCAACCCATGATCTCGGGTTAATCTTGACGCTAAAGCAACTTTGGGAGGGAGAGAGGGGAGACTTGGTGTTTATATAAAAGGGACACTATAAGCTTTGTTTTATTTTTGTTATACATTCAAAAAACCTTCTACCTCAAAACAAATTAAAAAAACGACCCCTATATCTTTTAACTCCTAAACACCATTATACACTTTCAACCCCAAATTTTGAGAAACTTATAGTGAGATTGTGAAGAAGAACAAAGAAGAAGAATTGGTAATTTTGAAAAAAGAATAAGCGTTCTATTTAGATTTTCAGAATACATTTATATGACAATAATATCTCAATTTTCTCCATATGTGTTATTTAATTTAAATGTTGCCTAAACTTTAATCATGCACTTTTCGTAAATATAATTACCTACTTAATTTGGAGAGCCGATAACCTAACTATACATTTTTTTTATGAACTTACGAGATTAGAATTAATACTTGAAATGCAACATGTTTAGAATATTGGGCTTAGTTATTATTGCGAATTTGATCGAATCGCATGTGAAAATTATATGAATCTTGAAAATATGTTAGGGCTTATGAAATCAAATCATTGGTGAATATGGGGTAGAACATTTACATATATTGCTAAAAATTATTAACTTAATGTTTAAATCGTTATATGCTTTGAATTGAGGAAATCTCACCCGAATTAAAATGATAGTTTTCGACATCTCACTGACATACTTGGTAGAAGTTATAATCCATATGGTGACATTAATTTAATTCACATGTAATTGGACTTGTATAAATATGGAATAAAATAATATGACGTTGGCCAGAGATTGTAAAAATTATAGATTTGGCACATCTTAATAACAATGACATCGTTGGGATTATTGAGATACGTACTTTAGTTTTTACTTGGATTCATATTAATTGTAGTTTGTGCATTTGAGGCATGAGACTAGAGAGTGGTCACTTTCACAGTTGATTATTTCTAGGTATAAGACTAGAGAGTGGTCACTTTTATGGTTAAAGAGATGCCAGTTACCTTGATTTTTATCCGAGGTGCGAGACTAGGGTATGGTTATGGATTTGGGTATTTTCCTAAGTGACGAATTAGTAGATACATGTGTTTTTTTGGTGATATGATATAATAAACAATAGAGTATATAATTAATACCTTAGATAATGATGGGTATTAGAGATTGATGGATTTTGGTGTCACTGTATGTGCGTGTGTACATTGACTCGATACACCATATGTGTGGGACCTATAATGGATTGTCTTTTTAATGGTATTTATATGTAGGTTACGGTATGTGCATGGTCTAGTGTTGACTGACCATGATAATTTGTGCGGGACATCGAGAAACTTGCCATAGTAGTTATTTTATGCATGCAACATGGTATGTGAGGAGTTTAGTCTTGACTGGCTACAAAAGGGATACTGAAGAACCTAATAAAATCCAATTATATTGAAGGTTATTGTGTGCAGAGACATTATGGTATGTGCGGGTGACATAATGGATTTTTGATGAATTGATACGTGTGGTGAACTATGGTATATGCAGGGTCATATAAAAGTCTAACAGGCTATAGTGGAATTGCAATTAATATTACATAATATTAAAACAAGATAATAAATATTGAACGAAACATAATTGGAAATATGAGTAGTTAGTTTTAGTTACTTTACTCACATCACATCGTTATCTATATTTCTTCTCTTTAATTAAAGTATTCTATTGTGCTATTATCTCATCTAATTCCTATAACTTGGTTCATATAACCCTATTTGGGAAGATTAGATGGTATTATTGTAATGGCCCCTGATCCATTATTATGGACTAACATTTCAGGTTAAGTTATTGTTAGTTGCATAGTTTGGAGATTAGAGGGATGTGCAATTGGTTTTTATTTTATTTCATTAGTTTAGTTATCTTTTCATTCATTTATTTATGAGACAATTGTATTTAGATTTAGTGGGTCCTTAGACACCACAACTAGATTATAGTTTTTATATTGGAAAGATTATGTTAATGTACTTGTTCCATTTGAGTTTTATATTACTGGAGTTCTAGCATGATGATTGATCTTATTGTGGTGAATGGTTTATTTATGAGGCAAAGTAATGGTTATCCATAAAAAAGATTATCTGTCACTATTATTAGCAACGACATATGATCTTTTTCGTTACTATTTACCGTCACGATTTAGGGGGTGACAAATATAGATAACCATTACCTTGTCCATTTTGCCACTGCTAACAATAGTTACAAATATTGAACTTTTTACTAATGTTAGTAATGATAAATTGAATTGGAGTGAAAAAAATTCATTGCTCGTAGCAATTATAAATAATAATTTTATTAAGTTTGTCAACTATCCCTAGAAAGGACCTTTATCACCACATTTAGTCGTGACAAGTTATCTTTATATTTAAAAAAAATCGGTAGATTCCTTTATATTTCTAACATTCCAATACCCAATAGATATAAAACTTGTTTAAACTTAAATTCAACATCAAGAACTGTATCACATAAGCTCATTCCGGACATAATAAGTCTAAAAAGTACATAATTTATTTACAGTCATGGGATAAAATTTGTTTGAGTAATTTATATATAAAACTCAACCCATACCCCACCTCCATCACAACACCAAATGCATCCCAACTTCATTATAACACCAAACACAACCAACCTCCACTACAACATCAGACACAACCCCACCTTTATTATAGCACCACAAAAACCTCTAAAAAATGAAATCTAAAATATACTTTTACACTCAATAAAAATATTGTTACTTTAACTAATGTGTTAAAAACATATAAATCTACATTCACCATGCAATCCATGTCATCCCATGGAAATCCAATATGTGGTTCAACATCTTTCCAATTACCATTGGTCACTTCTTAAAAATCTTTATGCGAGACTTGATGTTAGGAAAAGCTTTTAGACCACACTTGGGAAGCTTTTGTTTCAACATATTCTCAAAAATTTACAAATATTTGACTCTAAATCCCTTATCAACATTCCAATGCCCATCGGTGGATAGGTCTTATAAACACTCCCCTAGTTTTGCGTATTAGTCTAGTGTCCAAAACAACTTTGATTTTGCAGGTATTTTGTGGGTTGACTATTTTCTGCCATTATAACAACTCAAATGATTGTCCTGAGAAAAAAAATAGCATTACAAGTCAGTATGCAAAGGCATTCATCCCAAGCATTGCATCTTTATAGAGAGTAAAAGTAAACCCAAACAGTAAGCAAGTTCATAGACAACAGATAAAACAACAATCAATCTTGTTGCGTGAATAAAATAAAACATCAATTAAAGTGTTTGGGTCTCTTTTTAATTAAATTAATGATACAATCAAGTTGCTAATTTTATAATCTATCAAAGTGGTTGGTTCTCAAGCAACACACAGAGAGTTTCAATGCATTATAAGAAACACAAAAAGATATATAACACTAAGAAACATCCAATTTATGAGCTTGTTTTTTATAAACAAAACAAAACTCCAGAATATGAGAGTGCGACTACATCACTAAAGACTTTTTTAAGAAATATTGATTTGAAAATTTTCTACTCAAAAAAATTTTTTTGGCAACCTCTACTAAACAACATCATTTTATCAAACTACCAACTTTACAAAACTTCAGAACCATTCAATTTTTAGCTCTAAACAATCAAACATGTTGATCGCCTTGGTAATTCAAGACAACCTCTAAATTATGAACTATATGCAAATAATCACAATCTCTTAAATATAAATAAATTATATTTTCACAACAAGAAACTTACATTGGTTTGACAGAAAATGATTCTGGACACATGACTAAGTTACATGTGTAATATCCTATATTTTTATATCCATTGTTTAATTGTGAAAACTAGTGAAAAATTAGTTTTGTGTTTTCTGTGATAAGAGATGCCACAATTTACATTTTTATGTGCTAAGCAATTGAAATCGGACTTAATATATGGTAATTCATTAATTACATAATACATACTTGGACTTATACCGCTTTATTATTAAATTATTAAGTTGTTAGTTACTTGATTTGATATATTTTCTATTTGACTTTTGGGATGCTTAGAATGTTCGTTTTTATCTTAAAATGATGGGTTTTAGGCCTATTGGGTTAGTATAGGGCTTGGGTAATTTTTAATGTCAACTGGAGGTGGTTTTGGGCTCTTTTAGGTAAGGTCCAGATAGGTCCCCAAGTATAATTTTGGGATTAAAGGGTTTTTATGAATCATTAGTGATCTCATAAGTCACATGTTGCAATTTGGGAGGCACTTTGAAACTATAGAGAAGGAATTTCAAGAAAATAGGAGGAATTAAGAGGATCTTGACATGATTTTCTCTACAAATTAGATTGAGTCAAGTTTATTTAGTATTTAATTATAGTTTTTTTGTGTTAGGTTATATCTATTCATTGAAATCTAAATTTAGTATAGTTATAAACTTGATTTGGAATTAAACTAACTAATATATAATTAACTTAACTGTGTAAATAACCATATTAATGGCATAATCTGAAATTGGTTGACTTCGTCATGAATTCGAGTTAGGATTGTTATATAATTGTTAGATCTTGATTATATATTATTAATCTTGTAAAAGCCCAATGTTAATTGTAAAATTTGATGTGAAACCTAAACTAATTGATGAGATTTGATAGAAATAAGGTTCTTGATTCAAATATGAGATTTACCCCTTTAAATCATGTTGAGATTCTATATATTTGTTAGAAATAGGTTTAGATTATTATTGGAATAATTATATATGAAGGCAGTTAGGCTTGGATTTGATTTTGGAGTTTAAAGGGGCTTTCATGGAGGTTTTTGATGTCAAAGCTCGTAGGTAGAAGAAAGGCTTTTGTACATGTACATTAATCTAACATCATTGAGACTTGATCCACTCACCCCTCAAGATTGTAGAAAATTGAACTATAAATGCGTGGGCACTAGTTTCGTATTATTTGGATTTTATACGACTTTCTTATGAATATTTTAATACGAGTGAGAAAGGACGAAATTCTAAGTTGATGGTTTTTATTTGGGCTTTGTGTTATGATTGGTTGGTTGGAATTAATGGCATAAGGCTAGGTTAGTTTTACCTTTAGTTTATTTTAATACGAAGAAGTGAGAGTATATTATTATTTTAAGGTTATGGTTTAGGTATTTATACATTTGGGTATTTTGACCTCGTTGGAATTGTAGGGGTTAAATTGATTATGAGATAAAAGTTGTAGATCTGAGAGTACGATGGATTGTTTTATGGACCATTGTGAGCTTACAGAATTAGGTTAGATGGCCGGGTTTGATAGGGTCATTGTGAGATATATTATTAGGACATTTATCCTTTGGGGAGACTAGGATTAAGTCAAAAAACCTAGAGTGTGTTGTTAGTATATTCATTGTTCTTATATAGGTTAGGTATGGATGAAACATATACATCGAGCCTTAGTAGATCGGGTTAGGGTTATATGAGATTGGATATAATTATTGTGCATGTTTTTAGTGTAAGTTAGGTGTGTGACTACACCTAGAATTTGGAGAGCCTTGGAAGGTAGGGCTAATGACATATAAATTGGATAGGAATAATGTGTGCATTACCATCTAATAATAGTAATATTATATGTGACCCAATAGTGATGGGTGTGTAGGTGTTTGATTAATTCAACCCGTTACCAAGGGCTATATTTGATGGTGCATTTTTAAGTAAAATGCATACCATGAGTGAGTTCTCATGAGTGAGATACTAGAGGGGATATCCTTTATAAAGGGGTGTACGACACCGATCACACTAGTACCCCAGTGATAGAGTTAGGGTTTACCTTGTTCATTTTATCCCGGACACTAATGACTACGTACCCGTGTCCTGAGGGGGGGGGGGGGTACATGAGGGTTGTCTTCGTATCATCACTATTATGTGAGTGATGGTCATCATATAACCTTGTGTATGGTAGTCTATGTGATGAAAGGGAAATCATAGTGTATACTCTGTTGATGCTTTGAGGCAATAGGAGTGGTACTACCTATATTTATGCCTAGTAAATGCGAGTGATTCCCAAAGGCAATAGGTATAGGCCTTCGTTATCTGCGGAAGTGCGAGTATCCCATTTATTTACACATGCTAGGGGTTTTACCTATGTGTGGATATTAGATATAGAGATTGGTTTTCTCTTACAAGATATGATTATGTGTTGTGTCAGTAAAGATAATTGCACAGGTTTTTATGCTAAACTAGTGATGTATATGACATATAAAGTATGGATTAATACTTACATTTTTATGACTCGGGATTCTTGTATGCTACATATTAGAGGTGTATATTACATTACGGCATGAGATAGCCCTGGACTGATAGAATTGAGATATAAGACCATTAGTAGTACCTTAGTTATTTAGCAGGATGTCTTTTAGGTTTAAGACCACCGTATAACACATGAATTATAACGTGAGAGATTAACCTAATATATTGGTAGTAAAGAATAAAAAATTATGAGATAAAATTTATTCATATTGGTTGTATATGGGTTTGGGATTAGAACCTCACGTTATTTTAGGTTGTTGGGTTGGGTAACTAATAACCTAAAATCAACCAAAAGATGAGAGGAAAATGTGTAGTTATATTATAGCCCAAATTGACTTATAATCTTATTCTTTATAAACTTATTGTTTATGCTGTCGTTATATTTATTTTTCACAGGTCTGAGACTGCAGTAGTTATCGTAAACTTGGGTTCGTTGGAGGATCACCTATAGCGTTATTGTACTCTTCCTTCATGAGATACAATATTCAAGAAGTGTCGCTCACCCGCTCTATGTATTTATTTGGATTTAACAGACCGTTGTATTTTATAGTTTGTTTTCATTATTATTCCGAATAAGAGATTATATGAGGTATATTTTTATTCTGGAGTTAGAGTGTTATTTGGAAGTGATTGTTATCAAAGATGGTTTTATTTTGTTTAACATTTATTATCATATTATATAATTTTTATTTTATGTATTTCGTTATAATGAGAATGTTACTAAATGTTTTTAAATCCCATAATTTTTGTATTAGACTTGATGAATTTATTTATGAATTTTATGGGATGTCACAATTCGTATCAGAGCATTCCAAGTTTTAGTATCGTAGGGTCTTGAGTGAATTCTTCGCTTTTCTACATTGTGTTCTTTGATTAATGTAGAGATTTTCCATTAAGGATTTGCATAATTGATAAAAACGACCACTTAAGGGATTTCACGCCATTGTCTGAGGCGAATGATTCTATTAAGATCGAGTGTATAAGGAAGGTTACTTGTTTGGCTTTCGCTTGTGAGACATCGCACGCATGAGGTCGATTTTGATCACGAGTTAGGGACTATTGGGCGTGAGACCTTTAGTATGTGCTTAAAACTTGGTTTGAGGGGGAATATTTCCACTTACTATCCGTAATGGTATTAGAAGTAAGTTTTCGAAGACCTCGCATATGAGACCGTGTGGTAACTAGTATAAAGAGAAGTTCAACTATCTTTCTCTTTCTGCTACAAGGGAGAGTGATACAGAAGTGAATGAGGATTTTTGCGTTAACAACTACAATGTGGGAAGGATTTTTTTCATTAGAGGAAACCTTACATAAAGGATTTAGCAGGCATTATTATGTAACCTGTTCTTCACCACTTGCGCTCAGGTGGTGGAAGTTACCTTCCTATATAAGCAGGATTATCATAACTATTAAATGTACAGAGTTATCAAGATTGTGAAGACCGAGGCCAAAGTAGGCCCAATGACTTTAGACAATGTAGCGTTGACTCAAGTAGGGAAGACCTCGCCAACATTAAGAACTATATTGGGGAATATCCTAAGAGGTTTCCAAGAGTAGGAATTATAATCTGTTAAGGCTATTGGATCTAAGGGAATTATGACCGGTGGGGTCAAGACCAATGAGAGCAGGCCAAAGAAGAGAAGTTTTAGCAAAAACGACTATAGAGGCAAGGTCAGTAGGGTTGGCATTTTGATAGTTCATTAGAGGAAGATGTTATATTTTTATCGAGTGAGACTATTTAGTTATTATACGCTTTATAGGCAACCAGGATTTTGGGGCTTCACTAGGGGATGGTTATGGGTATGTTTATAACTCATACACATGAGTTTTTCTTTGGCATCGAGGACGTATTAGTCTTTATTGGTAATGTGTTTACGACAATTGCGAGGTATATACATTTGATCTCTAATATTTATGTGTATGTGGATACCCTAGCATGTAGGGGATGTTTTACATCATGATTATAGAGACGTTGCGATTTTTTTTGTCGGATTGGCTTTTAGTCGTGTTGTTGACTATTAGATGAGATATCACCATATTATTATTAGGCCTATTTGTATATCCTTAAACTACGCTTATATCTTCTACCGAGGTAGGTTTTTATGGTTGCCATTTCGAGCAGAGGATGTTTCTATAACTATGTTGAGGCTTGGGAGAGGGTCTAACACACACACACACATAAACTTATCTACGTATAGATACAGTCATATTATACAGGATTATGGTCGCGTAGAGATGCTACCGATAGTTTAGAGTATCCTCCAGTTTTATTTGTGTGGGTACCGAGTTATCACCTACATAAGAGTTTTGTCAAAGCCTTAGAGTGGCACTAGTATTTGTCCCATCATGAGGGCATCTTTTTAGATTGACTTCATTGGAGATATAGTGTCATAAGAGTACGCACTGCAAATTTTGAGCAAAATAGTTATTAGATAACACATTGTCGTGGGGGAAGCCCCCAAAGTGGAAGTGATTCTCTATGTTGATGTGTGGACCACTTGGAGTTGGTCAAGGTCATGGTACAGGAAGAGTGTGTGTTGTGGTGTATCAACGACCTATAGTAATAGTCGATAAAAGTGTTTTATTCTTACGATTGAAACACGAGTGATTTATCATCAGTGGTGAAATCGGGAGGAGAATGTTCTAGGGGACATTCTCTGATATTATGAGAAACGTGTGCATAATGGAGTGAATTTTGACCGAACGAAGGAAAAGTTCACTATGCTTAGTGATGAAATCTTGTAAAAAAAGGAGTGGTGGCCGTTACACCCAAAATCCATTTTAGGGGTGGTTCAAGCCCAAGCACTAATGTTTATCGAGAGAGGGTATTCAAGTAGTAATTGAGAGGTGATCATTTCTTCATTTGATGAAATAAGAGGGTTACTTTTTCAAAGAAGCTTATTTTGTAGAGGGCTCCAAGCTAAAAGAGGTAGTTTTGACAAAGGCCCATGTTTAGTGACTCACTTTACATCTAAAAAACAATTAGATATAAAGAAGTGGGAGAATAGACTCATTGATTGCGATAAGGTTCAGGAATTCCAAAAAATACATGGATCCATTTAGGTCATTTGAGTTATATTAACAAAGTTTATTGGATCTAAGAGTTAGCTAGTTTTTCACTAAAAGTTGGGTTTGGGACCCTTTGAAGGAATGGTGTTTGTATTAATGAAGGTAAAATTCACTCGATCGTTTGGAGCTAAGAAAGACCATAGTTTAGGGTCACTAGAAAGAGGGTCATGTCTTATTGGTAATTGTCCCAAAAAGGGAAATTGGTGATGTTTGGGTTCTGAATGGGAGTTGGAAACCCGACGAGAAGTTCTTTTCTAAATCTTGAATTGGTTGAGGCTTGTGTTGTTTGATTTTACCCAATCACCATTAACACGCGTATGATGTTTATGTGGGTACTCGAGGAAAGGAGTTTATGAGGATCAAGTTAACGTCTTAATGGACAGACTAGTTTGGAGTTTAGCCAAACGAGATTTATGATGAGAGAAACCTTTCTGTGTATTAGGTCGTAGAGGAAGTAGAATCATTTATAGTAGTGTGAGAACGCTATGGGTGAGATATCCTTAGACTTTAGAGTAGATCTATAAATAATTCAAATTTTGAGGACAAAATTCCCCATTTAAGAGGGGGGGGGGGGGGGGGGGGGGATGTAATACCCATATTTGTATATGCATTATTTAATTGTGAAAATTGGTGAAAAAATAACTATGTGTGTTTATTGTGAGAGGAGATGCCACTATTTACAAGTTTATGTGTTATTTGATTTGTAATTCAAATCAAACTTAACCTATGGTAATTCATTAATTACATAATTGATACTTGGACTGATACCACTTTGTTATTAAATTACTAATTTGTTAGTTACTTGATTTGGCATATTTTGCATTTGGCTTTTAGTTAATGTCTTAAGTAAATTGGAGGTGATTTTGGGCCTTTTTAGGTGAGGTCAAGATAGGTCCTAAGTATAATTTTGGGATTCAGGGATTTTAATGAGTCATTAGGGATTTCATAAGTCACATATTATAATTTGGGAGCACCTTGAGAATATAATTGTTATGTGTTAGATTATATCTATTCATTGAAATCTAAACTTAGTCTAATTATAAATCTGATTTGGGATTAAATTAGTTAATTTGTAATTAACTTAATTGTGTAAATAAACATATTAATGGCATAATCTGAAATTGGTTGATTTCATCATGAATACGAGTTAGGATTGTTATATAATTCTTAGATCTTGATTATATATTGTTAATCTTGTAAAAGCCCCATGTTAATTGGACAAATCGATGTCAAACCTAAATTAATTGATGAAATTTCATAAAACTAGGGTTCTTAATTCAAATACAAGATTTACCTCTTTCAATCCTGTTAAGATTCGATGTTTGTGTTAGAAATAAGTTTGAATTGTTATTGGGACAATTTTATATAAAGAAGGTTAGGTTTGGATATGATTTAGGAGCTTGTAGAGGCTTTAATGGAGGTTTTTGAAGTCAAACCACGTAGGTAGAAAAAACGTATTTTGTAGGGCCTTAAGGCTTAATCGATCAACCCCTCATGATTGTAGAAAGTTAAGTTACGAATACGTGAACGCTGATTTCGTATTTTTTGAATTTTTATGAAATTATTATGAATATTTTATCAAGAGTGAGCAAGGACAGATTTCTAGGTTGGTGATTTTGGTTGGGCTTTGTGTTATGATTGGTTGATTGGAATTTGGGGCATGGGGATTTACTTATTTTTCCTTTAGGTTATTTATTCGAATAATGAGTGTATAATATTATTTGGAGGTTATGGTTTGGGTATTTGGACCGTTGGGATTGGGTTTCTAGGGTATAAATTTATTATGAGATATGAGTTATAGATCTGAGAGTAGGATGGAATATTTTATGGATCATTGGAAGGTTATTAAATCAGGTTAAATGGTCGAGTTTGATAGGGTCACTGTGAGATATATTATTAGGGCATTTATCCTTTGGGGAAACTAGGATTAAGTCAAAAATCCTAGAGTGGGGTAGTTAGTATTCAATGTTCTTGTATAACTTAGGTGTGGATAACCCCCATACAATGAACGTTGGGAGATCGGCTTAAGGTTATATGATATTGACTATAATTATTGTTCGTGTTTCTAGTGTAAGTTAGGTTTATAACTATACCTAAGATTAACGTGTCTATTACCATATAATAATATTGATATTATGTGTGACCCGACAGTGATGGGTCTATAGATGTTTGCTTGATTAAACCTTTTAGTGAGGGTTATATTCGTTAGTACGTTTTATGTATAATGCATACCATAAGTGAGTTATCACGGGTGACATACTAGAGGGGATATCCATTATGGATTATCGTCAGCTGCACTGGTACCCAAGTAATAAAGACGGGTTTTACCGTAGTCTTTTTTATCTTGGGCACTACTCCATACGTAACTATGTCCCGAGGAGGATACACGGGGGTTGACATCGTATAGTCATTGGATATGCGACTAATGGTCATCGTATATTCATAGATATGGTAGTCTATACGATTGACGAAAAAATTTAGTGATTATCCTTTTATGATGCTTTGAGGTTATAACGCTGGGATTACCTACACCTATGCCTAGTACGCGTGAGTCCCCCCAAAAGGAAATAGGTATAGGCCTCTGTTATGTGAGGGTTAGTGAGTAGTCCATTTATTTTTACATTCCGATTGTTGTACCTATGTGCGGATATTAGACATAGAGATTGTCTTTCTCCTACCATATGTGATTATGTGTTGCGGTACTAGAGATAATTGTATTGGTTTTTGTTCTATACTATGTGACGTATAATATGGATGCATGCTTAAATGTTTATGACTTGGGAGTATTACATCCTACATACTTGAGGTGTATATTACATTGCGGCATGAGATAGCTTTGAACTGATAGACTTGAGATATAAGAGTGCTAGTAGTACCTTGGTTATTTAGCGGGATGAACTTTAGGTTTGAGACCACCATCCAACACATGATTCATACGATAAGAGATTAACTGAATATCATGATAGTAACGAATAAAAAATTAAGAGATAAACTTTATTCATATGGAATGCATATGGGTTTGGAATTAGAACCTCATGTTTTTTAGGTTGTTGGGTTGCGTAACTAACAACCTAAAATCCACTAAAAGACGAGAGCAAGATGTGTAGTTACATTCTAGCCCAAATTTAGTTATAATCTTGTTATTTCTAAACTTATTGTTCATATTGTTGTTATATATTTGTTTTCCACAGGTCTTAGACTGTAGTAGTTAGCGTAGACTTGGATTCGTTAGAGTAGCATCCTAGAATGTTGGAGTCGAGTAGTGTAGCTCACATGCTCTATGTATTTATTTGGATTCAACAAGCCGTTGTATTTTATAGTTTATTTTCTTTATTATTCTGAGCAAGAGATTATATGAGATACATTTGTATTCGAGAGTTAGAGTATTATATTGGCAGTAATTAGTATTAAAGATGATTTTTTTAATACATTTATTATCTCATTATATAATTTTTTTAGTTTTATGTATTTCTTTATGTGAGAGTGTTTCAAAATATTTTTGATTCCCATGATTTTTGTATTATACATGATCAATCTCTTTATGAATACTACGAGGTGTCACAACATGGGTTTCTTTTCTTTACTTAAGAACCAAATTATAACAGACTCATCTAGAAACTAATAAAATGGCCATAATTTTTAAACCATTGTATGGAGTAATATCAACACCACAAATATCATTTATTGAAGAAACCAAGGGTGGCAACATTGCAAGTCTTTCACACTAATATTAAATCACTATTATAGAGATTATAAACAAGGATACCATCTAGAAGGCATATATATGAAGATGTTTCATTGATATATATTCATCGTAGATTTATATATTTAAACAAACAAACAAACATATTGATGACATTGATACTTTAATACAATAAAAGAAACATGCCTAACTTGCTTACAATCTATGAATTACATATTATATGAAAAAAATCACAATGTTCTAATTGTAAAGTACTTGCAAAAAGTTGGTATTTTTACAGAAAGAAACTTTCTATGCTTTATTCGAGAACCAAATTAATACAAATTCATCTTAAAACCAACCATACGATTGATTAAAGAATATTTTGATGAAACCCCCCATTAAATACAATTGCATGGGAATCACTAAAAAATATATGCAAGTAATTTGATATTAAAAAATTATCCAAGTAGTTAAAAGACAATTAAAAGAAACAAGTTAAAGGATGAATCTTCACATCCCATGAAATAAAGGATGGATCTTCACATCCCATGAAGTAAACATGTGGGCATGTAAGGCAGGGATATAATGCATTGTGGTTGTGGATAATTATTTGAAAAAAGATTCAAAACTTAATAGTTTCTAAAAATAATGAAGGCACCATAAATTTTTCGAAACAAGAAACAACCCATGAACAAACAACAGTCAATATATTAACTTAATTTAAAACCATAATAACAAATGAAGTCATTAATTTAAATCTTTACATATTTTGTAATTATAGTCGTGTGGGTGAGCAAGGGGTGTATCGCACATGAATGTGTGTTTAGCAGTTTTGATAGGTGATAATAGGGGTAATCGTGAGATGAGAAATGTGGTGAATGAAGGTTAGGTGCTATGGGCAGTGCGTGTTCATATAATTAGGTGTTCAATAAATGATAAATAAGTGATCGTGTTAATACATGAAATAATTCACCGTGTAAAGTGAGGTTCTTGTGATTATGTGTGTGAAATTAATGAGTCGGGTGTTTTGTGTCTTGAAGTAAAAATGTGATCAGAAGGTAGGTCATTATAGGATGGCTTCCTCCCATGTAATTTTACTCACGTAAACAAAGTGTTATTATTTAATAACAACTAAAACATTCTGTATATTAATAAACAACCTTTACAAATGTAGGAAATTCTTATATAAGACAACACCCTCATGGGCGGATGGAACATAGAACGAACTGGGGCGGTCGCCCCAGTTGGGATTAAAAAAAAAATTATAGGATTTTTTTGTAAAATTTCAAACTTCAAGGTATACCTCTAATTATTTACAAAACTGAGGGTGTAAGATTGTAATTACCTAAAATATTAAACCTACAAACATAACACAGCAGCGGCTGCCTCTCATCTCATTTATCTCATTCCTTCCCTTTTTTACTAAACCTATTTCCCTTCCCCTTCCCTCCGCCCGCGTCTCCCTCCCTCCCTCCCTCTCCCAGCACAACAGTGGCTCGACTCCCTCCTTCCCGGCACCACTGTCCAGTCCAGCTATTCATTTCATGCATTTTTTTTTGTATGTGATGATGTGTAGTTTACTTTTTTCTATGTAATAATGCTTAGTTTAATTTTTTATGTAGCCTAATTTTATGTGTGTAGAAATTTTATGAATGTGTAGTTTAATTTTTTATGTAGCCTAATTTTTCTTGTAGCCTAATTTTTTGTAATAGCAATTTTTTATGTAGTCTGAAATATGTGGTATTTTTTAAATAGGAAGTCGTGGAGAAATTTTTTAAACGGAAAAGAGGAGACAACACACAACCCTTTAGGGTAATATTATAAAAAAAAATCTACGAACAAAGTAGGAATCCAAATTTAGTTAATTATTGCCTCAAACATTTTTAAATGTAAAAATTAAAAAAAAAGTTAAAAAATCCAAAAAAATTGCCTCGGGGGCTCCCGATCCCGAACCCCCGACCTTCGTCACAAATTTTCGTCATTCTTGAGTCAAATCCCTAGATCTGCCACTGAACACTCTCTAAATAAATTTTAACCCATCACATCACATCACATCACTCCAACCATGATCAACCATGTCACAACCAAGTTTGAAAGCTACTTTTAGTATGAAAGCTCTCAAAACTCCTGGATCGGATGGTGTCCAACCGCTTTTCTACCAACATTTTTGAAAAACCATCGCTACTAACATTTTTACATTTTGCCAAAAATGTTTTCGGGATAAGTACTTCCCTAGTGAACTAAATAACAGCTTTATTACGCTCATCCCTAAAGTGGACAACCCAGAGAACATGTCGCAATTTAGACCTATTACTCTTTGCAATGTTTCTTATAAGATCCTTGATAAAATTATTGTGGATAGGCTTAGACCTATCCTTTGCCGTAATATTAGCCCCCACCAAGCTAGTTTTCTCCCTGGGAGACAAGCTTCTAATAATGTTATTGTTACACAGGAAATTATCCACACACTTATGAATACTAAAGGTAAATTAGGGGGTTATATTCTCAAAATTGATTTAGAAAAAGCTTATGACAGAGTGGATTGGGACTTTCTTGAGGGAGTCCTAAATTGGTTTAATATTGATAAGGATTTCTGCAGCCTTATATTGAGTTGTGTTAAAAATACCACTACATCTATTATTTGGAATGGTTCCCCCCTCCCTAGTTTTAAACCATCTTGGGGCCTCGGACAAGGAGATCCTCTATCCCCTTATTTTTTCGTTATGTGCATGGATTACTTATCTGCTATGATATCGGATAGAGTAAAATGTAATTAGTGGAAAGGTATTCGGGCCTCTCCTAGGGGCCCGCGCATCACCCACCTCTTTTTTGCTGATGATCTTATTCTTTTCACGAAAAATGATAATAATTCGTGTGAAGCGATCATTGAGACCCTAGAGGAGTTTTGTCACATCTCTGGGCAGAAAATAAGTTACTCTAAATCTAAGTTGTTTGCATCCCCAAATATCCCAAAAAGGGAGGCTTTAAAGGCTGTACATTTGTTTGTCATGAGCCTTACTAATGATCTAGGTATTTACCTTGGTAATAGACTTATACATGGTAGGTTACATGCATCTCATTTTAAAGACATCATTGAAAAAATCCAAAAAAGATTAACGGGATAGAAATCTAAACTTCTCTCCCTTGCGGGAAGGAAAACACTTATTCAGGCTGTAACCTCCACCATCCCAAACTATAGTATGCAAAATGTCATGCTCCCGGTGAAGATATGTAATGAGATTGATAGACTTAATAGAAATTTCCTATGGGGAGAGAATAATGGCAAGGGAAAGATTCACCTTGTAAACTGGAATAAAGTTTGTAGTCCCAAAATAAATGGAGGCCTTGGGTTGAGAAAGAGTGCGCAAAATAACCAAGCTAGTGTCACTAAACTCGGATGGAAAATTGTGAATAAGGATAAATCACTATGGGCTGATGTATTAAGAAACAAATATAAAGCGGGTCAAAATCCTAGAATGTGGAAAAATTGTAATACGTCGTCTCATACTTGGAGAAGTATTCTTAAATGTAGAGAAACCCTTGAGAAAAATACCAAATGGAATGTTGGTAATGGTAAGAACATTAACATCTAAAAAGACTGGTGGGTGGGGAATAAAATTATCAACCCTATGGAACACCCGGGAAACATAGAAAATGTAAATGTCGAGGCGCTTATTGATGAGAACGGGAAATGGGATGTTAGAACTATTGAAAATTCTTTCAACATGAACACTATGAATGATATGGTTAACATCCCACTTTCCCGTACTTGCTGTTGTGATGATAATCCATCCTGGTCGTTAAGTACTAAAGGAAAATTCACAATTAGTTCGTGTTATCAATCCCTTGTTACCAAGCATAATGAACATCAACCCTGGGAGGTTTGGAAAAAGTTATGGAAATTAAACGTCCCACCAAAAATTTGCACATTTTTGTGGACCATTCTACATGGAAAAATCCTCACAAATGAACATCGTATGCGTAGAGGTCTTACGAATAATGGTGACTGCCCACGGTGTGGGCTCCTCGAGGACATCGACCACTTATTTAGGGAGTGCATTCACACTAGGGAAATTTGGAACACACTTGGCTTCGACCACACCCTTGACCTCAATCTATCAGGTAATGTAAATGAGTGGATTGCACTAAACATTGGGGTGAATCGAAGAAAGAAAGGTACAAATGCTTTATTATTACCTTGTGGCATATTTGGAAATCCAGAAACAATTTCATCTTTAATAACATTGATGAGTCTCCACCAACAGTTGCCCGCTTGGCTATGATTTACACAAATTATGTTTTTGAAGCCCAAAACACCAAGCGAGCAAAGGTTAGTGGGGAAAACAATACCATATTAATTCGTGATCCGTGTCCTATTGCAGGTAAAATCATCATTCATACTGACGGTGGTTTTGACCATGGTTGTGGTACGGGTTCTTTTGGTGGAGTGGTTAGAAATGAAGATGGAGAATGGATCATGGGCTTTACTGGAAGAATCCAAGGTACTGCCAGTCCTCTACGGGCGGAGCTGGAAGTAATTTTTCATCGTCTAAACCTTGCCCTAAGAAAGAAATGGAAGAATGCCTGTCTAAAAAATGATTGTCTTGAAGCCATCAATCTCATTAAGCAGGAAAACACTCAGAACCACCCTTTGGCAAATATCATCGAGGATTGCAAGGAGCTTGCGAAAGAGCTAAAGATCAACATCGTTCACATTCCAAGAGCAAGAAACTTTATGGCGGATTGTATGGTGAAAATTGGGAGAGAGGTGGATGACCTATACAAAGAATATGACCAAGCGCCGGAAGATTACCTTAGGATGATTGACGCGGAGATGGAGGAGGACGGGTTCTATTTCGTTTAGAACTGATTGGTTTTGTTGTTTGCTTTCTGTTTTCTGATTTCCTGTTTTCACCAAAAAAAAAATTAAAAACATACGGGTGATGATTGGAGGTATGATTGGTGAATAGCTGCTCCAACCTGCAATCAGAGAGAGAGTCACTGATTATACATGTGTAGGGAGGACATGAGGATGAGTCATTTGAATACCACCACTAAAGCCACCAATCATGAGACTTGAAATGCATATTATATGGATTAAGATTATCTTCACAAATATATATATATATATATATATATATATTTGATTTGAAACTAAAAGGGGGGTAAAATTATAGATATGTCTCACAAGAAACACAAATATACTTGTAGTAGCATATCCCACGAATAGTTGCTTATTGTGTATTATATGCAAAGAAATAAAAAAAATACCTAAAACTACCAAAACAAATATTACATTCAAAGTTATAATCAATTAAATGAACCAGATATCTAAAAACACAATCACAACTTGAAATAAATAGTATATGATCCATAAATGTTCAACAAAGTTCAAAATAACAATTAGGAAAAAAAATCAATAATGTGAACAATGATTATATTGTGGTTATATCCTCATCGATCTTTAAACTCATTTTAAAGTACAAAAATTTAATAAAAAAGTATTAACATAAACCCCAACATTGTAACCTAACATTTTAAGAGATCCCGGCTCCAAAATCAGTAACCTTAGTGAAACAATCTCATATCCTAAAATTGAGACAGTTGTATCACAAACTGAGAAAGACCATATATATATAAGAAAAATTAACTAAATAATAGTGCTTTATCTTTGTTAAAGACTTTCTCATAATCTTGATAGACATATGCAATGTATTAGCCAAAAAATAATATTATTTTTTGGCTAATACATTGCATATGTATGTATGTATGTATATATATATATATATATATATATATATATAGAGAGAGAGAGAGAGAGAGAGAGAATGAGAATAAGTACTCAAAAGTGTTATATTTATACCCTAAATAGACTCATTTTAATTGTTAGTTCTCGTGACTGTTGGCCCTTTATGTGTAATTATTTATCTTGCATGTCAATATGTAGTTGCAATTTCAAAAGTCTTACTTTAAGGCAATTGCGGTGAAATTGCAATACTGTTAAAATCATAATTTCATGTTAACACAATACACACACACACACACACACACACACACACACACACACACACACACACACACACAGTAGGGTATTCCCATGCCTAATGGGCCACACATAATTTTGAAAAATATAAATTCATGCATAATGTAAATAATAAATGTTTGATATATTATAAGTTTTCCAAGCAATTAGTCGTGCAAATCGAAGTTATAAAGATTTTTTACAACACATGTAAACAATTGAGAAAATTTGAATAAAATTTCCTATATTTGTAAAACTACCCACCCTATTTGAGAAATAAAAAATTCCCAACAAAACTAATAATCCGCAACAATAATGATGATAGTCCATCCAAAACCTCGTATAAAGATTAGAGTTATTTAATAAATGTATTTAGTCAACCAACTTAATTACAAACATAAACCACATAACCATATCCGTTCACAAAATGTGTTCTCTATAGAGTGTTGTCATATGAAAAAAAATATAACAAATACCCAATAGCTTACTTTATAAGTATTCAAAACTGTGTAAAGTAAGTGAAGTATAAATTTAAATCCTTATTCACCATTTATAAAGGGATGAAAAAAATAGAAAAAAAGTTCATAATAATATAAATGAATCAATTTGAAGTTTATACGCCTAAGTATGGTGGTCAATACATGGAAATCAAGATATACACTTAGTAACAAAGAGAAATAGGCAAGAAGATATTTGTTGCATTATAATCATATCAAGAAGAGAAAACTGGATAAATCTGAATAATTTATCAAATAATTTCGACAATATCCTATAACCTCACTCCCCATAATCCCTACACCATTGCCATTAACCCATAGCCTCAAATATCATAAAAAAAACCATACCACCACAATCAATAAAAGTGATGAACACACCATTACGGATATCATGTTCAGAGAATCAAAATTGAAAAGAGCTTCACTAAACAAAAAAATGGAAACAAGACACTTTAAAACATATTTTGGGCAGGTACCATTGCTTGACAAATGATATAATTAAGTAGATAGAGTAATTTACCTAAATAGTTGAAGAAACTCAAATCAATAAACAAACTTATTCTACCAATCATAGAGGATTTATAACTGTGCAAACATGAAAAATAAAATTCCCACATCCTTATATTTAGGTAATAGACCATATAAATAAACACATTCAGTGTCTTCACTTGCAGTTTCTCTCTCTGTGAGATTCCTCTTTGTAACTGATCATTTTCGGAGTCATTTTTTGGCGGATCAGTCTCTCTTAATGGAGGGGTTGACTTAGCTTTCCCACTGATTCTTACTGGCCTCCTAGGATTCTCACCAGTTCCCCAATCAAACTCCGATATAGCAGGGTTTCGAGGGTGTGATTTTAAATAGTTTATGGAGACACAAATATGATCTTGTTCTTTTTTGATGTACCTCAATTTTTGTGCATAAGCATTTTTTTCCAAGAGGGAGTAGGAGGGAGCTCTACTGAGATAACATCGTCCCTAACTCCAGCCCAAGAACTCGCCATTTTAATCCTAATCAACAAAGTCAAATATTTACTTGTTTTTGCTCTCTCTCCAGAAACTAAGAAACTGGCACAACTGAATTACCTCGGCGGCTTTACGGAGTAGTTTAACCAAGCTAACTTCTCTTCTTTAATGCATTTGGATCCTCGAAACAATAAGTATCTGATAAACACCTGCAAAATATCATCAACCACTTTGAACTATAAAAGTCCGCAAAACCTGCAAAAAAGTTCAATAATTTAGTAGTGTGCGTGGATTTTAATATAACTGAAGATTGAAAATTTGCTAAGTCGTAAAGAGAATGTCGAACCGTATATGTTTAACTACCAGCAAAAACCACTTCCTATTTATATAGTCTCTATATTATTTATAATGTACATGTCTTAATCTAGCACTGGACTAGGCTTTGATTCTTACATTACATTCGTTGTTCTTTATTTGCGGGAGAATAAAAAAAATAAATAGTCTTTTTTCTTGACCTTACCTTACCTTCTCCTGAAGTTCGGCTAGTGAGGGAATGTCTCATTGTAACTGTAGTGGACTCATTGGTCAAGCTTTCAAAGTAGCCCTCCCTACTTACAAAAACTTTTCAACTGCATCCTCTGAGTATCGATTGGCCTCACTAACTAATTCTGGGCAATTAACACGTGGAGTGTAAAAAGGTGGAACTAATTCTCAAAGGTTCCGGCCATGCATCCCTTTTGGTCAAGAGGTTTAAGTTTAGATTGAAAAGTTTTTGTACAATTGCTGGGAAGATTGAAAAGTTTATGTACAGTTGCCAAAAGTACCAAGGGTCGGGATGAATAATCCCATTTGAATTAGGAACACCATCAACAAGAGTAGGCACATGATCATAGAACCAACCATGATCATCATACGTAATCAATAATGTCATTTCATTCCATTACAGACTACTCCTCAACACCTCATACACCTAATAAACCTCCTTCACAAAGCTCTGTCCAATTGCCACGTCATGATACGGTTGATCGTCGTTTACCAAAAAAAGCTCAACGTTAAAGTATCACGACACACAAATAAAAGAAAACCATCATAGGACAGGAGACTTCAGTTGCAAACTATAAAAATAGAAATACATATAACTCTGATCAGGCCTTTTAAGGTGCAATACATTAAATGGAAAATAAGAGAGAATGCCAATCTGAAGCTTATGTGAACATATTACACTAAAATTCCACTATCATAAATTGATACATATATCAATTATTTCTAAGACTGCAAGGTAAATATAAGCTAATATATATATATATATATATCACCAGTAAACCATAAAAATAAACCAATTTACTACCATATCTCGAACCCAAATTGTTCAATCAGATGTATTGTGCTCCCACATCATTTCCTTGCAGGTCATTTACCTACAATACATAAATGCAAGCCCATATAAAACCAAGGATAGAAACATTAAATAATAGTATTGTGAACTCAAAACACCCTAAAAAGAAAATATACTTGTAATAAATACCCAAATTTTGTTGAAAATACTCAAAATATCACGAATATAGGAGGGAAATCAAAATATTAGAGGGAGTCACAAAACCATAAAATAAGATTCATACATTGGCAAAATCCCTTGAATATCAAACAAAAAATTCTTTGAATATCAAACCGAATAGTAAACTTTCTTTAAGGATTTATTATACCCTAGTTAGATCAACAAACACTAAATAAATAATGTGCATCTTCACCCCTAAAATACAAAGAGGACAAATGGAATTAGTAAGTTCGATATTAAGATCATCAAATACAAAAATATCTTCAGAACATAAAATGGAATACCTATTCACAATTCTCCACACCAAATAAATATCAACTTGTTAGTAATGGGGAAAAATTTGCAAAGTAAAGGAGAAACCAAAAAATCGGCAAAACAAATCAAATATCCAAAAGTGAGAGAGGGAGATGGGTTTTTGTTTTGGAAACCAAGTCTAGATGTAAACCAAACTAAATGAAATGATTTGGTTATGGGCATCTGATATTGCATCGACTCGGTTTCTGGCAACTAATTTGCTGAATCGAATTGTTGCTTTTGGTGAGGAAAAGAATGGAACTCGCAGCTTGGGATGGATCTCCAAAGTAACGGAGAAACCAAATGCAAAATATGAATCAGAAATAAAATAAATAAATAAATAAACTTGTAAGAAAAAACAAATCGGCAAAACAAAACATTAGCACCACAAAACCAAAAATCAAATATCCAAAAGAGATAGAGGGAGATGGGTTTTATTTTGGAAACCAAGTCTATATGTAAACCAAATTGATTGAATCGATATTTCATCAATTTGGTTTTGGCCACCTGATATTGCATGGAATTGGTCTTGGGAACCTGATTTGCTGAATCAAATTGTTTCTTTTCATGAGGAAATGGAATGAACTCGCATCTAGGTATGAGGGAGTGTGGTGGAGAGGAGGAGGAGGTGGAGGCCCAAAGACGAAGAAGAAGTGAGGTGGAATCAATGTCTGAGCTTTGAAACCCTATCTCGTGGAGAGAGGAGAGAGTGAAATAAGAGAGCATAAAGTGAGAGAGTGAAATGTGAAACGATTACGGTTTAGACAAATGAATGTAAGGGAGAAACTTGTGGGAGGACTATTCTACCCTTGTTTTTGAATTCTGAATAAAAGTGAAAAAAAAGTAAAGTGTGTTAAAATGGGGGGAAAATCAAAATTTCAAGGATAAAATAGGAAGTGTAATAATAACTCATATAGATGACATCATCTTTTAATTTTATGACATGGATAAGTTTTATACTTTATTTTATATATATATATATATAAAAGTTAGGTTGGTTTCTGAAAATGTACACATTTTTAACGGTCGAGATGTGTGCCACCTCCTTACATATTTCGATGGTTCACATTACATCTATTTCCTTTTTAGAAACCTACCCTTCAATTATTTAGTTTCCCTCTCTTTTTCTACCTATCAAACTTACACTTTAAATCAAATATTGGGCATTTTGGTAACTGACTCCCACTTTACACGCGCAACCCATTTCTCTTTCTCGACATCTACCCCCGCTCACCCCCGTCTTGCCCTCATTCTCTCCCTCTCTTTCTTTATCAAGCCCTACATTCACCCCTCGGCATCCTCTATTCACTCTCTTAGGCTTCTCTCCACGATGCTTCTCTCACACGCACGCACACATCATCATTTCAAGCTACGATCTCTATATGTTTTTATGGGATCAAAATAGGTATGTTTCTGAATTTAGGGCTTTGTTTCTTATGTTTTAGTTGTTTATTTTTCCTTAATTTTTTTATCTAAATAGGTACATACTACATTGGTTAGAAATTCTGAATTTAGGGCTTTGTTTCTTATTTATTTTTTTGTTTATTTTTCCTTTTTGCAGATTATTAGAGATATTCCCTCCAATTTTGGGATCTAATCATGTATTTTTCCTTTTGCAGGTTATTAATTTGTATGTACTACTTCGGTAAGAAATTATGTATCGGACCTCTAAATATTTACCCAAGTATCAATTTTTTTACTCACAGATGCACTAAATATTTATTTGATTCTTATGTTTTTGTTGTTTATTTTTCCTTAATTTTTGGATCTAAATAGGTACATACTACATCTATAAGAAATTTTGAACTTAGGGCTTTGTTTCTTATGTTTTTTTTTTTGTTTTTTTTTCCTTTTGCAGATTACTAGAGGCATTCCCTCCAATTTTGGGACCTAATCATGTATTTTTCCTTCTGCAGATTATTAATTTGTATGTACTACTTCGGTAAGAAACTCTGATTCATACCTCTAAATATTTATTTAATAAGTTGTCATATGCATCATTCACTTGCTTATAGGTCTTTTAAGTGTCACGTGACTTTTGATAGACTGTTATAGGCATGCATTGTAAAATATTGGTTGTGTTAAGGAAACAGGTAGGTTATCAAAATGTTGGTAATTTTTCAAAATTTTAAGTTTTGTAAATCGATAGATGAAATTCTTATGCTCCTTTCACAAAATATTTTACACAAAATACGTTTTACTCTCTGTAAAATGGTTAACATGTAGGCTCTTACATTAATGCTCTTACTCTTTGTAAAATACGTTTCGATGAAATGTTAAAGCTCTTACATTAAGGCCTTGAAACATATTAAATCAAAGAAATGATTGGGGTGTCGTTTATGTTTTTCCCTATTAAATTAGTGAAGAAGCTTGAGGTTCTTAAATGGTCCAAGTGGGTGAACTGCGGTCTATTAGGTGTTGATATCAAATATTTGATTCCCATAGATTTAAGTTTTGCACGTATTTTGAGGCCACTTACTTTATTTTCCCTATGTGCTTATACATGTTTGAGGCTTATGTTTCATTGGACATTAAGGCCTTAAAACATATTAAATGAAAGAAATGATTGGTGTGTCATTCATGTTTTCCCTATTTTGAGGCCACTAACTTTAATTTCTATATGCGTTTATACATTTTTGAGGCTTATGTTTCACTGAACATTAAGGCCTTGAAACATATTAAATCAAAGAAATGATTGGTGTGTCGTTCATGTTTTCCTTATTTTGAGGCCAGTAACTTTAATTTCCCAATGCGTTTATACATGTTTGAGGCTTATGTTTCACTGAACATTAAGGCCTTGAAACATATTAAATCAAAGAAATGATTGGTACGTCGTTCATGTTTTCCCTATTGAATTAGTTAAGAAGCTTGAGGTTCTTAAATGGTCCAAGTGGGTGAACTATGGTCTATGGGGTGTTGATATAAAATATTTGATTTCCATAGATGTAAGTTTTGGAGAATTTTTCAATGCAGTATCGACGTATTTTCAGGCCACTAACTTTATTTTTCCTATGCGTTTATACATGAGATATTTATGGTTCATTGAGATGTTTATGGGTTTTTACCCTCTTCAAATCAGCAAATTGGGCATACTTTATTTGGGGGTTATTTAGGGTTTAATTTTCCTAATTTAGGGGTTTTTATCATTCTAATCATGTGTTTTATTGTTGTTTGATATCTCACCCTTTTCAAATCAGGTATACCCCTCTTTTCTTTTATAAATCCATGAGTTTTCCAAATGTTTGGAGTCAAGTGTTGCATTATAGTAATGATTGCATTTCTATAATCATTTTTGGGTTCAAACTCACATTTTCTCTCAAAGTTAGTTATATATCTTTGTCTCTTGCTGTTGGTTGTTATTTGGGGTTATCCCTTCTAACACATTGTTTATTCGAACCAAGCACTGCAAAGATTTATTGTCTATTTTCAGTTGAGGGTATGTTCTACATATCAAAGTTGAGGGTATGCGCTATATTTGATTATAGACAAGATTTCAAGGTTTATACATGATTATAGACTTTCTTTGAATGTATTATAGAGTAGTGTAATCTCTTATTGACTTAATAGTTATACGGTGGAATATAAAATTCTTGGTTGTTGATTTCTTACAGCTAATATAATGTCTACTAGAACTGCAATGGTTGTGTATTACTATGCAGACCATTTGTTCAGGATGCATAGAAATAGGGATTGTCCTTTATCGTCAGGTACAAGACAGAATATTGTGAAAACATGTAATACCCCGTAATTTTATTGATTTTTATTTAATGGATTAATTGAATTAAATGAGAATTAATTTGGAAATTAATTCGAAATTAAATACTAGCAAGATGTGAGTTGGTATTTGAGTATGATGTTAAAATAAAATATTACTGAGAATATATGGTAACATATGAGTATTGAAAATATTAAAATTATCGCGAGGCAGAAATACGACAATTTGGGAAATTAAGTTGAGACCCGCGTGTCAGTCGCGTCAGGAATGAATTTAATTAGATTAAAAAGGAATTTATATTTTTATCAACCAAATGGTCATTTTGAGTGCGCCAACATGTCCGGAAGGGTCGAGATAGTCATAAAATACTAGCCGAGGGTTTAGTGTGGGTCCCGAGGCACTTTTAGGCCAAACCGGCAACCTAGAAGGGTATTTTGATAATTTTAAAAATATAGGAGTTAAGACCCACGAATTTTAGAGGTTAATTATATATGATTAGAGATTACACTAAGGCCATTATCAACCAAAAACAATAGAAGTGGGCTACGGGAGTTACAGAGAAGTTTCAAGGAGTTCCAAAATAAACCACCACCCACCACCACCAATTGGGAAGGATTTGTGAGTGGAAAGAGGAGAGATTCAGCCTTTAATCAACGACAACAAATCAGAAGAATAAATCTAAGGCAAGTGATTTGGTTTCATTACTTGCATTGAATATTTCCTCCATGCTTAGTGTAGAAATTTTCGTATGTCTTGAAGGATTGATGAAAACCCAGTGGAATTGTTAGGGATTGCATGTAGAATTATTCTGGACGAATTTATTAGCCAAAAGCATAGCATTTGATAATGTAAAAACGGATTTAAAATGGAGTTTTCATGTTTAATTAAATTCGGGTTTCATGTTGTTAGGGTTTGTGGTAAAATTTGGGGATTTATGGATTTTACACGTTGATTTGAAGGAATGGACCCAAAAAACTATGTTAGGAAGTTATCTAGGGTGGTTTAGAATAATTTAAGAACCCTAAAATATCATTAGTATGAATTTGGGATGATTTTGGAGAGGAGAGAAGTTGAGAAAAACGAAATGGGTGAAATCTGGGCACTTTCGAAAATTTCGTTAGAAGACCAACCCAGGTCGTTCGAACACCTCGTTCGAACGAGCTTCTAACGAGATTCCAGTAGCCCATCTAACGAGTTCATTCGAAGCCCTTCGTTCGAACGATATTCGTTCGAACGAGATTTCTAACGAGTTGACAGAATGACCTTGTTCGGCCGATTTTTGTTTTAAACTTCGCATAGGCTTATTTATGAGTATTATTTTTAGTTTAACTTCAATAATTTTGACCCTAGAGGATTGATGTTGGGAACTTTGTGAACACTAAGACTTGAGGAAGAGTAGTAGGTATAATTGTGAGGCCGGAGTATAATTTAGGATTAAATTTTGGAGAAATACATATAAGACATGATAACTTTTATGAGTTAGGTTTTAAGTAATGGAGAT
The DNA here is from genome assembly GCA_949130495.1 of Sambucus nigra. Taxonomy (NCBI): domain Eukaryota; kingdom Viridiplantae; phylum Streptophyta; class Magnoliopsida; order Dipsacales; family Adoxaceae; genus Sambucus; species Sambucus nigra. The sequence goes on along the minus strand of OX422209.1, from coordinate 284,099,732 downwards.
TACAACGTGAGATGTGTCGGCGGTCTATATTGTATATTATCCAAATTCTTATAAATGGGAAAACTCTAATGACGGTATACGGAGGTGGATATACCTCTATTAATATTATAAGATATCTAAGATGTGTGAATGCTTAGTATATTGACTTGTATGTGTATAAAATACCTACCATACTTGCTATCACGGGAGGTCGGCTTTCGAAATGGGCCATCTAATCTTTGTGTGCCTACGGGGGGATTTAGATTGGTACCTTAAGTACATAGAGTTGTGAATGACTTATTCGTGAGAAATAAGTCAGCTGACCATGGGAGCGTAGGTATGTGCGTGACCCATGGGTATGTGAACTATGTTCGCCTCCATTATGTGTGATTGTTGCTTATTGAAACGGTTCCTGAGAGATCCGGAATACGTGGTCCTTAGGTACGTAATGTACCGGGATTCGATAGCAGAGTATGTGTGCACCGCAGCTTAGCCTAGGGGTGCCCTTATTGTATATTTATGAAGAGATTAATATACTGGTAATTGAAATGGACTTTTATTAAAGTATGAATATGAATAATTGTGACATTTTTAATAGAGTTAAAAATGGGAATCTCATAGTAATTATTATAACTAATTCAGAGGAATAAAAAGTAAGACTCTCACTTTATATTAAGATGTCGGGAATTGAACTTTGAATTTTATAGTAAAGTCAGGTTATGGATTGGACTAATTAGATAGTGGAATAACTAGAACGGGTACGGGTACGTTAGGTGTGCACAATTAGTTGAGAGGTAAGGAACTCATGTGAGTGCACGCACTATCATGTACTTTATATTCACTGTTTAATGATATTAATCACTTGCTATATTTTAAACTGTTTTCACAATCGGGCTTTTACCCGTTTGCTTTCAAATCTATTTTCTTGCAAAAACCTTTTAGGTGCCCATCCACAAGGACACCAAGCTTAGAAGTTCCATTCCAGTGACGTGCTGTAGCTGCTGTGGAAGTTACAGGACCTCGATAGTAGACGCCTCCACTTTCCACTTTAACCTCATTCCAGATTTATTCATATGTTGGGAATGTCGCCCCTTATTTCTTAGAGACAGCTTATTTATTCAGTTTTATTTCATTTTTGGGTTTAATTAATTAATGATTCAGACTTTGTATTTGGTTTTATTCAGTATTAGGATTATTCAGAGGAGTATTCATCCAGATTCATTTTATTCCATTATTATTCTATTGTGACTGTGATGTGGTTGTGGTATCATTGATGATGCTGAGATTTAGCACCACCAGATAAGTGACAGTGAGCTCAAACAGTAGCAGCCATGGCAGCCATTGAGATGTATGAGTGTATAAGTATGTAGAAGGGGATGAGTATAAGAGGAAATAAGACAATGATGTATAGTGGTTCAGCCAATTTGGCCTACATCCACTGTGAGTGTGTGATCCACTAAGTATGGGCACTAATGGCCTTGGATACAATGCACATAACCCTCCTCTCTCTCTATTGTGTGTACAAGTAGAGTTTTAGCTAGGGCTACAGTTCATGGATCGATCCCCTGTAGGGTTGTAGGTGACAAGTATATATAGGTCTTGGGGGGTGTAGTGTACCCCCCAAGTATGCATGGTGCATATGAATGATGATCTAGCCCATCCCCTGTTGACACCTGTAGATGCCAAATGATGACATAATATTCCCTCACGTGAGGGTGTGATTTTGTTATAACGGTCTGCCACGTGTCATATGAGCCTCACGCGCACTGTTCCACGCGTCCCCCAAACCACGCGCTGTCATGATGTCACCCTCGGCCTATGAGCCGAGGCCGAGGGCAAAGTTTCCTCCGGTAGTGAGCCTGGCCCAATTCTGGCCTCGTACTGTCGGCCCCTCGTACTGTCGTCTGAAGCCTGGTAGAGGGTCGGCCCCTCGTACTGTCGTCTGAAGCCTGGTAGAGGGTCGGCCCCTCATACTGTCGTCTGAAGCCTAGTAGAGGGTCGGCCCCTCGTACTGTCGTCTGAAGTCTGGTGGAGGGTCGTCAAGAGATTGGTGAAGGGTCGTCCCCTCGTACTGTCGTCCATTTTGGAGGCAATCCTCATCTAAGCCGAGGATATAAATGGGTATATCAATCACCCCCCAGCCCTTAGCCATAGGTGCTGCTGAGATGGATGAGGGATAGTGTTTTAAATGAGATGCATGTATGATCAGTTAGATGAGTGACACCTGGGCAGATACTCATTGCTGTTTCAGTTTCCAAGGCATGGCGGCTGCGCAGTGCACTTGGGGCCTTGTGCCCTAATTATACCTTTCTTGGTAAATGAGTCCACTCATTACCAAAGTATTTAAGAGATTTTCAAACTCTCTCTCTCCTTCTTCTTATTCTTCATGCCTAAGCATTCTCTCTCTAAAACCAGTTTCCATTGCCACCTGCAGCTTTCGATTCGTCAGGTCTCAGCAGCGTTATCCACCCTCGTCATCAGGTACTCTCCTTCATTAAGCGCTTTCCTTTGTCTTCAATTCTGTTTGTTTTTTAGGGCCATAGGGTTGCACTTCCTTCGAGTTCCCCATAGCATTTTTTCGGTGCCTTCTCCGGTTAAAGGTTCTTGAACGTTCTTGATGAAAACCTTTGAGTTCTTTTGTTTAATCCAAAAGTCAAACCTGGTCAATTCCCCACTTGTTTGTAGCTGAATTAGCCAAGTCTAGTGTAATTTCTCTAAGTGTAGAGTCTTCCCTTTAATGCTTAAGAGGCTTTACAACTTAGTGTCTGAATTCCCATCTTTGAGAGAGAAACTCTTTACCGAGATCAGACGAATAGAGGAGGAGGAAGAGAGGAGACGAGGGGCCGACCCTACTTGGGTACGACCCATCTTTTCCATTCCTCTTGCCACCATAAGACCATCTGAGTCTTGTGGGTCGTCATCTCATCCAGCCGAGACTCCAAAACCAAGTGAGATGGACGAGAGAGCATCCTCGCCAACTGGTGCTGGAACTTCTGGTAGGAGGGACACATCTGACCTTAGTCCAGGCCGATAGGCCGAGGGTACGGCTCCCTCTAAGGCTGTCCCTGTGACAACCCTGTCCCCCAATGCCTTCCAAGTGGCTTTTCCTCAGGGTCCTCCTGCAGGTGATGAGGGGGAGAGATCTGAGGACGAGGACGATGATACAGATGATGAGGTTGATACCTCCGACGCCTCGTCCTTTATCTCCTCCGTTAGGGATCGATATCTCCTGATATGGAGGCATATTTATGGAGTGCCCTCCGGGGTAACTATGAGGGTTCCCTCTGAGGCTGAAAGGGTTTTTGATTGCCAAGAGGGAGAGGTTGCAGTCTACGAACAAATGTTCAAGGTTGGAGTCAGGCTCCCTCTGCACCCTGCCATTGTAGATATTCTGGTTTCCCTCGGCGTTTCCCCCTCTCAACTTCCTCCCAACTCTTGGAGGACGATCTTGGGCTATATTTCCTTGTGGAAGAATGCCTTTACCGACGAGCCCTCGGCTGACCTATTTCTGGGCTGCTACAACATCACCTCCTCGTCCAAGCAGCCTGGATATTATCACCTGGGGGGAAGGATGTCTGAGAAGAAACTCCTCCATGTGGCACAAACTTCCAACCATGATTGGAAGAAGAGGTTTTTCTTTATCTCCTGGGAGTGGGAGCCCATTGCCGATAGTCCGAGGGTCCCCAGGAAGTGGTCTAACCCTTCCATGAAGGCCAGGTCAGACCCTGGACTTAGTTTGGAGGAGAAGGATATCGTAGATTATCTGAGAGGACGAGGGCGAGAGGGTGAGCTTGCAAAATTCGAAGACTTGATGACCCCTCGATTCCTTAAAGAAGCTGGTCTGAGGGTCGTCCCTCTGACAGAACTATGTGAGTTATACTGAACATTTTCCCTTCTTTACTTATTTTTGAAGTGTTCTCTCTTTATCTCTGAACTTTTCTGACATGTCATCCTCTTATCAGATCGTCCTGCAGGTACACCAGACTATCTTTGGGAAATGACAGCTCCCAGCTTACTGTCTGGATTGGCCAAGAAGAAGGGGAAGGAGCCTCAGCAGGCTCCGAGGAAGACAAAGGCCGCTGGGCCGACAGTGGTGGAGCCGACCACTGACAGTAACAAAAGGAAGGAGCCTGAGGGCCCAGTTGAGCCTCGGCCTGATTCTCGGACGAGGGCCAGAGTCGACGCCTCTGAGGGGACGACCTCTTCGTCCAGCATGGGGGCCTTCTGGTCTCAAAATCTGGCCCATCTGAGGGCCGACCCCTCGTCACTGATCACGAACTTGCGGGCTGCCAAGGCCTCGATGTTCTCTGCACCGTCGGCCTCTGACTTCGAGTTCTTAGCAAAGATGCCTCCTGCTAAAGTGTACGACTATGGTCTGCACTCCCTTGCTCAGGTATTGGTCTTGACCCACCTCCTTAATTTCATTCTTTCGCTAACTGTTCCCTCGGCCCCTCTTGATATCTGTTCGTTTTTCGTGCAGTCTGTCTGTGCCCTTACCTCAGCCACCAAATGGATGGCCGAGAATCAGATGAAGTTCCATGAGGCCGAAAGGGCTATTCAGCATGAGGCTGTCTTGCAGACAGAGCTTGATACTGCGAAGACTGAGCTTGATACTGCGAGGGCTGAGCTTGAGAGTGCTAGGACCGAGCATGCTAGGGTCCTAGATGAGCTGATGAGGCAGCACGATGCTGACCTGCAAGCCAAGGACTTGATCATCAAGGATAGGGATGAGGCTTTACTGAACATGGAAGTCAAGCACAAGAATGATCTGGAAGCATCCATCAAGAAATCTGAGGCCGATGCTGTTGAGGCTTATAAGACTTCAGATGAATTTCAGGGCTTCGGCCTTAAGTATCTGGAAAGGGGGATCAGGACGGCCTGCCGATGGGTCGTCCTCAAATTCGGTGATGTCGTCTCGTCGGTTCTTCCTTCACTGGAGGGTGTTCAACTGGACGACCCCCTAATTGCCGAGGCCCTCAACCAAGTGGAATCCCAAGTTCAGGTCGAGGGGGTCAGCACTTCTGAAGACCACCTTGTTCTGGTTATTGAGGAGACCGTTCCTATAGATGTAGAGGCCTTGCCCTCTGATGTCGTCCCATAGGGTGGCTGCCTGTAGCCCATACCCTTCTAGTGTATTTTTGTGCTTTGTATTGTAAAACACTTGATATTTTATGTTTTGTCAATACCATCGTCTCTACTTCTACTGTCTTCCATAATTGCTGTCTTCCATATTTAATTCTATTATGGTTTTCTCATTGTTGATGCTACTAACCCCTCCCTCGTCTTTTTTGAGGACCAATGTGGGGTCGTCCCCTCATGTGGCCCCATTATAACCGAGGGTTCAAGTAACCAAATTAATGATTTTTAAATAAAGTCTACCCTCGTCTTTTTTTTTAGGACAGTGGTGGGGTCGTCCCCTCCACTGGTCCCCATTTATAGCCGAGGGATTCACTTACCAAATTAATGGTTTTTAAATCAAGTCTACCCTCGTCTTTTTTGAGGACAGTGGTGGGGTCGTCCCCTCCACTGGTCCCCATTTATAGCCGAGGGATTCACTTACCAATTTAATGGTTTTTAAAGTCTTCCCTCGTCTTTCTTGAGGACAGTGGTGGGGTCGTCCCCTCCACTGGTCCCCATTATAGCCGAGGGATTCACTTACCAATTTAATGGATTTTAAAGTCTTCCCTCGTCTTTCTTGAGGACAGTGGTGGGGTCGTCCCCTCCACTGGTCCCCATTATAGCCGAGGGATTCACTTACCAATTTAATGGTTTTTAAAGTCTTCCCTCGTCTTTCTTGAGGACAGTGGTGGGGTCGTCCCCTCCACTGGTCCCCATTATAGCCGAGGGATTCACTTACCAATTTAATGGATTTTAAAGTCTTCCCTCGTCTTTCTTGAGGACAGTGGTGGGTTCGTCCCCTCCATTGGTCCCCATTATAGCCGAGGGATTCACTTACCAATTTAATGGATTTTAAAGTCTTCCCTCGTCTTTTTTGAGGACAGTGGTGGGGTCGTCCCCTCCACTGGTCCCCATTATAGCCGAGGGATCAACTTTTCAATTTAATGGATTTTAAAGTCTTCCCTCGTCTTTCTTGAGGACAGTGGTGGGGTCGTCCCCTCCACTGGTCCCCATTATAGTCGAGGGATTCACTTACCAATTTAATGGTTTTTAAAGTCTTCCCTCGTCTTTCTTGAGGACAGTGGTGGGGTCGTCCCCTCCACTGGTCCCCATTATAGCCGAGGGATTCACTTACCAATTTAATGGATTTTAAAGTCTTCCCTCGTCTTTCTTGAGGACAGTGGTGGGGTCGTCCCCTCCATTGGTCCCCATTATAGCCGCGGGATTCACTTACCAATTTAATGGATTTTAAAGTCTTCCCTCGTCTTTCTTGAGGACAGTGGTGGGGTCGTCCCCTCCACTGGTCCCCATTATAGCCGAGGGATTCACTTACCAATTTAATGGATTTTAAAGTCTTCCCTCGTCTTTTTTGAGAACAGTGGTGGGGTCGTCCCCTCCACTGGTCCCCATTATAGCCGAGGGATCAACTTTTCAATTTAATGGATTTTAAAGTCTTCCCTCGTCTTTCTTGAGGACAGTGGTGGGGTCGTCTCCTCCACTGGTCCCCGTTATAGCCGAGGGATCAACTTTCCAATTTAATGGATTTCTGTAGATGTTTCCATGCGTTCTAGGACTGACAACATGATGAGGGAAACACCGATATTTCTCATTAATTTTCCAAGTGTTCTGTTGGAGCAACTCTCATTACAATTATGGACTTTCAAGACCTTACAACACTACTGATAGTATTTCTTCAAATGATCTGCATTCCAGGGGTTTGAAAAAGGTTCCCCCTCTAGGTTTTCTAGCCGGTAGGTCCCAGGGATGACTTCATCGATGACCCTATATGGGCCATGCCAATTAGGGTGAAGCTTGTTGGGCTTTTGCCAAGTCTTCTTGAGGACCAAGTCCCCCACTGCGATGGGCCTCTGTTTCACCCTCTGATTGTAGAACCTTGCGGTCCTCTGTTGGTAGGCGGCCTGCCTTACCTCAGCGTTCTCCCTTCTTTCCTCAGTCAGGTCCAAGTCGAGTCTCCTCTCCTCCGCATTTTTCTGGGGGTCATACACCTGGACTCTATGCGTAGGAAACTCAATCTCGGTGGGGATGACGACTTCTGATCCATATGCTAGCATGAATGGGGTCTCTCCGGTAGAGGTCCTCACTGTCGTCCTGTATGCCCATAGCACGACATATAACTCCTCGACCCATCTTCCTTTTGCCTCCTCAAGCCTCTTCTTAATTCCGTCTAGGATTGTCCTGTTCGTAACTTCGGTTTGCCCATTGGCCTGAGGTCGGCCTGGGGTGGAGAAAAATTATTTGATACTTACCCTCTCACAGTATTTTTGTAGAGAGGCATTCTTGAACTGAGTCCCGTTATCCGAGATGAGGGTGTTGGGGAGACCATATCTGCATATGATGTTTTTCCAGATGAACTGGAAGGTCTTCTGCTCTGTGATTGTCACCATTGGCTCCGCCTCCACCCATTTTGAAAAATAATCAATGGCTACGATGAGGAATCGATAGTTATTGATGGACCTAGGCAAGGGTCCTACTAGGTCGATCCCCCACACTGCAAATGGCCATGGGGATGTAATGGAACTAAGAGGCTGATGGGGCTGGTGAGGGATGGTGGAAAATCTTTGACATTTGTCGCACTTTTTTACGTATGCCGCTGCGTCTTTCCCCAAGGTCGGCCACCAGTACCCCTGGGTGATTACCCTCTTCGCTAGGGATCTACCCCCAATGTGGCTTGAGCACGACCCTTCATGCACATCTTGCAAAATGGAAGGGACTTCTGAGGGATGCACACACCTAAGTAAGGGGAGCAGAAACCCCTTTTTGTATAAGATGTCTCCGATGACAGTGAATTTTTCCGCCCTGTACCTCAGCTTCTTCCTTTCTTGCCTTGCTTCTGGCATCTCACCCTCTTTAATGTATCTGATCAGGGGGTCCATCCACGAAGCTTCTTGGGAAACATTTAGGCAATTGCTGAGTGTTCCCTTAGCATCCTCAATAGTTGGCCGAAGCAAAATTTCTACTCGGACCGTCCTCCTGATGTCTGTTCTTGTTGCCAAGGCCAACCTAGCAAGGGCATCAGCACGGACATTGTCGAGCCTAGGTACCCTCCTTAATTTCACTTCTCTGAAGCCCTTCAGTAATGACCTCACCTTCTCAAGGTACCTAGCCATCCTCTCGTCCTTAGCCTCGTAAGCTCCTAGTATCTGATTCACTACTAGCCTTGAATCACTATGGACCAAAATCTGGCCGACACTAAGAGACTTAGCCAAGGAGAGGCCTGCTATTAAGGCCTCATATTCAGCCTCGTTGTTGGAAGACTTGAAGTTGAACCCCAGGGCGTATTCAACATCTGTGCCATCGGGTGCTGATAGTATCAGTCCAGCACCACTTCTGCTGTCACAGGAGGACCCGTCAACGAAGAGGCTCCACAGAGTCTTTCCTTTTGAAAAATTTCCCTCAGAGAGGGACCCCTGTCTAAAGATGTATCTTCCCTCTTCGTTTTCAGTCGCGTTCCTTCTAGCGGTGCTTGTCTCAGCCCTATCTGCGGGTGTGTCTGCGGGTCTGTCTTTTGTATCCGCCTTCCCGAGGGTCTTACCCTCGGCCTCATTATCTTCCCAGGTGAACTCAGCCACGAAGTCTGCCAATGCCTGCCCCTTAATGGCCATCCTAGGCTGATACACAATGTCAAACTCCCCCAGCTCTATAGCCCAGGCCATCAACCTCCCTGATTTCTCTGGCTTGTGTAGGACCTGCCTAAGAGGAGAGTCGGTGAGGATGACCATTGTATGGGACTGAAAGTACGGCTTCATCTTCCTTGAGGCATGGATCAAGGCGTAGGCCAGCTTCTCCATCCTTGGGTATCTTTTCTCTTCCCCTTGGAGTGCCTTGCTGTTAAAATACACAGGCTTCTGTATCCTGTCTTCGTCTCTCACAATGGCTGCACTGATGGCCGACTCTGAGACGGCGAGGTACACATAGAGTTGCTCACCCTGCACGGCTCGTGACAGCAGCAAGGGAGACCCTAAGTATAACTTCAGGTACCTGAAAGCCTCATCACACTCTTCGTTCCACTCGAAGGCCTTCCTAAGGATCTTGAAGAATGGCAAACACTTGTCTGTGGCTCTAGACACGAACCTGTTTAAGGCAGCAACTCTCCCTGTGAGTCTCTGCACGTCTTTAATGGACTTGGGGGTCTTCATCTCAACAAGGGCCTTTATCTTTTCAGGATTGGCCTCGATGCCTCTTTGGTTGACAATGAACCCCAGGAACTTCCCTGCTCCGACCCCGAAGACACATTTGGCCGGTTTAAGCTTCATCTGGTACTTGTCCATCATATTAAAGGTCTTCTCCAGGTCTGCCACATGATCCTCTGCCTTCAGACTCTTAGTCAGCATGTCGTCTACGTAGACCTCCATAGACTTCCCAATTTGATCTTCAAACATTTTGTTCACGAGGCGCTGGTACGTTGCCCCTGCATTCTTTAGGCCAAAGGGCATGACCCTGTAGCAGTATGTCCCCTTGTCAGTGATGAAGGCGGTCCTCTCAGAGTCTTCAGGGTTCATGAAAATCTGGTTATACCCTGAGTAGGCATCCATGAAACTCATGAGCTCATGGCCTGCGGTAGCGTCTACCATCTGGTCGATGCGGGGGAGAGGGAAGCTGTCTTTGGGACAATGCTTGTTGAGGTTTGTGAAGTCCACGCACATTCTCCACTTGCCGTTGGCCTTTGGGACAATGACTGCATTGGACAGCCATTCAGGGTAGATGACCTCTCTAATAAATTCAGCGTCTTCTAATTTTTTGACCTCGTCCCTGATGACCTCATATTTTTCTCTGGAGTAAATTCTCCTCTTCTGTTTCACCAGCCTCACTCCCTCTACCACATTGAGCTTGTGGCACATGATTTCAGGGTCGATCCCCGGCATATCTACATGACTCCACGCGAAGACGCTTCGTCTTCTCCTTAACAGCTTGATGAGGTCTTCCTTGATATTGGGCTTCAGAGACTTGCCAACTTGGACGGTTTTTCTCGGGTCATCCTCATCGAGGATGATGGGTTCTACCTCCTCGGCGGCCTCTCCTTTTTTTAGCTTCGTCTCGTCCCTGGGGTCTAGGGTATCAATGTTGTAAGTGGCTGTAGCCCTCTTGTGTGCCTCCCTTTCTTTAGCAGAGTTGTAGTAACATTCTCTCGCTGCCGTCTGGTCTCCCTGAACTTCCCCCACCCCGTAAGGGGTTGGAAATTTGATCATCTGATGGACTGTAAAGGGCACGGCTTCAAACCCCTTGAGGGCCACACGCCCCAGTATGATGTTGTAGGCTGAAAACACCTGCTCATCCATCACAAAGAAACTGACCTTCTTGGTGAGCCATCTCGGCCACTCGTCCCCCATCCTCACATCGGCCTCATATACCCCATGGGGGTGAACCTTTCCCCACTGAACCCAATCAATGGATGATGGTAGGGGGCGAGTCTAGCACGGCTGAGACCCAAGGCTTTGAAGCATGGCCAAAACATCACATCTGCAGAACTACCCCCATCTACCAAGATCCTCGGCACTTCGCATCCGTGCACCCTGGTAGTGATGACGAGAGGGTCATCGTGTGGGGCCAAGAGGTCTCTGAAGTCCATTCTTGAAAATCCCACTATCAGTGTGTCCATATCAACCTTCTTCCTTTTTTCTGACTTGACCTCCAGGGAAGTCGCGTGTACCGTCTTCGTCACTGCCTTGGCCTCAGCCACATGGGCCTTCCTATTGGCGACCTCAGACCCTCCTCCTATAAGTCCCCCGGAGATCATTCCTACTCCGAGCGAGATCATATTAAGCCTCTTGACAGGGCCATGGTCGTCTCTCGGCGGGAGGTCAGGGTCGTCCTCATCATCAGAGGGGTCGTCCCCTCTTTTTTGAGGACCTTCTCTGCATGCGTCGCCTCGCTTCTTTCTGGGGTCGTCCCCTCGGCCCCTCTTGAAGGCGCCTTTGTCGACGTACTTTCTGAGCTTCCCTTCCTTCAGCATCTTCTCAATCTCGTCTTTCAGAGCAAATCATTTATCCGTTACGTGGCCGTGGTCTTGGTGAAATTCACACCACAGGTTCTTATTCCTCTTGCCGGGGGCTGCCCTCAGCTTCTCAGGCCACTTCAGTGACCGGTCACTCTTTATCTCATTGAGAATCTGTTCACAGCTGACCGTCAGAGGGGTGTACCCCACGAACTTGTCATCCGAGGACCTCTTCCTCCACTCCTAAGTCTTAAGTGCTATTTCTGGCGCCATCACACTCGACGAGTTTCGTCATATTATGATGTGTACCATGTCTAAGAAAGTGTGGGATATATTCCAACTCACTCACGATGGTACCAACACCGTGAAAGATTATAAGCTTCAAAATCTTACCATTCAGTTTGAGACAATACACATGAATGAGTCAGACACTTTTGATGAAATCTATTCTCGTTTATCGAATATTGTTAACTCTTATTTTAATTTGGGTGAGAGAATTTCTGAGACGAAGGTTGTTAAATATATTTTAAGATCTCTCCCATCCCATTAGAATGCTAAGGTTACTATCCTTAATTCTTTGGGAATTTTAGATACTCTTAGGTTAGAAGAACTCATAGGAGACCTTCACACTTATGAATTTGATAAGGAAAAAAGAAGGAATAACGTTAAAAGCTAAAATGAAGAATAAGAAAAAGGGTTTTAACTCTAATTCTAAATTTGGTTTTGAGCTAGATGATCTTGCCCTATTTGTAAAAAAATTCAAGATATTTTTCAAATTAAAAAAAGAGGAAATTCATCCAAAGAAAATAAGAGTTCAGAGAAAATAAAAATGTCAGTGAAGGCAAGAATGTTTATGGGAATGATCAACTGAGAGAGAGAGGAGAGCAACCTAGGAAAGTTAAGCCAGAAAGATTCTATGAATGTGAGGGAAAAGGTCATAAAGTTCATTAGTGTCCCACTAGGTTTAAGAGATAAGGTAAAGGCAAAGTTGGATATAATGCCACTCTTAGCTATAGTGATGTCGAATCGATGGATTTTTAGGATGAATCAGCCCATGAACCTTTTATTGCATTCATGTCTAATCACTTTAGTGCTTCTAGTTTGTCCCACTCCAGTGAGGACATTTCTAAACATGATAGCCTGGATAATTTATCAAACCATTCTAGAGAGAGTGAGAGTGATGATGAGATTTTGATTGAGGGAGAAAGTGGCCTTCAAAAGGGCTTTCATAAAACTTTACAGAGAGTCTTTAAAAAAAATAGAAATTCGACTCTTAAGGTGTTTGATTTAAAAAAAAGATTTGAAATCTTCGAAAGAGTGTGAGGCATTAGTGAGACAACTCAAGAAATACAAAGTTTCATTATATGAGTAATTAATTGCGGTTAGTAGGGAAAATAACGATTTAACTAACATAGTGGCTAGATTTATGAGGGATCTTCAAGCTTCATTAGAGACTTGTTAAAAACTTGAAGCCCATATTTCCTAATGCGTGAATGATCTAGAGAGGGCCTGGGAGGTGAAGGCCACATTAAAGGACGCATTTAAGAAGGTTGGAACGATGTTCCTCGGTCCCATATTAATTAAATTAATGATACAATCAAGTTGCTAATTTTATAATCTATCAAAGTGGTTGGTTCTCAAGCAACACACAGAGAGTTTCAATGCATTATAAGAAACACAAAAAGATATATAACACTAAGAAACATCCAATTTATGAGCTTGTTTTTTATAAACAAAACAAAACTCCAGAATATGAGAGTGCGACTACATCACTACAGACTTTTTTAAGAGATATTGATTTGAAAATTTTCTACTCAAAAAAAAGTTTTTGGCAACCTCTACTAAACAACATCATTTTATCAAACTACCAACTTTACAAAACTTCAGAACCATTCAATTTTTAGCTCTAAACAATCAAACATGTTGATCGCCTTGGTAATTCAAGACAACCTCTAAATTATGAACTATATGCAAATAATCACAATCTCTTAAATATAAATAAATTATATTTTCACAACAAGAAACTTACATTGGTTTGACAGAAAATGATTCTGGACACATGACTAAGTTACATGTGTAATATCCTATATTTTTATATCCATTGTTTAATTGTGAAAACTAGTGAAAAATTATTTTTGTGTTTTCTGTGATAAGAGATGCCACAATTTACATTTTTATGTGCTAAGCAATTGAAATCGGACTTAATATATGGTAATTCATTAATTACATAATACATACTTGGACTTATACCGCTTTATTATTAAATTATTAAGTTGTTAGTTACTAGATTTGATATATTTTCTATTTGACTTTTGGGATGCTTAGAATGTTCGTTTTTTTCTTAAAATGATGGGTTTTAGGCCTATTGGGTTAGTATAGGGCTTGGGTAATTTTTAATGTCAACTGGAGGTGGTTTTGGGCTCTTTTAGGTAAGGTCCAGATAGGTCCCCAAGTATAATTTTGGGATTAAAGAGTTTTTATGAGTCATTAGTGATCTCATAAGTCACATGTTGCAATTTGGGAGGCACTTTGAAACTATAGAGAAGGAATTTCAAGAAAATGGGAGGAATTAAGAGGATCTTGTCATGATTTTCTCTACAAATTAGATTGAGTCAAGTTTATTTAGTATTTAATTATAGTTTTTTTGTGTTAGGTTATATCTATTCATTGAAATCTAAATTTAGTATAGTTATAAACTTGATTTGGAATTAAACTAACTAATATATAATTAACTTAACTGTGTAAATAACCATATTAATGGCATAATCTGAAATTGATTGACTTCGTCATGAATTCGAGTTAGGATTGTTATATAATTGTTAGATCTTGATTATATATTATTAATCTTGTAAAAGCCCAATGTTAATTGTAAAATTTGATGTGAAACCTAAACTAATTGATGAGATTTGATAGAAATAAGGTTCTTGATTCAAATATGAGATTTACCCCTTTAAATCATGTTGAGATTCTATATATTTGTTAGAAATAGGTTTAGATTATTATTGGAATAATTATATATGAAGGCAGTTAGGCTTGGATTTGATTTTGGAGTTTAAAGGGGCTTTCATGGAGGTTTTTGATGTCAAAGCTCGTAGGTAGAAGAAAGGCTTTTGCACATGTACATTAATCTAACATCATTGAGACTTGATCCACTCACCCCTCAAGATTGTAGAAAATTGAACTATAAATGCGTGGGCACTAGTTTCGTATTATTTGGATTTTATACGACTTTCTTATGAATATTTTAATACGAGTGAGAAAGGACGAAATTCTAAGTTGCTGGTTTTTATTTGGGCTTTGTGTTATGATTGGTTGGTTGGAATTAATGGCATAAGGATAGGTTAGTTTTATCTTTAGTTTATTTTAATACGAAGAAGTGAGAGTATATTATTATTTTAAGGTTATGGTTTAGGTATTTATACATTTGGGTATTTTGACCTCGTTGGAATTGTAGGGGTTAAATTGATTATGAGATAAAAGTTGTAGATCTGAGAGTACGATGGATTGTTTTATGGACCATTGTGAGCTTACAGAATTAGGTTAGATGGCCGGGTTTGATAGGGTCATTGTGAGATATATTATTAGGACATTTATCCTTTGGGGAGACTAGGATTAAGTCAAAAAACCTAGAGTGTGTTGTTAGTATATTCATTGTTCTTATATAAGTTAGGTATGGATGAAACATATACATCGAGCCTTAGTAGATCGGGTTAGGGTTATATGAGATTGGATATAATCATTGTGCATGTTTTTAGTGTAAGTTAGGTGTGTGACTACACCTAGAATTTGGAGAGCCTTGGAAGGTAGGGCTAATGACATATAAATTGGATATGAATAATGTGTGTATTACCATCTAATAATAGTAATATTATATGTGACCCAATAGTGATGGGTGTGTAGGTGTTTGATTGATTCAACCCGTTACCAAGGGCTATATTTGATGTTGCATTTTTAAGTAAAATGCATACCATGAGTGAGTTCTCATGAGTGAGATACTAGAGGGGATATCCTTTATAAAGGGGTGTACGACACCGATCACACTAGTACCCCAGTGATAGAGTTAGGGTTTACCTTGTTCATTTTATCCCGGACACTAATGACTACGTACCCGTGTCCTGAGGGGGGATACATGAGGGTTGTCTTCGTATCATCACTATTATGTGAGTGATGGTCATCATATAACCTTGCGTATGGTAGTCTATGTGATGAAAGGGAAAGCATAGTGTATACTCTGTTGATGCTTTGAGGCAATAGGAGTGGTATTACCTATATTTATGCCTAGTAAATGCGAGTGATCCCCAAAGGCAATAGGTATAGGCCTTCGTTATGTGCGGAAGTGCGAGTATCCCATTTATTTACACATGCTAGGGGTTTTACCTATGTGTGGATATTAGATATAGAGATTGGTTTTCTCTTACAAGATGTGATTATGTGTTGTGTCACTAAAGATAATTGCACAGGTTTTTATGCTAAACTAGTGATGTATATAACATATATAGTATGGATTAATACTTACATTTTTATGACTCGAGATTCTTGTATGCTACATATTAGAGGTGTATATTACATTACGGCATGAGATAGCCCTGGACTGATAGAATTGAGATATAAGACCATTAGTAGTACCTTAGTTATTTAGCAGGATGTCTTTTAGGTTTAAGACCACCGTATAACACATGAATTATAACGTGAGAGATTAACCTAATATATTGGTAGTAAAGAATAAAAAATTAAGAGATAAAATTTATTCATATTGGTTGTATATGGGTTTGGGATTAGAACCTCACGTTATTTTAGGTTGTTGGGTTGGGTAACTAATAACCTAAAATCAACCAAAAGATGAGAGGAAAATGTGTAGTTATATTATAGCCCAAATTGACTTATAATCTTATTCTTTATAAACTTATTGTTTATGCTGTCGTTATATTTATTTTTCACAGGTCTGAGACTGCAGTAGTTATCGTAAACTTGGGTTCGTTGGAGGATCACCTATAGCGTTATTGTACTCTTCCTTCATGAGATGCAATATTCGAGAAGTGTCGCTCACCCGCTCTATGTATTTATTTGGATTTAACAGACCGTTGTATTTTATAGTTTGTTTTCATTATTATTCCGAATAAGAGATTATATGAGGTATATTTTTATTCGGGAGTTAGAGTGTTATTTGGAAGTGATTGGTATCAAAGATGGTTTTATTTTGTTTAACATTTATTATCATATTATATAATTTTTATTTTATGTATTTCGTTATAATGAGAATGTTACTAAATGTTTTTAAATCCCATAATTTTTGTATTAGACTTGTTGAATTTATTTATGAATTTTATGGGATGTCACAGTTGGTATCAGAGCATTCCAAGTTTTAGTATCGTAGGGTCTTGAGTGAATTCTTCGCTTTTCTACATTGTGTTCTTTGATTAATGTAGAGATTTTCCATTAAGGATTTGCATAATTGATAAAAACGACCACTTAAGGGATTTCACGCCATTGTCTGAGGCGAATGATTCTATTAAGATCGAGTGTATAAGGAAGGTTACTTGTTTGGCTTTCGCTTGTGAGACATCGCACGCATGAGGTCGATTTTGATCACGAGTTAGGGACTATTGGGTGTGAGACCTTTAGTATGTGCTTAAAACTTGGTTTGAGGGGGAATATTTTCACTTACCATCCGTAATGGTATTAGAAGTAAGTTTTCGAAGACCTCGCATATGAGACCGTGTGGTAACTAGTATAAAGAGAAGTTCAACTATATTTCTCTTTCTGCTACAAGGGAGAGTGATACAGAAGTGAATGAGGGTTTTTGCGTTAACAACTACAATGTGGGAAGGATTTTTTTCATTAGAGGAAAACTTACATAAAGGATTTAGTAGGCATTATTATGTAACCTGTTCTTCACCACTTGCGCTCAGGTGGTGGAAGTTACCTTCCTATATAAGCAGGATTATCATAACTATTAAATGTACAGAGTTATCAAGATTGTGAAGACCGAGGCCAAAGTAGGCCCAATGACTTTAGACAATGTAGCGTCGACTCAAGTAGGGAAGACCTTGCCAACATTAAGAACTATATTGGGGAATATCCTAAGAGGTTTCCAAGAGTAGGAATTATAATCTGTTAAGGCCATTGGGTCTAAGGGAATTATGACCGGTGGGGTCAAGACCAATGAGAGCAGGACAAAGAAGAGAAGTTTTAGCAAAAACGACTATAGAGGCAAGGTCAGTAGGGTTGGCATTTTGATAATTCATTAGAGGAAGATGCTATATTTTTATCGAGTGAGACTATTTAGTTATTATACGCTTTATAGGCAACCAGGATTTTGGGGCTTCACTAGGGTATGGTTATGGGTATGTTTATAACTCATACACATGAGTTTTTCTTTGGCATCGAGGACTTATTAGTCTTTATTGGTAATGTGTTTACGACAATTGAGAGGTATATACATTTGATCTCTAATATTTATGTGTATGTGGATACCCTAGCATGTAGGGGATGTTTTACATCATGATTATAGAGACGTTGCGATTTTTTTTGTCGGATTGGCTTTTAGTCGTGTTGTTGACTATTAGATGAGATATCACCATATTATTATTAGGCCTATTTGTATATCCTTAAACTACGCTTATATCTTCTACCGAGGTAGGTTTTTATGGTTGCCATTTCGAGCAGAGGATGTTTCTATAACTATGTTGAGGCTTGGGAGAGGGTCTAACACACACACACATAAACTTATCTACGTATAGATACAGTCATATTATATAGGATTATGATCGCGTAGAGATGCTACCGATAGTTTAGAGTATCCTCCAGTTTTATTTGTGTGGGTACCGAGTTATCACCTACATAAGAGTTTTGTCAAAGCCTTAGAGTGGCACTAGTATTTGTCCCATCATGAGGGCATCTTTTTAGATTGACTTCATTGGAGATATTGTGTCATAAGAGTACGCACTGCAAATTTTGAGCAAAATAGTTATTAGATAACACATTTTCGTGGGGGAAGCCCCCAAAGTGGAAGTGATTCTCTATGTTGATGTGTGGACCACTTGGAGTTGGTCAAGGTCATGATACAGGAAGAGTGTGTGTTGTGGTGTATCAACGACCTATAGTAATAGTCGATAAAAGTGTTTTATTCTTACGATTGAAACACGAGTGATTTATCATCAGTGGTGAAATCGGGAGGAGAATGTTCTAGGGGACATTTTCTGATATTATGAGAAACGTGTGCATAATGGAGTGAATTTTGACCGAACGAAGGAAAAGTTCACTATGATTAGTGATGAAATCTTGTAAAAAAAGGAGTGGTGGCCGTTACACCCAAAATCCATTTTAGGGGTGGTTCAAGCCCAAGCACTAATGTTTATCGAGAGAGGGTATTCAAGTAGTAATTGAGAGGAGATCATTTCTTCATTTGATGAAATAAGAGGGTTACTTTTTCAAAGAAGCTTGTTTTGTAGAGGGCTCCAAGCTAAAAGAGGTAGTTTTGACAAAGGCCCATGTTTAGTGACTCACTTTACATTGGATGTAAAGAAGTGGGAGAATAGACTCATTGATTGCGATAAGGTTCAGGAATTCCAAAAAATACATGGATCCATTTAGGTCATTTGAGTTATATTAACAAAGTTTATTGGATCTAAGAGTTAGCTAGTTTTTCACTAAAAGTTGGGTTTGGGACCCTTTGAAGGAATGGTGTTTGTATTAATGCAGGTAAAATTCACTCGATCGTTTGGAGCTAAGAAAGACAATAGTTTAGGGTCACTAGAAAGAGGGTCATGTCTTATTAGTAATTTTCCCAAAAAGGGAAATTGGTTATGTTTGGGTTCTGAATGGGAGTTGGAAACCCGATGAGAAGTTCTTTTCTAAATCTTGAATTGGTTGAGGCTTGTGTTGTTTGATTTTACCCAATCACCATTAACACGTGTATGATGTTTCTGTGGGTACTCGAGGAAAGGAGTTTATGAGGATCAAGTTAACGTCTTAATGGACAGACTAGTTTGGAGTTTAGCCAAACGAGATTTATGATGAGAGAAACCTTTCTGTGTATTAGGTCGTAGAGGAAGTAGATTCATTTATAGTAGTGTGAGAACGCTATGGGTGAGATATCCTTAGACTTTAGAGTAGATCTATAAATAATTCAAATTTTGAGGACAAAATTCCCCATTTAAGAGGGGGGGGGGGGGGGGGATGTAATACCCATATTTGTATATGCATTATTTAATTGTGAAAATTGGTGAAAAAATAACTATGTGTGTTTATTGTGAGAGGAGATGCCACTATTTACAAGTTTATGTGTTATTTGATTTGTAATTGAAATCAAACTTAACCTATGGTAATTCATTAATTACATAATTGATACTTGGACTGATACCACTTTGTTATTAAATTACTAATTTGTTAGTTACTTGATTTGGCATATTTTGCATTTGGCTTTTAGTTAATGTCTTAAGTAAATTGGAGGTGATTTTGGGCCTTTTTAGGTGAGGTCAAGATAGGTCCTAAGTATAATTTTGGGATTCAGGGATTTTAATGAGTCATTAGGGATTTCATAAGTCACATATTATAATTTGGGAGCACCTTGAGAATATAATTGTTATGTGTTAGATTATATCTATTCATTGAAATCTAAACTTAGTCTAATTATAAATCTGATTTGGGATTAAATTAGTTAATTTGTAATTAACTTAATTGTGTAAATAAACATATTAATGGCATAATCTGAAATTGGTTGATTTCATCATGAATACGAGTTAGGATTGTTATATAATTCTTAGATCTTGATTATATATTGTTAATCTTGTAAAAGCCCCATGTTAATTGGACAAATCGATGTCAAACCTAAATTAATTGATGAAATTTCATAAAACTAGGGTTCTTAATTCAAATACAAGATTTACCTCTTTCAATCCTGTTAAGATTCGATGTTTGTGTTAGAAATAAGTTTGAATTGTTATTGGGACAATTTTATATAAAGAAGGTTAGGTTTGGATATGATTTAGGAGCTTGTAGAGGCTTTAATGGAGGTTTTTGAAGTCAAACCACGTAGGTAGAAAAAACGTATTTTGTAGGGCCTTAAGGCTTAATCGATCAACCCCTCATGATTGTAGAAAGTTAAGTTACGAATATGTGAACGCTGATTTTGTATTTTTTGAATTTTTATGAATTTATTATGAATATTTTATCAAGAGTGAGCAAGGACAGATTTCTAGGTTGGTGATTTTGGTTGGGCTTTGTGTTATGATTGGTTGATTGGAATTTGGGGCATGGGGATTTACTTGTTTTTCCTTTAGGTTATTTATTCGAATAATGAGTGTATAATATTATTTGGAGGTTATGGTTTGGGTATTTGGACCGTTGGGATTGGGTTTCTAGGGTATAAATTTATTATGATATATGAGTTATAGATCTGAGAGTAGGATGGAATATTTTATGGATCATTGGAAGGTTATTAAATCAGGTTAAATGGTCGAGTTTGATAGGGTCACTGTGAGATATATTATTAGGGCATTTATCCTTTAGGTAAACTAGGATTAAGTCAAAAATCCTAGAGTGGGGTAGTTAGTATTCAATGTTCTTGTATAAGTTAGGTGTGGATAACCCCCATACAATGAACCTTGGGAGATCGGCCTAAGGTTATATGATATTGACTATAATTATTGTTCGTGTTTCTAGTGTAAGTTAGGTTTATAACTATACCTAAGATTAACTTGTCTATTACCATATAATAATATTGATATTATGTGTGACCCGGCAGTGATGGGTCTATAGATGTTTGCTTGATTAAACCTTTTAGTGAGGGTTATATCCGTTAGTACGTTTTATGTATAATGCATACCATAAGTGAGTTATCACGGGTGACATACTAGAGGGGATATCCATTATGGATTATCGTCGGCTGCACTGGTACCCAAGTAATAAAGACGGGTTTTACCGTAGTCTTTTTTATCCTGGGCACTACTCCATAAGTAACTATGTCCCGAGGAGGATACACGGGGGTTAACATCGTATAGTCATTGGATATACGACTAATGGTCATCGTATATTCATAGATATGGTAGTCTATACGTTTGACGAAAAAATTTAGTGATTATCCTTTTATGATGCTTTGAGGTTATAAGGATGGGATTACCTACACCTATGCCTAGTACGCGTGAGTCCCCCTAAAAGGAAATAGGTATAGGCCTCTGTTATGTGAGGGTTAGTGAGTAGTCCATTTATTTTTACATTCCGATTGTTGTACCTATGTGCGGATATTAGACATACAGATTGTCTTTCTCCTACCATATGTGATTATGTGTTGCGGTACTATATATAATTGTATTGGTTTTTGTTCTATACTATGTGACGTATAATATGGATGCATGCTTAAATGTTTATGACTTGGGAGTATTACATCCTACATACTTGAGGTGTATATTACATTGCGGCATGAGATAGCTTTGAACTGATAGACTTGAGATATAAGAGTGCTAGTAGTACCTTGGTTATTTAGCGGGATGAACTTTAGGTTTGAGACCACCATCCAACACATGATTCATACGATAAGAGATTAACTGAATATCATGATAGTAACGAATAAAAAATTAAGAGATAAACTTTATTCATATGGAATGCATATGTGTTTGGAATTAGAACCTCATGTTTTTTAGGTTGTTGGGTTGCGTAACTAACAACCTAAAATCCACTAAAAGACGAGAGCAAGATGTGTAGTTACATTCTAGCCCAAATTTAGTTATAATCTTATTATTTCTAAACTTATTGTTCATATTGTTGTTATATATTTGTTTTCCACAGGTCTTAGACTGTAGTAGTTAGCGTAGACTTGGATTCGTTAGAGTAGCATCCTAGAATGTTGGAGTCGAGTAGTGTAGCTCATATGCTCTATGTATTTATTTGGATTCAACAAGCCGTTGTATTTTATAGTTTATTTTCTTTATTATTCTGAGCAAGAGATTATATGAGATACATTTGTATTCGAGAGTTAGAGTATTATATTGGCAGTAATTAGTATTAAAGATGATTTTTTTTAATACATTTATTATCTCATTATATAATTTTTTTAGTTTTATGTATTTCTTTATGTGAGAGTGTTTCAAAATATTTTTGATTCCCATGATTTTTGTATTATACATGATCAATCTCTTTATGAATACTACGAGGTGTCACAACATGGGTTTCTTTTCTTTACTTAAGAGCCAAATTATAACAGACTCATCTAGAAACTAATAAAATGGCCATAATTTTTAAACCATTGTATGGAGTAATATCAACACCACAAATATCATTTATTGAAGAAACTAAGGGTGGCAACATTGCAAGTCTTTCACACTAATATTAAATCACTATTATAGAGATTATAAACAAGGATACCATCTAGAAGGCATATATATGAAGATGTTTCATTGATATATATTCATCGAAGATTTATATATTTAAACAAACAAACAAACATATTGCTGACATTGATACTTTAATACAATAAAAGAAACATGCCTAACTTGCTTACAATCTATGAATTAAATATTATATGAAAAAAATCACAATGTTCTAATTGTAAAGTACTTGCAAAAAGTTGGTATTTTTACAGAAAGAAACTTTCTATGCTTTATTCGAGAACCAAATTAATACAAATTCATCTTAAAACCAACCATACGATTGATTAAAGAATATTTTGATGAAACCCCCCACTAAATACAATTGCATGGGAATCACTAAAAATTATATGCAAGTAATTTGATATTAAAAAATTATCCAAGTAGTTAAAAGACAATTAAAAGAAACAAGTTAAAGGATGAATCTTCACATCCCATGAAATAAAGGATGGATCTTCACATCCCATGAAGTAAACATGTGGGCATGTAAGGCAGGGATATAATGCATTGTGGTTGTGGATAATTATTTGAAAAAAGATTCAAAACTTAATAGTTTCTAAAAATAATGAAGGCACCATAAATTTTTCGAAACAAGAAACAACCCATGAACAAACAACAGTCAATATATTAACTTAATTTAAAACCATAATAACAAATGAAGTCATTAATTTAAATCTTTACATATTTTGTAATTATAGTCGTGTGGGTGAGCAAGGGGTGTATCGCACAAGAATGTGTGTTTAGCAGTTTTGATAGGTGATAATAGGGGTAACCGTGAGATGAGAAATGTGGTGAATGAAGGTTAGGTGCTATGGGCAGTGCGTGTTCATATAATTAGGTGTTCAATAAATGATAAATAAGTGATCGTGTTAATACATGAAATAATTCACCGTGTAAAGTGAGGTTCTTGTGATTCTGTGTGTGAAATTAATGAGTCGGGTGTTTTGTGTCTTGAAGTAAAAATGTGATCAGAAGGTAGGTCATTATAGGATGGCTTCCTCCCATGTAATTTTACTCACGTAAACAAAGTGTTATTATTTAATAACAACTAAAACATTCTGTATATTAATAAACAACCTTTACAAATCTAGGAAATTCTTATATAAGACAACACCCTCATGGGCGGATGGAACATAGGACGAACTGGGGCGGTCGCCCCAGTTGGGATTTAAAAAAAAAATTATAGGATTTTTTGGTAAAATTTCAAACTTCAAGGTATACCTCTAATTATTTACAAAACTGAGGGTGTAAGATTGTAATTACCTAAAATATTAAACCTACAAACATAACACAGCAGCGGCTGCCTCTCATCTCATTTATCTCATTCCTTCCCTTTTTTACTAAACCTATTTCTCTTCCCCCTCCCTCCGCCTGCGTCTCCCTCCCTCCCTCTCCCAGCACAACAGTGGCTCGACTCCCTCCTTCCCGGCACCACTGTCCAGTCCAGCTATTCATTTCATGTATTTTTTTTTTGTATGTGATGATGTGTAGTTTACTTTTTTCTATGTAATAATGTTTAGTTTAATTTTTTATGTAGCCTAATTTTATGTGTGTAGAAATTTTATGTATGTGTAGTTTAATTTTTTATGTAGCCTAATTTTTCTTGTAGCCTAATTTTTTGTAATAGCAATTTTTTATGTAGTCTGAAATATGTGGTATTTTTTAAATAAGAAGTCGTGGAGAAATTTTTTAAACGGAAAAGAGGAGACAACACACAACCCTTTAGGGTAATATTATAAAAAAAAATCTACGAACAAAGTAGGAATCCAAATTTAGTTAATTACTGCCTCAAACATTTTTAAGGGTAAAAAGTTAAAAAAAAGTTAAAAAATCCAAAAAAATTGGCTCGGGGGCTCCCGATCCCGAACCCCTGACCTTCGTCACAAATTTTCGTCATTCTTGAGTCAAATCCCTAGATCTGCCACTGAACACTCTCTAAATAAATTTTAACCCATCACATCACATCACATCACTCCAACCATGATCAACCATGTCACAACCAAGTTTGAAAGCTACTTTTAGTATGAAAGCTCTCAAAGCTCCTAGACCGGATGGTGTCCAACCGCTTTTCTACCAACATTTTTGAAAAACCATCGCTACTAACATTTTTACATTTTGCCAAAAATGTTTTCGGGATAAGTACTTCCCTAGTGAACTAAATAACAACTTTATTACGCTCATCCCTAAAGTGGACAACCCAGAGAACATATCACAATTTAGACCTATTACTCTTTGCAATGTTTCTTATAAGATCCTTGCAAAAATTATTGTGGATAGGCTTAGACCTATCCTTTGCCATAATATTAGCCCCCACCAAGCTAGTTTTCTCCCTGGGAGACAAGCTTCTAATAATGTTATTGTTACACAGGAAATTATCCACACACTTATGAATACTAAAGGTAAATTAGGGGGTTATATTCTCAAAATTGATTTAGAAAAAGCTTACGACAGAGTGGATTGGGACTTTCTTGAGGGAGTCCTAAATTGGTTTAATATTGATAAGGATTTCTGCAGCCTTATATTGAGTTGTGTTAAAAATACCACTACATCTATTATTTGGAATGGTTCCCCCCTCCCTAGTTTTAAACCATCTTGGGGCCTCCGACAAGGAGATCGTCTATCCCCTTATTTTTTCGTTATGTGCATGGATTACTTATCTGCTATGATATCGGATAGAGTAAAATGTAATTAGTGGAAAGGTATTAGGGCCTCTCCTAGGGGCCCGCGCATCACCCACCTCTTTTTTGCTGATGATCTTATTCTTTTCACGAAAAATGATAATAATTCGTGTGATGCGATCATTGAGACCCTAGAGGAGTTTTGTCACATCTCTGGGCAGAAAATAAGTTACTCTAAATCTAAGTTGTTTGCATCCCCAAATATCCCAAAAAGGGAGGCTTTAAAGGCAGGACATTTGTTTGTCATAAGCCTTACTAATGATCTAGGTATTTACCTTGGTAATAGACTTATACATGGTAGGTTACATGCATCTCATTTTAAAGACATCATTGAAAAAATCCAAAAAAGATTAACAGGATGGAAATCTAAACTTCTCTCCCTTGCGGGAAGGAAAACACTTATTCAGGCTGTAACCTCCACCATCCCAAACTATAGTATGCAAACTGTCATGCTCCCGGTGAAGATATGTAATGAGATTGATAGACTTAATATAAATTTCCTATGGGGAGAGAATAATGGCAAGGGAAAGATTCACCTTGTAAACTGGAATAAAGTTTGTAGTCCCAAAATAAATGGAGGCCTTGGGTTGAGAAAGAGTGCGCAAAATAACCAAGCTAGTGTCACTAAACTCGGATGGAAAATTGTGAATAAGGATAAATCACTATGGGCTGACGTATTAAGAAACAAATATAAAGCGGGTCAAAATCCTAGAATGTGGAAAAATTGTAATACGTCGTCTCATACTTGGAGAAGTATTCTTAAATGTAGAGAAACCCTTGAGAAAAATACCAAATGGAATGTTGGTAATGGTAAGAACATTAACATCTTAAAAGACTGGTGGGTGGGGAATAAAATTATCAACCCTATGGAACACCCGGGAAACTTAGAAAATGTAAATGTCGAGGCGTTTATTGATGAGAACGGGAAATGGGATGTTAGAACTATTGAAAATTCTTTCAACATGAACACTATGAATGATATGGTTAACATCCCACTTTCCCGTACTTGCTGTTGTGATGATAATCCATCCTGGTCGTTAAGTACTAAAGGAAAATTCACAAATAGTTCGTGTTATCAATCCCTTGTTACCAAGCATAACGAACATCAACCCTGGGAGGTTTGGAAAAAGTTATGGAAATTAAACGTCCCATAAAAAATTTGCACATTTTTGTGGACCATTCTACATGGAAAAATCCTCACAAATAAACATCGTATGCGTAGAGGTCTTACGAATAATGGTGACTGCCCACGGTGTGGGCTCCTCGAGGACATCGACCACTTATTTAGGGAGTGCATTCACACTAGGGAAATTTGGAACACACTTGGCTTCGACCACTCCCTTGACTTCAATCTATCAGGTAATGTAAATGAGTGGATTACACTAAACATTGGGGTGAATCGAAGAAAGAAAGGTACAAATGCTTTATTATTACCTTGTGGCATATTTGGAAATCCAGAAACAATTTCATCTTTAATAACATTGATGAGTCTCCACCAACAGTTGTCCGCTTGGCTATGATTTACACAAATTATGTTTTTGAAGCCCAAAACACCAAGCGAGCAAAGGTTAGTGGGGAAAACAATACCATATTAATTCGTGATCCGTGTCCTATTGCAGGTAAAATCATCATTCATACTGACGGTGGTTTTGACCATGGTTGTGGTACGGGTTCTTTTGGTGGAGTGGTTAGAAATGAAGATGGAGAATGGATCATGGGCTTTACTGGAAGAATCCAAGGTACTGCCAGTCCTCTACGGGCGGAGCTGGAAGTAATTTCTCATGGTCTAAACCTTGCCCTAAGAAAGAAATGGAAGAATGCCTGTCTGAAAAATGATTGTCTTGAAGCCATCAATCTCATTAAGCAGGAAAACACTCAGAACCACCCTTTGGCAAATATCATCGAGGATTGCAAGGAGCTTGCGAAAGAGCTAAAGATCAACATCGTTCACATTCCGAGAGCAAGAAACTTTATGGCAGATTGTATGGTGAAAATTGGGAGAGAGGTGGATGACCTATACAAAGAATATGACCAAGCGCCGGAAGATTACCTTAGGATGATTGACGCGGAGATGGAGGAGGACGGGTTCTATTTCGTTTAGAACTGATTGGTTTTGTTGTTTGCTTTCTGTTTTCTCATTTCCTGTTTTCACCAAAAAAAAAATTAAAAACATACGGGTGATGATTGGAGGTATGATTGGTGAATAGCTGCTCCAACCTGCAATCAGAGAGAGAGTCACTGATTATACATGTGTAGGGAGGACAGGAGGATGAGTCATTTGAATACCACCACTAAAGCCACCAATCATGAGACTTGAAATGCATATTATATGGATTAAGATTATCTTCACAAATATATATATATATATATATATATATATATATATATATATATATATATATATATATATATATATATATATATATTTGATTTGAAACTAAAAGGGGGGTAAAATTATAGATTTGTCTCACAAGAAACACAAATATACTTGTAGTAGCATATCCCACGAATAGTTGCTTATTGTGTATTATATGCAAAGAAATAAAAAAAATACCTAAAACTACAAAAACAAATATTACATTCAAAGTTATAATCAATTACATGAACCAGATATCTAAAAACACAATCACAACTTGAAATAAATAGTATATGATCCATCAATGTTCAACAAAGTTCAAAATAACAATTAGGAAAAAAAATCAATAATGTGAACAGTGATTATATTGTGGTTATATCCCCCATCGATCTTTAAACTCATTTTAAAGTACAAAAATTTAATAAAAAAGTATTAACATAAACCCCAACATTGTAACCTAACATTTTAAGAGATCCCGGCTCCAAAATCAGTAACCTTAGTGAAACAATCTCATATCCTAAAATTGAGACAGTTGTATCACAAACTGAGAAAGACCATATATATATAAGAAAAATTAACTAAATAATAGTGCTTTATCTTTGTTAAAGACTTTCTCATAATCTTGATAGACATATGCAATGTATTAGCCAAAAAATAATATTATTTTTTGGCTAATACATTGCATATGTATGTATATATATATATATATATATATATATATATATATATATATATATATATATATATATATATATATATATATATATATATAGAGAGAGAGAGAGAGAGAGAGAGAGAGAGAGAGAGAGATAGAATGAGAATAAGTACTCAAAAGTGTTATATTTATACCCTAAATAGACTCATTTTAATTGTTAGTTCTCGTGAATGTTGGCCCTTTATGTGTAATTATTTATCTTGCATGTCAATATGTAGTTGCAATTTCAAAAGTCTTACTTTAAGGCAATTGCGGTGAAATTGCAATACTGTTAAAATCATAATTTAATGTTAACACAATACACACAATACACACACACACACACACACACACACACACAGAGTAGGGTATTCCCATGCCTAATGGGCCACACAATTTTGAAAAATATAAATTCATGCATAATGTAAATAATAAATGTTTGATATATTATAAGTTTTCAAAGCAATTAGTCATGCAAATCGAAGTTATAAAGATTTTTTACAACACATGTAAACAATTGAGAAAATTTGAATAAAATTTCCTATATTTGTAAAACTACCCACCCTATTTGAGAAATAAAAAATCCCCAACAAAACTAATAATCCGCAACAATAATGATGATAGTCCATCCAAAACCTCGTATAAAGATTAGAGTTATTTAATAAATGTATTTAGTCAACCAACTTAATTACAAACATAAACCACATAACCATATCCGTTCACAAAATGTGTTCTCTATAGAGTGTTGTCATATGAAAAAAAATATAACAAATACCCAATAGCTTACTTTATAAGTATTCCAAACTGTGTAAAGTAAGTGAAGTATAAATTTAAATCCTTATTCACCATTTATAAAGGGATCAAAAAAATAGAAAAAAAGTTCATAATAATATAAATGAATCAATTTGAAGTTTACACGCCTAAGTATGGTGGTCAATACATGGAAATCAAGATATACACTTAGTAACAAAGAGAAATAGGCAAGAAGATATTTGTTGCATTATAATCATATCAAGAAGAGAAAACTGGATAAATCTGAATAATTTATCAAATAATTTCCACAATATCCTATAACCTCACTCCCCATAATCCCTACACCATTGCCATTAACCCATAGCCTCAAATATCATAAAAAAAACCATACCACCACAATCAATAAAAGTGATGAACACACCATTACGGATATCATGTTCAGAGAATCAAAATTGAAAAGAGCTTCACTAAACAAAAAAATGGAAACAAGACACTTTAAAACATATTTTGGGCAGGTACCATTGCTTGACAAATGATATAATTAAGTAGATAGAGTAATTTACCTAAATAGTTGAAGAAACTCAAATCAATAAACAAACTTATTCTACCAATCATAGAGGATTTATAACTGTGCAAACATGAAAAATAAAATTCCCACATCCTTATATTTAGGTAATAGACCATATAAATAAACACATTCAGTGTCTTCACTTGCAGTTTCTCTCTCTGTGAGATTCCTCTTTGTACCTGATCATTTTCGGAGTCATTTTTTGGCGGATCAGTCTCTCTTAATGGAGGGGTTGACTTAGCTTTCCCACTGATTCTTACTGGCCTCCTAGGATTCTCACCAGTTCCCCAATCAAACTCCGATATAGCATGGTTTCGAGGGTGTGATTTTAAATAGTTTATGGAGACACAAATATGATCTTGTTCTTTTTTGATGTACCTCAATTTTTGTGCATAAGCATTTTTTTCCAAGAGGGAGTAGGAGGGAGCTCTACTGAGATAACATCGTCCCTAACTCCAGCCCAAGAACTCGCCATTTTAATCCTAATCAACAAAGTCAAATATTTACTTGTTTTTGCTCTCTCTCCAGAAACCAAGAAACTGGCACAACTGAATTACCTCGGCGGCTTTACGGAGTAGTTTAACCAAGATAACTTCTCTTCTTTAATGCATTTGGATCCTCGAAACAATAAGTA
The DNA here is from genome assembly GCA_949130495.1 of Sambucus nigra. NCBI lineage: Eukaryota > Viridiplantae > Streptophyta > Magnoliopsida > Dipsacales > Adoxaceae > Sambucus > Sambucus nigra. The sequence goes on along the minus strand of OX422209.1, from coordinate 284,069,636 downwards.
TCTCATAAACACCTGCAAAATATCATCAACCACTTTGAACTATAAAAGTCCGCAAAACCTGTAAAAAAGTTCAATAATTTAGTAGTGTGCGTGGATTGTAATATAACTGAAGATTGAAAATTTTCTAAGTCGTAAAGAGAATGTCGAACCGTATATGTTTAACTACCAGCAAAAACCACTTCCTATTTATAGTCTCTATATTATTTATAATGTACATGTCTTAATCTAGCACTGGACTAGGCTTTGATTCTTACATTACATTCGTTGTTCTTTATTTGCGGGAGAATAAAAAAAATAAATAGTCTTTTTTCTTGACCTTACCTTACCTTCTCCTGAAGTTCGGCTAGTGAGGGAATGTCTCATTGTAACTGTAGCGGACTCTTTGGTCAAGCTTTCAAAGTAGCCCTCCCTACTTACAAAAACTTTTCAACTGCATCCTCTGAGTATCGACTGGCCTCACTAACTAATTCTGGGCAATTAACACGTGGAGTGTAAAAAGATGGAACTAATTCTCAAAGGTTCCGGCCCATGCATCCCTTTTGGTCAAGAGGTTTAAGTTTAGATTGAAAAGTTTTTGTACAATTGCTGGGAAAGATTGAAAAGTTTATGTACAGTTGCCAAAAGTACCAAGGGTCGGGCTGAATAATGCCATTTGAATTAGGAACACCATCAACAAGAGTAGGCACATGATCATAGAACCAACCATGATCATCATACGTAATCAATAATGTCATTTCATTCCATTACAGACTACTCCTCAACACCTCATACACCTAATAAACCTCCTTCACAAAGCTCTGTCCAATTGCCACGTCATGATACGGTTGATCGTCGTTTACCAAAAAAAGCTCAACGTCAAAGTATCACGACACACAAATAAAAGAAAACCATAATAGGACAGGAGACTTCAGTTGCAAACTATAAAAATAGAAATACATATAACTCTGATCAGGCCTTTTAAGGTGCAATACATTAAATGGAAAATAAGAGAGAATGCCAATCTGAAGCTTGTGTGAACATATTACACTAAAATTCCACTATCATAAATTGATACATATATCAATTATTTCTAAGACTGCAAGGTAAATATAAGCTAATATATATATATATATATATATATATATATATATATCACCAGTAAACCATAAAAATAAACCAATTTACTACCATATCTCGAACCCAAATTGTTCAATCAGATGTATTGTGCTCCCACATCATTTCCTTGCAGGTCATTTACCTACAATACATAAATGCAAGCCCATATAAAACCAAGGATAGAAACATTAAATAATAGTATTGTGAACTCAAAACACCCTAAAAAGAAAATATACTTGTAATAAATACCCAAATTTTGTTGAAAATACTCAAAATATCACGAATATAGGAGGGAAATCAAAATATTAGAGGGAGTCACAAAACCATAAAATAAGATTCATACATTGGCAAAATCCCTTGAATATCAAACAAAAAATTCTTTGAATATCAAACCGAATAGTAAACTTTCTTTAAGGATTTATTATACCCTAGTTAGATCAACAAACACTAAATAAATAATGTGCATCTTCACCCCTAAAATACAAAGAGGACAAATGGAATTAGTAAGTTCGATATTAAGATCATCAAATACAAAAATATCTTCAGAACATAAAATGGAATACCTATTCACAATTCTCCACACCAAATAAATATCAACTTGTTAGTAATGGGGAAAAAATTGCAAAGTAAAGGAGAAACCAAAAAATCGGCAAAACAAATCAAATATCCAAAAGTGAGAGAGGGAGATGGGTTTTTGTTTTGGAAACCAAGTCTAGATGTAAACCAAACTAAATGAAATGATTTGGTTATGGGCATCTGATATTGCATCGACTCGGTTTTGGGCAACTAATTTGCTGAATCGAATTGTTGCTTTTGGTGAGGAAAAGAATGGAACTCGCAGCTTGGGATGGATCTCCAAAGTAACGGAGAAACCAAATGCAAAATATGAATCAGAAATAAAATAAATAAATAAATAAACTTGTAAGAAAAAACAAGTCGGCAAAACAAAACATTAGCACCACAAAACCAAAAATCAAATATCCAAAAGAGATAGAGGGAGATGGGTTTTATTTTGGAAACCAAGTCTATATGTAAACCAAATTGATTGAATCGATATTTCATCAATTTGGTTTTGGCCACCTGATATTGCATGGAATTTGTCTTGGGAACCTGATTTACTGAATCAAATTGTTTCTTTTCATGAGGAAATGGAATGAACTCGCAACTAGGTATGAGGGAGTGTGGTGGAGAGGAGGAGGAGGTGGAGGCCCAAAGACGAAGAAGAAGTGAGGTGGAATCAATGTCTGATCTTTGAAACCCTATCTCGTGGAGAGAGGAGAGAGTGAAATAAGAGAGCATAAAGTGAGAGAGTGAAATGTGAAACGATTACGGTTTAGACAAATGAATGTAAGGGAGAAACTTGTGAGAGGACTATTCTACCCTTGTTTTTGAATTCTGAATAAAAGTGAAAAAAAATTAAAGTGTGTTAAAATGGGGGGAAAATCAAAATTTCAAGGATAAAATAGGAGGTGTAATAATAACTCATATAGATGACATCATCTTTTAATTTTATGACATGGATAAGTTTTATACTTTATTATATATATATATATATATATATATATATATATATATATATATATAAGTTAGGTTGGTTTCTGAAAATGTACACATTTTTAACGGTCGAGATGTGTGCCACCTCCTTACATATTTCGATGGTTCACATTACATCTATTTCCTTTTTAGAAACCTACCCTTCAATTATTTAGTTTCCCTCTCTTTTTCTACCTATCAAACTTACACTTTAATTCAAATATTGGGCATTTTGGTAACTGACTCCCACTTTACACACACAACCCATCTCTCTTTCTCGACATCTACCCCCGCTCACCCCCATCTTGCCCTCATTCTCTCCCTCTCTTTCTTTATCAAGCCCTACATTCACCCCTCGGCATCCTCTATTCACTCTCTTAGGCTTCTCTCAACGATGCTTCTCTCACACGCACGCACACATCATCATTTCAAGCTAAGATCTCTTTATGTTTTTATGGGATCTAAATAGGTATGTTTCTGAATTTAGGGCTTTGTTTCTTATGTTTTAGTTGTTTATTTTTCCTTAATTTTTTTTATCTAAATAGGTACATACTACATTGGTTAGAAATTCTGAATTTAGGGCTTTGTTTCTTATTTATTTTTTTGTTTATTTTTCCTTTTTGCAGATTATTAGAGATATTCCCTCCAATTTTGGGATCTAATCATGTATTTTTCCTTTTGCAGGTTATTAATTTGTATGTACTACTTCGGTAAGAAATTATGTATCGGACCTCTAAATATTTACCCAAGTATCAATTTTTTTACTCACAGATGCACTAAATATTTATTTGATTCTTATGTTTTTGTTGTTTATTTTTCCTTAATTTTTGGATCTAAATAGGTACATACTACATCTATAAGAAATTTTGAACTTAGGGCTTTGTTTCTTATGTTTTTTTTTTTGTTTTTTTTTCCTTTTGCAGATTACTAGAGGCATTCCCTCCAATTTTGGGACCTAATCATGTATTTTTCCTTCTGCAGATTATTAATTTGTATGTACTACTTCGGTAAGAAACTCTGATTCATACCTCTAAATATTTATTTAATAAGTTGTCATATGCATCATTCACTTGCTTATAGGTCTTTTAAGTGTCACGTGACTTTTGATAGACTGTTATAGGCATGCATTGTAAAATATTGGTTGTGTTAAGGAAACAGGTAGGTTATCAAAATGTTGGTAATTTTTCAAAATTTTAAGTTTTGTAAATCGATAGATGAAATTCTTATGCTCCTTTCACAAAATATTTTACACAAAATACGTTTTACTCTCTGTAAAATGGTTAACATGTAGGCTCTTACATTAATGCTCTTACTCTTTGTCAAATACGTTTCGATGAAATGTTAAAGCTCTTACATTAAGGCCTTGAAACATATTAAATCAAAGAAATGATTGGTGTGTCGTTTATGTTTTTCCCTATTAAATTAGTGAAGAAGCTTGAGGTTCTTAAATGGTCCAAGTGGGTGAACTGCGGTCTATTAGGTGTTGATATCAAATATTTGATTCCCATAGATTTAAGTTTTGCACGTATTTTGAGGCCACTTACTTTATTTTCCCTATGTGCTTATACATGTTTGAGGCTTATGTTTCATTGGACATTAAGGCCTTAAAACATATTAAATGAAAGAAATGATTGGTGTGTCATTCATGTTTTCCCTATTTTGAGGCCACTAACTTTAATTTCTATATGCGTTTATACATTTTTGAGGCTTATGTTTCACTGAACATTAAGGCCTTGAAACATATTAAATCAAAGAAATGATTGGTGTGTCGTTCATGTTTTCCTTATTTTGAGGCCAGTAACTTTAATTTCCCAATGCGTTTATACATGTTTGAGGCTTATGTTTCACTGAACATTAAGGCCTTGAAACATATTAAATCAAAGAAATGATTGGTACGTCGTTCATGTTTTCCCTATTGAATTAGTTAAGAAGCTTGAGGTTCTTAAATGGTCCAAGTGGGTGAACTATGGTCTATGGGGTGTTGATATAAAATATTTGATTTCCATAGATGTAAGTTTTGGAGAATTTTTCAATGCAGTATCGACGTATTTTCAGGCCACTAACTTTATTTTCCCTATGCGTTTATACATGAGATATTTATGGTTCATTGAGATGTTTATGGGTTTTTACCCTCTTCAAATCAGCAAATTGAGCATACTTTATTTGGGGGTCATTTAGGGTTTAATTTTCCTAATTTAGGGGTTTTTATCATTCTAATCATGTGTTTTATTGTTGTTTGATATCTCACCCTTTTCAAATCAGGTATACCCCTCTTTTCTTTTATAAATCCATGAGTTTTCCAAATGTTTGGAGTCAAGTGTTGCATTATAGTAATGATTGCATTTCTATAATCATTTTTGGGTTCAAACTCACATTTTCTCTCAAAGTTAGTTATATATCTTTGTCTCTTGCTGTTGGTTGTTATTTGGGGTTATCCCTTCTAACACATTGTTTATTCGAACCAAGTACTACAAAGATTTATTGTCTATTTTCAGTTGAGGGTATGTTCTACATATCAAAGTTGAGGGTATGCGCCATATTTGATTATAGACAAGATTTCAAGGTTTATACATGATTATAGACTTTCTTTGAATGTATTATAGAGTAGTGTAATCTCTTATTGACTTAATAGTTATACGGTGGAATATAAAATTCTTGGATGTTGATTTCTTACAGCTAATATAATGTCTACTAGAAATGCAATGGTTGTGTATTACTATGCAGACCATTTGTCCAGGATGCATAGAAATAGGGATTGTCCTTTATCGTCAGGTACAAGATAGAATATTGTGAAAACATGTAATACCCCGTAATTTTATTGATTTTTATTTAATGGATTAATTGAATTAAATGAGAATTAATTTGGAAATTAATTCGAAATTAAATACTAGCAAGATGTGAGTTGGTATTTGAGTATGATGTTAAAATAAAATATTACTGAGAATATATGGTAACATATGAGTATTGAAAATATTAAAATTATCGCGAGGCAGAAATACGACAATTTGGGAAATTAAGTTGAGACCCGCGTGTCAGTCGCGTCAGGAATGAATTTAATTAGATTAAAAAGGAATTTATATTTTTATCAACCAAATGGTCATTTTGAGTGCGCCAACATGTCCGGAAGGGTCTAGATAGTCATAAAATACTAGCCGGGGGTTTAGTGTGGGTCCCGGGGCACTTTTAGGCCAAACCGGCAACCTAGAAGGGTATTTTGGTAATTTTAAAAATATAGGAGTTAAGACCCACGAATTTTAGAGTTTAATTATATATGATTAGAGAGTACACTAAGGCCATTATCAGCCAAAAACAATAGAAGTGGGCTACGGGAGTTACAGAGAAGTTTCAAGGAGTTCCAAAATAAACCACCACCCACCACCACCAATTGGGAAGGATTTGTGAGTGGAAAGAGGAGAGATTCAGCCTTTAATCAACGACAACAAATTAGAAGAATAAATCTAAGGCAAGTGATTTGGTTTCATTACTTTCATTGAATATTTCCTCCATGCTTAGTGTAGAAATTTTCGTATGTCTTGAAGGATTGATGAAAACCCAGTGGAATTGTTAGGGATTGCATGTAGAATTATTCTGGACGAATTTAGTAGCCAAAAGCATAGAATTTGATAATGTAAAAACGGATTTAAAATGGAGTTTTCATGTTTAATTAAATTCGGGTTTCATGTTGTTAGGGTTTGTGGTAAAATTTGGGGATTTATGGATTTTACATGTTGATTTGAAGGAATGGACCCAAAAAACTATGTTAGGAAGTTATCTAGGGTGGTTTAGAATAATTTAAGAACCCTAAAATATGATTAGTATGAATTTGGGATGATTTTGGAGAGGAGAGAAGTTGAGAAAAACGAAATGGGTGAAATCTGGGCACTTTCGAAAATTTCGTTAGAAGACCAACCCAGGTCGTTCGAACACCTCGTTCGAACGAGCTTCTAACGAGATTCCAGTAGCCCATCTAACGAGTTCATTCGAAGCCCTTCGTTCGAACGATACTCGTTCGAACGAGATTTCTAACGAGTTGACAGAATGACCTTGTTCGGCCGATTTTTGTTTTGAACTTCGCATAGGCTTATTTATGAGTATTTTTTTTAGTTTAACTTCAATAATTTTGACCCTAGAGGATTGATGTTGGGAACTTTGTGAACACTAAGACTTGAGGAAGAGTAGTAGGTATAATTGTGAGGCCGGAGTATAATTTAGGATTAAATTTTGGAGAAATACATATAAGACATGATAACTTTTATGAGTTAGGTTTTAAGTAATGGAGATTACAACGTGAGATGTGTCGGCGGTCTATATTTTATATTATCCAAATTCTTATAAATGGGCAAACTCTAATGACGGTATAAGGAGGTGGATATACCTCTATTAATATTATAAGATATCTAAGATGTGTGAATGCTTAGTATATTGACTTGTATGTGTATAAAATACCTATCATACTTGCTATCACGGGAGGTCGGCTTTCGAAATGGGCCATCTAATCTTTGTGTGCCTACGGGGGGATTTAGATTGGTACCTTAAGGACATAGAGTTGTGAATGACTTATTCGTGAGAAATAAGTCAGCTGACCATGGGAGCGTAGGTATGTGCGTGACCCATGGGTATGTGAACTATGTTCGCCTCCATTATGTATGATTGTTGCTTATTGAAACGGTTCCTGAGAGATCTGGAATACGTGGTCCTTAGGTACGTAATGTACCAGGATTCGATAGCAGAGTATGTGTGCACCGCAGCTTAGCCTAGGGGTGCCCTTATTGTATATTTATGAAGAGATTAATATACTGGTAATTGAAATGGACTTTTATTAAAGTATGAATATGAATAATTGTGACATTTTTGATAGAGTTAAAAATGGGAATCTCATAGTAATTATTATAACTAATTCAGAGGAATAAAAAGTAAGACTCTCACTTTATATTAAGATGTCGGGAATTGAACTTTGAATTTTATAGTAAAGTCAGGTTATGGATTGGACTAATTAGATAGTGGAATAACTAGAACGGGTACGGGTATGTTAGGTGTGCACAATTAGTTGAGAGGTAAGGAACTCATGTGAGTGCACGCACTATCATGTACTTTATATTCACTGTTTAATGATATTAATCACTTGTTATATTTTAAACTGTTTTCACAATCGGGCTTTTACCCGTTTGCTTTCAAATCTATTTTCTTGTAAAAACCTTTTAGGTGCCCAGCCACAAGGACACCAAGCTTAGAAGTTCCATTCCAGTGACGTGCTGTAACTGCTGTGGAAGTTACAGGACCTCGATAGTAGACGCCTCCACTTTCCAATTTAACCTCATTCCATATTTATTCATATGTTGGGCATGTCGCCCCTTCTTTCTTAGAGACAGCTTATTTATTCAGTTTTATTTCATTTTTGGGTTTAATTAATTAATGATTCAGACTTTGTATTTTGTTTTATTCAGTATTAGGATTATTCAGAGGAGTATTCCTCCAAATTCATTTTATTCCATTATTATTCTATTGTGACTGTGATGTGGTTGTGGTATCATTATTTTATAATTTAAACTTGTTGTATGTTAACCTAATTTTGTTAAAATTGACAACTCACTTTTTAAATATTAGGTGGTTAGTAATTGTTAAAATGTTTTTCGACAGTGATGCCATTAACTGAACCAACTTGACATTTTGTATTAATTTGAATAAAAGAGTAGCTACCCGATATTTAATTAAACGGGGTGTCACAAAACAGAGATGAGGCGGTTCCCTCAGGTGCATAGAAATCCGGATCGTCATTTATCGTTACTCTCAGGTGCGGAATCTCATCCTTCTTTGTTTTAGAATCTTAATAGGTTGCAATTTTTTGTGATAGAAGAGCTGATAACTAAATGAATTCATCCCAAACAGAATTGTTTTGGAATTTAATGGATTCAGAATCTAAATGATAGACCCTTCTTGATGGCTTGCTCTTTGTTTCTGATTTTTCCACTTTAGAATCAGAACTATAGCCTACTTTATATGTAATTAATTTCTTGACATTCAATTGGTCATCTAAATTTAATTCATCTCCAAAATCGTTCTTTATATGTACACTCATGCAATTTTATATGTGTTTATTTTAGGTTCAGAGCATGAGCAATCTCCAATAAAATTGTTTTAGGTTCAGAGCATGAGTACACAAATGAAGTTTAATCTAGAGCATGAGCCGTCGCCAAGAAAATTTTGAGTGTGAATTATCTGAGTCTGAATTAAACTTTCTTAAGAAGGCACCTTCAAATTTTTTATTTTTTTTAATAGGAGAGGATTATCCGAGTCTGAATTAAACTTTCTTCAGGAGGTACCTTCAAGCTTTTTATCCTTAACCATATGGATGACCAACCTCAAGATCTCCCTCTCTCACATCTGTTCTTCACACCAAACCCGCATATTGCATTCTGTTTTTCGCACCAAACTATAGCAGGGGTATCCTGATTTTCTTTATTTTTTCCAGTTTTTGTTTCTTAATTTAATGTTTGTGAGTTTTTTTTCTTTAGTTTTGACTGCTAACAGTTTTGAGATATAACTGTTGCTATTGATAGGTACGAATTTGGATCTTTATGAAGGGTTGTGAGAGGCTTCTTTTAAGTTTTTATGCTTTTTCATTCTTTAATGCCTTTTAATTCTTTGTATGTAATTTTACACATGGATCTTACTTTGCACATCACATGTTTGGTTTTGGTTTTAATTTCAAAATGGTTCATCCATTGCCTTTTATCAGGTTGAAAACTCTTACCAGGATGTTGACACAGAGAGAGAGAAAGAAAGAGTTCTAACTTATTATACACGCATAGGTACTCAAAGTACATCTGAAATAAACATGTAGAGCTGGACCATACGAGAATGTCAATGTTCAGAAATGAAATCTGACCACTTTTCAAGTTATATGAAGAGGAAAAGAAAATACACCATCATATTGAGTAACGGATGCCCAAGTACAGTGATCTTTTATTACATTTTATTTTCTCTAATTTGTTTGAGGTAAAGATGTGTATCTTCTTTATGGTCCTAATAGTTTGCCTTTTAGATTAGTAATGAATTAAAGTGTTAGGTCACATGGATGGAAGTATTACTTTTTTTTTTACTTATTTCCAGTTTTGCTGTCTAATTCAAATTTTCATGTTAGCAATGTTTAGCCGACACGGCCCCTATGGGTCCCACTTGCATACTGTGTGGCAACTTCAAGCGACAGTTTCTCTTCGAAATTAAGGTGCAAAGGGTAACGTAGATTGTGGAACATATATATTTTGGTATGAAACTTTACGGTTATTAAATTAGTCAAGTTCCTATCAAGAGACTTTACGGTTATTGTGGAACATGTACTATAAACACATTGATGTTATGTTAACAACATTCATGTGTTAACATATAGTTTTTGACACCTTACTATCCGACAATCTTATAGTAGACTTTTATGTCGACAACCTTATAAACATCGTGTGTTAACATATAGTTTTTGACACCTTGCTATCCGACGGTCTTATATAAGACTGTATGTTAACAGCGTACAGTCTACATGTTAATAACATACATGTGAGGTGTCGTAGTCTACTATCCGACAGTCTACTATAAACACATTGTTGTTAACACATTACTACATTATTGTGACATGGATTCATAACACCATATCGCTATGTGCCGAAAACCACCTAATTTCGACACTCATCTAATTTCTGAGTTGGCTGATTTATATAGAGAAAAATATGGAAAATATATGGTTTTTGAGCTGTGAGTACTGTTTTTTTGCCTCTATTTTTGGATCTTTTGACCTCTCTAATGTTTGTTTATTCTTTTTTGTAGGTTTTATCTTGCGAATCAGACTCACTTTAGGCCTCCTGCCGAGTAGCAGGTGAAATCGATACAAGGTTTTATAGTTGGTTTTGTTTTTGTTTTTGTTTTTAGTATTTTGCTGTGTAATGTCTTTGTGTTTGGTCAGGTGTAGGTTTTTGAGATATTTAAGTGTGATATCAGTTTGATGGATTGATTGTTGTTTAAAGAATTTGGGGAGTTTCTTTTCAGTCCGTATTAATTGATCATGATTCTTTATGAAATTATTTTCTGCAATATCTAATTTGAACATTTTACTTTATAGGTTGATTTTTATGTTTTTTCTTCATATATGCAAGACTCTAGTTGTTGATAGTTTAATTAGGATTTCGTAAGTATAAGGCTTTTAATGCATATTTAGTTCAGTTTATGTGGGAATGACTCATGGTTTGTCCTTGACAATGACATCCCTAAATTGATGAGTGCATACCTATGACCATAAATGGATCAGTGCATCCTAAATGGATTAGTTCATCCTAAATGGATCTGTTCATACTAAATATATTAGTTCAGTCCATAAAAATGGTATCGTGACTGGATTAGTGCATCTTAACTAGATGAGTGAATCTTAACTAGATCAGTTCATACCTATTAAATTGCTAATATGTGTAGATCTTTGGGGGTTTTTCAATATTGGGTTTGTTTTGCAGATTTATGACCATTGTTACAGTTCACCATTAGAGACTTATACCCGTTATGACAGTACAACATTATAGACATGTGCTGGAACTGAGATAAGCTTTGTTTATTGTTATATGTGAACTCCCGTTGTAATAATCTCAGGGAATGGAATGTGACACAGGGACATGGTTTATCTGAGCTAAAAGTGAGAAAGGTAATATATCTCCTCTTTATTTTTTTGTCATTGGCTTTCAAGGTTTCTTTCACGGTTTTCCAAAATGCTCTCTCCATAAGCTAATATAGTGTTAGATTGCTAGAATCTCTATGAATAAAGTTTTTACCTTAATTTGGGTTTTTTGCTGTTAGGAGTATTCTTAACATTCTCTCACTTTTAGTTTCTTAATATACTGAAAATGTAGTGGTATACTATACAAAGGTAGTTTCTTATTAGTTTGGCAATAACCTAAGAGTGAAGGAGACGTTTGGTTTTAGAAATTTTCTTATATATTGTTGAATTCGAAGCTTATGTTCTGTGGGTTAGATTTTCATAAATTAAACTTCATTATAAGGTTTCAAAGCCCAATTTTCAAGCTCTCTTACAGTTTCTGTTGATATTTTTTCAATTAATCTTCATTTGCCATATTATAGCGATGAGTTACAACATGATTGGGTATTATTTATCGGATGACTTCAATTATATGTCCTTAAGACAGGTTGTGTGTATAATTTTAGTAAGTTCCATGACGTTATTTGGTGACACACAATAAAAGTATCATGACTATTAGCATAAATGCATTGTTATTATATGTTTTGTGATTTTTGTGTGTGATTTTATTGTGATTTTATCTCAGATTTTGTTGGCCAAATCTTGATCAAATTTGTTTTAGAGGCTGACTCTCGGCCAAATCAAGTATACTCTCTCTCTCTCTCTCTCTCTCTCTCTCTCTCTCTCTCTCTCTCTCTCTTTTAATTTTGAGGTGTGATCTTCTTCTCTTACTTTTGATTTATACAGGTAAGATCTGAGTTCTTCTCTTACTTTCGAGGAACGCAGACACGCGCCCCCCTGCCCTGTCCCCTCCCCCCTTCCCCACTCACACACGTACACACGCGCACATAAACACCCACACACACATGCGCCCCCTGCCCGTCCCCTACCCCTTCCTCACTCACACACGCACGCACGTGCACTGCATATATGCACTGGTATGCATATATGCACTGCGTATATGCATATGCATACACACGCGTCCCCCTACCCCGTCCCCTCCCCCTTCCCCCCCCCCCACACAAACATGCACACATGCACCCCCTGCCCGTCCCCTCCCCCCTTTCCCACTCACACACGCACATAAACATACACACTCGCACTGCATATATGCATATGCATATATGCACTGTTCAAATAGTTCCTTTTTCCTAATATTGTTATTTGTTTTATTTGTAGACCAAATATGATGGGATCAAACTCGAAATTGCATTTTTGTATAAAAGAAGTAATCCAATTGGATCCGGCTGAATCAATCTCGAATTTAGACAATTTGGATGTGATTGTATATTTCATTTTACTAATTGTATATTTACTTATGTGACTGTATCTTTGTTTGAGAAACTGATTAATTATGTTTATTATTTGTCAAATCGTACAGAAAAAATCGAGAGGGAGAGAGTGATAATGGCCAGAGGTGGGAAGAAGGATAGGAAGACAGCAGTAGTAGCACCTAATCCAGAAGCACCATGGCACAGACATTTTGAGAAAGTCCCACATATTCTCCTTTCCTTGTCTTCTAGCTCCCATCTCCGAATTTGGGATTTTTTTTTGAATTTGTTGTTACCCCTTAAATATGGTGGATAGTTCAATAAACAAAGGAGACTATGTCCAATTTTTTTAAAAAATTGACACTTTGTTTTTTTGAGACACAGTTAATTTGATTGTTGAATGTAAGGACATTTTGTCCAACATACTTGTATATGTCATTAGCCGTAACACCGTTGAAGAAATTCATGTCCATATCGTCATCAACGGAATCCGAGTATCGAATCAAGGAAGGAATCAGAAATCCAGTCAGCCGGACCGGTCCGCCTCAATAAAAAAGGAACCGATCCGCTAACATCCCGGACCGGTCCGCCAAGAAATTAAAAGAACCAATCCGCTTCCGGACCGATCCGCCTCCCTGCCGGACCGATCCGTCTTGTACATTGAAGCCAGTGAGCACCGAACCGAATGCGAACCGAATCAGCCTCAAATTAAAAGAACCGGTCTGCCATCGGACCGATCCGCCTAAGGCCCGGACCGGTCCGCCCTGGATAACCACGAACAGATCGTGTGGAGATTTTTAGGGCAAATGAATTCTTATTTATACCACGATCGGGGAGTTGGTCTTCTTAAGGCTTATACCCGATTTCCAGAGTAGATAAACTCTAAGGCCTTCATGGTATTTGAGTCCATTGATTCATACCCTTGATTCACACAAATTCCATACATTTGTGAGTCACTTTTGGTAACCCAAGAACACCATTGATGCTGTTCAACCCATGTGAAGTGGACCGCTTCTTCCTCTTCATTGCAACCCTACTGGAAAGGGATATTCCAGCCGCGACTACAGAATCCGATACCCGAGGGTAATTCTTAGTCAAAAACTTGTATTTCAGTGTAATCCGATTGTAAGCCGTTTCTCTTACAAATTATAGTGATATACAAATGGTTTTGCCCCTGTGGGGGATTTTTCCTTAAACTCTATGTGTTGAATATCTTGTGCATGATTTCATATTGTTTCAATCACATCTTGTTGCATGATTAGGGTTAATTTGGGTTAAAAAGGTGTTTAATATATTATTTCTTAATTGAACGCAAGCGCCAACTCTTTCAAATTGGTATCAGAGCGGGTTACGCCATTCTATCGCGTATTCCTTACTTCCGCAAATCTTTTCTAAAGATATCAATTTTTGAAATAAATTGATTTTTGAAAAGAGCGTGTTCATATGGAGAAGTCATATTATAAAATGCCTATTTTTGACGGGTCAAATTATGCTTATTGGAAAGCCCGTATGAGGTCGGCTTTAAAAGCCATTGATGAACGTGTCTGGATTTTGGTTGAACGAGGGTGGACTCCTCCCACCGTGACTGTTGATAATGTGACCAACTTGAAACCTGACATTACTTGGACTGATGAAGAATTTAAATGGTCTTCTTTTAATTCTAAGGGTCTAAGTGCTATTTCTGGGTCTGTCACACCTGATGAGTTCAAACGCATAATGACGTGCACCACGTCAAAGGAGGCATGGGATATTTTGCAACTTACCCATGAAGGAACAAATGCTGTTAAAGAGTCAAAATTGCAAAATTTAACAACTCAATTTGAAACCATCACCATGCATGAAAATGAATGTTTTGATGAATTTTATGCTAGGCTTTCTGACATTATTAATAATAGCTATAATCTTGGTGAACATATTCCAAATGCTAGAGTTGTTAAAAAGATTCTTCGTTCCCTTCCTAAGCGTTTTATACCTAAAGTCACTGTGCTAAATTCCTTGGGTAATTTAAATACACTAAAATTGGAAGAACTGGTAGGAGATTTACAAACTTATGAAATAGACATGTTTCCTAAATCTGCCAAGCCAAAAGATAAGGGAATTGCCCTTAAAGCCCAAGAGAGAAAAAGTGAGGGGTCGACATGAAAGAGAGTCGAGTCATCTAGAAAGATAGAAACTTCTGATTCTGAATGTGAGTTTGACATATATGATTTGGCATTATTTGCTAAAAACTTCAAGAAAATTCTGAAATTTAAGAAAAATGGGAACTTTAAAGATAAAAAGAATTTTCAGAAAAATAAGGTTGAAAAGAAAGATTTTAAAGAACCCCCTAAAGACAGTGAGAGGTGTTTTGAGTGCGACGGTAAGGGACAAAGAGCGTTTGAGTGTGCCACTCGTCTAAATAGGGAAAAGGGTAAAGCTGTCCTAAATGCTACCCTTAG
The DNA here is from genome assembly GCA_949130495.1 of Sambucus nigra. NCBI lineage: Eukaryota > Viridiplantae > Streptophyta > Magnoliopsida > Dipsacales > Adoxaceae > Sambucus > Sambucus nigra. The sequence goes on along the minus strand of OX422209.1, from coordinate 284,054,571 downwards.
TGACGACAGTGAGGTCGAGTCGGTGGACTCGGGAGATGAGTCACCGCATGAGCGTAACTTCACCGCGTTCATGGCTAGTCATGTGAGTACTCCTAGTGCATCTCACAACGATGAGGATGCTACTTCACAGGGACACCTCGACAGCGAGAGCGAAGAGAGTGAGGGAGAGGAGGAAGGTAGTGAGGACGAGAGTAACCTTCAACGCGCCTACGCTGAGTTATATAATGAGTCTTTCAAAACTAAAAAACGTAACAAGGCGTTAGTTCTTAGGATCACCGCGTTAGAAGAAGAGTTGAGAGAGAGAGAGTAGTCCACCTGCACCGCCATGAGAGAGAGAGAGAGTCTGCCTGGTTTAATAAAGAGAATTTGCTTAAAGAGAGAGAGAGAGAGCAGTTTTGAGAAAGAAAAAGCGGACTTGACTAAACAAGTGGCTAGTCTTACGAGTGAGCTCCATTCCTCCCTGGAAAATCGAAAGAAACTTGAAGCCCTTGTTGCTCAGCTTACTCATGACCTTAAGAGAGCTAGGAAAGTCAAGGTACAAATCGAGGACAGATCTGGGAAGATGGGAAAGATGCTCCTCGGTCCCGCTTTAGGTTTTGGTGACAGGAAAGGAATAGGTTTTGATGGTGCCTCCACGTCCCAAATTGCACCCGGACCAATTCCTGAGTTTACTACGACTCCTTATGGCCGTCATAAAAAACTAAGAAGGAGAGTTCGACCAAGAAAAGCAAACCAAAGTCCTCCTAATACTGTGCTCTTTTTCTCCCATTGCAAAAGAAATGGACACCTTAGGGATGATTGCTATAAGTTGGGTCAGACACGACGTACGTTTGCTTCACCACATCAGACTGATGAGTTTGCCAGCCTGAGAGAGCGTGTTGACTTTCTAGCCGCCACATCACAGAGTTTGATGGAGGAATTCCGACGGATGACCTTACCATCAATGAATGCGCCCCGCATTCCGACTAAAACCAACAACAATAAGGGAATACAAAAAGGTACCTACTCTTGGGTTCCTAAGAAAGAGAAAAAGGCCCTTGTTGTCCATGTCGCTCTCAAAGCACATAATACCTCACAGTGGTATTTTGACAGTGGATGCTCCAGACACATGACAGGTGATGTCTCATATTTTACCCACCTTGAGGATTATAATGATGGGAGAGTCACCTTTGGAGATGGTAGCAAATCTAGCATAGTTGGACGAGGTACAGTAGAGTTACCAGGATTTCCAAAGCTAGAGAACGTGTTGTACGTCAAAGGTTTGAAAGCAAACCTTCTTAGCATCAGCCAGCTGTGCGACGATGACTTTGCAGTAAAGTTTGACCGGGAAGCTTGTAAGGTCTATAATCAAGCCGGTAAACTTTTAGTGCAAGGGGTGAGGACAGAGGATAACTGCTATGGGACTGAGCCCACATCCTCACTAGTTTGCAACAGCGCCACGATCACTCCTATGGATCTGTGGCACCAACGTCTAGGTCATATGAACGTTAGAGACTTATCTCGTTTAGTCAAAAAGGACCTAGTACATGGCTTACCATCTCTTGGAAAGCCAGCTTCCATGATTTGTGGACCCTGTAAGTTGGGAAAACAAATCCGTAGCCCTCATAGGAAGTTGAATTCCATTACCACCTCCCGTGCTCTTGAGTTGATTCACATGGATCTTATGGGTCCTACTCGTACGGAGAGTCTAGGCGGTAAGAGATACATTCTCGTGATGGTAGACGATTTCTCTAGATACTCTATTGTAGGTTTTCTAAGAGAGAAATCTGATGCTGTAGAATTTTTAACGACCAAGTGCCGTGTCCTGCAAAATCAACACGGGGTCACTATTAACAGAATACGTAGTGACAACGGTACTGAATTTAAGGAAGCAAAGATGGATTTGTACTGTGATAGCCTTGGGATCAAACATGAGTTTTCTGCTGTGAGAACTCCTCAGCAAAATGGGATTGTTGAGAGGAAGAATAGAACGATCCAAGAGATGGCTAGATCTATGCTTCTAGGTCGTAAAGTTTCTAGGAGATTTTGGGCAGAGGCAGTGTCTACTGCATGCCACACGGTGAATAGGGTTTATCTTCGTCCACACACACTTAAGACGCCTTATGAATTGTGGACTGGCAAGAAACCCAACTTGGCATATTTCCGTGTTTTGGGGAGTAAATGCTACATTCTACGGGATAGAGAGCAATTAGGAAAGTTTGACTCCCGGAGCGACGAGGGAATATTGCTAGGATATTCATCGAACAGTAGAGCGTACCGGGTTTTTAACCTGAAGAGCTCTAAGGTTATGGAATCAATAAACGTCACTGTGCAAGATGACGAACCTCCGACGGTTATTGATCCCAACCTTCAGTGTGAGGATGAGGATTGTTCTGACAGTGATTTTCCTCTTCCTCTCCCACACTCTGTGGACCCTATTCCTGTGTTAAGGGACACACCTGCTTGGGTTCGCAAGAGTCATGAGATAATAGGCCAGTTGATAGGTCTCATCCTGTGAAACTAGGACGAGGCCGAGATTGTTCATGAATGACCGCTGTAAAGTGGCCCATAACTATCTGACATGATTGTTTATAAGGTTGGCCTTACTCGAGTGGGTCCCAGCTTGGGACAAGGTCACACTTGGGTATATCAATCACCCCTAGAACTTATCCTTCAATATGAGTAGAAGGCTGAGGGATAAAAATGTCTAAGAGAAGATGTTGATGAGACGTCCTAGATTGAGGCCGAAGATGTCCTTTCATTGTTAGGTCTGCAATGTTGAATAATATTTATGGAGTGACACTTGTCAAGTATCATATGGATTAACGTGTCACCTAAGAGTAGTGACTGCAGTCCTACATTGAAAGGTATACCCTAATGATGACTGCCTTGGAAGTTGTGTGTAACGATTATCACTCTTTAAATGGTTTAAAATACCACTTATCTCTTTCTTCACCATTCCATTCTTGCGCTCAAACTCCTTATATTTTTAGAAAATCTAGTCCTCTCTCCTTCTCTCTCCTCCATTCGAACTCGTCAGGTCAATTTTAGGATCTCTTCATTGTTCCTCGGGCATTTTCTTCTACCTAGTAACCTCCATTACCTTCTTTCCCAAGGAATTTAGTTTAGTTTAGTTTTAAACGTAGTAGCGCCTCGTGTTTTGTGCGGGGTGTTATAGATGGTATCAGATCATGGGCTTAGGTCTCGTAGGTTATGAGTCCATTTAGCTTTCGTGTTATCTATCTGTGATTCCCTTATTTGATTCATGCTCTCTAAGATATTGAGTCTAGCATACGTATTAGTTGTGTTTCTTGGAGATAATGATTTTTTTGTTGAGGACATTGTAGTCATTGAAGTATTAATCTTGATGTAAGTATCCTTAGAGTTGATTTTGGAGACAATATTTTTTTGGAAGATCGTTAGTATAAATTTTGGGTATATAGTGTATCAATAGAGTGATGTGATTTGATTTGAGGATTTAAACGTTATGATGACATTTGAAGATAAAATCGGGTGGTAATTCGTGAGAGAGCATGGTATTTCGATATTTTCATAGTTATGCGTATATATATTTAGGATATATATTGTATCTTTGATCTAGGGGTATGTGCATGTAGGATTGGGTGTATGGGCACCCAATTGTGGTATTTTATCGGTTGGCATATGTGAGCCTTATTTTATTTTTGCGTGTTTATGCTTCATCAAATTTCGAGGACGAAATTCCTTTGCTAGTGGGAAAGTATGTACCAACCCATAAATTTATTTGGTAATTAATTAAATTATTTCGAAATTAAAAAATCTAGCTTAAAAGACTCCTAATATGAGTATATATAAGTCTTATGTCATTTCTAAGAGTCCTCATAACATAAAAATCTTTAGGCTAAAAAATAGGGCCAAAATAAAAAATCATGCTTCAGTTATTTGTCAATGCCTTAAACTCTGACTAACTATTTGTCACGGTTCTAGAGCGTGACTAATAGGCGAACTGTTTTAGTTTTAATAGGATTCTAATGCCACTCAAATTCTCTAATCTTTCTCCAATTAAATTAATACAAGGTTAGGACCTTTCAAACCCATTTTTAGAACCTCTAAGAGTAGTAGACCCTTATAATTTTCATCATCTTCCTCCGACAAACCCTAGCCCCATTTAAACTAAGATTCAACACATGATTTGAAGGCTTATTTAGTGTTTTCTCGAATTTGTGTCAGAATGATTTTTTATTGTTTTCGCGCGAGGAACATAATGGTATGATCAGAATTTGGAGACAGAATCTTATGAGTTTCTTGTGATAATTTTAAGGTACGAGGTTTACGCAATATTCTCCTTAATCTTCTTGAGAGTAGTCACTTTGTTCCTCATTTATTTGTACTCATATTATTGATATCATGCCGTTTATTCTAAAATATTGATTCGAATTGAGATATTGTATTTGTTGATGAGCATGGTGTCATGATATTTTTATGTGGCATGGAGAATGGTCATATGCCAATAGTCCAATAGTTCAATAGCCAAGAGGAGGCTTTTCGAAGATTAGGTGAGGTGAGGTGACCTATTGATGTGTTATTGAGAAATAAATTGGTAAAATGCTTAGATGTCGCTTTGGACTCGTACAGTTTTGTATTGTTGTATTTTATTCATCGCTATTGTTTTGAGTATCTATTCTTGTCATATTGTGTACTTTCCCATATTTTTCTTTTAGCGGCAGGTTAGCGTGGATTTGGACCCTCTGGATTTTTTGGAAGAATTTGAGAGCTCGACGTTTGGAGGATTTTATTTATTTATTTTTGTTTAGATTGGCAGTGTAACTATTTTGAGAGCTTAACATTATTTTTAGAGGAATTAAATAGTAATTATTTTGGAGGTGTAATTGTATTAGACGTTATGTAATTTCGTATTTGTTATATTTATTTTGTGGCATGTAGATTCTCTATATTAATTATTGAGGATTTAGTTTAGTTTTAAATGTAGTAGTGCCTCGTGTTTTGCGTGGGGTGTTACAGATCTTTTGGTCAACTTTAGTCAAATCACTTGAATTTTTAAGACTTTATACGAATTCCTTGACCAATTTCCCCATCTCTAAGGTCATATGTTTGGATAAATACGTAAGGGTGAGGCTGGGGACAAGGTGAAAAGGAAAGCCGAGATCGACCTCATTTGCCCTATATTTCCTATCCCTTTAGCTATCATTCGTCCTCCGATAGTTGAGATAAGTGAGGATTCAATGAGTGGAAGTTTCTCTCAGAGTGGAAGCTCATCCTCAGCTTCAAAGGACAGTATCCCCTCTTCTTCTATGGTTTCTAGTGAAGACGACTCCTACGAGTGAGCTATGAAAGTTCTTATTTCTCGTACGATCGACTTAGGGGCCATCGGGTCCTGTAATAATGAACAGGCTACTAAGACTTCGGTCCCTGATGGGTCGAGAGTTATTGTTGCACAACCCCCTCTCCAATTGGTAGTGCCTATCTCGTCCATGATCGAGGGAGGGTTTCGAGCTAGGTTTCCTAGTGAAGTACTGGCCGTAGAAATCGTTGACTCTGGACATGAGGCCAAGGAAACACTGGACACATCTTATGCTCAAACATTTTGGAGCACTATGAGATACATTAACCTAGTTTATTGGAGGCACTTTTATGGTATCAAATATAATATCATCATGAGGGTCGTTAATGAGGTCGAGAGGGCATTTTTTAATGACCCCACTTTTATATACTCATATATAGTTGTTTTTACAATTGCATCGCACTTATTATCTGATAAATGTTATGTTATTCTAATTGTGATATTGTAGGTTCTTAATATGACAATGCCCATTTTTAAATTTGAAGAATCAAATGTAAAATGGGTCAAATTGAAGTTTTATGGCACATCCTAAGCTAAATGATAAGTTTTGGAGTAAAAAATGTAATTTTATGAAACTTTAGGGACTTGATTTTAATTAAGAAAGTTTCAGGGACCAAAATGAAAAATAAAAAAGGAACTTTCTGTAAATAAAATATTTTAAAGGAGCTCTAAGAAATATTGAAAATATATACTGCAACATTACCAAAATGCCCTTCATGTGTAAAATGATCCTTATACCCTTAATAACTTTCCACCTCATGTTTGGTTTTGACACCTCCACCGTACATGTGTCGTCCATATAAATAAAGCCTAAACATGTGTCACCTATAGAGAGAAAGCTAAAACACTTGTTGACTCTTGATGAAATAAGACTGCAAGACCCCTCTGTTTCGCGACATATCCACGCTGACTCACCAAAATGAAAACTTAGTCACCGAGACACGTGTCAACACCTAACTATATTTGAAAAACTATAAATAAAGTCCTCGAGATCATTAGTACATGAAATTACTTCAAAATTTTGAAAATAAAGTGTTAGAGAAACTGTGAGAAAGTTTTAGAAGAAGTTTCATTAACAAGTGATCCAGGACTCAATAATTGTATTTTCGACTCTGACATTTCTTGCGTATTTTGATTATATGATATTATGCAAACTACGTATATTTTGTGAAATGATTTTATTCTCAAAATACATATTATACCGATTATTCCATCATTTTTTATATGTGTATATCTCTCGATATATACATCTGATTTGAATTATGAAACTATTGATTCGACCAATGGAAACTCTCTAACTATGGTGGGCTTGACTACCCGGTGAAAATGTTTGGGTGGTACCTTCCCATCTGTTTTATCGTCGGTGTGACCTAAACAATGTGTTCTTTCAGGGATCATGATTTTTTGTCTGTGATGTCACCGGGTGGAAACATTTGGTGACACTATCTGTCTGTCTGGGTCTTAGAGCATACATGGCCATAAAAATAAAACTGAATAATTGACATATTGCTCAATTATTTTATCTATTTTGTTCTCTTTTGTTTATTCTAAAAATATATACTATTAGTTACTTTGTATATATTACTGAAAATTCCAATTTCTATATACATACCTTATGTTCTAACTTGAATAGGTATCAATTTTATGAAAAACCCTTGAATGTCTGGAGATTGAATCTCACTTGGCTTTTAGCCGATGTTGCATAAATAACCATTTTTCAGGAAATAAGTACGCTCGCGAAGGGAACATAAAAGGATTTTGTTGAAGATTCACCCTTTAGAGCTCTTTTTGTCATTTTAAATAAAATGTTTATTTTATCATATAGAGCGTGCTTGGCTCTCTTGTAATAAGTTTTATATTTTTGTCTTCAGTTGTAAGTCGTTGATACTTTTAATGTATAAGAAGTTTCCTTTTAGAAAGCCCTGATGATGTCATTCCTTCAATTTCAGTACTTTATGATTCATGACCATGTCAATGTATTTTCGTTGCATTTATTTAAGGAAACAATTTAAGTCGGGATATTTGTTACCTTGGTGGCATGTTATGACACTCGTTCCCTACTATTATTTTGGGTCGAGGTCGTGACATGTTTGACGGTCAATCGAGTGAGATTGCTATCTATGAACAAATGTTCACTACAAGAAAACTAATTTTTTCTTCTACTTTTTTATCGGTATTATTTAAAAATGCTGAGAATTTTCTTTCTACTAGCATTTATTTATAAGTATTGAAAATTCACAGCATTTATATTGATGTGCCGCATAAATAATATATTTTTTAATTAATGCTGAAATAAATGTGGTACTTTTTAGGCATTTTATAACTAATGCAACTAAAAGTAAGAAAAAAAAGCGCCCCTCCAAAGTTTTTGGTGGGGGTTTGTTTTTTTGTTAAAAAAAATACACCACGTTTCCCTACCATCTCAATCCTCTCTCCCATCACGTTTCTTCTTCTCCTAAAGAATCTCATCAATCGCAATCCTCCCCAAACCTCTCCCCCCCTCAATTAGTTTGACCTAATAATCCCCTCTCAGGTGGAGATCTGTTCGTGGTATTAAGTATACCCAATCGTTCTGTGGTATTGTTTTGAAGGTTGATGTTCACTACAAACATTGTTATTGGGACAATTGGTGTTGTTGGGTTTTGATCTTTGAAGGCTTTATCATTGGTAAGTTATTTTTTTGGGGTGTATTTTTCTTCCAATGTGGCATTTTCTCCACCGTTGCTGTTGTTTTTTCCTTTTTTTTCTCGTTTCTTTTTTATTTCGATTCATCAAAAAAATTATTTTTGACATCCTTCTTATGAAAGATGTCAAAATTAAAAAAGAAATTGACACAATAGGGGTAAGCTTTTTTTAGGACCAGTTTCCTCATTTTTAGAAATATTTTAGGATATCAAAAAAAAAATTTGACACCGCATTAAAAAAAATATTATTGGAATTTTGACATCTTTGTTCTTCAAATTTGACATTATATATTCATGTATATAAAATAGTGTAATCTTTGTTTTTAATTGACGTGTGAGAGAAAAAAGTGCTGGAAATTTGAATGCTCAACTGTATTGATGCCAGGTTGCATACTCAAGGGTGTGTTTGTCTAATTTTTGATTGATATGTGCTCGGAAATTCGTTATACATATCTCTTTTAATTGATTATTGTCCCTATATATATATATATATATATATATATATATATATATATATATATATATATTTATATAGGGAGAAGATCACGAACGAACCTAAAAACTGACTTTTTAATGAGCCTTAGCAAAAAACACCTAACAACCCGTTAATTTTAATTTCTATGGTGTAACTGGTTCTCGCCAGCGACAACGGACACGCGTGTGACCTGAGACCCCCATACCCTCCCCCCAACCTCCCCTACCCCCACCATGGCAGACCACTAGTTAAAAAAAAATAAGTTGCTGGAATGTTTACTCGGGGGTAAGGGCAGCCATGGTGAGGGTGGGGGTTGGGGGTGTGTAAAAAAACTATTCGATCGACACGCGTGTCTAATGCCGCTAGCGCGGACCAATTACAACATATGAATTAAAATTAGCGAGTTATTAGGTGTTTTATTTATTAAAGTTCATTAAAAAGTTCGGTTTTTAGGTTCACATGTAATCATCTCCCTATATTCATATATCTTTAGTTGATATATACCATTCTATAATTGATATGTGTGTGAGCGAGAGATTTTGTTTTTTTGAGTTTTCTAATGAATTTTTTTGTCTAGTTTTTAAAGAATTGTAATTTGGTAGTTTCAAATAAATCGATATATTTCATATGCTTGGATATAATCTCCTGATAAATAATTATTATTTGTGTTTGAACCTTTAGAGGCAAGTATTTATGTTTTTTTGATAAATAATTGTTTGGATATAATCCCAATGGGTTAGGAGATACACAGGATACATTGTAAATGGGTTTAGGTTTCGCACAAAGTGGCATGAGAGAAGATTGCATACTCAGAATAGTGGAGTTATGCTTCATGCCACCACCGAAAGTTTTGCAAATGCAAAGGGCAAATGACCTGTTTTGGGGGATGTAACATATTATGAAGTAGTAACATATATATTTGAATTGCGCCATTCCAATGATTTCAAGTTTGTTTTATTCAAGTGTGATTGGGTTGATACTCATTCGGGGATGACAAAGGATGATTTTGAGTTCACATTAGTGAACTTTAAACATTCACTATACAAGCATAATCGACTGTCATATGAGCCATTTATATTAGCATCTCAGGCCAAACGAATTTGGTGTGTTCGAGACCCAATTGAAGAAGATTGGCAAGCTATCATGAAGATGACACCGAGAGATTTGTATGACATGTATGGTAAAGATACTTATGGAGATGACACAATAGATAAAGAAGTTGAGTCGTACAACATCCAATAACTGGATGACACTCTAATCAACCATGATGGGGATATTACATGGGTTAGGACTAGTGTGGAGGGAACGACTATTGACAACATAGTTGATATAGATGACTGATAACCATGCTTTTTGTATGTCATTGTTGAAAGTCAAGTTAGTCAAAACCTCAAATACCTACAAAATAAAACAATCTCAAGTGTAGAGGTAAGTAAGGGTATCAATCCACATTCAAGGGGGTAAGCTAGAGACAAATTCAAATGTAGTTCAATTTTTATTTTCTTTTTGTGATTTTTCACTTTTCTACTTTTTTTAGCTTTTTCAAATATTAAAACAATTGGGTGAGGTGATGATTTAAACTAAACTAAACTAAATGTGAGATGAAAATAACTAACTAGAATGTGAAAAAAATAAAAACAAAGTCTAAAATAAAATAAGAGATAAAGTGAGGTAAATCAAGACTCGTGCTCAACTAGAGAACGTTGTTAGTCATCATTGCTACACGTCCAAAGTCGAGCCCAAGAACCACAAAGAAGCACTCAAAGATGAACACTGGATATCTGCTATGCAGGATGAGTTGCTTCAGTTTAAGAAGAACAATGTCTGGGAACTTGTCCCCCGACCTAGTGATACTAATGTTATTGGTACCCGGTGGATTTTCAAGAATAAAATGGATGAAAATGGTACCATAACCAGAAACAAGGCTAGGTTGGTCGCTCAAGGCTACACACAGATAGAGGGTGTAGACTTTGGGGAGACATTTTCTCCTGTTGCGAGGCTTGAGTCCGTCCGCTTACTTCTCGCCATCGCATGTCATTTGCACTTCAAGTTATATCAGATGGATGTCAAGAGTGCCTTTCTGAATGGCATTCTACAGGAGGAGGTTTATGTGGAACAACCAAAAGGGTTTGAAGACCCTAAGCACCCTGATCACGTCTACTATCTGAGAAAAGCCTTGTATGGTTTGAAGCAAGCACCCCGTGCTTGGTACGAGAGGCTTACTTCCTATCTCTTAGCCCGTGGCTTCAAGAGAGGGGGAGTTGATATGACGTTGTTCGTCAGGAGAGATGACGGTGCTATCTTGGTTGCCCAAGTCTATGTGGACGACATAGTCTTTGGATCCACATGCTCCCATCATGCTCACCACTTTGAGGAGGAGATGAAAAATGAGTTTGAGATGAGCATGGTTGGTGAGCTTACATTCTTCCTTGGTCTCCAGGTTCGTCAGCTAGAGGATGGGATGTTCATCTCCCAATCCAAGTATGCTAGAGACCTAGTGAAGAAATTTGGTTTAGACTCCGCTAAGCATGCACGTACACCTATGAGTACTTCTACCAAGCTTAGTAAGGACACTTCAGGCAAGGACGTAGAGCAAACCTTGTATCGGAGTATGATAGGCAGTCTTCTCTACTTGACTGCTAGTCGTCCCGACATTGCCTTTAGTGTTGGAGTCTGTGCGCGTTATCAGGCGTCTCCTAAAGAGTCACACTTACTCGCTCTAAAACGTATTATCAAATACGTGAGTGGGACACTCTCATACGGTATTTGGTATTCCCTTGATACCGATGACCGTTTGTCCGCCTATTCGGATGCCGATTGGGCCGGGGACGTAGATGGATGTAAGAGCACTTCGGGTGGGTGTTTCTACTTTGGTTCTGCTCTTGTCTCTTGGTTGAGCAAGAAGCAAAACTCCATCTCTTTGTCCACTGCGGAGGCTGAGTACATCGCCGCCGGGAGTTGTTGCACGCAACTTATGTAGATGAAGCAAATGTTGGAGGATTATGGGATTTCACAGGACACCATGTTCATTTCCTGTGATAACACGAGCGCGATACACATATCCCGCAATCCTGTCCAACATTCGCGCACAAAGCACATCAGGTTACGCGAGCACGTTATACGTGAGTTAGTTGAGGAAAAGGTCGTAACCCTGAGTTTTGTTCCCACGGACCGCCAGTTAGCCGATATTTTCACGAAACCTTTAGATGCCCTTAGATTTGAGAGTCTTAGGAAGTCTTTGGGGATTTGTACAGTTGACTGAGGGGTTGGTCCATGTCTAGCATAGGTTGCATTGCCATTTACATATCATCTGATGCCTATTGCTAGATTGTATTATTAGTGTGCTGTATTTTTGTATAAATTTTTTTTATTCTTTGAAAAATACAAAAAGATTCTCTTTTTAGAAATTTTTTTAGAAAAACACAAAAAGATTTTATTTTGATAAAATTTTTGAAAAATTCAAAAAGAGATTTGTTTTTATGGATGAGCATTTAAGATAGCCAAGTCACAACTTCATTCCATATATCCATGTGACTGTTTGATAGAGATTTGAGAGGCTACATCATTTCATCCATGTGCTTTACATTGATTGGAGTCCTTGAGATGTAATTAGTGATATTTTCTACATGTTTGACTCCTATATCCTTTACTGCACACATGCACGGCTTTATTTGATTATTGCACTTGTCTATCACATATTGGCTTGAGTGTTTCTATCTCAATTCTGTCTATACAATGTACAATATGCGATAAAACTTGACAAGATTGGATTGCATGTAAAAACTGTTTTGGTGAGACTGTGTGTATATTTTCATAACGGGGAGGGGCTGCGAAAGTTGATTCTTATCCTTTGCGCAAAAGCCACCGTTAAAAAGGACCTAAAAAATGGAGGAATTTTAATATCCATGGTCCTAAGAGGTTAAAAGAGCCCGAAAAAAAATTTAAAGGCAATAAAAAGCAATTCATGCCAAATATGGGCCATTGTAGGTTTCACCATCAATTCTCCAAAGTTTGAGAATTTAGTATACCTCTATTCAAAATATAAATCTGAGGGAGTTTGGTTGGAGATTGATAACGGGTTTGTACTTCCTTGAAAGTCCTGAAAAAGCATGAAAAACATTTTGGACGTTATTGGTGTAGAAATCACTTTGAGCTTTGATTTGTTGATGTGATTTAGTCAATATCTTATATTTTCCCTCTTTTACACCAAAGGAAGCATTTGAGTTCATTCGTTAGGAATATCCAATATTCATCGTGCACATATGTCATGTTAGTATGCTTTGATTTTCCTATCGAATTTTGATCACCCATTCTTTTACGCTATCACCGACTTGGTTGTCTTATGTTCATTCATGGTGTGATTTTATGCCTTGTGTCACCCCGGTACTTGATTGCTTGATTTATTTCTCTCATTTGTCTATTTGGGGACATCATAAAAAGGGGGAGAATGAATTATCTGATTATTGGGGAGTTTTGAAATTCTGAGAATATCATCTTAAATTGATATATATGCTTATGTCTATCTCATTTCAAACTCGATACGTCACTTGGTATTTTCTTTGTCTCATGTGTGTAGGTACATCTTTTGATAATCCCTTGTTGCACACCCTGATGAGAAAAGCGGTGAGATTTCTGAAGATTCGAAGAACAAACGATGCAACCTTAGTCATTTGTACCACTTTCAGTTTTTGGGTTCATGGAAGGGTAGATTTGTATAGGCATTGTGATTATAGATAATTCGGATTTTTTATGTTTGTTCCGGCATAGACATAGGGGGAGATTTGTAAGGACATTTTGTCCAACATACTTGTATATGTCATTAGCCGTAACACCGTTGAAGAAATTCATGTCCATATCGTCATCAACGGAATCCGAGTATCGAATCAAGGAAGGAATCAGAAATCCAGTCAGCCGGACCGGTCCGCCTCAATAAAAAAGGAACCGATCCGCTAACATCCCGGACCGGTCCGCCAAGAAATTAAAAGAACTGATCCGCTTCCGGACAGATCCGCCTCCCTGCCGGATCGATCCGTCTTGCACATTGAAGCCAGTGAGCACCGAACCGAATGCGAACCGAATCAGCCTCAAATTAAAAGAACCGGTCTGCCATCGGACCGATCCGCCTAAGGCCCGGATCGGTCCGCCCTGGATAACCACGAACAGATCGTGTGGAGATTTTTAGGGCAAATGAATTCTTATTTATACCACGATCGGGGAGTTGGTTTTCTTAAGGCTTATACACGATTTCCAGAGTAGATAAACTCTAAGGCCTTCATGTTATTTGAGTCCATTGATTCATACCCTTGATTCACACAAATTCCATACATTTGTGAGTCACTTTTGGTAACCCAAGAACACCATTGATGCTGTTCAACCCATGTGAAGTGGACCGCTTCTTCCTCTTCATTACAACCCTACTAGAAAGGGATATTCCAGCCGCAACTACAGAATCCGATACCCGAGGGTAATTCTTAGTCAAAAACTTGTATTTCAGTGTAATCCGATTGTAAGTCGTTTCTCTTACAAATTATAGTGATATACAAATGGTTTTGCCCCTGTGGGGGATTTTTCCTTAAACTCTATGTGTTGAATATCTTGTGCATGATTTCATATTGTTTCAATCACATCTTGTTGCATGATTAGGGTTAATTTGGGTTAAAAAGGTGTTTAATATATTATTTCTTAATTGAACGCAAGCGCCAACTCTTTCATTGAATATTGTATATTTCATTTTATATGTGAATTTGTTTGAAGAATTTAGACAATTTGGATGTTGGACTATTTGTTATTTGTTGAGCAGGGTGAATATTTTCATAAATAAAGGAAATTATGCCCAATTTTTTTAAAAATTGACACTTTGTTTTTTTGAGACAATGTGAATTCGATGGATGAATATTATATATTTCGTATTATATGTGAATTTATTTGATGAATCTAGACTATTTGACATTGTTTTAAAATTACACTTTGAAATTTTTGCGTTTCGCTATTACGTATTTTGAAAAATTATCGTCGTTTCGCAATTACGTACTTTGGAAAATTTCGTCGTGCCTTCAGGCACGGGCATACGCTAGTGTGTCTGTGTGTATATATATATATATTAGTACTGCCCTTGTGCGGATCAATACGCATTTTAAGAATGTGGACCGGACATGTGTCACCTGGCGGTGAGCCCAGAAAAGAGAGAGAGTGTGCTTATAATTTAGGCGATAATTTCTAGGCTCACCGTTAGGTGACACGTGTCCGTTCCGCACTCTTAAAATGCAGACTGGTCCTCACAAGAACAATATTATTTATATATATATACACCTGGTGGTGAGCCCAGAAATGAGAGAGAGTGCATATAATTTAGCCGATAATTTCTAGGCTAACCGTCAGGTGACACGTGTCCGGTCCGCACTCTTAAAATGCGTATTGGTCCGCACAAGAGCATTATTATATATATATATATATATGTGTGTGTGTGTGTGTGTGTGTGTGTGTGTGTTGGGGGATGGGGAGGGGGAGGAGAGACCATTCAGTTCACACACATACAAACATATATGTGTGTGCGTGTGTGTGTAAGGAGCCATTTTTTGGCATGTCCCCCATGCCTCTTCTCTCCTAATATATATAGAATAAACACAAGAAAAGGGGAGGAGTTCAAATTTTTCTTACACAGATCACATTGGGAGCTCAGTTTTGAGTAGGTTTTAGGAATATTTTTTTAGTGTACTTTTTAGGTTTAGTTCAGTGTGTAAATTTTATTTCTTCTTTTATATTTTTTTAATGAGTTGAAGTGCTAAAAAAATATTTTGGCGAGATATAAATTTTTAGTGTTTTAGAGTTTTTCATACACTCACATTTGTGCCTTATTATTCACGTCCGAGCTTGGGAGTGCAATGAAATTCTAAGGAGACTTAGTTTTTATTTTGCTCTCTCTTTTGTTTATTTATTTTATGCATTTTATTGTGATAACATTACATGTAATAATAGCAAATGAGTGGCTAAATTCCCCATTCAAGGGGTAATGAAACCCTTAGCTTAATTACATTTACTATATTTTATTTATTTAATGCCCCTATGAATATTAGTATTGAAATTTTACAATTTATATTTGTGCCTAGAGAGAGGATGAATTATTTTCTAGAGAAAATAGTAAATTCTGTAAGAGAAAAATTTATGATTACTCATTCTTTATTATTATTTATTCGACACATCCTATTACACCACACTGCACCTTCTGAATGATCTCAAGTCTTCAAGACAAGAATCGCTAGTAAACTGCAAGGATCGAAGATCGAACATCGCTATTTTACCCGAGATGGTTTATGAGGGGTTTTTAGTAAACTTAAATTATTTGGGGGTCTTTTCAAACACTTTATTTTTATAAATGTTTTTCAAAATGTTTTCAAACGATTTTTAAAAGTGTTTTAAAAAAATTTAAGTTCATTAGAACGACTATTAATGGCGTTCGAATGAATATTTACTGGTCATTGGAACAATCCAAAAATTCGTTCAAACGAGTTCCAAGGCTTTATTTTTTAGCAAGCACTGGAATGTCATTCAAAGATTCATTGGAAGGCTATTCGAACGAAAGTGGGTACTTCGTTCGAACAAGATCGCATTTCTTTCTATCTAGTATGTGAATTTTTGTTTTTATCCTAAAATAAATGCAATCTTTCATGTTTATCTTTAGTGAATCTCTATCCCTATAAATAGATATGTTGGGATGTATTTGTCAAAATAGCCTTTTAAGAGTTCTTCTAGTGACCAAAATCCTCAAAATTTTCACCTAAACCCCTTGGATCCGTTAGGATCACTTTGCCAAACCACTAAGAACACAACCTGAGTTCTAAACCCTTGTGGAGATTTTTTTACTGGGAATTTTTGGTGTCGAGGTTCTACTGCTATAGAAAAAAGAAATTCCAATTACTGAGGTTGATCGGTGGATACCGAGACAATATCTGCTTGTTGTGGGCAACGTTAGATTGTACAATTTTTTATTAAAGATTTGAAGACATCACCGCATTATACTTAGTGGATCTCTAAGTAGTTTGTAAGTCATTATATTTTGTCATGTCTTAAACAGTGCTGGATATAGGTTTTGCCAGAAAGGGATTTTTGCTCTATTTCTTATTATTCCTATTTGGTTTGGAAATTAGCCTCATAATTTATCTTGCATGTCCACTTAAGTCTAAACAAAATAAAATTTTGTAAAAAGTGAATCTTTGTGTTTGTGACTAACTATTCAAGTTAATCTGTATAACCCTTTATTTTTAAATTGGTATCAGGGTTGGTTACACTAATTTATTGTGTGATCTTTATTTGGGGATTATATTGCTTAGTTGTATAATATGGTAGATATTTTTTATCCGTCTCGAATGAGGTCGATTTTGAAATCGATTGATGAAAGAGTTTTAGCTTATTTGTGAAAGAGGGTGAACACCACTCTCTGTGACTAATGGTGATGTCATAAGTCTTATACGTATCGCTACTTGGATAGAGGATGGTTTTAAATGGAGTAATTTCAACTCCTAAGTCTTAAGTGCTATTTCTGGCGCTATCACACTCGACGAGTTTCGTCATATTATGATGTGTACCACGTCTAAGAAAGTGTGGGATATATTCCAACTCACTCACGATGGTACCAACACCGTGAAAGATTATAAGCTTCAAAATCTTACCATTCAGTTTGAGACAATACACATGAATGAGTCAGACACTTTTGATGAAATCTATTCTCGTTTATCGAATATTGTTAACTCTTATTTTAATTTGGGTGAGAGAATTTCTGAGACGAAGGTCGTTAAATATATTTTAAGATCTCTCCCATCCCATTAGAATGCTAAGGTTACTATCCTTAATTCTTTGGGAATTTTAGATACTCTTAGGTTAGAAGAACTCATAGGAGACCTTCGCACTTATGAATTTGATAAGGAAAAAAGAAGGAATAACGTTAAAAGCTAAAATGAAGAATAAGAAAAAGGGTTTTAACTCTAATTCTAAATTTGGTTTTGAGCTAGATGATCTTGCCCTATTTGTAAAAAAATTCAAGATATTTTTCAAATTAAAAAAAGAGGAAATTCATCCAAAGAAAATAAGAGTTCAGAGAAAATAAAAATGTCAGTGAAGGCAAGAATGTTTATGGGAATGATCAACTGAGAGAGAGAGGAGAGCAACCTAGGAAAGTTAAGCCAGAAAGATTCTATGAATGTGAGGGAAAAGGTCATAAAGTTCATTAGTGTCCCACTAGGTTTAATAGATAAGGTAAAGGCAAAGTTGGATATAATGCCACTCTTAGCTATAGTGATGTCGAATCGATGGATTTTTAGGATGAATCAGCCCATGAACCTTTTATTGCATTCATGTCTAATCACTTTAGTACTTCTAGTTTGTCCCACTCCAGTGAGGACATTTCTAAACGTGATAGCCTGGATAATTTATCAAACCATTCTAGAGAGAGTGAGAGTGATGATGAGATTTTGATTGAGGGAGAAAGTGGCCTTCAAAAGGGCTTTCATAAAACTTTACAGAGAGTCTTTAAAAAAAATAGAAATTCGACTCTTAAGGTGTTTGATTTAAAAAAAAGATTTGAAAGCTTCGAAAGAGTGTGAGGCATTAATGAGACAACTCAAGAAATACAAAGTTTCATTATATGAGTAATTAATTGCGATTAGTAGGGAAAATAACGATTTAACTAACATAGTGGCTAGATTTATGAGGGATCTTCAAGCTTCATTAGAGACTTGTGAGAAACTTGAAGCCCATATTTCCTAATGCGTGAATGATCTAGAGAGGGCCTGGGAGGTCAAGGCCACATTAAAGGACGCATTTAAGAAGGTTGGAACGATGTTCCTCGGTCCCATATTAATTAAATTAATGATACAATCAAGTTGCTAATTTTATAATCTATCAAAGTGGTTGGTTCTCAATCAACACACAGAGAGTTTCAATGCATTATAAGAAACACAAAAAGATATATAACACTAAGAAACATCCAATTTATGAGCTTGTTTTTTATAAACAAAACAAAACTCCAGAATATGAGAGTGCGACTACATCACTACAGACTTTTTTAAGAGATATTGATTTGAAAATTTTCTACTCAAAAAAAAGTTTTTGGCAACCTCTACTAAACAACATAATTTTATCAAACTACCAACTTTACAAAACTTCAGAACCATTCAATTTTTAGCTCTAAACAATCAAACATGTTGATCGCCTTGGTAATTCAAGACAACCTCTAAATTATGAACTATATGCAAATAATCACAATCTCTTAAATATAAATAAATTATATTTTCACAACAAGAAACTTACATTGGTTTGACAGAAAATGATTCTGGACACATGACTAAGTTACATGTGTAATATCCTATATTTTTATATCCATTGTTTAATTGTGAAAACTAGTGAAAAATTAGTTTTGTGTTTTCTGTGATAAGAGATGCCACAATTTACATTTTTATGTGCTAAGCAATTGAAATCGGACTTAATATATGGTAATTCATTAATTACATAATACATACTTGGACTTATACCGCTTTATTATTAAATTATTAAGTTGTTAGTTACTTGATTTGATATATTTTCTATTTGACTTTTGGGATGCTTAGAATGTTCGTTTTTATCTTAAAATGATGGGTTTTAGGCCTATTGGGTTAGTATAGGGCTTGGGTAATTTTTAATGTCAACTGGAGGTGGTTTTGGGCTCTTTTAGGTAAGGTCCAGATAGGTCCCCAAGTATAATTTTGGGATTAAAGGGTTTTTATGAGTCATTAGTGATCTCATAAGTCACATGTTGCAATTTGGGAGGCACTTTGAAACTATAGAGAAGGAATTTCAAGAAAATAGGAGGAATTAAGAGGATCTTGGCATGATTTTCTCTACAAATTAGATTGAGTCAAGTTTATTTAGTATTTAATTATAGTTTTTTTGTGTTAGGTTATATCTATTCATTGAAATCTAAATTTAGTATAGTTATAAACTTGATTTGGAATTAAACTAACTAATATATAATTAACTTAACTGTGTAAATAACCATATTAATGGCATAATCTGAAATTGGTTGACTTCGTCATGAATTCGAGTTAGGATTGTTATATAATTGTTAGATCTTGATTATATATTATTAATCTTGTAAAAGCCCAATGTTAATTGTAAAATTTGATGTGAAACCTAAACTAATTGATGAGATTTGATAGAAATAAGGTTCTTGATTCAAATATGAGATTTACCCCTTTAAATCATGTTGAGATTCTATATATTTGTTAGAAATAGGTTTAGATTATTATTGGAATAATTATATATGAAGGCAGTTAGGCTTGGATTTGATTTTGGAGTTTAAAGGGGCTTTCATGGAGGTTTTTGATGTCAAAGCTCGTAGGTAGAAGAAAGGCTTTTGTACATGTACATTAATCTAACATCATTGAGACTTGATCCACTCACCCCTCAAGATTGTAGAAAATTGAACTATAAATGCGTGGGCACTAGTTTCGTATTATTTGGATTTTATACGACTTTCTTATGAATATTTTAATACGAGTGAGAAAGGACGAAATTCTAAGTTAATGGTTTTTATTTGGGCTTTGTGTTATGATTGGTTGGTTGGAATTAATGGCATAAGGCTAGGTTAGTTTTACCTTTAGTTTATTTTAATACGAAGAAGTGAGAGTATATTATTATTTTAAGGTTATGGTTTAGGTATTTATACATTTGGGTATTTTGACCTTGTTGGAATTGTAAGGGTTAAATTGATTATGAGATAAAATTTGTAGATCTGAGAGTACGATGGATTGTTTTATGGACCATTGTGAGCTTACAGAATTAGGTTAGATGGTCGGGTTTGATAGGGTCATTGTGAGATATATTATTAGGACATTTATCCTTTGGGGAGACTAGGATTAAGTCAAAAAACCTAGAGTATGTTGTTAGTATATTCATTGTTCTTATATAAGTTAGGTATGGATGAAACATATACATCGAGCCTTAGTAGATCGGGTTAGGGTTATATGAGATTGGATATAATTATTGTGCATGTTTTTAGTGTAAGTTAGGTGTGTGACTACACCTAGAATTTGGAGAGCCTTGGAAGGTAGGGCTAATGACATATAAATTGGATAGGAATAATGTGCGTATTACCATCTAATAATAGTAATATTATATGTGACCCAATAGTGATGGGTGTGTAGGTGTTTGATTGATTCAACCCGTTACCAAGGGCTATATTTGATGGTGCATTTTAAAGTAAAATGCATACCTTGAGTGAGTTCTCATGAGTGAGATACTAGAGGGGATATCCTTTATAAAGGGGTGTACGGCACCGATCACACTAGTACCCCAGTGATAGAGTTAGGGTTTACCTTGTTCATTTTATCCCGGACACTAATGACTACGTACCCATGTACTGAGGGGGGATACATGAGGGTTGTCTTCGTATCATCACTATTATGTGAGTGATGGTCATCATATAACCTTGCGTATGGTAGTCTATGTGATGAAAGGGAAAGCATAGTGTATACTCTGTTGATGCTTTGAGGCAATAGGAGTGGTATTACCTATATTTATGCCTAGTAAATGCGAGTGATCCCCAAAGGCAATAGGTATAGGCCTTCGTTATGTGCGGAAGTGCGAGTATCCCATTTATTTACACATGCTAGGGGTTTTACCTATGTGTGGATATTAGATATAGAGATTGGTTTTCTCTTACAAGATGTGATTATGTGTTGTGTCACTAAAGATAATTGCACAGGTTTTTATGCTAAACTAGTGATGTATATGACATATATAGTATGGATTAATACTTACATTTTTATGACTCGGGATTCTTGTATGCTACATATTAGAGGTGTATATTACATTACGGCATGAGATAGCCCTGGACTGATATAATTGAGATATAAGACCATTAGTAGTACCTTAGTTATTTAGCAGGATGTCTTTTAGGTTTAAGACCACCGTATAACACATGAATTATAACGTGAGAGATTAACCTAATATATTGGTAGTAAATAATAAAAAATTAAGAGATAAAATTTATTCATATTGGTTGTATATGGGTTTGGGATTAGAACCTCACGTTATTTTAGGTTGTTGGGTTGGGTAACTAATAATCTAAAATCAACCAAAAGATGAGAGGAAAATGTGTAGTTATATTATAGCCCAAATTGACTTATAATCTTATTCTTTATAAACTTATTGCTTTATGCTGTCGTTATATTTATTTTTCACAGGTCTGAGACTGCAGTAGTTATCGTAAACTTGGGTTCGTTGGAGGATCACCTATAGCGTTATTGTACTCTTCCTTCATGAGATGCAATATTCGATAAGTGTCGCTCACCCGCTCTATGTATTTATTTGGATTTAACAGACCGTTGTATTTTATAGTTTGTTTTCATTATTATTCCGAATAAGAGATTATATGAGGTATATTTTTATTCGGGAGTTAGAGTGTTATTTGGAAGTGATTGGTATCAAAGATGGTTTTATTTTGTTTAACATTTATTATCATATTATATAATTTTTATTTTATGTATTTCGTTATAATGAGAATGTTACTAAATGTTTTTAAATCCCATAATTTTTGTATTAGACTTGATGAATTTATTTATGAATTTTATGGGATGTCACAGTTAGTATCAGAGCATTCCAAGTTTTAGTATCGTAGGGTCTTGAGTGAATTCTTCGCTTTTCTACATTGTGTTCTTTGATTAATGTAGAGATTTTCCATTAAGGATTTGCATAATTGATAAAAACGACCACTTAAGGGATTTCACGCCATTGTCTGAGGCGAATGATTCTATTAAGATCGAGTGTATAAGGAAGGTTACTTGTTTGGCTTTCGCTTGTGAGACATCGCACGCATGAGGTCGATTTTGATCACGAGTTAGGGACTATTGGGCGTGAGACCTTTAGTATGTGCTTAAAACTTGGTTTGAGGGGGAATATTTCCACTTACCATCCGTAATGGTATTAGAAGTAAGTTTTCGAAGACCTCGCATATGAGACCGTGTGGTAACTAGTATAAAGAGAAGTTCAACTATCTTTCTCTTTCTGCTACAAGGGAGAGTGATACAGAAGTGAATGAGGATTTTTGCGTTAACAACTACAATGTGGGAAGGATTTTTTTCATTAGAGGAAACCTTACATAAAGGATTTAGCAGGCATTATTATGTAACCTGTTCTTCACCACTTGCGCTCAGGTGGTGGAAGTTACCTTCCTATATAAGAAGGATTATCATAACTATTAAATGTACAGAGTTATCAAGATTGTGAAGACCGAGGCCAAAGTAGGCCCAATGACTTTAGACAATGTAGCGTTGACTCAAGTAGGGAAGACCTCGCCAACATTAAGAACTATATTGGGGAATATCCTAAGAGGTTTCCAAGAGTAGGAATTGTAATCTGTTAAGGCCATTGGGTCTAAGGGAATTATGACCGGTGGGGTCAAGACCAATGAGAGCAGGCTAAAGAAGAGAAGTTTTAGCAAAAACGACTATAGAGGCAAGGTCAGTAGGGTTGGCATTTTGATAGTTCATTAGAGGAAGATGTTATATTTTTATCGAGTGAGACTATTTAGTTATTATACGCTTTATAGGCAACCAGGATTTTGGGGCTTCACTAGGGGATGGTTATGGGTATGTTTATAACTCATACACATGAGTTTTTCTTTGGCATCGAGGACTTATTAGTCTTTATTGGTAATGTGTTTACGACAATTGCGAGGTATATACATTTGATCTCTAATATTTATGTGTATGTGGATACCCTAGCATGTAGGGGATGTTTTACATCATGATTATAGAGACGTTGCAATTTTTTTTGTCGGATTGGCTTTTAGTCGTGTTGTTGACTATTAGATGAGATATCACCATATTATTATTAGGCCTATTTGTATACCCTTAAACTACGCTTATATCTTCTACCGAGGTAGGTTTTTATGGTTGCCATTTCGAGCAGAGGATGTTTCTATAACTATGTTGAGGCTTGGGAGAGGGTCTAACACACACACACATAAACTTATCTACGTATAGATACAGTCATATTATATAGGATTATGATCGCGTAGAGATGCTACCGATAGTTTAGAGTATCCTCCATTTTTATTTGTGTGGGTACCGAGTTATCACCTACATAAGAGTTTTGTCAAAGCCTTAGAGTGGCACTAGTATTTGTCCCATCATGAGGGCATCTTTTTAGATTGACTTCATTGGAGATATAGTGTCATAAGAGTACGCACTGCAAATTTTGAGCAAAATAGTTATTAGATAACACATTGTCGTGGGGGAAGCCCCCAAAGTGGAAGTGATTCTCTATGTTGATGTGTGGACCACTTGGAGTTAGTCAAGGTCATGATACAGGAAGAGTGTGTGTTGTGGTGTATCAACGACCTATAGTAATAGTCGATAAAAGTGTTTTATTCTTACGATTGAAACACGAGTGATTTATCATCAGTGGTGAAATCGGGAGGAGAATGTTCTAGGGGACATTTTCTGATATTATGAGAAACGTGTGCATAATGGAGTGAATTTTGACCGAACGAAGGAAAAGTTCACTATGATTAGTGATGAAATCTTGTAAAAAAAGGAGTGGTGGCCGTTACACCCAAAATCCATTTTAGGGGTGGTTCAAGCCCAAGCACTAATGTTTATCGAGAGAGGGTATTCAAGTAGTAATTGAGAGGTGATCATTTCTTCATTTGATGAAATAAGAGGGTTACTTTTTCAAAGAAGCTTATTTTGTAGAGGGCTCCAAGCTAAAAGAGGTAGTTTTGACAAAGGCCCGTGTTTAGTGACTCACTTTACATCTAAAAAACAATTGGATGTAAAGAAGTGGGAGAATAGACTCATTGATTGCGATAAGGTTCAGGAATTCCAAAAAATACATGGATCCATTTAGGTCATTTGAGCTATATTAACAAAGTTTATTGGATCTAAGAGTTAGCTAGTTTTTCACTAAAAGTTGGGTTTGGGACCCTTTGAAGGAATGGTGTTTGTATTAATGCAGGTAAAATTCACTCGATCGTTTGGAGCTAAGAAAGACCATAGTTTAGGGTCACTAGAAAGAGGGTCATGTCTTATTGGTAATTGTCCCAAAAAGGGAAATTGGTGATGTTTGGGTTCTGAATGGGAGTTGGAAACCCGATGAGAAGTTCTTTTCTAAATCTTTAATTGGTTAAGGCTTGTGTTGTTTGATTTTACCCAATCACCATTAACACGTGTATGATGTTTCTGTGGGTACTCGAGGAAAGGAGTTTATGAGGATCAAGTTAACGTCTTAATGGACAGACTAGTTTGGAGTTTAGCCAAACGAGATTTATGATGAGAGAAACCTTTCTGTGTATTAGGTCGTAGAGGAAGTAGATTCATTTATAGTAGTGTGAGAACGCTATGGGTGAGATATCCTTAGACTTTAGAGTAGATCTATAAATAATTCAAATTTTGAGGACAAAATTCCCCATTTAAGAGGGGGGGGGGGGGGGGGGATGTAATACCCATATTTGTATATGCATTATTTAATTGTGAAAATTGGTGAAAAAATAACTATGTGTGTTTATTGTGAGAGGAGATGCCACTATTTACAAGTTTATGTGTTATTTGATTTGTAATTGAAATCAAACTTAACCTATGGTAATTCATTAATTACATAATTGATACTTGGACTGATACCACTTTGTTATTAAATTACTAATTTGTTAGTTACTTGATTTGGCATATTTTGCATTTGGCTTTTAGTTAATGTCTTAAGTAAATTGGAGGTGATTTTGGGCCTTTTTAGGTGAGGTCAAGATAGGTCCTAAGTATAATTTTGGGATTCAGAGATTTTAATGAGTCATTAGGGATTTCATAAGTCACATATTATAATTTGGGAGCACCTTGAGAATATAATTGTTATGTGTTAGATTATATCTATTCATTGAAATCTAAACTTAGTCTAATTATAAATCTGATTTGGGATTAAATTAGTTAATTTGTAATTAACTTAATTGTGTAAATAAACATATTAATGGCATAATCTGAAATTGGTTGATTTCATCATGAATACGAGTTAGGATTGTTATATAATTCTTAGATCTTGATTATATATTGTTAATCTTGTAAAAGCCCCATGTTAATTGGGCAAATCGATGTCAAACCTAAATTAATTGATGAAATTTCATAAAACTGGGGTTCTTAATTCAAATACAAGATTTACCTCTTTCAATCCTGTTAAGATTCGATGTTTGTGTTAGAAATAAGTTTGAATTGTTATTGGGACAATTTTATATAAAGAAGGTTAGGTTTGGATATGATTTAGGAGCTTGTAGAGGCTTTAATGGAGGTTTTTGAAGTCAAACCACGTAGGTAGAAAAAACGTATTTTGTAGGGCCTTAAGGCTTAATCGATCAACCCCTCATGATTGTAGAAAGTTAAGTTACGAATACGTGAACGCTGATTTCGTATTTTTTGAATTTTTATGAATTTATTATGAATATTTTATCAAGAATGAGCAAGGATAGATTTCTAGGTTGGGCTTTGTGTTATGATTGGTTGATTGGAATTTGGGGCATGGGGATTTACTTGTTTTTCCTTTAGGTTATTTATTCGAATAATGAGTGTATAATATTATTTGGAGGTTATGGTTTGGGTATTTGGACCGTTGGGATTGGGTTTCTAGGGTATAAATTTATTATGAGATATGAGTTATAGATCTGAGAGTAGGATGGAATATTTTATGGATCATTGGAAGGTTATTAAATCAGGTTAAATGGTCGAGTTTGATAGGGTCACTGTGAGATATATTATTAGGGCATTTATCCTTTGGGGAAACTAGGATTAAGTCAAAAATCCTAGAGTGGGGTAGTTAGTATTCAATGTTCTTGTATAAGTTAGGTGTGGATAACCCCTATACAATGAACCTTGGGAGATCGGCCTAAGGTTATATGATATTGACTATAATTATTGTTCGTGTTTCTAGTGTAAGTTAGGTTTATAACTATACCTAAGATTAACGTGTCTATTACCATATAATAATATTGATATTATGTGTGACCCGACAGTGATGGGTCTATAGGTGTTTGCTTGATTAAACCTTTTAGTGAGGGTTATATTCGTTAGTACATTTTATGTATAATGCATACCATAAGTGAGTTATCACGGGTGACATACTAGAGGGGATATCCATTATGGATTATCGTCGGCTACACTGGTACCTAAGTAATAAAGACGGGTTTTACCTTAGTCTTTTTTATCCTGGGCACTACTCCATACGTAACTATGTCCCGAGGAGGATACACGGGGGTTGACATCGTATAGTCATTGGATATGCGACTAATGGTCATCGTATATTCATAGATATGGTATTCTATACGATTGACGAAAAAATTTAGTGATTATCCTTTTATGATGCTTTGAGGTTATAAGGCTGGGATTACCTACACCTATGCCTAGTACGCGTGAGTCCCCCCAAAAGGAAATAGGTATAGTCCTCTGTTATGTGAGGGTTAGTGAGTAGTCCATTTATTTTTACATTCCGATTGTTGTACCTATGTGCGGATATTAGACATAGAGATTGTCTTTCTCCTACCATATGTGATTATGTGTTGCGGTACTAGAGATAATTGTATTGGTTTTTGTTCTATACTATTTGACGTATAATATGGATGCATGCTTAAATGTTTATGACTTGGGAGTATTACATCCTACATACTTGAGGTGTATATTACATTGCGGCATGAGATAGCTTTGAACTGATAGACTTGAGATATAAGAGTGCTAGTAGTACCTTGGTTATTTAGCGGGATGAACTTTAGGTTTGAGACCACCATCCAACACATGATTCATACGATAAGATATTAACTGAATATCATGATAGTAACGAATAAAAAATTAAGAGATAAACTTTATTCATATGGAATGCATATGGGTTTGGAATTAGAACCTCATGTTTTTTAGGTTGTTGGGTTGCGTAACTAACAACCTAAAATCCACTAAAAGACGAGAGCAAGATGTGTAGTTACATTCTAGCTCAAATTTAGTTATAATCTTGTTATTTCTAAACTTATTGTTCATATTGTTGTTATATATTTGTTTTCCACAGGTCTTAGACTGTAGTAGTTAGCGTAGACTTGGATTCGTTAGAGTAGCATCCTAGAATGTTGGAGTCGAGTAGTGTAGCTCACATGCTCTATGTATTTATTTGGATTCAACAAGCCGTTGTATTTTATAGTTTATTTTCTTTATTATTCTGAGCAAGAGATTATATGAGATACATTTGTATTCGAGAGTTAGAGTATTATATTGGCAGTAATTAGTATTAAAGATGATTTTTTTTAATACATTTATTATCTCATTATATAATTTTTTTAGTTTTATGTATTTCTTTATGTGAGAGTGTCTCAAAATATTTTTGATTCCCATGATTTTTGTATTATACATGATCAATCTCTTTATGAATACTACGAGGTGTCACAACATGGGTTTCTTTTCTTTACTTAAGAACCAAATTATAGCAGACTCATGTAGAAACTAATAAAATGGCCATAATTTTTAAACCATTGTATGGAGTAATATCAACACCACAAATATCATTTATTGAAGAAACCAAGGGTGGCAACATTGCAAGTCTTTCACACTAATATTAAATCACTATTATAGAGATTATAAACAAGGATACCATCTAGAAGGCATATATATGAAGATGTTTCATTGATATATATTCATTGTAGATTTATATATTTGAACAAACAAACAAACATATTGATGACATTGATACTTTAATACAATAAAAGAAACATGCCTAACTTGCTTACAATCTATGAATTACATATTATATGAAAAAAATCACAATGTTCTAATTGTAAAGTACTTGCAAAAAGTTGGTATTTTTACAGAAAGAAACTTTCTATGCTTTATTCGAGAACCAAATTAATACAAATTCATCTTAAAACCAACCATACGATTGATTAAAGAATATTTTGATGAAACCCCCCACTAAATACAATTGCATGGGAATCACTAAAAATTATATGCAAGTAATTTGATATTAAAAAATTATCCAAGTAGTTAAAAGACAATTAAAAGAAACAAGTTAAAGGATGAATCTTCACATCCCATGAAATAAAGGATGGATCTTCACATCCCATGAAGTAAACATGTGGGCATGTAAAGCAGGGATATAATCCATTGTGGTTGTGGATAATTATTTGAAAAAAGATTCAAAACTTAATAGTTTCTAAAAATAATGAAGGAACCATAAATTTTTCGAAACAAGAAACAACCCATTAACAAACAACAGTCAATATATTAACTTAATTTAAAACCATAATAACAAATGAAGTCATTAATTTAAATCTTTACATATTTTGTAATTATAGTCGTGTGGGTGAGCAAGGGGTGTATCGCACAGGAATGTGTGTTTAGCAGTTTTGATAGGTGATAATAGGGGTAACCGTGAGATGAGAAATGTGGTGAATGAAGGTTAGGTGCTATGGGCAGTGCGTGTTCATATAATTAGGTGTTCAATAAATGATAAATAAGTGATCGTGTTAATACATGAAATAATTCACCGTGTAAAGTGAGGTTCTTGTGATTCTGTGTGTGAAATTAATGAGTCGGGTGTTTTGTGTCTTGAAGTAAAAATGTGATCAGAAGGTAGGTCATTATAGCATGGCTTCCTCCCATGTAATTTTACTCACGTAAACAAAGTGTTATTATTTAATAACAACTAAAACATTATGTATATTAATAAACAACCTTTACAAATCTAGGAAATTCTTATATAAGACAACACCCTCATGGGCGGATGGAACATAGGACGAACTGGGGCGGTCGCCCCAGTTGGGATTAAAAAAAAAATTATAGGATTTTTTGGTAAAATTTCAAACTTCAAGGTATACCTCTAATTATTTACAAAACTGAGGGTGTAAGATTGTAATTACCTAAAATATTAAACCTACAAACATAACACAGCAGCGGCTGCCTCTCATCTCATTTATCCCATTCCTTCCCTTTTTTACTAAACCTATTTCCCTTCCCCCTCCCTCCGCCTGCGTCTCCCTCCCTCCCTCTCCCAGCACAACAGTGGCTCGACTCCCTCCTTCCCGGCACCATTGTCCAGTCCAGCTATTCATTTCATGTATTTTTTTTTGTATGTGATGATGTGTAGTTTACTTTTTTCTATGTAATAATGTTTAGTTTAATTTTTTATGTAGCCTAATTTTATGTGTGTAGAAATTTTATGTATGTGTAGTTTAATTTTTTATGTAGCCTAATTTTTCTTGTAGCCTAATTTTTTGTAATAGCAATTTTTTATGTAGTCTGAAATATGTGGTATTTTTTAAATAGGAAGTCGTGGAGAAATTTTTTAAACGGAAAAGAGGAGACAACACACAACCCTTTAGGGTAATATTATAAAAAAAAAATCTATGAACAAAGTAGGAATCCAAATTTAGTTAATTACTGCCTCAAACATTTTTAAGGGTAAAAATTAAAAAAAAAGTTAAAAAATCCAAAAAAATTGGCTCGGGGGCTCCCGAGCCCGAACCCCCGACCTTCGTCATAAATTTTCGTCATTCTTGAGTCAAATCCCTAGATCTGCCACTGAACACTCTCTAAATAAATTTTAACCCATCACATCACATCACATCACTCCAACCATGATCAACCATGTCACAACCAAGTTTGAAAGCTACTTTTAGTATGAAAGCTCTCAAAGCTCCTGGACCGGATGGTGTCCAACCGCTTTTCTACCAACATTTTTGAAAAACCATCGCTACTAACATTTTTACATTTTGCCAAAAATGTTTTCGGGATAAGTACTTCCCTAGTGAACTAAATAACAGCTTTATTACGCTCATCCCTAAAGTGGACAACCCAGAGAACATATCGCAATTTAGACCTATTACTCTTTGCAATGTTTCTTATAAGATCCTTGCAAAAATTATTGTGGATAGGCTTAGACCTATCCTTTGCCGTAATATTAGCCCCCACCAAGCTAGTTTTCTCCCTGGGAAACAAGCTTCTAATAATGTTATTGTTACACAGGAAATTATCCACACACTTATGAATACTAAAGGTAAATTATAGGGTTATATTCTCAAAATTGATTTAGAAAAAGCTTACGACAGAGTGGATTGGGACTTTCTTGAGGGAGTCCTAAATTGGTTTAATATTGATAAGGATTTCTGCAGCCTTATATTGAGTTGTGTTAAAAATACCACTACATCTATTATTTGGAATGGCTCCCCCCTCCCTAGTTTTAAACCATCTTGGGGCCTCGGACAAGGAGATCCTCTATCCCCTTATTTTTTCGTTATGTGCATGGATTACTTATCTGCTATGATATCGGATAGAGTAAAATGTAATTAGTGGAAAGGTATTAGGGCCTCTCCTAGGGGCCCGCGCATCACCCACCTCTTTTTTGCTGATGATCTTATTCTTTTCACGAAAAATGATAATAATTCGTGTGAAGCGATCATTGAGACCCTAGAGGAGTTTTGTCACATCTCTGGGCAGAAAATAAGTTACTCTAAATCTAAGTTGTTTGCATCCCCAAATATCCCAAAAAGGGAGGCTGTAAAGGCTGGACATTTGTTTGTCATGAGACTTACTAATGATCTAGGTATTTACCTTGGTAATAGACTTATACATGGTAGGTTACATGCATCTCATTTTAAAGATATCATTGAAAAAATCCAAAAAAGATTAACGGGATGGAAATCTAAACTTCTCTCCCTTGCGGGAAGGAAAACACTTATTCAGGCTGTAACCTCCACCATCCCAAACTATAGTATGCAAAATGTAATGCTCCCGGTGAAGATATGTAATGAGATTGATAGACTTAATAGAAATTTCCTATGGGGAGAGAATAATGGCAAGGTAAAGATTCACCTTGTAAACTGGAATAAAGTTTGTAGTCCCAAAATAAATGGAGGCCTTGGGTTGAGAAAGAGTGCGCAAAATAACCAAGCTAGTGTCACTAAACTCGGATGGAAAATTGTGAATAAGGATAAATCACTATGGGCTGACGTATTAAGAAACAAATATAAAGCGGGTCAAAATCCTAGAATGTGGAAAAATTGTAATACGTCGTCTCATACTTGGAGAAGTATTCTTAAATGTAGAGAAACCCTTGAGAAAAATACCAAATGGAATGTTGGTAATGGTAAGAACATTAACATCTTAAAAGACTGGTG
The DNA here is from genome assembly GCA_949130495.1 of Sambucus nigra. Taxonomy (NCBI): domain Eukaryota; kingdom Viridiplantae; phylum Streptophyta; class Magnoliopsida; order Dipsacales; family Adoxaceae; genus Sambucus; species Sambucus nigra. Next base: position 284,022,937 of record OX422209.1, on the reverse strand, counting down.
GGTGGGGAATAAAATTATCAACCCTATGGAACACCCGGGAAACTTAGAAAATGTAAATGTCGAGGCGCTTATTGAGGAGAACGGGAAATGGGATGTTAGAACTATTGAAAATTCTTTCAACATGAACACTATGAATGATATGGTTAACATCCCACTTTCCCGTACTTGCTGTTGTGATGATAATCCATCCTGGTCGTTAAGTACTAAAGGAAAATTCACAATTAGTTCGTGTTATCAATCCCTTGTTACCAAGCATAATGAACATCAACCCTGGGAGGTTTGGAAAAAGTTATGGAAATTAAACGTCCCACCAAAAATTTGCACATTTTTGTGGACCATTCTACATGGAAAAATCCTCACAAATGAACATCGTATGCGTAGAGGTCTTACGAATAATGGTGACTGCCCACGATGTGGGCTCCTCGAGGACATCGGCCACTTATTTAGGGAGTGCATTCACACTAGGGAAATTTGGAACACACTTGGCTTTGACCACACCCTTGACCTCAATCTATCAGGTAATGTAAATGAGTGGATTGCACTAAACATTGGGGTGAATCGAAGAAAGAAAGGTACAAATGCTTTATTATTACCTTGTGGCATATTTGGAAATCCAGAAACAATTTCATCTTTAATAACATTGATGAGTCTCCACCAACAGTTACCCGCTTGGCTATGATTTACAAAAATTATGTTTTTGAAGCCCAAAACACCAAGCGAGCAAAGGTTAGTGGGGAAAACAATACCATATTAATTCGTGATCCGTGTCCTATTGCAGGTAAAATCATCATTCATACTGACGGTGGTTTTGACCATGGTTGTGGTACGGGTTCTTTTGGTGGAGTTGTTAGAAATGAAGATGGAGAATGGATCATGGGCTTTACTGGAAGAATCCAAGGTACTGCCAGTCCTCTACGAGCGGAGCTGGAAGTAATTTTTCATGGTCTAAACCTTGCCCTAAGAAAGAAATGGAAGAATTCCTGTCTGAAAAATGATTGTCTTGAAGCCATCAATCTCATTAAGCAGGAAAACCCTCAGAACCACCCTTTGGAAAATATCATCGAGGATTGCAAGGAGCTTGCGAAAGAGCTAAAGATCAACATCGTTCACATTCCAAGAGCAAGAAACTTTATGGCGGATTGTATGGTGAAAATTGGGAGAGAGGTAGATGACCTATACAAAGAATATGACCAAGCGCCGGAAGATTACCTTAGGATGATTGACGCGGAGATGGAGGAGGACGGGTTCTATTTCGTTTAGAACTGATTGGTTTTGTTGTTTGCTTTCTGTTTTCTGATTTCCTGTTTTCACCCAAAAAAAATTAAAAACATACGGGTGATGATTGGAGGTATGATTGGTGAATAGTTGCTCCAACCTGCAATCAGAGAGAGAGTCACTGATTATACATGTGTAGGGAGGACAGGAGGATGAGTCATTTGAATACCACCACTAAAGCCACCAATCATGAGACTTGAAATGCATATTATATGGATTAAGATTATCTTCACAAATATATATATATATATATATATATATATATATATATATATATATATATATATATATATATATATTTGATTTGAAACTAAAAGGGGGGTAAAATTATAGATATGTCTCACAAGAAACACAAATATACTTGTAGTAGCATATCCCACGAATAGTTGCTTATTGTGTATTATATGCAAAGAAATAAAAAAAATACCTAAAACTACCAAAAAAAATATTACATTCAAAGTTATAATCAATTAAATGAACCAGATATCTAAAAACACAATCACAACTTGAAATAAATAGTATATGATCCATCAATGTTCAACAAAGTTCAAAATAACAATTAGGAAAAAAAATCAATAATGTGAACAATGATTATATTGTGGTTATATCCCCCATCGATCTTTAAACTCATTTTAAAGTACAAAAATTTAATAAAAAAGTATTAACATAAACCCCAACATTGTAACCTAACATTTTAAGAGATCCCGGCTCCAAAATCAGTAACCTTAGTGAAACAATCTCATATCCTAAAATTGAGACAGTTGTATCACAAACTGAGAAAGACCATATATATATAAGAAAAATTAACTAAATAATAGTGCTTTATCTTTGTTAAAGACTTTCTCATAATCTTGATAGACATATGCAATGTATTAGCCAAAAAATAATATTATTTTTTGGCTAATACATTGCATATGTATATATATATATATACTAGGATATGCCCGTGCCTGAAGGCACGTAGAAAAGTTTAAAAAGTATTAACTCGTGTAAAATGTAAATGATAAATGTCTTATATATTATATGTTTAAATTTTCAAAGTATTGAATCCCGTAAATTTTAGTCAAACTTTTCTTTACAACACAAATGTGTAGACAATTTAGAAAAACGACAAAAAAATTCAAAGTACACAATCATAAAACGACAAAAAATTTCAAAATTTGAAATTCCAAAACGGCAAAAAAAATTGTTCCACAACAAAACAAATTGTACTTTAAAAAAAAATTGGCCACAATTTCCTTTGTTTATGGGACTATCCACCCTGTATAAGAACTAAAAAAATACTCCAGCAACAATCCTAATATTCGTTTGAAAATGTTATTTATCAATAACGAATTAACAAATTGATGGAGTACATAGTTCCATATGAGATTGTTTAGGGCAACAATTCACATGTTCAACATTTATGTTCAATGTCGAGCCAATAGATATAACACTATAATCACAATAAACTATAAAAGAAGAAGAAACTGCGTTAGCCAATTGTAATATGCTAAGACACGACAATATAAATGGTTGCTTCTAAGCAAATGAGTTTCAGTCTCATCATATCAGCTCTCAGAGTTGTAGAGGCCCCGTTTGACAATGAGCTCTCTCTTTAAATGCGTTTCAACTCATCATATGCCCAAAAGTGGATTTCCCACACCACAACTCTTCCTACATCAATCCTGTGATCATATAAACAAACATATTAATTAAAAAAACATATGAATTGTTGTGATTATATAAACAAACATATTAATTAAAAAAAAACATATGAATTGTTCTGAACAAAATCAACATGGGTTATCACAAAACCAACAAAAAGGAAAAAATGGGAAAAAGGTGACAACAAATGTAGCTAAACTATGCGTTGTACTTGTATTTACTTCTTTTATTGAAGAGGAGACAAAATAAAGTCAATTTATCATATTTTTGTGATAAATTAAATTTTTTAAAACAAAGTCATGATGAAAGCACCAAACATGACATTTTAATGTAAAAAATAATCAATAAAAAGATGCATTATTAATCTTTTGAGTCCAACAAAAAAAATATCCTCGAAACTCCATAAAGACAATGAATGATATATATGTACTTCTATGGAGATTATACATTGCGTAATCTGTATAATACGCAGATTCATCTGCAGATAATAGCACACAATGTATGGACAATATACATTGTGTACTTCTCTGCATGTACTATTCTAAGTAGATTAAGTTTTGACAGTATACAATTTGTACAATGAAAGTATAATATACCATTCCATGGATGACTTGATAAAGGTGCCAATCAAAAGGAAATGACGAAGTGATACAAATTTCTGTCTGATTGGCAGTAAACATATGACTCAAAAGCAATTGATAGAAGGATAACTAAAAGGATAAGAATTAACACAAATCAAACAAATCAGTTTATGTTTTTTTCTTTCCTTTCATCAGCCAACAATAAGCAATTTTCCAGAGACGAAGAGTGTGGCAGTTGAAAATTACATGAATCAGTGTGAACAAAATTTTACATAGCACATATATAATATATCATACTAACAAATATAATAAACCATTACAAAATTCCCACCTAATTTAAACAAACTATACATGTCAATGAATAATTTGGGACTTTTTTATGTTCTTGTAAAACAGGGTTAAAAATTAAAAAGCCTATGTGCCATATGATCAGACATAGATATGGAGTAGTTGAGAAATGGTTAGACAACTAAATACTATTTCATTTGATCAAATGTAAATAAGTTAGTAAATAGTAAACTTAACATGCATTTCAATATACACACACAATTGATATCAAAAAGATAACTGCTAAGCAACTTACTTGGGCATATTAGAAAACACCAAACATATTATTGAAACTTACGTGACCATATTCATCAAATTAACATATAATAAATTTAACATATAATAAATCTATTAACTTTAGTCATAATACAAATATATATTGAAAATAAATTATTGAAACTTCAAAAAAGCATACCTTAAGAAATAGATAATAAACTGACTACCTACAAAATAGGGCTACCTACGAAACATAATAGGCTACCTACAAAACAGTGACAATATATAGAGAAGCTTAAAGATACCAACAAAATAATAAATGTTAAAACAGTGAATGTTAGTATTAATTTTAGATCCCAAAACAACAAATGTTTGTATTACTTAGTTTAAAAATAATCAAAAGGATATCTCTCAGTGGTGTGGGGATGAAGCGTGTGGGGATGAAGCTAGAAAATCTAGTAACTCAAAATAACAGAATATAAAAACTAAGGTCAGATATATGGATTAGTATTAATTAAAACAAAGGGTATTTATCAGTTCAGCGGTGTGGTGATGAAGCCCGATCGAGAGGTAAAAGAGAAAAAGGAGTAAAGATTGAAAAAATGAGCCAGAGGAAAGTACCACTGCATCATAAGACTGGCCGGAGGCATATGTTTTCCGACACCGGCGTCCTGAGCTCCGGCGAGATTATGGTGAAGTTCGGTAGTAGAGTTGTAATCTATTTCGGAGAGTCCAATGAGCCCATCGTTTTCTCTCTCCTCGTCTCCGTCTCTCTTATTATCAACAAAGATGAAGTTTTCTTGAACAGATCTTTTATAACTTTCACCCGATCTGCAACACCTGCGTAGTAGAAATACCCAAAAAAAATACAATACAAAATCACTAAAAGACCTCTTTACTTCCCTTCTTCAGAACACAAATTAAAATAAATGAGACGAATTACCAGCGAGATATAAGAAGAAGATTAGTAAAAAAATGGTTGTTGATCTATCCTCGTCTTCGTCTCTCCTATTACGAACAACGATTAAGTTTTCCCGAACAAATATTTCATAACATTCACCTGCTACTTCCCTTCTTCAGAACACAAAAAAAAATGGTTGTTGATCTACAACACCTGTGTAGTATAAATACCCAAAAAAAAATCCAATACAAAATCACGAAAAGAAATCTTTACTTCCCTTCTTCAGAACACAAATTAAAAGAATAAGAAGAATTACCAGCGAGATATAAGAAGAAGATTAGTCGAAGAAAATGGTTGTTGATTGTTGTAAAGTCGAGAGAGAGAGAGAGGGAAGGAGAGGGGGTAAAAGGGGGGAAAATGAGACGGCTAGGTTTAGATAATTGAGTGGAAGGGTAAGAATGTGGGAAATACTATCCTACCCTCAGTTTTGAATTTTGAAAAAAGGGATAAATAAATTAGAGGGTCTAAAAAGAGGGGGAACCAAAATTTTAAAGGGTAAAATAGAGAATGCAAAAAAATATCATATGAATGACATCATAGATCAAACTTATGACATACATAAGTTTCCTACTTTATTATATATATATATATATAGAGAGAGAGAGAGAGAGAGAGAGAGAGAGAATGAGAATAAGTACTCAAAAGTGTTATATTTATACCCTAAATAGACTCATTTTAATTGTTAGTTCTCGTGAATGTTGGCCCTTTATGTGTAATTATTTATCTTGCATGTCAATATGTAGTTGCAATTTCAAAAGTCTTACTTTAAGGCAATTGCGGTGAAATTGCAATACTGTTAAAATCATAATTTAATGTTAACACAATACACACAATACACACACACACACACACACACACACACACACAGTAGGGTATTCCCATGCCTAATGGGCCACACATAATTTTGAAAAATATAAATTCATGCATAATGTAAATAATAAATGTTTGATATATTATAAGTTTTCAAAGCAATTAGTCGTGCAAATCGAAGTTATAAAGATTTTTTACAACACATGTAAACAATTGAGAAAATTTGAATAAAATTTCCTATATTTGTAAAACTACCCACCCTATTTGAGAAATAAAAAATTCCCAACAAAACTAATAATCCGCAACAATAATGATGATAGTCCATCCAAAACCTCGTATAAAGATTAGAGTTATTTAATAAATGTATTTAGTTAACCAACTTAATTACAAACATAAACCACATAACCATATCCGTTCACAAAATGTGTTCTCTATAGAGTGTTGTCATATGAAAAAAATATAACAAATACCCAATAGCTTACTTTATAAGTATTCAAAACTGTGTAAAGTAAGTGAAGTATAAATTTAAATCCTTATTCACCATTTATAAAGGGATGAAAAAAATAGAAAAAAAGTTCATAATAATATAAATGAATCAATTTGAAGTTTACACGCCTAAGTATGGTGGTCAATACATGGAAATCAAGATATCCACTTAGTAACAAAGAGAAATAGGCAAGAAGATATTTGTTGCATTATAATCATATCAAGAAGAGAAAACTGGATAAATCTGAATAATTTATCAAATAATTTCCACAATATCCTATAACCTCACTCCCCATAATTCCTACACCATTGCCATTAACCCATAGCCTCAAATATCATTAAAAAAACCATACCACCACAATCAATAAAAGTGATGAACACACCATTACGGATATCATGTTCAGAGAATCAAAATTGAAAAGAGCTTCACTAAACAAAAAAATGGAAACAAGACACTTTAAAACATATTTTGGGCAGGTACCATTGCTTGACAAATGATATAATTAAGTAGATAGAGTAATTTACCTAAATAGTTGAAGAAACTCAAATCAATAAACAAACTTATTCTACCAATCATAGAGGATTTATAACTGTGCAAACATGAAAAATAAAATTCCCACATCCTTATATTTAGGTAATAGACCATATAAATAAACACATTCAGTGTCTTCACTTGCAGTTTCTCTCTCTGTGAGATTCCTCTTTGTACCTGATCATTTTCGGAGTCATTTTTTGGCGGATCAGTCTCTCTTAATGGAGGGGTTGACTTAGCTTTCCCACTGATTCTTACTGGCCTCCTAGGATTCTCACCAGTTCCCCAATCAAACTCCGATATAGCAGGGTTTCGAGGGTGTGATTTTAAATAGTTTATGGAGACACAAATATGATCTTGTTCTTTTTTGATGTACCTCAATTTTTGTGCACAAGAAATTTTTTCCAAGAGGGAGTAGGAGGGAGCTCTACTGAGATAACATCGTCCCTAACTCCAGCCCAAGAACTCGCCATTTTAATCCTAATCAACAAAGTCAAATATTTACTTGTTTTTGCTCTCTCTCCAGAAACCAAGAAACTGGCACAACTGAATTACCTCGGCGGCTTTACGGAGTAGTTTAACCAAGCTAACTTCTCTTCTTTAATGCATTAGGATCCTCGAAACAATAAGTATCTGATAAACACCTGCAAAATATCATCAACCACTTTGAACTATAAAAGTCCGCAAAACCTGCAAAAAAGTTCAATAATTTAGTAGTGTGCGTGGATTTTAATATAACTGAAGATTGAAAATTTGCTAAGTCGTAAAGAGAATGTCGAACCGTATATGTTTAACTACCAGCAAAAACCACTTCCTATTTATATAGTCTCTATATTATTTATAATGTACATGTCTTAATCTAGCACTGGACTAGGCTTTGATTCTTACATTACATTCGTTGTTCTTCATTTGCGGGAGAATAAAAAAAAAATAGTCTTTTTTCTTGACCTTACCTTACCTTCTCCTGAAGTTCGGCTAGTGAGGGAATGTCTCATTGTAACTGTAGCGGACTCATTGGTCAAGATTTCAAAGTAGCCCTCCCTACTTACAAAAACTTTTCAACTGCATCCTCTGAGTATCGACTGGCCTCACTAACTAATTCTGGGCAATTAACACGTGGAGTGTAAAAAGGTGGAACTAATTCTCAAAGGTTCCGGCCCATGCATCCCTTTTGGTCAAGAGGTTTAAGTTTAGATTGAAAAGTTTTTGTACAATTGCTGGGAAAGATTGAAAAGTTTATGTACAGTTGCCAAAAGTACCAAGGGTCGGGCTGAATAATCCCATTTGAATTAGGAACACCATCAACAAGAGTAGGCATATGATCATAGAACCAACCATGATCATCATACGTAATCAATAATGTCATTTCATTCCATTACAAACTACTCCTCAACACCTCATACACCTAATAAACCTCCTTCACAAAGCTCTGTCCAATTGCCACGTCATGATACGGTTGATCGTCGTTTACCAAAAAAAGCTCAACGTCAAAGTATCACGACACACAAATAAAAGAAAACCATCATAGGACAGGAGACTTCAGTTGCAAACTATAAAAATAGAAATACATATAACTCTGATCAGGCCTTTTAAGGTGCAATACATTAAATGGAAAATAAGAGAGAATGCCAATCTGAAGCTTATGTGAACATATTACACTAAAATTCCACTATCATAAATTGATACATATATCAATTATTTCTAAGACTGCAAGGTAAATATAAGCTAATATATATATATATATATATATATATATATATCACCAGTAAACCATAAAAATAAACCAATTTACTACCATATCTCGAACCCAAATTGTTCAATCAGATGTATTGTGCTCCCACATCATTTCCTTGCAGGTCATTTACCTACAATACATAAATGCAAGCCCATATAAAACCAAGGATAGAAACATTAAATAATAGTATTGTGAACTCAAAACACCCTAAAAAGAAAATATACTTGTAATAAATACCCAAATTTTGTTGAAAATACTCAAAATATCACGAATATAGGAGGGAAATCAAAATATTAGAGGGAGTCACAAAACCATAAAATAAGATTCATACATTGGCAAAATCCCTTGAATATCAAACAAAAAATTCTTTGAATATCAAACCGAATAGTAAACTTTCTTTAAAGATTTATTATACCCTAGTTAGATCAACAAACACTAAATAAATAATGTGCATCTTCACCCCTAAAATACAAAGAGGACAAATGGAATTAGTAAGTTCGATATTAAGATCATCAAATACAAAAATATCTTCAGAACATAAAATGGAATACCTATTCACAATTCTCCACACCAAATAAATATCAACTTGTTAGTAATGGGGAAAAATTTGCAAAGTAAAGGAGAAACCAAAAAATCGGCAAAACAAATCAAATATCCAAAAGTGAGAGAGGGAGATGGGTTTTTGTTTTGGAAACCAAGTCTAGATGTAAACCAAACTAAATGAAATGATTTGGTTATGGGCATCTGATATTGCATCGACTCGATTTTGGGCAACTAATTTGCTGAATCGAATTATTGCTTTTGGTGAGGAAAAGAATGGAACTCGCAGCTTGGGATGGATCTCCAAAGTAACGGAGAAACCAAATGCAAAATATGAATCAAAAATAAAATAAATAAATAAATAAACTTGTAAGAAAAAACAAGTCGGCAAAACAAAAAATTAGCACCACAAAACCAAAAATCAAATATCCAAAAGAGATAGAGGGAGATGGGTTTTATTTTGGAAACCAAGTCTATATGTAAACCAAATTGATTGAATCGATATTTCATCAATTTGGTTTTGGCCACCTGATATTGCATGGAATTGGTCTTGGGAACCTGATTTGCTGAATCAAATTGTTTCTTTTCATGAGGAAAAGGAATGAACTCGCAGCTAGGTATGAGGGAGTGTGGTGGAGAGGAGGAGGAGGTGGAGGCCCAAAGACGAAGAAGAAGTGAGGTGGAATCAATGTCTGAGCTTTGAAACCCTATCTCGTGGAGAGAGGAGAGAGTGAAATAAGAGACCATAAAGTGAGAGAGTGAAATGTGAAACGATTACGGTTTAGACAAATGAATGTAAGGGAGAAACTTGTGGGAGGACTATTCTACCCTTGTTTTTGAATTCTGAATAAAAGTGAAAAAAAGTAAAGTGTGTTAAAATGGGGGGAAAATCAAAATTTCAAGGATAAAATAGGAAGTGTAATAATAACTCATATAGATGACATCATCTTTTAATTTTATGACATGGATAAGTTTTATACTTTATTTTATATATATATATATATATATATATATATATATATATATATATATATATATAAAAGTTAGGTTGGTTTCTGAAAATGTACACATTTTTAACGGTCGAGATGTGTGCCACCTCCTTACATATTTCGATGGTTCACATTACATCTATTTCCTTTTTAGAAACCTACCCTTCAATTATTTAGTTTCCCTCTCTTTTTCTACCTATCAAACTTACACTTTAATTCAAATATTGGGCATTTTGGTAACTGACTCCCACTTTACACGCGCAACCCATCTCTCTTTCTCGACATCTACCCCCGCTCACCCCCGTCTTGCCCTCATTCTCTCCCTCTCTTTCTTTATCAAGCCCTACATTCACCCCTCGGCATCCTCTATTCACTCTCTTAGGCTTCTCTCCACGATGCTTCTCTCACACGCATGCACACATCATCATTTCAAGCTAAGATCTCTTTATGTTTTTATGGGATCTAAATAGGTATGTTTCTGAATTTAGGGCTTTGTTTCTTATGTTTTACTTGTTTATTTTTCCTTAATTTTTTTATCTAAATAGGTACATACTACATTGGTTAGAAATTCTGAATTTAGGGCTTTGTTTCTTATTTATTTTTCCTTTTTGCAGATTATTAGAGATATTCCCTCCAATTTTGGGATCTAATCATGTATTTTTCCTTTTGCAGGTTATTAATTTGTATGTACTACTTCGGTAAGAAATTATGTATCGGACCTCTAAATATTTACCCAAGTATCAATTTTTTTACTCACAGATGCACTAAATATTTATTTGATTCTTATGTTTTTGTTGTTTATTTTTCCTTAATTTTTGGATCTAAATAGGTATATACTACATCGATAAGAAATTTTGAACTTAGGGCTTTGTTTCTTATGTTTTTTTTTTGTTTTTTTTTCCTTTTGCAAATTACTAGAGGCATTCCCTCCAATTTTGGGACCTAATCATGTATTTTTCCTTCTGCAGATTATTAATTTGTATGTACTACTTCGGTAAGAAACTCTGATTCATACCTCTAAATATTTATTTGATAAGTTGTCATATGCATCATTCACTTGCTTATAGGTCTTTTAAGTGTCACGTGACTTTTGATAGACTGTTATAGGCATGCATTGGAAAATATTGGTTGTGTTAAGGAAATAGGTAGGTTATCAAAATGTTGGTAATTTTTCAAAATTTTAAGTTTTGTAAATCGATAGATGAAATTCTTATGCTCCTTTCACAAAATATTTTACACAAAATACGTTTTACTCTCTGTAAAATGGTTAACATGTAGGCTCTTACATTAATGCTCTTACTCTTTGTAAAATACGTTTCGATGAAATGTTAAAGCTCTTACATTAAGGCCTTGAAACATATTAAATCAAAGAAATGATTGGGGTGTCGTTTATGTTTTTCCCTATTAAATTAGTGAAGAAGCTTGAGGTTCTTAAATGGTCCAAGTGGGTGAACTGCGGTCTATTAGGTGTTGATATCAAATATTTGATTCCCATAGATTTAAGTTTTGCACGTATTTTGAGGCCACTTACTTTATTTTCCCTATGTGCTTATACATGTTTGAGGCTTATGTTTCATTGGACATTAAGGCCTTAAAACATATTAAATCAAAGAAATGATTGGTGTGTCATTCATGTTTTCCCTATTTTGAGGCCACTAACTTTAATTTCTATATGCGTTTATACATTTTTGAGGCTTATGTTTCACTTAACATTAAGGCCTTGAAACATATTAAATCAAAGAAATGATTGGTCTGTCGTTCATGTTTTCCTTATTTTGAGGCCAGTAACTTTAATTTCCCAATACGTTTATACATGTTTGAGGCTTATGTTTCACTGAACATTAAGGCCTTGAAACATATTAAATCAAAGAAATGATTGGTACGTCGTTCATGTTTTCCCTATTGAATTAGTTAAGAAGCTTGAGGTTCTTAAATGGCCCAAGTTGGTGAACTATGGTCTATGGGGTGTTGATATAAAATATTTGATTTCCATAGATGTAAGTTTTGGAGAATTTTTCAATGCAGTATCGACGTATTTTCAGGCCACTAACTTTATTTTCCCTATGCGTTTATACATGAGATATTTATGGTTCATTGAGATGTTTATGGGTTTTTACCCTCTTCAAATCAGCAAATTGGGCATACTTTATTTGGGGGTTATTTAGGGTTTAATTTTCCTAATTTAGGGGTTTTTATCATTCTAATCATGTATTTTATTGTTGTTTGATATCTCACCCTTTTCAAATCAGGTATACCCCTCTTTTCTTTTATAAATCCATGAGTTTTCCAAATGTTTGGAGTCAAGTGTTGCATTATAGTAATGATTGCATTTCTATAATCATTTTTGGGTTCAAACTCACATTTTCTCTCAAAGTTAGTTATATATCTTTGCTCTTGTTGTTGGTTGTTATTTGGGGTTATCCCTTCTAACACATTGTTTATTCGAACCAAGTACTGCAAAGATTTATTGTCTATTTTCAGTTGAGGGTATGTTCTACATATCAAAGTTGAGGGTATGCGCTATATTTGATTATAGACAAGATTTCAATGTTTATACATGATTATAGACTTTCTTTGAATGTATTATAGAGTAGTGTAATCTCTTATTGACTTAATAGTTATACGGTGGAATATAAAATTCTTGGTTGTTGATTTCTTACAGCTAATATAATGTCTACTAGAACTGCAATGGTAGTGTATTACTATGCAGACCATTTGTCCAAATTCTTATAAATGGGCAAACTCTAATGATGGTATAAGGAGGTGGATATACCTCTATTAATATTATAAGATATCTAAGATGTGTGAATGCTTAGTATATTGACTTGTATGTGTATAAAATACCTACCATACTTGCTATCACGGGAGGTCGGCTTTCGAAATGGGCCATCTAATCTTTGTGTGCCTACGGGGGGATTTAGATTGGTACCTTAAGGACATAGAGTTGTGAATGACTTATTCGTGAGAAATAAGTCAGCTGACCATGGGAGCGTAGGTATGTGCGTGACCCATGGGTATGTGAACTATGTTCGCCTCCATTATGTATGATTGTTGCTTATTGAAACGATTCCTGAGAGATCCGGAATACGTGGTCCTTAGGTACGTAATGTACCGGGATTCGATAGCAGAGTATGTGTGCACCGCAGCTTAGCCTAGGGGTGCCCTTATTGTATATTTATGAAGAGATTAATATACTGGTAATTGAAATGGACTTTTATTAAAGTATGAATATGAATAATTGTGACATTTTTGATAGAGTTAAAAATGGGAATCTCATAGTAATTATTATAACTAATTCAGAGGAATAAAAAGTAAGACTCTCACTTTATATTAAGATGTCGGGAATTGAACTTTGAATTTTATAGTAAAGTCAGGTTATGGATTGGACTAATTAGATAGTGGAATAACTAGAACGGGTACGGGTATGTTAGGTGTGCACAATTAGTTGAGAGGTAAGGAACTCATGTGAGTGCACGCACTATCATGTACTTTATATTCACTGTTTAATGATATTAATCACTTGCTATATTTTAAACTGTTTTCACAATCGGGCTTTTACCCGTTTGCTTTCAAATCTATTTTCTTGTAAAAACCTTTTAGGTGCCCAGCCACAAGGACACCAAGATTAGAAGTTCCATTCCAGTGACGTGCTGTAGCTGCTGTGGAAGTTACAGGACCTCGATAGTAGACGCCTCCACTTTCCACTTTAACCTCATTCCAGATTTATTCATATGTTGGGCATGTCGCCCCTTCTTTCTTAGAGACAGCTTATTTATTCAGTTTTATTTAATTTTTGGGTTTAATTAATTAATGATTCAGACTTTGTATTTGGTTTTATTCAGTATTAGGATTATTCAGAGGAGTATTCCTCCAGATTCATTTTATTCTATTATTATTCTATTGTGACTGTGACGTGGTTGTGGTATCATTATTTCATAATTTAAACTTGTTGTATGTTAACCTAATTTTGTTAAAATTGACAACTCACTTTTTAAATATTAGGTGGTTAGTAATTGTTAAAATGTTTTTCGACAGTGATGCTATTAACTGAACCAACTTGACATTTTGTATTAATTTGAATAAAAGAGTAGCTACCCGATATTTAATTAAACGGGGTGTCACAAAACAGAGATGAGGCGGTTCCCTCAGGTGCATAGAAATCCGGATCGTCATTTATCGTTACTCTCAGGTGCGGAATCTCATCCTTCTTTGTTTTAGAATCTTAATAGGTTGCAATTTTTTGTGATAGAAGAGCTGATAACTAAATGAATTCATCCCAAACAGAATTGTTTTGGAATTTAATGGATTCAGAATCTAAATGATAGCCCCTTCTTGATGGCTTGGTCTTTGTTTCTGATTTTTCCACTTTAGAATCAGAACTGTAGCCTACTTTATATGTAATTAATTTCTTGACATTCAATTGGTCATCTAAATTTAATTCATCTCCAAAATCGTTCTTTATATGTACACTCATGCAATTTTATATGTGTTTATTTTAGGTTCAGAGCATGAGCAATCTCCAATAAAATTGTTCTAGGTTCAGAGCATGAGTACACAAATGAAGTTTAATCTAGAGCATGAGCCGTCGCCAAGAAAATTTTGAGTGTGAATTATCTGAGTCCGAATTAAACTTTCTTAAGAAGGCACCTTCAAATTTTTTATTTTTTTTAATAGGAGAGGATTATCCGAGTCTGAATTAAACTTTCTTCAGGAGGTACCTTCAAGCTTTTTATCCTTAACCATATGGATGACCAACCTCAAGATCTCCCTCTCTCAGATCTGTTCTTCACACCAAACCCGCATATTGCATTCTGTTTTTCGCACCAAACTATAGCAGGGGTATCCTGATTTTCTTTATTTTTTCCAGTTTTTGTTTCTTAATTTAATGTTTGTGAGTTTTTTTTCTTTAGTTTTGACTGCTAACAGTTTTGAGATATAACTGTTGCTATTGATAGGTACGAATTTGGATCTTTATGAAGGGTTGTGAGAGGCTTCTTTTAAGTTTTTATGCTTTTTCATTCTTTAATGCCTTTTAATTCTTTGTATGTAATTTTACACATGGATCTTACTTTGCACATCACATGTTTGGTTTTGGTTTTAATTTCAAAATGGTTCATCCATTGCCTTTTATCAGGTTGAAAACTCTTACCAGGATGTTGACACACAGAGAGAGAAAGAAAGAGTTCTAACTTATTATACACGCATAGGTACTCAAAGTACATCTGAAATAAACATGTAGAGCTGGACCATACGAGAATGTCAATGTTCAGAAATGAAATCTGACCACTTTTCAAGTTATATGAAGAGGAAAAGAAAATACATCATCATATTGAGTAACGGATGCCCAAGTACAGTGATCTTTTATTACATTTTATTTTCTCTAATTTGTTTGAGGTAAAGATGTGTATCTTCTTTATGGTCCTAATAGTTTGCCTTTTAGATTAGTAATGAATTAAAGTGTTAGGTCACATGGATGGAAGTATTACTTTTTTTTTTACTTATTTCCAGTTTTGCTGTCTAATTCAAATTTTCATGTTAGCAATGTTTAGCCGACACGGCCCCTATGGGTCCCACTTGCATACTGTGTGGCAACTTCAAGCGATAGTTTCTCTCCGAAATTAAGGTGCAAAGGGTAACGTAGATTGTGGAACATATATATTTTGGTATGAAACTTTACGGTTATTAAATTAGTCAAGTTCCTATCAAGAGACTTTACGGTTATTGTGGAACATGTACTATAAACACATTGATGTTATGTTAACAACATTCATGTGTTAACATATAGTTTTTGACACCTTGCTATCCGACAATCTTATAGTAGACTTTTTTGTCGACAACCTTATAAACATCGTGTGTTAACATATAGTTTTTGACACCTTGCTATCCGACGGTCTTATATAAGACTGTATGTTAACAGCGTACAGTCTACATGTTAACAACATACATGTGAGGTGTCGTAGTCTACTATCCGACAGTCTACTATAAACACATTGTTGTTAACACATTACTACATTATTGTGACATGGATTCATAACACCATATCGCTATGTGCCGAAAACCACCTAATTTCGACACTCATCTAATTTCTGAGTTGCCTGATTTATATAGAGAAAAATATGGAAAATATATGGTTTTTGAGCTGTGAGTACTATTTTTTTGCCTCTATTTTTGGATCTTTTGACCTCTATAATGTTTGTTTATTCTTTTTTGTAGGTTTTATCTTGCGAATCAGACTCACTTTAGGCCTCCTGCCGAGTAGCAGGTGAAATCGATACAAGGTTTTATAGTTGGTTTTGTTTTTGTTTTTGTTTTTAGTATTTTGCTGTGTAATGTCTTTGTGTTTGGTCAGGTGTAGGTTTTTGAGATATTTAAGTGTGATATCAGTTTGATGGTTTGATTGTTGTTTAAAGAATTTGGGGAGTTTCTTTTCAGTCCGTATTAATTGATCATGATTCTTTATGAAATTATTTTCTGCAATATCTAATTTGAACATTTTACTTTATAGGTTAATTTTTATGTTTTTTATTCATATAGGCAAGACTCTAGTTGTTGATAGTTTAATTAGGATTTCGTAAGTATAAGGCTTTTAATGCATATTTAGTTCAGTTTATGTGGGAATGACTCATGGTTTGTCCTTGACAATGACATCCCTAAATTGATGAGTGCATACCTATGACCATAAATGGATCAGTGCATCCTAAATGGATTAGTTCATCCTAAATGGATCTGTTCATACTAAATATATTAGTTCAGTCCATAAAAATGGTATCGTGACTGGATTAGTGCATCTTAACTAGATGAGTGCATCTTAACTAGATCAGTTCATACCTATTAAATTGCTAATATGTGTAGATCTTTGGGGGTTTTCAATATTGGGTTTGTTTTGCATATTTATGACCATTGTTACAGTTCACCATTAGAGACTTATACCCGTTATTACAGTACAACATTATAGACATGTGCTGGAACTGAGATAAGCTTTGTTTATTGTTATATGTGAACTCCCGTTGTAATAATCTCAGGGAATGGAATGTGACACAAGGACATGGTTTATCTGAGCTAAAATTGAGAAAGGTAATATATCTCCTCTTTATTTTTTTGTCATTGGCTTTCAAGGTTTCTTTCACGGTTTTCCAAAATGCTCTCTCCATAAGCTAATATAGTGTTCGATTGCTAGAATCTCTATGAATAAAGTTTTTACCTTAATTTGGGTTTTTTGCTGTTAGGAGTATTCTTAACATTCTCTCACTTTTAGTTTCTTAATATACTGAAAATGTAGTGGTATACTATACAAAGGTAGTTTCTTATTAGTTTGGCAATAACCTAAGAGTGAAGGAGACGTTTGGTTTTAGAAATTTTCTTATATATTGTTGAATTCGAAGCTTATGTTCCGTGGGTTAGATTTTCATAAATTAAACTTCATTATAAGGTTTCAAAGCCCAATTTTCAAGCTCTCTTACAGTTTCTGTTGATATTTTTTCAATTAATCTTCATTTGCCATATTATAGCGATGAGTTACAACATGATTGGGGATTATTTATCGGATGACTTCAATTATATGTCCTTAAGACAGGTTGTGTGTATAATTTTAGTAAGTTCCATGACGTTATTTGGTGACACACAATAAAAGTATCATGACTATTAGCATAAATGCATTGTTATTATATGTTTTGTGATTTTTGTGTGTGATTTTATTGTGATTTTATCTCAGATTTTGTTGGCCAAATCTTGATCAAATTTATTTTAGAGGCTGACTCTCGGCCAAATCAAGTATACTCTCTCTCTCTCTCTCTTTTAATTTTGAGGTGTGATCTTCTTCTCTTACTTTTGATTTATACAGGTAAGATCTGAGTTCTTCTCTTACTTTCGAGGAACGCAGAGACGCGCCCCCTGCCCTGTCCCCTCCCCCCTTCCCCACTCACACACGTACACACGCGCACATAAACACCCACACACACATGCGCCCCCTGCCCGTCCCCTCCCCCTTCCTCACTCACACACGCACACACGTGCACTGCATATATGCACTGGTATGCATATATGCACTGCGTATATCCATATGCATACACACGCGTCCCCCTACCCCGTCCCCTCCCCCCTCCCCCCCCCCCCCCCCCCCCCCCCCCCACACACACAAACATGCACACATGCACCCCCTGCCCGTCCCCTCCCCCCTTTCCCACTCACACACGCACATAAACATACACACTCGCACTGCATATATGCATATGCATATATGCACTGTTCAAATAGTTCCTTTTTCCTAATATTATTATTTGTTTTATTTGTAGACCAAATATGATGGGATCAAACTCGAAATTGCATTTTTGTATAAAAGAAGTAATCCAATTGGATCCGGCTGAATCAATCTCGAATTTAGACAATTTGGATGTGATTGTATATTTCATTTTACTGATTGTATATTTACTTATGTGACTGTATCTTTGTTTGAGAAACTGATTAATTATGTTTATTATTTGTCAAATCGTACAGAAAAAATCGAGAGGGAGAGAGTGATAATGGCCAGAGGTGGGAAGAAGGATAGGAAGACAGCAGTAGTAGCACCTAATCCAGAAGCACCATGGCACAGACATTTTGAGAAAGTCCCACATATTCTCCTTTCCTTGTCTTCTAGCTCCCATCTCCGAATTTGGGATTTTTTTTTAATTTGTTGGATTTGTTGTTACCCCTTCAATATGGTGGATAGTTCAATAAACAAAGGAGACTATGTCCAATTTTTTTTAAAAATTGACACTTTGTTTTTTTGAGACACAGTTAATTTGATTGTTGAATATTGTATATTTCATTTTATATGTGAATTTGTTTGAAGAATTTAGACAATTTGGATGTTGGACTATTTGTTATTTGTTGAGCAGGGTGAATATTTTCATAAATAAAGGAAATTATGCCCAATTTTTTAAAAAATTGACACTTTGTTTTTTTGAGACAATGTGAATTCGATGGATGAATATTATATATTTCGTATTATATGTGAATTTATTTGATGAATCTAGACTATTTGACATTGTTTTAAAATTACACTTCGAAATTTTTGCGTTTCGCTATTACGTATTTTGAAAAATTATCGTCGTTTCGCAATTACGTACTTTGGAAAATTTCGTCGTGCCATCAGGCACGGGCATACGCTAGTGTGTGTGTGTGTGTATATATATATATTAGTACTGCCCTTGTGCGGATCAATACGCATTTTAAGAATGTGGACCGGACATGTGTCACCTGGCGGTGAGCCCAGAAAAGAGAGAGAGTGTGCTTATAATTTAGGCGATAATTTCTAGGCTCACCGTTAGGTGACACGTGTCCGTTCCGCACTCTTAAAATGCAGACTGGTCCTCACAAGAACAATATTATTTATATATATATACACCTGGTGGTGAGCCCAGAAATGAGAGAGAGTGCATATAATTTAGCCGATAATTTCTAGGCTAACCGTCAGGTGACACGTGTCCGGTCCGCACTCTTAAAATGCGGATTGGTCCGCACAAGAGCATTATTATATATATATATATGTGTGTGTGTGTGTGTGTGTGTGTGTTGGGGGATGGGGAGGGGGAGGAGAGACCATTCAGTTCACACACATACAAACATATATGTGTGTGCGTGTGTGTGTAAGGAGCCGTTTTTTGGCATGTCCCTCATGCATCTTCTCTCCTAATATATATAGAATAAACACAAGAAAAGGGGAGGAGTTCAAATTTTTCTTACACAGATCACATTGGGAGCTCAGTTTTGAGTAGGTTTTAGGAATATTTTTTTAGTGTACTTTTTAGGTTTAGTTCAGTGTGTAAATTTTATTTCTTCTTTTATATTTTTTTAATGAGTTGAGTGCTAAAAAAATATTTTGGCGAGATATAAATTTTTAGTGTTTTAGAGTTTTTCATACACTCACATTTGTGCCTTATTATTCATGTCCGAGCTTGGGAGTGCAATGAAATTCTAAGGAGACTTAGTTTTTATTTTGCTCTCTCTTTTGTTTATTTATTTTATGCATTTTATTAAGATAACATTACATGTAATAATAGCAAATGAGTGGCTAAATTCCCCATTCAAGGGGTAATGAAACCCTTAGATTAATTACATTTACTATATTTTATTAATTTAATGCCCCTATGAATATTAGTATTGAAATTTTACAATTTATATTTGTGCCTAGAGAGAGGATGAATTATTTTCTAGAGAAAATAGTAAATTCTGCAAGAGAAAAATTTATGATTACTCATTCTTTATTATTATTTATTCGACACATCCTATTACACCACACTGCACCTTCTGAATGATCTCAAGTCTTCAAGACAAGAATCGCTAGTAAACTGCAAGGATCGAAGATCGAACATCGCTATTTTACCCGAGATGGTTTATGAGGGGTTTTTAGTAAACTTAAATTATTTGGGGGTCTTTTCAAACACTTTATTTTTATAAATGTTTTTCAAAATGTTTTCAAACGATTTTTAAAAGTGTTTTAAAAAAATTTAAGTTCATTAGAACGACTATTAATGTCGTTCGAATGAATATTTACTGGTCATTGGAACAATCCAAAAATTCGTTCAAACGAGTTCCAAGGCTTTATTTTTTAGCAAGCACTGGAATGTCATTCGAAGATTCATTGGAAGGCTATTCGAACGAAAGTGGGTACTCGTTCGAACAAGATCGCATTTCTTTCTATCTAGTATGTGAATTTTTATTTTTATCCTAAAATAAATGCAATCTTTCATGTTTATCTTTAGTGAATCTCTATCCCTATAAATAGATATGTTGGGATGTATTTGTCAAAATAGACTTTTAAGAGTTCTTCTTGTGACCAAAATCCTCAAAATTTTCACCTAAACCCCTTGGATCCGTTAGGATCACTTTGCCAAACCACTAAGAACACAACCTAAGTTCTAAACCCTTGTGGAGATTTTTTTACTGGGGATTTGTGGTGTCGAGGTTCTACTGCTATAGAAAAAAGAAATTACAATTACTGAGGTTGATCGGTGGATACCGAGACAATATCTGCTTGTTGTGGGCACCGTTAGATTGTATAATTTTTTATTAAAGATTTGAAGACATCACCGCATTATACTTAGTGGATCTCTAAGTAGTTTGTAAGTCATTATATTTTGTCATGTCTTAAACAGTGATGGATATAGGTTTTGCCAGAAAGGGATTTTTGCTCTATTTCTTATTATTCCTATTTGGTTTGGAAATTAGCCTCATAATTTATCTTGCATGTCCACTTAAGTCTAAACAAAATAAAATTTTATAAAAAGTGAATCTTTGTGTTTGTGACTAACTATTCAAGTTAATCTGTATAACCCTTTATTTTTAAATTGGTATCAGGGTTGGTTACACTAATTTATTGTGTGATCTTTATTTGGGGATTATACTGCTTAGTTGTATAATATGGTAGATATTTTTTATCCGTCTCGAATGAGGTCGATTTTGAAATCGATTGATGAAAGAGTTTTAGCTTATTGTGAAAGAGGGTGAACACCACTCTCTGTGACTAATGGTGATGTCATAAGTCTTATACGTATCGCTACTTGGATAAAGGATGGGTTTAAATGGAGTAATTTCAACTCCTAAGTCTTAAGTGCTATTTCTGGCGCCATCACACTGGACGAGTTTCGTCATATTATGATGTGTACCATGTCTAATAAAGTGTGGGATATATTCCAACTCAATCACGATGGTACCAACACCGTGAAAGATTATAAGCTTCAAAATCTTACCATTCAGTTTGAGACAATACACATGAATGAGTCAGACACTTTTGATGAAATCTATTCTCGTTTATCGAATATTGTTAACTCTTATTTTAATTTGGGTGAGAGAATTTCTGAGACGAAGGTGGTTAAATATATTTTAAGATCTCTCCCATCCCATTAGAAATCTAAGGTTACTATCCTTAATTCTTTGGGAATTTTAGATACTCTTAGGTTAGAAGAACTCATAGGAGACCTTCGCACTTATGAATTTGATAAGGAAAAAAAAGGAATAACGTTAAAAGCTAAAATGAAGAATAAGAAAAAGGGTTTTAACTCTAATTCTAAATTTGGTTTTGAGCTAGATGATCTTGCCCTATTTGTAAAAAAATTCAAGATATTTTTCAAATTAAAAAAAGAGGAAATTCATCCAAAGAAAATAAGAGTTCAGAGAAAATAAAAATGTCAGTGAAGGAAAGAATGTTTATGGGAATGATCAACTGAGAGAGAGAGGAGAGAAACCTAGGAAAGTTAAGCCAGAAAGATTCTATGAATGTGAGGGAAAAGGTCATAAAGTTCATTAGTGTCCCACTAGGTTTAAGAGATAAGGTAAAGGCAAAGTTGGATATAATGCCACTCTTAGCTATAGTGATGTCGAATCGATGGATTTTTAGGATGAATCAGCCCATGAACCTTTTATTACATTCATGTCTAATCACTTTAGTACTTCTAGTTTGTCCCACTCCAGTGAGGACATTTCTAAACGTGATAGCCTGGATAATTTATCAAACCATTCTAGAGAGAGTGAGAGTGATGATGAGATTTTGATTGAGGGAGAAAGTGGCCTTCAAAAGGGCTTTCATAAAACTTTACAGAGAGTCTTTAAAAAAAATAGAAATTCGACTCTTAAGGTGTTTGATTTGAAAAAAAGATTTGAAAGCTTCGAAAGAGTGTGAGGCATTAGTGAAACAACTCAAGAAATACAAAGTTTCATTATATGAGTAATTAATTGCGGTTAGTAGGGAAAATAACGATTTAACTAACATAGTGGCTAGATTTATGAGGGATCTTCAAGCTTCATTAGAGACTTGTGAGAAACTTGAAGCCCATATTTCCTAATGCGTGAATGATCTAGAGAGGGCCTGGGAGGTGAAGGCCACATTAAAGGACGCATTTAAGAAGGTTGGAACGATGTTCCTCGGTCCCATATTAGGTTTTAAGGAGAAGCAAGGAATATGTTATGATGGTGCATCCACTTTTAATGCGGCACCCGAACTAGTTTTCAAGTTTGTTGTGGATCCTTTTGGGACTCGACCTATACCACCAAGGAGAGCTCGTCCTAAGAATTTTAACCATGATAGAGCCAAACATGTCTACGTTTGTTTGCATTGCAAACAAAGAGGTCACCTTAGGGAGTTTTATTTTAATCTAGGGAGAGTTTCTTACAGCGTGTTCCTCAGCATGATCCCATATAAAATCACACACGTATTCCCATACGCACTCCCACGCGATTTACCACACCCCTTTATGGAGACTTTGATAATTTTCGAGAACAAATGGAGTTTTTATTGAAGACTTCTAAATGTGTGATGGAGGAATTTCAATGGATGTCTACTCCTTTCGAGAACTCCCCTCGGACTAATGATTGAGGCTATGACTTATTTCTAATATAGGGTGCTTATCTTGTGGTTATCTTTTGTCCCTATTGCTAGATTTTATTTCTATGTTTATATTTATTAAAAAATCCAAAAAAGATTTTCTTTTCTTTTAAAAAAAGTTTAAAAAGATTTTATTTTTTATAAAAGGTTTTAAAGAAGACAAAAAGATTTTTATTTTTATTTTTCACCATATATAGAGGTGCATTTAAGATGTTTGAATCAAAACTTCATTCCATGAATTCATGTGACTTTTTCATGGTGTTTTGATACATGACTTCGTTTCTTTTGTGTCCTTAATAATGTTCATTGTTCACTGATGATTACTTTATTTATGGTAGACTTTCTATCACCTTTATTGCACACATGTACGGACTTTTTAACATTGTACTTACTTGTCATATGTCAAATATGGTGTTCTCATCTCAATAGTGTTTAATAAAAAACCAAATATACTAGAGATAAGTTGTGCTTGTAAGAACCATTGCCCGAATTTCTTTTCCCGAAAAATTTCATTTACTCTATGTAATGGAAATGGGCTACGAAAGAGAAAATTCTCTTTGCGTCAAAAGCCATCATTGACAAGAGCTTAAAAGATTAACGACACACAAAAATAGAAGTTCCAAGGCCTTTTTTTATTTCATTGATGCTTGGCTTTCATGAAATTATGATAGCTTAAAAAATTTGAGA
Organism: Sambucus nigra; assembly: GCA_949130495.1. Taxonomy (NCBI): domain Eukaryota; kingdom Viridiplantae; phylum Streptophyta; class Magnoliopsida; order Dipsacales; family Adoxaceae; genus Sambucus; species Sambucus nigra. Next base: position 283,998,791 of record OX422209.1, on the reverse strand, counting down.
GTGTGTAGTTTAAAATGTGAGATTCTGAGGATGTTATAAAATAGGAGATCAATGGATTTGCACAACGGGCTTTCTTGAAAAACAACGAATAGTTTGGCATTATTGATTTGTAAAGCATTTAAATTTATGGGATGCTTCATATGTCGAGTCAATTTTATTTTGTTCAACATTCTTACACCTAAGGTTGAAATTTAGTTCTTTATTTCGAAGTATCTCATGACCTCGTGCAACTTTGTTTCGTATATCTATGTTGATTTTTCCATGGTTTTAGTTCACAAAATTACATTCTGTTTTCACGATTCAGATATTTTCGTGATATTCCATGGTGCAATGTATTTGTACCTACATGCACATTTTTTTACATATAATTTGATATCATTGTATATTTATATACTCAAAAATATGAAAATTTTGCAAAAATAGTTGGTTGCTTCTTGAAATTTTGTTATATGTGCTTAATTGTTTATCATTGTGATGATTTTTTTTGGATTCACATGATGCCCACATTTCATGGTTATTTTCTAACGCCTTGTCTATTACAGATAAAAAGGAGGAGAATAAATTGAGGGGGAGTTTTTTTTTCTTAAACTCGTATGCGTGACGATATTTTTATTACTTTATATGTGTAGGTCGATTCTGTCTTAATGATATCATGGAATACACGTGAAGATTTTCATTTGAAGATAAACACATTAATGTCTTTTCATTTCTTGGTTTGGGAGCGCATTGGTTGTGTTTGTCTTAAGGGTTAATTTGGCTTTGGTTTGTATTTTGTATCGGAATAGCCAAGGGGGGATTTGTAAAAGGAAAATTTATGATTTCTCATTATTTGTTCTTTGTTTATCATATCCCGTCACACCCTACTATGCCTTCATGAACTATCTCAAGTCTTCAAGAGAAGAATCACTAGTGACCATTTTCAAGGATCAAAGATCGAGCGTCGCTACTTTACCCGAATTGGTTTATGAGATGGTTTTGGTAAACTTAAATTATTCAGGTGTCTTTTTAAAATGTTTGATTTTACCAATGTTTTAAAATGATTTTTAAAGTTTATAAATTTTTTACAAGTTCGTTACAATTAATTAAAATGTCGTTCGAACGAGTCTTTACTGGTCATAGGAATGATCCAAAGGTTCGTTCGAATGAGTTGGGGGCTTCACTTTTTGGATGGCACTAGAATTCCGTTCAAAGATTTGTTGGAAGGATGTTCGAACAAAATTGCGTACGTGATTCCAACGAGATCGCATTTCGTTATCACGAGTATGAAATTTTTTATTTTTATCTTTCATCCAATGCACTATTTCATATTTATCTTTAGTGGATCTCTATCCCATTAAATATAGATGCAGGGATGAATTTGTTAAGAAGTCTTTTAAGAGTTCTTTTTGTAATCAAACTCTTCAAAATTTTCATCCAAACCCCTTGGGGTCATTTAGGATCACTTTGCCTAAGAAATAAGATCATAATATGAGTTCTAAACCTTCATCAAGATTTTTCTCCACAAAAAAAGAAAGAAATGCGATTCCTGAGGCTGATCGGTGAATTCCGAGGGATGGTCTTATTGATGTGGGTGGTGTTCGAGGGTATTATATTTTGTTCAAGTTGAAGACATCATCGCATTATACTTTGTGGATCTCTAAGTAGTCTATAAGTTATTATGTGTCTGTCATTTCTTAAACAATACTTAATATAGGTTTTGCTCCAAAGGGATTTTTTTCTATTTCTTTTTCTTCCTATTTGGTTTGGATATTAGCTTCAGACTTTATCTTGCATGTCCACATACGTTTAAACAAGATAAAATTTGGTAAAAAGTTAATCTTTGTATGTGTGACCTACTATACAAGTGAAACATGTAGCTCTATGTTTCAAAATTGGTATCAGGGCTGGTCACACTAATTAATTATGTGATTTTTATTTTGTAATTATATTGATAACATGTATATTAGGGTAGATATTTTTTATGGATCTGATTATGCATAATGGAAAGCTCGGAGGAGGTTAGTTTTTAAATCAATTGACGAAAGCGTTCGACTTGTTTGTGAAAAAGGGTAAACACCACCCACTTTGATTAATGACATTGTCATAAGTCTTAAACCGGTCACTGCTTGGACTGAGGATTATTTTAAATGGATTAACTTAAATTCCTTAGGCTTAAGTGTTATTTCTAGTGAAGTCACACCTGACGAGTTTTGTCATATTATGACGTGTACCACATCTAAGGAAGCATGGGATATCCTTCAAGTCACTCATGAGGGTACCAATGCTGTGAAATTTTCTAAGATTCAAAATCTCACCATTCAATTGAGATAATACAAATGAATGAGTCTGACACGTTTGATGAAATTTTTTCTCGTTTATCGAATATTGTTAACTCTTGTTTTAATTTGGGTAAGAGAATTCCTGAGACAATGGTTGTTAAAAATATTTTGAGATTATTCCCATCCCATTTTAATGCTAAATTTACTATCCCTAATTCTTTGGGAATCTTAGATACTCTTAAATTAGAAAAAATCATAGCAGACCTTCAAACTTGTGAATTAGATATGTTTCCTGAAACTAAAAGCAAAAAATAAGGAATGGCATTTGTTGATACCAAATTTAATCTGCTGACGTGGATCAATTATATGGAGACACGTTCCAATCTACATGGCACCTACAAACACTTTTTGGACAAAACACTGACTCCGAGGAGCTCAATCTCCCCGACCAATTCAGGAGCTCCGAGCAACAAGTGTTCTCCCAGGAACTTTGTTGCACCGAGCAACTCATGTATGTCGAGCTACTCAGGCGGTCCGAGCAGCTTAGGCGGTCCGAGCTGCATCTCATACAGAGCATTCATATCTGGATAATTAAGAGGATGACTGCGCATTAAATGCTTATTATTATCATACAGATGTACATGTCTACTAGAGAACAGTGCATTGTCCTTTTATTTTTACAGCCTCAAGGCTATAAATACATTGTAACCTCCTCATTAGCAGGGGACTCGGAATTTCTTGGTAAAACTTGTTATCGAGAATTCCCAACAAACATCAATAACAAAAACAGTGGACGTAGGCCATTCTTTCAAGGCTGAACCACTATAAAATTCTCTGTCTTATATTTTTTTATCTGTGATTGGATAATTTGAAATAATCTAATTTTTACATCAACAGATTGGCACCGTCTATGGGAAACGACTATAATTATCATTTTTTTCACCAAAATAATTCATCACCAATGGCTGATAATCCTGAATCCAGTAATCGAAACGCTGGAAACCCCCTTAATCCCTCTATTCACCCAAATGTTCAAGATCTGGCTGAAATAATGGCTAATTTGGCCCAGGGCCAGACGGCCATGCAAGAGACTATGCGACAACTCATACAAACTGTCCAGGGTGGAGTATCTACTCATTCAGGACAACAAAGCGTTCAAAGAAATACCCGGTTGCCTTCTAGGCGAACGTTACTCTCAGAGGAATATCGATCCAGACGCACCGATTCATATCGCACTAAGAGATCTAATGATTTCTCTTATCAATATGGTCAAACTTCATCAGTACGAGCTACAGACACTCAACAAAACATCACTCTATCTCCAAAAAGAATAAGTGTTGTTGAAAGGTTGAGTAGAGTCTCTCCTTTTGACCGTTTGGGTCCTAGGAGGAATAGAAGTCCCCCTAGGATTGTACCGAGGAACTTTCAACGACCATCCGATCTAAGGGAGGGTTCTGCCCAATCACGACCAACTGCTCGTAATGAAGGATCCCAGGAAGCAAATTCAACACGATCAGTTGCTCGAACCAACAGGCCTGAGGAGGGAAATGATGCATGGAAAGGCTCTATTCAAAGGTTGGAGGATAGACTAGGGGAAATGGCTAAGGCCAAGAATCCTCTACAAAGAACTTTTGTCTAAGGGACACCTTTTATCCAGGAAATTGTGGATTTTCCCACACCATCAAAGTTCAAAGAACCTGTTGTGACTCCTAAATATGATGGAAAAACTGACCCTGTCCTGCATATAGAACAGTACCAAGCTGCTGCCGATATCTATGTTGTGCCAGATGAGATGAGATGCAGGGCATTTTCGAGAACTCTTACCGGATCTGCTCAAATATGGTACAATAATCTTCCTCGGGAGAAGATTTCAACTTTCTTTCAACTGGCCGAACTCTTTATTGGATATTTCTATTTTGGAGCAAAACCAGTTAAACGAGTAGCACACTTGTTAAGTGTTAGACAAAAGGCAGACGAGAGCACCAGGGATTATATAACTTGTTTCAATAACGAGAAGCTCGAAGTTATTGATTACGAGGAAAAGACAGCAATTACTGCTCTGATGAGCGGACTGTTGCCAAATAAACTATATTACACTCTAGCCAAAGATCCGCCTAGAACCATGGTAGAACTAATGGTAAAAGCAGCAAAGATTATGAACGCCGAGAAGGCTATGGTTGCGAAAAAGAATATGGATACCAAAGAGACCAAGGTGGAGGTTGATAAGGCTGAAAATAAAGAGCATAAGAATAATGGTGGTAAGAAGCAGTTAAAAGTAAAGCCATCATGGGAACTGTTGAAGAAATTTGGAAATTATACTCCTTTGGAAGTAGACATAAACCACGTCCTGGAAGAAATCAAGAACAACGAGGAGCTAAACTGGCTAGAGAAAATGAAGACAGATCATGATAAGAGGAATAAGACCAAATATTGCGAGTTCCATAAAGACCATGGTCACACAACCAAAAATTGCATAGCTCTTCAGAATGAAATTGAAGCACTCATCAGACGAGGTAAGCTGGCCAAATATATTGATCGTAGAAATGACGGAAAGAGCAACGACCGAGCAAGACAGAGGCCTAGATCTCCTCGTTGAGCAAAAGAAGATAAGAAAAGAGATCATGGAGATGATCCAGAAGATGACCCCGATCTCCCCAAAAGACCAAGACAGCCAGAACGTGAGGTATTTTCAATTCGTTTTGGATAATTTGATTGTAATGTTATTACAGGTGGAGATGCAGAAGGTAGAGACCTTACTGCAGAGAGGAAAGCTTACCTCAATGAGGCTCAATCTCATTCATACATTCAACGAATAAATCTAGCTAAGGATGATCGCCCGAGGAAGGTAAACAAAGAAAAGTTGGTCATCGGTTTCTCCAAGAACGACCTCGCGGGTGTGCTATGTCCTCATGATGATCCGTTGGTGATCAAAATGAGGATGAAGGAAATAATGATCTCAAGAGTATTGGTGGATAATGGTAGCTCGGCGGATATCATATTCTACTCATGCTTTGACAGCTTAAATCTAAAGTTGTCTCAGTTGGAGCCTTATCACAGGCCCCTCCTCAGTTTTGCTGGCGAGAAAGTTTTTCCACTTGGGACGATCAAATTGGATATGTTCATCGGTACATGGCCTGCTTGTCGAACATAAAGAGTGCACTTTTTCGTGATGGATAATAATGTCCAATCAGCTTACAATATCATCATGGGAAGGGTAGGTTTGAAGAAGTTCGAAGCAGTACCATCTACTGTACATCAATGCCTAAAATTTCCAACTAATTTTGGAGTAGGAATAGTGAAGGGTGACCAAAAAGTAGCTCGGGAATGCTACCATTCATCTGCCGAGCAGGAAGAACTGTAAGAATCTAGGAAAAAGACTACTACATATAAAGTGGATAAAGGTGCAGAAATTGAAATATTAGATCCTAAAGACGAGTCGCAGCTCGTAAAAGGTCAGGTGGTGGAAGCTACTGAAAATGTCATTCTGGACGATGAACACCCAGAACGAACAACTCAAATTAGTTCATCGTTGAATACCCCACTAAAATAGGAATTGCTAGTCTTCCTAAAAAGAATAAAACAAACTTTCGCATGGAGCCACGAAGACATGCCAGGGATAGACCCAGCCTTCCTATGTCACGAGCTCAATGTGAACAAGGAAATCAAGCCAGTAAAGCAACGACGAAGAGTATTCAGCCCTGAAAAGAACCAAGCTATACAAGAAGAGGTCGAGAAGCTTCAGAAAGCCTGTTTTATTGAGAATGTCAAATATCCAGACTGGTTAGCAAATGTGGTGATGGTAAAGAAGAAGAACAATAAGTGGAGGGTGTGTGTAGACTTCACCGACCTCAACAAGGCATGCCCAAAGGATCATTTTCCTTTGCTCCGAATTGATCAACTGGTGGATGCTACCTCGGGGCACGAACTATTAAGTTTCATGGACGCTTATTCTGGTTATAACCAGATTAAAATGAAACCTGAAGACAGGGAGAGTACCTCTTTTATTACCCCAATGGGAACTTATTGTTATAATGTTATGCCTTTTGGACTTAAAAATATAGGTGCAACATATCAGAGGTTGATTAACAAGGTGTTTGCAGAGCAAAGCAGTCACAATATGGAGGTTTATGTTGATGATATGCTGACGAAGAGCAAGAAAGCTGCTGATCATCTAATTGACCTAGGCCAGACCTTTGATCAATTAGATAAATATCAAATGAAGTTGAACCTTACCAAGTGCATATTCGGAGTACGAGAAGGCATGTTTCTCGGGTATATTGTCAATCAAGGAGGTAATGAAGCAAACCCTAAAAAGATCAAGGCTCTATTGGGGCTACGATCTCCAACGACGAAGAAGGAAGTGCAAAGTCTCACAGGGCGAGTTGCATCACTTAATATATTTATGTCACGAGCAACTGATAGATGTCTCCCATTCTTCAAAACACTCAGAAAAATGTTTGAATGGAATGATGAATGCGAAAAGGCTTTTTAGGAATTGAAGAAATACTTGGGAGCACCTCCATTGTTATCAAGACCAGTGATGGGAGAGAGATTGTACTTGTATCTGGCAGTTTCGGATAATGCAGTTAGCTCGGCATTGATAAGAATGGAGGATGGAGTGCAAAAACTAATTTATTACACTAGTAAGGCCTTTCGAGGAGCAGAAATCAGATATCCAAGGCTGGAAAAGTTAGCACTGGCATTGATCGAAGCAAGTAGAAGAATGAGGCCATATTTCCAAGCTCATACTATAATTGCGTATACAGACATGCCATTAAGGCAAGCTCTGCACAAACTAGAGAAATCAGGAAGATTGATGTACTGGGCTGTAGAATTGGGTGAATACGATATAATTTATGAGCCTAGGTCGTCACTTAAAGGGCAAGTAGTGGCAGATTTTATCGCAGAGTTCACATATCCTGATACCTCCGAGGAGAAAAAGTTGAATACCGACCAGCCTGTGGATGCTACAGGATCATCAAATTTAAACCCCGGCCAACGTAAGTCGATTGACGAGCAAGAGAAGATGGTCGACGATCAGCAAGAAATGCTAGAGGAGAATATAAGGAAGCATCAAATATTTTACCGAGGAACTCTGACTGACCAAGAGTTTGATAATGAGGTACCTATATGGAATCTATATGTGGATGGCTCATCCTGCACTGCAGGCTGTGGGGCAGGGATTGTTTTAAGCAGCCCGGATGAGATCGATGTGGAATATGCTCTACGCTTTCAATTCAAGGCTTCTAATAATGAGGTTGAATATGAAGCTATGATTGCAGGTCTTAGTTTAGCAAGAACCATGGGGGCAGAGAAGGTCATTGTATTCAGTGACTCACAGTTGATCGTAAATCAAATACAGGGGGTATACACAATGAAAGGAGAATTAATGATCAAGTATCATGCGAAAGCAATGGAGATTGTGTCAACCTTTAACGCAGTGCAGTTAATTAGAATACCAAGATTGGAGAATGCCAGAGCAGATGCATTATCTTGGTTAGCCTCAGCTACAAGAACCGAGCTACGAAGAACCATCCCAATAGAAGTCTTAGCTAGTCGGAGCATAAATGAAGATATGATGATGAACTTCATTTCCCTTGATTTAGGGCCATCTTGGATGGATCCCATCAGGGCCTATATTGAGGAAGGGACATTACCAACTGATAAGCTCGCAACCAAGAAGTTAAAGTTTAAAGCTGCTCATTATGTATTGACTAATGGTATTCTATATAGACGAGGAATTATAGCAGGTTTGCAAAGATGTGTGCATCCCGCCGAGGTGAAAGACTTGATTGAAGAGGTCCATGAAGGGTCCTGTGGAGCCCATGTAGCAGGTCGGAAGCTTTTGCAAAGAATAATGATACAAGGATACTATTGGCCAACGATGAGGGCTGTTTGTATAGCCTATGCCAAAACATGTGACAAATATCAACGCTTCTCTTCTAGCCGAAGAACTCCCCAAGCATTGTTAACACCCATTACTTCCCCTTGGCCATTTGCCATGTGGGGAATAGACTTGGTCGGGCCACTTCCAACGACTAGGGGAAGATTTAAATATCTTATGGTCGCGGTGGATTTACTAAGTGGGTGGAAATTGAGCCTCTTATTGATATGGCATATGACAAGGTTTATCAATTTATTTGGAAGAATATCATTTATAGATATGGTCTTCCCCATGCATTCATTACTGATCATGGAACTCAATTTGATAACGAGGAGTTTGCTGTGTATTGTCATCAGTCGAACATATTGAAAACCCACTCTGCACCAGACCATCCCCAGAGCAATGGACAAACTGAGGTGACAAACAGAATGCTGCTAAATGGTTTGAAAAAATGACTGAACGATGCAAAGGAAAATTGGATTAACGAGCTACATTCTGTGCTGTGGGCTTATCGTACTACACTGCGAGCAGTAATAGGAGAATCTCCATACATGTTGGCATTCGAAAGTGAAGCTGTTATACTTGCCGAGTTGGGCCCCACACACAGGATGCTGAATTTTAATTCTCCTATCAGTGATTTGATGAGGCGATTAGATTTAGATATGCTCGAAGAAGTTAGAGAAGAAGCAACAATTAGGAATGATACATACCAACAATGAACAACTCTGTTTTACAACAAGAGGGTAAAGAAGTGCGACCTGAAGGAAGGAGACTATGTGCTAAAGAAAGTAATTCAAAAGCACAACAAACTGGAAGCTAACTGTCATGGACCCTACAGAGTAATAAAAATTGTTCTACCAGGGACATATAGGATTAAAACCTTAGAAGGAGAAGAGTTTAAGAATGCATGGAACGCAGAGCATCTACACAAATATTATCAGTAGTTAAAATCCCCATGTAATGCAATTTTCTTCAATATGAATAAAGTTGTGGATGTTTTACCCAATTCTCTCCTTTTGTTGAAATTTTTCGGAATACTAGTGCTACACACTACGCATCAAGTCCAGAATAAAAAAATCCACCAACTCCAGTTGGTCAGGAATAACAATACACCAACTACAGTTGGTCGGAAATATAAATCCACCCACTCCGATTGGTCGGGAATATAAATCCACCAACTCCGGTTAGTCGGGAATAAAAATCCACCAACTCCGGTTGGTCAGGAATAAAAATTCACCAACTCCGGTTGGTCGGGAATTAAAATCCACCAATTCCGATTGGTCGGGAATAAAAATCCACCAACTCCGGCTGGCCGGGAATTAAAATCCACCAACCCCGATTGGTTGGGAATAAAAATCCACCAACTCCAGTTGGTCGGGAATAAAAATCCACCAACTCCGGTTGGTCGGGAATAGTTGTTTAAATTAAGCAATACCATGGAATGTAAGTTGTTCTATTACCTAGTATTAGAAAATCACTACAACAAGATAAGTATGTCATAAACATATATATACTTACCAATCAACAAGCAAAGACATTATGCAAATTACTTAGAAGAAAATGAAATGACAAAGGACCAAAATTTTTCATTCAAATCGAGAAGGATTACATATGATGAAAAAAGAAAAAAACCATAAAAATCCTATTCTATTGGTTTCTTTCCCTTTGCCTTCGAAACAGGTTCTACTCCAGCAGGAGGATCATCTAAGGTGTAAGGTGAATTTATGAAGTTCAGATCTCGAAGCATCCTAACATTCATCACAGATGGCCGATCAAGAAAGTGCTCCGGGCGAGATATCTCACAATTAGAATGAAGACTGTAGTCGCCGAGGTACTTTGAGATCGAGCACTGAGGAATTGTCCGAGCAAGAATCCAACTCATGTCAAGCTTGAAAGGAGGCACTGGAAAATCAAGCAACCCAGGATCATAATAATCCCATAAGTAATGACCCTGCTCCAATTGTAGCACACCCAGTGCATTCAGCCATCCTTGCTTGTACCACTCGTTATTTGACTGCTGGATTCGGTCATCGAGGTGGTAGAGGGCTTCGTTGTAACCAGCCATCCAAAACTCTCTGGGCTGATTATGAAACTGATAAGTCAACCTCCCTAGCTGGTCGTGAAGATTCTTCACCAGATTTATTTTATTTTCCAAGGCAGAGCTTTGTATCGAAAGTTGCTCTTCGAGGGTCAGAATCTTCTTGGACATCTCTGTTAATGCTTGATTCTTTGCCATCAACTGGAAGGCCTGATTATCCAAGGCTGCCTGCGTTCTAGCTTCTTCAACATTAACCCGAGCAGCCCTTGCTCATCCCCGAGAAGCTTTTGCTCATCCCCGAGCAGAAGTAGAGGGCCCAGTCCTCTTTAAGGTTTCCAATTCATCTCTCAAATTGGCATTTTTGACCTCCAAGAACGAGAAACCTTCGTCATTGATAGGGTCCAAGGCTCCCGAGGAAGATGCTGCAGATTTCAATTGGGATATCTCTTCTCTCAAAACATTATTTTCCTGCTCCAATAGTATAGCGATTTGTCTATGCTCCTCAACCTCAACCTTTAGAATTTTCTCTTTCTTCTTATATGCAGCGATGAACTTATCATATCCTTTTTCAGCATTTAATTGTTGATATTTTTTCTCATACCCCTGATGCAAAAGGCCAGAAGATTCCTTATATTATTGTTGGAGTTCCTCGATGGTACCCTAGATATCTTCAATCATCTCATAATATGCCACATTGTTGGCAACTGCATGGTCGAGCAGACACTTCAAATATTGGTAGGCTCCAACTGCTCGTTCAGAAGTATCTGGACTGAAGATGTCAATGATTTGAGCTTGATTCAGGTCAGCATGGCCAGCCTCAAAGTAGTCATTGCATTTTTTCATCAGTTCAGTATCGTGAGCTGACAAGAGCTCCATTCTAGCCATAAACTAGTAAAGAAAAGAGATCGAAAGAATTAATAAGAATGCAGACATAGAAAGAAGAGGAAGAAGTCAAGATAGACAACCAAAAGCTCGAATTTTCATTTCATCATAAAAGAAAATACAAAAGTTGAGGCTACATCCAACAAAATGACAAAATAAACACCCAAACTACTCTACACTTTCTCTTTATTTCCTATAACTTCCTCAGGAGGTTTTAAGGAAGAGGTTGGTTACTTCGTGGACACGAGTAGCTGCTCGGTAGGAGTAATAGCTGGCTAGGGCTGATCAAAGCGAAGTTCAACAGTAGGGACTTGATTCCCAGTTATCATTGAAGACTCTTCTGAGGCAGCTTCGTCCTCTTCTTCTTCTCTAGGAGAGGGAGGAGGATCATGAACATGACGCTAAAACAGTTCAGAACTCTCAGAGACCTTTAGCTCCTGCAAAGCTGCAACCCATCCATCCATGAAGTATTTAAGGCTAGCAAATTCCATCTGAGAGGACATGGCAGCTAGGCATTTGTTCCAACCTTTGTCCCAGCCAGCGCTAAAGGACTTTTTAACCGCAAGTTTTCTCTTTGCCTTCTCCGAGGAAATCCTTTCAGCCAGAAGTTCCTCAGCAGCTTTCAACTTCCTTTCCACCTCCATCTTTTGGCGATCAACTTCATGAAGTCTACCGACTTCCTTTTCAGCAGCTTTGAGCTTGTTCTCAAGCTCCTCAACATTCTTGAGCTTCTCCCCAAGCTCTTTATTCTTCTTGTCAAGCTCTTTATTCTTCTTCTCCAAATCTTTGAAGGCCTCAACAGCTCGGTCTCTTTCTTGCTCGACAGACTTAACCTTCTTCTCCCGAGCAATTTTATTCTCCTCATACTTCTGATGAGATTCCTTCAAAGACTGGGTCAATCTAGTAAAATCTTCTTCTACACCTCTCGAGGAGATTGAAGCCTTAATAGCCTCATCCTTCTTCAGAATAGTGTTGAAACATGTTACCAGCTGGAAAAAGAAAATAATTGTAAGTCAAGACAGAGATATAACATTGAAAACTGAAAGTTTAGATTAGTAATACTTACTGAGGAAATATGTTGAGCAGCCAAGGTAGTGACCCTGTCATGAGAAATATTGTCTTCAATATTTTGGATCCCTAGGATAATCCAAGACTTCACCGAGCTCATAGCAGAACTCGGAGGAACAAAGGTGGGAATACCACCTGCAACATTTAAAGACTGAGAGACAGCTTTTACTCGTCTCTCAAGAGAGCTCTTCTTTAACCTCCTCGTAGGAGCAGGAACATTCTCAACCAAGGATGTTGTCTTGGTTGGTGATATAATGATAACCTCGCTTGGAGGAGAAACAACAATAACCTTGCTCGGGGCCACTGGGGGCTTCTCAGCAACCTTCTTAGCAGTAATTGGAGGGGGTGCATCAATTTTTCTTGTCCCTTCCTCTGGAACATCTTGCTTATTTCTCTTGGCCTCCACATCGGCAGAATCTGATTTGTCAAAGAAGGAAGGAGCTTTTCTTCTCTTCATTCTGATACTAAGGGGAATATTTTATTCCGGGGAAGAACCCTCAGAAGCCGGTACTGAGTCGATGTCACCCACCACTAGATGAGCAGTAAAGGATGAAGTATAGCTTTTGTACTGCAACAAATAAGAGGCTGATATATGTGTTCGTCAGCAACGGTTTGGTGCAAACTCCAGATAAGTTTCAAGTGTCTCAAATTGACATCAGTTTCTTTGGGGGATTTTCTTTTGCTGTCAACTGCAAATAAACAAAAACTAAAATGTCAATGACGCATTTTATCAAACACAAAGAAAATATAATTTTAAAAATAAAATAAAAACAACCTATCCCATTGCCATAAGGGGGACACTTAGGACCCTAATATACATCATCTCCATTTAATGGAGCATGTTGCCAATTTTTCATAACAACCCCATGCTCGAAGTAATCCCCGTTGGCATCTGGGAGATTGACAACTAAAGCCCTATTTAAAAACCTAGTTTTTAAATAAAAAGTACTATCGTTGATAACCCATCTATAACAAAACATAATTTCTGTAATTCCTAAACGGGTTCCATGAATTTGGTTTAACCTATGAACTCCATTAACTATTCTCCAGGTATTAGAAGCTATTTTGTAGGTACAACGTCAAAATATTGACAGAATTCCAAACACAGGGGATTTGGAGGAAAAGAAAAGCCACATTCGGCCACAAAGAGACTGGGGAACCAATGTCCCTCAGCCAAAGAAAAATAGTCAGAAGGTTCAAAAAGTTCTTCCAATTGACCCATGAAGGAATTGAAAAATCAGAGCGAAACTTATCAAGCGACTCAACAAGGTAAACCATGATGAAAAAAGAAAATAAAAGAGAAGGAAGAAGATCTTACAGGAAAAGGGTGAATCAGTTGACAACGAATAATGGAAGAAACGAACGCATAAGATAGAGAAGAAGTGAAGAAGTTCTAAGATGTAGATTTGAAAAAGTAAAAGACAATCGAATTTTCTGAAGTGTTTAAATACTTTTCCTCGGGAATGGAGAAAAACAATGATTACCAGGACGGACGATTGCGTATTCGACGGCTAAAAAGAAGAAAAAGGCACAAAAAATGAAGCGGTTATGGAAATTCAAAATACTTTAAAAGCCTAATACTATGCACTCAAAAAAGGAGTTATAAACAACGAACGTTTGTCTAAAATCCATAAAGTTTTGGCAGCATAATGTTCCATACTTTTCTTCAACATCAAACTACGAAACATTGGGGGATTCTGTTGATACCAAATTTAATCTGCTGACGTGGATCAATTATATGGAGACACGTGTCAATCTACATGGAACCCACAAACACTTTTTGGACAAAACACTGACTCCGAGGAGCTCAATATCCCCGACCAACTCAGGCGCTCCGAGCAACAAGTGTTCTCCGAGGAACTTTATTGCACCGAGCAACTCATGTATGTCGAGCTACTCAGGCGGTCCGAGCAGCTTAGGCGGTCCGAGCTGCATCTTGTACAGAGCATTCATATCCGGATAATTAAGAGGATGACTACGCATTAAATGCTTATTATTATCATACAGATGCACATATGTACTAGAGAACAACGCATTGTCCTTTTATTTTTACACCCTCAAGGCTGTAAATACATTGTAACCTCCTCATTAGCAGGGGACTCGGAATTTATAGGTAAAACCTATTATCGAGAATTCCTAACAAACATTAATAACAAAAACAGTGGACGTAGGCCATTCTTTCAAGGCTGAACCACTTTAAAATTCTTTGTCTCATTTATTTTTATCTGTGATTGAATAATTAGAGATAATCTAATTTTTTACATCAACAACATTAAAATCTAAAATGAAGAATAAGAAAAGGGTTTATGACTCTGGCTCTAAGTTTAATTTTGAGTTAGATGATCTTGCCCTATTTGCAAAATATTTCAAGATATTTCTCAAATTTAGTAAAGAAAATTATTCCAAAGAAAATGGGAGTTTTGAGAAAAATAAAAATGTCAATCAAGGCAAGAATGTTTATGATAATGATCAACTGAGTGAGAGAGGAGATCAACCTAAGAAAGTTGAGCCAGAAAGATGCCATGAATGTGAGGGAAAAGGACACAAAGACCATAAGTCTATCACTAGGCTTAAGAGACAAGGCCAATGTAAAGATGCATATAAAGTCACTGTTGATACCAAATTTAGTCTGCTGACATGGCTCAATTAAGTGGAGACACGTGGCAATAACAAAAACTTATGAACAACACCTTGACTTCAAGGAACTCAATTTTCCCGACCAACCCAGATACTCCGAGCAGTAGGTGCTCTCCGAGGAACTTTACTGCACCGAGCAACTCATGGATATCGAGATACTTAGGCGGTCCGAGCAGCTTGGGCGGTCCGAGCTGCACCTCGATCAGAGCATTTATTACCAGACAATTAAGAGGATTAAATGCGCATTAAATGCTGATTATTATCATACAGATGTATATGCTTATTGAACAGCTATGTATTATCCTTACACATGTACAGCCTCAGGGCTATAAATACATTGTATCATCCTCATTGTAAGGGGACGCGGAATTTCTTGGTAAAAAACTCGTTATCGAGAATTCCTAAACACTCAGCAATAACAAAAATAGTGGGCGTAAGCCATTCTTTTAAGGCTGAACCACTTTAAAAATTCTTTTGTCTTATTTATTTTATCTATGATTAAATAATTAGAGATAATCTAATTTTTTACATCAACAGATTGGCGCTGTCTGTGGGAAAACGACTGTAATTATCGTTTTTCACCAAAAACAATTCATTATCAATGGCTGACAATCCTGAATCCAGCAATCGAAACGCTGGAAACCCCCCAAATCCATCTGCTCCTCCAAATGTCCAAGATCTAGCTGGAATTATGGCCAGTTTGGCTCAAGGCCAGACAACCATGCAAGAAACTATGCGACAACTCATGCAAACTATCCAGGGTGGAGCGTCAACCCATTCAGGACAACGAAGTGTTCAAAGAAATACTCGTTTACTTTCTTCACGCATTAGGCAAAGCGATTCATATCGCACTGAGAAATCTGATGATTTTTCTTACCAACCGGGTCGAACTTCATCAGTACGAGCCACATATACTGAACGAAACATCACTCTCTCTCCAGAAAGGATTAGTGCATTAGAAAGACTAAGTAGGATCTCTTCTTTTGATCGATTGGGCCATAGGAAGAATAAAAGTCCTCCTAAGGCTACGTCAAGAAACTTTCGACGACCATTTGATCTAAGAGAGGGTTCTGCCCAATCACAACCAGCTGCTCGACAAGATAGATCCCAGGAGGTGAACTCAACACAATCAGTTGGTCGAACCAACAGGCCCGATGAGGGAAATGATGAGTGGAAAGGCTCTATTCAGCGATTGGAGGATAAATCAGGGGAAATGGCTAAGGCCAAGAATCCTCTACAAAGAACTTTTGTCCAAGGGACACCTTTTATCCAGTCAAAGTTCAAAGCACCTGTTGTGACTCCTAAATATGATAGAAAAACCGACCCTGTCCTTCATATAAAGCAATAACAAGCTGCTGCCGACATCTATGCTGTGCCAGATGAGATGAGATGCAGGGCATTCTCGGGAACTCTTACAGGATCTGCTCAAACATGGTACAATAATCTTCCTCGGGGTAAGATTTTAAATTTCTTTCAACTGGCCGAGCTCTTCATTGGAAACTTCTGTTTTGGAGCAAAATCGGTTAAACGAGTAGCACACTTGTTAAGTATTAAACAAAAAGCAGGTGAGAGCACCAGGGATTATATAACTCGTTTCAATAACGAGAAACTCAAAGTTATTAATTATGAGGAAAAAACAGCGATTACTGCTCTGATGAGTGGGCTGTTGCCCAACAAGTTGTACTATACTTTGGCCAAAGATCCACCCAGAACCATGTCAAAACTGATGGAAAAAGAGGCCAAGATCATGAATGCCGAGGAGGCTATGGCTGCGAAGAAGAACATGGACACCAAAGAGACCAAGGTGGAGGTTTATAAGGCTAAAAAGAAAGAGCATAAGAATAATGGTGGTGACAAGCAGTCAAAAACAAAGCCATCATGGGAGGTATTAAAGAAATTCGAAAATTATACTCCTTTGAAGGTACACATCAACCACATTTTAGAAGAAATCAAGAACAACGAGGAGCTAAACTGGCCAGAGAAAATGAAGTCAGACCCTGACAGGAGGAATAAGGCCAAATATTGCGAGTTCCAAAAAGATCATGGCCACATGACCAAAAATTGCATAGCTCTTCAGAATGAGATCGAAGCACTCATTAGACGAGGAAAACTGGCAAAATATGTTGATCGTAGAAATGAAAGAAGAAGCAGTGACCGAGCAAGAGAGAGGTCTAGATCTCCTCGTCGAGCAGAGGAAAACAAGAAAAGAGACCATGAAGATGATCCAGAAAATGACCCCGATCTCCCCAAAAGACCAAGGCAGCCAGAACGTGAGGTATTTTCCATACATTTTGGATCATTTGATTGTAATGTTATTATAGGTGGAGATACAGGAGGTGGAGACCTTACTGCAGAAAGAAAAGCTTACCTCAATGAGGCTCAAGCCTGTTCATATATTCAACGAATAAACTTGGCTGAAGATGATCGCCCGAGGAAGGTCAATAAAGAAAAACTAGTCATCGGTTTCTCAAAGAACGACCTTACAGGTGTGATGTATCCTCATGATGACCCATTGGTGATCAAAATGAGAATGAAGGAAGTGATGATCTGGAGAGTACTGGTTGATAATGGTATCTCGGCTGATATTATGTTCTACTCGTGCTTCGACAGCTTAAATCTAAAGTTGTCTCAGTTGGAGCCTTATCACAGGCCCCTCCTCGGTTTTGCTGGTGAGAAAGTTTTTCCACTTGGGATGATCAAGTTGGATATGTTCATTGGTACATGGCCTGCTTGTCGAACAGAAAGAGTAAGCTTCTTCGTGATGGATAAGAATGTCCGATCATCTTACAATATCATCATGGGAAGGGTAGGATTGAAGAAGTTAGAAGCAGTACCATCTACGGTACATCAATGCCTGAAATTTCCAACCAATTTTAGAGTAGGAGTTGTAAAGGGTGACCAAAAAGTAGCTCGAGAATGTTACTACTCATCTGCCGAGCAGGAAGAGCTGGAGGAATCTAGGAAAAGGACTACTACCTACCAAGTGGATGAAGGTGAAGAGATTGAAACATTGGATCCTAGACAAGCTACTGAAAACATCATTTTGGACGATGAGCATCCAAAACGAACAACTCAGATAGGTTCATCGTTAGATGCCTCACTAAAACAGGAATTGATAGTTTTCCTAAAAAGTAGAAAACAAACTTTTGCTTGGAGTCATGAGGATATGCCCAGAATAGACCCAAATTTCTTATGTCACGAGCTCAATGTGAATAAGGAGATCAAGCCAGTGAAGCAGAGAAGAAGAGTGTTCAGTCCCGAGAAGAACCAAGCTATACAGGAGGAGGTCGAGAAGCTACAGAAAGCATGTTTTATTAAAGATGTTAAATACCCAGACTGGTTAGCAAATGTGGTGATGGTGAAAAAGAAGAATAACAAATAGAGGATGTGTGTAGACTTCACCGACCTCAACAAGGCATGCCCAAAGGATCATTTTCCCTTGCCCCGAATTGATCAATTAGTGGATGCTACCTCAGGACACGAGCTGCTGAGCTTCATGGATGCTTATTCTGGTTACAACTAGATCAAAATGAAACCTGAAGACAGGGAGAGTACCTCTTTCATAACCCATAGGGGAACTTATTGTTATAATGTTATGCCTTTTGGTTTGAAAAATGCAGGTGCAACATATCAGCGGCTGATGAACAAGGTGTTTGCAGAGCAGATCAGTTGTAATATGGAAGTTTATGTTGATGATATGCTGACAAAGAGCAAGAGAGCTGCTGACCATCTAGTTGACTTAGGATAGACCTTTGATCAATTAGATAAATATCAAATGAAGTTAAATCCCACAAAGTGCATATTCGGAGTACGAGAAGGCATGTTCCTCGGGTATATTGTCAACCAACGAGGTATTGAAGCAAACCCTGAAAAGATCAAAGCTCTATTAGGGCTGCGATCTCCAA
Organism: Sambucus nigra; assembly: GCA_949130495.1. Lineage (NCBI taxonomy): Eukaryota > Viridiplantae > Streptophyta > Magnoliopsida > Dipsacales > Adoxaceae > Sambucus > Sambucus nigra. Next base: position 283,980,119 of record OX422209.1, on the reverse strand, counting down.
CGACGAAGAAGGAAGTACAAAATCTCATAGGGCGAGTGGCAGCACTTAACAGATTTGTATCACGAGCAACGGATAGATGCCTTCCATTCTTCAAAACACTCCGAAAAATGTTTGAATGGAATGAAGAATACATGAAAGCCTTTCAAGAGTTGAAAAAATATCTGGGAGCACCTCCACTATTGTCCAGGCCAGTGATGGGAGAAAGATTGTACTTATATCTAGCAGTTTCAGAAATTGTAGTTAGCTCGGCATTAATAAAAGTGGAGGACGGACTGCAAAAACAAATTTATTACACTAGTAAGGCCTTCCAAGGAGCAGAGATCAGATATCCAAGAATGGAAAAGTTGGCATTAGCGCTGATCAAAGCGAGTAGAAGAATGAGGCCATACTTGCAGGCTCATACCATAGTCGTGTATACCGATATGCCGTTGAGGCAAGCTCTTCATAAACCAAAAAAATCAGGGAGATTGATGTATTGGGCAATAGAACTCGGTGAATATGATATAATTTATGAGCCTAAATCGGCACTAAAAGGGCAGGCAGTAGCAGATTTTATAGCAGAGTTTACCTACCCTGATACCTCCAAGGAGCAAAAGCTAGATACCGACCAACCTATGGATGTTATAGGATCATCGAATTTAAACCTCGATCAACTTATGTTGGTCGAGGAACTAAAGAAGTTGATCGACGAGCAAGAGAAGTTGGTTAGCGAGCAAGAGAAGCTTGCCGACGAGAAGCAAGAAGCACTGGATGAGGACAAAAGGAAGAAGCAAATGTTTCACCGAGGAACTCTGTCCAATCAAAAATTTGAAGACGAGGTACCTATATAGAACCTATATGTGGATGGCTCATCTTGCACTACAGGTTGTGGGGCAGGGATTGTTTTAAATAGCCCGGATGAGGTCGATATGGAATATGCTTTGCGATTCCAATTCAAAGCTTCTAATAATGAGGCTGAATATGAAGCTATGATTGCAGGCCTTAATCTGGCAAAAACCATGGGGGCATAACAAGTTATTGTATTCAGTGACTCGCAGTTGATCGTAAATCAAATACTGGGAGTATAGGCAGCCAAAGGAGAATTAATGATTAGGTATCATGCAAAAGCGATGGAAATTTTATCAAGTCTAATGGCAGTGCAGATAATTAGAATACCAAGATTGGATAATTCCATAGCAGATGCCTTAGCTCGTTTAGCATCAGCCACACACACCGAGCTACAGAGAATAATCCCAATTGAAGTCTTGGCTAGTCGGAGCATAGATGGAGATCTTATGATGAACTTTATTACCCTTGATTTAGGACCATCTTAGATGGATCCTATCAGGACATATATTGAAGAAGGGTATTTGCCAACTGACAAACTAGCAGCCAAGAAACTAAAGTTTAAAGCTGCTCGTTATGTATTAACCAATGGTGTTCTATATAGACGAGGAATTATAGCTGGCTTGCAGAGATGTGTACATCCTGCCGAGGTGAAAGACTTGATCGAAGAAGTCCATGAAGGGTCTTGTGGATCCCATGTAGAAGGTCGAATACTTCTGCAAAGGATAATGACGCAGGGATACTATTGGCCGACAATGAGGGCTGATTGCATAGCCTATGCAAAAAAATGAGACAAATGTCAACGCTTATCCACTATCTGAAGAACTCCCTAAGCATTGTTGACACCCATTACTTCCCCTTGACCATTTTCCATGTGGGGAATTGACTCTGTTGGACCACTTCCAACGACCAGAGGAAGATTTAAATATCTCGTCGTCGCAGTGGATTACTTTACTAGGTGGGTGGAAGCCGAGCCTCTTGTCGACATGACGTACGAAAAAGTGTAACAATTTATTTGGAAAAATATCATATGTAGATATGGTCTTCCCCATGCATTCATCACCGACCATGGAACATAATTTGATAATGAGGAGTTAGCTGCATATTGTCATCAGTCGAACATACTAAAAACCCACTCTGCACCAGGCCATCCCTAAAGCAATGGGCAAACTGAAGTGACGAATATAACACTTCTGAATGGATTGAAGAAAAGATTAAATAATTCAAAGGCAAATTGGATCAACGAGCTACATTCTGTACTGTGGGCTTATCGTACTACTCCCCGAGCAGCAACAGGAGAATCTCCATATATGCTGGCATTTGGAAGTGAAGCTGTTATACCTGCCGAACTGGGCCTCCCAACACACCGAGTGCTGAACTTCAATTCCCCTATCAGCGACTTGATGAGAAGGTTAGACTTGGACATGCTCGAGGAAGTTAGAGAAGAAGCAGCCATCAGGAATGCTTCTTACCAGCAACGAACAGCTTTGTTCTATAACAAGTGAGTGAAGAAATGCAAACTGAAAGAAGGGGACTATGTGCTGAAGAAAGTAATTCAAAAACATAATAAACTAGAAGCTAACTAGCATGGGCCCTACAGACTAACAGAGGTTGTTCGACCAGGGACATATAGAATTGAAACTTTAGAAGGGGAGGAGTTTAAGAATGCATGGAATGCAGAGCATCTTCGTAAATATTATCAGTAGTCTCATCTCTATTTAATGCAGTTTTCTTCGATATGAATAAAGTTTTGGTTATTTCGCCCAATTCTCATTTTTTGTTGAAAAATTTTCGGAGTACTAGTGCTGCACACTACGCATCAAGCCCAGAAATACCAACTCCGGTTGGTTGGGAAGAAAATCCACCAACTATAAGTTAGTCGGGAATAAAAATTTCCCAGAAATACCAACTCCGGTTGGTTGGGAAGAAAATCCACCAACTATAAGTTGGTCGGGAATAAAAATTTCCCAGAAATACCAACTCCGGTTGGTTGGGAACAAAAAATTCTAAGAAATACCAACTCCGGTTGGTTGGGAAGAAAATCCACCAACTATAAGTTGGTCGGGAATAAAAATTTCCCAGAAATACCAACTCCGGTTGGTTGGGAACAAAAATTTCCCAGAAATACCAACTCCGATTGGATGGGAAGAAAATCTACCAACTATAAGTTGGTCGGGAATAAAAATTTCCCAGAAATGCCAACTCCGGTTGTTTGGGAAGAAAATCCACCAACTATAAGTTGGTCGGGGAAAAAAAATTATTACCAACTAAGGTTGGTCGAGAACGAAAGACACCAACTCCTGTTGGTCGGAAACAGTTGGTTATGGCATTTTAAATAGTTGGTCAAAAAATGAAATATCATCAACTCTGGTTGTTCGACAAATGATTATCATTAAATTAAGATAGTCAACAATAAATTTTCACCAACTTTAGTTGATCAGCAATTTAAAGTAACACAAAATATTTCTATCTTTTTAATAGATATACGTGCACATTCATTAGTAAATAAAAGAAATGTTTTACAAAATATTTCCAAGACAATCGAAATTGCAAGTAAAACTAGAAGTCTTTCATTAAATCTAGAGAAAAATACATCGAGAATGAAATACATATTAATTATTACATCAAGATTCCTATTCTATTGGTTTCTTCCCCTCTGCTTTTGAAGCAGGTTCCTTGCTAGCAGGAGGATCGTCTAAAGCATAAGGGGAATTTATGAAATTAAGGTCTTTGAGCATCCTGATGTTCATCACAGATGGCCGATCGAGTAGATGCTCCGGGTGAGATATCTCAACATTGGAATGGAGACTGTAGTTTCCAAGATATTTGGAAATCAAACACTGAGGGATTGCCCGAGGAGGAATCCAGCTCATGTCGAGTTTAAATGGTGGCACTGGAAGGTCAAGCAACCCAGGATTATAGTAATCCCACAAATAGTGAACTTGTTCCAATTGTATCACACCCAAGGCATTTAACCATCCTTGCTTATACTCCTCGTTGTTCGACTGCTGAATTCGGTCATCGAGGTGATAGAGGGATTCATTATAGCCAGCCATCCAAAATTCTCTAGGTTGCTTGTGGAATTGATAAGTCAACCTTTCCAGTTGCTCGTGGAGATTTTTTATGAAAAGTTCTTTATTCTCCAAGGCAGACTTTTATGTAGAGAGCTGGTCATCCAAATTCATAATTTTCTTGGACATCTCTGCTAATGCTTGATTCTTCTCCTTTAGCTGAAAGGCCTGATTCTCCAAAGTTGATTGAGTTCTTTGCTCTTCAATAGTAAGCTGAGCATCTCTTGCTCATCCCCGAGAACCTCTTACTCGACCGCGAGAAGAAGTAGAGGCTCCAATTCTCTTCAAAGTCTCCAATTCGTCTCTCAAATTGACATTTTCGACCTCTAAGAAAGAGAAGCCCTCGTCGTTGACAGGGACTAAGGCGTTCGAGGAAGATGCTGCAGAATTCAATTGAGATATCTCTCCTCGCAGGTTATTGTTTTCCTGCTCCAGTAACTTAGCTATCTGCCTGTGCTCTTCGACCTCGGTCTTCAAAGTTCTCTCCCTCACATCATAGGCAGCAATCAATCTATCATATCCTTTATCTGCAGTTAGTTGCTGATACTTCTTCTCATATCCTTGGTGCAAAAGGGATGTAGACTCCTTGTATTATTGTTGAAGCTCCTCAAGAGTTCCTTGGAGGTCTTCAATCATTTCATAATACACTACATTGTTAGCCACTGCCCGGTCGAGTAGACACTTTAAATACTGGTAGGCTTCAACTGCTTTCTCTGAAGCATCTTGACCGAGGATATCAATTATTTGAGCTTCAATCATATCTGTATGACCAGCTTTAAAGTACTCATTACATTGTCTCAACAATTTTGTATCATGAGCTGACAAGAGTTCCATTCTAGCCATAAACTAGTAAAGAAAAGAGATAGAAAGAATCAATAAAATGCAGACAGAGCGAGAAGAAGAGAATCAACATTATGAACAATCAAAATTTCAAATTTTATTGCATCATAAAAGAGAAGTACATAGTTCAAAGTTACATTTGATAAAGAAAATAAAATAGAGAGAAAGGTCCAAACAACTCTACACATTCTCCTTGTCTCCCAAAACTTTCTCGGGAGGCTGGAATGAAGAGGAAGGTTGCTCGGATGGCACAGAAGGTTGCTCGGTGGGTGCTGGAAGCTGCTCGGTTGAAATGTTGGTTAACTGGAGCTGCTTGATAGGAGTAATAGTTGGTTGGGGTTGTTCGTAGCGGAGTTCAACAGTAGGTACTTGATCCTCGACCATCATAGAAGATTCCTCGGAGGCAGCTTCGTCCTCTTCTTCTTCCCTGGGAGTAGGAGGGGGGCCAGGAATGTGTCGCTGAAATAGGTCGGAGTTCTCATCGACATTCATCTCTGTCAGAGCAGCCACCCAACCGTCCCTGAAGTATTTGAGGCTGCCATACTCTATTTGTGAGACCATGGCAGCCAAACCCTTATTCCAACCTTTGTCCCAGCCATCACTGAAGGACTTTTTCACAACCAATTTTCTTTTCACTTTCTCCGAGGAAAGCTTCTCAGACAGAAGCTCTTCAGCAGCCTTCAATTTATTCTCCACTTCTTCCTTCTGACGACTTACTTCACGAAGCCTGTTTAACTCTTCCTCAGCAGACTTGAGCTTACTTTCAAGCTCTCCAGCATTTTTGAGCTTCCCCTCGAGCTCTTTGTTCTTCTCCTCCAAGTCTTTTATTTTCTTCTCCAACCCCTTAGAGACTTTAACAGCTTGATCCCTCTCCTGCTCGGTGGAATTAAGTTGTTTGTCCCAAGCAACTTTATCATCGACATACTTCTGACGAGAATCTTTTAAAGACTGCGTCAGACCTACAAAAGCCTCCTCTACACCTCCAGAGGAGATGGACGCCTTGATGTCTTCGTCCTTCTTCAGAATTGTATTGAAACAAGTTACCAATTGGAAAAAGAAAAAAACTGTAAGTCAGTGCTAGCACATAACATGGAAAAATGAAAGTTTAAATTAGCAATACTTACTGAGGCAATGTGCTGAGCTGCCAAAGTGGTAACCTTATCCCGGGAAAGATTTTCTTCAATACCTTGGATCTCGGGGATGATCCAAGACTTCACCGAGCTCATGGCAAAGCTCGGATCAACAAAAGTGGGAACACCACTTCCAGTAGTCGGGAGCTGAGAGATAGATTCAGCCAAATTGATCGAGGAGCTCTTCTTTAGCTTCCTCGTGGGAACAGGAACATTCTCGATCAAGGATGTCGTTTTGGTCGGTGATATAACTATAACCTCGTTTGGAGAGGAAACAGCTGCAACCTTGCTCTGAGCCACAGGGGGCTTCTCGACAAACTTCACAGTAACAGCTGGAGGAGGTGCATCAAGTTGTCTTGTCCTTTTTGGGACATCCTGCTTGCTTTTCTTTGCCTCTCCAGCAACAGAGCCAGATTTATCGAAGAGGGAAGGATCTCTTATTCTTTTCATTCTTCACTCAGAGGAATATGTGACTCAGGTGAAGAACTTTCAGAAGCTGGTACTAGTTCTACGTCACTTATCACTGGATGAGCAGTAAAAGACGAGGTGTAACTCTTGTACTGCAACAAGTATGAAGCTGATCTGATGTGTTCGTCAGCAACATTTTGATGCAAACCCCAGATAAGTTTCAGATGCTTTAAATAAACTTCTGTCTCTTTTGGTGACCTTCTCTTGCTGTCAACTGCAAATAAATCAAAATTAAAATATCAGTGACACATTTTATCAAACACAAAGAAAGCATAATTTCAAAAATAAATTAAAATAAAAACAACCTATCCCATTGCCATATGGAGGGCATCTAGGACCCTGATACACATCATTTCCAGTTAGTGGAGCATGTTGCCAATTTTTCATAACAACGCCATGCTCGAAATAATCCCTATTGGCATCTGGGAGATTGACCACTAAAGCCCTATTTAAAAACCTAGTTTTCAAGTAAAAAGTACTGTCGCTGACAGCCCATCTATAGCAAAACATAATTTCTAGAATTCTTATATGAGTTCCATGAATCTGATTTAATCTATGAACTCCATTAACTATTCTCCATGTATTGGGAGCTATTTTTGCAGGAACCACGTCAAAATATTGACAGAATTCCAGACACAAAGGGTTTGGAGGAAAAGAAAAGCCACATTCAGCTACAAAGAGACTGGGGAACCAATGTCCCTCAGCCAAACGAAAATAATCTGAAGGTTCAGAAAGTTCCTCCAAAACAACCCATGAAGGAATAGAGAAATCAGAACGAAACTTATCAAGCGACTCAACAAGGTAAACCATGGTGAATAAAGGAAATAAAAGAGAAGGAAGAAGATCTTACAGAAAAAAGATGGATCTGTTGACAACGAACGATGAAAAGGATGAACGCACAAGAGAGAGAGGAAATGGAAAACTCAAACATACAGATTTGAAAAAGTAAAAGACGATAAGATTTTTTGCAACGCTTAAATGCCTTACCTTGGGAAGGAGTACGAATAATGATTACAAAGAGAGATGTTTGCGCTACCGGCAGCTAAAAGGACAAAAAGGGAGCGGAGACCGAAGCAGTTAGAAAATTTCAAAAAGTCTGATTCAATGAATTCAAAAAGAAAAATAAATGCAAAGAAAACGCTCCTAAAATTTAGGATAACCATTTAATCCAGCCATATTTCGTGAAGAATGTTCCACACTCCTCAATCTCGAAGTGTGAAACATTGGGGGCTTCTGTTGATACCAAATTTAGTCTGCTGACATGGCTCAATTAAGTGGAGACACGTGGCAATCTATGTGGCAATAACAAACACTTCTGAACAACACCTTGACTTCGAGGAACTCAATTTCCCCAACCAACCCAGATACTCCGAGCAGTAGGTGCTCTCCGAGGAACTTTACTGCACCGAGCAACTCATGAATACCGAGATACTTAGGCGGTCCGAGCAGCTTGGGCGGTTCGAGCTGCACCTCGATCAAAGCATTTATTACCAGACAATTAAGAGGATTAAATGCGCATTAAATGTTGATTATTATCATACAAATGTATATGCTTATTGAACAGCTATGTATTATCCTTCACATACACAGCCTCAGGGCTATAAATACATTGTATCATCCTCATTGTAATGGGACGCGGAATTTCTTGGTAAAAATCTCGTTATCGAGAATTCCCAAACACTCAGCAATAATAAAAACAGTGGACGTAGGCCATTCTTTTAAGGCTGAACCACTTTAAAAATTCTTTTGTCTTATTTATTTTATCTATAATGAAATAATTAGAGATAATCTAATTTTTTACATCAACAGTCACTCTTAGCGATAGTGACATCGATTCGGTGGATTCCGGGGATGATCACTGCATGAACGTTTTCTTGTATTCATGGCCAGTCATGTTAGTACTTCTAGTTTCTCCCACACCTTTGAGGATATTTTAAAATGTGATAGCTTTGATAATTTATCGAACCATTTCGAAGAGAGTGTGAGTGATGATGAGATTTTGAGGGAGGGCGAAAGTGGCCTTAAAAATGCTTACATCAAACTTTACAGAGAGTCTTTAAAATATAAAAAACAAAGTAACATATTTTACTCTTAGGGTATTTGATTTAGAAAAGTATTTGAAAGCTTTCAGAAAGTGTGAGGCATCGGTCAGTCAGCTCGAGAAGATGAAAGTTTCTTTGTGTAAGCAATTAGTTGTGGTTTGTATGAAAAAGATCGATTTAACGAACATATTGGCTAGTCTTACGAGAAATCTTCAAGATTCATTAGAGACTTGTAAAAAACTTGAAGCCCATGTTTTCCAACTTGAGAAATATCTCAAAAATGCCCGTGAGGTCAAGGTCACATTAGAGGACACATCTAAGAAGTTTGGAAAGATGTTCCTCTTTCTAGAGGGAGGTTTTAAGGAAAGGCAAGGAATAGGTTATGATGATGCATCCACTTCTAATTTGTTATGGATACTTATAGGCATTGATCTATACCATTAAGGAGAGATTGTCCTAGGAATTTTTCCCACGGTAGACCCAAACCTATCTATGTTTGTTTGTATCGCAATAAAAGAGGTCACCTAAGGGAGTTTTGTTTTAATTTAAGGATAGTTTCTCACACGTGTGTTCCTCGACATGCACCCACATAATTTCACACATGTGTGCCCGCACATGTTCCCATACGTTTTACTCTCCCTACTTCCATAACTCATCATAGAGACTTCGATAGTTTTAGATAGAAAGTGGAGTTTTTAGTCAAGAAACCTAAATGTTTGATGGAGGAATTTTAAAGGATGTCTACTCCTTTTGAGAACTCCTTTTGGATTACTGATTGAGGTTATGACTTGTTTTTAGTATAAGGTACTTATTTTGTGGTTATTTTTGTCCCTATTTCTAGGTTGTATCTCTTTATTTATATTTATTGAAAAATCCAAAAGGATTTTCTTTTCCTTTATAAAAATTTTAAATTTTTTTTATTTTTGATAATTTTTTTAAAAAAACACAAAAAGATTTTTGTATTTTGTTTTTCACCGTATATAGATGTGGATTTAAAATGTTTGAATCACAACTTAATTCCATCCATTCATGTGACTTTTTCATGATGTTTTGATACATGGATTCATTTCTTTCGTGTGCTTAATAATGTGTGGCCACCATTTTGTTGTTCATAGATGATTACTTTCTTCATTCTAGACTTTCTATCACCTTTATTACACACATCCATGGACTTTTTGAACATTGCATTTACTTGTTATATGTCAAATATGGTGTTCCCATATTAATATTGTTTAATAATGAACCAAATGTACTAGAGAAAGTTGTTCTTGTAAGAACCATTTCCAGATTTTCTTTTCTATTAAAATTTCATTTATTTTATGCAATGGACAGGGGCTACGAAAGAGAAAATTCTATTTGCGTTAGAAGTCACAATTCACAAGAGCCCAAAAGATTAAAAGCACCCAAAAATAGAAGTGCCAAGGCTTTTTTTTTATTTCATTGATGCTTCGCTTTCATAAGCATGATGGTATCTTCGAAAATTTGAGAGTGTATACATAAAAATGTGATATTTTGAAGGTGTTCTAAAATCAAAGATCAATGGGTTTGCACAACAGAATTTCTTGAAAAACATTAAATAATTTGAAGTCATTGATTTGTAAAGCAACTAAATTCATGACATGTTGCATAAGTCAATCCATTTATACTTTGTTTAATATTCTTACATCTAAGTTGAAATTGAGTTCTTTTTTTAGAAGTATATCATTACTTCATGCAACTTTGTTTTGTATATCTATGTTAATTTTTCCACGGTTTTAGTTCACAAAGTTACTTTCTGTTTTCATGATTAAGATATTTTTATGATATTCCATGGTGTAATGTATTTTTACCTATATGTACATTTTTTATACATATAATTTGATATCATTGTATATTTATATACTCAAAAATATGAAAATTTTGTAAAAATAGTTGGTTGCTTCTTGAAATTTTATTATATATGCTTAATTGTTTATCTTTTTAATGATATTTGTTTTGGATTCGCGTGATGCTAACATTTCAAGGTTAGTTTCTAATTCTTTGTCTATTACGGTCATAGAGGGGGGCAACAAATTAGGTGGTGGGGTGGGGGTATTTTTTCTTAAACTCATACGCGTCACGATATATATTTTGTTTTATATGTGTAGGTCGATTCCTCCTTGGTGATATAATGGAATACACGTGAAGAATTTTAGTGGAAGACAAAGACGTTAATGATTTTTTGTTTCTTAGCTTGGGAGGGAATTAGATGTATTTATCTTAGGGGTTAATATGGATTTGATTTGTGTTTTGTACTAGAATAGCCAAAGGGGGAGATTTGTAAGAGAAAAATTTATGATATCTCATTCTTTATTTTTTATTTGGCATATCACGTTACGCCCTACTATGCCTTCATGAACGATCTCAAGTCTTTAAGAGAAGAATCGTTAATGACCATTTTCAAGGATCAAAACATTAAGCGTCGCTGCTTTACTCGAGATGGTTTTGGTAAACTTCAATTATTCAGGGTCCTTACAAAGAGTTTGTTTTTATAAATGTTTTACAATGATTTTTAAGCATTTTTAAATTTTCACAAGTTCGTTAAAACGACTTGAAATGTCATTCAAACAAGTCTTTGCTAGTCATTGTAATGATCCAAAGGTTTGTTCGACGAGTTCCGGGGCTTCGCATTTTGGCAAGCACTTGAATGTCATTAGAAGATTCATTGAAAGGATGTTCGAATGAAAGTGGGTACTTCGTTCGAAGGAGATCACATTTCATTCAAACAAGTACGCAAAATTTTATTTTTATCCCCAATGAAAAGGAACATTTCTTGCTTATGTTTAGTGATCTCTATCCCATTAAATAAAGATGCGGGGGTTCATTTGTTAAAAAGCCTTTTAAGAGTTCTTTTTTGATTAACTCTTCAAAATTTTCATCCAAACCCCTTGGATTATTTAGGATCACTTTTCCAAACTAAAAAGAACACCATTTGAGTTTCAAACCTTTGTGGAGATTTTTCTCTAGTGCTGATTTGTGGAGTTGAGGCTCTACTACTGAATAAGAAAGGAATTGCGATTACTAAGGCTAATTGGTGGATACCTAGGCAAGGTCATCTTGCCGTGGGCAGTGTTGAATTATACAATTTTCTATTGAAGTTAAAAACATCACTGCATTATACTTAGTAAATCTCAAAACAATCTATAAGTCATTACGTATCTAACATGACTTAAACTGTGTTGAATATAGGTTTTGCCTGAAAGAGATTTTTTCTTTATTTTTCCTTCTTCCTGTTTGGTTTTGATATTGCCTTCATAATTTGTTTTGCATGTCCACCTAAGTCCAAACAAGATAAAATTTGGTAAAAAATAAATCTTCATGTGTAACCTACTATAAAAGTGAATCTATATAACCCCACATTTTCAATTCGTATTACAATACTTATTTATTAATTAAACTAAAGATAAACATTTTTTAAATATTATTCTAGGTTGAATTTCTCAACTCTAAAGCTTAATTTTTAATGGTTAAAACACTTTTAGTAAATTTTCCCTGGCAGGTGATTTATTAGAAAATGTTTAAGGCTGATTTTTATAGAGTTTGAGAAATTTTAATATTAATCCTCTAAAAAGACTGTGTTTAATTTCATATATGCGATTAGAGTTAATTTTTGGTTTTAAATATGTCGACGGTATTTCAAATAGATAAACTAATTAATAAAAATAAATAGGTTAAGTGATGTGTAGACACCTCATTCTGTTACCCCCTAACTCTCCTTTGGTCCCTAGTACCTCCACTCATCACCGCAGACCCATGTCATGTCCCGAGCACTGACCTGGAAGCCATCGGGCACTCCCCGGCTCGGTTTGACCAAAAGTTAAACTCTTTGTCTCGACTGAGACTCAATGAATCTTCTAAGGGCACTGAATATCCTTTCCAACCATCCGCCCCGTGCGCAATTCTGACTCACCATGTGGACGAACGATCCGTTTGCGTTCGAAACCTGACCCAGAGGCCACCGGGCACTCCCGGGCTCTGTTTGACCTAAGTCAACTCTTCAGATCAACCGAGGATGAATGAATCTTTGAAGGTCACTGAATACCCTTTCCAACGGTTCACCCCGTGCGCGATTCTGACTTTCCATGCGGACGAACGATCCGTTTGACTCCGAGAGGTCACCGAATGCTTCTCGGGCCCGATTGACCAAAGTCAACTCTCCAAACCAGGTCAAACTCTTTGGAATGTCGAAGTACATCTCCTAACCTTTCTAAAGGTCTGCCCCGTGCGCAATTCTGACTTACCATGCGGACGAACGATCCATTTGCGTCTGAACGATTCCCCGTCCGGCGGACCGATAAACGCTTTCAAGCCACATTTGACCCAAAGTCAACTCCCGAACTCGGAAGCGGTCCAAAGGACTTTCAAAGTTCTATGAAATACCTTTCCAATGGTATGCCCTGTGTGCAGTTCTGACCAACGGTTTTCCCTCGGCGGCCAATTTTCCGAAAAAGCCTGAAGCGCACTGCCAAATGGCAGGTCCCAGACCCTGCCTATCGGCACTTGCCGATAGGTAGTGCCATGGCAATGCCGATCGGCAGACCCCTGGGCCTATAAAAGGAGGTCTTGGCCTCATTTTCAAAAGGGAGCTCAGATCAGAAGAAAATCACTCTCAGCAAGTCCCAGAAACCTCTCTCGAAGGCAGCGTGATTTCAACTTCCAAAACCCTTTTTCACTTCCACCTTTCATCATACCTTTCATCAAAATTTATGAATTAACCACTCTCCACCATCATCCAAGCGCAAGGGCTGCATTTCAACATTCAAGATCAAGCTCAAAGTCTCCAACAAGGTCCATCTTTCTCACCTTTCTCTTCAAATCTTCTTGAGTTTGCAATAACTTGTTTTATTACTTAAGCACTTTTATTATCTTATTTCACATATCCTAACATACCTTTTACCTAGTATTATTGCACATCTCTTATTTTCATATAAATAGAAACCAAAAAAAGAGAAAAAGAGGGTTTGCTCATAAATTCCAAAGAGGGATTCTCACATTTCTTCCACACTTTTTTAACAACTAAAACACTTTTTCTACACACACACACACACACACACACACACACACACACACTCTTACAAATAAGAGATTTCTCCATTTGGATTTATGGGTTAAACCCCACCCCTCGTTTTGTATGCGAACTACGTGGACTTTGATGCCTTTATAGGCTACGTAGGCATCTCGGGGTAAAACCCGAGACTCGAGTCCTTTTTTTTCACTTTTTCTCTTATTTTCTATCTTCTCTTTATCCCATTTTATATTATATTCTATACATTAATTCTTAGTGACGTATTACCCCACATGCGTTATCGTTCCCTTATAACCATTAACGCAAGGGTAATCGCGTAAATCCTATTTTTTACATTAATTTCATATTCCTACGAATGACTCGCTTTATCTTTTCCATGATACAAGTCGAGGATTCCTACCTCCGTTCTATATATACACATGCACACATATCACGGGGGGAAACATAAAGGAAAATATCAAATATCCATGAGAGACCGAAAGGGCGGAATGGGTGCCTAACACCTTCCCATTTCGTAACTAAGCCTCCAAACCCTTCTCGAATCATTTTGGTTTCGCACGCATCAGTATGTCTTTGGATTCCATCCTTCGGGGTGGCTCCCCTTTTTCTTTTGTCTGTTTTGAGTAAAATAGACTGGCGACTCTGAATCTCTCTACATTTTCCACACCTCACAAAATCGACCTAGAGAGGGGGGACGCGCGGGACCCTAAGGATCCTTTTCCCTCCGCGGTGGGGATCGGGGATGGCCACAGTGGCGACTCTGCTGGGGAATGATGTTATTTTGAGGACTTGACTATATTTGCATGGGTGTTATATTTGTTTATGTTTCCCCCCATATCCGCATGTTCCCCTTTCTCATGTGTATCCCATGCTTATGTTTATATTTACACACTTGTAGAAAATTCTCCATGTACACTTCACACCACATGCACCTAGGATCACATGTATATCCCCATTTTGCACGCATCACCCATCCATACTTGGTGTACCTTTTGGGGTACTTGTACTTTGCTCCCTGTTTGGCATAATCAAGAAAGGCATTCTCATCATAAGATACTAATAAGATAATCATGCATGATTCACAAGATATCACAAAAGAGCATTGCTATTGACCAAATTTTTCCCAGTAACTAGAAGGTCACTTCGTGATGGGCGCTGGTCCGGCAGGTTGCAATTAGCCTAAGAGATATGACTCTCACCTTCCATTGGCCAAGTACCTTCGACGTATATCGAGCGGTTCCCCCGCATCGTACCGCTTGACTGAAGTCATGACGGGAGGTATATCGCAGGGAATTCATTCACGTACGCCGAGTATATCGAATTCTCTCTCACACATACCGTCCCCACGAGGTATATGGTGAGGCAATTCACGTACACTCAGGTATATCAAATGTCTTGTCCACATGTATCGATTGCTCACAAGAGTAAGACGTATATCGTGGAAGTCACGCCAAAGGGGGGAAACCATGCCGATTCACCCAACCAACTGCATATCCGCATATAGGTGTCAAACCTAGGACACGCACTCTAGATTTCCGGTTTCAACCCGAAACTCTGCCAAAATTCTGGGTCGATCTTCCGCCCAATTTTCGCGCATTTTCAAAACGGGACCCTTTCCGCGAGCCTGGTTACAAGTCCAAACGTAGCTTTGCATATATTAAGACCCCCACTTTTCCAGGCTCGGGTCCCATCTGGCATTGCATTTAGGAGAATTAAGTACAAGTGAGAACATAATAATAATAATCATACTGAGTTCCGTCTCCAAAAACATTTCTCCATTTTTATCAAAAATCCAAAAAGATTTCTCCCTTCTTTATTAAAAATCCAAAAACATTTCTCCCTTTTTATCAAAAAATCCAAAAATAGTTTCTCCCCTTTTTTCTCAAAAATAAATCTCATCCTATGCCTTCTCAGGTCAATCGCACGCCCTTGTCCTGGCTCCTTATTGGCTTCGGTCTTCAGTCAAATCACCCCAGGGTTTCATCCGCTCCTCTACTACTTCTTTTGAGTCCGGAATCCATCCATCTTCCATGGAGAATGCAGATCAAGCACCACTCATACAACCAGATCTGCCTATGGTCCTAGCTCAGCTCGTGGCCAAGATTGACAACCTCCAAGCTGAGGTCTGAGAAATACAACGAAATCAAGTTCCTATTCCTAAAGAGCCCGAGGCCCTATTCCCTCATACTATGGGTCCACCTGAACCTATCTGGGTCCTGGAGGAATATCAGCACGCTCCACGTGCCCCTCCGGCTAATGGGTCGTCGCCTGCCTAACTTCCAATGCCAAACATTGCCCAGCCTATGGCTTACCTGCCTGTAGTCGTTGATCCAAAAGAGGAGGAGTTGAACAAAGTCAAAGAAAATCTTAAGATGCTCACCAAGAAGTTTGATCAAGTCAGGATCTCTGGGAATTACATGGACTACACCCACATGTCTCCTTATCCTAAAGCAAGTTTACCCGAGAAGTTCAAGATGCCAAATATCGAGAAGTTCGGGGGGAGTGGTCCCCCAAATGTTCATCTTCGCAGTTATCACCATTCCATGACTCTCCTAGGGGCTTTCGAAGAAGTAATGGCCCAACTGTTTCAACAAACTTTGAAGGATAGTCCCCTCCGATGGTTTTTATCTCTTGAGGAATCCAGAATCCGTAGCTGGGAGGATGTAGCCCGAGAATTCATGTCGCAGTACAAATACAACGAAGAGCTTGAGGTCACCCGTCGTGATTTAGAGATGCTCAAATAAAACTCTGGAGAATCAGTCAGTAACTTCATAGCTCGATGGAGGGAAAAAGCAACTACCATGACTAATCGGCCATCTGAGGAAGAACAAGTCAACATAGTGAAGAATAATTTCTTGCCCCATGTCCGAGCAACCATGGGAGGATAGTACTACCCCCACTTTCGAGCTATTAGAGAGGCAGGAGTAGAAATCGAGGAGGGTCTTGCCAAATTGGAAGTTGAACTGAAGAAGGTGTCCGGACAGTTCACCCCTAGAAAATATGACAAGCCTGCCAATGCTACAGTATCAACCATCAACAACATCTCTCAACCAACCGCATCATGGGCACCAGAAAGTCGCCCTACCCCCGTCCGAAGTGAATACACTAAGCTTCATGCTCCCCTCGCCAAAGTTTACCAAGCCCTGTTAAGCCGAAACCTTATAAAACCCTTGGATCCTCGTCCATTTCCCAATCCACTTCCTAGAAATTTCAAAAATGATGCTCATTGTGCCTTTCACCAAACCGTCATCCATACCACCAACCAATGTTTCCACCTTCGAAACATAATCTAAGATCTCATCAATCGGGGTACCATCGCCCCACTAGCCAATCCTAAGCCAAACACTACTCACAATCCGCTCCCAAATCACACCAATGCCATCTTCTTGGAAGAAAACCCAGATTTCAATCCATCAACCCAAATCACACCCCTATACCCTCCTAAACCTCTTCAAATTTTCCCATATTTCCTCCTACACCCTACTAGCCCCGCTAATCAGGCACTGTCACTCCTTACTAGAGCATGCATCACTGTCCGAACCCGTTCTGAAAGTGAAAGTATGGAATTGTCAGAGGTATCGAATCAACTCCTAGAGTTCGGGCTGAAATTGCCCTCACAAATGATTATCGATTCCCAGAGGTTCAGTGCGCTATTTTTAGAAGCTCAAAAATGGGCCCGAGAGTCAGATAGTTGGGTACCAACCGATGAAGTAGGCTTAGATGATGTTGTCCAGATCATGGCGAAAGCATTCAAGAAAACCAACAACATTTTTAGTATCACCGAGTTATTTGGTGCTTTGAAGCTACAAGGGCACCTTGTCCCTTCACCCTTACACATCACCACAGAATGGGAAGACCTATATGAAGAGGCCGTTGAAGTTATGGAATGCATTGTCTTCACAGAGGAAAACAGAATTGTTGCCACCGGATGGGGGGAAGAGTTCAAAAATTCAAATGAAGAGCAAGCTTTAAGAAGAACTGGCCCAGTACCTAGAAGGTGATGTACCTAGAACTCTTCCACAAGATCAAGCTCAAAATGTGTGACTTGAAGCAAGCGACTGTATTTTTGGCCTCTTTTTCAGGAAAAATGACCATGTCATTAAGAAAGATGGTCCTGCTAGTAAGGGCAACAAATATTTTAAAGCTCATCGAGTTTATGGTGGTAGATATTGATTTTCCCTATCACACCATTATCGGTAGAGGGTGGATTCATTCCATGAGGGTTGTCCCTTCAACTTACCACCAAAAACTCAAGTGCATCACAAATCGGTGCATATTGGAGATAAGATGAAACCAAGCCATTTCTCAAAAATGCTACATCGTCACCATTAGGACCAGAAAGGAGAAAAAATGACAAAGAGGTTCTTCCAAAAATGCCCCTGGATGGGGCCACTCCTTCAAAATAGCAATTACGGTATGGCCGACCAGGGGTGAAGGAGACCAGGATCCACTTCGTCGAAAGGGTTGTTGAAAAATTAGAGGAGATTATTTTTTTATGAAAGATGACCATTAGGGAAGCTCCTGATCAGTACAACATTGATCGACCATGAGATAAGGGAGTTGATTACCTTTCTGAAGCAAACCTAGATGTATTTGTATGAGAGCCATATGTTATGTCGGGGATTGATCTCACGGTCGCCTGCCACCATCTCCACGTAGATCTGACATTCAATATGATTGTACAAAAGGCTCATTGAATAACCCCCAAAAGGAAAATAGGTAGAAAATGAGGTTGGGAAGCTTCTGGAGGTAAGGCCCATAAGAGAAGTTCAATTACCGAAGTGGCTCTCGAATCCAGTCATAGTTTGTAAAAGCAGCGATAGCTGGAGAGTCTATAAAGACTTCACTGACCTCAACAAAGCTTGCCCTAAGGACAATTTTCCCCTACCAAAGATAGATCAACTGGTCGATGCCACTACAGGCCATGAATGAATGAGTTTTTTGGACTCTTACTCGGGGTATCACCAAATTCCTCCATTCGGCCCTGATTAAGACAATACTTCGTTCATAATACCATTGGGTTTATATTATTATAATGTCATTCCCTTAGGCCTTAAGAACACTGGAGCTGCATACTAGAGACTGGTTATGAATATGTCCAAGCAACAAATAAGGGAAATAATGGAAGTATACATCGACGACATGATTGTCAAAAGCGAAAGCAAGAGAGATTATCTTAAAGCATTGGCCAACACCTTTGAAATTATCAGGGGCTACCGAATGAATCTCAATGGGAACAAATTCTCATTCAGGTTCCAGTCAGGAAAGTTTCTAGGTTATCTGGTCAGCTAATGGAAATTGAGGCAAATCATAACCAAATTGAGGAACAATGTCCTTCCACTAAGGACATTACACGAGATCCAAAATCAAATTGGGATCACCTCCCTTGCTGTCAATCCCGATCAAGGGGACTCGCTTTACCTCTACCTTGCAGTATCAAGCCACGTAGTTAGGTTGACCTTGGTATTTGAAAAAAGGGTAAGAGAGTTCCTCATTTACTATGCAAGCAAGAATCTCTTGGATTCCAAGTAGTTTTATTTATCGCTGGAAAAGTTGTCTTATGCACTAGTGATAGCTTCCCAGAAGCTCAAACACTATTTTGAGGCCCACTCCATCACCGTCATCACTTTATTCCCCTTTAAAGCTGCCCTTTGCAAAGACGACCTTTTTGGACGCAATTTCAAAGTGGTTAGTAGAATTTGGGAAATTCAACATCCATTTTTAACAAAGGACAGTAGTCAAGGGGCAGATGTTGACCGATTTCATAGCAGAATTTATAGGGGAAGTCCCTACTAACCAATATATGGCTGAACAATCATGAGATTATAAGAAGGTCCACTTTAAGAGTTAGACGCTATACATGGACGGCTCCTCAAACTCCAACGGGAAGGAGTTAGAATCATCCTTGTGACCCCAAAGGAGGGAATTGATCGAGCAGAGGGATCAAGCTAGTCTTTGAAGCCTCAAACAATAAGAGTGAGTATCAAGCGCTTATAGTCAAACTGCGCAAAGCACATTTACTAGGGGAAAACAACTCAAGTTTATTATGATTGAAAAATAGTATCAAACAAAGTTAGCGGGGACTTTAACGCCAAGGATGAGAGAATGGCAGCCTACCTCGCAGTGGCATGCGAGCTTATTTTAAGGTTTAAGTTAATGTACAACAATTCCCCCGGGGGAACAATAGCCATGCAGACGCACTAGCATCCATAAGCTCGACAGTTGACTCCAATCTTAGGAGAACAATTGAAGTGGAATTCCTTGCTAAACCCAACATTAAAAAAGCAACGACATCCTATAACATTATTTCCATTGAAAAGGGTCCGAGCTGGATAGATCCAATCGTCGCATACTTACAAAATGAGATATTGCCAACCGATAAGAAACATGCTCATCAAATCAGGTTAAAAGTTTCTCGCTTCTACCTGGGTCTTGAGGGAAAGCTATATAAGAGGTCTTTTACAAGAACCTACCTTCAATGCCCTAAAGAACGTCAATTAATTTCTCTATGGATTTCATGACGGTATTTGAGGAAGCCGTGAAGGTAGGAGGCCTCTGGCGTTCGACCAATCAAAGAAGGCTACTGGTGGCCATATATGTAAAAAGATGCAAGTATTTATGCTCAAAAGTGTGGGAAGTGAAAAAAATTCTCACCCAAGCTCCATCAATGAGCCAGCGACCTGAGGCCATTGACCAGTCAATGGTTGTTTGTTCAATGGGGGTTAGATATCATAGGGGCGCTACTTACTGCGATCGATAATAAAAAA
The DNA here is from genome assembly GCA_949130495.1 of Sambucus nigra. NCBI lineage: Eukaryota > Viridiplantae > Streptophyta > Magnoliopsida > Dipsacales > Adoxaceae > Sambucus > Sambucus nigra. The sequence continues at coordinate 283,959,932 of OX422209.1, read as the reverse complement.
TACTTGTTGCTTGGTAACAATTATTTCACTAAGTGGAATGAGGCGAAACCATTGGCGAATATTAAGGACACCAATATGGTTAGGTTCATCTGGAGAAACATCATAACCTACTTTGGTTTACCTAAGAATATCATCACACGTAATGGTATGCAGTTTGAAAGTTGTCCCCTTTAAGCCTTCTGTGACGAGCATGGAGTCAAGCACCACTTCAGTTCTGTGGTATACCCCCAAAATAATGGCCAGACAAAGGCCTCCAATAAGATGATAATCTCAAGAAATAGCAAAGGGTTCTTGGGTAGACGAGATCCTTTATGTTCTTTGGGCATATCGCACCACGTCGAGAATATCTACTAGGTTTACACCCTTCACCCTTATATATGGAATAAAAGCCATAATTTCACTTGAAGCTGGCCTTTCGATAATGAGATCGAACATTGGTAAACAAGGATTGAATGACGAAGCCCTTCGTGCTGAACTTGATCTAGCAGATGAATGCATATAACAATCCATGATCAAGATGGCCTTCTAACAAAAATTATTGGAAAAATAGTACAATAGAGGGGTTAATCCGAATAAATTCTAGGTTGGGGATTATTTCCTCATAGATATCCTCGACAGTACTAAAAGGCCATTCGACGAAAATTTAGGAAGCAACTGGGAAGGTACATTAGAAGTAATTAGGGATGATTTGAAGGGAGACTATTACTTGGATATAATGGAGGGAAGAAAGATACCTCGAGCATGGAATGCGACCAACCTCAAGAAGTTCTACTTTAAGTTTTATTCTCAATACCATAGTTTTATTTGCAGATTTTCATTTCAAAACGCATGTTGCTTGTAGTTTATTATTCAAGTTATGAATAAAGGCCTTTTTCATTCCCTAAATTCCTTAGTTATCCAATTTCTTTACATTGTTCCCAAGTAATAGGCTCAAAATTTGCATCAATCTTTTTAAGCACCGATCAGGATTTAATTTAATTAAAATGGCAACTTTGCTTAATACAATTAAATTTAAAATCTTCATGTCTTTGTCACCACCAACACAAACGACCTCAATTGCCTGGGCAATCAAAAACCCTATGGGGATCCCTAGGCAGAGAGCCAACTCAGTTTGGTAAAAAAATCTTGAATAGGTGGACTGCTTATACACTAAGTGCATTTTTGTCATTATTTGTTCTAGGCCTAAGGTAGTTTGGTGACACGACATAAAAGGTAGTATGAGAAAAATATAATACATGCTTGGCATAAAAAATGGAAAGATGCGTAAAATTGGTATTAACTTAACTATACAACAATGCCCGATAACAAGTTACAAAAAGATACCAATTACAAGAGCTACTACAAACAGTATAAAAAATTATTATAACTATTTATGGTCGGGTGGTGAAGAATTCTACGATCGTCCTCCTTTGACAGTCATTAGGATCTGGCTAATACTAATCGTCACTATAGTGACCTTTCAGGTAGTTATCAATAAGTTAGAGAGTAATGGAATCCAAAGGAACCCACTTCTCACCATTCCCAAAGGGAGGTCGCTACATGCCGAACAATAAACATGGTGCATGTACCAAAGTTGAGAGTCTTTAATCTCCTTCACTACCTTCGGGGCATTCAACCAACCATGCTTATAAGTTAAGTCCCGAGGCTCCTACAACCTTATTAGAGCATCTTGCCAACCCTCATTATAACCAGTTGACCAAGCTGCTCGGGGGGCCATCTTGAATAAATATCTAAGATTTTTTACATCACAACTGAGCTCTATTACCATGACGTTAGCCCTTTTCACATTTCCCTTGGAGTCAACGAGCTTCTTCTTGAGATCATCATTTTTGACTAGATTGGGGCAGACCTACCATACATCCTTTTCTCTAGTAAGTTTAGATTTTAAACTATTTATTTCTTCATTCATTGAAGAGACCACATCCTCCAAGTATTTTAAGTCATCCTTCAGCTTGTCTACCAAGGCTGACTGATCCTTATAAGCCTTTGTCATATTTTTAAGGCCTTGTGGATGGATAAACATGCTCAAAAAGCTCGGGCACTTGCATTCTGACCAAAAAAATTATCAAGGTTTCGAGTGAAAGAGGGTATTTCCACGATAATAGGCTATAGACATGAATAAACACAAAAGCAAAAAATTCAACAAAGGCATTGAAATACAACAAAGTTAAAGAAATACATTTTCATTGATAATACAACTAAATGGGTCGACCCCTTACAGATGACCAAAAAGGAAAAGTACAATTAACTAATCTAAATGGCCTTGTTTCTTCACCTACTCCTCAATCTTAAGTGAATTGTCTTGGGTCTCCACATCCTTAGCCTGGTCGACTGGTACGATGGTAGTAGCCTCCTACTCACCCTTTGGGGGAGAACCAGGATGGTGCTCACTGAAGAGATCAGAGTCATTTGTAACCTTGGCCTTCACTAGGGCTGCGTCCTAACCCTTATTGAAGATGGCCTTTCGGATGTGCGCCAGCTGGAGCTTGGCATCCTCATAGGCTTCTCCCCCAACCTTTCTCAAAATTGGCCTCATTGGCTGCAAGGAACTCGACCGCCTTCTTAACTAACATATCTTTCTCAGTTGTCAATTGAGAGCGCACTTATATCATCATAGGTGGACTTCATATCATTCTCATAGGCCTTATTGGCATTAGCCATAGTCTCTTTGGACTTCAGGAGAGCTAGACTTAACCCGTCATTGATTTTAGACTAGTTCTGGTGACCATCCAAAAGTTGGGTAAACTTTGTCACTAACTACAAGGGAAAACATAAAGCAATTATTAGACCAACTTATCTTAGAATCACAGCAACAGATAAGAATTCGAGTGAAAACAAAGGAAAATAAATGTTTCTTACCAATGACAGAGTTTGGGAAGCTATAATTGAAAGTTGGTCAAGAGCCACTAACTTGAGTTGCTCACAATCAGTTGCGAGCATGGCCCCCTCAACAGAACATGGGCTAAGGAAGGGTTCTGGTCCACATACATGGTCTGATAGGATCTGGAAGGGGAGGAGAAATGTCATTCTTTTTGGAAGGAGGGGTAACCATATGAGTCTTGTCCTACTTCTTCTCCTTGATGACTAAACTTTGGTCATTGCCCTTGGTACCTTCAATCTCGGTCCTCTTCTTAGACTTTATCGTGGTGGAAACAAGTACATAATCACCATCATTAATCAAAAGCACTCTCTTTCGGGGTGGTGCCATTGAGTCTTCTCCATTCGCAAGAATGGAGTTTACATAAAGTGATTCAAAGGAGGAGGAAACCAAAGCCTCCTTGTCTGGAAGGGGGAGGTGTGGGATGTCGTCTTCTAGGCGAGCATTAAAACTGCCAGTAGTATTGGTGTATTCCAAAAAAAATGAAGCTAATTTTGGGTGATCACCACCAGCAAAATACTCTCCAATCTTTCAAAAGCTCATCATAATTAATCTGGCTAACAGAAGGCTCCTTTTTCTTCTTGCGATCTTCTTAGAAATATAACAAGAAGCATTATCAGTAATAGCAATTCATAATGCAACAAGAAAAAATAAGAGAAGATTAGTAAGTAAGAGACAAGCATTAATCTATGTCACCCCCCCCCCCCCCCCCCAATTGGGCACAGAAACCCAGTGTATTCTTCGCCCTCGAGGAAAGGTGGATGTTGCTAATTTCTGGCAATGAAGCCTTGATCCCAACATCCCTTATTGAAATTATGAAGGTTTACAACAAGGGCTCTATTTTCCTTCCTCGACTTTAAATATACAAGGCAGTAGTGTGGGACCAAGTGTAACAATAAATTATCTCTAGGATACATATTAGTCCCATAAAGATCATTATTTTTGTGTACCCCATTGACAATATGCCATGTATTGTGAGAACATTGAGATGGGACTACCACAAATTACTCGCATAATTTAAAAAAGAGAGGGTTTGGGATGGAAGTCATTCCCCCTGAACCACCACTAGGGTATGAATCTAATACCCCATTCTATTGCAATGGTGTTTCTAGGTTTAGGGGCACATTTGATTGTAACCCAAGAAGGAATATAATAAGTCTTCCTAAAATCCTCTAGATTTTTCCCAGGAAGGGTATTCACCATTTTCAAAGAGATAGATAATAACAACAAAAGAAATAAAGAAGAAGGAAACTTCTAAGAGTAGGACAACAGAGAGGGGAATGGTGCACTTTTAAAACACTATGTGGAAGTAAGTAGAGTTGAATAAACTCAAGATACCTACGAGTTTGTATAGAAAGCTCAAGCAGGACCAGTTTAAATTTTTACTTAAATTGTTAACTATGTGACAAACTAGATTAGGTTTGACTAGTTAATTAAAGTCCAATTTTATTATCTTGATTAAATAAGGTTGTTAAGAAGATAATAAAAAAAATTAAATTTATTAGGTGATTTTCTAGTTCTTAATCTTACTTTTCATGTGAAGTGTTTAGATAAAAAAGTAAAGAACACGGGTATATATTTTACATGGTAAAAACCTTTCCTCTGGAAAGAATCACGGATCCTTATAAGGATAAAACTAATCTACTCCACTAAACAAATAAAAATATGAACTATTATACAAGCAAGCAACAAGACACAAGTAAGTAGATCAAAAAGCTATTACCTAAATACCAAGACTCTTGCGTTGTCTGCTCTCTAGAAATCAGCCTTGCATTGCTCCTGTCCAAGTTGTTTCTTCACGCTTTTGCTTTTCCCTCTAATTTCTTTAAGCATAGGATCAACTCAGTGCCTAATGACTTATTCTAGTGAAGTGTAAATACTGTGAGTTATATTACTATGACTCACACACCCTTAAATGGTACAGAAGAATGATATGCAAAAAAAAATTGTTTTCGCAGGTATCTTTGACAATTCTTATGTTCTTGCTTTTAAGTCAAACTGTCTTACTCAAGAATTTCATATTTTTTTTTCTTTCAACTCTTTTGAGCAATTAGACTTGGAAAGATATTTTCACAAGTAATTTCAGTGCCTAGGTGTAATATGTGAGTGATCAGTCCTAAGTGTGTGACATGCAATGAAACAGAGTTCCTGAAATATACTTTTAAGATTTTGTATAAAATATAATCACATAAAGCATGCACAATCAATATCACACGTTATAAACAGTTGTTGACGAATACTAGATATAATAGTTTAAGCACAGAGTTAAGACTTAGATTCTAGAAAATTATTTTCATTAGAAATAGTTCTAGATTAAAAATGACTTTTATCTAATAACCTATTATTACTTCGAAGCCCCAGATTTAAAATAGGAAAATCATTCAAAGAACATAAAGACAATAAATAAGTAAATTTTGTTACAAATAAATCCTTAATCCGTTTTAGGTTTAAACTACAAAGCCTATATCATATTTTGAACGACGGCTGCTTAGTTTGATTTAAAACAAAATGTTTTAGAAGATTATTAACTCAAAGGAAAGAATATGAAAAAGATATTATAAGTTTGTTTTAGGGTCAATTATTAAATAGTCCCTACTATAAATATATATTTTTTTAAAAGGACACATATTTTTAGTTTAACCCATTTAGTCCCTCAAGCACTCAATATCCTCTTATTTTTACAGGTCCGCGCCAGCGGCACTCCCTCTCCAAAATATGTGGCAAAGGACTTTTTGAGGCAAAATAAAAAAGTTTGGACTAAATTGGTATTAAAAAATGTCCGAGGGACTATTTGGTATATGTCCCTAAGTTTTAACTAGTTATTATTCCACTCAATTTTCTGTCCATGTTCTAGACAGATCTGGGTACAAAATAAGTTCCTAGTTCAAAATCAATTCAAGTCTTATTATATAGACAAGTATTAGGTCTTAAAATATGTATAGTTTAATCAGTTAGGTTTAAGGATAAAGTATGTGACAAATGAAACTATTGAAATAAGGATAAAGTTGAATTAAGTATAATCCTTATAATTGTAAAACAAAGTCGCACCATTAACCGCGAACGGGGTGCTTGTCCTCACTATAGCATCCCAGGAGTTCAAGAATAAAACTGAACGTTAAAATCTCTCTCCTCTCCTCGTATATAAACTTACATTTTCCCGGTCATATTCACATTAACACAAGAGATGAACCCTCGGAACCCCTGTGATAATTTCCCGTCAGCAGTTTTCTCAAGAAAACATTCAAGAAAATCAAAACTAAGAGAGAACTTCTTTGTTTAAACCTTTCTTTTTCTTTTATCATTTTGGGTGAAGGCAAATAGAGATAAAACAAAGAAGTTGATATAGCAATGGAGCCGGAAGGACGTAAACCTCTTCACAATTTCTCAATGCCGAGTTTGCAGTGGGTGGCTCAGAGTCAAAGGAGCAGTAGGGTTAATTTAAGGAATCAAATGTCTGCCGCTGAGCGCAAATCTTTAGCTTCGAAACTTAGAGGGGATTTATTCAAAAAACTTGGAAAATTGGTGTTGCTTAAGCCTGGAACTGTAAATACCAGTAAAAAGACTGAGAGGCCCAAATTTTCGCTCTCCCTTTCACGAGCAGAGATTGAGGAAGATTTCGAAGGCATTACGGGGAAGAGACTTGCTAGGCCCAAGAAGCGGCCGCAGAATGTGCAGAAACTGATAAATGTATGTAAATTATGAACTGTAATGTGTATTATAAAATTCTTTTAATCTTGGTGCTGATTCTGATGTAGAAATTGACTGTTTTATTGATCTTTGCAGGCTCGTTTTCCAGGATCGCGGTTGACGGAAGTTACAGAGGACTTGTACAAAGTTCCTGAAACTCCAAAGGTGGTTACTCTCTTTTATCTCCTTTGATCAAGTTCTATAGTAATATGTATTTCACCGTTTATATTCAACTTCAATTTCTTGGTTTTATTTGCAGAGGTCATTACGAGAGCTTTTTGCTGACAATGGATAATTTAGTGGAAAAGGCTAAAGTCCACCACCTTTCTGAATTAGAAGCTTGATCAAAGGTTTACATTTTTCCGAGGCTTTACTTAGTTTCGGATCCTAGTTTCGTTAGTTTTAATAATAAAGTATGTATTCATATTTCTTTAAACATAAAAGGTGAATACATTGAATAAAAGGAGGTTAGTTGTGTGTCCTGAAGCTTTAGAAAGCATAAGTACATTGCGAAATGCATTCTCGGCTAGATTGTCATCTATATTTGACATTTTTAAGATACAGAAATCTATTCATTCTTATTTCTATTGTACCATGGAACTGTATTACATGTCGCGAGACTCAGTGTTGATTTGCATTTTCATGTATTAGCCTTTATAGATGGACATGCAGTAAGTTGCATAAAATGATTAGTTTTTGAAGTATGCTATTCTGGATATTCTAGGTGCATATTTATTGATGGTATTTCTTTTTTAAAATGCTTTATCCTGATGTTACCTTGTCTTTTCAAATTTCTTTTCAAAAAGTTGTCATATTCAAGTTTGAGCCCAAATCATGCTTCTCCAAAATCTACATAAAGATTGGGATTATATCGTTATTTATCATTACTAATGGATTTTGACTGATGCCCATACCTGAAATTTGGACTTATTCGCGAGTCAACCTTGTCCGCCCGACTAAAATGTGAAGTGATGTGAAGTAAGCTACATAATATTTGTAATCTATTTTAATTACTTTAAATTACAAACTAAGGATGCAATTCTCTTTTCAAGATATATAAGTAGAACAATGATGAGTATGGCACCCATTGGGCAACGTCCAATCGTTCAAGTAATTAGAGCTATTAACATAAGAATGAATAATTACTTACTTGAAAAACGCTCTCAAAAGATGGAATATCTATTAACATGTCGTAACAAAGGGAACGAGGTGAACTAATACTCATTGGACGTGAAACAAACAAAAGAGGAAATGAATACAATATTATAATTCATATATTTTTACCCAATTCTACATGCAACTACTATACCGTATATGCATTAACTATGTTTTAGTTCAAAACATTGTCATAAAATTCGGTTAAACGCCATTGATCCTTATCTTCAAAAGTTGCCATTTTATAGCAAAAATGTCATTTAGCCCATTAACTCACACAATTAATTTCGTGAAAAATCATACTCTTAGGCCATCTTTAAGTCATCCAGTTTTCTTTCAAAAATCTTCATTTGTGCTTAAATCAACACATGCCCGATGTTTTTAAAAAAATAACATTTCAAGACATGCAACCGGTATTTGAAAATGACTACTTTCACATAAACGTGTCAAACCTTAGGATTGTGCCCCATCCCAACATTACTCACACATCGACTTATTACTCTTTATCTTTTTGCCCTTTTGGATGATATCAAACTACCCACACATGCCCGTGTTATGCTTGAATTTATGCGCCACTGTGGGATTACTCACTCTCCCAGTATCCATCTTTATATTGCTTTAGTTCACAAATACCAAGTCCTTCATTTCATTTCATGTTTGGGGTTTGCTAATTTACTTTATTACATATTTACCATGATTGTGGACCATATTGTCTAAAACTCGGGATAAAAAATTTGTAATCATTTATTAACCAATTCTTTATTTTTTTCTTAAATTGTCCAAAATCATTTCCTTTTTCGTAAGTATTATTTAATCCCAGAATTCACTACACATGTTTATGTCTATGAGCTCTCACTGCCTGTCATAATTGACGCAACCATTGCTTTTTGGGCTAGTGGTTTTAGGTCTAAGTCGAAGTCTCACCCTAGGGCTTCAGACCCTTCTTAACTTTATCAAAAGTTCATAGTTGTCTTGCAAATATTTAAAATTTTATGGGTTGATTTGTAATTACTCAAAAGTATAAGGGCATTTTTTTTATAATTACGCATATATTCAAGATCGTTTTGTAAATATAACATAAAATATACTCTTAGAGTCAAAATAGCATTTTTAACAAGTCTATGGTCCAAACTATGATATCATGAAAGTTTGGAGTTTAAAGCCATTTTTACAAGTTTAAGGGTTAAAATATAATTTATAATACCTTTTGGCCCCAAATAATAATTTTTCAAAAGTTTAAACTTAAAATAGTATTTTTTAGAATATTATTTTAAACACAACTCTTAATTTTTATATTCCTATTTTTGATAGAATTAACACTCACTTAGACAAATGAGTAAAACCATTAACACTCCTAAGTATACGTGTATAATTTACACACAAACCCCTTTTTTACAATGCAATACTTGCTGAAAATACTGACTTTCACACATATTTTTATACACACACGAGGTTACCTAAATGTATTCTCAACTTTTAAAGGTGAGATGAACAAACCCCCACCTATCATGAGACCAAAACTTTGGGTATTGTTCGTATAGATGGCAACCCCTCACCTTCAAAGAGGGTCTTAAAGGGCCTAATAGCACTCCTAAAACTCCTTGAAAATTCTCCTAGAAATACTTGATTAGATTCACATATTGCATTTTATTATCCCTTTTACGGTGCAATTTTACAATCTCATGCTCGTTAAACTCTCATTTTAGACTCATTTACTCTATGACTTATATAGTCATCTTTAATCACTCGTGCAAGGTTTATTTAAATATTTACTAGGTTTGCAATGATAATGGTGAAGTCTGGTATTAATTTGGTCAAGAAACAGTCATATATGCACTTTTAGGAGCAAAATGATAAATTCAAATAATCAATTTCGGACTCGGACTATTCACAGAAGTTTTAGGCCTCGAATCAAGGGACGACTGGGTTCAAATCGAGTGATAATATGGTCTCAAACAAAGAAATTACGATCATGTAATGTTTAACTCAAAAGAAAATCAAAAGTCAAAGTCCCCGATCACACCCGAAGTCAGTCCCCATGCCCCAAACATTGTTGATATATTATTAAGCCAGAAATGTGGGTTAGGTCGGTTCTTGTGGTGCATCGATCCGAGGTCGTATGAGGAATATAGGAGTTTGGGGGCTTTATTTGCAATTTCGAAAACCTGGTTTTAATAAAGGATTATAGATGTTTGGGTGTATAAATTTACTTGAAGGTATGGTTGGGTAACTGGTTAAAAGCCATCGAGGGAGACCCAAGTTCAAGTTTCAACCCCATTATCCTCATTTTCAGGTGAAATGAATAATCTAACGATTGTGACAGAACCACGTGGTAGTGCAATATAGTGTCTACAAATGCGCCATGTGGCTCTTTCGCCCTTTCCCATTTCTCCTCTCGTTCAAGGTGCATCTATCCCACTTGTCAGCCACATGCACTTGACGCACGGAAGTAACCCTTTATTTTCTTCTTTTTTTAAAAACCTATTAGCCTCTTCTCTCTTTGTGTGACCAATAACATTTTTTTGTCCAAATTCCTTTTTCCACTTTACATATTGTTATGCAAGAATTTTGCTACAAACAAAAGTCTATTATTTTGATAATACGGTGCATAAATATAAATCCAATAAAGCCCAATACCTTTTAATAAAGCTCCCAGAATTCATTCTCCCAATGTCCCTCTACTAGCCCTTTTGAATAAATAAATAAATAAAATCTCTAAAAATTTATATTTACCATTTTTACCCTCATCTAAAATCCCCCTCCTATATAAAGGGACATTTGGGGCATTGTCTAACATACAAAATAGTAAACAATTAGTACAAAAAAATTGGTTGTATACTCAATGTTGTAATTTATTTTTTTACGTAACTAAACCAAAAAGGCAAAATTGGCACCCTTCAGCCGGCCAGCCTTGTCACGATCATTGACCGTGATAAAAACACGCATTTTTATCACGATCAATGACCGTGATAAGGCTGCGATAAAGGCTTATCACGGTCATTGACCGTGACAGGTTCGTGACAAGTACTGTTATAACGGACCTGTCACGGTCAATGACCATGACAATCTTATCAAGTTGTCACGGCCAAAGATCGTGATATGTCCGTAACAACATTCCCAGCAAAAAAACCTTCCCTCTTCTTTTTTCCCCACCGTTTTGGTTCCCCCTCTCTCTCTCTCTCTCTCTCTCTCTCTCTCTCTACTTTTAGGTACGATTCTCTTTCTCTTCCCTTTATATATATGTGTGTGTGTGTGTGTATATATGTGTGTGTATGTGTGCTTGTGTGTGTGTGGTGGGGGGAGGGGGGAGGGATGGGGGGTGGGGAGGGGGTGGGGCAGGTGGTGTATATATCTCTGTGTGTGTGTGTGTGTGTGTGTGTGTGGTGGGAGGAGGGGGCAGGGTTGGGGGTGGGGTGGGCCAGAGGGGAAGTGTGTGTGTGGGGGGGGGGGGTGAAGGGGGTTTGTTGTAGGGGGAAGGGGGGTTGGTGTGTGTGTGTGGTGGGGCAGGGGGGAAGGGGGGAATGAGGGTGGTGTGTGCGTGTGTGTGTGTTGTGTGGTGGGGCCTTTAGATTCCCTTTATTTGGTTTTAGCTTAGTAATTTAATAGTTATTGCCCATTTCATATGCAAGTAGGATTACCCCTCATTAAGAGATAATTTTTTAGATTTGTAGTAACTTTAATTGTATAGTTTTAATAAAATCAATTGTATACTTTAATTGTAAGTTTAATTGTATAGCTTTAATGATGATATAGTTATAAGACATGACGAAATGAATTAATTGAGTAGATGAATTAGAAGGAGTACAAGATACACATTTGTTGGTTTGTTGTTGCTGTTGTCGTCGGATTATAGTGGATCGATATTGGGTTGGTTAATTTTAGAAGTGGCATGACCACTGGATTATCGTCCAAATGGGGGTGAGATTTTTTACCTTTTTTCTAAAATTACTTTGTATCACAAAAAATATATATATATATAGTATGATAATTAAATGAGACATACTTGAAATTACATATAGTGCGCATAGATACTAGTCTTCCAGTTCTTATGTGTACACATTTAATAGCCCTTAGACCCGTTCGAGAGTCATTAACCCTGTAATGAGATCTCTCGAATTGTCCCGTTTGGACAGTTTGGGGATGCATAATTTCTGTATAATAATATTCTTAGTGGCTTAAAGTTGTTACTTTTGGAGGAAGTTCCGCAGTCGTATCCTAATATTCTCTGGGTACATACTAGATTAACAAGTGTGAGTGTTACTTCAATTGATAAAATGAAATAACACTCAAACTTGTCAATCTACGTCGTGTACTTGGAGAATTATGGGGATATACTGCCGAATTTTTCTCAAATTGTAACAATGTGCATGACTACATACCATATTTGAAAGGAGTATGAAAATATCGATCGTTGTCCGGTATGCGATGAACTTAGATATGTCCAATCTACTGGCAAGTAAGGCACAAGCTCAAAAGTGCCTCAAAAAGTGTTGAAATATTTTCCCGTTATGCCTATATTAAAGCAATTTTTTACAGTACCATGGATAGTGGAGGCAGTGACTTGACATGCTAGGGTAGAAGTAGGGATAATCTCATGCGTCATCCTATTGATTCTACATCTTGGAGGAGGATGAATTATGAGTATCCCGCTTTTGCTCGAGAATAGCGCAGCATTCGTTCGACTATATCAACAGATGGTTTCAATACATTTAGAAATCTAAGCACCAATAAGAGTGTATGGCCAGTGATCCTAGCCCCACTCAACCTCCCTCCTTCACAGTGTATGAGACCTGAAATTTCGTTGCTGTCTTTGTTGATACCTGGGCCAAAGGCACCAAGTAATGACATCGACGTCTACCTGGCTCCTTTGGTAGAAGAGTTAGATGAGTTGTGGGAAGAGGGTGCCCAAGCATTTGACTCTTTTATAGAGGAAGAGTTTACGCTAAAAGATATTTTGATGTGGGCAATTCATGATTTTCCAACTTATGGGACATTATCCGCTTCTGTAGTACATGGTTATTTGGGGTGTCCTATTTGTGGAGAGGAGACCGAATCTCTTCGTCTATCCACTAGCTCAAAAAATATATACCACTGATATAGGAGGTTTTTACCCCCGACTCATAGTTTCATATTTGAGAAAGTTTCCAATTTTTTATCGGGTTGGGTTAAACATAGGCTACCATCGAGAAAACTTTCAGGTTCAGAATTTGAAAGTAAATCTCCTAATTGTGGCCCTAATATGCCAGGTAAGAATCCCAAATTTAAGAATGTCAAGCATAAGAAGACCCCAACTGGGAATGAAACTAAGACAAGAAAGGCATGGTCTAGATGGTTAGTTTTATTTAACTTGTTTTATTGGAAAAATAACCCGGTGCGCCATGTATTGGATGTGATGCATGTAGAGAAGAATCTCGTTAGACATATTATGGGAACTTGCCTTGGGGGGAGTCATTCGAAGGATGAAGAAAATGAACTAAAAGACCTTAAATCGTTGAAACTTAAGCCAAAACTATGGTTGACAGAAGATAGTAGGGGAATGACAGTAATTCCCCCTGATGCGTTTACTTTCACGAGTGGGGAAAGGTAGGTGCTTTTAGACACAATATATAATTTGAAGGGTCCATCTAATTTTTCGTCTAACTTGAAAAGGATTGTGAATTATGCTACTCATGATTTACATAAGTGTAAGTCCCACGATTGGCATGTGATCATGCAATTGGTTCCTCTATTGTTTAAGCACTGTTTCTCCAAGCACAAGGATTTACAGAGTGCTATTATGCAAATTAGTATTACCTTCTCACTTTTGTGTGAGAATGTAGCCAATCGAGAACACATAGTGGCCGTAAAATTGGCGGAGACCGAAGCGATTTGTGTGTTGGAGAAGTACTTTCCCCCAGTATTCTTTGACATAAGTTTTCACTTGTTGGTACACCTATACGACGAGGCACTTCTTTGCGATCCAGTTAGATATCGATGGATGTATCCGTTTGAAAGATTGATGAAAGTTTTTAAAGATTACGTCAAGAATACGCGATACATTGCAGGATCAATTGCAGAGGAATACATAACCGTGGAGTCATAAATATATACTCGGGAATATATGCCTGACTCGACTAGCATTGATGACACTGATGAGTTCGTCGATGATGGTGGTCATGTGATGGGAAAATGAGTGAAATTAACGAGTTTACAACATGAACAAGTAATTCGTTATCTATTTGACACACATGAAGATGTCAAAGAATGGAAAAAGTAAGTTTCGATTATTATAATGTTTAACATTATTTTAGATTATTTTATACATGATTAATTTTGTAACATGCAGAAAATATGAAGCCTATGAGAACAATAAAAGACGAAAAACAATGGTAGAATTAAACAGCGAATTTAGGCTGTGGTTGACACAAGAGGTAATTATAATGAAAATGGCTATTATATAACGTTACATTACACTCAAATTTTACAACTAATATAATTAATTTATCTATATTCTCATCTCTTAAAGACGGGTGATGCGACATCAAGGCTTGTTCATCTAGCCATTGGACCCTTGTGAAAAGTATCGATTGAACGGTTATATTTTCGACGCTAAAGTGTATGAGGAAATTACAAATGTACAGAAATCAAGCATTTCATACAAGGCTCTTACTTTCTTTCGAGCGAGCGAAAAAGATAAAAACCTCATTGAAGCTTAAATGACTTACTATGGTGTAATCCGAAATATATTTGAATTGGATTATATAAGCTTCAAAGAGGTTGTATTTTACTGTGACTGGGTAAGAGTTGAGGATAAAAATGCTTGTAAAGTTGATCCTGACACCAATTTGATCATGGTTGACTTATTCAAGTTGAAGAGCAACGACCAGGTGAGCGATGAGCCATTTGTTTGTGCATTTCAAAAGGTCAACCAAGTGTTTTGCTCGAAGTATATCAACAACGAGCCGTGGTCAATTTTCCTTCATGCGCCAAAGCGTTTAAATGGTAGTGGGGATGGCTTGGCTGCTCCTAACAAATATCAATCCATTTTTTATGATAACCCGAATTTGAAACAATTTTTCAATTTGTAATAAATATTCCAATTTGTACTTTATCGATCCATTTTTAATGCTTTTAATTGATTTTTACTTTATCATTTTCTATCTTGTGTAGTGTGCGTGTGTGTGGGCAGTAGTGGTGGGGGTGGGGATGTTTCGGATTTTTGGTAACTGTATATATTTGCAGTTAGATGCCGTTGTTTTGGAATTTAGAATTGAGGTGTTAAACAGTAATAATTCATTTGGATTTTTAGTAGTTTTACATATTTGCATGTCTTCTTATAATTCATTTGGATTTGTACTAATAATAACATTTTTTTACAGAAAATGTCTCCTTCAGGTATTAAGACGAGGATGATGATGCTGATTATGATGATGTCGTCTGGGCTCGGTGGTAGCGGAGGCGACGAGGGCTCCTCGGCCCCTAGGCTTTCCAAATATGACAAATTGGGGATGGCCGTTGAGAACAAGATGGGGATATCAGCGAGATCCCTCGAGCTGGTAAAGATGATCATCGGCCTGGGGTACACTAGTTGGAGGGAGGTTCCAAATGAGCTCAAGTTAGCTATTTGGGCGGCACTACAGGTAATGTATTTATATTTATATATATATGAGTATTTCAATTTCAATTTCAATTTATATTAATATTTATATTTATTCTCAACTAACATTGTATTTGTTGGACAGGAACAATTCAGCCTGGCCCCAGAACTATGCGATTCCGTCTTGGAGTAGGTGAGGGAGCAACACAAGACGTGTAAGAAAAATTTAAGGAGCCGGTACATTGGGAAGACCCGAGACTCCATTATTCGAATGTGTGACTCCGACCCGCCGAAGGAGCCGATCTCATTGGCACAATGGCGAAAGTTCATTAACAATGAGATCGGGGAGCGACAATTGGCATCTCAGCAATCGGGGAGGGAAAATCGGGCGAAAAAGACAGACTTGCACTATTCCGTCCGGACGTCTTACGCAGAGGTGGACCATAGGATGATGGTAAGATTTTATTTTTTCATAATTACAAAAATATGTTATTCTGCATTATTTTACTTTGCGGGGCCGATACTAATTTTACATTATTTTATTTCAAGGTACGGGGAGTGGCCCTGGGGGTAGGACACATAGGCTCGATGCTTATGTGGTGATTCAGACGAAGAAGGGGGAGGATAAGGAGGTGTCCCCGATTGTCTCATCCACGATTGTAAGTAATCCGACAGTTTACTTTTTGTTAATTACGTTATAATTTTTTTATTTACTTATTTAACAAATCATTTGCTTTTGTCATTTCAGGTAAAGTTTAAGGAAGTGAATGAGTCGCAGTCTGATGCCAACAAGGTATCTTTATCCACGGACGCACTCAACCAAGTGCTTAGCGCTGATCATAAGGGGAGGACAAGGGGTGAGTTTGCGGGTGGCCAAATCTAGGATCATCCGATTGGAGACGAGCAACACCAGGTTGGCTCGAACGGTGGACTCACATGACGTGAAGTTGTCCCGTTTAGAGGTGACGGTCCAAGATATGTCCTCATTCAAGAAGCGTTCGTCGGGCAGAAAGCGTAAGTGTAAAGGGAAGGACAAGGTAGTGGAGGAGGAGGTGGAGGAGGACGAGGACGTGGACCTCGCTTCTTCATCATTGACACATGCGGACTCTGATGATCCAGTCCCCTATTTGGCTCCCTTCGACCGACCGATGACGACACTTGGTTGGCCGAGCGTGTTTATAAAGGACATATTTGATGTCCAGCGGATAGAGCATGGGTTGAGGAGACCGAATACCATCCAGGGTATGCCAGTTATTGGACATGCGCTTCAAGACATCGAGGACAAGGTGCTCGTCACGCATATGATACCTGAGAAGGAGAACTCCCCATTGTGATTATGCGAACAATGCAGCATGATGCACATTCAAGGGTGGGTCAATTTATATATCGTGTGGCCTATTCACCTCCTCCGACCTACCCCAGATATGTAGTGACATTATTTGAATTGAATTATTTTAAGTTGTTACATTTGAATTATATTTGGATTATATCATGATGCGTATTGTTTTGAATATATATTTGCATTTTCTCTATTTTATTTGGATATATGATGTTTGAACAGGTACAACGTTGCTATAACAGGTACAAATATACTACTGGGCAGTGGCAGTGGCCATACTGCCCAATAGATTGTTTTTTAATTCTGCCCAGAATTATCACGGTCATTGACCGTGACAACTTCTTTTAAAATGCCACGGGGTTGTCACGGTCTTTGACCGTGACAAATATTGTCAAGGTCAAAGACTGTGACATGACCGTGGAAAGTCTACTGAACTTGTCACAATAAGTTACCGTGACGAGTCTGTGACAATAGAAGTTGTCACCCCCAGACTTGTCACGGTCATTGACCTTGACTAGTTGGACTTGTCACGTTCAATTACTATGACAAGTCGGCAGATTTGGTGTAGTGCGTAATTATTATACGAGGACTTTTGTCGCGTTATTTGGTAATTTGTTTCTAAAAATCTTATAAGATTATAATATGAGTATTTCGATGGAATTTCAACTATCCATCCTTTAATATTCTTATACTCTTTATTCATCCGTTCAAGAAAGTCTCAGTTACCTTTTTAATAATTGTTACGAGCATGACATTCATTTTTATTTTCTTTTTAATAGTGATTATGATCGTGATAAATATAAGTAGCTAATTTTATAACGATTACGATTTATGAACCCATAGAGAATTTATATAATATTACACATTAAATGATGTTTTAAGATAAATATCGTGGAAGTAAGTTGAAATAAATATGCAGTGACTTCATAGTCAATGCCATGCATTAACTATAGTTGAGATCCTAATATATCTTTTACCGTGCTTTCGAACTTATTTCCAAGAAGTTTAGCAAAGTTTTCATCTTTTATGTAATGATTTATTCTTGCATATTTTATTACTGACTTTACGAGACTTTATTTTTGTATTCCAATCTTTAAAAAATTATGTTTATAATAATTACGATTTAAGGTGGGGGATTAATCCGCGGCCTTTGTTTTTCTCATAAATACGAAACTCCCTATTAAAATTTATTAATCTTTTTGTAAAACTTCTAAAAAACTCATTTTTGTTCACCTTTCTAGAATTATTAAAAAAACACGACAACTTATAGTTTCTTATTTCTTTTAGAGATTTAATTACAAATTTTATTAAAATTAATGATGCTCTCTGAGAGTTCAATCTTTGTGGATATTATCCCTAACTTGTGAATACACTCATTAATTATTAAGTTGTCGAATCTGATAAACCACTTTTGCAAAATGATTCGACGATATTACTTCTTGCCTTATTCTTGGATAGAAAGTTATCGTTGTATATTTAACAAAACAACGAAAAGCGTGAGTCAAAATGGCTTCTTTGTCGGAGATTGAAAAAAAATCAAAACTAATTTAGTTTGAAATTAATTTTTCTTTTTAGTTGTTAATATGTTAAGATTCTTAAAGGAATAATAACTAAGTTAATTGTCCAATGAATAATGAACCAAGCTCAAATTTTAAAGAATAGTTTGTCGATTTAGACCTCGCCTCATCTAGTACTAGTCATTTTCAATTTTAGAGACCATCATTCTCGTCCAACTACCCATTCACCTTCCCTACGTCTTCCATACACACATCATTATCCTAATCATCATCTGTACCATTTTCTATCCAATTATCAGATACAATACCCCATTTACCACCCCAATATAACCCAATGACCAATTTCCATGATAACCGCATTGTCAATGCACCACAAACTTTGAGAGATTATTTCCATCCGGAGAAGATTACGACCCCGGAATGTATTACATACCCTTATAATGCCAGGACATTTTCTTAATGGAATGATTATCATTTTTCCGAATTTTCACGGAATGGAAAATAAAAATTCGTAAAGTAATATAAGTGATTTCAGGGAAATGTGTAACACTTTCTCCAACTATTACTTATATCCTAAACTTATAATCTTCAAATTGTTCTCCTTCTCTATAAAGGATAAGGCTATTGAGTGGTTAAGAACATTGCCTCATAATTTAATTGGCACATGGAACAAACTTCAGGATTTATTTTCCAAAGAATTATTTCCTATTCATAGGACAAATTCTTTAATGAAAAAAATCTAGAATTTCATGCAAAAAGGAAGGAAAAACATTCGAAGAATGTTGGAAACATTTCGAAAGACTATTCACCCAATGTATTCATAATGGATATGATAAAATGAGATTTTTTTTTCTATATTTCAGGGTGTTCTCAACATAATGACAAAGTAATTGATTGAGACAATGTGTTAGGGTAGTTTTCTTACCCTTAGTGCGGATCAAGTCGAAATAATCTTGAGTTTGAGGCTAAAACCTCCTGAGGTTAGGATGTTTCTATCCCATATGATCGGTCTAAATAAAACATTATTGCCTCTGGGTAGGAACAAAAGATTTACCTCACTAAGGTAGAAGTAGACGACATAAACACAAAGTATGTGCTACTGTGTCACAAAGTTGAGGCGATGCAAGTAAGTTAGGGGAAAATAACCAAAGACCTTATCATATAAGAGTCTTACGATATTTGTGACTTGGTTGGACACCCTACCAAGGAGTGCCCCTCACTCCCCGATATCAAAGCAGTCATTATCAAGAAAGTTAATGACATAGAGGCATTTCGAAAGACTTGCTCCAATAACCTTTGTGGTGACAATAACAACCCCCTTATAATCCAAAGACAAAACATTTAAATCTTATATTTTCATGGAGGAACACTCAAAATGATGAATTTTTAAGATAAGCACACAACTTTCCAATCCACCATCTCTATAATTTCAACCCCAATACCAAGCTCAACCCTAGTATCAAGCACCATTGTAATACCAACATCCACCTCATATAAATCCGTCATAAGTAACCTAAATTACACTCCATAAGAAGGCCACTGAAGATCCTAACGATCTAAACTAAAGATTAAACCAACGGGAATAGTTTGTAAATGGCCAGTCATCGCAAACATCGCAATTGGTTCAAGCGATGAAAGCGATACAAGAGTATTTAGTGCAATTAGTCAAAATCTAGCAAGGATGGAATAAAGTTTATCTCCATTCTGAAACCCAATAGAATCTAAAGAGCCAAATGGTCATTGAGGGGTCAAATCACAATGATAACTATACTAAGCAAGCAAAGGTTATCACTACCCTACGAAGTGGCAAAGCACTCGATAATTGTGCTTTAAGGACACCTTTGAAGCAAGTTATTCCAAAACACTCCTTGCGAAAAGCCATTTAACCCAAGGGAGGTAAGGCCTCACAAACCATGAGAGTTATATAATGATATCTCCATCGAGGGATAAGAGTCTACTCGTGCTTCCAACCCTATAAATCTAAAATGTGCACATTTTCCTAAAAGACTCAAGCAAAAAGCAAAAAAAACTTAGATGAAGGGTTCCTAGAAATTTGTAAACAAGTGAACATGGATGGTCCATTGCTCGAAGTAATTAAACACGTGCCCCAATATGCTATATTTCGCAAAGACCTGTGAAAAATTAAGAGAAAGCAAAATGTGAAAATAAGGAATATATGGGGATACAATTAGCCTCTATTATCACTAATGAGCTCGCACTAAAGTTTAAAAATCCCAGATGGCC
This sequence comes from Sambucus nigra, assembly GCA_949130495.1. NCBI lineage: Eukaryota > Viridiplantae > Streptophyta > Magnoliopsida > Dipsacales > Adoxaceae > Sambucus > Sambucus nigra. The sequence goes on along the minus strand of OX422209.1, from coordinate 283,939,536 downwards.
CTCGGTGCGTGCATAATTGGGTACCGAAAGGTTGGGTTGGGCGTGCCCTCCTTGACCCAGGTATTAGTGTTAACCTTATTCCATATTTCGTATACCTAAAGCTGAAATTAGGTGAGATTAAAGAGACAAAATTCACTCTATAACTCATCGATCGATCCCCCAGGATACCTCGTGGAATTAAGGAAGATGTTATTGTCCAAGTAAATTCATTCTACTACCCTGTATACTTCATTATCTTGAGCACGGACCCATAAAAAAAGGAGTTCTCAAATCTCGATAATCTTTGGGTGACCATTCTTGGCCACTGGTGTTGTCAATATTGCCACACCCCGCTAAATCCGACAGACGGGGTGGCCAGCCACTGCCGTCGAACTACGTCAGGCGTGAACTAAATAAATACCATTCTTAGCATGAGACAAATATGAGACATAAATAAATCAATTCATAAGATAAATATTTGAATAAATACCAAATGATAATAACAACTTAACGATAAAAGATCCATCCCATGCTAAACTCCGAATAAATCCAATCTCCAATAATGATTAAATAAAATCTGAATAATAAAGATCTAAATAATCCAACATAAATCCTCTGAATAAATTTGGAACCGAATGAGCCAATAAAACTCAAATGAAGTTTCATAATTAAACACGACTGAAAAGGAAAATTCTAACTAAACTATGCCATAAAATGAATAACTCCAGCTTCACCTCCAAATGATAACTTCGATAATCCTATGCAGCTTCTCCAAATCTTATCCTGAAAAGTTAGTCAACGCACGAGGTCAGATCCCCGAGGATGAATACACACTACTCCCCTCAAATAGGATCCTTGAATCCAGACAGTAGCATTATATGCAATAAATATCATAATAGAGTATTTTAAATTAGACGAGATAATTAAACGTGATAAATATAAATCACTAACTACTCGAAGGAATCCCATTTAAAAAGGCACACCAATATAATTTTAAATTCCCAAGTCCCACGGTGTTAATTTACTTAAATTAACCAACTTCAATTATTCCTCCGTTTATTAGGGTGGTCCTCCCACCTAGGGTGATTTCTCCACCAAAATACACATCCCCTTGTCAAAACGTCAGCTGGTCCGTTTAAACTGTTGGCCCTCGCTGATTGATGAGGTTCCACACATGGCACGACATAAAACGTTGGCTGGACCGTTTAAACTGTCGTTCCTCGCTGATTATGTCGCCAATATATTTTAATATCTGTCTTATTATCTTAGGTATTAATTCTCAATTTTCTCAATTCACAATTTCAAATTACCCCACCTTTTTTATCGATGTGAGATCCTCATAATACCCTTAGTCCCACATCTAAGGGTCCCCAAGTTATCAATACGTCCTACCCTATGTATAGGAGGATTTTCTAACATAAATCTCTACCTAGTCTCATGCCTAGACTAGCGTAACGACAATAAAGTAATAAAAATCAGCCCATCCCAGACATGATAAAATCGTGATAATTTACCCTCATTAGTCCCATACCTAGAAGGCATAAATCATAAAAAGGCCTTCCTACTAGTCCCATTCCTAGAAGGCATTCTAGAATATAGGGAGAGCAATAAACCCAACAACCCGTCGTAATAATGATATTCATTAATACCAACAAGTCACACAAGTATGCATAATAAATCAATGTTCCAAACTACGCATGATAGTCCAATCCATTAAATCTTAATTTAATTATCACCTCATCATAAACACCCAATTAATCTCATTTAATTATTTTAAATTAGATATACCGCTATTTCATCATTTAAAACATCATAATTCAAATTTCATTATCCCAACACAAAATACATGAGTTACACGCCCCCAAATTCATTTATTATAAAACTAGGATTTTTCTATATGCAACCTGCACCAACAAAACCCAAAATCACTCATGAATCCTACGTACCCACGGGTTATGAGTATTATTCATTTTAAAAGATTTTCATAAAAACAGCCCCAAGTTATGTGTCCACTTTCTCTAATTCGATTGCTAATTGATTTAAAAAAACATTTAATTTAGGTTTAGGTAACACTTAAAACGCATAATACTAAAGGAAAAGAATAGAGTATTCATGCCTGTGAAGATCGTGTTGAAAATTTGATTAGAAATATGGATTCCTCTCGAACAATTAGCAAAGAAGTGTTCTTGAACGAACTTGATTAAACCAGAATTAAGCCTCCCAAAACTTGTGAAAAAAACTTGATTGTGTTGGAGGTTGATGATTATGGTTGAGAGGTAAAATATTTGGAAGTGTTCTCTGGCGAAAAACTTGAGAAAAAGTGATAATGAAAAGTCCCCCTATGGATTATTAAGGTTATATAGTGATTAGGATTCCTAATCCTAAACAAACTATAACAAAAAAAAAACTTGCACGCACGATTTTTGCTGGTGTCTATCGATCGACCCCTGGTGTCGATCGATCGATCGCCCAGAAAAACTGACAGTTCCACTTAAAAAATTTATAAGTGATAAACTATAAAAATCCATTAAAAATCTTCTGTAACTCCGATTTTAATTCCGCTTGATGTTTTATTCTTCTAAAATAATAACCAACATATTTAACCAATAAAAATTATTAAATCCAAAAAATTGTTTTTCTCGAATATTCCCCAATTAATTAATCAAATTATATAATAAAAAACACGGGGTGTTACATACTTCCCCACTAGCAAAGAATTTCATCCTCGAAATTAGACTAAGCATACACATCAATGCGTAAATCTTGTCAAAGGAAATAAGGCTCACATATACCTACCCCGTAAAATAACACAATTAGGCGCCCATACACCTAATCTACCCGAACGCAATCCTTAACAAAAATACAATATATATATATATATAAGTACCTAAGAAGGTATTACGTACCATGATACACCACTAGTCATGCAATATATTCTACTATGGATGAACCTAAGGTACATAACACCTACCATAATCGAGATTGGTTGGTGCAGTGACGACCCCCTGAGCACCTGACGCTACCGGTGCTGCTGGCGCTTCCTGAACACTAACTGCTATGAGAACAGGCCCCAATTATTGTTGTCCCTGTACCCCTAGAGCTTGTTTCCCTTACATAACCAGCCCTGATTGGGCCTGTGTCGTTTGGCCTTGTTGGCCCTCCCTCTTGTTACATTGAGCCGCTTGATGTCCTATCTTTCCACAGACAAAACATGCACCCCTGATGGTTCCTAAATTCATCCCCCAGTTTTATTCATCCTGTTGTCCTTGATTTTTTCTCTGCCTCTTCCAAGATTGGTCATTTTGACCCTTATTCTCACCTCCTTGTCCATTAGACTCTTGTCTCTTGCCCAACTTCTTCTGATAATTGGTCTTCTCTTGCCATAGCAACATTGCGACATACACCACCTAAGCATAAGTAGTGTATGTCGGATTCCCCAACACCATTTTGCCTAATCGACCAAGACAATACCTTAATGAAACACTCCATCTTCTTCATCTCAGTGCTAACCTCCTCTGGTACAAACATAGATCAATTTGTGAACTCCTATTCATACTCGATAATCGACTTTAAACCTTGATCCCAGTCCATAAATTCTCTCTTCTTGGCATTCCTAATTGCATATGAAAAGTACTTATTATTGAACTTGATCTGAAACTCTACATAACTCAACTGATCTCTCTCCTCTGATGTGGTGGCACTCTCCCACCATTGCAACGCATCCCCTGTCATCTTAAATGTTTCAAACATATGCTTCTTCAGATCCGTGCAGTCCACCATCCTCAAATGTCTCTCCATATCTCTCTTCCACTGGTGAGCAACTGTTGGGTCAGATCCCCCTCCAAAGGTGGGAGGATTGCCCTTAAAGAAACTGGTTCTCACCCTATCCCAAGCTGAGACGGGTGTACCCCCTTGATGTTGTACCTCTAAAGTCGCACCTCTCTGTCTCCCCATCTCCAAATCAGCCGCCATGGCTTCACGAATGATAACCGCTAACTCCTCGGCCTCTAAAACAATCTGACGCCGCCTCTCCTGAGTCCCGGGACCAGAAACAGACTCCTCCCTCCTACTTCCAGCTCTCCTTGTGTTCCCCATATGAAAAGATAGGAACAAAAAAATATTAGACTCGGAATGACTAAGATTACAAATAATCAAAACGAAATCAAAGATAAGCAACGCGGAAGCTAAAACGGACTCATAACCTACGAGACCTAAGACCAAGCTCTGATACCATCTGTAACACCCCGCTAAATTCGACAGACGGGGTGGCCAGTCACCACCGCTGAACTACGCCGGACGTGAACTAAATAAATATCATTCTTAGCATGAGACAGATATGAGAAATAAATAAATCAATCCATTTCAATAAATCCCAAATGATAATAACAACTGAACGATAAAAGATCCATCCCGTGCTAAACTCCGAATAAATCCAATCTCCAATAATGATTAAATAAAATCTGAATAATAAAGATCTGAATAATGCAACAAAAATCCTCGAAACAACTTTGGAACCGAATGGACCAATAAAACATAAATGAAGTCTCATAATCAAACACGACTAAAAAGGTAAATTCTAACTAAACTATGCCATAAAATGAATAACTCCAGCTTCATCTCCAAATGATAACTTTGATAATCCTATGCAGCTTCTCCAAATCTTATCCTAAAAAGTTAGTCAATGCACGAAGTCATAGCCCCGAGCATGAGTACACACTACTCCCCTCAAATAGGATCCTTGAATCCAGACAGTAGCATTATACACAATAAATATCACAATAGAGTATTTTAAACTAAACGAGATAATTAAACGTGATAAATATAAATCACTAACTACCCTAAGGAATCCCCATTTAAAAAGGCACACCAATATTATTTTAAATTCCCAAGTCCCACGATGTTAATTTAATTAAATTAACAAATTTCAATTATTCCTCCATTTATTAGGGCGGTCCTCCCACCTCGGGTCATTTTTTCACCAAAATACACATCCCCTCGTCAAAACGTTGGCTAGCCCGTTTAAACTGTTGGCCCTCCCTGATTGACGAGGTTTTACACATGACATGACATAAAACGCCGGCTGGCCCGTTTAAACTGTCGGCCCTCGCTAATTATGTCGCCAATATATTTTAATACACATCTTATTATCTTCGGTAATAATTATCAATTTTCTCAATTCACAATTTTAAATTATCCCACCTTTTTTTATCTATATGAGATCTTCAAAATATCCCTTAGTCCCATACCTAAGGGTCCCCAAGTTATCAATATGTCCTACCTTATGTATAGGAGGATTTTTCAATATAAATCTCAACCTAGTCTCATACGTAGACTAGCGTAACGATGATAAAGTAATAAAAATCAGCCCACCCCTGACATGATAAAACCGTGATAATTTACCCTCACTAGTCCCATACCTAGAAGGCGTAAATCATAAAAAGGCCTACCTACTAGTCTCATTCCTAGAAGGCATTCTAAAATACAGGGAGAGCAATAATACCCAACAATCCGTCGTAACAATGATATTTATTAATACCACCAAGTCACACAAGTATGCATAATAAATCAATGTTCCAAACTACGCATGATAGTCCAATCCGTTAAATCTTAATTTAATTATCACCTCATCATAAACACCCAATTAATCTCATTTAATTATTTTAAATTAGATATACCGTTATTTCATCATTTAAAATATCATAATTCAAATTTCATTATCTCAACACAAATTACATGAGTTATATGCCCCCAAATTCATTTATTACAAAACTAGGGTTTTTCTACATGCAACCTACACCAACAAAACCCAAAATCACCATGAATCCTACGTACCCACGGGTTATGATTATTATTCATATTAAAAGATTTTCATAAAAACAGCCCCAAGTTTTATGTGTCCACTTTCTCTAATTAGAGTGCTAATTGATTTTAAAAAACATTGAATTTAGGTTTAGGTAAAACTTAAAACGCATAATACTAAACGAAAAGAATAGAGAATTCATGCTTGTGAAAATCGTGTTGAAAATCTGATTTGAAATCTGGATTCCTCTCGAACAATTAGCGAAGAAGTGTTCTTGAACAAACTTGATTAAACTCCAATTAAGCCTCCTAAAAATTGTGAAAAAAACTTGAGGAAAAATATTTGGAAGTGTTCTATGGTGAAGAAACTGATAAGGTTTCATCTATAGAGACAATTGTACATGAATAGTTCGACCTCTCTTATTTTAAAGACCCCTTAAAGGCATGTATTTATAACTCTTTAAAAGGTGACTTGTGGATTAATGAGTCCAGAGACAATGAATTACTCGCTTCAGGTTCTTATTTATTGAGTGATGAGATTACGAAAAATTTTCATGCCCTCAAGCTAAAATAGGAAGACTTTATTGATAGGGGATTTAGAAGAACAAAAGAAAACCTTACTGTTGAGGATAGTGAGGGGGTTATCAATAAGTCAACGTGGGTCTCCTACTTTGAAAAATTACTCCCAAAGGAGACTTTCCCTCTCCCCTCTAGTGAATTGGTTCTAACTCTTGATCTCAAATAATTACCTAAAGAGATTAGGTATGCATTTCTAAGGAGTCTAAACATTTTTCTAGTTATAATTGCTACCAATGGCGACACTTTTCTATAATCGACTATTTTAAGTATTTTAAGAAGACACAAGAATGCCATAGTATGGTGTATTGCTAACTTGAAAGGAATTATCCCTTCCATTTGCACCCATAGCATTTACCTGAAGATGATGTTAAACCTACCTGCCAAATGTAGAGACGATTAAAACCGAATATGAGTAAGGTGCTAATTGCAGAGTTAATTAAGATTTTGAATGTAAGAATTATATACCATATATTCGATAGAAAATGGGTGAGCCCAACCCAAGTGGTGCCGAAGAATTCTGACATCATAGTCATAGAGAATGACAATAGTGATCTTGTTCCATGTTGTGTTCATACCGAAATCCGTATATTCATTGATTGTCGTAAGCTCAGTGCGGTTACAAGGAAACATGATTTTCCTCTACCCTTCCATGATCGCATCTTAGAAAGGGTGAGCATTCAAAATTTTTACTATTAATCAAATCCAGATAGCCCCTACGATTAAATCGAAATAGCCCCTAAGGATTAAGAAAATACCACATTTACTTTCTCTTACATCACGTTTGCCTTTCAAAGAATGTCCTTTGGACTCTTTAACGCACCAGCGAACTTTCAATGGTGCATGTCGATTATATTTAGTTATATAGTGGAAGATATTTTGAAAGTATTCATGAACAACTTTAACGTGCTTTGGTACTCTTATGAAGCTTGTCTAGCAAACCTCGAGCGGGTGCTAAAAATATGTGTTGAGAAGATTCTCGTTCTCAAATGGGAAAAGTTTCACTTCATGGTGACACAAGGGATCGTCCTGGGCCACATTGTCTCCAAAGATGGTATCCAATTTAATAAGACCAATATTGATATCATTTGTAATCTTCCCCCTCCCCAAACCCTCAAATATATGAGGTTATTTCTTGGGCACGTTGGATTTTACCAAAGGTTCATTCACAAATTTTGCATGATTGCACACCCTAAATGTGATCTCTTGTTTAAAGATGTTCCATTTCTATGGACATATGCATGCCAAAAATCATTAAGAAGTTAAAATATCTCTTAACCACAACCCCCATCATGTAAACACCCGAATGGTCTTTTTCATTCGAGTTGATGTGTGATGCCAGTGACTGTGCCCGTGGGGCTATTCTGGGTCAAAGAATGGATAAGATGACTCATGTGATCACTTACGTTAGCTTCACACTCGATAGTGAACAAATGAACTACTCAACGATGGAGAAAGAGTTTATAGTCATAGTTTTTGTGTTAGATAAATTTCAGGCTTACCTAGTAGGATCACCCATTATCTGTTCCACCGATCATACTGCTCTTTAATACCTTCTCTTTAATCAGAATGCTAAGAGTAGACCTATTCATTTAGTGCTACTCCTCGAGAAATTTGACCTTTTAATAAAAGATAAAAAGGGGGTTGAGAACGTCATTGTGGAACACTTTTCCCGATTAACATTTAATCATGCTTACATCGACCCAATCCCCATTCGAGGGTATTTTCCTAACGAGCAACTAATGGTCATTTCTATCTTGACATGGTATGCCAATATAGCTGATTTCCTTATCATAGAGGTACATCCCCCGCAATTGTCACCTAAGGGCAGGGAAATATTTTTTGATAGTTGCCCGATCATTATTCTTTGATGATCCTTATATGTTCAAGTATTTCCCAAACCATATTATTAAAAATATATTCCTAACAACGAGATTCCTAGTATCCTCTCGTATCCTCTCATTCTGCCACAATGAAGCGTGTGGGGGATACTTTTCTTCCCAAAAGACTGCATTAAAAGTTCAACACTACAGATTTTAGTGGCCCAACTTTTTAAAGATGCTCAAGTATTCTGCACAACTTGCCCCCGATGCCAATTACTTGGGAAGGCCACCAGATGGAAGATGATGCCTTTGCCTCCCATTCTTGTGATTGAAGTTTCATATTGTTGGGCCATAGATTTCATGGTCCATTACCTAAATCCAACCAATTTGAGTACATATTAGTCATTTTCAACTATGTGTCCAAGTGCATAATGCTCGTACAAACATAGAAGAAGACTGCAAAAATAGTGTTGAAGTTTATAAAAGGGCATATCCTTGCTCTTTTTGACACACCTAAAGCTACCATTAATGACCAAGGTGTTCATTTTTGTAATGAGATTTTCACCTCCTTAATGTCTCAATATTTATGATCCACAAAGTCTCCACCACATACCACCGGAAGACTAATGGCCAAGTTGTGTTGGTAAACAGGAAGATAAAAGGGATATTAGAGAAGACTATTGATCCCTCGACCAAAGATTGGTCTTATTGGTTAACTGATGCTCTCTATTGTGACACCCCGCCTAATAAAATGCCGAGCGATCACTCCTATATCAAATTAAAACATGAGTCTCATATGGCTCATTCTTAGCATCACTATCGAAAACTAATTTAATTACTAATATCCTATTAGGCCGGCGTCAAATTTTTTTAATTAACTAATCTTTTTAACCAAACCATTCAAATAAAACAATTACAACAGTTTACAAGAAGCAACTGAAATGAAATAAAATAAAATAAAATAACCGAACACTCGGTACAATAATACAACCAAATTGAATGCCGTGCTAAAAGGCGATAAAAGAATAAATGAGTACAGTTGGGCCATAAGCCCGAATGCTTCTACAATACCTCATATCTAGATCTCAATGATAGAAGCGTCTAATATAAACCTGATTGCATCCACAACTGCTGCAGCAAACGTCTGACTCGAAAGAATCATCATCCAGGCGTCCCTGTGTCTGGACACCTATATATATATATAGATATAGCAAGAGGGGAAAATAGAGAAACGGGTCAGAGCCCGAGTTTTGAAAACATTTTAGCAAGTGCTTAAAATCCATATTTTAAAATATGTTATTTCTCATATTTAAACTGGTATCGCTCTCACATGAGATACACCTCACCCCTCTTCTAATAGTGCACAACTATCGCATACCTTTTTAAACATCCTAGTTAAGCTACCCTGTCTAACTAATGTAATTACCCATCTTCTAATAATCCTCATCAATTCGAGTACTAAGGACTAAGCTTCTCCCCATTCCCAACATTACGTTACGTTCATGCGTGGGGTGTCTCGCGAAGCGAAATCCAAACAAGGAACCCCCCCGATACACTACTACGTGATAATTTTCATCATCGGGATCCATTAGGCCTTCAGTACATACCATATTTATACCATCCCGTATTTATTAATAGTTCTCATTAGAACCTAAGATTCATATTCATATAAATCTGGATATTCATTTACCGGAAGTAATATCACCATTTATTCATTCTTTTCACTTTATACAAGGTTAGGTTATATGATATCTCATCTCATATATATAAACAATATACTATATGCAACAAGTATATTAATCATCCACCGAACTATAATATAAGTGGCTTAGTCATTCTCATTTACTAAGCATCCGTGGATTATCTCAAGTACACATATATGTTAATCACAATACATATATACATATATGGCACCCCTAGGCTCAGCTGCGGTGCACTCATACTCTGCTATCAAATCCCTGTACATCATGAACGTAAGGATCACGCGTTCCGCATCACTCAAGAACCGTATCAATACAAATCACACATATTGGAGGCGAACATAGTTCACATACCCATGGGTCACGCACATACCTACACTCCCATAGTCAGCAGACTTATCGACTCACAAATAAGCCCTTCACAGTCCTATGTTCTTGAGGTACCAAATCTAAAATCCTCCCCAAGGCAACACAGGATAAGATTGTCCTCACACGAACGCCAACCTCCCGTGATAGCAAGTATGGTAGGTATGTCATACACATAATATACAATCATATAGGTACACATTCCACCTATATAAATATATCATCAATTTGGCATTCACACAACCATATTATAATTATAGGTATTTCTCTCACCTATACATAATTCCCCATAGGTAATTATTTAACCCACGTATATAATAACATTCGGGCATACGCACAATCCGTATAATAAATTTCCTACGTAGTATATTTATCTCTCGAATATCCTATGCATTTATCAATTTTGACTAATCCTCAATATATTATTTCCGAGCTTTTCTCACTGCACGATGACAATACCAACAACACCGATATATTTATTCGTCCCATAAATAACGATTGGCATTCCTCTCACCTATAATAATAATTGTCATAATTAGACGTATTGGATGACTGCTCAATTCTCTTTAGCCCGTATCCTAAATTTCATCCTAGTCACCTCATAGGATTTTAATCAACCAAAATTGGCATATAAGTGTGTTTTCTATGCGTACAATTACTTATATAAAATTTTGCTCACCGAAACATCACCTCGAGTGTTACTCCTCCCAAACACCCCTATTTGGGTAAATCTTGGAGTTTACTTTTATCTAACCCAAAATACGTACCTTACTTAAAAAAAATATTTAGAAGTCCCCATACTATTTTTAGGAACCCCAAATATTTATCTCCAAAGAATTCTAGCTTTTATTTTTCCAAAATCCGAGTGCATTTCCGAGTTGGTGATTTCACCCCGGAACTTCCATCTTATAAAAATCATAACAATTCGAAGAAAAATCAGAAAAAACGCGATCGACGTCCACGCGACCGTATCGAAAAGATATACAACTTTCGTGTTTTGACTGAGAGCTGAATCGGCAGTCTTCCTGTCCGAAACAGTTTGGAAGTGACGTCGATCACTATTCACCTTCTTCTCCAAAAATCCAAACCTCCATTAAAACACCTCCAAGCTTTTATCTCCTCTCTCATCATCAACCAACGTCAAACAACCATAAATACACATATAGAAATGGTTCTAATCATCCTTGAACCCATATTCAACAATTAATTTCAATAAATTTCAAGTTTATCAAATTGGGTATTAATCGAGTTATATCCGTTTTAATCTTTCGAAAACCCGTTTGATCCACGAAATTTCAACCCAAAAATCTTTAGTTTTATACCAACTACAATATGAGAAATTAAACACACTAAATCATAAAGCAAGTTAAACACTTGCCTCGTGGATAAATCCGACGATCACGAGTGGAATCCCGCGAATTTTGGCCGGAAATCTCTTCTTTTCTTCTCTTTTCTTTCTTCTTCTTTCTTCTCTTCTTTATCTCTTCTCTCTCTCTCTCTCTCTCTCTCTCTCTCTCTCTCTCTCTTAGGGCTGATATTTGGGGTAAATGAGGTTTGCCACCTCTTGAAATCTGAAATTGGGTATATACCCAATTATTAAATAACTCGTGTACTCATTTACGAGTCCCTACTAGTCCAAAAATGTTCGGAACCCAAATACTACCCACGGGTACTCTATTTTGACTATCTCGGCCATTTCAAACCCAATGGCGCAGTCAAAATCTCCAGCCGAGTCACTTAACTAAAATTCACTATTTTGACCCAACACGTTCAATACGCGTATTTTTCAATTTAAAATATTTCCTTTGTCGCTTTACCCAACTTGCGACATGTAATTAAAAATAATCCACTCGTATACTTAGTCTCGTAAGAAAATATAATCCATGCAAATATTAATCTGACACTCGAAAACTAATATTTACTATTCACTTTATAACATTAAAATTATTTAATTTCACTCATTAATCCCAAAATTACTATTCACAATAATTTCTCAAATTGCCAAATTACATCCACCGTGCAATTTAAATACCTTTAAAAGTACGGGGTATTACATCTATGAATATCGGATAGCTTATAAGACTCATTTAATTATGTCCCCTTACACATTATGTATCAAAAAGTGTGTCATCTGCCAGTCGAGCTTGAACACCGGGTATATTGGGCCATAAAATGCTTAACTTCGACATACGGGAGGGAGGAGATTTTTGAAAGTTCCAAATCACTGAAGTGAGTGAGTTGCATAACAAATTATACGAGAACTCTAGTATTTTCAAGGCCAAGACAAAGCTTTTCATGATAAGAGGATCGTGCGCAAGCACTTTTAAGTAGGAAACAAAACTTTACTATATGACTCCCACCTATACCTCTTTCCTTGAAAATTGCAATCTTGGTGGAAAGGATTATACATAGTCTGTAGAGTCTATGATCACATAGCATTTGATATCGAGAACCCACAATCTGGGACTATGTTAAAAGACAATTACCAATGACTGAAAGTGTTTCTTGAAGGTTTCAACCCACTGTTGAAAGCAGTCACTTTAGACGAAGCATCTACAGGTCCTACCTCGGTCATTTTCTAAATTGTCTCATTTCCAACAGAATCAGAGCATTGCCCTAACTTGTTATTATATACATGCTTGGAATTAACATATTTTGTAGGAAAATATCACACTATCATCCAAAGGATCACTCCATTATCGGTTCATAAAACCATCCCCCGTACTTTGGAATGATCATTGTTCTTAATTAAACATTGAGGACAATGTTAGGTTTTAGTTAAGATGTGACATTATATATTTTTCGTGTTCACATGTTATCAATAAACTTGTATTTGATTAAGTGATTATTAGCATAAGTTTTTTGGTGAAATTAACTCTAATCAACTAAATAAATAAACACAAAAAATTATTAAATAAATAATTTTTTTTCGAAATTCAAAATATTACCTTTTTATTTTTAGGCATATTGCCTAAATTTTTATTTTTTTGAAATTTTAATCTCCAAACTTACTTCATTCTTTTAATATAAATTGGATTAAATGTATATAAGGATTGACCTGCCTAAAAATCTCTTTAGTTTATTTACTATCACAATTATACTTTATCAATTCATATGATTCACGTTTTGACACCTTATGCACATCACAAATTATACTTATGTGATTGTTAAAAGCTAAATGACTTGGTAAATTTAAAGAGGTATACCTACCATGTGAGCTTTGTGTTATCTTTTCTATTTTGAGTGATGTATACACTTATTCATTATTTGTTAGAAAAATATTTCCAGTCGTTGGTAATCTCAATTTTTTGTTTTAACTATCAACTAAAGAACAATGATATGATCTTTTCCAAAATAAAAATCAAAAATCATGTTTTAACCTCTCTTTCGATCAAAAGAAATTCCTTTCATTATTTATTTTTTGTAACCATCATTTTGAAAAGGGATAAGAGGTATTTAGTCCCACTTTTAAAAAATCATTTGTATCCACTCCCATGTTTTTTTTTTGTCGTTTGTGTTGTTTTAACAATTGTAGGACACGTATCATTCTCTGCGAATAGAAAGAGATGTGGTTACAAGGAGGTTGAGGGAGGTTTAGGGTATTTATGATAATTAATACAATTTAAAAATACATTGGAGGGGAGACTAAAAAAATATTGGGTATGGGACTAAACCCAAAAAAATTATTTTGAAAATTGATTCAAATTTAAAAAAAGAAAAATTAAAATAAAGGTAAAAAAATAAAGGAAGAGGAGAAAAAAGAAAAAAGAAAAATTGAAATAGAAATAAAGGAATTCAAAAAGAGCAAAGAATTCCAAAGAAAAGAAAAGAAAAAAGAAGTTACTCTTCAAAAGTTAAACCTTTTTTCATAAATAAAATCATTTTGAGGTATTGACCATTATTATTCGTTCATACATTTTCCATCCCAAAAATTCTTTAATTGATCACGGGGTTAACCTAATTTTATTCAACAATGAAAATAATACATTTCCACGTTCTTTAGAAAATAGTATCCTTTCATGACATTATATTTTATCATTTTATATATAAACGCATTTCATCACCGACATATTTTAGGCCTTATTTCCAAATATAATTACTCTTTATACTAACATACCCCGAGTAACTTACAACAATTCAGAGTGTTTTCATTCTTTCAGTGTAATAATTGGTGAGAATTGAACTAGTTCTCTTCATTAAAAGCATCGAGTCATAAAAATCTATACACAATATAAGTGGGAAATTTTTTTACGCACACCACACACTTAATCAATACATATAAATCTCATGAATTTCTTTAATATATTGGCGATAATAAATAAACTATTGAAAAAATCGGCTAGTCATGGCTATTTACTTGATAAAACTCAAGATTATAAATAAACTTTTTGATAAAAAAATGGGTAACTATTTTGAGAAAAATCAAATGTTTGCGAGTATCATCACTGTAAACTCTCATGAGAATAAACTCGTCCACTAAGGTAACCTAGGATTTTAACCGCTTGTTACATAAGTTAAATATAACCGTCCATCCTAAAAAAGTGGGTCTCTATCCTTTTCATATCTTTTAAATAAAATAGCAAATTTGATCCGAATAAATATTTTACTATGTCTCTAGGGACGAGCAACACGTTAGTTAGGGGTGTGATTAGTATCAAATATTACATTTTATTAACCCTTATACAGTGCAATTTTATAATTCCAAGCTTAATCAACTCAAGTTTTATACTCATTTACTATATAACCTTAAATAGTCATTGTTAATCGCTTGTTCAATGTTTGTTTAAGTATTTACAGGGTTTACGATGCTAATGGAGAAGTTTGGAATCAATTTGAGCAAGAAACAGTCACACATGCATTTTCAGGGGCAAAATGGTAAATTTAAATGACAAATTTGGACTCACACTATTCATGGAAGTTATAAGACTTGAATCAAGAGACGCCTTGGTTCAAACGGCATGACAATCCGATCTCAAACGAACACTACACCAAAATGACAAAATTGTCACCTTTCAGCCGGTCACCCTTGTCAAGGTCATTGACCGTGACAAAAAACACGCGTTTTGTGTCACGGTCATTGACCTTGACATGACCGTGACAAAGAATTGTCACGATTAATGACCGTGATAATTCTTTAAATAATTGTCACGGTCAATGACCTTGACACGACCGTGACAATGTTTGCAGCAAAAACCCTTTCCCCCTTCTTTTTTCCCTCCCGTCGTTCCCTCCCTCTCTCTCTCTCGACGCTGCTCTCTCTCTCTCTCTCTCTCTTCCATTTATATATATGTTTGTGTGTATATATATGTGTGTATATATGTGCGTGTGTGTGTGCGGGGGTAGGGGTGGGGCAGGGTGGGGGTAGGGGTAGGGGTGGGGTAGGGTGGGGGTAGGGGTTAAAAATGTAATATTATTTTGATACAACATTAATTTGTGTATGAGTTTCATAATTATAAATAATATCCAAAAATATTGGATAACAATTTATTTTCATTCAAAATAAATAAGTAATTTTCTACAAATTTCATAAAAAAATGAAGGCCGGCTTAATATGTGATTTAAGTGTGAAATAATCGCTATATACTTATACTAATGGAGAAAAAACCATATATGGCGTTTTTTATTTTTATTAGATGCAAAATAATACATATAGGTATCATATGACTTTATATCCATCAAATAAAATTTTACCATAAAATATCATTTTGTGGAAGGCAAGATCTATTACAATATATTTACATACCTAAATGATTTTTTTTAAATGACATTACAACAAAAAACTACAATAAGGGTTAAAATGGCATCCGAAATTGCTAAAAGCATGAAAAATAAAATATCATTTAGTCTATATTGTTGAAAAATTTGATCAAATTGGTGAGCCCTTCATATTTTAAAAATGTTATTTTTATTCCTATTTAACTTTTCTTTCTATACACCCTTAATTATATTTAAAGTTTAATAAAATAGGAGTTATAGAAAGAAAAGTGGGGTTTAAATAAAAATACTTTTTTTTAAATTTTAGGTTCTGGTGCATAATCTTACTTTGTCACAATTAATTTATATGCCTCAAAGTTATTTTATCACTCTTAGTTTATATTTGTGATAATACTTTATGAACCACAACTTTAGGTTGATTATTTTAGAACTTAAACTTCAAGATACAAAAAATAATTCTATAGAACAGCTTAGATATCTTAACAAAACACATATCTAACATTGAATATGATTTATAAAAAGCACAAAACAATAGTAGAAATTCAATACATGAAATTAACATTGAGATTATTTTAAATAGACAGTCACTACATGAAATTAACATTGAGATTATTTTAAATAGTGAGTGGGGGTGGGGGTGTGTGTGTATGTGGTGAGTGGGGGGTGTGGAGGTGGGTGTGTGTGTGTGTGTGTGTGTGTGTGTGTGTGTGTGTGTGTGTGTATGTATATTTGAATTAACCCATGAATTTGTATTTTTGTATTTGAATTAACCCATGAATTTATTTTTGTATTTGAATTAACCCATTATATGAAACATACTTGAAATTAAATATAGTGCGCATAGATACTAGCCTTCTAGTTCTTATGTGTACGCATTCAATAGCCCTTAGACCCGTTCGAGAGTCATTACCCCTGTAATGAGATCTCTCGAATTGTCCCGTTTGGACAGTTTGAGACTGTATAATTTCTGTATAATATTCTTATTGGCTTAAAGTTGTTACTTTTGGAGGAAGTTCTGCAGTCGTATCTTAATGTTCTCTGGGTACAGACTAGATTGACAAGTGTGACTGTTATTTCAATTGACCAATTGAAATAACACTCACACCTGCCAATCTACGTCGTGTACTTGGAGAACTAAGGGGATATGCTGTCGAATTTTTTTCAAATCGTAACAATGTGCATGAGCAGTTAAGTATATTACAGAAAAATGCAGTCTTGAATGGTATAGGACCACTTACCCTTTAATAGGATAATTAAATTATGGGATAATTAAATAAAACATACTATAAATCTAAGTTTTGTTTATCTTTAATAGGTGTTTAGTTGTGGTAGCTGTGATGGGATATCCGAAATACAAAGAGTGGATGGGTGAGTCTAATAGAATGGGGGATGTGTTTCGCAGAGGTGCTAACGAATTTGTGAAATATGCAAAGAGATGTCGTAATGATGAAGAGTTTCCGTGTCCGTGTGCTAGGTGTAAGAATGGTAAGGTGTTTGAGTGGAAAATAGTAGAACTACATTTGTTAAGATCGGGTATGCAAGATAGTTATCAATTTTGGAGTTTTCACGGTGAATTGAAAGTTCCTTTTGTCCCCGACCAACCTTCCCAACAACCTTGAACAAGTAGAATAGATGTAGAAGGGGACGACGTAGATCATAATATGTTAGAGGATTTAGTTGATGATGCGTACGGAGTTTATGAAGCTGAGGAGAATGAGGTTACTGATGATGTAGAAGATTCAAGTGATCGTGAAGATAACACGATAAAACTTGACGATGACTACCAAAGTTTAAAATTTAAGGCGACCCAACCGTTATACTCTGGCTGTGAGAAAGATCAAACAACTTTACATGCCATGGTTCGTTTGCACAGTTTGAAGACGCAGTACGGTTTGTCTGGCAATAGCGTGACGGGAATTCTGAAATGGGTGAAGGGCTTATTACCCAAGTTGAATACACTTCCAAATAGCTATCATGTTATAGCGAACAGTTTGAAAGGTTTGGGAATGAAGTATAAATCGATTCATGCTTGTGTGTATGACTGCATACTATACCGAAAGGAGTATGAAAATCTCGATCGTTGTCCGGTATGAGATGAACCTAGATATGTCCAATCTACTAGTAAGGAAGGCACAAGCTCAAAAGTGCCTCAAAAAGTATTGAAATATTTTCCCGTTGGGCCTAGATTATAGAGATTTTTAACAGTACCTAGATATTTCCAATATTAACCCGAATTTGAAACAATTTTTCAATTTGTAATAAATATTTCAATTTGTACCGAAACATCCATTTTTAATGCTTTTAATTGATCTGCACTTTATCATTTTCACTCTTGTGTAGTGTGCGTGTGTGGAGAGGAGACTAATACATAAATATTTCAACTACATCTAAGTTTTGTTTATACTAATCCATGAATATACGCTTCTTACCTTTAATAGGTGATTAGTACATAGTTATTTGGGGTGTCCTATTTGTGGAGAGGAGACTGAATCTCTTCGTCTATCCGAACACTAAGAAATGCCATAATCCTATGGAGCGATGCTCTGCAAATTCATCCCAACCGTTATGTAGCCAAACATCACCAGTTGAAGTTGTCAATTCCACTTTCCATACCCCACCACTTGGAACTTCTAGAAAAACATGGGAGACCATTGAAAGGTGGAATTGACAACTTCAACTGCTGATTTTTGGCTACACAACAGTTGGAAGGAATTTGCAACGCATAACTCCATAGGATTATAGTATTTCTTAGTGTTTAGATATGAAGAGAATTATATTTGACACGATTGCCCGGGGTACATTAGTTGGAAGGAGGTGCCATATGATCTCAAGTTAGCTGTTTGAGTGACACTACAGGTAATGTATTTATATTTATATGTCAATTTCGATTTCGATTTCAATTACGATTTATATTTATCTATATTTGAGGGGCGGATACTAATTTTACTTTATTTCAATTCAGGGGACAGGGAGTGGCCCTAAGGGTAGGCCACATATGCTCTATACTTATGTGGCTATTCGGACGAGAAGGGAAGGATAAGGAGGTGTCCCCGAGTGTCGCGGTACACAATCTCTTTTCCATGCAAATAGTTTGTAGATTCGAGATAATTGATGGTGATGTTGTTTCTTCTTAAATAGTTTCTATTTTGAATATATATTTGCATTATCTTTAGTTTGTTTGGATATATGATGTTCGGAACAGGTACAACGTTGCTATAACAGGTACAAATATACTGCTGGGCAGTATGGCCATATTTTTTTTAAATTCTGCCCAGAATTGTCACGGTCATTGACCGTGACACGTCCGTGACAAAAAGTTATCACGGACGTGTCACGGTCAATGGCCGTGACAATTTTTTTTAAAAGGGTCACGGCTTTGTCACGGTTATAAATCGTGACAAACGTGTTACGGTCATTGACCGCGACACGACCGTGACACAAAATGCGAGTTTTGTGTCAAGGTCAATGACCGTGACACGACCGTGACAAAAAAAGTTGTCTCGCCTCGAAATGTCACGGTCATTGACCATGACAAGTTGGATTTGTCAAGGTCAATGACCTTGACAATTCGACAGATTTGGTGTAGTGGAAGAAATTATGACCATGTAAAGTTGGACTATAAGGAAAAACAAAAGTTAAAGTCCCGGTTCAAACCCGAAGTCAGACCTCGTAACCCAAATACTGTTGAAATGTTGTTGATCCTAAAATGTGGATTCTATCGATTCTTGTGGTGCATATATCCGAGGTCGTATGAGGAAAATAGGAGTATTGGGGGCTTATTTGCAATTTTTTAAACTGGTTTTAATAAAGGCTTATCGATATTTGGGTGCCTAATATTACTTGAAGGTATGGTTGGATAACTAGTTGGAAGTGACGCACCTATAGGGGGAGACTCAAGTTCGAGTCTCGCCCCCAGCATCCTCATTTTTGGTTTAACTCAAGAATCCAACGGTTGTGAGCACGCCACATGGCAGTCTTCCCCTCTCGCGCAAGGTGAGTCCATCCCACCTCCTAGCCACGCACCCCTGGCGCATGGTAGTTACCCTTGATTTTTTTTAATTCCTTTTATCTTCCTCATTCTTTGTGTTACTTGAGAACATTTTTTGTCAAATTCCGTTTGCCCCATTCCTTTTTCCACTTTACAGATTGTTGTGCACAAATTTTGCCACATCTAAAAGTCAACTAGTTTTTGTAATTAGATGTATAAATATAAATACAATAAAGGCCAATACCTCTTTAATAAATCTCCCATAATGTATGCTCCTATTGTCCCTTTAATACCCATTTGAATAAATAAATAAATCTCCAAAAAATTGTATATATCATATGTACCATCATCTAAAATTCACGTCCTATATAAGGGGCCATTTGATGCATTGTTTGACACATCAAACAGTAGACAATTAGTGCCGAAAAATTGGTTGTAGCCTCAATGTTGTAATTTATTTTTTTACATAATTATAATACGAAGAATTTTGTCGCATTATTTTGTAATTTGTTTTTACGAAGTTTACGGGATTACAATACGAGTATTTCGTTGGAATTTCAACCATCCATTCTTTAATATTCTTATACGTTTTTGTCGTCCGTTCAAGTAATTCTTAATTACATTTTTAATAATTGTTACGAGCATGAAATTCATTTTTATTTGCATTTCAACAGTGATAAATATCATGATAAATATGAGTAGCTAATTTTATAAAGGTTGCGGTTTATGAGCCCACCTAGAATTTATATACTGTAATAAATTAAATGATATTTTAAGGTAAAAATCATGAAAGTAAGTTTAAATAAATATGAGGTGACTTCATAATTTATTTTATACATTAATTATTGTTAAGATCCTGATATATCTTTTAATGTGGTTTCAAACTTATTTCTAAGAAATTTAGCAAAGTTTTCATCGTTACTGTAAAGATTTATTTTTGCATGTTTGATTGTTCACTTTACGAGACTTTAATTTCGTAGTTGAATCTTAAAACTAATTAAGTTTATAATTGTTGATGTAAAAAATTAGATTGCTTCTAATTTTTAATCACAGATAAATATAAATGTGACAAAGAATTTTAAAGTGGTTCAGCCTTATAAGAATGGCCTACGTCCACTGTTTCTGTTATTGCCAAGTGTTTTGGAGTTCTTGATATGTAATTCTATCAAGAAAATCCGGTCCCCTAGAATGAAGGTGATACAATGTATTTATTGCCCTTAGGTTGTACATGTGAAAGGGTAAACAATTAATGCCCTTTAAGAGTATACGTCTGTGTGATAAGCATTCAATGAATAGTTTAACTGTTGATTATCTGGCAATCAATGCTGTGGCCGAGATGCAGCTCTGGCAATCAATGATGTGGCCGAGATGCAGCTCGAACCGCCTTAGTTGTTCATCGCTCAGGAGTTCCTCGGAGCGTTGGAGTTCCTCGGAGCGTTGGAGTTCCTCGGAGTGTTGGAGTTCCTCGGAGTACACTTGCTGCTCGGAGTGAGTATGACTTGGTCGGGGAAATAAACTTCCTCGTTGCTATTGTGCCACGTAGATCGACACGTGTCTTCTTATTATTCGTCTATGCCAGCATACTAATTTTGGTATCAACGGAAGCCCCCAATGTTTCATATTTCGAACTTTGAGGAGTATGGAACATTCTTTCTCGGTATATGGCAATATTAAATGACTTTCCTGGTTTTTAGGAGCATTTTCTTCGTGTTCGCATGTCCTTCCAAATTCGCAGAATCCGCCTTTTTGAATTTTTATAAGCGCTTCGATTTTCGCACACTTTTTGTCCTTTTAGCCGCCGGTAGCGTAATAGTTTCTTTTTTGTAATCATTTCTTTCGCCGCTTCCCAAGGCAAAGTATTTAAGCTTCAGAGACAATCCCATCGTCTTCTACCTTTTTCAATTTCTGCCTTCGAGTTTTTTATATTCTTTCTCTCTCTTGTGCGTTCATCCTTTCCTTCGTTCGTTGTCAACAGATCTCCCTTTTTCCTGTAAGATCTTCTTCCTTCTTCTTCGTTTCTTTTATTCGCCATGGTTTATGTTATTGAATCTCTTGAGAAATTTCGTTCTGATTTTTCTATTCCATCTTGGGTAACTCTGGAGAATCTTTCTGAGCCTTTAGATTATTTTCATTTGGCTGAGGGACATTGGTTCCCAAGCCTCTTTATTGCTGAATGTGGATTTTCTTTTCCACCAAACCCTTTGTGCTTAGAGTTCTGTCATTATTTCGATGTTGTTCCTGCAAAAATAGCCCCCAACACATGGAGAATAGTTAATGGGGTGTATAGGTTAAATCAAACTCACGGAACCCGTATAGGAATTCCTGAGATTATGTATTGTTATAGATGGGTTGTTCTAGATAATATTTTTTATTTAAAAACTAGATTTTTGAATAGGGCTTTAGTAGTCAACCTCCCTGATGCTAATAGAGATTATTTTGAACATGGGGTAGTTATAAAAAATTGGCAACATGCCCCTCTGATTGGAGATGAAGTATATCAAGGTCCCAGATGCCCTCCATATGGCAATGGGATAGGTTATTTTCATTTTATTTTATTTTTGAAATTACGATTTCATTATGTTTGATAAAATGTATGACTGATATTTCACTATGTATTTGTTTGCAGTTGACAGTAAGAGAAAAACTCCAAAAGAAGCTGAAGTTAATATAAAGCATTTGAAACTTATCTGGAGTTTGCATCAGAGAGTTGCAGACGAGCACATCAGGTCTGCTTCATATTTGTTGCAGTATAGGTGTTATACAACCTCTTTCACTGCTCGTCCAGTGGTAAGCACCAGTGTCAGTTCCTGAGGACTCTTCTCCAGAATCTCACATTCCTCTAAGTCAGAAAATGGGCAAAAGAAGAGTTCCTGCTCTCTTCGAGGAGACTACCTCTGCTGGAGATGGGAAAAGAAACAAAACTGATGTCCAAAAAGGGACAAAGAAAATAGATGCTCTCCTTTTGTTGCTCCTCAAAAGACTGCCGAGAAGCCCCCAGTGGCTCTGAGCAAGAAGGATGCACCTGTGGAAGTGATCACCATCTCCCCAACCAAAAGCTCTTCTTTCGTTGAAACTGTTGAAGTGCCACCGAGGAGACTGAAGAAATCCTCCTCGGTCAATTTGACTGAAACCATTCCCCAGCTCCAAGTTAGTGGAGCTGGTGTTCCAACTATTATTCCTCCGAGCTCAGCTATGAGCTCGGTGAAGACTTGGACCATTCCTGAAGTCCAAGGAATTGAAGAGAATATGTCTAGGGATATGCTTACATCCCTGGCTACTCGTCACATTGCTTCAAGAAGTTTCTCATATTCTGAATTTTCTTTCTTTTCATCAATACATGTATCTCTGTGCTGACTTATCATTATCTTCTTTTTTCAGCTGGTGGGTTGTTTTAACACCATTGTGAAGAAGGATGAAGCAATCAAGGCTTTTAGTTCCTCGTCTGGAGTGGAGGATGATTTGTTGGGGATAACCAAATCTTTGAAGGAGTCTCGTCAAAAGTATGACGAGAATAAGGCTGAATGGGAGAAGAAGTTGGCTGCAGTTGAGGCAGAGAAGGTGCACTTGGAAAATAAATTGAAAGATTTGGAGGGAGAGAAAAAGAAGTATGACGAGAAGCTCAAGAGCTTTGGGGAGCTTGAATACAAGATGAAAATGGCAGAAGAAGAATTATCCCTTCTGCGAGAAGTGAATCATCAGAAGGAGGAGGTGGAAGCTAGGTTTAAAGCCACCGAGGATCTTCTATTCGAGAAGCTCTCCTCGGAGAAAGTAAAAAGAAAAATGGCGGTGAAAAAAATCTTTCTGTACCGGTTGGGAGAAAGGGTGGAACAAGGGGGTAGCAGCCATGATGACCCAAGTGCAATATGGGAGTCTTAAGTACTTCCGAGATGGTTGGGTTGCTGCCCTGCAAGAGTTGAAGATTAATGAGGACTCAGAGCTGTTTCAACAGCATCTCCCAGGTCCTCCCCCAAATATTGAAGATGAAGAGGAGGATGAAGCTGCCTCCGAAGAATCTTCAATGGAAATGGGTGATCCAATCCTTACTCAGCCTGCCGACGAGGAGCTTTCATCTCTGCCTGCTCCTCCTGAACAAGTTCCATCTTTAGCCGACCAACTTATTGTTCCAACCGAGCAACCGAGCTCCTCGTCCCAGCCTCCCGAGAAAGTCTTGGGAGACAAGGAAAAGGTGTGAAGTTGTTCGGTATTCTCTTTCTATTTTTCTTCTTTTTCAAGTGTAACCAAGATCTTTGTAACTCTGCACTATGATCTAATAAAATTTGAGTTCTTTTCTTCCATAGGATTGTCTCTTTTCTATCTGTACTCTGTCTTGATCTTCTTTTTTATGATTACTTTTTCTTTCTCTGCTAGTTTCTGGCCAGGATGGATCTGCTGTCTACCCATGACACAACTCTGCTTCGACAATGTAATGAATATTTTAAGGCTGGCCACACTCACTTGGATAATTCCCAGATTGTAGAGATTCTTGGTCGAGATGCTTCAGACCAAGCAGTGGAGGCATATCAATACTTGAAATGTCTTCTTGATCGTGCTGTAGCCAACAATGTGGCTTATTACGAAATGATTGAAGACTTGCAAGGTACTCTCGATGAACTTCAGCAGCAGTATATAGAGTCTTCAGCTCTTTTGCACGAAGGGTATGAGAAGAGACTCAAACAACTTAGTGCTAAAAAAGGCTACGACAAGATGCTTGCTGGCTATGAAGTGAGAGAGAGAACATTGAAAACAGATGTCGAAGGGCACCGACAAATCGCTGAGCTATTGGAACAAGAAAACAACAATCTGCAAAAAGAACTAGCTCAGCTGAGGTCTGCTGCTTCATCTTCCACTGCCTTGGTACCAGTCACCGATGAAGGATTCTCATTTTTAGAAGTGGAAAATGCCAAGTTGCGATAAGAGTTAGAGACTTTGAGAAGAGCTGGGGCTTCTACTGCTATTCGGGGACGAGGAAGAGGTTCTCGTGGATGAGGAAGAGTTGCTCAGAATGTTGTCAAGGAACAAAGTACTCAACCTGCTCGGGGACGATCAAGAGTTCTTCGTCGTACTGTTGAAGAAGCTCGTACTCAATCAGCGTTGGAAAACCAAGCATTCCAATTTATGGAAAAAAATCAAGCTTTGTCTGATATGTCAAAGAAAAATAGAGAACTGGAAAAACAACTCTCCTAAGAGAAATCAGTGTTGGAGACTAATGAACTTTTCATCCAGAGTCTTCACGAGAAGTTTGAAAGGTTACATTTCAATTTCACAAACAGCCCAGGGAGTTCTGGATGGCTGGATACAACGAAGCACTATTGCATTTAGATGATCGTATCCCGAATGCCAATAATGAGGGCTACAAGCAAGGTTGGCTGAATGCCTTGGGCGTGTTGAAGCTCGAACAAGGACACTACCTGTGGGACTATTATGATCCTGGGGTACTTGACTTGCCTGTGCCACCGTATAATTTGGACATGGAATGGATCCCAGCTCGTGCCATTCCTCGGAGCTTAATTGCAAAATACCTCGGTGACTATAATCTTCATTCTCAGATCGAGGTATCTCGTCCCGAGCATCTATTGGACACACCTTCAATAATGAACGTCAGAATGCTGAAGGATATTAACTTCATTAATTCTCCCCTTTGCCTGGAAGATCCTCCTGCTGGCGAGGAGCCTATTTCAAAAGCAGAAGGGAAAAAACCAGTAGAATAGGAAATTCTGATGTAATAATTATTACCCAATCAATGTAATAAATTTGTGTAATTCATTTTGAATTTAATGAAAGAGTTTTATTTTTGTTCGCAAATTTGTATTGCTATTATCTTGTATTTGCCAAACACTTTATATTTATGCTTGCATAACAATATTGTGTGATTCATCGACCAACTTAGTAATAAAAGAAATTACAAGTATTAGTAATGTTGCTCGATTACTTAATAATAAAATAATGAGTATAAAAATGTTTAAAAAATTTTCAACCAACCAAGGTTGTTAAATTGCGCTTGTCGACCAACTACAATTAGTGGGTTTTTATCCCCGACCGGCTATACTTGGTATTATTTGGAATACTTTTTACTCGTCGACCAACTACAGTTAGTGGGTTTTTATCCCCGACCAACCATACTTGGTTCAATTTTTGTCTTTTTCATAAAATGTGTCCGACCAACCAAGGTCGATAAATTCTCCTCGTCGACCAACTACAATTAGTGGGTTTTTATCCCCGACCAACCATACTTGGTTCAGTTTGGAATATTTTGTTCTTCGAGGAGCTTTATGTATTTTCTGTAATAATCTTACCTCCCGACCAACATAAGTTGGCATTTGAGAGCATATCTTGTTTCCTAACCAACCGAGATTGGCATTTTTAGGAATGTTGTTCTCGCCCTTTTACCAACCGGAGTTGATCTGAGTTTGAACTATCATGTCCACTTGCCCTTTTACCAACCGGAGTTGATCTGAGCTAGTGTATGCCTCCTAACCAAAGGAGTATGTTTGTTCTCGCCCTTTTACCAACCGGAGTTGATCTGAGTTTGAACTATCATGTCCACTCGCCCTTTTACCAACCGGAGTTGATCTGAGCTAGTGTACGCCTCCTAACCAAAGGAGTATGTTTGTTCTCGCCCTTTTATCAACCGAAGTTGATCTGAGTTTGAACTATCATGTCCGCTCGCCCTTTTACCAACCGGAGTTGATCTGAGCTAGTGTACGCCTCCTAACCAAAGGAGTATGTTTGTTCTCGTCCTTTTACCAACCGGAGTTGGTCTGAGGTTGAACTATCGTGTCCTCGCTCTTTTACCAACCGAAGTTGATCTGAGTTCGAACTATCATAGTTTGTAGTGTGTAACACTAGTATTCCCCGAAAAACTTTTAATAAAAGGAGAGGAGATGGCGAAATATCATCGTTTTATTCATATTGATGGAACTGATTTATATTTTACATCACTGATAATACTTGCATAGGTGTTCAGCATTCCATGCATTCTTGAATTCCTCTCCTTCTAGAGTTGCTATTCGGTAAGTTCCTGGTCTAACAACTTCTGTAACTCGGTAAGGTCCATGCCAGTTTGCTTCCAGCTTATTGTGCTTCTGAATGACCTTCTTTAGCACGTAATCTCCTTCTTTTAAGTCGTATTTTTTCACCCTCTTGTTGTAGAACAGAGCTGTTCGTTGTTGGTAAGCAGCATTCCTAATGGCTGCCTCTTCTCTAACCTCCTCGAGCATGTCCAGATCTAATCTTTTCATTAAGTTGCTGACTGGGGAACTGAAATTCAGCACTCTGTGTGTTGGAAGACCCAACTCGGCAGGTATTACGGCCTCACTTCCAAATGCCAGCATATATGGTGATTCTCCAGTTGCTGCTCGGGGAGTTGTTCAATAAGCCCACAATACTGACTGTAGCTCATTAATCCAATTAGCTTTAGCCTCACTTAGCCTCTTCTTCAAACCATTTAGTAATGTTCTGTTCGTCACTTCAGTCTGTCCATTGCTTTGAGGATGGCCTGGTGCTGAATGAACCTTCAAAATGTTTGACTGATGACAATAGGCGGCAAACTCCTCGTTATCAAATTGTGTTCCATGGTCTGTGATGAAGGCATGAGGGAGACCATATCGACATATGATGTTCTTCCAAACGAACTGGTACACCTTCTCGTATGTCATATCAATAAGTGGCTCAGCTTCTACCCACTTAGTAAAATAATCCACTGCGACGACGAGGTACTTGAATCTTCCTCGGGTCGTTGGCAGTGGTCCAACCAAATCAATTCCCCACATGGCAAATGTCCAAGGGGAAGTTATGGGTGTCAACAATGCTTGTGGAGTTCGTCGGATGGAGGAAAAACGTTGGCATTTATCACATCGCTTAGCATAGGCTATATAATCAGCCCTCATCGTCGGCCAGTAGTATCCCTGCGTCATCACCATTTGCAAAAGTGTCTGACCTGCTACATGGGCTCCACAGGACCCTTCATGGATCTCTTCAATTAATTCTTTCACCTCGAAGGGATGTACACATCTTTGCAAACCTGCCATAATTCCTCGTCTATACAAAACACCATTAGTTAGTACATACCGAGCAGATTTATACTTCAATTTCTTGGCAGCGAGCTTATCCTCCGGTAATTCTCCCTCCTCAATATATGCCCTGATGGGATCCATCCAAGATGGTCCTAAATCAAGGGTAATAATATTCATCGTCAGGTCTTCATCTATGCTCCGACTTTCTAATACTTCAATTGGTATCGTTCTTCGCAGCTCGGTACGAGTAGCTGATGCTAGTCGGGCCAGTGCGTCTGCTCGTGCATTCTCCATTCTTGGTATTCTGATCAACTGAATGGCATCAAATTCTGTCAACAACTCCATCACCTATGCATGATACTTGACCATTAATTCTCCTTTAACTGCATATGTCCCCATCACCTGATTCACAATTAATTGAGAATCACTGAATACCATCACTTGTTGCGCTTCCATAATCTTTTGCTAAATTAAGACCTGCTATCATGCCGCCTCATTATTGGAAGCTTTGAATTGGAATTGCAGGGCGTATTCCATGTCAATATAGTCTGGGGTGTTCAAAACAATCCCTGCTCCACAACCTATTGTGCAAGATGACCCATCTACATATAATCTCCATGTAGGTAACTCGTCCTCAAATTTCTTATCTGACAAAGTTCCTCGGTGAAATATTTGTTGTTTCCTTTCATTCTCCCCCGGTATTTCTCGTTCTTCGTCGACCATCTCTTCTCGCCCTTTTACCAACCGGAGTTGGTCTGAGTTCGAATTTGATGATCCTTCTACATCCACAAGCTCTTTTACCAACCGGAGTTGGTCTGAGCTTATGTCTGTTGATTTTTTAACATCCACTCGCCCTTTTACCAACCGGAGTTGGTCTGAGCTAGTGTTTGTTGATCCTGTAACATCCACAGGTTGATCAGCGAGCAACTTTTGTTCCTCGGGGGTATCAGGATATGTAAACTCTGCTATAAAGTCTGCTACATCTAGTCCTTTTAATGATGATCTGGGTTCATACACAATATCATATTCACCGAGCTCTATTGCCTAGTACATCAGTCTCCCTGATTTTTCTGGCTTATGAAGGGCTTGTCTCAATGGCATGTCGGTATACACGACCTTGGTATGGGCCTGGAAATATGACCTCATTCTTCTACTTGCCTCGATTAATGCCAATGCCAATTTTTCCAGCTTTGGGTACCTGATCTCTGCACCTCGGAAAGCCTTACTTGTGTAGTAAATTGGCTTCTGGACTCCATTCTCCATTCTGATCAATGTCGAGCTGACTGCATTCTCTGATACTGCCAGGTATAAGTACAACTTTTCACCCATTACTGGTCTGGACAGCAATGGAGGTGTTCCCAGATATTTCTTCAAGTCTTGAAAGGCTTTTTCACACTCATCATTCCACTCGAAAGTTTTTCGGAGTGTTTTGAAGAATGGAAGACACCTATCAGTTGCTCGAGATACAAATCTATTGAGCGCTGCAACTCGTCCTGTAAGACTCTGCACTTCTTTATTCGTCGTTGGAGATCGCAACCCTAAAAGAGCTTTGATCTTTGCTGGATTTGCCTCAATGCCTCGCTGGTTGACGATGTACCCGAGGAACATTCCTTCTCGTACTCCAAAGGTGCACTTTGTCGGGTTGAGCTTCATCTGGTATTTATCCAGTTGATCAAAGGTCTGACCTAAGTCAACTAGATGATCAACAGCTTTCTTGCTCTTTGTCAGCATATTGTCGACATAGACCTCCATATTGCAACTGATTTGTTCAGCAAAAACCTTGTTCATCAGCCGCTGGTATGTTGCTCCTGCATTTTTCAAACCAAAAGGCATAACATTATAACAATAAGTTCCCCTAGGGGTAATAAAAGAAGTACTTTCCCGATCCTCAGGTTTCATTTTGATCTGGTTGTAACCAGAGTAAGCATCCATGAAGCTGAGCAGCTCGTGTACCGAGGTAGAATCCACTAGTTGATCAATTCTGGGCAATGGAAAGTGATCCTTTGGGCATGCCTTGTTGAGATCGGTGAAATCAACACACATTCTCCATTTATTGTTTTTCTTCTTTACCATAACCACATTTGCTAACCAGTCTGGATATTTGACACCTTCAATGAATTGGGCTTTCTGGAGCTTCTCGACCTCCTCTTGTATAGCTTGATTCTTCTCGGGACTAAATACTCTTCTTCTCTGCTTTACAGGCTTGATCTCCTTATTCACATTGAGCTCATGACATAAGAAGTTTGGATTTATTCCTGGCATGTCTTCATGACTCCATGCAAAAGTTTTCTTTCTGTTTCTCAAGAAAGTTATCAACTCATGTTTTATTAAAGCGTCCAACGACAAACCTATCTGAGTTGTTCGTTCAGGATGTTCATCGTCCAGAATAACATTTTTTGTAGATTCCACCATCTGTCCTTTTACAAGTTGGGATTCATCTCTGGGATCCAGTGTTTCAATTTCTGTACCTTCATCTACCTGGTAGGTAGTGGTCTTTTTCCTTGACTCTTCAAGCTCCTCTTGCTCGGTAGATGAATAATAGTATTCCCGAGCTACTTTTTGATCACCTTTCACAACTCCTACTCCAAAATTTATTGGGAATTTTAAGCACTGATGTACTGTAGATGTAACTTCTTCGAACTTCTTCAAACCAACTCTTCCCATGATGATGTTGTAAGCTGATTGCACATTCTTATCCATCACAAAGAAGCGTATTCTTTCTGTTCGACAAGCAGGCCAAGTTCCAATGAATATATCCAACTTGATCGTCCCAAGTGGAAAAACCTTCTCACCAGCAAAACCCAGGAGAGGTCTGTGATAAGGCTCCAATTGAGATAATTTTAAATTTAAACTATCAAGCATGAGTAGAACATGATGTCTGCCGAACTACCTTTATCTACCAGAACCCTTAAAATCACTACTTCTTTCATCCTCATTTTGATCACCAAAGGGTCGTCATGAGGGTAAAGAACACCTACAAGGTCATTTTTTGAAAAACCAATGACTAGCTTCTCTTTGTTTATCTTCCTCGGGCGATCCTCCTCAGCCAAATTTATCCGTTGAATGTATGAGCAAGCTTGAGCCTCACCAAGGTAAGCTTTTCTTTCTGCAGTAAGATCTCCTCCTCCTGCATCTCGTCCTGTAATAACATTACATTCAAATGTTCCAAAACGTATTGAAAATACCTCGCGTTCTGGTTGCCTTGGCCTTTTGGGAAGATCGGGGTCATCCTCTGTATCATCTTCATGATCTATTTTCCTGTTTTCTTCTGCCCGACGAGGAGATCTAGATCTCTCTCTTGCTCGGTCTTCCTTTCCTCTTTCATTTCTACGATCAACATACTTTGACAACTTTCCTCGTCTAATGAGCGTTTCAATCTCGTTCTGGAGGGCTATGCAATTTTTAGTCATATGACCATGATCCTTATGAAACTCGCAATATTTATCTCTATTTCTTTTGTCAGGGTCCGACCTCAGTTTCTTTGTCCACCTTACTTCCTCGTTATTCTTGATTTCTTCCAAGACATGATTAATACCCATTTTCAAAGGAGTATAATTATCGAATTTCTTCAGGACTTCCCATGACGACTTGTTATTCTTGGAATTCTTGTCACCGCCATTGCCCTTATGCTCTTTCTTCTTAGATTAGTCGACTTCCTCCTTGGTTTCTTTATCCATATTCTTCTTTGCAGCCATAGTCTCCTCGGCATTCATGATTTTGGCCGCTTTTGCCATCAACTCTGACATAGTTGTAGGTGGATCTTTGGCCAAAGTGTAATACAATTTGTTAGGTAGCAACCCACTCATCAAGGTAGTGATTGCTGTCTTTTCTTCATAATCTATGACTTCGAGCTTCTCGTTATTGAAACGAGTTATGTAATCTCTAGTACTCTCACCAGTTTTTGTCTAACACTTAACAAGTGTGCTACTCGTTTTACTGGCTTTGCTCCAAAACAGAAATTGCCGATGAACAACTCGGCCAATTGAAAGAAAGTTAAAATCTTACCCCGAGGAATATTTTTGTACCATATCTGGGCAGATCCAGTAAGAGTTCCTGAGAATGCTCTGCATCTCATCTCGTCGGGGACATCATAGATGTCGGCAACAGCTTGATACTCCTCTATGTGCAGAACATGATCTGTCTTTCCATCATATTTGGGGGTTACCACAGGGGCTTTAAACTTTGACGGGGTAGGAAAATCCACAATGGCCTGGACAAAAGGTGTCCCTTGAACAAACGTTCGTTGTAGGGGATTCTTCGCCTTAGCCATTTCTCCCAATCTATCCTCCAGCAACTGAATGGAACCTTTCCACGCATCATTTCCTTCCTCGAGCCTATTAGTTCGAGCAATTGATTATTCTGACGTGGCCTCCTGAGATCTATCTTGACGAGCAATTGGTCGTGATTGTGCTGATCCCTCTCTTAGATCTGATGGTTGTCGAAGACTCCTCGACATAGCCTTAGGTGGACTCCTATTCCTCCTAGGTCCTAATCGGTTGAAAGGAGATACCCTACTCAATCTTTCCAAGGCACTGGGTCTCTCTGGAGAGAGAGTGATACGTTGCTCAGTATCTATAGCCCGTATTGACGAAGTTCGCCCAGGTTGATAAGAGAAATCATCAGATCCCTCTTTGCGATATGACTCAGTACGCCTGGATCGTGAAGAAAGTAAATAGGTTTATCTCTGACCACTTCTATGTCCTGAATGTGCAGGTGCATCACCATGAAGGGTTTGTATGAGTTGTCGCATTGTTTCTTGCATGGCGGTTTGTCCTTTAGCCAGATTCGTCATAATTCCTGCCAGATCTGGAGGTGCAGAGGGATTTGGAGGATTCCCAGCATTTCGATTGCTGGATTCAGGATTATCTGCCATTGATGATGAATGATTTTTGGTGAAAAACGATAACAACAGTCATTTCCCACAGACGGCGCCAATCTGTTGATGTAAAAAATTAGATTGCTTCTAATTATTTAATCACAGATAAATATAAATGAGACAAAGAATTTTAAAGTGGTTCAGCCTTATAAGAATGGCCTACGTCCACTGTTTTTGTTATTGCCAAGTGTTTTGGAGTTCTTGATATGTAATTCTATCAAGAAAATCCGGTCCCTTAGAATGAGGGTGATACAATGTATTTATAGCCCTTAGGTTGTACATGTGAAAGGGTAAACAATTAATGCCCTTTAAGAGTATACGTCTATGTGATAAGCATTCAATGAATAGTTGAACTGTTGATTATCTGGCAATCAATGCTGTGGCCGAGATGCAGCTCGAACCGCCTTAGTTGTTCGTGGTTCAGGAGTTCCTCGGAGTGTTGGAGTTCCTCGGAGCGTTGGAGTTCCTCGGAGTGTTGGAGTTCCTCGGAGTACACTTGCTGCTCGGAGTGAGTATGACTTGGTCGGGGAAATAAACTTCCTCGTTGCTATTGTGCCACGTAGATCGACACGTGTCTTCTTATTATTCGTCTATATCAGCATACTAATTTTGGTATCAACAATAATAATTATGATTCAAAGTGGAGGATTAATCCGCAACCTTTGTTTTTCTGATAAATAAGAAAACTCTCTATCAATATTTGTTAATATTTTTGCAAGACTTCTAAAAATCCATTTTTTGTTCACCATTGAGGAATTAATAAAAAAAAACACAACAGTCACCATTTCTTATTTCTTCTAGTAATTTAATCACAAATTTGATTAAAATTAATTGTGGTCTCTAAATGTTCAATTTTAATAGATACGATACCTAACTTATCACTACACTCATTAATTATTAATTTGTGAAATTTTTTAAAGCGGTTTTGCAAAATGAATTGACTATAATACTTCTTGCTTTACTCTTGGATAGAAAGTGATCGTTGCATATTTAACAAAACAATGAAACGCATGAGCCAATTCTCCAACATGTCTCCCATGCTCTAAATTATAGTTTGTAAATAATTTTTCTTCGTGTCTCAACTTCAAAACACCTCCAAAAAATGGGTTGTTTCTCCATATTTTCGTGAGCAGGAAATATGTTGTTATGGGGTCAACAATTTAATTGGTACGTGCTCAGCCATGTGCACCTATATGAAGTATTTCAGTCAAAGAAGAACTATTGAGTTCAATCATATATAACGTCTAACTACGATCAAAGGATATACCCGAACTCTTAAGGAAAATTATTAATGGGACTTAGGACTTACCTAAGTTCCCTTATAAATGTAAACTCATCCCCATGAATAGGACATGCATGTATTTATCATACAGTCGAACTATAACCTTACCGACTTGTGTTCTTAATCAACAAAGAACAAATCCTAGCATCTTGTGGATGTAGGAAAGACATCGAACCATATACATCATGTGTTTTGTGTGTGACATCATTATTTTGTAATTATTATTCTTAGTCTCATATGCATTAAATATGACAACATGTAGGAATTTATCACCTAAAATTGGCTCCGTCTGCGGGAATGGTCAAATGTTCATTGCCTAGTCGACTTTCTACATTGTCTCACTCATTCAACCGATATCACCAAAGTCATGATGACCAGGAGGGTAATCATCAGAGAAACCAGGAGGGTCACTGTGATACTCCACCTAAGAAAATACAGGGTGAACAATCCTGTATCAAATTAAATAGGAATCTCAAATGGTTTCATTCTCAACATCAGTGTTGAAAACCATTTAATTACTAATAATCTATTAAGCCCGACGTCAAATTTTAAAGTTTTGAATCTTGTTAACTTAAACGCACAATAAATACAGCCATACAAAAATATGAACAACAACTGAAATGAATAAATAATAACCGATAACTCTCAGTAAAACATTTATACAACCATCTTGAATCAGCATAAACGAAAATGTGCGAAATAAAATAAATGACGATAGTTTGGTGATATGTCCGAATTTTACAACCATACCTCCTATCTAGATCACAAAGATAGAAGCGTCTGAACAATTTCCTTCCAACATCCACAGCTGCAGCAGCAACGTCTAACTCGAAAGAATAGTCATTCAGGCGTCCCTATGTCTACGTACCTAAAAGTATAACAAAGGAGAAGAAAAAGAAAAATAGATACGGGTCAGAGCCCGAGTTTTGAAAAATATTTTAGCAAGTGCTTAACATACCTTAATATTTAAAATCTGATATTCTCCATATTTAAACTGGTGTCGCACTACCATGAGATACCCCTCGCCTCTCATCTAACAGTACGCACACCTAACACATGTATTTTAAAACACCCTAGTTAAGCAACCACACCTGACTAATCTCTCACAACAACTAAATCATCATACGTTATCTCATGTTCCGCGTATAACATTCTAAGCTATTGCCCGAGCTTATACATTATAATCTCTCATTTAAAATTTATTCGTTCATTATGAATAACTTTTGC
This sequence comes from Sambucus nigra, assembly GCA_949130495.1. NCBI lineage: Eukaryota > Viridiplantae > Streptophyta > Magnoliopsida > Dipsacales > Adoxaceae > Sambucus > Sambucus nigra. Next base: position 283,904,193 of record OX422209.1, on the reverse strand, counting down.
TAATTATAATACACTAATCACTTTTTAGTGTTTTTAATCTCGTATATAATATTCTAATCTTTATATACATATATCACAGATTTTATTCCTAATTTTATACTCCTGAATGATCCAGAAATTATTCCACAATACATTATTTATTTATATATATATATATATATATTAAAGTGTAAAACTTATGTATGTCATAAGCTTAAAAGATGACATCATCTTTTGGGATTTGTGGATTGATGGTTGAGATTGCATGTGTGGGATTTAAATCTAATGGCTGAGAACATCCAAACATCAATGGTTTGGATTAAGCAACGGGTTAGAGCCAGATTCACATAGGAACTCATAATCATAGAGTTGCTACCGTACAGCCTAAGATATGGACTCCATATCCTCACATCAACTATGTGCTTCATTTCAACTCATCCACAACCAAAGTGACAGAGCATCATCGGAGAAAAAAAATACACCAATAGTATAGCTCAAGATGCTTCTGCTACTGCTCCTTACGGTAAGTTTACGCCCTTCAACTGGGTTCATTTCTTCATTGTGTGTTTGTATGTTTTCTTCATTTGAACTACTATGGAGGTACCTAACTGGGTTTACAAGGATTTACACTAACTGGGTTTACAAGGATATGAGTTTTTTTTTCATGTATGATGGGTTCATTTTAACTCGGTTCATTTTTTCATTGTGTGTTTTTATGTTTTCTTCATTTGAACTGCTATGGAGGTACCTAACTAGGTTTACACGGATATGAGTTTTTTTTTCATGTATGCTGGGTTCATTTTAAATGGGTTCATTTTTTCACTGTGTGTTTGTATGTTTTCTTCATTTGACCTGCTATGGAGGTACCTAACTTTTTATTATTATTTTTTTTACTCGAAGCACTCACTACATCTACATGCGACAAAAGACATCACAGTCGATGCAAATAGGGTGTGTTACACGAGCATATAGCCATTGTAAAACAATGATACACGTAGATACATTAGTATACTGAACTTATTATACACCCTTTCTCCCACCAAGACAACAAACTTAATAGATATGTTCTTGCTCACCCATTTCAATTTGGGATGATCGTGAATCAAACTGATGTGTGTCAAAACTAATGGTCGAATTAGGTGAAGTCCTACACACGAGGGACAACCATGCTCCCTTTATTAAACTTAAAATTTTCATACTGGAACAAATTTCCTCAATTCAAGAGACCTTATTGACGTTATGAAAGAAAGCAGCAGAAGAGAGACATTCCAGCTACCATAAAATCCAATAAGCACTGGAAACTCACTCCCATCATTATCTTCTCTCTCAAAACTCTATATTCGACTTACAATTTGCATATTTATATACTGAATGTGTCTTGCATGGGAACATTTACGACACACGTCCCACCAACATGACAGAGTTGCACAGATACCGTCTAACTGTGTTTTTTTATATACTGCATGACTCTATATGAGTTTTTTTTTTCATGTATGCTGGGTTCATTTTAACTAGGTTTAAAAACTACCGCACACGGTATCAGCGTTGAACTGGGTTCATTTTTTCATTGTATGTTTGTGTATTTTCTTCATTTTAATTACTATGGAGGTACCTACCTGGGTTTACACGGATTTACACTAACTGGGTTTACACGGATATGAGGTTTTTTTTCCATGTATGCTGGGTTCATCTCTTTATTGTGTGTTTGTATGTTTTATTCATTTGAACTTCTATGGAGGTACCTAACTGAGTTTCCACGAATTTACACTAATGGGTTTTACACGGATATGGGTTTTCTTCATTGTGTCTTTGAGTTTTTTACCTGTTGGGATTTACACTAGCTGGGTTTACACGGTATCAACGTTGAACTGGGTTCATTTCTTCATTGCGTGTTTGTATGTTTTCTTCATTTGAACTTCTATGGAGGTACCTAACTGGGTTTACACGAATTTACACTAATTGGGTTTACACGGATATGAGTTTTCTTTTTTTTCCATGTATGTTGGGTTCATTTTAACTGGGTTTAAGAAATATCGCAAACGGTATCAGCGTTGAACTGGGTTCATTTCTTCATTGTGTATTTGTATGTTTTTTTCATTTGAATTGCTATGAAGGTACCTAACTGGGTTTACACTGATTTACACTAACTGGGTTTTCACGGATATGAGTTTCTTTTTTCTGTATGCTGGGTTCGTTTTAACTAGGTTTAAAAAATAACGCTTTAAAAACGACCCACATCGTTTTCTTCATTGTGTGTTTGAGTATACACGGACTGAGAGTTTTTTTCCTGTTGAGATTTACAATAACTGGGTTTACACGGATATGAGTTTTCTTTTTTTTTTTTATATTGGGTTACATGAACGAACTGGAATTTCCTGTTGGGTTACATAAACGAACCGGGTTTACACAAACTAGGTTGGGTTTACACAAGCTGTATAGTTTACTTGTTTGGTTATTATGAGTATACTCGAACTGTATAGTTTACCTGTCTGGTTTACACGGAATGGGTTGCACATGAGTATGAGTTTTTTCAAAACTCATTAAACGTATAGTTTTCATTTTGTATGAGTTTATATGAGAATGAGTTTTGTATGAGTTTATATCCCAGCTCTTATGAGTTTTATATCTCTCAACTGCTTATCTGCATGAGTTTTATATGAGTTTCTATGAGATTTATATCTGTACAAAGCCTTCCAATTATATATATAGATACATATTTTTTACTTGTGATGAATGATGAATTGTATAATAGATAATTCAAACCGGTATAAAAATGCTTATATAAATAGCAAACATATATAAAAATAGGTTTTGTTTGTTATCATTATTATTATTATGGCATATATCAAATTGTCCCTCAAATATTTTTTAATACACGTTTAGTCAAAGCCTTTTTATTTTTTTCTAAATGTGCATTGAAAATGTTTGAAGAACTTTTTGGTAATTGATTATTATTATTATTATTATTATTATTATTATTATTATTATTATGGTCAATTAATATATAGTCCCCGACATGCATACATATTTTTTTTTAAAAGACACTAATTTTTAGCTTATCCTATTTAGTCTCTTCAAAACTCATTACTCAATACTCTCTTATTTTTAAAGGTCCGCGTTAGTGTATTTTATAAAAAGACATTAATTTTTATACATGTTTGGTGATTGAATACCTGTTTACCTGTTTGATTATTATGTTTTAAACGATTGATACCTGTTTGCAATGATATGTGTAAACGTTTTAAACAAATATAAAAATGATTGATACATATTTTATTATTATGTTTTAAACAGGTATTTAGGTTTTACTTGATGTAAGAAATTACCTTTCGGTTCAATTTTAGTAGCTTTCGTTTCTGATTTTAGCTTTCGGTTCAGTTTTAGTTGCTGCAAAACAGATTCAGTTTTATTATTTATTAGTGCGTATGTTTGTGTTTAAGTTTTTGATTTTATGGTCATTTTCATATATTTTTGGCAGGTTTATACTGATTTGTTATTATTTCTGGTTGATCTTCCTTCACATGGAGAACATTACTATATATGGCATTGTATATTATTTTTCATTCTTATGTCCTTCAGTGTTCCTTATAACCATTTTAACTTATTTATGTTTTTTATTACATTCATTTCGGATAGTTGGATGGCGATGCATCATATGCTGTACCAACCACTTCTCTATATTCTAATTGTATATATTACAATTATACCTTTAGCTTTTAACTTACATGGTTGTGTTTACAATCACAGATTGAAAGGTTGCGCAACAATAATATCAATGTTCTTATCCAGGACGAAAATCAACTAAATACTATTCAATCTATGGTAATCACGTTCATCAAATTTGCATGTAAAGTTCTTATCAACATCCTCATTTTTGTATATATTTCATTTTTCATATTTATAGGGCCGACCAAGTAATAGCGACAAACATAACAACCACCTGTCAAAGGGACACGAAAAAATACCACCGAATCACGTACTAATTTCTTTCAATATACATGTCATGTCTTGAATCATTTGCTATTTCATTTATATTTTTTGGATTTTATATGTTTCCTTTATTTTTCAGGATAAAGGGAAAGGGGAGGAGAAGGTCTCCTCACAGTCGGTAAGTTTTTCCATATTAATGTTGAAAATCTATTATAAAGTTTACATATTAACATGTTATAGGTTGGATATGCTCTCAATTTTCTTCCTCACAACAAGGTACTTCGTCTTTAAAATATTTCCTATTTTCATTCATTTTTAAAAATTAGTCTTAACTATGAATATTTCTTATAGGTGGTTGTAAATTGTGCCAATCTTCATAGGAAGTACCTAGAACTAGATACGCGGACATTTCGTAGAGTTATTACGAGGATGTTTATTGTGAATCTATGATTGACTATCAAAAGGATAATTTTTTCGGATGTCGACCTTTTCGACTTTTTGTAAAACTTAGGCTTAGAGTTACCAAACGATGTTGGATGATTGCTAAGGTTTTTTTGTATAGTCTGCCTAGGCTTTTTTTGTATAGTATGGTAAGGCTATTTTTGTTGATGAAGTGTTGTTTATACCTTAAATCAGGTAGACCGTTATTTTGTTGTTATTATGATTGCTAACGATTGGTTGTTACCCCTTAACAAGGGTGGATAGTCCAATACAAAGGAGACTGTGCCTATTTTTTAGAATTCACACTTTGTTAATTCGAGTGATGAATTTAAACTATCTGAACGTTATTGGACTATTTGTTATTTGTTAAGCAGGGTTGTTAGTCATATAAACAAATCAGGTTATGACCAATGTTTTTGAAATTCCATTTTGTTTTCTTAGCAAACGATTTTTTTTCCTTTTTACGATTATCAGCGTGCCTTCAGGCACGGGCATACCCTAGTGTGTGTGTGTGTGAGTGTGTATATATATATATATATTCACATCTTATGTATATACAATATATTATACACATCAAGTACATCCATACTTATATAGCACGCACTATATAAGTACAATAACATCCCTCAGAGATCTAACTTAATGGATGCAGTCTTTACAATGCTATCATCTTCCAGAGAATTACTCATATACCATCCTGGGTTACCAGCGGTCGAAATCTCACACCGACTTAGTAAAAACCAAATCACAACGTATGGGAAGCGGTCATAGTTCATCACCTGAAATGAGAACGAAACATACCCACCACGTCTCACTCCTGATAAAAATTACACAATATAAATAATGTACGTTATGACCTGGAGACTATACTCTCCCTGCTCCTCAATATAGGGAATTCACCCACATCACGCAACTTCCCATGATAGCATTATAGGGGTATGCTTCACATAAATATACCATTCACACACATATATATTTATAATCATATCATACACATATTGTCTCTATACCCGCATGTATTATCAAATCCGTACATACATGCCTATCTCTCATGGCATTAGCCTATAATCCCAAATACCACAATTCATGTAAATTAATAAGCATGCACAACTTATTTTAATTCCATAAGTATTCACTCACTTATGATGAAATTCTCACATAGTTATATTCCCGAATATTAGCTTATCACAACTAGCTAGTATTATAATTTCATCATACTCGCACATTTGGATATTATTCATATATACTATCGGTATATATATATTACATGCATACAGATATATATACCTGCCGAAATAATCTCCCGGATGTTATTCATCCCAAACACTCCTTAAATTCATCCCCCAGATCTTATTCACACACCTGAGATTTAAACATCGCTCACTTCATCACTTAGAGGTCCTCACACTCTTTATTAGATCCCCCACTATTCATCTCCAAAATGAATTCTTCTCTAATCCCTTTTAGTCCAAGAAAATCTCTCAAATTTTTCTGTCAAAACCTAACCGAACCCATGGTCCTAAAAATGTACCGGTCTGGTAAACCAAAAACGAACCGAAGTGATGACCAATAAAACAAACCGATCCGACAATCTGATCAGTTCGGGAGTTCATCTTCTTCTCAAACTCCAAAATTTATGATTTTTACTCTCACCAACCATCACTATAATCATCTACACACTTATATATACCCAACACACCAATCTATTCTTGGTATTCATCAAGTTAATTAAGATTTAAACCCTTTCTTAATTAAACCCTTATTTTTATACAACTCTTCCAATTTCTCACTAAAAATTACACCATTAACATGGATTTTAACTCATATTTCATATGGAGTTGTTATTACATCAATTTATATGAAATCCTTTTCAAAAACCCCATTTTTATGCAAGAATCCTAAACCCAAATTCATATTATTTTCACCAACTATAATATGATTAATAAACACACTTAAATAATTAAAGCAAGTTAAACACTTGCATGGTTGGATAAATCCTACGATCTCGTGCCGGAATCTGCCGAAGATTGGCCGAAAATCTCCTCTTCTTCTTATTTTGTTCCTCTCTTTCTTTCTTTCTTTCTTTCTTTCTTTCTCTCATGCCCTTATAAGAGAGAAAATAAGGGTTATCCACTTATTAAACCCAAAATTGACTCGTATACACAAATATGAGTCCCTACTGGTCCAAAAAGTCCCCGGAACCCAAACACTACCTCGGGTGATCTATTCTGACTATCTCAGCCCTTTTGAGACCAACCGTGCACTCGAAATTCCCTTCCGAGTCACTCAACAAAAATTCACGTCTTAAATTGGGATTGATATTTATTTTATCTTGTTATATCACCTAGATGCATGCTTAGGACTAAAAGATAAAATAAATATCAATCGCACTACGCCGGATGTACGAGGAAAACCCAAATGGGAAAAACCTCTGACGGCCCTAGCCACGAATTCACTAAATATGATAGTTTTTACAAAGACTCGACACAAGAGGACTTACACAAACTGACTTGAGTCCGTCCAAGCCTTGACGCGCTCCTTCGGTCTTCAACCTCCGCCTAGTGTATAACCGTGGACTCCTCCACAGTCTCGAACTCCATCGATGGGGCTATGGTCACCGTCAACCCACACGCGAAGCCTTTCTTCGAGTGAGAACACCGCAATAAACCTTTCTCCTTTTTTTTGGTAGAGAAGAACCCAAACTCTCTTCTTGTTGGTGTAGAGAAAACCAGGTGCCAAAAGTCTCCAAGCAATGATATATCAATAGGTACTTGGAATAAACTAAATAAATGGGTGTGTATGTAATTTTTGATGAGTTTAATCCATAAAAATCAAACACAAAACATGGAACTTTTTCTTAAAAGTTTTGCTCTCAAAAGACTCTTAGAATGTGAAAAAGTTGTCTTCAAAAAGTTAGTTCCCGCACTTAAGAAGTATGTCAAAAAGGAAGTGGGGCAAAGTAGTGGAAAAGTGGAAAAAACTGGCTTAAAACTGTTCCCGCTGTTTTCTCGTTAGAAATCTCGTTCGAACGAGACTTCTAACGAAGAGATAGAAAGGAAAAAAAAATTCTCGTTTGAAAACTCGTTCGAACGAGAAGTCGTTCGAACGAGGTCGTCCGAACGACCTATCTAACGAGATCTCAGGCCATGGTTCTAGATAATTTCGATACGAACGCGTGGCCGCCAGTTTCGTGTCATTCTGATTTTTTTTGGATTTGATATGATTTTTTTACTGAAAGGTGTCCGAGAACAAAATATTTAGAATTATGAATTCAAAAAAGTTTACAAAAAAGTTCTAACACCCAAAATAAATTTCTAACATACACCCAATAAATAATGTTCCAAGCTCCTATATATATATATTAAAAATGCATTCATACCTTAGGAGCAATGAAACCATGTTGATGACGTAGAAACGAGGCACAAACACACACGACATTAGATGAAGCTTTAATATCTTGGCCGCTATGTCTTCAACAAACATGACATAGGCTTGAATGGATAAACTTGAACTCTATCCTATGACTCAAATGTTTTTGTCCGGAATTGAGCCAAAAACTACAAAGGACTCAATTGGAAATTTGTGTCCTTACACTCTGACACATCATGCATTAACCCAGAGATTATAGGTTACAAGCATCATCTGAACCCTTCACATCCACTTGTAACCCAAAAGGATAGAAGAATTCCACTACCCCAAGAAGGTAAGGCTAATAGAGGAATAAGTTGGAAAACTTCTGGAGGCATGGTATATTAAGGGAGTTTAATTCCCCAAGTGGATATCAAATCACATGGTGGTTAAAAAAAGGAATGAGAAATGGAGAGTCTGCATAGAATTCACCGACTTAAACAAGGCTTTCCCCAAGGATTGTTTTTATTTACTTAATATCGATGAACGGGTTGACACAACTAAAAACCACAAGCATATGAACTTCATCGATGCCTACTCAAGTTACCACTAAATCCCATTGTTTGTCCCTGACCATGAAAAGACATTTTTCATCACCACGTTGGGATTGTACTACTACAGTGTGATGTTTTTTTGGCTGAAGAACGTTAGGGAAACTTACCATAGGATTATTATAAATATGTTTAAGGGGACATAATAGAGGTATACATTTATTACATGCTCGTAAAGATAAGAAATAAATAAGATCACCTTATCAACCAAGCTAAGACTTTTGAAGTCCTTAGTTATTATTGAATGGGGATGAATGAAACCAAAATCTCTTTAGAGTGCATTTGGAAAAGTTCATTAGATACTTGGTCAGCCAAATGGGGATTGAGGCATATTCCCACTATACTGAAGTAACGAGGAATGTGCAACCTCCAAGCATCGAGCGTGAGACACTACACCAAATCTACTGAATTATCACGGTCATTGACCTTGACAAGTTAGACCTATCAAGGTCAATGACCGTGACAATTCTGGGGGTGACAAATTTTTTTATCACGGTCAATGACTGTGACAAGTTCATTAGATTTTTCACGGTCATATCACGGGCCTTGACCGTGACAAGCTTTGTCACGGTTAAGGATCATGACAAAATCGTGACAGTGTTTAAAAAAATTATCACGGTCAATGACAGTGACAAGTCCGTGACAAGTTTCTTTGTCAAAGACAATGACTGTGACAATTCTGGGCAGAATTAAAAAAAATCTACTGGGCAGTATGGTCACTGCCACTGCCCAACAGTATATATGTACCTATTATAGCAACGTTGTACCTGTTCAAAACTTTGGCATTCTCCACAAAGTCCCTCAACTGTTCGACTCCATTGTTCGACCGACCCCAATCCCGTAATTTTAATTGTCTTTAGGTGTGATCTCAATCAATTAGGTACATACCATTCCAACCACGATGTCCCGATTTGTTTACAACAAAATGAAAATCCCTAATATAAGAAGAAACAACATCACCATCGATTATCTCAAATCTACAAACTATTTAGCTGGAAGTGATGTTATGAACCCTTGACGTACCTCAAAGATAAGAACCTCTAGAAGAGGACAACTTTTGAGAAAATTCAGCACCAATTTCCGGTTCCAGTTCCACTATAAGAATCAGCCACTACAAGACAGTGCACAAGAGTGTAGTGCCACCCAACAAGAAAATATTCATAAAAATTGAAATCGAAATTAAAATTTAAATATTCATATTCATATAAATATAAATACATCACCTGTAGTGCCACCCAAATAACTAACTTGAGCTCATATGGCACTTCCTTCCAACTAATGTACCCCGGTCAATCATGTCAAATATAATTCCCTTCATATTTGAACACTAAGAAATGCAATAATCCTATGGAGTTATGCTCTGAAAATTCCTTCCAACCATTGTGTAGCCAAACATCACCAGTTGAAGTTTTCAATTCCACTTTCCATATTTTCCCATGTTTTGCTAGAGGTTCCAAGTGGTGGGGTGTGGAAAGTGTAATTGACAACTTCAACTGGTGATGTTTCGCTACACAACGGTTGGAAGGAATTTGCAGAGCATCACTCCATAGGATTATGGCATTTCTTAGTGTTCGGATATAAAGGATAAACGAAGAGATTCAGTCTCCTCCCCCACAAATAGGACACCCCAAATAACTATGTACTAATCACCTATTAAAGGTAAGAATCGTATATTCATGGATTAGTATAAACAAAACTTAAATTTCAAATTCAATTTATAATAGAAAATTCCTCCAAAAGTAACAACTTTAAGCCACTAAGAATATTATAAAAAAATTATGCACTCCCAAACTGTCCAAACGCATTGGAATATTTCGGTACAAATTGGAATATTTATTACAAATTGAAAAATTATTTAAAATTTGGGTTATCATAAAAAATGGATTGATATTCGGTAGGAGCAGCCAAGTCATCCACACTACTATTTAGACGTTTTGGCGCGTGTTGGACAATTAACCATGGCTCGTTGTTGATATACTCCGAGTAAAACACTTGGTTAACCTTTTGAAATGCACAAACAAACGACTCATCGCTTAAGTGGTCATTGCTCTTCAACTTGGACAAGTCAACCATGATCAAATTGGTGACAAGATCAACTTTACAAGCATTTTTATCCTCAACTCTTACCCAGTCACAGTAAAATACAACCTCTTTGATGCTTATATAATCCAATTCAAATATATTTCGGATTACACCATAGTAAGTCATTTAAGCTTCAACGAGGTTTTTATCTTTTGCGCTCGCTCGAAAGAAAGTAAGAGCCTTGTATGAAATGCCTGATTTCTGTACATTTGTACTTTCCTTGTACATTTTAGCATCGAAAATATAACCGTTCAATCGATACTTTTTGTACTCTTGTGCCAAGAACAAGGGTCCAATGGCTAGATGAGCAAGCCTTGATGTCGCATCACCCGTCTTTAAGAGCTGAGAATATAGATAAATTAATTATATTAGTTGTAAAATTTGAGTGTAATGTAACGTTATATAATAGCCATTTTCATTATAATTACCTCTTGTATCAACCACAGCCTAAATTCGTTGTTTGATTGTACCATTGTTTTTCGTCTTTTATAGTTCTCACAGGCTTCATATTTTCTGCATATTACAAAATTAATCATGTATAAAATAATCTAAAATAATGTTAAATATTATAATAATCGAAACTTACTTTTTCCATTCTTCGACATCTTCATGTGTGTCAAATAGATAACGAACTACTTGTTCATGTTGTAAACTCGTTAATTTCACTCGTTTTCCCATCACATGACCACCAACATTGACGAACTCATCAGTGTCATCAATGCTAGTCGAGTCAGGCATATATTCCCGAGTATATATTGATGACTCCATGGTTATGTATTCCTCTGCAATTGATCCTGCAATGTATCGCGTATTCTTGACGAATCTTTAAAAACTTTCATCAATATTTCAAACGGATACATCCACCGATATCTAACTGGACCACAAAGAATGCCTCGTCACATAGGTGTACCAACAAGTGAACACTTATGTCAAAGAATGCTGGGGGAAAGTACTTCTCCAACACACAAATCGCTTCGGTCACCGCTAATTTTGCGGCCACTATGTGCTCTCGATTGACTAACTTCTCACACAAGAGTGAGATGGTAATACTAATTTTCATAATAGCCCTCCGTAAATACTTATGCTTGAAGAAAAAGTGCTTAAACAATAGAGGAACCAATTGCATAATCACATGCCAATCGTGGGACTTGCACTTATGTAAATCATGAGTAGCATAATTCACAATCATTTGTAAGTTGGACGAAAAAGTAGATGGGGCTTTCAAATTATATATTTTGTCTAAAAGAACCTTCCTTTCCCCACTCGTCAAAATAAATGCACCAGGGGGAATTATTGTCCTTCCCCTACTATCTTCTTTCAACCATAGTTGTGGCTTAAGTTTCAACGATTTAAGGTCTTTTCGTGCATTTTCTCCATCCTTCGAATGACTCCCCCCAAGGCAAGTGCCCACAATATGTTCAGTGAAGTTCTTATCTCCATGCATCACATCCAATACATGGCGCACCGGGTTATTCTTCCAATAAGGCAAGTCAAATAAAATTGACATCCTAGACCATGCCTTTCTTGTCTCAGTTTCATTCCCAGTTAGGGTCTTCTTATGCTTGACATTCTTAAATTTGGAATTCTTACATGGCATATTAGGTCCACATTCAGAAGATTTACTTTCAATTTCTGAACCCGAAAGTTGTCTCGGCGGTAGCCTATGTTCAACCCCGCCCAATAAAAATTTGTAACCTTTCTCCGATCTAAAACTATGATCCGGGGGTAAAAACCTCCTGTGGCAATGGTATACATTTTTTGAGCTAAATGATAGACGAAGAGATTCAGTTTCATCTCCACAAATAGGACACCCCAAATAACCATGTACTACACAACCGGATAATGTCCCATAAGCTAAAAAATCATGAATTGCTCACATCAACATAGCTTTCAGCGTAAACTCTTCTTTTCTAAAAGAGTCAAATGATTGCACACCCTCTTCCCACAACTCATTTAATTTTTCTACCAAAGGAGCCAGGTAGACGTCGATGTCATCACTTGGTGCCTTTGGCCCAGGTATCAACAAAGCCATCATCAAAAATTCAGGTCTCACACACTGTGAAGGAGGGAGGTTGAGTGGGGCTAGGATCACTGGCCATACACTATGATTGGTGCTTAGATTTCCAAATGGATTGAAGCCATCTGTTGATATAGCCAAACGAATGTTGTGTTGTTCTCGAGCAAAATCAGGATACTCATAATTCATCCTCCTCGAGGTAGTAGAATCAATAGGATAACTCATGATATTGCTTCCTACTTATGCCCTAGGATGCCAAGTCACTGCCTCTGCTATCCATGGTACTGTAAAAATTTCTTTAATCTAGGCACAACAGGAAAATATTTCAATACTTTTTGAGGCACTTTTGAGCTTGTGCCTTCCTTACTAGTAGATTAGACATATCTAGGTTCATCGCATACCGGACAACGATCGAGATTTTCATACTCCTTTCAGTATAGTATGCAGCCATACACACAAGCATGAATCGATTTATACTTCATTCCCAAACCTTTCAAACTCTTCATCATAACAGGATAGCTATTTGGAAGTGTATTCTCCTTGGGTAATAAGCCGTTCACCCATTTCAGAATTCCTGTCACGCTATTGCCAGACAAATCGTAATGCGTCTTCAAACTATGCAAACCAACCATGGCATGTAAAGTTGTTTGATATTTCTCACAGCCAGAGTATAACGGTTGGGTCACCTTAAATTTTAAACTTTGGTAGTAATCGTCAAGTTTTATCGTGATATCTTCACGAGAAATTGAACCTTCTACATCATCAGTAACCTCATTCTCCTCTACTTCATAAACTCCGTACGCATAATCAACTAAATCCTCTAACATATTATGATTTACGTCATTCCCTTCTACATCTATCCTACTTGTTGATGGTTGTTGTGAAGGTTGGTCGAGTATAAAATGAACTTTTAATTCACCGTGAAAACTCCAAAATCGATAACTATTTTGCATACCTGATCTTAACAAATGTAGTTTAACTGTTTTCCACTCAAACACCTTACCATTCTTACACCTAGAACACAGACACGGAAACTCTTCATCATTATGACATCTCTTTTCATATTTCACAAATTCATTAGCACCTCTGCGAAACACATCCCCCATTCTATTTGTCTCACCCATCCACTCTTTGTATTTCGGATATCCCATCACAGCTACCACAACTAATCACCTATTAAAGGTACGAAGCGTATTTTCATGGATTAGTATAAACAAAACTTATATTTATAGTATGTTTCATATAATTATGTCTTATTTATATTCAAATTCAATTTATAATAGAAATTTCTATTTCCTCCATCTCCTCTAAAGGGTGAGTGGTCCTATCCCATTCAAGATCGCATTTTTATGTAATATACTTAACATCTCATGCACATTGTTACAATTTGAAAAAAATTTGGTAGCATATCCCCGTAGTTCTCCAAGTAGACGACGTAGATTGGCAAGTGTGACTGTTATTTCAATTGATCAATTGAGAAATAACAGTCACACTTATCAATCTAGTATGTACCCATAGAACATTAGGATACGACTACAAAACTTCCTCCTAAAGTAACAACTTTAAACCACTAAGAATATTATACAGAAATTATGCAGTCCCAAATGGGTCAAGTCGAGAGATCTCACTACAGGGGTAATGACTCTCGAACGAGTCTAAGGGCTATTGAATGCGTACGCATAAGAACTAAAAGGTTAGTATCTATGCGCACTATATGTAATTTCAAGTATGTTTCATTTAATTATCATAGTATATATATATTGTTTGATATACAAAGTAATTTTCAAAAAAAGTTGAAAAATCCCACCCCCATATGGACAATAATCCAGTAGTCATGCCACTTTTAAAATTAACCAACCCAACATCGATCCACTATAATCCAACAATAATGTCAACAACAAATGTGTATCCCGTACTCTTTCTAATTCATCTACTCAATTAATTATTTTCATCAATTAAACTAACAATTAAAGTATACAATTATTAATTTACTAATTTTCAATGAGGGGCAATACTACTTTCATAATTAATCATTTATTAATTTACTAATTTACAATGAGGGACAATAAATCAATTCGTTTACAAGGGACATTGCGCACAAACACACACACTACACACACATATACACACACGTGCACATACACACACGCGCAGCTCCCCACCCTACCCCACCACCCACCCATCTCTGCTCCCTCCCCCCCACCCTCTCCCACCCCCTCCCCACCCCCACCCCCAGCCCCAGCCACCACACACGCACACATACACATACATACACACACACACACACACACACACACACACACACGCGCGCGTATAACCCCCCACCCCCTCCCCACCCCCACCCACCACACATGCACACACACACACACACACACACACACACACACAGATATATATATATATATGTACATATATATATATACATATATATATATATGTATATATATATATATACATATATATATATATATGTATATATATATATATATACATATATATATATATATATATGTATATATATGTATATACATATATATATATATATATATATGTATATATATATATGTATATATATATGGGAGAGAGAGAGAGAGAGAGAAAAGAAGGGAAGGAAACGGCAGGGGAAAAAAGAAGGGGAAAGGGTTTTTTTGCTGCGACATTTATCACGGTCGTGTCACGATCATTGACCGTGACAAGTCCATGACAAATAGAATTGTCACGGACTTGTCACGGTCAATGATCGTGACAATCCTTTATCACGGCCTTGTCACGGTCAATGACCGTGACACAAAACGCGTGTTTGTTGTCACGATCATTGACCATGACAAGGCTAAGCGCTTGAAGGGTGGAAATTTACCCATTTTGGTGTAGTGAGATGAAAAAATAGATCACTTACTCGTTGCCCTTAATGGGTTCATATGAAGATCTTTAGAAAGGTGTTGACCTTTCTTTCGGATATTAAGGAATTAAATGAAAGAGATATAGAATGACCAATGCACCCAAACACAAAAGGAACTGAAAAAATATTTGATCTAACCACAAATATTGATAATCCCTTATGAATAAGCACCCTTATACTTGTACTTAGAAGTATCCACCCATGCACTCTTATTAACTTGAGTTTGAGAGAGAAAGGGGAGTCAATATCCCACCTATTATGCAAGCAAAACTCTGATTGACGTCGAGAAAAGATACCTCCACTTAGATAAATTTTCATACGCACTGGTGATATCATATCCTAAGTTAAAACATTACTGTTAAGCACACACAATCATCATCTTAACTTAAACCCTCCAACGATAGTACTTCAAAAGATTGACCTATCTTGATGTATGTCCAAATAGTGGGTCGGGCTGGGGGAGGGGGCATTTGATATTGAGTTTTAGCCTAGGTAATCGATCAAAAGGCACGTCATAGATGATCCATCATCGAATTATCCAATGAACAAAAACAAAAAGAAGTTAGCACCAGGGGTGAAGGAAATATTCAACAACCGATTGAAGAAAGGGAAATATGGAACCTTTATATAGATGAGGCCTCTAATTCTAAGCAGGCGGGAGTAGGGATAATACTGGTATCCCTAGAAAATATTATCCTCGAGTTGGAAATATGCTTATGATTTGAAGCCACCAACAGCGAAGAGGATTATTAAGAATTTATCAATGGTATAAAGAAGAGACTCTCTTTAGGCTTGTATCGTTTCAGATATCAGGAGACTACAATTCCATGGATTAATGCATGACGGCATAACTTGAGAAGGCACAAGCCATGATCATTGATTTTGAACATGTTTCGCATAACAATTCCCAAAAGGAGAAAATATTCATGCAGATTCCTTAGCTATACTTACTTCGACCGTGAAGGGAGACCATAAGCAAACCATTCAACTAGAGTTTATCAATCAACCTAGCATCAACAAGGGTAAGTTGGACAAGCAAGTTATATCCATTGATAGGCCCCCATGATGGATGAATCCAATAGAGTGTTATCTGAAAAGGATGTTTTTCCTGATGATAAGAAGGAGGAACATAACATTCGAGTAAAAGCTTCTCACTTCCATTTATAACCATATTAACAGATATATAGATTATCCTTTTTAGGATTGTATTTGTAATGTGTTCAACTGGACGATATCAAACAAAACCTTTACAACTTACATGAGGGAATGTGTGGAGCCATGCAGGGGGAAGATCACTCGTATTTAGGGATATAAAAGAAATATATTGGTGGCCATATATGTAATAAGATGCGATCACATATGTCAAATAGTGCTAAATTTGTCAGATCTAATCATCTTTAGTGTATCATCCCTCTTATGACCTGAAATGCCTCACAAGTCCTTGACCTTTACATAATGGGGACCGACCATTATTAGTCCACTACTAATTGCGTCCCGTAGTAGGAAGTTTTTTTCGACAGGGATTACTTTTAAAATGGGTTGAAGGGGAACCACTAATCAACATTTGAGATGTTAACATGACCAGATTCATTTAATAAAACATCATAACACGTTTTTGAATTCCTTGGATCATAATAATACATAACGAAACATAGTTTTAGAACGACCTCTTTCAAAATTTCTACGACAAGCACAATATTACCCCCACAACAATGGGCAAGCAAAATCTTCCAATAAGACAGTCCTTAACGGGATAAAGAAGAGGTTAGAGAAAGCAATAGGCACATGAGTCGACTAGCTTCCCCATATTATATGAGCATACATAACTATGCCTCGAAGAATGATAGGGGAAACACCCGTTGCCTTAGATTATGAAATGAAAGTTGTCATCCCACTAAAAGTATATATGTAGAGCATGAAACTGTCCCTAATCGGCTAAGGTCTCAACAATGAAGTGATCAGAGCTGAATTTGACCTAATATATGAAAGGAGATAATTATCCCTTGTAAAGTTCGCCTACTATCAACATCATTCACCCATGAAGTACAACGGGGGAGTTAAGGCAATGAGCTTTAAGGTGAGGAATTATTTCCTAAGGAAGATTTTGGGTAATGAAAAGAAGCCCTCAAAAGGAAATCTTGGGCCTAATTGGGAAGGTCCATTCAAATTTTTCAAAGATGACTTACAAGGAGCTTACTAATTAGAAATAATGGAAGGAAAGGAAGGTCCCCGAGCATGGAACGGAGCCAACATTAAGAAGTTTCACTTCTTTTTTTAATTTAAATCTTGAATTTCTTTTATTATATTCCTAAAAAAAATTATTTGTTAGGATTTAACTTAGAATTTTGTTTCAGAACTTATGCTTTTCTCTTTTTACTTGTTGTAAGTAGGAGGCAATGAGTATTTAATAAAGAAGATTTTAATTCAAACTGATTCCCTTTTTCATATTATCATTTACCCATGTGTTTGTCTTCTTAAAATGTCTTCTTATAATACTAATTGGATGGTCGACCAAGGACCACCATTTATTCCCCGACTAAGGACTCCTCTTTAAATGTCTTCTTTAAGACAGATTGGTTGGTCGACCAAGGACCACCATTTGATCTTTGACCAAGAACTCAATTAATTTTTAATCTAACAAAACATAAAAGATTTCTTATTACAAACAAAAGGCATAGAAGGAAACCGAGGCACCTAGTAACTAGGTCAAAAAAATCCTTAATGGGAGATGACCCCACAAACAGGTGATTTCTTGCTTTTTTGGATCTTGGCCTGAGGTTTAATGTGATGATATCACCTAAAATTAAGGCTAGGGACCACACAATATAAAGGAAAGGAAAATGTTAAAATTCACGTTAATACTTGAAGTTATTATACGAAAATTGGGACTATGAATGATTTACAAGGAAAAAGTTATTACAAATGGGCCACATATGTGATTTGGGTGACATTGCCTTGGACGATTCATCTTCATCAGTTGGACCATCCCACCTAGGGAGTTTAAGAGCGTCACCAAATCTCCAAGTCCTCATGAACCTCCTAGGGTCACCTTATTGACTAAGTGCGGAGGTCGATGGAGTTCATTTTCCCCACCAAGTGCATTGTCACCCAAATATTGCCTTATCATATTGATCGGAATGTCATCCATTAGGATTCATGAACCATCATTTATGGATGAGTTAATAAGAAAGGAAACCAGGGTCATACATATCATAAAGCTCAGAATCCTTTGACAGTTTTGCAACAACTAAGGGATTAAATCATTCGAGCATTGGTTAAGGCAACACCCTCATTGAGAAGAGATTTATCATAATTATCATTCCATACTTGGTGAGGTCCCTTGTGGAATTAAAATTTGAGATGATCAATTTTCTTAGATAAACCTTTGATGATCGCCTCCTTATCGTGCAAAGAATTTTGGGTCATTTCGGCCTTTCCTTAGCTGATTGTTCTCCTTTTCGAGAATGGAAGATCCCTCTTGAGCTTGCTTGTTTGGTAGAGAATTTGTGGCTCTTCCAAGCTCGTCCCTCAAGTGGCTATTTTGCTTCTCAAGAAGAAGTGCAACATACCTCACTCCTAGGAGGTCATCCTGTAGAATATAAGTTTTTTTGGTTAGCATTAACTCAAAATTGGCCAACTTCTGACCAAATCCCTCAGCTTTATCCAACTCGGCAACATCCTTGTCAAATTTAGCCGTCAAGTTGGCTAACATTTCGCCATTAATGGCCTGGTTGGCACAACCCATGTCATGATAATTGACATTAGCCACCACAACTTGATGGAAAAGTTAGTGTAGGTTTAAGTAGGCTTCTTTTGCTCGTGAAGATGCACCAGAACCCAATATCCGATCACAATCTCTATATTCATCAATATCATCACAACTGAAAGCGAGGAGCCTTGTACGCTTATCCTCAAATTCATAATGTGTAGCGACAAGTACTGCATGTCTTTTCTCGAACTAAAAAAGGCAAGGATAAGTTGTCGATTATTCAGCTAAGCAAAAGGAAAATTGAAGATAACATTGCAATATAAATTAAATTGAAGTTGATAAAAACTTTAGATTTCATTAACAAAAGTTAATGGGGAAAACCAATAAATTACAGACTTAAGTAAAATAAAAATAAATATGGTGTCTCCTTAAATGATCTAAGTGGAGCTCGCAGTGGCTCTCTCTCCTACCTTTGGCTTCTCAATAGCTTGGGCAGTAACAACGTGTTCCAGTTGGTCCTCCCCATCCCTATACTTTTCAACATCCTAAGAGGCACCCACCTATTTGAGAACATCGATAGTGTTGGATCTATATTTTGCTTTATCAATATCTAGATAAGCTCGGACCTATGTATGTTGGTCTGCACCAACGTTGGCCACCATAACACCAATAGACTAGTGGTTGAACGTTTCCTCCTCATTTTATCATCGGTGTCATCAATTGGAGGAGGGGATCATGCATCATTCTCCTTAAACATCTTAGAGTCCTCCGATATGCTAACCTTGACAAGGTCTTCATCCCACCCATTTTAAAAAAGAGAAAAGTACTCTTAGGTCCCTCACAAACAAATTTTAAACACTAAAGTAATTTTGACAAATTTTAAACACTCAAGTCCACTAATTCTTTTCTTGTACAAGTCCACGCTAGTGGCATACCAAATGGACCTAATTGTAAATTGTCCTTAAATGTTTAAAAATTGTTACCAAGGGACCTAAATGTAAATTGCCCTTTAAAAAAATACATTCTTGAGTTATTTAATCTTCTTTTGAGCTTTGTCTAAGGCCTTGTTATAGCCGTGAGTAAACACATAAGATTTAGCCTACGAAACTCTCGCCATGACCTTCTCATCTTTATCATTCACCTATTCACTTTCGGCCTTGATGTCATCAGCCTTAACCTTGGCCTTTGCAGCATCGTCATTGACCTTATTGGCAATAGCAACCAGGTCATAAGACTCTTTGATCTTCTTATTGAGATTGACATTAACAGTATCCAAACCTTAAAACTTTATTTTCAAGGTTCTTCACCTTAGCGACCTTGTCGTTCCCATCTCTCATGTCCAAGGCTGGAGACTTAGTCACCTAATCCAATGCTACCCCCAGGTCAAAGGAGGACTTCCTCAATACAGCATCAATCTCCAGTAATAGAATGTAGTAAACCAGAAACTGCAAAGTATGGAGAAAAGAAAAGTAAATAGCTCATAATTATGACGTGAAGAAGAACACATGTAAAAAAACATACTTGGAAGAGAGGGGACATGGATGACACGTCCATTAGCCAATAAAGAGTCAGACTAGAGGACATGGCCATATCAACAGGACGGAAAGTCAAACTAATCAAGTCACTTGCCAAATTAGGTCACCGAACAACACAACCAGCAACTGTTTTACCCTTGTCTGCAATAGTTTTCCCCACATCAATAGGAGGTGGAGGATGAGCTTTGACCATCTTAATTTTCTTGGAAGAGGGGTATCAAGCACCCTAACTGGGGAATTCGTAATAGGCATGGGGTTATCAGGGCCCCCAACTTCATCTTTTTTGCCTACCGGACAAGAAGGCTCTTATTTTCAGCTTACAAGGAGAGAAGTAGGAGACCTGGGACCTAGGTTAGTGAAAATAAAACCCACCATTTTATTTCTTGAAGGCCATTTCACGAACCGATACGACGGTAGAGATCGACGAGAGGTTTAATGACTTGAAGGATGAGGATGTTGTCTCCTCGCCCAAATTTTTAGAAGTTGAGGCCTTCAGATCATTCAGATCGATCGGGATAGCCGGAGCTTGGTTAACTGTACTTGCAATAAACGAAGTAGTTAGGCCTCGTTTGCGAGTTCTATTTTTTGAGAGAAAAGAAAGGAAAGGAAGAGAAAGTGTGTTTCATTTCCTTCGTTTGGGAGTTTAAGTAGGAAAGAAAGTGACTTTCTCTCGTTTGGGAGTTTAAAAGGAGAGAAAAGAAAGGAAAATTTTTAAAAAACTTTCTCTTCCTTTCTCTCCAAAACTTTCTTTCCAAATCGAAAAGAAATGGAGAGAAAGGAAAGTTTTTTAATGAATTGTTCCTTCTTCCTCTTAAAAAAATTATTTTCCTTCCTAACTCCCAAACGCAAGAAAGAAAATTATTTTCTTTTCTCTCCCAAACTCCTTTCTCTTCTCTTCTTTTCTTTTCTCTCCTATTAACTTTCTTTTCTCTCCTAATAAAATTTTCATTTCCTTTCTTTTCTCTCCCAAACTCCCAAACGAGGCCTTAAACTTGTGTAGCAAAGGAGGAAAGAAAATGACCTTAGATAATCATCGTCCCTAAGCCTTTGCTTCACTGACTAAACCCTTTGGTGATCGACAAAGTTGACTTCTTTATTGCGAGGAGTTTTTCTCTTCTTTGACTGTCAAGAAATAAAGAGAAAACAACTACAAGAGGGCAAGTGCAATAGAAAAGGAATATATAAAGCCAAAATAGAAAGACAACCTAACATATTCACCTTCCTTCATAAGGGCACTTTGACCACTTATATTTTACTACCTTAGGAAGAGGGTATGTTATCAATTCTTCAAAATCACACCATATTACCAATACTCTTTGTTAGAATTAAAAAAAAAAAAATACTACCAAAGCTCGATTAGCCATCCTAGTTTTTAGGTAATAAATATTTCCATTGGTCATCACTCATTGGTAACAATGCATGACATCAGTGATACCAAGATTGGCCCCATACAATTCGTTAATGTGACGAACCCCATTAACGATCCTACAAGTAATTGGAGAAACTTGGTTCGGGACCGCAACAAAATGCCGTTAAAAGTCAAGAAAAAGTTTATTTGGGAGAAAAGTCATCGCACGGTGAATAATAAAGATTGGGGGTAACCAGTGGACCTTGTCAAGCTTACAAAGTTCACAAGGACAACCAACTAACTCTAAAGTAACTCAGTCGGGAATATAATCAAGCTTGAACTTACCGCTGGTGTTTTCGTTAATTATGTACACCATTGTTAAAGGGTCCTCTAGTACTCCTAAACTCCTTGAAAATGCTCATAAAAATTATTCCTAAAAAATCTTCCAAACATATCTCTGGGGTTGCTCCAAAATAATTTTTCCTCATGGTTCACCTTTAAAACACCTCCAGAGTATGGGTTGTGTCTCCTTATTTTTGTAAGTAAGTAGATTGTTGTTGTGCGATCAATATTTTCATTAGCACGTGCCTGGCCGCGTGAACCTATAATTAATGAAGTCTTTGGGTTAAATAATAATTGTTCAGCTCAACCATATATAACGGTTGACTACGATTAAGAGATAAGACCGAACACTTAGGAATGGTTTTTAATGGGACTTATGATTCTCCTAAAATGCTTTATAAATGTAATATAATCCCCACTTGTTTGGAATTATTTTATCTTGAATTTGATTGATTAGAACAAATTTATTGGTTCGCCCCATGCTCTATGTTGTTTTGCTTTATGCCCACATTTCATATTTTGAATGCACCGTACAATCACAACAATTCAAACAGTAGCTGAGTTAAAAAAACGTACATTTTATCTTTTATTGCATTGATGTCATTGTAATTGTCAAGGCATATGTGCCATTCTATAAGAAATGAATCCACACGAAAATAATTATGATTAGAATCAATTATGAGGCATTATCATTAGAATATATCAAGGTTCTAAAAAACGCGGGGCGTGATTGAGGCGTGGAGGCCAAGCCTTAAGCCTTAGAAGCCTAGGCGGGCCTTGGAGTAAAAAGGCGTGAAAAGGCGTTTAGGCCTTCTTAATATATTTTAATATTTTTTAACCATAACAAGGCTATTAAAATACAAAAATTGCACATATCATAAAAATATATCTGAATATATGCAAATTAAAATACTATCTGATTATTTTGGATAAGATAATGGTCCGGTTTGTAAACAAATTCTTTAAAAGGCGACATCGTTTCACTAAGGCATTGTTATTTTTAGAAAAAAGTGCGTCATAAGGGTTTTACCAAGAATAAGGCGTGAAAAGCGTAAGGCGATGCGTTTCTCCCAAGCTTTAAGCCTAGGCGTGCCTAGGCGAGTTTTTTAGAACAGTGGAATATATATATATATATATATATATATATATATATATATATATATATATATATATATATATATATATATATATATATATATATATATATATATATGTGTGTGAACATGAGATCCGAACGGGTTGCTTGGCCGCACTAATGTAGTCCATGGAGTACAAGAATAAAACTGAAAGTTCAAATCTTGTCTCTTTCTCTCTCCTCTCCTATATAAACTTACATTTTCCCGGCCATATTCGCATAAACACAAGAAAAAACCCCTAGTAACCTCTGCGATAATTTTCCGTCAGCAGTTTTCAAGAAAAGCAAAAATAAGAGAGAACTTTGTCAAAAACCTTATTTTCCTTATCATTTTTGGTGGAAGCAAGCAAACAGAAACAAAAAAGTTGATAGCGATGGAACCAGAAGGATCAAAATCTCTTCACAACTTATCTATGCCTAGTTTGAAGTCGGGGACTCAGAGTCAAAGGCGCAGTGACGTTAATTCAAACGACCAAGTCTCTGCTGCTGAACGCAAATCTTTAGCTTCGAATAGTAAAGGGAATTTATTTAAAGAAGATAGAAATTCAGAGTTGGATAAGCCTGGAATTGTGGATACCAGTGAAATGACAGAGAGGCCCAAGTTTTCCATCTGTCTTTCAAAAGGAGAGATTGAGGAAGATTTCTTGGACATGGCGGGGAAGAATCTTCCTCGGAAGCCCAAGAAGCGGCCAAAGACTCTGCAGAACCAAATAAATGTATGTAAATTATCAATTGTAACGTGTATTATAAAGTTCTTTTAAACTTGCTACTGATTCTCATGTAGAAATTAACTGTTATATTGATCTTTGCAGAGTCTTTTTCCAGGATCGCGGTTGACGGAAGTTACAGAGGACTTGTACAAAGTTCCTGAAACTTCAAAGGTGGTTACTCTCTTTTTATCTCATTCGATCAATTTCTGTAGTAATATGTATTTTACAATATATACTCAACTTCAAATTTCGATTTTATGTGCAGAGGTAATTATGAGAGCTTTTTCTGACAACGGTAGGTGTTTGATCAGAGGTTTACATTTCAGGGAGGCTTGGCTTAGTTTCGTATCTTAGTTTCATTAGTTTTAGTAACAAAGTATTTGTTCATATATCTTTTAAACATAAATGTAGTGAAGAGGTGAATACGTTGAATAAAACGAGGATAGTTGTGTGTCTTGAAGCTTCAGAAAGCATAAGCACATTGTGAAATGTATTCTTGGCTAAATTGTAATCTATATTTGATATTTTTAAGTTACAGAAATCTATTCATTCTTATTTCTCTTTTACTATGGAAGTGTATTACATGTGGCGAGAGTTACTATGGTGCAAAGAGCTACCAAATGTTTCAGTGTTCATTTGCATTTTCATGGGTAGGTACATGCAAAATGATTAGTTTTTACGTGTGCTATTCTGGATATTGTAGGTACATATTTACTCATGGTATTTTTTCTCTTTTTTAAATATTCTTTTAGGTGATGTTACCTTTGCCTTTTTACATCCTTGTATCAAATAGTATCACTAGGCAACAAAATTTCCATGTAAGACTTTCCTTAATTTTCTTTTGGACAGAGCCGATCTCCAGATTTTATTCTTCTATTGGGAGCCCCCATATTTAACAAGAATTGTTGTTTATAAATTGTAGTTTTTTTAATGGAGGATGAAAGACTTATTTTTCGAGACTTGCGATAAATTTAAATGTTTATCCGTTCAGTTTTCAGCAAATTATTTTTATAACGATTGAAAAATGACGCTATAAATATATATACACGTAAAAAAATTTGGTACCCCTAAAATGTGTCAAAAATCGGGAGCTCAAGGAAGCCGCCTCCCTAGCCTCCCCTCAAAACCGGCCCTACTTTTCGAAAAGATGACATATTAAAGTTTGAGCCGAAATTATACTTCTCCAAAATCTACATAAAGATTGGGAGCAGAATAGCTGACATTTGAACAACTTAATTATGAGAAAATTGAGTAACGGTTAATCATAAACAATTTTTGTCTTTTTCTACTTTAATACATTCATAATTATTTGAATTCTTGAGTTTGCTACCCTTTTTTAATTCACTTTTATCTTTCGTATATTTATCCTTAGAAATGTATTAAACTTAATGCTAACGTGCCTTGCACATAATCCATTAGAAAAAAGAAAAGGTAAAACACACCAGCCCCTTCCACCCCCCCATCAGGCCGGTCTCGAGGATTTTGGGGCTCAAGGCAAACTTGTAAAATGGGGCATTTTATATAATAATTTTTTTTATGAAAAATATTTTAGTAATCAGTTTCATTCTCATGCTCATTCCGAGTTTCATTCGATTTAAAAACAAATTTATCAAGAGCTCCAACTTGGTTGCATAAATTTTTCTACCTTTTGCCTTTTATTTTATTTTTCCTATCCAGAAATATACTTTCTAGGAGGCATAGTATATTATAAATACACAACAATCCAACAATCAATCTAAAAAGTTTCAATCTCAACCAAATAAAGGAACATGAAACCTATTTTTTGATGAATTTGTAAATCAACTTTGAAATCCCTTCTCCACTAAAAAAAATGCTGGAAAATACATAAAAATAACTTCATTACTATTAACAAAAAAATCAACAACAGATTAACAACAAAAAATAACATGAACAAAAACAACTTAACAAAAAAATTAACAACATTTTTTTTTGGTTAAAGTGTAGATTAATAAAAAAAGTCTACGATTCATCCTAAATTTAAAAAAAATAAAAACGAATAGAAACCTGTTTATCAAAATAATACAGAATATATTGGAAATATTTCAAATCTTGATTAATGAAAAAAAAATACAAACCTGTTAATAGAAGGAAAGGTAGATTTTTTTTTGTGGGACGGTTATACTCCAAATTGATGAATGGTTGGTTGTTTGGATGGAAGGAATAAATGGTTGGTTGGAGTCTTTCTTGGAGATGGAGGGGGTTTAGAAAAGTTGGAATCACGAAGCTCCTGATTTTGCCCTTTCGAAAAGTTTATGTCAAGGGAAAAAAAAGGGTTTTTTGGGGCTTTGTATTAGTACTAAAATATATACCTATAAATAATATTGGGCCTCTAAAATCATATGAGATTTGGGGGCCCAAGGCGGTTGTCTCATTGGCCTACCCCTTGGGCCGACACTGCCCCCCCACCCCCCACACACTTTCACCCCACCCACCTCCACTCTCTCTCCTTCACCCCTCCTCCCAAATTCACTTTCATACCCATCTCCATTAACACCACCCCCAAACCTTACATGGATTTGGAATATTCGATTTACACACACACACACTGTGTGTGTATGATTTTTTTTTAAATGTCTTTTTTATTTTTTTTGGGTTCAAAACTTAGGGTACTCCTAAAAAATTACCCATTTTTTTAAAATACCAAAATAAATCATTTTGGCTTGATTTTTTAGAGGTACCCTTAAATGTTTAGAAACAAAAAAAAAATCCCATATGGGGGGGGGGGGGGGGGGGGGGGGGGGGGGCACCCCCTATATATGTGTGTGTGTGTGCGCATAAATTTTCAAATATGAGATTTTTTCCAAATCTAAGTGTCAAATCAATAGAAATTAAAATTCAACTCTCTCTCTCTCTCTCTCTCTCTCTCTCTCTCTCATTTCAACTTCCATTAATTTGAAATGTTAAAAAAAAATACATATATACTTATATTTAAAAGAAAATCTCATATCTAAAATCTTTAACCACACACACACACACACACACACACACACATATATATATATATATATATATATATATATATATAGAGAGAGAGAGAGAGAGAGAAAGAAAAGGGGTTTGGCCCCGGGGTTAGGAGGTGGGGGAAGGGGTTGTCGGGGTTAGGAGGAGGAGGATACTAGGACCATCGGGTGAACGGGGGGGGGGGAGGGGGGAACTGGGAGTGGATGGGTTTTTAGGTATTCGTTTTTTCCTTTTTTATATTTATTATTTACTTTTTTTTGTTTTTCTCATTTTTTTTATTAGTTTATTTGGTTTTTCTTTTTAATTTATTTTTCATGGGTCATGTGTGAGGTACATGACCGTTAAGTTAACACTTCCTTATCAGATAAGGTACAAACTCAAAGTCAATAAAAAAATTAAACCAAACTCAAAATCGGGTAAGTATGGTTGTAATTAAAGTAAAAAAATGCATAATTTTTTTTATTACGCGAGAATGATTGTACAAAATTAATACAATAAGGACATATCGGGTTCAATGTTTGGCATGGTCATTAGAATTCTTGATTGTAGTAATTCTAGATTCTTGAAATCTGGAATTCGTTTCCATTGTTTGTGTAGGGGGAAATATCCGACCAAATGGGAGAAGCTGACAAGTGTCCCGCAGACTCAATAAGTGATCGCAGCCTAGAGATAAGGATCATAAGACGAGTCAATCAGGGGAAATCTTGGGCTTGGATTATCTCAACCAGATCACAACAGCATTTCAATGCAATGGAATCTCACACGACTCATTATTTCATGTACTCTACAAATGTAACCCACGCCTCTAGAAAAAGGGTTATGTAATCTTTGTCATCAATACTTGATCAATAAAGAGAGAGAGAGAGAGAGAGAGAGAGAGAGAGAGAGAGAGAGAGAGAGAGAACACCTCATGGATGTAGGTACATTGTAGAACCACGTATATTTTGTGTTATATGTTTGTCATTTGACACATTGTTAGTCTTAAGTGTGTCGGTTCAATCGTAGTAGATTTTTACCACCTACAATTGGTGTCGTCTGTGGAAAACGACTTCCTTGACTTAGACAAGAAAAATTCAAACGAGTAGGTCTGAGGTAAACCTTAACAGGAGTTGTAACACTCCCAGCTCATGGTATTGTCCCTAAGAGAAACAAAGTGGAAAGTAATAAACAACTGAGATCCGCCGAGATATCATGGGTTGTGGACGCCTATGAATGGCGACTTCATAAACAGAAGGATGCCACGTGCCTCGAACATGAGGATAATACCCATTTGCAAAGTCACCTAGAAAGAGTGGAGAAAGATATCTATATGGAAAAATGCAAACATCATGCCTGGACACTCATCCCTGAGGCAATAAAAACTTGTAACTGAGGAAGGAGTTCGCGACGCAATCAAGATCACTCCATGCATATGGATTCACTTGATAGGTGAAACTAGGAGGGAGGACAATGAAAGAAATATCTTCACGTCCTCATCCGATGAGAGATGGACGAGCACCCTCCTCTTCGGGGGCATAACCACTATGGAAATGGATAGAAAGGCCCTAATCAACCTCCTAAAAAGTTTTTCACCTCAGATTCGAAATCTATTATGGGAAGACTAATCCCATCGATCATGTTCTCCAGTACCAATAACACTACACCAAAAACAGCAATTTGACACAGTTTAAAATCATGCCAAACCCAATCTGGCACGGTTTAAAACTATGTTAGATTACCAAATCTGGCAAGCTCTTGGCATAGTTTTAAACCGTGCCAGATCACGCTTTTAAATCGTGCCATATATTGAATTTGGAATGCTTTTGGCACTGCTTAACATCGTGCCAAATTTTCATTTGTTGCATGCTTTTGGCATGGTTATAAAGCGTGCCAGATTGTTTCATAAGCATACTCAAATTTTATAATTTGATATGGTTTTGGCACAATTTGTAAATCGTGCCATATTTTTTAATTAATAAAAAATATTATTTGAACACAAATCAGGAAAATCAGTAAATTTCAAATCTGGTATAAAAAATATTTATTATTTGCAAAAAATAAAGAAATTCATAAATTGCGAATCGGGCATGTTGTTGATAAACTAATATACATACAGACTTTAAAATATTACAACTCTTAATAATTCACAGACCCAAACAAATTGGGTAGAATTTTTTCTATTTTTTGGACAAACTAAAATCTGTTAATATAAAACCTGCATAATCTAAAGCCCACACGACCATCAAATTTAACAATAAAATTAAAAAAAACGCATGGCCATAAAACTAAACAATAAAAATATAAAAGTTAGGATGGTCGTAACACATAAAAAATAGAATCATGAATGTCAACAACACTATATAAATAATCTTCATATTGTAAACCATTGCCTTCTTCGTGTGTTCCACATGGATAAAAGTTAAGGATCTAATGTTATCCTACAAAAAATAGGATAATAAAATGATATCAGTAATCAAATAATTTTAAAACTACATATACTTATCATCATTCTTATAAATTATTATCATATTCTTAAATCGTGAGTCCCATGACCATGCGATCAACTCCTACGAGTTATATTAGTCATGTGCGAGGTGTTCGTGCCTATCGTGGGGCTGTTGGGGGTTGTTTTGGGTTTTCTCCCTATAACGTCATATTTTTAAGCCTAAGTCTAGATATTTTCAAATTATCGTCATATTCTCAAATCGGGAGTCTCTGACTACGCTGTCAGTTCCTATGAGTTATGTTAGTCCCGTGCGAGGTGTCTGTGCCTCTTACGGGCCGTTTGGGAACTGTTTTGGGTTTCGTCCTCTAACGGCATATTTTCAAGCCTGAGTCTTGATATTTTAAAATTGTTTATATATTCTCAAATCAGGAGTACTGTGATCATGCGATCAGTTTCCACGAGTTACATTGATCCCATGCGAGGTGTTTGTGCCTCTCAAGGGGCCGTTTGGAACTATTTTGAATTTTCGCCCTCTAGCAGCATATTTTTATGTCTAAGTCTAGATATTTTTAAATTATAATCATATTCTCAAAGCGGGAGTCCCTTGACCATGCGATCACTTGTTACGAGTTATGTTGATCCCGTGTGAGGTGTTCTTGCCTCTTATGGGGCTATTTTCGGTTTTCTCCCTCTGACGGCATTTTTTAAGGCTAAGTGTAGATGTTTTCAAATTATCATTATATTCTCAAACCGGGAGTCCCGTGACCATTCGGTCAGTTCCTACAAGCTACATTGATCCCGTACGAGGTTTACGTGCCTCTTATGGGGCCGTTTACAGGATATTGGGGTTTTTCACCCTATAATAACATGTTTTTAAGGGCAAGTATATATCTTCAAATTATCTTCATATTCTCAAACCTGGAGTTCCATGATCACGCGGTCAGTTCCTACAAGTTACATTAATCTCATGTGAGGTATTCGTGCCTCTTACGAGGTCATTTGGGGACTGTTTTGGGTTTTCATCCTCTAACGATATGTTTTTAAGCCTAAATCTAGATATTTTAAAATTATCTTTATAATCTCAAACCGGGAGTCCTGTGACCACGCGGCCAGTTCATACGAGTTACATTGATATCGTGCGATGTGTTCGTGCCTCCTATGGGGCCGTTGGGCCCTCTAACGACTTTTTTTATCCTAAGTTTATATATTTTTAAATTATCCTCATATTCTCAAATCGAGAGTTCCGTGACTACGCGTTCAGTGCTTGTGAATTACATTGGTCCCCTGCGAGGTGTTCGTGCCTTTTACCGGGCCATTTGAGGGTTATTTTGGGTTTTTGTCCTATGACAACATGTTTTTAAGCCTAAGTCTAGACATTTTCCAATTATCTTCATATTATCAAACAGGGAGTCTCGTGACCACGGGATCAATTCCTGCGAGTTATATTAGTTCCGTGCAAGGTGTTCGTGCCTCTCACGGGACCATTTGAGGACTGTTTTGGGTTTTGGCCCTCTAACGGCATGTTTTAAGTCTAAGTTTAGATATTTTTAAAATATTATCATATTCTCAAACCGGGAATCCCATGATCATGCGGTCAGTTTCTACGAGTTACATTGATCCCGTGTGAGGTGTTTGTGCCTCTCATGGGACCGTTTGGGGACTGTTTCGAGTTTTCACCTTCTAACGACATGTTTTTAAGCGCAAGTCTAGATATTTTTAAATTATCATTATATTCTCAAATCGACAGTCTCGTGACCGCGCGGTAGTTGATAAAATGATAAAAGCTACATCCATGAAGCAGTTGTTAGTAAGAAGTCTAAAGCACTAGTGAAGTAATATATCATTGTGTGAAATTCAAAAGCACTAGATGTCATCAAGAAGCAATATGTGCTTCTATACTGAATAATTTAGAATGAAGATAAGGTGGGCATACACATAAACCAAGAATAATCCATTAACGTTCTTGCGCTGGTAATAAGCTTTCAATTTTGAAATACGGTATATCAGCCAAAACAAATCAAGACTATTAATCTATTTATGCATTGACCAAATATGAAAAACTATTGTCATGCATAAGTTTTGAAACATTGGTATAACGAATATATGGATTTATCCATATTCAGTGTGGTCCATTAATCAATTTCCCCCTTTAGTATTTAATCTATTTTATGCACTGATCAACTATGCATCGAGTCATTAGTTATATGTATATATTCACTGCGTCAGCAGTTATATGCATATATGCACCGAGTCAGCAGTTATATGTATATATGCATTGATTAAATAGTTATATGTAATTGAGTCAATGCGATTATTCATATCACTCAGTCAACAACAGTTATATGCACTAATCAAATAGTTTACAAACATGTACATGCACTGATCAAATAGTTGACAAACATATACAGACCAATATCACCAACTTTATAAATTCGAGAGGCCCAATGAGAGTTATTTACCAACAAAGTAGGATATATGACAAGTTCCAATTTGACAGTCTTTGTAGGATGATAAGGACCACAAGGTACGATGACAACCCAACTGTAAAATGAACTTTAGTCAGTATATATACATAATGACACTAGAACTAACTTTATGAAGTGCAAACATATGCTCTATATAATTAATTCAGGTGCTAATGCTAACATCTTCCTTGATAACAATTGAGGAGCTAATGATTCTGGAAATCCAGTTAGTTATTAGATGTTATTTTCTCTAATCAATGCATGATAAACATCTGATAAAATCATAGCAGGATAGTTTTAAAAAGCAGAACAGTTTTGAAAAAGTGAATAATATATATTAACAATGTTAGTTGTTAGCAACAGCTTTAAAAAAGTGCATTAATTCTACATATTCTTTTTGCATATTCAAACAAATCAACCCAGTAATCCTATGTTGCTCTTTATTAGCTGTAATTTAAGAAAATACTTGGGGTGTGTTTAGTAGTGGAAAATAGTTTTCCATTTCCATTTCTCATATTCTGTTTTATAATTTGGAAAAATAAGCCCTCGAGATGGGAATAAGAATGTGGTTTTATGGAAAATTGCTTTCCAACTTAAGTTAATCTGGAAATCATCAAATACATGTTTTCTGAAATTTCTTAAGTTGAAAAATAATTTTCCACTCCTCCTTCCCATCTTAATGTCATATTGGAAAAGATATAGAGCAAAAAGTGGCAATGAAAAATGGAAAACGGCCTTCCATAATTAACTGGGCCCTTACATTTTTAATTTCAGTAAGCATAATATTAAGAGGAAACAATAATATATATTAAGCATCAGATAAAGTGGAAACTAAAATAGATATTACTATTGATATAAGATCAGTTTGTCCCCACCATTCATCGGTGTCATCAATGGGAGGAAAAAAAGTCTTCGTGCGAATACAAAATTCTATGTTTACCCACATCTCCCAACATCACATAAGATACAAAATTACATTCCACTAAATCATTATATTGTATGCATTCGGTGTATAAAAGTTCAAACAACTTCTCATTTTCCTCAAGAATGGAGTCATAGATCTTATGATCAATCTCAACCGCATCTATTTATTTTGTCAATCTCTTAGGAGAGTGCAAAACAATCGACCACCCCTTGAACTTGACATCTTTACAATAAAACACTTGAATTTCTTGAGATGCAAGGATGAACGGATCTTCTTGTATTGATTTTTTACTCGTGAGTTTACTGAGGTTCACCATCATCAATTTTGAGGTCGGGTCAACTTTGCAAGCATTCTTATCATCCACATCCACCTAATCACAATAAAAGACCTTATGTGTGAACACAATAAAAGACTTGTCTCATTCCTTAGCCAAAGGATGAAATCATTAATTTTATGCGTCGATGTTGTCCGAGTGAACCCAAATTTTCTCCAAGTAACGACAAATTAAATTGCATTTTCAAATAAATTAACTTCACAAGGGCATACATGGTCATATGGAATGGCGAACCAGTAGGAGAGTGAAGTGGCTCCATTGCGAGTAAATGTAAATGCTCATACTTCTTGCCTTTGATTGTATGTGTGTGAGAATCATTCGAAACATCAAAATTTTGGGGTGCTTCATCACCACTTACACAATCAGGGGCATTAGGACACGCTTTAGTTGTGAACATCTCACAGGAATAATTCACAAGGTCATCCAACATCAAAACATTAGACGCATCAATGATCTCTCCAATATTAGGCAGAGTCGCGGGTTGTGGTTGTTGGTTGAATGGATTAAGATTTGGCGTCTCCCCATGAAAATGCCATATGGAGTAGTTTATGTACATACCATAGTCCATCAAATGTACAAAGATTCCATCTAAAGTAACATTTCCTTTCTCATGACGACAATGCCTAAACTGACATGAATGTATATCATCGGGAATAGTTTTACGCAGATACTGCGGAAAAATTAGCACACCATGGTCTCAAAGTTTTTCTCCTTTATCCACTCTTTATTGATCCTCAACGACATCCTTATAACACATGGATTCAAATCAAAACTAAAATTATAAAGAAACTCGATAGAATTCATATAAAAATTATTATTATGCACACACAAAAAAATAATTATAAACCCACCACAATTTGTTATGATTTCAATCAACCTCGCACAAAACAAACTTGACATGGCGAAGACTAACCCTTGATATTTCTTCAGAATATAAGGGTAGACATAACCAACTTATAATGCCTATAATCTAGGACTTTTGAACACCATTATAAGCATTGTTTTGGTAAAATGCAAGTACATTAAATCAAAAAGGAATCAGCCCAAAACAATCAGGCGCAAAATAAAAAATAAACGCTAATAACACCTGACCCACCCATGACCATTAACACAATTATCAAACCAAAACTCAATAAGATCGACCATACACGTGTAGGGTAACAATGTGAACCTAAAAATATATTATAAAATCCATCAAATTCCTCTTTCTAGGTCACTCCACACTATTAGTTGTTTGAGTTCCCAAACCTAAATAAATATGCCACCATATCAACACTTCAATCGACAATAAACCCTAGCCACTAACTAAAGAACCCACTCCAAAAATGATACAAAAGAGCACTAATATCCATTAAATAAAACATGAAGATACCCTCATACATTAAGATCTGAATTAAGCTAATGACACCCATATTAATGAAATAATAATCTGACTGATAATGAAGAAAACCCTCTAAAACTTGATTAAAACATTAAACATGATAAAATGAGATAACCATTCTTACAACTTTTTAGAAAATTAAGCCCCAAACCCTGACAAACAATAAACAACTGATAATCAAAGACAAATAATGACATTTCAACTGACTATCTCATAGGTTATCTCATTTCAAACATAAATAGCTTAGTTTAAACAACTAATAATCAAACAAAAGATGAAACCTCATATTATAAACACCTAATAATCCAATAAAAACTAAAATTGCATATTTTAAAAATGAGTTAATATACCTGGGGAAGAAAATACCAGGTTTTGGCTGAGGAAAAAGGTGACTGGAGTTTCCTTAGGAAAAAGATGACTGGGGTTGGGGTAAAAGTTGACCAGGGTTAGAGTAGGGCCGACTCGAGTCGGGAGGAAAATCTTGGGTAGGATCGGGGAGTCTTATTTACTTGCGGATTAGTGAGGGAGATAATCCTCTTTTTTTAGTTAAAATTAATGAGTTAAGGAGTATTTATTTAGGTTTTTGTTATTTTAATAAATCGTGCTCAAATCTGGCCATGTTTTAACCGTGCTAGATTTTGTCACAGTTTTAAACCATGCCTAATTATGAATAAATCGTGCTAGAAATTAGTACGGTTCTAAATAATGCTAGATTCTCCTTGTCTAAGCATGCCAAATTAGCTTTTCTGGTGTAGTGCAAGCGATGAATATATGAAGAAGTAATGAATATCTCATGTGCCACATATTACCCTCCAATCTAGGTGATATCACGAAAAAGTTATTTCAGAAGCTACCCTACATATCAATCACTAACTTTAAGTAGCTTGTACAGGCTTTCATTGCAAGTCATATCGCTAGAAGCTCCCACCCAAAAAGGATGGACTCACTCCTCACCATAGGAAGAAGCCCTAGAAAACTATGTGCGAGTATGATTGAAGGTACTCAAAAACTTATAATGAAGTGTTAGATTGCTCAAAGCAGGCGATGGCATATCATTCAAGATCGGCATGTTGAGCAACTCTATGTTACACCAGTTCTTAAAAAGAAAGAGGACAATACAGTTGATGGTCTTATATCCGGAATTAAAAAGTATGACAAAGTGGTATATGTGATGTCTAGCACCCAATGCAAAAATAGTCATCCAAAGGCGATCAAGGATGGCGGCAAAGAGAACAACCCTAAGAAGGGAGGCAAAAATCATAATGGTAGATCTAAGATTAATGATAAGGAATACCATACCAAGGTTTACTATGCGATCAGTACAGTGTCCAAATAACCGATCTACAAAATCTTGAACAAAATTAAGGATCGATAATACTTCATGACAGGGGACCCATCGAAGAGAAATACTTCCTTAGGCGTTCCTACCACGAGGAACACGGGCATAAAATAAAGAATTACAAAGCACTCAAGTCCCCCCTAAAACAAATGGATAGGATGGGCCACCTAGATGATTATGGGAAGAAGAAGGTCACAAAAACAACTGTGAAACACGATAAAAAAATTGACAATATCCTAGATGATGATGACATTGAGCATGAGTTACAGTCATCAACTGTGATTCAAGTCCGAAACAGATTTAGGGTAATATTGTTCAGATGTAATTAAAGAAGGTTACTACGAACATAGAAGCTTTCCAAATTGAACCAGCCAAGACCCTTGTGGGAAAACATCGTTGACCAAAATACATTGATTATGACAAGCGTATACAGAGGAAGATCTTGTCAGAGTCAGAACTCTGTATCATGATGAGCTAGTGATCACTCTCGTGATTGATAATTGGGATATGGACAACCTACTAGTTGATGAGATAACTCCTCAGAGGTCATGTACCTAAAGATATTCAATAGTCTCAACCTCAAGATGGAATATCTAAGGAAATGACTATCCCTTTGGTCGGCTTTGCTAGAAAGATGACTGTAACAACCCGCATAATTTTTGGGGTATTTTCAAAATAAAGAGGAAAAATAAAGTTTTTGATAAAATTATTTTTATTGATCAAATATGTTGGTTATTATTTTTAAAGGCGAGAATATCAAACGGTTTCAAAAATGGAGTTCAAACGGATTTTAAAATAATTTTTAAATATTTTTAACTCTTGGAGTTGTTTTGGCTTCCAACTCTTCATTTCTTTGCCTTATTTAAAGGAGTCTTTTGGATTCCAACTCTTCATTTCTTTTCATTATAAAAGGGAGTCATGGGCAACCCTTTTAACATACTTTTGGCACAAGTTTTGGCAGTAAATATATTTTATATTCCTCTTCTTTTTATATACACATTGGCCCTTGAGATTTGTGAGTTCCAACCTTAGATTAGAGGTGTTCTTGGGGCTATTTTGTTGGAGGTTCTTGGAGGAGTTTTCGTAGATCTTTTGTGTTGATCTTGAGGATGTGATCATTGGCTTCTCATTATGGTTTGAGGTATGGGGTTTTACACAATATTCTCCTTAAATCACGCGAGTGTCATTCTCTTTGAATTCTTATTTAATTGAACTCATATTTGAATTGATAAATTCATTGAAATCTGGAAAATAATTGTTGAAATTATTTTGATTCATGTGGTATCATTATATTGTTGATGAGCACGTTATCATGAGATTTTAATATGACACGGATGTTGAGTACCCGCCAAAATACCTATTTCCGGGCTATGGCTTGATAAAGCATATGCGAATGGGGTGAGGCCTGGTTACCCATTGATGTGTTGTTGATAAACTATATTGATAAATGCTTTGAGATTTTCATTTGATTTGAATATTCGTACTCGCGTTGTTACGCTTTATCCATTGCTAATCCATATTTGTTGAGCATTTTTCCTGTCGTATTGTGTACTTCCCCATATTTTCTTTTAGTGGCAGGTTAGCGCGGATTTTGGGGCGCTATGGAGATTGATTTTAGCGAGGATTGTTTGGGAAAGATTTGTATTATTTTGATGTATAGATCTTTGGAGATTTGTATTTTATTTTCGAGTTAGTTGTTGTATGTAATTCGAGAGATTTGGTATTTAATTTGAAGAGATTGAGATTTGTAGTTTCTCTTTTGTTATTGTGGGACTTAGATGCTCTATACCTTTCACTTGTGGATTTGGATTTATTTTATCGCATTAGCGCTCCGTTCGCTCTCCCCGGGCGGGCGGGGTGTTACAAATGGTATCAGAGCTTAGGTATACGGCAACTCTCGGGTCTTGGGTTTTGGGTCTGTTGCGTTTTTCTAGCACATATTTTTGGAGATAGATTATTTTAGATGATCGTTTCGTGTTAGGCATGTAGATTAGAGGTGAGGAATTTATTTTTGGGAGACGTGATTTATTTTTGGAGATTATTGGCCTGATTTTTGAGAGTTAGGCATTTGGCGAATTTCGAGGGCGAAATTCCATTGTTAGTGGGGAAGTGTAACAACCCGCATAATTTTGAGGGTATTTTCAAAATAAAAAGGAAAAATAAAGTTTTTGATAAAATTATTTTTATTGCTCAAATATGTTGGTTATTATTTTTAAAGTCGAGAATATCAAACGGTTTCGAAAACGGAGTTAAAACGGATTTTAAAATGATTTTTAAATGTTTTTAACTCTTGGAGTTGTTTTGGCTTCCAACTCTTCATTTCTTTGCCTTATTTAAAGGAGTCTTTCGGATTCCAACTCTTCATTTCTTTGCATTATAAAAGGGAGTCGTTGGCAACCCTTTTAACATACTTTTGGCACAAATTTTGGCAGCAAATATATTTTATATTCCTCTTCTTTTTATATACACATTGGCCCTTGAGATTTGTGAGTTACAACCTTAGATTAGAGGTGTTCTTGGGGCTATTTTGTTGGAGGTTCTTGGAGGATTTTTCATAGATATTTTGTGTTGATCTTGAGGATGTGATCATTGGCTTCTCATCATGGTTTGAGGTATGGGGTTTTACACAATATGCTCCTTAAATCTCGCGAGTGTCATTATCTTTGAATTCTTGTTTAATTGAACTCATATTTGAATTGATAAATTCATTGAAATCTGGAAAATAATTGTTGAAATTATTTTGATTCATGTGGTATCATTATATTGTTGATGAGCACGTTGTCATGAGATT
Source organism: Sambucus nigra (assembly GCA_949130495.1). Classification (NCBI taxonomy): domain Eukaryota; kingdom Viridiplantae; phylum Streptophyta; class Magnoliopsida; order Dipsacales; family Adoxaceae; genus Sambucus; species Sambucus nigra. Next base: position 283,865,465 of record OX422209.1, on the reverse strand, counting down.
TTAATATGGCACAGATGTTGAGTACCCGCCAAAATACCTATTCATGGGCTATGGCTTGATAAAGCATATGTGAATGGGGTGAGGCCTGGTTACCCATTGATGTGTTGTTGAGAAATTATATTGATAAATGCTTTGAGATTTGCATTTGATTTGAATATTCGTACTCGTGTTGTTACGCTTTATCCATTGTTATCCATATTTGTTGAGCATTTTTCCTGTCGTATTGTGTACTTTCCCATATTTTCTTTTAGTGGCAGGTTAGCGCGGATTTTGGGGCACTATGGAGATTGATTTTAGCGAGGATTGTTTGGGAAAGATTTGTATTATTTTGATGTATAGATCTTTGGAAATTTGTATTTTATTTTCAAGTTAGTTGTTGTATGTAATTCAAGAGATTTGGTATTTAATTTGAAGAGATTGAGATTTGTAGTTTCTCTTTTGTTGTTGTGGGACTTAGATGATCTATACCTTGTCACTTGTGGATTTGGATTTATTTTATCGCATTAGCGCTCCGTTCGCTCTCCCCGGGCGGGCGGGGTGTTACAATGACCATGCCATTAGGAAAGGTGGTACTACTAGTAAGAACTGGATATATCTCGAAGCTGATAGAATCTATAGTGGTTGACATTGAGTCCCCCTAAAAAGCTATCCAAAGATGAGGATGGATTCACCCGATGAAGGTTGTCTCCTCCACTTATCACCATCTCAAATTAATTATTGACCAAGGGATAATGAAGATAAGGGAAAACCATGATGTTTCTCGACAGTGCTTTATCGCTGCCATCAAGACTAAGGAGGAGGAGGAGGAGAGAGGAGTTGTGAACAAAGCGAATAAGGATGGGGACACTCCTTCCAAGTAGCAACTAAAGTATGGAAGACCGTGGGTGAAATAAATAACAGTGTACCCTGAAATAGAGTCGTGGAACCATTTATAAGAAGTCATGTTCGACAACTCACACCCGAAGAAGAAATTTATGATCGACTAGTCCCTTACTAATTACAAAAATAAGGAATCAGTCTATCTTGTAATGAAGACATCTAACCTTAAGATATGAAATTAAGTGTAATCTCATTAAGGTATTTAAATTAGCTATCATAACTTGACCAGGAAAATTTGAAAAAAATTGTAATGAAGATAGAATTTCCATATCGATAATTTTTTATTGAGTAAGTTGATATAACATTTGGATCAATAAGAGAGCTAATTGCATTAATTGGACTTTAAATTATCCAAGAAGCAAAAACTTAAAGCATGAATAAAGCCCAGTTTTATAAAGAAAATCCAAAAATTGGTCGCATTCCACGTAATAGACTAGTACCATGGTTCATTCAGTACCCAGAAAGTTGCATCCCATATCGCCTAAGTTAGGTAAAGCAATGGTTATATATACACACACACACACACACACACACACACACATATATATATATATACTTGCACTCTTTTAACATCTAGGCCTTTTTATCTCCATTGGTAAGGTATGTGATTGATGATGCATATATTAGGGATACAAACCCCACTCACACCAGCTGTTGAATTTAGAGCTAATAAAACCCCATACCACTATGTGCGGTAGTTAAAGTGGGTACAATATTAGTGGTGGATAAGTGGGGTGCTACAAAATGGTATCAGAGCCAGTACCCAATCGAAATAAGCGTGCTAACATGTTGGGTGATGCTTGATTTCATTTTAATAAGGGCATTGGGATCCCTAGGTGGATTGTAATAGACTGGTGCCATGGGTGATTTGGTAGCCAGAGAGTTACATCTCACATCACCTGGGTGAGGGGAAATAATGGTTCATATATGTATATTTTCACTCTTCTCACACATAGGCCTTTTTAGATCCACTGACAAGGCATGTGGTTTATGACACTATATATTAAGGGTTTAAACTATGTTAGCACCATTTTGTTGATGTGAACTAGAATAAAGCCCCACACTGATGTGAGTGGTGGTTAAATTAGGGATAATATCAATGGTGGTAGAGTGGAGTATTATAACCCAATCCCTAGGTATTCGCATTCCTCCCTATTTCCAAATGGTAGGCTCCTTAGAAGTCATATTTGGTGACTTTGAATGACCCTTCCCAGTTGGGACCCACTATGCCATCTGATGTATTCTTCACATTACCAATGACCTTTCTTAGCACATAATGTCCGACCTAGATTTTTTTTGGATTCACGCCTTTGTTATATTTCTTGTCCAAATCTTGGTGGTAAGAATCCAATTTGATCAATGCTTGTTCTCTCTTTTCCTTAGCTAGGTCAATCTCAGTTCTTATGATTTTCTCATTCAGGCTTTGATCATAAAAAAGTGTCTTCATGGTCGACAAGACAACTTCTAGTGGGATTACAGCTTCCATTCCATAAGCTAAGTTAAAGGGCATTTCCTGATTAATCTCCTGGACATTGTTCGACATGACCAGAGGACATGAAGAAGCTCATCCATCCAAGAACCTTTTTCTTTATCTAGAATTTTATTTATCCCATCGACCACAGTCTTATAAGAAGCTTCAATTTGTACATTTCTTTGAGGATAAGCTATCAAGCTGTAGTAGTGCCTGGTATTATGACTATTGTAGAAATATTAAAATGGTTCTCTTTCAAATTATTTCCTATTATGAATAATGATTAATATCGGTATGATAAAATGGGTCACTATGCTCCTCCAGATAAATCTGATCATATCGGTGTCCCTTATGTTCGTCAAAGGTTCAACCTTTATCCATTTTATGCAGTAACCCATGCTAATTAGGAAATACTTCTAATTTCTTAAAAATGCAGGCAGGGGACCCATAATGTCTAATCCCTATTAAGAGAAAGGCCACTAACTACTCACTGACTTGAGCTTTCTGGTTAGTTAGTGAAGCATGGGCAATAACTCTAGACACTTCTTAAATTTTATGACATATGAAACTCTATGCTTTACATGTAAGTCCACTAGTAAGCTTCTTCGATGTCCCTGGATTCCCCCAGTATGACTTCCACGTATTCCATCGTGCAACTCATATAGGACTTGGTCGATGTCGCTTGGATGTACACGTTAAAGGTATGGGCCTATGAAAGACTACCTATAGTGCTTCCTTTACGGACATAGATAAAATCAAGAAGCTTTTACCTTAATTAGATGGGCTTGCCTCTTGTTGGCTAGAAAAATATCCTCTTGCAGGTATGTTATGATTGGATTTATCCAGGTGGGAGATTTGTAGATGGTGAGGACTTGTTTGGCGAACTATGACTTCGTGATGCTTGGTTGGGCGAAGTATTCCAACTAAATTATTCTTTTGAGATCGAAGTCAATGATTGAACCTAAAGTGGCACGAGCATCAATACAGTTGATATTTCATCGTTAAAGCTATTAGATATGAACTTTCTCTAATTGGGAAATCAGGTCATGGGCGACATGTAACTATGCTAACATTTGTTCACTTATGGATATATAGTCTCCTTATACTTGATTAGATACCAGCCTTGAGTCATAAAAGACGCCAAGGTAACTTGTGCCAAGAGATAGGGACATCTTCAATCCGACGACGAGAGCTTCGTATTCGGTCTCAATGTTAGATAACTTAAAGACGAGTCTGAATCCTTACTCGAGAATTTTTTATTTTGGATCTATAAAGATAATTCCTACTCTTGCCCTTTTGATTTGGAGGCCTCATTGACTTAAAGCATCCACTTCTTGAACTGGTCAAACTTTTTAATGTTAGTTTGGCCGACCTATTTTCCATCATTGGGCTTTTGCCCTTTTATGAACTTGATAATGAAATATGCTAACACGTGTCCTTTGATTGCAATTCTTGGCTGATAATGGATATCGAACCTCCCTAGTTCTACCGACTATTTGGACATCCGTTGAGAGAGGCCAACCTTTTTTAGGATTGCCTTAAGCGGGAATGCAGTGATAACTATAATTGAATGAGCTTCAAAATAGTGTTTCAACTTCCGTGAAGCGATTATCAGAGAGTAATCTAGCTACTTCAAATCAAGGTAGCATTTGTCAACGTCCAGTAGGGATTTTCTAACATAATAGATTGGGGCCCGTTATCCTTCCTTTTTGTACATTAAGGTCAAGATAACTGAGCGGTCGGACACCGTGAGATATAGGTAAACTAGATCTTCAAGATTTGGGATCGTGAGCGATGGTGGTTAGCTTAAATAAATGTTGATTTCTTCAAGTGCTTTCGAGAATTCTTTGTTCCAAGTCACGCCATTTTTTTTCTTTAAGATCTGAAAGAATGGATAACAGTTATTAAAGGATTTGGAGATGAAGTCTGTAACACCCGTCCTTGAAGTTTTGATTGTACCCGTGTAATTTGGTGGTTTGTTATAAACCAATTGGGCTTTAGACTTTGTAAGATAAATTATGGATCAAATTTGGGTAAAATCATGGCCTTGGTGCAATTAATTGGATTTGAATGGCCTTACATTTATATTGGATGAAATTCAGGGTCGTTCGAATGAAACCTTTAGTTATTCGAACAAGATTTAAATATCGTTAAAACTATGCTCCAAACGACCTTC